>CM060923.1:406020970-411020970 GCA_030737875.1 Allium sativum | reverse complement strand
AATGGGTATTATCCCACTGCCTCTCAAATCCATCCTTAAAAATCCTACGCCATAAGGCTACATCATTCATCTCAAGATCCGTTACATCAAGTCTTGTACCACGGATATTTAACATTTCCCCAAATTGGACTTCATTAAAATAAATCTGAGTGCCTTCAATCACCGAATTATAGGTTACCAAACCTTCATCATCCATACCAATATCTAAATTAGTGTTAAAGAGTCTTACGAGACGCTTGAAGCCCCTTCTCTCGGCGGTGTTCACATCCAATATAAAAATCAAACCCACATCCCTAAACAAATCTTCCACGGGGGTTGTATTAAAATCACCAAATCTCACCGGGCCTCCCAACAATAACTTTAATTTTGCGGTCTTCACGTACTCCTTGATTATTTCCTCTTGCGTGTTGCACCACTCGATCTCTTGCAGTGTAAGTTGAGGATAAGGCTCATTGAGGTAAGGTTCGTTTGCCATGGCGATTTAAACACAAAAGAGAAGGGAAAAGGTATAGATCCGGATAGAGAAGGGCTTAAGCTTTAATTTGAGACTAATTTTATAAGAAATAGTGGAGAAATGAAGAGGTTGGAGGTGGAGGAAGTTGAAGTGGGATGGGTTTTGGAGCTTGCTGGAAGGGGGAGGACGCACAAATTATGTGAGCTGAAGGCTTCGGCCTTCAGTTCATAATTTTTTTTTCGTACAGGGGGGGGGTCGACTCTATGGTCGACCTGCCCCTGGTAGATCGACCATAGTGTCGACCCGACCCTGTATGATTTTTTTTTCAATACATTTTCGTGCGGCGATACTTCGTCTTCCTTTCCGATGGTCCACCTCCATTTCTATGTCGTACTGTCGGTTCAAAACCTGACGTGCACACTAGTGACTGTTCATTCTTTCTATATGTCGGTTCTGATTCCATGAAATATAAACTTATGCGGAACACGCAATCTTAAATATCCACATTTATGTACATTTTCTAATTTTACTTAAAAGTTAAAAAATTTCCTTAAACTCCATTTCAGTTTACGGGGTAAAATTTCCATTCTTCTCCAAGTTTATCTCTCGAGCGAGCTCTATACAAATCTAGATCTATTTATATATATAATATTTATATTTTTCAAAGATACAAGTACGCTCACTCATAATTTTCCCAAGGAAAACTAAACCGAAGCTCTGATACCAGATGTAACAACCCGAGTTTCGACAGACCGAATTTTTCAAAACTCAACCCATCGAGACCCGAGTTGGGTGTTCTAGTATCCTGCAGAAAAAGAGAGAGAGAAAGAACCGTGTCAGAGTTCGAAAATAATAACTCACAGCGGAAGGAATAAAATATAATTTATTCAAAATAGCATTACCTTAATAATAATACTGCTAAGCCAGTATTCAAGCTATACCAACTCTGTCATGAACCTAACCTGCGCATGTTGCGAGGAGGGGGTCAAAACAAAAGTTTTGTGTGACTGGACTATAATAAACTCTTATGTAACTCTACATATACCGTTCACTTATAATTTCTTGTTTATTAGGTTATTCACAATATTAGCACTCAAGGCCAAGCTCATGTCATCCTCGTCCACTTACTAGCAGATTAACCTAATACACCGTATATGTAGTTTTTCCCCCACTCGTAAAATCCTTTCCATGAATATGTACAGTTCCTTGCCGTATATCGTACGGGCTTTATCACGTAATTCTATGCTACTTCAATGTAGTGCCACCATTCTTGAAGAGGTTTGGACTGCCACCCTTGATCTGGCTAGGTTTCCTTATCATGAACTATCGAGTGTTCAACTAGGATTTATGCCACCTAGGACCACTAGGGATTATGCTACCTATCGAACAACGCCCTTTTCCCACGTATGTATCGCGAATCATTTTCGACGTCTAGATGCACGTGTACACTATATGTGCGGCCCGAGTCCCGTGACAGGGCTTAATCAAGAAATACGGAACTCGGTCGGGAGCTTTAAGTTATCTGCCGATGCAGATGCTAAGGTCTATTTTTCTACCAGTGGATATGGTCCCACGTGACCCCTCCCTCAACTAATGAAAGGCAATCCAAGAAAATCAAGCACGAGAACTGTACTCCTGCCACTTATGCCCCCCCTTTCCTATTGGCCAGCCTCACCCATAACTAGATAGCAAGTATATGGTCTGTTGGGAGTTATCTGCCTTTCCGTACGTACTACGATTGACTAAGATGGTAGGTAGTCAACGATGTGCTATCACAGGGCTAAACTAATTGTCGCCGACCCACGCTGATCCACCCTAGTCTTTAGGTTGCCTATATTGCAACCAAGGCATACCCTTAGTTCTTCTACCGCAAACCTTAACCTCTGTGAGCCCAGGAGGATCATCTGCAACCTCACAGAGGGATACAAAGAGTACCCTCACGTTCCTCGAAGCTACATGCTTCGTAACCCAGTCCGCTGGAGCCTTTTTCGAAATCAGATAAACGTTCGCTCCTCCTCGGGTGCGTGTTAAGCGATGATCTACCGTATCGGGTTATTCATCTATTTATGGACTGGTCCAGTTTCCTTGACTAAGAATTATTACTTAGTTGTTCTTAACTAAGGTTTACCACTTAGTTTCCTTTCCCATTAATCTTGTTAACAAAGGTTCATCACTTAGTTCCCTTAACTAAGGATTACAACTTAGTTCCCGTTCTTGATCGTTTTCTTGACTAAGGTTTATTGCTTAGTTCCTTATTAACTAAGGCTTGTTACTTAGTTATCATTCTCGTTGTTTCACTTAGTCAATTCTCGTTACCTTAGACATCAGACCACATATTCTTGCTTTATAATTCAACTTGTTGACTAACGTTTCCCCATGAATTCAAGCATGACATACGTTCTCTTTTGTTCGGTGATTAGCGCATGGGTGTCTTCCCACAGTTCTTGCTTAGCTTACCCCATATTATAGGTTATCCTGCCCTTTATGTCTTACATCAAGTCTTAGTTTTCCATGTCCCTAAGACAGGTTTATCCGATAATTAATTCTTAGATTACACCACCTTTGGTTTATAATATGAAGTTAACATTCCCTATGTCTATTTTGGTTAAGTATTGCCTGCCCCTATCCTATGGCATTAAATAAATTAATGCACCCCAACCTCTCATATTAGACTTTGTTGTGGTTACAGGACAATGTCGGGCGGGTCCGGGCTAATTTACACCACAACCTAGTCTAACCTCGGGTTTCAAGCGCGATATGACCAACTACTCACATTTGGTACTATTGTTTGCAGTTACTGGATTCGCCGGGCGGTTCTGCGCTGGTTTATACTGCAAACTCAACCCAACCTCGAGTTGGCCACATTCAAGTTTATCTAAATGTCATGTCCACGTTCAAATTTTAGGTGCCAAGTTTCATGTCAAGTTCTAGATGTAAATCCCACTCTCTTATTCAAGTTCAAGTTACAATTCATGTCTTATTCAAGCGTCACGTACCCATAACCAAATTTATAAGCAAATTCATGTTTAAGCCGTTTCAGTGATATCAAGTATATGCCATATCTTAGATCATGTTCATGCTTATAGTTTTCCAACTAGGTCCACCCATTCAAATCTTACTAAGATTATATTATACTCAAAACCCATTGTAATTTATTACTAAGCCTTCCAATTCATGTCATAACCCAAAATCAAGCGTTCCCCTTTTTAGTTCACAATAATCATTACGTTGTATTCATTTCATAATAAAGCTAGGCTCGTGATAGCCTAGTCATAAAAAGATAAAAGAGGGAGAATAAAAAGAGGACATAATCGAAGGCATAATAACTAAAAGCGAACACATGACAATATTAAACATTACAGATCCAATTTTCACAATAATTTCATTTCGTGTTTACATAGGGAATGTTTGAACGATAAATCATAATTTTACACCAAAAGTGTATTATAACTCCACTCACATTGTTTGTCGTCTTCAGAATAGGGACTAGATAATTCTTGAATTGTTTTTCCCTCTTTCATTTAGCTTGAATTACTGTTTTGAATCATATTTGACTCCTCCTTGCGGCACGAATCTGCGAATCTGGATCCACTATATTTTCTCTCTAGATTTCTTTTCTATTTCACTCGTTGTTCCAGATCTCATTCTTTTAATTTTTAGAAGAGATGCTGTAGAGGAAAGAGGGACTAGAATCCAAGATCTTTTAAAGAAGAAAATGAGGGAAAAGAGAGGCATGGCTTGGCTATGAATTGCTGTGGAGTTTACAAAGAGCTTAGGGGGTTTATTTATAGGTGCCAAGCTACGAATCTCGCCCAGAAAACAGCCAAAATACATCAAAAATGTACCAAGAACATATTCTGGGGAAAGTGACCAGGTCGACCCCCAGGTCGACTACATGGTCAACCTGGTCAGGGGTAGGTCGACTACCCAGTCGACTCCCTGGTCGACCAGGGTGTTAGGCGGGAAAAATCCCGCCCTTCCTTTCTGGGTCTGAATTTCGAAATATTATTCTCTGTTTGAGCTGTTTTGATTGTTTTTATATACCGAAACTTCGGAAGGCCATAACTTCTTCGTACGGAGTCCGATTTTCAAAAACTCGGACTCGATTTCATGCCGAATTCCGAGACGAACGTAATGGTGAAATCCGTATAACTAATTTCTTAATATTTACTTTAAGTATTCTTTATTTCCCATTCTTAATTAATTCGTTTTGCATATCACCATTATATTTTAATGTCTCGGAATATATATGTATATATATATATATATATACATTATAAATTTCTTATTTTTAAATCATAAAAAATGCGGGGTGTTACAATATCCTTTTGATGATAACAAAAGGGGGAGAATGGATTGAGATTTTGATTTATGAGTGAATATTTTATAAATATTTTTAATTTTGAAAATTCGTTATTATTCATTTTCATTGTTATTCATCTCATTTCACTTATGCACAGTTACAGGGGGAGTAGTCTGTTGTGGGGGAGCCAATAAATAGGGGGAGTTCAATATTCACTATGAAACACATTTATTGTGCTCAAAATCTTTTATTTGTTTGTCATCATCAAAAGGGGGAGATTGTTGTATATAACGTAGTTGTATACACAATTATATGATTTTTGTTTGATGATAAAAACCAAATAAATATTATTTTAAATGTTTTTGTTACTGTACTGTTCTATATATACATTAATGATAGGAATATAATATTTATATTTAAATATAATACGACTGTATAGACATTCATATATTCATACAGTATTTTATTTAAATATAAATACTATATTTCAAACATTCAAATAGTACAACTTTTTATAACTCCTCTATTTATTCAATTCACAGAATAGTGTATTTATAAATAAGCAGAATAAAATAGACAAGTTCGTTTGACAACATTAAAATGATATTTTATTTCATTCAAACTTGTTTGTTACAAATATCAATACAACATTCTTTTTCATTCACAGCTCCTACAACACTCTTTCGATTATAATTTTTCAGTTATACATTCACAGACTCAAATATAGATACTTTCACTGTTACACACGCTGTTCTTGTTGTCTGCCTTCTGTCTTCTTGTCTTCTGTCTTCCCAGCTTTCCATCCAGTTTCATCCTCATACCTGTCATATAGAGAAAAACACATACACACTATCTAGAACAGAAATAATATTCTAAATTCTAGCAAATATTATTTTACTTTTAAAATTTTATTTACCTCAGTTTTCTGGTGTGTTTCTCATCATTTTTCATGACTTGATCTGATTCATCTGTGTCTAGACAGACAGTTTGTATATGTACAGGGACAGGAAATTTTCTGAATGGCTGCATATACATACGTGTATATATAAACACGTGTGCACTACCACGCCAATTCAGTGTGCAACTGAGGAGTAGCCACGTGGACCTTCTCGACTCAGTGCGCATAAATAATCAATATACAAGTAGTCAGTATGGTGAACATGGTCAAGCTAGTACGACATGATCAATGCAGCAAATTCATGCTCAAAGCAAATGAATTAAATCACATTCAAATCGAAAAAATTCAAGTGGGACAAGTAAGGCGAATCAGCATTGCAAATCATTTCAGATCAGCCCCAAATGTGTGGCAAATCAGCTAAAAATCATGTTGACAAACTTGGCAAATCAGTTTTTCTAAAAACAGCAAAATATATGAACAAGTGCAAAAAAATTTCAGATCATCCTAAATCAGGCAAATCTACCCAATGCAGTATGTTTTACATGGACAAGCAAGGTCAAGCAGTGGAGCATTATCAATGGCACAAGCATGGATGTATACAACATAGTCTAAGCAGCAAAACTCATGCTTCATGAATAAAGGTGAGCATTCAAGTGAAAAGTGCAAGCATTAATGAGGCAAGTTCAGGGAAATACATATCAACATGAACAATGACAAAGCATAGCAGTTTTTACTTGGTTCCAGAAGCAAGAATCATGCACAACTTAGAGAAAAGCCATACAACATCTCAAGTGTCAAGAGAAGTAAGTATTCAAGTGAAGCAGGCAGCATGACAAGGCATGTCGAATGCAAAGACAACAAGTACAGTCAATAGGTAGCTCAGGTAAGGAGGGAGTTCATGTTACAGCTAGCATATGATCAAATATATATGTACAAGTTTGCATATATAAATGGTGCAAGTATGATTCATGTCCAAGTACATCATTCAAGTTCAAATAGTTCAGGAAAGAACAAGTTACTCATCATGGGTGCACCAAATCTCAAGTGCATAGCAAACAAACAAGAGAGCAGTTTTTTTAATTGATTTAAGAAATTCATGTTTTTTATGAATAATGGTGCAACTCAGTGAGAATTGTGGTGCAAGAAATCATACAAGAATGGATTATATCAGTACATAAATCATATAATTTTTTTTTAAATATACAGTGGCGTATATGATTTTTGGCAAGAGTTTAATTTGCAGAAAATCATACATGGCAAGTCAACATCTCATGTCCAAGACTAATGTAGGGGAGAAGAAATAGTGTTCAGAAATGGTGCACAACAATTTTTGGCAAGCAATTCTTTTTCCATGGAATGATTAATGGAAATCAGGGAAACTTCAAAAGTAAAAAAAAAAATCAGCAGTCATGATATGTCACAAGTTTTTTTTTGGAAAGCAACAATGAGCAAAGAATTTTTAATAATCAATTTTGAAATGGAAATTTGTTTCCTATTTTCCATTCTCAATTCAAATCATTTCTTTCTTGAAAATCATTCATTTTTCCTCGGTAGTAAATCATGGCTACTACTCAAGAAATTCAAGGCAGTGCAATATTGCTCAATCAATTTTGGGTAACATAATTCTGTTTCCAGATTTCCAAATGTTTATAAGGTAATGTTTCATTACAGTCAAAAAAGTGAGGTGCAATCAATCAACAGAGATGAATATTTTTGGCAAGCAATAATTTTTCCAGGAAGGCAACATCTCAGAAAATTAATCAAGGGGCAAACAATTTTTCCAGATTAAGTGAAGACCAAAATCATATCCAGGTTCACCTCAACAAATCACGCAATTCTTTACAGCCGAAAATATCAAAACAGGAAACATCGAAAATTATCAGATCAAGCCATTGTCTAGGAAATCAGAACAATTAGGCTTTTCTATACCCTATATTAACAACCAATCATCATCGGCATATGTATTATCTAAATAAAAACAAGTTCATACGAGATCATAGAAATCAAAAATCAACCCAACAATTCAGAGCAAGAATTGAATAAATTCAGGAGCAACTCACAAATCTCAGCAGAGTTCGATCATAATCCCAAATCAGTGAAGCAAGGAATCGATCGACATCATCAAGTTGAAGTAATCAGAGAACCACGATAATCAATCCATCAAGTAATCGATTTCGATCCAGAGGGAATCAAAAAACCCTAGTTTTCAAATCGCCCTATCGCCATTTATTTTTTCCTAGAGCAAAAAGGAAAAGAGATCGGGCTAATTGAATTACAAAGGGGCCAGCCTACATGGAGTTGAACTAAGACCAAGCCATAATTATCTAAAGGGATGACCCCTTGTTTTTAACTCCTAAGGGTTTTTAATTTGATTTTAATTTTGTATTGTATTTTCTATTTGTTTTTTAAAACCGTCAACAGTTTCTAGTGTCTGTAAAATACTAGGGGATTCAGTCATGGTGTTGACTGACAGTTGACAGGGTCTGTAAAATCTGGGTTACTGGTGACGGGATCGTAATCAGGGGAATCAGATCGAGTGGAAATCGATCAGTCTAGAGTTTTAAGCATAGGGTTAGAATAGGAGCAGGGTTTGCGAGTGTACATACGTGGTCTTGTATGCGGGAACTGTTCTATCACCTAGTAGAAACCTTAGAAATGCAGCAGTAGGCAGAGTTTTGCCAAAGCTGGGTATATCTGTGTGTGATTTATTTTCTGCATTTCTACTTCTGCTATATTCTGTGATCTGTTTATTTTTATATATCTCATTAGAATTTTAATTCAGTTAAAAACTGTGATAAACCCTATTCACCCCCCTCTAAGGTTAATATAGATCCAACAATGAAGGCCCATCAAGGAATGACTTGGTGGTCTGTTTGCCCTCTGGCCCATGATTGATGTCATATTCACGGGCCATGATATGTTCCAACGACCCGAACTCAAAAAAAAAAGAGGGGGGGTGGGAGAGAGGAAGATGCTTACTTGACAAGTTGATCGCGATACACTCCGGAATTCAAACGGTGGAATCTAACCAATAAACGAGGAAATCATTGGAAGTCAAGACAGATATTTATACTCCCCGAGGGGTGCAACCATTCGAAACAGTGCGACACTCTAGAGGGGTGTAACTATTGATCTACATCGTTTCATAAAACGATAGTTCAGCAGTTTCGAAGCATGTTCCATTCCCGATAAAACATACTTTGAGGGGGAACATGTTGTCTAGCTTTTAGACCAAGCCATCCAGATTTATATACAAGCCCAGTGCGGATTCCTGCTTGTGAAGTTGTCTCAACCCGGTCGAGATCCCCATGACGTCTCCGACTCGTGAATAAGCTTCGCACTCCGCTCGTGATATAGCGTCATGACTCTTTTGTCGGACAGGAGCATGAGCCGACCTGACGACTAGAGATCAATGGCTAAGACTTGGTCACTCACGAACCGTGAACCTAGGATCCGGTGACACCTATCCATAACCGTCATATTGACCATTTCTCCATCAAGCCACAAACCAGTCTGAGATCCTCAGGATTTGTTCGACTTGGGACCACGAACCGCCTGTAGAAACCACCTGTAAATAGCCCTACGCTTGGCATTTTTCAGGATCTTTTGGCAATTCCGAGTGTTGTTATCACCATTGTTACTTCTCCATTATTTCTGATCAGTATTATTACGAAATTACTAAGTGAATTATCATTGTAATCGTGAGATTAAGAGAAATCATTGATTGTACTTGCATTCTACGTATAATCAAAGATATATAAAGTGGACGTAGGCTTGTTAATGCCAACCACTATAAATCTTGTGTGCACTCTGTGTTTTCTTTCATTCTAGACATTAATCTCTACAAATTCAGTTAATTAGGGTGTTACAGCCATTTTTGGATCTAACATTACTGCACGTGCACTATACATGTATACATGTACATTGTATGTATATATACATATTATAGTGCTGGGATAGGAAAATTATTCTGAATGGCTGCATATACACACATACACGCGTGCACTACCTCGCCAGTCAACGTACAATTGAGGAGCAGCCACGTGGGACAACTCGATTTAGTGCATCAGCAATGGTCATGCATCAAATGTTGATAAATACTTGCTGGTTCAAGTCAAGACCAAACAAAAGAGCTTGGTGATACAAGCAGGAACAATGCAAGTTTACAAGTATGAAATCAGTTCTAATGGACATAGTAGAATGAATTGTAAATGGAGCTACAACGTAGTGGTGCATCAATGCAAGCATGACATCAATGATCAAGCATGGTGGGAGAGGCATATACATGCATATGATGGTGCAAAACTTTAATATGCACAGAAACAACATGATAGTTTTGTATATGATCACATGCATTGGCAAACCAATGATTAAGCCATATAAACATGAAGTGTGGCATGGTCTGAAGTTAAGTTTCCAAATAGAGGACCGTGCAATATATGGCAGTACTCAAGAATGGTAATACAACAGCATAGAGTACACAAGTGGTCGAGCACAAGTTGGAAATGGTGGACATGCCAAAACTGGTCGGGCCAAGCAAGTACAAGCTCATATGTATAGAAGTGCACCAGCTAAACTAAGAAAATTGCATGCTGGTTCCACTACATATTTCAAGTGTTATTTGCAACTACATGGTTCAAGCAAAGAATACACAGTGGTGCAACTCAGTGTACATAAACATACAAACGATGTAATGTCAATGGATAACAAGGCAAGATTGCAAGCCGAGTGTACATGCAGACATACACAGTTGAATTTTAAACCGGAAAATATATGGATGGCTCAAGACCAAAGAAACTATTTAATAAGTTCACACTCATGGGAATGGCCGAACACAATACATGAGCAAGCATGCAGATATTCTACATAGAGCAATTTTTGGATTGCTGGCAAGTGTTATTTTAGGCATGTGATTAATTTGTAGAAATCAACCATTTGAGTCATGGCTGGAATGTGATTCCAGAAAAGTAACCATTGATTAAAAAAAAATTCATGGGTTCTCAGTAATGTCAACCAAATACTAATTTATAGTTGGAAAAGTTTCACCATGATAATTTATTTCCAGAAATCTGTTTATGGAAAAACTCATTTCATGGCTTTAATTCATTCTATCGAATTTGGGACACATGCCAACAAGTATTTTCAAGAATATCGGTTTTGGGAACAATATAAATGGGGGGCAGCCAATTTCTTTTCCAGAAATCAGTTTACCTTTTTGACAATCATCCAATTCTTATTCATATAAGGATTTTTTTTATGTTTCGAGAATTCAAAATAAATGGGAGGCAACCATTTTCTTTTCCAGAAATCAGTTTACTTTTATGACAATCATCCAATTATGATTCATATATGGATTTTTTTTTTGATGTTTTGAGAATTCAAAATATTCCTTTTCCAGAAGATCAAATATGGGAGGCAGCCATTTTCTTTTCCATAAATCAGTTTACTTTTTTGACAATCATCTAATTCTGATTGATATAAAGACTTTCTTGATGTTTTGAGAATTCAAAATATTCCTTTTCCAGAAGATAAAATATCATTTCAATGCAAATTCGAGTGTAGATAAATATATATGGCAAGGTAGTCATTGTCTTTAAATCGTTTCCAGAAATTTCATTTCTATGGCAAAGAGTCTTTTAGCATTCATGGGCAAGCAACAATCATCTATTGACTAGATTCATAAAGGGGAGAATATCCAGTCTAGATTCATCAACACATTCACCGCAAGCATTCAATGCCATGACAATCAAAAGAGGAAAACACGCACAAATCATAAAAATTCATTTGAGGAAATCAGAGAGTGATTAGGGTTTTCTGTACCCTATAAATACACACCCATTTCATCATCAACAAGCATCAAAAAATCAAAGCATCATTTCAAAGAACAACAAAGAAATCAAATTTAGATTTGCTTACAATATTTTTCAATCGCCACTTATTCTCCAAATCAAGTAACATTTGATCGAGAAAGCAACACAAAGCATTGGAGCAATCAGAGAAATCACAACATCATTTCTTCAAACATTGATCTAATTTGGGGAAGATTAGAGAAGCCCTAGCTCATCGCCGCCAGCATTTTTGATTCCAAGAAGAGAAAGTGATCGGGACTAATTAACATAGGTGCAAACACAAGTGAAAGTGGCCGACCAAGACAAGTTAGAAAGATTTTTTTTTACTCCTTATATTTTTAAGTGTTAGGGTATCATTTGTTTAACTTTTGTTGTATTTTCAATTTCATTTGTAAATCGTCCAAACATTTTCTAGAGTCTGTAAAATCTAGGGAATTTAGTTAGGGTTTTAACTGGCTGTTTACTAGAGCCTATAAAATTTAGGGTTTATAGGTTACAGTATTGTAATCTGGGGAAATCTGATCTAGGGGATCAATCTAGGGTTTTGAGCATATGATTAGAATTGGAGCGAGGGGTTCACGTGTTTACATGGTCTTGTAAGCGGGTTCTATTCTATTACCAAGAAGAAACCTTAGGAATGTAGCAGTAGGTAGGATTTTGCCGAAGTTGGGTATATCTTGTGTCATTTAATTTTTGCATTTTTATTTCTGCTACAATTTGTGATCTGATAATTTTATATCTCGCTTAAAATTCAGTAAACCCTATTCACCTACCTCTAGGGTTAATCTAGGTCCAATAAGTGGTTTTAGAGCAGGTATTTTCTATTAACACTAGAGTAATGGGTCAAGCTAGTTGTCAGTCCGTAGAGAGTCAGTGTAGTCGCATTCCATCTATTTTTAATTGTACATATTTTTAAATTTGAAAATAGAAATGGAATCCTATTTAAAATCTGTTAATATTAAATGTTGGGATGTTGTTATCAATGGGGTTGACAGGGTAGATATTGCTTTCAATACTCCTACTACGAATAACATATTTGATTATTGCTAGCGATATTTTTCGTCAACACCACAAATGGATTAATGGGGATAATTCTTAAGGGTAAATCGGGTCGATTGCTTCTCTTTCCTGTTCAACTTTAGTGGGGGATTAGGTTGCAAGGGCTCTAAGGTGCTAGCTCACTGAGGGTTATCCGATTGGATCTAGACTCGTTGATTGAGTCTCGATCGCGATTTATGGGTGTTGATGGAGAAAAATTTTCTTATAATAACCTGCGGCCATAACAATTAGACAAATAAATGTACACACTTACAGGGAAATTTTCTTATAAGAATATCTCCTTTCATTTAGCTTTTAATGGAAATGCACAGATGTCATAGAGTGGAATCCTCCATTAATATTATTTTCTGAGTTTCTTTTGAGGATACAGGAAGTAAGAGAAAAGGTTCAGTCCTCTTCAATGTGATCCCTAGGGTCCGATTTATAATAGTCTTGGGCTCCTTCAATCGTATGGCTATCGAACATGTATGGGCTTTCGGCTGGTCGTTTCATCCTTGGTCTTGGTTGCTTGGCCTTCGGTCGCCTTGTGCACATTTGGTTATGGTACTTGAATCCTCGTGGGAAGCTTCTGAATGTAGGCTTGCAGACTTGAACTTCTGGGTGTAGGCTTTTGGCTTTATCATTAATACGTGGAGGGGCTTAACCCCGTGGTGTATGTTGATAGTCGCTGGGTTGAAACCGTTATGGGTTTCGGTACTAGGTAGGCTAGCAGGGGTTGCCTGTAATCCCTATCCGGGTTCCAGCTAGCTCTCTAGTAGGTACTTTGCGGTAGCCTTTATTCTCGGAGGGTGGCTTTCGGTGTCAATATTATTATTTTGTGGGTATGATCTTTTTGGTAGTTATGTAGTAGATGCTTCGGGATCCGGTTTTGAGTGGCCTTCGCGTTCTTCTGGGTTAGTGCCTCCGATATTGTCGTCTTTTGATGTATCAGTATTTGGGTAGGTTATTTGTTGAAGGTCTCCCTTCGAGTTTTTTCTATCGGTCCTGTTGTTTCTGACTTCCTTGGTTCTGGATCATGGTGGTTCTTTACACGGAGCCTTTCGTTGAGTCAATGTCATTGAAAGGGTTTTGTCGGACTGACTTTTGCGGAGAGGCTGTCTTCCTGCTTTGCTCTTATCATTGTTCGGCCCCACTTCATATTGAGCCATCCGTGAACTTGCGGTTATTCGATACCCCTTCGCCGCCAGCTTTCTTCGATGTTGATTTTTGTAGTAACACTTGCCCCCTCCCTCGGCTGAAGGGGTATTTTGACTTTTCAAGTCAAACTCCTGATTTCTTCTAAAGTGTCATATCATAGTCCTTTGAACTTCCTTGGCAGGGGAATGTTGATTGGCCTTTGTTTATGTGGTGTAACTTTGGGTAAATATCATTGCACAGTTATTACTACCACCCCCTCTTTTTTTTCACCTTTTGCTTGCAATATTAATTTCCCGAACCAGATCATTTGTTCATTGAAGGTTTGAAGTTCGTCGCGGGAAAATTATTGCTTAAAACCTTGGTGAGCATTTAGTCTTCTAATTGGGGAATTAGATTGTTTGCCCAAAATCACTATGGGTTTTGCATATCGGATACAAATTATTCGTTTCCTAATAAACTAAGGTGTAATTTCTTAACAATCAACCTGCTTACCTTTTCCCCAAATATCAATTCTAAGGTTTGAGGCTCATAATCGTGTTAAAGCATTTATTATATTGACTTCTCATTATCAACAGGCTTAAGCAAAATGTCTTTTAAATGTTCTAACGAATGGGATATAAACTATATGTGTCCACGAAATTATATCACCTGGAAGTGTCTTGTCTGATAAGATGAGTTCTGGTTTGCCACCCGTTGTTGCTTATGGTCTTCCTCGAAGGGGAAAGTTTCTCTTGAAGAAATCGCTAGTTACTTCTTAGGATGAGGTTAATTCCATCCTTGCCAATTTGGAATGGACGATGTCGAGGCCGTTCCTACCGCTGACCATTACGATATGATGAATCGTCCTGATGGATATTTTTCCTACTCAGCCATTCATGTCTGGCATGGGGGCTTCTTTCCTTTTCCACCCTTTGTGCTTCGACTTCTACTGGATTTGGGGGTCGTGCCAATTCAACTTCCACCGTGCATTTACACATTACTCTTTTGCTTAGAAGTTCTTGCTCTGGAATTGGGTCAGGTTTCTCTTACATCGGATCTCATCCGTCACTTGATGCGCTTTTCAAGGGATGATGACTTTCCCTTATTTCATCTCGCCCCTTTACGGAAGGTTGTCAATGATGGTGCAGGCAAGGTTATGCCGTCGGAAGACCAATTCTTTTTCTTTAGATGTCTTTCCGGTGTTTCTGGCCTAATTGTTGATTGTAGTAAGTTCCTCTGACCTTTCATATGTGTTTATTTTCCCGTTTTCCGCACATCTTCAATTCCTTTCTTTCAGATTTTACTTCTGAGGGGGTGCCCCTAACCAAGAGTGAATCTTGCGTGTCTAAGCCTATCTTGGAATCGCTCGAAAACCCGCCGAGTCGATCCGCTCTATTAAGCAAGGATAAGCTGCGTTTTTACAATCTCCTCTTTCAAGGTCAGAAGATATTGGGGCATCCACTAGTATGCCTCCCTTGTACCAATCGTTTATTGGCAGGTTCGGAAGTGTTCGCTCCTTCGGCTCCATTATTCCCTGGTATGTTTCATTGGTTAAACAGCTTATATGCTGAGATTTCCTTTCGATACCACTATTTCAAGCTCTCATCTTTTTTTTAACCCTTCGTTTGGTTAGGGGTTCTGGTTGTGAAAGCCCCAACTCCTATCAATGCGTTGAACCGGGGTACAGCGGCCGGTCTCAAGAGATTAGCTGAATCCCCTACTGATTCGCCAATCAAAAGGTTGATGCCCAACACTCCTTCCTCCACGACTTCCGGAGATGTCTTTGACAAGAAAGTAAGAAGTGGTTTCTTCTCACCGCTTTGTTCAAGAACATCCGGAGCAGGTATAGGTGCTATACCGTATACTCCTGCTTTCCAAACTATCGGTTCACCGAGGCTTCTTGACCTTATGTCGGATTTTACTGATCTTGTGAGATTCATTCTCTCCGGACCTGAATTCTTTGACATTTTGTTGCCTTCCACTACTCCCGACATGATGGATTTTTACCGGCATTTGATTGCACAACAGCTTAAGGTATGACGCTTTCCATTTTGTCCTTAGGCTTTCCTTTTCGCTCAACTGTGTGCTGAGTGCTTACACCTTCCTAGGCTATTAAGAAATGGCATGTGTCTAAGCCCAACCCTTCCTCTTATGGTACTGAAATTACTCGGATTCGGGAGGCCAACACAGTTTTGAGAGAAGAATGTGAGAGGCTGAAGGCTTCCTTGGAACATGTTGAGCTGGCCTTGGAGAAGGAGAGGCAGGCTAGTGATGTAACTCCTAATAGGGTGTCAGTGTTAGAGCAACAGATGGTGGAGGATCTGGTTACCCATGCTGATGAGCTTCGGAAGAAAGACGAAGAACTTTCTCGTGCCACCCAAATTATTTGTACACCCCAAGAGAGGATTTCTGATTTTCTGCAAATCCTTCTCCCACGGATTAAGTTTGACTACTATGAAGGCGCCTTATTTCATCTTTTTTTTAATAACCTTTAGAACCTTTCTGCATTCCGAACCTCCTTTATTTCTTCCTTCACCTTAATTCTGTTTATGAAAAGGATTAAATTGGGTGACGAAGGAGTTGAAGCGTCGTGGAGGGATAATCCTGCATTCGAGGACCTTTTATACATCGACAATCTTTTGGATGATTTAGGCGAGTAGTGGGTGGCTCCCATCTCCAAAGAAGGCAACCCTTCTAGCTTTTCGGGGAAGAAAGGATTTGTTGATAACGAAGTTCCTTCTCTAAAGGTATAACTTTTTTCCTTGGGCGTATCTTCCTCTTTATTTCTGGATATTGGACTTTGGATAGTTTCCTGTTGTTACAAGTAGACAAAAAAAGTACTATTTTCCTGCTTTTAGTAGAGTTAGGTGACAAAAAGTTCAAACCTTTTTTCATTGGGCAGGTAGTACACTTGTATATATTCACCTCTGAAACAAACGCAACACTTGTATGTGGTTCCCCTTTGCTAACAGCCAGCGCTAATGTGACTATTACTATAAGCAGGCATTACGCGCAGCTTGTAGGTTGAGAAAAAGGTTTCTCATGAAGCGTACTCATTCTTTCAAGGAAGTGCATCTCCTCGAGGGGCTTGAGTGCGCCTATGTTACATTTCCTCAACTCTTCTTGAACTTGTGGAGTGGGGACCATGAAGCTATGTTAAGAAATCTTAGGATTAAACATGCTGAAGTGCTACGTAAACAATAGGCATGTGAAAAAGTGACGTATTTATAATTCGTCTTTTTGCGTATATGTTATAGTTGGTAGGTTCCGGGTTTAATTTGTGTAACGGTGTATAAGGAAAAGAGGGGGGATATGACCTTCGAACTTAAAAAATAAAAAGAAAATAAAATTGTAATCACTTTATTATATGTTTGTGGGCGGGTTGATCAACGCGAGAGCCCTTCCCCCCGGGGCGGGACATTACTGGTAAGAGAGGTGCTTCCTATATCTTATGAATGGAAGCTCTTATACTAGGACTTTTCCATTAAACATTTAACCGAGAGGATGAATGCTTTGAAAAGATTGTTGGAAGAGAAGGATAGAACCATCCTAGGGTTGAGGATGTACATAAAGACTACCCCCTCCGTCGAGTTCGAAGACGAGCTAAAAAATCTTCGCCAACGTGTCATTGGCTTGGAAATCGATCTAAACAACGTTACTAAAAAGTGTGAGACTTGGGAACACTGTTATGAGAATTTCCTTATAATGATGGGGACTTCGTCCCAAGGCGTTGCGACAACACATAAGGCTTCTGATCTTCATAAATGTTATAACTTGAATAACCCTCCATCGGGTTTAAAGTAAACAGTTATTTCTATGTGGTGTAAAAGAGTAGTAGCCAAAATGAAAGGAATCTATGACACTAGACTAATCAAGGGTTCTCACGACTGTGTCCTCAGGTACGTCGACCAAATTAGACATTTGCAGGAAGAAAATCATAATCTACATATGACCATTTTTTATTTGGAAAAGGAAACCAAATCTCTTAGGGCGATGTGTATGGCTTATAACAGAGCTTTGAAGCTCCAGCCCAAACCATTTGGCCACTTAGATGAGACAAATAGTAAAGTTCAAAGACTTAACATGTTACTAGACATGGTACTTCGTCATGCCATCGACCCCCCTTTACCCGAGGATGGAGAGGATCCTGATGTTCAGTGATATTTCGTGATGGTAATACATAGTTTTACTTTTATGATAACAGTGTCGATGATGTAATCTTTTTAATGAATAAACTCATGGGTTGATAACATTTAATATGTAAATAACTATTGGTATGGGACACGAATGTGAGTTGCTTGCATGATGAATGACTTAAGAGGTTTTCTTTAAGTATGGAAAAACACAACCTTTCTTTCTTTTCTCTTGCGTGGCTTCGTTTTTGAAAATGCAATTTTCATTTGCTTCTGAATTTTGTGGGTCTTCTTTCGTAGGTCTCCTACGGATGTCTTGATTTGAGATAACTATCTTGGAGGTCGTCGGGTCGTTATTCCGACAGTTGGAACCTCCTTGTAATGCTTCCAAAGGGTTTCTTCCACCTAGTCTTAGGTGTTAATACGTGGAAAATATGCCCCCATCTTCTTGCACTTGTTCAGAGCTGAATCGATCTGGATTCGTGCATAAATAATAATGGAACGAAACCATCTTTGGCATCGGTGAAACGCTGAGGCTTGCCTAGATTCGGGCACTAATAATAGTTGACCGGAACCACATCTGGTATTTGTACAATGTCGGATCGTCCTGGATTCAGGTTTCGATAATAATAGTAAGGAACCCCTTCCGGTATATGTAAAACGCCGAATCAATCCTAGATTCGGGTGTTAATAATAGTTGACCAGAACCTCTTCCTGTATTCATAGAGAGTTCGATCCACCCAGATTCGGGTGATGGAATAGAAGACTAAAAACTTCTCCAGTTATTGGTAGAGCGCCGAATTCACCTAAGTTCGGGTAATGGCATAGAAGACCAGAACCTTCTACGGTTATTAGTAGAGTGCCGAATCCACCTAGATTCGGGTGATGTCATCGAAGACCGGAACCTCCTCCGGCATTACCAAAATGAGTATCCCTTTCGGATTTGATTTTGGAAGTAGAGGTTGTACGTGCTTCTTGAGCCTCCCTTTGGGCTTTTGATGTCAAAGAAGAGGATGTACGTTCTTTGTTGGCCACTCTCTGGGCATGTGCGTCCGGAGCGCTTGGCTGGCTTATTCACAAACAGGGCCCAAGGACTTACCCGACCTCCCTCCAAGAGGCACATTATCCTGACCATCATGGGCGATGATATGGGCTTAGAAACTTAGACGGGGTTCTCGTAGGCACAGAACTAAGGTTTACTCTTTTGACGCTCTGTACGGGCCATCGTAGACACTAATAGGGGCTTATACGCCACCTCCCTCCGAGGGGTGCCCTATCTTGACCATTGTAGGCAATGGTAGGGGTTTGTGTTCCCTTCTGCGGGTAATTCGGAATATAAGCAGAGGTAAGACGTGCTCTTCTACGAGCAAACGTAGGACGTTCTTAGTTCTAGCAAAGGAAGGGCGTATTCTTCTACGAGCAGAGGTAGGGCGTGCTAATTTTAGATGCACCGCCACGACCATTTCTGCTGTGAATCGACGGCTTACGCTTTCGATGGTTTAACCCTGCCCCCTTTGATTTGGGCAAGGAGAAAGACTAACACACCATCCTCCTCCAGGGGATGCCTCAACCGGACTAATCTAGTGTTGGTGAGGGTCTTCCTTCTCTTTATCCATTTGTGGCCTGACCTTTCCTTGGTCATTTCGTTTATGGGATTATGTTCCTTTGTCATTGAGGGGAATAATCCTTTTCTCATCATTTTAGTAGGATCTCGATGGCATAACTTCCTTTGCCTTCCTTACATAACTTTATAATTTTACTTGGTTCAAGAATTTGATGATCATTTTTTCCAGTATTCTGCAGTGGTTGGTTTCATGTCCATTTACTATATGGTAGTGGCAATTCAATACTTCTCTTTTAGCTTCGTTCTTGGGCTTCTTCATAGATGACGGCCAGAAGTTCAGCTCATGCCTAGTCGGGAAATAGATACCCTCGATCGATACAGTGAGCTTATAACCCTTTGGTAACCTTGACTCGAAATCCTTCTTCCGTCGCTGCATTTTTGTCCTTTTGCCACCTAATTCTGTTATTCCCTCATCATCTCTACTCTTTCTTTTTACTGCTCTTCGATATGGGGGTATATCTTCTTTACTCTTCGTATCGGTCAGAGGGATAGGAGTTTTCTCTACGCTTTGTTCGAATAGGGTTTCTCTGGCTTTTGCGAGGATGGCTCTTTTGGCAAGGATAAAGGAATTGTATCTCTCGGTCGAGGGTTGGTAAAGGGCAAAAATCGGGGTTGATCCTACATGGAAGGGGTTAATGCTCCATCGATCAGGGTCATAAGGCTCTACGTCCTTATCTTTCTCTTGCATATGGAGGTTTTCCAATTGGGATCTTTCAATTGCCCATGGCTCGTCGATGTTCGCCCCGGCTGTGGGAAATCTTATAGTTATTAGTGGAAATCCTTTACTCATAAGGTTCTCAAGTTCATAGTTCAGTTTGAAATAGTCAAAGGTTGGTATGGGGTAGGGTTAACCACAAGGTCGGAAGTTCAGGCCCTCCTTCTAGCGCCAAAATGTTAACGATATTTTTTGTCAACACCAGAAATGGATCAATGGGGACAATTCTTAAGGGGAAATCGGGTGGATTGGTTCTCTTTCCCATTCGACTTTAGTGGGGGATTAGGATGCAAGGGCTCCAAGGTGCAAGCTCACTGAGGGTTATCGGATTGGATCTAGACTTTGTGACTGAGGCTCGGTCGCCATTTGTGGGTGCTGATGGAGGAAAACTTAGACTCCTCTGAAAACTGGATAATAAACTGCGGCTGTAACAATTAGAGAAATAAACATACACACTTATAGAGCAATTTTCTTATAAGAAGATCTCCTTTCATTAAACTTTTAATGGAAATACACAGATGTCATAGAGTGGAATCCCCCATTACTATTATTTTCTGTGTTGCTTTTAAAGATACAAGAAGTAAGAGAAAAGGTTTAGTCCTCTTCAATGTGATCCCTAGGGTCCTATTTATAATGGTCTTGGGCCCCTTCCGTCGTATGTCTATCGGACTTGCTTGGGCTTTCGGCCGGTCGTTTCATCTTGGTCTTAGGTGCTTGGCCTTCAGCCGCCTTGGGTGTATTTGGTTATGATACTTGAATCCTCGAGGGAAGCTTCTGAATGTAGGCTTGCAGACATAAGCTTCAAGCTTTAGGCTTTTGGCTTTATCGGGAATACGTTGAGGGGCTTAACCCCGTGGTGTATGTTGATAGTCGTTATGGGTTTCGGTACTAGGTATGTCAAAACGTGTGGCCTGTAATCCCTATTCGGGTTCAGGCTAGCCCTCCGGTAGGGCCTTTGCGGTAGTCTGTATTCTCGAAGGGTGGCTTTCGGTGTCACTCTTATTATTTTGCGGGTGTGATATTTTCGGCAGTTATGTAGTAGACGCTTCGGGATCCTGTTTTGAGTGGCCTTCGCGTTCTTCCGGGTTAGTGCCTCCGATATTGTCGACTTTAAATGTATCGGTATTTGGGTAGGTTATTTGTTGAAGGTCTCCCTTTGAGCTTTGTCTGTCGGTCCTAAAGTTTCTGACTTCCTTGGTTCTCGACCAGGGTGGTTCTTTACACGGAGCCTTTTGTCGAGTCAATGTCATCGAAAGGGTCTTGTCAGAATGACTTTGGTGGAGGGGCTGTCTTCCTTCTTTCGCTCTTCTTATTGTGAGGCCCTACTTTATATTAAGCAATCCGCAAGCTTTCGGTTATTCAATACCCCTTCGCTGCCAGCTTTCTTTGATGTTGATTTTGGTAGTAACAATTATCTTTGTACTGAACAGTTTATTCATATATCGCATTGTTTAACTGCATAAGAATTCTGGGAAACTCCCAATACATTGCATAAAAGAAAACATGGCAACTGCTCAACCCAGAATGTCAACTGCGATTCAGATCTTTGCTTAAAAGGAGAAACAGATAGATCAAATGATGGAGAATCAACAGATGCTGAAACTAAAAATATCACATACGAAGATTTAGTTTATATGTACACTGATTTAACTAAATATGTTAATAAACTTCAGTTGATAAACAAATCTCTGAAATCTAAGAATTCTGAGTTGACCAGAAAATTAATGATTTAGAATCACAACTTGAATATTTTAAAAACTCTTTAAATTCAGATTGCAAAAATTGTCTGAAATTAGAAACCAATCATGTTCATCTTAATAAGATTATTCAAAAGTTTGAAAATGAAATTTTGGTCTTAAAAGAGAACAAGATTGATTTATCAAGTTTGAATTATTTTCCGCAAAAGGAATTTTAAATTTTTAAGACTGTTATAAATTCCAAACATGAAATTGCTAAAAATGAAAATTTGGTGAAAAGTGACTTGATTTTGAAAGAACTTGAAAACGAGATTGGAAATTTCAAGAAAATTGAATATGAAAATCGACAACTTTTTGAATTTGAAATTTCTGAGTACCAAGCCAAAATTACTTTGCTTGAAAATGAGAATTTGTTTTTGAAACAATTTGATACTGAGAGGAAAATCACAAACAATCATTGTCCAGATTTAATAAAAGAAACAGTGATCTTAAATCTAAAATTCAACGATTTGAATAAACTTTGAATAAATTTTCTAATGGAGAAAAATTGCTGAATATTGTGTTACAAAACCAAGTTTCTGTTGGAAATAAATATGGTATTGGCTTTGGGAGAAATAATGTTTTTGAAAAAAAAAATTGAAACAATTTGAAAATTCCTTCAAACTGTTTTGGAAAGAATCATTTTGAAAATTTGAATTCAAATAATTTCAAAGGATTTTTATATTGAAAGCAAAATGTGAGTTTGTTTGATAAAAATCCATTTAAACCATTTTTGACTCCAAAAAGAAATACAGTTAATTCGTGTAAGATAAAAAAGATTTTGGGTCCCTAAAGGTACACTAGTTGGTTCAAATGGATCGTTGTACATACAGGTTTGGGTACCGAAACTCAGACACACAGTTAGGAGTGGTTTTACAGCCTTTGTTAGACCACTCGACCCCTCATACACATAGGTACCAGAGGCTGGCTGAGGAACGACTTGTTAGAGTTTATGCCCTAGAGGCAATTCATTTGATGAGATAGATAACACTGTTGATGTTATTATTTTATTTGGAACAAAATAAAATATTTTGTCATGTTATATTTACTGCGTAATATAAATATTAACATAATAGAAGTCCATAGTATAATAATACAGAATTATATAATTCAAGTAAGACAGAACTTGAGATTATATAATGTGATAAGTATTATAATTCTTAAATATCCCTAGTCAAGTTTTATTGTTTATATAGGACAACAATAAAGCGTTGAGACTAGTATATTGATTGACTGATGATCACATCTCATTGATCATTAGTATACGTGATATTAAAGTCAAGATATAAATATGCACTAGAGAATAGCGTATTGGGCTGACCCACCGTGAGATAACTACATGGAATATAATCAACAGTATCATAAGTTGTTCTCATAGTGACAGTGATGTAATGGTCCTCAGACCTGAAATCATTATAATTTTATTCGAGGATATTTGTGTTTTGATATCATCTAAAGTTATTTCGTAACAGAGTAATGATAACGGTGATTATTGGATATATCTTGAATCAAATGAAAATTATGAATGATCTAGATGGAATTTAACCCTATGATATATTCGTAGTGATATCCATGGGCCTCTTGATTGAGTGAGACTGTGAAATGCATGGTCGTGCTCAAATACTGATTTGTTTTAAACGGCCTACTCATCGATCAAGAAAAACATATTAAATTATAATGAGGATGATACGATCCATGCCTCTAATTTAATCCTGGATATGTTGGTTAAAAGGATTAAATTACATTGAGACACTAATCACAGAAAGGTTGTATCGAATCATTGATATTATTATAACTTGGGTAACAATGATGAATTACTAGATGCCGCTCACTGTTTATAATTTAAATATTGTTTAAATTATTGCCAACGTTATGATAACCTATAGGGTCACACATATAAACGTTGTATAGGGTGACAGTCATTCAAAATAAAAGGAAATAAAAAAGGTTTGAATATTTCTTCTATTTTAAATGTAGAACGGGTTAATAGGGTTTTGCTAAAATCTCGAGTTATCATGTTATAAAAGAAAAGGGGCTGACCCCTTTTTAATTCATTCTTTCTAACCTAATCGAGATTCTGAAAGAAAACCCTAGAATTCCCAATTTTTGGCTAGTACCAAATCACCTTCTCTCGATCTCGTCTAACGTCTTCGAGAACAACGTTTGTGGATCTCAAGTAGAGAAGTTTTGCTTCAAACGTTCGATTCGATTCAACTCAGTCTAACCAACACTCAGATCTGCGATTCGATTCATAGAAGAAAGGTACAAGGTTTCGATTCAACATTGAATTCGATCATTAACTAGGGTTTCTAGAAATTATATTTTTCCGCTGCGTATAGATCCAAATTTTAGTTCAATGGTATCAGAGCGAGGTTCCTTTCGAATTCAATTGATTGGGTTTAAAACCATGTATTGGATATTGTATACATCTGAAAATTTACAATGTTTAGAACACTAAAATGAATTTCAGTTGGTATATATATAATTTGTGAATTATATAAGATCAAAAGTTGAATCTGAATAAGTGATTTCTGTATTTGATATAGAAATTCCGAAATATATAAATCCATTGTTGATTTCGAATTAACTCTGTTTTTATATAATACTTGTGCTCTATTGGATTCCATGAATTTTATTCAGATGGTAATTTTAATGATTGTTTGGATTTGAGTTTTGGTTGATTTATGATAATTTAGTTATTACCCTGTATTCTTAATTCTGGAACAATTTCATTATCCAAATGAAACTGTAAAGATATATAGATAGTAAGAGTTGATTTGTTACTGTAAAATCTATGAACCAGAACATTAGAACATCAATGTTATTTGTTTTTGCTAGTTTGAATGGTAGTTACAAAATTCTGGACTTAAACCTATATTTGTATATGTATTGAAAACGGGTTTCTGAGTGATGTATGCATTACATACATATATTATATAAATTAGACAAATAGTTATGTCCAATAATACATTTTCATTTAAGGATCAAAATTGGTTTTATTGATTATAAGTCAGTAAGATGCTTTTCAGGTTATCTTGATTTAATGAAATCATTGATATGGAAATTTGTTGAGACAAATTTTTTTTTTAAATTTGATCCATTTATCTGGAAATAAAATCAAAACAGTTTGATTCAGGAATGATAAAAGCTTGACTCAATTATATATTTATTTTATGATTTTCCTTTAAATCTGAAAGGAATAATTTTGATTACTAATCAAATGATCGAATACAAGATTCATCGCTGAGTGCAATTTTGCAGTTTATTATATCGATCATAGATTTTTGATGTTTTTCAGATCATTATATATATTATGATATGCATACATATAATTTTAGTTGTGACTTTAATGATTGAATGCAAATTTAAAACCTTTGCCAGGATTTAGTTGCATCAAAAATTGTTTGATCAGCTTTGTTGTGGCAAACCGGACCAGAATATATGTATGATCAAGTTTGAGTCATGAAAATTAATGATTTAGGATAAGCACTATGAAATGAAATCAGAAAGGATTTATGAATTAACATATGTTTTTTTTGTTATAATCTACTTCCAGATCTTACATGTCATATCTGATGATACGAGATCTGAACCTTGTTTAAATCATTACCTGTGCATGCCAATTTTTTTGTTAAACATTATATGAATTCTGATAAATTTGATTTGTTATATTCATTTGTTTAATGCATAAAAATCAGGCTGGAAAAGATGTTGCCCAGGAACAATTAACAACATTATTTCACTTTGACATATATTTTATATCTGAGTTTTAGTGCTTTAGATCCTCAGTAATTTACTGTGATACATGTATGTGTATTTACATCTATTCTGAAAACCCATAAAAGTTCATTTCTTAAAGACATGGGTTCTAAGTTTCATATTTGTATATACATAAGTTTATGTTTGTATTAGATCAACCTGTATTGATTAAATTATGTGTTTATGATGATAAATATGTAAGATGATCCATTTTTAAGACCAACAGGAAATATGATTTCCTGTTTGTTTACTCTAGTCTTATACGACCTGTATAAATGATTGCATCAAGAAATTAATTTTTTTTTTCAGATTCATTTAATATATATATATACATATATGTATGTATGTATATTGCAATGATATGTTTTGTAAGAGTACAAAGCATATATGGTTTGTCATATATGATATTGACCTGTTATGTATAATTACAATTTTACATGGGGGTACTGACTACATGTTTATATTGATAAATGTATATTATGATCTGACTTCAAAATTACTTGAAATATGATTTCTTGTTTATATTTAGTATTATACTACAAGTTTATATGATTGCACTAAGATACTAAGATGATTTTGGATTAATTTAACATTCTAATCCAAGTCTTTGTACACGTATATATATATATATATATGTGTGTGTGTGTGTGTGTGTATGTGTGTTTATCATGAGCCCACTAGTATCTATGCGTAAAATCATTAAAAAAAAATTATTTCTTGAATGCATATGCAATTTGATTGCGTTATAAAAATTTAGTACTGCAATTTGATTCGCAGTGTTATTCATTCTTTTACTGGTATAATTTTGTGTGTGTTAATATTTTTTAATATAAAATAGTTTTAGATTAGAAGCTTTTAATGTGTATTGATCCACTTATCCGATGTCTAGTTTGTGCAGATGGGCACACAATAGGATTTTACACATTAGTAAGACCATTGGTTTATTTGATGAACTGATAGTAATTGTATTGTCAGTCATGGTGTTTGCTTCATTCACAAGATGGTTTTAGAAATTGTTCAAAATTGCTTATACTACCTGATAACAATCTGCATAGCATAGTTAACCTTAGTATAGGTTCAAGATCATTATGTTTACTTGAAGAAATATGCAGTTAATACTAACATTGATCACTCTGTCAAAATGTTTGAATCTGATATACGCAATAGGGTGGAACACCTATTCGCACTTAACTATTAACCACTTATATAATTTTATATGCATGCAAAATCATCCTTTTACTGATTGTGAATTAGTTTTATTTTGGAATTGAGAACCCAGATTTGATGATTAATTGAATCATTGAATTAGAAATATATTAATATATGATCTGTAAGTATTTATTACCATTGAAATTAGAATGGTCTGGTTAATAAATAAGTATGACTTAATTTTAGAGGATGAAGTCCTGGTTGTTATAACTTTATTCATGTATATTTGATATATGTCATCATATTATGATAGTTGTTTCAAAATGTAGATTGGATATAACCTGATAATCTTCATCCCTCCTAGTATTTTAGTTATACCATGAAAGTATAATAGTAGTGGAGAACTTGTTCTGTATAAACACCATGTGACTGAATGTATATATATGTATACATTACACATTATGTATATAAATTAAAGTGTATATACATATAACAAATGTACACTTGATACATATGAGTTGCTACGTGAATGCATTAGGCATAACAATTTACATTCGATGTAATTTTGTTAACTTAACGTGGTATGTTAAAACTGTTTTAACAGGGTATACCAGTAATATCTGAAATTGTTTCAGATGAAGAAGGGGAGGACAAAAGCTGTTTCGGCAATTGTTGCCACTGCCTGAAAGAAGTTTTATATATATTTTGATGTATATGTATAGAAATGTGTTCTTATGTGAAATGTAATAATAATGTGCAATTGTTATGTATGTAATTTTCACTGAAATGCACTGTAATCTAGTGCTAGATATGTTAATGGCAGAACTGTTTTGCATTTAAGATTTAATACATGTAGTCACCTGTACACGTGACATGTATCTTTTGATATAATAGTCTCTTGAAACACACTGTTTGTTTATGTATCTATCATGTTGGTTAATCCTTTTGCTATGGGCCTACTAAATCTTCTACATATGTTCTAACATTTGATGTGGACTTCAAGTTATCTGATATTATATAATACAAAGGTTGTTAACCGAAAATTTGAAATGTTCAAAAATGGGAATATGTAAGTATAATATCTATATATTTTAAATTTAAATAAATATATATGATTCATGTATTTTATTTAAATCTAATTTAATAATATGAATATAAAATACATATATTTTGATATATGTAAGTGACTCTAATATCGTTTGCCACTACGAATTATAAATTCCCTCTAAAGCAAATTTTGCTATATTAAGTCATGGTGACGTCTTCCAATAATATACTCATCACTGTCCAAAATCACTGATGTAACTAACGCCAAAGCGTTGTGCACCTTTTATTTTGGTTATATGCGATGGAGTAAAATGTGGTGCTCCAACCTATTATTGGGTCTGACTTAATTAGGCTGCATAATACGATTATGGCCTTAGAGACAATAGCATGAATTATTCTATATTTTGAGCAAATGAATAATATGGAACAAAATGTTCATCATGCATCCAAGAATTATATACGATATAATTGACATAAGATGTCCACCTAAAAGGTTGTGTTTTGGGTTTAGCCAAAGCTGGGTCAAGGCATGACTAGATATGGATCTTGGAACACCGTTATATATGTATACCGATATGTATATATAAAAAGAGAGAAGTTAATTTGAGTGGGAGCGCATTTTAGTTCAAATATTATATTTATGTTAATATAAATTTTGATTGTCAAAATTTTGAATTTATATTAAATGAATATTATAGAATCAGTTTTTTTTAATCTACTGTAGATATTAAATAACAAAATAACTCCGATAATCTAAATTAATCCTTAAGAAGGACAAATTAAATTAAATCAAATTTCTTGACTAACATTAAAATTTGTGGATTGTCCTCAAACAAATTAAACGTAATTGTTTTAGATATAAAAAGAGGATCTAAAATAAGTTAAAGTATGACTTCAACTGAATAAAATATAAATGTTATAATAATCTACTTATACATTTCTAGTATTAGATACTAGATATAAATCACATAAATGTATGTTGATTTACAGAAATTGCAGAATAAGTAGAAATCTGATAAAAGAACAAGTGGACTTACAATTGGAAATGAAGCAAATGTTGATAGATCATCCATAGCAAGTTGATTCTTGTTGAAGATACTGGCTTAATTAAATAAACAAAATAATAGTTATTACGAAATTCCACTTAAAATAAATGTTATAATATATTTTATTTAGACAAGTTTGAATTTCATTTGTAATAAAAGAATAATTGTTATTCATATTATTTAATTGAAATATCGTACGGAATTTCACAAATAGTTGATGATATTTGTTAATCCTTAACTATAATGTACTTGACATTAATAATGATTGGATTAAATTTAGTGATTTAAATCCAATATACATTTAGTACTACTAGTTAGCCCAATAAACAAGAAAGTATATCAAAACTCCATAATGATGGAATTTTGAAATCAATTGATTTCGAATCATATAAAGGATGCAAATCTTGTTTATTAGGCAAAATAACTGAATCGCCTTTCACTTGACACAACGATTGAGTGACAAGTATTGGGTCTCGAACATAATGATGTATATGGAGCAACGAATACATAAGCTAGAGGTTGGTTTTATTACATCATTATATTTACTGATGATATCAGTAGATATAGATATGTATATCTTATGAAATACATATCAGAATCCTTTGAAAAGTTCAAAGAATTCAAAGTGAAGTTAGAAACAAATTTTAATAGAAAATAAATATTTTTCGAACAGTTCAATAGAGAACATTTAAGCCAATAAATTTAATGACTATCTGAATGAGTTTGGAATCGTTTCACAACTCTGTCCACCTAGAACACCATATTAGAATGGTATGTCTGAACGGAGATATCGAACCTTATAAAATATAGTACAATTAATGATAAGTCATATAGATCTTCCTATAAGTTCAATTTAGAACAATTATGTTAAATCCCACTAAAACTATTTGAAAATGCCATATAAGATATGAACTAGGAAATGTCCAAGTTTGTCTAATACGAAGATTTGGGATGTAAGGCATTTGTTAAACGTCCTTCCTCTGATAAGATCGGACCCAAATCAGATAACGATTTTGTGAATATAAATTCTCTGAGAATAAAATGTTTATTACTTGATTTGGTATCCTTGTGAAGGAGAGTCAGTCTCTAAGATACCGATGGGAATAAAATAGAATTCGAGATATATCGAAAACCACAAGATACCATTAAATCTTGTATAGACAAGAAATTGAGTGGGAGTGACACAATAACTCTAATGTTATTTGATAACACATTGATTATTGTAAATAATGTTAGTTTAAAAACAAGAAATAAATATTGATTCTAAGAAAGAAAATGTTTGGATTAAGAAGTTCGTGATTGAACTTAATTTATTGTTGATCGAATGATACACATTGCGATAACAATATGGCTGTTGCTCAGGCCTATAACATTAAACTCATCATCAATCCAAACATATATTTTAAGAAATATAATTCTTATGTGAAGTTGTTCACAGAAGAAATAAACATATCTGCAAAGTTACAAAAGTTGTAATGTTGCAGACCTACTGAATTAAACTCTGTCGCAACAGAAGTTTAATAGTCACACTAGTTTCATGAGTATACGATACGTGAATGATTGACTCTAGTGCAAGTGGGAGATTGTTAGAGTTTATGCCCTAGAGGCAATTCATTTGATGAGATAGATAACACTGTTGATGTTATTATTTTATTTGGAATAAAATAAAATATTTTGTCATGTTATATTTACTGCGTAATATAAATATTAACATAATAGAAGTCCTTAGAATAATAATACGGAATTATATAGTTCAAGTAAGACTGAACTTGAGATTATATAATGTGATAAGCATTATAATTCTTAAATGTCCCTAGTCGAGTTTTATTGTTTATATAGGACAACATTAAAGCGTTGAGACTAGTATATTGATTGATTGATGATCACATCTCATTGATCATTAGTATACGTGATATTAAAGTCAAGATATAAATACGTAGTAGAGAATAGTGTATTGGGCTGACCCACCGTGAGATAACTACATGGAATATAATCAACAGTATCATAAGTTGTTCTCATAGTGACAGTGATGTTATGGTCCTCAGACCTGAAATCATTATAATTTTATTTGAGGGTATTTGTGTTTTGATATCATCTAAAGTTATTTCGTAACAGAGTAACGATAACGGTGATTATTGGATATATCTTGAATCGAATGAAAATTATGAATGATCTAGATGGAATTTAACCCTATGATATATTCTTAGTGATATCCACGGGCCTCTTGATTGAGTGAGACTGTGAAATGCATGGCCGTGCTCAAATACTGATTTGTTTTAAATAGTCTACTCATCGATCAAGTAAAACAGATTAAATTATAATGAGGATGATACGATCCATGCCTCTAATTTAATCCTGGATATGTTGGTTAAAAGGATTAAATTACATTGAGACACTAATCACAGAAAGGTTGTATCGAATCATTGATATTATTATAACTTGGGTAACAATGATGAATTACTAGATGCCGCTCACTGTTTATAATTTATATATTGTTTAAATTATTGCCAGCGTTATGATAACCTATAGGGTCACACATATAAACATTTTATAGCGTGAGAGTCATTCAAAATAAAAGGAAATCAAAAAGGTTTGAATATTTCTTCTATTTTAAATGTAGAACGGGTTAATAGGATTTTGCTAAAATCTCGAGTTATCATGTTATAAAAGAAAAGGGGCCGACCCCTTTTTAATTCATTCTTTCTAACCTAATCGAGATTCTGAAAGAAAACCCTAGAATTCCCAATTTTTGGCAAGTACCAAATCACCTTCTCTCGATCTCGTCTGACGTCTTCGAGAACAACGTTTGTGGATCTCCAGTAGAGACGTTTTGCTTCAAACGTTCGATTCGATTCAACTCAGTCTAACCAACACTCAGATCTGCGATTCGATTCATAGAAGAAAGGTACAAGGTTTCGATTCAACATTGAATTCGATCATTAACTAGGGTTGCTAGAAATTATATTTTTCCGCTGCGTATAGATCCAAATTTTACTTCACGACTTTCTAGAAGAATCAAAGATCATTCCACATTTTGAACCTATCCAACATATGTTCCTTAGCCGAGGTTGTTGAGTCCGAGATTGTGGTTTGCATCGATTTCAGGTATGATCTCTAAACTCACCTTTGTAAATATTTGGTTTCTTTGTTTATTCCTCCTTCTACCCCTTCTACTTCTTTTGTTTTGTTTTTGATTTGTCACTGCTATATTTTTTCTTTTCTGGGCTTTCTTAACTTCCAATTGCAGAATTCTTGATTTTCTGCATCTTCGCTTCATTTGAATAAAACAGCGATGTTTTAATCATTTCCAGATCTTGAATTTAAACTTGTAAATCTGCACTTGTTTTGAAGTTTATTTTTTTATTTCTGAATTTATAATAGTGTTGATGTATTCTTGTCATATCTTGAACAGTATTGATCTAAATTCTAAAATTTTGAAGATGTAAAAATTTAATGGAATTTCACACACCTCTGCTGTTTTGAGTTTCTTCTAATTAATTTAGGAAAAGCCTAAAATATTATATTGATTACAGCACACTACTATTTTTCAGTTGTGATAATTTCATTAATTTTTAGTTTGGCTTGATTATTTCTGACTTAAAAAACATTAGGGTTGAATCATTTTTTACATCTTGAAAACTCATCTTTATTCATGGTTATTTTGGTTGGATATACATTTGTTTGAAATCAACTGAAATTATTGATATTTTGAATCCTACACACCTCCTAGATCTAAAATTATTAATCTCGTGTAACTGATTCAGTTTATCCCAAACTTTACATCAATTCAAGTGATTTCAAATAAATTATTTCTTTATTTTTGGATCATGAATATCTGTCAAGCTTGATGTAAATGTTCTAAAAAAATTCTTGTACTTGTCAGAAATATTTGCGAAAAGTTTCTTTAAAAATCTGGTCTTAAATCTCACTATTACTCCATGATCATTTGATTTGAATGTTTGTTTGTTTAAAATCATTTGGAATTATTTATTTATTGAATCTCACACATATCTTGGATTTGAAGCTTATAATATGGTGTGATCGATTCATTGAATATTGAGATTTTCATATTCCTTCAAATGATTTAAAATAAATTATATTTTTGATCTTGAATCATGAATCATCTTTGGAGACCATCAGAAATAACTTGATAAGTCTGTTTTAGTATTGTTGCTTTGAAAAATGTGCCTAATTTGTTTAAATCTTCATTTCTTAGGATTTGTGATTGTTTTGCTGACTGAGATACCCTTGTTAGCTACTAGTGTCATGTTAAAATCCTCATAATAGGGATATCAAGTGGTATCAGACTCTCACGCTCTGAAATTTTTCTCATTCATTTGTTTGAATCTTCACCTTGTATAGATTTCACATGCCTTGTATAAATCTTTCTGTTTTTCCTCTTGTAATTGATTTTCAATTTTAAAATTATTTCCAAATTATTCATTCAGAAACTGAAAACAATAACCAAATTGAACTTTATTTAGAATTCATCAGAATTATTATCAGATTTTGAAATTATGATGAATTGTGACTACATTATATTCACGATAGGAGGAGATTTTATTTAGATTATCATGATGGTTGAATAGTGATTATAATATCTTTGAATTGGCAATTATTTCACGAATATCTTCTTTATCTGCCATCATTATGTCATCCATCATGATTTTATATTAATATGGAGAGTTTAATAATTTAAAAAAAAACTTTAATAAACAGTGGAAATATTTGTGATATAAATGGGACTATGTTATTTTTCATAATTATTGATAATTAAAAAATTTCAGTGATCCCAGTACAGTTGCGCATATTTCATAATGTGATTAATTTAGAAATTTAGTTCACAAACCATTTTTTGTACCTACCATGTTTCTATCATCCATATAGGTTTTGTATACCGAGGAGCTTTTCCTTTGGCCTGAAATTGATAAATATAATTAATAATTAATACATAAGTGTGTCTTTAACCTCATTTAAAAATCCAAGCATTGTTCATGCATGGTTAAGAGATTACTTATAATTTAAGCTGCGACTGACCTCATTTAAAAATCCAAGCTCTGGTTATGCGCGCTCATTGTGCGCCTAAATAAAAAGAAAACGACAAAGGACTAAATTGCTAAGTAAATTTGTATATGAAATCCTCCTAGGTGTGTAAAAACTAGCCTATCAGTTCATCTTTCTAATTTGTGAAATGTGTTAAAATCTTATGAAGTATTATGATCTGTTGATTGATAACTATTGGGATTTGAGACTATATGATTGCGCCACTTAAGTTGAATTTGTAATTATAGTCCAAATCCATCACTGTTTTTGTGCTAAATTTTAAAAATTATTTGGAAAATAATTGGAATTCATTTTTTAACACTCTCCATTTATACAAATTTCATCGTAAATCCGCCATTCCCTATAATGTGAAATATGCCACTAGTTCTTAGAATATTATGATTTTTGTTTGACTGATTGAGATTTATGATGTCTGTTCTTCCTCTTAAGCTGATATTGTATTTTTAGCCATTTTTCATCTATATTCTTAAACTTTATATCCTTTTGATGGTAATAAAAGGGGGAGAATGGGTTGAGATTTTGATTTATGTGTGAATATTTTATAAACATTTTAATATTGAAAATTTCATTCAATTATCATTCTTTTCACTCATGCACATTTATTGGGGGAGTTTCTATTGTAAGGGGAGCATACAAATAGGGGGAGTAATATATTCAAACACATTTAGCACATTCAAAATCTTATATATGTTTGTCTTCATTAAAAGGAGGAGAATGTTGGGTACAACAATGTATTGTTTAATATGATTTTTCTTTGATGATAACAAACATATGATAGTATTTAAATGTGTTTGTAATTGTACAGTTTTTATTACACTGTTTCATAGAAATAAATATTTGCTGAATAATAGACTATTATACACAGTTGAAAATATTCACAGTATATTTATTCAATCAAATATTTTATTTCAACATCTGAAATAGTACAACATTCAGAATCCACTATTGTATATTCAGAGATATTTCTTCACATGATATTGTACTTGTAAATAAACTGAATACGATAGACAAATTTGTTTGAACAATAAAATAATATTTTATATCAATCAAATTTGTTAATTACAAATATCAATACAATTTTCTCATTTTGTACGTTTATTCCTCACAACAATACTTATAAACTTTGTCACTCAGTCATACAGTCATATATACATACATTCACAGACTCGTATACATACTGACACTCATATACATTTGTCTTCTGTCTTTACTGATTCATTCAGTCCAGTCACATGCTTACCTGTCACATTCAGAAACACACAATAGAATGCAACAGAAATAAAACTGAATACATGCAAATATAAATTTATTTTTGAATTTTATTTGCCTTAGAATTTCGATGTGTTTCTCATCATTTTTCATGACTTGATCTGACATGTAAATACATCTCTAGTATATTACTGCACATGCACTATACATATATAAACATATTATAGTGCAGGGACAGGAAAATAATTTTGAATGGCTACATGTACACACATACACGTGTGCACAACCTCGCCAATCAATGCGCAACTGAGGGGCAGCCACGTGGACCAACTTGACTCGGTGCATCAGCAATGGTCATGCATCAAACGGTGATAAATACATGCTGGCTCAAGTCAACACCAGACAAAAGAGCATGCTGATACAAGCAGTAACAATGCAAATGTACATGTATGAAACCAATTCAAATGGACATAACATAATAAATTGTAAATGGAGCTACAACATAGTGGTGCATCAAAGTAAGCATGACATCGATGATCAAGCATGGGGGCAGAGGCATATACATGGACAAGATGGTGCAGAACTTCAATATACACAGCAAAAACATGACAGTTCTGCATATTATCACATGCATTGGCAAACCAATGATCATGCCATACAAACATGAAGTGCAACATGGTCTGAATATAAATTTTCAAATAGAGGACAGTGCAATATGTGGAAGTACTCAAGAATGGTAATACAACAACATAGAGTACACAAATGGTCGAGCACAAGGTGGAAATGGTGGACATGCAAAAACTGGTCGAGCCAAGCAAGTACAAGCTCATACATATAGAAGTGCAGCAGCTAAACTAAGAAAACTGCATGCTAGTTCAACAACATATTTCAAGTGCTATTTGAAACTGCATGGTTCAAGCAAAGAATACACAGTGGTGCAACTCAGTGTACACAAGCATACATATGATGTAATGTCAATGGATAGCAAGGAAAGATTACAATCTGAGTGTACATGCAAACGTACATGGTTTAATTTAAACTGGAAAATATATGGATGGCTAATTACCAAAGAAACTATTTAGCAAAATCACACTCACATGAATGGCCAAACACAATGCATAAGCAAGCATGCAGATATTCTACAAGGAGCAATTTTTGGATTGATGGCAAGTGTTATTTTAGGCATGTGATTAATTTGCAGAAATCAACCATTTGAGTCACGGTTGGAATGTGATCCCAGAAAAGCAATCTTTGATTAAAAATTATTCATGGGTTATCAGTAATGTCAAGCAAATATTAATTTATATTTGGCAAAGTTTTCACATGACAATTTACTTCCAGAAATCCATTTATGGAATAAATCATTTCACGACTTTAATTCATGCTATCAAAGGTGGGACTCATGGCAACAAGTGTTTTCAAGAATATTAGTTTTGGCAACAATTTAAATGGGGGTAGCAATTTTCTTTTCCAAAAATTAGTTTACTGTTCTAACAATCATCAAGTTCTGATTCATATAAGGAATTTTTTTAATGTTTTGAGAATTCGAATTATTACTTTTCCAAAAGATCCAATATCATTTCAATGCAAATTCGAGTGTGGAAAAATATATATTGCAAGGTAGTCATGGTCTTTAAATTGATTATAGAAATTTCATTTTTATGGCAAAGAATCTTTCAGCATTCATGCACAAGCAACAATCATCTATTGACAAGATTCATAAAGGGGAGAATATCAAGTCTAGATTCATTAACATATTCACAGCAACCATTCAAAACCGTGACTATCAAAACAGGAAAACACACACAAATCAGAAAAAGTCATTTGAGGAAATCAGAGAGTGATTAGGGTTTTCTATATCCTATACATACACACGCATTTCATCATCAACAAGCATCGAAAAGTCAAAGCATCATTTCAAAGAACAAAAGAGAAATCAAATTGATATTTACTCACAATATTTTTCGATTGCCACATATTCTCCAAATCAGATAACATTCGATTGAGAAAGCAATACAAAGCATTGGAGCAATCAAAGAAATCACGACATCATTTCTTCAAGCATCGATCTAATTTGAGGAAGATTAGAGAAGCCCTTGTTCATCGCCACCACCATTTTTCATTCCCAGAAGAAAAAGCGATCGGGACTAATTAACACGGGTGCACACACAAGTGAAAGTGGCCAGCCAAGACTAATTAGAAAGGGTTTTTTTAAACTCCTTATATTTTTAAGTGCTATGGTTTCATTTGTTTTACTTTTGTTGTATTTTGAATTTCATTTGTAAACCATCCAAACAGTTCCTAGAGTCTATAAAATCTAGGGAATCCAGTTAGGGTTTTAACTGGAATTTACTAGAGTTTGTAAAATCTAGGGTTTACAGGTTACAGTTTTGTAATATAGGGAAATCTGTTCTGGGGGATATAGATCAGTATAGGGTTTTGAGCGCAGGATTGGAATAGGAGCGAAGTGTTCGCAAGTTTACGTTGTCTTGTAAGCGAGAACTGTTCTATTACCTAGTAGAAACATTAGGAATGCAGCAGTAGGTAGGATTTTTTTCGAAGCTGGGCATATCTTATGTCGTTTACTTTCTGCATTTTTATTTCTATAGCATTTTGTGATCTGATATTTTTTATATCTCGCTTAAAATTTAATAAACCTTATTCACTGCCCCCTCTAGGGTTAATCTAGATCCAACATGACTCTTCAACCCTAGCCGCTTAGGACCGAGGAAGCGGAATACACATGAAGGTTATTTGGTTTGTACCCTATTATCCCTTAATACCTTTCCTTATTGGGATAAAGTAGGCTACGTTATTTCGCCCTTTTTGTTTAGTTTCTCTCCGCATAATTTATTATCATCATGGGTTCTTATGGTTAATAAAATTTGCACATAATTAACATACTAAGTCCAACTCTATTTCTCATTATAAATTCTATATTTGATTAATTTTAAATAGGGAAAGTTGTATCCTTTTTGACCTAGGATATTTATTTAAGTACTTCCATAATACGACTTAGTATTTAATCGACAATTCAACACCCATAAATCCCCAATTTGACACCCATTTTCTGTTGTTTCTATATTTATTGCCCTTTATGACCATAACGGTCATATTCTCGTAAGAAAACCATTTATCAGTCCCAAGGTATCTACTTGTTGCACCCCAACAGGTAATTTCTATTCTTATTCTTTTATTTTTCCATTTCTTTATTTATTGGCTGCTGTTATATATATGCTTATACACTAGGCCTCTCGCATTAAGTTGACCACTTGTTGATGCTGGATTGGTCGGTCGGTTCCGGGCAGAGTTCTACCACAAGTTGAACTTAACCTCATGCCTTAGTGCATTTATCTTTACGAATTTGACCTCTCACATTAAGCTGACCGCTTGTGGATGAGGGATATGTTGGTTGGTTCCTGGCTGACTTATTCCACAAGTTAACCTTAAATCTCTTGTCTAAATAGGGTTATAATTCAAACTTCCTATTTGGGGTTTACAACATTTATCCTAATTGATGTAAGGGATTGTAACCATTTTCCTATCTCATTCATTTTCACTAATCAATATTGGTTACAATGGTTATTTATTGATTTGCGGTCCTGTTTATAGAAATTCATTATATTGATTGCTACAAATGGTCACCACAAATATAATAATTCAATATGGATTACATTGACATATAATTCCATAAGTAAACCTTATCCAAAATTCAACATTCCGTACAATGTATACATGTATATTTTTACCGTTTTACGCTGATTTGGAAGGACAATATATATGTTTATATTTATGTTTACGTGCAATCAACATTGTTATTATTTTTATTATTATTATTATCGTTTTTAAATTTAATTATTTGTTTAACTCAATAACCAAACATTATTTTTTCATTCAATCTTGCCAAATGGTTTCAAATCTCACAAAAAGAATTTTAGCTTTAATCATTGTAAATTATGCCCAACTAATGGAATTAGTGTATTTCAAAATCACAAGAAATATATGTAAATATGGAACTTGGAATAGTTGATGCAAATTACGCACTAATATATATATATATATATATATATATATATATATATATATATATAGACACACACACACACACATTTGCAACTCTTTTCCATTTTTGACACACCTCTTGTGATTTCAAAATAATGCCTTTTTATACAAAAGGAGGGAAATGGCATATTTAAAACAATTAAGCAAAAACCCAACAATATTGAAAACAAACAGGCATATTTTTTTAAAATATTTCAATCACACAATCTACCAATTTCACATTTTTTTTCAAAATTTCATTATTCAACATTGAACTAGAGATCTGGAATGTAGTTACATCTAAATGGTGTTCAGTGGGATTGATTTCCAGATCTATAGTTCTATGCAATGTTCGCAATACATTTTACAATATAATTGCAACATATTTCATAACATAACTGTAGGAATATGTGTAAACAAGTTTAAGAATCATACAGTTGATATTAAGCATAACCACAACTTACATTTCACAAGTTTTAATCATACTTATAATCAGATCTGATGGTTGTAAATTAATTCACAATATTCAAATGAATAGATCTGGTAGGGAATAGGCATAAAAACATTGATCTAATTCAAACGAAAGAGATAAGTTATTATAACTATATTCGTAAATTTCTCAGTTACCTTATAGCCTCCAAATCCAAAGCTTGAACCCTTTAGGCCTACAATCCCGAAATTCTTAAAAATCTACAATTGATCCGGAAAGGGGAAAGTTCCAGATCTGTAGAGATGTAAGAAAACAAGAAGAGAGGGGAGAATCTGATTTGGAGAGTCAATTTGCATTCTTCCCCACTAGATCTGTTAATCCTCTCAATTTCATATGAATTTGATTTGATTTGTTTCTATGAATATATTTTTATTTTGAAATAAGGTCTGGAGAAAGAGGAAAATGGAACAGCTCTGCTGTCACTGCAGATTTGTGTACTGGAAAAGAATGAGTCCTTAACCCTTTGTTTATAAGGGTGAAATTGGCCTTGAACCATTGGATTAGTTTTAATTTATATCCATCCATCCGTTTTGTTAATATTTTATAAACCAACCCTTATTAACCCTAGCCGCCACTGCCTGGTTCAGCTAAGCGGTCGCAGCCAGCGGTCGACAACGGGTCGACCTCCCTAGTCGACCGCTAGGTTGACCTGGAAGTGAGGTGGATAGAGGAAGATTCATTTCTCTATATATATTTCATTCCATTTTATTTATTTTCCATCCACTTTCCTATTTCATCCATAACTTTTTCATATGGACTCCATTCGCGAAACTCCAAACGTGAAAGTTGACAAAAATTCCAAGACGAACGCATCAGATAAAGTTTCATGGCCAAATTCCAATCATTGCAGAATTTTTTTTTGAAACTATAATAATTAATTTATATCACCAAAATTCTGGGTTGTTACATGAATAAGCTCACAAAGAAGAATAGGCACCTACTTCTGAGGATTGATGACTTTTTTGACCAACTAGTAGGGGCTTTTGTTTTCTCAAAGTTGGATCTAGCAACGGGATTTCATCAGCTTAGAGTAGCAGATGATAATATTGACAAGACGACCTTTAGAAATACAGATCGTTTCTTTGAGTGGCTAGGCATGCCTTTTGGGTTAACCAATGCACGTGCATACTTTGTGGATTTGATGGGTTAGTTGTTTAGGGAATATCTGAACCAGTTCGTTGTGGTTTTCGTGGATGACATTCTGGTTTTATCAAGGAGCAAGGAATAGCATGTCAGGCACTCAGAGTAGGTTCTCAGTACTATCAAATCGTATCATCTTAAGGCTAAATTTTCTATGTGTCATTTCCGGAGAAAGGAAGTAAGGTTCCTAACAAATGTAGTCTCCAAGGATGTAATAGCGGCAGACCCCGCTAAACTTGTCGCAGTTCAAGATTAGAAAGCCTGTTAAAAATGCGACAGAGGATACGAGTTTCCTAGGATTGGTAGGTTATTATAGAAAGTTCATTAGGGACTTTGCACGAATATCAGCTCCGCTCACTCAAACAAAGAAGAATTTGTCTTTCGATTTCCAAGGTGCATTCCAGAGATTGAATAGGGCTCTAACATCTGCTGGTTTTCTGACTCTTCCCGATGGTAGCAATGGGTTTACGGTCTACATAGACGCATATGGCATAGGATCAGGTGTCCTGTTGATGCAAGTGGTTAGGGTGGTCTGTTATGGAAGTAGGCAACTTAGAGATCATGCTGCTATAGTGTTCGCACTTATGTCTGTGCCACACTACCTACTTGGAGAAATATTTTAGCTCTACAAGGATCAAAAGTCGCTCAAATTTTTTGCTCATAGAAAGATCTCAACTTATTGCAGCAAAAACGGATGGAGATGCTTGCGTCCTATGATTTTGAGATAGCTTCCCTAGTCAAGAGTAATGTGGTTGCGAATGGATTGAGTAGGAAATGGATGACCTTGAGTCCTCTGTTCGTAGAGAGGCAGATCTTGGATTTTAACTCGACCTTTGATTTTAGGCCGTCTACAAATTTTACGCTTTGTTTATTGGCATCATTGGAGATTCTTCCTACTATTATGGAGCGCATTGGAACAACACAGCAAGAGGATCAGTAATTAGTGGACATCTTGTATAAACTCGGAAATGGAGAGACCTCTACTCACCAAGCTATATATTCTATGGGCGAGAAAGGGTGCTACGACGAGATGGGGGATTGTGTGTTCCAAAAATTGGAGATTTGCTGAGATATGTTCTTGAGGAAGCTTATCGCACTCGGGTGACTATCCATTTGGGGGGTGAAATGATATAACGATATATGAAGCTAAATTTTCATTGGACTGGCATGAAGAAGATGTGGTTGAGTTCGTGGCCTGATGTTTGACTTATTGACAAGTAAAGGCTGAACAAATGAAACCAAGTGGATTTCTTCAACCTTTGGATATCCCACAATGGAAATGGGGAGCACCTTTATAGACTGTACCGATTGAGAAAAGTAAACATGTGTATATGGGTGATAGTGTGTAGACTTAATAAGTGCGCACATTTTATTCCAGTCAAGAGCAAGGGGACGGTAGTTTGGCTAGCATCGATTTACCTTAGAGAGATAGTTCGATTTCATGGGGTACCTTCTAGTATAGTAAGTAACCGTGGCCCAAATTAATGAGTGATTTTTGATGGAGCTTACAAGAGACCCTAGGTACACAGCTATGACTTAGCTCAACTTATCACCCTCAGATCGACGGACAGACTAAGAGGATTAATAGAGTTCTTGGGGATTTATTGAGACTATGCATCCTTGATTTCGAAGGGACTTGGGAGGAACACCTCCCACTGATAGAGTTCTCCTACAATAATAGTTATTAGTTGAGCATTGGTATGCACCCGTTGAGGCACTCTATAGACGACCCTACAGATTGCCGACATGTTCGTGGGAGCTTACAAACAGGCTTCTGCTTGGGCCAGATACGATTAGAGAGTCTTCTGAGAAGACAAACCTTATTCAAAGAATGATGAAAGAGACACAAGATAGCAAAAGTCACATATGCCAATAAGAGAAGGATTGACTTTGAATTCGAGGTAGAAGAAATGATCTTCATCAAGGTACCGCTGGAGGAACGTGGTTCGATTTGGTTCGGTTGGGAAATTAGGACCAAAGTTCTTAGGGCTTTTTCCCAAAGTTTAGACGATAGACCAAATGGCCTACAGAGTTAGACTACCGTTGTGGTTGGTGGGATTTCACTACGTGTTCCATTGATCCCTTTGAGAAATTTTCTACATGATTCAACAGAGGTAGTTGAGCCAAGTACACTTGAGGATGTTGAAGTCGAGAAGGAGGCGTTAGTTCGAAAAGTTCTAACCCTTATTCCTGAATCAGAAGTTAAGAAGCCTTTCAACAAAGAGACCAAGCTAGTGATGACGCGATGGATAAAAGATCGAGATGACGTGACATAGGAACCCGAAGACAAGATTTGTGCTTCTTACCTTTTTCTCTTTGAGAATACCTTATTAATATCTTTCGATGCTTTTGAGTTTGAATTTGTTTATCCTTATCGTTTGAATCATCGATCCTTAGGTAGAAACCAATGTTTGAAAACATGTGTCTGAAACATGTTATGCTTGATGATTGCAAGTGGATGCAAGTGTTTTCTAGTGGATGCCAATGAATGCATATACACACACACTAGGCACTAAATCGGCTCAAGTACTTATATACTGCATATGGATGTATGCACTTTTTAATTTTCAATGGATGAAATTGGTTGAATCATAACATGGATGTTGCATTTTTGGTGGATGGTTGTGCACACGTAAAGAACGTATATGTATTAATAGGATTCATTTTGCATACATATTGGATACATGGCACACAGATATATATTGCATTAAGGAGGTCAATTGAATTAGTGTACCGCCTGATTTTCATATTAGTGTAGGGACATATACACACAACACCTTCGTATATGTTCATACAAAGCATTAGAAATTTAAGGACTATGGATGATGGTGGTTGATGGATGATTAGACGGGTGTAGGTCTCAATTAATAACATTCTGCTTAACTTAGAGATTTTGGGGACGAAATCCTTTAAGGAATGGAGAATGTAAAGCCCTATATTTTAACACCCCTAAATTATATTAAGAAGATAATAAAATGATAAATATTAAAAAATATTCAGAATTGAATTAAATATGAAGAAGTTATGCATATAAGAAGATTGCACTAAAATACAGACAATATATATATAATAAAATAAATAGTGCATGGAAAGAAACGGTCACTGGGCGACCAAGCCCGACCGGGTCGCCCCTAGGTCATCCCATGTCTAAGCGAGGTCGACCCTAGGGTCGACCCAGTTAAAGGTGGGTCGACCCACTAGCATGCAGGCAGGATTCACGCATCTGTATCTGGATAACTTTATTCACTGTATTCATTAGTCGACTCAGCTTTAGGTACACCATTCGATTTATAATCCTAAGATGTAGTGGTCTTTTATGATCCTAACTAATATATAAATAGGCTAGCAGCATCATTGTTTTCCAACACACAAACATTCTTCTTCCTCCAAGCCATTTCTGAATAAAAACAAGAAGATGATGAGGGGCTACTAAAACAAAGATGAATGCATCCTCATATAGGTGACATTAAGGGACGTGGGGTATCAGACTAACATTAATTGAACATATTTGTGTTGGATGGTAATCTTTTCTACAAAGTCAATGTGTAATACGCGACTTTTTATATGATCTATAATACTTATGATAAACAAGGATTTTACATGTGATTCATATACTCATACCATTTGAACAAAAATAAGAACACGTTTTTTTACTGTATTTCAATTTTAAACATGCAAAAATTATGTCATCTTGCTTTTTGGCAGGGATTTCCTTGTAAGAAAAGAAGATATCATTGCCAGCGCTCTTTCTGGTTGATCAGTTGGTGCCATATGTCCAGCTCCTCTTATCGTTACAAGTGTTATTCCATTGTACTCCTCTATATAACCTCCAACCTTATTTAGTTTAATAAAAATTAGAATATTCTAAAAATAAATATGTTTGTACTTTATGTGTAAATATATATCGTAACTACTCACCTCTTTTTCACAATACCATGGGCGCCATCTCTTGATTATTGGCAAATTGAGCATTTTGATTGCAAGCTTTGTAGATGATATCCGAACATTATCGTCAACATCACCACTACATCAAAAGATAAAATGGAACTTGAACATTTCATCATGATAAACTAATAGTTCTAGAACTAGTGTGTTCGCAAAAAAATTATCTTAAGCTTTTATCATGTAAACCTCCATCTATTAATTTTTGTCATCATTGATTTTTCCTAAATATGGCACACCTCAGTTGGTAATCAATTTAACATGGATCATTGTTAAAATCAACTGGATATTGGAATGTGCGGCAAGTGGATAAATGAATTTGTTTTCTCTTAGTAACAGCCTTTACCATCATGCTTGGTTTTATTTTTCATAATATTAAAAGTGTTCAGCCGTTAAAAAAAGTTACTAAACATGCGCTTTTCCATCGTAGACCTATTTACAACAAATAATCTTCAAATTATAAATGATATTTTGTATTTACCTATAGAGCCAAATATTTAATCCATGGGTGATAAGCTCTTTGTAGATTAGTAGCATAGTTGATGGTTGTTCGGCCAACTTTGTGATTGAATGAATCCTAAACACAGTGATAATTCAGCATTTGTAGAAAAATATGGATTCATATATACTCGGTGACGATGAGAACTATAGATAAGTTATACCTTTGATTTATTCGACAAAGTTTCCAAGCATATGATATCTTTGTAATGTTTGCATGAAGTGCCATTTGTATTTTTGGGGTATTAAGATACGTAGTTACATAGTCGGGGGAGCAATATCTCTGATGTACCAAGTAACATGCAACATATTATACATAGAAAAATGCATGTTATATGAACAAAATTTGATGATAAAAAAAATCAATTTCAAAAAAGGACACATACATATGTACTATTTGGATCATCGCAATTTGGAAACCAAGGGTCATATATATTATTAAAATCGATAAGTCCAATTTGAGCTTCATTTTCGCCTTTTTGGCATTTCGTATTATTGAAAACACCACCTGTAAAATCGCAATTCTCTTTTACGAGGTGATATGCATCATTTGAAATAAGAGCACGAGTCCACTTGAAATCATAGGTTCCTTCTTCTACTGATTTTTTGTCGATATATGCATTTCCAACCTATGAAAAAGAAGATTTTAAATAAGTTAGAAATTATCGTGATAACACATATATGATGAATTCCGTCTTCATAAATTATAACAAAAATAGTAAAACTTACAGCTATTCCAATAAGGTTGATGGTAGCCCGACGTTTCTGTTTATTACTATTTAGATTAATTTGTGCAAGTTGAGGTATAGCATGACCTGCATAACTTTCTCCCGCGATAAAAAATCCACGAGTTTTATAGTGGGGAAATCTTTCAAACCAATTTATTAGGAATGTAAATGAATCAATTGCAATCCTCTCGTCCGTCACATTATGATAATCCAAAGTAGTATTGGAATATGAAAAGCCTGTCCCTACTGGAGAATCCAAGTATAGTACATTTGCCACTGCAATTAAAGACTATATAATAGTTAACTACTTGGAACTTTTATGATATAATATTAAGTTATATTAGTTAAAATGTAAGTAAAAAAATGAAATCGTTGAATTGTTCATGCCAGTAAACATAATTTTTTAATTATGCTTGAATGGGAAAATTTTGGTATATATTTTCACCTAGTCAAAAATAGGTGACCTACTTACCGGTGTTCCATGAATTGTTACTTCTGAATAAAGTTTCACCATTCCTATCTACTCTAAATGGTCCATTTTCTAGCATGGCTCCAAAGCCTAAAGACGAGCATCCAGGCCCTATTTTAAAATAAATCAATAAGTACGTAAATTTTAACATGTAAACTTAAATATAGTTATAGAGTTTATCGTATAATATGTAAACTTATATACACAGACATGCTTGTGAAGGCCAAAGCTTCCATACAACGCCGAATAAGAGATTATTATATAATAATAATGAAATTAAAACACATATAACCTCCATTGAGCCATAATAGAAGAGGTTTTGTAGAAGAATTATGCTGAGACTCCACAAAATAATAATACAATGCCCTTCCATTTTTCTGATCAACAGTTACATAACCTCCGTATTGATTAAAATCAACCTTTGGTTGTCCTGGTAATTCAGCAATTTTGTCTACTTCCATTAGTCCATCTTGGGAACTTACATTAATAGTGGAATAAAAGTTATCAGAAATGAATGATGAATCATAATTATATGTGCTCAGTTTCTCCTCTGTTGGACTAGTGGGATGTTTCATTAGTTGATCAACTTGTTTTGCATCATTTCTATCACTTAGGAAAATGACAGAAGAAAAGGATACATATAACCATAACGGGAATAATTTTATTATGAATCTTCTCGTCAAAACCTAATTTTTTATGGGTGTTTTTGTATATCATTTATAGGGATCACAAATATTTATTTAGAAGTGAAATTCTACAATTATCCAGATAGGAATGAAATATTTCTCAAGCATTAACTGATTAATTAAAATGTAAATCTATAAAGATCACGACACCTATTTATCAACCTATTCAATAGTAGTAAAGTGGAAAATATTGAAGATCGCTCATTAATTGTAGAACTTTTCTCCCTTCTCTTTAATTCTCTTAAGATATTTTATTTTTAAATTGGTTTATTACTGCATTTATTTACTAATTTTCTCAACACTTTACACCTTTGTCATTTTACGATTTTGACTGAACATTATAAAGCATGTACAATTATTCATGGATAATTTAACAATTAGATCCTAATATTTTTTACTTAAGTTCACACATATTAATTTATTACATAACCCAAAATTTGTCTTGTTTAATAAATTTAATTAACGAATATGTGTTATAAATACTAAAGTATGACAAGATTATGTATTTACTCAAGAATTCAATAATTGAAATTTTTTATGATCATTTAAAAAATGGCCCTCATTCTTTCCAATACATTACATTCATTACCATATGGTATTATCAGCTACATAATTTGAAAATTATGTAAATAAATTTTCAAATTGTTGTTCATTGATTCGTCTAATAAATAATATTAGTACTAACCATATTCACATTATATGAAATGAGAGAAAAATTCATTCAGATACCTAAATATATCAATCAAATAACATAAATTATATACATAAATAATAATCACAAGATTAATGTTTAATTCATTTACATCAATATATATACTCCATATTGCATCAATGCATGGTGTAGTAATGTTAAGCACTAGCATTTCAAATTCAATATAGTTATTTAGAAAACACTTCATGGTATCGCTTAAAATTATACATTTGAATAAATAAATTTGATTAGCTATGTGATCATTGATTTAATATATAAATTCACTCAATAAAAAGTTGTTAATTCAAAGAGTGCTATATCTATTAAAAAATAGTAAACTAAAAAAGTTTGAATCTCTGACACTGATCTTAGGACATTTCCCTTTTTCGTTATTTTATTTATATATTTTATTTTCAAATTAATCTATTATTTTACACTTGTTTCCAAATTTTCTATAATATTTCACCTCCTTCTTGATTTAGTTTTTTGGTATGGTTATTAAACAATTTATATAATTATTTATAAGTAATTTATCAATTATCTCATAACATTTTATAATTAAGTCCATTTATATGAATTTATTACAAAACTCAAAATTTAAATAATTTAAATAAATTTAATAAACTAATATGACTTATGAATAGTAAAGAATGGCAAGACTATGTTTTTTACTCCAAACACCCACAATTTAAATAATTTATGATCATTTACAAAGTGCCGTTCAATTATTTTTAACTATTTTACATTTAAGACCATATGTTATTTTTAAGTACATAATATGAAAATTGTATGAATAATTTTGGAAAACTGTTATTCATTGATTCATCTAATAGTTAAATCAATACAATTATAGTCATACTAATAGAAATGAGAAAAAAATTCATCTGGATATACCAATATGTCAACCAGAAAATATAAAATATATACATAAATAATAATCACAATTTAAAATTTTATTCATTTATATCAATTTATGTTTCCCATATTTCATCAATGCGTTGCAATATTAACCCTTAACACCAACACTTAAAATTTTATTTAGTTATTTACTAAATACTCCATAGTATCACTTAAAATTTTATATTTAGGTTTGTATATTTAAATTAGTAATGCGATATAGGATTTAGTAAATAATGTAATTTAATCAACAAATAGTTGGTAATTCATCTAATTAATACTAAACACCACATCTTAAAACGCATACCATATCCATATGTCAATGAATTTAATATAAATTTAATAGTTGCTAAGTCAACCAATAAATTTAGTAGTTCATTCATGTATGAAGTTATATAAATCACACAACATAAAAAATATGTACAAACGATAATAAAAAATTTGTTCATTTGTCTTAATAAAATTGTCATACACTAAAGGAAAACAAATAGCTTCAAATGCTTATATTTTGATTTGTACAGTAATTTACTTAACCCACTCTATTCTTTCTAGATAGTTTATTTTCAAATCAATATTTTTAAACTACTCCTTAAATCTTAAATTCAATTTATTTAAACAAACGTACTGAATACGAGGTCCAATTTTCTAACAAGACTTGTAAATATACATAAATTTTAATATCTACATATAAACAAATACACACATACGTACATAGACAAACTGTTATTAATAGAAAAAAAAATCTATTTAACTATAACAATGTATAAATCACAAAATATAAATTATGTATATAAACAATGAAAACAAAGATAATTTGCAAACCGATTATCACTCATTTATTCAAAGAGTTTATCATACATTATATCATAAAACTATTTTTAAACATCCATAATGTCACAATAAATTTATATATCTTTTACAATGTTTTCTCCAATGTTCCCACTATAAGTCCCTATATTTAAACTAATCTCACAATATTCAATTTAATTTTATTAAACAAATTTCTTTAAATAATATTTGCTAATTCATCTAGAAAATCACCAACATACTTTAGTTTCCATGTACAAAGTATATTCATATATGCAAAAGCAACAAATAATTTCGCTCTTGAAAACCCAAAAATAACAAATTTAATTTATACTTTATTTTTCATCAAAATTTACAATACGTTGCATAATAAATTTCCCTTTCAAACATTAAAATGATAAATATTTTTTTTTAAATATTGTCGTGTGCAACGGGATATACGCTAGTTAGAATTATGTTTCAGCTTTTAGATAAATAGGAATGAATTTGTTAAGCATTTGTTGATTATTAAAACAAAAAGACCGTATGTGATTATATATGGTTACAAAATTGAATATAATTTATTTATACTATTAAATAATTACTGTGTTTGGTTTCAAGAGTGCAATATCAATCAGAGGTTTTTTTCCCCAATTTTAAGCCTAAATGTCCCGTATCCATATTCTACTTACATTTTGTTATCCGTATCCTATTTCCTTCTATTCTTTCTCTCTGCCAAATTGTGCTACAATACTCCACCATTACTACAAAATATGTATGTTGTTTCACCTTATTTGCATCGATTGTGCTCACAACTGAAGCAAATAATAAAATTTGCATCAATTTCAACTTGACAACCGATGCAATTTGTAACAACTCGGATATTTTTCTCCAAGAAAATGGATTTTTGATAAATGATTAGACTTCCAAACTTAAATAATTTTTTTAAACTAATAATTAATGCTAGAGATATCATTTTAGATTTAGTTTACATAGAGATGTAGTTTTAAAAGAAATGGAAAATGTGTCCAAAAAATATTTTCAGAAAAATTCAACGGTTTGCCTTCAAAAAGTCATCAAGAAGTTGTGAATACTTAAATGAACCTATAGTTACTTAAAAAACATTTATAAAGTTGTCAATATAGTTAATAATTAAGTACTCTTTAAATTAATAATGTAGGAATGAGACATAAAGCTTTTTATTTTGAAAATAAGGAGAAAAGTAAGAAAAAAAATCACTAAAAGTACCGTTATTACACACACAAATGGTAGTTATATGACATTAGGTGTAACTTCTGTTGTTGAATAAGGAGTTAGTTGGAACATGAGGTGGCATGTAAGTGTAAGAAGTTGTAATATTGGGTTGTCAAAATTTTAAAGGCTGTTATGTACTTTAAAGGATACTTTAGTAATTTCACCTTCTAGTTTTATATAAAAATTACTTTGTTCTCCTTCATTCTTTTCATTTCATTTCTATCTTCCTTCTTCTTTTCTAAGCTTCTACAAAATGTCTTAATGGCTTCCCTTTTGGGAGAAAAAAAATTCCATGTTAAAAATTTGATTCTTCCTTTCCAAAATCACTTGAAATTCATTTCTAAGCCTTTACCTTCCTTTATACCACCTCCTCTTCTACTTTTAAGAGACCACACACTGGATACCCCCTAGGCCATAACATGCAACTAAAAACAGACCAGGTCTAACCAAAATTGCAAATAATCCCCTCAAAATTTCATATTTGAAAAGATAAGGCTCGATCAAAAGTTATTTCGATGTTTTTGTACAAAATAGCTTAGATTTTCTTAACTTTTTAGTGAGTAGAACCTTCCCTTTTTATGAAAAAATAATTGCTTTAAATTGATTAATTATTGTCTATTTGACATGTTGAATGTTAGTCGTATTCACATACTTTTTGGCCTGATGTTGCATGAAATTTGTAGTTGGAAAGTAGATTTGAAATTTTAGTCTAACTTTGTGCTTTAGTTTAATGTTACGAATTTTGTGTTATAGTTATTTGTTTATAATATGACTCAAGCGAGATGATGTTAGATTGGTTGTGCGATTTGTTGGTGCGATAAAGTTAACAACTTAAACTCGATAAAGGCTTGATATCCTTTGACTTTGCAAATCAAATGTTTTGCTATTATGAAAATTGAAATTTTTTCGAAGTCTACAACTTTGTTTGTAATAAACATTCCCTTTTTTCATAATTTAAAAAGTGAGTGAAGATGTTAAGTAAAGGTTTTAAATTTCTACTTATAAAGAAAGAGCAAAGCTATAGAGTCCATTGCGATAGTCGTTGTGATCGTCGTTTAACGATAAAATAACTTTTTTTTTACTAAAATCATGTTTTTACACTACAATGGTTTTAAAAATATTTTATAAACTTGTAAATGATATTTTAACTTACATATGATGATTTTAGTAAGTTAGTTAAGTTTAATTATAATTATTATTAATTAATTATAAATAGTGATTAATAATGAATATACTTAATAATTAAGGTATATTAAGTAATTTTGAGTAAAGGTAATTTGCTAACTTTTTGTATTTTTACATAGGATTAATATTTGATTAACTTTTTGTTAATAAGTAATAAATAAATTATTTAAAGATAATTTAATTGATAATTGAGAGGTAATTATCATTTAGTTTTTATTAGCACTTATCAGGTTATTTTAATTACGATTTATTTTAATTAAAAGAGTTTTACTTACTTAATAAAAATAAATCATGATTAAATTTAATTAATAAAGTTTGTTATTTAATTTTTATTGAATATAGTTTGTTATTTATTTAATTAATAATAAATTGAAGTTTATTATTAATTTATTCATAATCACACAAGGTTAGGTTTATTATTTTAAATTAAGGATGAACCCAAATTAATTGAGGTTTAATTATGATTTGATTTTGATTTAATTATGAGTTAATAATGAAATATTTTCCAAGATAGTTAATATTAACTTAAGATTGTACCTAATACAGTTTGATTTAAACCTGTTTCGGTTATGTTTTCAATTTATCCTTCTTTCTAAAAGAAAATTTATTTTCAACCAAAGATCTATTGTCTACACTATTAAGTAGTCAAACAAAAAAGAGTTGCAATTCTAAATTGGTGACACACTTTAATTGGAAGTTTGTCATCTTGTATTTAGCACAATGTTAAATGTTAGGAAAGTGATAAATATAAGAGGGTTAATCTCGATAAGCAGGTCATGTTAACAGAAGCATATAGAAGGAGCTTCTATATGGAAGCAGTCACCAGAAACTGCTTCGAACCAACCTAGCTTTCGAATTATGGAAAATCCAAGGTATCACATAAAAAAGGCTTAGAAATAGTTATTTTATTTGTTCCATTGTAGAGCGACTTGTATGGATGAATGTTAAGCATTCTAAGTGTGTAGTCCTTATGTGAATGTGTAACTTAGCCTCTGGCCTCATCTACCGATATGCAGTAGGGTTACGTGGGACGTACCCATTAAGTAATTTTTATCACCAAATCTAGACTAGTTGATCCGATTATAAATTCTTTGGTATGGTTACTGATCCCAACCGCAGTGTCGAAATATACGATACTATCAAGTTAATGGTAAGTCGGTAATGTGCTAGTAAGGAATATAGGTGTGGTCCTTTGTACGATTAACTAGAGAGGTACTACGACATGCAGTACCCGAGTGCCCATCCTTTGTATGGAATCCATTCTCCAATTCGAACCCTTACACTATTGTTCATATACCTAATATACTGGAATTTAATTAATGAAACAAATTCGGCTTCTATGTTTACTTTAAACTCCTGACATTATGGTAGTATCACTGAATTTAAACAAAATGTTTTGGTTATTGTAAGTGTAAACGATATTTTTCATCAACACTGGAATCGGGTTTACGAAAGTGGACCTTAGATTATTAAAGGTTTATTTAGTTTCTAAGAGCTTGAGTTAGCTAACCGTTTCCTATATATCAAGGTCTTAAGCCCGATGATTAGTTACTCTTCCTTCAAAGAGATGAGTATCACTCTTGTCAGACTCATCAACCAACAGTTACTTCGGGATAAGTGTTCCTAAGCGCAATGCATGTTAGAAAGCTAAACAGTTTGTAAAAGGGTATTTTGGGTAATTTAGCTTATTCATAGAGCCATGTCATGAGAAAGCATTAAGGAATTGACATCATAAGAGATAATGGAATTCCTGACATAAATTTTGTATGGATCATCACTTTATTGATCGCTTTTATTGAGTACAAAGAAGTTTCCTTAGCAAAATCCCTAAATTGATTTAGAAATTAGGGTTTACTCTCTAAGAAATGATTACAACTATTGAGAATGAAGGAAAAGTCCCCCAAAATGAGACCTGTAGGGTTTTATTTATAGACAAATTGGAACCTTATTTGGTTCTGGTTTAGTAGAAACCCATTTGTAGTGCTTTCGGCTTCGGCAATGAGAAAAGAGCTTGGTGTCGGCCCTTCATTGGCTTTCGGCACCGGTTATTAAATTTCGGCCTCTCACATTCTGAACGTCACTATCGGCTTTCGGTCCCAGTGATAAGATCCAGTTTCGATACCAATTTTGGACTTTGCTTTCGTGACTTTTGATTCTGGTATCGACAATAAGAAGGTTAGTGCGGATGACACTTGTAATAGCTCGCATTTTACATATCGAAGAATCATAAAATATTTTTATTTTATTCCCTGAGGGTTGGATCATTCTCATATTTTGGTATGTTGCTTATGGGGATGTAAGACATGTCAATAATTTTTATCCATTTTGTTTGCGACCATTTTGCCCCTATAAGTATTGTATAGGGCATAATTCACTCAAGTTGAATCTGAGGCCGAGACCTGTGCCATTGGAAAGGAATTGATGATTGCCTTTCCGTAGAGTGGTTACATTAAGGATTTGGCTTACCAGTTTGGTAGAAATCATTGTTTTAAGGTTTTTCGGTTGGCTGTCCAGATTTTGGAAGGCTAATGTACTGATTTGGAAAAGGCCCATTATTGAGTTGATGGAAGGGTATAAATAGGGGGTAAGGGATATGGGAAATGGTTTTAGTTTTCTATTCTCCCATTTGGTGCCTTGTGCCCCTCCTTCCTCTAACACCTTTCCACCATTAAAAATCCAAATCTAAGGAGGGAAATCATAGATCTACACCTTTGAACGCTAGATCTATGACAATCATATGAGTGTTTTTGCATGTTTTTCTTCAAATTTAAGTGTTTTACCATAGATTTGTACCATTATATTCCATTTTCATATGAATCACTCTATGATCTAATTTAGCAAGTTTAACCAGTTAATTTCATGCCATTTCATATGTTTATGTAAGTTAGATCTCTCATTTTGATCATATGTTCATGTTATGGTTTTTGGTGATATTTACATCATTTTAGTGATAATCATCATATTCATGTTGTTAGCAATATTATGTCATGTTTATGGGTGCATTTGGTGAATTAGTTGAGTTAGTTTCATCAAATTTATCATTTGGCGAAGATTTGGTCGAAATCGGAGTTGAATTGGAGGAGTGCAGGAATTGGGTCGGTCAAGTTGTGGCTTGGGGAGCAAGTCAAAGTTTGGGTCTGTTCTATCCTGGTCGGGTCTGTCAGAGCTGGTCGGTCTGGATGGAATTAAATTGGAAAATCAAGGCTGGAATGGACTGGGTCGGCTCGGCCGTGTTTCTGAAGGCTCAAGTGGGTCGGGTCGGTAAGTGGGAGGCTGGTCCAGTCGGTCAGATGGTGATTGGGTCGGGTCCTTCAGTGGGAGGCTAGTTGGGTCGGTCAAATGGTGATTGGGTCGGGTCGATCAGTGGGAGGTTGGTCGGGTCGGTCAGATGGTGGTTGGGTTGGGTAGGCCTATATTCTGGTCGGTCATGTTTTCAGTACCACATCTAAACGCTGTGGTGGATGGCTTAAGTGTTGTGGTTTGTTTCCTTAGCTTGTTTGTATGAATTCTATGGATTGTTTTGAACCTTATATTAATGTTGTTTGGTTTGATGATGATGATGGCTTCGACGAGAGTCCAAAAGGGGATGTTCGAAGTGATGTGATATGTTCGTTGATCGGTATAAAGCAACGAATAGGAAGACGGCTCAAAATGCGTTGGGTTGTGGATAATAGCTACTCGAGTGGGACTTGAGTTTATGATTAGTCGCCGGTGGTGTCGAGTAGAGATGCGAAGGTCGAGAGATTGTCGTTATCGTAAGTTCTAGCAAACTCAATGCTGGGGTAGACTTGGTAGTCACGATGGGCCTAACGTACCCTGGGTAGTCATAAAGAGCCTAGTTGTCTTGAGAAGACAAACATATGAGTCATGATGGTGTAAGGAGTTATGCTAGAACTGGGGTTAACATTATCCCTTTACATATGGCAATCATGATGGACGGTCATACGATTAACGATGGTTTCAAAGAAGGATTGGTGGTGATAGCCAGAGTCAGTCATAGATGATTGCTTGTTCTGTTTGTACTATCTCATGTAGGTTGTCCAACGTCGAAGGAGATGTTCCTTGGGTGCTTGTCCGAAATTGGTTTAGGCCTTTGGGTTTTGTGCTTGAAGGATTTTAATTCGAATAGGATGGTTTGCATAAGATACATATAATTTGGATGTTATGAGTGTTTTTCAATGATTGCATGAGTGTTCTAGTTTCCATGGATGAATGGTTGAATTGTTTATTGTAAAGTCTATCACTGTCTGATGTTGAGGAAAAAGGGAGTTGAGTGCTTCTCTGGTGTTGGGTAGTGCTTGGTAAATCTACCCATTCTCATATCCATTATTGTTGAAGTTTGTTAGCTGTTTTATCACGCATTAAGACTGTTGTCTAACTCAAGGTTTTATGTCTCCTTTTATTACCTTGGGTTGTTCATCCGGTATGGATGGGTAGACCGAGTAGCAGGCTATAGGTAATGGAGCTTAGTGAGGGGAGGGAGCACAGCGATGACGAGCAGGAGGCTTGCGTGCTAGTTTTATTACCATCTATTATTTCTATTTCCGCTGTTTGAGTGTTCTATGAGTGTTGTAGTGAGGACATATGTACAAACTTTGGTATCCATTGGATACACTTTCATGATGTTGAGAAAGATTTATAAAGTTTGCTATGTGATGTCTTATTACCATTACTTGTTGTATTATTTTATCCTTGGGTTGTGAGTTCCACGACAGGTTCGATGTTGCTTACCTACTCTGATGATCGTCCATAGCTGCCTGGCACACTTTCAGTGCATTATTCCTCTTGTTTAGTGCGAGGGTTATGGGCAATCGTCATATTTGGTATCAGAGCCCTGGTCAACGATTTTGGCCAAAGTTTAAAAATGTAATCACGTATGAGAGACGTACTTGTATATTTCAGTTGGATGCTTACTATATATATATATATGCATATACAGTAATAGCGGTTGTATTTCTTTAGCAGTTTTTCTTGGAAGTAGCTAATTATTCTAAATTGCTGATTTAGAATGAATAGACGACCGTCAAGACACGCTGCTAGGGGAGCTAATACTGGAGGGGGAAATAGCGGTGAACCAAACTACCCAGCCATGTTCGAGGCCATGGCGGTAGCGATCATGAATAGGGTCCCCGCTCCAGTGGCAGCTACGGTTGAGTCTGGAGTTCCAGTGCCTAGGGCTGTAGAATTTGCAAGGTTATTCAAAGACTTTTCTTCATTGGGAGGAAAACAATTCAAGGGAACTGAACCAGTTGAAGAAGTTCATAGGTGGATGGATACTTTTGTTAGGATCTTCAAGGACTTGGGCATTGATGATGTAACGAAGTGGAAACTTGCATCAAGGCAGTTAGAGGGCAGAGCAGTAGATTGGTGGAACTCTGTCACACTTAAGAACCCTAAAGAGTATATTTCATGGGAGCCGTTCCAAGCTAAGTTTGAAGCAAAGTTTATCTCCACCGTGCAAAAGTTTATTCTGTTTAAGAGATTCGTGGAGCTTAAGTAGAGAGGTCGGCCAGTTCTTGACTATATTTCTGACTACGAGGATTTGTCGAAGTATGCTCGTTCATACGTGGATACTCCTTATCAAAAGAACAAGAAGTTTGTCTTAGGGTTAGGTTAATATCTTGGGGATTAGCTTGTGGATCGCCTCGATGATAGCATTTAGAATATTGTCGAGAAGGCTTTGAGGCATGACAGTCTGTTTCCTAAGAAGCTGTCTGTTGTTGCACCTAAGGAAGAACAGAAGCCATGGCAGGGTGGTAATAATAAGAAGAGGAAGCAGCAACAACAAAAAGAGAAGAATGGCCAAAAGAAGCCGAAGAGTGAGGTAGTTTGCTTCAATTGCCAACAGAAAGACCATTTTGCTAATGAGTGCAAAAATCCGAAGGTTGAGAGGAAGTGTCACAATTGTGGCAAGCCTGGGCATCTCAAGAAGGACTGTTCAAAATCAGCTAAGGGCAAGCAGGTTGTGAAGGCATATGCTTTGGAAGTTGTGCCAACTTCTTCAAGAGCTCTTACTGCTGAGGAAAAGGAAAAGGGTGTCATGGTGCAAGGTATCTCTCTATTAGTGGTGTTTCTGTTCGTGTGTTATTTGATACTGGAGCATCGCATTCATTCATTTGCAATGATCTTATTTCTCGCTTGGGTTTGGAACCCGAGATTTGTGATAGGCCATTGATTGTGACTAATACGGTTGGGAGTTCATCCAGTTTGTGCATGGTATGTCGTGGTCTATTGTTGTCGAGTCATAGTTGCTCTTTTGTGTCTTATTGCATTGTTCATAACTTCGCTTGGTATGGGATCATCTTAGGCATGGGTTGGCTTAAGAGGTATGCGCCAAGGGCGAATTGCGACAAGCTAAAGGTGAGGGTCAGGGATGTGGAAGGGCGAAAGGTGTTGATTAAATCTATGCACGAAGACAGGGTCTTCGTGAGTTATCTATGTTTTCTTGGGATTCCACATGAAGACCTTTCATCAGTGCTAATCGCTAATGAGTATGTAGATGTATTTGACGTGGTCAAAGGGTTGCCTTCGCATCGTGAGATCAAGTTTAAAATCGATTTTGTCAAGGATGCTAGACCAATCGTGATGCCTCTTAGACGGATGCCACCTAAGGAACAGCGAGAGTTGGAGGTGCAAGTTAAAGACCTTTTAGGAAAAGGATTCATTAGAAGGAGTGTATCCTAGTGTGGTACCCCGGTCGTATTTGCAACCAAGGCAGAAAGCTCGTTAAGATTGTGTGTGGACTATCGTGAGCTGAACAATGTGACTAAGAAGAACAAGTATCCGTTGCCAAGGATTATAACTTGTTCGATTAGCTTCACGAAGCCAAAGTGCTTTCTCAGATGGATTTTGCAACGGGATTTCACCAGTTAAGGGTAGCAAATGATATTGTGCCAAAGACTACTTTTAGGACACCATCCGGGTTTTTCGAATGGTTGGTGATGCCATTCGGGTTGACTAACGCACTAGTGTATTTCGTGTATCTTATGAATAGAGTGTTCAAAGATCAGTTGAACAAGTTCATGCTTGTGTTCATGGATGATATTCTAGTTTACTCTCGGAATGAGGAAGAGCACAAGACACACTTGGGAGTTGTATTAGAGATCTTGCGAAAGCATCAGCTGAGAGCTATGTTTTCGAAGTGTCACTTCTGGAAGAATGAAGTGAGGTTCTTAGGCCATGTTGTTTCTGGAAGTGGGATAGCGGTTGACCCCGCTGAAGTAGCAACAATCCAGAACTACGATAGGCCTAAGAATGCGACGAATGTGATAAGTTTCCTTGGGTTGGCTGATTATTACTGATGGTTTATCAAGGATTTCTCAAAGGTAGATGCACCATTAACAGGAATGATGAAAAAGAACCAAGTATTCACATGGGATGCGAAATGTCAACAAGCATCCGAAATCCTGAAGGAGAGATTGACAAGTGCACCTGTGTTGACCATTCCAAGTGGGAATGAAGATATGGTGGTATACATCGATGCATGTAGTACTGGGCTTGGAGCAATACTAATGCAAAGGGATAAGGTTGTGGCCTACGCGAGTCGACAGCTAAAGCCGCATGAGAAGAATAACCCGACTCATGATTTGGAGTTGGCAGCGATTGCGTTTGCTCTGAAGATGTGGAGAAATTACCTGCTGTGAGTTCAGTTTGAGTTATTTACGGATCACAAATCGTTGAAGTATCTTTTCTCCCAGAAGGATTTGAATCTTCGATAGCAACGATGGTTAGAGTTTCTGGCATCATATGACTTTGAGATAGCCTATACCCCAGGCAAAGACAATGCAGTTGCAGATGCGTTGAGTCGAAGACACGCAAGTTTGGGAGCGATGTTCTCGTAATGGAAAAGCCTTGATTATTTGGCAAGGTTTGATTTCAGGCCAAGGTGTGAGTAGGAACCTGAAATCTTGGCAAGCTAATCGATAAGACCAACTCTCATCGAAAGGATTGGTGAGAGCCAAAAGTGAGATGTAAAGCTTGTTGAGTTCATCCGTAAGTTAAAACCAGAAGATAAAGAAATCGAAGTCGATCGAGAAGGTTGACTTTGAAAGCAAGGACGGTTAGTGGTGTCGGATATTGATGGATTGAGAGATGAGGTTCTGAGAGAATGTCATCACTCGAAGTTGACGATTCATCCCGGTGGTAACAAGATGTATCAGGATATGAAACGAGCCTACTACTGGGAGGGGATGAAGAGAGATATTGGAAAATTCATTTCCAAGTGTACAAACTGTTAGCTGGTGAAAGCTGAACAGAAGAAGACGAGTGGTTTGCTTCAGCCATTGGAAGTTCCTACGTGGAAGTGAGAGGAAATACCAATTGATTTTATCTATGGACTACCCAGAACTAGGGCAGGAATTAAAGGGATTTGGGTCATTGTGGATTGTTTGACCAAAAGTGCAAGATTCATTCCTGTCAAGTCAACTAGGACAACATCAAAGTTGCTGAACTTTATGTAAAGTGGAAAGTTCAGTTCCATGGAGCCCCAAAAAGTATAGATAGTGATCGAGATCCATTATTTACGAGTTGGTTTTGGAGAAGTTTGTAAGAAGCATTGGGAACCGAGTTGTGTTTGAGTACATCTTATCATCCCCAAACTGATGGTCAGACTGAGATAGCCAATCGCGTTTTGGAGGATCTCCTGAGAGCTTGTGTGTTGGATTTTGGGGGATCATGGGAGGACCATCTACATCTAGTTGAGTTTGCATATAGTAATAGCTACCAATCTTGCATTGGGATGGCACCATAGAGCCATTGTATGGGAGACCGTGCAGTTCTCCAACTTGATGGTTAGAAACCGGAGATAAGTTGGTACTTGGACTTGGGATGATTAGAGAAACCTCAGATTGTGTCGAAATCACTCGACAACGAATGAAGGCGGCCTAAGATCGCCAAAAGAGTTATGATGATAAACGTCGTAAGGATTTGGAATTCGACGTTGGCGATATGGTTTTCGTGAAGATTTCGCCATTGAAGCATGTGGTTCGATTCAGAAATAAAGAAAAGTTAGCTCCAAGGTTCGTTGGACCATTTCCGATAGTCGAGCGAATTGGAAAGCTCGCATATAGATTGGAGTTACCCGAGAAGATGTCGAGTGTGCATAATGTATTCCATGTGTCATTTCTACGGAAATTTGTGCATGACTCGAATGTGGTGGTATCTCCAGAACAATACGAAAACCTAGAAGTTGAAATCGCAGTTACAAGACCTCGTACCCCTCTTCGTGTTGTGGGGAATGACACGAAACAGCTTAGGAGAAAGATGGTCAAGCTAGTCAAGGTACAATGGAGTGAAGATGGTGACGATTGTACGTGGGAGACGGAAGAGAGCATGAGAGTGGCTCATCTAGAACTCTTCGTCCGTAGGAACTTTTAATATCGTTGTATCTTGTTGTTGTTTGGTTAAATTCTGCATGCTACGATAAGGCTATGTATGCATGGCTTGATGGTTGCGAGTTTGGATGATAGAATTGACTTCTCATGGATGATAGGCATGCGGAATTGTTGTGATTGCTTGGAATTTCTAGGGAGAAATTCTTAAGGGGAGAGCATGTAACAGCCCGCATTTTACGTATCGAAGGATCGTAGAATATTTTTATTTTATTCCATGAGGGTTGGATCATTCTCATATTTTTGTGTAATGCTTATGGGGATGTAAGGCATGTCCATAATTCTTACCGATTTTGTTTGTGACCATCTTGCCTCTGTCTGTCTTGTACAAGGCATAACTTTTGACTCATATCGAATCAGAGGATAAGACCCGTGTCTTTGGAAAGTAATTGATGATTGCCTTTCCGTAGAGTGGTTACATTAAGGATTTGGCTTAGCGGTTTGGGAAAATCATTGTTTTAAGGTTTTTTAGTTAGCTGTCCAGATTTTGGAAGGCTAATGTGTTGATTTGTAGAAGGCCCATTAGTAAGTAGATGGAAGAGTATAAAGTGGGGCAAGGGTGTTGGAAATGGTTTTATTTTTCCATTCTCCCATTTGGTGCCTTCTGCTCCTCCTTCCTCTAACACCTTTCCATCATTAAAAATCCAAATCTAAGGACGGAAATCATAGATCTACACCTTTGAAGGCAAGATCTACGACAATCAAAGCAAGAGTTCATATGTTTATCCCTTAAGAATCACACATGCATTGAAGAATTAAGTCTGTGTTAGAACTGTAAGACGAGCAATCACGAGGTTCATGTGCTCATGCCCTAACTAAGGTCATCCGTGCACAACAAGGTCAAACATAGTCCATGGCTCGAGCACGGCGGCAAGGATCGGTCATTTGTACCAAACAGAGTAGCTTAAACGTCAGAACAAGATGGGTCGTCCGCTCAACACAATTAGGATCAGACATACAGCACAACATGACCATACACAGATGTCACGCACATGAAACTAGCTCAACAATGACATGGCGCAAAACATTAAGGCTTATACATCTGGCAAAGATCGTCCATATTAAGGAAGTCTCTAATCCTTGTACCAAGGAAACCGGTCCTACAAGATGAAGAGAAGAATTTATTCCGGTCACATGTTCCACTCTGCAGTCATTCGCTCATGCTACCCCGGTCGATCGTGCATAGCGAGAAACACGAAGAAGCCAAAGGTTGCACATGTATCCCATGTTCGCTCATAGATTGCAATCACATTCGCCCGCTCATTCCTCAAGTAGTCGCTAACACTTCAATCAGATACTACCCACCGGTCGGTCAGATACCAGCTCCTTAAGGGTCGCGCTTACAATTTTGATCCACAAACCTTGATCGTTCGCCTATACACCAATCCAAGAACTCTTGCCAGTCGCATGTGTACTCATCACCTGATCGCCCATCCATTCTGCTCGGATCCATGCAATCACTCACCCCTACAATGTTGCTCACTCCAACAAAGTCGCTTGCCCCTATAAAGTCGCTCGTACTAGACAGCTGGAAACAGTTACTGATAGTTGGCTACAGCTAGGCGGTGGCATTTTAGTAACTAATGAGACGAAAGACCCATAGCCTGAATATACGGATTTCAACTCATTCCTTCAGGGGAGCTCACCTATAAATAGGTCATGGACTCTACCAAAAAGGGGATCGAGACCTTGCAACCACGAAGTGCTGCAAAATTCATTCCTTCACCATCTCTTAAACATTCTCAACCATCATCATCATGTCCACTTGAAGGATCTTCATCCGTTTGGCCATGGCATCCATTAAGATCTTATAAGTGAAAAAAGGTCAAAGACATCCTCCATCTCCGTCGCTCGTCCGTCCTTCTCCTCCACAGCTTCCACCATGCCTCCATTGAATTCCGTGAATTTAAGCGAGATTTGTGTGTAAGAGTGAGAATATGTTGAGAGTTGAGGGAATGACAAAATGTATGAATAAAGAGAATTTACATGCTTTGTAATCGTCATGATAATGCAAACTACCTTCATAGTGGATGTAGGCCTAGCTTAGGGCTGAACCATTCTAAAACCTTGTCTCCATTTTACTTTCCTCGCATTTTTACTTTCAACTTTTTTTGAGGGCGGCCCCATTTACGTTCTAACCATATTGGTGAAGTACGTTTCTCTTACCCTTGGGGTTTGAGCCACTTTTTGGTGAAAACATTCGGCACCCACCGTGGGGCCCATATTGTGAAATCGACAACCTCACCGACAGGCCGAAGGAAGTTACTTTTTGGTGAAAACATTCGCCACTTTTTGGTGAAAACATTCTACTATATTTCTAAGAAAAACTTTGCTTGAAATAAAGAACGGGCCGAAGGAAGTTACTTGTGAAATTGACGACCTCACCGACATTGTTAATATTGTCACATCGCCCACCACCCATTTCGAGGCAAGAGAATCGTCTGAAATTGAGGTAGCTATAACCAAGAGAGAGTTGGAAGAAGCGATGGTGGGACTAACGAGTCAAATAACTATTGCAAATGATGCAATGATGAAGAAGCTTGAGTCAATGTTCGCTATTCAAGCCGCTACCGCAAAAGCCACACTAAATGCCACTTGTTTTCTACCCCCTCGAACGAGTCATGCATACGATACAGAATCTTCTACTTCAAGCGTGAAACAGAGAAATTCTATTCAGGAAGTAGCATATCATGCTAATCTGGACCGTGAAAAAGCTAAAGCGCCTATGCCCAACTATTCCGATGACACAACCTCTTAGTCGGTAAATGGTCCCACTAAAGGAGCATTTTTCTCGAAAGAAATTCTAGATCCCCAGTCTCCATATCACGATTACCCGCCTAGACGAGAATCTGGCGAGGAAGAAGGCACTCGTTCCATGGATCGGAGTAAGGAGCAGGAATATATTTTAGGAATGGCACGTGGAATTGTGGAGGAGAGCGTGAAGAAAGAAGATAATTGAAAAGAGTGGGAGTTTTCTGTTAATAAGACCCTACTCACCGAAAGAATTAAAATGGCTATATATCCACAGAAATTTAATCCTCCAATGGTGCAATCCTATAAAGGGACAAGCGATCCCAATGTGTTCTTGTGCAAATATGATCAACATATGAACGGGGCGCGTGCCACCGAGGAGATCAAATGCCTGTACTTCCCGACTAATCTAGAAGGGATGGCCTATCTCTGGTTCACAAAGCTACCGCCGAATTTTGTGGATGACTTCACTACCTTGGCTAGACTATTTAGTAAACAGTTCAGGTTCCAAGCAACTAGGGTTCGGGATGTTATGGAGCTAGGTGAACGACGACAAAGACCAGGAGAGTCTGTCAAAGCTTTTCTCACCCGCTTTAATATGGCAGTGGCCGAAGTTGGAAATTATGAACCCCATCTAGTTCTGATGGCTTTGAAAGTAGCCATATGTAAAAAGACCAAGTTAGGACAACGGATTAAGAAGAAGAAACCAAGTACACTCGAACAACTACTCAATAAAGCTAAAAATATATGAGTGTTGAAGAGAATTCGGTATGTGTTTTGGAAAGCAATAAACAACTAAAAAGGAAAGGTAGTGCGTGAAGTAGCTTTGATATTCAGAAGAGGAGTAATGAAGGAAAGGATAACCGAGCTAAGAAGAAGCTCCGCTTTTTTAAGAATTCTATGCTCACTCCTCTTAATGACACCATAGGGAATATCTTCATGGCAACTAAGGATACCGAGAAATATCCAATCTGAAAACGAATGCAGGTCAAAGATATCGCTATAAGATCTGGAAGGTTTTGTCAATTTCATAACTAGCCAGGGCACGATACTAATGATTGTAAGCATTTAAATTCATTAATTGAGGAACTGAGCAGGAAGAATCATTTGCAACATTATGTACAAGCCTATGAACACTGTTCCAACTCTCTACGAGCAAGGGGAAACTAGTAATGAGTAGATCGCTCAAAGTAATCCAAGGCCAGCACTTACTTATGGATCAGTAGTCAGCGCTCTAGTTATGGTGGCTCTGGATAAGCGACTACCATCACTTTTCTTTGCTTCATTACTTTATTTTGCTTTATTACTTAAGAACCAGTGGTCACTTTACTTTGCTCTATTACTTGCTATATTCTTATAAGCGATTAGCGATGATTTACTTACGTTGTACTAAACAAAGGCCTTATAAATCAAAATATATGTGCCTACCTAAATAACATACTAGTAAGCACATACTAAAAGTCTGTTTCTTGAATGTAGGCAAAGTAGAGGTAATCACTCATGCACAACCCGACCAAAACAAAAGTTTCCCAAGAATATTTCAGATGAAGCAACTCAAGCACCAAAAACATCATGCGGATTTAGCAAGGCGAGTAATCAAATCGCTTCAAAAGAATAAGTTGTTCTGGGGCAAGCAGTGAAGCATAGTAAGCAAACACCAAATCTTTAGCAAACATTCGTTGAAGGGGTTGCCATTAAACTTTGAAAAATAAAAAGCTGGTATCAAATTTGTCCCACGAATAAAAATTGCTTATCCCAAAAGAGGCAACTTGTTAGGTGCAGGACACAAATTCTTTAAGTCGAAATAAAGCTCGATAAGAGGAACTAGTGGCCACCTCCCGGGATGATGCATAAAATTTGAAGGAACAACAACACTTAGGCTGAAAGCACTATTCCTAGTGTCGGAAGGACCGGCAAACATGCTAGAAGGACCAGCACAAATAGAAATCCTAGCCACAAGGGGGTAACAGAAATCCTAACCGAAAGGGGGCAACATAAATCCTAGCTGAAAGGGGTGTCAATTAAGGTCTTTTTGGTTCTAGAGAAATCAGAACAAACGAGACCGATGTTGGATCGAAACTTGAAACCCATGACCTCCCCTGGGGGCACGCATTCAAACCCCAATCTCCGAAGGGATTGGGCCACGAGGTCAGCGAGAAATGGGGGTTAAATACATAAAAAAATATAACAGCTGTAACACCCCACGTCCGTTAATGTCACTCACAAAGGGAATGCATTAAGTTTCATGGAGCGTTATAAGTAAACAGAATGGAATATTACAAGACGGATAAAGTAGTACTTGAAAATTTTATTACTTTATTTCAGCGGAAACAGGAAATAGGTTTGGTTACACCTTCAAAACAACAAAACCAAGTACATAATATCAGTCTTGTACAAGAATCCTTTAGAGTACATAATTTTAAGGCCATAACCCCCAGCAGAAAATGCCATAAGCAGAATCAAAGCCAAGCAATACATCTTTCAACTTCAAGCTGGAAGAAAGAGACATCTGAACTAAGCTTGAGTATTTCCTCCCAGAGAACCTTGGGGGGTGGAACGGAAGAAAAGGGGCGAAATAACTAGGTCAGACATTAGTCTGGTGAGTCCAGTAACTTTAACGATATAATCATTAAAGTAACAGGATAAGAACATAAACCGGAATGTAAGAAATGACTGTACATAAGCATGCATGACAAGGTGGGAAAGATGAATAAGATAAACATTGATTGAGCTTATCATCACTATAGGGTAATTACAACACTGCTCCAATGCTAAATATATTGCACCGTTACTAGTTTCATACTGAAAGTTGATCCCCATCTTGTAATAGGTAGTCCTCAGACGTAACATCTAGTAAGAGGTATCCACACCATACAATTCTTGATAGCCTACTAGCCCTTACTAAATACTAGATGTCCCCACATTACCCCCTTATCGCTTAATCGATCGGCTCCCTAACTCGCATGTATTTATTACTTGTGTCATTCAGCCCCTCTTGTTTGTGGATACCTGTGTTGGTCCCATCGTGGGGTGTATCAATCCCTATGATGGCGACCCGACACAATTCAAGATGCACAGTGTATAACGACTGAGGCCCAATGCCTGCTTTTTCCACTCTGGAGCACGTGCATGCCCGTACTCCGTCGGAACCTACACTGACGCGCCACCCGCCGCTTTTTTGACCGCTTATAATCAGCTCAGTAATCGTGCCCCACCCTGCCTAGTTCTGGGTACCATGATACATCTATGTGGGTTACTGCTGAAATGGGTCCTCGTTACTAGGGTTTCCTAATCAACATGTTATACCGGTTAAGTGTTCTCAATTTAACCTAACCCCATCCATTTGTTTAATTAACATGTTGTATTGGTCAAGTGTCGCCTATTCATGTTATTTAACCTTCCCACTAATTCATGCATGTTTATTTTAATGGTTAAGTTTGTGGGCCTATATATACTAATGTTACCCACCTACCAAAGATTTACTTAACCCTTCCACTTATCAAGTCCGTATGTATTATTTGTTAAGCTTGCTTTAACCCTGTCCACTTTGTTTATGTAATATTGGTTAAGTTGCCTTCTTACCCATGTTAACTTATCCAAACCATTCTTATCATGTCCGTTCATTAGCATTAATTCATTCATTAATGCCTCAACCTCTCACATTAGAAATGTCGTTTGCGGTTGCTAGATGTGCCTGGCGGGTCCGGGCAGACTTCTACCGCAAATTCATTCTAACCTCGGGTTTTAGGTTGATGCGCTAACCTCTCACATTAGATCTGTTGTTGCGGCCGCTGGATGGGCCGGGCGGTTCCGGGCAGACTTATACCGCAGCTCAATCTAACCTCGTGTTAAGCATTTTCATCTTTTAGCCAATTTACAAATTTACCATACATGTTCAAATCTAGATTTTTGTATGCCATTTATCCGCAAGTGTAATCAATCCAATTTATATCAAATATACATGTTATGCCCAAAATTACTCAATATGTTATACCCTTTTCCTCTCGTTACAATCGGACGTACAACAAGGTCCGAATTCCAAGTATTCATAAAATAAAATAGAGAGGAATATACGAGAAACACAAGAATTGACATAAGGAAAGACAGGCATGTAAAGGTGTACCCAATTCAAGAATCATGTTTCCAATAGACATGTTGTACAATAACAATAAGTATAGCAAACTGAACAAGCTACATCATAGGCATAAAGATTCGATAGAATTGAAGAATCACCAATTTTGTGTACAACAAGATAGGTTCTGTCAGAACAGTCTCATAGGCATAGTTTATTCAGTTTTGACAAAAAGGATAAGCATGAATCAGAATTGATTATCCCACAATTAGGCATAGTTCTAGATCCGATTATTACAGTAATGGTTTCTATTAGGTGTTCAAATCTGAATAATGAATGAACTTACTAAATTATCACAAGTTTATACCCAAACCCATTTACGTCAAGTCTCTTGTTTGCTTATTATATATGACTTTTCACAAACCATAGCCATCATTAATTTATGCCTATTTACAAATCACATGTTATTCAACATTTCCCAAACTTTTTCCCATCGTTCAAGCGTTATACGTGTGCGAATTTCGCATAATTTGTTAGGCTCGCGGTTAGCCTAACTCATAAAAAGAAAAAGGAAGAGGGAAGAGAATCACGGTATCAGAATAGGCATAAACATACGAGCATAAATAGGCATGATCTGATAAAATTAATCAGGAAAGCATGGGTTATGAATCAAAAAGATGACAACTTGCAAATTTGATAAGATCCATTACAGGCGAATTCATATGATCACAATTTACAACTAATCATAATTACTTTAGTTTAATTATCTTGTGAAAGCTACATGAACTCATAGAGATTAAGAAAAAAAGAGAAGATCTAGAATTGGATTTCTGAAGTTGATAAGCTAATCCATTGATGTAGGTTTATCTTTATCCTTAATCTTGAATTTGATTTGAAGCTCTTCTAATTTGATTTCTAGCTTGTAGAAAATGGAGGCTACGCTAGCTTAGAGATGGATAGCAAGACGGCTTCATAGAATAGGATTGTGTGGTTTAGGGTTAAGGTTTGAGGCGATTATATAGAAGTGTTAGACAAACCATGGCCTTTAGATTAGCATAGGGGTTATCAGAGCCACACAGCTCAAAGAGACATCATCCAGCAAATCAGAGGAAGACACGTCATCACGGAACACTCCAGAATTCTATGCTGGACAGACCTCGGCTTGGGAGCACTTGGCAGGTGCGCCAATGCATTTTTGTACTGGTGCACTTCACAAGTGCGCCGGTGCATTCTGGTCTGTTTCCGGGTTTTTTTCTGTCCAATTTCGTTCGTCCATATCTCCTTCATACGTTATCCATTTTACGCAAACTCAGACTCGATTTCAAGCAGAATTTCGAGACGAACGCAATGGCGAAACCCGTTTCGTCTATTTTTTCCTTCAAAAATTAAGTGTTCTTCAATTTGTTAATTTTAATATTTTAAAATTACGGGGTGTTACATTCTCCCCTCCTTAAAGGATTTCGTCCCCGAAATCTCCAAGTTAAGAAGAATGTATATCCAACCATCCAACATACATCTACTCAACCATTCAATCACAGGAATCCATTGTCCTTAAGAAGAGTTCTAATGCTTTCATGATCATATGCATAGAGGGTGTATATATCCTTATCTAATGCAAAATCAGGCGGTATACTGATTCAGTGGACCTCCTTAATGCAAATCATGATAGTGCCATGCGTCCATTATGTATGCAAAAGAACCCTATTGATACATATCATTTCTATATGAGTGCACAACCATACATTCATACAAATGCAACATCCATATGATAACACATCAAGTTTCAATCCATATACAAATACATATATGCATATGCAACATGAAAGTGACTGAGCCGATCTAGTGCCTAATGTGTGTGTAAATGCATCCATGAGCAACCACTAGCAAACTCTTGCACCCACCAAACATAACATGCCTCAAACACATGTTTACAACCATAGGATTTTCCTATCTAAAGATCGAGCATGTAAACGAGAGGACATACTAAACGATAGAACAAGTATAAGCAAAGCGGTAGAAAAGGGAGACATATCCTCACAAAAGGAAAGGGTACGACGCACGTATCATGTCTTCCGTCTCCCACGTCGCGTCTCCTTGATCATCTCCCTATTGGATTTTAACCGACTTGACCTCTTTGTTGCGTAACTTCTTGATCTCCGATCCAAGGATGCATATAGGAACTCGTCTAATCGTGGCATCTCGCTCCACTTCCACTTCTCTAAGCATGCTCGGCTCCACTACTTCTGCGGTATCATGTAAACACTTCCACAAATACGATATGTGAAACATGTCATGAACACTACTAAGCTTCTCCGGCAACTTCACTTTGTACGCCATCTGTCCAATCCTCTCTGTAACGGGAAAGGGTCCTACAAACCTTGGAGCTAATTTCCCTGCAGCTCCAAAGCAAACTACGTTCCCCAATGGCGACACTTTGACAAAAACAATGTCCCCAACATCAAACTCAAGATCGGTCTGTCTCTTTTCAGCGTATGACTTTTGTCGGTCATGTGACCTCTTCATTCGCCTTCGAATCAAGTCTATCTTTTCCGAAGTCTCCCTAACCATGTCGGGTCCAAGCAAAATCTTATCCGTAGACTCCCATCAACAAGTTGGTGATCGACACGGTCATCCACAAAAAACCCTAATACTATCTTAATAACTGTTGTTATAAGCAAACTCCACAAATGGAAGGTGCTTTACTCATGTCCCTCCAAAACCTAGGATACATAAACTAAAAAAGATCTTCAAGGGTTCTATTTGCCCTTTCAGTCCGTCCATCCGTCTGTGGATGATACACGATGCTCAAACGTAACTGCGTACCTACCACCTTTTGCATATACCTTTTCGTCTTGCTTCTAAAACTACTCCAAGCCCTATCCCGCAAGCACTGGTATATACTGTGAATGGTTTGCTCTCATCTAGCAAAGTCAAAACTGGGGCTGATCTCTTCGCAAAGTCCTTAACGAGCTTCCTAGAGTAGCCCGTGAACTCTAGAAAACTTCTTACTTCCGTTGCTTGTCTAGGAACCTTCCAATCTTGGATTGCCCCCACCATCACAGGGCCCACTGCTATTCCACCCTTAGAGACCACGTGTCCTAAGAACGTCACTTATTTTCTCCAAAAATGACATTTGGAGAACTTAGCTTTGAGCTGATGCGCTCGTAAGGTCTCTAAGACTTCCGTAGATGTAGGGCATGCTCTTCCTCGCTTCTAGAGAAAATCAAAATACCATCCACAAAGACTACCACAAACTTGTTTGGAAACTACCTAAACACCCTACTCATCAAGTCTATGAAATATGCGGGTGCATTCATCAAACGAAAAAGGCATGATTTGATCCATTCGAAGAAATCGTCGGGAGTCCTAAATGCAGCCTTATCTATGATATCCTCAGCCACCCTTAGTTGATGAAATCCTATAGCTAAATCCAACTGCGAGAAAACAGAAGTGCCAACCAACTTATCGAACAAGTCATCTATCCACGGCAATGGGTGTCTGTTCTTCTTCATGAGCTTGTTCAGCTCACTATAGTCCACGCACAATCTAAGCGAACCATCAGCCTTCGTAGCAAAAACAACTGGAGCACTCCATTCCGAAATAATTCTTCTTATGAACCCTTTCTCAAGTAGCTTCCCTACTTGCTTACTGAGTTCCCTCCTCTCTCTCAGAGCCATGTCGCGCACTGGTAATGCAACTGGCTTTGCATTATCTACTAAGTATATATGAAGGTCTATCTCGTGCCTCGGGGGTAAACCCCGAACCACATCAAAGACGTCACCATACAAACGGACTACACGAACAGATTCCAAATCATCGATGGATGCATCAAGAGATTCTAGGTAGCTAAGCATCACCGGACCTCTAGGGTCACAAGAAATATCAAGGGTTCTTCCACAAAGAATCAACAATCTAACTACCCTCCTTTTACAATCTAGGATGGAACCATACCTAGCTAGCCAATCCATCCCTAGAATCAAGTCGTAGCCCATGAAACCAAGAACGTAGGCATTGTATTCAAACGCAACGCTCAAGATAGACACTCTCAAATCCCGACAAAGCATGGAGAATTGATCCGAACCACCAATAGGATTTGAGACTGCAATGGGATCCATAACTAAACTAGTATTTATGTGCAGTGTTTCAACTAACAAAGCAGATATGAACGAATGCTAAGCGCCAAAGTCAAACAAAGTTCGAACAGGATGATCAAAAAGGAAAATCAAACTTTCAACAAAAACACTTCTATCTCTCTCCTATCCTAGTGCCAAGAGAGCATGAACCTATCCTCCAGAAGTAAGCCCTGTCCTCTGCCCTTGTCCTTGCCTCCTCGGGCAGTCTTTAATCAGTTGTCCTGCCTCACCGCAATAAAATAACCAGGCTTCTTCTTCTTCCTACAGTCCTTAATTACATGGCCCGTTCTACCTTAAATAAGACACTTTCCTTTGTCACGGGGTTTATTATTCTTTCTACTTTCTCCTTTACCTTCTTCGTGGATTAAAGCTATATCAACAAATTCCTCATCCTTGGGTTGTGCTCATTAGCCTAAACTTCCTCATCGACCAAGCAGCTAGCTGAACTTTCCTTCCATCGTCTATGTCAAAGATACCAAACGAGTCCTCCACTTCCCCGAGCCAATTCTAGCTTCGATAAACATCTTAGTCTTATGAAACGGTTTTCTGTCCATCGCACGGAAGTCCTTACATATCTTAGAAAAAGCAACTACATGGTGGGAAAGAGACTCAAGAAGGAAAAAGAAAGAGATTTGAAACAAAGAATCGAAAGAAAGATATATGGCTTTTAGGGATTATGTTTTTTCATAATAAACCTTTCTCTTGAAAACTCCGTCTTTAAATCATGTCTTTTTTTGAAAATACTTCTTTATAAAAATGCTTTTGAAAACGGTTTTCAAAATCTTTTACCGGTTCTGGTAACCTTCAGCTCTGATACCAAGTGTAACACCCTATGTCTGTTAATGTCACTCATAAAGGGAATGCATTAAGATTCGTGGAGTGTTATAAGTAAACATAACGGAATATTACAAGACGGATATAGTAGTACTTAAAAAATTTATACCTTTGTTTCAGCGAAAACAGGAAATAGGTTTGGTTTCACCTTCAAAACAACAAAACCAGGTACATAATATCAATCTTATACAAAAAGCCTTCAGAGTACATAATTTTAAGGCAATAACCCCCAACAGAAAATGCCATAAGCAGAATCAAAGCCAAGCAATACATCTTTCAACTTCAAGTTGGAAGAAAGAGACATCTGAACTAAGCTTGAGTATTTCCTCCCAGAGAACCTTAGAGGGTGGAACGGAAGAAAAGGGGCGAAATAAACTAGGTCAGACATTAGTCTGGTGATTCCAGTAACTTTAACGATATAATCATTAAAGTAACAGGATAAGAACATAAACTGGAATGTAAGAAATGACTGTACATAAGCATGCATGACAAGGTGGGAAAGATGAATAAGATAAATGTTGATTGCGCTTCTCATAACTATAGGGTAATTACTACACAACACCAATGCTAAATATATTGCACCGTTACTAGTTTCATACTGAAAGTTGATCCCCATATTGTAATTGGTAGTCCTCAGGCATAACATCTAGTAAGAGGTATCCACCCCATATAATCCTTGACAGCCTACTCGCCATTACTAAATACTAGATGTCCCCACATTACCCCCTTATCGCTTAATCGATCGGCTCCCTAACTCGCATGTATTTATTACTTGTGTCATTCGTCCCCGCTTGTTTGTAGATACCTGTGCTAGTCCCACCATGGGGTGTATCAATCCCTATGATGGCTACCCGACACAATTCAAGATGCACAATGTATAACTACTAATGCCCAGTGCCTGCTTTTTCCACTCCGGAGCACATGCACGCCCGTACTCCATCGGAACCTACACTGACGCACCACCCGCTGCTATTTTGATCGCGTATAATCAGCCCAGTAATCGTGCTCCACCCTGCCTAATTCAGGGTACCATGAGACATCTATGTGGGTTACTGCTGAAATGGGTCCCCATTACTTGGGTTTCCTAATCAACATGCTATACCGGTTAAGTGTTCTCAATTTAACCTAACCCCACCCATTTGTTTAATTTACATGTTGTATTGGTTAAGTGTCTCCTATTCATGTTACTTAACCTTCCCGTTGATCCACGCATGTTTATTTTAATGGTAAAGTTCGTAGGCCTATATATGTTAATATTACCCACCTACCCAAGATTTACTTAACCCTTCCACTTATCAAGTCCATATGTATTATTGGTTAAGACAGCTTTAACCCTATCCACTTTGTTCATGTAATATTGGTTAAGTTGTCTTCTTACCCATGTTAACTTAACCCTACCATTCTTATCATGTCCGTTCATTAGCATTAATTCATTCATTAATGCCTCAACCTCTAACATTAGAACAGTCGTTTTCGGTTGTTGGATGTGCCGGGCGGTTCCGGGCAGACATCTACCGCAAACTCATTCTAACCTTGGATTTTGGGCTTGATGCGCTAACCTCTCACATTAGATCTGTTGTTGCGGTCGCTGGATGTGTCGGGCGAAACCAGGCAGACTTACACCGCAACTCAATCTAACCTCGTGTTTGGCATGTTCATCTTTTAGACAATTTACAAATTTACCATACATGTTCAAGTCTAGATTTTTGTATGCCATTTATCCACAAGTGTAATCAATCCAAGTTATATCCAATATACACGTTATGCCCAAAATTAATCAATATGTTATACCCTTTTCCCCTCGTTACAATCGCACGTACAACAAGGTTCGAATTCCAAGTATTCCTGAAATAAAACGGAGAGGAATAGAGGAAAAACACAAGAATTGACATAAGGAAAGACAGACATGTAAAGATGTACCCATTCCAAGAATCATGTTTCCAATAGACAAGTTGTACATTAACAATAAGTATGGCAAACTGAGCAAGCTAAATCATAGGCATAAAGATTCGATAGAATTGAAGAATCACCAATTTGGTGTACAACATGATAGGTTCCGTCACAACAGTCTCATAGGCATAGGTAATTAAGTTTTGACAAAAAGGATAAGCATGAATCAGAATTGATTATCCTACAATTAGGCATAGTTCCAGATTTGATTATTACAGTCATGGTTTCTATTAGGTGTTCAAATCTGAATAATAAATGAACTTACCAATTTATCACAAGTTTACACCCAAACCCATTTACGTAAAGTCTCATGTTTGCTTATTATATATGACTTTTCCTAAACCATAGACACAATTAATTTATGCCTATTTACAAATCACATGTTATTCAACATTTCCCAAACTTTTTCCCGTCGTTCAAGCGTTATACGTGTGCGAATTTCGCATAATTTGTTAGGCTCGCAGTTAGCCTAACTCATAAAAAGAAAAAGGAAAAAGGAAGAGGGAAGAGAATCACAGTATCAGAATAGGCACAAACATAAAAGCATAAAAAGGCTTGAACTGATAAAATTGATCAGGAAAGCATAGGTTATGAATCAAAAAGATGACAACTTGCAAATTTGATAAGATCCATTACAAGCACAATCATATGATCACAATTAATGACTTATCATAATTACTTTAGTTTAATTATCTTGTGAAAGCTACATGAACTAACAGAGATTAAGAAAAAAAAAGAGAAAATCCGGAATCTGATTTCTGAAGTTGATAAGCTAATCCGTTGATGTAGGCTTATCTTTATCCTTAATCTTGAATTTGATTTGAAGCTCTTCTAATTTGATTTCTAGCTTGGAGAAGATGGAGGCTAGGCTAGCTTAGAGATGGATAGCCTGACGGCTTCATAGAATAGGATTGTGAGGTTTAGGGTTAAGGTTTGAGGTGATTATGTAGAAGTGTTAAACAAACCATGGCCTTTAGATTAGCATAGGGGTTATTAGAGCCACAAAGCTCAAATACACATCATCCAGCAAATCAGAGGAAGACACGTCATCACAGAACACTCCAGAATTCTGTGCTGGACTGACCTCGGCATGGGCGCACTTGGTAGGTGCGCCAGTGCATTTTTGTATTGGCGCACTTCACAAGTGCGCCTGTGCATTCTGGTATGTTTCCGGGTTTTTTTCTGCCTAACTTCGTTCGTCCATATCTTCTTCATACGTTGTCCGTTTTGCGCAAACTCGGACTCTATTTCAAGCAGAATTTCGAGACGAATGCAATGGGAAAACCCGTTTCCTCTAATTCTTCCTTTAAAAATCAAGTGTTCTTCAATTTGTTAATTTTAATATTTTGAAATTACGTGGTGTTACAATGGCCTTGCAGATTTAAACCTAATCCCCAAAGAGCTTGTACTGCCAGGTTAGCCGGAAATACGGTTGAATATCTATCCAAAAGTCATGAACTGACCGATGAAAGCTAAAATTGTTGCTTTAACTAAGACAATTTATGAAAAGTCGATCGTTTCTACCCCAACAGAGTTATAAAGAACTTTGGCACAAGGGAATCACCATTGTGTAAAAGTCAATAATGCTCACTTAAACATACCACAAGTTAATTACAACTTTAAAACGAAGAATAATCATCTGATGGGATCGTTCGACTAACAAGATTGAATCCCTATGAAATACTATCATTCATAAAAACGAACGGCGAGAACATTATAATACCAAATGTTTCAACATCAATATGCGAGCATAAAACTATTAGGTGAGGACTGGCACTCGCATATAAAACTGATACAAGTGCATGAAAAATAAGAAAATAGACTGAAATCAAAGCATGAGGGTCACAAGTGCTACTTATTAACAAAGAAAGGAGGAGGTGAACCAACTGCTTGACTTCCACCCTTTGTTTCTGTGTTTACGCAAGAAATCTCAGGAGAGGACAGGTTAATGATTCCCAGGCTATTTGTAACAGGCTTCTTTCTGAGTATCAGAGTGGACACAGCCTTAGTATTCCAAATTTCGTCCTCGTCTTCCACATCTGACATGTTAAGTAATGTTGAGTCGCTCGGTGAAGGTGTGGTGTGCGGGCTAATACTGGTTGACACTAAAATGGAGTCAATAGTGGCAGCCTGAACAACGGTACCACCAGTAGACAAAGGAGGCGGCGAAGTCGGACCTGGTGCAAATGAATAGTAAGCACTAAATTCAGCAAATCCAGGTGAAGAAGTAAGATAATCAAAATCCAGTGCGGACTGATAGATATCAATTTTACCTGGGATTATTGGGTATATAAGGTTGACCTCGTAGTCATCCACATTTAAAGAGGTGTCATCATTCTCAACACCATGGCCTGCACATTGTTTGAGAACATTCTCCTGAAATGTGTTTTCTTTAATGGGTTGAACTCCAATAGCGTCCTGGACAGGGTGATCCATAGGGGGAGTTTGAGAGCTTGAAGTTTCAATGTCGATAAGACTGGATGGGCCACAAATGATAGTAACATTCAGGGTTTTCCCCCTGGAAGATCGAGCTCGCTCGTCCGCTAATATTTTCCTGCCTCGAAGCAAAGCCTTACGGTCTTCTTCTTCTTCCAAAAGGCTCTCCTAGAGATATTCTTCATCGGCACCACCAGAGCATGAAAGAACTTGTTCCCAAACAAGATCTAAAGTCCGTGGAAAGTCTTTGTTCAGATAGCTTAAGCTTCCGCGGTTTATAACACTGCAAATGTAAAATTGGAACAGGTTATTGTCAGTCTCAATTCTGGCTTCGTCAAGGTCTTTACGCAGCTTGATTCTGTCTTCTTTCAGAGTCCTTAGAGTCTCATTTTGAGAATTAATCTTGTCCTCAAGAACCATTTTTTCTTGCTGATAAGAAGCCTAAGCCCGTCTCTCAAAAGGCAATTGACATTCAACAAGTACTTGGGCAGATTGAGCTTCTTGAAATTGCCCTCTTACAGCCACAAGCTCTCTTTTGAGTTCCTCATTTTCAGCCTCTAAGTTATTCACTCTAATATCCAACTCTTTAAAGATGCGATTTCTTATTCTTAAAACCTGATCAAGTGAACCAATCAGGCTTTATCATTTTCCAAGATGTCAATATGGTCAAGATGCCGAGCATTTAATCTTTGGAAGTCATAACCAAATTTGGCCCAATGTTCTAGTTGCTTATCAACATTGCTCATGGCCAGGTTCAACCGTGTTTTGAGTTGACTCCTAGCAGTGTTAAACTGAGTAATCATACAACTCTTTATAATGCTTAATCCCTCAACAACATCTCGCTTATCATTTGGATGCAGATTTAAATCAAAATCCATTCCCCTTAAATCCCAAACTCTGAAACGATCCCTAAGCAATAAGTTTCCAGTTGGGACCTTATAAGGGGGTTGGTCGAGAATCATTTGGATTTGAGCAGAGGGTGGAACAACTGATCATTCAGGGAAAATGGGAACATCGGGGTCTAGGAAATCAGTTGATGCTGGACGTTTCCGAATGTCACTTTTGCCTCGATCGTTCTTGCTCCTTTTCTTATTCTCTCCTTCTATGTGGTGCTCACCTTTATTGCCCTTATCCAATACCTCTGCACGATCAGATCCTATCCTCCTTAAAGAATCAGTCAGTGGAAGTTCGAGGATGTTTTGAGATTGAGAACTTGAGGACGACTGGGAGCGTTTCAAGTGACGAGAAAGGCGAGAACATAAAAGACTTTATGGATCAATAGAACCAGCTTGTCGGGAGAACTATCTGATAATGTGTGTTTCATGCTTATACCTTACCATGGGAACAAAGCAAAACTTCAGCGAGCATGCAAAGAAATTATAAGATTTGTGGGAAAGCATAAAGTGCTTATAATAATTGTATTTTAGTGCATATCCGATAACAAGGGGAGTTCCTAAATCAAATGCTTTCCCAGCCCGTTGGGCAGATTCTCGAGTTCTCTCCATATCAGATGCTACAGGATCAGAAGTCACAAAATCACCTCGACTAAGATAATTGACGGTGTGTAAATCTCCTCAAGCCTCCGAAAGGTCCTATGGAACTCTCTTCTTGAATAATAAGGGAGAGGGATTCTCAATAATCTTTTCTGAAATTATATTATCTCTTGTACCATCTATGTTTTCATCTACTACTTTATCACTCCCTTCAGTAACCAAAGGAAAGGAAGATCCCATTGAAGATTGGCTACTATCACCAAGGGCAAAGCATTTCTTTTTGATAAGGGATTTGCCAATGGTACTTTGTGTATAAGCCAAAGTTTTCTTAATGGATGTTGAAGGATGGAGTAGCTGATATTTATGGAGGTTTCGCTCTGAAAGCAACACCTGTCTACTTCTCTCAGTCTTGTTAATTGTAACCAAAGAATCAAGAAGAGCTTGGTCAAGAACAAGACCTTCATTGGAAGTAATTACCGCAAATGGAAAAGAGAACCAATAAAAAGGAGAAAGAAGTAGAAAATTCCGTAACAAGGGAAGTTATCTCCTTCCATCCACCGCTCATAGAAGTTACCAAGACATTGAACATAAAAATATTGATCTGGAAATCACTTGACACCGTCTGCTAAGCCAGTAATAATTCTACAATGTATTCCCTCTATAAAAATAAAAGACGGACCATTCGCCTCCCATCTTTTGGAAACATATAAGGAACAGATATCCAGAAATGTAGGTGCTCATTGCTTGACTCTCATAAAAAGTATGTATAGTCCTAATAAAATATGATATCTATTGGTATGCAACTGGTATAGGGCAATGGCAAACACCACAAAATGGACTCTAAATAGTAGTTAAAAGGAGAAACCGCTCCATTGGACAACATATGATGATTGACTGTTAGACACCCAAGGGGCAGATGATCGGTCGAATCATCTTTCCTTGGAAATTTGGTTTCATCTTCTGAAAATCCAAAATAAGCACAAATTTGCTAGTATAAGCCAAATGGGAGCGTCGATTTACGACTATCAGAAGCCACCCATTCGAGGATTCGTGGAGGGGATAAATTTGGATAACGTTCACTCTAGGACCAGCAGCCGGGGAAGCCTCAGTTACCTGACTAGAACCTTTGGGCTCTCCAGACATGGTACCCTCCTTGGGATCTTGACTAAATTGGTTTATAGTTGGCATTTCTACATAGGTAGGTATGTTTGAGAAACGAGTTGCAGCTAGGTTGCTAATAATTAAAGGAAAGCAACTCTGACTAAATGTACCATTCAAACTAAAAGCCATAAACTATACCTAGTTTTCAAAATCTACTGGTGGTATAAGCAATCGAAGGTAAAATTGCAAACTCAAAAGTGTGTTGTAAGATTTGTCATTATAGATTAAGCATTACAAGGAAAATTTAGCTAACAAAAATGAACCAGTCTCGACTGGTCGCACGTGACCCCTTCATAAACAAGGGTTCTTGCCTAGTCGGTTATAATTAACTAATGGTCGCGCATAATAAGTCGATGCTACCAGCAACAAACGGAACGTAAAGCAATAATACCAATATCAAGGTTCTATGGCACAGGCATTGCATCAAACATCTGATGAAGGCGTGTTAAATTAAAAACGTCATTTTAAAGTCATTTCAACAAGCAACTTACAGACATATTATTGAAATCAGAAAACCAAAGGGCTTTTGTGCGAATCAGATCTATCAAATTATTACCCACACAACCCTAGAGCGTACTAAGTCAAATCAACATTTTCCGGTCATTGCAATCACAACAAACAACCGAAGATTTCAATACATGCTCAAATAATTCAGTTCTTACCAACCGGGAACTTTTATGAAGCTAATTGGATTAACCCAAAAGCAAAATTTAAAGAAGAAAATTCACTTATGAACGAACAAGCGGGTTCAATTTCAAGGAAGAAATGCTCTGGCTGGTTTCGAAATTAAAGAAAGTCAGCCAAAAAAGATCAGGCACAATGATAAATTGATGAAGGTAATGTAGTCGAAGTCTGGGAGTAATTGGAGTTAGTTGGGAATCTCCTACAACAGAACTGCCATTAGAGCATATTTTCAAAAAGACGAAAGACATAAAGAGCGGGAAAATGGAAAGATGATAGTTAAAGAAGACTAAAAGGCCCTTCCTGATTAATGTGACACGACAACTCGTTCAGGTCTAGATAACCCACTTAACTTTAGCCAAAAGATAGCTCATCAAATCCAGTCAACAAACAACCATGTATGTGCACGAGCGACTATGAGGATATTCAATTTTGTATAAGCACAAGCCATAAGTAAGTATGCTCGTCGTACAGGAAACTGGACTTAATCCATCAAATGGTGTTACATTTCGTTATTTTGAAGCTTGTAATCTTTACAAATAAAAAATAATAACTTCGAGGGGCAAATGTTTATCCCTTAAGAATCATACGTGCATTGAAGGATTAAGTCTGTGTTAGAACCGTAAGACGAGCACTCACGAGGTTCATGTACTCATGCCCCAACCAAGGTCGTTCGTGCACAACAAGGTCAAACATAGGCCATGGCTCGAGCATGGGAGCAAGGATCGGTCATTTGCGGCATACTAAGTCGCTTGAACATCAGAACAAGATGGGTCGTCTGCTCAACACAATCAGGATCGGTCATACAGCACAGCAGGAACATACAGAGAGGTCACGCGCATGAAGCTAGCTCAAGAATGGAACGGTGCAAAACATTAAGGCTCGTACATCCTGCAAAGATAGTCAATATTAAGGAAGTCACTCATTCTTGTACCAAGGAAACCGGTTGTACAAGAAGAAGGGATGAATTAATTCCGGTCATATGTTCTACTCTGCAGTCATTCGTTCATGCTACCCCGGTCGATCGTGCATAGCGAGAAACACTAAGAAGCCAAAGGTCGCACATGTATACCATGTTCACTCATACATTGCAATCACATTCGCTTGCTCATTCCTAAATCAGTCGCTAACACTTCAATCAGATACTACCCACCGATCGATCATATACCAACTCCTTAAGGGTAGCGCTTACATTTTTGATCTACAAACCTTGATCGTTCGCCTGTACACCAATCCAAGAACTATGTCCAGGCGCCTATGAACTCATCACCTGATCGCCCATCCAATCTGCTCGAATCTATGCAATTGCTCACCCCTATAGAGTCGCTCGCTCCTACAAAGTCGCTCATTCTGGGTAGCTGGAAATAGTTACCGATAGTTGGCTATAGCTAGGCGGTGGTATTTTAGTAATTAATGAGACGAACGACCCGCAGCCTGAATATATGGATTTTAGCTTATTCCTTCAGGGGAGCTCACCTATAAATGGGTCACGGCCTCCACCAAGATGGGGATCGAGACCTTGCAACCCCGAAGTGCTGCAAAATTCATTCCTCCACCATCTCTTAAACATTCTCAACCATCGTCATCATCTCCACTTGAAGGATCTTCATCCATTTGGCCATGGCATCCACCAAGATCTTATAAGTGAAAAAAGATCAAAGACATCCTCCTTCTCCATCGCACATCTGTCCTTCTCCTCCACAACTTCCACCATTCCTCCATTGATTTCCATGAATTTAAGCGAGATTTGTGGGTAAGAGTGAGATTATGTTGACAGTTGAGAGAATGACAAAATGTATGAACAAAGAGAATTTACATATTTTTGTAATCATCATGGCAATGCAAACTACCTTCATAGTGGACGTAGTCCTAGCTTAGGGCTGAACAACTCTAAAACCTTGTCTCCAATTTACTTTCCTTGCAACTTTACTTTCACTTTTTGTTGATTGCGGCCCCATTTACTTTCTAACCATATTGTTGAGGTATGTTTCTCATACCATTGGTGTTTGAGCCATTTTTTGGTGAAAACATCATCGAATCAACGGGATTGGTGCGAGGTGCTTGCTGTCCAAATTCCTTTTTCATTGATTTTAGCTTGTTTTGGCAAATTGGTGAGTGGTTTACGTCTTTCACATGAATGCAATGAAGTATATGAGTGTTTTTGCATGTTTTTCTTCAAATTCAAGTGTTTTACCATAGATCTATACCATTATATGTCCCTTTTTATATAAATCACTCTATGATCTAATTTTGCAAGTCTAAATGGTTAATTTCATTCCCCTTTCATATGTTTATGTAAGTTAGATCTCTCATTTTGATCATATGTTCATGTTATGGTTTTTGGTGATATTTACATCATTATAGTGATAATCATCGTATTCATGTTGTTAGCAATCTTACGACACATTTATGGGTACATCTGGTGAATTAATTGAGTTAGTTCCGTCGAATTTGTCATTTGGCGAAGATTTGGTCGAAATCGGAGTTGAATTGGAGGAGTGCAGCAATTGGGTTGATCAAGTTGTGGCTTGGGGAGCAAGTCAAAGTTTGGGTCGGTCCAATCCGGGTCAGGTCGATCTGAGCTGGTCGGTCTAGACGGAATTGAAGTGGGAAATCAAGGCTGGAATGGACTGGGATTGGTCGGTCGTGTTTCTGAAGGCTCAAGTGGGTCGGGTCGGGTCGGTCAGTGGGAGGCTGGTCGCGTCAGTCAGATGGTGATTGGGTCGGGTCGGTCAGTGGGAGGCTGGTCGGGTCGGTCAGATGGTGACTGGGTCGGGCCGGTCATATGGTGGTTGGGTCGGGTCGGCCTATATTCTGGTCGGTCTTGTTTTCAGCAGCGCTTCTAAATGATGTGGTGGATTGCTTAAATGTTGTGGTTTGTTTCCTTAGCTTGTATGTATGAATGCAATGGATTGTTTTGAACCTTGTGTTGATGTTGTTCGGTTCGATGATGACGATGGCTTCGACGAGAGTTCAAAAGGGGATGTTCGAAGTGATGTGATATGTTCGTTGATCGGTGTAAAGCAACGAATAGGAAGACAACTCAAAAGGTGTTGGGTTGTGGATAATGGCTACTCGAGTGGGACTTGAGTTAATGATTAGTCGCCAGTGGTGACCACTAGAGATTCGAAGGCCGATAGATTGTCGTTATCATAAGTTCTAGCAAACACAAAGAAGGGGTAGACATGGTAGTCACGATGTGCCTAACATACCCTAGGCTGTCATGAAGGGCCTAATTGTCTAGAGAAGACAAACATACGAGTCATGATGGCATATGGAGTTGTACTAGAATTGGTGTTACCATTAGCCCTTGTCATATGGCAGTCATGATGGGCCTTCATACAATTAATGATGGTTTCAAAGCAGGATTGGTGGTGATAGCAAGAGTCACTCATAGATGATTGGTTGTTCTATTTGTACTATCTCCTGTAGGTTGTCTATCGTCGAAGGAGATGTTCCTTGGGTGCTTGTCTGATATTGGTTTAGGCCTTTGGGGCTTGTGCTTAAGGGACCTTGAATTCGATTAGGATGGTTTGCATAAGATACATATAATCTGGATGTTATGAATGTTTTTCAATCATTGAATGAGTGTTCTAGTTTTCGTGGATGAATGGTTGAATTGTTTATTGTAAAGGCTATCACTGTCCGATAAGGGGGAATAAGGGAGTTGAGTTCTTCTCTGGTGTTGGGTAGTGATTGGTAAATCTACCCATTCTTATATACTTTATTGTTAAAGTTTGTTAGGTGTTTTATCGCTCACTAAGACTATTGTCTAACTTAAGTTCTTATGTCTCCTCTTATTACCTTGGGCTGTTCATCTGTTGTGGATGGGCAGATTGAGTAGCAGGTTACAGGTAATGGAGCTTAGTGAGGCGAGGAAGCTAAGCGATTACAAGCAGGAGGCTTGTGTACCAGTTTTATTACTATCTAGTATTTCTATTTCACTGTTTGAGTGTTCTATGAGTGTTGTAGTGAGGACTTATGTACAAACTTTGGCATCCATTGGATAACCTATCATGATGTTGAGAAAGTTTTCACAAGTTTTCTATATGATGTCTGAGACGATCTGAACTTCCCCGTGAAGGAAATCCCGGATTGAGTTGAGAACACGACAAATCAGAACACAAACAGAAGATCATTTCATTGCTTATTACAACAATTTCATCAGAATACAAGAATAATCCAGATTATACATGAATAATATACAGAACAAAAATATCATAGATATACAATTTACAATGCAGCGGAAAATAATACAAAACAGAACTGAAAGAGATAAACGGATACAGAGCTTTCCGAATATCATTCCAACTGTAAACCAGAGTCCTGTGAATATAAATCTGCAAAACCAAAACTACTAGCTGCCCGTGTGGAAAATAAGGGCTCCCGGAGTTTAGGTTAAAACAATAAACTCGAGGTCAGTCATGTGACTGGTGTGAGAACTAAAATAGTTATTATCTTGGTTTTAATGTATGGTAAATCAAGGGACCACGCTGTATAACACGGAATGTGTTTCCTCCCAAGAATACCAGTGCATAAAAACAACAGCACAATGCTAAATAAAGAACAATGAAGCTATTATAAGACTCAGGTCCCATCACACAATTCAACGCAAGCCGGAGGATAGAGTTTTAACCTTATAATAGCCAGAAATGCTTGGTACCTGAAATTTCATATTTTATTATTACTATAAATGTAAAGTGTCAAAACAATTTCAAATATCGATATATCAATCATAAACGGCATGAGTGCCCCATCCCACTATGTCGCCACACTAGGCTCTACAATCAAAACCGCAAAATGTCTTATTGGAAGTAGGATTTCTATCTGTGAACCAAGGCAAGGGACCATCCTTACCGGTTCGAGACGCTCTATCCCGTGTCTCAGGAACAAAGCTCGAGTGAACCTTAGATCGTCAGGGTCGGTCCACTCGATGTGGATTAAAATGCCTGAACACTATGTTTCCCCGCCCTATGGGGCATCAATCTGGTCTGTGTAAAGACCATCCATCGGCTCTGCAGAGACCAAAATAACCGAGGCGCCTCGTTATCCATCATCCACATAAGTAAAACATCAGGGCTTACAAAATGCTAACACCACTCCTAGCTAGAAGGGAACGCATGCTCTCCCTGAGGTCCTCTCCCATTTCTGGTTCACACCGGGGTATGAGGCTCGCGAATTAACGCTACACAAAGTTACGCTATATTAAAGCCGTTCTTTCATCATCAACCACAAGACTCTGCTTTTCAACAGAAGCCTTGATCATTTGCATCTCAGCATGCCACACAGGCAATTCACGCTATGCAACCGATGTCTATCATTCACACAGAATGAAATTCGATGTTAGACACACATCCATTTACAAGTTCATCCTAGGTCTGAATGAAACCAGAGGCACCTTATTCCTCGTTCCGTATGTCCAATACAGGAGAGAGATCCTCCCATATTCGGTCGATCTCCAAGTACGTATGGAACGATCACCACTTATTACCTTGTCTTGGGTGTACAACCAAATCAAGACATCAGTAATCATCCAAATGATGTGAAGACCTCCATCCTTCAACGGCCGTCTTCATCCTCGACATATCGTTGAATCAGTTATTCAGAATGGGATAAACCCGGTCTTTCTAAATAACTCACGTATATAATAAACAAGTGCTATAAAAACACATCATACTCCTCATTCCAATTCTGAATATTCTTTTATTTAAATATTCATATCCTTTGGGAAAGGTTCCCATTAATTTTATCAAAGATAAATTCTTTAAGTTTATTCTTTAATCTTCCTTTGGAAATCAATCCATATCAAACTATGGTTTATCCAAACTAATCGGGATTAACGAACCTTACCGAAATAATCATTTGTTTTAATTTCCCAATCCCAACCTATTCATTCCATGAAGTAAAACTGGTAATACTTCATATGTAACACCACAGTGTTATCGGTAAAATTAGTTACCATTTCACGTTCAAATCTAATTAAAGATTTAACTAACGCTTGGAGCAAAACTGGTGATACTCCATTCTCGATCGTTTCTTGAATTTGATAATTTTAGTTATCAAATTCACCTTTTAATCTATTTAAAGATTCATTAAAACTCTAATTCAGCTTTAATTTCCAAAAATCATTACTTAATGATTATTCGAAGTTAAGAAATAAATCTTATATTTAACTGGGTTAAGAACTAATGTCCTTTAAAACACAGCTCACGATAAACCCAAAATCACATTCCATTAACCATGGAATTTTCATGGAAAACAAATCGATATATATAATCGATATAAACTTTTATATCCAACCGATAATATAAATGGAATAACGGCAAAGCCTTTTTAAATTCCATATATATTAATAGTCTTCCTCCACAGAAATTTACTTCGATTGTTATCAAATCGGATTCCATTCCATTCCAATATAATATGTTAATTGGAAAACTTTACTTTGGAAAATCTCCTTTAAATCTTATCAAAAGATTTATAAATTCCATATCATATCTCATTGTAAATCGGGTTAAAGAACGAATGTCGCTAAAGAACACAGATCACGATAAACTCAATTCATATTGCATTTTATTCCAATTATTAAATATATTTGGAAACTTTAACAATCTTAATTAAAAGATTTATTCTCTTCACATGGGGTTCAAGAACAGTGTTACTGAAGACACTGTTCACGACAAACCCAAAATCCCAATTGATATTAAATACACGACTCTAAATAGAAAATATATCGACTTATATTCAATATCGAATTCTGAACTCAACAAACATCGTATTGGAATAACGCTATATATATCTTCCAAGTTCCTCCACAATGCCTGTATAATCAAGGGATCCAATATCGAAATATTCCAAAGATAATTTCGATTCAAATCCATTCCAATTCATATATTGGAAATTCCGGTTATTTTTAAAACCATTTCAAATCCAATTTATTTATTTAGAAACAATTGGATTATAATTCTAGTTCATAACTATTTCATTTCGATAAAAATCTATTTTTATCTTTTCAAATATGGAATTTTTCATCCTAATTCTTTCCAAATCATTTCTTATGATTTTAAACAAATTATTGATATTTTTAATAATTTTATCAAGGCCCGTACAGTCGATTTCCATAAATGGACATCGAACTGCACTTACAGCGACCTTTTCCTAATTTGATTTGGACATATTTCCAAATCCAACCATTAGATTTCAAATCTCTAATATTCGTTAGAAAGCTCTTTTTGATACGAACCCAACTGTTCCGGTTTTAGGAGAATCCGACGGTCGGATCTCCCATAATGTCCATTCGAAGTCAATGGTCAGAATTTGTGAACTGCCGCGGCGCAGCGCGTTCTATTCAGGCCATTATATATATATATATATATATATATAATATATATTATATATTTCGTCGATTTCCATTTAAAACGTATTTCATAAATCGTTTTAAATTCGTTTTCATAACGATTTCAACTTCGTATTCAATTTCAAATCAAAATTGAATATTCCATATCATTAATACATAAATGATAATATTTTCAAAACATTAGAATTTGAAACCAATTCCTTTTCAATATTCATTATAAAAATGAATAAAATCGATATAAATATCGTTCATGTCAAAATAGTGTTAATCTAATCAACACGGCTTCATATGTTTAAATATATTCGTGTCCATCCCAAATTGGACATCAAAATCAGATTTTGATCTTTTACTGAATATTATTTTAAAATAATCATTATTTTAAAATATTCATTATTTTAAAATATTCATTCTTTCTGAATTGGAATCAGACACAACCAATTACAATATAATGTTATTTTTACGGGTTTCATACAACACATGTACACAACAACAATCAAACACAGTCAACCTTCATCCAGAGTGCATTCTACACTGCATAAGCATTAAATATAAATATTCAATGCTTACACAGCTTGTCAACCAATCGATTGACATACAACTAAATATTGGGACTAGTGTATGTCATATATCGCCACAATATCCGTGTGGGGTTTCAATCAACAAATAATGAATTTTATTTGTGCAGTTAGGCGATGTGTAAAATTTATTGTCCTAATCCATATCAGTCAAATGTGTGTACATAAACAAATCGTCCGATTTGTTTTTGAATATTTATTTTATTCATATACACGTTAAAAATTATATTTTTAACTATAAAATATTTATTCTATTCCACATCACACAGTCAATTTTCACAACACTATCAATCAAACAAACAAGTCGTCCATGGTCTGGAGACGACGGGTGTCGGGTGCTGCTAAGCACCGTCTGCATCCTAGTATATATTTTAATTAGAAAATAAATTAAAGTAAGAAGTTCTCACCTTTGGGATCCACTCCACCATTCTATAATGGACAATGGTTTGGATTCTGTTCAAAATTCCAACGCAATCTTCTTCACGTTGTTCATTGTAAAAATCGCATTTTTAATATGATGTTTGTTAAAAAAAATCACGTTTTTATATCGCTACTTCCTATGTAAAAATCATATTTTTATAATGATATTTATATAAAAATTATACTTTTACAACTCTACTTTCCATATAAAAATTATATTTTTATATCGCTATATATATATATATATATATATATATATATATATATATATATGCACACACACACATACACAGATATATATATATATATATATATATATAAAAGTTCACATTTTTATTTAACCATTCAAACAATAAAAAACGTATTTTTACTTCGCTAACTTCATAATAAAAATCGTATTTTTATTACCTTTCATACATATCAAAATCCTATTTTTACTTCACATCCTAGATAATAAAAATCGTATTTTTACTACTCTACATAAATAAAAATCATGTTTTTATATCTTCTATATAATAAAAATTATATTTTTATATCTTCTATATAATAAAAATTATATTTTTATTTCACATAAAAATCTCGTTTGTATAACTCGTGTCTACAAATAAAAAAATGTATTTTTACTCTAATGTTATCCATATAAAAATCGCATTTTATTTGTAAAAATCATATTTTTAATAGTTAAAAATCATATCTTTTACAAATAAAAATCCTAACCTTTTCTAAATAAAGATTCTAACTTTTTCTTATTTAAAAATTATAACTTTTTACATAAAAAAATTAGATCTTTTACACAATTAAAAACCATATTTTTATAGTGTTTAACAACCATATTTTTATAGACGAAACAAAAAAACAAAATGAAAGGAGCAATAAAAATAAAAAGAACTTACAGCCCAAAGTGGAAGGGGGGTTCGCTGTTGGCCGGGAGGGGGAGGCACGCGCTTGCGCTAGGGGGGGTGCGGTTGGAGCTGCGGTGGCTCGAAGGGGTGGCGCGGTGGGGGAAAAGGGGTGGCACGATTTAGTGTTTGGCTCGGGGGGGTTGCGGTTCTCGTGTGAAGGAAGGGGGAAGGTGGAAGGAGGAGATCAACGGAAGAGGGGGGTTGCGGTCGCGCCTGGCGGCAGAGGGTGGCTGAGCGCGGTTTTCCGCGTTCGATTGTTTTTTTCTTTTTTTATAACTTCTGAGCGTAGAGAGAAAATAAAAGAGGGGGTTATTTAAAAATATATATACTATATTATTTTCAAAAAGGGTTGACTTTTAATTCGGACTCCAATCGAGACCCAACGACTGTCGTCTATAAATAATTACCCCCATTCCGAACACAATGGGATATTGTCCATAGGGTAATTCGATCGTTACGATCAGTTTCTGCCAAATTACAATATAAATCAATATATATTTAATTTAAACGTATATTTCAATTTATTGGGGCCACATACGGACTCCAAAAATTCCCGAAAAATAAATCTAACTATGTTTTGACGATACGGTCCTAACGAAATTAATTTCGTCGAATTTGGAGACCGTTTGGAAAATGGCCATTTTCTGGTCGATCCAAATTGACTAAAACTGTCAAAACACGTTTTCCTTTGCCACGCTCACATTTTAATCCCAAAAATTATGAATTTTGGAATTTAGAAATAACTTGACATCCTGGATCGGACAAAACTGGTTTCGTCAAAAATGGAGGTCATTTGCAAAATTTCCATTTTCAAGGGTTATATTTTCCATAACGACTATTCTGAATTTTCAACTGGGCATAACTTTTTATTCCCGCTATGAAATTTCAATTTTTCGGATTCATTGGAAATATATTCTGAAATAGATTCAAATATTTTTGGTTTCACTAAAATCAGGTTTATTTTGAAACCTGTACGTTCATTTGAAATTTGAAATCGAATTTTCAAACTACAACGCCATTTTCAATTCCTTTTATAATTAAAATATATATTTATATTCTAACTTCGATTTATATAAATATATACGTTCTAATTTTATTCAAAATAAATTTCTTATCATTATTATTTAAAAATAATTCAATTTAAATATTCAAAATTGCAAAAATAAAAAAATTTAATTGGTTCTGATTTTCCGGGTTGTTACAATCTTCCCCACTTAAATTCTTTTTATCCTCGAAAAGGAACAGAGATGAAAGTTGTTTTACTAATCAACTCAACTTTCAGTTTGGCGTTCATTCTTCTACTTTTCAGTTTCTAAGAATTTTCCAATTCTTCAAAAATTTGGCTAACACCCTAAATTTTCGAAAAATTTCGCCATAACCTCCTTTGTACGGGAGCACCGGGAAAATCCTCGAACCGCCACACGGGCCTTCTCATCTCAAAAAGAAAAAGAAAAAGCCAGTCGGCTCATAAAATCATCCAAACCCAATAAATTAGTAAACATGTACCTATTTGTCGGGCATACAATTTTATTCCTCTTTCCTAGCCTCCTTGCTGTGACCTGTTCACAGACATATATGTATACGCATGCATTTGCAATCAATTTTCAATTCAGTTCAAAATTTGATGCAATTTGGCTCAAATTTACCATACATCTATATGTTGGTTTAAATGAATAATCACACAACACCATCATCAATCAATTACTTGATTATCATTTCAAAAGCATATCTTTAATATATATATTCAAAAATCATATTTTTGATGCCAAATCACAGCAATAACCTATCTAGTTTTGATTCTCACACTAGTCGATTGGAAGCATATAGATATCCCACTTTCGAAACTCGAGGACAAATTCTGATGATGAAGCTTCAATCATCAGAATCATCTCCGGGTGACTAGAGTGTGATTCTATATCTATCTTGTATGTTAAAACTTCGAATATACGTTTGCAAGGAGTATACGCAAAATCTTTATATATTGGATTGTCCAAATTCATTACAAATAAAATATTCAAATACGTATAATAAGATTTAAATTTCCAAAACAAAAACTGTTTTCATTTTTATTTTAAAAAACACTACTCTTCACACTCATTCTAGGACACTACTGATCCTATCTCTAACGAGTCATTCTCATTGGATATTACTAATCCAATCTCTGATGAATTCTTTCGTTTGGTTCTAATGTTTCTTGTTCTCGAGCTCTATAAACCAAAGCACTGATACCAAATGAGACGACCAGAACTTCCCCGTGAAGGAAAGCTCAGATTGGGTTGAGAACACGACAAATCAGAACACAAACAGAAGAACATTTCATTGCTTATTACAACAATTTCATCAGAATACAAGTGTAACACCCCGTGAATTCTATAACATTAAGCTTCACGAATTAAAGTATAATTAATTATAAATGATTAAATCAAGGGAAACGAGTTACGCCATTGCGTTCGTCTCGAAATTCTGCTTGAGATAGAGTCCGAGTTTACGTAAAACGGATATCGTATGAAGAAGATATGGACGAATGAAGTTGGGCGAAAAACCAGAAAACGGGTCAGAATGCACTGGCGCACTTGGGAAGTGCGCCAGAACAGAAATGAACTGGCGCACTTGGAAAGTGCGCCAGTACATTTTTAGCCTGGCGCACCTTCTAAGTGCGCCCAGGTCAGAATGACCTGCTGGCCTGATCAGGGTCTGGTCGAATTTCTGAGTCTTGCCTTGTCACTAGGGCTAGGTGTCAGCTCCTGGTTGGTCTCTCCTTCAAATGAACGGCTAATGTTAATCCAAGCTCCATCGATGGTCCTAATCAATTCACAAACTCTATAAAAAGGACCTAAGACTCACCCTAATTCATACAAATAAAAATGAGAATGAGACCGTCATGCTGCTGAGGAGAGACAAGGAGTAGCCGTCAAAATTGAGAGATGATTAGGAGACAATTCAAAAGCTTAAAGCAACGACAACTAAATCAAAACAACGCCTACAACAAAGGATAGCATCTCCAAATTCAGAATTCAGATTCCCTAAATTGAAGATTCGTCATACGTTGTAAGTAGAGTGTTATTCCGATGTGAATAAATAATTGTGTTTTGATTTGTGTAAAGTAAGAAATAGAATTGTACTTGATTTGTGGCGATAATGATTCATATTTGTACGTTGCTATGATTCTAATCGATTTGGGATGTTGTGGTATAACGATTGGATATTCGCAAGTATGTAATTCATGTTGAAAACTACATGTTTGTGGTAGTTTATTACAACACCTATTGGATATTTGCAAGTATGTGATTCATGTTGAAAGTTAACGACTATATGTTGTGGTAGTTTATTTGAGATTCACGCAAGTATATGATTTACTGTTATGCCAACATGATGTATAATTTTATGGTCATCTTTAGTGTAATTGGATCCATTTGAGTATTATGATTCATATGAAGTTATGTTGGAATTGGCATCATGGTTCAAGTATAAAAACCAAACTTTTGTATTAGTGATAAAAGCAAGCATCTTTGTGAACTTGTATTAATGAACATGACTAAACTATGTTTGTTGTTATGCCTAATCGAAGAATATGTTTTAGGCCTATGTTGTCGTCAAAATCATATGATAATATATGTGTCACATAATTAAGTTAGATTTACATTGCACTTGCAAGTTTACATGAATAGGATAAAAACCATCATTCATGTTTAGATATGTTTATGCCATGATTCTATGAATAAATTGACAACCATGATTCATGTTTAGATATGTTTATGCCATGATTCTATGAATAGGATAAAAACCATGTTTCATGTTTAGGTATGTTATGCCATGATTTTATGCTATTACAATTCAAGTTCACAAGTGCCAAAATTATGTTAATTAGTTCACTATGTTGCAAGTTCATGCGTTCACACTCCCCTTTTTATGTTACTTAGAATATATAAACACCATGTTATAAGCCTCCCCTTTTTCATGTGGCTAAGTTGGGTTTAAATGTTAAACCCAACATATGTTATATTGTAGCGAACATATAAAACGGAGGTAATGACGTTTGGGTTAAAATGTAAAACATATGTGTTGGCATGTTTGACGCATGCCAACAACTTTGAAAAACAATTAAGTGGTATAAATTTTACCCAATAAAGATGAATTTGGATAATGGGCCGCAAATATTTACATATAAAAAGAAAAGAGACAGAATATGTAAATTTAGAAAATACGATGTGTTTAACCCGAGGTTGGATTGAGTTGTGATGTAAACCTGCCCGGAACCGCCCGGCTGTCCAGTTGTCACAACAATACCTATCCAATGTGGGTGTTTAAACACGAAGCCCAATAAGGACCCGAGGTTAGACTGAGTTGTGGCATAAGACTGCCCGGACCCAACCGGCAACAGGCAGCCACAACAATACCTATCTAATGTGAGAGGTCGAGGCTTTAATAAGACAATTAAGGCTGAGTCAGGATTGATAGGATTAAGTAAATTGAATTAATACTTAATCAAAATGGAACATGCTAAACTATACAGACTGATTGGGGGTAAGGTTTACAAAACACTTAACCAACTTAGCATGTTGGCTAGAAATAGAAAACCTAGTAGCGGGGGACCCTTTTCAGCAGTAACCCTACAAGGTGTATCAGGATACCCTGAACTAGGAAGGGTGGGGCACGATTACTGGGCTGACTGTAAAAGGTCAAATCAACGGCGGTGGTGCAACAGTGTAGGTTCTAATGGGGTGCAGGCGTGCACACACTCCGGCGTAGAAAAATAAGGCACTGGGCGCCAGTAGAATACCTATGCATTCTAGAATTGTGTCGGGCTGCCACCATGGGACTTGATACACCCCATGGTGGGACCAGCATAGGTAACTACAACAATGGGGGTCGTAAGACACATGTAACTATGGAGTAGGAGCCGATCATTAGAAATGGATCACTCCACCATGATTTTGGGGTGCCTGTTGGGAACTAGTTCATATGGGTATAGAGATTAATATGGGGTACGATAAGTATATTCGACTCTAGACAACTTAACTTAGTTTATGGAGCTTTCCCATTTCCAGTTTACACTTATCATACCCAGTTCTTTATTCATAGACTGAATAGTCCTAGACTTACTCAGGCTTATGTCTGACTCTACTTTTCTTTCGTCTTCTTTTCTTTCGTTTCCCCCCCAGGTCCACAGGGAGGGAATACTGCAGCTTGACCTGTTTTCGCACCCAGCTTGAAGAGAAAGAATGTATTACTTGGATCTTTTTCGTTTTGGATTATGGCTTTGGACAGAAATTATGGGACTTATGCAGTTTACTTATGTTTTTATGCTTCTTTAAATAATGTAATCAAGACAGTTATGAAGAAGTAATGTTTTTGGAAGTTTTGTAAGACAATTATGGCATGGTTTGTGTAACACGTATTTTAAATGAAATAAAAGTTGCTGTTGTTTTCCGCTGTTCAAAAATATGTGTACTTATATCTATCTTGTATATCTGTGACTTATACTCATAAACCTCCACCAAAATTAGGGCATTCCCTTTGAGAGTGACCCTAACAGAGGTGGGGTGTTTCAACAAGAATATTCTAGAGTATACATGACTAATATATATAACAAAAATATACGAGATTTATAGTTTATAATGCAGCGGAAAATAATACAAAACATGTGACAACCCGTATTTTCTATGAATATTAAAATTAACAAATTAAGAACAATTAATTTTTGGAAGAAGAATTAGGTGAAATGGGTTACGCCATTGCGTTCGTCTCGGAATTGTGTTTGAGATAGAGTCTGAGTTTGCGTGAATCACACTCTGTATGAAGAAGTTATGGAGGTTAGAAGATTTCAAGTGTAAGCAGAAATTAAATTAAAATAATAATTAAATAATCAAAACAGATTTGAAATTCAAAATTCAGGAAAGCAGTTGAGCGGGAAATCTCCCGCTCAGGGGTGTCGACCTCCCAGGGGGTGTCGACATGGGAGCCGACTCCCCTACAGGTGTGTCGACATAGTTGTCGACCCCCCTCCTTTAGGGGTCGACCCCTGCCGACTGTTCTAGACAGTGACAATTTTCTGACTCGTTTGGCTACGTGGCGACTTCTGATTGGCCTAATGACGCATTTTCTTGGACTGGACGGCTCTGATGACTCCTAGGTTGATCTAAAGGCTCAAACTAATCCTATACTCCTATATAATCACATCAAACCTTAACCCTAAACCTCATAATCCTATTCTATCATGCCACCATGTTGTCCCTCTCTAAACTATCCTAGCTTCCATCTTCTCCAAACTAGAAATCAAATTAGAGAGAGAGCTTCAAATCAAAATAGAGGATTTCTTCTTCAATCAATAAAGAAAGATTAGAATCGCTACAACATCAACTAATTCACTTTTCTAATCCTTTCACTGTAAGTTTAGTTACTATTCAGATTTGAACACCTAATAGAAATCATGACTGTAATAATTGGATCTAGAACTATGCCTTATTGTGAGATAATCAATTCTGATTCATGCTTATCCTTTAGCTTACGAGACTGTTGTAATTGGAAAAATGGAACCTATTTTGTTGTACACCACTATGCCTAATTGTGAGATAATAAAATCTGATGCATGTTTATCCTTTTGTCAAATCTGAATTACCTATGCTTGTGAGACCGTTGGGATTGAAAAAATGGAACCGATCATGTTGTACACCAAATTGGTTATTCTCTTATATTCAATTCCATCGAATCTTTATGCCTATGATGTAACTTGCTCAGTTTGGCCATACTTATTGTTAATGTACAACATGCCTATTGGAAACATGATTCTTGGATTTGGGTACACCTTTGCATGCCTATTTTGTTTCTTATGTCAATTCTTGCGTTCCTTCTCTATTCCCCTTTTTGTTTTATTTTATGAATACTAGGTTCATTCAGAACCTAGATTGAATCCTGTTGTACATACGATTGAAATACGGGGAATTGGGTATAACTTAATTGAGTAATTTTGGGCATAACAAGTAAATGTGGCATAACTTGAATTGACTACAATTGTGGGTGATTAGCATATAAAATCTAGATTTGGGCATGTATGGTAAATGTGTAATTTGGCTAAAAGATGAACATGCCTAACACAAGGTTAGATTGAGTTGCGGTATAAGACTGCTTGGAATCGCCCGGCACATCCAGCGACTGCAACAACAGATCGAATGTGAGAGGTTAGCGTATTAAGCCTAAAACCCGAGGTTAGAATGAGTTTGCGGTAAAAGTCTTCCCGGAACCGCACTGCACGTCCAACAACCGCAAAAACCAGTTCTAATGTGAGAGGTTGAGGCATTAATGAATGAATCAATGCTAATGAACGGACATGCTAAGAATGGTAGGGTTAAGTTAACTTAGGCAACACTTAACCAATACAACATGTTAATTAAACAAATGGGTGGGGTTAGGTTACATGTAGAACACTTAACAATTATAACATGTCGATTAGGAAACCCTAGTAACGGGGACCGATTTCAGCTGTAACCCACATAGATGTATCATGATACCCTGAACTAGGCAGGGTGGGGCACGATTACTAGGCTGATTATAAGCGGTCAAAATAGCGGTGGGTGGTGCGTCAGTGTAGGTTCCGATGGAGTATCGGCGTGCACTTACTCTGGAGTGGAAAAATCAGGCACTAGGCGTTAGTAGTTATACACTGTGCATCTTGAATTTTGTCGGGTTGCCACCATAGGGATTGATACACCCCATGGTGGGACCAGCACAGGTATCTACAAACAAGCGGGGCCAAATAACAAAAGTAATAAATGCATGCGAGTAGGAGCCGGTTGATAAAGGGATCATTTTATTATGAATACATGATGCTAGTTGAAACATTTGTTAGTAGGTGTAGAGAAATGGAAATGAGTGCAATAGCATATTCAGTTAATCTTGCATTATCTTGCCTTATGTTATCTTGTCACTACGGTATTGTCCTATATTCAATTTATTCATGTCATGATCCTTTTTCTTGTTTACATGCTGAAAAATCACTGGACTTACTGGACTTATGTCTGACCCATTTTCTTTTGTCTTCTTTTCTTCCGTTCCCCCTCTCCCCGGTCCGCAGGGAGGGAATGCTTCAGCTTAGTTCAGACTTTTTTTAGCTTGAAGAGAGTAGATATATTGCTTGGATTCTCTTCTCATGGGCTGTGGCTGTGGTTACACTTTTATTGGCGATTTATGCCGCTTTACTACTGCTTTATGCTTCTTTATGTATTTTGAGTTTTTAATCAAGACAGAAGTTTTATTGTAATAACTTGGAAGTTAGGTTTTGAGATAATGGTTGTAATGTTTTGACTAGACCACGTTGCTTATAAAATAATTCCAGTTTTTTTTCACTGTTTGTTTGTCTTGTAAATTATCTGTATCTTTTACCTATAATGCTTCATCGAAGTTAATGCATTCCCTTTGTGAGTGACCTTAGCGGAGGTGGGGTGTTTCACTTGGTATCAGAGCTGATGTTTACCAGATCAGATTAAAATTCTTGAAAACTATTTTTCAAAAAGAAAATTTAAAGAAGCATTTTCAAGAAAAGTGTTGTTTTATTTTAAAGGCATATTCCCCAAAGCTATACGCATTATCTTTCTATCCTTTGTTTTGAATCTTTTCTTTTCGTTTCAACATGTCTGGGGATCTTAATCTTCCCGAGGGCGTACAGATACCCGGCTGGTTCAGAAGGTACCTGGAGGCTAGGGCTGCTGCCGCAGGCCTAGCAGACGTTCCTCCGCCCCCAGCTGCAGCAGTTCCTCCCCCTCCTCCGCGTGTGAATGCTTTCTTGAAGATATGTAGAGACTTTCGAGCTATGGGCGGAAAGAACTTTAATGGGACTGAATCATTCGTGGAAGCAAGAAACTGGATCAAGGAAACATAAGATTTTTTTTGATATCTTCGAGGTGGACGATAGGCAGAAGGTACAATTGGTTGTATGGTTACTTAAGGACGAAGCCTCTTTCTGGTGGGAAGTTACTAATGCTGAAAGACCAGTTGAGACTTGGGAGGATTTCATAATGAGGTTTGAAATGAAGTTCCTCTCGCAAGCTGAACGAAGCCTACAGATGGATAAGTTCTTAGCACTCAAACAGGGAAGCCTAACGGTTAAGGAATACGTCAACCAATTCAACCAGCTGGCTAGATTCTAACTGGAGTTGGTAAACACACCACATAAAAAGGCTCTCCATTTCGTTAAAGGGTTGAATGAGCCACTGCATAGCCTAGCTATGTCCCATATACCTATGGGTGCGACTTATGAGAGACTGGTGGATATGGCACTGTTACAGGATGAAGACTGGGATGGGAAGAAAGAGACAAAGGTGGAACGACCTCTAGACAAGAAAGTGGAGGGATCACAGAATAGGAAGACGGATTCCAAGAAAGGCGGGAAGAATAACAAACCCCATGACAAGAGGAAGTGTAATTTTTTTTTGGCATACCTGGACTTCTGATTAAGGACTGCAGAAAGAAGAAGAGGAAGATGGGTGGTTGTTTTCAATGCGGCGAGACATGACATATGGCTAAGGATTGCCCCAGAAGGCAAGGGCAAAGGCAAAGGACTGGATCTACTTCTGGAGGGCAGATTCACGCTCTCATTGCACCTCCGCAAGAAAGAGGTATAAATGTTTCTATGGAGAGTTTAGTTTAACTTTCTGATCATCATGTTCGTAATCTTTTTGATTATGGCGCATCGCACTCTTTTTTATCTACTACTTTAGTTGAATCTCTGCACCTAGATACCAGTATAGTAGAGGATCCCATGGTTGTTTCAAATCCAATTGGGGATTCGGCTTATTTTCCAATGATTTATTTGGATTTGGAAATTTCTATACTAAGCGTTGGGTTTAGATGTAATGCTTATGTTTTGGATTTCACGGGCTATGGGTTGATTCTAGGCATGGATTTGTTATCCAGTAATGGTGCCATCCTCGATTGTGAAAAGAGAGTGGTTAGACTTATGACTCGCCTCGGTAATACTCTTGAAATCTCTTATGATCCCATGAATTCTATTATGTTTAGCTACCTAGAATCTCTTGATGCGTCTGTTGAAAACATGCAATCTATTAGAGTAGTCCGTGAATACTTGGATGTCTTTGAAGGGGTGAAGGGTTTGCCTCCAAAGCGAGAGATAGACTTTCGCATATACCTGGTTGATAATGCAAAACTAGCTGCTTTACCCGTTCGATACATGGCTCCAAGGGAAAGGAAGGAGCTCAACATGCAGGTTAAAGAGCTGCTCGAAAAGGGGTTCATAAGGCGGAGTATTTCAGAATGGGGTGCTCCAGTAGTGTTCGCAACCAAAGCGGATGGTTCACTTCGCCTATGCATGGATTATAGGGAGCTAAACAAGCTGACCAAGAAGAATAGGCACCCACTTCCAAAGATAGACGACTTTTTCGACCAGCTTGTAAGGGCATCAGTTTTCTCCTAACTAGATCTGGCCATCGGATTCCATCAGCTAAGAGTGGCTGAAGACAGCATAGATAAGACCGCGTTCAAGACCTCGGATTGTTTCTTCGAATGGCTAGTCATGCCTTTCGGCTTGACAAACGCACCCGCCTATTTCATAGACTTGATGAGTAGGGTGTTTAGGGAGTTCCTTAATAAATTTGTAGTGGTGTTCGTGGACGACATTTTGATTTTCTCAAAAAGTGAGGAAGAACATGCTTTGCATTTAAGAGAAGTTATGGATACTCTTTGAGCACATCGGCTGAAAGCAAAATTTTCCAAATGTCATTTTTGGAGAGAAGAAGTAAGATTTCTTGGACATGTGGTGTCCAAAGAGGGGATAGCTGTGGACCCCACAAAAGTAGTTGTGGTGCAAGATTGGAAGTTTCCACGGAATGCAACTAAATTACGAAGTTTTCTCGGACTAAAAGTTGGCTATTATAGAAAGTTCATTAAAGACTTTGCGAAGATCTCAGCCCCACTTACAAGATTGACGAAGAAGAACCTAACTTTTGCCTAGGATTTGGATTGCGATGTTGCTTTCCAACGATTGAAAAGGGCTCAAACAACAGCCCCAGTCTTGACATTGCCTGATGGGAGTAAGATATTTACAATATACACAGATGCATGAAGTACATGATTAGGCGATGTCTTGATGCAAGAAGGCAAGGTAGTCTGTTATAGGGGAAGGCAGTTGAAGGTACATGAGAAAAACTACCCAACTCATGATGTAGTGTTAGCTGCCATTGTTTTCGCTCTTAAGTCATGGCGTCATTACCTACTAGGAGAAAGGTTTGAATTGTTTACTGACCATAAATCATTAAAGTACCTTTTCTCATAAAAAGTTCTTAACTTAAGACAACAAAGGTGGATGGAGTTTCTTGACTCAAATGATTTTGAGATTGCCTATACTCCTGGAAAGGGTAATGTGGTAGCAGACGCCTTAAGTATGAAAAAGCTGAACTTAAGCCCTCTCTTTGTGGAAAGGCAAAGCTTGGAGTACATAGCAACCTTTGACTTTAGACCCTCTTTTGAGTTTGTACCTGGTTTGTTAGCAACGCTAGAGGTGCGGCCTACGTTTTGGACTCAATAGGAACCGCGCAATGGTAAGACCCTCAGATAGTTGATATAATGGATAAGTTAATTAGAGGTGAGACTTCTAGTCACCTCAATAGATACTCCATCGATGACAATGGTTGGTTGAGACGGGATGGAAGAATATGCGTCCCACAAGCAAGGGATCTGGTGAAGACAGTTCCCGAAGAAGCACACCATTATAAGTTAACCATACACCCTGGTGGAGACAAGATGTATAAAGACATAAAAAGGGTTTTCTTTTGGAATGGCATGAAGAAGGATGTAGCTGAATTTGTCTCTAAATGCTTGATATGCCAGCAAGTCAAGGCGGAGCAGAAGAAGCCTGGTGGTCTGCATCATCCTCTTGAGGTCCCCCAGTGGAAATGGGATAGCATTTCGATAGACTTTATAGATGGGTTGCCAAGGTCAAGAAGGGGCAATACCAGTATTTAGGTAATAGTTGACAGGCTCACTAAAAGCTCTCACTTTATACCTGTTAAGAGTAGGAGGATTGCCTCATCATTAGCATCCATTTATCTTAAAGAGGTTGTTCGACTGCATGGGATACCCTCTAGCATAGTAAGTAATCGAGATCCTATCTTTACGAATGAGTTTTTGAAGAGTTTGCAAGAGGTTGTAGGCTCACAGCTATGCTTAAGCACTGCCTACCACCCTTAAACCGGTGGCTAGACGGAAAGGGTAAACAGAGTGTTAGAAGAACTCTTGAGGTTGTGCGTTCTTGATTTGGGGGAATGTGGATGGATCATCTTCCGTTGGTGGAGTTCACCTACAACAATAGCTACCAAGCCACCATAGGAATGGCACCCTTCGAGGCTTTATATGGAAGACCATGTTGATCACCAACTTATTGGTCGGAATCTACAGACAAACTCATACTTGGGCCCGACATGATTAGAGAAACTTCAGAGAAGGTGGACTTGATACGAAGACGAATGGAGACCGCACAAGATAGACAGAAGTCCTACGCGTATAAAAGAAGGACCGACCTTGAGTTTGAGGTTGGAGACAGGGTTTTCCACAAATTATCTCCTTTAAGGAATGTCATTCGTTTTGGATCCATAGGGAAATTGGCACCAAGGTTTGTAGGGCCATTTCCTATCATTGAGAGGATTAGGACGATGGCTTATAGAGTAGAGCTACCCGAAAGATTGGCTGGAGTTCATAATGTTTTTCATGTTTCTCATCTACAAAAGTGCTTGCATGAGTCTGCAGAATTTGTGGATCTGAGCATACTAGAAGAAGTAGAAGTGGAACGAGAAGCGACGGTGAGAAGAGTTCCAACTCGTATATTGGGAACAGAAGTTAAAAAGCTACGCAATCATGAGGTCAAGCTAGTAAAAGTTTAATGGAGTGACGCCGAATAAGACGCGACTTGGGAGACAGAAGACAAGATACGCACAACCTACCCTTATCTTTTTGAGGGTACAACCTTGATCTCTTTTTCCATAAGTTTATACATGCTTGTATCTATCTTTTAAGTATATCTCCTCGGTCCTATTCTTAATCCTTAGGTAGAAACCAATGGACGTAAACATGTATTTGAAACATGTTATGATTGATGGTTGCAAGTGGTTGCTCGTGGATGCATACACACACACACACACACACATTAGGTACTAGATCGGCTCAATCACTTTCATATTGCATATGCATATATGTATTTGTATATGGATTGAAACTTGAGGGGTTATCATATGGATGTTGCATTTGTATGAGTGATTGTGCACTCATGTAGAAGTTATAAAGTGCGATTAGGAGTAATTGCATACATTATGGACTCACAAAACTGACATAATTTGCATTAAGGAGACCAACTGAATCAGTAGACCGCCTGATTTTGCATTAGATAAGGACATATACACACACTATGCATATGATCATGAAAGCATTAGAAATCTTTTTAAGGACAATGGATGCATGTGATTGATGGTTGAGTAGATGGATGTCGGATGTTAGGATACACACTTCTTAAATTAGAGATTTCGGGGATGAAATCCTTTAAGGAGGGGAGAATGTAACACCCCATATTTTCTATGAATATTAAAGTCAAAAAATTTAAGAACATTTAATTTTTAGAAGAAGAATTAGGTGAAACGGGTCACGTCATTGCATTTGTCTCGGAATTCTGCTTGAGATAGAGTCCGATTTTGCGTGAATCGGACTCCATATGAAGAAGTTATGGAGGTTTGAAGATTACAAGTGTAAGTAGAAATTAAATTAAAATAATAATTAAATAATTAAAACAGATTCAAAATTCAAAATTCAGCTAAGCAACCGAGCGGGAAACCTCCCGCTCAGGGGTGTCAACATGGGAGTCGACCCCCCTATAGGGGTGTCGACTTAGGTGTCGACCCCCCTATAGGGGTGTCGACATAGGTGTCGACCCCCCTGCAGGGATCGACCCCTACTGACTATTCTAGACATTGAAGATTTTCTAAGTTGTAGGGCTACGTGGCGACTTCTGATTGGCCTGATGACGCATTTTCTTGGACTGGATGGCTCTGATGACTCCTAGGTTGATCTAAAGGCTGAAAATAATCCTATACTCCAATATAATCACATCAAACCTTAACCCTAAACCTCATAAACCTATTCTATCATGCCACCATGTTGTCCCACTCTAAACTAGCCTAGCCTCCATCTTCTCCAAACTAGAAATCAAATTAGAGAGAGAGCTTCAAATCAAAATAGAGGATTTCTTCTTTAATCAATAAAGAAAGGTTAGAATCGCTACAACGTCAACTAATTCACTTTTCTAATCCTTTCACTATAAGTTCAGTTATTATTCAGATTTGAACACCTAATAGAAATCATGACTGTAATAATTGGATCTAGGACTATGCCTAATTGTGAGATAATCCATTCTGATTCATGCTTATCCGTTTTCTTATGAGACTGTTGTGATTGGAACAATGGAACCTATCATGTGATACACCACTTTGCCTAATTGTGAGATAATCAATTCTGATTCATGTTTATCCTTTTGTCAAATATGAATTACGTATGCTTATGAGACCGTTGGGATTGAAACAATGGAACCTGTCATGTTGTAAACCAAATTGGTGATTCTCTTATATTCAACTCTATCGAATCTTTATGCCTATGACGTAACTTGCTCAGTTTGGCCATACTTATTGTTAATGTACAACATACCTATTTGAAACATGATTCTTGGATTTGGGTACACCTTTGAATGCCTATTTTGTTTCTTATGTCAATTATTGTGTTCCTTCTCTGTTCCCCTTTTTGTTTTATTTTATGAATACCAGGTTCATTCGGATCTAAATTGAATCTTGTTGTATGTACGATTGAAACGCGGGGCATTGGGTATAACTTAATTGAGTAATTTTGGGCATAACAAGTGAATGTGGCATAACTTGAGTTGACTATAATTGTGGGTAATCGGCATATAAAAATCTAGATTTGGGCATGTATGGTAAATGTGTAATTTGGCTAAAAGGTGAACATGCCTAACACGAGGTTAGATTGAGTTGCGGTGTAAGACTGCCCGGAACCTCCCGACACATCCAGCGAATGCAACAACAGATCTAATGTGAGAGGTTAGCGAATTAAGCCTAAAACCCGAGGTTAGAATGAGTTTGCGGTAGAAGTCTACCCAGAACTGCCTGGCACATCCAACAACTGCAAACAACAGTTCCAATGAGAGAGGTTGAGGCATTAATGAATGAATTAATGCTAATGAACGGACATGCTAAGAATGTTAGGACTAAGTTAACTTAGGCAACACTTATAGGAAACCCTAGTAACGGGGACCTATTTCAGCAGTAACCCACATAAATGTATCATGGTACATTGAACTAGGCAGTGTGGGGCACGATTACTGGGCTTATTATAAGCGGTAAAATAGCGGCGGGTGTGCGTCAGTGTAGGTTCCGACGGAGTACGGGCGTGCACGTACTCTGGAGTGGAAAAATCAGGCAGTAGTCATTATTAGTTATACACTGTGCATCTTGAATTGTGTCGAGTTGCCACCATAGGGAATGATACACTCCATGGTGGGACCAGCACAGTTATCTACAAACAAGCGGGGCCGAATGACACAAGTATTAAATGCATGCGAGTAGGAGCCGATTGATAAAGGATCATTTTATTATGAACACATGATGCTAGTCGAAACATTTATTAGTAGGTGTAGAGAAATGGAAATTAGTGCGATAGCATATTCAGTTTATCTTGCCTTATCTTGCCTTATGTTATCTTGTAACTATGGTATTGTCCTATATTCAGTTTATTCATGTCATGATACTTTTTCTTGTTTACATGCTGAAAAATCACTGGACTTACCAGACTTATGTCTGACCCATTTTCTATCGTTTTCTTTTCTTCCGTTCCCCCCCAAGGTCCGCAGGAAGGGAATACTTCTGCTTAGTTCAGACCTTTTCCAGCTTGAAGAGAGTAGGTGTATTGCTTGGATTCACTTTTCTTGGGCTATGGCTGTGGTTACACTTTTATTGGGGATTTATGCCGCTTTACTACTGCTTTATGCTTCTTTATGTATTTTGAGTTTTTAATCAAGATAAAAGTTATATTGTATTAACTTGGAAGTTGGGTTTTGAGACAATGGTTGTAAAGTTTTGACTAGACGACACTGCTTATAAAATAATTCCAGTTTTTTTTCGCTGTTTATTTGTCTGTCTTGTAAATTGTCTGTATCATTTACCTATAATGCTTCACCGAAGTTAATGCATTCCCTTTGTGAGGGACCTTAACGGAGGTGGGGTGTAACACCCCACCTCCGCCAGGGTGGCTCTTGCAAGCAACTCTGACTTTGGTGGGGCGTTTTAAAACAAGGTAAACATGCATAATGATATAACAAGGCAGGACATGACATATATATATAAATAAACAGAGTAAGTAGATAAAACAACGGAAGATTTTTAAACCATTTCAAAACACAAGTCTGGTACATCAAAATGTCAATTTCCCAAATAAATAAGTCTAGTACATAAAATAACATCATCTGAAACTGAAAAGGAAAACATAAAAGTAGCTGTCCCCAAAGTGGAAAAACCATAGCGAGCTCAAGTCCAAAGCATACATGAGCTATCCAAGAAAGCAGCTAAGATCCAAGCTAGGCTCCTGTATTCCCTCCCTGAGAACCTGGGGGGGGGAAACGGAAGAAAAGAGGCGAAAGAAAACAGGTCAGTCAAAAAGACTGAGTAAGCCCTGCTACGATCAGTCTATAAACTAATAAAGTTAACAGCATGATGGAAACTGAGATGATCATAGATAACAACATACTGGCATGATAAATTAACTACAAGATAGATAGAGGTGTCATCGCATAAACAAGGTTAAGTTTTGCACCACGGTGTACTAGCAAACCAACATAACAGGTATTGATCCATTGGCCCAAGCTCTGACCCAATAACATGAAGTGACCTCAATATAAGGTCCAACCAAACGGTCTAGTCGATCGGCTCCCTATAAGCCCATCACGTCAAGTGTTGGTGTCCATACGGCCCACATATGGATGTAGTCAGACTGTGCTGGGTCCACCTTCGGGTGTATCAAGCCCTCGGGTGTCAACCCCAGACACTGAAGCAATAATGCACAGTCTAAACCTACTGGTACCCGTGCCTCGAGTTTGTCCAATACCGGATTACGTGCACGTCCGTAGCCCGCCTGGACCCGCACCGCTGTACCACTCAGCCGTCGCTTTGGTCGCTTACATCAGTCCAGTAATCGTGCCCCGCCCTAGCCTAGCCTCTAGGGTTGTGATGATACCAAACTGGGATTACTGCTGGAACAGACCACGTTGCTAGGGTTTCCTAAGAGGGTTAAGTGCGATTTAACCCTTCACTAATCATGGATTAAATTGGTTAAGTACAACTTAACCCCATTTCAATCCCTCAAATCCCCAAATGGATTAAATTGGTTAAGTGTAACCGACAGTTCACAACTTAACCCCATTTCAATCCCTCGAATCCCCAAATTGGTTAAGTATTAGTGGACCCTGACTTAACCCTAATCATGAGGCATTAATTAATTAATTTAATGCACCTTAACCTCTCACATTAGACTTTGTTGTGGTTACCTAGTTAAGCCGGTGGGTTCCGGGTAGATTTACACCACAACTTGGTCTAACCTCGGGTCTTGGCACCACATGACCAACTTCTCACATTGGGTCCTATTGTTTGTAGCCACTAGTTAAGCCAGTCGGTTCCGGGTAGAATTACGCTACAAACTCAACCCAACCTCGAGTTGGCCACACTTATGTTTTCTAAGTGTCATGTCCACTTTATTTCAAAACATAATTACAAGTCAACAAATACTTGGGTAGACCTAACTTAATAGATAAATTCCCAAGGGGTAGACCTAACTTAATAGGTAAATTCCCAATCTTATATTTTCATGTATTTTAAGTTTACCCAAACCCCCCCACGTCATTCTATCGCTTACATATTCGTAATAACGCATAAAGGATAGGAAGAGGGAACTTGGCATAACATACATGATGAACTTGCATATCACAACAAACATGCATAACATGTTAGACTTGCATAACTTAGCATAGTAAACTTGCATATTACCATAAACATGCATAACATGTTAAACTTGCCTAACATGGCATAGGAAACTTGCATAAACATGCATAACTTGTCAAACATGCATAACATGTCATTGTGAACTTGCATAAGCACGCATAACTTATTAAACATGCATAACATGGCATAGTGAACTTGCATAAGCATGCATAACTTATTAAACATGCATAACATGGCATAGTGAACTTGCATAAACACGCATAACTTGTCAATCATGCATAACATGTTATTGTGAACTTGCATAAACATGCATAACTTATCAAACATGTGTAACATGGCATATTGAACTCGCATAAGCATGCATAACATATTAAACATGCATAAATCCCAACTTTCATCACATATTAACTTTAGAGTTTCTAAAATGAAGGTAAGAGGGCTTACAATGCTTATGCGGACTCAAATGAGTATAGCAAATGTAAGAAACCCCTTATGCAACAAAATAAAACCCCAAAATGCAAGCAAACTTGATCAAGACTCCTCCTTTATGATGAAAATAGAGAAACAAGACTTTAATGCAAGCTAAAGAGGATCATACAAGCCTAAATACACTTGTATGCATGGAAATCTCTTAGGAATTTGTTTAGGAATTGTATGAAGAGAGTGGAGGCCATGAGAGTTTTGATTTTGGCATAGTTTAGTTGCTAGAATGAATAATGAGTGATTTAGGGTAGGTTAGGGTCTTATTTATAGATTAGGCTAGTGATTTAGACCATAGGATTAAACCCTAGCTCCAATCTCAGCCCTCTAAACCGAATCTGGCCCCCAAGCTCAACATAACCAAGCCCAGATCAGAAATGGTGCGCCAGGCAAAACTGCCCGGCCACCCCGTGTCGACAGGGCTGTCGACAGGGCTGTCGACACCCTGGGGACCCTGTCGACATGCCTGTCGACATGGGGGTCCTGGCGGGAATTTTCCCGCCTGCGCCAGTTTGCCCTAATTCCCAACTTTGAACTTGAAATTCAAATCTGTTTTTACTTAGGAATTTTCTGAAAACTTCGTTGGGCCTTAATCGGGTCATACGGACTCCGATTTTCGAAAACTCGGACTCTATTTCGCGTATTTTTCCGAGACGAACGCAATGGCATAGCCCGTTTCCCTTGATTCAGATTTTAGAATTAAATTCTGCCTCGATTTATGTTATAACAGGTTATTGAAAATACGGGTTGTTACATTCTCCCCTCCTTAAAGGATTTCGTCCCCGAAATCTTCAAGTTAGGAAGAACATATCCTACCATCCAACATCCATCTACTCAAAACATCATCCATGAGCAATCATTGTCCTTACAAGATTCTAAATGTGGTATGAACATATGCAAAAGTGTGTGTATATGTACTTATCTAATGCAAAGATCAGGCGGTTACTGATACAGTAAACCTCCTTAATGCATATGTATGTCAGTGAAATGAATCCATATGTATGCAAATTCCTAACATAATTCATAGTATCTATATGAGTGCACATAACATTCATCCATATGCAACATCCATGTGGTAGCACAACAAGTTTCAACCATGAATAAGTGTAAGCACTCATGCATATGCAACATGAAGAGTGTGTGAGCCGATCTAGTGCCTAATGTGTATAATGCATCCACGAGTAACCACTTGCAAACACTTGCAACCACTTGCAAACATCAAGCATAACATGTTTCAAATACATGTTTCATCCAAAGGGTTTCTACCTAAGGTTCTCATGATAAGATAAACACGATAAACTAGATAAACTAGATAAACATGGACAGAGAGAGATATGCCAAAAAGAGATCTTAGAAGATAAGCAAGATAAACTCCTTTTTGGATTACAAGAAATCCATTCAAACTCTGACATATAGTACTAACCGATGAGTCATAACCCCCTTATGGAGTTTACAACAGAAATAAGATCGAGAAAGGGGACCGAGAGGATATATACAAAAGATAACTTGCAAGCAAGCTCCCCAGGAAAAACGAGGATCAAGGATGCACTCTTAAAAAGAGATATGATGTGCGTATCTAGTCTTCATTCTTCTTAGTCACGTTTCCTTGAGCTTAACTCCACTGTGCTTTGACCGTCTTTTACTTCATGATTTCTTGGCTTCCTAACTCCTATTTACCAAATTCGAGTTGGAATTCATTTCATTATCGCCTCTCGTCTTCCTTTTCCACTTATTCTTCTTTCTGTATACTTGGCTTAAACATAACGGTAACCTCATGATTTCATGCAAGCTCTCCAAAATTCACTAGTGAATCCTGGATCTCGTCTACTTACTATAAAGTATTCCACGCAGCAGAACTTTTCTTGAAAATACCAATCCACGTTGCCAATTGCCCTTATAAACGTGATTTTCTATAACTCATGCTTAATCGAAATGAACCATCCACCTATGAGTGATAGGCCATATCTAGATTCAGTTGCTTACCCATGGCTTCCTGTAGGCTATTTCAAAACTGGCCAACTTCTTGAGGGTAAACCGTTGCTAACCATGATGCAGTCCTCTCGCTCTTCACCGGACTGAAATGAGCACTCTTCGTGAGTCTACCTATTATGACCTACATACCCGTATTCCCTTTCTTTGATCTAGGTAATCTATCCACATAATCTATCGAGATGTTTTCACACTTCCCTTGCGGAACCTCCAATGGAGGTAATGGCCCGCCGGGCTTCTATGACTTGGCCTTAACCTGGTGGCACAACATGCATCCTGAGACCAACTCGGCCACCTCCTCGAGTGATGCGCCTCTTCAAGAACCTTCTTTACCAAGTCTTCCACTCGAGGAACACATAATCTCTCATCGCGCCTTAGTCATCCCTTGTCATCTATAATATATCTAGCGAGGTGACTTAACATCTCGCCTCGAATCAACTGGTCCATGTTCTTGACTAACTGCGGGTCTTCCTCCTGTGAAACCCCCTTCTTGATTCAGAAGAGTAAGTCTAAGCTCAGGGAATGCTAACTAACTAGCCAAACGGAGAAAGCTTCTTACTTCAATTGCCCTCCTCAGAGTTTTCCGTTCTTAAACCGCAACCACTTTAGCGGAATCCACCGCTAAGCCTTACTTAGGAACTATGTGCCCAAGAAATCCAACTTCTTTCCTCCAAAGTGACATTTGGAGAACTTGACCTTCAACTGGTGGCTCTAAGCGTATCCATCACCTCCTTGATGTGTCTAGCATGCTCTTCCTCGTTCTTTTAAGGAGATCAAAATATCGTCTACGACGACCACGACAAACTTGTTCAAGGACTCCCTAAACACCCTACCCATCAAGTTCACTTAATATGCGGGTGCATTAGTCAAACCAAATAGCATGACTAGCCATTCCAAAAATCCATCTAGAGTCCTAAACGCAGTCTTGTCAATTCCATCCTCAGCCATCCTAAGCTGATGGAATCCGGTAGCTGGATCAAAAGAAAACAGATGCTCCTACAAGCTGATCAAACAAATCATCGATCCTTGGTAACGGTTATCTATCCTTCTCACGATAATCAATACATAAGCGAAGCAAACTGTCCACATTAGTAACGAATACTACTGGAGCACCTTACTCGAAAATGCTTCGTCTCAGGAAGTTCTTCTCAAGCAACTCCTTGACTTGCTTTCTTAACTCTCATCTCGTGAGGTCATATGCCTAACCGGCCACAAAACTGGCTTGGTATCGCCAACCAGATAATGCGGAAATCTATCCCACGTCTAGGGGTAACCCCCTTCACTTCACCCAAGATATCAGGATATTCTCGGACCACCCTCACAGATTGTAAACTATCGATAGACGAGTTGAGGGATTCAAGATAACATAACATGACGGGACCCATAGGGTTGCTAGGAATTTCTAGGGTATTACCGAGGCGAGTCATGAGCCTCACAACCCTATATACAAAAACCAAGAATGGCTCCAAAACAGGACAACCATTCCATGCCCAAAACCAACCCATATCCCCTGAAACCGAGAATATAAACATCCCACGAGAATTCCATACTCAAGATAGAAATTTTTAAATCTACTCAGACCACAGACAAACGGGCAGAACCCCCCAATTGGATTTGAAACACTTACGGGATCATCAACTAGACTAGTACTTAGGTGCAAACTTTCAACTAGATCAGATGAAATAAAACTATGCGATGTGCCAGAATCAAACAAAGTACGAACAGGGAAAGTCAGAAAATGTAAACAAGACTTTCAACGGAACACTACCTCTATCATGAGCTGGAAGAGCGGTGTTGAGGGGATGAACTCGCCCTCCAGATAGTCCTGCACACTTAGTCTGACCTTGCCCTTGTTTCCTCGGGCAATCCTTACTGAGATGTCCAGACTCACCACAATGAAAGCATTCGCCCCGCTTTCTCTTCTTCTTCCTACATTCCCTGGATATATGTCCAACTTTACCACAGAAGTTGCATTTCCTATTCTCTCTTGGCTTGTCCTTGCGGTTGTTGTTATTCTTGCCTCATTTCCCGGAATTTACCCTCTTGCCTTGAGACTCATTTGCCTTGACCTCTTTCTCGTCATTGTCATCTTCTTCTTGAAGTAGGGCCATATTCACCAAATTCTCGAAAGTCGCCCCCAAGGGTATATGAGACATGGCCAAACCATGTAATGGCTCGTTTAATCCTAGAGCAAAGTGTAGGGCCTTCTTCTGGGCTGTATTAACCAAGTCTAAATCGACCCGAGCCAGTTGATTAAATTTATCTATGTATTCCCTAATAGTCATGTCCCCTTGTTTCAGTGATAAGAACCTCAGTCCAAACCTTCCTCTAAAGTCGTCCCAAGTCTCAATTGGCCTAGTAGCGGTGGTGACTACACACCAACATGCAGCTTATTCCTTTAGCAACCATACTGCTAATAAAACCTTCCTGCGGTCACCTATATCAAAGGTGGCTAAAAGATCTTCGGTCTCTTTCAACCAATTCCTTGCTTCTACAAAAGTCTCTGTTCCACTAAAATTCTTGCCACCCATCATCTTAAAGTTCTTACAAGTTTCCGCAAAATCCGCTTGTGGAGGCTGAGGGAGAAGAGGAACATCAGCTACGGAAGGAGGAGGAGGAACAGCGGCCTTGACTGGAAAGACAACATTAGAGACATCCGGGACCGGTGCCGTGACTTCCAAGTACCGACGAAACCAATCGGGTATTGTTACTCCTTCGGGCAAGATGAGATTATCAGACATGCTGGAAACGAAAAGAAAAGAGTTCAAACGAGGGGTCAAAGGATATGCTAATGGCTTTTGGGGAATAGCCTTTAAAAATAACTAGACTTTTCTTTGGAAAATACTTTATACTTGGTTTTGAAAATAGTTTTTCAAAAGTTTTAAAAACCTTTTTATCCCTTCTCGTAAACCATATGCTCTGATACCAAATGTAACACCCCACCTCCACCAGGGTGGCTCTTGCAAGCAACTCTGACTTTGGTGGGGCGTTTTAAAACAAGGTAAACATGCATAATGATAAAACAAGGCAGGACATGACATATTTATATAAATAAACAGAGTAAGTAGATAAAACAGCGGAAGATTTTTAAACCATTTCAAAACACAAGTCTGGTACATCAAAATGTCAATTTCCCAAATAAACAAGTCTAGTACATAAAATAACATCATCTGAAACTGAAAAGGAAAACATAAAAGTAGCTGTCCCCAAAGTGGAAAAACCATAGCGAGCTCAAGTCCAAAGCATACATGAGCTATCCAAGAAAGCAGCTAAGATCCAAGCTAGGCTCCTGTATTCCCTCCCTGAGAACCTGGGGGGGAACGGAAGAAAAGAGGCGAAAGAAAACAGGTCAGTCAAAAAGACTGAGTAAGCCCTGCTATGATCAGTCTATAAACTAATAAAGTTAACAGCTTGATGGAAACTGAGATGATCATAGATAACAACATACTGGCATGATAAATTAACTACAAGATAGATAGAGGTGTCATCGCATAAACAAGGTTAAGTTTTGCACCACGGTGTACTAGCAAACCAACATAACAGGTATTGATCCCTTGGCCCAAGCTCTGACCCAATAACATGAAGTGACCTCAATATAAGGTCCAACCAAACGGTCTAGTCGATCGGCTCCCTATAAGCCTATCACGTCAAGTATTGGTGTCCATACGGCCCACATATGGATGTAGTCAGACTGTGCTGGGTCCACCTTCGGGTGTATCAAGCCCTCGGGTGTCAAACCCAGACACTGAAGCAATAATGCACAGTCTAAACCTACTGGTACCCGTGCCTCGAGTTTGTCCAATACCAGATTACGTGCACGTCCGTAGCCCGCCTGGACCCGCACCGCTGTACCACTCAGCCGTCGCTTTGGTCGCTTACATCAGTCCAGTAATCGTGCCCCGCCCTAGCCTAGCCTCTAGGGTTGTGATGATACCAAACTGGGATTACTGCTAGAACAGACCACGTTGCTAGGGTTTCCTAAGAGGGTTAAGTGCGATTTAACCCTTCACTAATCATGGATTAAATTGGTTAAGTACAACTTAACCCCATTTCAATCCCTCAAATCCCCAAATGGATTAAATTGGTTAAGTGTAACCGACGGTTCACAACTTAACCCCATTTCAATCCCTCGAATCCCCAAATTGGTTAAGTATTAGTGCACCCTGACTTAACCCTAATCATGAGGCATTAATTAATTAATTTAATGCACCTTAACCTCTCACATTAGACTTTGTTGTGGTTACCTAGTTAAGCCGGTGGGTTCCGGGTAGATTTACACCACAACTTGGTCTAACCTCGGGTCTTGGCACCACATGACCAACTTCTCACATTGGGACCTATTGTTTGTAGCCACTAGTTAAGCCGGTCAGTTCCGGGTAGAATTACGCTACAAACTGAACCCAACCTCGAGTTGGCCACACTTATGTTTTCTAAGTGTCATGTCCACTTTATTTCAAAACATAATTACAAGTCAACAAATACTTGGGTAGACCTAACTTAATAGGTAAATTCCCAAGGGGTAGACCTAACTTAATAGGTAAATTCCCAATCTTATATTTTCATGTATTTTAAGTTTACCCAACCCCCCCCCCCCCCCCACGTCATTCTATCGCTTACATATTCGTAATAACGCATAAAGGATAGGAAGAGGGAACTTGGCATAACATACATGATGAACTTGCATATCACAACAAACATGCATAACATGTTAGACTTGCATAACTTAGCATAGTAAACTTGCATATTACCATAAACATGCATAACATGTTAAACTTGCCTAACATGGCATAGGAAACTTGCATAAACATGCATAACTTGTCAAACATGCATAACATGTCATTGTGAACTTGCATAAGCACGCATAACTTATTAAACATGCATAACATGGCATAGTGAACTTGCATAAGCATGCATAACTTATTAAACATGCATAACATGGCATAGTGAACTTGCATAAACACGCATAACTTGTCAATCATGCATAACATGTTATTGTGAACTTGCATAAACATGCATAACTTATCAAACATGTGTAACATGGCATATTGAACTCGCATAAGCATGCATAACATATTAAACATGCATAAATCCCAACTTTCATCACATATTAACTTTAGAGTTTCTAAAATGAAGGTAAGAGGGCTTACAATGCTTATGCGGACTCAAATGAGTATAGCAAATGTAAGAAACCACTTATGCAACAAAATAAAACCCCAAAATGCAAGCAAACTTGATCAAGACTCCTCCTTTATGATGAAAATAGAGAAACAAGACTTTAATGCAAGCTAAAGAGGATTATACGAGCCAAAATACACTTGTATGCATGGAAATCTCTTAGGAATTTGTTTAGGAATTGTATGAAGAGAGTGGAGGCCATGAGAGTTTTGATTTTGGCATAGTTTAGTTGCTAGAATGAATAATGAGTGATTTAGGGTAGGTTAGGGTCTTATTTATAGATTAGGCTAGTGATTTAGACCATAGGATTAAACCCTAGTTCCAATCTCAGCCCTCTAAACCGAATCTGGCCCCCAAGCTCAACATAACCAAGCCCGGATCAGAAATGGTGCGCCAGGCAAAACTGCCCGGCCACCCCGTGTCGACAGGGCTGTCGACACCCTGGGGACCCTGTCGACATGGGGGACCTGGCGGGAATTTTCCCGCCTGCGCCAGTTTGCCCTAATTCCCAACTTTGAACTTGAAATTCAAATCTGTTTTTACTTAGGAATTTTCTGAAAACTTCGTTGGGCCTTAATCGGGTCATACGGACTCCGATTTTCGAAAACTCGGACTCTATTTCGCGTATTTTTCCGAGACGAACGCAATGGCATAGCCGGTTTCCCTTGATTCAGATTTTAGAATTAAATTCTGCCTCGATTTATGTTATAACAGGTTATTGAAAATACGGGTTGTTACATGGGGTGTTTCATAACGCAATTGAAAGAGATAAAGGATACAGATCTTTCTAAATATCATTCCAGTTGTAAACCTGGATCCTGTGAAAATGAATCAGCAATACCAAAACTACTAGCTGCCCGTGTGGAAAATAATGGCACCCAGAGTTTAGGTTAAAACAATAAACTCCAGGTCAGTCATGTGACTAGTGTGAGAACTAAAACAATTATTATCTTGGTTTTAAAGTAAGGTAAAACAAGGGACCAAGCCGTATACACGGAACGGTTTTCCTCCCAAGAATACCAGTGCATAAAAACAACAGCGCAATGCTAAATAAAGAGCAATGAAGCTATTATAAGACTCAGTTGCCATCACACAATGCAAAGCAAGATGGAGGATAGAGTTTTTACCTTATAACAGCCAAAAGATGCCTGGTATGTGAAATTTCATATTTTACTATAACTATAAATGTACAGTGTCAAAACAATTTCAAATATCAATGTATCAATCATAGATGGCATGAATGCCCCATCCCACTATGTCGCCATACTAGGCTCTACAATCAAAACCGCAAAATGTCATATTGGAAGTTGGATTTTCCTCTATGAATAAAGGAAAGGCATCGTCCTTACCACTTCGAGACGCTCTAGGCCGTGTCTCAGGATCAAACATCGAGCGACCCTTGGATCGACAGGGCCGGTCCAATCGATGTGGATTAAAATGCCTGAACACTACGTTTTCCCTCCCTATGGGACATCAATCTGGTTTTTATAAAGACCATCCATCGGCTCGGTAGAGACCGAAATAACCGAGGCGCCTCGCTATCCATCATCCAAATAAGTAAAACGTCATGGCTTGCAAAACGCTAACACCACTCCTAGCTAGAAGGAAACGCATGCCCTCCCTGAGGTCCTCTCCCGTTTCTGGTTCACACCGGGATGTGAGGCTCACAAATTAACGCTACACAAAGCTGCACTATGTTTAAGCCGTGCTTTAATCATCAACCAGAAGACTCTGCTTTTCAACAGAAGCCTTGATCATTTGCATCTCAGCATGCCACACAGGCAATTCACGCTATGCAACTGATGTCTATCAATCACATAGAATGAAATCCGATGTCAGACACACATCCATTTACGAGTTCGTCCCGGGTCTGAACGAAACTGGAGGCACCTTATTCCTCGTCCCGTATGTCCAATATAGGAGTGAGGTCCTCGCATATCTGGTCGATCTCCAAGTACGTCTAGAACGATCACCACTTATTAATTTGTCTTGGGTGTACAGCCCAATCAAGACATCAGTAATCATCCAAAAGATGTGAAGACCTACGGTCTTCAACCACCGTCTTCATCCTCGACATATCGTCGAATCAGTTATTCAGAATGGGATAAACTTGGTCTTTCTGAATAACTTGCGTATATAGTAAACAAGTGCTATAGAAACACATCATACTCCTCATTCCAATTCTGAATATTCTTTTATTTAAATATTCATATCCTTTTGGAAAGGTTCCCATTAATTTCATCAAAGATAAATTCTTTAAATTTATTCTTTAATCTTCCTTTGGAAATCAATCCATATCAAATTATGGTTTATCCAAACTAGTCAGGATTAACGAACCTTACCGAAGTAATCATTTGTTTTAATTTCCCAATCCTAACCTATTTATCCCATGAAGTAAAACTGGTAATACTTCATATCTAACACCACGGTGTTATCGGTAAAATTAATTACCATTTCACGTTCAAATCTAATTAAAGATTTAACTAACGCTTGAAGCAAAACTGGTGATACTCCATTCTCGATCATTTCTTAAATTTGATAATTTTAGTTATCAAATTCACCTTTCAATCTATTTAAAGATTCATTAAAACTCTAATTCAGTTTTAATTTCCAAAACTCATTACTTGATGATTATTCAAAGTTATGAAATAAAACTTATCTTTAACTGGGTTAAGAACTAATGTCCTTTAAAACACAGCTCACGAAAAACCCAAAATCACATTCCATTAACCATGGAATTTTCAAGGAAAACAAATCGATATATATATAATCGATATAAATTTCCATATCCAACCGATAATATAAATGGAATAACGGCAGTGCCTTTTTAAATTCCATATATATTAACAGTCTTCCTCCACAGAAATTTACTTCGATTATTATCAAATCGGATTCCATTCCATTCCAATATAATATGTTAAATTGGAAAACTTTACTTTGGAAAATCTGCTTTAAATCTTAACAAAAGATTTATAAATTCCAATTCATATTTCACTTTAAATCGGGTTAAAGAACGACTGTGGCTAAAGAACACAGTTCACGATAAACCCAATTCATATTCCATTTTATTCGAATTATTAAATATAACTGGAAACTCTAACAATCTTAATTAATAGATTTATTCTCTTCACATGGGGTTCAAGAACAATGTTACTGAAGACACCGTTCACGAGAAACCAAAATTCCCATTTGATATTAAATACACGACTCTGAATAGAAAATATATCGTCTTATATTCAATATCAAATTCTGAACTCAACAAACATCGTATTGGAATAATAATATATATATATATCTTCCAAATTCCTCCATAATGCCTGTATAATCAAGGAATCCAGTATCGAAATATTTCGAAGATAATTTCGATTCAAATCCATTCCAATTCATATATTGGAAATTCTGGTTATTTTTAAAACCATTTCAAATCTAATTTATTTATTTAGAAATAATTGGATTATGGTTCTAGTTCATAACTAGTCTGTTTCGATAAAAATCAATTTTTATCTTTTCAAATATGGAATTTTTCATCCCAATTCTTTCCAAATCATTTCTTATGCTTTTACACTAATTATTGATATTTTTAATAATTTTATCAAGGCCCGTACAGTCGATTTCCATAAATGGAAATCGAACTGCACTTACAACGACACTTTCCTAATTTGATTTGGACATAATTACAAATCCAACCATTAGATTTCAAATCTCTAATATTCGTTAGAAAGCTATTTTCGATACGAACCAAATGGTTCCGGTTTTTGGAGAATCCGACAGTCGAATCTCCCGTAATGTCCATTCGAAGTCAATGGTCGAAATTCGCGAACTTCCGCCGCGCGGGGCATTCTTTTCAGGCCGTTATATTATATACATATAATATATATAATATATATTTCATCGATTCCCACTTAAAACGTATTTTGTAAATCGTTTTAAATTCGTTTTCAAAACGATTTCAACTTTATATTCAATTTCAAATCAAAATTGAATATTCCATATCATTAATATATAAATGATAATATTTTCAAAACATTAGTATTTGAAACCAATTCCTTTTCAATATTCATTATAAAAATGAATAAACTCGATATAAATATCGTTCACGTCAAAATGGCGTTAATCTAATCAACGCCGCTTCATATATTTAAATATATTCGTGTCCATCCCAAATCGAACATCAAAATCAGATTTTGATCTTTTACGGAATATTATTTCAAAATATTCATTATTTTAAAATATTCGTTATTTTAAAATATTCGTTATTTTAAAATATTCATTCTTTCTAAACTAGAATCAGACACAGCCAGTTACCATATAATGTTATTTATATGGGTTTCATACAACACATGTACACAACGACAATCAAACACAGTCAACCATCATCCAGAGTGCATTCTACACTGCATAAGCATTAAATATAAATATTCAACGCTTACACAGCTTGTCAACCAATCGATTGACATACAGCTAAATATTAGGACTAGTGTATGTCATATATCGCCCCAATACCCGTGTGGTGTTTCAATCAACAAATAATGAATTTTATTTGTGCAGTTGGGCGATGTGTAAAATTTATCGTCCCAATCCATATCAGTCAAATGTGTGTACATAAACAAATCGTCCAGCTTGTTTATGAATATTTATTTTATTCATATACATGTTAAAAATTATATTTTTAACTATAAAATATTTTATTCTATTCCATATCACACAATAAATTTTCACAACACAATCAAACAAACAAACAAGTTGTCTATGGTCTGCGGACGACGGGAGTCGGGTGCTGCTAAGCACCATCTGCATCCTAGTATATTTTTTAACTAGAAAATGAATTAAAGTGAGAAGTTCTCACCTTTGGGATCCACTCCGCCATTCTATATCGGGCAATGGTTTGGATTCTATTCAAAATTCCAACGCAATCTTCTTCACGTTGTTCATAGAAAAAATCAAATTTTTAATATGAAGTTTTTAAAAAAAATCACGTTTTTATATCGCTACTTCCTATGTAAAACTCATATTTTTAAAATGATGTTTATATAAAAATAATACTTTCACAACGCTACTTTCCATATAAAAATTATATTTTTATATCGCTATATATATATATATATATATATATATATATATATGATCACATTTTTATTTAACCATTCAAACAATAAAAATCGTATTTTTACTTCGCTAACTTCATAATAAAAATCGTATTTTTGTTTACCTTTCATACATATCAAAATCCTATTTTTACTTCGCTTCCTAGATAATAAAAATCATTTTTTTACTACTCTACATAAATAAAAATCATATTTTTACTACTCTACATAAATAAAAATTATATTTTTATATCTTCTATATAATAAAAATTATATTTTTATTTCGAATAAAATCTCGTGTTTATAAATCGTGTCTACAAATAAAAAAAACATATTTTTACTCTAATGTTATCCATATAAAAATCACATTTTTATTTGTAAAAACCATATTTTTAATAGTTAAAATCATATCGTTTATAAATAAAAATTCTAACCTTTTCTAAATAAAGAATCTAACTTTTTCTTATATAAAAATTACAAATTTTTATAAAAAAATAAAAAAATCAGATCTTTTACACAATTTAAAACCATATTTTTATAGTGTTTAGCAACCATATTTTTATAGACAAAACTAAAAAATAAAATCAAAGGAGCAATAAAAATAAAAAGAACTTACAGCGCAAAGTGGAAAAGGCAGGGGGGTTCGTTGTTGCCCGGGAGGGGGAGGCGCGCGCCTGCGCTCGATGGGGGGGTTACGGTCAGAATAGCTGTGGCTCGTAGGGGTGGCGCGGTGCGGGAAAAGGGGCGGCACGATTTAGGATTTGGCTTGGGGGGATGGGGTTGCGGTTCTCGTGTGGAGGAAGGGGGAAGGGGAAGGAGGAAATCGACGGAAGAGGGGGGGTTACGGTCGCACCTGGCGACGGTGGGCGGCTGGGCGCGGTTTTCCGCGTTCGATTGTTTTTTTTTTCTTTTTTTCTAACTTCTGAGCATGGAGAGAAAATAAAGGAGGGGGTTATTCAAAAATATATATATTATTTTATTTTATTTTCAGAAAGGGTTGCCTTTCTGTTCGGACTCCAATCGAGACCCAACGACTGTCGTTTGTAAACCGAACACTATGGGATATGTTCCGTAGGCTTATTCAATTATTACAATCAGTTTCCGCCAAATTATAGTATAAATCAATATATATATTTAATTTAAACGTATATTTCAATTTATTGGGGCCACATACGGACTCCAAAAATTCCCAAAAAATAAATCTAACTATTTTTTGATGATGCGGTCCTAACAAAACTAATTTCTTCGAATTTGGAGACCGTTCGGAAAATGGCCATTTTCTAGTCGATCTAAATTGACTGAAACTGTCAAAACACGTTTTCCTTCGCCATGCTCACATTTTAATCCCAAAAATTATAAATTTTTGAATCTAGCAATAACTTGACATCGTGGATCCAACAAAGTGGTTTCGTCGAAAACGGAGGTCGTTTGCAAAATTTCCATTTTTAAGGGCTATATTTTCCATAGCTGCTATTCTGAATTTTCAACTGGGCATAACTTTTTATTCCCGCTATGAAATTTCAAATTTTCGGATTCGTTGGAAAGATATTCTCAAATAGATTTTTGAATCCTGCACATTAATTTGAAATTTGAAATCGAATTTTCAAACTACCGTGCTATTTTCAATTCCTTTTATAAATAAAATATATATTTATATTCTAACTTCGATTTATATAAATATTTACATTCTAATTCTATTCCAAATAAATTGCTTGTTATTATTATTTAAAAAAATTCATTTTAAATATTCAAAATTGCCAAAATAAAAATTTTAAATTGGTTTTGATTTTCCGGGTTATTACAATGTCTCGTTACTGTTACCTATTGTGTATATTTGATTATATTTTATCCTTGCGCTGTGAGTTCTACGACAGGTTCCGATGTTGCTTACCTACTCTGACATCGTCCATAGCTGCCTCGCACACCTTTCAGCGTATTATTCCTCTTGATTAGTGCGGGGGTTATGGGCGGTCGTCACAACCCTCCGTTTCACTAGCTTTGACTTCATTTACCATCATCTAAATGTTACTTTTGGACTTCAACCTTTGGTGTAGGGTTTTTTTCTCCTTTAAGATTTGTCATTGGGTCTCCCTTGCTTTTGGAACACGGGTTTCGATCCTTAGTGATTCGTGACTCAAGTTTGATAAAACTGGGAGCATAAGGCAACAGCCCGAATGCCAGGCAACCAAAACTATCATTAGAGAGAAAGAATTCAAAACCAATACAAAGAAAGGGCACCGACTGGGTAGTTCCGACACAAAGGATATATAATTGATGGTCACCCAAAATCGGAAGCCAATGAAGAGAAAGACATGAATCCTACGGACCAAGACCAAGGAGGGCAATGGGGCTACCAGCATTAACTCTCTTAATACCGTTACACCAAGAGACAAGAGCATTAAATGCATAGAGCTTGAAGCATAAAGGAATCATCCGGGAATAAGCTACCGAGACCCTTATTAGTTAATCACCGAAAATTCACTTTAGCAAACAACTAATAGAATGCCGGAGGCAACCCTCCGAAAGCCAAGATACACTTTAGGAATCTACTGAAAGACAAGTCGGAACCTCCAAGAGAATCAAGCTATCCCCACTAATATGCTTTGTGTCGATATCGACAAGTGTGGTGGACTAGACAACAATTCACTTGAATCATGAAGGCAAGCTCCAAAAAGTGTTAATAGCATCAAAAACCCCATATCCGGAAGCCTAAAGCCTTCCCAAATTTATCCATACCGACAGGCTTGGTATTGATACGAAGAAGATAGAAGAAACTCCAAAGAAAAGATCAAGTAATCGAGACCATTCTTCCAAGAGTCAAGACTGACACCTTATAAAGCAATAAGCAAGGCAAAAAGAGCAACCGAGAGCCAAAACAACCGGGACTAAAGGAAAGGCGGCCGATATGGGCTTATGTTGGCCCAATAGCAAAAGGGGCCCCAACTTGTCTATGAATAATACCTCAGGGGTCTCATTTTGGGAATGAATTTCTCATTCTTGCACTCTTTTTCTTTAGAGTAAACCATAATTTCTAAATTAATTTGTGGATTTCTATTGTAGACACTCATGTACTTCAAATCAAAGATCAATAAAGAGCGGATCGACACTTAGCATATTTTCTTATGAGTTCCCTATGTGATTTCTAAGTTATTCCCTACAAAACTTATTATAGACTATCTACATGGTCACAGGCTCCTACTCAAGCTTAGACCCTTCTGCGAAGTTCCTACAGAACCGTTGCCTCTAAACCGTTTAGCCTTTTTATCGAGGTATGTACTTAGGAAAACCTTATCCCAACATAACTGTTGGTTTTAGAGTTGCTGAATCATGATGCTCACCCCACTGAGGGAAGAATAACTAATTTTCAAGCCCTAAATGTTGACAAATAGAAAACGGTGAACTAACACAGACTCATGAAAGCTAAATAGCCCCATTTTCCCCTTAGGTCCACTTCCGTTGACCTTTCTTTGGTGTTGATGAAAAACATCGTTAACATTTTGGCGTTAGAAGGAGGGCTCGAACCTCCGACCTTATGGTTAACAACCATATATCTAACCGTGTTGTTCCGTCTATGGTTGGACTAAGCTTTGAAGAAGCAAGATTATGGGAAAAAGGTCCCAGTGAGAGTCTTCTGGATCTCCATTGTCTATGTTAGGTGTTATTGATCCAAGAGTGATGAAAGAACAAAGGTTAAGAATCGAAGCTTTGCAAATAATTAAGTGGAAAAAGGAAGTACGACAATATGATCCTGTTTGTTGGGATGACAATCTTTCCTACATAGGACAAATGTCAAAGGTTGCTCTAAATGGTTTTACACCAAAAGTGTATGATCCCTTTTTCATATAAGAGAGGCTATCTATGAGCAAGCCAAAGGAATGATGTTAAAACAAGAAATAGTGAGGGATTTTAAGCACCTTACTTCCAAAAGGGCTAAAAGGATAGTGCATCAGTCTCAAGATACCTTGGAAAGAAGAAGCAAGGATATGGGCGTGACAACAGGATTTAATGAAGAAAAGGCTAAACTTCAATGACAAGAAAGGAACTTTATACCTGTTGACATGCCTTTTTGTCAAAGCAGTCACACGTCGAGTGTTTGGCAAGCGACGCGCTCAAGCGTCAAAAAGCACAAAGCAGTTGGTTCGAAGTCGCGTCGCAAACACACTAAAACCCAAAGCCTCTATCAGATGGTCCCTGTCGGGCCCAATGAACTCTCAGTCAAGCTGTCGCCCGAGCCGAAGGCGAGCCGTCCAGTGGGTCCGGGCACAGCGCCGGTGGGGGTCCGGGGACCCACATTCCCGGCGGCGATCGAGCTAATCGCCTAACACATCTGATTTTCTCCATGCCGGAAGCTCAGATTCCTTCACTCCGGACCAGCAAAACCACAGATTCCTTCACTTCATATCCAGGAGCATCGATGCACCAAAACGACTAAATTTCAGCACCAAGAAGTTCAGCTGCCTCCTCATAAATTTCATACCTCCAGGCGAGGTACGAAATTTCGTACCTCCAGGTAAGGTTCGAAATTTCGTACCTCCAGGTGAGGTACGAAATCTCGTACCTCTAGAGGAGGTACGAAATCTCGGACCTCCAGGCGAGGTACGAAATCTCGTACCTCCAGGTGGAGGTACGAAATTTCGAACCCCCGGCCGGGAGGTGCGAATTTCTGCTGCTGGGCTCGAAATTTACTGTTGTGGGCCCCATTTCTCACCTACTCCCACCTAAACTCCATATAAATACCCCAAGTCTTAGCCATCAAATGAATCCTTCTCCCTTGGAATTTTGAGACCTAGAGAGCTCAAAAGACTCATTAATGGCCTCCAACACCTCCACCATGGCCATGGGAGATGAGATAAATAATTAAAACATGACATGCATGTTTTCCTTCAACACTTGAATACTAGCAAACCTTGCTACCTCACCTCTAGACCTCTTGGACATTAAAGCTTACCTTGCTCATAGTTGACCAAGTCAACTCATCCCAAGGAAGAAGAAGAAGGACAATTTAGTCAAAGTGTAGAAATAAAATGTATTTTGTTATTCTATTGTAACTCTTTGTACTTAGCTATTGTCCGAACTTGTACAACTATGTAATCGACCAAAGATATGATGAATGAGAATTATAAAGTGGACGCAGGCGTTGCCGAACCACTATAAAAGCTGTGTCTGCCTGCATTTACTTTATTTACTGCTTATTCTGATAATTTTTCACTCATACACAATGGGTGTTGGCGTGTGACAATTTTACTCGTCAACAATACCAAGCATGCTTCATGAGTGCCACCTTACCACATCAATGGATAACATTTACTTCCTAACTCGGCATGAACTTGATTATTGGTCATCCGTAAAGAAGAAGCCCAAGTACGAATGGAAATTGGCAGGGCCGTACTATCAAGATCATATGATAATGGGACACGAAGCTAACTATTGCAAATCCCTCGTGGGAAAGATCATCAAGTTTCTCAATCAAGCCCAGCTACAAGACTTTGTAAAAAGATCAATCTACATCCGATAAAGGTCCTCGGGAAAAGGATTGTCTACATGACTAAAGATGTCTAAGGATATGGAAACCCCCTCAAGAATTCGGAATAACCTAAGGTGGGTCAAATGACAAATGGATAAATAACCCTTGTCACCGATGAGTTGGCCAAGTTAAAGCATCGAAAGCGTAAGCTTCTGACTCACAACAGAAACGATCGTGATAGAGCATCTAATTAGCACGCCTTGCCTCTGCTATGAACTAAGCACGTCCTACCTCTTCTTATGTTCTGCGTTACCTATAGAATGAAACACCCACCCATATAATCGCCTACAATGGCCGGGATGAGGCCCCTTCTGGAGGGGGTGGACTGTAAGCCTCTATCACCGCCTGCGAGGGCCATGGTAGAGCATCAAAGGCGTAAGCCTTAGTTCCGCGTCTATGATTGCCCAATTTAAGCATGTAAGACCTTATCATGGCCCACAATGGTCATGATAGTGTGCCTCCTAGATGGTGGTCGCGTAAGTCGTTTGGCCCTTCTTGTGGATAAGCTAGGCAAGCACGCTGGATATACATCCCCAGAGAGTGGCTAACAAAGCATGTATAACCTCTACTTTGATAATGAAAAGCCCAGAGTGTGGCTCAACAGACACGTGCATCCTCTACTTCACAAATCACACCCAAAAAGGGTGATGAAACTCGTACCGAAAGTGGATTTCCATCTTATTTTAAATATCTGAATCTGGGTTATTTCGGATTTTAATCATTACCAGAACTGGATTCCCGGTCCAATCTTAAATACCTGAATCTGGGTTGGTTCGAATCTCAATCACTGCTGAAAGTGGATTCCCGATCCAATCTTAATAACCCAAATCTTAGTCGGTTCGGATCTTAATTATTGCGAGAAGTGGATTTCTGGTCTTATCATAATTACCTGAATATGGGTCATTTCAACAGATTCAATTATTGCTAGAAAGGTTATCTGGTTCGCTTAATGGCCTGAATATGGTGTGAAACCAGACTTCTATTATTACCAGAAGCGGGTTTTTGATATTGCATCCTTATCCAGGAGATGGATCCAAGCCTTATTACTACCAGAGAGTGATTTGCGGAACTCTATCCCTAATACCCTAATCTGGTTGACAAGGTTCTAATCTATATGTAGAGGATATACCGTCAACCTAATAGTCAGAGCCTATTACTCTAGAGGCCTTTAAACAAGGACAGAGGTGTTCTATATCGCTCAGAGAGATTTTCTTAATTCCTACATACATTAAGTCATTATTCACTATGTCAAATGCATACATAATAATTATAACCACACAACACTAGAACACAAATTCAGGGAAAAGCTCAAGTGATTACCTTAGATTCCTCCACGGAACCTTGTGTTAAAGGTTATACTTCCCTTAAAAAATCCATAGAGGGGGGTTTAATGGGAATATCTATTACACTAAAAGTCTTTTATTAGTGCGGAAAGTATAAATAGGAATGTTTTCTTGTCATACATCCAATGTCATGATACTATTAATTTCAACAAGGGCAGGTGATTCATTGATTGTGCCTTATAGGAAAACACCTAATAGAATGTGTTAAATTTATGCATAGTGCTACAATGGGATTATGAGAAGAGAACATACGAACATGTGTTAAGTGGAACATCTATAATCATAATTTCGTTCATAAGCAGATCATTACATATGAATTATAGTACACCAAGTACCTTGCATTCTACATAATTACTTACGAAGGAACTTTAAAAAAAAAGTATATCACCAAGATGAAAAGAATTCTTACTCGAATATTTGGGCTCATATTTGAACATGATCTAGTTCTCATAAGTGCTATTACAAGTGGTTAGTATGATTTTCAAGATGAAAAGCAATCATCTTTACTTTATTCAAGGTGTTAGCAGAAAGATTAAGTGATGAATCGAAGGGAATCCCAAATCCGTCAGGTGCGTAAACTAGAGCACACTTGTGATAGTCCCATTCTCCAGTAGGTGGACTGTCATAACCTCGAGTCAGCTTCGACCGATATGTGTAGATCTCTTTTAAAAATTGATCCTTCTCTCTGCCAAGAAAGTCAAGGCAGATTCGAGGATATTGAGTATAAACCTTCTCAAGGTCCCTTAGGAAGCAATACCATGACAATGAAGAAGACTTAAAAAGAAAAGACTTCTCCCGATTTTCTCTTTTCAACTTAATGTAATCTCCTAAGAAATCTCTAGAAAGAAAACATGAAGTAGAGGACAGACACCGAAGAAAATATTAAAGGAATTAGAAGAAAGACAATTCATTGCATTATAGGACAAGCAAGTACATTTATTACAGATAATCCTCCTACTCATACAAGACTGATCTATTAAAAGTTTCGGTTACAAATTGGTGCTTATTAAACTTAAGTTTGTGCAGAGGTAATTTTATGGGAAATGAAGTAACTCGGAGAAGGTTCCAACATTCACCTGGGTGGGGGTCCACACCACGTTCTTCTAGGCACCTTCTATGGAGAGGCCGAAGCAAGCCCCCGATATGAACACCTAAAAAGGAAAATCCACTGTTTCATATGTTTTGTAAATTTGGTATTTAAAGTTTACTAATATGTCCCGGTCTTCAATTAAAATCCAGAATAAGGTCACGAGTTTGGCATTTTCTTTTAAAAGCATCTCGCATCGTCGTAGGGTAGTTCTCAATATAGGGGAGACTTCATTCTCTTTAAAAGGCAATAGTTTTGCAGCTCTTTTATCAAGGAGGTGGTATCTAGTGGATAAGATGTTATATTCATTGGTTTGTTTGCTTAGATTCCTAGTCAGACGAGTCACTTCCGAGTGAGCCTTTTCAAGAATAGAATGACAAAAGCTTAATTTTCCCCTTCTTGCCTATGAGAAAGGGGACAAAGGCCAATTATTAAAGGTAAATAAAAATAAAAGGGTATATATCATAGAAAATATTATAACTCATAAACTGGAGCAGAAACTTGAGAAGCCTCATCAGAAGAAGCACTCTTGAAGCTTGGATCTTTCCTCGTTTTTTGCGCTCTAGAGGGATTTGGAGGTTCAACCACAACAAGGTCACCTCCGGGCATTTTAGAATCTTTGTCGCATACTTCATCTCGATAATCGAAGGCCGAAAAGGTGTAACCAACACCAAAAGAGCCGCCATTACATTCTTCTCCCGCTTCAGCACCATCTATGAAGGGATTGTCATCGTCTGCATAAACAACCTTTGACATTAAATGAGATCTATTTCATCGTAAGAATATGGCCCTTCAAAAGGGATATCCTCAATAAGCATAAGCTCGGCTACATCAGTCCCGTTCCTCGTAGGAACTACTTCCCTCTTTCTCATGCTGGATACCTTAGACATAAATCTCTTCACCAAAGATGGTTGAAGGGAGGAAAAGTTTAAATCAGAATACCTCTCCATATTATCTGCATAAAGAAGAAGGAAAGCATCCTCAAAAGAACTAACCATAATTTCATCCAAGGTGGTCTGAAGAAAGCGAGAGATCCTCTGTTTAGCTTCATTTATTATTCTAACAGACTTGACCAATAGGGCCTTCTTCATGCTAAGCTCAATCTTGAGAGAATTATTTTCTTTCTCTAGAAGAGAATTTTGTTTTTGTAAAGAGGAATAACAAGAATCAAGCACGACAATCTCTTCCTTGCATATTTACAAGGTCCCCTTTTAGACCCCTAGCTTCTTCACCCAAAGCCAAGTGGGATTCTTTTACTGCGACAAATGATTTTTTTTTCTCCTCTGCCAAAAGGGACTCCAACTTACTTCGCTTTTCAACCAAACCTTCTTTAACAAGATTGAAAGCAACATTTTCCTTACTCAAAGACACTTTCTCTTCTCTAAGTCCCATAAACTCAGAGGAAGGTACAAAGCATTGTCTCATGTCACAAATCACTGCTTGATAACCTATGAAGGACCAATGATTAAGTTTAAAACAATCGAAAGAAGGATAGGAAAACATGAAAGATAGAAACTCATACCAAAAGTAGTTGTTCAATCAAAGCTTGACAACCACCGGGGGGAGAAAATGAGAAATCAATGTTGGAAAAAGTGCAAGAAGAAATATTTTGTCCTACTAATTCATCCAATCTATAACCATTATAGGGATTAGTAAAGTCAGGAGGGGCAACGTCTTCAGAATAGGAGGGAAAACCCGTCGAATGATGCAATTCGTTAAGGACTTCGGAAGACCCAGTAAGAGGAATGTTCGGGCAAGGAAACTTCATCGAAGAAATAATCTCCGGAGTGTCAGAGGCTACATTGGAACAATGAGCTAGAACTGCAACATCCTTAGACCTCTTCGGTAGAGAATCTTCTAAGCTCGTTTCCAAATGATTCCTTTTTACATTTTCTCTAGATTCCAATAGTGCATCCTTAAAAGAAGAAGCTCCCCGTAGGAATCAAGGAAGTGGAAAAGGTTTTGTTAAACTCAGTACGAGCAGCTCCTAGCATATGATGAAAGAAAGCAGAATGAAGTTCTAGTTTCAAGTTCTCTTAAAGAATATAGCATAAGAAAAATATAATTTATCGGGTTTGTCGAAATAAAGGTGAGTTTGGGGAAAATGGAGCATTTCTTCCCAATTACAAGGAAAGGGTCCCTTTACTAAGTAAAACCAAAGGTGGCTACCCAACAATAGAATGACTGAATGGAAGAAGAGAATGCCTCTGAAGATTAGAAGAGGTGAGTAGCGATGATATGTTGCCTAACCACTCTGAAGTAGTGCCAAGAAGATCAACTATCTCCTTATCCAAAAAACATGGCAGTTTGGGTGCAACACCTATAAAAAAAAAGAGGAAACTAGACCCTCTATGATAAAAATAAAAAATAAATCAGGTTCGAATACTTAGGTTATGAAATTTGCCTGAAACACCAGAAGGGCATCAGATAAAGAAAAATTGAGTCTCCCAGTCTTTGAATCTTGTCGTTTCTTCCGATAACAATTTCTTCATTTGGTTTACAAAAAAATATTTAGGATTCATATCGCTAAGTTTGGGAGGTCAACCAGATAATAAAGAGTAGAAGTGCTCAAAGAACAGTTACCCGATTCAAAGGATAAGAGTTCTAAGCTTAGCAGGTTGGTATAAGTGTTGGGAGAAAGTTGGATAGTAGTAATTCCTAAATATTGTAGGTACTGGCGAAGGAAATCAGGAAAGGAGATAAAAAATCCCATGCCAGATGTGGATGGCTGTGTAGGCAAAGTAGCCTTCCGGAGGAGAATAAATGGTGTATGTTTCGCGAGGAGGAATTGCTTCAAAATCAGAAATATTAAAATCTTGAAGAATGGCATTAACTTGCTTTTGTGATGAAATCAGAGCGACAGCCTCATCTTCTTATAAGCAAAGGGATCATTCCGCAGAGTTCCATTCCTATCAGGTTTAAAAGCAATGTGTTTCTTTCCCATAGTGCCACAATCTGTTTAATTTTATGCAATAAGTAAGAACAATGCTCGAAAGTATAAGATCCTTATTCTCCTGAAAAGGTCCTGATAATAATGAAAGGTTATCCCTTAGACACCTTCAAGAGAATGAAAGCAGATAAAAATGCAAATTAGAGCTATCGTGTGAGTCTGAGTTGGTTTCCAAGAATTGATAATTAGAAGAAAAAAAACAGATTTATGGCAAGCAAAATTTGATAATTACTGTAGCTCGTAATTAGCTAATGACGTTAATTATAAAACGAAGCATGAATGAATTAAAAAAAATGCTTGCTTAAAAGCTGCTAATGCTTTTTCGATATAGGTTTTTAAGGGAATGATAAAGAAGAGAAGGGGCTAATAAAGTGAAATAAGGAGGGTATATACATAAGAAGAAAGAAGTGTGTAATGCATTCAAAAGTTTGACTTCGAAAGTCGAAAATACCTTTTTACTAAGGAGGCAAATGTTACTACTGGAATTTACTCCAAAACAGGCTATCGGTGAAGTGACAACAAACCGTCATAAGCTTGGAAGAACAGTCCATAAGAAAGGATAAAGACAAGGTAAAACCGGGAGCATAAGGGAACAACCGGAAAGCCAGGCAACCGACACCATCACTAGAGAGAAAGAATTATAAATCAATACAATGAAATGGTACCAGTAGGGTAGTTCCAAGACGAAGGATATATAATGGAAGGTCACCCAAAATCGGATGCCAATGAAGAGAGAGACAGGAATCCTACAAACCGAGAACAAGAAGGGCTAAGGGGCTATCGGTTTTAACTCACTTAATATGATACATCGAGAGACAAGAGCATCAAATGCATAGAGCCTTAAGCACAAGGGAATAATCCGGGAACCATCTACCGAGACCCCTATCAGATGATCACTGAAAGGTCACTTTAGTGAACAACTAATAGAGCACCGGAAGCAACCCTCCGAAAAGCCGATATACACTTCAGGTATCTACCGAAAGGCAAGCCGGAACCTCGAAGAGAGTGAAGTTATCCACACCAATATGCTTAGTGTTGATACCGACTGGGTTGGTGGACCCAGCATCCGTTCACTTGAATCATGAAGGCATGCACCACAAAATTTTAAATAGCATCCTGAAGCCCGTATCTAGTAGCCTTTGTTCGGAAGCCTAAAGCCTCCCTAAAGTTATCCATACCAACTGGCTTGGTATTCATTCAAATAAGATAGAATAAACTCTAAAGAAAAGCTCCAATAATCGAGACCATTCTTCCAAGAGTCTAGACTGGCACCTTAGAAAGCAATAAGCAAGGCCAAAAGAGCGAACGAGAACAAAAGCAACTGGGACTAATTGGAAAAGCGGCTGACAGGGGCTTCTGCAGGCCCAATAGAAAAAGGGCCCTGATTTGTCTATAAATAAGACCTAGGGCTCATTTTGGGGACTGATTGTCATTTCTCATTCTTGTACTCTTTTTCTCTATAGTAAACCCTAATTTCTAAATCAATTTGGTGATTTCTAATGTAGTCACTCATGTACTTCAAATCAAAGATCAATAAAGTACGGATCGACACTTAGCATATTTTCCCATGAATTCTTATGTTATTTATTAGCTCTTCCCTACACAACTTATTATAGACAATCTACACAGTCACAAGCAACTACTCAATCTTAGAGCCTTCCGCCGGGTTCTAACAGAAACACTTCCTACAAGTCATCTAGCATTTTTGTCAAGGGATATGCTTAGGGAACCTTTGTACCAAGATAACCGTTGGTTTTAGAGGTGCCTAAACGTGATGCTCATGACATTGTGTGTAACACCCCACCTCTCTAGGGTCACTCACAAGGGAATGCACTAGGTTTAGTGAAGCATTATCGAGGTAAACATGCACAAAAATATTACAAGACAGAACATATATAAAACAGCGGAAGTAAAACAAATTCCATTACCTTATAAAATAAGGTCTAAAGCCTTTTACATCAGAATACATCAAAACCTATCTTGCAATAGTAAAGAAGCATAAAACCATTTCATAAAATATTCCCCAAGTAAACAGTAAAGTAGCCATAGCCAAGAAAAGTCCAAGCCATGCGTGACGACCTTCAAGCAGAAGAAGTCCGAACTAAATAACAGTGTTTCCTCCCTGAAAACCTGGGGGGGAACGGAAGACAAAGAGGCGAAAACAAAACGGGGTCAGTCATAAAGACTGGTAAGTCCTATCTACTTCCAGTATAAAAACAGGTAAATGTAACATGACATGCATAAACTGAAAGTAAACATAAGGATGACGACAAGATAGACAAGCTAAACCAAGATACCCGGATGAACAACTGTAGCAGGATAAACTAAGATATCATGATAAACTACGGTGTCAAGATAAATCAAGGTATCACATCGTCAGGTTTCTATCAAGTATACTATCCCAAGGTATCTATCATGTATAACATCCCATGGTATCTATCATGTATGCCATCCCAAGGTATTTATCATGTATATTTGCTCTGCACCTCTCGTACTAGTATCCCAACCCACGTCATGTGATAACTATGAATGCCCCTTGCCCAATGTCATGTAATGGTCCATGTCAACCTAATATATAGCATATGTAGGTTTTCCCAACTCGTATGTTTCTTTCCATGTATAAGTTCAGTCCTTTGCCGTAGGCCGTACGGGCTTTCCCATGTAAATCTATGCCACCTCAACGTAGTACCATTTTATCCTTGAAGTTGTTTTGGACTGCTACCCTTGATATGGTTATGTTTCTTACCATGAACTATCGCGTGTTCACTTAGGATTTATGCCACCTAATGAAGGTTTCCGTGTCTCGGTTTGGGTTCAAGCCACCTAGGGCCACTAGGGATTATGCCACCCGTCAACCGCGCCCTTTATCCCACGTATGTATCGTGAATCGTTTTCCATGTCTAGACGCACATGTATCTCAATGTGCCATCTGAGTTCCGTGCCAGGGCAAATCAAGAAATACGGAACTTGGTCGGGAGCTTTAAGTCATCTGCCGATGTAGATATCAAGGTTTGTTTTTGTATCCGTGGCTATGGTCCCACGTGACCCCTCCCTCAACTACTGAAAGGCAATCCAAGAAAAATCATGTATGAGAACTACATCCCGGCCCCACTATAGCCCCACTTTCCTATTGGCCAACCTCACCCATGACTCGATAGCAAGAACATGGTCTGTTGGGAGTTCTCTGCCTTTCCGTTCGTACACGATTGACTAAAGATGGTAGGTAGTCGGCGACGTGCTATCCAGGGCAAAAACAAGTATCGTCGACTCCACGCTAATCCATCCCAGTCTTTAGGTCGCTCGCATAGCAACCAAGGCATACTCTTGGATCTTCTACCGCAGACCTTAACCTCTGTGAGACCAGGTTTCATGGACCATCTGCCACCTCACAGAGGGATACCAAGAGTACCCTCGCGTCCCCCGAAGCTACCGCTTCGTCACCCAGTTCGCTGGAGCTTTTTATCCAAGTCAGATAAGTTGCTCCTCCTCGTATACTAAGCGATGACCTACCGTATCAGGTTACTCATCTTTTTATGAACTAGTCCCATGTCCTTGGCTAATAATTATTAATTAGTTATTCTTAACTAAGGTTTACCACTTAGCTTCTTTTCCCGTTATCCTTGATTAACTACGATTTTCAACCTAGTCCCCTGAGCTAGGGTTTTGTCAAATGGGTTGAGTGTTGTCATTCAAGTTCATGACTTAACCCGCCTACGAATCATGTCAAGATTGGCTAAGTACTCAAGTTCAAGGCTTAGCCCTACAAGTTGGTTAAGTGTACCAAGAAGCTCATGACTTAACCCTATTAAGTCAAATTGGTTAAGTATTTGTTTGTCTTAACCCTATTAGATTATCGCGTTAGATTGGTTAAGTATAAATTATCTTAATCCCATCAGATTATCGAGTCGGATTGGTAAAGTATGGGTTAGCTAAATCCCATCCACTAATCGTATTACAATGGTTAAGTATATTTAAAAGGTCTTGCGACTTAACCCTATCAGATCCGCATATTAGATTGGTTAAGTATAGGTTACTTAACCTCATCATACCACCATGTATAATTGGTTAAGTATAAGTTACTTAACCCCATTAAGTTATCATGTTAAGTTGGTTAAGTATTGATTACTTAACCTCATTGAATTACCAAGTTTAGATTGGTTAAGTGTTTAACTTAACCCCATCGAATTACCGTGTTTAGATTAGTTAAGTGTAGGTTACTTAACCCCATCTAATTACCATGTTTAGATTAGTTAAGTCTAAGTTACTTAACCCCATCTAATTACCGTGTTTAGATCAGTTAAGTCTAAGTTACTTAACCCCATCTAATTACCAAGTCGGATTAGTTAAGTGTAAATTACTTAACCCCATCCCCTAATTGTCTTATATGGTTAAGTGTCATTAAGGAACCAAGTCTGGTTTAACTTAACCTACCCATTCATGTCGTATCGGTTAAGTGTCATTAGTCAAAATTACTTAAGCTTTTCATGTGGCATTAATTAGATTAATGCACCCCAACCTCTCACATTAGACTTTGTTGTGGTTACTAGTTAAGCCGGGCGGGTCCGGGTAGCTTTACACCACAACCTAGTCTAACCTCGGGTTTTAAGTTCTATGTGACCAACTACTCACATTGGGTCCTATTGTTTGTAGCCACTAGTTAAGCCGGGCGGGTCCGGGTAGATTTATGCTACAAACTCAACCCAACCTCGAGTTGGCCACTTTCATGTTTGGTCTAGTGTCATATTACACTCACAACCCATACGTGTCTAGTTTCAAGTCCCATGTTTACCCCCACATGTCATGTCCACATTTAGGTGTATCATGAGTGTCATATTTTCATGAAATTCCATGTCAAATTATCATGTCATAATCACGCTCGTCTAACCTACCCCAAATCTTGCTTCCATCCCAAGTAAAAGCAAGTCAACATAGTAAGGATACTATGCTACATATTGGCCCCAAAACATGCATGATGTCAAAAGGGATTGGCCACAAAAAGTGCATAGTATCATAAGGGAATTTGGCCACAAACATGCATAGTATCATAAGGGAATTTGGCCACAAACATGCATAGTATCATAAGGGGTTTGGGTTCATTTACATGCATAAGTCCCAAAGTCAAGTCTTTGCCAATGTTTCACAAGTCAAGTGGTTCCCAAAGGTTCATACTAACATTCCATAGATAAAGATTCAAACTTGCAAGATAAACTAGGTTAAACATAACATAAGTGGCATGATGAAGTCGCTAAAACTTAGCCGAAGATCATAGGTTCAAGCAAAAGAGGCATGACAAGGTTCATATAGGCTAGCATACTTATGTTTCATCGCATTTTATCCCATGTCACATTAGAACCACCGTTAGAATCTACATGTAGCTAGAACTTACATAGCAAGGCTTAGGGAAGGATCATGCATCATCTTAACAAAGAAAGGTGGCTCCTTTGTTGAAGAATCGTCATGAAATTTGCATAGCAACGTTGATCCACTCCCTTGATTTGATGTAGCAAGCTAGCACCTTTGATTCGGATCCGATTTGAATGCATAGTCTCTTGGAGTTGAAGATGGAGGCCATGATCACTTGGCATTTGGGCGGCACTTCGTGGCAAGAATGATTTGTGAGGGTTTAGGGTAGGCTTAGTGGTGTTTTTATAGAGATTAGGAGTAGTTTAGGCCCTTAGATTAACCCTAGGATAGATCTGAACCCTCAAAATCTGTCACAGGCCCATAAAACATGTCTTGAGGAACAAGTCAGGTGCACCCAGGCCAAACTGGCCGACCACCCAAGTCGACAGGGGTGTCGACTGGGCAGTCGACACCACCTGGGGTGTGTCCACTCCCAAGTCGACTCCCCAATCGACTTGGGGGTGGCGGGAATTTTCCCGCCTGTCCTGCCTGGCTGAATTTGAATTCTGAATTCAAATCTGAACTGTTTTTGAACTTGAAATTTTCTGAAAACTTTGACGGGCCATAACTGGGTCATACGGACTCCGATTTTCGAAAACTCGGACTCTATTTCGCGTATTTTTCCGAGACGAACGCAATGGCACAACCCGTTTCTCCTGATTCAGAATTTATATTTTAATTCTGCCTAGATTCTTTTTTTAACACGTTGTTAAATTTCGGGTTGTTACATTGTGGGAAGAGTAACTAATCTTTCAAGCTCTAAACCTTGATATATGAGTAATGGTGTACTTACTCAGACTCGCAAAAGCTAAATAGCCCCATTATCCCCTAAGGTCCACCTCCTTAGACCTATATATGGCGTTGACGAAAAATATCGTTAACATTTCACTTCTTCGGGTAACAAGGAACATAACTAGAGGTAGGATATGCTCTTCTGTGAGCAAAGGTAGGATGTTCTTAGTTCACAGAAGAGGCGAGGCAGAATCTTCTACGAGCAGAGATAGGGCATGCTAATTAGATGCTCTGTCTCGATCATCTCTAGAGTAGATCGGAGGCTTACACTTTTGAAGCTTTAACCTGTTCCTTTCTTATTTGGTTACGGAGAAAGTCTTACACACCACCCTACTACGAGCGGTGCCTTCCCTTTGTCATCTTGCAGTGAAAAGTTTTTTTCTATTTATTCATTTGACCCACTTCAGGTTGTCCTAATTTTGGAGAGGGTTTCCATACCGTTAGTTATGTAGGTACTCCTCTTTTAGGAAGGCCCTCCTAATTTCCTCCGAGGACGTAGTTTGATTCTTTTACAAAGTCTTGCAACTGGCCTTTATGAAAGAACATGTTAATCATTCCTTCAAGAACTCTGTAGTGGTTGGTTCCATGTCCATTCATCATATGATGGTGATAGCAAGCCGCTCCTAATTTCCTTCCGTATTAGGTCCTCTTATCTGTAGATTGCCAGAAATTATGCTCATGTTTGGTAAGCAAGTAGATAATTTCCTTTGAAGTGGTATGGTGGCATTATTTTGGTAGCTTTGACGTGAAGTTTTCTCTTTCTCTTTGGAACTTAAAACTTTTTGTTATTTGGCTTTGTTGCTTCATCCATATCTTCGATCATTCTTTTCAAAGTGTCTCGAGGCTGAAGTGTTATTCTTTTAGTCCATTTGGAAGTAAAAGGATTTAAATCCGTCATTATTCCTTATTCAAATACTGTCCTTTAATTTGCTCCTGGATAACCTTTCTTGTGTGGGAGAATGGGTTATAACCTGTTGATGTTGAATCACTTAGAGCGAAGGTTGGGATCCATTCCATGTGGAAAGTGTTATTGTTCCAATAATCAAGATCTTATTGTTCAACTTCTTTCTTCAAATTGATGATTCACATGGCTTTCATCCTTATCCTTTGTTCTTCCATCACTCTCAGGTTAGTAATATATGATATAGCGGTTTGAGATTCAGAAGATTCTGTTGGGAACCTTTACCCATTGTCTTACTTCTACAAAGCATAGTCCAATCCGGGACGTAACAGCTCAGTTAGAAATATGACAGTTAACCACAAGTTTGGAGGTTCATGCCCTTCTTCTCGCGCCGAAATGTTAACGATATTTTTCATCAACACCGGAGTTAGGTATAAGGATTTGGACCTAAGGGAAGGAAGAGATTATTTAGTTCCCACAAGCTTGATTTATTTGACGGTTTCCTAGATATCAAGATCTAGAACCGAAGATTATTTACTCTTCCCCCAAGGGTAAGTATCGCGCTAACGAGACTCAACAACTAACAGTTACCTTCGGATAATGATTTCCTAAGTGCAACACAAGTTAGGAAGCTAAATGATTTGTAGGAGGGTATTTCGACAATCTAGACATAAGGGTATGGTTTGAGAATGAGGCCTTTGTCGTAGAGAAAGCATTACAAAGCAGACGAAAGCAGTAGAAAGTAAAATAATAGAAAATATGCTAAGTGTCGGTTCACTCTTAATTTCTCATTGATTTGAGTACATAAGTGTTTACAAAGGAATATCCCAAAATTGATTTAGAAGTTATGGTTTACTCCATAAGAAATGAGTACAAGATGGGGGAATGAAAAAAAGTCCCCTAAAATGCCACCCCTGGGGTCTTATTTATAGATAAATCGGGTCCCCTTCTCCCATTGGTTCAGTAGAAGCCCCAATCGGATGTGGCAACATGGTATCGACCTCTCTACACCTTCCGATTTCGGCTGCCTTGGTTTCAGCCGCCTTTCTAACATTGTTATTGTATATAATGTTAGGGAATGTGGAATGAATCATTAAGGAAAAACTAACATTAGGTGAGGTGAATAGTGTTTTCAAGAAATTTAAGAAAATTTAAATATAATATGATCTACTGTATGAATCACACACCACAAAGATTATCACAGACACAGAATCAAACACAAACACACAAAAAATACAGAAAAGGAAAGAATACACCAGATTTTACACTGGTTCGGATTACTCCTACGTCCAGTCCCATGCAACGCTAGATTGCGTAGAGTTTTATTACTATATCAATATCCAAGTACAACATCCTTTGTTTCACGGCCACAAGGTTACCACCGTTTCCACACCACCCTTGATTTCCCCGGCTACAAGATTACCACCATTTCCTTCCTTGATTTCACGTCTACAAGGAGCATACCATTTCAAAGACTAATCCCAAAACAACCCTAAATGATTACAACCGCCATATAACTCTTCAATAGCAAATTGATTCAGAGAGTAATGATAAGACAGTGAGAAGAGAAGAAGTTTTATATAATTAGAATTAAAATCGATAAAGTATAAGCATAGAAATCATAAAATTTGGTATAATAATAGAGGAATAAAAAGGGATGAAGATGGAGAAGAATAATAGTTAAAAAATTTGAAATCAACCCCTATTTATAAGATTTGAAAGGTTGCAATGTTTTTGGAATGTTACCAATTGTGAAAAGACACAACCTTTCAAAATTGAAAATATAATGGTTATATGTCGGCGTCAACACATATGTATGTCGACATATGTCTTTTAAAAATTGGAATTTGGAATTTTTAGAGTGTTTTAATATGTATATAATTCTAGAAATTCTTGAATTAAAACATAGTGATATAAATAAGTATTATATAGTAGAGAATCATATGAAATCATAAATATAAACTATATGAACATATTTATAAGATTATAACGTTTGAAACTATATAAATATAAAGTATTTAAAAGTATATAATTATATACATATATGTAAACTTAAAATCTTTAAAACTCAAGTTTAAAATCAAAGATAAAATAGAAAAACTTAAATAAAATTTGAATTTGAAAATAGAATTTGAAATTTGAAAATTAGAATTTGTACCTGGAATGTTATTCAGAGTTTTACATAAACTAGACTCTATTACTATATTTATCTTGAACTATTGAACTCTTCAAATCTTGATTACTCATGAGTGTTGAATCTTCTTTGAATTCTAATTCTCTTGAATCTCTAAAACTCTTAAACTGTATAGTCTTTAGTGCTAATTCCTGTATACAAATCCTGCATATATGTGTGTATATATATATATATTCTAGATAAAGACGTTTGTATATATTTTATAATCAATTAATTATTGAAATAAGGTTGTTGTCATCAAAACTCCATTCTCCAAAAAACTCATGTTTTTTATGATGACAGCCATAGATTATATAATATTCATAACTGTTCATACATGTTGATGCTGATCCTTCTAATACTCCCCCTGTCAATATGAATCCTATATATTAAACTTAAACTAAGTCTATATTTTATAACTTCTTCCCCTTCGACATTATCAAAAAGAAGTTCTAAAAATAATCCCCCTAAATTTATGTCTATCTATATAACTCCTATACTAAAGTAAATATGTGTATAGCTTGAGATCAAAATACTTAATGTATAGACTCCCCCTTAATTAGTGCCTACATAACAAACTAATGAAATACTTATGTGAGATATTTAAGCAATATATTAAAAAAAAATTCAATACAAGTGATATACACGAAACCAAATTACACTATCATGTCGTACATCGAATAAACGCAAAGGAACAAAAAGAAATGAAAAGAAACCTAAATTCCATTTGTTCTTAACGATATGAGACTTATGGATTGGACAATTTGGGTAATGAAGACAAAAATCTTCATTTCGTTCGATTATATTTCCATGTTGATCGAATGATACTTCACACACGCATACAACTTGTTCTTCCTCGACCGTGACTTCTTGTTTCATCTCCTCGGGTTCCTCTTCTTCCGTCATTTCTTCCTCCTCCTCTTCTGGTTCCTCTTCTTCTTCCATTACTTGATTATCATCTTTGATGATGATTGGGTTAGATTAATTATCCATTATGAATGTATGAAGGCTCCTTATCATTTTTCCTTGTCTATTTTGCTCTTGACTCATCCTAATTTGGAGCACTTGGAACTTAGCAAGCATTTGAAGAGTATATTCCATTTTCTCTTGTACTTTGATTATGCGTGAGTGGGTAGAACATTTTAAAGGATCTTCGGGTGGCGCAGCGGATGATTCAGAATAGATTTGGGTGTTATAATTGGTGAAGGCCATTATTTATTTTGGTTTTGAGTTTTTAAAGAAGTGAAATAAGAGAATGAAGAAGAAAATTCAAAGTGGTGAGTTTAAATGGTTATTGTAACAAAATTTTGGTGGGAAGTAATTTTTGAATTTTGGCAGTTATATGTCGACCTAGTAACATATGTTTGTCGACATACTTATGCTTTTTATTTTATTTCTAATTTTTAATGTTATTCTTATATATTTGATTATTCTAAATTACTTAGTGAACAAATACCTAGTTCTCTTCTAAATTTAGTAAACGTTGCTTCGTTTAATGGTTTTGTTAATATATCTGCTATTTGTTTATCGGTTTCCATAAATTCAAGTGAAATTTTCTTTTTACTTACGTTATCTCTTAGAAAATGATATCATATATCAATATTTTTAATTCTTGAGTGATCAGTTGGATTTTAGAAATATTTATAACACTCGTATTATCGTAGTATATTGGTGATTTATTTATATTTAGTCCAAAATCATTTAGAGTTTGTTGCATATATATTACTTGTGAACAAGCTAAAGCAGCAAAGATATATTCTACTTCAATTGTTGACAAAGATACAATACTTTTCTTTTTACTAAACCTTAAGACTAGTGAATTCCTAAGAAATGACATGTTCCACCAGTATTTTTATGATCCGATTTACATCCTGCATAACAGCGTCACAATAAGAAACTAAGTCGAATGAGTCATCCTTAGTATAAAATAATCCAAAGTCCGATGTATGCTTTACATACCTTAGAATACGTTTTATGGCTTTTAATTGTATTTCCTTAGGTTGCGATTGATATATTGCACAGAGACATACACTATGCATATTATATTGCTAATAGCAATTATATATGATAGAGATCCTATCATTCCTCTATATAATTCTTGATCTACGTCTTTAGACATACCGTCTTTACTTAATGCTATATTAGTTGCCACTGGTGTCGGTCTTCCATTAGTTGTTGTTAAATTATATTTATTAATTAAACCTTTTGAGTATTTTTCTTGATTAATAAATATTCCATTCTTTAATTGGTGAACTTGTAAGGCGAAGAAGAATGTTAGCTCTCCCATATGACCCATCTCAAATTCGTAGGTCATAATATCTGAAAATTCTTTATTTATCTTATTATTTGTCGATTCAAAAATTATATTGTGAACATATATTTGTAATAATTTTATATTCTTATTATTCTTTTTAATAAACAAGGTGTTATCTAGTTTTCCAATTTTAAAGTTAGATTGTAATAAGTAATTTCTTAATCTATCATACCACGCTCTAGGAGCCTATTTTAATCCATATAACGCTTTAACTTATATACGTGATTTGGTAACTTTTTGTCTTCAAAATGTGGTGGTTGTTATACATATATGTCTTCTTTAACAAATCCGTTTAGAAAAGAACTTTTAACAACCATTTGATATAATATGAAATTATTATGGTTCGCGAAAGCTAGTAATATCCTAATTGCTTCTAATCTTGCAAAGGGAGAAAAAGTTTCATCGAAATCAATTCCTTCTTCTCGAGTATAACCTTGTGCTACTAGTTGTGATTTATTTCTTACGACCTCACCGTGTTCATTCATTTTATTTTTATACAACCATTTAGTTCCTATTATAGTCTTATCCTCCGGTCTAGGAACAAGTTCCCATACATCATTCCTAGTAAACTGGTTCAGTTCTTCTTTTATGGCAAGGATCCATGAATCATCGAAAGATGCTTCCTTTGGATTCTTAGATTCAATAGTTGAAATAAATGTAGAGTTACTCATATTATTTAATTGATTATGAGTCCTAACGACAGATTCAATATCTCCTACTATGTTTTCTACAGGGTGTTCTCTTAGTAATCTAATTCGTTTATTTGGTTGACTATCTTCATGATTTGTTTCATTAATTTCATTTTCACATTCATCATCATTGTGTTGTATTGTGTTTTTATAATTTTCTTTAAAAGATGCATTTAAGGTTTCTTCTATAGTACTGGTTCTTAAATTAAAAACTCTGTATGTCTTACTTCTCTTTGAATATCCAATAAATAATCCTTTATCGGATTTCAACTCAAATTTACCAAAATTTTCTTTAGTATTAAGTATAAAACATTTCTTTCCAAATATTTTATAATATGATACTTTTGGTATCTTATTATACAAAAGTTCATATGGTGTTTTATGAGTTAAGGGACTAATTGAAATTCTATTTAAAATATAACAAGCTATTGTAACTTCCCCAACCCAAATTTTTTTTGGTAAATTACTATCACATAACATAGTTCTTGCAAACTCTTATATTGTCCAATTTTTACATTCAACTACTCCATTTTTTTAGGGCTTCTAGGGATATAAAAATCATGGGTTATTCCTTTTTTATTACAAAATTTTTTAAAATTTTCGTTTTTGAATTCTTTGCCATGGTCACTACATATTGTTTTGATTTTTAGTGATAATAAGTTTGGAATTCTTTTAGCAAAAGTTTTAAATTGATCAAAAGCATCACTTTTAGTTTCAACAAACAAAGTCCAAGTAAATCTAGAAAAATCGTCGACTTTTACGTAAACATATCTACTGTGGTTTATTGATTGGCTTTGAGACGAACCAAATAAATCCATGTGAATTAGCTCTAATTGTTTCAAGGTAGTAATTTCCTCTTTTGACATGAATGAACTAATTTTAATTTTCCAAACCAACAAGCATCACATAGATTATTAACTTTAAAATTCATTTTTGGTAAACCCCTAATTGAATCTAATTTAGAAATTCTAGAGATGTGTTTGAAATTTATATGACCAAATCTCTTATGCTAGATCAAGAGGTCACTTGTGTTGGCCATAAGACATAGATTATTGTTGGAGATTTTCATATTCTATATATAAATATCGTTCTTTCTATCTCCTTCAAATATTACTTTTGAATTCCCATCTTCTATAAAAAAAATATCTTTCTCAAAGTTTATTTTATTGTCCTTATCGCAAAGTTGACTTATACTTAGTAAATTGTGTTTTAAATTCCTAACTAATAAAACATAAGAAATAGTAGGAGTTTCAGCATTACCTACATTGTTGATCCCAATAATGTCCTTTAGAGTTATCTCCGGAGTTCACCATTCCACCATCTTCATAAATTAGATTATTTAGTACTTATGGATTTACCGTCATATGTCTCGAACAACCACTATCCGATATCCATTTGTCCTTTTTGATTTTCCACCATTTTTTTGCCAGAATTTAAATTTTCAGTAGCCATGTAACACATCATTGTGGAATTTGAATTTTCAACAGTCGTTTCACCCATTTTTTCAACTTTTGAATTTTCAAAAGCCATATAACACATTTTTTCCTGTATGGACAACATTTCAGTAGATCACTTGAATTTTTAACATAATTTAATGCAGAAACTTTCAACATTAATACAATGTGTGAATTGACACTAGTGTTAGCAATTATTTCTGAACTTGCCATTTAAAAATTATCAAAAATCAAATTATGAAATTTTTGAAAAACCTTGCTCTAATACCAATTGTTACGGAATGTAGAATGGATCGTCAAGGAGAAACTAACACTAGAGGGGGATGAATAATGTTTTCAAGAAATTTAAGAAAATCTAAAAATAATATGATCTACTATATGAATCACACACCATAAAGATAATCATAGACACCGAATCAAACACAAACACAGAAATAAAAATGAGATGCAAAAAAGGAAAGAACACACCGGATTTAATACTGATTCGGATTACTCCTACATCCGTTCCCATGCAACGCTGGATTGCGCAGTGTTTTATTACTATACGAATATCCAATTACAACACTCTTGATTTCACAGCCATAATGTTAGTATCGTTTCCACACCACCCTTGAATTCCCCGTTTACACGGTTACCATCATTTCCTTCTTTGATTTCATAGCTACAAGGAACACATCGCTTCCAAGACTAATCCAAAAACAACCCCCAAATGATTACAACAGTCCTATAACTCTTCAATATCACTTTGATTCAGAGAGTAATGAGTAGAGATTGAGAAGAGAAGAAGTTTTACATAATTAGAATTGAAATCGGCAGAGTATAAATGTAGAAATCATAAAAATATGATATAATAATGGGGGTATGAAAAGGGATGAAGATTGAGAAGAAAACTAGTTAAAAAAAATTGAAATCAACCCCTATTTATAAGATTTGAAAGGTTGGAACGCTTCTGGAACGTTATAAATGAAGAAAACATACTTCCTTTCAAAATTGTAAATATGACGGTTCTATGTCGACATCATCACATATGTGTCGACATATGGCTTTTAAAATTTGAAATTTGAATGTTTTTAAAGTGTTTTACTATATATATAATTCTAAAAATTCTTGAATTAAAACATAGTGAAATAAATAAGTGTTATAAAGTAGAAAATCATACAAAATCATAAATATAAATGATATGAACATATTTATAAAATTATAAATTTTGAAACTATATAAATATAAAGTATATAAAAGTATATAACTATATAAATGTATATAAACTTATAATCTTTAAAAATGAAATATAAAAAAAAAAGTAAAACAGAAAAGCTTAATTAAAATTTGAATATGAAAATAGAATTTGAAATTTGAAAATCTAAGTTTGAAAAAGAATTTGAATTTGAATTTGTACCTGGAGTGCTTTACATATTACATAAACTAGACTCTATTACTATTTTTACCTTGAACTATTGAAATCTTGATTACTCATGAGTCTTGAATCTTCTCTGAATTATGTATCTCTTGAATCTCTAAAACTCTTAAATTGTATTGTTTTCAGTATTAATTCCATTATACAAATCCTGCATATATGTGTATGTATATATTATAGATAAAGATGTTAGTATAAATTTTATAATCAATTAATTATTGAAACATGGTCGTTGTCATCAAAACTCCATGCTCCAACATATAACTTGGTCTTCGGTGTGCCGGTGTCAGCTTTCAGAGAGCCGGTCTTGGTCTTAGGAGCTTCTCTTTGATGTTGTTTCTACCTTTCGTAACGATAACAAGCCAGTTGGTATTGATAGCTTTGAGAATGGCTTTCAACTTTTGGAAGTATGCTCCGGTTTTGCCTTCAAGTCTTTATAGTATTTTCTTTCGTACTTCAATTTCTCATGTTCTTAGATCCGTCACCACTTTCGGTATCAACCCTAAGAAAATAAGTGCGGATAACTCTTCTTCTAATAAGCTTCTGTATGCTTTCAGTGAATCCTTGGGGTTGGTTTCGGTCTTACGACAGTGAGTTTTCGGTTCGTCTTCTTATGACACCTGAAGTTGTTTCTCGATGGACGACAAGCCTTGATTCTGATATCTAGCTTTCAGAACATTTTACTTGTGTTTCGGCTTCTTATGTCTTTGACGTTTTTACCACCTTTTGTATCGACAATATGTAAATTAGTGTCGATAGCCCTTTTGTCTACTTTTGTTTGGCTTATTGCATCCTGCCATGCCTTTGGTTTCGGAACATAAACTTTGGTGTTTCCTTTCCTATCTACTTCCGGAATTAGGTGATTTGTCATCGTAACTGAGCTCGTGTTAGTGGCTTTTGATGGTGCCATTACTTTACCTCTTTTCCTTTCATATCGGAAACATGCTTTTTCCTCTTATGTTGGTGCCAGTAAACTATTGTTCCAATCGCCTTTTCATGCTTTCGGTTTTAGCCTGATGTCGGCTCCATACATTCGGATCACTCTTCTACGATGGTTCCGGTCCGATACCCCTTCATCGACAAAAAGTTTCGGTGTTGAATTTAGTAGTGACATAAAATATAACGTTAAATAATAAATTTGAACGTACGTTATAATTTACCACGACTGCTTACTAACTCAAAAGATTATGAAATTTAAAATCTCGCTATTTTTTACAGATACGATTGTATTGAACCTGGATTCATCCAATTTGGAGGCCGTTTGAAAATTTTCCTTAATTATAGCTTATCGAATTTTAACTCTGTTAACTGTTCTTTTGGTCCGGTTACCAAAAGTACACAAGACACGCTCGACTCAATGTATCGCATGTCGTTAAAGATGGGTGTGTCACCATAAAGCAAAGGAAATAGGTCGAGAAGGGATCTCGCCAACAAGGACCTCGCCGCTCCTCCAAAACATCGCCAATCCATCACCTCCAGCCCCGGGAAGGCAAAGCCCATGGCCTCACACTTCAAAGGGAGGAGATTCTAGGGTTTTGAGACCTCCATAAAGCTTCATTAATGGCATCTCCTCTTTGAGGAAGAAGAAGGGAAAACTTGGTCCATTTTACTATTTCTTGCAAATATGACTATTGTAGCTTCATATATCATAGTCAATGAATGTAATGAGAGGATCTCAACCTTGTAATCTTTCAAGTGATCAATAAAATTCCTACAACTCGTCAAAGTGGACGTAAGCCCTCCCTGAGGCCGAACCACTATAAATCTCTTGTTTTATTTACTGTTTATGTTCTATAATATGTTCTTGTCTGTGCAACCATATTTATAATTCCTAGTAATTATGAATCTTTGGTGTTTACGACAGTTTTTTCTGTCAACATTTGGTGCTTTCACTGAGAAAACTCGGATTTTGCGCCTTTGTCGCACCTTGTCATCTCGACCCCCGACGAGCTTAAGGTTCCTTGCTAAACCTGCTGTCGAGTCCGCTTCCGATGGCAAAGCGACCAGAGAATGCAATGGTCATCTCTTCAGCCACATTCGAGGCCGGTACATCCCAACAACCTCAACCGACGGGTATCTCAGCCACTAATGAAATCGTCACTCCTACTGTGGACCCCAAAGCGCTCGCAGCACAAGCTCAAATCCGTGCACTTAATGAAAAATACGAGAACACAGACGTCGAGCTCAACCCAGCATTAAGGAATAACATCGACCTTATGCGACAACTTCAAAAAACATTAGCCCGTCTTCGCTTGACCTCAGCCAACTCAAAGCGACACTCGACCGCGACCAACTATCTCAGAAACTTCCTCTTCCGAACCGAGGGGCCCCTATCAAAAAAGGAGGTTTAGTCCCATTAACGACGTCGCCGTTTGCACCAACGCTCCCGACAACGGCAACGGCGACTGAGCTACAAGTCACATGTAGCAAGGGGGCATAGTACTGAGACCACTCTAGCTTAATCATCAAGGACGGACCAGTTCCTACCAACCAACCTTTTCCTCGACATAATCCAGCGGCTGCCAAATCAAAGTAATGGGCCCGCTATTCCAGCGACCCACTCTCCAACAAGACAGGATCCGCACCAGCCCGCTCCGCCTTATCGTCCACACCAGGGCCCAATCACAGATGTCGAGGACATGGAGGAAGATGAACCGGACCTCCATCAAACTACGTCACTTGGGTAGGAATCGATGGAATAAATAAGAATCTTGTCACAGATTTGAAAGCTCGACTTGAGCGGTAGGTAGAAACTTTTGAAACCATCATCGCCGGAATCAAAAGCAGAATAAGAAGGGCTTCAACGCCGACTGGCCTGGCATACACTATTGAGACGAGTACAAATGTTCATCCACCCATGACTCGAGATTTGGGGGCAACCCCAGAAACGAACCAGCCGACTAATAATCGCTCCTCGGAATGGTGCCAGTCCCGCTACACTCGGGGGCACCGCTAGTCCCGACGTCGCCACCAGCCCGCAACGCTTTGTTCGGTCAGGTTGCGGGCTTCGCAGTTGGAAATGCTTCTCAAGCACCAACATGCGTTGCTTTGGATGGCGCTGCTCCCATGGTTCCGCGAGTCAGAATTACGCCCGATGTAGCCCCCCTAGTTGGAATCCAATCGGATTTTCTTGATCAACCAATTCCCAGTTTGGACTTAAACACTAGGGGCACCAATGCCACTCCAGACAGTTAAGACCGACTGCTTGCTTTCAAAAATGGGTTAGAGACAGCGGATGTCATCAGTTGGAACACTCAATGCATTATACATTCACTAGGACCATACACGGAGCCGAGTGGTCCCGACACTTCAACATGCCACACGTAGCGTCCTATGAAGGCATGAATAACCTCTAATCTTAGCAATGTCAGAATCACCATCAGAAATAGAACACGTCATCCCGGCCGTTTCCGGCTTTGACGCTCGAGCCTCTGCTAGGCGGACTAAAACTACTAGGAGTTCGAACTTGTCGCCTATGCTTCTAGCATCCGACTGGGCCAACGTTCACCTCAACCGACCTCTGCGAAGTATAATCGAGGTTGAAGACTAACGGGATGATGAAGACCTTCCTTCTAGAAGGCTCGTTAGGCTCCAAAATCCTCAACTGGATCACGAGCTCTATAATGTAGCGTAATCCCGGCCTCCACTTATTGCCGACATGGTTAGTGAGATCGTTAGAGAATAATGGGGGCACGCCTACGACGTCTGCGAAACTAGTGCGAGGCATAACCCATTCACTTCGGTTATCCTCAATACTGAATGGCACAAGCACTTCAACATGTCAACACTCACTCCTTACTCAAAGAGGCAATGATCCTCGAAGATTCATTAGACGCCACAAATGGAACATGGGTTCTTTACATGTCGCCAATGCCATAAGTTGCAAGTGCTACCCTGTCCTTGTCCAAGACAGCTCTATTATGGATCTCTCGACTTCCACCTTGAACTAGCACCGCTCTCGACTAACTCATTAGGAGGTTGGCCGCGCATTCCAGGATGCACGTCGTGAGGCCCAGTGACATCCCCTCGGTCTCAAACATCTGCCAAAGCACCCGTGAAAACTCTCAAAGAATACCTTGCAAGATCCAACACCGCTTTGGCCAAGGTCGAGAAACCTACTCCTAGAATCGCACTCGTCCAGCTTACAAATGGCATACCAATTGCTTCCAACCTCAGCGCATGGACCGATCAAAAGCAACCAAAGATTCAGGAGATCTTCTGCATGAATACCGACTACTTCCTTTGTCGAAAACTAGCGTAGAGGAATCAAGATCCTACCCTCAACATCTTGCCTGGTGGCAACACCAAAACTACAACGACTCTACTCCCATCGCTCTACGCAATCTTGCTCGCGCCGGCAAAGGTAGTCTCAATAATAAAGGGAAGCACCTTCGGCTTCCTTCTTTCTGTAGCTATACTTCCTTCAGGGGCATCCCCGGGAAAATCCATCTCGTAGCCTACAAATCCCCAACCATGCAAAAGCTTAGGACCTAAGCGTCCGACGAGCACACCAAGGGACTCTACAGTATATTGCCGGTTCTACACCGTCCGCAGATACAGCATGAACATGTTTCGCCACTTGCAGAACAACATTGAGGAACTCATCCATGTGGAAACTCCAAGCCACTCAATGCTCATCAAAGATTCCCATTGCACAGGATCTCCGAGCCACTCGACACTCATTGAGGGTTCCCACTACACGGGACCTTCGAGCCACTCAACGCTCATCAGAGATCCGCACTGCATAGGGTATCCAAGCCACTCAACGCTCATCAGAGATTCCCACTAAACAAAACTTCAACCGACAATTATTCCCGCAAGATCATCCCCCCGGCTCGTCAGGGCTATGGCAACAATGAGCATCCATGCCTCACAACTCGCCTCACGTAGGTCTCCTTTTGCACCGATCTAGTTGATATTAGGCCTCAAGTGCTGTAAGACTTTCGAATGGCTTCTGTCTGACCTGTAGTCAACCATTACAACTAATTCGTATACAAGAGCGTGCTACACTAGATCAACATCTCCGACCCGGAAATTAGTCCCTTGGATCAAGCCTCAAATCAGCAACGAATAGCCCGATACTTCAACTCTAGAGTCTGCCATAAGGACCTCGACAACGGCAACCTCATCTTACAACGGGTCTTTCCTCCACCCGCAGGCCTCGCCCCTTGTTATGAAGGCCCAAACTCATACAACGGAAGCTCAGCGATGGAACTTTCAATCTTTCAACCGTGGATGAAGTCGAACTCCCAAGGGCATGGAACAACGAACATCTTCACCTCTACTCTACATAACTTAGTGTACAATCAATTAAAGCCTTCCAACGATGTTTTTCTTTCCTTTAATTTGAGGCATTGCAAAGGCTACTACTACCAGAGATATCCGTAGGAGTGATGTTCAGTTTCCTGTCTCCCTTCCATGTTTACTCTGTGCATGACGTGTTTGATTAATCCTGACAACCAGCTTGCATTCAAACTTTCGATCGCCGCATCGGCTCCCCGAGCACGGGTGCCGGTGCCGCCTTCCAAACCTCGATCCAACATCGAGGCCAAACAACATTGGCTACGACCGTCACCTCGAACACGGGAGCCGACCACCCTACTCGAGTCACCGGGCCATGGCGCGACTGAGTATAAATAACCTCGAACTCGAACCTCGGCCCAGTGCCGAAGCCAAGGAAATCAGCCAGATGGGGTGGTACAAACTCCCCCCGAACTACGGGTGATAGTCGAATCTTGGCGCAGCACCGAGACCGACCTTAAATCGTCTCTTCCTCGAAGCTCTCAAGGCTAAGGGGTAGCCCACGGCTACGATCGGACCATACGGGCTCATGATCCAGGCTTCTCTTTCCTGGCGAACGAGGACGCCTACAGGCTTGCCTCAACCCGATGAACGACGGGAGAGCCTACACTGGACGGACCGCACAACGCGACGTCATGCGCCTTTGCTACTCCTGGGATTAACCCCGGGCAACCCAAGAAAAAACAGCAGGCGCTCGAGCCTGGCTTCGCAAACTACGGGTTTCCTGAGCTGAGGGAAAGCTACTAAAAGCTTGCGCACTATCTCACCCCTCTGGAACAACGACCCAGAGCGCGATACACTATCACACCCCCCTGGAATGATCAACCCAGGGCGCGGAATATACAATCACTTTTTTGTCAAGTGTAACGATAAGTATGCCTATGCAAGTATGGGACAGCTGAAAACATAAGAAGAACATCCAAACATTTAACACAAACGGAGATCTTTACTAATTCATATTTCATTTCAACACACACGTTAAGACAAACTACATGTCTAACATCTCTTCACTCTGATGATAGGGTGTACATGAAAACCAATCCATACATTTGGGGACCAAAAGCGAGGGTCACACTCGCACATACAATTGGTTTCCCTAACCCAAAGTATCTTATATTCCTTTAACAATTACTGATGCTGCTCATCCTTTCCTTTTCTTTTCCTTTTTTCTACGCAGGTTCGACACAGGCAAGTCACGACCAGTAGTGGGCCCTTTCCTTCCAAAATCGTTTCCTTCTCCTCTCCCCAACACAGGAGTAACGGATTCATGAGGCATCGATGTGCGCTATCCGCCATCATCCTCGCTGCTTGTAATTATCATAACCTCCCTGAGAGCAATACATGGTAATGACTTAGGTACAATGTGAGAAGCAAGGACCAATGCAGCCTGGGTTTATCCCCAAGCCTTCCTGGCGCCCAGCTCTGCTCTCTTCTCGATATCTTCGTCGGCTTTCTGATCATCTAGCTCCTTGGCCTGGAGTAGCATAACTGCATCCGGTTCAAGTTGCTATGGGTCCTCTCGCCCTCTTTTGGTCGGCATCATCGACGGCTTTCCCTTTTCCTAGCCTACGTAGAGGCCCTCTCCTTCTCCGCTTCAGCATCGGCCTACCTCTTCACCACCACGATAGCATATTTCTCCTCGGCATCCAGACTGGACTTTGCCCGAGCATCTTGTATGGTAGACTCATCCTGTCCGTCTTCCCCTCCGGCTACTCCGACTTTGCCACCAGCCGGTCTTCTTGATCCTCCACCTCAGCTTGCATTGCTTGCACTCTTACATCAGCTACGCCTATCGTATGAGCACTTCGGTAAACCACCAACTTCTTCTCCTCCAAAGAGGCTCATACGAATATGGGATCTCGAAGCCATGGGTTCTCCTATTACTCTAGATCGCCCCCGCTATAACTCCAACTGGAACCGGGACTCGGACGCTTGAGGAAGCACGGGGACAAAGCCTGGCGTCGCCGCCGCTCCAAGTGGGGCTTCCCAACACAAGAATCAACTATTTGACTTCTGAGGGTTCATCACTCGCATCCTCTCCAGTTAGCAAGTACTCGAGCTTGGGGGTAGTCCCCCGCTTATCCTTGCACCAACTTACTCATCGCAAGACCCGAGGAGGATCCCCACCAGCTTCCGTGTTGGCGTTTACATCGCCACAGCCCTCAGGGCAACCATTCTAAAGAAGACGAATGCCTCGTCCCAAGGATGATCCAGACCAAAACCTCGGGTCTCGGAAACTTCTAACCTCCTGACAATACTAGGAAGACATGGGTTAGAAGCTCGGACCATAGGACAGAGGGAGCAATTTAACCACCGGTTCCCTGAGGAACTAGAGAACCTAGATAAATTATCAATACGCAAAGTAAAAAATCCATATTTCAGTGTAAGTTCTCAGATTTCCGTGGCCGGTTCATTGGGTTTGCAAAGTCTCAGCGCCCTGCTAGCAAACTCATACTTAAACCCAACATGAAGCTAACTCGCACCCCTCGATGCATACTTACAAGTGCATCGAAACGCGGCGACGACACCTAGTTTGGATAACTATGGCAGTAGTTACCAGTAAACGTCAGCACCATTTTTCGAATCGAATAATGATCCCAACATAATTGGGTTGGAGACTGACGACTCGACCGTATGCCCGCATCTTGCACGCATACCCAAGCGATCAGTCCGAATAAGTTCATTTCCAGAATCATTCGCCAACCAATCGTGTTACGTTCAACTCCAATTACCGACCAGACATGAAACATTGAGAAACGATCCGGTCCTGCTAGTTCGTATTAGATGTCTCTAGCAGGTACCGGGCCAAGGGCAATCCTCTACGGATTGTCACACCGGCCTGGCAATCTCATGACCCGATCAAATCCCTAAAGTATTTTCACTGGCATCATCTTAATTGCATCCTACGGAACCACCATCTTTAGATCACCTTCACCTTGTAACGAAGGAAATCCGGAGCCAGAGTTCAGGCCCTGGAGGCTTCTCGGCTTCCATCATTACCCGGACCCCACAAAAAGCTGATGCTCCGGAAAATCGTGGCAGTCTTTAGCATCAACAACTAACACCACGGCCATCACCAACCGCCAATGCAACACCTAAGTCAAGATGTAGCCACATCGTGGTTAGGTTATTGATCAGATCCCAAGACTAACAGCTCGATTATGTGTCGATATCTTGCATAAGCATTCAAGCTGACAATCCAAGCAGGTCCATTCCTTGAGGACCGCGTCGCGAGACCAAAAATTACAAACCACCCCCCACTCATATGGCACCATGACAAGGATCAAGTTTACAAAATTAAGATCGAAGACAAAGCTTGACAAAGTCATGGGAGTGCAAAGTTATGTGTCGTGCTCCCGCGCGTCCGCTTAGTTGTCATCTCCTCAACAAAGATTCAAACTCCCAAAGAGCATGAAAGGTTTAATAAGCATTTGGGACACAAAGCCCAATCCCGTATTCACACATGCTTAGCAACCTTTATTCAGATTCCTAATCCCATTTCCCAAGGTCCACCGCTCCACGTTCTTGAATACCAAATCCGAAAGCCCTCTTACTTTCCATAACTCTCTTCCCTTCTCCCGAAAACCTAACAACACCTCGAACATCCAAAGTACAAAAGAAGTATTTTGGCATCCTCCATGCCTTACGATGCTTTTCTATCCGGAGAAGAGAAGAAAGGAAGCAACTACAATCAGGGAATCAGCAAACCCCAAAAAGACGTTCCACGATCGGAATTCGGGATCGTACGCCAAGCTACGATCATATTCACTTAACTTTGAAGCTCCATCCCAATGATGTTTCAGCAAACACTTAGGGCAATAATGCACCTAAGCCATGGCAATGACCATGCGTACACGCTTTGGGAATCTCGACCGAGCAGACCAACTCGATTCAAATGCGCGCCCACAAGCCTTAAGGGTTCAAATATGCACACCAAACCAACAATGGCTCTCTCATGATCCCATGGCAAGCGAGTCCGCTAACTAACATGTTTTTTCCTATAACTTACAGGATAAAAATTCAATCCAACTATCATTCCAAAGCACATCATGTCAAGGCAAGACGTCAAGACAAGACGTACTTTGGGGAGCAAATGTTAACCGGCCTTTTGGTCCGTTTACCAAAAGTACACAAGACACGCTCGACTCAATGTATCGTGTGTGGTTAAAGATGGTAGTGTCTCCATAAAGCAATGGAAATAGGTCGAGAAGGGATCTCGCCAACAAGGACCTCGCCACTCCTCCAAAACATCGCCAATCCATTCCCTCGAGCCCTGGGAAGGCAAAGCCCATGGCCTCACACTTAAAAGGGAGTAGATTCTTGGGCTTTGAGACCTCCATAAAGCTTCATTAATGGCATCTCCTCTTTGAGGAAGAAGAAGGGCAAACTTGTTCATTTTACTATTTCTTGCAAATATGACTATTGTAGCTTCATATATCATAGTCAATGAATGTAATGAGAGGATCTCAACCTTGTAATCTTTCATGTGATCAATAAAATTCCTACAACTCTTCAAAGTGGACGTAGGCCCTCCCTAAGGCCGAATCACTATAAATCTCTTGTGTTATTTACTGTTTATGTTCTATAATATGTTCTTGTTTATGCGACCATATTTATAATTCCTAGTAATTAGGAATCTTTGGTGTTTATGACATTTTTTGCCATCAACAGACTCAATTGGAACACCTGTTTAAATTTACCACTCTTACATATGAATTCCAATTGACTTGAAATTTAAAACCTGAAAATAATTTGACGTTCCAGATCCGAAAAGATGGTTTCATGGAAAATAGAGGTCGTTTTCAGAATGGATATTTTCTGAGGCTTATATAATGTTATTATATTAATAAACTCCATAGCGATAAATTTAAGTTTTGAATTGGACACAACTGACTATTTATAACATGAAATATCAATTTCTTATTGTTAACAATATTTTTCGTTAACACTAGAGATAGGTCTATGGAAATGGACCTAAGGGGGAAAATGGGGTTATTTAGTTCCCACAAGCTTGTGATAGTTCATCATTTCCTATATATCAAGGCCGTAAGCTCGAAGATTAGTTACTCTTCACTCCTTGGGAGAGTATCATGCTTGCTAGACTTTATAACCAACACTTACCTTAGGATATGGGTTTTGTAAGCTCGTTGCAAGATAGGACACTAAACATCTTGTAGAAGAGTACTAATTGGTTTAGGATTAGGGGTGAGGTTCGTGCGAACCTGCTTTAATTGGGAGGAAAGCATAAGGCAATGGAAAACCCGCTGAAAGGGTTCTAGTTGGTGAAGCATTGCATAATACACATAAAAGCATAATAGAATCTAACATAACATATGAAAATAGTAAGAACAAACAATTTATAGTGGTTCAGTTTAGCATGAACCAACTTCCACTTTAAGGCCTTTGATGATTTTATTCATTGAGGAGGTTACATAAGAAATCCCCAAATTGATTTACAAATTATGGTTTTCTCTCTTAAAATTGAGAGCAAGGTTGTGGAATGATTAACAGTCCTTCAAAATCAGACCCTAGGGTCTTATTTACAGGAAAATTGGGCACCCTTTTGTTGTGAGTCCAGCAGAAGCCTCTTTAGGATTATTTAACAAGATCTCGGTTGCTTTTGTGACTTTCGGTTTCATCAGAAAGGTTTCGGTTGTGTTTCTTCTATCCAATGTCTTCATTAATATCTTCTTGACCTCAGAATATCAATTTCTTGCTTCTAGGAGTGGTTCCACTAACATGCCTTTCGAGAGCTCGGTTTCACAATCTGAGAGCTTGATTTTGGTGGTTCTCGATTTTCGAATTTGAGAGCTTGACTTTGGTGGATCTCGGTTTCGGGACCACTGGTCTTGGTCCACGTCCATAACTTCCCATTTCAGCATCTGAGAGCCTGAATTTGTGACAACATGCTTTTGGTATGCCTCTTGGAGCTTTATCTATAAGCTTTTGGTCTTGATCTCATCATGTCCACTTCTGGATGACTTATGAACTCTTACCGAATATTAGTGTTGGTATTAAATTGAGTAGATCCGGCAGCCCTCTGCCTTATCTCATTTTACATAGTGCTTCTCTTTAGTGGCTTTAAGCTTTCGGTTTATATGCTCTCAGCCGTCCGTTTTCACTTGCTTGTGGTGTTAAGTGATGTTCTTTCGGAACATTTTCCAGTGATGTTGAAACTACTTCTTGATGTTTGTTATCAATACCAGGTAAGTTGGTATCGATAACCTCTTGCTTCCTCCTACAAGGTTTCAGACCATATGTCTTTCCCAAACTTCTTTTCACTGGCTCTTAGTATTAGGTGGGATGCTTCCGAGATTGCTTCCCAGTATTTAATTAAGTATCAGTGTTGCCTTGTCTGTGTCTTTTCTTGTATTGGTTCTAGGCTTCCGCCCATTATGCTTGTATCGAGAGAACACTGGCCACATCTTCATCCTTTCTTGTTGTTGTCGGTACTAGACCAAAATTCTTGTGCTCTGAATCTCCTTGGCTGCAGGTATCTGCTTTTGGCTCTCGGACTTTGCTTCCGGCAGCTCCTTAGCTTTTCCTTTTCTTCATAATCTTGGTTCGGCTGTCCGAAATCCTTTGTTCTTTCGAGGAATATCTACTTCTTTATATTTAGCTAGTGCGAATTTTGGTGTTAGCAGTTAGCATTCCTAGTATAAAGAAGCTTTTGTTCTTTGGGACAAAACATGTGGTTTCAATACCATTTCTTATGTAACTTAAGGCATATTATGAAGGTCTTAGCATTAGTTTCGTGTAATTTCAAAACAATAATGCAAGGGGTGGATAGAACTTGAGTATAACCTTCAAGTAATGAAATCTTTTTGAATCTAATTATGGATAAAGTGTAGGTTCTAACATAATTTGATGTGGAATTCCATGAGAACACGGCGCATCAAAACACAGAACAAGAGAACTTTTCATTGCTATTACAACAATTTACATCATAATACCAAGCAAATCAGAGTATAGATAATAACATACACCGGAAAATATCAAAGAATAATAAATTACAAAAATAGTGGCATTTTAAATACATAAATATAATCAGTGGAAGATGACAAAATGATCCAAAGCATAGCTCCAGCCACAATTAAGGACCCCACTAAATGAAATATATACAAAACTAAAACTACTAGTTGCCTGTGTGGAAAATATGGGCACCTAGAGTTTAGGTGGGAAACAATAAACTCTGAGTCAGTCATGGTGCTGGTGTGAGAACTAAAACAATTATTAACTTTGTTTTAAACTTGGGTAATCAAGGGTGTTGACAGAAAATATGTCATAACACCTAACATTCTTAATTACTTAAGATTATAGTTTCACGTGGAAATATAAGTGCAGAAAGCATTAAATAACACAGTGGATGTATAGTGGTTATGTCCCATAAGTGGACTACGTCCACTTTGGAAGAGTCACTGATATTTTATTGACAATAAAGTGTACAAGCTGGAGACTATCTCATGACATCCTTTTACAAGCATTTCTAAGTAATATGATATCGTAATCATTATATGTAAATATTTGGAAAAGGACAATTTTTTCCTTCTTCTTCCTCCGAGCAAGGATACTATTTAAGAGGTCACTTGGAGCTCTCAAGAGGTGTCAAATTAGCCAATTTCCAACCCCTTTGAAGTGTGAGCTTAAGCGTATTTATAGTGGAGTGCTTAGATGGGAGTAGGTAGGAGTAGGGGACCATAATATTACATCTCGAGTCTCAATGTGCAGGCCTTCAGAAACTCGGACCCCTCTCATCTCCCCTAGGAAACACATACCCCTCACCGGGGTACATAATTCATAACCTGTGGGGTACATTTAATTATGAAGTGTTGGATTCAGAACTTGGATGAGGCGATGCTAGAGGGACTCGAGACTTCGGGCATGAGGCAGGAGGGACTCGAGACAATGGGTGTTCAAAACATAGGGATCCGAGATTATGGGAATGGCATAGTTTTGAGGACTTGTGAGACTTTTCCTAGCATGACCTCTTCCAAGCGTGTTTCCATAGTCCTTTGGAGACACTTCGGACTTTAGCATCACATAATGTGTTTAGTTGATCGTGTTTTATGTACTTTTGGGAACCAGACTAAAAGGTTGGTTAACAAAGGTACCGCGCCGTATAACACGAAATGGGTTTACCCTCCATGAATACCAGTGTATAAAATAAACAATGCAATTCTAAAAAGAAAAACGAAGCTATTATAAGACTCAGGTCTCATCACACAATGAGAGAGCAATTTGGAGGATCTCCCTGCTCATGAGCCTCATATTTTCCTGCATCATGAGATTAGTGTGCTCGTGGACTTTCATAGCCTCCCTAGTACTCTCGAGCATGTCAAGTAAGCGCGAGAAATCTCCTTGAGTAATGGGCGCAGAAGGATTGACCTAATCACTGACCCTGGTGGCTGGAATCGGAGCATTTGTAGGGACTCCAGTAGAGGTTCCAACATCACCAAGAGTCGGATCAGATCGGAGATGGGAGATCGGGTCGGTTCGGAGCTGGGGGGCCTGGTCGGGTCGGTACATGGCGAGCTTCTCGGGTCAGTTCAGATTGGGGGAATGCACTGCTTCAGAATCTCCTACCCGGATCGGATCGGAGCTCTCCCCTTGGAGGCGGTTCGGATTTCCTGCATCGGTTTGTCCTGCTGCTGAACTCTGCCCACCAGATCTTGTCACAACCGCATTTTGCTGATCTTCGCCAGCTCCATTTCCTCCACTAGATTGAACTTCTTTGCCTTTTCCTTTGGCCATGATTCTTCGACAATCACTTCAACAAATATCCAAGGACGTTGAAACTTGAGGATTAACTTCTTTGAACTCAACGGTCCAAAAAGTAGAACGATAATCCTGAAAAATAAAGAATTCAGATGAATTCTCGGTGAAAGCACCAAAATGTTAGACCAAAAAGTGGTTCTAACACCCAAATTGATTAAAAGCAGAATGAAATGAAATCAAAAATAAAAATGAACACACAGGATTTATAGTGGTTCGGCGAAGAAATGCCAACGTCCATTTGTCTTTCACTATTTTCACTGATTTAGTTGCAAGTACAATGAAATGTTCACTTGATTTCTCTCACAACTCACTTACAATCACTCAATTGTCTAAAAACAAATAATGAAAGAAGATTTGGATTTTCCGGGGGTGCTGGAATTCGGGTTATGAAGGTGGTTGAACTCTCCAAGTGCCAGAAAAAGGATCCTTTTCTTTGTCTCCAGGCGGGGTATTTATAGGTGAGAATTTGCTCAGAACCCGATCCGGATCGGAGCCACGTGTCATCCATCCCATTAGCCTTGGGTTTGGATGAATTTCTGTGTTGACAATGCATCAGAGCAGTGGACGTTGTGGGTACGAACTGGTCATAGCCGCTCCGAATAACAAGGCGCTCATGCAGGAAAGTGACGTGTAAAATGGGTTCGGATCAGAGGGACATGCTCATGGGGTTCGGATCGGCATCTCCGATCCGACCAGGATTAACTCAGGGCCAATTCTCTCTCCCTTTTACTCTGCTCCGCTCCGATCTATTTCTGTAGCAACTGGGTGGCTTTCCGATCCAACTTGAAGTAGATTGCCCTCCGATCCGAACAGCTGTGCCTCTCTGATTTCAACAGCGATTGTTCGCCGATCCGAACAGAAGACCTTATCCGATCCGAACCGATACACTGCTTTGATCCGACCTGCTTCAGTACTTCCCAAGTTTTTTCAATATTTCACATCTTGACTTTGTGTTGCCCAGTTCACAAAGTGGGCTAACAGGGGGATCGGATTTCCATCACACCAAAGGGCTGCCAATTGCATTCTCTCTTATTCCATGCAATCCTAACACTTCCTATAATCAAAAAGGAAAGATCAAGCATCGGATCTACCATGTAATCAACCAAAAGAGCTCGAGCATCCTAGAGCTTAAAGATTTTCTATCATTCTCCTTACATTTAGAGCGATCTACTTGATCCTTCGCTGATTTTCTTTAATCAAAGTGAGATCAAAGTGTTAGAGAAAAGATGAATGTATTTTTGAACGATTCAACACTTGTAACCATTGAATTCCTAATGGAGATTACTTCTAAAGTGGACGTAGATCTTTCATGATCGAACTGCTATAAAAATCCGTTGCGTTTTAATTATTTTCTTTTATGCATTTATGATCATGCTCCACTTAACCTTATACTGCATCGGTGATGTACTGTTAGTGTACCTTTGATATTTAAATCCACTTTGGGTTTCAACATTTGGCTCCCACCATGGGGCCCCGTTCGCATTTCCTTTTCTTACACTCTCTCAAGGTTGAAGTCCTTGCACTGAGGTTCTAAACTCCCTCATTTTCCAAAATCATGGAAAAATCTAAGAAGACCATGAGCAAAAATGTTGAAAATACCGACAATATTGCTAATGACGAAACACTGCGCACCAATCGCTTCGATGTTGGTGAAGACTCGTTACATGGAGCTAGTGTGACTAAAAGTGAGCAGAATGCCGTTATTGCCAACATCAATCACTGAATGGTTGCTTCTTCTAAAGCTGCGATGGAGAAACTTGACGCCATCCTTAATGCTCGACTAAATCCAAGCCCTCCAAAAGTCCATGTTGATCTCAAAGAACTCGGCAACTCGTCCGCTTTTGATTTTAAGGACAACGACAACATGGAAGATGGTAATGAACGGTTGAGAGATAGAGATGAAGCCAACATCGAAGGATAAAAAATATAAGAATCATTCGGAGATGAAAAGCCCAAAGGTAGCCAATCCCGTCGCATGGGCACCTCCTCATCAGGTGGGAAAAGGACCTATGCCCTCTAACCTAGATCGCATGCCTAGACAAACATTTGGTAAAGAGATCAGCTTCGCAGAACGGCATAACACTAAAATGTACATCTCAGACATGATAGAGCAAATCTTGAAGAAAACTTAGTTGGAAAAGACGATGAAAGAGATTGGGACTTCTCTCCCGATAGGACTCCATTCGCTGAAAGGATCCTTGAGGCAGAGTTTCCGAATAAATTCAATCCTCCAACTTTGCCCCCTTACAACGGCCTTGTTGATCCAAACCATTTTCTGTTCAAATACGAATGGCATATGAGTGCGGCTAAGGTGGCTGATGAGATGAGATGCATATACTTATCTCTCTACTTAGATGGTACTACATCATTATGGTTCACAAAGCTTCCACCTAAATCCATAGGCCGATTCTCCCACTTGACCAAAAAGTTCAAGGAACAGTTCCGCTTGTATGCTACTAAAGCTAAAGATGCTATAACGCTTTCGGCAATGAAGCAAAATCCAGGGGAATATGTTAAAGCTTTTCTCAGTCAATTCAATGTTACTTTGTCTGAAGTGAGAAATCCAGAACCTTGAATAATTCTCATGCCTCTAATCGGCGTTATAGATGAGACGAGCGAGTTAGGTAGATGGATCAAAATTAAAGAACCAAATACGTTTGAGAAATTCTATAAAAAGGCCGAGGAATACATGAGAGTTGACACTAATCCTATGCCTCTTCAGATTATTGACGCTAATCCGCGTTTTGGAGCTCCCAAAAATGTTGCTACCCAGTATAGTCAGAAGAGTATTCAGGAGCAGAAGCGCGCCAACGATGGGAATGGCAACAAGACCAACTGGAAGTATCACCTTTTCAACTCATCAAAGCTGGCGCCTTTGAATGACACTCTTGAAAATATCTATCTTGCAACAAAGAATTCTGCAGAATATGCGGAGCCTGATCCCATAAGGATAAGCAGTAAGGCCGCAAACTCAGAAAAATTATGCAGATTTTACAACCAGCTTTGTCAATACACGAATGAGTGCCGACACCTGAAGAACCTCATTGAGCAGTTAATTAGGAAAAACAGGATGCAACAATATGTAAAGAATCCGCAAGCCATAAATCCCTCAACAACTCACTTGGGGCAAGGGGCATCAAATGATCAGTCTGGTCCGAGCTACATGGCTTCTGCTCAAATCAACCCAAGGCTTATTATCAACTGATAATCGCTGACGATGCTCTAATTTCAATGGCTCAGAATAAGCAATCAACATCGCCACCACTTTACTTCATGCTCTATTTCTAGCTTTAATTCATGCTTTACTTCATGTTTTACTTTCTGTTATATTCAAAAATTCTTGTAAATAGTTTATAATAATCTACAAGTGATGCACTGAACATTAGCTCTATTACTAAGAGCATATCTACCTAAATGAATTCCTTGCTTGCGAAATTATATGTCAAATCAAAACTTTCTTAAAAGATGATTTCATGTTGTAGGCCATCTGTCGAGCGCTTGTTCCTGTAACTTCGCGACCCCAACAGCGCTAGTTCAAGAGCCAAAAGGTGTTAATACCAACATGCACTAATGCAAAAATAAAGAAAACACCGCCTTGAAAAGTGAACGGGAAAGTCGCACAGATCCAAAATCGAGCAAGTGCCATGACAAACAAACATGAGAGTTGTAGCTTTTGTTAAAAGGGCACTTCCCTGAGTGAGAAGTTCACAGCATCAGTTTCTAAACAGAAATAGCCTGCCCAGTCGAAACTCTTGCAAAGAAACTGATAGTTGTCCCATGAAAGGATATGAGAACCGCTCAACTCACTTGCGTAGCATCTGGAATCTCATATGTGAAGAGTGTAAATTCACTTCCGTAGCATACGGAATATCAAATGTGAAGAGTGTATATTCATTTGTGTAGCGTCTGATAAAATCGGATGTGAAGAATGAAACAATTCACTTGCGTAACATCTGGAATCTCAGATGTGAAGTGTGTAAATTCATTTGTGTAGCGTTTGATAAAATCAGATGTGAAGAATGAAACAATTCACTTGTGTAGCATCTGGAATCTCAGATGTAAAGAGTGTAAATTCACTTGCGTAGCATCTGGAATATCGGATGTGAAGAGTGTAAATTCAGTTGCGTAGCATCTGGAATTCCAGATATGAGGAGTGTAAATTCATTTGTGTAGCGTCTGATAAAATCAGATGTGAAGAATGAAACAATTCACTTGCGTAGCATCTGGAATCTCATATGTGAAGAGTGTAAATTCACTTGCGTAACATCCGGAATCTCAGATGTGAAGAGTGTAAATTCACTTGTGTAGCATCTAGAATCTCATATGTGAAGAGTGCAAATTCATTTGCGTATCGTTTGATAAAATCAGATGTGAAGAATGAAACAATTCACTTGCGTAGCATCTGGAATCTTATATGTGAAGAGTATAAATTCATTTGCGTAGCGCCTGATAAAATCAGATGTGAAGAATGAAACAATTCACTTACATAGCAACTGGAATCCAAGATGTAAAGAGTGTAAATTCACTTACATAGCATCTGGAATCTAAGATGTGAAGAGTTAAAATCATTTGCGTAGCGTCTGATAAAATCAAATGAGAAGAATGAAACAATTCACTTGCATAGCATCTGGAATCTCTGATGTGAAGAGTGTAAATTCACTTGCGTAGCATCTGGAATCTCAGATGCGAAGAGTGTAAATTCACTTGCGTAGCATCTGGAATACCCAGATGTGAAAAGTGAAAAATATTTGCGTAACATTTGAAATCCCAAATGTGAAGAATGCTGAGAACCCAATTAATCGTTAGCATCGGGAAATACCTGATCCGACTATGACAAGCATTGGGATCTTATTCGAAGTCCTCTCTGGGGCACTACTTTTGAATTTACCGACGTTTGGATTAATTAGCATAATCGAGAAGTGAAAGTTTCCATTGATGGAATTAACCAAGCTGGATTATGAACAAAGTTTGGGCATTAGCCAATTAACTTGTGTAATTTCCAAAAATCTCAAACACGACGAGTGCTAAATTTTAGCCTGAGCAGGGGCGTGAAATCCAAAGTACTCCTCGTGGAGAAAATTAAGAGCCGTTCCCTAAACAAAGGGCATAAATATTAAAACTCCTCGAATATGAAGCAGGTAATGTGTCACGGATATGTATTTCCCAAGTATGCAATGTCATACACTACCACATAAGTCATTAAACGGTAACGTTTGAGATCCACAATTGGCTTTAGTCGTTTAGTCACTTTTAAGTGTTAATGCGAATTTGAACTGAATATCGCGTTTGTACAAATAATTTTCAATAAGTTTTAAAAACATTCATCGCAAACACTTTATTCAGGTCAAGACAAAGTTTGCTATAGGTCATTTTTAACTAACTCACAATTGTTGCATACATCCGATAGTGAAGTATAAGTCCAAAATTCTACGAGTGCTTGTCTTAATTACAGAACCGGTGATGTGAAGCATACAAATTCAAATTGTGATCAGCCACAACAAACAAGACACGATAACTAGATCATGGTGCGGGAAGGTACGACAAAACAAAAATAAAATATAAAATACAAAAGGTAGAGCGCATTTCCATCACAGCATCGCAGGTCCAACACAGAAGTTTCAGTCAGAAAAGTAGCATAAAAGTAGTAAGCAAGAGCCGGTACCCGCATATACAACCGGTCTAAAACTCAAGTGCATAAGAAGGAAATAACAAAGGCGAAACAACAAGTTTAGGTCTTATTTTTCTTTCCATCACTAGATCGTTCTCCGACATAAGCACAGGAGAAAGGGAGGGTACCAGCTGGTTTCGTCTTGACCTCAGGACCAGCTAAATCTACAATAATCTTATCCCCAGATTTGAGAGCCTAGATAAGCGCAGCCTTGTCCTCCTCTAAAGTAGAGATGTGTTCGAGGTTCTCCCTGTTTAACCTTTAAAGATCACAAGTAAAGGTATTAAAAGCACCCAGTTTGCACACAATATAGTCTCTGATAAGATCAAAGTGCCTCTCCAGCCAATCCTTAGCAGCATCAGGTTATGCCAGTGAGTGATTTCTGATAACATCCAAGTCGTCGGGGATTGATCGTTTGTTAGATGGGTATATTCCAGGTCAAATTGGTCAAAGTGCAACCCCTATAGACACAAACTCTTGAATCGTGCAGCAAATTCAGAACTGCATGGCTCAGGAGCATGACAAGGCTTATCTATGTTTGTTTAAAGGTCCGCCAGATTCGGGCAATTAAGGAAGTAGCCAAGGAAGGTGAATCGGAAGTGGTCTTGATATCAGGAATTGGAAGCTTGCCTAATCTGTGGCGCTTCAAGAGCTACCCTCAGAGCTACTCACACTCAAGGTCCTCCAATCCCTATATGACCGGTAGACATCCTACATAAATAGCAGTGTGTGAAAAATCAACAACAGTCTAGACTAGTGTTCAAGGTTCAAGAAAGCAAGATGTTTGTGGAAGTATATACTGCATGAACAGGTTTGCAAGACAAACAAGAAAACCATGATCTTTCCCAAGCAAGATCAAACGAGTTCGAGCCCTAACAGAGGCAAGCATGTCCAACTCATGGGTATCAAACGAGCGCGCTCGAACCTTAGTTGGTTGAACATGACCAACCCCACCGGGTCAAACACGCTCAGACCTTAGTTTTTCGAACATGACCAACCTCACAGGGCCGAACATGTTCGAAACTAGGCAGGGTCGGGCATGCTTGAGCCTTACTTGGTCGAATACGACTAACTCCATAAGGTCAAACGTGTTCAAACCTGAATTAGGACGGACATGCCCGAGCTAAAGTGGGTCGAACCGGACAAATTGCATGAGGATCGGACATGGTACATCAGTTTAAGCAAAGCCTGGGATGGTGCAACGTAAATTAATCATTGTTAAAATTTGAATCCGAAATATCTATACTACAAGCACAAATGTCGGCAATATGATTATGAAATGCAAGTACACAAAAAAGTTGGCAAAAGAAGCGAAAATACACTGTATTGGCATTTCCACAAACACCTGGTGTGCATTGAATGCTAATCCGATTTTGATGGATTATGGGTGATTCAAATCCCTAAAACACACCCAATTACACATTCTCATTCAATCCATTATGAATTACAAATATTACAGTCTTAAAAAGGATGGTTCAACCCAAAAAATTCAAACCGTGCTCTAAATACTTTATTTCAAAACCCTATGCTTCAACAAAATAAATCAAATGCAAAAGAGAAAATGAAAGTCACCTTTAAGTGAGAGAAGATTACAGCGTGAGCAATTTCAAAAGAAAGAAGCGGCCGTCATTATTTAGTCTTTTCACAGGAATCAAATGAAGTGGAGAAATGAGGGGCCAAGGAATATTTAAAAGGACCAGGCGACGAAGAGCCATGTTTGACCCATGATGAATGTCCGATCCAAAAAGAATGTTTAGCGAAAAACATGTGCTCGACCCAGATGCCTCGCTCGACCCATTTTACGTTTTCGACCCGGATTGACTGTTAAGACTTAAAGTGTTTGTTCGACCAGGGTTTATGCAATGACAACCAATTCCACGCTTGACTTGCGATAAGACCAATATTTCGATCTATTCAAGGATGCTATATTTTGAAATTCGTAATTTTTTACAAATTAAAAATTACGAACTTTGAGGGGCAAATGTTTATCCTTAAAAATCTTGCACGGATCGAACGTGTGGGTTGAGCATGGATATGGTTCAAGCCATAAGGCCACTCGAACAAGCATGAGGATCAAACACTCAGGGTCGATCGGGCATATCGTTCCAAATCGGTCGAGCATGACTTAGAGCTGAATACTCCTTGATCAAACACACATGATCGAACACTCAAGGTCGAACAAGCATAGGACTTGAACAATGTTCTGGGTCGATCGAACAACACCATCAGAAAGGGTTGAACATTGACACAGACCAAACCAAAACCATGCATATCAAAGGCTCCAATAGGGTCTATCGAACATGGATTGAACGTCAAGGTCGATCGAGCATGCCCTCTCTGTGGGTTAGTCGAACATAGGTAGCTGGATACAACTGTCAACAACTAGCAGTGGCATTTCTATAATTACCAGTATGTTCGACCAGAAGCCTGCATATACACCTTTCAGCTCACCACTTCACTCCAAGCTGTCCTATAAATAGGTCATGGCTTCCCTACTTTGGGGGATCGATTTCCATCACCCCGAAGGGCTGCCGAATTGCATTCTCTCCTATTCCATGCAATCCTAACACTTCCTATCATCCAAAAGGAAAGATCGAGCATTGGATCTACCATGGAATCAACCATAAGAGATCGAGCATCCTAGAGCTTGAAGATTTTCTATCATTCCTCACACATTTAGAGCGGTCTACTTGATCCTTCACTGATTTTGTTTGACTAAAGTGAGATCAAAGTGTTAGAGAAAAGATGAATGTATTTTTGAATGATTAAACACTTGTAACCAATGAATTCCTAATGGAGATTACTTCTGAAGTGGACGTAGATCTTTAATGATCGAACCACTATAAAAATCCCTTGCGTTTTACTTATTTTCGCTTATGAAGTTAATGATCGTGGCTCCACTTAACCTTGTACCGCATTGGTGAAGTACCATTAGTGTACCTTTGATGTTTAAATCCACTTTGGGTTTCAACAACCAATCCATACATAACTACGGATGGTGTTTATCATACGATAACCCAAAATATTTCTTAAGTTCAATATTTTTTGATATTATAATAATGTCTAAATCAAGTAAATAGAAATCTAGCAGAACGTTGTAATCTCACGCTCTATATATGTAATATACAATCAAAAACCGCGGGGCTTTTACTCAGTAATGGATATCCAACTATGAAATGATATGGAACCACCTTCTGATCAGTGTACTGTAGAAGCGGCACATTGTAGTTCAACAAGAACATCTTATAACTCGGCCACACATGACCGGCCATTCATTTCACTTGAATGTTCCGAATATATTATCACCTTACGGTCGGTATACCAACATAACCGTTCCCAGGATAAATAGAATCGAAAGAAGTAAAAAATATGAATATTCTCTATATCGTGACAATATACCTTAATTGGGTGCTACCCACTTAGCCATGCTGCCTGCCTGATTTTTATCATTCCTGGTTGATGAGGCTTGAGGTCATAACGTATCTTTTAACGGATCAAACCTTCATTTACTTTGAATACCACATTACCACACCCGCTAGATCACAAATTGATTTTCCCAAAAATACCACGGGTATAAGCTAAGAGAAACGAATTCCTCCGCCACCAATGTAAATACGTTTGAAGTGATCAAGTTACTTGATCTATTAGATATAGTCTATCAGGCATTCTTCCATACACGTTGTCCTAGGACTGGACAAACCAAAGGCACTATTCTATATATCCATCTTTGGCAATTTCTACCTAGGATCTCTAAAACATCCCTTGCACAAACTCCGTCTTCAATTATCTTCATCATATTTGATTCGCAGCGTTAGTCCCCGTACGGAGTGGTTTTCAGATAATAAATCTAACCCTGGTCTCTCCGTATTGACAATGGAAAAATGGTCAAACACTTTGATAGTAGGTTATTTAACTATGAAAGAAAAACATACATACAAACAACGGTCGTATTTTCAAATGGAAATCTTAACGATCAATCATCAATCAACACCGAGCCCTTTTTATTTAATTTATCGTTAAATTATTTCATCTCCCAATTTCCCATTTATTTCTAAAAACCTGATTTAACTTCCCATGATTCTCGAAAAAACAATTCCCATATATTACAAACTTCTTGTTTTCTATATTTAGAAAATACACGTTACTAGCATTGGAAAACATTTCCATTTCTTATACGCACGCATCACTATCCGTCAACGTCCGTCAGTCCCTAACCATAAACTAGTAAGAGAACAACTCCCGGAGTATTAACCCCGAAGGCCGAAACCCACATCAGATCAATACTCAAAAAGCTGTTCAACTTAACTATTCTCCAGTCAGTTTCTAATTTCCTTAAATCCTTCTAAAATATGCAAAACGTTTGCTTTAAATCATTATTCACTTTAAATGCGAATATTTTTCTTTTATAGAAATCTGACTTATTTTATTAAATCAAATCTTGATTTAAATAACAAGTACCATTACAGTTTAAAAATCCCACTTATCTTGTTATTATATAAACCCATACTTCATTTCATTTCATAAACTCATTTTATAAGTTATAACTAGGATGAGACCCATGCTTCGCACATGAGAGGTTAATGGTGGCTATCGACTTTAAGTTACAATTTAAATCTCGATTTCCTATTCGATAACAAATCCAAATATTAATTATCTCGTCAAATCCTGAATCATATTATATATAATTTATAAGAATAGATTATTTTTAATATATTAGACATAGTCAAATGCTAATTATAAATCCTTAGGATTTATAATCCTATTTCATTTCGAACATCAAAATCATTTCATCGTTCTCCTTTCAAACGATTTTCCCATTTCCCTTTTTAAATTCATTTCTGAATTTGTAATTCCAAATTATTTAATAATAATATGTTCATCTCATTTATAAATATTGTTTATAAATCAAACTTACTTGTATTATATAATTTAAACAAGTTATTTTATTCTAGTTTATTCGAAATTCACTTTCTATTTAAAAATAGATTTTCTCATTTTAAAACCCTAAATTCCTTTCCAATATATTCGAATATATTTTACGGTATTTAAATACCAATTATTTCATGTCAATGTTATTCAAACGTCCCAAAACACACAATAATCAACAATAGATTATTCGTTACATCATATATTGTAATATATGAAAATCAGCAATAAAATTTTTGAGGAATCGAGTTGGATTCCTCCAACCTATTTCCCTGCATCCATAGATGTTAGTCAATATAAATAATCCCAATTTCATATTAACATGAAATTAATAATAAACAGAATCGATATTCAATCAACGATTTATATATAAAAATATATATATAACTATACATATTAATTTGACTAGTTAATTAGCAAATCATCCAAATGACCATTACACACAACATTCAATCATTTTTATCAGTATTAAATAACATTAATAAAATTTAATACTGGACAGAGTTAGTGAGTTTACTCACCTTGTTCACTAATCGTTAAGTAACGAATAACGGTCGGTAAATTCAGTCAACCATTTTATTTTTCCGTGAACTCAAACAAACTCCAAATGGCTCCAGACCAGCTCTGTAACAACCCGGATTTTCAGAACCAATTTAAAAATTTTATTTTAGCTATTTTAATGGATTTGGATATTTAAAATGATTTATTTTAAATAATAACGACTAAAAATTTATTTAAATCGAATTTAGAATGAATAAATTTATTTTGATGGTATAACGAGCCTGAAATGGCGTGGTAGTTTGAAAATTTGATTTTGAATTTCAACTAAATGTACAAGATTCAAAATAAATCGGATTTCAGTAAACTAGAAATATTTGAATCTTTTTAATTATATCTTTCTAATAATTTGAAAAATCTATATTTCATAACGACAATTGAAAGTTATGTCCAGTTTAAAATTTAAAATAGTCGCAATAAAATTTATATATATTTTATATAATATATAAGCCCTTAAAAATAGCCATTTTGGAAATGACCTCCGTTTTCTATGAAACCACTTTTATTGGATCTGGAATGTTAAATTATTGCTAGATTCCAATTTTCATAATTTTTGGAATTGATATGTGAGTGTGGTGAATTTAAACGCGTTTGGTACTTTTAATTTGAATTTAATCGACTAGAAAATGACCATTTTTCAAACGGTCTCCAAATTCGACAAAATTAGTTTTGTTAGGACCGTATTATCAAAACATAGCTAGATTTATTTTTCTGGAATTTTTGGATTCAGCACATAGCCCCGGTAAATTAAAATGTGCGTTCAAATTTAATATATATTGATTTAAAATTTAATTTTGATAAAAACTGATCGAAACAGTAGAATTGACTTATGAAAAATATCCCATTGTGTCCGGAATGGGGGTCTTTGGCTAGCGGCGACAGTCGTTGGGTTTGATTTGGAGTACGGATAGATAAACAAGTACTATTGGATTAAGGTAATAAAATAATATTAAAATACTTATATATATGGCCATTTTCGGAATCCCTAATCACTTTAGAGAAAAGCCCGCCGCCAGTCACTATTGAATGACTAAATCTCTCCCATTTTCAATTCAATTTTCCTCACAATCCATACAATAAAATTTAAAACTTCTAAAGCGAAGATTGAAGATAATTTCGTGGGCTGAAAATCCATAGTAGTTTGATTAATTATGGGTACACAGATTTGGAGAATTCACGCCTCAAAAGGCTAACGTTCGTAGTGAAATTGCAGCACAGGGGGGGGGATCGAGTTCCCCCAAATCATAGGTGGACATGGCTCTTGCTAGCCGAAGGTGGTGGCGCCCTTGGATCTAGCTCCTACGAAGTGTACTGGTGGCGGCGCGAAGTTCAGATTGATGAATGGGTTCGGAAGGCTTAAGCGATTTCCTGAAGGAAGTGATGATTAACAGAAGGGTATTAACTCTTAATTAAAGAATTAGTTTAATTAAATAATTTAATTAATTTTAATTTATGTTAACAAATGTATTTAAACCCATAACACTTCCATACGAGGTTTAAATCGCGTGAAACTGGATCCGTTGCGATCGTGGAGACAAGAGCTTCACAACGAGACTGACTAGGCCCAATTTGGAGCTAGTTAGAAATCTAGGCAAATTGAAACCAAAACTATACTAAAACCATTAGTTAAAGCACGGCGGAGTGGAACCCAAAGTGAGAACTCCTTCTCACTCTAATTAATTTATAGTTAAATATATACTAGGATGCAGATGGGGCTTAGTAGCTCCCGACACTATTTATTGTACAAACTAGAGTTGTCTGTTTGGATTGTTTTATGGAAATTTGGATTGGGGTTGTGAAAATGATTGTGAATAAAATATTTGAACAATAAAAATATCATTTTTATTGTGTAAATGAACTATATAAAATATTCAAGTGTTGAATAAAATATTTGAGTAATAAAAATATCATTTTTATTGAATGTATGGACCATTAAAGACATTCAAGTGTTGAAATTAATATTTTATCGTTAAAAATATAATTTTTAACATATATGAAAGGCATAAAATTCTCCTGAAATGAAAATAAACATTCATTTACAAATTGAATGGTTTATTTATGTACACCAATTTAACTGACATGGATTGGGACGAAAAATTTACAAATCGCCCAACTACACAAATAATATTCGGTATTTGTTGGTTGAAACCCCATACGGGTATTGGGATGATATTTGACGTACACTAATCCCAATTGTTTAGTTGTATGTCAATCGATTGGTTGACAGACTGTTGTGAATGTTAATTATTTATATTTAATGCTTATTCAGTTGTGTAATGCACTCTGCATGAAGGTTGATTATATATCATGATTGTTGGGTACATGTGTTGTGTGAAATCCATATAAATAAATTATATGGTAATTGATTGGGTCTGATTCCAATTCAGAAATAAACAATATTTTAAAATAACGAATATTTTAAAATAAAGAATATTTTAAAATATTATTCAATAAAGGATTAAAATGTGAATTTGATGTCCGATTTTGGATGGACACGAAAATATTGAAATATATGAAGCTGTGTTGATTAGATATGCGCCATTTTGATGCGAACAATATTTATATCGATTTTATTCATTTTTATAATGATTATCGAAAAGGAAATGATTTCAAAATCAGATATTTTGAAAATATTATCATTTAAATATTAAAATGATAAGGAGTATTTAATTTTGATTTAAAATTGAAATGAAAGCGGGAATTGTCTTAAAACGAATTTATAAACAATTTATAAAATATGTCTTAAATGGAAATCGATGAAATATATATATTATACATATTTAATGGCCTGAATAAAACGCGTCGTGCCGCGACCGTTCGCGAATTTCGACCATTGACTTCAAACAGACATTACGGGAGATCCGACCGTCGTATTCTCCTAAAACCGGAACCGTTGGGTTCGTATCGAAGAGAGCATTCCAACGAATATAAGAGATTTGGAATCGAATGGTTGGATTTGGAATTATATCCCAATCAAATTTGTGAAAGGTCATTGTAAATGCAGTTCGATGACCGTTTATGGTAATCGACTGAAAGGGCCTTAATAAAATAATTAAAAATGTTAATATTTTGTGTAAAATCATAAAAAATGACTTGGAAAGAATTTGGATGAAAAATTCCACATTTGTGAAGATAAAAATATATTTTTATCGAAATGAACTAGTTATTAAATAGAATAATAATCCAATATTTTTAAAGAAATAAATTGGATTTGAAATGGTTTTAAAAATAACCAGAATTTTCCAATGAATAATTTTGAATGGATTGGAATGGAAATAATCTTTGCAATATTTCGATATTGGATTCCGTGGTTATACAGATATTATTATGGGAATTTGGAAGTTACAGATATTGTTATTCCAATACGATATCCGTTAGTTTCCGAATTTGATATTGAATGTAAGCTTATATAATTTTTATTCAGAGCCTTGTATTTAATATTAAATAGGATTTTGGGTTTGTCGTGAACGGTGTCTTAAATAACACTGTTCTTAAACTCAATTTTGAAAAGAATAAATCTTTTAATTAAGATTTAGGGAATTTTTCCAATTAATTAATATTTATTTGGAATCGAATAAAAGAATGAGATTTTGGGTTTGTCGTGAACGGTGTCTTAAATGGAACTGTTCTTAAACCCAGTTGAGAAAAGAATAAATCTTTTAGTTAAGATTTAGGGAAGTTTTCCAACTAATTAATATTTAATTGGAATTGAATAAAAGAATTGGATTTTGGGTTTGTCGTGAATGGCGTCTTCAATAACATTATTCTTAAATCCCGTGTGAACAGAATAAATCTTTTAATTAAGATTATTAGAGTTTCCAGATATATTTAGTAATTGGATAAAATGGAATGTGAATTGGGTTTATTGTTAACCGTGTTTTTAACGACATTTGTTCTTTAACCCAATTAACAAAGAAATATGATTTGGAATTTATAAATCTTCTTATTAAGATTTAATGGAAATTTTCCAAAGTAAAGTTTTCCAATTTAATAAAATAAATGGAATGGAATGGAATTCGATTTCGTAATAATCGAAGTGAACTTCTGTGGAGGAAGACTGTTACTATATATGGAATTTAAAAAGCTTTGTCGTTATTCCATTTATATTATTGGTTGGATATGGAAGTTTATATCAATTATATATATATTGATCTGTTTTCCATGCAGATTCCATAATTAATGGAATGTGTTTTTAGGTTTATCATGAATTGTGTTTTAAATGACTTTGATTCTTTAAACCAATTAAAGACATGATTTATTTCCTAAAATTGAAAAATCATTATATAATGATTTTTGGGGATTAAAACTAAGTTGAGTTTTAATGAATCTTTAATTAGATTGAAATGTGAATGTGGTAATTTGATTTATCAAATTTGGGAAATGATCGAGAATGGAGTATCACCAGTTTTGCTCCAAGCGATAGTTAAATCTTTAATTAGATTTGAACGTGAAATGGTAATTAATTTTCACCGATAGCACGGTGGTGTTAGATATGGAGTACTACCAGTTTTTCTCCATGGGATGAATAGGTTGGGATAAGGAAATATAATAAATGATTACTTCGGTAAGGTACGCTAATCCCGACTAGTTTGGAAGACCTTAATTTGGTTTAAATTGTGAAAAGAATATTAAAATAAAAGAATATTCTAGATTGGAATGAGGCGCATGTTGTGTTTTAATGGCACTTATTTATAAGATACACGGGTTGTTCGGAAAGACCGGGTTTATCCCATTTTGGATAATTGATACGACGAGAAGTCGACGATGAAGACGGTGGTTGAAGACCAGAGTTCTTCACATCGTTTGGATGATTAATGATGTCTTGATTGGGTTGTACACCTAAGACAATGTAATAATGGTGATTGTCTAGACATACTTGGAGATCGACCAGATATGCGAGGACCTCTCCCCTGTATTGGACATATGGGACGAGGAATAAGGTGCCTCCGGTTTCGTTCAGACCTAGAACGAATTTGTAAATGGATGTGTATCTGACATTGGATTTTAATCTATGTTGATTGATCTCTACTAAGTATATATCTGTTTGGTGGCGGAGAATTTATTCTCTTGCTTAACACTCTTTCCTGAGACGTACGAGCTTAGAGGTTATATATCGATAGACATCGGTCGCAAGGCATGAATTGTCAGTGTGGCATGTTGAGATGCAAATGATAAAGGATTTTGTAGAAAAGCAGAGTCTTGTGGTTGATGATCAAAGCACGGCTTTAAATAGAATGACTTTGTGTATAGTGTTAATTCGCGATCCTCACACCCCAGTGTGAACCAGAAACGGGAGAGGACATCAGGGAGGACATGCCTTTCTTTCTAGCTAGGAGTGGTGTCATGATATGGAGCCTAGACATTTTAATCATGTGGATGTTGCATATTATTTAAAGGACAGCGAGGTGCCTCGGAGATATCGGTCACTACGGGGTCGATGGATGATATAGTCGACATACTGACCATTACGGCCCATAGGGCGGGGAAATGTATTGTTCAGGAATTATTAATCCACTAACGTAAGTGTGGACCGGCCCTGACGCTCCAAGGACTTGACTGAGTAAGAGTCCTGAGACATGGTGCTAGATTGTCTCAGATTGGTAAGGATGATCCTTTGCCTTGGTTCATGATGGAGATCCGACTTCCAATACGTGACTTTTCAGTTTTAATTGTGGAACTAGTATGGCGACGTCATATATGGGTACTTACGCCGCCTATGATATACATTTATATTTGAAGTTGATTTCTTCACCTATAGTAATAATAAAATATGAAATTTCACGTACCAAGCATTTTTGGCTATTATAAAGTAAATCTCTATCCTTCGGCTTGCGTTGCATTGTGTGATAGGACCTGAGTCTTATAATAGCTTCATTTTTCTGTTTAGCATTGCGTTGTATGTTTTATGCACTGGTATTCTTGGGGTTAAACCTGTGTCATGTTATACGGCATGGTCCGTTGATTTATCTAACTTTAAAATCAAGCTAATAACTGTTTTTAGTTCTCACATCAGTCACATGATTGACTCGAAGTTTATTGTTTTAACCTAAACTCTTGGTGCCCCTATTTTCCCCACGGGAAGCCAGTAGTTTTGGTTTTGCAGATTTAATTTTATAGGATCTTGGTTTACAGCTCGAGCTATATTCGGAAAGCTCTGTATCTATGTATTTCTTTAAGTTGTTTTATGTATTATTTTTCCACTACTATGTAATGTATTTTTATCCCCGATATTTTTCTGATGTATATTATTTATTCATACTCTGTTATATTCTTGTACTCTGATGTAAATTGTTGTAACAACAATGAAATATTCTATTGTTTGTGTTCCGATTAGACTAGTTCTCAAAGCAGTCCGCCTTCTTGTTCTGTTTAGGTCGATCGGGAAGTTCGGGACGCTACAAGCTTTATCGTATACTCTATGGCATACGATCACAATGTGATCAATCATTCATAAAAGATGAATATGTCATCCCGCTGCATGATTGCATATCCCATACTGCAACCTCTCTGTAGTATCTTCATCCCATAAAAAATGTCATTCGCATGAAGTTATTTCTTCACCATTACCAAATCTATGAATCCCCTTCCACGTTTGATTCTCTACAAAACTTTAAATCTCCATCTCCACCACCACCCTTCACGTTTTCCATGTTCTTCATGCTAAACGATCCAATTAGCTTCTCCTCCCTTTTTTTTCTTTTTGTTTAATTCACGAACAACAAAAGCCACCCGTGCAAACTCTTTTACCTCCTTCTTCCATACAAAGATATAACTCCATCCCTAGTATTTTATCCACACAAAGCACTCAAGTCTACACCATTCCATGAAAAATAATTCAACCAAAGATTACCTTAATTCTTTTGGTATTTATTCGTTGTCATAACTTTGCTTCTTTTGTCCGCAAACAAACCACTCCTAGTGTATACACGAAAACTTCTAATCTCTTCTTATCCATTTAAACACCAACCGAGAGCACGACGTGTAATGACCTGCCTTGGCAGGGGTATTATGATTAATTTATTTTATTATATAAATAGTGGTGTAGTGGATTTAATGGCCGTGAATTTAATAACGGTGAATATTTAATTTAAATAATAAATTAAATAATATATTTAATTCTGAAATAATTAGAATTGGCCGAAATGGCTATATGTTGTGAACCGGATCATCTGCGATATTTAATTCAGCTTGGAATTGAATTTCAACAACGAATATATTCAATCATCGACAATTGAACATATAGTTTATAGTATAATTATAAACGAGCTTGAAATGGCGCTGCAGTTCGTAAATTGGCGATTCGAACTTCAACTGAATGTACAGGATTCGTTTTAAGCCGGATTTCTGTGAAACAAGAAACGTGTGGAGCTAGTGGAGTATATCTTTCCAGTGGAAGAGAAAAATGGGAATTTCATTGTGTAGATTTTTTGATATGTCCAAATCAAATTTCAGAATAGTTGCTATAGAATCGTTTATCGGCCATAACGGTTATTTCGAAATAACTAGATATCGGGTGTGAATTCAGACAAGGTTCTTTTGGGAAATAGTGATAATTTAATTTTTAGAATTTTACTGAAATTTTTAATTAATTTAATAAGCGACTTTTTATTTGAAGTATTTCGCACCCTGTAATCAACATTTTGAAGTTTCAAAATATGAGTCCATCTACCGGTATTATTATATCTTTGGGATCATGGTACGTTGGTCGTCACAATGGTATGATCAACTCTGTCTATAGCAGTTGTATATGAATGGAATTTACGAAAATGGATATAAAATAATTAAATAAAATATCCTAAGATTTGTGATCATAAACAATGCCACACGCACCACTCTTCTCTGCCACAAACACCACCAACCACCAACACACTTATATATCACCGCATATGATTTTTACAGTAAAGTTTCCATCTTCAGAAAAATCAAAGAAAATCAAAAGAAAATGGAAAGAAAACCCCTAAAATCTAAAAGCAAATAGTCTTCGATTCTTCTTGAAATTTCTCTTTCACCTCATATACAATTTGTTGGATGCGATTTTGTTTTGCTGAAGCTCGAACTTCCAGCGATGATTAGGGTTAAGCTAATCGGAAAAATCGAAGCAACGATTCCTGTTTTAAATGTGAGTTTTGGCTTTATAATAACAAATTGCATCCGCTTGGTAACTTTCGTGAAACTTCAGTGAATAAAAATGTCGATGCCACTGTTCCTTGCTTGGATACCTACTGTGGTCACGATGCAAAGATGGAGCTCGAGTTGGGCATTAAAGGGTGCGTTAGTCTGAAGTCTCGAAATGAGCACACTGTGTTTTAGAAATTGGAGGAGATGATGTTTAAGTCTGGTACGGTAATTAAATGGTGATGGAGAATGTAAAAGTCGCGGTGGTCAGGAGGTGTACGTGGTGCACAAAACTTGTACATGCTGGAGCGGTCGGCGTTGAGAGAAGAGGGGCCTGGAGGGTTAAAACGTGGAGGACGTCTTGTTTGCATGGGTTGGCTCGTGAACAAAGATGAGGGAAAGGCATTACGTGGTTTTAACTGAGGAGGGGAATAACGTGGTAAATGGGTTTAACGTGGTCAATGGGCTTTGTCATGTTGGCTTGGGTTGATTTCAAGTTAAACGTGAGGATTTCATGGATTCAGATTATTTGCTGAGAAAAAGGGAAGCCACGGATTTCTTGGTTTGGGGAAAAACGGGTCATGTTCAATGGGTAGTGGGCCGACTTATTGAAAGGGTAAGGCCCGGTTGAAAACGAAGGTCCAAATTTTAATTTTCATTTAAACATATATACATTTGTAAATTCAATAACTCGGTCATACGATATCGAAATTCAGCGAAACAAGTTGCGTTGGGATCGTATGGATGAGGGCAACAACATGGCACTGACTGGGAGTGAATCCGAGCTCGCTACAATTTATTGTAACATAAATTGCCCGACTGAATCAAATAACGCAAACCGTTATTTAACGGTTAACGCGCAATGTGAGTAAAACTCACAAACTCTCCTCAATTTATATTTTTATATAAATTGTACTTTATTTATTGACTGCTGTATATTGATTGTTAAACTGGACTGTTAAATAGATTTGATTGAAAACGTAGTTATAGTTAATCTATGTACTGTTAATCAAATATGGTTCTGTATAACAGGATATTTCATTTCAAAATGAAATATGATATATATTATATTAGGTAACATCTGTGAATGCAGGGAGACAGGTTGGAGGAATCCGACTGGATTCCTCAACAATTATTTTACTGTTTTCATATATAGTGTTATATGATGTGTTATATAATCTGTTCTGGATTATGTGTGTTAGAATGATATTAATCATTGTTATTCGATATTTTACATATCATAAGAAACCCTGAGTTGTAAAAAGGAATATTTCAATATATATTGAAATAAAGGGATTTTATAAAATCACAGGATTTTACAAAAAGGAAATTATTTATAAAACGAACACGGTTTTATAAAAGGAAGTATTTATAAAACAAATAGAGTTTTATAAAAGGGGTATTTATTTAGAAAATAAATAGAATTGAAAAGGAGAATATTTATTTAGAAAATAAATAGGAATAAGGAATAAATATTTGTAACGGTAAATAGAAGTTGTAAATAGGAAATATTTGTAACGGTAAATAGAAGTTGTAAATAGGAAATATTTGTAACGGTAAATAGAAGTTGTAAATAGGAAATATTTGTAACGGTAAATAGAAGTTGTAAATAGGAAATATTTGTAATGGTAAGTAAAAGTTAAAAAAGGGAAATAGTTGTAACGGAAAACGTAGTTTATCAAAAGGAGTTAATCAAACGTAGTTTATAAAAAGGGGTTAATCGAATATAGAAATTAAGAAGTGAAGTTAAACAAAAATTAGAAACTGACTAGAAATTAGTAAGTTGAATAGTTTTCTGAGTGTTGATCTGATGTTGGTTTCGGCCTTCGGGGTTTATACTTAGAGAATTGTTCTCTTACTAGTTTACAGTTAGGGACTAATAGTTGTGGAATGATAGTGATGCGTAAATGAGGATTGGAAATGTTTTCCAATGTTGAAAATGTATATTTTCTAGTTTTAGAAAATAAGGAAATATGAATATATATATATATATGGTTGATGATTGGATCGATAATTCCATTTGGAATTAAGATCGTTGTTTGTACACCGACATATTTTCATTTGATAGTTAAATCACAGACAATCGAAGTTTTGACCATTTTACGTTGTTAATATGGAGAGACCGGTTGGATTATTATCCGAAGAACCACTCCGTATCGACATAAGCGTTGTGATCAAATACGATGAAGAAATTGAAGACGGAGTAAAGTGCAAGGGCTGTCCTATTTACAGAATAGTGCCTTCGGTTTCGTTCAGTCCCAGAACGAACGTATATGGACGAATGTCTGACAGAATAGTTCCAATGATCGAAAGAGTTGGACTGTACAAATATATATGGTGGCCAATGGATTTATTCCCTTCGCATAATATCCAGAATCTATTTGTGCAGATCCAACTAATGATTAACGGATCTGATAATGTGGCATTCAAAGTGATCATGTTATCAATGAATGGAAAGTAAGCGTAGCTTCTAGCCTCACATCTGGTAAATGACAAAAATCGGGCAGGCAGCATGGCTAAGTCGGTCGCACCGAAGTAGGGTGTATAATCACCTATCTAGAGAATATTCATTTGCTTCTTTAATCTATCAATGCTGTCCCATATATATACGGGAAACGGTTGCTGATCCCGACCGTTGGTGATGTACATTCGATACACTCAAGCGAAATGAGTGGTCGGTCATGTGTGGCTGAGTTGCAAGATGTTCTTGTTGAACTCCAGTGTATCATTCCTAGAGTACACTGATCGGAAGGTGGTTCCATACCTTGTCATAGTTGGAAACCCAATCATCCAATACGCACCTGCGGTTTTGATTGTATACTATATACGTAGAACGTGAGATGCAAGCGTTTCTACTAGACTGATATCTATTTGTATTTAGACATTATCATAATATCAGAATGATATTGCTTTTCAAAGATGTTTGGATTCTCATAAGGGAAAAACCCGTTCCGTATTCACGTCGTGGTCTTATGAGATATCATATACCTGTTTAAATGATTTGAGTTTACTCACACCAGTCACATGACTGACCCGGAGTTTATTTGTTTTGTCTTCCCTAAACTCTTGGGTGCCTAAATTTGTACGGGCAGTCAAGTAGTCGGGATTTACAGATGCACTTGGAGGGCTTGGAACAGGAGGCTTCAGCAGTCGATAGCTATTATTTATTCCGCTGTGATGTTATATGTTGTACTCTGAAAATGGTATGTATAAACAGTTATAACTTTGTATTTCAAAAGTTATGTTATATTTTATTCGTTCCGCTGAGAGATTCGTGTTACTCTGATGTTGTTGTTGTTGTCTTCTTCTTCTTCTATTCTAAGTTTATATCTTATCTATCCTCACCCTCTAATTTCTTTCACTAATTACCAGGATTTTTCGGTGTTTTGGTTATCGACATCGTGCTTATGTCGATAATCAAAGTCGCTCGAAATCCGGGTCATTACACGACGGCTTTTCTCTTCCATATAAACCATCATCAACCGGTCACTACTTCTCACCATTTGAAGGCATTTCAACCCGCTACAGTACACAAATATGTATATATGACATGCACGTCTAAATATATATGCACAAGCAATCTCACGCCTTCACGTCATCACACGTTTCAGTTTGTGCTACCTGAGCTTTCACGTCCTACTGCTTTTGATACTGTGTTGCGCCTAGTACAAATGCTTGCTTCAGCAAACTTCACATTCCAACTTCCTTCCCCCCTTTCATCTACACAAAGCACTCGAACTTCCCTTCCTTGAACACAGCTGAACCGTTCGTGTTGCCAAACGCTATTCTACTTCCCACAACTGCTGCGAACTATACAACACACGTCACTTCATGTTGCCGTTAGTTTCCATTTCAAGTTCGCTTCTCGTCCTTCACAGTCACTTCCTCGTCGTTAACTCCACCTTCTCACAATGATTGCACCTTGCAAGGTCCCCTCACCTAACTGTTCTCAGCCCATCATCACATGAACTCAGCATACCCCGAACTCCATGCTCTTGCTGCTATGAAACCTCACAATTTATATCGTCGTACTCTGGTTTTCCTCCTACCCTTCACGTCGGACTTTAGGGGACAACCCAACATGCCTCCTTCTTCCTGACACAAACTCCACCTCGCTATACAACAAAATAGTCCGCGCCTTCTAGAAGTTTCAGCAAGATTGGCTTTGAGTTTTGAAAATCCTGCGTTTGTCTTGAATTTTATTTTTAACTCGGCTAATATCGACTTTGATTTGCATCTTTCCGAAAAGCAAAATAAACGAAATTGGATGCTCCTATTTATAGGAGAAGGAGACTTCACAGTTAAGTATAATGTACATACTTCGCAGTTAAGTTTAGGGTAGGCACATCACCTTTACACTTCTTTCAACTGTTTCTTTGATTTGGAAAGCATAGCTGGTATTGAGTTGTCTTAGGCTAGCTGGTTTTTCTTATTCATGAAGTTTAGAGAATAGGTCTGCATTTCACCCAGTTGTGTATGTGCCTTTCGTTTTAATATAACATAATATGCAAGGAGATTTTGGTCACCAGTTTTGTATGGTAGCATTCGATCCTGCTTTTGTCGTTCATCAAAACAATACTAAAACTACCGGACTTTAAATTAATAACTCCTATCTTTCAATATTTACACACCAGCCTTTAATTTCCCTCTTATCATGTTAGGTTACGACATTCAGGTTTGCATTCACTATACCATATGATCTACATTTTAATAGATGTTGTTTGGCTAATACTCTTAGTATTTTCTTATGATTTTATTATTAGCATATACCTGTAACTTCCATATGAAGAAATATACAAAACTACCACATACGAGTTGCCACGGACAAAAATAAAAATACGAATATGTCGAGCGATGTGGCACGATCCTATAAATATAATAAAATAGACAAATTAGCTTATTTTGCGAAATGTCCTAAGTGCTGGCACAGGGTGCAAAATACATTAAATAAAAACTTGTTTATTTTCCAAATTAAAAATTTCAGAAAAATTCCATAAATTAAAATAAGTATATGTCTCACCAAATACGAAACCAGTATTTAATTATATTAAATAATCGTTATGGTTTATAAATGATTCGATAGAGACTTTCTGTAAATTTGATTTGAAAATAACTTACAACCTACTAGAAGCCACTTCCGTTAGAAAAATACAGTTCAATAGATTCCAACGTTTCTTGTTTTGAGGAAATTCGATTAATAACGGATCCTGTACACTCAGTTGAAGTTCAAATCGTAATATTACAAACTGTCGCGACGTTATGGGCTCGATTATAATTTACATTATAATTAATACGTTAAACTATCGTTATATTAAATATATTCGTTGTTATTCCTCGAATATAAACTAAAATGATTATCATATATTATCCAGATTACACAATACCGCATTTTCAATCATTTTCGACCAATTAATAGATAATTATATTATTCCATTATTTTTATTAATTAAATAATCTAAATTATTTAAATTCAAACCATTTAAATTACCAAACCAATACGTTACAACAATTAAATAAATAAATTATTAAATCGTTAAAATTATGGGATGTTACATTCTTCCCCCTTAAAAGAATTTCGTCCCCGAAATTACTAATGTAGAAAAATGCTTCAAATCTTTATTAACCAGTTTAAAAATCTTTTATTTTATTCCTCAGTTTCAGTTTCAACTGAATTAATTAATTTCAATTAAAAAATTAACTCATTCCCGTTAACGAAAATTTTAAAAACTACGAAAATTTTCTAACACCTTAAATCTTCGAAATTTTTTGCCATCGTCTCCTTTGCACGGCTCAATCGGTACAACTCCAACTTACCTATCTAGGCTTTCTCTAATCCCAAAGAAAATTAAACAGCCAAGCTGCTTTCCAAACAGGCTTATAAATCTCATATCCGAATATAATATAACTCGTACCTCTTTGCTGAGGATTCAACTCTATTTCTTCTATCTGTTATCATCTCAGCATACATAATTGTATCCCTAATTGATCTCTACTAAACTTATTCTCGAACTAAACAATTTGCCCATAACTAATCCAAATTCCATCGCAAACTCGAGCTCCATCCTCGATTCCAAAATTTTACTCAACAACGGTCCAATTCCATTCCATATTATCTCTAACCCAATCCAATTTTTTTATTTTAACTCAGTTTAAGTTCAATTTTGATTAATTTATTCACTCTTTTTTTTCCATTTCAATCTCTTTAACTTTATAAGTTAAATTTAAATTTCGAAATTTAAATTCCTGGGTTTTATTATTCAAACCATCTGAAATCATATATAACAATAGCAATTCAAAACATTTAAATTTCTAAACAACTTATTTCCTCAAAACAATTCAAAACAAAACTTGGTAGTAATCCATCATTTATAAAGTTGAAAATGAACGCCGATGATGTCCGGATCATCATCGGAATTATTTTCCAGCGATCGAAGTGAGTTCAATACTAAATCATTTCAAAACATATTTTATGACGACCGCCCATAGCCCACGCACTATACAAGAGGAATAGTGCGCTGAAAGGTGTGCCAAACAGCTAGGACGATCATCAAGGTATAGTAGATAAACGAAACATGTCGTAAACTCACAGAGCAAGGATAATATATAATAGAACATATACAACAGGTAGTGAGAGTGAAGCAGAAAACACTAAACTTTCATGATAAGAAGAAAGTATTTCCCATACACGTTGATAACAACAATAGTGTTTGTATAATTTGCCTCACTACAACACTCAGAGAAATAGCGAACAGTGGAAACAAATACTAGATAGTAGTAAAACTGGTACGTGAGCCTCTTGTTCGCCATCGATCAGCATCGTCGTCCACACAAATGAAATACCCGCCACTTGTTACTCAGTATGCATATCCACAACCGGATGAACATCCCAAGGTAATAAGAGGAAACATGAAACCTTGAGTTAGATAACAGTCTTATTGAGAGATAAAACAGTTAACAAACTTCACAATAAAGTATATGAGAATGGGTAAATAATCAACTAATTTACCCAACTTCAGAGAAGAACTCTCAATCTCCTTCCCCATTACATGACAGTGATAGCCTTTACAATCCATACACCCAAAGGAATAATAATTCAGTCACGGAAATTAAAGCATCCATTCATATATGGCAAAGCAACACAATCATGATCACAACATGCATTCAAACGTCCATGACTGGCCCTGGCTATCTCCGCCAACCTTGCTTTGGAAATCTCGTTATCGTATGACTGGCTAACAATTTGCCGTCAATTGTCAAGGACCACACACGACGTCCTAGTTCTAGCAAAACTCCACATGCTATACTCAACACATTCTACACGCTATACTCAACACGTGTCTAGGCCATACACGATGCCCAAGGCACTCGACCTACAATTGGTCTTCAATTGTACCTCTGCTTTGAGTCCGCTAGAACCTATGACAACGATAATTCCTCGACCTTCTCCTCTCTACTCGTTATCAATTACGACTATTAATTAGCTCAGAACACCTTAAAACTGTCACTTCACACGAACTTGATACATCCTTGAGTTGTCTCCCCATTTGTTGCATATAATGAACAACGAACACTTTTCAACACTTCCAAACTTCCCAATTGAATTCGTTTTGAAGTCACATCATCACCGGAAGTGTCTGACCAGAAATAGCCGACCAGAAATGGCAAAAATGGCGGACTAGAATAGGCCGGCCCACTTTGTTCTGACCTAACTTATGTCCGACCAAACTTTGTTCCGACCCAACTTTAGTCCGACCCAACTTCAGTCCGACCCAACTTCAATCTGACCCTACTTCAATCTGACCCAATTTCAGTCCGACCTAACTTTGGTCCGACCCAACTTTGGTCTGATCCAACATTGGCCCGATTCAAAACCCGCAAATTGCAATTCAACTCCGATTTCGACCAAAACTTTGCCAAACGATAAATCCGACGAAACTAACATATCTAATTCATCCAAAAGGATTACAAGCATGATATGAAATCAACAATATCATCAATATGACAATTCTATCCATGAAAATGTTAAATTCACCAAAATCACCACAAATATGCATATGAACAAAAACTATGGATCCTTGCACATTCATATGAAATATCATAGAAATTACTTATCTAAACTTAATTAATCAGATATAGGGTGACCCATATGAAAATGAACTTACCAATGCAAGGATCTAAGGAAAAAACACTTGAAGTTGATGAAAAACATGATCTAGTACCCATACACTTTATGGAATCCATGTGAGAGATGTAATCCACTCACCGATTCTCCAATACAAGCTAAAATGGTAGAATTATGAATCCGAACAGCGAGCAATTCAGACCAAACTATCGATCCAATGAATTCACCTTTGAAAGGATGTAGATCTAGCCTCCAATGGTGTAGATCTATGATTTCCCTCCTTAGATTTGGATTTTTAATGGAGGAAAGGTGTTAGAGGAAGGAGCACAACGCCACCAAATGAGGAAATGAAAAACTAAACTATTTTCCATACCCCCACCCCCAATTTATACCCTCCCATCAGCCCACTAATGGGCCTCTCCAATTTAGCCCATTATGACTTACCAAACCTGGACAGCCATTTGAAAAACCTTAAAACATCGATTTCTCCCCAACTGCTGAACCAAATCTCAAATGTAACCAATCTGCGGAAAGGCAATCATCAATTCCTTTCCAATGGCATAGGTCTCACTCTCTAATTTGACCCGAGTCAAAAGTTATGCCATGTACAAGGCTGACGAGGGCAAAATGGTGAAAAACAAAATCGGTAAAAATTATGGACGTGTCTCATATCCCCATAAGCAGCATATTAAAAGATGAGAATGATCCAACCCTCAGGGAATAAAATAAAAATACTTTACGATCTTCCGACACGTGAAAATACTGGCTGTTACATTCTCCCCCCCCCCCCCCCCTTCCTTTTAAGAATTTCGCGCCCGAAATTCCAAGCAAACACAAAAATTCCGCGTGCCTATCATCTTTGAGAAGCCAATTCTATCATCCAAACTAGCAAACATCAAGCCATGCATCCATAGCTTAATCCTAGTGTAAAGACCCGAAAATCCCCACCCTTTGAATTGACCATAAACCACACAGGTCTGATCCAAAAGTTGGAAATCCTCGAATACTTTAACTTTGGGCATACAACACCTCAGAATAATAACAGCATACTTTTATAAACATTATAATAATGTTACATCAAAGTACGGAATATCAGAGTACATTAGATAAATAATACACCGGAAGATTAAATTACAATAAACTAATACAATACACAGCGGAAGACCTTCTATGCTCTGGACACAGCTTTAAGCTTCGATCCAAAATCCTGCTTAAGAGATAAATATCTGCAAAAACCTAATGGACCGCCCGTGTGGAAAAGAGGGCACCCAAGTTTGCAAGCGAAACAAACTACAGCTCAGTCATGGGACTGGTGTGAGAAATCTTTCTTAACCTATTTAATACTAACAAGGCTAATCTCAGGACCATGCTGCTAACGCGGAACGAGTTTACTCCTTTGGATTGCCAGTGTAGAAATAAAGTAAATCGTTAAACAACGCAGTGCTTTTTAGAAAAATGAAACCATTATAAGACTCAAGTCCCATCACACAATGCAATGCAAACCGAAGGATAGAGTTTTACCTTATAATGGTCAAAAATGCTTGATACGATAAAACGAATTGATATTATTATTAGTGTGTATATGTTTTAAAAACATTTCAATCATAATATCAATCATAGACGGCATAGCTACCATATACTATGTCGCCATACTAGTTATACAATCAAAATCGCATGGGTCGTATTGGAAGTTGGATTTCCATCATGAACCAAGGCAAAAGATAGTCCTTACCGAATTCGAGACACTCTAGCCTGTGCCTCAGGAACAGAAAGCATCGTCCCTTGGATCTACAGCGTCGGTCCGCAAATATGTTAGTGGATTGGTAATGCCTGAAAAATTCGTTTCCCCTCCCTATGGGGCGTAAATAGAGCCACTAGGGACTCAAATAACCGAGGCGCCTCATTCCATCATCAACATAAGTAAAAATGTCAGGCCTTGTAAAAACCATGACACCACTCCTAGCTAGAAAGAAACGTATGTCCTTCATGCAGTCCTTACTCCCGTTTCTGGTTCATACCAAGGTGTGAGGCTCGCAGAGTATCTCTATACACAAAGCTATGCTATTTAAAGCTGTGATTTGATCATCAAGCACAAGGCTCTGCTTTTCAACAAAAACCTTGATCATTTACATCTTGGCATGCAACATTGTCAATCCATACCATACCATTGATTTCTGCCAATATATAACCTCTAAGCTCGTACGTCTTAGAGAAGGGTGTAAAACACCAAACAGATATATATTTAGCAGAGATCAACGAATTCAGTATAAAGGAATACAACATCAGACATACAATCCATTTACAAGTTCGTTCTGGGTCTGAACGAAACCGGAGCCACCTTATACCTCGCATATCCGAACAATCAACAATACGTCCGGACAACTGCCACTGGAACCTTCTCAAGGCAGCAACTCCAATCAAGGGCATCAGTAGTCCTCATCCATTCGATGTGAAGATCACCGGTCTTCAATCACCGTCTTCATCTTCTACTTTTAATCGTCGTAGTAATTATTCAGAATGGGTTAAACCCGGTCTTTCCGAATAACTCGCGTATTTTATAATAAAAATCAAGTGCTATAAAACACATCATACGCTACATTCCAATTCAGAATATTCTTTTAATTAGATATTCACATTATAGGGTAAAGATTCCCATTAATTTTTTCAAATATAAATCTTTTCAAATTTATTCTCTGATCTTTTTTTTAAAGATTCATTAAAACACCAATTTGGGTTTTAATATCCAAAATCGTTACTTTATGACTATTCAGATTTAAGAAATAAATCTTATCTTTAACTGGGTTAAAGAACAAATGTCATTTAAAAACATTGTTCATGATAAACCCTAAAATCATCTTCCATAAAATATGGAATCTTCACTGAAATCAAATCAATATATAATCGAAATAAATTTATGTATCAGACTATTAATATAAATGGAATAATGGCAAAGACTTTTAAGTTCCTTATATAGTAACGGTCTTCTTCTACAGAAGCTCATCTCGATTATTACCAAATGAATCCCATTCAATTCCTAATTTAATATATGTATTAAATTGGAAAACTTTACTTTGGAAAATTTCCACTTAAATCTTAATAAAAGATTTATAAATTCAAAATTATATTCTCACTGTAAATTGAGTTAAAGAACAAATATTGTTAAAAACACAGTTCATAATAAACCCAATTCACATTTCCTTTTTATTCCAATTATTAAATATAATTGAAAAACTCTAAAATCTTAATTAAAAGATTTATTTCTTTCATTCAATTTTAATTAAATATTAATTAATTAGAAAACTTAACTAAATCTTAATTAAAAGATTTATTCCTTTCATACAGGGTATAAAAATAGTGTTATTTAAGACACCATTCATGACAACCCAAATCCATATTATTTTATTTAATTCCAATTAAAGATTATTTAAATGGAATACTTCATTAAATCTTAATTTAAAGATTTATTCTAGTTCATAACTAGATCAATTCGATAAAAATATATTTTTTATCTTTTCAAATATGGATTTTTTTCATCCAAACTCTTTCCAAATCATTTATTATGATTTTACATAATTTTTCCATATTTTTAAAAAAATTATCAAGGCCTGTACAGTCGGTTTCCAAAAACGGCCAGCAAACTTCACTTACAACGACCTTTTCTAAAATTGATTTGGACATAATTCCAAATCCAACCGCTAGATTTCAAAACTCTTATATTCTTTTGAAAGACCTCTCGATACGAACCCAACGGTTCCAGCTGTAGAAGAATCCGACGGTCGGATCTTCCATTACGTCAATTTGAAGTTAATGGTCGAAATTCGCGAACGGTCGCTGGGCGGCGCATTCTATTCAGGCCATTAAATAAATATATAATTTATATATCGTTGATTTCTATTTAAATCATTTTATAAAAAATTTATGAATTCGTTTTAAAACGATTTTAACTTCATTTTTAATTTTAAATAAAAACTGTATATTCTATTTCTTTATTATATTAAAATAATAATATTTCCAAAATATTATATTTCGAAATCACTTCCTTTTTATATTCATTATAAAATGAAATAAATCGATCGATAAACGAATTCGGGTTAAAATGGTGTTTGCTACTTAATTCGGCTTCACATTTCTTCTTCTCTGAATATTATATAAAATATTCATTATTCTAAAATATTCTTTATTTTAATTTATATTAAAATATATTCTGAATCGGAATGTAACTCAATCAATTACCATACAATTTCAGTTGTATGGATTTCATACATCGCATTTATATATATAACAATAATGATACATAATAACCAAGCAATCCATTCACAACCAGAGTGAAATTTATAATTGTGTGAGCATTAAAATAAATAAATAAATAACGCTCAATACAAACTGTCAATCCATCTATTGACATACAGTTAAATATTGGGACTAGTGTATGTCATCCTAACACCTGTGTGCGGTTTCCAAACAACAGCAGTTCATCTAAATAGATTATTGGTTAATATGTTTAACCAATTTTCACTGTTAACATTATAAATGAATATTTATAATTTACTTTCAACAAACCATATATTAAATGTAAAATGGTATGGTCTATGACCTATTTATTTGACTAACGTAAATGACATGTTTATTTAACATGGACATGACCTAAATATATGTCGTTTTTAATGTAACACGACATTAATTTAAATATATGACATTTTTAAAATAAAATGACATAAATTACTTTTTTAATTCTATGATAAATGACATGATTCAAATATATTAATATTTTTAATTTACATGACATTTTTAAATAAAATGATATTTCTAATATAATGGCATTTCTAATATGATGACATTTCTAATTCACTAACATATTGATAATAACGTTTTTGAATAAACAAAACATAAAATGGTTTTTCTTCTACTACATGTAAATGGAAATGTTTTAAATAAAAAAAACATACAACTACAAATGATTCTTTTTGGCCAAAGGTGACATTCCAACATAAGATGTTATTTTCTTATATTGACAATTCAAGTATGACCTAACCAATAAAAATATTTTTTTCATTTTGACAAAAATGATATTTCATTTTGTCACAAATCTAATATGACAAATTTATTCTAATGGAACATTTATCACCAAAAATGACATTTTAATTCTAGTGAAATATTTACCATAAAAATGACATTTTAATTCTAATGAAACATTTTAATAATAAGAATGTTATTTTCCCTTATGTAACAATTTACAACAAAATGTTTATTTACCTTTTATTTATAAATCTAACATAATATGAAAATAAAATGTTTATTTTCATTTTGTATACAAAATCTAATGTAACTTTTCTTAACAAAAATGTTATTTAACCTTCCTCAACAAAATGCTATGTTATTTTCTCCAATGTCATATTTTATAACAAAAATGCTATTTTATTTCCAATGCATATTTTATATTCTTCTTTCATTTGTATCAAAATGCAAGTGAAAAATGTAACTTCTTAAACTAGGCTTTTATCTGCATCTAAATTGCAACAAAAGGGTAACTTTTTTAATTCATGTTTTATTTGCGTTAAAGAATGTAAATAAAAATGCAACTTTTAAATCAATATTTTATTCACATCAAAAAAATGCAAACAAAAATGTAACTTTCATTTTAATGTTTTTATTTACATCTAAATACAAACAAGAATGCAACTTTAATTAATGTTTTGTTTGCATCTAAAATTGCAAAACAAAAATGCAACCTTTATTTCCACCTTTTATTTGCATCAAAGAATGCAAATAAAAATTCAACTTTTGATTGCAATATTTTATTTGCATCAAAGAATGCAAATAAAATATAACTTTTTATTTCAATGTTTATTTGCATCAAAGAATGCAAATAAAAAATAAAATTTTCATTTTTAATGTTTATTTGCATCATAGAATACAAATAAAAAAATATAATTTTCATTTTTAATGTTTATTTGCATCAAAGAATGCAAATAAAAATAAAACTTTTAATTTCAAAGTTTATTTGCATCAAAAAATGCAAATAAAAGTATAACTTTTATTTCATGTTTTATTCCTGCATCTAAAATTCAAACAAAAAAGGTAATCTTTTTCTACAGTGTTTATTTGCATCTAAATATGCAAATAAAAATGTAATCTTTTTCTACGGTGTTTATTTGCATCTAAATATGCAAATAAAAATGAAATATTTTTCTACGGTGTTTGTTTGCATCTAAATATGCAAATAAAAATGAAATCTTCTTCTTTGAATTGACAATTTTATTTCAATTCAACAATATAAACAAAATGATACTTTTAATTGAATTGGCAAACTAGTTCAATTTAACAAATATGACTAAAATGGTATTTTTAATTGAATTGATAAACTAATTCAACTGAATAAAAATGACCAAAATAATATTTTATTCTACATTTCTGATACCACAAATTTGACACTTTTATATTTTGTTGATCGTTATACAACAAAAAGGACAATTTTTATTTGCTGGTTCTAATTCAACAAAGAGGGACAATTTTATTTGTTGATTCTAATTCAACAAAAAGGGGAAATTTTCATTTGTTGATTCTAGCAAACTATGAACATCAGAGTACACCATAAACAACAATCAACACATTCTAAATCACAAACATCGCAGATCCGAATTATCAACATACATACAATGATTTTCAAAGCTAGAAAAATAATTAAAATTTAATATAATTATTAAATCAGAATTCTCACATTAATTTTATCCTGAATTTTCAACGTGCTCTATTTCTATCTCGGTCTGTTCTGAAATGTAGATCTCGCTGATGCGATCCCAACGCATCTGAAATCGTTCGATTCTGATAAGAATTGAATAAGATATGATGGTTTTTATACCTCGATTTCATAATTAATTTAATTAATTAAATAATTACACACTAATTACACATGAAAATAATTTGGCCGCCTTCTTCTACATCGTATTCGCCTATAACACAAAAAGAACCGCCCTCGTCTTCCTAAGTCACGTACGCACGCCAAACCGGGACTCCAGAACTCGATCCACCATGCTCACGTCGACCATCGTTGGCTGCTCTCCTGGCGCCCCCGAACACGGTCAGCTCGCCGGCCCCCTCGCAACTGAAATCATTTTAGAACGGCGCGGGTTTGAGTGCTGAAATCGCTCAAACGGCAAAATCATCTTTAATCAAAACCGTACTGATTGAATGCTAATAAAAATCTCTACCAATTTCGTATATGAATCATGTTTTAATTGGGAGTGATTTGAGATGGATTGAGGATCAAAATCAGGAGCATTCTGGCCATTGGAAACGTTAGTGGCGGCTAGGTATTAGAATTAGGGTAAGTACGTATTGCATATACCCACCGTATTTATAGAGTATTTTCCATGTTATTTAATTATTTAATTCAAGAAAATATTTGTTTGTTGACACTAACCCCAAATCGAACCCAACGAATGTCGCCCCCAGCCAAGTACCCACGTCCCGGACACAATTGAATAGGTTTCGTAACCCAATTCTCCTGTTACGATATGTTTTTCTTTAATATAAATATAAAACATTTAATTATTAAATTTAAACGCACATTTAATTTTACCAGGGCCACATACTAACTCTAAAAATTACAGAAAAATTGTTTCTTTCTATTTTTTGACGATACGGTCATAACAAAACTAATTTCATCATATTATGAGACTGTTTGAAAAATGGCCATTTTCTGTTCGATCGAATTTGACTGAAATTGACAAAACACATTTTCTTTTGTCACGCTCACATATTAATTCTAAAAATTCTGAAAAATGGAATCTAGCAATAATTTGACATTCCGGTTCCAACAAAAGTGGTTTCGTCGAAAACGGAGGTCGTTTGAAAAATGGCTATTTTTGATATTAAAATATATATATATATAAATTCTACAGCGACTATTCTGAAAATTAAACTGGGCATAACTTTTGATTACCACTATGAAATTTAGATTTTTTGGATTCGTTGGTAAGATATTCTTAAATAGATTCACATATTTTTGGTTTCACTAAAATCCTGTTTATTTTGCATCCTGTACAGTCAGTTAAAGTTCAAATTCAAATATTCAAACTAGCGCGCTATTTCTAACTCCTTTTATAATTAAAATAAATCTATTCGTTCTAACTTCAATTAAAATAAATTTTTAGTCGTTATGATTTAAAATAAATCATTTTAACTATTTAAAATCCCATTAAAATTTCTAAAATAAAATTTTTAAATTGGTTCAGAATTTGCGGTTGTTACAATCTCCCCCACTTAAAATCTTTTCGTTCTCGAAAAGGAACGGAGCTAAATATTGTTTAATTAATAAACCAAATTTTCATTATTTTATTAGTTTTAATAATCTTATTAGTTGAACTAATATTCACACAACACAATCATTAATCAATTAGTTGATTAGCTTTTCAAATATAACTTTTATATATTCAAAAATCATATGTTCTAATATCGGATTATATATATATATATATATATATATATATATATATATATATATATATATAATCACAAATACGTTAATTATAAATTTTTCACTGTGAACTCATTCTAGGGCATTACTAACCCCATCTCTAATGAGTTTTTCTCATCCTAGGATACTACTGATCCTATCTCTAATGAGTATTCTTATTGGATATTACTAATCCAATCTCTGATGAGTCTTTTGTTCAGTTCTAACGAGTTGTACCCCAAAGATTTGAGCTAACCAGAGCTCTGATACCAGCTATAAAGGCCCGAAAATCCCCACCCTTTGAATCGACCATAAACCACAAAGGTCTGATCCAAAAGTTGGAAATACTCGAATACTTTAACTTTGGACATACAACACATCAGAACAATAACAGCAGACTTTTATAAACATTATAATAATGTTACATCAAAGTACAGAATATCAGAGTACATTGGATAAATAATACAGTGGAAGATTAAATTATAATAAACTAATATAATACACCGCGGAAGACCTTCTATGCTCTGGACACAGCTTTAAGCTTCGATCCAGAATCCTGCTCAAGAGATAAATATCTGCAAAAAGATACTCGACTGCCCGTGTGGAAAAGAGGCCACCCGAGTTTGCAAGCGAAACAAACTACAGGCCAGTCATGGGACGGGTGTGAGAAATATTTCTTAACCTATTTAATACTAATAAGGCTAATCTCAGGACCACGCCGCTAACGCGGAACGGGTTAACTCCATTGGATTGCCAGTGCAGAAATAAAGTAAATCGTTAAACAACGCAATGCTTTTTGGAAAAATGAAATCATTATAAGACTCAAGTCCCATCACACAATGCAACGCAAACCAGAGGATAGAGTTTTACCTTATAATGGTCAAAAATGCTTGATACGATAAAACGAGTTGATATTATTATTAGTGTGTATATGTTTTAAAAACATTTCAATCATAATATCAATCTCAGATGTCATAGCTACCATATACTATATTGCCATACTAGTTATACAATCAAAACCACATGGGTCGTATTGGAAGTTGGATTTCCATCATGAACCAAGGCAAAAGATAGTCCTTACCGAAATCGAGACACTCTAGCCCACGCCTCAGGAACAGAACGCATCATCCCTTGGATCTACAGGGACGGTCCACAAATATGTTAGTGGATTGGTAATGCCTGATCAATATGTTTCCCCGCCCTAGGGGGCGTAAATAGAGCCACTAAGGACTCAAATAACCGAGGAGCCTCATTCCATCATCCACATAAGTAAAAATGTCAGGCCTTATAAAAACCATGACACCACTCCTAGCAAGAAAGAAATGTATGTCCTCCCTGCAGTCCTTACTCCTGTTTCTGGTTCACATCGGGGTGTGAGGCTCGCTAAGTATCGCTATACACAAAGCTATGTTATTTAAAGCTGTGCTTTGATCATCAACCACAAGGCTCTGCTTTTCAACAAAAACCTTGATCATTTGGATCTTGGTATGCCACATTATCAATCCATACCATACCATTGTTTTTACCAATATATAACCTCTAAGCTCATACGTCTTAGAGAAGAGTTTTAAACACCAAACAGATATATATTTAGCAGAGATCAAAGAAAATAGTATAAAGGAATACAACGTCAGACATACAATCCATTTAGAAGTTCGTTCTGGGTCTGAACGAAACCGGAGCCACCTTATACCTCGCATATCCGAACAATCAACAATACGTCCGGACAACTACCACTGGAACCTTCTCAAGGCAGCAACTCCAATCAAAGGCATCAGTAGTCCTCATCCATTCGATTTGAAGATCGTCGGTCTTCAACCACCGTCTTCATCTTCGACTTTTAATCGTCGTAGTAATTATTCAGAATGGGTTAAACCCGGTCTTTCCGAATAACTCGTGTATTTTATAATAAAAATCAAGTGCTATAAAACACATCATACGCTACATTCCAATTCAGAATATTCTTTTAATCAGATATTCACATTATAGGGTAAAGATTCCCATTAATTTTATTAAAGATAAATCCTTTCAAATTTATACTCTGATCTTCTTTTTTTTTTTTAAAGATTCATTATAACACCAATTTGGGTTTTAATATCCAAAATCATTATTTTATGATTATTCATATTTAAGAAATAAATCTTATCTTTAACTAGGTTAAAGAACAAATGTCATTTAAAAACATTGTTCACGATAAACCCCAAAATCATCTTCCATAAAATGTGGAATCTTCACTGAAATCAAATCAATAAATAATCAATATAAATTTCTGTATCAGACTATTAATATAAATGGAATAATGGCAAAGCCTTTTAAATTCCTTATATAGTAACGGTCTTCTTCTACAGAAGCTCATCTCGATTATTACCAATCGAATCCCATTCTATTCCTAATTTAATATATGTATTAAATTGGAAAACTTTACTTTGGAAAATTTCCACTTAAATCTTAATAAAAGATTTATAAATTCCAAATCATATTCTCACTGTCAATTGAGTTAAAGAACAAATATCTTTAAAAAACGCAGTTCACAATAAACCCAATTCACAATTTCTTTTTATTCTAATTATTAAATATAATTGAAAAAACCTAAAATCTTAATTAAAAATTTATTTATTTCATTCAATTCTAATTAAATATTAATTAATTAGAAAACTTAACTAAATCTTAACTAAAAGATTTATTCCTTTCATACAGGGTATAAGAACAGTGTTATTTAAGACACCATTCATGACAACCCAAATCCAAATTATTTTATTTAATTCCAATTAAAGATTATTTAAATGGAATACTTCATTAAATCTTAATTTAAAGATTTATTCTAGTTCATAACTAGTTCAATTCGATAAAAATATATTTTTATCTTTTCAAATATGGAATTTTTTCATCCAAACTCTTTCCAAATCAATTATTATGATTTTACATAATTTTTCCATATTTTTAAAAAATTTATCAAGGCCTGTACAGTCGGTTTCCAAAACGACCACCAAACTGCACTTACAACGACCTTTTCTACAATTGATTTGGACATAATTCCAAATCCAACCATTAGATTTCAAAACTCTTCTATTCATTTGAAAGCTTTTTTCGATACGAACCCAACGGTTCCGGTTTTAGAAGAATCTGACGGTCGGCGCGTTCTATTCAGGCCATTAAATAAATATATAATATATATATATATATATATATCGTCGATTTCTATTTAAATCGTTTTATAAAAAATTTATAAATTCGTTTTAAAACGATTTTAACTTCATTTTCAATTTTAAATAAAAACTGAATATTCTATTTCTTTATTATATTAAAATAATAATATTTCCAAAATATTATATTTCGAAATCACTTCCCTTTTATATTCATTTTAAAATGAAATAAATCGATCGATAAACCCATTCGGGTTAGAATGGCGTTTGCTACTTAATTCGGCTTCACATTTCTTCTTCTCTAAATATTATTTAAAATATTCATTATTCAAAAATATTCTTTATTTTAAAAGACTCTTTATTTTAATTTATATTAAAAGATATTCTGAATCGGAATGCGACTCAGTCAATTACCATACAATTTCAGTTGTATGGATTTCATACATCGCATGTATATATATATATATAACAATAATGATACATAATCACCAAGCAATCCATTCACAACCAGAGTGAAATTTATAATTATGTGAGCGTTAAAATAAATAAATAAATAAATAACGCTCAACACAAACTGTCAATCCATCTATTGACATGCAGTTAAATATTGGGACTAGTGTATGTCATCCCAACACCGGTGTGGGGTTTCCAAACAACAACAGTTCATCTAAATAGATTATTGGTTAATAAGTTTAACCAATTTTCACTGTTAACAATATAAATGAATTTTTATAATTTTCTTTCAACAAACCATATATTAAATGTAACATGGCATGGTCTATGACCTATTTATTTGACTAACATAAATGACATGTTTATTTAACATGGACATGACCTAAATATATGTCCTATTTACTGTAACACGACATTAATTTAAATATATGACATTTTTAAAATAAAATGACATAAATTACATTTTTAATTCTATGATAAATGACATGATTCTAATATATTAATATTTTTAATTTACATGACATTTTTAAATAAAATGATATTTCTAATATAATGGCATTTCTAATATGATGACATTTCTAATTCACTGACATATTGATAATAATGTTTTTGAATAAACAAAACATATAATAGTTTTTCTTCTACTACATGTAAATGGAAATGTTTTGAATAAACAAAACATACAACTACAAATGGTTCTTTTTAACCAAAGGTGACATTCCTACATAAGATGTTATTTTCTTATGTTGACAATTCTAGTATGACCTAACCAATAAAAATATTGTTTTCATTTTGACACAAATCTAATATGACAAAAATGATATTTCATTTTGTTACAAATTTAATATGACAATTTTATTCTAATGGAGCATTTATCATCAAAAATGAAATTTTAATTCTAATGAAACATTTACCATAAAAATGACATTTTAATTCTAATGAAACATTTTAATAATAAGAATGTTATTTTCCATCATGTAACAATTTACAACAAAAATTTTATTTACCTTTACTTTATAAATTTAACATAATATGAAAATAAAATGTTTATTTTCATTTTGTATACAAAATCTAATGTAACTTTTCTTAACAAAAATGTTATTTTAACCTTCCTCAACAAAATCCTATGTTATTTTCTCCAATGTCATATTTTATAACAAAAATGCCATTTTATTTCCAATGCATATTTTATACTCTTCTTTCATTTGTATCAAAATGCAAGTGAAAAATGTAACTTCTTAAACTAGGCTTTTATCTGCATCTAAATTGCAACAAAAGGGTAACCTTTTTAATTCATGTTTTATTTGCATTAAAGAATGCAAATAAAAATGCAACTTTTAAATCAATATTTTATTCACATCAAAAAAATGCAAACAAAAATGTAAATTTCATTTTAATGTTTTTATTTACATCTAAATACAAACAAGAATGCAACTTTAATTAATGTTTTGTTTGCATCTAAAATTGCAAAACAAAAATGCTACCTTTATTTCCACCTTTTATTTGAATCAAAGAATACAAATAAAAATTCAAATTTGTATTGCAATATTTTATTTGCATCAAAGGATGCAAATAAAATATAACTTTTTATTTCAATGTTTATTTGCATCAAACAATGCAAATAAAAAATAAAATATTCATTTTTAATTTTTATTTGCATCAAAGAATGCAAATAAAAAAATATAATTTTCATTTTTAATGTTTATTTGCATCAAAGAATGTAAATAAACATATAACTTTTAATTTCAAAGTTTATATTCATCCAAAAATGCAAATAAAAGTATAACTTTTATTTCATGTTTTATTCCTGCATCTAAAATTCTAACAAAAAAGGTAATCTTTTTCTACAGTGTTTATTTGCATCTAAATATGCAAATAAAAATGTAATCTTTTTCTACGGTGTTTATTTGCATCTAAATATGCAAATAAAAATGAAATCTTTTTCTACGGTGTTTATTTGCATCTAAATATGCAAATAAAAATGAAATTTTCTTCTTTGAATTGACAATTTTATTTCAATTCAACAATATAAACAAAATGATACTTATAATTGAATTGGCAAACTAATTCAATTTAACAAATATGACTAAAATAATATTTTTAATTGAATTGACAAACTAATTCAATTCAATAAAAATGACCAAAATAATATTTTATTCTACATTTCTGATACCACAAATTTGACACACTTATATTTTGTTGATCGTTATACAACAAAAAGGACAATTTTTATTTGTTGGTTCTAATTCAACAAAGAGGGACAATTTTATTTGTTGATTCTAATTCAACAAAAAGGGGAAATTTTCATTTGTTGATTCTAGCAAACTATGAACATCAGAGTTCACCATAAATAACAATCAATACATTCTAAATCACAAACATCGCAGATCCGAATTATCAACATACATACAATGATTTTCAAAGCAAGAAAAATAATTAAAATTTAATTTAATTATTAAATCAGAATTCTCACATTGATTTTATCCTGAATTTTCAACGTGCTCTGTTTCTATTCCGGTCAGTTCTGAAATGTAGATCTCGCTGATGCGATCCTAACGCATCTGAAATCGTTCGATTTTGATAAGAATTGAATAAGATATGATGGATTTTATACATCGATTTCATAATTAATTAAATTAATTAAATAATTACACACTAATTACACTTGAGAATAATCTGGCAACCTTCTTCTACATTGTATTCGCCTGGAACCCAAAAAGAACCGCCATCGCCTTCTTAAGTCACGCACGCACGCCAAACCGGGACTCCAGAACTCAATCCACCATGCTCACGTCGACCGCCGTTGGCTGCTCTCCTGGTGCCCCCGAACAAGTTCAGCTCGCCGCCCCCCTCGCGACTGAAATCATCTCCGAACGGCGCTGTTTGAGTGCTGAAATCGCTCAAACCGTAAAACCATCTTTAATCAAAACCGTACTGATTGAAAGCTAAAAAAAATTCTCTACCAATTTCGTATATTGTAACACCCTATGTCCATTAATGTCACTCACAAAGGGAATGCATCAATGTCCATGAAGCGTTATTGTTGTATAGAACAGATAAATTACAAGAATAAATAAATAAAACAACACAGCGGAAGATAAAACTTATTTCATAGCATCATAACTCAAAACAAGCTTACATAAGTAGTCTCCAAAACCATTACTACAGGATCAGTAGTCTTTTCCAAAAACTTCAAAGTACATAAAGAAGCAAATACTTAAATAAAATAAATGCATAAATCCCCACTGAGCATAAGCAAAGCTATAAAGATGAGAGAGTCCAAAGCGATACATTTACTCTTTTCAAGCAACTGAAAGAAATCGGCACTAAGCTGTAGTATTCCCTCCTTGCAAACCTGAGGGGGGGGGGGGAAGGAAAGAAAAGAGGTGGAAACAAAACGGGTCAGACATAAAGTCTGACGAGTCCAGTAATTTTAACAAATAATAGGTAAGGTAAATGATCAAGACATAAATAGGCATCATGATATGGCTGTAACATAGATAAGGTAGATAAAAAGGATGGACAAGATGATTCTGTTCCTAAGTACTAAGACAATCCTACACCTTGGCTAAGCGAACAGCCCTCCAAGTACTAACCCCGAAGACCGAAGTCAACATCAGACTAGCACCCAAAGGACTATCCAACTCAACCAACATGTATTTCGTTACACCTCACTTTTGCTAAGTTACACCACATTACTTAATTACACCGCACATCTACTAGTCTCTATTTACTAAAGGCTGATCCCTTCCCACTAACTGTACCCACATTTCAAAATTGGTAGTTACTTGTACTTAGCTGCCATCGTAGGTGTCGGCTTGCTCCTACCATACCCTTACCCTACCCAATCGATCGGCTCCCTAAACCCCGTAGGCACCCGTGCTGGCCCCACAGTGGGGTGTATCACTCCCCAAAGTGGCAACCCCGATACCAACATAAAATGCATGGCCATACCTACACAATGCAACAACGTCTTACCTACCAGCCCGGACACATGCACGCACATGAACCCGTTGGACTCGCGTTGCCACCGCTATTCACGTTTTGACCTCTTACATTCAAGTCCAGTAAGCGTGCCCCAACCCCGGCCTAGTACCGGTCCCAATTAGATACTCAAACGGGTTACTGGTTGAAACGGGTCCCCCATCTGACACAAGCCTCCCACCTATGCTTGGTCCCCACTAGGTTTTTCTCCCACTTAACCATTTTAATTTAAATGTCCATGTCTTACACATGCGATGGTTAAGTCCATACTTACATGTCATAATTTACATGTCTTATCATATACCGGTTAAGTCCATATTTACATGTCATAATTTACATGTCACCCCACTTAACCCTCTAACCATAGCCATGCCTTATTATGGTTAGTATTCCTTGATTCATTCCTTATGACGAATGGTGCATGACCTCCCACATTAGACCGAATGCTTTGTGGCCGCTGGATTTGCCGGGGCGTCCGGGCAGTCTTACGCCACAAACCGGGTCTAACCTCGTGTCATTAACCATTGCGCCTGCAATTCATTCCTTTGACCTCTCACATTAGACGTCCAATTGTGGCAGCTGGATTTGTCGGGCGATTCCGGGCAATCCTACGCCATAATTGCGCCTAACCTCGTGTCAAAGGTTTATTAATAATCGTATTTCACTCATACCCAATTTTCATGTCATGTATATCCAATTAAACATATAATCATGTTTATAATATTGCCTATTCCAAATTGTCACTAATTACATATTAATTTGCCTTAATTACAAATTTACAATTATAGGCAATTTCATCAATTCCGTGTAATTCATACCCAAATATGCCAATTTCACATATTATCCAACTATCCAGAATATCCAATAATATCCAATTTTCCATATTTCACATATTCCCATCGTTCCCACGTATTTGCATTCGCGCGTATTTTTAACATACGCTTGAAGGTAGCCTAGATCCAAAAATAAAAGGAATAGGGATAAGAAGAGAGAATCAAATCACAGAAAATTGGTATTAACACAACATCATGAAATAAAGGGGCTTGTAAACTGGCATAGAGGCATAATGACATATTCAACATGAATAAACTGATAAAGGTATGAACTTTACATAGAAACATAGGCATATGATGACATGAATCAAAAAGGTGAAGACTTGAATGAGATTTAAATTACATACATACATATGAATCCTCTTTACAACTTCATCATTTTACTTTTAATCCCATTATATTGTGAAAATCACCGTATTCACCTTTCGTGGTTAAAGAATAGAATTATGCACTGGAATTGGTGTAGAAACGTTGCGGTGTTGCTGATTTACCTTCTTGAATTGTTGTATAAGCTCTAATCTTTAATTTGAGTTGAAGTTGAATACTTGAGATTTGATTTAGAGGCGGCGGCTAGGGTTTAAGAGAGAGTTTGACAGCATAATGGTGTCATAGATAATATTTATGAATTAGGGTTAGGTCTTAGGGTGTATATATAGGTGTAGGAAGTTATTTAGGACCATTTGATTAACCGTGAACCATGAGAACCATTCAGATGCCACATCTGCCTTTGAGTGAATCGGCCCACGGGTTGACAGCCAAACACCCTGAATCAACCCCTAGTCGACCCAGCAGGGCTCGGCTCGACCTCAAAAATGGGCCGGTTCGGTTATTCCCCCTCCCAATTTGTTGTTTTGAACTTTTTTGCATATTTATTTGTTTAATTTTTATTATATATATATATATATATATTTCTCTCATATGCATACAAACTTCAAGGCTTAATAACATCTTCATAAGTTATCCGTTTTGTGCAAACCAAATGTCTATTTTGACCCAAAATTTTGAAACGAACATAATAGCGCAACCCATTTCACTTAATTCTTTTCTAAAAATTAAGTATACTTTAATTTGTTAATTTTAATGTTATAAAATTACGAGGTGTTACATTCTCCCCTCCTTAAAGGATTTCGTCCCCGAAATCTCCAAGTTAAGAAGAATGTATCCTACTATCCAATCCTACTATCCAATCATCCATCTACTCAACCATCATCCACAAGCATCCATTGTCCTTAAAAGATTTCTAATTCTTTTCATGTACATATGCATAGTGTGTGTATATGTCTGTATTCTAATGCAAAATCAGGCGGCCCACAGATTCAGTCGACCTCCTTAATGCAAATAATGATAGTGCCATGTATCCATCATGTATTCAAAGAACCCTATACATATCATTACTACATGTGTGCACAACCATTCATTTAAATGTAACATCCATATGATACACACATTCAATGTACATTAATTTTACTAAATACATCCATTTATATGCAATATGTAATATGAATGTGACTGAGCCGATCTAGTGCCTAAAGTGTGTGTATATGCATCCACGAGCAACCGCTAGCAAACACATGCATCCACATGCATCCACCATACATAACATGTCTCAAACACATGTTTCAACCATAGGACTACCCTATCTAAAGGTCAAAGATAATAGCGAGAGGACATGCTAAAGATAGAACAAGTACGAGCTAAGCGATAAAGGAGAAATTAAAAGATATACCCTCGAAAAGAAAAGGGTACAATGAATGCATCTTCTCTTCCGTCTCCCAAGTAGCGTCGCTCTCATCATCTCCCCATTGCACTTGACTATCTTGACCTCTTGATTCCTCAACTTCTTAATCTGCGACCCAAGAATGCATGTAGAAGCTCGTCGAATCATCACATCACGCTCTATCTCCACATCTCTAACCAAGCTCGGCTCTACCTCTTCCGCGTTCTCATGCAAGCACTTCCTCAAATGTGATACATGGAATACGTCGTGTACACCACTAAGTCTCTCGGGCAACTCCGCTCTATACGCCATTTGTCCAATCCTCTCCTTAATAGGGAACGGCCCTACGAACCTTGGTGCTAACTTCCCAACTGACCCAAAGCGAACAACATTTCGTAAGGGAGACACCTTGATAAAGACCATGTCCCCAATATCAACCTCAAGATCTGTCCTCCTCTTGTCCGCGTACGATTTCTGCCTATCTTGTGTCGTCTTCATCCTCCTTTGAATCAAATCAATCTTTTTCGAAGTCTCTCTAATCATATCGGGCCGAAGCAAGATCTTATCCGTAGATTCCCACCAACATGTAGGTGAATGACACGGCCTTCCATAAAGAGCCTCGAAAGGTGCCATGCCAATGCTAGACTGAAAACTATTATTATACGCGAACTCCACCAAAGGAAGATGCTCCTCCCATGTACCTCTGAAGTCTAAAACACATAGCCATAAAAGGTCCTCTAAAATACGATTCACCCTCTCGGTATGGCCGTCCATCTGAGGATGATATGCGGTGCTCAAACATAACTGAGTCCCTACCGCCTCTTGCAAGCACTTCCAAAACTCGCTAGTAAAGATAGGATCGCGATCGCTCACTTTGCTAGAAGGAACACCGTGCAAACGAACTATCTCTCGAGTGTATACGGAGGATAACCATGGAGCAGTCCTCTTACTTTTCATGGGAATGAAATGGCCGCTCTTAGTAAGTCTGTCTACCACGACCCAAATCCCCGTATTACCCTTCCTCGATCTTGGTAACCCATCGTCAAAGTCCATCGAGACACTCTCCCACTTCCATTGTGGGAGCTCCAATGGGTGAAGCATCCCACTGGACTCCTTTTGCTCTTCTTTTACTTGTTGGCACACCAAGCATCCAGCGACAAACTCAGCCACATCCCTCTTCATACCGGCCCAAAAGTAAACTCGTCTCATGTCCATGTACATCTTGTCCCCACCGGGATGAATGGTCATCTTCGAACGATGTGCATCATCCAGAATGGTCTTCCTCAAGTTCTCATCTCGTGGTACACAAAGTCTACCGTCCCTATGTAACCAACCCTTATCATCTAGGGTATACCTACTGAGATGGCTCGATGACTCCCCCCTTATGAGCTTCTCTACTAACTCAACCAACTATGGGTCATCTCGTTGTGCCTCACCAATCGGTCGCAAAAGCGTAGGTCTGACCTCTAAGGATGCTAGCAAACCGGGTACAAAGTCAATGGAAGGTCTAAAGTCAAACGTAGAGATGAATTCTAAGCTTCGCCACTCAACAAACAACGGACTCAAGGACAACCTTTTCCTACTTAAGGCGTCTGCCACCACGTTACCCTTGCCAGGGGTATATGCTATCTCGAAATCGTAGGACGCTAAGAATTCCATCCACCTTTGCTGCCTTAAGTTCAAGTCCTTCTGAGAGAACAAGTATTTTAGCGGTTTGTGGTCTGTGAACAATTCGAATTTCTCGCCAAGAAGATAATGGCGCCAAGACTTAAGCGTGAAAACAATAGCGGCCAACTCTAGGTCATGTGTAGGGTAATTTCTCTCATGCGCTCTCAACTGCCTTCCTCTATAGGCTATTAACCTCCCCTCTTGCATTAAGACTGCGCCTAGTCTTGTCCCACAAGCATCGGTATAAACGGTAAATGGATTACTCCCATCTGGCAACACTAAGACTGGGGTTGTGGTCAAAACTCTCTTTAAACGTTGGAACGCATCATCACAATCTAAGTCCCACATGAAAACTAGGTTCTTCTTCGTCAAACGCGTCAATTGGGCTGATATATTTGCGAAGTCCTTGATAAACTTCCTATAGTAGCCAGCCAACCCCAAGAAACTCCTCACCTCGATAGCATTTTTAGGGACCTTCCAATCTTGGAAGGCCACCACCTTCGCGGGATCCACAGTTATCCCTTCTTTGGAAACCACGTGCCCTAAGAATCGCACTTCCTTCCTCTAAAAGTGACATTTAGAAAATTTATCTTTAAGATTATGCGCTCGAAGGGTCTCCAACACTTACCTAAGACGTAGGGCATGCTCTTCCTCGCTCTTAGAAAAGATCAAGATGTCATCCACAAAGACCACCACGAATTTATTAAGGTACTCCCTAAACACCCTACTCATCAAGTCAACAAAGTATGCGGGGGCGTTTGTCAAACCGAAGGGCATCACAAGCCACTCATAGAAACCGTCCGGAGTCCTAAAGGCAATCTTGTCTATGCTATCCTCACCCACTCTCAATTGATGGAAACCGGTGGCTAAGTCCAACTGCGAAAACACTGAGGCGCCAATTAACTGATCGAAGAGATCGTCAATCCTCGGCAGTGGGTGCCTATTCTTCTTAGTAAGCTTATTAAGTTCTCTATAGTCCAGACAATGTCTAAGGGACCCATCCACCTTCGTGAAAAATACTACTGGAGCACCCCACTCCGATATACTACGTCTTACGAACCCCTTCTCAAGAAACTCCCCTACTTGCTTATTGAGTTCCCTCCTCTCACGAGGAGCCATGTGGCGTACTGGCAGAGATACGGGTTTTGCATTGTCTACAAGATAAATACGAAAGTCTATCTCACGTTTTGGGAGTAGATCCCTCACCTCATCGAAGACATCAACATATTCACGGACTATACGAACAGAATGTAAATCATCATTGGACGCGTCAAGTGACTAAAGATATCTAAGCATCACCGATCCTCTAGGGTCACAAGAAATATCAAGGGTCTTTGCACTACGAGTCAACAATTTTACTACCCTTCGTTCACAATCTAGGATGGCACCGTGTCTGGCTAGCCAATCCATCCCTAGAATCAATCCATAGCCCATGAAACCAAGCCAAAAGCATTACATTCAAAACCAACCCCTAAGATAGACAATCTCAAATCCCTACAAACCATGGATAAATGAGCCGACCCACCAATAGGATTTGAGACTACAATGGGATCCACAATGGGACGAGTATTTAAGTGTAGTGTTTCAACTAATGATGTAGAGATAAACAAATGTGATGCGCCAGAATCGAATAAAGTACGGACAGGATGATCAAACAAGAAAATCAAACTTTCGACAGAAATTTTTCTACCTCCTTCATGTCCCGGAGCCATGAGAGCGTGAACCTTCCCTTCCGAAGTAGAACCTGCCCTCTGCCCTTGCTTCTTAAGATAGTCCTTGACAGTATGACCTGGATCACGACAATGATAACAAGCGAACTTTTTCTTCTTCTTCCTACAGTCTTTCTTCAAATGGTCGGGTATCCCACGGTTGTGACACTTCCTCTTTTCTTTACCACCTTTCTTTTGTTGTTGGGCTTTCTTTGGATCCTCCTTCTTATCTTGCGGCCTAAAAGTACTTACACCCTTCTCTTCTTCATGCATGTATGCCATATCAACAAGCTTTTCATACGTAGCCCTCATTGGAATGTCGGACATAGCCAAACTGTGAAGCGGTTCATTTTGGCCCTTTGCAAACCTCAAGGCCTTCTTGTGAGGCGTATTCACCAACTCTAGTCCAAATCTCACCAACTAATTAAATTCGGTCGCATACTCCTTCACGGTCAAATTTTTCTACTTCAATGTCAAGAACCTCTCCATGTACATACTCTCCTCAGCTTGAGAAAGGAATTTCAACTCAAACCTTCCCCTAAAATCTGCCCACATCTCTACAGAATGCTCTCCATTAGTAATCTCCCACCAAAACGAAGCTTCGTCCTTCATCAACCTAGCAGCCAATTGGACCTTCCTACAATCGTCCAAATCGAAAATGCCAAACATATATTCCACTTCTTTCAACCAATTTCTAGCTTCAACAAACGTTTCAGACCCACTAAAAGGTTTTCCACCCATCGAACGAAAGTCTTTACATATCTTGGAGAAAGCATTTCCACGCGGAGGAATGACTGGATGGGGGAGGAGGTGGAACGTCGGCCGGACCCGCGGCAGCGGCCCTAGCCTCGAGATATTGACGAAACCAACCGGGTACATGAACACCCTCTAGTATCTCAGATGCTCCAGACATGCTGAAAAGAAAAAGAAAGAGTTTCAAAACAAGGGAAGTGAAAGAGAGATGTATGGCTTGCGGGGATTATGCTCTTTAAATTAAACTTTCCTTGAAAATAGCTTCTTCAAAACAAGTTTTTTTTTTTTTAAAATACTTTCTGGGAGAATAATACCTTTGAAATAACTTTTCAAAACTTTTTATCTGTTCTCGTAACCATAGCTCTGATACCACGTGTAACACCCCATGTCCATTAATGTCACTCACAAAGGGAATGCATCAATGTCCATGAAGCGTTATTGTTGTATAGAACAAATAAATTACAAGAATAAATAAATAAAACAACACAGCGGAAGATAAAACTTATTTCATAGCATCATAACTCAAAACAAGCTTCAAAGTACATAAAGAAGCAAATACTTAAATAACATAAATGCATAAATTCCCACTGAGCAAAAGCAAAGCCATAAAGATGAGAGAGTCCAAATCGATACATCTACTCCTTTCAAGCAACTGAAAGAAATCGGCACTAAGCTGTAGTATTCCCTCCTTGCAAACCTGCGGGGGGGAAGGAAAGAAAAGAGGTGGAAACAAAACGGGTCAGACATAAAGTCTGGCGAGTCTAGTAATTTTAACAAATAATAGGTAAGGTAAATGATCAAGACATAAATAGGCATCATGATATGGATGTAACATAGATAAGGTAGATAAAAAGGATGGACAAGATGATTCTGTTCCTAAGTACTAAGACAATCCTACACCTTGGCTAAGCGAACAACCCTCCAAGTACTAACCCTGAAGACCGAAGTCAACATCAGACTAGCACCTAAAGCACTATCCAACTCAACCAACATGTATTTCGTTACACCGCACTTTTGCTAAGTTACACCACATTACTTAATTACACCGCACATCTACTAGTCTCTATTTACTAAAGGTTGATCCCTTCCCACTAACTGTACCCACATGACAAACTTGGTAGTTACTTGTACCTAGCTGCTATCGTAGGTGCCGGCTTGCTCCTACTACCGCTAAGGTACCCTTACCCTACCCATTCGATCGGCTCCCTAAACCCCGAAGGCACCCGTGCTGGCCCCACAGTGGGGTGTATCACTCCCCAAAGTGGCAACCCCGATACCAACATAAAATGCACGGCCATACCTACACGATGCAACAACGTCTTACCTACCAGCCTGGACCCATGCACGCACATGAACCCGTTGGACTCGCGTTGCCACCGCTATTCACGTATTGACCTCTTACATTCAAGTCCAGTAAGCGTGCCCCAACCCCGGCCTAGTACCGGGCCCAATTAGATACTCAAATGGGTTACTGGTTGAAACGGGTCCCCCATCTGACACAAGCCTCCCACCTATGCTTGGCCACCACTAGGTTTTTCTCCCACTTAACCATTTTAATTTAAATGTCCATGTCTTACACATGCTATGGTTAAGTCCATACTTACATGTCTTATCTTATACCGGTTAAGTCCATATTTACATGTCATAATTTACATGTCACCCCACTTAACCCTCTAACCATAGCCATGCCTTATTATGGTTAGTATTCCTTGATTCATTCCTTATGACGAACGGTGCATGACCTCCCACATTAGACCGAATGCTTTGTGGCCGCTGGATTTGCCGGGGCGTCCGGGCAGTCTTACGCCACAAACCGGGTCTAACCTCGTGTCATTAACCATTGCGCCTGCAATTCATTCCTTTGACCTCTCACATTAGACGTCCAATTGTGGCAGCTGGATTTGTTGGGCGATTCCGGGCAGTCCTACGCCATAATTGCGCCTAACCTCGTGTCAAAGGTTTATTAATAATCGTATTTCACCCATACCCAATTTTCATGTCATGTATATCCAATTAAACATATAATCATGTTTATAATATTGCCTATTCCAAATTGTCACTAATTACATATTAATTTGCCTCAATTACAAATTTACAATTATAGGCAATTTCATCAATTCCGTGTAATTCATACCCAAATATGCCAATTTCATATATTATCCAACTATCCAGAATATCCAATAATATCCAATTTTCCATATTTCACATATTCCCATCGTTCCCACGTATTTGCATTCGCGCGTATTTTTAACATACGCTTGAAGGTAGCCTAGATCCAAAAATAAAAGGAATAGGGATAAGAAGAGAGAATCAAATCACAGAAAATTGGTATTAACACAACATCATGAAATAAAGGGGCTTGTAAACTGGCATAGAGGCATAATGACATATTCAACATGAATAAACTGATAAAGGTATGAACTTTACATAGAAACATAGGCATATGATGACATGAATCAAAAAGGTGAAGACTTGAATGAGATTTAAATTACATACATACATATGAATCCTCTTTACAACTTCATCATTTTACTTTTAATCCCATTATATTGTGAAAATCACCGTATTCACCTTTCGTGGTTAAAGAATAGAATTATGCACTGGAATTGGTGTAGAAACGTTGCGGTGTTGCTGATTTACCTTCTTGAATTGTTGTATAAGCTCTAATCTTTAATTTGAGTTGAAGTTGAATACTTGAGATTTGATTTAGAGGCGGCGGCTAGGGTTTAAGAGAGTTTGACAGCATAATGGTGTCATAGATAATATTTATGAATTAGGGTTAGGTCTTAGGGTGTATATATAGGTGTAGGAAGTTATTTAGGACCATTAGATTAACCCTGAACCATGAGAACCATTCAGATGCCACATCCGCCTTTGAGCGAATTGGCCCACGGGTTGACAGCCAAACAGCCTGAATCAACCCCTAGCCGACCCAGCGGGGCTTGGGTCGACCTCAAAAATGGGTCGGTTCGGTTATTCCCCCTCCCAATTTGCTATTTTGAACTTTTTTGCATATTTATTTATTTAATTTAATTTTATATGTATATATATATATATATTTCTCTCATATGCATACAAACTTCAAGGCTTAATAAAATCTTCATAAGGTATCTGTTTTGTGCAAACCAAATGTCTATCTTGACCCAAAATTTTGAAACGAACATAATAGCGCAACCCATTTCACTTAATTCTTTTCTAAAAATTAAGCATACTTTAATTTGTGAATTTTAATGTTATAAAATTATGGGGTGTTACATATATGAATCATGTTTTAATTGGGAGTGATTTGAGAAGTATTGAGGATCAAAATCAGGAGCATTCTGGCCATTGGAAACGTTAGTGGCGGCTAGTTATTATAATTAGGGTTAGTACGTATTGCGTATACCCACCGTATTTATAGAGTATTTTCCATGTTATTTAATTATTTAATTCAAGAAAATATTTGTTCGTTGATACTAACCCCAAATCGAACCCAACGAATGTCGCCCCTAGCCAAATACCCCCGTCCTTGACACAATGGAATAGGTTTCGTAACCCAATTCGGCTGTTATGATATGTTTTTATTTAATTTAAATGTAAAACATTTAATTATTAAATTTAAACGCACATTTAATTTTACCTGGGCCACATATTGACTAAAAAAACTACAGAAAAATTATTTCTAGCTATGTTTTGACGATACGGTCCTAACAAAACTAATTTCATCAAATTCTGAGACCGTTTGAAAAATGGCCATTTTCTGGTCGATCGAATTTGACTAAAACTGACAAAACACATTTTCTTTATCCACGCTAACATATTAATTCTAAAAATTCTAAAAATTGGAATCTAGTAATAATTTGACATTCCGGTTCCAACAAAAGTGGTCTCATCGAAAACGAAGGTCGTTTGAAAAATGACTATTTTTAATATTAAAATATATATATAAATTCTACAGCGACTATTCTAAAAATTAAACTACGCGTAACTTTTGATTACCGCTATGAAATTTAGATTTTTTAGATTCATTGGAAAGATATTCTTAAATAGATTTACATATTTTTGGTTTCACTAAAATCCGATTTATTTTGCATCCTGTACAGTCAGTCAAAGTTCAAATTCATATTTTCAAACTACCGCGCTATTTCTAACTCCTTTTGTAATTAAAAAAAATATATTCGTTCTAACTTCAATTAAAATAAATTTTTAGTCGTTATGATTTAAAATAAATCATTTTAACTATTTAAAATCCCATTAAAATTTCTAAAATAAAAAAATTAAATTGGTTCGGAATTTGTGGGTTGTTACACCTAACATGCAGAATTCTATCAAACAATCAACAAGATACAACTATATAACGATGGTAGGATATCAAAGGATCCTACCGATGAAGAGTTTTGGATGAGTCGCCTTCACACACTCTTCCGTCTATCACGTACAATCGTCACCATCTTCACTCCATTGTACCTTGACAAGCTTAACTGTCTTCCTCCTGAGCTGTTTCGTGTCATTTCCCACAACACAAAGCGGCTTACGAGGTTTCACAACTGTGGTTTCTACTTCTAGGTCTTCATACTGCTCTAGAGATACCACTACATGCAAATCAAGCACGAACTTCCGTAGAAACGACACATGGAACACATTATGCACAATTGACATCTTCTCAGGTAACTCCAATTTATATGCGAGCTTTCCAATTCGCTCGACTATCAGAAATGGTTTAACGAACCTAGGAGCTAACTTTCCTTTACTTTCAAATCTCACCATATGCTTCAACGATGAAACCTTTACGAAAACCGTATCGCCTACGTCGAATTCCAAGTCCATATGACGCTTATCGGTGTAACTTTTCTAACGATCTTAGGCGCCCTCATTCGTTGCCGAACGATCTCGATACAGTCCGAGGTCTCTCTTATCATTTCTGGCCCAAGTACCAACTTATCTCCAGTTTCTAACCAACATGCCAGAGAATTGCACGGTCTCCCATACAACGCCTCGTATGGTGCCATCCCAATGCTGGACTGGTAGCTATTGTTATATGCAAACTCAACCAGATGTAGATGTTCCTCCCATGATCCTCAAATTCCAACACAAAAGCTCTTAGGAGATCTACCAAAACTCGATTGACTCTCTCGGTCTGACCATCAGTTTGGGAATGATATGTCGTACTTAAGCATAACTCGGTTACTAAAGCTTCTTGCAAACTCTTCCAAAATCCGCTAGTAAATAACGGATCTCAATCACTCACTATACTCTTTGGGACACCATGGAATCTAACAATCCATTTCACATAAAGTTCAACCAGCTTTGACGCTATCCTTGTCGACTTGACAGGAATGAATCTTGCACTTTTGTCAAGCGATCCACAATGACCCAAATCCCTTTATTTCATGCCCTGGTTCTCAGTAGTCCGTCGATAAAATCCATCGATATTTGCTTCCACTTCCACGTCGAAACTTTCCATGGCCGAAGAAAAACACTTGGCTTCTTCTGTTCAGCTTTCACTAACTGACAGTACATGCACTTGGAAATGAACTTTCCAATATCTCCCTTCATCCCCTTCCAGTAGTAAATTCTCTTCATGTCCCGATACATATTATAACCACAGAGATGAATCATCAACTTCGAGTGATGACATTCTCAGAACTTCATCTCTCAATCCATCGATATCAGGAACAACTGATCTCCCTTGCTTCCGAAGACAACTTACTCAATCGACTTCGAACTCTTTTTCTTTTGGTTCTAGCCTCTGGATAAACTCGACAAGCTTTGCATCTCGCTTGTGGCACTTGCCAATCCTTTCGATGAGAGTAGGTCTTATCGATAAGCTTGCCAACATTTCAGGTTCCAACTCACACTTTGGCCTGAAATTAAACCTTGCCAAATACTCAAGGCTCTTCCATTCCGAAAACATCACTCTTAAACTTGCATGTCTTTGACTTAACCTATCTACAACTGGGTTACCTTTACCAGAAGTATAGGCTATATTAAAATCATACGATGCCAGAAACTCTAACCATTTTTGCTGGCGAAGATTCAAATCCTTTTGGGAGAAAAGATACTTCAACGACTTGTAATCCGTAAACAACTCGAATCGTACTCCCAACAGGTAATGTCTCCACATCTTCAGAGAAATCACAATTGCTGCCAATTCCAAATCATGAGTTGGGTAATTCTTCTCATGCGGCTTTAGCTGTTGACTTGCGTAGGCCACGACCTTATCCTTTTGCATTAGCACTGCTCCAAGCCAAGTACCACATACATCGGTGTATACCACCATCTCTTCATTCCCACTTGGAATGATCAACACAGGAGCTCTTGTCAATCCCATCTTCTGGATTTCGAATGCTTGTTCATAGTTCGCATCCCATGTGAACAATTGGCTCTTCTTCGTTAATCCTGTCAACGGTGCAGGTATCTTCGAGAAATCCATGATAAACTGTCAGTAATATCTTGCCAACCAAAGGAAACTCTGAACATTTGTCGCATTCTTAAGTCTATTCCTAGTCTTGGATTGCTTCCACATTAGCGGGGTCAACCGCTATCCCATTTCCAAAAACAACATGACCTAAGAACCTCACTTCATCCTTCCAGAAGTGACACTTCGAGAACTAAGCCTTCAACTAATGTTTTTGCAAGATTTCTAACACAACTCTCAAGTTTGTCTTGTGCTCTTCCTCATTCCTAGAGTAAACCAGAATATCATCCACGAACACAAGCACAAACTTATTCAACTGATCTCCGAACACTATATTCATAAGATCCACAAAGTACGCTGACGCGTTATTCAACCCGAATGGCATCACCAACAACTTGAATAAACCGGATGGTGTCCTATAAGCAGTCTTTGGTACACTATCCTTGGCCACCCTCAATTGGTGAAATCCCATTGCCAAATCCATCTGAGAAAACACAATGGCTTCATGAAGCTGATCGAACAAGTCATCAATCCTTGGCAACGGATACTTGTTCTTTTTAGTCACCTTGTTCAACTCACAATAGTCCACACACAATTTTAACAAGCCATCCGCCTTGGTTGCAAACACGACTGGTGCACCCCATTCGAAAACACTTTTCTGAATGAATCCCTTCCTTAGAAGGTCACGAACTTGTACCTCCAACTCTCGCTATTCCTTAGGCGCCATCCGCCTAAGAGGCATGACGATTGGTTAAACACCCTCGACCAAATCGATAATAAACTCGATCTCTCGATGCGGTGGCAACCCTTTGACCTCGTCAAAGACATCCTCATACTCATTAGCGATCAGCACATATGACAAGTTTTCTTGTGGAATCACAAGCAAATATAGATAGCTAACGAAGACACCCTCTTCGCGCTTACACTTTATCAACACCTTTCGCCCTTCCACATCCCCGACTCTCACCTCTAGCTTCTTGCAATTCACACTTGTCGCATACCTCTTGAGCCAATCTATGCCCAAGACGATCCCAAACCCAGCGAAGTTAAGAACAAAGCAATCACATACAAATGTTCAACCATGACTCGACAACACTAGACCTCGGAAAATCATGCAAAGATTTGACGATCCCCCAATTGGATTAGTTACTACGAAAGGTCTATCACATATCTCGGGTTCCAAACCCAAGCTGCACACAAGCTTAGGAAATAGGCCACAACACCTAGGCCATCCACCACAGCGTTTAGAAGCGCTGCTGAAAACTCCTCCAACTTGATCGATCGGCCTGAATACTCAACCGACCCACTTGGACCCGACCGACCCAAAAATCCCAGGCTGACCGACCCAATGATGCTTCTCACCAAAGCCTCACAACTGACCGACCCACCTCTACCACTTGAGACCGACCCGCTTGCCCTTTTAGAACCGGCCGACCCAAAACAGACACCTCAACACAGCCAACCTTGATATGTCCGACCCGATCCAACTCTTGTGACCGATCCGGTCAGCTTCACTCAGTTCATTTTTTACTAAGTTGGCCGATCCGACCCAATCCTCTATGGACCGACCCGACCGGGTACTAGACCTATCTACTCCTCATCCTTCGGATCGACCAGACCAGCAACTGACCATGTCTTTGAAAATCCTAACACAAGTATCCACCCACCTTTGGACTTCTTCAACTGGCTCAGTGCTTTTGAACTATTTTCCTCCTAATGAAGAAAAGTCTTTGCATAGCTTTGCAAATTTTACAGCTCTAGGCACTTGGACTCCAACAACAACCGTAGCTGCCATTGGAGCAGGGTTCCTTCGAAGGCATGCTTCAATCATAGCTTCAAACATGGACGGGTTGTCTTGTGCCCCACCATTACCCCATCTAGTATTAGCTTCCCTAGAAGCATGTCTTGATGAAATTCTTCTCATTCAAAACCTGCAATTTAGAATAATTATCACTTCCATGAAAAATTACTAAAGAATACAACCTCTACTACTATATATGGTAATATATTTAGTAAGCATCCAACTGCAATCAACAAGTACGTCTCTCAAACATGATTACGTCTTATAACTTTGGCTAAAATAGTTATCCAGATCTCTGATACCAAATGTGACGACCGCCCACAGCCCCCGCTCTATGCAAGAAGAATAATGCGCTGAAAGGTTTGCTAGGCAGCTATGGACGATCATCAAGGTATAGTCGATAAACGAAACCCGTCAAAAAATCACAACGCAAGGATAAAATATAATAGTACATATACAACAGGTAGTGATAGTGAAGCAGAAAACACTAAACTTTCATAACAACAAGAAAGTATGTCCCATACACGTTGATAACAACAATAGTGTTTGTGCAATTTGCCTCACTACAACACTCAGATAAATAGCAAGCAGCGGAAACAAATACCAGATAGTAATAAAACTGGTACGTGAGCCTCCTGGTAGCCATCGATCAACATCGTCGTCCTCACTAAAGCAATACCTGCCACCTGTTACTCAGTCTGCCCATCCATAACCGGATGAACAACCCAAGGTAATAAGAGGAAACATAAAACCTTGAGTCAGACAACAGTCTCAGTGAGCGATAAAACTGCTAACAAACTTCATCAATAAAGTTTATGAGAATGGGTAAATAGTCAAATAGTCTACCCAGCTTCGGAGAAGAACTCTCAATTTCCTTCCCCATTACATGACAGTGATAGCCTTTACAATCCATACACCCAAAGGAATAACAATTCTGCCACGGCAATTAAAGCATCCATTCATATATGGCAAAGCAACTCAATCATGATCACAACATGCATTCAAACATCCATGACAGGCTCTGGCTATCGCCGCCAACCTTGCTTTGGAAATCTCGTTATCGTATGACTGGCTAACAATTTGCCGTCAATTGTCAAGGACCACACACGATGCTCTGGTTCTAGCAAAACTCCACATGCTATACTCAACACATGCTACACGCTATACTCAACACTTGTCTAGGCCATACACGATGCCCAAGGCACTCGACCTACAATTGGTCTTCAATTGTACCTCTGCTTTGAGTACCCTAGAAACTACGACAATGATAATTCCTCGGCCTTCTCCTCTCTAGTTGTTATTAACTACGACTACTAATTAGCTCAGGACACCTTAGAACTGTCACTTCACATGAACTCAATACATCCTTGAGTTGTCTCCCCATTTGTTTCACACAATGAACAACAAACACATTTTTTGATGCAAAAGGTGGTGAATCGAGTGATTCACGCCTTACTTCATTAACCATAAAATACTAATAAATAGTGGTTTCTAGCATGCGTGTATTTACAACAATATATACATCCAAAAATATATCTCATGCACGCAGGCACGATAGTACAGTAGACAAAAAGTGATACATAATACGTACATATACAGAAACTAACAAGCTAAACCCACGCCATCAGACTCTTCTGCCTCGAGTTCGATCCATGACCCGAGCACCGATGGTATCAACAAACTGCACTTCGCTGCTGCCGCCTGACCATGAAGAAACAAAACTAAGTATGCAATAAATAACAGTATTTGACGGTTTCAATTTACATTTAAATTTTCTAGAGTTTCTCTCATGCCAAAGAATCCAAACGTAAGCAAAATTCAAAGCAGTAAACATGTGTCGCATTGGTGTATCTGGAAGTGAACAAAAAATGTTGTGCCAAAAGTGGAATTGATCTGTGATGTAGCAAGCCCAGTCTAAGCTAATGTTAAGGCAAACAAGGCATTTCGTCCAAACATAGAACGCGAAGTTACAATCAACGAATAGGTACAAGTAATTCTCGTCATCTTCAACACAGAAAACACAACCACCAGCAACACGGACTCCTTTTTGATGCAATCTACTCACTGTGTTAAGTCTGTTATGCATGATCATCCACAAATGAATTTTGACTTTGGTAGGCACCGCTTTGAAGTTCCACATACATTCAAAACTAGTAAATCTCCTTCCTGCAAAGTTCATTAGCCTATAAATTTGACCAACATGAAATGCTTTGTTATCTCCTTCAAGTCTCCAGCAAAATTCGTCATCCCCATCATCAAACAGCTGTATACCCTCAAGTAAACGAACCAGACAACACAACTAAAGTAATGCATTTCCGATAACAAGTCTACAAAATTCAGCCTCCATGGGAATGTAGCAGCATCCATACTATAAATCTCGTAAAATGTGAAGTGTTGATTGCAAGCAATGTCAAACAAATCAGCAAACTCATTGCGCAATGGAATTGGAAGCAGCCAGCAGTCAAACCAGAAGGAAGCATTACGTCCACTTTTTACAACAATACTCGCACCAATCTCAATCCAATGAATGTTTTTCATAACACCTCGCCAAAAAGAAGAGCAGTGAGAAACATCCGCATTCCAGTCAAAAGCACCTCCATAACTGGTACTGATGATCCATTCTTTCCAAAAAACTCTTTTATCGCTTAACATAGTCCATAACCATTTGCATAACAAGGCTGAGTTCATGCGACGCAAATTTAAAACACCCAAGCCTTCTTGACATTTGGATTTGCATACATGTTCCCAAGAGACAAGACAACTAACCTTGCAAGTATCCTTCGTGCCTGTCCAGAAGAAGTTTCGACGAAAAGCATCTATTTTCTCAATCACCCATCCAGGACAATAATAAAAAGATAACCAGTACAAAGGGATAGCTAAGAGCACCGAGTTCACCAATACAAGCCTTCCCGCCTTAGAAAGACAAGTCCCCTTCCACCTCGCCAGTCTCCGATCAACTTTGTCAATTACAAGCTGCCAGTCCCGCTTCATCAATCATTTTGGTCGAATGCAAGCCCCAAGAAAATTGAGTGGAAACGAGTCTGTCTTACAATTAAGCATGTCACCACAACTCCTATTCACATCAACACAACAACCCAAAGTGTAAACACTGCTTTTATGAAAATTAATTTTTAAACCAGATAAACTTTCAAATGCATAAATCAAAAGCTTTAGAGAAGCAATGTATTTGTATTTTGGATTACGGAAGATAATAGTATCATCAGCATACTGCAAGGAATTAATATCCCCAATGATATTGTCCCATCCAAAGCTCTGGATAAACAACAAACACTTTTCATCACTTCCGATCTTCCCAATTGAATTCACTTTGAAGTCACATCATCACCGGAAGTGTCAGACCGGAAATGGAAAAAATGGCTGACCAGAATAGTCCGGCCCAATTTGGTCCGACCCAACTTATGTCCGACCCAACTTTGGTCCGACCCAACTTCAGTCCGATACAACTTCGGACCGAACCAACTTCAGTCCGACCCAACTTCAGTCTGACCCAACTTCAGTCCGACCCAACTTTGGTCCGGCCCAACTTTGGTCCAATCCAACTTTGGTCCGATCCAACTTTGGTCCGATCCAAAACCTACATATTGCAATTCAACTCCAATTTCGACCAAAACTTTGCCAAACGATAAATCTGACGAAACTAACTTATCCAATTCATCCAAAAGGATGACAAGCATGTTACGAAATCAACAATATCATCAATATGACAATTCTATCCATGGTAATGTCAAATTCACCAAAATCACCACAAATATGCATATGAACAAAAACTATGGATCTAACTTGCACATTCGTATGAAATACCATAGAAATTACTTAACTAAACTTACCAGATCAGATCTTAGGTTGATCTATATGAAAGTGAACTTACCAATGCATGGATCTAAGGGAAAAACACCTAATTTGATGAAAAACAAGATCTACTACCCATATACTTTATTGAATCGATGTGAGAGATGTAATCCACTCACTGATTCTCCAATACAAGCTAAAATGGTAAAATTATGAATCCGAACAGCGAGCAATTCGAACCAAACTCCTCGATCGGATGAATTCACCTTTGAAATGATGTAGATCTATCCTCCAATAGTGTAGATCTATGATTTCCCTCCTTATATTTGGATTTTTAATGATGGAAAGGTGTTAGAGGAAGAAGGATCACAAGGCCACCAGATGAGGAAATGAAAAACTACACTATTTTTCATACCACTCACCCTTTATTTATACCCTCCCATCAGCCCACTAATGGGCCTCACCAATTCAGCCCATTATGGCTTACCAAACCTGGACAACTAACTGAAAAAACTTAAAGCAGCGATTTCCCCCAAACCGCTAAACCAAATCTTCAATGTAACCACTCTACCGAAAGACAATCTTCAATTTCTTTCCAATGGCAAGGTCTCTCCCTCTGACTCGACCTGAGTCAAAAGTTATGCCATGTACAACACTAAAAGGGAAAATGGTCACAAACAAAATTGGTAAAAATTATGGACATGTCTCATACCCCCATAAGCAACATATTAAAAGATGAGAATGATCCAACCCTCCGGGAAGAACATAAAAATATTTTATGACCTTCTGATACGTAAAAATTCAGGCTGTTACATATTTTCAAACACTTCCATTTTGAAATCACTTTCAAAATATCCTTGACAATATTTGAAAAATATTTTCAAATCACCCAGGATCTTAAAATTTCCTTATACTTAACCCAAAATTCAATTTAAGCAACCTTTTCCCCAGTTCCTGAGATTTTAAATCCAAATTCTGATTAAATTTTCAAATTCAGTCCAGCTGATTTAATATATTATATTAATACGAATTCAGATTGGTTATTTATAACCATCTCACTTTTTATAATCTCATTCTATTATAATAATAACCAACACATCCAATATAATATTTCCAATATATATTCTTCTTTTATATCAAAATATAATCTGGGTAAAATTATTTCATTTACCCTCTTTCAGAACATACTTTATCGATTCATCGTATTCAAGTGTTTAGAAACCCCAATCGATATTGTACTCTGCCACCATCGATCAGACTTCATAAGCCACTCAACCAATAAATCCCCACAATATAAAACGATTTTTATACAATCTAAAAATATGCTCTCTCATATATACACACCCAAACTCAATCTAGGGTATTACTAACCTCATCTCTACTGAGTTGCGCCACATAGCCAAGGTAATTACTTAACCATCAACTCTGATACCACTGTAACGACCCAAGGAATTTCAACCTCGAAAATTGACATAAAACCAAATGTTGACTATCCAAGCATCGTAAATTCTAGATCGTTAATAAAAAGATGTTAAAGGGTGAGAAATAGAAAGAAAGAAAATTAGAATAAAAGAAGAAGAAAATCGCCACAGAACAGAATCAGAGTAACACGAATCTCACAACGGAACGAATAAAATATATTACATAACAACTTTGAAAATACAAAGTGGTAAATTAATATACACACATTATCACATAACATCACAGCAGAAATAAACTCTATATATATCTAACTCTGAAGCCTCCAGCTCCGAGCTCCTCCAAGTATATCTGGAAAAAATCTCGAGTACTTGACTGCCGTACAAATTTGGCCACACAAGAGTTAAGGGAAAACAAAACAAAATAAACTATGGGTCAGTCATGTGACTGGCGTGAGTAAACTCCAAACAATTTGTTTAACTTTTCCAAATCCTTTTCAAAAGCCTTGATAAATGTATGACCAATCCACACATAAACACGGATGGTTTTTATCGCATGATAACCCAGAATATTTCTTAAGTTCAATATTTTCTGATATTATAGTAATGTCCAAATCAAGTAAATATAAATCTAGTAGAACGTTTTCATCTCACACTCTACATATATAATATACAATCAAAAACCACGGGGCTCTTACTGGGTAATGGATTTTCAACTATGACAAGGTATGGAACCACCTTCTGACCAGTGTGCTGTAAAAGCTATACACTGGAATTTAACAAGAACATCTTGTAACTCGGCCACACAGGACCTGCCATTCATTTCGCTTTAATGTTTCGAATATATTGTCACCTTACAGTTGGTATACCAACATAATCGATCCCAGGAGATATAAAATCGAAAGAAGTAACAAATATGAATATTCTTTAGATGGTGACAATATACCTTAATTGGATGCGACCCAATTAGCCATGATGCCTGCCCAAATTTTTGTCATATCCCGGTTGATGAGGCTCGAGGTCATAAAGTATCTTTTAACAGATCACACCTTCATTTAGTTTGAACGCCACATCGTCGCACCCGCCAGATCAAAAATTGATTTTACCAAGAATACCACGGGTATAAGCTAAGAGAAACGAATTCCTCTACCACCGACGCAAATACGTTTTAAATGATCAATTTACGTGATCTATTTGATATACTCTATCAGACATTCTTCTATACAAGTTGCCCTGGGACAGGACAAACCGAAGGCACTATTTTATAAACCAATCTTAGGCAATTTCTATTTAGGATCGCCAAAACAACCCTTGCACAAACTCCGTCTTCAATTGTCTTCATCATATTTGATTCACAACGTTAATGCCCATACGGAGTGGTTATCAGATAATAAATCTGACCCCGGTTTATTCGTATTGACAATGGAAAATTGGTCAAAAACTTTGATAGTTGGCTATTTAAATATCAAAGAAAAACATACATACAAACAACGGTCATATTTTCAAATTGAAATCTTATCGATCAATCATCAATCAACAATGAGCCCTTTCTATTTAATTTATCATTAAATTATTTCATCTCCCAATTTTCCATTTATTTCTAATAACCTGTTTTAACTTCCCACGATTCTTGGAAAAATAATTCCCATATATTCCCAACTTCCTATTTTCTATATTTAGAAAATATACGTTACTAGCATTGGAAAATATTTCCATTTCTTATACTCACGCATCACTATCTGTCAACGTCAGTCAGTCCCTAACCGTAAACCAGTAAGGGAACAACTCACTAAGTATTAACCTCGAAGGTTGAAACCAACATTAGATCAACAACCAGAAAGTCATTCAACTTAAATAGTCTCCAATTAGTATCTAATTTCCTTAACTCATTTTTAAATATGCAAAACGTTTGCTTTAAATCATTATTCACTTTAAATGTGAATATTTTGCTTCTATAGAAATCTGGATTCAATTTATTTAATCAAATCTTGATTTAAATAAGAAATATCATTACAGTTTAAAAATCCCACTTATCTTGTTATTTTAAAACCCATACTTCATTTCAATTCATAAACTCATTTTATAAGTTATAACTAGGTTGAGACCCATGCTTCGTACACGGGCGGTTGGTAGTGGCTACCGACTTTAAGTTATAATTTAAATCACGATTTGTTATTCGATAACAAATCCAAATATTAATTATCTCGTTAAATCCTGAATCTCATTTTATATAATTTATAAGAATAAATTATTTTTAATATATTAGACACAGTCAAATGCTAATTATTAATCCTTACGGATATATTTCAATCCCAATATCATTTCGAACATTGAAATCATTTCATCGTTCTCCTTTCAAATGATTTTCCCATTTCCCTTTTTAAATTCATTTATGAATTTATAATTCCAAATTATTTAATAATAATAATTTCATCTCATTTATAAATATCGTTTATAAGTCAAGCTTACTTGTTTTATATAATTTAAACAAGTTATTTTATTCTAGTTTGTTCGAAATTCACTTTCTATTTGAAAATAGATTTTCTCTTTATAAAACCCCAGATTCCTTTCCAATATGTTCAAATGTATTTTACGGTATTTAAATACCAATTATTTCATGTCAATGTTATTCAAACATCCCAAAACACACAAAAATCAACAATAGATTATTCGTCACATCATATATTGTAATATATGAAAATCAGCAATAAAATTGTTGAGGAATCCTGTTGGATTCCTCCAACCTGTTTCCCTGCATCCACAGATTATTCGTCCACAGATGTTACTCATAGTTAAGTATAGTGTACATACTTCACTGTTAAGTTTAGGTTAGGCACATCACCTTTTCACTTCTTTCAACTGTTTCTTTGATTTGGAAAGCGTAGCTGATATTGAGTTGTCTTAGGCTAGCTGGTTTTTCTTTTAGTCATGAAGTTTACAGAATAGATCTTCATTTCACTTAGTTGTGCATGTGCCTTTCGTTTTAAAATAATATGATATGCAAGGAGATTTTGGTCACCATTTCTGTATGGTAGCTATTGATCCTGCTTTTATCGTTTATCAAAACAATAGTAAAACTGCCGGAATTTAAGTTAATAACTCCTATCTTGCATTATTTACACACAGCCATTAATTGCCCTCTTGTCACGTTAGGTTACGGCATTCAGGTTTGCATTCGTTGAGCCATATGATGTGCACTTTAATTGATGTTGTCAGGCTAATACTCTTAGTATTTTCTTTTGATTTTATTATTAGCATATACCTGAAATTTCCATATGAAGAAATATGCAAAATCACCACATATGAGTTGCTACGAACAAAAATAAAAATACAAATATGTCGAGCGATGTGGCACGATCCTATAAATATAATAAAATTGACAAATTAGCTTATTCCGTGAAATGTCCAAAGTACTGGCATAGGTTGCAAAATAGATTAAATAAAAACTTGTTTGTTTTCCAAATTAATAATTTCAGAAAAATTCTATAAATTAAAATAAGTATACGTCTCAAACATCTTATCCAAATACGAAACAAATATTTAATTATGTTAAATAATCGTTATGAGTTATAGACGATTCCATAGGGACTTTATGTAAATTTGATTTGAACATAACTTACAACATACTACTAGACGAAATCTCCATTTTCCACTTCCGTTGGAAAATTATAGTTCAATAGATTCCAACGTTTCTTGTTTTGATAAATTCCGAATAATAACGAATCCTGTACACTTAATTGAAGTTCAAATCGTAATATTACGAACTGCCACGACGTTATGTGCTCGATTATAATTTATATTATAATTAATACGTTCAACTATCGTTATATTAAATATATTCGTTGTTATAACTCGAATATAAACTAAAATGATTGTCATATATTCTCCAGATTGCACAATACTGCATTTTCAACCATTTTCGACCAATTCATAAATAATTATATTATTCCATTATTTGTATTAATTAAATAATCTAAATTATTTAAATTCAAACCATTTAAATTACCAAACCAATATGTTATAATAATTAAATTAATTAATTATTAAATCGTTAAAATTCTAGGATGTTACATCCCGGTCTTCAACCACCGTCTTCATATCTTCGACTTTTAATCGTTGTATCAGTTATTCAGAATGTGTTAAACTCGGTCTTTACGAATAACTCGCTGAACTTCATAATCAAGTGATATATAAACATATCATATAGCTCATTCCAATCCAGAGTATTCTTTTTTTCAAATATCTTTACTCTGGGAAAGGTTCCCACTAATCTTACCAAAGATTAACTCATTTAAACTTATTATTTAATCCATTCTATGAAAACCATTTCAAAAGATCTTATAATTTCTCTTCACAACTTAAACCAGATTAAGGTTTATAAACCTAGTCGGAATTACCGACCCTTACCGAAGTAAACATTCGTTTTATTATCCAAATCCCAACATATTAATCTCGTGGAACAGAACTGGTGGTACTCCCTATCTGATATCTGTTAACTCCATTATAACAACGCAGTCATTGAACCAGTGCTATAACAAGATGGGTCAAATTTGAAGCATGCGTGAACCATCAACATGAGTCTAGCTCACTCGCTCACATCATCACAAAGCTAGCTCGTCCTTGAAGCACGGCTCGCTCTTTATAGGTCGAGCACAACATTATTATTCGAGCGCCCTATTGTCGTGCACTCCTAATCGAGCAGCATGTTATCATGAGCTCGGTCATTCAAATATAAAAGCAAAATGGAACGGTAGCACAATGAAGGGTTTTTAAAACATTGTGTATGGACCGGCATAAGAGGATCATTCCAACCATGCAAAAATACAATACACATGAATGCTGTTTGAATACAACTTATGGCTAAATTGTGAAAGAGGATACAAAGCAATATCATGGACACTCATAAATCACACATTGGATAATTTGGCTGCACGTATGGGCTTCGACACGTTTCCAATGGAACACCATGACACTGGAGATGGACACGTAACAATATAAGTGTGATTGTTTAATAAAAGACCACACAACTAGAATAGTTCACAAGACGGTGGTCATGCATATTCAAATAGGACCAATCACGTATTTATAGCAGTAGCTCTTCTATAAAAAATGAAGTTAGTCGTTCACGTGGCAAGCCGGCTCGCTCGTTCACATAGTAAACTGGTTGGAGCATCTTTTCATCAGCACATCGCTCGTTCAAGAAGAATGAGGTGGCAATCTGGAATGGTTAAGCAATGAAATATGCAGCGCACGTTACATAGAAGTATAAAGTCAACGACGTGCTTTCAAGGACACGTCAGCGTGATTGGGAAAGGGTCATGTAGAGGTCGTTCGCTCCAACATGCAGAGGTCGTTCACTCCAACATGCATAGGTCGTTCATCACAACATGCACATTTCAAGCAAACACATGAGAAAACGTGCAGGACTATATAATCCAATAGAAATCTCTATATTATTGTTCCTATTTTCGGCTAGAAGACAAAATAATAAGGTGATGGAGTAACGTGTTCGAATGTGAAATGGAACAGGTATACAAAAGCGCTAAAGAAAAAAAATGGCATGGACGTAATTCAGAGCGGTTGCACTCGTATGAGGATAGAGACCCCTGTTGGAAATAGCGCTCGCACGTGCGATCCTTAGAGCCGCACATACATGAGAATTCCTGTCTTCTTTTCATACATACACTACACTGGTCGCTCGCTTAGAATATAGTTTGGTCGCTCATCCGTTCACAACAAACATGGTCGGTCATACGTTCATACAGTTGTTTCTATCTGTGCACAACTATCCAGTGGCAAACCCGTAAATACTTCGGCGTGCGACCCGCACCCAGTTCACCATAATTACAACTCTGCCATATGGTCAAAACTTCTCCTATAAATACCCCATTTTACCACAATACAAGTGGGGTTTTCCAATACCACAGAGTGTTGTCCAAAGATTTCCTCCACCATTCTAGAGCTCTCTAACCACCATTAATGACTTCCAAAGCACCCTCCTTCTTCCTCTAACATCAAGTGGATCTCATCTTCTCCAAACACCATTAATTCCTCCAATTCGCTCCATTTGATCTCCAACCGCTATTGCTCCTCTTCAAAGCTCGGATCTAACGCCTTTTTTTGATGGAATCAAGGAGAATTGTCTAATCACAAGATCTAATTCAATCCTTCTCAAATTCAAGTGAGATCTAAAACGAAAAAAGGGCAAAAAGTGGAAAATCACCATAAAGAGAGTGAACCAGTGTAATAAATTAGATGTATGAGATTATGCTCTATGTAAATTGCTTCATGATAATGAGAGTGTCTCCAAAAATGGACGTAGATCTTTCCTAGATCGAAACACTATGAAATCTTTTGTGTTTTTTACTATTTTACTTCCATTTGTGATTGTGGCCTCATTTTCAATTGCATACCCTTGTGAGAAGTGTCGATAAGACATCTTTTGGTATCGAACCATTTTCGGTTTAAACATTTTGGTGCCCACCGTGGGGTCGCATTCGCACTTCCTTCTTTCACACTCTCTCACAAGGTTGAAGGCCTTGCATTGAAGCTCTAAACCACTTCCTTTTCCAACATAATGGCTAAGTCAAAGAAGACTGCGAGTAAGATTATTGAAGAAACCACCAATGTTGATAACAATGAAGTTACTCCGCTTACTAATCACTTTGAAATCGGTGAGAATTCCATTGGTGGAGCCGGTGTCATGAAGAATGAATTAAACGCTGCTATTGCGAACGTGAACCAACGAATGGATGCTTCTACTAAAGCTATGATGGAGAAACTCGACACCATCCTTAACGCCCTACCAAATCCAACCCCTCAAAATGTCCATGTTGATCCTGAAGAGAATGACAACTTGTCTGCTTCTAACTATGATCACAACGACAACATGGAAGACGATTATGATTGGTTGAGTGACAAGGACGAAGCTAATGTCGAAAAACCGAAATCAAAAGATAAGAATCATTCCTGAGTTAATGCTCGAAAGTTTACCACGACCATCACGGGGACACCTCCTCGTCGAGAAGGCAAAGCATCTATGTTCCCAAATCAAGACCGCATGCCTAGACGAACATTTGGAAAAGATCTCATCTTTGCGGAGCAGTGTAGCACTGAAGAATACATCTCCGACATGATAGAGCAAATCATGAAGAAGAATCAGGCTAGCAAAGACGAAGAAAGAGAATGGGATTTCTCCCCTGATAGAACTCCATTCACCAGAAGAATCCTTGAAGCAGAATGTCCAAAGAAATTCAATCCTCCGACTTTGCCTCCTTACAACGGCCTTGTTGATCCTAACTACTTTCTGTTCAAATATGAGTGGCATATGAGTGCGGCTAAAGCAATTGACGAGATGAGATGCACGTACTTTCCTCTCTACTTAGAGGGTGATGCATCATTATGATTTACAAAACTACCACCTAAGTCCGTAGACCAGTTCTCTGACCTAACTAGAAAGTTCAAGGAGCAGTTCCGCTTGTATGCAACTAAAGCCAAGGATGTCATAATGCTCTCAGCCATGAAGTAGGAGCTAGGAGAAACTGTTAAAGCCTTTCTCGGTTTATTCAATGTTGCCTTGTTTGAATTAAGAAATCCAGAGCCATGCATAATCCTCATGGCTTTACTTGACGCTATAGACAAAACAAGCGAATTCGGGAGATGGATAAAGATGAAGGAACCGAATACCCTTGACAAGTAATATAAACAAGAAGAGTACATGAGATTGGACGATAATCCTATACCTCTTCAGATCATTGGTGGTAACCAACTTCTCGAAGCTCCCAAAAGTATCGCTACTCGGTGTAACCAACAGAAAAATCAAAGGCAGAAACGAGCAAATGATGGAAACGGCAACAAAGTTAATAAAAAGTTTCGTCTTCATGACTCATCAGAGATAACTCCATTAAATGACACTCCTGAGAACATCTACTCAGCCACAAAGGAAGCAGAGGATTATCCGGAACCTCGACCGTTAAGGATATTAGACAGTGCAGCCAAATCGGGGAAGTTCTATCAGTTCCATAATCAACAGGCCACAACACCAATGAGTGTAGACATCTGAAATCATTGATTGAAGACCTAATTAGGAATAACCATCTGCAACAATATGTCAAAAATCCTTAGACTGCAAATCTTTCTACAACTCCCCAATGACAAGGGGCATCAAATAATCAGTTTGGTCCAGGCAACAGAGCTCTTGCTCAACCTGATCCAAGGCCGATCATCAAACAATGATTGGTCCTCCAATTTTAATGGCTAGAAATAAGCAATCAGCATCGTCACCGCTTTACTTCATGTTTTTTTCCTGCTTTAGTTCATGCTTTACTTCATGTTTTACTTTCTGTTACATTCCAAAACTTCTGTAAATAGTCTATAATAATTTGCGAGTGATGTACCGAACATTAGCTCCGCGATTAACAATATACTTGCCTGAATGAATCTCTTACTTGCAATATTTTCAATAAATTTACTAAAAGACGATTCGTTATTACAGGCAAACCTATGAAAACTTTCTTCCTCAAAACCCGATGCAATATGGTAATCCCCATAGTGCCAACTCAAGCGTCGAGTGCAAGGAATATCAAACTTGCACCAATGCTACTACGAAAAGCACTACGAAAGAAATTTCCGAAAATCAAACGATGGAGAATGAAGCAAGTGAATGAAAAGTTCTAGCAAGAGAGCTTCTCCGTCTAGCTGTGATCGCCCACCATATATAAATGTATCCGACACAACGATTGGTCATCATCTTGTCGAATGATGCCAAAATAAAAAATTTGTCTTCCCATAGTAGAGGCAAGTCTCTCGATAGTAAGAGAAAATTTCGATCTCCCATAGTAGAGACGAAATTACAAATTTGGATCTCCTATAGTAGAGACGAAATTACAAATTAAAGTCCTCCCATAACAGAGGCAAAACGAAATAAATCTTGTCCATCCATAGCAGAGGCAAATCATTCCATAGCAAGGGAAAATTTTGATTTCCCATAGTAGAGACGAAATTACAAATTTCGATCTCCCATAGTAGAGACGAAATTACAAATTTCAATCTCTCATAGTAGAGGCGAAATAACAGATTAAAGTCCTCCCATAGCGGAGGCAAAACGAAATAAATCTTGTTCTCCCATAGCAGAGGCAAGTCCCTCCATAGCAAGGGAAAATTTCGATCTCCCATAATAGAGAAGAAATTACAAATTTCAATCACCCATAGTAGAGACAAAATTACAAATTTCGATCTTCCATAGTAGAGACGAAATTAAAAATTAAATTCCTCCCATAGCAGAGGCAAAACGGAAAAAATCTTGTCCTCCCATGGCAGAGGCAAGTCCCTCCATAGCAAGAGAAAATTTCGATCTCCCATAGCACAGATGAAATTTAAAATCATGTCCTACCATTGCCGGGGCACAAATAATTAAAGACTTCTCCAAGAAGAATTGGAGAATAATCACAAATACACATATGAAATATCGTATACCATCATATAAATCCTTAAAATGATAACAGTTGAAATCTACAATCGCCTTTAGTCGATTAGTTAATCTTAAACATTAGCATGGATTCGAACTAGAATATTATGTATGGACAAATAATATCCAACGGGTTATAAACCGTTGAATTAAATAGTCATGTGCGAACACTTTATTCAGTTCAAAGTAAAATTCGCTATGATTCATTTCTTAAATGTTAAACTAGTCCGCTATCGACATACATAGTCGATGGTGAGTATAAGTCCAAAATCGTGCGATACCTTGTTTTAATTATAGAACAGACAACATGAAGCATATGAGATCAGCATATGATCTGCCTCAGCAAACAAAAATTAGTTATAGTTGGATCTCGGTGCAAAATATATCAATAGCCGTGTTCATTTCGAAGCACGCATTTCTCGCAAGTGAAAAATACAAGCTTCGAGGTGAAAATGTTAACTCCGTTATAACAACAAAGTCATTGAACTAGTGCTACAACGAGATGGATCAAATTTGAAGCATGCGCGAACCGTCAACATGAGTCTAGCTCGCTCGCTTACATCATCAAAAAGCTAGCCCGTCTGTGAAGCACGGCTCGTACATTATTGGACGAGCACAACATTAATGGGCGGGCTCCCTACGATCGTGCACTCCTGGTCGAGCAGCGCATTATCATGAGCTCGGTCATTCAAATATAAAAGCAAAATGGATCGTTAGTACAATGAAGAGTTATTAAAACATTGTGTATGGACCGGCATAAGAGGATCATTCCAACCATGCAAAAATACAATACACATGAAGGCTGTTTGAATGCAACTTATGGCCAAATTATGAATGAGGATACAAATAAATATCATGGACACTCATAAATCACATATTGGATAATATGGCTGCACGTGTGGGCCTCAACATGTTTCAAATAGAACACCAAGAAACTGGAGATGGACATGTAACAATATAAATGTGATTGGTTAATAAAAGACTACGCAACTGGACTCATTCACAAGACGGTCATCATGCATATTCAAATAGGACCAGTCACGTGTTTATAGCAGTCGCTCTTCCATACAAAATGAAGTTAACCGTTCACGTGGCAAGTCGGCTCGCTCATCCACATAGCAAACCGGGTCGAGCATCTTTTCATCAGCACATCGGTATTTCAAGAAGAATGAAGTGGCAATCTAGAAAGGTTATGTAATGAAATATGCAACGCACGTTATATAGAAGTATAAAGTCAATAACATGCTTTCAAGGACACGTCAGCATGGTTGGGAATGGGTTATATAGAGGTCGTTCGCTCCAACATGTAGATGTCGTTCGCTCCAACATGCAGAGGTCATTAATCACAACATGCACAGTTCAAGCAAGCACATGAGAGAAAACATGCAGGACTATATAATTCAATGGAAAAGTAGATATTATTGTTCCCATTTTTTGCTAGAAGACAAAATGATAAAGTAAAGGAGTAACGTGTGCAAATGTGAAAGGGAACAAGTATACAAAAGCGCTAAAGAACAAAAATGGCATGGATGTAATTCAGAGCAGTTGCACTCGTACGAGGACAGAGACCCCTTTTGAAACATGAGCGAGCTCGTGCGATCCTTAGAGCCGCACGTACAAGAGAATTCCTGTCCGCTTTTCATACATACACCGGTCGCTCACTTAGAATATAGTCTGGTCGCTCATCCATTCACAACAAATATGGTCGGTCACACGTTCATACAGCTGGCTCGACTGTGTACAGCTGTCCAGTGGCAGACCCGTAAATACTTCAGTGTGCGACCCACACCTAGTTCACCATAATTACAACTCCGCCACCTGGTCCAAACTTCTCCTATAAATACCCATTTCACCACACTTCGAGGCGAATTTTTCCACTACCATGAAGTGTTGTCCAAAGGTTTCCTCCACCATTCTAGTTCTCTCCAACCACCATTAATGGCTTCCAAAGCTCCCTCCTTCTTCCTCTAACATCAAGTGGATATCATCTTCTCCAAGCACCATTAATTCTCACTCAAATTCACGCCAAGTGATCTCCAACCGCCATTGCTCCACTTCAAAGCCCGGATCAAACGCCGTTTTCATTATGGAATCAAGGAGAATTATCTAATCACAAGATCTAATTCATTACTTCTCAAATTCAAGTGAGATCTGAAATGAAAAGAGGGCAAAAAGTGGAAAATCACCATAAAGAGAGTGAACCAGTGTAATTAGTAAGATGTATGAGATGATGCTCTATGTAAATTGCTCCATGATAATGAGAGTGTCTACAAAAGTGGATGTAGATCTTTCCTCGATCGAACCACTATAAAAACTTTTGTGTTTTTTACTATTTTACTTCCATTTGTGATTGTGGCCTCATTTTCAATTACATACCCTTGTGGTGATGTGTAACACTCCGTCTTTTCTGTAATCATTATAGTAACGAATTAAAGAATACTTAATTATAAATATGAGAATTAAGCGAAATGGGTTACGCCATTGCGTTCTTCTCGGAATTCTACTTGAGCTAGAGTCCGAATTTGAGTAAATCAAACTTCGTATGAAGAGGTTATGGCCTTCAGAAGTTTCAGTAATTTAAATAAACAGCTCAGATTAAAGTTCAAAAAATTCAAATTTCGAAATCAGAAGCAGAAGCGGGCTGCGCGGGAATTTTCCCGCCCAAGGCCAGGTCGACCAGGTGGTAGAACAAGGGGTCGGCCTCCCGCCCCCCCCATACAGGTCGACCAGGGGGTCGACCTACCCCCTCGCCTAGATCTAAAATGGTGACGATGCTGACAAGTTGCTGAGCCTTTTTTGACCTATTGTTGAGTCACTAGGGCTTAGGTGGAAATTCTGGATAACTCTATCTAGTCTGGACAGTTGTGATTGCTCCTAAAATAATCTAACGGCTCACATAGGATTAAACTTCTATAAAAGCAACACTTATCCTCAAACCCTAAATCACACTAATTCATTCCAAGGAGCCACCATGCTGTCAGTGAACGTTCTAGCCTAGCCACCATTTCTTCTTCAATTAGAAAGCGAGTCAAAAGCTTCGAATCAAAACTTACTTAGAGAAATTGATAGTATTCTTCAAGGGATTTCTTTTCAAATTCAGAAAACACATCCTAGAAAAACATGACTTTCTTTTCTTTATAAGTCCTGTTATTATTTAGATGTGAACGATTAAAAGTTGTGATTTGTAATAAAATGAAAACTAGAGAAATTCCTAGTTGTAAGATAATGACGATGCTGATTTATGCATATTCTTGTAACGATTATATCGTATATGCTTGTGAGATTATTGTGGTTATTATGTTGATGTTAAACCAATCTTATATTATGTAAACTTGGTGACTTTTTCATGTTATGCAAGTTGTTTAGATCCACATTTAGATCTATGTTTACTGAATCATGCAAGTTGTTTAGATCTATATTTAAATCTATGTTTATTAAATCATGCCAGTTGTTTAGATCTACATTTAGACCTATGTTTATTGAATCATGACAGTTGTTTAGATCTACATTTAGATCTATGTTTATTGAATCATGCAAGTTGTTAGGCTAAGACATGTATTATGCTTAGATCAACATTAAGATCTATGTTTATTGAATCATGCAAGTTGTTAGGCTAAGACATGTATTATGTTTAGATCTACATTTAGATCTATGTTTATTGAATCATGCAAGTTGTTAGGCTAAGAAATGTATTATGTTTGTTGGATCCAAGATAAAAGTTCATATTTACATGCCTTGTTAAACCTGTGTAATTTCATATGTTTAAGATTCATGATTATTGGATCCAAGTTAAAGTTTACCTTCACATGTCTAGTTGAACTTGTACAATTCTACATGCTTAAGGTTTATGTTCATTGGACCCAAAATAAAAGTTTACATTTACATGCCTAGTTGGATTTGGGTAATCTCATGTTAGTAGGATACAAAAATGCAAGTTCATTATATTATGCCACGTTTACATGACACATGTTTAGTTAGTTCCTTATTATTTTATGTTGTGTGAATGGTACATGCTCCCTTCTTTCCCCTTTTTTATATAAGTTAGGCTAATTTACGAGCCTAACATTCTATGTGAATTTTGTGAAAGTACGACGGGGGTAACGTTGGGAAAACCTTAAATTCATATTAATGGCATAATTTGGCCCATAAATTTATGAATGATTAGTGGCATAAAAATTGGTATAATTTATAAACCTAAAATCATGAACATGATTTAGAGTGAAATTGGGCATGACTTGAATGACAATAATTTACATACAAATATGAAAGGTAAATATGTAAATTTAGAAAAGACGAATATGCCTAACCCGAGGTTGGATTGAGTTAAGGTGTAAGACTTCCCGGAACTGCCCGGCACATCCAGCAACCATAACAATATATATCTAATGTGAGAGGTTAGTGCATCAAACCCAAAAGAACCCGAGGTTGGACTGAGTTGTGGTGTAAAACTGCCCGGACCCGACCTGCACATCCAGTGACCACAACAATACCTGTCCAATGTGAGTGGTTGGTGCTTTAATGAATGGATTAAAGCTAAGTCAGGAATGGTAGGGTTAAGTTAATTAAGGCAACACTTAACCAATACAACATGCTAAATAAACTGATGGGTGGGGTTAGGTTAATTTGGACAGTTAACCAATTTAACATGTTGATTAGGAAACCCTAGTAACGGGGACCCATTTCAGCCGTAACCCACATAGATGTATCATGGTACCCCTAAACTAGGCAGGGTGAGGCACGATTACTGGGCTGATTATAAGCGGTCAAAATAACGGTGGGTAGTGCATCAGTGTAGGTTCCGACGGAGTGCGGGCGTGCACGTAGTCTGGAGTGGAAAATGCAGGCACTGGGCATCAGTAGTTATACATTGTGCATCTTTAATTGTGTCGGGTTTCCACTATAGGATTTGATACACCCCATGGTGGGATCAGCACAGCTATCTACAATCAAGTGGGGGCCGAATGACACAAGTGGTAAGCATACATGAGTAGGAGCCGATCGATAAAAAGGGGATCATTTATCTTGAACACATGGTGCTAGTTAAAACACTGGTATGGGGGGCAGAGAATTTGAAATGAGTGCGATAGCATATTCAGTCTTATTATCTTATTTCTAGGGTGTTGTCCTATATTTAGTTTATTCAAGTCATAACCCTTTTCTTGTTTACATGCTAAATACTCACAAGACTTACCAGACTCATGTCTGACCCATTTTTCTTTCATCTTCTTTTGTTCCGTTCCCCCCCCCCCCCCAGGTCCGCAAGGAGGAAACATATCAGCTTAGTTCAGACCTATTGCAAAGCTTGAAGAGAGTATATGTATGGCTTGGACTTTCTCGTCTTGGGCTATGGCTTTGGATACACTCTTAATGGGGATTATGCTACTTTATTATCGTTTTATGCTTCTTTATATTTTAATCAAGGCAGAGTATTTTGATGTAATGATTTGGAAGTTGTTTTGAGACAGTTTGTTGTAATGACTTTGTTATGAACCGCGTATGAAATAAATTTCCTTTTTCCGCTGCTTATATGTCTGTCTTGTAAATTAATCGTGTCTTTTACCTTCAATGCTCCGCCAAAGTTAAGGCATTCCCTTTGTGAGTGACCTTAACGGAGGTGGGGTGTTTCACTTGGTATCAGAGCAAAAGGTTAACCAGATCAGATAAAAGTTTTGTTGAAAACAGTTTTAGAAAAAGAAGTTTAAAGAAGCAATTTTCAAGAAAAAGTGTTGTGTTTATTTTAAAAGTCATAATCCCCAAAGCCATATGCACTTTCTTTCTATCCTTTGCTTTAAATCTTTCCTTTTTCGTTTCAGCATGTCTGGGGATCTTAACCTTCCAAAGGGCGTGCCGGCACCTGGCTGGTTCAGAAGGTACCTAGAGGCTAGGGCTAATGTCGCAGGCCCAACAGACGTTCCTCCTCCCGCAGCTGCAGCGGTTCCTCCTCCACCTCCGCGTGCAAATGCTTTCTAAAAAATATGTAAGGACTTTCGAGCCAAGGGTGGATAGAACTTCAATGGAAATGAATCCTTCGTGAAAGCTAGGAACTTGCTTAAAGAAACTGAGGATTTGTTTGTTATCTTCGAAGTGGACGATAGGCAGAAGATACAGTTGGCTATATGGTTGCTCAAAGACGAAGCTTCCTATTGGTGGGAAGTTACTAACGCTGAAAGACCAGTTGAAACTTGGATGGATTTCAGAACGAGGTTTGAAATGAAATTCCTCTCACAAGCTGAACGAAGCCTACAGATGAAGAAGTTCTTAGCTCTCAAACAGGGAAGTAAGTCGGTCAAGGAATACGTTAACCAATTCAACCAGCTGGCTAGGTTCGGATTGGAGTTAGTGAACACTCCACATAAGAAGGTTCTCCATTTTGTTAAAGGATTGAATGAGCCACTGCATAGCGTAGCTATGTCCCATATACCTATAGGTGCGACTTATGAGAGACTGGTGGACATGGCACTGTTACAAGAAGAAGATAAGGTGGGCAAGAAAGAGGCAAAGGTGGAAGTAGCTCAAGATAAGAAAGTTGAAGGATCACAGGGCAAGAAGACAGATTCCAAGAAGGGCGGGAAGAACAACAAATCCCGTTAAAAGAGGAAGTTTAATTTTTGTGGCATTCCTGGACATCTAGTTAAGGGCTGCAGAAAGAAGAAGAGGAAGATGGGTGGTTGTTTCCACTGCGGCGAGACATGACACATGGCTAAGGACTACCCAAGAAAGAAAGGGCAAGGGTAGAGGGCTGGACCTTCTTCTAGAGGGCAAGTTCATGCTCTCACAGCACCTCCGCAAGAACGAGGTAGAAATATTTCTATTGAGAGTTTAGTTTATCTTTTTGATCATCATGTTCGTACACTGTTTGATTATGGCGCATCGCGCTCATTTATATCTACTGCATTAGTTGAATCTCTACACCTAGACACCAGTATGATAGAGGATCTCTTGGTTGTTTCAAATCTAATTGGGGTTCAGCTTATTTATCAATGATTTGTTTGGATTTGAAATTTTCTATACTAAGCATTGGGTTTATATGTAATGCCTATGTTTTGGGCTTCACGGGCTATAGGTAGATTCTAGGCATGGATTGGCTATCCAGTAATGGTGCCATCCTCGATTGTGAAAAGAGAGTGGTTAGACTCATGACTCGCCTCGGTAACACTCTCGAAATTTCTTGTAATCCCTTGAACTCTGTTATGCTTAGCTGTCTAGAATCTCTTGATGCGTATGTTGAGAATTTGTCGTCTGTTAGAGTAGTCCGTGAATAATCCGATGTCTTTGAAGAGGTGAAGGGGTTACCTCCAAAGCGGGAGATAGACTTCCGCATATACCTCGTGGATAATGCAAACCCCATTCCTATACCCGTTAGACACATGGCTCCTTGGGAGAGGAAAGAACTCAGCAAGCAAGTTAAGGAGTTGCTTGATAAGGGGTTTATAAGGCGAAGTATTTCTGAATGGGGTGCTCCAGTAGTATTCGCAAACAAAGCAGATGGTTCGCTTCGCCTATGCGTCGATTATAGGGAGCTAAACAAGTTGACCAAGAAGAATAGGCACCCACTTCCAAGAATAGATGACTTGTTCGATCCTATTGTAGGAGCATTAGTTTTCTCCCAACTAGATCTGGCTACCGGGTTTCATCAGCTAAGAGTGGCAGAAGACAGTATTGATAAGACCGCGCTCAGAACCCCAGATGGCTTCTTCGAGTGGCTTGTCATGCCTTTCGTCTTGACAAATGCACCCGTTTATTTCGTTAACTTGATGAGCAGGGTGTTCAGGGAGTTCATTAATAAGTTCGTGGTGGTCTTCGTGGACGACATTTTGATTTTCTCGAAGAGTAAGGAAGAGCATGCTCAGCATTTAAAAGAAGTCATGGATACTCTTCGAGCACAACTGTTGAAAGTCAAATTCTCCAAATGCCACTTCTGGAGAGAGGAAGTAAGGTTTTTTGGACATGTGGTGTCCAAGGAAGGGTTAGTTGTCGACCCTGCAAAAGTAGTTGCAGTACAAGATTGGAAGGCTCCACAGAACGCAACCGAAGTCCGGAGCTTTCTCGGGCTAGCGGGCTTTTACCGAAAGTTCATTAAAGACTTTGCGAAAATCTCAGCTCCACTTACAAGGTTGATGAAGAAGAACCTGACTTTCAATTGGGATTTGGATTGCGATATTGCTTTCCAACATTTGAAGAGGGCTCTAACAACAGCCCCAGTTCTAACATTACCGGATGGAAGCAAGATGTTTACTGTATACACATATGCATGTGGTATGGGACTAGGTGCTGTCTTGATGCAGGAAGGGAAGGTAGTAGCTTATGGAGGCGGACAATTGAAAGTGCATGAGAAAAACTACCCAACCCACAATCTAGAGTTGGCTGCCATCGTCTTTGCGCTTAAGTCTTGGCGCCATTATCTCCTGGGTGAGAAGTTTGAATTATATACTGACCATAAATCATTGAAGTACCTTTTCTCGTAGAAAGATCTTAACTTGAGGCAACAAAGATGGATGGAGTTCTTAGCATCATATGATTTTAAGATTTCCTGTACCCCTGGCAAGGGCAATGTAGTAGCAGATGCCTTGAGTAGAAAGAAGCTGACCTTAAGCCCTCTCTTTGTAGAAAGGAAAAGCTTGGAGTGCATAGCCAACTTTGACTTTAGACCCTCTATCGATCATGTGACTGGTTTGTTAGCATCGCTAGAGGTGCGGCCTACTCTTTTGGACTCAATAGGAATCGTGCAACGTGAAGACCCTCAGCTAGTTGATGTGATAGATAAGCTAATTAGAGGCGAGACTTCTAGTCACCTCAATAGATACCCCTTCGATGACAAGGGTTGGTTGAGGCGGGATGGAAGGTTATGCGTCCCACAAGCAAGGGATTTGGTGAAGAAGGTTATCGAAGAGGCACACCATTCCAAGTTGACCATACACCCAGGTGGAGACAAGATGTATAAAGACATAAATAGAGTTTTCTTTTGGAATGGCATGAAAAGGGATGTAGCTGAATTCGTTTCTAAGTGCATGATATGTCAGCAAGTCAAGGCGGAGCAAAAGAAGCCTGGTGGTTTGATTCATCCTCTAGAGGTCCCACAGTGGAAATGGGATGGCATTTCGATGGACTTTATTGATGGACTTCCTAGGTCAAGAAGGGGCAATCCCAGTATTTGGGTAATAGTGGACAGGCTCACAAAAAGCGCTCACTTTATACCTGTTAAAAGTAGAAGGACTGCCTCATCTCTAGCATCCATTTATCTTAAAGAGATAGTTCGACTCCATGGGATACCCTCCAGCATTGTGAGTGACCGAGATCCTATCTTTACGAGCGAGTTCTGGAAGAGTTTGCAAGAGGCTATAGGCACACAGCTATGCTTAAGCATGGCCTATCACCCTCAAACCAATGATCAGACGGAAAGGGTGAACAGAGTATTAGAAGACCACTTGAGATTATGCATTCTTGACTTTGGAGGAACATGGGAGAATCATCTCCCTTTGGTGGAGTTCGCCTACAACAATAGCTATCAAGCAACCATAGGCATCGCACCCTTCGAAGCTTTATATGGAAGACCATGCCGATCACCAACTTGTTGGTAGGAGTCTACAGACAGGCTCTTACTTGGACCAGATATGATTACAGAAACTTCAGATAAAGTGGACTAGATACGAAGAAGAATGAAGACTGTCCAAGATAGACAGAAGTCCTACGCAGATAAAAGAAGGACCGAGCTTGAGTTTGAGGTTGGAGACAGGGTTTTCCTTAAAGTATCTCCTTTAAGGAACGTCGTTCGCTTTGGATCCACAGGAAAGTTGGCACTAAGATTTGTAGGGCCGTTTACTATCATTGAGAAGATTGGGAAGATGGCTTATACAGTAGAGCTATCCGAAAGACTGGCTGGAGTTTATAATGTTTTTCATGTTTCTCAACTACGAAAGTGCTTACATGAGTCTGCGGAAGTTGTGGAGCCAAGCATACTAGAGGAAGTAGAAGTGGAACGAGAAGTGACTGTGAGGAGAGTTCCAACTCGTATCTTGGGTATAGAAGTCAAAAAGCTATGCAACCACGAAGTCAGACTTGTTAAAGTTCAATGGAGCGACGCCGAGGAAGACGTGACTTGGGAAACTGAGGACAAAATACGCGCAACCTACCCTTATCTTTTCGAGGGTACATCCTTGATCTCTTTTTCCTTAAGTTTATGCATATACCTATCTTTCTAGTATATCTCCTAGGTCATATCCTTTATCATTAGGTAGAAACCAATGGATGTAAACATGTATTTAAAACATGTTATGATTGATGGCTGCAAGTGGTTGCTAATGGTTGCTCGTGGATGCATATACACACACATTAGGTGTTAGATCTGCTCAGTCACTTTCATATTGTATATGCTTATATGTATTTGTATATGGATTGAACTTTACGTGTTATCATATGGATGATGCATTTGTATGAATGATTATGCACATGTAGAAACTATGATTAGGAATAATCGCATACATAATGGACTTATGGCACTGACATGATACGCATTAAGGAGGTCAACTGAATCAGTAGACCGCCTGATTTTGCATTAGATAAGGACATGTACACACACTATGCATATGATCATGAAGCAATAGAGTCCCTTTAAGAACAATGGACACCCGTGGTTGATGGATGAGTAGATGGCCAATTGGATGGTAGGACATACGTTCTTCTTGACTCGAAGATTTCGGGGACGAAATCCTTTAAGGAGGGGAGAATGTAACACCCAGTCTTTTCTGTAATCATTATAGTAACGAATTAAAGAATACTTAATTATAAATGTGAGAATTAAGTGAAACGGGTTACACCATTGCGTTCGTCTCGGAATTCTACTTGAGCTAGAGTCCGAGTTTGCGTAAATCGGACTTTGTATGAATAGGTTATGGCCTTCAGAAGTTTTAGTGATTTAAATAAACAGCTCAGATTAAAGTTCAGAAAATTCAAATTTTGAAATCAGAAGCAGAAGCGGGCTGGACGCGAATTTTCCTGCCCAAGGCCAGGTCGACTAAGAGGTCGACCAGGTGATCGACCAGGGGGTCGACCTCGCCCTCATACAGTTCGACCAGGGAGTCGACCTGGGGGTCGACCTAGGGGTCGACCTACCCCCTCACCCAGATCTAAAATGGTGACGATGTTAACTAGTTGCTAAGCCTTTTCTGACCTATTGTTGAGTCACTAGGGCTTAGGTGGCAATTCTCGATAACTCTATCTAGTCTGGACGGTTGTGATTGCGCCTAAAATAATCCAACGGCTCACATAAGATTAAACTTCTACAAAAGCAACCTTAATCCTCAAACCCTAAATCACAATAATTCATTCCAAGGAGCCACCATGCTGTCAGTGAACGTTCTAGCCTAGCCACCATTTCTTCTTCAATTAGAAAGCGAGTCAAAAGCTTTGAATCAAAACTTATTTAGAGAAATTGATAGTCTTCTTCAAGGGATTGCTTTTCAAATTCAGAAAACAGATCTTAGAAAAACAAGACTTTCTTTTCTTTGTAAGTCCTGTTATTATTTAGATGTGAACGATTAAAAGTTGTGATTTGTAAAAAAATGAAAACTAGAGTAATTCCTAGTTGTAAGATAATGACGATGCTGATTTATGCCTATTCTTGTAATGATTCTATCATATATGCTTGTGAGATTATTGTGGTTATTATTTTGATGTTAAACCAATCGTATAGTATGTAAACTTGGTGACTTTTTCTTGTTATGCAAGTTGTTTAGATCCCCATTTAGATCTATGTTTATTGAATCATGTAAGTTGTTTAGATCTATATTTAGATCTATGTTTATTGAATCATGCCATTTGTTTAGATCTACATTTAGACCTATGTTTATCGAGTCATGCCAGTTGTTTAGATCTACATTTAGATCTATGTTTATTGAATCATGCAAGTTGTTAGGCTAAGACATGTATTATGCTTAGATCTATGTTTATTGAATCATGCAAGTTGTTAGTCTAACACATGTATTATGTTTAGATCTATGTTTATTGAATCATGCAAGTTGTTAGGCTAAGACATGTATTATGTTTGTTGGATCCAAGATAAAAGTTCATATTTACATGCCTCGTTAAACTTGTGTAATTTCATATGTTTAAGATTCATGATTATTGGATCCAAATTAAAGTTTACCTTCACATGTCTAGTTGAACTTGTGCAATTCCATATGCTTAAGGTTTATTTTCATTGGACCCAAAATAAAAGTTTACATTTACATGCCTAGTTGGATTTGGGTAATCTCATGTTAGTTGGATACAAAAATGCAAGTTCATTATATTATGCCACGTTTACATGACACATGTTTAGTTAGTTCCTTATTATTTTATGCTGTGTGAATGGTACATGCTCCCTTCTTTCCCCTTTTGTATATAAGTTAGGCTAAGTTATGAGCCTAACATTGTATGTGAATTTTGCGAACGTACGACGGGGGTAACGTTGGGAAAACCTTAAATTCATGTTAATGGCATAATTTGGCCCATAAATTTATGAATGATTAGTGGCATAAAAATTGGTGTAATTTATATACCTAAAATCATGAACATGATTTAGAGTGAAATTGGGCATGACTTGAATGACAATAATCTACATATAAATATAAAAGGTAAATATGTAAATTTTGAAAAGACGAATATGCCTAACCTGAGGTTAGATTGAGTTACGGTGTAAGACTGCCCGGAACCGACCGGCACATCCAGCAGCCATAACAATATATATCTAATTTGAGAGGTTAGTGCATCAAGCCCAAAAGAACCCGAGGTGAGACTGAGTTGCGATGTAAAACTGCCCAGAACCGACCGGCACATCCTGTGACCGCAACAATACTTGTTTAATAAGAGTGGTTGGTGCTATAATGAATGGATTAAAGCTAAGTCAGGAATGGTATGGTTAAGTTAATTATGGCAACACTTAACCAATACAACATGTTAACTAAACTGATGGGTGGGGTTAGGTTAATTTGGACACTTAACCAATTTAACATGTTGATTAGGAAACCCTAGTAACGGGGACCCATTTCAGCAGTAACCCACATAGATGTATCATGGTACCCTGAACTAGGCAGGGTGGGGAACGATTACTGGGCTGATTATAAGCGGTTAAAACAACGGCGGGTGGTGCGTCAGTGTAGGTTCCGACGGAGCGCGGGCGTGCAGGTACTCCAGAGTGGAAAAAGCAGGCACTAGGCATCAGTAGTTATACACTGTGCATCTTGAATTGTGTCGGGTTGCCACCATAGGGTTTGATACACCCCATGGTGGGACCATCACAGGTATCTACAATCAACTGGGGTTGAATGACACAAGTGGTAAGCATACATGAGTAGAGCCGATCGATAAGAAGGGGATCATTTATCTTAAACACATGGTGCTAGTTGAAACGCTGGTACGGGGGTACAGAGAAGTTTAAATGAGTGCGAAAGCATATTCAGTCTTATTATCTTATTTCTAGGGTGCTGTCCTATATTTAGTTTATTCAAGTCATAACCCTTTTCTTGTTTACATGCTAAATAATCACTAGACTTACCAGACTCATGTCTGACCCATTTTTCTTTCGTCTTCTTTTGTTCCGTCCCCCCCCCCTCCCCCCAGGTCCGCAAGGAGGAAAAACCTCAGCTTAGTTCAGACCTATTGCAAAGCTTGAAGAGAGTAGATGTATGACTTGGACTTTCTCGTCTTGGGCTATAGCTTTGGATACACTCTTAATGGGGATTATGCTACTTTATTATTGTTTTATGCTTCTTTATATTTTAATCAAGGCAGAGTATTTTGATGTAATGATTTGGAAGTTGTTTTGAGACAGTTTGTTGTAATGACTTTGTTATGAACCACGTATGAAATAAATTTCGTTTTTCCGCTGCTTATATGTCTGTCTTGTAAATTAATCGTGTCTTTTACCTTCAATGCTCCGCCAAAGTTAAGGCATTCCCTTTGTGAGTGACCTTAACGAAGGTGGGGTGTTTCATGAAGTGTCGATAAGACATCTTTTGGTGTTGAGCCATTTTCAGGTTAAACAATATCCAACCCATAACCGGTAAATTTATTTAACATTTTATGTTTTAAATCTAATTAAAGACTTAACTATTGGATGGAGTAAAACTGGTGGTACTCCATCTCGAACACTTCTCGAATTCAGTAAATTTAATTAACCTATTTACATTTCAATCTAATTAAAGATTCATTAAAACTACAACTAGCTTTAATCTCAACAAATCATTATTTAATGATTACTCAAGTTTAGAAAATCAATCTTGCCTTTAACTGGATCAAAGAGAAAATGTCATTTATAACATAGTTCACGAGAAACCCAAAATCAACTACCATTCGAAATGGAACATTCACGAAAATCATAATAGTATATACTCGATATAAATTTCCAGTTTAGACTAATATTATAAATGGAACAACAACAAAGCCTTTTAAATTCCTCAAATAGTACAGGCCTTCTCCCGCAGATGTTCATCTTGATCGTCACTAATTCGTTTTCTTATTTAATTCCAATATAATTTAATAAATTGGAAAACTTCAATAAATATTAATTAAAATATTTATTTCATTAAATTTCAATTAAAAGATTTATTTCACAAACTTCATTTTCAACTAGGTTTAAGAACAATGTTATTGAAGACACCACTCAAGAGAACCCAGAATCAAATTTGATATTAAATACAAGGACCAAAATAAAAAAACACATCGACTTATATTCAACATCAAGTTCTGAAACCAGCAGATGTCATATTAGGAATAACGATATCTATATCTTCCAAATTCCTCCATGATATCCGCAAAATCATGGAATCCAATATCGAAATGACCGAAGATTATTTCCATTCAACTCCCATCCAATTTATATATGCTGGAAAATTCTGGTTATATTAAAACCATTCACATTCCAATACGTTATTTAATACCACTGGTTTCTTACACAAATTGTTAACTAGCTTATTCAGATAAAATACCATTTTTATTTTCAAAACTGGACTATTTGATCCAAAAATCATTTCAAATGATTTATTATGATTTATCATAATTTATTCATATTTTCAATAATTTTATTAAGGTCCTTACTGTCGGTTTCCAATGTCGGCCACCGAACAACATCCATAACGGCTTTTTCCAAAACTGATTTGGATATATTTTAAAACTAATCGTTGGATTTTAAATCTATTATATTCATTTAGAATATCTTTTCGATAAGAACCCAACAGTTCTGGTTTCTGGAGAATATGACGGTCGGATCTCCCGTTACGTCAATTCGAAGTTACGGGTTGAATTTCGCGAACTATCACTGCGCGACATGTCCTATTCAAGTCTTTATCGATTTATAACTAAAATATAAACCAAATCAATTTCCAAAACAATCTGTAAATTACACAAAATTATCTTCAACTACCATTTTAAGTTTCATTTCATGCTTTGCCTTTCAAGACCAAATATCTTAGTACGATGTCATTATATTATATATTATAGATTTCATCGTTCTCCATTTAGTACTTATTTTATAAAATGTTTATAATCTCATTTAGAAACGATTTCAACTTCCTCTTCAATTTTTAAATCAAAAATTGAATATCCCATATTATTATAATATTAAAATAATAAAATTTCAAAATATTAGATTTTGAAATCAATTTTTCCCGATATTCATTATCAAAATAAATTAAATCGACAGAAAATTCCTTTCGAGTTAAAACTACGTTTATTTACTTAACTCAAATTCATATTTTGAAATTTCATTTCAAAATAAACTTCAACAAACCATAATTAAATGAAATTTAATTCAAATAAGTTTTGAATATTCGTGGATATTTTATATTTTCATGTCCACCCGAAATTGGACATCAAAATTAAATTTTGATTCTTTGCATAACATTATATTAAAATATTTATTTTTATTCCGGGTTAGAATAAGATTCAATCAATTACCATATAATTTTATTTATATGGTTTTCATACATCACATGTACTCGAAAATAGTTAGAAATAACTGTCAAACATCCAATTCATATCCATCACACCGCATCTAATTCACACACAAAGTGATTTATCCACACACAAGGGAGACATATAAAATTATCATCCCAAGACCCGTGTGGGGTTTACACTGCATCCAATTCAGTTCAATCGGTAACACTTAAATGGGTGAACATAAACAAGTCGTTCAACTTGTAAATGGATGTTTAATCCAATATCTACAACCCTAAATATTTTAACAGTGTTTTTAACATATTAATTAACTTATAATTGCATTCACGACATATCACAATCAATCTTCCATTCATCCGTATGGTTTTCAAACAAATGGTGATGTGAGCTACCATATGCCGTATAACAATTTGTGATAATTAACCAGATAAAAATGAGCATAGAAAATCAACATATATATTCAGTTATGATTATAATAACCATAAAAAAGAATCAGTTAAGTGAGAGGGTTCTCTTTTTGATCGGTTTTGAAATCGCAATTAAACGATTTTTCTAATTAAATTAAACTATGCGTTTAATTTAATTAAAATTTGCAATCAGCTTCAGTCCAGTTCCAGTTAGTTCCATAGCGTAATGCTCAACTATGCAATTTCAATGCGTCTGAAATCGTTCAATTCCGTTTCTGTTTGAACAAGTTATGGTCTTATAAACATTAAGCAATTTGGTAAATAATTAACTATTCGTCAATTATTAATTAATTATAATTCATCCATCCCCTTCATTAATCTTCCCCCGTTTGTTTTCCCGGATCGAACACCAAAACCCATCGTCGATGATTAGGGCTCCACCACGCATCCTCCACTGATGATCGGAACATGCTCAGACGATGCTACGTTAACCACCTATGCCTTAGCTTCCATCGCCAGGCCCGGCGTCGAACTCGGTTGCCCCGTTTAGTCTGGAAATGCGATTAAATGCACGAGCTTTGAACACATAAATCAAGAAAATACTCTACTAGAAATGATCTGTGCCTTATCAAGTGAAAGATCTCAACAAGAACTTTGATTTTTTTTTGGACATTTTGAATATTACTTAATGGATTTAGAGAAACCAGGGCCAGAAATCAGTTTTTCTCAAAATTAAAATATAACGTTAAATATCAAAATTTGAACGTATGTTTTAATTTACCACGACTGCATAATAACTCCAAAAATTATGAAATTTGAAATCTTGGTATATTTTACAAATATGGTTCTAATGAACCTTGTTTCATCAAATTTGGAGACCGTTTGAAAAATGGCCTTAAGTTGAATTTAAACTAAATTAGAACATGCGTTTAAATTTTCTATGCTTACATACGAATTCGAATTGACTTGAAATTTTAAACGTCATAATAATTTGATGCTCCGGATCTGATAAAATTAGTTTCATCAAAAATGGAGGTCGTATCAAAATGGCTATTTTCTAAGGCTTATATAATATTAATATATTAATAAATTCCATAGCGACCATTTTAATTTTGAATTGGACACAACTTTCAATTTATAACATTAAATCACAGTTTCTTATATTCGTTAGAAAGATATTCTTAAATAGATCCTAACGTTTCTTATTTTACTAAAATCCGACTTATAATGAATTCTATACATTCATTTAAAGTTCAAAACTAAAATTTTAAACTACTATGACATTACAAGTTCGTTTTAATTAAATTTTAAATTTGTACGTTGAAACATCATTTTCAAATAAATTCTAAGTCGTTAAATTCTCAAAATAAATCATATTAAATATTTAATTTCCATTAAATTCAATTAAAAATAAATTTTAAATTACTTCCAAAATTCATGGATGTTACACTATCCTATGTGCGATTTCGATAAAGAAGTTGGTTAGTGACAACATCAATAAGTTTAAGCTTTGGGAAAATCATTTCTTTTATGTTAGGTGCCCTTCTTGTATTTTAGGCAAATTTGTTGATCTCGGTAAGCCTTCTTCCTTTATACAATTAGCAATTTCTGTGCTTTGTTTGATTTTGTTTATTTTTAGATCCCATTAACTAGAAAATAATTTTGGAGGGAAAGTCATGCAGTTGAGATCATTCTTAAAGCATCTGAAGAATCAAGGCACTAGTCATCTTTACTAACTTTAAAAAATCTTCATCAACATGTAGTACTTCCCTATGGAATAAAGTTCTTGGGGCAACCACCCATTCATTTTTCTGGTGCTAAGGGGTCAGACACTTTTAAAGCATCGTCTCCTCTGTTTCCGGGCACTCCGAGTAGGATTGTTTTACTTTCCAAAAATGTCTTCGAATTCTTATACCTTAGCTTTTCCTATTCTTATTTTCCTAACATAGCTGCTTTGATCAGATTCTCAAGCTCCAGAAGATATATCTCCTTTAGATGCCTTGGCTCAGTCTGATTATGTTGCTAAGAAGAGGTTCTCTGAATATACCGCCAAACCATCATACAAAAGATAGAAGGTTAACACCATCATTTCTTCTCTTGACGGTGACATTTTTATAACTGTCGAGCAGAGGACTTATGGCCCTATAGTTTCACCTACTGGAGTTACTCTTGATGTAAGTACTTCTCCTAAAGCTTCTCCTGGAAGTAAGTTTGTTGGCAGCCTTTTGACGCCAAATCTTCCAAGGTTATTTTTAGCACCAAAATTTGCACTAGCCCAATTTAAAGATGCAATAGGACAAGAAAAAGGGTTTCGGATAGTGAAGCCGGAACCAAGTAGGAAAAGTTTCAGAAACTGGCTCCGAAAGTTATGGGACCGGCTCCGAGAGCAAGAAACCAGAGAGTTGATGCTAGCAGTGAAAGGTTCACGGAGTCGAGCGCGATACCGAAAGCTCGAGTGTATCGGTCCAACACCAACAACAAAACAAAATGGAAATCTTATGAAAGTCACATCCAGAAAGCCAACATCGATTAGGAGATAAGATCAAGACGTAGTATTGTTACTACCAAATTTTAGCATAAAATCAGATATCGGTGAAGGGGTAATGGACCACAGACATCTCAAAGGAATGATTCGGAAGTTGGAGATGACATCAGGCTAGAGCCGAAAGCATAAAAGAGGTATTTTGGTCAATGGGCTATCGGCACCGGCACAAGGGAGGAAAGATAGGTACGGATATGAATGGTTACAACAACAAAGTAGTGTCGTCACCAAAGGTCATCATCATGGGCTTAGTTCTGAAGACATAACATGTGAAGTCTAAGGCAAGCATAGAAGAACAAGAGCAAGAATCCCATGACCGAAGATTTGAAACAAGGCAGGCGTTCTATATTATCCGAAACAAGCTTGGAAGCATCGAGCTAGGCAAAAGGAGGCGAAAGGGTTATCAACACAAATTAAATTAGTTTTGAGACAAAATAAGGTAAATACGTTAGATCCATAAGAAGCAAGGACACAAGGAAAACATTATGAAAGTTAGCTATTAAAATCAATGTTTGTCACCACCGAAAGACGACTCAAAAAGCCATCAGTAGAGATACCGAGAGCTTACTTCTGCAAGACTGAGATCAATTCCAAAGACTCATCGAAAGTTAAGCAAAGCTTATAAGAAGAAGAACTATCCATACAAATATTCTTAGTGTCGATACCGAAAGAGGTGAAGGTTTCGGAATCCTAGGAAACTAAAGCACAAGAGCAAATAATATGGGGGCTTGAAACCAGAACTCATTGTCAAAAGACGAAAGCACCTCCTAAAGAAATCCACGCAACTGACTTGGTGTTGGTACGTTATGAAGAAGCATTATCCAAGTAAAGGTCCTAAAGCCAAGACGGGCATGCCGATAGTAGAGTTAGATCCAATAGTAATGTTGAGAAGAAAGAAAGGCGGTTGAAACTGAGGCAACCCAAACCAATAGATGAAAAAGCGGCAGAAGCTATGTTACTGCATCCGAAAGAGGCTTATACTAAGCTTACAATGGAGGGGGAACAATATGCCAATAACTAAGACCCTAGTGGTCTTATATTTAAGGGGATTTTTTTCTCATTCTCAATTCTGTACTGGTTTGAGAGAGCTCAAATCCTAATTTGTAAATCAAACTGAGGATTTTTCCTTGTAACCGCCACTATGAATAAGATCATCAAAGCCCTTAAATTGGACGTAGGTTCTATCCGAACTGGATCACTATAAATTGTTGTGATTTTGCAATTTCCACACATTACATTGTCTTCTACTGTGTTTTTGATTTCATTCTACTATGCTTCCAAATTATTAGAATACCCTTCTACAAGTTGTTTACCTTCCTAACTTGTTTTGCGCTCAGTGAACAATTATCTCAAGTTAACTGTTGGTTCTTGAGTCGCGTAAGCATGATACTCACCACTTTGAAGGAAGAGTAACTAATCTTCGGGCTTAAGACCTTGATATCTAGTAAATGGTAAACTGACTCAAGCTTGTAGGAACTAAATGAACCCTATGTTCACTTAGCTCACATCCATACCATTATTTCCAGTGTTGACAAAAAATATCATTAACACGTACCAGATACAAGAGAAAATAACCTTACCCCCACTTCTTCTTCTCAATATGTTAGTCCTCTAGGGCCGCCTTTATTGGGTTAGAATTTTGATGAGCTTGTAAGGCTTTCTCTCTCTTCCGCCGAAGTTGCTAACATTTCGCTGCCCTCTCCGCTTTTGGAATTGGAGAATTTCTATCTACATCTTGTCAGGCAAAAAAATTTGATATATTCTCATCCCTCTTAATTTCCCTTCCGTTTTTGATTTTACACAAAGGCAGAGTCGGTTTTTTTCTTTTTAGATAACTAAAAGCTGCTTCTCGCCCCGAAAACCAACTTCACCGTCCACCTCTGAGATTATTAAGCTTCAAGAAGAGAAAATTGCCCTAGAAGCCAAAGTTACCTCCTTGATCGCACCAAAGGAGAGAAGTGATGATGAGTGTGAGTGTAACATCCCACATTTTATGACAATTAAATAATTAAATAATGCATATGTGTACATACAGTCACACGTTATCTTTATTTTATTCTTCACACACACACACACAAATGCGCGCACACACACACACACACACACATATATATATATATATATATTAAATGCATGCACTGGAAAAGAAGAAAAGATTAATGTAAATAAAAATGTAATGCATGCATTAAAAGAAAGAAAGGATTGGTTGGATGCAGTGTAATTGGGTTTCATGCACCGATTTACAAATAGTAGGTATTAATAATAAAAAAGAAATAAAAGAAAAAGATGCATGCAAGATAATAAAGTTACATGCAATGGTTTAATTAAAAGATTACGAAAAATATGAAAAAGAAGAATGAGAAAAGAACAATGACCACCATTGTTCTAAGCCCTGTTAACAATAGCCATAGTAGGCCTGTTGGTTAGAGCATGTGACTTAGATGCAAGAGGTATAGAGTTCAATCCCCGCCGCCACCATATTTTTGTTTTAAGGGTACAATTGAAATAACACATATTCTAAATAGAAAATATGTAAAAACGCACATATAAAGAAAAGTATACATATAAGGATGTGTATAAAAATATATGTATACATGTATATGTAAATATATGCGTATATATGTGTAAAATATATATATGTATATATATATACACACACACAAGAGATAAAGTTCAAGAGAAGGTTGCAATTAAAGACATATGGCAAGAATCAAATAACGGTGCAACACCGTTTGAATTTGGAAAACGAAACAAAAGTTGTCTGTATATATATATATATATATATATATATATATATATATATATATACGCGTAAAATGGTCATTAGAAGATTTGTGTATGTATAAGAGGATTACATGTGAATATAACAGTTAAATAAGTTCCAAAAATTCAAATATTCCCAAATTCAAACTTCTACCCCAAAACAACTCGCGGGACCCATAGGAAAGTTGACGCCCCTGTAGAGGAGTCGTCATTGGGGTCGACACCTCATAGATCCAGCCAGATTCATCAATGAATCTGGACAGTTTTCTTAACCATGTTCGAATGATGACTCAGCGCTGCGTGTACTATAAGATCCTGAACACCTATAAATAGGCTAGTAGAGCCTAGCCTAAATCTCATATTTCTAAGACGACCTCTATACTCTGCCATTCTTCTTCCTCCTCAAAACTCTTCAGAAAAATAAGATAATTAGTTTTGGAAAATTATGAATCAATATCTGGAGGAAAAGAATGAAAATTAATAAGGAGATGTTCAGAATCATATTCGAAGTAAGGTAATTTCTTAGATTTGGTCTATTTCAATTTTCTCCTCTTTCTTCCCTTTTTCTTTTAGTAAGAATTTTGGATCTATGTTTGCTAGGTTCAAAATTCAGTTAGGAGGACCACGGGATACTAGATCTGGACCAGATTTATGATTTCGAAAGCAAATTAGGTGAGTGCATTTAAGTTATATCATTTTCGATAATGATATATTATCGTTTAACATTCCCCATTATAATTGAATGTGAATTTGCTATAATAATTAAAAGTGTTAAAATGCTATTATGACATATTGAAATATTAATATGAATATGTTGCAAAATTCATATGTTGAAACGCTTAATGCGCTGAAATGTTCACCTATTGAAATGTAAACTTGTTAGAAATACGTGTAGCGATTATTGTCATTATAATTACAAGTTAGCTTGTGACACTTATGTACTTGAACCCTTAATTATAGAAATGTGAATAATTACATGTTAAATTAGAATGATTACATGATTTGACGATCACATGTTACTTTGAGATGAAATTAATTATATGTTTGGAAGAACATATGACATAAAATGGGTTTAATAGGATGACATGTAAAATAGGTTGCGGTAAAAATGTGGAAAGAATTAATCCCTAAATTTACAGTAAAATAGAAATCTGTAACACACTTAGACATGAGTTTAAATTCAGCTTGTGGTGGAAGTCTGCCCTGAACCACCCAGCAAATCCAGCATCCACACGTTGTTAATTTAATGTGAGGGGTTGAGTGCATAAATAAAACATGTAACAGTGCTAAGACACAAGTTTAAGTCAACTTGTGGAAGAAGTCAGCCCGGAATCGCTCGACAAATCCAACATCCACAAGTGGTAGGCTTAATGTGAGAGGTCTATTACATAAGCATATGTATAAATATATTTATATAAAAGGATTGTAATTAATGGAAATGAAAGAAATCTAATGGAAGTTACAACAGTAAGGGAAATGGAACAAATAGGGAACGATAACAACCTATTATAAATAAATTACGTTAATGAGAATGTTATACAACAGGTAGGCTTGTGTTGGGGACAAGTGAAAATTATAACTTAGGTTATAATAAACGATAAAGGAGATGGAATAAATTCTGTAATATGATAAGTTGTACTTAATTGTAAATTAAGTTATCTATAGGAACGAGAATATGAAATATGCTGATAAGGACAACATAAGAATATTTATGGAAAGGAAACTTATTAGTAAACCTTAGTTAAGGGAACTAAGTTAATAAGTAAACAACGATAAGTTGTGGTTACAGTAGAAGATCGAATTATGATTAAATAAGAAAGGATGCTGCAACTTATGAAATGAAATAAGTTATATTCATAAATGATAGGTGACTTGTTAAATAGAAAACATGTGAATTGAGATATACTTAATTACATATTAAGTAGAACATGTAATTGTAACCTTGAAATCAAACAAGAATATAAAGGGATTGTGTATTACAGACCATGGATCAAAATCTAGAGAATAACATGTTATGGGTTTATTAATAAACTTAAATGGGTTAAGTTATTTGACTGAAATTAATAAGCGAGAGAAACTTGGTAACTTTATTAAGAAGTCAATGCGAATGGGAATAACCAAGTTAAATGGAAACCCGATGAGGTAGAGCAAGCACATAATTGAAGGTTTAGACATAGGGTCTAATAACATATTAAAATAAGGCGCCGGGACTAGTCCGCACATTTAAGGTGAATAACCCAACGGGGTAGATCATCGTGGTGTCATGAGGCACGAGGGGAGTGCACGTCCATCTAATTATTCTGTTAGATCCGAAGGACTAAAAGGGGAATCACGCAGCTTCCTGAGTTACATAGGTGCTCCCGGTAGTCCTCTATGCGGTGGTAGATGTTTAGGCTATCCTCACAGAGGTTGGGTCTGCGTGTTACTACCAGATGGGTGGTCCTTTACTGCAAAGTTGCTTTGCAGTCACAATGCTATGACGAGGTGAAACCAGGGTGATTCAGCAATCGCCTCAAAGGGAGGCGATATCAGGACCTACAATGATAGTAGATCATCGGGTACCCCTCATCGGCAGCCAGTGGGATGCCAAAAGACTAGAGCTAATCCCAAGACACCTTTCACTACCGAGGTACAGTGGTTGATGGGAGACGCTAACTGGATGTTTAGATTGTTTATTAGGGGCAAGTCGCTTAGCTCTTGTAGTCATTACTAGTTGAGGGCTATAGCCACCATATTAAAAAAACAGATATGGGGCTATAGCCACCATATAAAAGAAACAGACCCTAGGGATGTCTGTATTTTAAGACCCATAAAGGCGTGCCTGTACAGATATAAAAAAGCTTCCGACCGAGTTCTGTGTTTCTTGTAAAGCCCTGCCACAGAACGCGGTGCACATTAGAGGTTATGTGCGGTTAAGGCATCGAATACGATTGACGATATGTACGTGGGAAAGTCTAGATACGTGCATGTCTACTCTGGGTGGTGTATCTTAGACTTAAGGGAATTACTCTGTGATTGAATCTGATTCGATGGAAGGTGGCAGTCTGTGCGCTTACGTAGCTTAGAAAAAACAGATATATGTGAAAAGTAACATTGTTATATAGAGATCCTTACATCACCCTGGCGTAGGATGAGGGACTGCATACATTTTTGTGGCTTTACGGTGGACACGTGTGAGTGGGGCACCATGGGGTGTACCTTAAAATTGGGTAACTACATATATACTGTATTAGGTTAGTCCACAGGGAAGTAAATTGGTACGGCGTGTGCATAAGACTTGAGTGTTGTTAACCCAAGTAACCTAATATATAATAAGATGTGATTGAACGGTATATGTAGAATTATCCAAAATTTATAATTTTAATCCAATCACCAGAACATGTGTTCTGACCCCTCCTCATAACATACTCGCAGGTTAGATTTGTGGCGGAGATATTATAGCTTTGGATATTGGTTAGGCATTATTATTAATACGGTAAGACTATACTTGGATTATATTATACTTCATCTATTCTGCTGTGAGATATTTTCTGAGCTCTGATATATTTTATATCTCTTTCTTTTCTACAGGATACTAGAGAAACCATCATAGGCTTCGATGGATTAGAATTTTGAAAAAAAGTTCGGTCCATCATAATTCGGTTTGTTACAACAATAGATTAAAGGTCTCTCTTGAGAAGGCTGAGTTGGATGTTGAGATGGAGAGACGAGCTAAAAATGCTTTATATGACATAATTTCAGCTCTCGACAACAAGCATGCGGAAATGGCAGTAGATCACACTGGTGAGATAAGGAAGAGAGATGAAAAGCTTTCACACACAAGGAGAATAATTAGCGAAGCCAAGAGTAGGATTTCTGATGTTCTGTAAGTTCATTTTCCAAAGGTGGCACTGGAATATTATGAAAAGGCTCTGTTCCTTTCCCTGTCTGACAATTTCCAAAAATTTCCTGAGATTCATTTCCCTTCCGTTGCCCCCTCGGTCAGGAGTATCGTTATGAAAAGGATTCATCTAGCCAGGAAGAGAGTTGACATCCCAAAAAAGCATAAGACCAAGCTCGATATTTTCTGTTCATAGAAGTTTTGCTCGATGACCCCGATGGGGAGGAGGAAGATGCGGTTGTTGGTGGTAATGATGTGGATAATGATGTTAATGATGATTACATTGATCTTTGCGACGGAAGCCGCCGTGATGATGCCAAAAAAGATGGTGGTGATCGCTCCTTTGCTGCTGGTGGCTCGCTCGCCTCTGAAGGAACTAACCCTATTCTTTCTGCAACTGATCTAAACCCGAAGGAAACTTTTACCAAAGAGGGTAGCCCATCCTAGCCGAAGGGAATAAAACTACCTCTTTAGACATACGTCCCAGCTTCTCGGCTACGACTTTTATTTTTGAACTATTTCCTTTCTTCTTGAGTTTATGGTAATTTGTATTTTATAATGTTATATAGACATAGAAAATTCTTGCTTCACAATATAAAGAAAAATTAGATAAGAAACAAGGGGAAATTAGTATGTCTCAATTAGATCATAAAAGATTAATGAAAGATTATAATGACTTATCGTAAGGATATCATAATATCAACAAAACTTCCTTTAAACTTATGTTTTAAAAAAGAACATGAAGCGGGGCTAGGATTGAGAAAAACTCTATTTCGAAGGGAGGCGACTCTTGAAGAGAATAAGTAGTTGATGAAGCTATTATGGATGTTGATTGAGGATAGAGACATTTTGGTAGAATTTCTTTATAATGTTTGTAATCAATTTCCAATGACAAACTTCTCCTCCATAGGAGAGCGCGGTGGGTGATTGCTCTGATGTCTCCATAAATGTTTCTTAAACGAGGTTGGGACTAACCTTTACGCTGGGGAATGTTGGAACGTACCATGGACTCTTTCAATCCTTAAAGACTTAGTGTCAAAGAAGCTGTAACACCCCGTATTTCAACAACATTAAAGAAGGGCAAAATAAAGAATAATTAATTTAATATTCAGAATTAAGGGAAATGGACTACGTCATTGCGTCCGTCTCAAAATTCTAGTCAAGATAGACGCCTGGTTTGCATAAAACAGATAACATATTAAAAAGTTATGGACGATAGAAGTTTGACGATGAGACCAGGAACAACTGGCGCACCTGACAAGTGCGCCAAGACATTTTTACACTGGTGCACCTACAAAGTGCGCCCATCGTAGTTTTGGGCATCTGTATCCAAGTAGGTGTCGACCCATGGCCCGATCCCCCCTAAGGCTGAGGTGGCAGTCGAATTTTGGAGGCTGGCAGCTATAAGGCTAGCAGCTATAAATATACCCTCATTTCTCCTATTTTCTCATATTGAGAAACAAGGGAGGCCGAATGCTGTCAGTGCCTGAACAAAATCTAATCCTTTCTTCTTATGCAAATAAAGTTTAAAGATTCAAGTGTTTCAAGTATAGATCTGAGATTCAACCCCAACAATTTCTTTTCCATCTTCTAAAATCCAAACACTGTGAGTTTGTTACTTTTAGATTTAAATGACTAAAAGTAAACGTGATATAAATGTGATTTGGATCTGTTATAAATTCTGGAGGTTGGCAGCTATAAGGCTAGTAGCTATAAATATACCCTCATTTCTCTTGTTTTCTCATACTAAAAACAATGGAGGACAAATGTTGTCTTTGCCTGAAACGAATCTAATCCTTTCTTCTTCTACAAATAAAGTTTAAAGATTCAAGTGTTTCAAGTATAGATCTGAGATTCAACACCAACAATTTCTTTTCTATCTTCTAAAATCCAAACACTGTGAGTTAGTTACTTTTAGATTTAAATGATTAAAAGTAAACATGATATGACTGTGATTTGGATATGTTATAAACTGTGAATCTATGATATTCTTGGATCTTTAAATTTATCATTCTGGAGGTTAGCAGCTATAAGGCTAGCAGCTATAAATATACCCTCATTTCTCTTGTTTTCCCATACTAAAAACAATGGAGGCCAAATGTTATCAGTGGTTGAACTAAATCTAATCCTTTCTTCTTCTACAAATAAAGTTTAAAGATTCAAGTGTTTCAAGTATAGATCTGAGATTCAACACCAATAATTTCTTTTTATCTTCTAAAATCCAAACACTATGAGTTAGTTACTTTTAGATTTAAATGATTAAAAGTAAACATGATATAACTGTGATTTGGATCTGTTACAAATTGTGAATCTATGATATTCTTGGACCTTAAAATTTATAATGCTAGATCAACCCTTACAGATCTAATTCACTTGTGGTTAACTTATCATGTCACATTTGTGGATCTCAACCCTTATCTATGTTTGTGGTTATTTTGGATCTGTCATTATCTGGACAGTTAAAACCTTGCTTAGATCTAATTCTATTTAGATAATTTCGTACCTATCATGTTGTAGTTGAATTGGATCTTAACCATTATCATGTTAGATCTACTTTTAATTATATATCTAACTCTATTTAGATCATTTTGTACATATTGTATTGTAGTTGATTTGGATCCTGACCGTTATCATATCAGATCTAGTTTTGATTATAGATCTAATGCACTTTTAGATCATTTGGTACCTATCATGTTGTGGTTATTTTGGATCTTAACCTTATTTATATAAGATCTAGTTTTGATTATAGATCTAATTCACTTTTTAGATCATTTGGTACCTATCATGTTGTGGTTATTTTGGATCTTAACCTTATTTATGTCAAATCTAGTTTTGATTATAGATCTAATTCACTTTTTGGATCATTTGGTAACTATCATGTTGTGGTTATTTTGGATCTTAACCTTATTTATGTCAGATCTAGTTTTGATTATAGATCTAATTCAGTTTTTAGATCATTTAATATCTATCATGTTGTGTTTATTTTGGATTTGTCATTAGTTGGACATGTTTTAGATTTAGATCTAAACTTTCATGATGAGTCTACCTTGGTTTCACTGTTTATATTACCTTTTTCCTATCATATTGCTGTTAAATAGGATATGTTATTAGATTGACATCTAAATTATTATTTAGATCTTATCGTGCCAATTATGACAACCCTATTATGATAAGATCGATTTTAATATCACATGTTCACTAGATCCATTCATATATGTCCATCTTATCATTATATCGTTATATGATTATGCCACCACATTTTTATGTCAATCTTGTTAGAATAATCATTTCTGTGACCATGTCTCTTTTATTTTAGCCTGGCTACTTCCTAGCCTAGGCATGACGTTAAATTATGTTAATACGTTAAAATGGGAACGAGGGAAAGAAGGGTATAAATTGGACATAATTTGTAAATGGGAAGTTTGGCATAACTTAATGTTTATGAACAAGAATTTGTGTATATAATTAATTATGAACATAATTGGGGAAAAAGTGGCATGAACACCTATAAAGGCATAAGTATAATTAATTAATAATTGAAACGCCTAGGATTACAGTAATTAGAAAATGTAATGGCACTTATGATACGAAGTTAGATTGCATTTGTGGTAGAAGTCTACCCAGACCCCATCGGCATATCCAGCAACCATAAATGTATAATCTAATGTGAGGGATCTAAGTGCACAAATACGAGACGGGCAAGGGCACGAGGTTAGGCCCAACTTGTGGTAGAAGTCTGCCCAAACACGACCGGCATATCCAGCGTGCACAAGCTATAGGCCTAATGTGGGAGATCTAGTCCATTATAACCATAAATGGACATGGTAACGAATTGGAATACTTAACCTAGTTGAATCCATAGGGATTGTATGAATAAGAACTAAAGTTAGGGTTAAGTAAATTAGGTTGAATAGTGGTTGGGTTAAGTAAATCTGAGCGCATGGGTAATATTTACATATAGGCCCACAAACATAACCTGATAAGGTTATGTAATTAAAGACACCTAGTGGTATACATAACCGGTGGAAATAATATAGTTATGTAATTAAAGACACCTTTTAGGGTAAGCATAACTTGTAGAAATGATAGGGTTATGTAATTAAAGACACCTAGTGGTATACATTGCTAATGAAAACCTAGTGGTGGATGCAAGACAATGGGGAGAGCTTGTATCATATTTTATGGGATGCGTTCAGCCAGTAACCCAGAGTAGGTATCAAACATGTACTCCGAACTAGGTCTGAGAAGGGGCACCCATACTAGACTGATTGTAAGAGATCCAAACGTGAAGGACGGTGTGGGCGGCGCAAACCAACTGGGCCATTTGCGTGCATGAGCTAGGGAGAGGTGGATAAGACGACCGTGACACCTATAGATATGGGGCTATGCAAATCAGTGAAGGGTTGCCACTTTAGGACGTGATACATCCTACGGTAGGGCAGGCACATAGTATCTACGCGGATTAGGGAGCCGATCGATTAGGGTAGTAGTTATGGTGCATTTGGATGTATGCCTAAGTTTACCTCCTTATAGTGGAAGAGATCATCTTATTCTGGATATACTAGTAGTAGTGCAGAGTAATCAATAGGGAAGTGTATACACCCTATCCTGTTTACCTAGTCATACCTGCCTTTTATGTAGTTATCTCTCTTATCCACTTTATATGCCTGTCATGCTACTTTTATTTATTTACTTGCTAAAAGTAACTGGACTCGCCAAACTTTATGTCTGACCCTTTTCGTTTTCTCATCTTTCTTCCATTCCCCCCTCCCCCCCCCCCCCCAGGTTCTCAAGGTTGGAACACTCGGGCTTGACCGTGATTCTGCTTACATTGTGCTAGAGCTGCTTATTTGTATGGCTCAAGCTCCTATCTTTGCTACTATGGCTTTGTCTCTTTTTGGGGAATTGTGCTTTTTATGTACTCCAATGTTGTGATTTATGTTTGAAATAAAAATTTAAACTCCGATGTTGCTTTTATATATGTCTTGTAATATTTCTGTTTCTGTTTACCTATAACGCTTCACGAAACTTAATGCATTCCCTTAGTGAGTGACATTAACAGACGTGGGGTGTCACACTTGGTATCAGAGCAAAAGGTTACCAGATTGGATACAAGTTTTTGAAAATTATTTTCAAAAAGGTTTTAAAACAAAGCAATTTTCAAAAAGAAAAGTCAATTTTGAAGAACATATTCCCCAAAGCCATATGTAATATCTTTCGATCCTTTGTCTAAATCTCTTTCCTTTTCTTTTTAGCATGTCTGGGGAACCTAATATCCCAGAGGGCGTTACGATACCAGGCTGGTTCCGTAGGCATCTAGAGGCCATGACGCCTACCGGAGGTCAAGCTGACGTTCCTCCCCTAGGTTCACCTGTTGTTCCTCCTCCACCTTCTCCAAGAGCAGATAATTTCGCTAAGATCTGCAAAGACTTCTGTTTCATGGGCGGAAAGCCATTCTGCGGTACTAAGACTTTCGTAGGGGCAAGAAATTGGTTGAAAGAGACGAAGGACCTATTTGGAATTTTTGAGGTGGAAGATCGAAGGAAGATTCAGTTAGCTACCTGGCTGCTGAAATATGAAGCTTCGTTTTTGTGGGAGGTGATGCAAGCTAGGCATCCGGTGGAAACTTGGGATGATTTTAGAAGGAGGTTTGAAATGAAGTTTCTTTCCCAAGCTGAGAAAAGCATGCAAATGGAGAGGTTCTTGGGACTCAAGCAAGGGAGCATGATGGTTAAAGAATATGTAACTAGCAAGATCTGTACTAGAGCTGGTAGACACTCTGCATAAGAAAGCTCTGTGGTTTGTTAAAGGAATAAATGAACCCCTTCATGGGTTAGCTATGCCTCATATTCCTATGGGACCGACTTTGGAAAGGCTTGTCGATATGGCCTTAATGCATGAGGAAGAAAAAGGAGAAAAGAAGGAAGTAAAGGCTGAGGAAACAATTCAAAATAAGAAGGTATGGCCCAAGAAAGGACATCCACAACAACAACAACAGAAGGGAAGGCGGAAATAATGAAAAGGCTAAGGATAAGAGGAAGTGCCATAGTTGTGGGCGAGAGGGTCACTTGGCCAAGGATTGCAGAAAAAGGAAGAATGCTTGCTTCTTTTGTGGAGACGTTGGACACTATTCTAGGAAGTGCCCAAGGAAGCAAGGACAAGATCAAAGGGAAGGAACCTCCAGAGGGAAAGCGAATGCTCTCATGGCCAGTGCTCTTGATAGAGGTAGGAAAGTTTATGCGAAAGGTTTGACTTCTCTTTCCAGTCACCCTATCAGAACTCTTTTTGATTCTGATGCTTCGCACTCGTTTATATCTTGTTCTGTAGTTGAATCTCTGCACTTAAATACAGTATGGTTGTGGATCCCATTGTTGCCACAAACCCCATTGGTGGTTCGACTCATTTGTCTATGATTTGTCAGGGTTTGAGAATATCATTGTTGGGCGTCAAGTTTGAGTGCGACGTGTATGTGCTCGGTTTTATGGGCTATGGATTGATTCTAGGGATGGATTGGCTAACCACGTATGGTGCCATTCTCTACGTTAGACTTTTGACTTGCCATTGGAGAACCCTCAAGATTTATTATGACCCGCAAGGGTCTACCATGTTTAGATTCCTAGAGTCACTTGATGCATCTATTGATGATCAACGATCTGTAGTGGCAGTCGGTGAGTATCCTAATGTCTTTGATGAGGTTCGGGGTTTACCCCAAGGCGCGAGATCGATTTCCGCATATATTTGCCTGACATTGCAAAGCCATTTGCATTGCCCGTGTGCCATATGGCTCTAAGAGGAAGGAGGGAATCAATAAACAAGTATGGGAGCTAATTGAGAAAGGATTTATTCGGCGAAGCATTTCTGAATAGGGTGCTCCAGTGGTATTCGCAACTAAGGCATATTGCTCGCTTCGCATATGTGTGGATATTCACGATGTTTTCCTCATTTCTTATTTATCGAAGTGTCTACATGATACAGCAGAGGTAGTTGAGCCGAACATGCGTGAGGAATTAGAGGTAGAATGGGAGGCGACAATTAGACAAGTTCCTACCCATATACTTGGATCATAGGTTAAGAAACAGTGCAATAGAGAGGTTAGGTTAATAAAAGTGCAATGAGGAGAAGACAACGAGGATGTGACTTAGGAGAATGAAGACAAAGATCACGCTTCATACCCTTTCCTTTTTGGGACTATGTTCTTAACCTCTTTTTTCAAAGCTTTTATTTGCACTTGCTTCTATCATCTGAGTATATCCTATCGATCGAATCTTCGACCTTTAGGTAGGAAATCCCATGACTGTAAACATGTGCTTGAGACATGTTATGTTTCATGAATGCAAGTGGATGCAAATGGTTGCTAGTGGTTGCTCATGGATGCATACACACATTAGGCACTAGATCGGCTCAATCACTCTCATACTGCATATGGATGTGTCTGCATTTTTCTTTCTTTTAATGGATGAAAATGGATGTATCATCTTATGGATGTTTCATTTGGATGGATGATTGTGCAAACTTATAGAACTTACATGTTATAATAGGATTATTTGCATACATGTTAGATTCATGACACTAACGTACATTGCATTAAGGAGGTCAACTGAATCAGTGGGCCGCCTGATCTTTCACATTAGTGTTGGGACATATACACACTCCTTTGCATATGTTCATATAAGCATTAGAAACTTTTAATGACAGTGGATGTCGGTGATTGGTGGATGAGTTGATGGATGATGGATGGTAGGATACATTCTTCTTAACTTGGAGATTTCGAGTATGAAATCCTTTGAGTACAGGAGAATGTAACAACCCATATTTCAACAACATTAAAAGAGGGTAAACTAAAGAATAATTAATATAATATTCTTAATTAAGTGAAACGAAATACATCATTGCGTTCGTCTCGAAATTCTGGTTAAGATAGACACATGGTTTGCGTAAGAAGATAACGTATTAAGAAGTTACGGATGATAGAAGTTTGACGATAACAGTAGGAACAACTGCCGCACTTGAGATGTGCGCCAAGGCATTTTTATACTGGCGCACGTGAAATGTGCGCCCATAGTAGTTTTGGGCATCCGGACCCAAGTGGGTGTCGACCCAAGGCCCGATTCCCCCTAGGGTTGAGGTGGCAGTCGAATTATGGAGGCTGACACCTATAAATATACCCTCATTTCTCTTGTTTTCACATACTAAAAATAATTGAGGCTAAATGTTGTCCGTGCCTGAACTGAATCTAATCCTTTCTTCTTCTAAATAAAGTTTAAAGATTCAAGTGTTTCAAGTATATATCTGAGATTCAACACTAACGATTTCTTTTCTATCTTCTAAAATCCAAACACTATGAGTTAGTTACTTTTAGATTTAAATGGTTAAAAGTAAGCGTGATATGACTGTGATTTGGATCTGTTATAAATTGTTAATCAATGATATTCTTGGATCTTAAAATTTATCATGCTAGATCAACCCTTATAGATCTAATTCACTTGTGGTTAATTTATCATGTCACATTTGTGATCTCAACCTTTATCTATGTTTGTGGTTATTTTGGATCTGTCATTATTTGGACAGTTAAAACCTTGCTTTGATCTAATTCTCTTTAGATCATTTTGTACCTATCATGTTGTAGTTGATTTGGATCTCAACTGTTATCATGTTAGATCTACTTTTGGTTATTGATCTAATTCTATTTAGATCATTTTGTACCTATCATATTGTAGTTGATTTGGATCTTGACCATTATCATATCAGATCTAGTTTTGATTATAGATCTAATTCACTTTTTAGATCATTTGGTACCTATCATGTTGTGGTTATTTTGGATCTTAACCTTATTTATATCAGATCTATTTTTGATTGTATATCTAATTCACTTTTTAGATCATTTTGTACCTATCATGTTGTGGTTATTTTGGATCTTAACCTTATTTATGTCAGATCTAGTTCTGATTATAGATCTAATTCACTTTTTAGATCATTTGGTACCTATCATGTTATGGTTATTTTTGATCTTAACCTTACTTATGTCAGATCTAGTTTTGATTATAGATCTAATTCACTTTTTAGATCATTTGGTACCTATCATGTTGTGGTTATTTTGGATCTGTCATTAGTTGTACATATTTTATATTTAGATATAAACTTTCATGTCAAGTCTACCTTGGTTTCACTGTTTAGATTACTTTGTTTCTATCATATTGCAGTTAAATATGATCTATTATTAGATTGACATCTAAATTATTATTTAGATCTTATCATGCCAGTTATGACATCCCTATTATGTTAAGATCGATTCTAATATTACATGTTCACTAGATCCGTTCATATATGCCCATCTTATCATTATGTCGTTATATGATTATGCCACCACATGTTTACGTCAGTCTTGTTAGAATAATCATTTCTTGCACCCTGTCCCTTTTATTTTAGCCTAGCTACTTCCTAGCCTAGGCATGACGTTTAATTATGTGAATACGTTAAAATGGGAACGAGGGGGAAAATGGTATAAATTGGACATAATTTGTAAATGGAAAGTTTGGCATAACTTATTGTTTATGAACATGAATTTGGTCATATAATTAATTATGAACATAATTAGGGAAAAAGAGGCATGAACACCTATAAATGCATAGGTATTTAATTAACAATTGAAATGCCTAGGATTACAGTAATTAGAAAATGTAATGGCACTTATGACACGAGGTTAGTTTGAATTTGTGGTAGAAGTCTGCTCGGACCCCCCCGTCATATCCAGCAACCGCAAAAGTTGAATCTAATGTAAGGGGTCTAAGTGCACAAATACGAGACAGACTAAGGCACGAGGTTAGGCCGAACTTGTGGAAGAAGTCTACTCGGAACCGACAGGCATATCCAGCATCGACAAGTTGGCCTAATGTGAGAGGTCTAGCCCATTATAACCATAAATGGACATGGTAATGAATTGGAATACTTAACCTAGTTGAATCCATAGGGATTGTATGAATATGAACTAAAGTTGGGGTTAAGTAAATTTGATTGAATAACGGTTGGGTCTAGTAAATCTGAGTGGGTGGGTAATATTTACATATAGGCCCACAAACTTAACCCGATAAGGTAATGTAATTAAAGACACATAGTGGTATACATAACCGGTGGAAATAATAAAGTTATGTAATTAAAGATACCTTTTAGTGTAAGAAAAACTTGTAGAAATGATAGCGTTATGTAATTAAAGACACCTAGTGGTATACATAGCCAATGAAAACCTAGTGGGGAATGCAAGACAAAGGGGAGAGCTTGTATCATATTGTGTGGGACCCGTTTCAGCCAGTAACCTGAAGTAGGTATCAAACATGTACTACGAACTAGGTCGGAGAAGGGGCACGCTTACTGGACTGATTATAAGAGATCCAAACGTGAAGGACGGTGTGGGCAGCGCAAACAAACAGGGCCATGTGCGTGCATGAGCCGAGTAGAGGGGGATAAGATGACCGTGACACCGGTAGATATGGGGCTGTGTATATCAGCGAAGGGTTGCCACTTTAGGACATGATACATCCTATGGTGGGGCCGACACAGAGTATCTACATAGATTAGGGAGCCAATCAATTAGGGTAGTAGTTGGGGTACAATCGGACGTATGCCTAAGTCTACCACCTTATAGTGGAAGGGATCATCTTATTCTGTATATACTAGTAGTAGTGCAGAGTAATCATTAAGGAAGCGTATACACCCTATCCTGTTTACCTAGTCATACCTGTCTTTTATGCAGTTATCTCTCTTATCCACTTTGTATGTCTGTCATGCTACTTTTATTTATTTCATTGCTAAAAGTAACTGGACTCGCCAGACTTTATGTCTGTCCCTTTTTGTTTCCTCTTCTTTCTTCTGTTTCCCCCCTCCCCCCCAGGTTCTCAAGGCTGGAACACTCCGTCTTGACCGTGATTCTGGTTACATTGTGCTGGAGCTGCTTATATGTATGCCTCAAGCTCCTATCCTTGCTACTATGGCTTTGTCTCTTTTGGAGGAATTATGCTTTTTATGTACTCTAATGGAACAAGACAGAAATTTTTATATTTTTGTAATGGCTTTTATGTAGTTTCGGACTCGTGATATTTTGGACCACGATGTTGTGATTTATATTTGAAATAAAAATTTAAATTCCGATGTTGGTTTTATATCTGTCTTGTAATATTTCTTTTTCCGTTTACCTATAACGCTTCACTAAACTTAATGCATTCCCTTAGTGAGTGACATTAACGGACGTGGAGTATCACAGAAGCTTAAATACAACAAGAATAGATTTGTCATTGATTTGTTCGAAAGATCAATTTTGTATAAATAGGAGGAAAGCTTGTAAAACTTGGTATTATGGATGTGTATTTTTGGTGATGACTTCTCTTTTTGTAACCATTGATTGTTTCTTTCTCATTTTCACAAGGTGTAATTTCAGAAGACATTTGTTACTCAATATGTAGATGGAAAAGAAAATTCTTAATGAACACATCATATAAATTTGGAAGAAATCATCCCCTAGGAGAGCTTAGGCATATTTACTTGAAACACCCTTAACTTCCTTTGGACTTCGTTGGCGATGATCGAGAAATAACTTTAAAAACACCTAGGATCAAACTTGCCTGATTGATATGTAATCTAAACGATAGATGTACTGATGAGTAAGCTTGTATTCTTGTAATTTCTGCCATGCGTATCACTGAACAGTTTGAAACTTGTTTGGATATGTATTAAATCTTTATTGGTAAATAGAATGTTATTAATGTTTCCTTTTTGAAAGTTAGACTTCATTCATGATTAAATCTTATTTTGCAAATAGGGAGACCAACTCGAGACCTCCCAAGTCAAGGATGAATCATTGATAACCGTAGACCGTAGAGCGGAGGGATATTAGGAGAGAGGAGCCTATTGTGAATTAGTGGAAAGAGACAGAATCATTATAGGACTAAATAAATATATAAAAATCAAACTATATACGTATTTTGAAGAGGAGTTTAGTGGTTTATACCAGCGAATAACTTATCTAGAGATCGAGTTAGACAACACAAATGAAAGCTGTAAAGCCTGGGAATTTTCTTTCTAGAATATCCCTATTATAATTGTTTGCCAACCTTTCGGGACCACAGTTGACCGCGAGGCATCAACCCCTAAAAAGTATTTTTACATGAAGAACCCTCCTCGAGGGTTAGACGAAGTAGTCACTTCCGATTGGTGCAAAAGAGAGATTGCTGGGAGCACAAAACATAATGAAGACATATTTCAATGCATTAACAATTATATCTCTCAAATTAAACACATACAAGAGGAGGGATCACTACAACAAAAATACTCTTTTACAACATCGTTTTTACAACGGGAATTTTCTACCCGATGTAATAGATTAATATTACAACGGTCATTTTTGGGCCGTTGTTATAGATGTCATGTGCAACTTCCTTTTTAGAACGGGCTCTGGTTGCCCGTTGTAATAGAAAGTTAATACAATGGTTATCGCATGCCCGTTGTAATAGATATCAATTTTACAACGTTTAGAATATGCCCATTGTAATAGATGCATGTTTTACAACGGTCACCATATGCCCCTTGTAAGAGGTGCTAATTTTACAACAGGTAACGCCCATTGTAATAGTGTCAGTTTTACAATTGTCATAACTGGTGCCAATTTTACAATGATCATAAAATGTCTATTGTAAAAATGTTTATTACCAATCTTCGACAATCAATAATTAGTAATTAAAATACTTATTTAAAATTAATATCGAATTTTTTAATATTTAATCATTAATAATACTATATTGACCATATGTTATTAGTTACTAACTATAATATAATATTTCTAATTACTACTTATTAGTAATATTATATTATCTAGTCAGTAATGTTATATTAACGGGTTTTTAGGCATAAGGACAAAACTAACAAAAAGTTTATCCATAAGGACAAGAGGCTAAAATTTTAACCATAAAGACAAATTTAATTGCAAATGGAGAAATTCAGGGGTCCACTATCATTTCATACTTCGCACTAAAATTTGTCCTTATGGTTAAAATTTTAATCTCTTGTCCTTATGGATAAATTTTTTATTAATTTTGTCATTCACGATATTTTCCTGTTATATATTAATCCTTTATAACTTGTAATAATTAGTGATTATTAATAAATAATCACTAATTGCTAATTATATATAATCAGTATTCTAAGAGGCTTAAATTTAATTTCTAGTTATTAGTAAGTAACATTTTGTAATTATTACAAAATATATAATAATTTATAATTAACAATAAATATTAATAATTTATGATTAATTATATTACTACAAAGAATTAAAAATTAATAGACTTATTTTTACTTTCAAATAATAATTGTATAAAACTGATACTAGATGGTAGGTTTCATTAATTTAAATTAAATTAAGTTAAAGTAATTGTACAATGAGCAATAAACTCAACTTGTTTCCAGTTTTACAACATGTTAAAAATATCGATTGTAATAGGTGATAATCAATAATTGATAATTACAGTGCTTTCTTCAAACCAATACTTATTATTTATTAGTTTTTAATAATTAATCTTTAATAATATTATATTAATTATATGTTACTGGTTACTAATTATAATAATATACTAATTACTAATCCTTAATAATAATATATTATTTATTAATTTTTTATAATTAATCATTAACAATATTATATTAATCATTTATAACTTATAAAAATTAATATTTATTAATAAATAATTACTAATTAGTAATTATTATATATAATCAGTATTCCAACATGTTTGATTTTAGTTTTTAGTTATTAATGAGAAATTTCGAATAATTAATATCAAATATATAATAATTTATAATTAACAACAAATATTAATAATTATTATTAAAAATTAAAAACTAATAATGTATACATATTTACCCTAAATCTTTTTATAACTAAAAACAGGACGACAATTTTTCTTTATTAAACCAAGATTCTGCTTACCGCTTCAATTTCCATTTCCCCCTCCGCTTCGCTTTCGATATCCCGCTTAACATTTCGTTTTCCCTCCTCTTCTCCAATGTAATTTTTTATCTATTCGTCCGCAAACCTGAAATTCACATCCCTGCTACAACAAAAATCATTTATGTGTTTGGTTTCCAAATCCATCACTGCAAAAACGAGAATCAGTGCCTCCCAGAATCTCAAGCCTATCATACCCGCTGCTATGGATGTTGTTATCGGTTGCAGATCTGATACTAGCGTTTGGTTGCTGAGACTAGCACCGCCGTCGATTTGGAGTCATTGCGAACTTCTAGAAGCCGTGTTATGTTTGCTTCTCTTATTAAAGGTAACCAAAATGTCATATTCAACATATAATCCCTGAATTCTAATCTTCTTTTCGTTCACCTGATCTTAGATTGACAATCCAAGGGGGGACGATACGTACTGGACGTTGCTGGTCTAGCTGCTTGTACTGTGTCAATTATCATGGAACTTGATTATTTGGCATCAGTTTCTGTTAAAGACATCCTATTGCAAGATTATGGCATCATGGTCTTTGATTTGAACTGCAAAATTTTATGGTGGTGATATCCTAAACTTTGGTAGTATCTTATTCCCCAAAATCTCTTGTCGTGGTCTTTGTTCAAGAAAGTACTTATGTCACGTTGCTTAATAAATGGCTGGTTATACACAAATTTAAATTACCATTGCTTTTCCTTCTACAACACTTAGCTAATCGAGTGGTTGATTTTCCCATTACCATGGCTTATGTAGTTTTGAGATGCTAGTATTCACTTCAAGGCACATTACAAGTGTATTGGAAAAATGCAAAGAGTCCTGATGAATGAATATCAAATGCATTTTCGTTGATTAATTCAATATTTATTTAGTTTGTGTACATCATTTGTTCTCAATTGCAAGGTCCAGAATGTTGTTGTAGTTTGATGAATAAGCAAGCTTTTAGCAACAATTACATAAAAAAAAAAAAATTTGTTCACCTTACATTTTCACGTATCATATTTGTTGACATATATATTTATAGTTAAAAATCTTTTATCTAATTTTGTGGGAATTCTAAGTTGGTGCATCTTTTGGTATTTCAGTTGGCGATGAAGTATGGGTTACATGTTACATTCTTGAGGTATGCATGTGAATTTGTTGCTTCTTGAATTTGTAGCTTGTTCACATATATATGAATAGGAGGTGTATTTTTTGGGAGAAGTAAGTCGCAAGATTTTTTAATTCATCAAGTTCTAGACTAAACAGGTCTGCCTTGGCATAGGAACAAAACTAGTTTTGATGTTGGTGTTTATATCGTCATGAAATGCACTGCCATCCTTCTTCAATCTAGGCGCACCAGTGACTGGCTTTGATGAAATCATGGGATAAGAGTTTGGTGTTCTTCTAAGTGGCAATATGGGATTAGGTACTTGCATCTGTCCTTTACACGTTCTTTTATTTTGGCACTGTGTTCCTCTAAATATTTAATTTTCTTCCTCCCATTGGACACGATCAGTCTCTGAAACCCGTGTTTGTTTTCTAAGAGCTACTTTCCTCTCTCTTAGTACTTGGTTTTGGCTTCCAATTAATTCATAATTTTCTGGACTAGACATGATTGCTTTGTGCATTGGAACAAAGCTAGATTTGATGTTATAGTTTGTCTTTTACTTTGAAGTAAACTTGAGTATGAATCTTCGACTAAATCTAAAAAGTTATATGCTCCTATGTACTCCTCGCAATTGCCTCATTGCTGTTGCAATGCCCTCGGATAGGAAGGAGCCACACATAAAGGACTTGAATGCAAAGTCAAAATAATCAGTTCTTTAGCCTTGTTACGTGAATGCCTCAAAGTAGTTCATGGCTCTATTGTCTGATTTGGCTGCTACGCCAGTTTCTGCCGTGGTGCTTTGTCATGATGTTTGTTCCCACGGTGACTGCGACAAAAAACAGTGCACTTCGAAGTGACAAGTAACCCAGTTAACCCACCTTTTGCTGCCTCGGCAGTTAAGTCGTGTTGGACTAAAACAGATGAAACACTGGGTATTAATGCGACTGCGGAGGTCAATAATAATAAGGGCTATGATGCTAATGTGTTATCAACTGACGAGTTAAATGAAATTAAGTCAGTAGTTGATGGCAAAATAAAGCATGTTATATCGTCATGAAGTACAGTGTAACCCTTCTTCAATTTTGTCACAATTGTGACTGGCTTTGATGAAATCTTGGGATGAAAATCTAGGGGTAAAAATTGGCATGAAAGAGAAGATGACCGACGAAAAAGCGAACGTTCCATTTCATATAAGGAGTAGTAAGAGGCCGCAGGATGAGCACATGTTTTTTGTTAATAATGCAAATACCGCTTTTGAACATCCTTGGTTGGAGAGGGACGAGGATGGGACTCGGTTCGTCCATGCATTGGAGAAGCTCTCAGTTTTGAACTTCATTGATAGAAGCACGGTGGAGGTTGAGAAAACTAAACCCCTCCCTTTGGAAATCACTCCATGTAAACTTGTGAGTACTGTAACGGAGCTGAAAGAAATTGTCGCGAAGTTGAATGGCGTCATTGCGGTTGATTTGGAGCACAACCAATACCTGTCATTCCAAGGGCTAGCTTGTTTGATGATAATTTTAACTAGAACATAGGATTTCTTAATCGACATGCTTAAGCTTAGTGTTCAAGTTGGTCCATATTTGAGAGAAATATTTAAAGATAATTCCAAAAGAAAGGTAATGCATGGTGCAGATTGTGACATTGAATGGCTTCTATGCGACTTTGGTATTTACATCTGCAATCTTTTTGACACTGGACATGAATCAAGGGTATTGCAGCTAGAGAGAAATAATCTTGAGTGTCTTCTACATCACTTCTGTGAAATTACTGCAAACAAAGAATATCAAAATGCAGATTAGAGGTTGTGGCCACTTCTAGAAGAAATGATCAAGTATGGGATAGAGGACACGCACAATCTATTGCATATATATGATCTAATGAAGCAACAGCTTATTTCCAAATCATCAGAAGAAAATGATCTTCTCTTGGAGACCTGCAAGCGGAGCTATGATATCTGCACCCATCATCATAAAGAGCTTTGACCGAGTCATCATTTCTGCATATTTATGGGTTACACGGAGCTGATTTTAGTGCCGCACAATTTTCCATTATTTTTGAACTATATGCATGGAGAGACAAGCTTGCTCGAGATGTAGATGAGAGTACGGGATATATTTGGTGTTTCAGTTTGATAAAGTATGTGGCCTTTTTTGGAATTGGGTCTAAACAATATCTTGCTCAAATTTTGGGTAATATTTCTTTGTCAAGCTACACCCTCTATCTATTGCTTTATCAACAAATGGTAAATTCTGTGTTAAAATGATGATCAACCACCTTTGTAGCAATAATAACATTCTCTGTAATATTTATATTCCCAATGAAAGATTGCGGATTGAATGTTAAAAATTAAAGAATAAAATAATACGAAAGCATGTATAAGATTTGGAAGTCTAGCCTTTGAGCAAATGTCAAGCTCGTTTCCTGTACTCTGATCTTCCTACTGTTGTAATTTCAAAAATGATGAAGCCTTGAACTTTAGATAGTGCTTCAACTCAGTCCCTATTGATTGTTTTAGACCTGACAATGAGTGTCTGTAGAAACCATTCAAGATTTTAGAAAAAGAAAAGAAAGAAAAAGATTAAAGCTTGAAAGTGTCCTGGGCAGATTTGATTGTGGTTGCTGGAGCTTAAGCGACTGAATTGTGTGGAGGTACAACAATTCCAGTTCGATTGGTCGGATAGATGCAGCAATTCCAGTTCGATTGGTCGGATAGATGCAAGCACACAAGAATCGGTTGCATTATCTGGAGCACACATATCAGGAAGCAAAGGATTTGAAAATCTCGCTGCATTCAATAATACCTACTTCAAAATACTCATTGACAGACCATGTGACTGTTTACGTGTATATGAGTGAATAAGTGTGTAGTGAGGAGTCAATGTATACGAGTGAAATATAGTGAGGAAGTGTATGTACAAGTGATTGTGTAAATAGAGGGGAAACACTAAGTGTACCATTCGAAAGTGTAATAAATATTTATTTGAATAAATATTTGTTTAAAAATAATTTTGGAATTAAATATTCAATTCTTGTAAATATTATTAATATTATGTGTAAAATTCAAATCCATTGCAACTTTCTGTATTTTACAATGGTCATTAATTGTTGTTATAGAAGATATTACAACGGTCAAAACCTATTGCAAAAAATATTGCAACAGACTGCTATTCTATTGAAGGAACATACAACAACATAAGACCATTGTAAAAAGTCTACTGCAACCACTTGTTAACACGTTCATTGCCCGTTGTAAAAGAGGACATATTACAACATGGCCAAATACAGTGGGCGGGCTGACCGCTGTAAAACCCCTATTACAACGGGCATTGCCTGTTGTAATTGATTTGTTTTGTTGTGGTGGACATGACTTGCGAAAGAGTGTTTTTGATTTGGAGAAAGACAACAAATCCTTAAGAACCGTGTGTAGAGCTTTCAATAGGGCTCTGAAACTTCATATTAAACCCTTGGAAAATCTTGATGAGGTTAGTAAAAAGAGACGCAAGCTTAATGAGCTTCTGAGTATTTTGATCCGTTACGCCATTAACGCTCCTCTATCCGACGATGAGGAGGCGCAGGACTCTTGATGTATTTGTGATGCTTATTATGTAATTTTGTACTTGTAAATTCAACGAGACACCCTTATAAATATTTTTGTACATAAATTCGTAAATTGCATATGTAACACCTGGTGTGTGACCTTTGTTTTCGCTACACATAGTTAACAATGATTGATGTGTATAAGTTTAAGAAGCTTCTCTACGAGATGTGGAAGGTCAAGATCTTTGTTCGAAATCTTTTAAGTTCGTGGACCTTAATTACTTGCTTCAGTGTCGATAGTAGATCTCTTTTTTTTGGGAATAAGGACTAGAGTCTTTCAACCCAGATCAAGGTATTCATTAGAAGTCCAGAACACTTTTTCTTGAATCATAAATAGAATTGTCAGAACCCATATTCAGGAAGTTCGTAGGATCAAACTTGAAATCCATATCTAGAGATAACAGTTGGAAGCTTCAAAACCCGAATTTGTGTTTTAATGAGAGAGGGCCAGGATCCCACCACCGGAAATGATTAGAAGTCCCGAACCATAACCCAGATTCAAGAATTTGACAAAAGACCAGGTATCCACATCTGGTATTTAATAGAAGTCCCGAACCATAACCCAAATTCGAGTATATGATAGATGACCAAAAATTCACTTCTGGTATTTGATAGAAATCCCGAACCATAACCCGGATTTGGTTATTTGATAGAAGACCAGAATTCCTTTTCTGGTAATTAATAGAACTCTTAGCCCAAACCCAGATTTAGGTATTTGTGTTAACAAAGGCGACTACGTGCTTAGAGTGCCCCTCCAAAGTTTTCATTCTCTTTCCTCGGTATTAGATGTAAGCAGAGGCTGTACGTTCTTATTTAGCCACTCCCTGGGTTTGTGTTTGGCAAAACAGATGATGTATGTGCTTTGTTGTCCACTCTCTAGGCATGTGCGTCCGGTGCTCTTGGCCAGCTTATTCTCAATCAAAGTCCAAGGACTTAACCGACCTCCCTTCAGGAGGTGCCTTACCCTTTCCATCGTAGGAGATGATAAGGGTTTAGATTCTTTTACCGTGCCATCATAGGCGCGACATAAAGGCCTACTCTTTTGATGTTCTACCCTGGCCATCGTATGTGATGATAGAGACTTACACTCCACCCCCATCTAAGGGGTGCCTTATCCTTGCCATCATAGGTGGTGATAAGGGTTTTTTGTTCCCTTCTACGGGATACGAAGAACATAAGTAGAGGTGCGATGTGCTCTTCATAGAGTAGGAGGGGGTGCGTGCTCAGTTTTTTGTAGAGGAAGGGCGTACTTTTCTGCGAGTAGAGGCAGGGCATGCAAAATTAGATGCTCCATCCTGACCATTTTTGGCGTGGATTGATGGCTTATGCTTTTGAAGCTTTAACATGTCCCTTTCTGATTTGGGCGCGGATAAAGCCTTGCACACCACCCCACTCTGAGGGGTGCCTTGCCCTGGCCATCTTTGCAGTGAAAAGAGTTTTTAACCATTGTAATTTGACCCATTTTGGGTTATCCATGTTTTGAAAGGGTTTCCATTCCCTGAACATTGTAGACAATTCTTCTTTGAGAAGACTTTGACTTTGTCAATCGTACTTGATGTCGTAACCTTTACGATATACCATCCAGAAACGGTATGCATGTATCCACACGCATTATCTACTGTTCACGAAGTTCCGTAACAGGGTTGTATCAGGAACATGGAACTCGATGGGGAGCTTTTCAGATATCTGTATACATAGATGTTATGGTCTATATTTTCATGGTAGCTATGGTCCAACCAGATCCCCTTGATAGTGAAAGGTCGATGGTTTGTAGGTTTAGCTCCCCGCCTTTCCGCATTACGCATCATGCATCACGCTGACTGTCGATGGCTAGTACTCGACGACTACTATCAAACAGTTGGTTAGACCCGCCAAAGGAAAACAAATAAAATGGTCGTAGCCCGCCTAGTCACAAGGCAACTGGATCGTCGAATCACCTATTCCACCCTGTAGCCTTCTGACTTCCCACTATTATAGCAGTCAAGGTACACTCACCGGGTAGTAACGCACCGACCCAACCCTTGTTAGCACAACCTAAGTACTGTCACCTCACAGAGGACTACCAGGAATACCCTCCACGTCCTAGGAAGCCGCACACTTCCCGTTGCAGTCCTTCGGTGCCAGGAAACTATTAGCAGAACAGTAGGCATAACAGGCAGAATAATCATATGGATGTGTGCTCCCCTCGTGTCTCATGACATCATGATGATCTACCCAGTAGGGTTATTCACCTTCAGACGTATAGACAGGTCCAAGCGCCTCAGGTTGATGTGTTATTATACCCTATGTCCAAAAATTTAATTACGTGCTTGCTCTAACTCATCATATTTCCAGTTAACTTGGTTATTTCGATTCATATTGACATCTTATTCAAATTACCAAGTTCCACTTGCTTATTAATTTCAGTTATATAGCTTAACCCACTTAATTTCATTAATAAGCCTTTATCATGTTATTCTTATCAGAAAATTTCAGATTCTCATGTTTGCAAATTACTTAATGTATAATTAAGTACAACTTATTGCATTTCATAAGTTTTCCCCTCTTTTCTCTACTTATCGCAAACCGTAGGTTTCAGGTTTCTAGATTTACAGATTACTTAATTTATAATTGTTAAAACCAAAAATTAGATTCTAACATTCTAACACCAATGGTACAAAATTTGTACTTCACCAAAATGGTAAAAGATTAAATAGATCCACAATCGTAAAACAAAAGCATAAAAATGAAGACAAGGAATTTTTATAGTGGTTAGATCTTAGAAAGGATGTACATCCACTTTTTAATCAATTCTCGTTATGATATTTTGCTCTACAACGTACATGAATTCTCTATTTGCATTCATTTCTCCCTTTTCTCTCTTTATATCTAAATTGCACTTGAATTTGCTAAGGAATTGGTGAGATCTTTTGCTTTGTGATGGTGAATGTACGAATCTTCAATCAGTTAGGCGTTTTGATGTTCTTCAATGGTTTGATATGAATTTGTGTTAGATCCGAACTTTGGTGAGGATTAATAGTGGTTAATGATCGTTTGAATTGTGTTAGAGAGATTTTTCATGGTGTATGAAGGAGATTAGAAGAGCTTTAATTGAATTGGAGAGATCTCTAATGTTGATTGGAATGGATTTGATCCATTTTATGCTAGAAAAGATTTGTTTGATCCTTGAAAGCCATTGATAAAGTTGAAGCAGAGCCTCAAATTTGGCGGTACTTCGCTGTTGAAATTAAATTGGATCACCCTGAAATGGTAGAGAAGTGGGATATTTATAGGTGGAGGGAAAATGAGGAAAAACTAAAAATACATGGTGCAGAGAATCGATCGGTATATTCAGATATTTATGAAACTGCCACTGGGTTACTGGGTACTGATCGGTATAGGCTGGTTCGCCTATATTAAGACTACGATCGGTCTTCTTCTTATAATACTGACCGCTGTTTTTAGTTCAATATCTGTCAGTCTACGTACTACACGTGTTGTGTAATATTTCTGCCTCCATTCTACTTTATTGTCGCTTTGTTATGCTGCCACACCTCTTTACTTTGATACTAATCTTTATTTCCTTTTTTCGGGAACCACGTGCAATCCAAATTATGCAAATAGTATTTACTAGTGTGCCTCGTGATTATATTTAACTATATAATATGTCCAATCGTATAACATATTTTGATGTTGTCCCTTAGACCAACCCCAACGCGGGGTTGGTCAGTGGGCAACTGACCCCCAACGCGGGGTCAGTTGCCCACTTGGGGGTTGCTTTGGCAACCCCCAAGGTTGCCAAAGCAACCGGGTTGGTTGCTTTGGCAACCACCTTTAGCCGGCTTATTTAAAGCCGGTTAAAGGTAGCCGGCTTTAAATAAGTCGGTTAAGGTGGAGTCCTCCTCCACCTTAACCGGCTTATGTAAAGCCGGCTAAGGGGGGGTTGAATTATTTCTCCCCCCTTAGCCGGCTTTAAATTAGCCGGCAAAGGCAGCAACGACTATTTTAATAGCCGTTGCTCCCTTCCCGCTCCTCTCTCTCCTATAGCCTTTCATCTTTTAATACAACCTTTTTTTCACTTTCAAAACACACAAAATTCTCTCATTTTACTCAACCATCAAAGTAGTATAATTTACAGCATCCAACTGCAATGTCAAAGAAAACAAACAGCAAGAATACAAAAGGAAAAGCGACGATGCTTACCCAAAGCTTTCCGAATCCGTTTGATTATGTTCATGATCAGCAAGAGTTTCCATCCACAAATTCGTACCAGCGCAACGAACATTTTAACTCAGGTACAATGCAAAACACCTCAAATTGTTATCTTCCACAGCACAATCCTAACCTGTACCAGTCACAGCAAAATTCTAATCATTTTCAAAACACTCAAGTTTCCACGTATGGTCGTAACCCCTCTGTCCAACAACCTTATATCAGTCAACCCTATTCATCCCCAAACAGCCAACATCAATCGACATTTCCGGATACCTCACTCAATCTGTCTAGGAATTTGAACATGTTATTCGGGGATAATGGTCTTGAAAACGACGAAATGGGAAACGATAGCAATGAGATTTATGAATCTGCTGGGATTCGGCCTCCTATGAAGAAGCAGGTAAAATGGTCACCTGATGAACAAGCCGAACTAGCATATTGCTGGGTTCAGTGTTCCAAAGATAACGTGAAAGGCACAAGCCAAACTGAAAGCTCATTTTGGAATTCGGTTTGTAAATTATTCAACGGTCGAAGTCCACATAATCAAGCACGCTCGGTTGACTCGTTGAAGCAGTCATGGAAGAGAATCAATGCTTGCTGCCAACTTTGGAATGGGATACTGAGTGGATTGGCTAGTAGACAACAAAGTGGAGCAAACGACATGGACTTGGTAATAAATTATAACAAGCTTTTTTTGTTTGATGTTTATTTAGATTATTTCTTTTATGTTAAGTAATGTTACGCAGCTTAGCGAAGCAAATGCTGTGTATATGGCCAAATCAAAAAGCCAACCGTTTACTATGCAAAAATGCTATGACATATTATGTCGGGAAGATAAATGGAGCAACGTGCGACATGAATATACCACGCAACGATTTATGCCGTTGAGACCGACCGAAGATGTTAGCCCTGGAAGCACAAATCCATCTGAAGACACACCATTCGCAACAAGTTCCGGTGGACGACCCCCTGGCAGATATAAAGCGAACAAGAAACCGACGAAAGATTACAGTCAGTATTACGAGCAACTCGATGGACGTATGGCAGTTGCAGAGGAATCGAATAGGGAGTATATCGAAGCGAAGGAAGCAGCTAGGAGAGAGAGAAGAGAGAGAGGGGAGGAAAGGCAACGAAGACACGAAGAGATGCAGCAAACAAGAATAATTGAATTGGAGTTACGAAAAGCGGAGCTCGCTCGACAACAAAATGCAGATGATTTCGCTCTTATGAGTGTCAAGCTGGATGATCTAAATCCCATACAGAGGAGGTACATGGAAAAACGTCTTGAAGAGTACCAGAGACGTAACGCAGATTAGTCCGTTTCCTTTGTAGAGTATGTTGTAGTTTCTTTTTAGTACCGGTTGCAGACCTTGTTGTACTTTAAGTTATTCAGTTACGTTCTTGTATTTTATGGATGTTATGTAGATGTATTAAATATTCGTAGAGCAAATCATACAACCATTAATTTAAAATGAAATATTACACTACAGTACGTGATGGCATATAAACGTAGATAATACAGATATGAATCGAAACATTAAGCAGTTAATTAACTATTGGTTTCCCGCAAACTCCCAGTAGTGCTCAACTAGCTCCTCACGTAATTCTAAATGAGCTTGTGGATCTCGGACTTCTTCCAGTCGTTGCAAGTATTCTGCAAACGTATTTGGGTCTTTATACGGTTTTTTCCTAAATTCCACTGCAATGTCCGCGTAGTTACGAAGCTGGAGTTCATATCCTCCTCGTTCCTCCTCAACAATCATATTATGTAAAATAATGCAACAGTACATTATGTCGGCTACAACTGCTTTATCGTGGTAGTGAACTTCGTTTCGAAGTATATGAAATCTACCTTGGAGTACTCCAAAAGCTCGTTCAATATCTTTTCTAAGACTCTCTTGATGTTTCGTGAATAAGGCTTCTTTTGCATTGTTCGGTTTTCTGTATGCTTGCACCAGCGTCTTCCATTTTGGATAAATTCCATCCACGAGATAATAACCAACAGAATGTTCTTTGCCACCGATTTTGTAGTTGCAAGGAGGTGAAAGGTCATTATATAAATCGTTAAATAAATAAGATTGACGTAGAACATTAATATCGTTTAGAGAACCAGGAACGCCAAAAAAAGCATGCCACATGTAAAGGTCAAATGAAGCAACAACTTCTAACAGCATTGTAGCTTTTTTCATACGGGCCTTATATTGGCCTTGCAGTGCTACTGGACAGTTTTTCCATCTCCAGTGCATACAATCCAAGCTACCCATCATACCTGGAAAACCGCGTTGATCTCCCATTGCTAATAACCTCGCAGTGTCATGAGGGGTTGGAGATCGCAGATACTCTTCACCGAACTCTCGTACGACGGTTTTACAAAATTGTTTCATACATTCCACCGTAGTTGACTCCCCAATTCTAATTTTGTCGTCGAGAGAGTCAGCAGAACTTGCATAACAAATCATACGTAGTGCAGCAGTAACCTTTTGAAGCGGTGAGATGCAAAGTTCGTTGATTGCATTTCTTCTATGTGTGAAATATACGTTGTTCGCGGACACTTTAGTTAGTACTCGAGCAAACACCCTTTTTGACATACGAAATCTTCGACGGAAATATACGTCTCCGTATACTGGGTTTGCGACGAAGTAGTCCTTGACAAGTTGATTGTGACCAGATGGGTAGTCGCGTCCATATCGCATTTCTTTTCTACCGACGGCGCTTCCACCTTGGGTTGACGCTGAGCTTTCAGCAATATCACGTTCTATCGCGTATCTTATTTCTTCTTGAAATGCCTGTTGTTGTTTGTTACGGCGGTCAATATACTCGTCAGATGATGAAGAGGATGAAGAGCTTGAAGACCAACACCATAACCTTTTTAACGCACTCATTGGATTAGTAGTTGCTGTAAAATAGTTTGTGTTTGAATGAACCAAGGACACCTTTATGTATAGCAATTAAATTGTATCTCGTGCTATCATTAACTTTTAGACTTTCCGTCCTTAATTAGAGTTTCCGTCCTTTAGTGTTATTTGTTACTTTACGTAACATGCTGTCCATGATAATAAGGGATAGATTCCTTTACTTTATGTCACGTACAACCTTTAGACCTTTAGTTCTTTACTCATTCCTTTACTTTATGGAGGGAAAGTTTCCGAACCACTGCGGACTATTGGATCCAACCCTATCTGCCTATGTGGTCAAGAATCGGTGGTGGCTGTCTCTGAGACTGAAAAAGATGCCGGTCGTCGTTATTTTTGTTGTGAAGCGTACGAGGCCCACAGGGTTTTCCCAGATGAAATTGAATGTTGTTACTTTACCCAGTGGATTGACCCTCCCTTGTGCGAACGTGGACGTCTGTATGCACTGGAATCGCAAGCCGAAATAAAACGTTTGAAGAAGGTGGATGCCGATAAAACTACATTTGGACCTTTCCCAAGGCTGTGGTAGGTTTCTGTGTGTTGTAGTTATCCTTTAGTATTGCTATATGTACTCGTACGTTATCCTTTAGTGTGTTGTAGTTGTACTTTTATGTAGTATGTGCGATCTAGTTTGGGTTTAGTGGTTGTATGGTATCGTTATCTGCATGTCTCTTTCTGTTGTACTTGGTAACGTATCGTGTTATTAAGATTACTCGTAGTGTTTATTTTTAATAATAGCACTAATAGATCAAACAATAAACTTAAGGATAGAACACCGATACATTCAACAATAAGCGTTAAGATACAAAAGCTTGTAAAGACACAATAGGTAACGGTAGTAGATTCAATACGCAAACAAATTAATTGTTACGCACATTCAAAGCGGTTTGAAGTCGCCTATTCTCTTGCTCTAACTCGTTGGCATAAGAAATTGCCCTTTGAGGGAAACGCTCGTCTATCCACTCAAAATAATTGCATCCGTTAGGCCATAGCGAGCATAAATGGATCCTGCGATCTATATTCTCTCCATCCGCTCGGACAACCACCTCTACCGCGTAACCACAGTGGCAACAAACGGGATAGGAGTTAACTTCATGCTCGTTAGGAGACTGGTTAACTGAAACTCGTCTTACCTCTTGATGACCTACATCTGGTGCAGTCGTAGTACGAGGGACTGTAGACGCTTGTAAGCGTCCTTCAGTTACAGTTTGGACTTCTTGATGACCTACCTCTGGAACAGGTGCAACTGGTGGACGAATCGTCATGCGGGTGAACTCCGGGTAGACTTGACGCAATTCCTCATAGTGCCGCTCTTGATACTCGATATTCCAATCAATATCTGTTCTTGGACTTGAAGGAGGACGCTCTGGAAAGTTTTGATCATAGTTCGAATCCATTGACGATGGCCATGACCATGAAGACATTTTTTTATTTTGATGAAAAGTTTGGTTCCAGCTAACAACAACGTAGTACCCGTATATATTTATAGGGCCAACATGGGGAGTAAATATGAAATGTTGCAATTCCTAATACGGACGTGTCTACTATGGGAATCCTTTTACCATTCAACGTTGTAGTGTTAAATTTGTAAACTTTATCGTTTAAAATTCGAATACTGACTGGTCCATTCGCTGGACAAACGTGATAAATTGACAGAAAGGTGAAAGTGATAGAAACAAACTTTGTAATAAAGTGACATAAAGATAAAGTAACGCCAAATTCCAAGTAGAAGGAATTCACCCTATCCACAGAACACTGTACACTATTCACTACAAATCAAAGCATATGTCAGCAGTGATATAATTATTGATGTAACTAGCCACTATAGGCTTTGAAGATCTATTTATATGTCCCAGTAATCGGTACGAGTTGTCACATCATGTTGTTTCTATTCATTGAACAATCTATAACACGTTACCGTAGTGGTGCATAGTGTTGTCTTGTCATATTTTGTATCCTACAGCTCAATTATCGATGGTAGATCTTTACCATAGGCAAATGATTTTGTTTCTTGCTTGTATGTGCATCGTAATTTTTAGTACTTATTTCATTGTTATCTCTGGTAAGTAGTATTAAGACTCGTTAAATATTTCAATCAGTGATTAAAATAAACCACGCGGATTCGTTTAACAAACACGTACGCACGATCATGCGGATTACATATAACGCACAAACAGATAACATAAGAAAACACAACGGTTACACATAAGGACGTACAAGCAAAGTACACCTACAGGATAATACAAATACGAAACATACGGTTGAATAACCTACTACAAAGGGACAACACACTAAAACAAATATACAGACAACTACAACATGAACGTCTACTAAATAAGATACAACTAATCATCATCTAGATCCGCAGGCTCCATCTCCACATCCTCGTCATCATCTGCGGTCCTCAGCTCGTTCATACGAAGTCAACTCATCATACATTACCTATCGCAGACCAAGCGTCATCTGATAAAGATCCTGATAAGAAAAAACAGCTGGATCTGGATACTCCGTCACTTCTGGCCGTGGTATATCAACATACCTATCAGATCCGTATGTAGTTGGTACTGCAACAGTCCAACCGTAGTCTGGCACCTGGGAAGCGCGTGGAGGAGGTGGATCCGGGGGAGCATGGTAAACCTGCGTGGACTGTGAAATATCAGCAATGAAAGGGGGCTCAAGGCCAGTACGGAGCGCAGAAGGCCCAACCAAGTCAACGGATGCAGCATGCACAAAACTCCCGGTCTGAGGTGGGGAATAATACTGACGCCAAGAAAGAAATATAATCCCTACCGGTAAGAATGAAATCACTAGCTGGCCACCAATCGTCTGCGTGCTCCTGTAAAGCACTAGCAGTATAAACCCTGGGAGTAGCTGTATGTGGGTGTGGATCATCAGGAACAACATCCTCAACATATATCTGTCTCCAACATCGTTCCCCTAAGTACCAGAAGCAACCTAAACTCGGGGGAGATGATACTGGTGGAAAGCGCTTCATCGATAGATGAAGAGCATGCACCGAGGAGGGCTGAGCAAGAAACTGTGAACCATCAAAGGGATGCCAGATAACTGCATCTCGCGTCCTCCGCAACTCAATCTGATTGCGAGCTATGGCAAAAACATGTTGTGCCTGTCCTCCAGGCACCGGTCTACGGTTACCCAAACTCCACGCTCGTACTCTAGGATAGAAAGTGTGTAATGCTGGATCAACGGTGGGAAAAGACAAATTGTGGAAGTACTCAAAGTACCAATACTGTAAAATCTCCCATAAACCAGTAATCGAACCCACCTTGGTCCTAATGACACACTGAAGATCCAATGACCTATACAGGTATGCTAAAATAGGTGCTCCCCAATCATACTCAATCAGACTGCTATCAAATGAAAACGGTTCAACTACCGCCACATAACCGCACGGCAAACTGCTCGAAGCATTTGTGAAAAATAAATTTCCCATCATATACAAAACAAATAATCGTGCAATCTCCAAATGATGAACCTTAGGCTGATTATTACTAGATAATTCCTGTATTGCTAGTTTAATTTGAGAGCATTTAATCTGGAAATTACTGGTGATGGCATTCTCTAAATCAAGATTTGGAAATAAAGTACGCAGAGTACCGTAGTTCTGGTACACCTCATCATACGGCAACGTTGCCCCTTGTCCTATGGAAAGCCCGGTGAGCATAGAAAAGTCCAGTGGAGTGATGCCCATCTCCCCAAAACCAAAGTGGAATGTATGAGTTGTTTTCCACCAACAAGCAGCCAATGCACCACATAATTGAACATCATTATTTAAAAGATGTTCGATACCTATGTAAGGAATAATTATTTAGTTACAGAGAATTTAATAACAAAGAAATAATAAGTACATACCACGAGAATACGTACTCAAAAAGTGGCCTAAACCAATACTACTCAAAAATGTCTGAATAATAGCCTCTGTATCATACTCACGGATCTGACTATACAGACGAACAACACCAGCCCAAGACCCACGTGTTCGCTCGCTTCGAGCCTAATAATACGAATGAGAATTACTTATTTTATGTTCGACATTACGAAGGTAATATTTAATAAATAAAACGTATCGATGTGTCCACTAACGTGCTGACGTGCTCCTCTTCAGCGGCCAACTTACGAAAATCGGTCAATTGCTTATCCGGTCCTAGATTTGGGTCCCGATGCGACTCCAAAACGTCGGTTCTCCTAGCAATCCGTCTTCTTCTAACGGACGGTGTCTCACGGTCTTCCGTACCAGCAGTCGGTACGTTCCGTTCTACCGGTTCGTGCTCGTCACTAGGCTCTACATTCCGGCTACGGCTTCCGCTACCTCGAAGAGCCCGCATAACTCGTTTCATTTTTTTAGGCGGTATACGAAACAATGGCGGGAGCAAGAAATGGCAGATGAGAGGAGAGGAGAGGAATGGAGACGAGAGGAGAAGAATGGAGAGAAAAGTTGTGGCGGCTGGGGATTTTTTTTTTATATGGTTCTTATCCGGCTTTTAAAAAGCCGGATAAGAGGTGTGGTGTGGATTAATCTCCACACCACACCACGAATTGCAATCGGACGGTTGTCCGATTGCAATCCAGGTGATACCTTATCCGGCTTTATAAAAGCCGGATAAGGTACCCAAAGCAACTCACTCGTTGGGGTGAGTTGCTTTGCTGGTTGGATGGATTTGACAAATCCATCCAACCAGCGTTGGGAATGCTCTTAGATACCCGTCAGTCCCTTCAGTTTGCAAACCAACTCACATATGCATATGAAAACTTGCTGACATGGACCTTTTTTGATACCCGTTCACTTCCAATATGCTGCATGCAGATCCAACTAACATTCGGCCATATTATTTACATAACAATCGCCTCTATTGTTTGCTTCGATGCCAACTAACACGTGTTACTCCTATATGAATTTTTCACAAACTTGTTGACAATGTGTCCATGCAACTACACAAAGACGTTCCCATTCACATTGAATCATTTATCCAAGCTGATCTATATACACACGATCTTCTAATTGCTTTATGATCCTCATGACCGACCAGGTTATTTACCACTTTGCCATACTTGTTTCATTTTGCTTTTTCTAGTTAGCAAATGCATGGCGCTTTGCACACCAAAATACAGTTTGCGTATTTTCTCTTGTACCAAATACCATCACATATGTGTAATATGGACAAGTATGACGTATGCATTGAATAGATGGTGGCGATGCAGCTTGTTACTTTGAGGCCGATCAGTGTTTAATATCGATCATTTTCTCATATTTGAGACCGACCGGTATCATGTTACCTTTATGTTACTAATATGCTACCTATCAAATCACTACAGAGCTGATCCTCGAGTCTTATTTTACTGCCTACCACCTATTTGTTGTGTCCATTGCACAAACAAACCATGGTGTCCACATGTAATTCTAACATGTAAAACATGCACGCCCAAGCTAATAACCACTTTCATATGCTAAAGTGCCAACCTCATGATGTAACCAATCAACTTATAATATAAAATGTGACCAAACTGTGCAGCATTGTTCATCAATGCGATTGACATCCACGTGGCACCGTTTTGCATTATTATGGAAATGCATCTATACGACTGTTGATCCAACATATACATATATTGTGCTAACGTGTTATTCATATATTGTCATGTTGCTGACATGTCATGCTTGATGACTGCTTGTAACCGACCGATTGGTAGCGAAGTATAGACCGATCGAGCTAGAGTACAACCGATCCGATATCATGACGCTCGACAACCCGCTTCATTGGCGGTTAACGAAATTATTTCTGAACTGCGTTGACAACAGGGTTAATATTTGCCCCTCGATGCTTGTATTTTTGCTTATGAGAATGCGAGCTTCGAAATGAGCGCTTTTGTTGATACTTTATATTGAGGTCCAATTGCAGCTTTTTGTTTGCTATAGCAAATCATACTTTGAGATCATATGCTTCACGTCACCTGTTGTGTAATTAAAACAAGCAATTGCACGACTTTGGACTTATAATTAACATCGACTGTCCATATCGATTGTGAATTAGTTTGATCATTAAAAATGACTTATGGTGAAATTTATTTTGAATTGAATAAAGTATTTGCACGAGACTGCTTTATTTAAAGGTTTATGGCACGTCGAATATTATCTGCACAAACACGATATTCTAATTTGAATTCGCATTAACGCTTAAAATCTACTAATTGACTAAAGTCGACTGAGGTTTTCATATGTCATTGTTTCAATGATTTATATGATGTTGTACGATATTTCACATTTGGGAAATATGTATCTGTGATTATTCTCTGCTTCCTCTTTGAGAAGCTGTGATATCCGTGCCCCGATCAGTTTTGACTTCAGAGACTCCGTTGGATGCCATGTGTTTTAGAGAGGCTGTTATAATCCAACCTTTTGTCTTCTCCTATCGACTGAATCAACATTATCGAGTTCATTGGGGATCGTAGATCTATGGACAAGTTGCTTTCTCTATGGAAAGGAATTTTGGTTGTCGTATTGCTCCGCAGTGTGAACTCCAAGACATTTAGATGAGGTTGCATCGCTTCATGCCACGAACTCCCACGCTTTTTTTCACTTATAGTGAACTACCACGCTTCGTGCAATAAATTCCCGTGACTTTGGAAGGTTGCATCGCTTCGCACCACGAACTCCCACGCTTCGTTTCACTTATAGTGAACTTTAATGCTTCGTTTCACGCGAATTCCTGCGACCTTGGAGGGTTGCATCGCTTCTCGCCATGAACTCCCATGCTTCGTTTCACTTATAGTGAACTCCAGTGCTTCGTTTCATGTAACGAATTCCAGCGAACCTGTGGAGGGTTGCACCGCTTCGCGCCACGAACTCGAATGCTTCGTTTCACTTACAGTGAACTACCGCGCTACATTTTGCGTAATGAATTCCCGCGAACTTGGATGGTTATATCACTTCGCACCACGGACTCCCATGCTTCGTTTCACTTATAATGAACTCCCGGCTTCGTTTCGTGCAACGAATTCCAGTGAACCTTTGGAGGGTCGCATCGCTTCGCGCTATCAACTCCCATGCTTCATTTCACTTAAGTGAACTCCTGCGCTTTGTTTCGCGTAACGAATTTTCGCGACCTTGGAGGGTTGCATCGCTTCATTCCATTAACTCCCACGCTTCGTTCCACTTATAGTGAACTCCAGTGCTTCATTTCGCACAACGAATTCTTGCGAACCTTTGGAGGGTTGCATCGCTTCGCGCCACGAACTCTCATGCTTGATTTCACTTATAGTGAACTCCCGCGTTTCATTTCGCGCAATGAATTTCCGCGACTTTGGAGGGTTGCATCGCTTCGTGCCACGAACTCTCACACTTCGTTTCACTTATAGTGAACTCCCGCACTTCGTTTCGCGCAACGAATTCCCGCAACCTTTGGGATTTCAGATCTGTGACTGTTCACTTCCCTCTTTGCCGTTCAACACAGTGGGACTTTCCTTATTCACTTTTCAAAGTAGTGCTTTTCATCCTTACATTATGCACATCGATGGTTATGGCCCTTCGACATTTGAATTGCTGTTATCAGGACAGTTTCACTTGGTCCAAATTTAAGGAATCGAACGCCTATGGAACATCTGAAATGAGAAAATCGTCTTTAGCAAATTTTCATGTATATTTTGCAAGTAAGTGATTTATACAGGAAGATATGATTTCATTCATAAAGCAATTGTTCGGTACAATGCATGTAAATCATTACAGAGTTTTTACAAGAAAGTAGAACATTGCAAAGAATAAAGTAATGTAAAAAATAAAGTAAAGGCAATGGTGATCGCTTATTCTGAGCCGTAGGTATTGGATCCTTATCAACGGTTGCCAGTTGATTATCAGCCTTGGAATAGTTTAAGCAGTAGCTACGTTGCTTGGACGAGATTGGTCATTTGATGCCCCTTGCCCCTAGGGAGTTGCAGAAGGGTTTGCATCTTAGGGATTCTTCACATATTATTGCAGACGGTTCTTCCTAATCAACTCTTCAATCAAAGAATTCAGATGCCTACATTCATTGGTATTGTGGCTTGACTGATTGTGGAACCAGCAGAACTTCCCAGATTTGGTCAGATGGTCATTCATCTTTATTGGCCGAGGCTCCGGGCAATCTTATGCATCCTTTGTGGCAAGGTAGATGTTCTCAGGAGTGTCATTCAGAGGTGTTAGATCAGACGAGTCAAGAAGACGAAACTTTTTGTTAACTTTATTGCCATTTCCGTCATTGGCTCGCATCTGCCCCTGAGTATTCTTCTGAATGGATTGAATAGCTATAATTTTAGGAGCTTCAAGAAGTTGGTTACCGCTAATGATCTGAAGAGGTATAGGATTATTGTCCACTCTTATGTACTCCTCCACCTTCTTGTAGAAATTGTCAAGCATATTCGGTTCCTTCATCTTTATTCACCTCCCGAATTCGCTTGTTTTATCTATAGTGTCAAGTAAAGCCATGAGGACTATACATGGCTCTGGATTCCTCACTTCAGACAGAGCAGCATTGACTCGGCTGAGAAAGGCTTTAACAGTTTCACCTGGTTTCTACTTCATTGCTGAGTGCGTTATAACATCCTTGGCTTTGGTAGCATATAAGCGGAACTGCTCCTTGAACATTTTGATTAAGTCAGAGAACCGATCTACGGATTTGGGTGGAAGCTTCGTGAACCATAATGATGCAGCACCTTTTAAATAGAGAGGAAAGTATGTGCATCTCATCTCGTCAATCGCTTTAGCTACACTAATATGCCATTCATATTTGAACAGAAAGTAGTTAGGATCAACAAGTCCGTTGTACGGAGGCAAAGTTGGAGGATTAAATTTCTTTGGACATTCTGCTTCAAGGATTCTTTCGGTGAATGGAGTTCTATCAGGAGAAAAGTCCCGTTTTCTTTCAATGTCTTTGCCAGCTTGATTTCTCTTCATGATTTGCTCTATCATATCCGATATTTATTCTTCAGTTTTATGCTACTCCGCGAAGCTGAGCTCCTTATCGAACGTTTGTCTAGGCATGTGATACAGGTTAGAGAGCTTAGGCCCTTTGCCTTCTCGACAAGGTGGTGCCCCCGCGACGGGACTAGTAGCCTTCTGAGCTTTCATCTCGGAATGATTATTAGCTTTTGATCTCAATTTTTTGATGTTAGCTTCGTCTTTATCGCTCAACCAATCATAATCATCTTCCATGTTATCGTCGCAGTTATGATCGAAAGCGGGCGATTTGTTATTTTCTTCGAGATCAACATGGACCTTCTGAGGGGTTGGATTCGGTCGAGCATTAAGGATGGCATCAAGTTTCTCCATCATGGCTTTAGTAGAAGCATCCATTCGTTGGTTCACATAGGCAATAGCGGCATTCAACTCATTTATAGTCACACCGGCTCCACCTAACGAGTCTTCGCCAACTTCGAAATGATTATTAAGTGGCGTAGTCTCATTAGCAACATTATCGTTTCCTCCAATGGTTTTGATCATAACTTTCTTAGATTTCTCCATAATTTTGGAAAAAGAGGTGGTTTAGAATTTCAATGCTAGTTTCTTAACCTTGTGAGAAGTGTGAGAGAAGGAAGGAGATGCGAACGCAGCCCCACGGTGGGCGCCAAATATTAAAACCCAAAATTAGATTCTAACACCAAAGTTACAAAATTTGTACTTCGCTGTTGATCTCAAAATTGGGATCAACACAAAAATTACTAGGAGTAATTCACAATGTACTTGAGAATAAGAGATGTGGAGCCACTTCAATAGAAAAAAATGCAGGTAAAAGAAGACACAAAATTTTATAGTGGTTCGATCACGTGCGATCCACGTCCACTTTCAAAATCAATTCCATTATTGCACTTAGAATTACAAAACAAGAAAATTCTCTCATTACATTCATCATTACACTCTCTTAGAAATCGGTTGAGATTTAAAAGGAAAACCGATGAGATCCTTCAAATATAGCAAGTGGTAGATCGAATCTAGGCTTTCACACAAACTTTGATGAATTCCCCCATGTTCATGATGAATTCGGAGTTGAATCTTCACTTTGGGATGATTAGAGATGATGAAATCATTATGTAAGTGTTGGGAATTGGATTTAGCAGCCCTTCGGGGTCTTCAAATTCCTCCTCCATTAAAGTGGGGTTGGACCTCTATTTATAGATGTGGAGTAAATGAGGAAAATTGCCAAAATATATGGTGTAGGGAACCGGTCGATCGGGTATTATTTACAGAAATGCCATTAGGTACAGTTGGCGACAATTGGAATGTGGTACTGATCGGTCTTGTACCGGTCGGTCGATTATTAATTAAGGCACCGGTCGGTCGGTCTGTAAATGAGGTACCGGTCGGTCATGAAATCAAGACCCCGGCCGGTCGGTTCATTCTTTAATTACCGGTCGGTCCTTAAACTGCAGTACCGTCCTCCCCTTTCTGTATTATTCTCTTCCGCCTTTTATATCCGCATACCAGTTCTTCACATTTTTTTTTAATAAAAGCCGCCTTTTTTCGCCGCGTGCATTCCAGATGTCCACACTTAATCATGTGAGCCACCTTTTTACTTTGACTTTTTTTACATTTGTGCCATCTTATTTTCATACCATTATGTCTTGTATTTTTGTTTAGCACTGATCGGTTATGTGCTTAACAATGACCAGCTGGCACCAACTTTTTGTGATACAGTGTTTGTGGTGCCACGTGTCTTCTAAAGCCAATTCGCGTGATGCCTTTTACACGTTATGTTGCTACATGTATTCTCACTTAATATGAATGCCATCATATTATTTTACTTCGACCGATATAGTTGAGGCCGATCGGTCCATTGATTGAGCCCGACTGGTCTGCGTATATGATGCCGATATGCACTTCTTAATTTTAAACCGCGTTAACAAAGGGGTTAACATTTGCCGCTCGAAGCTTTTATTTTTCGTTGCGAGAAATGCGGGCTTCGAAATGAACATTGTTGTTGATATAATTTGCATTTGAAACCCAGTTGTAGTTTTTCGTTTGCTATGGAAAACCGTTCTTTGAATTTGTGTACTTCATGTCACATGTTCTGTAATTTAAAACGGGGATTACACATTTTCGGACTTATACTCACCATCGACTGTCCATGCCGATAGTGGATTAGTTGAAAAATGAACTATAGCGAATTTTGCTTTGAATTGGATAAAGTGTTTGCACGGGACTGTTTAATTCAACGGTTTAAAACTCGTCGAATATCTTATGTGCAAACATGATATTTGAATTCAAACTCGCGTTAACGCTTAAAATCAGTTAATCGACTGAAGCCGATTGTGGATTTCAAACGTTATCGTTAATGATGGTATTCGATATTTCATATTTGGAAAACACGTATCTGTAATTTGTTATTCGCTTCCTATCTGAGAAGCTTTGATATTCGTGCCCCAACTTTAGAAGTCACCGTTAGTTTTCACTAAGGGAAGGATTGTCGCATCGTTTCGTAGCGCAAAGTACCAGGAAGTTTGGGTGAGGTTGCATCGATCCGCCGAGCGAACCTCAATCATCGGTCGGGGTCACTTAACTTCGTAAGTGATCGCTGCCAACTGAGGTGCCCTAGACTCCTGCGAACCTTTGGGTGAATGTTGGGCTGATCCACGAAGTGGGCATCAACCATCGGTCGGAGTCACTTAACTTGGTAAGTGATCGCTGCATGACTGAAGCATCCTGGACCTCCATGAACCATGAGGTAAAGGTTAAGGTTGATTCAGGGAGCGGGCATCAGTCCTCGGTCGGAGTCACTTAACTTGGCAAGTGATCGCTGCACTACTGAAGCATCCTGGACCCCCATGAACAATGAGGTAAAGGTTGATTCACGGAGCGGGCATCGGTCGGAGTAACTTAACTTGGTAAGTGATCGCTGCCCGACTGAAGCATCATGGACCTCCATGAACCATGAGGTAAAGGTTGATCCATGGAGCGGGAATCAGTCATCGGTCGGAGTCACTTAACTTGGTAAGTGATCGCTGCCCGACTGAGGCATCCTGAACCTCCATGAACCATGAGGTAAAGGTTAAGGTTGCATTGATCCGTAGAGCGAGCCTCAGTCATCGGTCGGAGTCACTTAACTTGGTAAGTGATCGTTGCCCGACTAAGGTGCCCTAGACTCCCGCGAACCATTAGGGGATGAGGTTTTGAATCCGAAATTGCTTTTGCTCTATTGAGCGTTTGACTCATCGGTACTTTCACGATCTACCATTGAATCGATGTTATCGGAGTTGTCTCACTTAGTCGAGTTGTGAGAAAGCAAACGCTCGTCGGATAGCTTGTAATGAGAAATCGTCTATTAGGGAATTTTAATGTAAATTGTGCAAGACGTATATTTATGCAGGCAGGTAATACTTCATTCATAGTGCTATTGTTCGGTACAATGCATGTAAATCACTACAGAATATTTACAAGAAAGTAGAACACAGCAAAGAGTAAAGTAATGCAGGAAGTAAAGTAAATGCCATAGTGATCGTTTATTCTAAGCCGCAGCTATTAGGTCATCATTAACGGTCATCAGTTGATTATCAGCCTTGGCATAGTTTGAGCAGAAGCTACGTTGCTTGGACCAGATTAGTCGTTTGATGCCCCTTTCCCCTAGGTAGTAGTAGAAGGATTTGCATTTTGATAATTTCTCACATACTGTTGCAAACGGTTCTTCTTAATCAACTCTTCGATCAATGATCTCAGTTGTCTGCACTCGTTGGTGTTGTGGCCTGGCTAATTGTGAAACCAACAAAACTTCCCAGATTTGGTCAGATGTTCATTCAATCTGATTGGCCGAGGCTCTGGATAATCTTCTGCATCCTTTTGGCAAGGTAAATGTTCTCAGGAGAGTTATTCAGAGGCGTTAGATTAGACGAGACAAGAGGGCAAAACTTTTTATTAGCTTTGTTGTCGTTTCCATCATTAGCTCGCTTCTGCCCTCGAGTATTCTGCTGATTAGGTTGAATAACTGCAGTCTTAGGAGCTTCAAGGAGTTGGTTTCCGCCAATGATCTGAAGAGGTATAGGATTATCGTCCTCCCTCATGTACTCTTCTACTTTCTTATAGAAATTGTCAAGCGTAGTTGGTTCTTTCATCTTTATTCACTTCCCGAACTTGCTTGTCTTCTCTATAGCGTCGAGTAAAGCCATTAGAATTATGCGTGGATCTGGATTCCTCACTTCAGATAGGGCAACGTTGAATCGACTGAGGAAGGCTTTGACAGTTTTCCCTGGCTTCTGCTTCATAGCCAAGAGCGTTATAGCGTCCTTGGCCTTGGTAGCATACAAGTTGAACCGCTCTTTGAACTTTTTGGTTAGGTCAGAGAAACGGTCAATGGATTTAGGTGGCAGCTTCGTGAACCATGATGACGCAGCACCTTCTAAGTAGAGAGGAAAATATGTGCGTCTCATCTCATAAGTCGTTTTAGCCACATTCATATGCCACTCGTATTTGAAAAGAAAGTAGTTTGGATCAACAGGACCGTTGTACGGAGGCAAAGTAGGAGGACTGAATTTCTTCGGACATTCTGCTTCAAGGATTCATTCGGTGAATGGAGTCTTGTCTGGAGCGAAATCTCATTCTCTTTCATCGTCTTTACTAGCTTGGTTCTTTTTCATGACTCGTTCTATCATATCCGTAATGTACTCTTCGGTGTCATGGCACTCGGTGAGGCTGAGCTCTTTACCAAATGTCCGTCTAGGCATATGATCTCGATTAGAGTGCTTAGGTGCTTTGCCTTCTCGAAGAGGGGGTGCCCCCGTGATTGGGTTAGCGATCTTTCGAGCATTCACTTTGGAATGATTTTTAGCTTTTGATCTCAATTCTTCGATATTGGCTTCATCTCCGTCACTTGCCCCATCATAATCGTCTTCCATATCGTTGTTGCGGTTATGATCGGAAGCAGGCGACTTATCATTCCTTTCGAGATCTACATGCATTTTCGAAGGAGCTGGATTTGATTGAGCATTAAGAATGTCGTCAAGTTTCTCCATCACCATTTTAGTAGAGGCATCCATTCGGCTGTTGACGTTGGCAATAGCGACTTTTAATTCATTTCTGGTCACACCGACTCCATTTTCTGAATTTTCACCCACTTCAAAGCGGTTTGTGAGCTGTGTTTCTTCGTTGATAACATTATCGGTTTCTACCACGGTATTGCTAGTATCTTTCTTAGATTTGGCCATAATTTCGGAGAAGGATGTGACTTAGAACTTTAATGGCAAGGCACTTAACCCTGTGAGAGTGTTAGAGGTGGTAGGAGATGCGGACGCCCCACGGTGGGTCCCAAATGTTGATCTCAAAATTGGGATCAACACCAAAATTACTAGGAGTACTTCACAATATACTTGAGAATAAGAGATGTGGAGCCACTTCAATAGAAAAAATGCAGGTAAAAGAAGACACAAAGTTTTATAGTGGTTCAATCATGTGCGATCTACGTCCTCTTTCAATATCAATTCCATTATTGCACTCGGTGGAGATTTAAAAGGAAAACCGATGAGATCATTCAAATATAGCAAGTGGTAGATCGAATCTAGGCTTTCACACAAACTTTGATGAATTTCCACATGTTCGTGATGAATTCGGAGTTGAATCTTCACTTTGGGATGATTAGAGATGATGAAATCACTAAGTAAGCGTTGGGAATTGGATTTAGCAGCCCTTCGCGGTCATCAAAATCCTCCTCAATTAAAGTGAGGTTGGACCTTTATTTATAGGTGTGGAGCAAATGGGGAGAATGACCAAAATATATGGTGTAGGGAACCGGTCGGTCGTGTATTTATTTACAGAAATGCCACTAGGTACAGCTGGCAGGGCCGACTCGGAGCTGTGTGGGGCCCTAGGCCAGAAGTGGTAGCAGCCGTAAGGGGGAGGAAAATGGAGGCCCAAAATGACAGCAGTATGAGGGAAAAAAATTGTTTTACAAATATGATCTTGCTTAGATTCGAACTCAGAATCTGCATATGAATTCCACACAACACAACCACCCAACCATTCATTTCTTTACAACAATTGTTCTCACATACCTTATACATACTCATTCAATCAAAGCTTTGAGGCCTCCTCCTCCCCTTTTCGGACCTGAGGCCCTAGGCGGCCGCCTAGCTCGTCTGGCCCTAGGGTCGGGCCTGTCAGCTGACGACAACTGGAAAGTGGTACCGGTCGGTCTTGTACTAGTCGGTCGGTTATTGACTAAGGCACCGGTCGGTCGGTCTATAAATGAGGCACCTGTCAGTCATGAAATCACGACACCGGTCGGTTGGTCCATTCTTTAATTACCGGTCGGTCCTTAAACTGCAGTACCATCCGCCCCGTTTTGTATTATTCTCTTCCGACTTTTATATCTGCATACCAGTCCTTCACATTTTTATATAAAAGTCGCCTTCTTCTGCCAGGTGCATTCCAGATGTCCACGCTTAATCATGTGAGCCACCTATTTACTTTGACTTTATTTACATTTGTGCCATCTTATTTTCATACCGTTCGGTCTTGTATTTTTGTTTAACACCGATCGGTTATGTGCTTCAGCAATGACCAACTGGCACCAACTTTTTGTGATACATTGTTCTGTGTTTGTGATGCCACGTGTCTTCTGAAGCCAACTTGCATGCTTCCTTTTACACGTTATGTTGCTACACGTATTCTCACTTAATATGAATGCCATCATATTATTTTGCTACTTCCATGCTTGATTCCTTTTTCACGTTGCCATGTGATGTACCATACAAGCTACATGCTTCTTGTTTCAAAATATGGATATGCCGTTTGTATTCATTCTTCAATGTAAGATCGTTCAGAACATACAACTGCTAACCGATCACTTATACTCCTTCTAAACCGAACGGCTTTAATGAGAATGGGACTGATCGCTTTGCATTGCTTTGTGCTGAAATATGCTGGCGTGGCATTTAATTTGTTTGTGACCAATTTGTGCATCAGCGTTGGAAGCTCCTCGTCCAGGGGAAAGTACCGTCTTCAGTCCATATGAGCAATCCCATACAGGCAACTACACAACGACGTTCCCATTCACATCGAATCATGTAGCCAACCTGATCTATCATGCCATATACACACGATCTTCTAACTGGTTGATGATCCTCATGACCAACCAGGTTATTTACCACTTTGCCATACTTGTTTCTTTTTGTACTAATCAGTTTGCTTTCTCCAGTTAGCAAATGCCTGGCGCCTTGCACACTAAAATACAGTTTGCGTATTTTCTTTTATACCAAATACCATCACACATGTGTAATATGGACAAATATGACATATGAATTGAATAGATGGTGACGATGCAACTTATTACTGTGAGGGCGATCAGCGTATATTACCGATCAATTTCTCATATTTGATACCGACTGGTATATGTTACTTTTATGTTACTAATGTGCTACCTCCCAAATCCCTACAGAGCTGATACTCGTGTCTTATTTTACTGCCGACCACCTATTTGTTATTTCCACTGTGCAAACAAAACATGGTGTCTATGTGTACTTCTTACATTGTCACTACAACAAAAAAGACATCTTACAATGGTGAATAAACGTCGTTAAAACATATTAACAACGCTTTTATTGCCGTTGTGAAATCCACTGTTACATAATTTACATATTTTTTACAACATTTGTTTGATGTTGCATAGGGCGTTGCGAATAATATATTTACAACATTATAATACCATGGTATAGATCTCATAAATCAACCAAAAGACTTTGAAAGACGATCACTAAACGTTATAGAACATTGTTTTTATGACATATTACAAACATTGATGAATTTATTTGACGATGCTTGTGAACCGTTTCGTCTATTTGTTACAATGATCATAAATCATTGCTTCTTGTTCTTATAATGTTTTCTATGTGTTGTAAACAAAATTCTAAAATGAAACCGAAATGTTGTAGAAAGTAGCATATACAACATTTTCGACGGCTTGTGTTTGGACTTTTAAAACAATTCTATAACATTTTTAAAATTCTTAATACCTTCTTTTCAAATGTTGTATTAGCTATTTCAACCACGTTTAACTAACGTTGCAGATATAACTTTTAACAACCAACATTTTATTATTGTTGAGAAATAAATATTTACAACGTTGCATATAAGTAATCCAAGAGACTAGTAAACATATTTTATTGTAACGTTCACAAACATCATCTTCAACATCAATGTAATATATATACACACACACATAATGAAAATGGCTTCTTGTATTACGCACATATCAAGTACAGTGACATTTACAAAACCAAATAACTTTTTTTTTCAGCCCCAAAACCAAGCACCGTGTATATAAAATTACAGTGAGTTAAAAAACAACTATTCTACATTGTTAACATATCACTTGTTCTATGCACAGTGCCGGCCCAAGGAAACGGTTGCCCAAGCCACAATTACATTATGTTGCCCCAAAAAAAAGTTAAAAAAAAAGAAGGATATGGGAAAAATCGTACTATCAATACAATTTTTTACGTCATTAAGCCTTATTTATATCATACTAAAGCTTACTACCAGTTAATAGGGTTGATTTTAAAAGAGTGAGGAGAAACCTGAACTGCATTTGTGTGCATCAAAACTTCGTCGGTTGTTGTGAAAGCTGACATCCACCTCTACCATGAAAAACATGTTAAAGCCATCACTATTTTTTCTGGAAAATAAAAATAGCACTAGGACTTTTTTTTATATTCAAAAGGTTAACCATAAATTATAGTTGGGAATCCTGCCAAGTACAAATCTATAAATTTGTGTATCTGGTACATCGTCAACCCAACACTACATGCTTCAAAGCACGAAAATAACATCTCAACTCGGAATTTCAACATACTCAATGTCAGTCTTCAAATAGAACGCCTTCAAGTTACACAACCTTCAATCCATTTTCTTATTGTCACGCATGTTTCACACACACAAGATCATCCAACCTATTCCCATCCATTTTATGCAGGGAAACACCATGCATTTGAAAGTAGTGTTCTTGCACCTCCTTCCGTAAGCTTTCAAATGGCATTTCTTCCCATTTTTTGTAGTTTGAGTTCTTTCTTGCTTCGCTTATATTAGGAGATCCAGAAAGAGGCTGACTGCTCCCTGACTCTACAGTACCCCACACCTTACAATTAACAAAGGGTCCAGCATTATTATTCCGCCAAGATGCGCATTTCTTTACAAGTAAAGCAGCAACATGAACTTCTCTTTCAACCTGTTTGCTTGGCACATCTGACCACTCTTGTTTTCTCTCTGACCTCATCGGAGAATGGATCCTCAAGACACCAAGGCACTCCAAAAGTTGATAATAGGCTCGCCCTTGTAATGGATTGTGCCCTTTTCTTGGTGCAGAGAAGTAGAGTGTCCATTCTTTATAATCAGGATCAACTGTAAAGCCATATATGTCCACAATGTCACACATTGATGATGCTAATTCTATTGATTCCATTCCATACTTCCAGTTCCTTTAGCACCTCGTATTAGCACAATACCTTGAAATAAATATACAGGGTTTGGAAGTTTCTTAATCTTTGCATTAAAATCTCGATGGGCCTTGCTTGTTATTATAAGCACCTCATTATGAGCACTAGGATAATTAATTAAGCTAATCACATGTATTTTGTAATAGATTTATGCCTCAACAAAACAATGAATTATATACAGAGATTAGCAAACAAGCAGCTGAAATTAATTCACTCATTCATATCAGGCAACTAGACAAATAGTTAGCTTAAATTAATTAATTCATTCAGAGAATTTCATTGAACAAACAACTAAATAAGCCTAAATTAAATTCGCCCATCAAATTAGCAGACATTTAAAAAAGAAATTACCTTAATTTATCTGGAGATGGAAGGAGCACCAATTGCTTGATATTCGGCAATGAAGAATTGCAGACAAGATGATTGCAGCAGTGATTGAAGGCGGTTGAGGAGCAAACGAAGGTGGAGACAGCGCAAATAAGATCGAACTAGGGTTTGAACAAAAGCCCCAAATTTTGTTGCGGGATTTGATTGATTGCATTGCATGATGTTGAGAAACGGACGAAGAAGAGAACGAGAACCAGAGAGAAACAACGTGAAAACGTTTCCTTGACCTTTTTGATTTTTTTTGCCCTAGGCCTGAGGGTTGCCCAAGCCCATGGGCTTGGTGGGCTCTCCCCCAGGCCGGCTCTGTCTATACAAGGCATCATACAACATGATGCAAAACATGATACGAAGTGCACATATATATAGTGCTATGAGCCCAACGGCTAGTACAAAATATACCAAATATGTATGAGCATAACGGCTAGTATTAAATATACCAAGTATGCATGAGCCTAACGGCTAGTAGATAATGACAAAGCATGCTAAATATGATAAAAACGTGTTCACACTCTAACGGCTCTATTGTAACGGCTCTATTGTCTTCATTATGCCCCCTCAGTTCGAACTGGGGTTTCCTTGCTCATTCTGGCTTCCGCCTGCACTGATAACGCGAAGTTCCTCTCTCATTCTGATAATTTTTTTGGTCGAAAGGGCCTTTGTGAGAGCATCTGCTCTCTGGTAGTATGCGGGCACATAACATATTGCAAGTCTTCCTGATTGCGTTCTTTCTCTCACAAAGTGGAGATTAATTTCAAGATGTTTCGTCCTTGAATGTTGAGTAGGGTTTAGAGATAAAGATACCGTGCTCTTATTATCGCACCAAATGACCGGCTTTCGTCTTGGAGTGAAACCAAGCTCCTCCATCAGTGATTCTATCCACATGATTTCGGCTGTAGCGCTTGCCAGTGCACGGTACTCAGCTTCTGTGCTAGATCTTGATGTGGTATGTTGTTTCTTCGTACACCAGGAAATGATATTGGAACCGAGGTAAACGCAGTATCCTGAGACAGACTTTCGATCGTCAATATCGTTGGCCCAATCGGCATCGCTAAAGCACTGTAGGTTAAGTTCCTTTTCTGAATTTAGGCGTATGACGTAATGTTTTGTGCCTTGTAAGTATCGTAACACTCTCTTTAATGCCGTCCAATGTTCTGATAAAGGGTTCTGCATGTATTGACTGAGTTTATTGACGCTGTAGCATATGTCTGGTCGAGTAATAGTTGCGTATTGTAACGCTCCTATTATGCTTCTATATTGTTTGGCATTGTCGATAGTTTCTCCTTTATGCTTAGATAGTCTTAGGTTACAAATCATAGGCGTAGGTAATGAGTTTGCCTTGTGCATATTTGCCCTTTGCAGTATTTCAGTGATATAATTTTGTTGGGATAATATTAATTCACCATTGTTTTTCCTAATCACTTGTATTCCAAGAAAATATTTTAGTTCCCCCAAGTCTTTAATGGCGAAATTTTGATCCAGCTTGTGAACGATTCTGTTTATTTCTTCGTTGTTGTCTCCTGTTATTAGCATGTCATCAACGTATACTAGAATGAACACAGTTCCATGTATTCCCTTCTTCATATATAGAGAATTGTCCGATTTAACTTGTGAGAAACCCATGTTAGACAAAGTTGACTTTAGCTTTTCATACCAAGCTCTCGAAGCTTGTTTTAAGCCATATATTGCTTTGTGTAGTTTGCATACTTTATCACCAGTACCATATCCTTCAGGCTGTTGCATGTATACCTCTTCAGTCAATTCCCCATTCAAAAAAGCATTGTTGACGTCCAGTTGCCTCACATTCCACCCTTTATTTAGAGCAATAGTCAGTATAATTCTGATGGTTGTGGGTTTTATAACTGGGGAAAAAGTTTCATTGAAATCAAAACCAAATTGTTGCGCGTAACCTTTTGCAACCAGTCTGGCCTTGTATTTGTCAATAGATCCATCTTCTTTTCTTTTTATTTTGAATGTCCACCTACAACCAATCACATTTTTGTGTTTTGGTTGAGTCACTAAGCTCCAAGTGTTGTTTTTTATGAGAGCTTTATATTCAGTGTCCATTGCCTCCTTCCATTTGTTTGATCTTATAGCCTGAGTGAAATTCAATGGTTCGATATCATTGGTAGAAATATTATATACTTTGGGTTTGAAGATGTCTCTCTTTGACCTGGTGATCATGTGATGTCCAGTTGATTGTGGTGGTGTTTGCTGCTGTGTATCATTGTTGCTGGTATTGTCAACATTGTTGTTGTTTTCTGTATCTTCACTATGCTGCATGTTTTGATGTATGTTTGTATCTTCTGAGTCATTGTGTGTCTCATTGGTTTGCTCGTTTGTTTGATCCATAGTTTCTTCCTGGGAGTTTAAATTGCTTGTGCGTTGTTGGTCTTCATTTCTATCGATTGAAGGTGGTTCAGTAATGAATGGCTCGAACCGTATGTTATTGTTTATGCTTTGTTCCCCATCCTTTTTGCCGATTTGCTTTTCTGCATAAGGAAACTTGTTTTCATCAAATATCACATGTCTAGAAATATATATTTTTCCATTTTTGTCCATGCACTTATAACCTTTTTGGTTTTGTGCATACCCAATGAATGTGCATGGGCTTGATCTCATACTTAGTTTATGATTGTTATAGTCTCTCAAACATGGAAAACATAGACACCCATAGGCTTTCAGAAAACCATATTCTGGTCTAACACTGTATATCATTTCATGTGGGCTTTTATTGTTTAAGACTTTAGTTGGCAACTTGTTAATGAGGAATACAGATGTGTAGAAAGCTTCATTCCAATATTTCATGGGTAATGAGCTTTGTGATAACAAAGTTAGACCAGTCTCTACTATGTGTCGATGTTTTCTTTCGACTAAACCGTTTTGTTCGGACGTATGCGGGCAAGTTAATTTATGTTTGATCCCTCTTTTGAGAAAGTAATTAGTTAGAGGTTTAAACTCAGCTCCCCCATCTGTCTGAATAACCTTAACAGTACTGTTCATTTGTTTTTCGATATGAGTTATAAATTGCATAACTGTATTGCAAGCTTCTGATTTAGTTTTCAGCATGTATATCCAAGTATATCTAGAATAAGCATCCACAAAAGAAAGATAATACTTGTGTCCCTTATATGAATTTAGAGGCGCGGGTCCCCACAAGTCAGCGGCTATAAGTTCCAGTGGCTCATTATAGCTGGTTTCAGAATCACTAAAAGGGAGCTTGTGGCTCTTGCCGAGTCGGCAGTGCGTGCATGTGTGTTTGATAGGTACATTTTTATAATGAATGTTATTATTACGCAGAACAGTCTTAACAGTTTCCAGATTAGGATGTCCTAATTTTATATGCCAATAATTAATCACGTTACATTCATCGCTATTATTGTCATAATCAACATTATTGCAACTATTCCTAATACAGTCATTGTCACTACTAGCATCTATATTATTATACCAGAATTCTCCACTTGAGTTTGCAGTCTTGAATTTGTATAAACCATCGTATATGTTACCTCGAAGTAATATTTCATGATTTAGGGAATCTTTAACTAAACAAAACTTAGGATGAAATTCAAAGTAAACATTATTGTCGTTGGCAAATTTTGATACACTTAACAAATTTTTATTAATCGTAGGTACCCTAAGAAGATTGTTTAATTTGAGTTGTCTTTTCCCAAAGATAGTCCCTTTGCCTATGTGTGTGATACTAGCAGTACTACCATTACCCATACGCAAATTTCTCATACCTGAGTAATTTCTGCTCCCAAAGTTTAAAATTTGAAGATTGCTAGTTATGTGGTGAGTCGCTCCTGAGTCAGGGTACCATTCTTCGAAGCCATTGTCTTTATTTTTTACTTCATCATCATCTGCAGCATTATGTATTCGGTTTGCGTTATTATTATTTTGAGTTGAATTCCCTGTTGTTGCCATATTTGCTTGTGCTCTTCTTTGTGAAAAGTAATTTTGTCTTGCCTGTTGTCTACCTATGTCTAAATTATACCTGAAGTAACATTTGTTCGCCATGTGACCAAACTTTTGGCCTATTTGACATTTCACACGATAGTTGTTATCTCGTTGTATCTTCTTATTTCTGACCGTGGTATAATTGGCAGAGAACTTATTTTGTGCTGTTTTTCTTTGGTCAATTCTGCCTTCATGAGCAAGGAGTGCTGATCGAACGAACTGTAAATCAGGTAAAGCTTGTTGTGTGGCTAACACAGTTACTAGAGATTCATATTCTTCATCTAATCCACCAATAATAAATAGGATTTGCTCATTGTCGCTGATCTTATGACCAACAGCATTTAGCTTGTCACACAGATTTTTATTTTTTCCTAAGTATTCTTTCATGCTTGCCTTCTTTTTTCTAGAATTTTGTAATTCCCTTCTATATTGCATGATTCTAGCAGCTGATTGTGAACTGAAAATTTGTTCAACTGTTTTTCATATTTCATAAGACGTGCTACATCCAACTATTTGTGATAATAAATTCGAACTTACTGACGATAGGAGCCATGAGGAGAGGAGGCTGTCTTGTTTTTGAAACTTTGTGTAGTCTGTGTTAGACACAATTTCTCCTTCCGAATTGGTTATCGTCACTGGTGGGACTGTTATTGTCCCATTAATGTACTGCAGTAAATCATACCCTCTTAAAGTGATCTCTACTTGATATTTCCATAGAATGTAATTGTCTTCGTCTAGAGATGTGGTGATAATTTGGTTTTTTGGTTTAATCAGGTCATGATGGTTAGGTGGAGCACTGTACCCCAAGCTTCCTGAAACAGCGGAGGTTACTTCATTGTTGTTGGCCATAAAACAAAAACAACTTTCTGCTTGATGATTAAGCCTTTCAGCAATTTGACTCTGATACCATATTAAGGGATGAGGAGAAGAATTATTAGAGAGGAACAATTGCAATTTTTATTGATGCAAAACATGATACAAAGTGCACATATATATAGTGCTATGAGCCCAACGGCTAGTACAAAATATACCAAATATGTATGAGCATAACAGCTAGTATTAAATATACCAATTATGCATGAGCCTAACGGCTAGTAGATAATGACAAAACATGCTAAATATGATAAAACGTGCTCACACTCTAACGGCTCTATTGTAACGGCTCTATTGTCTTCATTACAACATAAAGCTTAGTGTCGGCATTACCTATCAACTATAGCTGCAAATGGTACAAAAAGGGGCAGTGCTTTCTGAAAGTCATAATGGAATGTATGACATAAAGCTGTACAAGAAAGTTGTCCTCCTTTTCAGTCAAAGGAAAGCTTATCCCAAGTCCCAACAACAAGATCGTGAATGTGGCAAAGTAGTGCACGGATGGTTCCATTTTTAGCTACTATTTCCATTTGCCCATCCTGAGAGTTCGCAATCAATCATATTTTCCAGCCTTGGGCGATGTACCTTTCCATTGGACCGAAAACGACGAAAATATTTAGGGTTTAGCCCGTAAACATGGGGAATGGCGTCAACTAATGTCTTTTGTCTACAGCCTATACTTCCATCCAGTGGACGTGGGTTGTGGCGCAAACATGCTAGTTCTTCAAGGGGTGCAATGCAGCCTATACTGCCATCCAGTGTGCTAAATATAAGTGTAAGATAACACCCCAAGTGTTCAAAAGCGCCTCGCCATTGGCTGCAATCGCGAGTGGCGATTACACGATCACAAGGCAAAAAGCGTTGGGACAAAAGTCTGATTACTGGAATTCAACCTTAGGAGGAGAATCACGAAAGAAAAGTAGAAGCTGTGATCAACAAATGCTAGCTACGTCCGAGTAATAGAAAAAACATGAACTTGAAGTTAGTGAATCCAAAACAGAAAAATTTGAAGCAAAGCAATACAAACTCCTTAGCTATAAAAGAAAAGCATGACAAAGATGAACTGATTGAATTAAACACCTTGCTGGGCCTAATTATAGTCTCTCTAAGTGAAGGTTTAGTTAAATTGCATGAATTCAAAAATATTGTAAAATCATAGCATTTGCTAATAACCGTGAAACAAAGTACCAAAAAATTCATGAAAGAAATACTGTTGTGTAAATATGCTTGCAAAAGAACAAATGATCAAACCTGAGTGTAATTTAATGGAATTTTCTACAACTCAGTAACATTCAATGCAATGCTCTTGTGTGAATCACGCACCAACCGAACTTTTCCCTTCTCCCCAAGTATGACATGTTTGTGCTCTTCCTTAGGACCTGATGCAAAAGAATCATTAAATGATTGTTTGATAAGGATATAATAAGCCAAACTGTGGATCGGTTGCCAGGTTCCTTCAGTACGAGTGATTTCTGTGCTGAGTTAGTTATCACTTGTTTTGAAGCTGTTGCAACTGATGTTGTTCTATTTGTCTATTTTGTTATATATAAAAAGTACCCGTTCGCTTTAAAAACTTGGAATAAGAAGTATATATTCAAGCAAAAAGGTTTATTTATCCACCGTTACCACCTTTTCGTTGAAACTCAAGCATGTTAAACATAGACAGCGACTCACCCAAAGACCCGATAAACAGAAATCATACCATACCCCTATATCTCTCCTATCTAATTATGTCACCAAGATATCCTTGTTGGCATTCGAATGGCATAAACTTATGAAGCAAAAGTGACAGTGATGTTGAAAAGCTAAAAGGGAATTAGAGTCATAGTCATGGTATTTACAATTTGGCCTACATAATGTTCTGACGCGGATCAATAATACTACCTAAACATGAAAAACATCCCGAACTGTGTTTAACTAGAAAACTTATCCATAATATTGCTATGTAGACAAAAGCAAGTAATCATCGAAATGTACAAAAACCAGGCAACAACTATGCAAGTTGTTGTTGTATGCATGCATGCAACTGACGTGGAAAATAGAACTATTTGTAAATTAAATATGAACCAGACCAGGTTGTGGTATTCCAATTTTCCTTCCCCTTCCAAACGTGGTTGCTTATATTTAACTCTGACCTTTACAATATTAGTATTTTTTTTTCAACTACTGGAGTATTTTCGTCTAATCCGCATTACCAAATTCCTGTATTAACCAAACTATTATAGATACTCTAATAGCTACACCAATTGAATATTCTGGTGAAAATTTTAAAGTTATCAAACCCTCCACGCTTAGGTTTAGATTTTAGTGAAATAAATTTATTAAAACCCTTAAAATTCTATTTTAATACCCTTTTGTTGATATTTTAATTTTTTAAACAAAAACTAACATATGGAATCCAATGAAAAGACTGCGTGAGAAACATGAGATCTGTCCACATTTTCTCCTCAATTCATTAATTAATTTTACATTTCTACATACTCCAAGGTTATGATTTCGCTAATCAAAGTATTTTCTATCCGCATTTAATACATGTTCTTGACATGAATACACAACCATATAATGCTAATTGTTTGAATTAATATCATGGCAAGAAGTATAACTTGCATCCACAAAGGAAAAAATATATTTCAAAGTGGACGCAGATATTAAAAAATCTATACTATACCATTAAAGATGAGTTATTTTCTGGCAGCTCTCAAGCCCTCTACAGGGATTGCATATGGGCATGACACGTGGACTGTGCACTCAAACGTCTCACATATTTTCATCACATATTTCGCGTTTCTTCCTCTTCCGTCCTCATCTTTCTTTTTATTCTCCCCTCTGTGCCCTTCGCCTTCCTTTTCCCTTTCCATCTCCTGCTTCCATCCACACCTAACCGTTAGCTTTACGTCCACAATAACTTCTCTGATCCTTCCCGTTCGCACCTACTCCTCTCTAAACCCTAGGTACGCTCACTTCCTTCCTTTTCTCTCTTTTACGTCGATTTTCCATGTTGCTTCTCCATTTGTTGGCGTACGCTGCGGGCAGTTGTCCTCTCCTTTAATCTTCTGTAAGTTTTTTATCATGTCAGCTTCAGTCGTATGTTTTTTCCATTTTGTTATGTAATTGAGATTGACAGTTTTCTATTTCTCTTTTGGAATCAACTTATTCCGAATTTTCTGTTTAGTTTAAACCATGTTTGTCTTCTCTAATCTAATGGTTTAGTGAATTAACATGCTTAAATTTAGAAAACGTATACTGCTTTTCAACCATGATAAGTTACAACCACTTCCCAATCTTTCACTTCATTTAAAAGCATAGACAGAGGTTTGGAAGTTCATGTACATGTTAATTTTGTTTTCATCTTAGGATTTTTGTATTTGATGTATTTCATATTCTCTTAGTGGAGCAGACATTAAATTTTGCTGAGAATTTATATCTTTCCCTTTTCTGTGAAATATAACAATGGAACATAATAATTGTTACACAGTAACTATTAAGGTATTTGAAGACTATGATGGCATATCGTGTAACCATATGCTAAAAATAAACCAAGAGCTTCAAAGATCATGGATTTTTCTAATCAGGTATTACTAACTCCACCATAGAATTACAAGTTCTAGATGTACCCGCTAATCGTCACTTGCAACATACTTCTAAATCTAACACCCAGTTTCACATCTAGAAGCACATTTTATTTCCTGTGCCTCAACTATATTTCTTTTTCATTAATCACTGATTCTTTTAATAATTTTATGTTCCTATGGTCTCTTTGTGGTAGCAATATAGAGGGAAGATGCTAATTCCTTGAATTAATTTTAGACATCTGCTAATACATTTATATAATGAATTAAATTGACTTTTTTGGTTTTTTCCATGGTATTTGACTCTGAATGTGTTGTGTTTAAATTTCAAAACTGAAAGGCATGTGTCAATATCATTAGGTGCTAATAACAATAATGAATTTAAATTCAACTATTAATGAATTTAAACTATTTTTTTTGAACTTGCTACTGAATTATTCTATTTAAATTTTAAATTTACAAAACTTACAAAACTCATTTTTTTTCCTAAATGAAATTTAAGTGGTGTGCTCTTTTACATAAAGTTTTGCAGTTTATCACATCTAATTATGTGTACAATTGAAGTTATTTTATTTATAGTCTGTTAGCATTTGGATTAGTTGCTTTTGAAGGATGTTTTCCTATTTTAATGGATGAATTTCTTTAGTTAATGTTGTTTATTACGTAAGAAAGTTAGCACTTTATCAATGTTTTGCTTCCATGCTTTGTAATTCTTTTGCGGTGAATTTCTTTAGTTAGTGTTGATTATTACGTAAGAAAGTTAGCACTTTATCAATGTTTTGCTTCCATGCTTTGTAATTCTTTTGCGGTGAAGACCTTTATTTTGTTTTAAGGGTTCTAAATGCCCATAAATGGCAAGAGGAGGACAAAGATCTTATGCAGTGACGGTGTTATATGTACACAGCTTACTATAGTGCTCTTCTCTCAAAACAAAAAATATTTTTTTCTTTGTAGAAATTGCAGTTTGGTAAACGTTTATTTTCTAGACATAATCTTTGAATTAAGATAATAAGATATTATGCATTTTGTCTCTAGATGTGCATATATATTCTGCTCTTTGTTTGAAACTAATGGATCTATAGAATCTGCAATTTTGGGAGGATGCAAAGGGCTATCAATGAATACCCGAAAAATCCGATATTCGTCCGAATCCATATCCGAAATATCCGTTATCCGACGTTATCCGAAAAGCGGATACAGATATCCGATATCCGAAAAGCTTTTCGGATACGGATATGGTTATAGTAGTATCCGTATTCGAAAAATATCCGTTCGACTGATTGATGTAATATATATTACTCAAAACAGAAAAATATAGTTAATAATTATTTTGTAACTGTTGGATGTTACTATGATATAAATTTTAGTCTATTTTTTAGTGAAAAATGGTACTTTTAGTGTTTAATTTTAGAATATTGTTTGATATGCCTTTGGATATTAGTAAAAAAAAACAATGTTTCCTCGTCCCATTTCTTTATTTTCTGGTTTTTTACAAAATTAGTATAAAAAATATTTTATGTTGATCCAAACATTTTTATTTATACTCTTAAATTTAATAATTACAGGCGGAGCGGATAAATATCTGATATCCGTCTATATCCGAAAATTAAGCAGATACGGATATCCGATATCCGAAAATTAAACGGATACGGATATCCGAAAATAATTTTGGATACGGATACGGATACAGAAATGGTGAGCACGAACCGAACAAGGGTTGGAGCAATCGAACCGAAATGTGTGGAGGATTGCACCCGAACCGAACCAAATGAGAGACCCGAACCGAACGGATGAAGACTTGAGTACTATGCATATTCAAACCGAACCAAGGCGTGCACTATGAGCACTGAACCGAACCGGGTATGGAGTACCAAACCGAACCGGGTATGGAGTACCGAACCGAACCAGATGTATATTTTTACTTCTACGCGATGACTCTTCTGAAGACCAACCCCACTTCGACCAAAACCCGAGATGCAAAGGAAGTCCAAATGGGAGGTTATTACTCAAGATTCCAATGGTGATCAACAAGTTAACTTCATGAGTTGGACTTTGCTGCGAGACGTGTGCTAAGGGGTTTCGATGTCTATAGCTTTGACTCACCACTGAGGGACGGATTATTGGCTATGGATCAGTGCAGTGGAGTTATCATAACTCCATGGGGGCAAAGTGATTGTAGCAGGGCTATGAGCCAGTGCAGTGGAGTTGTCATGATTCCATGGGGTAGAGTGGACATAGCAAAGTATTAATGGTTACAGATCAATGCAGTGGACTCGTAATTTTAAATCATGACATAAGGGATAATTAAAGAATACTTAACTTTTATAAGAAGAATTAAGGGAAACAAGTTATGCCATTGCGTTCGTCTCGGAGTTCTTCTTGGAATAGAATCTGAGTTTGCGTAAATCGGATATCGTATGAAGAAGTTATGGAGCTTAGAAGATTTCAAGAATTAGCAGAATTAAATTAGTCAAATTAAAAAAAACAAAAATGAATTCAAAAATCAAAATCTGGGTGAGCGAGAAGTCTCCCTCTCTAGGGTGTTGACCTCCCTAAGGGAGTCGACATAGGTGTCGACCCACTTATAGGGGTGTCGACCCCATCGGCCCAGATCTAGGCGTAACGTGTTTTGGTTGATTAGGGCTGATGTGGCCTTTTGGACTTGGCTGGGTGATGTGTTTTCTGGTCTGGATGGTTCGGATGGATCCTAATCTACGCTGTTGGAGTGACTACGCTGTTGTTAGTTTGCTCAATCGAACACAATATACGTCAAAATCTGAACATTTGAGGTAATGTAATTTTTATTCCAGCATGCAAGATATTGTTTTCCAGAATTCACAGAAAGATAAGAAAACAAGTGTTTCCATTTTTTTTTTCACGTGTGCAATTTATTACCAAGAAATCACAGTTTGTTTAAGAAATTATATGAATGGACCACCGCATCAAATGAGGCAAGAAAAAGGATATTATTTCTTTCCAGAATTCATCCATGATTCCTAGGGGTGTAAACGGGTCGGACCGGACCGGACGGAGGTGTGCCCAAGCTCTGTCCTATAAGAATTCGGACGGACAAAGACCGGACATCATATAGCTTCGGACCGAGCCGGACAACAGACTATCCTGTCCGATATAGTCTTGGATAATAGAAAAACATCGAACATTTTAGATCGGACCGAACACTAGTGTGTCCAAGCTCTGTCCTATAAGAGAATCGGACGGACACGGACCAGACACCTTATAGCTTCGGACCGAGCCGGACAACGGACTGTCATGTCCGATATACAGCCCTAATGATTCCACAGTATTAAACCCAAGCAACAAAGGGTTAAATCATGTGTGCGTTCAAGGCAACATATCAAATATCATGCAAGCTTTCAAAATGAGTCATTTCAGGAACCTCAATTTTTTTTCTCGAAGTTGAATAGTTTGAACAAAGCAAAAAAAATCGTAAGTATAGAACTCACCTGTAACCGCTGGTAAAAAAAAAGCAGCATGCCGATGACGGCAAACAAACAAAAGCAGCGCTGAGCTGCAGGCGACAGACCATAGCCAGACGTCGCTCGACGATAGCCGAGGGTGGCGGAGGCCTTTGAGCAAGGCGGCTTCGCGTTTGAAGGTACTAACAAGGAGAACTGCAACTGGGTGTTGGCCGAAGATCGTTGAGGAGGTGATGGCGACGGAATTTAGAGGAGCGAATTAGAGTTTTTGATTTGGGGAATTTGGGGAAAAAAATGTTTTTCTTCCCTGAAATAAAAAAATGATGAGGGGGACAATCCGCTGATCCCATAAAAAGAGGAGAGAGGACACTATAGAAGCACGGTATAACAAATGGACACACGCACGAACAATCCAGAAGCATATTAACACATATAGACAATATCAGGCTGAAGAACACAAATGTTAAAATTATTCAGCTGAACTTACACAAGTGTAAAATTTGTTCAGTCTTTCAAAATTCAAGGATTGACAGGTAAGGAGAAGTTTTTAAGTGTACCATATTATGTTTAGTGAGCACAACCAAATGTAACATATATGTCAGACAAGTACTAACTTTAAAATTAAATAAATTCTTAAGTGATATCTTGTATTCCACAAATTAAAATAATTCGTTTCTTAATTAAATTACAAAAATACATTTTTCAAAGTTTATTTTAGTTTAAACATTATATTTTCCAAATGCAAAAGCCACACAAGTTAATTAATGACGTTCGCATTAACCAATGTTTAGATATTCAAAGTTAAATTCGAATGTTCTAATAAATTCGGATTACCTAAATAATGTTAATTATGTCTCATTCAACAAAACATTTATAAAAAAATCAAATTTACAAAAGGAATTTTCCTTTGCAAGTTTATCCAAATACGTTCAAAACCAATCATAGTCCAAATTCTAAATTGAAACCCAAATATAAATATTTGTTTTAATGTCAAATCTTAAATTTACTTTATATTTTATGCCCCAAAATCTTTGAGTCATTGTTGTTACCCTCCAGAAACCCGGGTTGTTACATATATATATATATATATATATATATATATATATATATATATATATATATATGTGTGTGTGTGTGTGTGTGTGTGTGTGTGTATAAGTATGAATTTATATTAAGAAGTAAAATCAGTTTTAACATCGATATTTTAAATGTGAACTTAACATTTATAAAGTGATTTATGAACGAGATTTTAGGTGATTGGAAATAAAAATAGGATTTTGTATTAACAATTCTATAAATTGAAGTATAAACTGAATTTGGAAATGGGATATTATTTGTAAATGCGAAATCAAGCTGAATTGATTATATAAAATAAATGTTATTTACATTTGATGTGAAAAATGGATTAAAGTGAATATTTTGCAAATAAAAACAATTATAAAGGAAATTTGGGTTTGACATAGGAATTTAAATGGTAATTTGAATAAGACAGGAAATTGTGTTAAAATAAAATAGGTTAGTTCTGGTGTAACACCCCGTATTTTCGGAAAATACATTAAGTAACGAATTAGAGAATACTTAATTATAGATGTGAGAATCAAAGGAAACGAGTTAATCCATTTTGTTCGTCTCGAAATTCTGCTTGAGAGAGAGTCCGAGTTTGCGTCAATCGGACTCCGTATGAAGGATTTATGGCCTTCGGAAGAATAAGGAGTTACAACGGTTCAAATCAAAATTCAAAATTCAAATCCAGAAGGAGAAATGGGCTAGGCGGGGATTTCCCCGCCCTAGGACAGGTCGACTAGGGGGTCGACCTCCCCCCACACAGGTCGACCAGGGGGTCAACCTGGGGGTCGACCTACCCCCTCGAGCAGATCTGAAAACCGATGATTTGTGACTCCCTGTTGAGTCATTAGGGTTGAGTTGGCTGTTATGGATAACTCTATCTTGTCTGGATGGTCTTGATTGTTTCTGAGATGATCTGACGGTTCTTATTTAATTAAATCTCTATAAATGCAACCTTAATCGTCAACCCTAAATCACACTAAAATTCTTACCAAGAGCCGTCATGCTGTCAATAGTAAACCTAGAATAGCCGCCGTTCTCCTTCAACTTGAAAGCTAATTAAAAGTGACGAATCAAATCAAATCTAAACTAAAACAATGATTAGTCTACATCAAAGGCGAGCATTTCAACTTCAGAATACAGATTCTAGAAATCAAGATCGTCTTTTGTTAGTAAGTTTAGTTATGTTTTAGATGTGAACAAATTTAAGACGTGATTTGTAATAAAATGAAAAATAGAATTGTACCAAGTTGTATGATAATGATGATGCTGATTTTTGTCTATTTCTTGTGATAATTGTTTCATGTATGTCTTGGAATGATTGTGGTTTATTGGACTTATCATATAGAAATTGGTGATGAACCTATTATGATTTGGGGAACGAAACTATCATGCCGCGTATAAGTTTGATAATATTTTCATGATATGTTACATGCAAGTTTTTAGGCTGAATAATGTTAGATCCATATGCCTACATGTTTAGATCTACAACTTTATGTGTTCAGATCCATGCTAATTAGATCCAAGTCAAGATCTATATATATGTTCATATGTAAGTTACATGTTTTATCTTAGATCCAAGTCAAGATCTATATATATGTTCATATGCAAGTTACATGTTTTGTGTTAGAACCAAAACTAGATCTATATATATATATATATATATATATATATATATATATATATATATATGCATGTTTATAAAGTGGATTCATGCAAGTTCATATGATCATTATTGTTAGATCTAGTTCACATCTACATGTCAAAGTTAAACTTATACATGATTTGGTAATGTACATGTCATGATTATGTCATATGCTAGTTTATAAACCAAGTTATGTTTACGTATGCCTAGATCTACATATTAACATGTTTAGGCTTGTAATTATTTAGTCCAATTCTTATGCAAGTTCATGTGACATGTTAGTTGAAATGGATAATGTTCTATGTTAACATTACATGACATATGTTTGGTTGGATTTATATTAGGCACCCCATATTTCCTTTAAAGGAGGGGAGAATGTAACACCCCATATTTCCGGAAAATACATTAAGTAACGAATTATAGAATACTTAATTATAGATGTGAGAATCAAAGGAAACAGGTTACGCCATTGCGTTCGTCTTGGAATTCCGCTTGAGATAGAGTCCGAGTTTGCGTGAATTGGACTCCGTTTGAAGGAGCTATGGTCTTCGGAAGAATCAAGAATTAGAACGGTTCAAATCAAAATTCAAAATTCAAATCCAGAAGGAGAAATGGGCTGGGCAGGGATTTTCCCGCCCTGGGCCAGATCGACCAGGAGGTCGACCAAGGGGTCGACCTCCCCCCATACAGGTCGACCTACCCCCTCGAGTAGATCTGATAACCGACGATTTGTGACTCCCTGCTGAGTCATTAGGGCTGAGTTGGTTGTTCTGGATAACTCTATCTTGTCTGGATGGTCTTGATTGTTTCTAAGATGAACTGACGGTTCTTATTTAATTAAATCTCTATAAAAGCAACCTAAATACTCAACCCTAAATCACACTAAAATTCATACCAAGAGCCGTCATGCTGTCAATAGTAAACCTAGAATAACCTCCGTTCTCCTTCAACTTGAATGCTAATTAAAAGTGACGAATCAAATCAAATCTAAATTAAAACAACGATTAGTCTACATCAAAGGCGAGCATTTCAGCTTCAGAATACAGATTCCAGAAATCAAGATCGTCTTTTGTTAGTAAGTTTAGTTATCTTTTAGACGTGAACAAATTTAAGACGTGATTTGTAATAAAATGAAAAATAGAATTGTACCAAGTTGTATGATAATGATGATGCTGATTTATGTCTATTTCTTGTGATAATTTTGTCATGTATGTTTTGAAATGATTGTGGTTTACTGGACTTATCATATAGAAATTGATGATGAACCTATTATGATTTGGGGAATGAAACATGTTACATGCATGTTTTTAAGCAAAATAATGTTAGACCCATATGCCTACATGTTTAGTTCTACAACTTTATGTGTTTAGATCCATGCAAATTAGATCCAAGTCAAGATATATATATATGTTCATATGCAAGTTACATGTTTTATGTTAGATCCAAGCCAAGATCTATATATATGTTCATATGCAAGTTACATGTTTTGTGTTAGATGCAAAACTAGATATATATATATATATATATATATATATTTATATTTATATATATATATATATATATATATATATATGCATGCTTATAAAGTGGATTCATGCAAGTTCAAATGATCATTATTGTTAGATCTAGTTCACATCTACATGTCAAAGTTAAACTTATACATGCTTTGGTAATGTACATGTCATGATTATGTCATATGCTAGTTTATAAACCAAGTTATGTTTACATATGCCTAGGTCTACATATTAACATGGTTAGGCTTGTGATTGTTTAGTCCAATTCTTATGCAAGTTCATGTGACATGTTAGTTGAAATGAATAATGTTCTATGTCAACATTACATGACATATGTTTGGTTGGATTTATATTAGGCACGTTCCCTTCTTTTACCTCTTATTTATAAATTAGGCTAATTTGCGGGCCTAATTACTTTATGTGATTGATGCGAACGTATAAATGGGGGTAACGTTGGGATGGACATTAAATTATAACATGTTAATGATGTAGGTGTGTCCATAACCATGTAAATGGTTAAGGCCATGAAATGGTATAATCTATATACCATTAGTTATGAACATAACTTAAGTTATGAACATAATTAAAATAATGTGACATGAAAACATTTGAAGAAAAATTTACATGTATACTTGACATAAATGACAAACATGTAAATTTAGCTAAAGACGAATATGCCTAACCCGAGGTTAGACTGAGTTGTGGTGTAAAACTGTCTGGAACCGACCGGCACATCCAGTGACCACAACAATACCTGTCTAATGTGAGAGGTTAGTGCATCAAGCCCAATAGAACCCGAGGTTAGACTGAGTTGTGGTGTAAAACCGTCCGGAACCGACCGACACATCCAGTGACCACAACAATACCTGTCTAATGTGAGTGGTTATTGCTTTAATGAATGAATTAAAGCTAAGACATGAATGGTAGGGTTAAGTTAATTAAGGTAACACTTAACCAATGCAACATGTTAACTAAACTAATGTGTGGGGTTAAGTTAATTTGGACACTTAACCAATTTAACATGTTAACAAGACAAGATTTGTGGGGGTTAAGTAACTAAGGAAACACTTAACCATTATAACATGTTGACTAGACAAGTAGGTAAGATTAAGTAAATATTTAACCGTTTTAACATGTTAACTGGACAAGGTGGTAGGGTTAAGTAAAACTAGAACACTTAACCATTATAACATGTTAACTAGACTAGAAGGTGGGGTTAAGTAAACTTAGAACACTTAGCCGTTATAGCATGATGAATGAGCAGGGTAAAGTTAATGAGAAACACTTAACCAATATAACCTGATGAACGAGTAAGGTTAGGGAATACATAAAAATTTGACAAGATATAGGGGTGGGTTAAGTCAACATGAGCCGCTAGATAACACTTAACCAATTTGACTTGATATATGGGTGGGTTAAGTCAACGTGAACTGCTGGATAACACTTAACCAATTTAACATGACAAGTGAATGGGTTAAGTTAACTTAAATTGACTGATGACACTTAACCAATCCAACATGACGAGATATAGAACTAAGTAGTAATCCTTAGTTAAGAGGGCTAAGTAGTAAACCTTAGTTAAGAAGACAAACGATTCAGGAAACTAAGCGGTAAACCTTGGTTAAGAGAACTAAGTAGTAAACCTTAGTCAAGAAAGTCAAGTAGAACACGAGAAGGAGCGAACGCCCGTCTGATCTTGAAGAAGGCTCCAACGGTCTGGGTTACGAAGCACGTGGCTTCGAAGGGGACGTGATAGTACTCTTGGTATCCCTCTGTGAGCTTGCAGATGATTCTCCTGGGCTCACAGAGGTTAAGGTATGCGTTAGAAGAACCAAGGGTATGCCTTGGTTGCAATATAAGGCAAACTAAAGACTAGGATGGACCAGCGTGAGGCGGTGATATCTAGATTAGCCCTGTGATAGCACGTCGTCGTCTACCTACCATCTTGTGTCAATCGAGCACGTGAAGCGGAAAGGCGGAGAACTCCAAAAGACCATATACTTGCTATCTAGTTATGGGTGAGGTTGGCCCATAGGTTTGTTGGGCATAGGTGGGCCTGCATACAGTTCTCATTCTTGATTTTCTTGGGTGCCTTTCATTAGTTGTGGGAGGGGTCAAGTGGGACCATAGCCACACATAGATAAAAGCGGACCTTAGCATCTGCCTCGGTAGATAACTTAAAACTCCCGACCGAGTTCCGTGCTTCTTGATTAGCCCTGCCACGGGACTCGGGACACACATATAGAGGACATGTGCAACTAGACAGCGAGAACGATTCATGAAACATACGTGGTGAAATTCTAGGAACATATACCGCTCTGGGTAGTGTGTCCTAGACTAGAGGGCATTGTTCGATAGGTAGCGTAAAACCTAGTGGCCCTGGGTAGCATAAACCCTGGTCGAATCGAGAAAGCGTCTGAAGAATAAACCCTAGTCGGATCTAGGTAACACTTGATAACAGAACCTAGTAAGACCTAGGTTGGCTGTCCAAAAAAATAGGAATCAAAGAAACGACCGAAGCACAAGTACCTAAAATCACGTGGGGCCGCATGACACCGGAAACACATGAATGCGAGTATGAGCAGATCAATACAAGAAGGGGATCACTTTATCATGAACATACAATGCTAGTTAAACAGTTCTTAGTGGGTGCAGAGAAATATAAGTGGGTGCGATAGTCTATTCCGTTAAATCCTACTTTGTCTCGTCTTAGGATTACCTTATCCTTGTAGTATTATTCTAAGTTCAGTTTATTCATATCATAGTCTTTTTCTTGTTTGCATGCTATTAAATAACTGAGCTTATCAGACTTATGTCTGACCTAGTTTGTTTCCGCCTCTTTTCTTCCGTTCCCCCAGGTAGTCAGGGAGGGAATAACTCAGCTTAGTTTGGACCGCTTCTCTTTCCAAGCCTGAAGATTAGTTAGAGTTTTGTCTCGGACTCTCTTTTCCACTGCTATGGTTGGCTCATGCTTATTTGGGGAATATCATAGTCATTTTATGCTTCTTTATTTTGTTAAACAAGACAAATATTTTGTTGTGCCGAGTATTGATGATTTGATGTTGAAAACAAATCTATGTACAAGTTGTCTTATCAATAAATTATTTATTCTCCGCTGCTTTATTTGTCTGTCTTGTAACTTATTTGCGTCTTGTACCTAAAAACGCTCCATCGAAGTTAAGGCATTCCCTTTGTGAGTGACCTTAACGGAGGTGGGGTGTTATATATGGCCTTATAAAATGACTCGATAAACAGAATTTGAACCTGTAATAATATTTATTAATTGAAATCAAGTTTTGATTTGATAAAACAAGTTCAGTTTCTATAAAGGAATAATATTCACGTTTTAAATCGGATAAGGGTTTTTAAGGCAAATGTTTTGCAGATTAAAATGATTATAAAAATAAATGTTTAAAAAATCGAAAGTGATAAATTTATAGGTGAATTTAGAATGAAAATGGAAACTAAGTTAACCTGAAACGGTAATTTATTCCGAAGTTTGGAACATTAATCGAATAGTTATTATTCGAAGGAGAGTTATCGAATAGAGATTATTCGAGAGAGAATTATGCATTAGAATTCGACTATATCGAATGTAGGAAAGTACTATTTACTTTCCATTTTGAAATCAAGATTTATTTTCTAATAAATTAGTTGTTTGTTTATTCATTCAAATTAAGAAATAAAAGTTATGTTTTGGAGTTAGATATTTCGTAAGTAGGGATTATAATGCTATAATTATAATCAAATGTTTTCAGAAAAGAAGTGGAATCGTAAACTGAATCTAAGAGTTACGTAAGCAATGATTTGATAAGAAGTTAAGAAATGGAGTTAAGGAAATTAGAAACTGTCTGGAGATTTGTTAAGTTAAATGGTTTCCTGAGTATCGATCTGATGTTGGTTTCATCCTTCGGGGTTGATACTTAGTGAATTTCTGTCTTACTAATTTACAGATAGGTATTGATGAACGAGGAAGGATAATGAGGTGTGAATAAGAAATGGAAACATTTTCCAATGTTAATAACGTATATTTTCAAAATATTGAAAATAAGAAAAGATGTGAATATATATATATATATATATATATATATATATATATATATATATATGAAATTGTTTTTTGATTATTTAGAAAGAAATACTTTCTGGAATATAGAAAAGAAATAGTTTATAACAGATGGGTACGTTTCTGAGAATCGTGAGCGTTTAAACGAGTTTTAAGAAATATACGGAAAAATGAAAAATGCGGGAATGAATAAATTAATGATAAATGGATTTAAATGGATAAATGTTGATCGATGATTGATCGATAGAATTTCCATTTGGAAATAAGATTGTTGCTTGTATGGGTGTTTTCCGTTGATAGTCAAATAATTAGCTATCAAAGTTTTTGACCAATTTTCCGTTGTTAATACGGAGAGATCGGGAATAGATTATTATCTGAAAACCACTTCGGATTGGCATAAGCGTTGCGAATCAAAAATGCTGAAGTCAATTGAAGATGTAGTTTACGCAAGGGTTGTTCTGTTGATCTTTGGTAGAAATTTCCTAAGATGGATCGATGGAATAGTTCCTTCGGTTTGTCCAGTCCCAGGACTGACAAAACTTACCTAACAAATCAGATATGTTGTTCTCTTCAAACGTATTATGTCTGGTGGTGGAGGAATTTGTTTCTCTTAGCTTTATACCCGTGATAGTGTTGGGAAATCGATAAATGATTTGGCAGGTTTGAGATGTGGCATTCAAAGTGAATGAAAATGTGGCATGTAAAAAGATAAGTGTTGCCTCAAGCCTCCCAACCGAGAAACAGTATAAAATCGGGTAGGTCACATGGCTAAGTGGGTAGCTCCTAATTAGGGTGTATTATCACCTGATCTAGAGAAAATCCATTTGCTTCTTTAATCTATTTTGATTTTGTCCCTTTCGAGAAACAGTTGCTGATCCCAACCGTTGGTGATAATAAATTCGATACACTCAAGCGAAATGAGTGACTGGTCATCTTTAGCGTGGGTTGCAAGATGTTCTTGTTAAACCCGGTGTATTCCTCTCTAGAGATACACTGTCAGAATGTGATCCCATACCTTGCCAGTTGAATTCTTTACCTAATAAGTTCCTGCGGTTTTTGATTATATATTATGTATGTGGACCGTGGGATGAAAGCGTTCCCCTAGATTGCTATTTATTTGATTTATACATTATTATAATATCATAAGTGTATTGATTTTTAAGAATGTTTTTGGTTATCGTAAGGTAAAAACCATCTGTATTTATGTGTGGATCGGTCCTACGATTTTCCTTTCTTTTAAAAGGATTGTAAATGTTAAACCAAGTTGTTGGGGTTTATTCGCACCAGTCCCATGATTGACCCAGAGTTTATTTTGTTTTGATTTACCCTAAACTCTTGGGTGTCCAAATTTGTACGGGCAGTCAAGTAGTCAGGATTTTACAGATATACCTGGAGGAGCCTGGAGGAGGAGGCTTCAGGATTTTGGTGATGTTGTTTATTTCCTCTATGATGTTATGTATTTTACTCTGAAACAGTATGTATATATAGTTATAAGTTGTATTTCATAAGTTATGTTATATAATTTATTTTATCTGTTGCGCTATGAGATTCGGGTTTATTCTGATTGTATTCTGCGTGATCTTCTTCTTCTATTCTAACTTTCTTTCTTTCTATTTCTCACCCTCTAATTTCTTTCTATTAATGATCTGGTAAGTTTGATGCTTGAATAGTTGTCATTAGTTTTATGTCAATTTTCAGGGTCAAAAATTTTAGTTCGTTACACATATGCTCTTACTAACTGGACTACATAAGCTTTTGTTAACAAGACTAAAATCAATGGGGTCATTGTTCTTTTTTTATACCTTCTTTTCATGCTTTTCGTAATATTTTATTTAAAGGTATCTCCTTCATCTTAAATTTGTTTTCTACAATCCATAGGTCTAAATTGACCAAAAAATCGCCATAGACGCACTGACGCTAATCCCATTACCAAATTCTGAAAGCTCTTCAAATTTTATTTTATTATTTAATTAAATATGTGGGGTGTTACATTACCCTCATTGCTTCATCCCTATCTTCGATCCTTCTTTTCAAAGCGTCTTGAAACCGAAGTGTTATTCATTTAGTCCATTTGGAATTAAAACGGTTGAAGTCCCTCATTATTCTCTGTTCAAAGGTAGTTCCTCTGGCCTGTGCATGGATGGTTTTTCTTAAATGGAAGAATAGGTTATACTCCTTTGATGTAGAATTACTTTGAGCAAAGGTTGGGATTTGTCGTTTGTAGAAAGGGTTGTTATTCCGATAATCAGAATCGTATGGTTCCATTTGCTTTTTCCAATTGACAATTCACAAGGCTTCCGTCCTTAACCACTGTTCTTCCTTCACTCTTGGGTTAGTACTATCTGACACAGTGATTAGAGTTTTGGAAGATGCTTGTTGGGACCGTTTGCCTAAGGTTTTGCTTCTTCAAAGCTTTAACTAAATAAGGGATGAAACAACACAATTAGGAATGTGGCTGTTAACCACAAGGTCGGAGGTTTAAGCCCTCCTTCTAGCACCAAAATGTTAACGATATTTTTCGTGAATACCAGAATTAGGTTTACGAAAGTGGTCCTAAGGGAATTAAAGGTTTTATTCAATTTCTACGAGTTTGAGTTAGTTCACCATTTCCTAGGTATCAAGGTCTTATGCCCGAAGATTAGTTACTCTTCCTTCAAAGAGCTGAGTATCATGCTTACGAGACTTAAGGACCAGCAGTTACCTTAGGATAAGGGTTCCCTAAGCGCAATGCAAGTTAGAAAGCTAAAAGGTTATAGAAGGATATTTTGGATAATTTAGCTTATGCATGGAGTCATGCCATGAGGAAGCATAAAGAAATTGACATCATAAGAGATAACGAAATTCATGATATGAATCTTAAGTATGGATCCTACATTTATTGATTGCTTTTGTTGATTACATAGAAGTTTCCTAAGTAAAATCGCCAAATTGATTTAGAAATTAGGGTTTACTCTCTAAGAAAAGATTACAAAAATTTAAAATGAGGGAAAATCCCACCATAATGTGACACATAAAGTATTTATAGACAAATTAGGCCACGTTTTGGTCCAATTCAGCAGAAGCCCGTTTGGAGTGCTTTAGGCTTCGATAATGAGAAAAGAGCTTGGTGTTGACTGCTTTAATGGTTTTCGGCACCGATTATTGAGTTTTTTCCTCTCACATTCTAAACATCGCTGTTGACTTTCGGTCGTGGTGATACGATCCACTTTCAATACCGAATTTTGGACTTTGCTTTCGTGACTTTCGATTTTGGTATCGACACAGAGTAGGTTAGTGTGGATGACCCTTCCTTTCACCAGCCTTGAATTGCTTTAACATCTTCTAATAATTACTTTCAGACTTAAACCTTTGGCATTGGCTTTCTTTCCTCCTCTAAGATTTGTTATTGGGTCTATTTTGCTTCCGAAACACTGTTTTCTATCCTAAGTGATTCGTGACTCAAGTTTTTCTTTCCATTGTGTTTCAATACCAAGTAGATTGGTGTGGATAGTCGCTATAGTAAACATTGATTTACTACTTTCTAAATGCTTCCTGGTGTCGGTATCGGTACTAAGCAAGTTAGTATCGATAGCCCCATTCTCTTTATCTTGGCTTAGTCTTGTGCTTTTCTTTCCTAGTTCCATATTTCGGTGTCGGATCATCTGCTTTCGGTCATTTCCCATTGTTTTCTCTGGGTATTAGTTACTTCAGTAGTTTGATGTTGAATAGTGTGCACTCCGAGTTGATGCCGGACAAATGGCTTTCAGAATCAATACCAGGTTGACGCCTTTTGGTTATCGTGTTGTAATAACTCTTAATTGTTCACTTTTCACATGTTGGTTTCGGAATCATGCTATTGTCGTCTTCCTTGTTTCGGCACTGAGTTTGTATGGCCTGTGTTAGCGCCGATAGCATGTGAATCATATCTTCCTCCTCTTGCTTTCGGCATAGGGTTTTTCAGTGATTTGGTGCCGGTTTCGTGCGTTTGAGACCGACTTTTTTCGCTTTTCGTGCTCTGATACCGTTACGACTTTACTCAGTTTTGGTGTCGAGATTCGGTAGTAATAGTAAGGTAAAAACTAGTTCATGTTTATGTGCAGCATCATCTTACCAGATAACCTTGATTTCTATAGTTTTACATGTGAATTTAGTTGTTAAATTTTACTCACACAAATCTTATGTTTAAACCGAAGTTTTTGTTATTTTCCTTTAAAAACTCTTGGATACTCAATTTGTATGAGTAGCTAAGTGAACCAGATTTCTCGAAACGGAACTTTGGAGGAGCTTGGAGTAGGTGGCCTCATTGTAGATGTCTGTCTATTTTTTTTCGCTGTGTGTGTTGAATTATGTAGTAATAATATAATGGGCAAGTAGTTACAACCGCTTCATTTTGGTATTATACTATTATGACCTTGATGTATATATAGTATTGTAATTACAATGTGTGATCTTAATTGATAATTTTAGATTATTCCATTTCATATAAGGTTATAAATAGTTCTTCTTATTTCATATCTTTTAATCGCAACGGGTTGTCTTTCGAAGTAAGAATGTCGGCCTGTTACGTGTTGTATCGGAGCTTAAGTTGGGAAAACATCTAGGTTTTGGGTAGGGGCCGACTTCGATATAGTGTATTAGTAAATTTTTATTCATATACATATAATCCTTTAGTTCAATCGGCTTTGGTAGGTTTGATTAGCATCCTTTCTAATAGGTAATTTGTTTTATTGTCAAAAAAGTTACCATACTTCAATTTTTTTTGAAAGGCAAGTGAATTTTTTTTATTCACAACTTCTAGAGTTACAATCAAAAACACAACTAAAGCAATACAGACTATTGACTATTTCTAGTCTTAGACTTACTAAAGAAAGACTACAAAAATATCAAATTAGCATACATTATTGTATCAATTTGCTTATCAAGATGAAGTCACTACGACCAAAATAGTGCAGCAACACTAAGGCAACATCCAAGGCCATAGCTACAACACCAAGCTGAAATATCCCTGTATCCAAAATTTCAAATGAAAAGCAGTCCCCAAAAGAAAACAAAAATAGCATCTGCCCACTATTGGTTGCAACCAGAAACACATTATCCCGATTCTCCAAAAACATATAAACACATTCCTGAAGCACCATTCAATGCCAATACAAGGAATGCACTTACTCAGGAAATAATCACTTGGGCATTTAGTAAACTCAAAAACAAAAAATACCACGAAAACCACTTGCAACTAATAGAAAGATACTCAATGCTAGTAGAAAAAAATATCGGGTTAAGGATGGATCAAACATGGGACCAGGATTTTTCCTGGTGTGTCTTTTAGACGATTTCATCTTGTTGATGAGAGAAAGCACATTATCTGGAATGTAGTCAATACTATCATCTAAATCAGAGTCATTCCAAAATTTTCCTTTCAGTTTCTTGGATTTAGAGGATGGTAGAGAACTAGTAGGTATTGTAGATGATGTGTTAACTAAGCCTCTACCAGTGACTATATGAGGAGGTATATAATATTTTGAGGACGTTTAAAGTTTGCGTATGGGGAAGTATTTTTATGAGAAGAAGACGAAAACTTCATAGAGTCAATCACAACTAGAGATGAGTGAGTGAAGGTCGATGAACATGACATAGTGGTGTTTGGCGAGGAACTAGACGAGTTTGGATAAATAACAGAGGTGGACAAACCTGAAGAATTAGGTGTGCATTTACTAGATATAGAATTTTCTTCTTGTTCAACATTATATATGTTTCCATAAAAGATAATACGCATGACTGCTTTTCCTTCTACAAATTGTTCTTCTTTATTGTCCACTATATTATGAACATCAGTAACGTTGCCAATGTTCACAGGAATTTCTAACCCAACTGCGTTATCAAATGTACTTCCATTTATAGGATAAGCCTCTTTGCTATTAATTTGTATCCCTTCATTAATCTCCTCGATGTTGCCATTACCATCTAATTCAGATTCACATACATCAAAAGAATTTTCATTGACCTTTGACAAATTAGTTTCAATGTTATCTATCCTATTATTATGTACTTCTTTCTTTCTCCAAAACTTTGAAGTCTTTGTGTTAACAGATGCCCATTTTCCTTAATTAACATTAGAAGAGATCTTCCTATGGAACTGTTAAGGATGGGCATAAGATTTGACATGATTATTATCGTAGTCCTTAGCATGATTCTCACAATCAACTTCTGCATTGGTGTTAAATTCACAACTAGAAGTTGCATGTCCAAACACTTTACAAGTGAATTTTGGGTCTCCAATCATAGGTCAACTTGACTGAAGGGCACTCTTTGCATAAACCAACTACCAGTATTTTATCTACAAGATCAAACTCCGAGGAAATCTCGATTAATTCTTTTGCATACCTAAATCTATGCAACTTTTTAGTGCTACTATCAAAGCATATCAATCTCCTTACATTAGAAGCTTGCTAATTTATACCCAATAATGCCCAAAGTATAGTTAGAATGTAGTAAAAATGAATCCAAACTGGAACTTTTTTAATTTGATCTTGTTAATTTCCTATAGATGGATCCCATTTAGTTATGATGAACATGCGTCCTTTTATGAAAATTAGATCAGATTTAAAAAAAAATCTGTAACACCCCGCGAATTCTATAACTGTGAAATTAACAAATCAAAGTATAATTAATTTGAAATCAAAGAACTAAGGGAAACGGGATACGCCATTGCGTTCGTCTCGGAAAAATACGTGAAATAGATTCCGAGTTTTCGAAAAACGGAGTCCGTATGAAGAAGATATGGCCTTCGGAAGTTTCTGAATTAAGTTTAAAATTCAAACAGAATAAAACAGTTTAAAATTCCAAAATGGGGCCCAATGGGCCAGGGCGGAAAAACACCCGCCTAACGCACCCAGGTCGACTGGGCTGTCGACCTGGTCTAGCCAGGTCGACAGGGCTGTCGACAGGCATGTCGACCTGGTCCAGAGCCAGGTCGAGCCCAGTCCAACCTGGCTGGCCTATTCTATGTTGGTCGATTTTCTGTGGTCTGCTTTGTCATTAGGGCTAGGTGGCAAGCTCTAATTGGTCTCTCCTTAGGATGAATGGCTACGATCAATCCAAGCAACATCAATGGTCCTAATCAGTTCATTACCTCTATAAAAACAACCCTAGACTAACCCTAATCTATTCATTCAAAAATAAGAACAAAGCCGCCATGTTGCTGAGGAACGACTAGGGGTAGCCACCAATTGGAGAGAGGATTAGGAGGCAAAATTCTAAGGCATAAAGCAACTCAATCAAATCAAACCGCATCTTCAAATCCCTAAATTAGAGAATTCGCCACACCATTGTAAGTAGAGTATTACTTTGATATGAACAAATAACTGTGTTGATTTGTATACTTGGTTGTGGTGATAAATAATTCATAATTTGTGCGTTACTATGATTCTTATCGATTTGAAATATTGTATACGTTTGGATATTCTCGAATTATGTTATTCATTATAAAGAACTACATGCGGTAGTTCTATGCAAGTATACGTTTGGAATATTCGCAAATTATGTAATCCATGTTGAAGCTACATGTATGTAGTTGATTAATTGAAATTCATGCAAGTTTGGGGTTTTGCTACTATGCCATCATGATGTATATTTTTGTACATAAATCATTTTGTAATTGAAACAAGTTTGGTTGTTATAGTTCATATGAAACTATGTTGAAATTTTGGCACCATGATTTATGTATTAAGACATGCTTTTGTACTAGAAAACCTATTTGCAAACTTATGAATATGACTAGGCTATGATTGATATTTTGCATAATTAAGTCTATATTGTTTACAAGAATCATATGATGACATATGTGGTACATAGCTAGGTTAGATTCAAAAATCCCTTTTTGCAAGTTTGCATGACTAAAGTAAAAATCATGATTTCATGTTAGAAATATTTATGCCATGGTTATGTGAACAGATACTTATGCCATGCTTATGTTTGACATTATGCCATGCTTATGTTTGACATTATGCCATGCTTATGTTAGAAATATTTATGCCATGCTTATGTTTGACATTATGTCATGCTTATGTTAGAAATATTTATGCCATGCTTATGTTTGACATTATGCCTAAATAAAAATATAGGTTCATGTTGTAGTTATGACTATGTGTCAATAATGATACCCAATTTAGATTCTTATCTCAACTACAAGTCCACATGCTTTGATTCATGTCACCTATGCTTTATGACCAAAGTATATGTCACTACTATGCAAGTACACCAGTTTCTATTTTGTAGTTCCAACGTTATGTTGCAAGTTCATGCGCTCACCTTCCCCTTTTTGTGTATGTAATCACGCTTTAAGCCTCCCCTTTTCGCATGGCTAGGTTGGGCTTTAAAAGGCTAAGCCCAACATATATATAATAAACGGACGTGTTAAACGGGGGAAAATAACGTTGGGTTAAAATTACTAATGAATGAAAATATAAAATAGAAGGGCCCAAATTCAAGTATGGGTTGGGCCCATGATCGGTGTAACCTTTACACCCTTAACTTAATAATGGGCCGCAAATATTTACATATAAGAAAATAAAGAAGAAAGACAAAATATGTAAATGTAGAACATACGATATGTTTAACCGAGGTTGGATTGAGTTGTGATGTAAACCTGCCCGGAACCGCCCGACTGTCCAGTAGTCACAACAATACCTATCCAATGTGGGAGGTTAAACATGGAGCCCAATAAGGACCCGAGGTTAGACTGAGGTGTGGCGTAAGACTGCCCGGAACCAACCGGCAACAGGCAGCCACAACAATACCTGTCTAATGTGAGAGGTCAGGGCCTTAATAAGACAATTAAGGCCGAGTCTGGATTGTTAGGATTAAGTGAACTAAAGACTTAATCAAAATGGAACATGCTAAACTAAACGGACTGGTGGGGGTTAGGTTAGGAAACACTTAACCAACTTAGCATGTTGGCTAGAGATAGAAAACCTAGTAACGGGGGACCCTTTTCAGCAGTAACCCTAGAAGGTGTATCAGGATACCCTGAAACTAGGCAGGGTGGGGCACGATTACTGGGCTGATTGTAAGAGGTCAAATCGACGGCGGTGGTGTAGCAGTGTAGGTTCTAACGGGGTGCGGGCGTGCACACACTCCGGCGCAGAAAAATAAGGCACTGGACACCAGTAGCATACCTGTGCACTCTAGGATTGTGTCGGGCCGCCACCATGGGACTTGATACACCCCATGGCGGGACCAGCATAGGTAACTACAACATCGGGGGCCGTAAGACACATGTAACTATGCGAGTAGGAGCCGATCATCATTGAATGGATCACATCACCCTGATTATGGGGTGCCAGTTGGAAACTAGTTTATACGGGTTCAGAGATTAACATGAGGTACGATAGTGTATTCGACCCTAGACAACTTAACCAAGTTATAGTGCTTTCCCACTTCTTGTTATACTTATCATACCCAGTTCTTTATTCATAGACAAAATAGTACTAGACTTACTCAGGCTTTATATCTGACTCTACTTTTCTTTCGTCTTCTTTTCTTCCGTTCCCCCCCCCCCCCAGGTCCACAGGGAGGGAACACAGCAACTTGACCAGCCTTAACATCCAGCTTGAAGAAGAGAAATGTATTGCTTGGTCCTTTTCGTCTTGAACTATGGCTTTGGACAAACTCTATGGGGCTTTTGCAGTTTATCTATGTTTTATTTATGCTTCTTTAAATAATGTAATCAAGACAGATTATGAAAGTGTTATGTTATGTTTTGGAAAAAGATGTAAAACAATTATGGAAATGTTGTTGTAGCACGTATTTGCTTTTATGAAATAAAAGTTGTTGATTTTCCGCTGTTTACAAATATGTGTTCTTATATCTGTCTTGTATATCTATGACTTGTATACTTGTAAACCTCCACCAAAATTAGGGCATTCCCTTTGAGAGTGACCCTAACGGAGGTGGGGTGTTTCACTTGGTATCAGAGCATAGGTTTACCAGATAAGATAAAAAGTTTTGAAAAATTATTTTCAAAAAGGAAATTTAAAGAAGCATTTTTAAAAGAAAAATATTATTTTAAAAAAAGGCAAAGTCCACTCCCCAAAGCCATAGGTACTATCTCTTATCCTTCGTTTTGAATCTAATCTTTTTGTTTCAGCATGTCCGAAGATCTTAACTTGCCGGAAGGGGTACCAATACCTGGTTGGTTTAGACGGTTCTTAGAAGCAAGAGCCACTCAGCCAGGTCCTACCATTCCTCCTCCCCCAGCTGCCGGAAATCATCCAGCTGCAGCGACACCTTTTCCTCCACCTCCTCCTCGGGGAAACACGTTTGCTAAGATATGTAAAGATTTTAAAGCTATGGGAGGAAGGGATTTCCATGGAACTGAGTCCTTCGTGGCAGCCAGAAATTGGCTGAAAGAAACTGAGGACCTATTCATCATCTTTGAGGTAGAGGATAGACAAAAAGTACAATTGGCAGTGTGGCTATTGAAGGGCGAGGCTTCCTACTGGTGGGAAGTCACTAATGCTGAAAGACCAGTGGAGACATGGGAGGACTTTAGGGCAAGGTTTGAGACTAAATTTCTCTCAGATGCGGAAAGAAGTTTGCAGTTGGAAAGATTCTTATTTCTTAAGCAAGGGGACAAGACAGTCAGAGAGTATGTGAATCAGTTCGATGAGCTGGCTAGGTTTGGGCTTGACCTAGTCAACACCCCGCACAAGAAGGCTCTCCGTTTCGTTAAAGGGTTGAATGAGCCATTACACAGTTTGGCCATGACCCATATACCCATGGGAGCCACGTATGAAAGATTGGTGCAAATGGCATTGCTGAATGAAGAGGATAAGGGCAAGAAGGAGACAAAGGCAGAAAGCTCTCAAGGGAAGAAAGAAGGTTTGCAGCCTAAGAAGACAGACTTTAAGAAGGGCGGGAAAGGCAACAAAGAGAAGAGGAAGTGCAATTTCTGTGGCAAAGTGGGGCACTTAGTAAAGGACTGCCGGAAAAAGAAGGCCAAGGAGAATGGTGGGTGCTTTTCTTGCGGTGAGACAGGCCACAGGGCTAAGGACTGCCCAAAGAAACGAGGACAGGGGTAGAGGGCTGGATCCACCCCAGGGGCACAGGTTCATATGCTGGAAGCGCCACCTCTGCAACAGCGAGGTATAAATACTTCTGTAGAAAGCGTAGTTTATCTTTATGATCACCCCGTTCGCACTTTATTTGATTCTGGCGCATCACACTCCTTTATCTCGTCTGCTTTAGTAGAATCTCTGCACCTAAAAACTAGTATGGTAGAGGCCCCTTAATTGTTTCAAACCCAATTGGGGGCCCAGCTCATTTGTCTATGATCTGTGTGGGATTGAAAATTTCTATTCTAAGTGTAGAATTTCAATGTAGTGCCTTTGTTTTGGGCTTTTCGGGTTATGGTTTGATTTTGGGTATGGATTGGCTATCCAGTAATGGGGCCATCCTTGATTGTGAGAAAAGGGTTGTTAGGCTCCTAACCCAGCTCGGTAATACTTTAGAAATTTCTTGTAATCCCTCGTATGCGGTTATGCTTAGTTATCTTGAATCGCTAGATGCCTCTGTTGAAAATTTGCAATCAGTTAGAGTGGTCCGGGAATATCCGGATGTCTTCGAAGAGGTGAAGGGCTTGCCTCCGAAGCGGGAAATAGACTTCCGCATATATCTTGTAGATAATGCAAAGCCCGTTGCGTTGCCCGTTAGACACATGGCTCCATGAGAAAGGAAAGAGCTCAGTAAACAGATTAAAGAGCTTCTAGAAAAGGGGTTCATTAGGAGGAGCATTTCAGAATGGGGCGCTCCAGTGGTGTTCGCTACAAAGGCGGATGGTTCACTCCGTCTATGTGTTGACTATAGGGAGCTCAACAAGCTAACGAAAAAGAATAGGCACCCTCTCCCTAGAATTGACGATTTATTTGACCAGCTTGTAGGAGCGTCTGTTTTCTCCCAACTCGATTTAGCAACCGGTTTTCATCAGCTAAGGGTGGCTGAAGATAGCATCGAAAAAACGGCGTTCAGAACCCCAGACGGCTTCTTTGAATGGCTTGTCATGCCTTTCGGCTTGACAAATGCACCTACTTACTTCGTGGACCTGATGAGTAGGGTATTTAGAGATTTCCTCAACAAATTCGTAGTGGTCTTCGTAGATGATATCCTTATCTTCTCAAAGAGTGAAGAGGAACATGCTCAGCACTTAAGGGCAATCATGGAAACTTTGCGAGTCTATCAACTAAAAGCCAAATTCTCCAAATGCCACTTTTGGAGAGAAGAGGTGAGGTTCCTTGGGCACATAGTATCCAAACAAGGGTTAGCAGTGGACCCTGCTAAGGTAGTGGCGGTACATGATTGGAAGACACCAAGGAATGCAACTGAGGTCCGAAGCTTTCTAGGACTAGCAGGTTTCTATCGAAAATTTATAAGGGATTTTGCGAAAATCTCAGCTCCGCTCACGAAATTGACCAAGAAGAATCTAGTGTTCAATTGGGATTTGGATTGCGAGTTTGCTTTCCAACGACTGAAAAGGGCTCTCACAACAGCCCCAGTTTTGACGCTGCCAGATGGGAACAAGATGTTTACTGTTTATACGGATGCATGTGGGACAGGGCTAGGCGCCGTCTTAATGCAAGAAGGAAGGGTAGTAGCTTATGGCAGGAGGCAGTTGAAAGTGCACGAAAAGAACTACCCAACCCACGATCTTGAGTTAGCCGCCATCGTCTTTGCACTCAAGTCTTGGCGACACTATCTCCTAGGTGAGAAGTTCGAACTTTACACTGACCATAAATCGTTGAAATATCTTTCTCGCAGAAGGATCTTAACTTGAGGCAACAAAGATGGATGGAGTTTCTTGCCTCGTACGATTTCGAAATCTCCTACACTCCGGGCAAAGGCAACGTAGTGGCAGACACGTTGAGCCGAAAGAAATTGACCCTAAGCCCGTTGTTTGTTGAAAGACAAAGCCTAGAGTTTATAGCCAGCTTCGACTTTAGGCCTTCCTCCGATTTCGTACCAGGCTTGCTAGCATCTCTCGAAGTGCGCCCAACTTTAGTGGATTCAGTAGGGACAGCACAACGCGAAGACCCTCAGCTTATGGAAATAATTGATAGGCTAATTAGGGGTGAGACTTCAAGTCACCTCAACAGATACTCCATCGACGATAAGGGTTTGTTAAGGCGAGACGGAAGACTATGCGTCCCACAGACAAAAGATTTAATAAAGAAGGTTCTCGAGGAAGCACATCACTCCAAGATGACGATACACCCAGGCGGAGATAAAATGTACAAAGACATAAAAAGGACTTTCTTCTGGAACGGCATGAAAAAGGACGTGGCAGAGTTCGTTTCTAAGTGTATGGTGTGCCAACAGGTTAAGGCGGAACAGAAAAAGCCTGGCGGACTGCTACATCCTCTGGAGGTCCCGCAGTGGAAGTGGGATAGCATCTCAATGGACTTCATCGATGGGCTGCCTAGGTCTAGGAGAGGCAACACTAGCATTTGGGTAATAGTGGATAGGCTTACTAAAAGCGCCCACTTTTTACCTGTCAAAAGTAAAAGAACTGCCTCATCCCTAGCATCACTTTACCTCAAGGAAATCGTTCGACTCCATGGAATACCATCTAGCATTGTTAGTGACCGAGACCCCATCTTCACCAGTGAGTTTTGGCGGAGTCTGCAAGAAGCAGTAGGAACGCAGTTATGCTTGAGCACAGCCTATCATCCCCAAACCGACGGCCAAACAGAGAGAGTGAACAGAGTTTTGGAAGACCTTTTAAGACTGTGCGTCCTTGACTTCGGAGGGACATGGGAAGACCACCTTCCTTTGGTGGAATTTGCCTACAACAACAGCTATCAAGCAACCATCGGAATGGCGCCCTTCGAAGCTTTATATGGAAGACCGTGCCGATCGCCCACTTGTTGGTGGGAGTCTACTGATAAGCTCATACTTGGACCAGATATGATCCGAGAGACTTCAGAGAAAGTAGACTTAATACGAAGAAGGATGAAGACGGCCCAAGACAGACAAAAGTCCTATGCCGACAAGAGAAGGACCGACCTTGAATTTGAGGTTGGGGACAAAGTTTTTCTCAAGGTATCACCGCTAAGGAACGTTGTTCGTTTTGGAACCACAGGAAAACTGGCACCAAGGTTCGTAGGGCCATTCCCTACATCGAGAAAATTGGGAAAATGGCCTATAGATTAGACCTACCCGAGAAGTTGGCCGGAGTCCACAACGTTTTTCACGTTTCACATCTCCGAAAATGTCTACATGAGTCTGCTGAAGTGGTAGAGCCAAATATCCTCGAAGAGGCCGAAGTGGAACGCGAAGCAACCATAAGAAAAGTTCCAACCCGCATATTAGGAACGGAAGTGAAGAAGCTACGCAACCGTGAAGTCAAGCTCGTCAAAGTTCAGTGGAGCGACGCCGAGGGAGACGCGACTTGGGAAACTGAAGCTAGAATACGCACAGCCTACCCTTTTCTGTTCGAGGGTACATCCTTGATCTTTCATTTTCCTTAAGTTGCGCTTTTATCTATCTTTTTAGATATATTTCCTCGACCTTATCTTTTAGGTAGAAATCCTTTGGATGGAAACATGTAATTGAAACATGTTATGGATGATGGTTGCAAGTGGTTGCAAGTGATTGCTAGTGGTTGCTCGTGGTTGCATATACACACACAATCTAGGTTTTAGATCGGCTCAGTCACTTCATATTGCATATGCATATATGTTTGCATTCATATGTGGTTGAATTTTAATGTGTTGTCATGTGGATGTTGCATATGTATCGAATGATTGTGCACTCATGTAGAATCATGAATAGGAAAATTTGCATACATAATGGATTCATGGCACTTACATAATTCGCATTAAGGAGGTCAACTGAATCAGTAGACCGCCTGATTTTGCATTAGATAAGTACATGGACACACACACTTCGCATATGATCATGAAGCATTAGAAGTCTTTTAAGGACAATAGATGCTCGTGTTTGATGGATGAGTAGATGGATGATTGGATGTTAGGATATACATTCCTCCTAACTTGAAGATTTCGGGGACGAAATCCTTCTAAGTGGGGGAGAATGTAACACCCCGCGAATTCTATAACTGTGAAATTAACAAATCAAAGTATAATTAATTTGAAATCAAAGAACTAAGGGAAACGGGATACGCCATTGCGTTCGTCTCGGAAAAATACGCGAAATAGAGTCCGAGTTTTCGAAAAACGGAGTTCGTATGAAGAAGATATGGCCTTCGGAAGTTTCTGAATTAAGTTTAAAATTCAAACAGAATAAAACAGTTTAAAATTCCAAAATGGGGCCCAATGGGCCAGGGCGGAAAAACACCCGCCTAACGCACCCAGGTCGACTGGGCTGTCGACCTGGTCTAGCCAGGTCGACAGGGCTGTCGACAGGGCTGTCGACAGGCATGTCGACCTGGTCCAGAGCCAGGTCGAGCCCAGTCCAACCTGGCTGGCCTATTCTATGTTGGTCGATTTTCTGTGGTCTGCTTTGTCATTAGGGCTAGGTGGCAAGCTCTAATTGGTCTCTCCTTAGGATGAATGGCTACGATCAATCCAAGCAACATCAATGGTCCTAATCAGTTCATTACCTCTATAAAAACAACCCTAGACTAACCCTAATCTATTCATTCAAAAATAAGAACAAAGCCGCCATGTTGCTGAGGAACGACTAGGGGTAGCCACCAATTGGAGAGAGGATTAGGAGGCAAAATTCTAAGGCATAAAGCAACTCAATCAAATCAAACCGCATCTTCAAATCCCTAAATTAGAGAATTCGCCACACCATTGTAAGTAGAGTATTACTTTGATATGAACAAATAACTGTGTTGATTTGTATACTTGGTTGTGGTGATAAATAATTCATAATTTGTGCGTTACTATGATTCTTATCGATTTGAAATATTGTATACGTTTGGATATTCTCGAATTATGTTATTCATTATAAAGAACTACATGCGGTAGTTCTATGCAAGTATACGTTTGGAATATTCGCAAATTATGTAATCCATGTTGAAGCTACATGTATGTAGTTGATTAATTGAAATTCATGCAAGTTTGGGGTTTTGCTACTATGCCATCATGATGTATATTTTTGTACATAAATCATTTTGTAATTGAAACAAGTTTGGTTGTTATAGTTCATATGAAACTATGTTGAAATTTTGGCACCATGATTTATGTATTAAGACATGCTTTTGTACTAGAAAACCTATTTGCAAACTTATGAATATGACTAGGCTATGATTGAAATTTTGCATAATTAAGTCTATATTGTTTACAAGAATCATATGATGACATATGTGGTACATAGCTAGGTTAGATTCAAAAATCCCTTTTTGCAAGTTTGCATGACTAAAGTAAAAATCATGATTTCATGTTAGAAATATTTATGCCATGGTTATGTGAACAGATACTTATGCCATGCTTATGTTTGACATTATGCCATGCTTATGTTTGACATTATGCCATGCTTATGTTAGAAATATTTATGCCATGCTTATGTTTGACATTATGTCATGCTTATGTTAGAAATATTTATGCCATGCTTATGTTTGACATTATGCCTAACTAAAAATATAGGTTCATGTTGTAGTTATGACTATGTGTCAAAAATGATACCCAATTTAGATTCTTATCTCAACTACAAGTCCACATGCTTTGATTCATGTCACCTATGCTTTATGACCAAAGTATATGTCACTACTATGCAAGTACACCAGTTTCTATTTTGTAGTTCCAACGTTATGTTGCAAGTTCATGCGCTCACCTTCCCCTTTTTGTGTATGTAATCACGCTTTAAGCCTCCCCTTTTCGCATGGCTAGGTTGGGCTTTAAAAGGCTAAGCCCAACATATATATAATAAACGGACGTGTTAAACGGGGGAAAATAACGTTGGGTTAAAATTACTAATGAATGAAAATATAAAATAGAAGGGCCCAAATTCAAGTATGGGTTGGGCCCATGATTGGTGTAACCTTTACACCCTTAACTTAATAATGGGCCGCAAATATTTACATATAAGAAAATAAAGAAGAAAGACAAAATATGTAAATGTAGAACATACGATATGTTTAACCCGAGGTTGGATTGAGTTGTGATGTAAACCTGCCCGGAACCGCCCGGCTGTCCAGTAGTCACAACAATACCTATCCAATGTGGGAGGTTAAACATGGAGCCCAATAAGGACCCGAGGTTAGACTGAGTTATGGCGTAAGACTGCCCGGAACCAACCGGCAACAGGCAGCCACAACAATACTTGTCTAATGTGAGAGGTCAGGGCCTTAATAAGACAATTAAGGCTGAGTCTGGATTGTTAGGATTAAGTGAACTAAAGACTTAATCAAAATGGAACATGCTAAACTAAACGGACTGGTGGGGGTTAGGTTAGGAAACACTTAACCAACTTAGCATGTTGGCTAGAGATAGAAAACCTAGTAACGGGGGACCCTTTTCAGCAGTAACCCTAGAAGGTGTATCAGGATACCCTGAAACTAGGCAGGGTGGGGCACGATTACTGGGCTGATTGTAAGAGGTCAAATCGACGGCGGTGGTGTAGCAGTGTAGGTTCTAACGGGGTGCGGGCGTGCACACACTCCGGCGCAGAAAAATAAGGCACTGGACACCAGTAGCATACCTGTGCACTCTAGGATTGTGTCGGGCCGCCACCATGGGACTTGATACATCCCATGGTGGGACCAGCATAGGTAACTACAACATCGGGGGCCGTAAGACACATGTAACTATGCGAGTAGGAGCCGATCATCATTGAATGGATCACATCACCCTGATTATGGGGTGCCAGTTGGAAACTAGTTTATACGGGTTCAGAGATTAACATGGGGTACGATAGTGTATTCGACCCTAGACAACTTAACCAAGTTATAGTGCTTTCCCACTTCTTGTTATACTTATCATACCCAGTTCTTTATTCATAGACAAAATAGTACTAGACTTACTCAGGCTTTATGTCTGACTCTACTTTTCTTTTGTCTTCTTTTCTTCCGTTTCCCCCCCCAGGTCCACAGGGAGGGAACACAACAACTTGACCAGCCTTAACATCCAGCTTGAAGAAGAGAAATGTATTGCTTGGTCCTTTTCGTCTTGAACTATGGCTTTGGACAAACTCTATGGGGCTTTTGCAGTTTATCTATGTTTTATTTATGCTTCTTTAAATAATGTAATCAAGACAGATTATGAAAGTGTTATGTTATGTTTTGGAAAAAGATGTAAAACAATTATGGAAATGTTGTTGTAGCACGTATTTGCTTTTATGAAATAAAAGTTGTTGATTTTCCGCTGTTTACAAATATGTGTTCTTATATCTGTCTTGTATATCTATGACTTGTATACTTATAAACCTCCACCAAAATTAGGGCATTCCCTTTGAGAGTGACCCTAACGGAGGTGGGGTGTTTCAAAATCTCTATCTGATTTATTAGAAAACTTGAAAATGTAGTGAACTCCATCTGATTTAATATTAACTTCACCGTCTAATTTCTAAAATCAGTTTAGGAAAATTACCACCGTTGGATACGAAGAAGTGCCATCCAGGAAAAACACACCAAGAAATTGCTCTATTATTTCATACCCTCAGATCGGACTGTATCTGGTATCATCTTTGGTACGCCATCCCTTAGAATGTCGAAGTGCAGCGGTTGGAAAGCGCTAACATTTTGAGGTAGTGAATTAAAAAGGGATGCGTAGTCCTTCTTCATGAACGATGGAAAGGTGGCAGACGAAGAAGGTTCATTTGCAGTGAATGGGGGATTTGGAAAATTGACATTAGAGTAATTTGCGATAGGAGAAGAATTAGGTATACTAGAGGAATTATGTGGTTCTGGAGGATTAGATCCAAAAGTAGCATCAGTGGGATTGAATGAAGAGGAATTAACAAAAAACGGGGGGTGGATCAGAGGGGATAGGAGGAGAAGTACGAGAGGGAAGAGAAGGGAAGGCTATGTCGAAGGCGAAGGAGGAGGATGAGGAAGAAGGAGTGATTCGCGTGGTCGCCATTCCTTATCCGCTATATAATAGGTCAAATTGATGCAAGCTATTATCGCAAGCTAAGAGTTACCATACTTGCCCAGTTATAAGACTTAGAAATATGCGAGGAAGAAGCGGGGAGCTTCCAACACCACGAGCACCATTGGACATGGTCTAACTTATGGAGGATTTCCATAACTGCAGTAATTCCAGTGCAACTGAACACGAGTTTTGCAACCATGTGCAATGATTTTACAAATCTTGGCTGGAAACCTTTCAAAGGAGCCCGAGTCTATTATGGAAGTTCAAGCTTAGTTAAGGTCGTGATTGACAATTTTCAAGGGCCTAGATTTGTCATTAGTGGAAAAAGTTCACAGCTTCAATGAAATTGCGAGAAGGAGTAATGGCTAGGTGAGATTCTCAAACAGCTAACACTCAAGAAGAATATTTCTCATGGAATATATTAAAAGAGATACTTAAGGAGCAATTGTACCTGAAGATGGAAGATCTAGGATGTATAGGGAGGTCTTGGATTTAAATTAAGGAGATATGTCTATGGTAGTTAATGGGACTAAGATCAATGAGCTGTCTTGCTTTAGCTCATAATTGATGAGTAAATTCGCTAAGAAGAATGAAATGTCTATTTTTGGACTGAGAGGGGAATTTCAAGAGAAGATAACTGCTCATGTCCAAGGACATTTTGAGGATTTAGTTAACTTTTCACTGAGGGATGAATCCTTGGACAACAAGAAGCCAATGGTAGCAAAACAAACATCTATAGGTAACCGCAACTCTAGAAAAATAAAATTTAACAAAAATGGTAAGAATCCATACAGAGGAACGTTTGGATGTATTTATGGAAGCAATTTCAAGGGTGGTTGTTTCATTTGTAAGAAAAAGAGTCATATTGCTAGATTTTGTCTGAATGCTAGAACCTCTAAGCAATATGGAAGTCCCATTTCTCCCATGGTTCAGAAGACCCATTGTTTTAATTGTCAACAACCAAGTCATATAGTGAAGTATTGCCTTCTCATGAAGAAGGGAGAGGAGTCTAAGGTTTACGCAATCAAGGATCTGTTAGTGTAAATGGAAAGCAGCGCTTGAAGGTAATGTACTGATTAATGGAATTTATTTTCGAGCATTAACCGATACGGGTGCTTCTCATAGATTTATCTCAATTAAATTGGTTGAAAATTTAAAATTTCCCCTAAATTTGTAGAAACCTCTATTTGTCTTTCTAATCCTATAGGTGATGTAACCCATTTAAGTACAATCTGTAAAGATGCGGCTACCTCCTATCTTTCTTATAGTTTTTCTATTGATCCGTACGTCTTGGATTTTAAAGGATTTGTCACTATCCTTCGAAATGACTGGTTATCGAAGTATGAAGCTAATATAGACTATAATAAATGGACTATAGTGTTGTTAACTATTTTAGGATCTATTGCTAAAATTTCTTGTCAGGTAATTGTTATTCGTATGTGTAGTTACTTACACACATCGGAAACACCTAAGGAGGATTTAACATATATCGATGCTGCTAACTATTTTTTTGACATGTCTGATGAGGTTGATAGTCTATTTTCTCATAGAGAGATAGAGTTACATATTGATTTAATCCCCGGTGCAAGGCCTGTGACTCAACCAAATCAAAGGATGGATCAGAGGGGGAGGTAGGAGTTCGTTGGTTAAACCAATGACTTGTTGACGAGAGGTTTGATTACACCTTGTCATTCAAGTTAGGGATTTGTTATGGTGTTTGTGGCGAAGTTTGATGGATCTCTAAGATTATGTGTGGATAAGAGGGGATTTAATAGGGTGACTATTTAGATTAAATATCCACTATCTCGCATTGGTAATTTTTTTATTAACTCCATTCAGCTACATTATTTTCCAGGATGGACCTAGTTATAGAGATTCGTCAATTGAAGGTTGTTGAATATAGTTTTTCTTTAACTACTTTTCAAGGGCCTGACTTTTTCTTTGAGTGGTTGGTTATGCCTTTTGAGCTAACTAATGGACCAAACTATGTCATAAACCATATGAATGGTTCGGGAAGTTCTTATTGTTGGGAGAATGATCTCGGTCTTTAGAGCTTCTCTTTGAAGTTTTTTCTATCTTTGTTTTATCAATATCAAGCCTATTGGTATGGATAGCTTTGAGAAAGGATTTTGGCTTCCAGCGATGAGATTTCGGCTATGAATTTCAAGTTATTAGCTTTGAGTCATGACCTTTCGGTCTTGTTATTAATTCTTCATGATGTTTTCCTTCGTGTTCCAAATGTCTTGTTTTGGGAACCATCAACCCTCTCAGTATCGATACTAAATGATTTAGTGTGGATAACTTGTGTCTTTTAGAAATTTGGGCTTGCTTTCAATGGACCTCCGGATTGGGTTTCGTTCTTCCGAAAGGAACTCATTCGTAGCACAACTAGTTGTCTCCTAAGGCTTCCTTTCAGCGATCATCTGCTCTTTTTAATTTCGGTAACTAGCTTCCGGAAGGCCTCTTTTTCCTTTGATACTTCCGTTCCTCTTTGTATCGACATTAAGCAAGTTAATGTTGATATCCCTTTCACTTTCCTTGGATTTCGGTTTCAGGTTCACTTTGGATTTGAGCTTCCATTAATTACCCTACGTGTCGGGGCTACCCTTTCGGTATTCTCCCTTTTTTATCAGATTCATGATTTCTTCCTTGCTGATGGTGGCAATTGCATTATTTTTGAATTGTTTTCCTATACAAGTGACAGTTCGGTCCTCCTTCACCGATAGCTTGTCTCAGTGTTAATTTTGGTAGTAACATTTTCCTCTGCCCCATAGTGAAGGGGTACTTTCGACTTTTCAGGTAAACCTTTGTATGAATTAACTGCTTCTTTCCTCCTATATATACCTTTTTTATTTCATTTTACTAGCTCCCTCTTTTTCTCCATCATTTCCTGAATTTAAAGTTTATCTCAGAAAAGCATTAGTAGTTTTCAAGTAAGCATACTTTATAATCCGTTTATACTTGATTTCCAACTGAAGTGTTTGTTAGTTTATTCTGAGACAAAGTAGCTATCGGATTTGCTTGTCATAAACCGATTTCGGTTATTTATTTATTATCAATTCTTGGCTACCAATTCCAAATTTACTAAACAACTTAAACTAGCATTTTTATTTGCCTCTATTCTCCTGAAGATGTTCGAGGGATAGCCCTTTGTTATTATGAAGTCACCTCCAGGAGAATAGAGATCGTATTCTTCTAAGTATAGTTTTCATCATTTTTTATGAATTATATAGATTATACCTAGTAGTATGGGAAAGAAACATACTGTTCTCAAACCTAACTGGAATAGTTGTTTGCCGAGTGACCTTTCTTCTTCGAAGTGGGCTAGTGCTATCGAAAAGTGTTCTCTAGTTTCATCGCAAGAGCAAGTAGAATCTATCCTCCATGATTTTAACATTTCGGGCATTGAAGCCATTCCTTCGCATAAAATGGAAACTTTTTCCTCTCCTTTGGATGGCTACTTTGCTTATTCTTCTATTCACATTTGGCTCGTGTGTTTTATCTCCTTCCCTGATTTCATTTCCTGATTTTTGTAGTATTTAGTAATTGCTACAATCCTACTTTCTCCTAACACTTACACCTACTTATTTGGCTTAGAATACCTATCCTTGTAATGTGGCAATCCCTCTTTGTGCCCATCCACTCTTGATTACTTGGTTCGTCCTTCTAAGCTTAGCGATGTGAACCCTGAAATTTTTCGTGAAAACCCCACAAAGTAGTTTTTATCTGAAGGAACAACGAGATTTAAAGAATGGGAAACTCAGTTTTTCTTTGTCCGATTTCCTTTCGGCATTTCTGGCAGCTTCCACACCCCAAGTATTATAATTGAATACATTCTTCTCTTGTTTTTACTATAGAGGATTATCGTTTTCTTTGTATTTGTTTATACTATAGATGCTATACCCAAACTGCTGAGCTTCTCAGATAAGGCGATAGTAGACCTTTTTTTGCGTTGCTTTTGAAAAATTGGGCAATTGGTCTTCGTTATTTACCTCTGCCATCCTTCAAAAGCACTCTCCGCCGATCCATATATCATTGGGCAGCCACCTTTGGTCTTACTTAGTAAAGGAACTCTTTCCTTGTCACTAGGAAGAAATGCTCCTTCCTCCCTATCTCTCCTTTGTTTCTAGATATCGCAGGTATGCTTCTTGTGTGACAACTTTAAATGGAATAGGAACTAAATTTTCATCTAGCTTTCTTTCATCACATTTTAGGTGTCGTCCACACTGAATCTAGTAAAACTGATTCCACTTCCCTAAATCCCAGAGTCAGGGATTCTTTCCTCAAGGATGCTTTGTTCAGATCCAGGGAAAACGCAAAAAGGAGGCTTATGGATGTGAGCTTAGAAGAACGTCTGCCGAAAAGGTCTAAATACATGGTGGATCTGGTTCCCCCTCCTTATGTAGTGACTGTTTCCCCAACGGAGGATTCTTGCTCAAATGTTCATCTTGTCGGGCTTTCTGAATTTTACAATGATTTGCATCGTACGATGAGAATTTCTTCCTCTTCTGAGAACCTCGTTACTCCAGATTTTGCCATCCCTCCTAATGGTGATAGCTTCATTGAATTAGTCAGAAAAATCATCTCTAATTCTACTCTTTCCGATGTGGACTTTTCACTTGATTCCATCGATTTTGTCAAGCTTCGGTCGGGCATCTACTTTTTGTAAGAGTTCTTACCCCTTTTGTTTTTCCTGAATCTCTTTCGATGGTCTTTTTCGTGACCATTGTATTTCTTGTAGGCTATCAAGCGGTGGTGTTTAACACAAGATAATGCTTCCAAACCTTCTCATGAGCTATTGAGACTTAAAGAAGAAACATGTCTTTGCGGAAGGAAAAAGACACTTTGACCATGTTAAAGAAAGTGTGGTTACAGAGCAAAATAAACTCGAGCTCGCTCTTGCAGAAGCGAAAAACTCCATTATCATAGAAAAAGAGTCCCATTTGGTCCGTGCTAAAGAAGTTCGGGTTCTAAAGGGATCCTTGGAGAAGTCCAAAGAAGTGATTTCTGTGCCTGACCCTCATTGTTCTCCTTTGCAAAGACTAAATTCTCTTATCGAAAAAGAGAATGATTCTCTCAAGATCAAGCTTAGTATGAAGGAGGACCTATTTGTCAAGGCTGCTAAAATAGTAAATGAAGCTAAGCGGAGGGTCTCTTGCTTCCTTCATACCACCTTGGACAAAATTATGATTAATTCTTAAGGATGCTTTCCTTCATCTTTATGCAGACAATATGAACAGTTTCTCGGGTTTGATTTTTTTTCTCTCGACCCTTCTTTAGTGGAAAGATTTATGTCTAGGATAACTTGTGTAAGAGAGAGAAAGAAAGTTCCTGAGAGGAAGGAAACTAATGTAGCTGAACTTTTGTTTATTGAGGATATCCCTTTTGAAGAACCACATGCTAATGATGAAAGAAACCTCATTGTGGTGCCAAAAATCATTTGTATTGAAGATGATAATTTCAAGTCCATAAACGTTACTGAAGGCGGGACAATCATATTGGTGGTCTCGCCGATGTTGGTCGCACCTTCTTGGACCTTGATGGTGCGGATGAATTGTGTGACAAAAATTCTAAATTCTGCAGAGGTGGTATAGCTCCGGTTGAACCTCCCAACCATCTAGAGCGCAAAAGATGATGAATGATCAAAGTTGCAAAAGCGCTCCTATTTCTGAGGTATAAGGATTCTATGATATCTTTTTCATTTTTACTTTCAATAATTGGTCCCTATTGCTTTTCGCATAGTTGAAAAGGAGAAGGCTAGGTTTTAGGTGTTCCATCCTTAAAAAGGCCTGGTCGAAAGTGATTCGTCTTACCAGAGAGTTGAAAAAACAATTGAATAAATACAACTCGTATTCCCATATATACCTTCTTCTTGAAAAAAGTGTTGTAAAACTATTGCTTTTCAAAGAGAGAGAAGTTGTCCCCATGTTAAGAACAACTCGACTGTGGTGCGAAAGGCTTTTGAAAGAGAATGTCGAGCTCATGTCCTTGTTTTGGATGTTCATTGAAGACAGGGACACATTAGTAAAAAAATGTACCAAATTTACAATAGATATGAAACAGTGGATTTTTATTTTTTAGGTGATCACAATGGGGGCTTATTTAGGCATCTCCATAGAAGGTGTCTAAATGAACACGGTGTGGACCTCCACCGAGATGAATGCTGAAACCTCCCACGAGTTACCTCTATTCCCAGAGAGTTACCTTTAGACAAAATTAAGCTTAATAAGCATTGACTTGTATCTGAAACTTTTAAGAGTTCTCTCTTGTATGTGCATGAGAACAGTCTGTAATGATTGTATTTCCTCAATTTATGATGCAATGAATCGTTTTTCTTCTAATTCCTTTAATATTTTCTTTAGAGTTTGTCCTCTATTTCATGTTTGCTTTGTAAGGGTTTCTTAGGAGATTATGTTAAGTTGAAAAGAGAATACCCGGCGAAGTCTTTTCTTATTGAGTCCTCCTCATTGGCTCAATATTGCTTCCTAAGGGACCTTAAGAAAGTTTACACTCAATATCCTTTGATCCGCCTTGATTTTCTTCGTGAAGAGAAGGATCAATTCTTTAGGGTAATCAGCACATGTCGGTCAAAGCTGACTCGAGGTTATAATAGTCCGCCAACTAGGGAATGGGATTATCACAAGAGTACCCCGGTTTACACAACTGAGGGGTTTGAAATTCCATTTGTTTCCTCGATTAATCTTTCTTGTAGCACCTTGAACAGAGTTAAGAGGATAGCTTCTTGCCTTGAAAATTATACCAACTATCTATAATGGTTCCTTTAAGAAATAGATTTTGTTTACATATAAGCCACGGTATTAGAGCCGGAATGTTTCTTTCATTATTTTTTCTAAAATCCTCTTGTAAATAATTGTGCAGAATGCAAGTTACTTGATGTACTATACTTCACATGTAACGATCTGTAGTAATAGTGCCATAAATATAGTTATGACTTGTTGACGTGTCACCTAATGTTTAGTGATAGCTTTTGACGAAGATGTTCTTTTTAAATAGCTCTATCATGCAATTCTATGCAAACATAACACGTACGGTTTGATGTTTTCTCTCATAGAGTATGCTTGATGGATTTTCTATTTTCGTGAGATCGTTTTTATGTCATTAATGAATGCATGATGAGATGACGGTCATATCCATGTTTTATAATCAAGGAAGATAACTCAATTTAATAGAAATCCTCAAGTGATTCCCCTTCATGAGTCATTTGGAAAAGCATATCCCTTGTCGTAAGATTCTATTTAGAAAACTGAAGGTACTTACTTGAACTCTCCCTCGAGCTTATGTACTAGTGTAATTTGGTTATTCATATCATATATTTGTTCGATACAATGAAGGGTAACTTGATTCATGTATGAGTTAAGGAAATCTCCTTGAGCAAGATGTAAGATCACAATCTTCGTTTGAAGGCTCTTATATGGTTGGCTCAAGCCATTCCCTGAGTGTTGGTAATAGATTCCTTCCTCGAGGATAAGAATTAGAATCTTGCGAATCTAGATTATGGTGTTTGAAATGAGCCCAGGGATCTACCTTTAAACATGATAGAAGCCCTGAACCAAACCTATTTCTGTTACTATGAACGGATGACCGGGAATCCTTTTCTAAAGATAATAGAAGTCTCGAACCGACCCAGATTTGGGTATTTAATAGAAGACCGGAAACTTCTTCCGATGGAATAGAAGCCTCAAACAAACCTAGATTTGTGTATTTAGAAGAGAAGACCAGAAACTTCTTTCGGTAGAATAGAAACCTCGAACCGACCCAAATTCTGGTATTTAGAAGAGAAGACCAGAAATTAACTTCTGGTAGTAATTGAGATCCCGAACCGACCTAGATTTGCGGATATAGAATAAGAACAGAAATCCCCTTCTAGTTATTACCTTTGTAATCGCATTCGGGTTTGGTTTGCGAAGCATAGGATGTGTGTGCTTCTTTATCCACTTGCTGGGATTTTTATTGTCAAAGCCAAGGATGTACGAGCTTTGTTGGCCACTCTATAGGCCTTTGCGTCCAGTGCGCTTGGTAAGCTTATCCACAAGTAGAGCCCATGGACTTACCCGACCTCCCCCAAAAAGGAGCCTTATCCTAACAATCGTAGGCGATGATAAGGTCTTAAATGCTTAAAATGGACCATTGTAGACGTGAAATTAAGGCTTACTCTTTCGATGCCTTACCCTAGCCATCGTAGGCAGTGATTAAGGCTTACACTCCACCCCCCTAAGGGGTGCCTTATCCCAGCCATCGTAGGCGACGATAAGTTCATTTGTTCCCTTCTGCGAGTAAAGTGGATCATAAGCAGAGGTAGGACATGCTCATCTACGAGCAGAGGTTGGACTTGCTTAGTTCATAGCAGAGGAAGGGCATGCTAAATGGACGCTCCGTCCCAACCATTTCTGGCGTGGATCAGAGGCTTATGCTTTTGTTGCATTAACCTGGACCTTTCTTATTTGGGAAACGGAGAAAATCTTACACATCACCTCTCTTCGAGGGGTGCCTTGCCCTGGCCAGCTCAGCGGTGGATAGGGTTTTTATCCAATTTTGGTTTGACCCACCTTGGGTCACTTCGAGTTCTGAGAGGGTTTCTATACCCTTAGTTGTGTAGATAATCCTATTCCTAAGGATTTTTATTGGACTTAGTTAGGCCCTTTTAGAAAGTTTTGCAATTGGCATGGATTGAGGAACTTGATGATCATTCCTTCGAGAATTCTGCAGTGGTTAGCTTTATGTCCATTCATCATATGATAGTTACAGTAAGGCCCTCCCAATTTTTTTTCATGCTCGGCCTTCTTCTTTGTGGATGGCCAGTAATTGAGTTCAAATCTGGTTAGGAAATAAATGTTTTCTATTGAGGTGGTAAGGTGGCATCCATCAACTATTCTTGGTATAATGTACTTTCCTTTTCATTGGGACGTTTCCCTTTTGTTACTTAACCTTATTACTTTATCCAATCCTTGCTTCTCCTTTTCAAGGAATGTTGACATTGGAGTGCAATCCTATCAGTCCATTTGGAAGCAAAGTGGTTAAAAGCCATCATTATTTCTCATCCGAAAACCATTCCTTTGGTTTGCTTATGGACAACTTTCCTTATATGATATATGGGGTTATTCTCCCTTCACGTGGAACCATTTAGAGTAATGTTCAGTGTTTTCCCTAAGTAGGTAGGGTTGTCGTTCCAATAATTAGGATCGTATTGTTCTACCCTATTTTTCCATTTGATTATTCGTAAGGCTTCCATTATAAACCGTTGGTCTTCCGTCACTCTTGGTTCAGTAGTACCCGAGATAACTATTTGAAATCTAGAAGACTCTTGTTGGGATCCTCTGCCCATAATCTTGCTTCTTCAAAGCTTAGTCCAATCCATGACAGAACAACATAGTTAGATACGTGGCTGTTAACCTCAAGGTCATAGGTTCAAGCCCTCGTTCAAGCGCCGAAATGTTAAGGATATTTTTCATCAACACTGGAGATAGGTCTGTGGAATGGGCCTAAGGGAAAAAATGTTATTTAGTTCCTACAAGCTTGAGTTAGTTCACCGTTTCGTGGATATCAAGGTCAAAAGTTTGAAAGCTTAGTTACTCTTCCCTCAAGAGGTGAGTATCATGTTTAAGCGACTTAATAACCAACAATTACCTTGGGATAAGGGTTCCCTAACCTCAAAACAAGATAGAAAACAAAATGGTTTGTAGGAAAGGGTTTTGTAAAGATTTCGAAGAAAGGTTTAAACTTGTATAAGAAACCTTTGTCATGTAGAAAGCATAAGGTACTTTGAAGAGGAAAAAGCTAAGAAACCCATGAGAATTATCTTAAGTGTCGAATCACTCTTTATTTATCTTTTATTGAAGTACACAAGTGTTACAATGGAAATACCCAAACTGATTTAAAAATTAGGGTTTACTCTAGAAGAAAAGAGTACAAGATTGAGAAATGAGAATTCGGCCTCCAAAATATGTCCTCTAGGGTCTAATTTATAGGCAAATGGGACGCTTTTGTTATTGGGCCAATAGAAGCCCCTATCGGCTGCTCTTTCTTTCGGTTTTGGTCGTCTTGGCTCTCAAACACCATTTTTGCTAGGCTGATGGATGTAATATTGCTTTTAGGGTGCTAGTTTCAACTCTCGGGAGAATGGCCTCGGTCTTTGCAACTTCTCTCTGAAGTTATTTCTATCTTCTTCGTATCGGTACCAAGCCTGTTGGTATGGATCGCTTTGAGAACGGCTTTTGGCTATGAGCTTCCGGCTACGATCTTCCGGTTATGAGCTTTTGGTCTTTAGCTTTTGGTCTTGTTATTAATTCTTCATGATGCTTTCCTTCATGCTTCAAATGTGAGGTTTTGTGAACCATCACCCCTTTCGGTATCGACACAAAGTGAATTAGTGTGGATAGCTTGTCTCTTTTAGAAATTTGGCCTTGCTTTCGATAGAGCTCTGGATTAGGTTTCGGTCTTCCGGAAGGAACACTTTCGAAGCATAATTAGTTGTCTCTTGAGGCTGCCTTTTAGTCATCATCTGCTCTTTTTAGTCTGGATAACTGGCTTTCGAAAGGCTCCTTTTTTACTTTGACACTTCCTTACCTCTTTGTATCGGCATTAAACAAGTTAATGTCGATACCCCTTTCACTTTTCTTAGATAGCAGTTGCAGATTCCCATTCGATTTGAGCTTCCATTAATTCCCCCGCACGTCGGGGATACCCGGGTTGTATTTTCCCCCTTTTTAGTAGATTCAAGCTTTATTCCTTGCCGATGGTGGCAGTTTCCTTGCTTTTGAATTGTTCTCATGTGCAAGTGACGATACGATACCTCTTCAAAGATAGCTTGTCTCAGTGTTAATTTTAGTAGTAACAAGATTCTTAGGATATATTATGTCGGGAGATAACATTTCAGTAGGCCCAGTAAAGCTAGTGGTAGTGCAAGGATGGAAGCAACCGAAGACTCTTACTGAATTTCGAAGTTTCTTAGGATTGGAAAGGTATTATAGTAGAATCATTGAAGGTTTGTCTAAAATTTCACCACATTTGATTAAGTTGATCAAGAAGAATGCAAACTTTCTTGGACTCCATAATGTGAAGAAGCATTTGTGGAACTGAAAAAGAGATTGTCTATTGCACCCATTTTAGCAATCCCTAATGAGGGTGGTGGATTAACAGCGTTTAACGATGCTTGTGGAGTAGGTGCAGTTTTTGTGCAGCATATGGGAGTAATTTCCTATGCTAGTAGGTAGTTGAGACTGCATGAGAAAAACTATGCTATGCATGACTTGGTATGATTGGAAGTGGTTTTCTCATTCAAGATACGGAGGCATTATTTGCTATGTAATAATTTTCTTTTTCTCATTTAGTTTATTTCTTAGTCTTAAAGGACCTAGTGAGTTGTATTTATGTTAACGATATTTTTAATTAACACCCGAACTAGGATTGACAATGCATGTTCTTAACAATTTGATGAAAGAATGATCTAAAGTTCATTGGAATTCTGCCTTGAAGCAGCGATCTTAACTAGTTCCACCGTTTCCTAGGTATCAAGGCCTTAATTCCGAAGATTAGTCACTCTTCCCTCAAGGGATGAGTATCACGCTTACAAGACCACAAAGTTAGTGACAACCTTGGGGGAAGGGCTTTAGAAGTTAAATAAGGTTGATATCCTATGCAACAATCACCTTTAGATTTAAGATAAAATAATGTACCTTGTGCTATGAGGAAACAGACTAATGCCTCACAACGCCCGGGCTGTTTACATGCTATAACACTTAATGACTTATATAATACTTCTGCATCGAACCAGTCCAAAAAGGGCCTTGGTTGCATTGGTTATATGGCCACAAGCTTACAACAAGCTTTCTTCCGAGGTTAGTTTGCATTAGGCTTACTATGAAAGTGCTAAGTCACATATTAGTGTTTCGAAAAGGGAAATGCCTTGGTTTTGCCTAGGACGTTTCGTAATACGAAGGAGTTGTGATTAACTCTTTCATAAGAAAGGTTAGCCTTAACTCTCCGTCTAATCAATATAAACATAATATGATTATAAATAGAGAAATGCTTAAGTCGTGGACTTCTTCTTTTTACTTATTTCAGATATATTACAAGAGTTGGAGAAATCGCCAAATCGGTTGAGAAATTATGGTTTTCTCTTGAAGAAAAGAGGGCTAGACCGAGGAATGAAAATTCGGCCCCGAAAATGACACCCCAGTGGTATTATTTATAGACAAATCGTGGCCCCTTTTTCTGTTGGGCCAGTAGAAGCCTCTATCGGTCGCTATTCCTTCTAGTTTCAGCTGCTGTGGCTCTCGGTCGCTCTTTCGGCTTTGTTTATTGCTTTTAGGTCCCGGTATTTGGCTTTTGGAAAGATGGTCTCAGTCTTTGGAGTTCTTCTATCTACTTTGTATTGATACCAAGCCTGTTGGTATGTATAGATTTAGGAGAGGTCTTGACTTCCGATTAAGAGCTTCTAGTCATGAGCTCTCTGTCTTTTTATTAATTCTTCGTGGAGTTTGCCTTCATGCATTAAGCGTGTTGTTTGGGCACCGCCACCCCTTTCGGTGTCGATACTAAGTGAATGAGTGTGGATGGCCTTTTTTATCTTAGAAGCTTTGACTTTCTTTTTGGTAGATTCTTGCAGTGGGTTTCGGCTTTCCGAAAGGATGCTTCCGGTGCATTTCTCATTGAATGCTAAAGTTTCCATTTAATGATCGTTGAACTCGTGTCCCAGTAGTTGGCTTCCATCTCTTTTTGTATCAACATTTAGCTAGTTAATGCTGCTAGACCACTCACCCTGCTTCGTCTCGGGTCATAGACTCTTGTTTTCATCTATTCCCGGTCTCGAGCGATTCCCATTCACATTTATGCTTATGCTGACTATCTTATGTGTCGGAACTACCCTATAATATTCTTTCCTTTCACTAGATCAATTTTTGTCCTTCAATGATGGAGCCGGTTTCCTGTTGTTCTGAAGTCTTCCTCAACGATGGTCTGATGCCCTTTAACTGTCAGCCTGTCTCGATGTTAATTTTGGTAATAACAATTTTCTTCTTTAAATAGATGAGAAGCTTGAGCTCTATATGTACACAAACACTTTAAACAACCTTTGTCTAAGAAGGAAGTAAATTTGAGGCAATGAAAAGCTAATGTGTCGGTTGATGCCTTCTGTAGGAATCCAGTTTTAACACTTCTTGTAACACCCCACCTCCATTAAGGTCACTCACAAAAGGAATGCATTAACTTTAGTGGGGGTCATAAGAGTATAGAATAGATAAAATTAGAAAACTAACAAATTTAAGCAGTGGACAACAATTAGAACTTTTATTCCATAGTAGCATAATAGGATAAACTTTCATAAGGGTTGTTTCAAACATCAACACCAAAACATCAAAACCATTACATCAAATATCTGTCTTGTTTCTCAAAAGAAGTATAATACAAAATAACATAACATAATTCCCAAATTAAGAAGTATCCAGCTATAGCAGTAAAGCAAAGAGTCCAAAGCAATAGATCACAATCTTCGAGCTTGAAAAGAATCCTGAACTAAGCGGTGGTATTCCCTCCCCATGGACCTGGGGGGAGGGGGGAACGAAAGAAAGAAGGAAAAAAAAAACAGAGTCAGATATAAAGCCTGGTAAGTCCAGTGACTTTCATCATGTAAACAGGTAAAGGTACCATGACATGAATAAACTGGATACAAGACATAACCATGATAATAAGCATCGCAATGATACACCCTATGGTGGGACCAGAACATGATAAGGTATCGTACTGATTCCTAATTTCTCTGCACCACCTAACTAGTGTTCAACTAATGCCATTTGTTACAAAACAAGATAAGTGATCCCCATTATCCACGTGATAGTTTTATAGGTACATATCTCATGATGAGTGTCCCACCTCATATTGGCAGTTTACCCATCCCCACCGTACCTATCTTAATTGATCGGCTCCAACTCATAACGTTCCGCATGTGTTTGTATCAACCTGGCCCCTACTTGTAGATACCTGTGCTGGTCACACCATAGGGTGCATCATTTCCTAGTGTGGCAACCCGATACAGTTCTAGAGTGCACAGATTTATACCTACTTGGTACTCAGTGCTTAAATTTTCCCATGCCAGAATTACGTGCACACCCGTAATCCGTCAGAACATGCACTTCCGTAAAACCTGCCTCTATTTTGACCGCTTATAATCAACCCAGTAATTGTGCCCAACCCTGCGTAGCTCAGGGTCCCGTTGATATCTAATGTGGGTTACTGCTGAAAAGGGTCCCGCTACTAGGGTTTTCCTAGGGTCTATTCGTATACCCCCCATATTGGTTAAGTGTCATCAATCAATCAATTCAAGTTTACTTAACCCACCGATTCATCATGTTATATTGGTTAAGTGTCATTAATCCAGTCGAGTTACTTAACCCACCCACTTGTCATGTCATATTGGTTAAGTGTTGCATGTTGACTTAAACCTACCATACTTAACATGTTTGTTTAGCATTAATTTTTTTTAATGAATCAACCTATCACATTGGACTTATTTGTGGTAGCTGGATTGTGCCGGGTGGTTCCGGGCAGTCTTACACCACAAACCCATTCCAACCTCGGGTTCAAGCATTCAACGCGCTAACCTCTCACATTAGACTTGTTATTTGCGTTTGCTGGATGTGGCGGGCGGTTCTAGGAAGTCTGACACCACAAACTCATTCTAACCTCATGTTAGGCATTATTTCCCATCTAATCTTCGCCTTTGACCTCTTACATTAGATTGTTGTCGTTGCGGTTGCTGGACGTGCTGGGCGGTTCCGGGCAGCCTTACACCACAACTCAAATCTAACCTCGTGTCTTAGACGGCCATTAGATTTAATTAAATTATATACTTTCCAATTATGTCCAAATTCCAATTTTTACATGCCAATTATCATATGCCCAATTATTGATTTACATGCCATTTTACATATGCACAATTATTGATTTACATGCCAATTTACATATGCCCAAATATTGATTTACATGCCAATTTACATATGCCCAAATATTGATTTACATGCCAATTTACCCAAACTTGCAATAATAATAATAATAATAATAATAATAATAATAATAATAATAATAATACCCCATATCCATCACAAATTATGCCCAATAATTCCATCAAACATGTTATGACGGGAATACGCCAAAATAGGCATTACCCAATATTCCCCGTATTCCAAACATTCGTATTTCGCGATTTCAGCCTAGGTTCGAAGTTAACCCAGGCTCAATAAAAGAAAATAAATAGGGGGAGATAGAAGTTGCATAAAATAATAACAGAGAGAAAATAGGCATGAAAATATCATCACAGGCATGAAGGCTAAGACTTGATAAGAACATCACCATGAACATTAAAAATTGATGTACAACAAGATAAACTGATGATAATAGCATCATGAGAATAAGAATAGAAGCAAAAGAACAACTTAGAATCAGACATAGTCTCAAATTCATCTTATTACATGTCAAGACTAGATTTAGGTGTTCAAATCAAAAAATAATTGAACTTACAGCGTTTGGATTGGAAATGATAATTGAATCGCTTGTTGTTGTTGAAGAAATCTAACTTGATATTGATTAATCCTCTAGGTTGATGAAGAACTTTTTGATTTGATTTAGGTTTTAGTGGCGGCTAGGTTTAGATGTGAGTTTGGCGGCATGGAGGCGCCATGAGAGTGAATAATAGAATTAAGGTTTAGGTTTGGATATGTATTTGTAAGTGTGTTAGGCAAACCATGGCCTTTAGATTAGCATAGGAGTCATCAGAGCCATCGAAACCGAAGAGACATGTCACCCAACCAACCACAGTGCGACACATAAGCCTTAAAACACAAAATTTCGTCACAGACCATTCTAGGCCGACGGGGTCGATTCCAAACACCCTGAGTTGACCGTGGGGTCGACCTAGTGGGACTCGGATCGACCCATAAAATAGGTCGGTTTGGCGATTTTCCTTCCCGCTTTCGCTGTTTTGAATTTTTTTCTTGAATTTTAGGTTGATTTTTATTTTATTAATATATATACATATATTTCCCTTATATGTATACAAACTTCCAAGGTCCATAACTTTCTCATACGTTATCCACTTAATGCAAACTTTGGGTCCATCTTGACTAAAATTTTGAGACGAACGTAGTGGTATAGTCTGTTTTACTTAATTCTCACTTTTAAAATTAAGTACTCTTTCAATTCGTCTATTAATATTCATAGAAAAATATGGGGTTTCACATTTTCCCCTCCTTAATGGATTTCGTCCCAGAAATCTCTAAGTTAAGAAGAATGCATCCTACCATCCGACATCCATCTACTCAACCATCATTCACAAGCATCCATTGTCCTTAAAAAATATTATAATGCTATATGATCATATGCAAAAGTGTGCGTGTATATGTTCCTTATCTAATGCAAAATCAGGCGGTCTACTGATTCAGTTGACCTCCTTAATGCGAATTATGTTTGTGCCATGAGTCCAATTATGTATGTAATTATTCCTAATATACTTCTTAACCTCTACATGAGTGCACAGTCATTCATCCATATGCAACATTCATATGATAACACGTCCAATTTCAATCTCATCCATAACCAAACATATATATGCATATGCAATGTGAAAGTGACTTGAGCCGATCTTGTGCCTAAGGTGTGTGTAAATGCATCAACGAGCAACCACTAGCAAGCACTTGCATCCACCAAACATAACATGTCTCAAACACATGTTTACAATCATAGGATATTCCTAGCTAATGGTCGTTGATATAATCAAGAGGACGTCCTAAACGATAGAACAAGTATAAACAAAGTGGTAGAAAAAGGGGAAATTAAGAACATACCCTCAAAGAGAAAAGGATACAACGTACTCATCTTAGCTTCTGTCTCCCAAGTAGCGTCACCTTCATCACTTCCCCATTGTACTTTGACTAGCTTGACTTCTTTGTTGCGTAACCTCTTGACCTCCGATCCAAGGATGCACATAGGGGCTCGTCTAATCGTGGCTTCTCGCTCCACTTTAACTTCCTCAAGTATGCTTGGCTCCTCCACTTCCGCGGTGTCACGTAAGCACTTCCTCAAATGTGATACGTGAAACACATTATGTACACCACTAAGCTTCTCGGGCAACTCTACTCTGTAGGCCATCTGTCCAACTCTCTCTGTAATAGGAAACGGTCCTACGAATCTCGGTGCTAGCTTCCCTACCGACCCAAATCGAACAATATTCCTTAACGGTGATACTTTGACAAAGACCATGTCTCCAACACTGAACTCAAGGTCGGTCCTTCTCCTATCAGCATACGACTTTTGCCTATCTTGTGCGGTCTTCATATCTCTTCGAATTAGATCCACTTTCTCTGAAGTCTCTAATCATATCTGGCCCAAGTACTAGCTTATCTGTGCATTCCCACCAACAAGTTGGTGATCTACATGGCCGTCCATACAAAGCGTCAAAAGGTGCCATGCTAATGCTAGACTGATAGCTGTTATTATATGCAAACTCTACTAGTGGAAGGTGGTCCTCCCATGTCCCACCAAAGTCCAAGATACAAAGCCTCAAAATGTCTTCTAGAATCCGATTCACCCTCTCGGTTTGGCCGTCCGTCTGAGAATGATACGCCACTCTCAAGCATAATTGAGTCCCTTTGGCTTCTTGCAAACTTTTCCAAAAGTCACTAGTAAAGATAGGATCACGATCGCTTACTATGCTAGAAGGTACCCCATGCAAACGAACTATCTCCTAACATAAATAGGTGCTAACGATGATGTAATCCTCTTTCTCTTGACAGGAATGAAGTGAGCACTCTTCGTAAGTCTGTCCACTATCACCCAAATACTGTAATGCCTCTTCTAGACCTAGGCAACCCATCTATAAAGTCCATCGAGATACTCTCTCATATCTATTGCGGAACCTCTAGAAGATGAAGCAGTCCACCGGGCTTTTTCTGCTCAGTCTTGACTTGTTGACATACCAAGCATTTAGAAATGAACTCAGCCGCGTCCTTCTTCATTCGGACCCAAAAGAAAACGCGCTTAATGTATTTGTACATCTTGTCACCACCGGGATGTATGGTCATCTTAAAATGATGGGCTTCCCCAAGAACTGTCTTCCTCAAGTTCTCGTCTTGTGGTACACAAAGTCTCCCGTTCCTATGTAACCAACCCTTGTCATCTAAGGTTCCCCGTATGTAACCAACTCATAAGTTCACCCAAATTGGCAATACCCAATATTCCCCGTATTCCAAACGTTCGTATTTCGCGATTTCAGCCTAGGTTCGAAGTTTACCCAGGTTCAATAAAAGAAAATAAATAGGGGGAGATAGAAGTTGCATAAAATAAGAACAGAGAGAAAATAGGCATGAAATTATCATCACAGGCATGAAGGCAAAGACTTGATAAGAACATCATCATGAGCATTAAAAAAACTGATGTACAACATGATAAACTGATGATAATAGCATCATGAGAATAAGAATAGAAGAAAACGAACAACATAGAATCATGCATAGTCTCAAATTCATCTTTACATGTCAAGACTAGATTTAGGTGTTCAAATCTAAAAATAACAGAACTTACAGTGTTTGGATTAGAAAAGATAATTGAATCGCTTGTTGTTGTTGAAGAACTCTAACTTGATATTGATTAATCCTCCAGGTTGATGAAGAACTTTTTGATTTGATTTAGGTTTTAGTGGCGGCTAGGTTTAGATGAGAGTTTGGCGGCATGGAGGCGCCATGAGAGTGAATAATCGAATTAGGGTTTAGGTTTAAATATGTATTTATAGGTGTGTTAGGCAAACCATGGCCTTTAGATTAGCATAGAGCCATCAGAGCCATCTAAACCAAAGAGACATGTCACCCAGTCAACCACAGTGCGACACATTAGCCCTAAAACACAAAATTTCGTCACAGACCATTCTAGGCCGACGGGGTCGATTCCAAACACCCTAAGCTGACCCTGGGGTCGACCCAGCGGGTCTTGGGTCGACCCATAAAATAGGTCGGTTTGGCGTTTTGCCTTCCTGCTTCCGTTGTTTTGATTATTATTTTTGAATTTTATGTTGATTTTTATTTTATTAATATATATATATACACATATATTTCCCTTATATGTATACAAACTTCCAAGGTCCATAACTTTCTCATACATTGTCCGTTTAATGCAAACTTTGGGTCCATCTTGACCAGAATTTTGAGACGAACGCAGTGGCATAGTCTGTTTTACTTAATTCTCACTTGTAAAATTAAGTATTCTTTTAATTACTTTATTAATATTCATAGAAAAATATGGGGTGTTACACTTCTTGATGTTACTCAGACTTTTATGGAAAGGATTGCATTTTTGCAAGGAAAGATAAGTGGTTAATATGGATCATCAAAGTGATAGAAGAGAGGCATAGTTCATGTTTTATGATTGATGACCATAATATTTTGAAGATAAGTGGAAGAATTTGTATACCAAATTATGATGGTCTAAGGCAAAATTTTTTTAAGGGTGTGTCACTAATCATTGCTATTTATCCATCAACGAGTTTCTAAAATGCAGCATGATATGAAGATGGTATTTTTGTGGAAAGGAAGAAAGAGGGATATTTCTATTAGTAGATGTCCTAATTGTCAGCAAATCAAAGAAGATCATCAAAGGACTACTGATTTATTGCAACCTTTAGAGACACCGAAGTCGAAATAAGAGTAGAAGTCAATTGCTTTTACTGATGGATAACCTCAATCGAGGATAGGAAATGAAGGAATTCAGTAATTGTGGGCTGATTAACCAAGAGTCATCATTTTATTTGGGTGATGCCAATAAGGATTGCAGCTTCATTTGTGGAAGTTTTTATGAGGGAGATTGTTCGCTTGCATTGATTTTTCGTATATATATAGTAAGTGATAGAGATCCAATCTTTACAAGCCAGATTTGGGAAGCTTTGCAGGTAACTTTGGGATCAAGGTTAAGTTCGAGTACCGCATATCACCCTCAAATGGATGATCAGACAAAGAGAGTTAACCAAATCTTGGAGGATTTTTAGAGAGCTTGTATCTTGGATTTTTGAAAATTGTGGGATAATCATCTACATTTGGTATAATTTTCCTACAATAAAAGCTATCAAGAATGCATTGATATAGAAACTTATAAACCCTTTTATTGGAGACCGTTTAAGTCACCAGCGCGTTGGGTAATGACTTGGAATTGTCTAGTGCTTGGACCAGATATGATTCAAGGAGCAACATGTAAATTTGGAGTGATCAAGAAAGAGATAAAGGAGGACCAGTATCGTCAAAAGAGTTGTGCAAACAAGAGGAGAAGAGATTTGGAGTTTTCTGTTAGAGATTTTATCTTTGTTAAGATTTCACCATTTAAAGGGACTGTTTGATTTTGGAGAGCAGGAAAGCTAGCATCAAGGCATTCTAGAACTTTCTGCATTGTTAGGAGAATTGGGAATATTTCTTATACGACGTTGTTGCGAGATATAATGGCGGGGATTTAAAATGTTTCCTATGTGTCCCATTTGAGGAAGTATATACATGATCAACCATTTATTGTTCAGCCTTCTGAGAAAAAAGATTTGCGAGTAGAACAAGATTTAACCACAGTTAGACATCCTATTCGAATTATAGATCGGAATGATAAGGGGATACGTAATAAGGTTGTAAGACTAATTAAGAGCATAGAGATTGTACTTTGGAGACAAAAGCTCGCATAAAGGAAGATTACCCTAGTTGTTGCTTGTTTGTTTGAATGGTTACTTAATTTACATATGCACTTTGGTATCAGAGGTTGTTAATATAGGTTTTGGATGCTTTAATGATGTAGATATATCCCTTTTTTGTTAGTTATGTTATTTCCATTATGTTAATTTTGAGATGAAATTGTTTTAAAGGGGAAAAAAATGTAACAACCAAAAAATTTATCACCAGAAAATGGATATTTATTATAAGATTACTCAGTTAAATATTAGATTTTATAACCTAAATACCCTCTTCAAGTTAATAACTTATGAAGGAGAAATCATTTTTAAAATTAGCTTACATATAGTTGTAGTTTAAAACGAACTAGAAAATGTGCCTGGAAATATTCTCAAAAAACTCAATGTTTGACTTCAGATATCGTCGTGAACCTGTGAACATTAAATGAACCTATGGTTACTTAACAAACATTTATAAAGTTTGTAATATAGTTAATTAAGTATTTATTAAATTAATAAAGTAAGGACGTGACTTAAATATTTTTATTATTAAAATAAAGAGGAACATGACAAAAAAATTACATTGACTACCTTTATTACTCACACAAACTGTACATAAAGGACATTAGGTGTCACTTTGGTTTATGAATAAAGAGTAAGTGGAAAAATGAAGTAGCATGGAAGTATGAGAGAATGGATGAGTGAGTTGTCAAAATTTTGAAGAGTGTTATGTAATTTAAATGGTACTAATGTAATTTCATCTTCTGATTTAATATATTAGTAACTTCATTTTTGTCCTTCCTTTCCATTTCATTTACATCTTCCATCCTCTTTTCTAATCTTTTTAGATAGTTTTACATGCTTCTCTTTTGAGAATGAATTATCATCAAAGCAAAAATTTGATTCCTCCTTTTCAAAATCACTTTAAATTCATTTTTGAGCCTTTATATTCCTTTCTACCGCCTCTTCTTCAACTTTTAAGCAACTACACCTGACTCACACCCCTAGGCTGTGATCATGTAGCCCCAAACAGGCTAAGTCTAATCAAATTGAAAATAAACCACTTAAAAACCCATATTTGCAAAGCTAAGGCTAGTGTGAAGGTTTTTTCCAAGTTTTGTTAGAAGCTAGCTCAGATTTTCTTACATTTTTTGAGTAGAACTCTTACCTTCTGATTTAAAGCTTTAAATTTATTAATTTTTAGCTATTTCACATGTTGAATGTTGGTTATTTTCACATACTTTTTGGTTGTGATGTTGTACGACATTTGTGATTGGAAAGTAGCCTTGAATTTTTTGTCTAACTTTGTGCTTTAGTTTAAACTTATGATCTTGTTGTGTCATAGTTATTTGTTTTTACCTTTACTCATCTAAGATGATGTTAAATTGATTGTTTGTTTTGTGGGTGCAAGAAAGTTAGCAACTTGAACTCGGTAAATGCTTGAGATTTGTTAACGGCAAAAAATGTTGTAACAATCAAGGATTATTAATTACTTAAGTATAATGTTCTACGTGGGAAAGTAAGTGCAGAAAGCGGTAAATAACATAGTAGAATTATAGTGGTTCAGTACGTGAGAGGCCTACGTCCACTTTGAAGAGGTTTGATGAAATTTTATTCACAACAATGGATTACTAGCTTTGAACATCATCTAGGAATTTGATTACAGGTGTTTCCATGTATTTTGTAGTCATAGTTGCCATATATGAGCCTTGACAAAAACTGATTTTTATGCTTCTTCTTCCTCAAAACTATGCTAAATTAATAAGCTTTTGGAGCTTTAGGAGATCTCAATTCAGCAAAAATCAAACCCTTGTAACGAATGAGCATGGGGGTACTTGTAGTTAAAGGGTTAGGTGGGAGTTGGTAGGATTTGATGACCACACAGTAGGAAATCTCATCACAGATCTACGCACACCAGAAAATCACATCATACGCTGTTGGTAAGTAGAAAAATCGTATCCCCATGTGGTATTCGATTTGCATACCAAAGGATGCAAAAATGGAATTCCAGGTGTATTCGGTATGTTGAATTGAGGCGTTGCATCCTCTGGATGCGATGACATCGCATTCCATAGGATGCGATGGCCACGTATCCCAAAGTATGTGAAGGCATTGCATCTAATGGGATGCGACGTTGCCGCATCCTAAGGGATGTATTGGTATCACAGCCCGAGGTATACAAGCCGTTCACAACCAACAGACGCGAATGCCATCGCATCCTTATGGATGTGATGTAAATGGGGAGGACGATGCGATGGTACCAATGCTGCGTAGAAGGAGGTGATGCGATGGAGAACCGTATGATATGGTATAGAGTGGATGACGCAAGATGGCCAGGATGCGACACAGGTGATGCGATGTGGGTATTTTGAGGAGTTATGACGCTATCTCTTGCTCGATCTTTCCTGGGTTTGAATCCTTAACATCTTGGCGATACTTCGAGCTTTGGTACCACACGATGGGTTAGTCGAGTGGGCCTTGTGTACTGTTGGTAACCGAATTAAAAAGCCGGTTAACATTGGCCCACCAAAGTAAGTATTATTTTGACATGATATGCTTTGAGTTGAAAATGTTGACTTTGGAAGGTGGAGGAATCTCTAAGCTGTTGATCGCTTGATTGTGATCGCATTGTTCAGCGTGTTGAAAATTTGGGTTATTCGGTTGATCATTTGAACGTCCAATTCCTACTAACTCATGAATTTAAATGTTAGTCATCGACTGTCATTAACGTTGTAATGTAAATGAGTCATTATGGACCTAGTATCGTGTATACGTACATTGGTTTTCACGTGGTTTTGTGCTATGTAATCAGGATTTGGAAATAAGGTTCGAGTAGTGAAGATGTTACGGGCTTATGTCATTGGAAGTTAGATTTTGGAAAGCGCTATCGAGTCGTTGATTCGGTCATTCGATGTATGCTCTCGAGTCGTTTAGACTTATGGTTGTATCATCGGTTAGTGAGTCGAATAGGAAACGATTACCGCGTCGTCAAAAACTTACACGCGTGGCCATAACTGGAATAGCAAGTCCAAAATCCCTTAGAGTTCGAGAACTTTATTCTCGGTCATCCATTGTCCTTGTGGACGAACATATTCTTGTGTACACGGGTTCGTATATGCATTGTGACACAGCACATCCGTTAATGTCACTTTAAGAGAATGCATTAAGTTTCGTGAAGCGTAATAGGTATATAGTATAGAACTTCACAAGACAGATATAAAATAAGTAGCAGAAAATTTCAACTCCATTTTAAAAATAAAACGAAGTCTTAAACAGGTTAGATGAAAACCAGTTACATCAAATCTGTTTGATAAAATATCTCATAAAAGAAAACATCAGAGTGTATAAAATCATATCCCTCGCCACAAGCCATAAGAGAATAGAGAACAAGTCGAAAACGCTACATCTCAGGTAACCAAATCAAAGCTATAAGAGAAAGTCCTAGTCACTGTTGAGTGCTTCCACTCTAAAGACCTTAGGTGGGAAAGAAAGAAGCGAAAACAAAAGGGTGAGACATAAAGTCTGGTGAGTTCCAGTGATTTTCGAATGTTCATAAAATAGAAATGCCAAGACAGGTAAACTAGATGCGAAAGGCACAGTGTCAAATAAGGGAATCTAAACCAAACAGAACAACAAGATAGACAGGAATAACAAGAATAAACCGTGATCAAGTAATGCTTAACATTTATATCCTGAAACAAGTAAGTTTGCACCAATACTAGTATAACATGATTAACAGGATTAGGTATTTAACCTAATTACATAACAGCAGAATTAACAGCAAAAATAAAAGCAGGATTAATAGATGGATTAGGCATACCCTAATTACATAACGGTTGGATTAGGTGTACCCAGATTACTACCCTTACGATCGGATCCCTACTACATAAATACCCCGTATCAGCCCCGATAGTTGGTTGTATCACTCTATAACCAAGCAACTATATAACACATACCTATTTAATGGTGTTACATCAGCTTATCTCCTCTATTTGGATCCATGCACGCTTATGACTCCGCTGGAACGCGCCCGTACCCACCTTCGCCATCTGAACCTCTTATTATCCAGTTAAATAAAGCATGCCCTAGCCTGTAACACCCCATATCTTCTGTGAACATTAAAGTAACGAATTAAAGAATACTTAATTTTAAAAGTGGAAATTAGGGGAAATGTCATTGCGTTCGTCTCGGAATTCTGCTTGAGATAGAGTCCGAGTTTGCGTGAATCGGACTCCTTATGAAGAAGTTATGGAGTTCAGAAGATTTCAAGTTTAAACGGAAATTAAATATAAATAATAATTAAATCAAAAAGCAGCTCGAAATTCAACAATTCCGAGAATTAGCTGGGCGGGAAAATTCCCGCCCATATGGGTCGACTCCCCGCATGGAGGGTCGACATAGGTGTCGACCCCCTAAGAGGGGTGTCGACTGGGGTGCCGACTCCCCTTGTAGGGGTCGACCCCTTTGGTCAGATCTGTCTTGTTTTTTCCAGTGACTTTTTCTGAGCCATGAGGGCATATGTGGCGACATTCGGTTGGCTCTATTTGGTCTGGATGGCTCTGATTTCTCCTAACTTGATCTAAAGGCTCTCATTAATCTAAACTTCTATATAAACAACACCAACCCTCAACCCTAAAACCTCATAATTTTGCTCTCTGAAGCCGTCATACTGTCCATGGCCAAACTAGCGTAGCCTCCATTTTTTCTCTAAATTAAAAAGCAAGTCGAAAGCCCAAATCAAGTCCAAACCAGAGAATCAATAGACTACATCAAAGGATAGCTTTTTAGTTTCAGAAATCAGATCTCAGAAAACAAGATTTGTTCTTTTGTTTGTAAGTTCAGTTATTCTTTAGATTTGAACAAATAAAATTTATGACATGTAATAAAGAGAAACTAGAATTGTGCCTAGTTGTGAGATAATCATATTCTGATTCATGTTTATCCCTGTAACAATTCTGAAATTACCTATGCCTACGAGACTATTGTGATTGATACAATTTATCGTGTTATATATAAATTTGGTGATAAACCTATCATGTTGTATACTAATTTGGTGATGAACTTATCATGTCGTATATTAATTCGGTGATGAACCTATCATGTTGTCTGCTAATTTGGTGATGAACCTATCATGTTGTATATAGATTTGGTGATTCTTTTATGTTATGTTATATGCAAGATCATACGCTAAGTCATGTTCATACATGCTTATATGTTTAGATCTATGTTAATTTGATCCAACTCAAATGCAAGTTCACATCTACATGCATAATTAAATTTGTGTAGTACTATGCCAAATTTATATCACACATGCTTAGTTGATCTATACTGTTTTATGCCGTTGGAATGTTACATGTCCCTTTGCTTTTCCCTTTTGTTTATGAGTTAGGCTAATTTGCGAGCCTAACGTTCTATGTAATTTATGCGAACGAATAACGGGGGATACGTTGGGAAAAATATTAAACTACATGCTATTTGCATAGATTGGCTCAAAATCAAGTAGATGATTAGTAGCATGAAATGGTAGAATTTATATACCTAGAATTATGGACATAATTTAGAGGGTAAATAGGGCATGTCTTGAATTGACAACAATTGTGGATAATTTACATATGAACATAAATAGTAAATATGTAAATTAATTAAAAGATGATTGTGCCTAACCCGAGGTTAGGTTGAGTTACGGTGTAAGACTGCCCGGAACCGCCCGACACATCCAGCACCGTAACAATACAGATGTAATGTGAGAGGTTGGCGCATTAAGCCCAAAAACCCGAGGTTAGATTGAGTTCCGGTGTAAGACTTCCCGAAACCGCCCGGCACATCCAACGACCGCAACAATATAGATCTAATATGAGAGGTTGGTGCTTTAATGAATGAATTAAAGCTAAGGCAAGCTAAGAATGGTAAGGTTAAGTTAATTAAGGCAACACTTAACCAATACAACATGTTAACTAAACTGATGGGTGGGGTTAGGTTAATTTGAGAACACTTAACCATTTTAACATGTTGATTAGGAAACCCTAGTAACGGGGACCCATTTCAGCTGTAATCCATATAGATGTATCACGGTACCCTGAACTAGGCAGGGTGGGGCACGATTATTGGGCTGATTATAGGCGGTCAAAATAGCGTCGGTGGTGCAGCAATGTAATTTCCGGCGGAGTATGGGCGTGCACGTACTCCGGAGTGGATAAAGCAGGCATTGGGTATCAGTAGTATACACTGTGAATCTAGAATTTGTGTCGGGTTGCCACCATAGGAATTGATACATCCTATGGTGGGACCAGCACAGGTATCTACAATCAAGCGGGGCCGAATGACATAAGTCATAAATGCATGCGAGTAGAAGCCGATTGATAAAATGGATCATTTTATCATGAACACATGGTGCTAGTTGAAACACTTGTTAATATGTGCAGAGAAATAGAAATGAGTGCGATAGTATATTCTGTTTATCTTGCCTTATTGTTATCTTATTTCAAGTGTATTGTCCTAGGTTCAGTTTATTCATGTCATGATCCTTTTGCCTGTTTACATGCTAAATAATCACTCGACTTACCAGGCTTATGTCTGACCCGTTTTCTTTCGTCTTCTTGTCTTCCGTTCCACACCCCCCAGGTCCGCAGGGATGGAATACTTCAACTTAGTCCAGACCTTTTCCAGCTTGAAGAGAGTAGACGTATTGCTTGGACTCTCTTTTCTTGGGCTATGGCTATGGTTACACTCTTAATTGGGGATTTATGCTGCTTTATTATTGTTTTATGCTTCTTTATGTTTTAGTCAAGACAAAGGCTTTATTGTAATGATTTTGGAAGTTGGTTTTTGAGACAGTTATTGTAATGTTTTGACTAGACCACGGGCTTATGAAATAAAATTTAGTTTTTCCGATGTTTATATATCTGTCTTGTAAATTACCTGTACCTTTTACTATAATACTCCACCAAAGTTAATGCATTCCCATTGTGAGCGACCTTAACAGAGGTTGGTGTTTACGTAGCCCCAAGCTAGTGCGAGGCCCCCTAAAAAAATACCAACATGGATAGTGTGGCGATCACCTATACTTCCTGCACTTAACAAGGGAAACAATGCGTTGAAATATGTGTCAGGCATCTATGGACAATCATCAGAGAAGAATAACAGAAGCGGATCTTTCGTATAACTCACAACGCAAGGATAAAATATAATATAACATATACAACAGGCAATAATTGTGAAGCATATTTGAGTAGAAACTTGAACTTTCATAACAACTAGAAAGCATATCCATACATCCTTGGACTACAACATAAGTGTCTACAAATTGCCAACTACATAGTCACTTAGAGAATCAAACTACATACGCAATAACGGAAAGATTTAATATGTATAATAGAGAAACTAGTAAACAATCCTCCCGCTCGTCTTCGTTCAGCATCCTCATCTCACTAAGCTCAGGACCTGTAACCTGCTACTTAGTCTGCCCATCCAACAAATGGATGAACAACCCAAGGTAATAAGAGGGAAACATAAAACCTTGAGTAAGACAACAATCTTAGTGAATGATAAAATAACTACCTAACATCATCAATAAAGTATATGAGAAAAGGTAGATAAATCAACCAATCTACCAACTCAAACACAGAGAAGAAATCCAACCTCGCCTTCCCCATATCCGACAGTGATAGCCTTTACAAACAAGCATTTGAAAACAACTATTCATTCATGGCATTAGAAATATCCAGACAATAGTAATCATAGCAACAAGTTATATCTCACGTAAACCATCCTAATCGAGATCAGTGTCCCTTAAGCACAAACCCTGAAGGCCTAAACCAACATCAGACAAGCACATAAGAAACATCTTCTTCGACATTAGACAATCTACGTGAGATGGTACAAGCAAACCACCACCACTCATTACTCTGACAATCGCTGCGTATCTTGCTTCGAAACCATCGTTAATCGTATGACTGCCAACCCTGCCATACATCAAGGGCTAATGGTAACTCCGGTTCTAGCAAAACTCCATAAGATATACACCGAAACATATCTAGGCCTTTCGATGACACCGAGGGTACTTGACCATCCAATCGGTCATTTAGGCGTCCCTATTATACCCTTGCTTTGAGCCCGCTAGAACCTACGATAACGATAATCTCTCAGCCTGCAATATCTAAAGGCGTCCTCTCCGACGGCTATTCATAGCTCAAGCAAACCTCTCGAGAAACCATTATCCATCAACTCATCACATTGAAATCCGTTCACATTCGTCGGTTTCAACGATCAACAAATGTTTCCCAACACTTCGAACATTCATATCTAGATTCATCAGGAAGCGACAATAATTATTGATCCAAAGATATACATCGTTTGGTCGATATTCAATTTCATAGAATTTCCAGTCTTCCCTCTATAAAACACAAGCTACAATGTTTCAGCATCGTTCCATAGTGTTTTATAACGTTGTTCTTCCCTAGGCCATTTAACACCTATCATCATCAGGTCATTCCATGACCTGACCATCTCCGACCCAATCCCAACCAAGTACGGCCTGCCTTACATGATCTTGCGCGTCTCGACTCATCACAAGTTCACACGATTTCAAACAACCTGTCTCTGTAGGTCGTCCAATGACCTACTCTCCATGACCCAACCTCCTTACTACAACATTCAACCTGTCTGGCCTTTGACATACAAACCCGACCTAAAGACGACGATCTGTCACCATAGTAACCCAATGTCACCCGAACAATCCAGGGCATGACCCATGTGAAACGACCATATTCTAGAGGACCCGGGCTTCAACCAACCAACTTCGCTCCATCCATTTCTTGAGCCACAAGACACATGACCCAAGCTTCATGCCACGTCCTCAACGACCTAAGAAAAACGACCCGACTCCTAATCTGACCAAATTAGCTCCAAACTCGACCAAATGCTCACCAAACGACAACATCGATGCAAACAACTCATCCAACTCGATCAATTCAACCATCAGTCCAATCAACGATCATCGAAACATAAATTCAACAACTATTCACCAAAAATTATGATACTAATGGATTTAAATTTGCATATGTCATGGAATTAACATGAGAATTGCTGGTTTAAGTTGCCGGATTAGATCCTATGGTGATTCAAATGAAATTATACTTACCATGATGTAGATTTAGATGAAAACGACTTAAAATGATGAAAATAAGAACAAACAACCCATATAGTCAATTGAATCAGCGTGAGAGATGTTTATCACTCACAAATTCTTCAAACAAGCTTAAAAACGATCAATCTTGATTCCGAACAACGAAAAATAGTTTTCAAACATTCCGATTTGATGAAATCTTCCTTCACTCGATGTAGAACTAACTTCAAACGATGTAGAATTTCGATTCTCTTATGTAGATATAGAATTTTAATGGTGGAAAGATGTATTTGATTGAGCTAGGAGGATCACGAGCTCAACCAAGTCATAGAATGAAGAAAGTAAACTATTCTCCATGCCACTAAACCCCAATTTATAGCCTCCAATTAGCCCACTAATGGGCCACCTCAAATCAGCCCATTAATAGCTTGTAAAACCTACAAAGGAAGTGTGCGGCACTAAATCAACGATTCCTCTCAAACCGTTGAACCAAATCTTTAATGTGGTCACTCTACGGAATAGGCAACACCATGTCCTTTCCAACGAAATTTATTCCAAATCCTGATTCGGTTCCAGTCAAAAGTGATGCCCTATGCTGAACAGATTTGGGCTAAATGATCGCAAGTAAAATTGGTAAAAATTATGGATATGTCTCACATCCTATAACCAACATACCAAAATATGAGAATGGTCCAACCCTTAGGGAATTAAATAAAAATGATTTACAACCCTCCGATATGTAAAATGTGGGCTTTTACATTTTCCCCTCCCTTTCGAATTTTGCCATCGAAATCCTATACAAACACGTGCAATCAAAACAATTCCATCTTGCTATCATCCACGAGCAGCCAATTCTATCATCCAAACTAGAATCCATCAAACCATGCATCCATGGCCTTAACATAGCACGCGGAATTATAAAACAACAATTGTAATAGTACAATTTACAATGATGTAATGGTGACACTATATTTATGGGTCATATCAACGAAGAGTTCTGGATAGGTCGTCTTCATACTCCCTTCCGTCTCCTACATGCAATCATCATCATCATCTCACTCCATTGTGCCTTGACTAGCCTAATCGTCTTCCTCCTAAGTTGTTTTGTGTCGTTCCCAACAATGCGAAGCGGCTTACGAGGTATCATAACTATCGTCTCGACATCTTCTCAGGTAAAACCATTTTATGTGCGAGCTTTCCAATCCGCTCGACTAACGGAAATGTTCCAACAAACCTTGGAGCTAACTTTTCTTTACTTTAGAATCCAACCACATGACTTAACGACGAAATCTTCACAAAAACCATATCGCTTATTGCCAATACCAAATCCTTACGACACTTATCAGCATAACTCTTCTGACATTCTTGGGCTGCCTTTATTTGTTCTTGAACGATCTCGATACCATACGAGGTTTCTCTAATCATCTCTGGTCCAAATATCAACTTATCTCAACTTTCTAACAAACATGCTGGAGAATTACATTATCTTCCATATGATGCCTCGTATGGTGCCATCTCAATGCTCGACTGGTAGTTGTTATTATACACAAACTCGACTAGATGTAGATTGTCTTCCCACAATCCTCTGAAGTCCAATATACTAGCCCTTAGGAGATCTTCCAAAACTCGGTTAACCCTCTCAGTTTAACCACCGGTTTCGGGACGATAAGCTGTACTCAAACACAACATGGTTCCCAAAGCTTCTTACAAACTCTTCTAAAATCCAATTATGAATAATGGACTCGATCACTAACTATGGTCTTCGGGATACTATGGAATCGAACTATCCATTTGATATAAAGCTCGGCCAACTTCGTTGACGTCCTAGTCGATTTGACTGGAATAATATGGCCCTTTTAGTCAAGCGATCCACTATAACCCAAATTCATTTGTTTCCTGCCTTGGTTCTAGGTAGTCCATCGATAAAATCCATCAATATCTGCTCCAATTTCCATGTAGGAACTTCTAATTGCCGAAGCAATTAACTCGCCTTTTCCTCTTTAACTTTCACTAACTAGCAATTTATGCACTTAGAAGTAAGCTTTCCAACATCCCTCTTCATACCTTCCCAGTAGTAAGATCCATTCGTGTCCTACTACGTCTTATTACCACCAGGATGAATCATCAACATCGATTGATGACATTCCCTTAGAACCTCATCTCTCTTTTCGTCGATATTAGGAACAACTAGTCTTCCTTGTTTCTGAAGCAAACCTTCTCGATCGACCTCAAATCCTTATCCTTCGGTTCCAACTTCGGATAATCTCGACAAGCTTTGCATCACGCTTTTGGCTTTTACCAATCCTTTCGATGAGATTAGGTCTTATCGATAAGCTTGCCAACATTTTAGGTTCCAGTTCACACTATAGCCCGAAATCAAATCCGGTCAAATACTGAAGTGTTTCCATTCTGAAAACATCGCTTCCAAACTCGCATATCTTCGACTTAACGCATCTGCCACTACGTTACCAGGAGTATAGGCTATGCAAAAATCATACGATGCCAAAAACTGTAACCACATTTGCTGTTAAAGATTCAAATCCTCATGGGGTAAAGCATACTTCAACGACTTGTGATCCGTAAACAACTCGAATCAAACTCCCAACAGGTAATGTCTCCACATCTTCAGAGCAAACACGATCACCACCAGCTCCAAATCTAGAGTTAGATGATCCCTTTCACACAGCTTTAGTAATCGACTAGTGTAGGAAACAACATTATCCTTCTGCATAAGTACTGCTCCGAGTCCAATACCACATGCATCAGTGTATACACCACCTCTTCATTCCCACTTGGAATCGTCAAAACATGAGCACTCGCCACTTTCTCTTTCAAGATTCCAAAATCTTTCTCACACTTTGCATCCCACGTGAACACTTGGTTTTTCTTTGTCAATCTTGTTAATGTTGCTGCTATCAATGATAAATCCTTTATAAACTATCAAAAATATCCTACTAACCCAAGGAAACTCCTAACATCTGCCGCATTCTTATGTCCATTCCAACCCTAGATTGTTACCATCATAGCGGGGTTAAACGCTATTCCATTTCCAGAAATTACATGGCTTACAAAGCTCACATCACTCTTCTAGAAGTGACACTCAGAAAACTTAGCCTTCAGGTGATGCTTTCGCCGGATTTCCAAAACAACTCTCAAGTGCGTCTTATGTTCTTTAGCATTACGGGAGTAAAGCAGATTATCATCCATGAACATAAGCACGAACTTGTTCAACTGATCTCTGAACACTCTTTTCATAAGATCCACGAAATATGATGGCATGTTAGTCAACATGAATGGCATCACCAACCATTCGAAGAAACCGGATGGTGTCCTAAAAGCAGTCTTCGACAAACTATCCCTTGCCACTTTCAATTGGTGAAATTCCGTTGCTAAATCCATCACAGAAAACATTTTGGTTTCGTGAAGCTGGTTAAACAAGTCGTCTATTCGCGGCAACGGATGCTTGTTATACTTTGTCACCTTGTTTAGCTCATGATAATCCACACACAATCTCAAGGATCCATAAGCCTTGGTTGAAAACACAACTGGAGCACCACATTCGGATACGCTTCTCCAATTGAATCCTTTTCCTAAAAGGTCATGAACCTGCACCTCTAACTCTCGCTGTTTCTAGGCGTCATCCTACTTAGAGGCATAAAGATAGGTCTAGCACCCTCAACCAAATCAATTCTAAACTCAATCTCGCGATGCGATGGCAGACCTTTGACTTCCTCAAAGACATCCTCAAACTCATTAGCGATCAACATAGATAAGAAGTATTCCTCTAAAATCTCAAGCAAATATAAATAGCTCACGAAGACACGATCTTCGTGCTTACATCGAATCAAAACATTTCGCCCTTCCACTTCCTGATTCTCACCTAAAGCTTCTCGCAATTCACTCTTGCGGCATACCTCTTGAGCCAATCTATGCCCAAGATAATACAAAACCCAGTCAAGTTCAGAACAAAGAAATCACACACAAATGAGCAACCATGACTTGATGACACAGTCCACGAAAAAGCACACAATGGCTGGATGAACCCCCAACTGGATTAGTCACAACAAAATGTCTATCACAAATGTAACGACCCGCATTCTACGCTTTGAAGGATCGTAGAATATTTATTTCTTTCTCATACGAAGTCGTATGGTCATGTAACCTTGGGAGACGACTATTTAGGTCATTTCCCATGTTTATGATTTTTGCCAATTTTTAAATGATCGTTTTGGCCCCAGCTGATCTTGTTTCAGCCATAACTTTTTATTGGAAAGGAGTTTTGACTTGAAACCACTTCCATTAGCTTTGAAAGATAGTTTACCTTTCCGTACAGCGGTCACATGTGAAAAACGGACCTACCGTTTGGGAGATATGGCTGAAATAAGGTTTAGAAGGTGAAAAACAGCTTAACCGGACCTAATTAGGATGATTAGTAAGAGGGCCCGTAACCCATTTTGGGATTAGGGTTATGGGGAGGCTGAGAACAGTTAGGAAACGGATTTTATTTCATTTTCCAGCCGCCTAAAACATTTCTTGAACCCTAGCCATGACCTCCACCTTCTAATTTCATCCCAAATCGCTTTTAATCGCCTTCTAATTGAAGATTAAGCCAAGCTACATCAAATTGAGGCAAATCAACACCAAATCAGAGTTGGAGTTGTTGTGTTGTATAGGAAAACGACCCAAATCAGAGATAATTTCATATCTAAGTTTTATTTGTGGCCAAGATGAGGGATTGGCTTTGTTTTTACACTAATTACAGTTAATTAGGGTGATTAGTGTTAATTAACGAAACTATGCAAGATTAAATTCTGAAAAATATTTATAAATCTTGAAATATTGTTTTAGACCTCTGTTAGAAGTTTGGATCTATTTGGTTAAGTTTTGTTAATCTTATCATTAGTTATACTTAAACATGATTAAGGGGGAAATATGGGTTTTTGGGTATGTTTGATCCGTTTTGACATATCAATTTGTTTTTTTGGTGTTTGTGGTCAATTCTATATGTTGCTATGACTATTTGGAATGTTTTGTAACTGTTTAGAACAGTTAGAATGGTCGAATACGCTGTCGTGTGGCATAAAAACAGTAGTTGGAATTTGTAGGAAAAATATGCAGGAACTGGATAGGATCGCCCCTGCCCTCTCCAACCCGACCCGCTCGTGGTGGTGGAGACCGATCCGAACCGCTCCAGCTTGAGCACCACGACACGACCCGCTTGAGAGAAGGAACCCCGACCCGAACCGTTGCCACTCACAAATTGGAGCATGCACCGCAAACCGTCGCTTCATCCGATCCGAACCCAATGGAGGCATCACGACACGACCCGGGGAAAAGCTGCAATGCAAGAACCAAACTGGAGTGTCACGAACAGGAAGTCACGAACCGATCTGGAGCTTGTAGGAGACCACGATCAAACCGGAGCTCGAACCCGAACCGATGGACGACCTCCGAGCCGACCCGAACCTTGATGAGCTGCAGATCACGGACCAACCCGATCGAGCAAAGGAGCTTGACCACGAACCGGAAGGGGAATCCGAAACGAACCACCTCAGGGAGCACGAAACGTGAACCGAATGGAGATGACGACCAAAACCCAAGATGCAAATGTAGTCCAAATGAGAAGTTGTGACTCAGAATCCAGATGGGAACTAACGAGTCAACTTCATGAGTTGGGCTTTGCTGCGGGACGTGTGCTAAGGAGTTATCGTTGTTTATAACTTTTGACCACTATGTGTAGGGGGCATGTGGACGGATTCAGGGCCACAGTGGCCTAGGTAGGACTATTGGCTATGGACCAATGAAGTGGAGTCATTTGTAAGGATTTAGTCATGACTCCATGGGGAAAGCTTGGTGGTAGCCATAGTTGTACAAGTCGGACTCCGTCACTACCTCGAAGGGTCTAGTGACCAAAAGCGGTGGACATCGTATGCTTTACAAACTCAGCGAGAGATGTGAGGATGGTTTCTGTGCTTGATTGTTTGCCTTCACTATGACATGCACACCCCCTCCCCGTATCTTTACACCTTATGTTTAGTGACACCTTAGAGTATTGTACGGTATGTTGTGCTAACTCTTTGGTTACAGGTCCGGGTATGGTTTAGTATACCTATTATTGTTCTGTTTTTGCTGCTTATCGCTCACACCAGACTTTCGTCTGAACCAGAGTTTTATGTCTCTTCTTATTACACCGAATGCTCTTAAACGGGCAGACTAGAGACAGGTTAGGTGGTATGCACGGGTAGCTGTACCAGAGACGAGCATGAGGCTTCCACTTATGATATAGATAGATATTCTCCCTGTGTTGTTGCTGGTCACTACTTTGGGCGCTAGTAGTGCACCTTTTTCTTTTCTTTAGAGACAGTATTTTGAAGTTGTAATAAGCTGTATTTTGAATTTCCGCTGCTATGATGATTATGGTTTAGTTTTCAGCTTATGCACTGTCTCGCCTGTTTTATGTCAAAGTATGTTATTATTATATTTTATTCCATGCGCTGTGAGACATTCTATAGGTTCTTTGTTAGTTCTTCGTTATGTACCCTTTTCCTTTGACGACCGACCAATGCTAGTCGGGCATTGGTACATCACATTTCGAGAGAAATGTCGCCTGGTGCGGGGCGGGCCGTCACATTTGGTATCAGAGCTCAAGGTTGCGTAGTTAACTTAGGGAAAGACACCAGGGAGAGATAATACGTATATGAGAGCGCGTATTTGTGATACATTGGTTTTCAAAAGCTATGTATATATACACACTATTAGTAAAGCTAAAGATGAAGTCGCACTGCATTGGCACCTCAAAGGAGATGCTTAATCGTTTTCTGTTTACATATTGAACGATGTGCCGAAATACGGAGAGTACAATGAGGAACACCCTATGAGGAGTTGAAGAGGAAGCAGGTTCAGGGGTCAACAATGGTATTGTCCCTGACATAAGGGAGATGTTTATTGCTTTCATGCGAGAGATGCTAAGGGATGCTCTGGGAGCAGTTCCTAATGCTACTAATGGTTGTAATGCAGTAGTGCAGGCGCCTAGGGCCAGTCTCGCCGAGATTAATGAGCAGTCCCAGAAAAAGAGAAAGCGGAACCAAACCAAGGAAAGTCAGAGAAATAAAGACAAGAAAAATATCGAGTGTTTTAGTTGTGGCAAGAAGGGCCACTATGCCAGAGACTGTCGAGCGAAGCCAGGGGAAAGGAAGTGCTTCAACTACGGCCAAGTGGGACATCTCAAGAAAGAATGTCCGCAACCCCCTAAGAAGAAGCAGAGTGTGGAAGCGTATGCTATCAATGATGTACCTTCATCGTCGAATGCCCCAACTGCGGCGGAGAAGGGAGATGGTGTTGTTATTCAAGGTATGCTTTCCATTTCTGAGGTTCCAGTTCTAGTTTGTTTGATATCGGGGTTTCCATTCCTTCGTATCTAGTGACCTGGTAGATATGTTGGGATTGGAACCCGAGATTGTCGATAGACCATTAGTTATGATGAACCCGAGCGGTGGTTCGAATAGCCTTAGTATGATCTACCATAATGTAGTCTTATCGAGTCACGGATGTATGTTTGTGATGGCTTAGTTTTGGGCTTTAATGGGTTTGGAATTATTTTGGGAGTCGATTAGCTCCAAAGGTATGGGGTGGTGGTGGACTGTGAGGGGTCTTCGGTGACCATTAGAGCGGACGATGGGCGGAGGGTACTGTTTGGTAGCCTACCTTGTGATGGCTAGTTTTCTATACTGTTTGGTAGCCTCCCTAGTAATGGGGTGATAACTAGTTTATAGATTTCCTCAACATCCCGCATGATGATTTGTTAGATGTGCCTATTGTTGGCGAGTATCCGGACATCTTTGGGGAAGTGACCGGATTTCTACCACACCGAGAGATCGAGTTTCAGATTGATTTAGCGAAAGATGCCAGACCTATAGTTATGCCACTCTGTCGTATGGCGCCAAGGGAGCAGCGAAGCTCGTGGTGCAAGTAAGCGATCATTTGAAGAAGTGATTTATCCGAAGAAGCATTTCTGAGTAGGAAGCACCAGTTGTATTTGTTGTTAAGGCCGATGGGTCCCTTCGCTTATGTATGAACTCGAATTAAAGATGGAGTTAAGGGTACTCTTCTGATGGAGTGCCAAGGAATCATCGATAATTTGGAGTGTTCTAAGCGGACTCGAATATGGGGTATCTGGGGACGCCTACTTACATTGGATCTGTTGGACGTGATCTAGTCATCCTTGGAGGATAAACGTGCGTTGGACGTGCGGGACTCCGTTTGGGGCCGAGGTTTCTATTAGCCCTTGATATTGGTTGGACCAGTCATTCGGGTATCGACGTATTCATGGATTTAGCAGATGATAGTCAAGACTTGGTTGATGAATTCTATGGATTGGCTGGGATCTTATGTTGTTGTTCTCTTTGGTTCAAGAATAGTAATAACTTCGGAGTGAATTCAATGGGGAAATCTCGAAGTGGTAAGATGTGTTCACTGATCGTGGTGATGCAACGAAGGTTAGGACGATTCAAGTTAGACTTGAACTCATAAATAATAGTTGTTCGTTGATCTTGGAGGTGCAACGAGTAGGAAGACGACTCATGTTGGGCTTGAGTTGGTGAGTAAGGGATACTCGAGACTGGTTTGAGTTTATGGATAGTCGCCGGCGATGCTGACGAGAGTTATGAAGGGATTATCGTTGGCGTAAGTTCTAATGGGCTTAAAGCAAGGGTACAGTAGGGACATGACAAGTTGGACTAGTTGGATACCCTGGACCTATTAGATGGGCCTAGTTGTTTCTGAGAGGCAAATGTACATTGGACGTGCAGTAGCCTGATTAGAACTGGGGTTATCATCAACCCTTGACAGATGGTATGGTGACATAGCCAGTCGTATGATTAACGATAGTTTCCAAGCAGGATTCACAGTGATGGCCAGAGTTGGTTGTAAGTGATTGTTTTCTTTGTTGAACCGTCTCACGTGGATTGTCCAATGTCGAAGGAGATGTTTCTTGGGTGCTTTTCTGATATTGGTTTAGGCCTCTGGGGCTTGTACTTGAGGGATGTTGAACTTGATTAGGATGATTCACACGAGATGTATAAACTGGATGTTATGAGTGCTGTTGTTTGGTTTCTTTTTGCTAGGATTGGATGAGTCATCTTGGTTCGTCCTGAAGTAGGGATGAAATGCTTTATTGTAAAGGCTATCACTGTCAAAATGTGGGGATTTGGGCTTGTAGTTCTTCTCTAGTAAAGCGATTGGTAGATTGATGGTTAATCTGCCTATTCTCATTGATGATGTTAGTTAGCTGTTTTATCGCTCACTAAGATTTATAGTATCCAACGTTAATGGATTAAGAGATGAAGTGCTTAGGGAATGTCATCACTTGAAACTAACCATACATCCCAATGGTAACAAAATATATCGAGACATGAAGCAGGCCTACTACTGGGAAGGGATGAAAAGAGACGTTGGGAAGTTTATATCCAAATGCCTGAATTGCCAGGTAGTTAAAGCTGAGCAAAAGAAACCTAGTGGTTTGTTGCAACTATTAGAAATTCCAGAATGGAAATGGGAACAAGTTTCAATGGATTTCCTTGATGGGTTACCAAGGACTAGATCAGGCCATGATAGCATTTGGGTGATTGTGGACCGATTGATCAAGAGTGCGAAGTTTATACCCATCAAGTTGAATAGAACAGTAGCTAAGTTAGCAGAACTGTATATGAAGTGGGTAGTGAGACTTCATGTAGTTGCAAAAGGCATTGTGAGTGACCGAGATCCATTATTTACTAGTGGGTTTTGGAAGAGCTTACAAGAGGCGTTAGGATCAGAATTACATCTCAGTACCGCGTATCATCCTCAAACCGACGGTCAAACAAAGGGGGTGAATCGAGTATTAGAAGACCTCTTGAGAGCCGGTGTATTGGATTTTGGTGATCATGGGATGACCATTTGCATCTTGTAAAGTTTGCATATAATAACAGTTATCAATCCAGTATTGGTATGGCTCCATGTGAAGCTTTGTATGGAAGACCGTACAACTCACCATCATGTTGGTTGGAGACCAGTGAGAAGTTTGTGCTTGGACCAGAAGTAATAAGAGAAACATCAGACAAGATCAAAATCATTCAACAGCGAATGGAAGCCGCTCAAGATAGGCAGAAGAGTCATGCTGATAAAATACGAAGAGACATAAAGTTTTCCGTTGGCGACTTGGTGTTTGATCGGATTTCTCCGTTAAAGATGTGATTCGATTTGGTAGGAGAGGAAAGTTGGCACCAAGATTTGTTGGTTCATTCCCAGTTCTCAAACAAGTTGGGGGTTTGGCATATAAAGTTGAATTACCAGACAAGATCGCGGGAGTTCACAACGTATTTCATGTTTCCCAGTTAAGGAAATTCATGCACAACCCCGATATGATTATTTCACCTGATCGGTTGGATGATGTCGAAGTAGAACCCGAGGCGTTTGGGAACCGCAAGCCGATTCGTATTGTCGAGCACGATACGAAGCAACTTCGAAGGACAGCGGTGAATCTAGTCGAAGTTCAGAGGGGCGAGAATGAGAATGACTGTACCTAGTGGACAGTGGAGAGCATTAGGAAGACGTATCCAGAACTCTTTGCCTGGTAAAATTCTAATTGCGATTTAGTTTTCCGCATGCAAGGAAAGATTTTTTGTTTTGTATGTTTGATTTCCGTGAATGGTTGATAGGCATGCATGATCCATTGATTGCTTCTTAGATAAGGAATTTTGGGGGCGAAATTTCTTAAGGGGGAAAGTGTGTAATGACCCGCATTCTACGCATCGAAGGATCGTAGAATATTTATTTCTTTCTCATTCGAAGTCGTGTGGTCATGTAACTTTGGGAGACGCCTATTTGTGTCATTTCCCAGGTTCATGATTTTTGTCGATTTTTTAATGGCCGTTTTGCCCCTAGCTGATCTTGTTTCGGCCATAGCTTTTGATTGGAAAGGAGTTTTGACCTTAAACCGCTTCCATTAGATCCGAATGGTAGTTTACATTTCCGTAGAGTGGTCACATTGGAAAAACGGACTTACTGTTTGGGAGATATAGCTAAAATAAGGTTTAGAAGGTGAAAAACAGCTTAACCGGGCCTAATTAGGGTGATTAGTAAGAGGGACCATAACCCATTTCAGGACTAGGGTTATGGGGAGGCTGAGAAAGGTTAGGAAACGAATTTTATTTCATTTTTCAGCCGCCTAAAACATTTCTCTAACCCTAGCCATGGCCTCCACCTTCTAATTTCATCCCAAATCGCTCTTAATCGCCTTCTAATTAAAGATTAAGCCAAGCTACATCAAATTGAGGCAAATCAACACCAAATTAGAGTTGGAGCTACTGTGTTGCATAGGAAAACGAGCCAAATCAGAGATAATTTCAGATCTAAGTTTTATTTGTGGCCAAGGTGAGTGATTAGCTTTATTTTTACACTAATTACAGTTAATTAGGGTGATTATTGTTAATTAACAAAATTATGTAAGATTAAATTCTGAAAAATATTTATAAATCTCGAAATATTGTTTTAGACCTCTGTTAGAAGTTTGGATTGATTTGGTTAAGTTTTGTTAATCTTATCATTAGTTATACTTAAACACGATTAAGGGGGAAATATGGGTTTTTGGGTATGTTTGATCCGTTTTGACATATCAAATTGTTGTTTTGGTGTTTGTGGTCAATTCTATATGTTGCTATGATTGTTTGGAATGTTTTGTAATTGTTTAGAACAGTTAGAATGGTTGAAAACGCTGTCATGTGGCGTAAAAATAGTCGCTGGAAGTTGTAAGAAAAATATGCAAGAACCGGATCGGTTTGCCCCTGCCCTTTCCGACCCGACCTGCTCGTGGTGGTGGAGACCGATCCGAACCGCTCCATCTTGAGCACCACGACCCGACCCGCTTGAGAGAAGGAACCCCGACCCGAACCGATGCCACTCTGGAACTGGAGCATACACCGCGAACCATTGCTTCATCCGATCTGAACCCAATGGAGGCATCACGACCCGACCCGGGGAAAGCTGCAATGCACGAACTGAACTGGAGTGTCATGAACAAGAAGTCACGAGCCGATCTGGTGCTTGGAAGATACCACGATCGAATCGGAGCTCGAACCCGAACCGGTGGAGGACCTCCAAACCGACCCGAACCGTGATGAGCTGCAGATCACGAACCAAACCGATCGAGCGAAGGAGCTTGATCACGAGCCGGAATGGGTATCCGATCCGAACCGCCTCATGAAGCACGAACCGTGAACCGAATGGAGATGACAACCAAAACCCAGGATGCAAAGGTAGTCCAAATGAGAAGTTGTGACTCAGGATCCATATGGGAACTAACGAGTCAACTTCATGAGTTGGGCTTTGCTGCGGGACGTGTGTAAGGGGTTATCGATGTTTATAACTTTGGACCACTACGAGTAAGGGGCATGTGGACCGATTCAGGGCCACAGTGGCCTAGGTGGGACTATTGGCTATGGACCAATGAAGTGGGGTCATTTGTAAGGATTTTAGTCATGACTCCATGGGGCAAGCTTGGTGGTAGCCATAGTTGTACAAGTCGGACTCCATCACTACCTCGAACGGTCTAGTGACCAAAAGCGGTGGACATCGTATGCTTTACGCACTGGGTAAGAGATGTGAGGATGGTTTCTATGCTTGATTGTTTGCCTTCATGCACACCCCCTCCCAGTATCTTTACACCTTATGTTTAGTGGCACCTTAGAGTATTGTGCGGTATGTTGTGCTAACTCTTTGGTTACAGGTCCAGGTTCAGGTATGGTTTAGTATACCTATTATTGTTCTGTTTTTGCTGCTTAGCGCTCACACCAAACTTTCATCTGACCGAGAGTTTTATGTCTCTTCTTATTACTCTGGGTGCTCTTAAACGAGCAGACTAGAGACGGGTTAGGTGGTATGCTCGGGTAGCTGTATCGGAGATGAGCAGGAGGCTTCCACGTATGATATAGATATATATTCTCCCTGTGTTGTTCCGGTCACTACTTTGGGCATTAGTAGTACACCTTTTTCTTAGCTTTAGAGACATTATGTCGAAGTTGTAATAAGTTGTATTTTGAATTTCCGCTGCTATGATGATAATGGTTTAGTTTTCAGCTTATGCACTGTCTCGCCTGTTTTATGTCAAAGTATGTTATTATTATATTTTATTCCATGCGCTGTGAGACATTCTACAGGTTCTTTGTTAGTTCTTCATTATGTGTCCTTTTCCTTTGACGACCGTCCCGTGCTGGTCGGGCATCGGCACAGCGCATTTCGAGGCAAATGTCGGCTGGTACGGGGCGGGCTGTTGCAACAAATCTCGGGTTCCAGACCTAAACAACACATAAGCTCATCACGAATTAGAGAATGCGATGCACTGGTATCAAACAACACTTGAACTGAAACACGCCAAAGTACATTAGAGGAGGACAACCTTTCCTTTTTGCTGTGCAGTAGGAGCTTTTGAAGAAGGTGACACAGATTCCAAGCATAAGCCTTTACCATGCTTCCCTTTAGCTATCTCATGACAATCCTTTTTATCATGCCCAGATTTTCCACACTTGAAACACTCCTTTTCAGCTTAAGGATTCTTACATTCATTGGAAAAATGGCCATTCTACTTCTTCTGGCCATCCTTCCCTTTCTGTTGTTGTTGCTTCCTCTTCATATTGTTATTACTACCATGCTTTGGTTTTGGAGCTTCTTTTGCTGCAACAACAACAACTTCTTCTTTAGGAAAAAGGCCTTCTTGTCTCACATCATTTTCCACTATCTTCTTATACAAATTGTCAAGATGATCCACCAATGGTCTCCCATATATAGGTATCCAAATCATAACAAACTTCTCGTTATCTTGTCTAGGAGAATCAATGTACAAACGAGCATACTTAGACATTGCCTTAAAATCAAAAACATACTCTAGCACTGGTCGACCATTTTGTTTTAGCTCCACAAACTTTTTGAACAAAACATACTTTTGAGCAATAGAGATAAACTTTGTTTCAAACTTAACCTAGAATTGCTCCCATGAAATCTCATTCTCCGGAGTCTCCAAACTGACAGAATTCCACCCATCCATGTCTCTGCCCTGCAATTTTCTCGATGCAAGCTTCCTCTTCATTGCATCATCTATACCCAAGTCTCCAAAAATCTGTACAAAAGCATTTAAACACCTTTGAACTTCTTCATTCGGCCCTTTCCCCTTGAACTTTTTTCATCCTAGTGATGTGAAGTCTTTACACAGCTTCACAAAATCCACAACCCTAGGTGCTTGCACCTGAACCCCTACGTCTATCACGGGTGCTCCTGGAGTGTGTACCGTTCTCTTGAATGCTTCTGTCATAGCTTCAAATATGGCTAGGTAATCAGATGTGTCGCAATTTCCCCTCTAGGAATAGTCCCCTCCTTCGTAGCATGTCTCGACGTTCTATGATACATTCTAAATCTGTAATATATAACGATTAGCTCACGCCCGTAAAAATCTGCAAATGGAGTTCAAATGCTATAATACTATACATTAGTATATAATATACATCCATCAGAAATCTACAAATACGTCTCTCATTCATAATTACGTCTTCAAACTTTGGCTAAAATTGATAAGTAGAGCTCTGAAACCAATGTGAAGACCTCTCATAACTCATGCACTTAAAATGTTAAACAAGCGCTGAAAGACATGCCAATTATCTATGGATGATCATCAGAGAAGTGTAACACAAGCGGAACTTGTTTAAAACTCACAGCGCAAGGATAACATATAATAGAACATATACAATAGGCAAGAATAGTTTTGCATATTTGAGCGGAAACCTGAACTTTCATAACAACTAGAAAGAATATCCATATATCCTTGGGCTACAACATAAGTGTCTACAAATTGCCTCGCTACATAGTCACTCAGATAATTAAACGACATACGGAATAGCGAAAACATCCAATATGTATAATAGAGAAACGATTATGCAAGCCTTCTGCTTATTTTCGTTCTGCTTCCTCGTCCCACTAGGCTCAGCTACCTGTAACTTGCTACTTAGTCTGCCCATCCAACAAATGGTAAACAAACCAAGGTAATAAGAGGGAAACATAAAATAGGAAACATAAAATATTGAGTAAGACAACAATCTTAGTGAACGGTAAAACAACTATCTAACATCATCAATAAAGTGTATGAGAAAAGGTAGGTAAATAAATCAACCTACCAATTCAACAACACAGAAGAAACAAAACCTCATCTCCCGCACATCTAATAGTGATAGCATTTACAAACAAGCATTTGAAAACAACTTTTCATTCATGGCAATCATAAATATCCAGATAGTAGTAATCATAGCAACCAGTTATATCTCACATAAACCATCCTAATTGAGATCAATGTCCCATAAGCACAAGCCCCGAAGGCCTAAACCAACATCAGACAAGAACCCAAGAAACATCTACTTTGATGTCACACAATCAACATGAGATGGTACAAGAAAAACAACCAACACTCATGACTCTGGCTATTACTTCATATCTTGGTTCGAAACCATCGTTAATTGTACGATGGCCAACCCTGCCATACATCAAGGGCTAATGGTAAACGGTTCTTGCCAAAACTCCATACGCTATATAACAAAACATATCTAGGCCTTTCGACGACACCTATCTTTCTTGACCATCTAATTGGTCTTTTAGGCATCCCTATTATACCTTTGCTTCAATCCTGCTAAAACCTACGATAACGATAATCTCCCAACCTTCAATATCTCTAGTCATCCTCCTCGATGGATATTCATATCTCAAGCAACCCTCTCGATGAACTATTATCCATCAACTCATCACTTTGACTCAATTTCACATTCGCTGCTTTCATCGATCAACAAAAGTCACACTTCGAACATTCCTACCTGAATTCACCTTGTAGACACAATCATCATTGATCCAAAGATATATATCATTTGGTCGATATTCCATTTCATAGCATTTCCACCCTTCCTGCCATAAAACACAAACCATAACGTTTCAACACCTTTCCACATCGTTTAACAACGCTGTCATTCCCTAGGTCATTTAAGGACCTATAATTATCAGGTTGTTCCACGACCTGATCATCTCCGACCCAATCCCAACCAAGAGCGGCCTTCATTACATGCTCTTGTGCGACCCGACCCATCACTAACTCACACGGTTTCACACAACCTGTCTTCTTACGTCGTCCAACGACCTATTCTCTACGACCCAACCTCCTTACTACAACAGTCAACCCGTCTGGCCTCTGACAGACTGACTTGACCTAAAAATGACGACCTATCACCATAGTAACCCAATGTCACAGCGAACGATCCAAGCTATGAACTGACCTTATTCTAGATGACCTGGGCTTCAACGAGCCGACTTCGCTCCATCCATTTCATGAGCCACAAGACATGACCTAAGTTTCATGCCACGTCATCAACGATCCAAGGAAAATGACTCAACTCCTGATCTGACCAAGTTAGCTCTAAACTTGACCAAATCTTCACCAATAGACCACATCGACGTAAACGAGTCATCCAATTCGATCAATTCAACCATCAATCCAATTGACCATCATCCAAACATCAATTCAACTAGTAAACATCATTTAAACATAAGAATTTCAGCAAAATTATGATAATAAAAGATCTATACCTGCATATATCCATGAATTAACATGGGAATTACCGATTTAAGTTGCTAGACCAGATTCTGTGAAATCATACTTACCAATATGTAGATCTAGGTGAAAACGACTTAAAATAAAGAAAACAAGAACAAACAACCCATATAATCGATTTAATCTACGTGATAGATGCTTAGCACTCACCAATTCTTCAAATAAGCTTAAAAATGATGAACCTCTATTTCAAACACTGAAGAACACTCTTAAAACCCTCTAATTTGATTAGATCTTCCTTCACTCAATGTAGATGTAGCTTCAAACGATGTAGATTATTGATTCTCTTATGTAGATCTAAAATTTTAATGGTGGAAAGGTGTACTTAATGGAGCAAGGTGGATAACGAGCTCAACTAAATGAGATAATGAAGAAAGTAAACTATTCACCATGCCTCTAATCTCTAATTTATAGCCTCTAACCAGCCCACTAATGGACCACCTCAAATCAGCCCATCAAAAGCTTGCAAAAACTAAACAGAAATTGCGCAGCTCTAAATCATTGATTCCTCCCAAATCTCTAAACCAAATCTTTATTGTGAACATTCTACGGAACTGGAAACGCCTCTTCTTTTAAATGAAATCAGTTCCAGCATGCGATTCAATTCTAGTCAAAAGTAATGCCCTATACAAAACTGATAGCGGTAAAATGGTCACAAGTAAAAGTGGTAAATTTTTTGGAAACGTCTCACATTCCCATAACCAACATACCAATATATGAGAATGATCCATCCCTTAGGGAATTAAATAAAAATATTTTACGATCTTCCGATACGTAAAATGCGGGCTGTTACACATGCTAACTGATATGGGTTCCAAACATCATATTAACACAAGCTAAACCCTCTAAGCTTGTGCCACCAAATAACTAGGGTTTTAAGAGTCCCCAAAACCCGAAACAACTGCAGAACAAGGACCTCTTAGCTTATTAATAACCATGCTTAACCTAGCATGTTTAGGTTTACTAATAAGCGTGGTTGTAATATTACATGCCATTGTGTGTGTACAACCCTTCCCCAAAACACCTTCCCAGATGTATATAATTTCTACAGGGTTTCAGTTGATTAACCTACATCTGGTACTTACAATATTATAAGAAGTCATTTATTTAATGTTTGTATTAAGTCAAATCTAACATGTTTATTAAATAGGCATACGATTCATAACACTATGTTCCCAAATTATAACATGTACTGTAACAGCCCGTAATTTTAATACATGACATGAGGAAAAATTAAAGAAGAATTAATTAAATAATTAGAATTAAGTAAAAATGAATAACACCATTGCGTTCATCTGGGAATTCTCCTTGAGATCGAGCACAAGTTTGCGTAAAACCGATACCGTATGAAGGAGTTATGGACGATAGAAGTTTGGCAGAACAATCTGGAAATGGACCAGAATAACTGGCGCACTTGTGAAGTGCGCCAGAATAAAAATGCACTGGCGCACCTGGGAAGTGCACCCATGTCGAGCCCAGATCTGGAGAATTCTGGACAGTTCCCTGATGACGTGTCTTTCTAATTTGAGTGGTTCTGACGGTTTCTAATCTAATCTAAAGGTCCTAATTCACCTAATACACCTATAAATAAACACCTAAACCTAACCCTAATTTCATTTAACCCTAATCCATGGCGCCTCCATGCTACTACTCCAACTCAAATTAATTTAGCTTTTCTTCTTCAATAATCAAAGAAGAGGTTATTCAAGATCAGATTTTGCTACAACAACGCCTAATTCTCTTTTCTAAGAATCCTATCGCTGTGAGTTTATGTTACTTTCACATATAATTATAGTAAAAAGTAATTGTGATAAGTTTGTAAATTGGATCTAATGTATATGCCGGTAAATAAGATGAATCATATCAAGTTTTGTAATTTGTTATCCTTCAGATTCATACCCAATTACTATTATCATATGCATGTCTGATCTATTTTGTCGTTATTCATTTCACATGCCTATTTATATGTTTATGCCAATTTTGATGTTTTGATTCTCACCCCTTCTTCTTTTCCTTTTTCCTTTTGAGATTAGGCTAACTTCGAGCCTAAGCATATTGCGTTGAGATTTACGTACGAATAACGTTGGGATGATTGGTAAAAATTAGGAAATATGTAATAAAATGAGATTTGGCATAAATTGTTGATAGCTATGGAAATTGGTTTGGGCATAATTAGGTATAACTTGTACACATGAGATTATAGGCATAACTTGGATTAAAATTATAAACATAATTTAAATTGGAAATTATGGGTAATTGGAGTATATTATAATCCAAGATTTAAAATTGTGACTTGAATCAAGAAAATGATAATGAATGCCTAAGACATGAGGTTAGATTCGAATTGCGGTATAAGACTGCCCGGAACCGCCTGGCATATCTAGCAACCGCAAATGGTAATCTAATGTGAGAGGTCAAAGGCAGAAATTGGATGCGTAATAATGCAAAGATAAGAGGTTAGATTTGGATTGCGGTATAAGTCTGCCCGGAACCGCCTGGTATATCCAGCAACCGCAAATGGTAATCTAATGTGGGAGGTCTTGCAAGATTACGGTTATAATGAATTAATGAACACTTAACCAAGATAAGAAATGTGGTAAAACATGGGAATATTAAAGGGTTAAGTGGGTAACATGAGTATCATGTGAAACATAATTAAAGCACTTAACCAAGATGAGACATGTGATAAGACATGGGGATAAAAAGGGGTTAAGTGGGAATTCCTAGTGGGGACCAAGCTTAGGAGGGAAGCTTGTGTTAAGTGCACGGACCCTATTCAACCAGTAACCCATTTTAGTATCTATGTGAGCTCAAACTAGGTCAAGGACAGGGACACGCTTACTGGGGTTGATTGTAAGAGGTAAATAAAGAGTTAGTGATGGTAGTGCAAGTCCAACGGAGTCATGTGCGTGCGTGGGTCCGGGCTGGTAGGTAAGACGATGTTGCATCGTGTAGGTATAAGCTATGCATTTCAGTAGTATCGGGGTTGCCACCTTAGGGAGTGATACGCTCTATTATGTACCAGCACAGGTATCTACGAGGTTAGGGAGCCGATCGAATGGGAAGGGTAGTGGGTACAACCAGTGGGGATAGGAGCAAGTTGGCACCTACGATAGTAAATAGAAGTACACGAAACTACCATCATTATATTTGTTTAAGAGGGAACATCTGTTAGTATGTAACTAGTATGTTGGTACGGTGCAAAGCATATCTTATAATGGTTAGGAGCTTAGTCGATGTTCTATCTTGCTTATCTTGTTTACCTTGTCATATCTTCTTATGTTACAGTCATCTATTATATCCAGTTTATTTTCTTATCCTGTTACTTTACTGATTATATTGTTAAAGTCACTGGACTCTCCAGACTTTATGTCTGACCCTTTTTGTTTCACCTCTTTTCTTTCTTTCCCTCCCTCAAAGTCCTCATGGTGGGACTAGTGAAGCTTGACTCGGATTTTTTTCTTCTTGAAGTGGTTGGAAGTGCTGAAAGTAATGCTTAGCTTTATCTATTATTCATTATGTCTATTTGGAGTTGGATTATGGTTTTGCTTTTATGTACTCTGATAATAATTTTGCTCAAGAAGGATATTTGTGTACTTGGCTTTAGTATGTGGTTTTGATGTTGTAACCAGACATGTTTTTCTTTTCCGCTGCAATGAATAAATTTTGAATTTTTAAGTACCATTTTATATATCTGTCTTGTGATGTTCTGTTCTATACTCTTATAACGCTCCAAGAAAGTTAATGCATTCCCTTAGTGAGTGACATTAATGGACGTAGGGTGTCACATGTGGTATAAGAGCTGAAGGTTACCGGAACAGATAAAAAGTTTTGAAAACAATTTTCTTAAACATATTTTGAAAGAAGTATTTTTAGAAAGCATGTTTTAAAAAGAGTATTTTCCAAGGAAAAGTTATTTTGAACGGAAACATAATCGTCAAGTCATATATCTTTCTTTCGATTCTCTATTTGAATCTCTATTTCTTTCTTTTCAGCATGTCTGGGGAACCTCAGCTTCCCGAGGGCGTATAGATACCAGCTTGGTTCAGAAGGTTCTGGAGGCTACCGCTTCGGCCGTAGGCCCAGCAGACGCTCCTCCCCCAACTGCAGCCGTTCCTCCTCCTCCTCCCTGTGTAGACACTATTTATATGATATGCAAAGACTTCCGGGCGATGGGCGAAAAACTGTTTTATGGAACTGAGACATTTGTTGAGGCTCGGAATTGGCTCAAGGAAGTGGAGGACTTGTTTGGTATCTTTGAGGTAGACGATGGAAGGAAGGTTCAGCTAGTTGCTTGGTTGATGAAGGATAAAGCTTCAATTTGGTGAGAAGTAACTAATGGAGGACGTGTAGTGGAGACATGGATGAATTTTGGACAAAGTTCGAGTTGAAATTTCATTCACGGGCGGAGGAGAGTTTATACATGGAGAGGTTCTTGGCTATGAAACAAGGGAGTTTATCAGTGAAGGAATATGTTAACAAGTTTAACCAGTTAGCAAGATTTGGTATAGAATTAGTTGATGCACCACATAAGAAGGCCTTGATATTTTCCAAGGGTCTGAATGAAGCATTACACGGGTTGGCTATGTCCCACATTCCTATGGGGTCTACTTTCGAGAATCTTATTGATATGGTGTTGATACTTGCAAAGGAGAAAGGCACTAATATTGATAAGGAACAAGATAAGAAAGGGGATCCAAAGAAGGCACAACAACAACAAAAGAAGGGCGGTAAGGATAACAAGGGTTCAGGGAAAAGAAAGTGTCACAATTGTGGAATACCTGGCCATTTGAAGGAATATAGGAAGATGAAGAAGAGGACGACTGGTTACTTCCAATGTGGTGAGGCAGGACATATGATTAAAGACAGCCCAAGGAGGCAAGGACTAGGGCAAGGACAGAGGACAGGATCTACTTCTAGAGGGCAGGTTCATGCTCTCACGATAGCTACGCCAGAGAGAGGTAGAAACATTTCTATTGAAAGTTTGATTTTCCTTTTCGATCATCCTGTATATACTTTGTTTGATTCCGGCACTTCACATTCGTTTATATCTGCTTTTGTTGTTGAGTCTCTACACCTAGATACTAGTATAGTAGTGGATCCCGTTGTTGTCTCAAATCCTATTGGGGACACAGCTCATCTGTCTATGTTATGTCGCGATTTGAGAATATCTGTGTATGGCGTTGAGTTCGAATGCAATGCCTATGTGCTTGGTTTCATGGGCTATGGGTTGATTCTAGGAATGGATTGGCTAGCCAGGTGTGGTGCCATTCTCGACTGTGAAAAGAGGGTAGTTAGATTGTTGACTAGTTTGGGTAATACTCTCGATATCTCATATGACCCTAAGGGTTCTGTTATGCTTAGCTACCTAGAATCTCTTGACACATCTATTGATGATTTTCAATCTGTTTGGGTAGTCCGTGAGTATGCAGATGTCTTTGAGGAATTTAGTGGCTTACCTCCAAAATGCGAGATAGATTTCCATATATACTCGGTGGACAATGCAAAGCCAGTTGCATTGCCTTTGCGCCACATGGCTCCAAGAGAAAGGAGGGAGCTTAGCAAACAAGTGAAAAGTTTGCTTGAGAAAGGGTTCATAAGAAGAAGCATCTCAGAGTGGGGTGCTCCAGTTGTTTTTGCTACGAAGGCTAATGGTTCACTTAGATTGTGCGTGGACTATTGGGAGCTGAATAAGCTCACGAAGAAGAACAGACACCCATTACCGAGGATAAATGACTTGTTCGATTAGTTGGTTGGTGCTTCGGTTTTCTCACAGTTGGATTTAGCTAGAGGATTTCATCAGCTAAGGGTGGCTGAGGACGGCATAGATAAGATTGCATTTAGAACTCCAGATGGTTTCGTTGAATGGCTCGTCATGCCTTTTGGTTTGAAGATTGCACCTGCATATTTCGCGGACTTGATGTGTCGGGTGTTTAGGGAGTTTCTAAACAAATTTGTAGTAGTATTTATAGATGATATCCTGATCTTCTCAAAAAACGAGGAAGAGCATGCCTTACATCTTAAGGAAGTTTTAGGGACACTTCGAGTACATCAGCTTAAGGCTAATTTCGCCAAATGTCACTTTTGGAGGAAGGAGGTAAGATTCCTAGGGCACATGGTCTCTAAATAAGGGATTGTAGTGGATCCCACGAAGGTAGTTTCAATCCAAGATTGGAAGACTCCTAAGAATGCAATGGAAGTAAGAAGTTTTCTTGGTTTGGCGGGCTATTATGGGAAGTTCATCAAGGACTTTGCTAAGATATCTGCCCAACTTACTCGGTTAACAAAAAAGAATTTGACCTTTTCTTGGGATGGTGACTATGGCGATGCTTTTCAACTTTTGAAGAGGGCTTTGATGACAGCTCCAGTTTTAGTTTTGCCTGATGGGAGTAAACCATTTATAGTATATACCGATGCTTGTGGGACAGGGCTCGGCGCAGTTTTGATGTAAGAGGGGAGGGTGATATGTTATGGTGGAAGGCAGTTAAAGGCCCATGAGAAGAATTACCCTAGCCACGACTTAGAATTAGCTGCCATAGTTTTAGCGCTTAAGTCTTGGTGCCGTTACTTGCTTGATGAAAGGTTTGAGTTGTATACGGATCATAAGTCATTAAAGTACTTGTTCTCTCAAAAGGATTTAAATTTAAGACAACAAAGGTGGATGGAGTTCTTAGCATCATACGACTTTGAGATTGCATATACCCCTGGCAAGGGTAATGTTGTGGCTAACGCCTTGAGTAGAAAGCAATTGACCTTAAGTCCTATGTTCGTGGAGCGACAGAGTTTGGATATATATCGACCTTTGACTTTAGACCCTCCATGGATTTTATACCCAGTTTATTAGCATCGTTAGAAGTGCGACCAACGCTTATGGATCAAATAGGAGGGGCACAGCGAGATAACCCATAGTTGGTGGAAATAGTAGAAAATCTCATAGAGGGGAGTCTTTAAGCCATTTTAGTAGGTATACTATAGATGTCAAAGGTTGGTTGCGTAGAGATGGGAGACTTTGCGTATCTCGAGACGAAAGTTTGAGAAAGACGATCTTTGAATACGCACAACGTTCTAAGATAACTATACATCCCAGTGGTGACAAGGTGTATAGGGACATGAAGCATGTTTTCTTTTAGGCTGGAATGAAGAAGGATGTGGCTGAGTCCGTTTCTAGATGGTTAGTTTGCCTGCAAGTCAAGGTTGAGCAAAAGAAGCCTGGTGGTTTACTTCACCCTTTAGAGGTTCCACAGTGGAAATGGAAAAGTGTTTCCATGGATTTTGTCGACAGGTTGCCAAGGTCAATAAAGGATAATATGGGGATTTGGGTAGTAGTAGATAGACTTACTAAGAGTGCCCATTTCATTCTCGTTAAGAGTGAAAGAACGGCGACATGGTTAGCATCTGTTTATCTTCGAGAGATAGTTCGCGTACATGGCATACCTTCAAGTATCGTAAGCGATAGATCCAATCTTCACTAGTGAGTTTTGGAAAAGCTTACAAGAAGCAGTAGGGACACGGTTATGTTTGAGCACCGTTTATCACCCTCAGACGGATGGGTAAACAGAAAGGGTGAATAGGATTCTAGAAGATCTTTTGAGGTTATGCATCTTGGATTTTGGAGGGACATGGGATGAACATCTTCATTAGTAAAGTTCACCTACAACAACAGCTATCAGACTAGTATTGGCATGGCACCTTTTGAGGCTCTATATGGACGACCGTGCCGATCACCGACTTGTTGGTGGGAATCTACGGATAAGATTTTGCTTGGGCCCGAGATGATAAGAGACATTTTGGAAAAGATAGACGTGATTCGAAGACGCATGAAGACAGCACAAGATCGACAAAAGTCATACGTGGATAAGAGAAGGACCGACCTTGAGTTTGATGTTGGAGACATGGTTTTTTATTAAAGTGTCACCTTTAAGAAATGTAGTTCGCTTTGGATCCGTGGGGAAGTTGGCACAAAGGTTTATGGGGCCATATGCCATCATAGAGAGAATTGGACAGATGGCCTACAGAGTAAAGTTGCCTGAGAGAATAAGTGGTGTTCATGACATTTTTCACGTACCGCATTTGCGGAAGTGTTTACATGATACCGCGGAAGTGGTAGAGCCGAGCATGCTTTAGGAAGTGGAAGTAGAGCGAGATGCCACGGTTAGACAAGTTCCTACATGCATTCTTTGGACAGAGGTTAAGAAGCTTCGCAATCGAGAGGTCTAGTTGGTCAAAGTCCAATGGGGAGGTAATCAAGAAGACGCGACTTGGGAGATGGAGGACAATATACGTGCGTCGTACCCTTTCCTTTTTGAGGGTATGTTCTTAACTTCTTTCTAAAGCTTTTTGTTTATGCTTGCTTCTATCGTTTAGAGTTTACCATATCTATCGAGTCTTAGGTAGAAAACTCAATGGATATAAACATGTGTTTGAAACATGTTATGTTTGATGGATGCAAGTGGATGCAAATGTTTGCTAGTGGATGATAGTGGATGCATATACACACAAATTAGGCACTAGATTGGCTCAAATCACTCTCATATTACATATGGATGCATGTGCATATTTATTTATTTTGAATTTAGTTAGATGTATCATCACATGGATGTTTCATTTGGATGGATGTTTGCTCACACATATAGTAATTACATGATTAAGGCTATTTGCATACATGTTGGACTCATGGCACTAACATATGTTACATTAAGGAGGTCAACTGAATCAGTAGACCGACTGATTTTCGCATTATTATAGGAACATATACACACACTTTTCCATATGTTCATATAAGCATTAGAAATCTTCTAAGGACGATGGATACTTGCGAATGATGGATGAGTAGATGGATGTGGATGTTAGAATATACGTTCCTTTCGGCTTCGAGATTTCGAGGGTGAATCCTTTAAGTAGTGGGGAATGTAACACTCCGTAATTTTAAAACATGAATAAGGAATAATTAAAGAAGACTTAATTAAATAATGAGAATTAAGTAAAATTGAATAACACCATTGCGTTCCTCTCGGAATTCTCCTTGAGATAGAGTCCAAATTTGCGTAAAACGGATAACGTATGAAGGAGTTATGGACGATAGAAGTTTGACAGAATAATTAGGAAATGGGCCAAAATAACTGGCGCGCTTGTGAAGCGCGCTGTTAACCCCATTTTTAGAACGCGGTTCACAACGAAAAAGCATTCACGAACAACGGCACCCCACGCAGCTAATCAAGTCGTTTCCACGGTCGGGTTAATCAAGTCGTTCATGTGCAACAAGTGGTCGGCGCGATATAAGTCAAGTCGTCCGCCCATTTGAGTCGTTCACAACAACATGCATCGAACCATTGGCAACTGTCTACGGCGTTCATCAGTCCTTCACATGATTCATACCATAAATGCTTCAAGACGTCGGATCGATTAATGTCGTACTAGTCAACATTAGGCCATGTCATTAGTGCGATAAGTCGCGACCAAACAGTTCATGCCGTTTGGACATTCGTACGACCTGCTATTTTGTTTCACATGACATACTTTGTACGACATGCTCTCTTATCATTAGCCATGGTGTACAGCATGCTTGACACTACATACCATCATGTCGTGAGCACCTCTAAACCAAGTCGTTTTCATAAGCTAAAGGAAGGCTCATTCATGTCGCAAGCCCATCAAGTCGTTGGTCAGCATGTTGTTGGACCCATAAAAACAGCATTGCCAGCCAACACGTATGAAAGTGGAAACCTGGGAACGACTGAGGATACATGAGTTTAAATATACAAGTGCATGGACACGTGGACTCTGAAGGAATTACATTGGATAATACGTACTAGTTACTTGCTTTCAGGTGTGAAGGACACGTGTCTAGTTCCCAAGTCGTTGCTCAAGTGGGAATTAAGCCGCAAGTTCTCAAGCCAGTGTCCATTGCCCGAACTCAGTCATGTCACATGTCGCTGGGAGGTGATTCATGTCGTATGGGGACTTCTGCTTGTCGATTAGGGGAGAGCGATCGTGCCACAAGTTCATTATACTGCTAAGCAACAGAAACTCATGCCATACATGTGCATGTCGCACAAACTTCTGTGCCGACAAAATCATGGCGCAACTCTTGGACAGCTCACAGGCAGCTATAAAGTGAAGCAACCAGCTGTGCCAGCTCAAACTGTTAAAGTACAAAACTCAGAAATCGTTATTCAGACGGGTTCAGATAAGGTGTTTACATTAATGTACAAGACGTGTGAAAGATCTACAAAGGGCACATGGCTTTGGGTATTTAAGTTATTCAGGTTATATACGTGTTGAACAACATAACTTGGTAAGGATCCAATCCGTTATACACATTAAATCGTTATTATATAAGCAGGAAATCATGTCATACAAAAGCAAGGACTCACAGTGCATTCAAGTCGCATGAAGTCTGCATGGGATATGTATAAGATGATAACTGTTTTAATGATAAAATAAGCTGGTGACAATCATAAAACATTTGGAGCCAGCTGTACATGTTTATGATGTTGACAATACTTGAAGGAGAATATTATTTTAATGGCGCAAGTCATAAAAGTCATCCCACGAGACTCATATTCCATGTTGTGAAACAGGTAAGAAGCAAGGCGTTCACATGCAAGGGTACTCATGTCGTCTATGCTTTAAGTGAGTCATGTCGAAGTTGAGTCATGTCGAAATCGAGTCATTGCGTTTTCAGCATAATTACCAAATTGCCACCCGAGCCAAAATCACCTATAAATACCCCTCATAATTCATTTGAAAAGTGGGACCGAAAATTCATTTCAAGGGGGAGATTCTACCAAATTGAAAACTCATCTACAACTTCTCTAATGGCCTCCATGGGTTCAACAACACTATTATAACTTCATGGAGGGCAAATCTAAGTCAACGATTAGGAGAGCTCTCCACAATTGGTCCTAAGGACCTACAATCTCATTCAAGATACATAGAAAATCTCTCAAACACCATTCAAAGGATCTCCAATCTTCTTTAATCCATCCCGAAGTTGAAATTGAATGCTAATTCACTATGAAGATCATTGGGAAGGATGAAGGCACCTAAGTGATCGAATATTCTTCACAAAGCTAAAGGCCTCTCCACTTTTCTTCGCCAAATTTTAGTGAAATTAAATCATAAAGAGAATAATGAATGTAATGGGGGAATTTTCATATGTTGTAAGCGTGAATATCATAATGAGAATTGGTTAATGGTGGATGTAGATTCATAGCGAATCGAACCACTATAAAAACTCTTTTGTCTTCTTATTGCTTTTTACTTTTGTTTTGTGTTTGTGGCCTCACAATTTCATACCATTTATTTGGTGACGTGCTTTTCTAGCATCAATTGGTGTTTGTGCCATTTTCGACGCAAACATTTGGCGCCCACCGTGGGGCCACGTTCGCATCTGCTACCTCTTCTCGCACTCTCCCAAAGTTGAGATCCTTGTGTTAAAGCTCTAAACCGCATTCTTCTCCGAAATTATGACCAAATCTAAGAAGACCACTAGCAAATCCATGGTAGAAGCCGATGATGTTATTCATGAAGAAACACCGCTCACAAACCGCTTTGAAGTTGGCGAAAACTCGGAAAGTGGAACCGGTGTGAGTAAAAATGAATTGAAAGCCGCCATTGCTAACGTGAACCGCCGAATTGAAACTTCAAATAAAACTTTAGTGGATGCTAATGATGCTCTAATGGAGAAAATGAACGCTCTTCTAAATGCTCAACCAATTCAAGCCCCTCCAAAAGTGCATGTGGATTTCGACGAAAATGACAAATCGCCTGCTTCCGATCATAACCACAATAACAATATGGAAGACGATTATGATAGGGCAAGTGATGGGGATGAAGCTTATATCGAAAGATTGAAATCAAAAGCTAAGAACCATTCCGAAGTGAATGCTCAAAAAGACGCCAATCCTATCACGAGGGCCCCTCTTCGTCGAGAAAGCAAAGGGCCTAGGCTCTCTAATCGAGATCATATGCCTAGACGAACATTCGGTAAAGAGCTCAGCTTCACAGTGCGCCATAGCATCGAAGAATACATTTTTGGACATGATAGAGCGAACCATGAAAAAGGTCAAGCTAGCAAGGACGACGAAAGAGAATAGGACTTCTCTCCCGATAGGACTCCATTCACCGAAAGAATCCTTGGAGCAGAATGTCCGAAGAAATTCATTCCTCCGACCTTGCCTCCTTACAACGGTCTCGTTGATCCAAACTACTTCCTATTCAAATATGAATGGCATATGAGTGCAGCTAAGGCGACCGATGAGATGAGATGTACGTACTTTCCTCTCTACTCAGAAGGTGCCGCATCACTATGGTTTACAAAGCTTCCACCTAAATCCATCGATCGATTTTCTGACCTCACCAAAAAGTTCAAAAAGCAGTTCCGCCTGTACGCTACTAAAGCCAAGGATGCCATAACACTTTCAGCAATGAAACAGAATCCTGGGGAAACTGTCAAAGCCTTCCTCAGTCGATTCAATGTTGCCTTGTCTGAAGTGAGGAATCCAGAGCCACGCATAATTCTCATGGCTTTATTCGACGCTATAGACAAAACAAGCGAATTCAGAAGATGGATAAAGATGAAGGAACCAACTACACTTGACAAGTTCTATAAGAAGGCAGAGGAGTACATGAGAGTGAACGACAATCCTATACCTCTTTAGATTATCGGTGGTAACCAACTTCTTGAGGCTCCCAAGAGTGCTGCTACTCAATGTGATCAAAAGAATACTCAGGGGCAGAAGCAAGCCAACAACGGAAACGACAACAAATCCAATAAAAAGTTTCGCCTTCTTGACTCGTCTGAGTTAACTCCTCTGAATAACACTCCCGAGAACATCTACCTTGCCACAAAGGATGTAGAAGATTACTCAGAACCTCGGCCAATAAAAATGAATGACCATCTGACTAAATCCGGGAAGTACTGTCGGTATCATAATCAGCCAGGCCACAGCACCAACGAGTGCAGGAACCTGAAATCATTGATAGAAGAATTGATCAGGAAGAACCGTCTACAACAATTTGTGAAGAACTCCCAAGATGCGAATCCTTCTGCAGCTCCCCAGGGGCAAGGGGCATCAAATGATCAGTCTAGTCTAAGAAACATAGCTTCTGCTTAGATTACTCCAAGGCCGATAATCAACTAACAACCGTTGATGATGATCTAATTTCTACGGCTCAGAATAAGCGATCACTATCGCCTCTCTGCATTACTATATTCTACTTTCTTGTAAAAAGTCTATAATGGTTTACGAGCGTTGTACGGAACAATAGTACTACGAATGAAATGTTGCCTGCTTGTAAATCCCTGACTTGCAAAATATACATGAAAATTTGCTGAAAGATGATTTTCTCGTTTCAGGCTATTCCGTAGGCGTTTGCTTCCTCAAGATCCGACGAAAATAGGCAACTCCGATAATACCAACTCAACGGTTGATCAAGGAAGTCCCAATGAATCAAACGACGAAAAGAACAACAAGCTATCACGGATCCAAAACCTTATCCCCCAAAGGTCGCGGGAATCTGTAGGTGCGAAATGAAGCGCGGGAGCTTGCTAAAGCAAGACGAAGCGTGGGAGTTCGTAAGCGCGGAGCGATGCAGCCTTAACCCAATGATTCGCGGGAATCCGTAGCCGCGAAGCGAAGCGCGGGGGCTTGCTAAAGCAAGAAGAAGCGAGGGAGTTCATAAGTGCAGAGCGATGCAGCCTTAACCCAATGGTTCGTGGGAATCCGTAGGCGCGAAACAAAGCGCGGGGGCTTGCTAAAGAAAGATGAAGCGAGGGAGTTCGTAAGTGCGGAGCGATGCAGCCTTAACCCAATGGTTCGCGGGAATCCGTAGGCGCGAAACGAAGCGCGGGAGCTTGCTAAAGCAAGATGAAGCGTGGGAGTTCGTAAGCGCGAAGCGATGCAGCCTTAAACCAAAGGTTGCGGGAATCCGTAGGCGCGAAACGAAGCGTGGGAGCTTGCAAAAGCAAGACGAAGCGTGGGAGTTCGTAAGCGCGGAGCGATGCAGCCTTGACCCAATGGTTCGCGGGAATCCGTAGGCGAGAAACGAAGCGTGGGAGCTTGCTAAAGCAAGATGAAGCATGGGAGTTCGGAAGCGCGTAGCGATGCAGCCTTAACCCAATGGTTCGCTGGAATCCGTAGGCGCGAAAAGAAGCGCGGGAGCTTGCTAAAGCAAGACAAAGCGTGGGAGTTCGTAAGCGCGGAGCGATGCAGCCTTAACCCAATAGTTCGCGGGAAAGCGTGGGCGTGAAACGAAGCGCGGGAGCTTGCTAAAGCAAGATGAAGCGTGGGAGTTCGTAAGCGCAGAGCGATGCAGCCTTAACCCAAACCTCGCGGGAGTTAGAACTGCGAAATGATGCAATAACCAAAAATACCTTTCCATAGGGAAACCGACTTCTCCATAGGAGGTATCAACAACATTCAATGAAATCCATCTTGTTGATTCAATCACAAGGAAAAGACCAGATGTTGGATTAAAAGGACCTCACTAAAACACGGGGCATTCAATGGAGTCTCCAACGTCATAACTGATCGACAAAGCAAACGAAAATTGAGCTATAGAAAAAATTCTTCTCATAATGAAGACTAGTGACGACCTCCAGAGCTGAGGCACACATAATCAAAGATTATCCAAAGAGAAACAGAAAATGATCACATATGCGTATTTCGCAAACGTGAAATACCATACACCATCATATAAATCATCAAAATGATAGCATTCAAAATCTATAGTCGGCTTAGTCGATTATTTGATTTATTCGAATTTGAATGTCGTATTTGTACAAATAGTGTCCAGTGAGTTATGAACCGCTAAGTAGAAAGATTCTGTGCAGATACTTCATTCAGGTCAAAAATAAAATATACTATAATTCATTTTCTAATGATTGAACTAATCCGCTATCGATATGGACGACCGATAGTGAAGTTTAAGTCCTTAATCGTGCAAATACTTGTTACAGAGCAGGTATCACGAAGTTCAAAACACAATTTTCTATGGCAAACAAAAAGCTACGACGGAATCTCAATGCAAATTGTATTCATTTCGAAGCCCGCATTCCTCGCAAGCAAAAAATACAAGCTTCGAGGGGCAAATGTTAACCCCGTTTTTAGAACGCGGTTCACAACGAAAAAGAATTCACGGACAACGGCACTCCGTGCAGCTAATCAAGTCGTTTCCACGATCGGGTTAATTAAGTCGTTCGTTTGCGACAAGTGGTCGGCGCGATATAAGTCAAGTCATCCGCACCATTTGAGTCGTTCACAACAACATGCATCGAACCGTTGGCAAATGTCTACGACGTTCATCAGTCCTTCACATGATTCATACAGTAAATGCTTCAGGACGTCGGATTGATTAATGTCGTACTAGTCAACATTTAGCCATGTCATTAGTGCGTTAAGTCGCGACCAAACAGTTCGTGCCATTTGGACGTTCGTGCGACCTGCTATTTTGTTTCACACGACATGCTTTGTACGACATGCTCTCTTATCATTAGCCATGGTGTACAACATGCTTGACACTACATACCATCATGTCATGAGCACCTCTAAACCAAGTCGTTTTCATAAGCTAAAGGAAGGCTCATTCATGTCGCAAGCTCATCAAGTCATAGGTCAGCATGTCGTTGGACCCATAAAAACAGCATTGCCAGCCAACACGTACAAAAGTGGAAACCTGGGAACGACTGATGATACATGAGTTTAAATATACAAGTGCATGGACGCGTGGACTCTGAAGGAATTACATTGGATAATACATACTAGTTACTTTCTTTCGGGTGTGAAGGACACGTGTCTAGGTCCCAAGTCGTTGCTCAAGTGGGAATTAAGCCGCAAGTTCTCAAGCCGGTGTCCATTGCCCGAACTCAGTCATGTCACATGTCGCTGGGAGGTGATTCATGTCGTATGGGGACTTCTGCATGTCGATTAGGGGAGAGCGATCATGCCGCAAGTTCATCATACTGCTAAGCTACATAAACTCATGCCGTATGTGTGCATGTCGCACAAACTTCAATGCCGACAGAATCATGGCGCAACTCTTGGATAGCTCACAGACAACTATAAAGTGAAGCAACCAGCTGTGCCAGCTCAAACTGTTAAAGTACAAAACTCAGAAATCGTTATTCAGACGGGTTCAGATAAGGAGTTTACATTAATGTACAAGGCGTTTGAAAGATCTACAAAGGGCACGTGGCTTTGGGTATTTAAGTTATTCAGGTTATATACTTGTTGAACGAAATAACTTGGCAAGGATCCAATCCGTTATACACGTTAAATCGTTATTATATAAGCAGGGAATCATGTCGTACAATAGCAAGGACTTACAGTGCATTCAAGTCGCATGAAGTCTGCATGGGATATGTATAAGATGATAACTGTTTTAATGATACAATAAGCTGGAGACAATCATAAAACATTTGGAGCCAGCTGTACATGTTTATGACGTTGACAAGACTTGAAGGAGAATATTATTTTAATGGCGCAAGTCATAAAAGTCATCCCGCGAGACTCATATTCCATGTCGTGAAACAGTTAAGAAGCAAGGCATTCACAAGCATGGGTACTCATGTTGTTTATGCTTTAAGTGAGTCATGTCGAAGTTGAGTCATATCGAAATTGAGTCTTGGCGTTTTCAGCATAATTACAGAATTGCCACCCAGGCCAAAATCACCTATAAATACCCCTCATAATTCATTTGAAAAGGGGGAACGAAATTTCATTCCAAGGGGGAGACTCTACCAAATTGAAAACTCATCTACATCTTCTCTAATGACGTCCATGGATTCAACAACACTTTTCTAACTTCATGGAGGGCAAATCTAAGTCAACGATTAGGATAGCTCTCCACAATTGGACCTAAGGATCTTCAGTCTCATTCAACCTACATAGAAACTCTCTCAAACACCATTCAAAGGATCTCCAATCTTCTCTAATCCATCCCGAAGTTGAAAATGAATGCTAATTCACTATGAAGTTCATTGGGAAGGATGAAGGCACCTAAGTGATCAAATATTGTTCACAAAGCTAAAGGCCTCTCCACTTTTCTTCGCCGAATTTTAGTGAAATTAAATCATAAAGAGAAGAATGAATGTAATGGGGGAATTTTCATATGTTGTAAGCATGAATATCATAATGAGAATTGGTTAAAGGTGGATGTAGATTCATAGCGAATCGAACCACTATAAAAACTCTTTTGTCTTCTTATTGCTTTTTACTTTTGTTTTGTGTTTGTGGACTCACAATTTCATACCATTTATGTGGTGACGTGCTTTTCCAGCATCAATTGGTATTTGTGCCATTTTTGATGCAAACACGCGCCAGAACAAAAATGCACTGGGACACCTGGGAAGTGCGCCCATGTCGAGCCCATATCTGGAGAATTCTGGACAGTTCCCTGATGACGTGTCTTTCTAATCTGAGTGGTTCTGATGGTTTCTAATCTAATCTAAAGGTCCTAATTCACCTAATACAGCTATAAATAAACACCTAACCCTAACCCTATTCTCATTTAACCCTAATCCATGGCGCCTCCATGCTACTTGTCTAACTCAAATTAATTGAGCTTTTCTTCTTCAATAATCAAAGAAGATGTTAATCAAGATCATATTTTCTACAACAACGCCTAATTCTCTTTTCTAAGAATCCTATCACTATGAGTTTGTGTTACTTTCACATAAAATTAAATTAAAAAGTAAGTGCGATAAGTTTGTAAATTGGATCTAATGTATATGCATGTAAATAAGATGAATCATATCAATTTTTGTAATCTTTTATCCTTCAGATTCATACCAAATTGCTATTATCATATGCCTATCTGATCTATTTTGTCGTTATTCACTTCACATGCCTATTTATATGTTTATGCCAATTTTGATTTTCTGATTCTCTCCCCTTCTTCTTTTCCTTTTTCTTTTGAGATTAGGCTAACTTCAAGCCTAAGCATATTGCTTTGAGATTTACGTACAAATAACGTTGGGATGATTTGGAAAAGTTGGGAACAACGTAATAAAATGAGACTTAGCATAAATTGTTAATAGCTATGGAAATTGGTTTGAGCATAATTTGGTATAACTTGTACACATGAGATTATAGGCATTACTTGGATTAAAATATAAACATAATTTAGACTGGAAATTACAAGTAATTGGAATATATTATAATCCAAGATATGAAATTGGGACTTGAATCAAGAAAGTGATAATGAACGCCTAAGACACGAGGTTAGATTCGGATTGCTGTATAAGTCTGGCCGGAACCGCCTGGCATATCCAGCAACCGCAAACAGTAATTTAATGCGAGAGGTCAAAGGCCGAAATTAGGTGCGTAATAATGCAAACACACGAGGTTGATTTGGATTGCCGTATAAATCTGCCCGGAACCGCCCGACATATCCAGCAACCGCCAATGGTAATCTAATTTGGGAGGTCTTGCAAGATTACGTTTATAATGAATTAATGAACACTTAACCAATATAAGACATGTGGTAAGACATGGGAATAATAAAGGGTTAAGTGGGTAACATGGGTAGCATGTGAAACGTAATTAAAGCACTTAACTGAGATGAGACATGTGATAAGACATGGGGATAAAAGGGGTTAAGTGGGAATTCCTAGTGGGGACCAAGCTTAGGAAGGAAGCTTGTGTCCAGTGTGTGGACCCTTTTCAACCAGTAACCCATTTTAGTATCTATATGAGCTCGAACTAGGTCGACGACAGGGACATGCTTACCGTGGTTGATTGTAAGAGCTCAATAAAGAGTTAGCGATGGTAGTTCAAGTCCAATGGAGTCATATGCGTGGGTCCGAGCTGGTAGGTATGACACTGTTGCATCGTGCAGGTATAATCTGTGCATTACAGTAATACCGAGGTTGCCACATTAGGGAGTGATACACCCTATTGTGGGACCAGCACAGGTATCTACGAGGTTAGGGAGCCGATCGAATGGGAAGGATAGTGGGTACATCTAGTTGGGATAGGAGCAAGTTGGCACCTATGATAGTAACTAGAAGTACACAAAACTACAATCATTATATTTGTTTAAGAGGAAACATCTTTTAGTATGTAACTAGTATGTTGGTACGGTGCAGAGCATATCTTATAGTGGTTAGGAGCGCAGTCGATGTTCTATCTTGCTTATCTTTTTTACCTTGTCATATCTACTTATGTTATAGTCATCTCTTATATCTAGTTTATGTTCTTATCCTGTTACTTTACTGATTATATTTTAAACTCACTGGACTAGCCAGACATTATGTCTGACCCTTTTTGTTTTGCCTCTTTTCTTTGTCCCCCCAAGGTCCTCTGGGTGGGACTAGTGAAGCTTGACTCGGATTCTTTCTTCTTGAAGTGCTTGGAAGTGTTGAAAGTAATGCTCAACTTTCTCTCTTTTTAATTATGGCTATTTGGTGTGGGATTATGGTTTTGCTTTTATGTATTCTGATAATAATTTTGTTCAAGATGGATATTTGCGTACTTGGTTTTAGTAACTGATTTTGATGTTGTAACTAGGCATATTTTGCTTTTCCGCTGCAATGAATAAATTTTGAGTTTTTAAGTACCATTTTATATATCTGTCTTATGATGTTCTATTCTATACTCTTATAATGCTCAATGAAAGTTAATGCATTCCCTTAATGAGTGACATTAATGGACGTGGGGTGTCACATGTACTGGTTTATGCATATTATCGATTTTCATCAATTTACAGCAAGTATATGCAAATCACCCTTTTTATCAATTTACATCAAGTCTAAACATGTGCATGTTATCCCTTTCCCAAATTATAGTGAAATAATCGCCAACTTAACAACATGCTTAAGTTCCTATTTTTATGTCATTCATTCTTACACCAATTATACGCACACTCTAATCGGATATAGCCTACGCTTCTAAAGGCATCGCCTTAGAGTAAATAAAAAGGAAAAACAGAGGAAGGAGAATAGAACTAAAACAGATAGGCAAGACTGGAAATAAACTAAAACATAGAAACGGGGAAAAGGAAGATGGATACATATAACTTTTTAATTTCACAACAGTAAAGGCTTATATTTACTTATCACAACGGCATAGGTGATTAACAGTGAAAAACATGTATAGAAATTATCTTTTAAACAATGCAGATCCTAACCCAATTTTATTTAACTGTCATGTTATAGTCTAAGAAATTAGATCTAAAAATGACAGGGAACTCACAGCGGGTCTTGGTGAAGAAGAGATTTATTATCTTATATATATATATATATATACATACATATATATATATATATATATATATATATATATATATATATATATATATGACACCCCACGTCCGTTAATGCCACTCTTTAACAGAATAAATTAAGCTTCATGAAGCGTTGTAGGTAAGCAGAACAGAATCTCACAAGTTAGATATAAAATAGCAGCAAAAGTTTAAAACCTTATTTTTCAACAGAAAACATCGTGGTGTTAAATCCAGTTACAACGTCAGACTAAAATACTGGAATGAAATACCTCAAATAAAAACATCTGTCTTGCGTTAAAAACCATCAGAGTAGAGAAGTAAAAAGCCATATTATCCATAAGTAGCCATAAACAAGTAGACAAGAAGTCAAAGTAGTACATCAAAGGAATTCCAAATCCAAGCAGAAACAGAAGAGAGAATCCTTATTAAGCTTGAGCATTCCCACCGTGAGAACTTGGGGTGAAGGAATAGAGAGAAAAGGAAACAAAACTGGTCAGAATTAAGTCTAGCGAGTACAATTTATTTTAGCATATAAATAAGTAAAAGTATCATGATAGGCACATAAACTAGATGAGAGATAATAATATCATTTAACAAATACGAACAACATAAGAAAAATGAATTGAATAGATTATGCCTCTCAAATACTTTTCTCTGCACCAATACTAGTATAACAGATATGATCCCAACAGAAACACGATGGTAGACTTAGGTATACTTTAGTAATGGGTTTTACCCCAAACAGTAATAACAGGTACCCAAACAGAAATAATGGTTGTTACCCCAACAAGAAACAATGGGCAGTTAAACAGGCAAGACATGATGTACCCTAATTACTACCCACAATCGATTGGCTCCCTATCCCATAAATACCCTGTGCCGGCCCCATAGTAGGATGTATCACTCCAAAAAGTGGCAATCCCCAGAAGGACATAGACCTATTTACCGGTGTTTTAACAGCTTATTTTCCTAAGAAATGCAGACTCATGCATGCATATGACTCCATTGGAACGCGCTATCAGAACACCTCCACCCGAATGGACCTCTTACAATCAACTCTGTAAGCGTGCCCTGACCCCTACCTAGTGCGGGGTCCCCCTTTGTTACAAGAATGGATTACTAAGTGATATGGGTCCCACGTAACAAATGACACAAGCCACCCCCTAGTCTTATATCCCCAACTACTAGGATTTTGACATGTTATGCCTAACAGATTACCAAGGCTGCATAACCCCAACAGATAAAACAGGTTAAGTCTATCGGCTTCGTATAACCACCACAGATTTAACCGATTTACTTAGCCCCTCCCACCCACTGATTCAAACAAGCTTACTTAACCCCCACTATTTATCATGTCATATAACCCCAACAGATTTAAAAAGGTTAAGTATTACAGGTTAACATGTTCATATAACCCCTAGAAGATCTAAACAGGTTTCACGTGTTGTTTAAAGTTTCATTACATGTTTCTTTTGATCTATAAATTAAGCCTACCAATTTATATGCCCCAAACCATAAGTCATAATTCATAGGATAGTTTTTGTGGCACCCCACATCCATTAATGTCACTCATTAAGAGAATGCATTAAGTTTCGTGAAGCGTTATAGGTAAAAAGAAACAAAAATATTAAAAGACAGATATAAATATAACAGCGGGATTTTAAAATTTTATTTAAAACATAAGCCAAAAAATCGTGATCCAAAATATCACAAGTCTGGATCTACATAAAACCCATTACAATAATATAAAACTTCTATCTTGTACCATAACAGTACAGAAGTACAGAAAAAGCATAATTCACTAAAAGAAACATAGCCATAGTAGTAAGGACAAGAACTTGAGCAATACTTCAAAAGCAACTCCTAACAAGACAATATACGAGTTCAGATTAAGCTTGAATATTCCCACCTTGAGAACCTGAGGGGAAACAGAAGAAAGAAGAGGAAACAAAAAGGTCCAGACATGAAGTCCGACGAGTCCAGTTACTTTTAGCAAGTAAATAAGTAAAAGTATCATGACAATCATATACGATGGATAAGAAAGATAACATCATAAAAGGTAATCAAGACAAGGTAAACATGATAGAGTGTATACGCTTCCCTAATAATTAATCTGCACTAATACTAGTATAACTAGAAAAAGATGATCCCCAACATGTGTTAGATGGTAGACTTAGGCATACTTCTTGTGAGAGGTTTTAAACACCATACAATCCCTAGACATCCTAACCTAATAGGCTCCTAAACTTTACTAGATTCTAGATGTACACTAAATACTACCCTAATCGATCGGCTCCCTAGTCCGTAGATACCTTGTGTCGGCCCCACTTTAGGAGGTATTATTTCCTAAATTGGCAACCCTTCGTTGATGTGCCCAACTATACCTACAGGTTCCATGGTTGTCTTATCTCCCTCTGCCCGGCCCATGCACGCACATGTAACTTCTACAAAATAGGTCATTTGCTTCGCTTGTTTACCTCCTGTTGCTTCGGTTCAGCAACAGAAGCAATTGCAGATGATGCAACATATCAAAATCTGTTGCTTCGGTTGTTCAACCGAAGTAGAAAAGCCACTTTTTTGCTTCAGTTGCACCAACATTGGAGGCAAAAATGTGCACCATTAGCTAAAAACGTCTCTACTTGTTGCTTCTGTTATGTTTACAACCGAAGCAAAAAATCACTCCAATTTTTAAACCTAAATGCAAATCAATATAATTCTCATCTATGAAGCAATATAAATATATATATATACATATCAATGAAAACATTCCTCACTTGCAATTACATAATCAAACTTGGTAACAACGTAAATTGGACAATACAATGCATAAATAAATATAATTCATTGACTGGTCAATAATCCATATATTTGACAACAACATAATAAAGAACAATATATTTCAGTGAGCATTATTAATCAAGTCTTAATACAACAAACAATATATTTCACTAAATGTTATTAATCAAGTCTTAATACAACAAACAGAACATCTAATAGCACAAAAGTCATAAAAAACAAGACGCATCAACTATTTATAGAAACCTGACTCCACATGGGATGACATTGCTCATATTTCATTAGCATTTGGCCTCAAAACCTTCTAAGCTACCATTCTCCGTTGTGTCAGAGATGAAGAATATTGAAATATTTGATGTAGCCACTCAATTGCATTACCTACAAATATGATACAAAGCATTAGAATGTTACTAAAATTAATTTGTATATTAAATTCCAACAATGTAGAGCACAACATATAATCTTGTTGTTTCATAATTAAATTGCAAGTTCAACTATTAATCTTGTGATAGTTTAAATATCTATATTTAAATAACCTAACATAAATTTCCAAACTTCTTATATTGCTAGGCGCAAAAAGCAGCTTTTGCAGTTCTGAAAGTTTGAAGAAAATATATATCATTAAAAAGAACTTCGAGTTAATAAAAAGATAGGGATCTCACAGATGTGTATTAGTAAAGTTATTGCACTAGTGTTCAGGTTTAAGTCTAATTCCATGACTAAAGCATTTGAGGCTTGCGCATGAACTTGTCTATTTCTGGCATACAAAAAAAAAGAGAAAAAAAGAATATATGTATTCATTAGCTCAAGAATATACTGATTACAAATTACAGCAAATTCTTGTTATGAAAAAACTAAAAATCACTTCACTGAAAATTGACAAGTTACAAGAAGTTAAAGACAGTCAGCAACATGCACTGTAACCTTTGAAAATTGACATGTTACAACATTTGAAAATTGACTGTTAGTTAAGAACTAAAATTCCCTTAATTTTCAAACATAATTGTTTTGTTATTCCTATGTAACTTGCTAACATTTACATTTAGTATTATGCACTACAACTTAATATGGGAATATTGCAGTTTGTCCAAAAGATGAGATTATATATTATTTAACTAAGATGAATATTATAACTGCAAACAAGTCAGCATGAAACGATCTAGAGAATTCTTACACTTCTCATGCATACTTCTCCAAAAGGAAGCAAAGGCCCACTGCCATAAATCAGACAGAAAAATCCCTGAAACAACACATGGAACCATAGCCGTCCAACTACTACGTTGAATACCAACCAGCTTTTAGTGAAGAAGTACACATTTTGCAAAATAGAGAAATTATATGTACATCTGTATATAGTAAGATGATCATGGAAGAAGGTAGAACAACATTCATGAAACAATAGACCTAGATTGAATGCACCAAACTGCATTGAATTTCTTCTATTTCCTATTTGCTAGGCCATTGAAGTAGAAGATAAAAATAATTCAATTGCTTCAGCCATAGTATTCTCCTATTTATAAGCAAACAATACGTAAATGGACCAAATAACCATAACAAGATCACAAATACAGTATGGAGTCTATAACAATAATTTGACATGATATATGTATTGTCTTATCATGTATTCCACTTTTAAGCAATTAATTAATTTCAAGTTGTTATGAATTGATAAATAAGCACTATATTTTCAATGCTAATTATCCAAAAATAAAAACATAGTGAGAGCACAAAACTTAGCGAGGTTGGAATATCAGCATATCAAATACCACGCATTATAATATTCATTATTATCCTCATTATTTTTTTATTGTTCTGACAACATTTAAGCTATGTTAGCAATATTTACCAACAACAACTAATTCATAGAAATGGTAACAACTAAGTAAAAATAAAAGGCCGATGGATTCCAAACTCTTACTGACATGCAAAGCTTGTCGATAGATTCTAAAATCTTACTAACATGCAAAGCTTAAAACTAAGCATCATCATATAGAAACCATAGGATTGTTAGATGCTCAAACCAAAGCATATTACTTTTCATGATGGTCAGGCACAAAATAGATAAGGTGTTGGCGAACCTAAAATGTACAAAAAAATAAATAAATCTACCTTCAGCGACTTATCTACCATTCAAGATTAGTTATCATAACTCCATTTTAGCATACACAGTTCGAAAAAAATCAAATACCACTTAGACCATTCCAATTTCCAAACCATTGGACAACCGGTGCAAATTACAGTGGCCTTGTTGAATCTCGATGGAGTAAAGCCGCAGTAGACAAACCCCGTTTTCAACAAGTTCATACAGAGAAATATGTTAAGATTGAAGGAGTGGAGTAAATGAATAAAAAATAAAAAAATAAAAGTTTAAAATATTGAGATTTGCGAAGTTACCGAATGAGGTGGAGACATATAAAAATCAAGATATTGTCAGATTATTTAATGAAAATAAGCAGAGAATAGACCACGCTATTACTGGAGAAATTATGGACACAAAAAAGAAGTTATTGGCGACCCTTGGAGGATGATAGCATTTCATTTTTCTATGCAGGACTGTGTAGTAAGAGATGCCATAGGAACTGGGTAGTTAATCTTAATGTAGCAGGAGAACCAACCACCAAACAAAAAGGCTTTACTATGAAAGCTTTAATTCACTACCAGTATTTATTTAGTAAACAACACTCTTTGTAGTCTTGAAAAATAATATGTAAGAAAATTGTTGTAGAATAAGACTTATTTCTTAAATGACAGTGTTCTCTTCCAGTGTAAAGGATGACGCAGCCACGAAACAAAATTACTTCGCAAAACAATACAACACAGATGAATCAAGTCTGCTGCAATAAAATGCAGATAAATCGAGTTGAGGCGTAAAAAAGATCTATAAAAAAACACGAGATGAAGAAGGAAAAACAAAACACACGAAAAGCGAAATCAAATCTGTTGCGTAATATGCCAAGTACACGGGACGAAGAAGAAAAAACAAAAAACAAAACATACGAAAAATGAAATCAAATCTATTGCGTAATTCACCTTGATTACGTCCCACTGGTAGAAACTCTCCCAGATTTGAGGTCTTCAAATAATCTCGAATCACCTGAAATTAGCTCCATAAATTGTTGACGATCAAAATTGTCGCAAACACCAAAGATTCTGTATTACTAGGAATTAATAATATGGTCTCATAGACAAGACATATTATATAACATGAAATAAAATATAAACGGTAAATGACACAAGAGATTTATAGTGGTTCGGCCTTAGTGAAGGTCTACGTCCACTTTGAAGAGGTGTAGAGATTTTATTAATCACTTTGAAAGATTACAAAGTTGAGATCCTCTCATTACATATGTGGACTATTATGCAAAATAGTCATATTTGCAAGAAATAATTAAATGGACAAATTTGCCCTTCTTCTTCCTCAAAGAGGAGATGCCATTAATGAAGCTCTATGGAGGTCTCAAGGTCCAAGAATCTCCCCCTTTTGAAATGTGAGGTAGTGGGGTATTTATCGGAAGTGGTTAGGTAGGGGTTAGGTAGGAGTAGGTAGAAATGGGGACCATCTACAGGAAATTCGCGCCTCCAGCTTTCGGCCTCGGAAAATTCGTACCTGGGTGGAGGTACGAAATTTCGCACCTGCTAGGTGCGAAATTTCGCTCCTCCCAGGTACGAGATTTCATACCTGCTAGGTACGAAATTTTGTACCTTCCAGGTATGAAATTTCGCACCTTGGCAGGGTGCGAAGTATGTTTGGCGAGGGCCATTAGTTGAGGCATGTTAGTTCTTTTGCTGCGTCGAAGCTCCTCAACATGAAGTGAAGTAATCCACTATTCTGCTGGTCCGAAGTGAAGGAATCTGAGCTTCCAACATGGAGAAAATCGGCTGAATCGGGCGGTTCCCACAATTTCGACCTAACCGGTTAGGTCGATCGCCGCCGGGACTGTGGGGCCCCGGCCCCCACCGGCGCTGCGCCCGGACCCGCTTGACGGCTCTCCTTCGGCTCAGATGCAGACAGATACTGATAGAGGTTGCGTCCGAGGGATGCGACATCCTGCTAATGGCCAGATTCGAGTCTTCTGATACTGGCCCTCGGATGATATTGGCGACACCTCTAGGCTGTAATATCACGCGAAATGTTGATTCGAGCGTGTCTTGAGTACTTTTGTTGACCGGACCAAAAGGTCGGTTAATATTTGCCCCCCAAAGTACCTATTGTCTTGACATGATGTGCTTTGGAATGAAAGTTGAGAGGATGGTTGGGTTGCGGATTTATCCTGCAAGTTATAGGAAAGACATGTTTGTTAGTGGGCACGCTCATTGGGTAATCGTGAGAGAGCCGCTGTTGGTTTGGTGTCGTACTCGCATTTCTTAGTAGTCGCATAGTGCCGCCATCACGCGTTTTAAGCGGCTTGACACTTGCGGGGATATGCGTATGCAAGCGCTTTGATGATTGAGCATTTGGTGAGTACGCAAGTGGTTGTTGAGTCGTGCCTTGGTAGCTAGGGATTCGAGGATAAGTGGATGTAGCCGTATTTAGGTGTACGATCTCGAATTCCGATCTTGGAACGTTCGTTTGGGGCATGCCGAACCCCTGATTGTAGTTACTTCCTTTCTCCTCTTCTCCGGATAGAAAATCATCGTAGGGCATGAAGGATGCCAAAATACTTCTTTTGTACTTTGGGTGTTCGAGGTGTTGTTAGGTTTTCGGGAGAAGGGAAGAGAGATGTGGAAAGTAAGATGGCTTTCGGATTTGATACCCAAGAGCATGGAGCGGCGGATCTTGGGAAACGAGATTAGGAATTTGGATAAAGGTTGCCAAGCCTGCGTGAATACGGGATTGAGCTTTGTGCCCCCAAATGCTTATTAAATCTTTCACGCTCTTTAAGAGTTCGAATCTTGGTTGAGGAGACGACAACTAAGCCGACGTGCGAGAGCACGAGAGATAACTTAGCACTCCCATGATTTTGTCGAGCCTTGTCTTCGATCTTGAGTTTGTAAACTTGAACCTTTGCATGGCGCCATATGTGCGGACAGTGATTAGTGATTTTTGGCCTCACGACGTAGTCCTCAAGGAATGGACCAGTTTGATTGTCAGCTTGAATGTTTGTGTAAGATATCGACACACAGTTAAGCGGTTATTCTTGGGATCTGATTAATAACCTAACCATGACGCGGTCACATCTTAACTTAGACGTTGCACTGGCAGTTGGTGATGGCCGTGGCGTTAGTTGTGGAGGCTAAAGGCTGCCACCATGCTCCGGAGTATTAGTTTTTTGTGGAGTCTGGGTACTGATGGAAGACGAGATGCCTCCATGGCTTGAACTTTGGCTCCGGATTTCTTCCGTTGTGAGGTGAAGGTGCTCTAAACACGGCGGCTCCACCGGATGCTGTGAAGATGATGCCAGTGCAGAGACTTAAGGGGATCTGATCGGGTCTTGAGATCGCCAGGCCGGTGCGACAATCCCTAGAGGTTTGCCCCAGGACCGGGTACCCGCTAAATTTTGCTCGACATCAGGGATGAGCTAGTAAGATCGGATCGTTGCTCAATGTTTCATGTCTGGTCGGTAATTGGGGTTGAACGTAACACCATTGGTTCGCGAATGATTCTGAAAATGAACTTATTCGGACTGATTGCTCAGATACGCAAGATGCGGGCATATGGTCGAGTCGTTAGTCTCTAACCCAGTTATGTTAGGGTCATTAACCGATTTGAAGAATGGTGATGACGTTTTACCGGTAACTACTGCCCTAGTTATCCAAACTAGGAGTCGTCGCCGCGTTTCGATGCGATTGTAGGTATGCATCGAGGGGTGTGAGTTAGCTTCATGTTGCGTTTAAGTATGAGTTTGTTGGCAGGGCGCTGAGACTTTGCGAACCCAATGAACCGGCCATGGAAACCCGAGAACTTGCCCTGAAATATGGATTTTTTATTTTGCATATTAAGAATTTATCTAAGTTCTCTAGTTCCTCGGGGAACCGGTGGTTATATTGCTCCCTCCATCCTTTGGTACGAGCTTTTAAGCCCGGTCTTCCTAGTATTTGTGGGAGGTTAGAGGTTTCCGAGACCCGAGCTTTTGGGTATGGATCATCCTCGGGGCGAGGAGTTCGTTCTTCTTTAGAATAGTTGCCCCGAGGGCTGTGGCGATGGAAATGCCAACGCGGAAGTTGGTGGGGATCCTCCTCAGGTCTTGCGATGAGTAAGTTAGTGCAAGGATAAGCGGGGGATTTCCCCAAGCTCGAGAACTTGCTAACTGAAGAGGATGTGAGTGATGAACCCTCAGAAGTCAAATAGTTGCTTCTTGTATTGGGAAGCCCCGCTTGGAGTGGAGGCGACGCCAGGCTTTGCCCCCATGCTTCCTCAAGTGTCCAAGTCCCTGTTTCGGTTGGAGTTACAGCGGGGGCAATCTGGAGTAACAGGAGAACACGTGACTTCGGGATCCCATATTCGTATGAGCCTCTTTTAGAGGAGGAGAAGCTGTTGGTTGACCGAAGTGACAGGCACAGCTGATGTAAGCATGCAAGCAATGCAAGTTGAGGTGGAGGATAAGGAATCCTAGCTGGTGGCAGAGTCGGAGGAGCCAGAGGGGAAGACGGACGGGATGAGGCTGCCATAAAAGATGATCGGGAAAAGTCTAGTCAGGATTCCCGGGAGAAATCTTCTATTGTGGTGGCAAAGAGGTAGGTCGATGCTGAGGCGGAGAAGGAGAGGGCCTCTGAGTAGGCTAAGAATAAGGATAGCCGCTGGTGACGCCCGCTAGAAGAGGGCGAGAGGACCCTTAGCGCACTTGTAGCGGATGCCATTATGTGGCTCCGCGCCAGGCACTTAGCTGATCAAAAGACAGCCGAAGGTGCTAAGAAGAGAGCGGAGTTCGACGCGAAGAAGGCTTGGGGAGACACCTATGTTGGATTGGTCCTTGCTTCTTACATCGTCCCTAAGCCGTTGCCATGTGTTGCTCTCGGGGAGGCTATGATGATTACAAGCGGCAAGGATAATGGAGGAAGGCGCGCGTCGATGCCTCATGAATCCATTACTCTTGTGGGAAGTAGAGTAGGAGGAAGCAGTTCTTAGAAGGAAAGGACACGTGTCTGTGAAATGGAATGTGAATTAGTAAAGATCGCATTTTGTGTTAACTGTTCGGATGTTCCTTCCATGTCTTCGGGCGTCCCGTACATGCATGGGCATAATTATTGTTACATTTAACAAAAAAGCGATTGTGAGTGTTGTGCCCTAGGCTGGTGATTCCGGGGGTGTGATTGAGTGCCGCGCTCGAGATAGTGCGCAGGCTTCTAGTAGATCTCCCTCAGCTCAGGAGACCCGTAGTTTGTGAAGCCTGGCCAGAATGCCTGCTGTTTTTTCTTGGGTTGCCCAGGGTTAACCTCAAGAGTAGCGAAGGAACATGACGTCGCATTATGCGGTCCGTCCGGTGTTAGCTCTCCCATCGTTCATCGGGTTGAGGCGAGCCCGCTGGCGTCGTCGTTCGCCGGGAAAGAGAAGCCCGAGTCATCAGCCCGTAGGGTCCGACCGTGGCCATGGGCTACCCATAAGCCTTGAGAGATTCGGGGATGTGAGGATTTAAGGTCGGCCTTTGTGCTGCGCCAAGTGCTCGACCACACCCGTAGTTCGAGAGGAGTTAGTATCGCTCCGTCTGGCTGTTGGGTGGTTTGAACGATTTATCCTCGGCCTCGGCTCTGGGCCGAGGTTCGAGTTTGAGGTTATTTATACTCGGTCGCGCCGCGGGCCGGCGACTCGAGTAGCGTTGCCGGCTCCCGTGCTCGGGGTGCCGGTCGATGCCAGTGTTGTTTGTCCTCGATGTTGGATCGAGGTTTGGAAGGCGGCACCGGCTCCCGTGCTCGGGGTTCCGATGCGGCGATCGAAAGTATGAACGCAATCTGTTTGTCAGGATTAATCAAACGCGTCATGCACGGAGTAGACATGGAAGGGAGACAAGAAACTGAACATCACTCCTACGGATATCTCTGGTAGTAGTAGCCTTTGCAATGCCTCGAATTGAAGGAAAGCAAAACATCGTTGGAAGGCCTGAATTGATTGTAAGGTAAGTTATGTAGAATAGAGGTAAGGATGCTCGTTGTTCCATGCCCTTGGGGAGTTCGGCTCCGTCCATGGTTGAGGGTTTGAAAGTTCCATCGCTGAGCTTCCGTTGCATGAGTGTGGGCCTTCCTATCAAGGGGTGAGGGCTGATGGTGGAGGAAAGACCCATTGTAAGACGAGGTTGACGATGTTGAGGTCCTTATGGCAGACTCTGGAGTTGAAGTATCGGGCTACTCGTTGCTGATTAAAGCTTGATCCAGGGGACCGGTTCCCGGGTCGGAGATGTTGATCCAGTGCAGCGCTCTCCTGTATACGAATTAGCTGTAATGGTTGACCATAGGTCGGATAAAAGTCATTTAGAAGGCTTGCAGTACTGGAGGCCTGATATCAACTAGATCGGTGCAAAAGGCGACCCACGTGAGGCAGGTTGCGAGGCATGGATGCTTATCGTTGCCATAGTCCTGATGAGCCGGAGGGACGATCTTGTGGGATTAATTGTTGGTCGAAGTTTTGTTTAGTGGGGATCTTTTGTGAATGTCGATTGGCTTGGAGATCCCATGCAGTGCGGATTTCTGATGAGCGTCGAGTGGCTCGAAGGTCCCACGTAGTGGGAAACCCCGATGAGCGTCGAGTGGCTTGGAGATCCTGTGCAGTAGGAATCTTTGATGAGCGTTGAGTAGCTCGGAGATCCCGTGTAGTAGGGATCTTTGATGAGCGTTGAGTGGCTCGGAGACCCCATGCAGTGCGGATCTCCGATGAGCGTCGAGTGTCTCGAAGGTCCCGCGTAGTGGGAACCCTCGATGAGCGTCGAGTGGCTCGGAGATCCTGTGCAATGGGAATATTTGATGAGCTTTGAGTGAATCGGAGACTCCGTGCGGATGAGTTCCTCAATGTTGCTCTGCAAGTGGCGAAACATGTTTGTGTTGTATCTGCGGATGCTATAGAACCGACAATATCCTGTAGAGTCCCTTGGTGTGCTCGTCGGACGTTTAGGTCCTGGCCTTTTGCGTGGTTGGGGATTGCAGGCTGCGAGATGGATTTTTCCGGGGGTGTCCCTGAAAGCAGTATAGCTGCGGAAAGAAGGAATTCGAAGGCGTTTCCCTTTATTGTTGCGACTACCTTTGACGCTGCCGGCGTGAGCAAGATTGCACAGAGTGATGGAATCGGAGTTATTGGAGTTTTAGGCGTCATCACGAGGTAGGATGTTGAGGGTAGGAGCTGGATCCCTTTATGCTAGATTTTGGAATAGGAAGTAGTCGGCATTCGTGTTGAAGATTTTCTGAATCCTTGACTGTTTTTTATCGGTCCATGCCCCAAGTTTGGAATCAGGTGGCATGCCCTTTGTAAGTTGGACGAGCGTGGCTCGAGGAGTGGGTTCCTTGACTTCGGCAAAGGCGGTGTTGGATTTTGCGGGATGTCCTTTGATAGTTCACAGGTGCCTTGGTAACTGTTTAAGACTAAGTGGATGTCTCTGTCCATCTTGGATTGCACGACCAGTCTTTTGGCGAGTTAGGAAGTCGGGAGAACCCGGATAGAGCCGTCTTGGAGAAGGACGAGGAAGCATGTGCAATTTATGGCGTCGACGATGTGCAATGAATCCATGTTCCATTTGTGGAAGTTAATGAAGCTTTGAAGATCATGGCTACATCAAGTATGGAGTAAGTTTTGGCATGTCGGAGTGCTGGTGCCATTTGGTATTAGGGCTAGCCGAAGAGAATGGATTACGCCTCGTCCAGCTTTCGCAAACGTCGTGGGCGTTCCCTTGCGATTTCCTTACGATCCCACGGATCGTGTCTGCGACAGTCGGAGGTTGGGCTACCGCCGCATTATAGAGGTCGTGATATAGTCCTGGACTTTGGAGCCTAGCGCACTTTTTTGGCGGAGGGTCTTTGGAACTCTGTGAGTCTCCAACTTCGGTTGCATGATGTTGTGGAAATCGATTGAAGTGATCTCGGGCCCAGTTGGATGCTAGAAGCATAGGCGATGAGTATGGATTCATAGCAGCTTGAGTCTGCCTAGCGGAGGCTTGAGCGTCAAAGCCAGGGACGGCCGGGATGATGCGTTCCATTTTTGGTGGTGACCATGATATTGCCGAGGTTAGAGGTTAGTTGAGGCTTCATGGAATTCCATATGTGGGGTGTTGGAGTGTCAGGGCCACTCAGCTTTGTGCACGATCCTAGTGAATGGATAAGTCCTGGAGTGTACCGACGGATGACACCCGCGGTCTCTGACCCATTTCTGAAAGCAAGCAGTCGATCTTAATTGTCTGGAGTAGCATAGGTGCGGATCCTATTTTGTTGGAGCGCGGGTTGCTGGAATAGCGGGTCCATTACATTGATTAGCGCCCACTGGATTATGACGAGGAAGAGGTTGGTAGGAAGGAACTAGTCCGTCCTTGATGATTAAGCGGGAGCAGTCTCAGTACTGTGCCCCCTCGCTGCGTGTGACTTGTAGTTCGGTCGTCGTTGTCGTTGTCGAGAGCGTTGGTGTGAACGACGACGTCTTTAATGGGACTAAACCTCCTTTTTTGATGCGGCCCCCTCTGTTCGGAAGAGGAAGTGTTGAGTGAGGCGGAGTCGAGGCCGAGTGAGGCGAGTCCGAGTGAGATGGAGTCGAGGCCGAGGGCATCGAGGCGGAGTCAAGGCCGAGTACATCAAGTTGGAGTCGAGGTCGAGTGAAGCGAGGCTGAGTGAGGCGGAGTCAAGGCCGAGGGTGTCGAGGCCGAGTGTACCGACGGATGACACCTGCGATCTCTGACCCATTTTCGAAAGCAAGCAGTTGATATTGATTTCCCATAGTGGCACTGGTGCGCCTAGTGCTAACGTCCAATTTGGGAGTCGGATTATTGAGAGGAAGGTCCGTTGGATCCCAACTGGAGGGGCCGCATCTAGCGTAATTCTGACTCATGAAACAATGGGAGACGTACCATCTAAAGCTGCGTGCGTTGGTGCTTTAGCAACATTTCCAACTGCAAAGCCTGACCAATTGAAGCACATCGAGCTGGAATTATGTCGGGATTAGGGGTGCCCTCGAGTGTAGTGGAATCAGCACCATTCCGAGGAGTGGCGTCGGCTAGTCGGTTAGTTTGTGGGGTTTCCCCCCAAGTCCCGGGTCGATGGTGGAGGAGCATCGGTACTTGCCTCCGTAATGCATGCTTAGCCAGTCAGATCTGATGTGCTTCTCATCATGTACTCAATTCTGGCGAGAAAGGTATTGAAAGCTTCTTCCTAACGCTCGAGTCAAGCTTTCAAATTGGTGGCAGGATTCTTGATCATTCTTTTGATGCCCCCCTCGAGTGACATAATTCGATGGAGGTCTGGCTTTGGTATATCTGTCGAGTTTGGGCGAGCTGGTGTGCACCCGGATTCGGAAGTACTTTGGTCTGACGAGCTGCTGGAAGAGTGGGACTCCGGTTGGGAGTGGCGTCAGTTGGGCTCTTCTGAGTAGAAGGTTAGTTACACGGACCCGGTTTGTTACCGTGTTCCTTGGCCGTAAGTGATGATGGTTCGATCATCATCTCATTCCTGTCGTTGTTGATGTCGCCATGCGAATGTTGGAGCAGATGGCGATGTTTTTAATGAGACTGAACTTTCTTCCTTGGCGTGGGCCCTTAGGTTCGAAAGGAGAAATTTCCGATGCAGTGCGACGTGAGCGGGCGCGGTTGTGGGAAAGCTGAAGTAGAATGACGATGCATTGATTTTTTTTAAGTTTGCGCATAAGGTTGATGTTGATTTTCAACGCCCAGCGCAAAGAGTTGGATTCTCATATTTGTTCTTAAGCTTGTGAATCTGTGCTTGAGCCGCAGGAGCTTCGGGGTCCACAAGTGGAAGGAGATCCGTTTCCAGTGGGTCCTCCACCGCTCGGGGCTGGTGAGGGGTACCAGTGTCAATTGTGGCCAATGGGGATGAGCTTTAGGTTTTGCCGGAATCCTACTTAGTGCCGACGAGGGTCATGATGCTTTTCGGACGTACTGCTCAAGGCGCTTCTCACGGAAAAGCCTTTCGATTACATCTTTGATTTGACGATAGATTGTTTCCAAGTCCTCATTTAGCGGGGTGTAAATCTTGTATGTCAGGTGAGAACTGGGCTTTTTGGGTTCCGTAGAAACTTGGCCGTGGTTACGACCACCCTGCTTACTGCCATTCGGTCTTTGTTTGTAGGGGCCTGCCCCCTTGTCCTTATCAAAGAGCTTTACTACCAGTTTCCCTTTGACGTTGTCATTTATGGCACCCGCATGTGGATTGTTGGGATGGTCGGCTCTGGAGAGTCATTTTCGCCTCACCTCTTCTTGATATAAGTTTTGCCTAGCCTTCTCATGGAAAGAGTCGAGGATTTTTGGCTGCTTCTGATCGATCCATGCCCAAATTCGAAAGTAGGGAGGACACCTTTGGCTTGTTGAAAGGGTACAGTGCAGGGATCTGGATCCTTGACCTCGGCGAGCGCGACATTGAACCAGGAGAGGTAGCTTTTGAGTGACTCGGCGGGTCCATGGTATAGGTTAGACAAGGTGAGGGCATTCTTCGGAGTCGGGATGCACATTCTGAATTGCTTGACCAATTCTGCTGCTAGTTGGCCGAAGTTGTTAATGGAATCGAGTAGGAGGCGAGAGAACCATGACAAAGCGGTTCCTGATAAGAAGATCGGGAAGCACTTGCATTTGACCGGATCATTGCCCCGGCTCGAGTCCATTTGCCATTCATATTGATTTAAAAACGTACAGGGGTCGGTTGTGCCATCATAGAGCGGCATCTGTGGCATGCTGAAATGTCATGGCCATTCAACATCGTTTACTCTTCTAGTGAAAGGGTTGCGCCTAATGTGCGCTTCCCAAGGTTCATGCACATTCCTTCGTATCTCCCTCATGACCCTTCGGACCATGTCGGGAAGGTAGGTCGGATGAGGGTCCACCATTGGGTCCCATGGGTTTTGGCAAGGTTCCGGAGTTCGGGTACAAGGACGTCTTCCATGGCGGGTGAGAGAAGTCGAGGAGTTGTCGATGTTATAGCGTGGCCGAGTAAGGAAAATCGAGGCCGAGGTCCGCGGGAGGCGAAGTCGAGGCCGAACTAAGATTGAGTCAGGGCCGAGGTCCGCGGGAGGCGGAGGCGAGGCCGAGCTATGGTTGAGTAGGGGCCGAGGTCCGCGGGAGGGGGAGTCGAGGCCAAGGTCTGTGGGAGGAGGAGGCAAGGCCGAGGTAAGGTGGAGTAGGGGCCGATGTCCGCAGGAGGCGGAGTCGAGGCCGGAGAAAGGTTGAGTTGGACCCCTTGAGGCTCGAGGTTCTGAACCCAGTGGGGTTCGAGTTTCAAACCCGTAGGGGCTCGAAATTCGAACCCGGAGGGGCTCGAGATTCGAACACGGTGGGGCTCGAAATTCGAACCTGGTTGGGCTCGAATTTCGATCCCGGAGGGGGTTCGAAATTCGAACCCGGAGGGAGGCTCGAGGTCCGAGGAGAGTGAGTCGAGGCTATCACCTTCTTTGTTGGTGCAGGCCCCTTGACTCAGAAGGGCAAGTTTCCGATGTTGGTGGTCGAGGTCGGGCACTGTTCCGAGCTAATTGTAGTCGAGCGACGACGCGCTGACTTTCTTGGAGTTGTCGCATAAGGTCGATGTTATTCCTTAGTGCTTGGTTAAGCTCGACGGCCGTACTCTCGCACCTTTCATTAAGCGCGCGGATTTGCGCTTGGGTTACGGGCGCTTCATGGTCCGCAAATGGAGGTTCATTTTCATTGGTTGCCGGGATATTTGCCGGTGGAGGTGGATTAGATGGACCGGCCTCGGCGGTGGTTGACAAGCCGATTACTACGTTCTTTGACTTTTTTTACCATCGTACGCTGGCCCGACGGCAGGTTGAGCAAGGAACCTTAAGCTTGTCGAAGTCGAGATGGTAAGGTGCAAGAAAGACGTAATGTCCGAGTTTTCTCAGTGAAAGCACCAAATGTTGACGACCAAAATTGTCGCAAACACCAAAGATTCCATATTACTAGGAATTAATAATATGGTCGCATAGACAAGACATATTATATAACATGAAATAAAATATAAGCGGTAAATGACACAAGAGAATTATAGTGGTTCGGCCTTAGTGAAGGCCTACGTCCACTTTGAAGAGGTGTAGAGATTTTATTAATCACTTTGAAAGATTACAAGGTTGAGATCCCCTCATTACATATGTGGTCTATTATGCAAAATATTCATATTTGCAAGAAATAATTAAATGGACAAATTTTCCCTTCTTCTTCCTCAAAGAGGAGATGCCATTAATGAAGCTCTATGGAGGTCTCAAGGAGCAAGAATCTCCCCCTTTTGAAGTGTGAGGTAGTGGGGGTATTTATAGGAAGTGGTTAGGTAGGAGTAGGTAGAAATGGGGACCGTCAACAGGAAATTCGTGCCTCCAGCTTTCGGCCTCGGAAAATTCGTACCTGGGTGGAGGTACGAAATTTCGCACCTCCCAGGTATGAAATTTCGCACCTTAGCAGGGTGCGAAGTATGCTTGGCGAGGGCCCTTAGTTGAGGCATGTTGGTTCTTTTGGGGCATCGAAGCTCCCCAACACGAAGTGAAGTAATCCACCATTCTGCTGGTCCGAAGTGAAGGAATCTGGGCTTCCGACATGGAGAAAATCGGCTGAATCGGGCGGTGCCCACAGTTTCGACCTAACTGGTTAGGTCGATCGCCGCCGGGACTGTTGGTCCCCGGACCCCCACCGGCGCTGTGCCCGGACCCGCTTGACGGCTTGCCTTCGGCTCAGATGCAGACGGATACTGATGGAGGTTGCGTCTGAGGGATGCGACATCCTACTAGAGGCCAGATTCGAGTCTTCTGATACTGGCCCTCGAGTGATATTGGTGACACCTCCAGGCTGTAATATCACGCGATATGTTGATTCGAGAGTGTCTTGAGTACTTTTGGTGACCGGACCAAAAGGCCGGTTAACATAAAGCTTAAGCTTTTCTTTTCTTTCTCTTTCGATTTTCTTTTTTGTAGATCTGAAATGACGAGGAATGGAGGCGGAGGAAGTTAGGGTTATAGTATTGGGTCGGGCAGTTTTTTTGGTTATGTAATTTCAAGGCCCACTAGAACTGGAGCGGGGTTGGAAACTAGTTCATGAACACTAGGCCTGCTGCGTAGTGATTGAAATGTCTCGTTCACGAACATAAAATATTAACCTTGGCTTGTTGTGTAATAGATAATCAACTTAAAATTAGTAATAAATAACAATAAATTATTGTTCTTGGATAAATATGTATGAATTATTAAATGTATATCACTCTATATAACAAGTTTTTAACTATAAAAGATAAATTTATTAATAATACTTATAGTTATTTTTTTTTGAAAAAGGGTAAAACGCCTCGTTAAAAACCTATGGATGTATTCAGTGTGAATACAAGACAGGAAAAAAGAGTGCGGCAATTTATTGATAATGCATCAATAAAACAAAGTACATGAGATACAATGTACCATGGGCAAAATCACAAAAGAAATAAACAAAACTGCCCAACCCATAAAACAACAAAGAACACAACAACAAACTGCCGAATACAATGCAGGTGATTAAATGAAACAAAGCCATCAAAAAAGCGCTCGCTCCAATCCACGTGGACCAGTTTAACAGACATCATCTCGATGCAAAAAAGGAATTAAAATCCTAGGAGCATCTTCTATGGCGGTGCTCCCTATCGAGCATCAATGAAATCGAAGCCCCAACAGTCTTGCACTCACGAATCAGCACTCGAAATCCCTTTCTTGGATTTTGTCAACTGGTATTTTATATCTCGTTCAATAATATCCCAAAGTTGAAACTTGTGTTTGCTAGTTTTACCATGTATGCTAGTGTTTCTCTCACCCCAAATGTGATAAACTACAGAAACAGAACTGCAGAAGGCCATATCTTGCATAAAACCCTTGGATGCAAACGTCAATTTGAGGAGCCGTACCTCATCTTCAAGTGTAATCGAATCATCCCAGTTCGGAGGTAAACCCAACTTCATCCTGCATCTGGTCCATAAGTAAGCTGAGTATGGACACATAAAAAACAGGTGATCCCTATTTTCCTCAATTTCCTGACAAAGAACACATATTGGATTAATGTCATAACCCCAACTTATCATACGATCTTTCGTATCAAGTCTATTCTAAAGTGTTTGTACATGCATAGAGACATTTTAGGACTGTTTAAATAGTGCCACGTGATTTTACACCAATCCTTTTCTTCGTTGTGAACTCTAGAAATATCCCAAGGCGACCGAAAAGGAAAACCCTTAGGAATATCATTCCAGCAGTAAAAATCCGATTCCATGTTAGAGTGTATATTAATCTCCTTAAACCAGTCCGAAATCAGCCTTGTTGCTGTCAACATATTTGGATTAACAATGCCATCTTGAATAAGACAGCTAACCGTAAGATTACTCCCCCCCCCCCACAAATGCTTAGGCAGTCCCACCCAAGCATTTTAACCAATATTTCACTATTCAACCATGGGTCAAACCAAAGTAGGGTGTCAGAGCCATTAGCGATACATCGGTTAATACATTTTAAACCCAAATTTCTCTGTCTAAGAATAGCTTTCCATGTGCATGAAGAATTGTTATCTATGTCCATCACCCAGAATAATTTCCCATCGCAATATTAGCTATCCATCCATCTCTGCCAAAGACTTTTTCCCTGTACAAAATGCCATAAAAGCTTTAGCACAGCTGCAGATAATATGTCTTTGAAATTCCTTAGACCAACACCTCCTTCAGACTTTGGCGTGCGCATAGTATCCCATGCAATCTTGTGTGCTTTTCGAGCCCACACAAAATTAGCGCATAGTTTATTAATTTTCTCAAGCGTAGCATTTGGGATTTGATATGTTAGCATCCAATACAAGGCCATATGAGTAATGACCGATCGAACTAGTTCAATTCGACCAAATAGCGATAAAATCTGCAGTCCTAGCTGTCCATTCATTTTCTAATTTTGTCAAACAGCTCTCCACAATCCGAAAAATGAAGATAGTTATTCGAGAGAGGCGATCCCAAATAATTTATCGGAAGTAGTCCTTCTTTCATATTAAGCAATTGAGTAATATCACATTTATTTCTCACCCCTTTGCAAAAGAAAATCTTCGATTTTAAGCAATTTATTTTCAATCCAGCCATCTCTCTCAAGTCATCAAAAATATTGATAATTTCTTCGGCACTTTTTGTATTAGCTTTAGAGAAAATCATAAGGTCGTCCGCATATATCAAATGGTTAATAAGGGGTTCATTCTTATAAATAGAGGGGACGAAATCCATCTGAGATGCTCTATACATTCTTATGGAAAAAAATTCCGTAGCAACAAAGAAAAGATAGGGGGAGAGAGGGTCTCCTTGTCTCAAACCACGATTACTTTGAATAAAACCTTTAGGACTACCTTTCAATAATATAGAGAAAGTGGGTGTCGAAATACAAGATTTTATAATTTTGACGATTATTCTAGGGAACCCCATCATTCGCAGCATGTGACACACAAAATTTCTATTAATCATATCATAAGCTTTTTGGAGATCAATTTCAATGCACATTTTCCCGCTGCCAATCCTATTAAAGTGTCTAACATGTTCATGAGCTAGAAGGATATTTTCAGCAATGTACCGTCCTGGTATAAATGCAGACTGATTTTCCGATATTAAATGCATAAGATAAGGCTTTATTCTATTGTAGATAATCTTGGAGATAATTTTATAAATCACATTACAACATGAAATAGGTCTATAGTCTGAAATGGTTGTAGTATTTTCAGATTTAGGGATCAAAGTAATAAAAGTATAATTTATACCTTTAGCTACCTTACAAGATCTGAACACTTCCTGACAAAGATCAAGCAGTTTATCTTTAAACATCTCCTAATGCACCTTAAAAAACTTAGCCGTGAAATCGTCGGACCCTGGGCTTTTATCATCGGGTATGGAGAACGTAGCCTGTGAAGCTCGTCCAAACTGATTTTAGCGGCTAAATATTGTTTACCCCTGTCATTAATTGTATATGTGCACTTAATTTCAGGAAAGTTAGAAATCATGTTGCTGTCTGCATTGAAAATATTATTGAAATGACTAATAGCTTCACATTCAATGCTATCCGTATCCTGCAACAATTTTCCATTAGTATGAATAATATTACTCCGGTTGTTAACATGTCTTCTAAGCGACATCTTGGCATGAAAAAACTTAGTACAGGAATCCCCTTCGTTCAACCAAGAAATTTTAGCTTTTTGACAGGCATTTTTGTGTTCAATAATACTCTGGTCCTTCCATTTCCTGTACATCCTTTCTAGATCCTCATAAAGATCATGATCCATAGGATTTTCATCTACCTTTAAAATTTCTAAATACTTTTCCTCCAGAGCTTTGCAGTTCTCATTATTCATCAAGTTTAGGCAGTACCATTTTTTTAACCTGAATTTGCATATTTTTAAGAATTGCTGAAATGTATACAGTTTGGTCCCCTGCCAAAAAGAACTATTCATCTGTTCCCAAGAGTTGATTACACATTCCATATAACCCACTTGACAATTCCATGTATTAATGTATCTAAAAGGGATACATTTCTTTTTTTTTATTATCTGCTGTTAGATTGACACAAATGGGTATATGATCGCTCACGGGGTTAGCAGTCCCAAAAACATTAATGTCAGGGAAAAGATCCAAAAAACCATTATTACAGAAAATTCTATCTATTTTCGTGGCCACACCCTTCCTCCTCCATGTGAATTTAAAACCAGTAATATGGATTTCCATAAGCCCAGGGCTCGTAATACAATCATTGAAGCCCGACATGTTCCTGAAAGGGACCTGCATTCCTCCTTTTTTGTCAGTCATAGATAAGATGTTATTGAAGTCGCCCAAAACCATCCAAGGTAAATTAACTAACTTAGCTTCTTTCACAAGATTATCCCAAGGCTTTTCTCTGTCAATAAGAAAGTTGCTGGCATAAATGAAAGATATTCTACATAATAGACCCCCCACATTTTGAACTGACAATGATACATGCTGAGTAGATATATTCTCCACCTAAACCTTCATCCAAACATTAGAGTCCCACGCTATAAGAATTCGACCTTTGCATCCACTGTTATTATTATTTATAGATCTCCAATTTTTTCTGAAATCTGCCTTGGAGATTACTAATCATGTCAGTACTTAATTTGTTCTCTAACAGACCGATCATCGATGGTTCGTATTTGTTAAGGAATTTGATCGCTTCCAACTGCTTATTTGAAGCGTTCAAACCCCTAATGTTCCAAGCAATAATATTCATTTAATTTTACTCTGGCTCCTTGTTGCGACTTTAGGAGGAAGGGTGGTTGTAGATTTATTCTTACCTTTCTTCTTAGTGTTTTTATTCAAATTTTCGATTTCTACAAAGAACTTTGTGTTTTTTTCCACATTAGCTAACACGTCCAATTCTTTTGCAGATGGATCATGTGTTGTCTGTCCGTTTTCAAGTAGTTCCATAAGTTCTTCTTCCTTATTCGCCCAACAATTAGTGTCTTCGTCGCTACTAGCATCAGAAAGCATAGAAGGGGTCTCAGCAGTTTCTTTGTTGGTAGATATATCACCTAGACATGATGTTCCTGGGATTAAAGCACCAGAAAATTTCGCCACATTAATATGATTGATGTTGTGTACCCTTCAGGACTTTTATTTGTAATCAAATATTGTAATAAAGAACTGTTAGGACCAGGAAAATCAGTTCCATTAACCATGTTTTTAATGAAAGCATGATTTGACGTCAAAGGATCATCAGAAGAAATAAAATTCATGCCATCCTTATCACTGTTGAGTATCTCTTTATTAACTGTTGCATTATTATTAATGTTGTCAAAATTTAATGTGTTATCATTGTTCTTAATATGGTTGTCCCCAACTTTCTCCTGAACAGAGTCCCCATTATTAACAGTTGTTGTGTTATTAATGGTATCAATGTTGGACTTATTATCATTATTCAATATGTGATTGTCCCCATCCTTCTCATGAACATGATCCCTACTATTCATGTTACCATGATCAGCAATGTCGTTTTTGACAGATAGATTATTCCCAATAGCTGGGACCACCACATAATCTACATCAATGATTACATTATCATCTTTTGTAGCATTCTCTTCATGTGTGACTATTATCTCTTCATTCTCATTACCATGAATATGTACATTCAGTTTTGAACCCCCCAATTCTACCCTGTCATTGACCTTTGGTATCCATATTTATCCTTTCCTCATTCTGCAATGGTTAGAAGAGTGCCCAAGCTCAGAGGTTTGTACATATATTCGACATTGACTTTAAGCTCCTCACCCGTGTGTAACATAACATCCACTTCATTGGGAAATTCCGACTATGCCTCCACTTCGATTAATATCTTGGTAAACGCCACCCATGATTCATCTGCTGTTATTCTGTCCATTTTAATTGGTCTTCCCGAAACACTCGTTATAGCACTCAGTGCTTCTCTGTCCCATAATTTGAGTTCCAAATTAGTCAGTTTAACCCTGATGGGCATAGTAGTAAGCAAGTCTTTTTTAAAACGCATGCCCATATTCCATTTTTTCAAAATTGTAATTCTATTATCAAATAAATACGGTCCGCCTTTAAGGAAATTGTCACAATCACTACTATTATCACACCATATTATGAAAAACCATTCTCCTTTGATAATAGCTGAAAATTTCCCGCTGGTTTCCACATCTTCTCCACGTATCAACGTAAATGCTAATGATACGGTCTCGAACCATATACATAAAAAATTAACGAATTAATCCATTTAATCACTGATCTTAACGCTGCGTGTTCAGGAACACAAGCCTTCTTCCTATTATTGATAACAGTTGGCGCTATAAAACTCAGATCTACAAAGGCATCATGATTTTGTCCAGTTCTCCTTGAAGCCGCTTGCTTACATGATTTCGAATTACCCGCCTTAACTTCATCCTGGATAAATTTCCAGTTCTTCTCATAAAAGGAAGATTTCATACTATGGATCAGAGAATTCCCAGATCGGAATCGAGCCTCCGCTCCCCCCACAACCGGGAATTCAGAAGGTCGAACTGTGGTGGCAGTATTTTGGGTTACATGAACCCCGTCTCTTCGCGGACCAACATGATTGTGCTCTCCAGAAGAACTGCCTATATCGAAACCCTTTCCTCCACCTGAAACATTAGATATGGACATAGGAATGCCTGATGTTCTTTTATAATAAGCGGGCTCTTTTCCATTCCTCCGATCTAGAGGACGACCTCTACCGTGAAAACCCCCTGAGAAAGCGTCTGCCATTAGCTTAGAGTCCGCCATTATATATTCGTTAATTACTTTACTGTATTTTTCTCTATACTTATAGTTATTACTAATGTACGCATAATTATTTATGTATTATAATTATTATTTATAATAGTTATAAAATATAGTAAATAATTACAATAATAAAATATTAAATGCTAAATACTATTTTTCAGTGATTAGTATTACTTATTAATTGGTGATTACTAAGTATTATTCTTAATTATTGATTATTCATTAATTTTAATGTTTTAATAGTCATTGTCAATTGATTATTAAATAAAATTAGTTGGCAAATTCTATTCATACACCCACAATGTCTTAACATACACCAGTGTTTTAATAAGAAAACCAACGACTATGCTACCTTTGTCCTTAAATGCATTTTCAGTCCTTTATAACACACCAAATAAAAACTTTAAAATTAATAACGTGTGCTTAAATATATAGAATTTTGTGAAATTAATGGATCCTGAAATATTAGTTAAGACAACTTTGACAACTAAATACTCTAATTTAAATATGTTTAATCATCTGAAATTAATGTTGCTTTTTAAATAAAATCAGTCAAATAATTTACAATATTAGCGTCAAAAACTAAAAGAAAAAAATTGAATTTTATGTAAATTTATTGCAATGAATTCCTATTTTTGTGTAATTTAGTTTTAAGGTAAAAGAGGGAAGATAATGAAAATATAAACGGGTAATTTGTGAAAGGCATGGTGTATGAAAAGAAATTTTTGGTGTATGCTATTTTATTTCATTTCGCAATGTATGTTAAGAAATTATTGGTGTACGAATAGAATTAGCCAAACTAATTATGCACCAGTAATTCATAAGTATTAAATTTTATTGTTAACTAATACATATTAAATATCATTTCATAAAGAAAAATATTTATTATCTCTTGATTTTGTCGATGACCAAATGAGTAGTGAATTAATCATTATCATAATATAACTATTTTAACCTTTGTAAATTTTGAAAAATTTTCTTTTAGTTTTTACGAATATTGTCAAATTTACTTAAGATATTTGAAAATATTAGATATAATTATCATTTATCAAATACTAAATTATAATATTACTTCTTTATAATTAAATTTTACGTAACAATTAATTATTAACTATTTAATATTAGTCTTGTTATGCACTAAATTTTTAATAATAATTTATAGTTATCAATTATTAAATATAGTATTAAACAATAAATTATTATTTTTAAAATATTTAAATTGAATATTAGCAATAGTTATTAAATATTATAATAAATAAAATAGAATATTAAGTATTAGTTATAATTAAGCTAATTAATTATTAATTATTAATTCATGAATAGAAATAATTAATTATTTATTTTAAATTTTTAAATATCAAATGCTAAATACTACTTGTGTTATTTATCTTATTAATTATTAAATGTTAGTCTTAATTATTATATAATAACTAATTATTTAATTACAATATTCTTTAATAATTTTTTTAACTAATTATTAAAAATAATCAATGAATTTTAACTATAATTCACTAATTATTAGTAGTTAACTGTCATACTATAAATAAATATAATTATTAATTATTTATAACAACTAGTAATTATTAATTATTTATTGATTATCATTCATTGTAATAAATTACAAATAATGATATATGTAAGCTATAGTTTAGGATTATTGGTATACTGCAATTAAAATAATTTGCAATTGCTTCCGTTCCTAAGGAACCGATGCAAATAACAATATTTGCTTCAAATGCATTTGCTACAGTTCCTTAGGAACTGATGTGAATAACACTATTTGCTTCGGTTGTTACAAGAACAGAAGCAAATAAAGCAATTTTCTTCTGTGCATTAGCTTCGGTTATAAACACAACAAAAGCAAATGATACTATTTGCTTCGGTTGTAAACACAATAGAAGCAAATACGTTAATTGCTTCAATGCATTTGCTTCAGTTGTTAACATAACTGAAGCAATTGATACTATTTGCTTCGGTTATCAGCACAACTAAAGCAAATGAGGTGATGCAACAAGCATATTTCGTACTAATGTGTCCCCGGTCGGTTTATGCTGCCCACGCCGTCCTCCACATTTGGATCTCTTACAATCAGCCCAGTATGTGTGCCCCGACTCCGACCTAGTTCGGAGTACTCGTTTGATACCTATTTAAGGGTTACTGACTAAAACGGGTCCCACACAAGATGCAAGCTCTCCCCTTTGTCTTCCTACCCACTACTAGGATTTCCACTGGTTATGCTTACCTAAAGGTGTCTTTAATTACATAACTCCAACCGGTTAAGTTTGTGGGTATATATATATATTCATATATATACATACATACATATATATATATATATGTGTGTGTATATATATATAACGCACTTCACCCAGATATAGTTAACACTCCCACTGTTTTAACCATGTATACTTAACCCCTATTCAGATAAACATGTTCACACAATCCCTATGGATTCAGCTAGGTTAAGTATTCATCTTTATAGCCATATTCATTTACGGTTATAATATACTAGACCTCCCACATTAAGCCTACAACTTGTGGATGCTGGATATGCCGGTCGGTTCCGGGCAGACTTCTTCCACAAGTCGGGCTTAACATCATGTCTTAGCACATCTCCTGTTTATACAATTAGGCTCCTCAAATTAGATTCAGCACTTGCAGTCGCTAGATATGCCGGGCAGTTCCATGCAGACTTCCATCACAAGTGCAATCTAACCTCGTGTCTAAATGCGGTTACAGTTTCTAATTACTGTAATCCTAGACATTTTTATTGTTAACTTCCACCACAAGTGCAATCTAACATCGTGTCTAAGTGCGTTTACTGTTTCTAATTACTGTAATCCTAGGCATTTAAATTGTTAACCAATTATTCCTATGTCTTTATAGGCGTTCATGCCCCTTTTTCCCAATTATGTTCATAATGAATTATATGCCCAAATTCATGTTCATACACATCATACAAGTTATGCCGAATTTCCCCTTTACAAGTAAAGTTCAATTTTAACGTTTTTCCCCTCGTTCCCAATCTAATGCATTCACATATTTTTGCTCGAAAGTAGCCTGGCCATATATAAACAAAAGGGAAAAGATAGAGAGAAAAGGACAGAGATGATCATACTAACAAGGTTGACATGAGTGGCATAAACATATAGTGACCTAATGATAAGATGGACATATATGAATAGATCTGGTGAACATGTGATTATAGAAATGATTCTAACATAATAAGGATGTCATAACAGGCATGATAAGATCTAAACAATAATTTAGATGTCCAACTAATAACAGTTCCAATTTAACCACAAACATGATAGGTATAAGGTGAACTTAATAGTGAATTAGATCTATAATCAAAGGTAGATCTGACATGATAAAGGTTAAGATCCAAGTCATAGTTATTTTAGAATATCATAGATTCACAAATTATTACAGATCTAATATGATTCAGTTACAGGCATACATCCAAATTACAATCGTACCATGTTTTACTTTTTAATTATTTAAATCTAAAAGTAAGTTAATCTTACAATGTTTATATCTAGAAAATAGAAGGAGAAAAGCGGATGCTGAATCACAGATCTACACTTGAATCTCTAAACTTGATTGCAGAAGAAGAAAAGGTTTGATTCAATCAAGGCACCGAGAGCATCTAATCCTCCATTATTTTCAGCGTGAAAAAACTAGAGAAATCATGCCATATAAATAGCTTCCAACCCCCGGAACCGATCTGCCATGTGTGCCCTTAGGGGGTCGACCCAGGGGTCGACACCCCCCTTAAGAGGTTGACACCCCTGGGCGTGATTTTTGCCTCTTCTTTCATTTTTGGGTTTTGAACGATTTTGAACTTGGTTTTTGAATTCTGGACTATATATATATATACATACATACATACACTTCTTGCATGTATACAAACTTCAAACCTTACTTCTTCATATTGTGTCCGTTTTACGCAAACCAGATGTCTATTTTCGCAATAATTACGAGATAAACACAATGGTGCAGTCCATTTCCCTTAATTCTGAACAGTAAATTAAATATTCTTTAATTTATCCTTATTATTTTTATTAAAATATGGGGTGTTTTATTCTACCCTACTTAAAGAATTTCATCCCCGAAATCTCCAAGTTAAGAAGAATGTATGTCCTACCATCCACATTCATCAACTCATTCACCTATCACAGGCATCCGTTGTCCTTAAGGATTTCTAATGCTTATATGAACATTTGCAAAGGTATGTGTATATGTCCCAATACTAATGCGAAAATCAGGCAGTCTACTGATTCAGTCAACCCCCTTAATGCAATGTATGTTAGTGCCACGAATCCAACATGTATGCAAATAATCCTATTACAACATGTAAATTCTATATGCGTTCACAATCATTCACCCAAATGCAACATCCATATGATAATACACTCAATTTTCGTCCATTAAAAGAAGAAGAAAATGCACATACATGCATATGTAGTATGGGAATGATTGAGCCAATCTAGTGCCTAATGTGTGTGTATATGCATCTATGAGGAAGCACTAGCAAACACTTGCATCCACTTGCATCCATCAAACATAACATGTCTTTAATACAAGTTTACATCCATGGGATTTCTACCTAAAGGTCGAAGATTCGATCGATATGATATACTCAAATGATAGAAAGAAGCATAGATAAAAGCTTTTGGAAAAGAAGTTAAGAATATACCCTAGGAAAGAAAAGGGTATGAAGCATGAATCCTGTCTTCGGTTTCCCAAGTCGCATCCTTTGGGTTGTCGCCACACTGAATCTTCATCAACTTTATTTCTCTATTGCGTAGCTTCTTAACTTCTAATCCAAGAATACGAGTAGGAATTCATCTAACTGTCGCCTCCCATTCCACTTCTACTTCCTCAAATATACTTGGCTCAACAACTTCTGCATTATCATGTAAGTACTTCCACAAATGAGAAACATGGAAAACATCGTGGACGTTGGATAGTCTTTCGGTTATCTTTACTCTGTATCCATTTGGCCAATCCTTTCGGTTATGGGAAATGGTCCTACGAATCTTGGTGCCAGTTTCCCAATAGATCCAAGCCTAACCACATTTCTCAATCGAGATACCTTTATGTAAACCATGTCTCCCACTTCAAATTCGATGTCAGTCCTTCTCTTGTATACATAGGACTTTTGCCTATCTTGAACGGTCTTCATTCGCCGTCTAATAAGATTAATCTTCCTGGACGTTTCTTTAACCAAATCTGGTCCAAGTAACAGTCTTTCTGCAGATTCCCACCAACAAGTTGGTGATCTACAGGGTTGTCCGTATAATTCTTCAAAAGGTGCCAAGCCAATGCTTGCTTGAAAATTGTAGTTATAGGCGAACTCCACTAAAGGAAGATGCTCTTCCCATGTACCTCTGAAGTCTAGGATACACAGTCTCAAAAGATTCTCTAGAACTCTATTCACCCTCTCCATCTGTCCATCGGTCTGAGGTTGATAAGCAGTGCTCAAACATAAATGTGTACCTAATGCTTCTTGTAAGCTTCTCCAAAATTCACTGGTGAATATGGGGTCACGATCACTTATGATGCTAGAAGGTATTCCATGAAGACGGACTATCACACGAACGTAAACTTCTGCGAACCATGCTGTCCTCCTCTTGCTTTTAACCGAAATGAAATGAGCGCTCTTTGTAAGTCTATCCAGTACAAACCAAATACTGGTGTTGCCATTCTTCTATCTAGGCAAACCATCTATGAAATCCATAGAGAGGCTCTCCCATTTCCACTGCGGAACCACCAAAGGATGAAGTAAACGACCGAGCTTCTTTTGCTCAACTTTAACTTTCTAGCAGACATTGAGAAACAAACTCCGCCATATCTCTCTACATCCCAGCCCAAAATAAAACCCTCTTCATATCCCTAAACATCTTATCGCCACCTAGATGAATGGTTATCTTAGAATGATTGGCTTCTTCTAGGACTATTTTTATCAAGCTTCCAACTCGGGGAACACAGAGCCTTCCATCTCATCACAACCACCCTTTGTCATCTGTGAAGTATCTATTGAGGTGATTACAAATCTACAATTTACTAAGCCTGTCCAAGATGTGTAAAATATGTGGATCCTCTCACTGCGAAGCTCCTATTTGATCCATGAGGGTAGGTCGCACTTCCAGTGATGCAAACAAGCCAAGTGACATCTCGGTGGAAGGTGTAAAGTCGAAAGCCGATATAAACTCCAAGCTTTTCCTTTCCACAAACAAAGGACTTAAGGCCATCCTCTGTTTACTCAGTGCGTCTACCACTACATTACATTTGCTAGAGGTATAAACGATCTCAAAGTCATAATATGCTAAGAATTCCATCCACCTTTGCTGCCTCATATTACGATCCTTTTGCGAAAACAGGTACTTAGAGAGATTTTTGATCAATGTACAACTCGAACTTCTCTCGAAGCAAATAATGGCGCCACGTCTTAAGCACGAATACTATGGCAGGTAGCTCTAAGTCGTTGGTAGGGCAGTTCTTTTCATGAAACCTTAGCTGTGACGGCCCGCTCCGCACCAGTCGGCATTTCCTCCGAAAGTGCGCTGTACACGTGCCCGATTAGCACGGAACGGTCGCCAAAGAAAGGAAAGAAGAACTAACACAAAACCTGTAGAATTTCTCATAGCGCATGGAACAAAATATAATAATAACATACTTGACATAAAACAGGTGAGACAGTGCATAAGCTGATAACTAAAATCAACATCAATCATCAGAGCAGCGGAAATCCATATACAGCTTATTACAATTTTCCAAATTTACTGTCTCTAAACAAAAGAAGGCTAAAGTAGAAGATGCACCACCAATGCCCAAGCAGTGATCTTCAACAACACAGGGAGAATATCATATATATATTACGTGGAAGCCTCCTGCTCGTCTCCGGATCATCTACCCGTGCATCACCAGCTAACCTGTTTCTAGTCTGCTCGTGTGAGCACCCAGAGTAATAAGAGGAGACATAAAACTCTGGGTCAGACATAAAGCCTGGTATGAGCGATAAGCATCTAAACAGAATGATAACAGGTATACTAAACCATACCTGAACCTGGACCTGTAACCAAAGAGTTAGTACCACATACCGTACAATACTATAAGGTGCCATAATAAATAGTGTAAGAATACGGGGGTGGAGTGTGCATGTCACAATGATAGCAAACAAATCATCCATAGCAACCATCCTCACATCTCTCACTCAGTGCGTAAAGCATACGATATCTACCACTTTGGAACACTAGACAAATTGAGGCAACGACGAATCCCGACTTGTAGAAACCTGCTATGACCAATCTAAACATATGGAGTCATGACCAAACATTTCAATGACCCACTTCATTGGTTGTAGCCCTTGGTTCTACCGATGCCATAATGGCCCTGAATCCGCCTTCGTACCTCCTACCATAGTGGTCCAAAGCTATAGACGTCGATAACTCCTTGGCACGCGTCCCGCAGCAAAGCCCAACCATGAAGCGAACTCGTTGATTCCCATCTGAATCTTAAGCTCTAACTTCTCATTTGTACTTCCTTTGCATCTTGGGTTTGGTCGAATTGGAGTGGGTCTTCAGAAGAGTTGTCGCGCATTAACAGTCCTAGAATTCGGTTTGGTTCGGTAGTCATCACCTTCATCGGTTCGGGTCGGTAGTCATCACCTTCATCGGTTCGGGTCGGATACTCCACTTCGGGTCGGGTCGGTGTCCTCCTCCGGGTCGGGTCGGGTTACTGTCTTCCTTCCAGTTTTCTTCGATCAGCTCCCTCGTTTTCCATCTACCCCGATCCGATCCGCTCCCGTTCTTCATCTGCCCTGATCCGATCCGCTCCCTTCGCCTTGCTCCAGTCGTAGCCTTCCATTCTTGACCCGATCCGATCTGGTCTTCATTATTCTTCCGATCCGATCCCTTTTGTCCACTCCAACTCTAAGTAAACGGCCTTCCTTCTCGCCAAGTCTCCTAGGTGTCAAACTCCAGTTCGGGTCGGTTTTCTTGCCCAGTTCACATATCCGATCCGAGCCTCATCCGATCCGAACCGGTTAGGAACCTGCACATTTTCCAGCGAGCTTTCTACGCCATTCGACGACGTTTTCGACCAATTTAACTATTCTAATCAATCATAAAACATACCATAGAGTCATAGCAACATGTAATAGCAACCACAAACAGCAAGCAACAATTCAAATGAATCAAAATGGATCAAAAGTGACTAAAACTTCATATTTTCCCATAGCATGTTTAAGTAGAACTAATCATAGGGTTAACAAAACTTAATCAAACTGAACCAAATTTCTAACAGAAGCATAAAATATTATTTAAGAATTTCTAAACATTTTTTCAGAATTTATTAGTGTATAAATTCGCTAATCTTCAGTAATTACCCTTAATTACCGTAATTAGTGCAAAAAACTATGCAAATCACTCACCTTTGCCACAACTAAAACCCCAAAACTGAAATATTCTCTGATTTGGCGCTGTTCCCAATCTTACACAGCAGCTCTACCTCGGTTCTCGTGCTAATACTCCTTGATTTGATGTTTGCTAAGCCTAATCTTCAATTAGAAAGTGATTAAGAGGTGTTTTGAAGAGATTTAGATGGTGGAGGCCATGGCTAGGCTAAGAGGAATGAATGGTGACGGCTGAAAAATGAGAAAAAGGTATTCTCCAAACCCTAACAGCCCTTTTAAACTCCTAATCCCGAAATTTCCCTTTGGGCCTAGCTGCTATTCACCCGGTTAAGCCCAATTAAGCTGTTTTTCACCATCTGAAACTTGTTTCAGCCATATCTCCCAAACGGTGAGTCCGTTTGACTAATGTGACCACTCTACGGAAAGAGAAACCATCATCCGGAGCCAATGGAAGTGGTTTCAGGTCAAAATTCCTTTCCAGTCAAAAGTTATGGCCAAAACAGTGCCAACTAGGGGTAAAATGGTCATTTAAAAATCGGGAAAAATCATGAACATGGGAAATGACCACAATAGTCGTCTCCCAAAGTTACATGACCATACGACTTCGTATGTGAAAGAAATAAATATCCTACGATCCTATGATGCGTAGAATGCGGGTCGTTACACTCTCCCTCCCTTAAGAAATTTCGTCCCCGAAATTCCTTAACGCAAAACATACAAAGGATCCCGCATGCCTATCAACGACATACAACAATCAATCATGCAAAACAAGCAAACAAGTCTATCCTAGCATGCGGAAAACTAAATCGAAGTCAAAATCTTACCAGGCGAAGAGTTCTGGGTGTGACTTCCTAATGTTCTCCTCTGTCTCCCAAGTACAATCATTCTCGTTCTCGCTCCACTGTACCTTGACTAGCTTCACCGCCTTCCTTCGAAGTTGCTTCATGTCGTGCTCGATAATACGGGCCGGCTTGCGGTTCCCAACCGCCTCGGGTTCTACTTCGAAGTCCTCTAACTGATCAGGTGAAATAGTCATATCTGAGTCGTGAACGAACTTCCTTAGTTGGGAAACATGAAATACGTTATGAACTCCCGCCATCTTCTCTGGTAAGTCAATTCTATATGCCAAATTCCCGACTAGTTCAAGAACAGGGAATGGGCCAACGAATTTTGGTGCCAACTTGCCTCTCCTGCCAAATCGTATTACGCTCTTCAACGGAGAGATCTTGACAAACACCAAGTCACCAACGGAGAATTTTAAGCCTCTTCTTCTCTTATCAGCATAACTTTTCTGCCTATCTTAGGCTGCCTTCATTCGTTGTTGAATGATCTTGATCTTATCTGAAGTTTCCCTCATCACATCTGGTCCAAGCATAAACTTCTCGCCAGTCTCTATCCAACATGATGGTGAGTTACACGGTCTTCCGTACAAAGCTTCAAACGGAGCCATACCAATACTGGATTGGTAGCTATTATTATATGCAAACTCTACTAGATGCAAATGGTCATCCCATGATCCACCAAAATCCAATATACATGCTCTCAAGAGGTCTTCCAAAATACGATTCACCCTCTCTGTCTGACCGTCGGTCTGAGGATGATATGCGGTACTGAGATGTAGCTCTGACCCTAGAGCCTCTTGTAAGCTCTTCCAAAACCCACTAGTGAACAACGGGTCTCGGTCGCTCACAATGCCTTTAGGTACTCCATGAAATCTCACTACCCACTTCATATACAATTCTGCTAACTTAGCTGCCATTCTGGTCGATTTGACCGGTATAAATCTTGCACTTTTAGTCAGTCGATCCACAACTACCCAAATGCTATCATGTCCCGATCTAGTCCTTGGTAAACCATCAATGAAATCCATCGAGACTTGCTCCCATTTCCATTCGGGAATTTCTAAGGGCTGTAACAACCCACTAGGCTTCTTTAGCTCAGCTTTAACTAGCTGGCAATTCATGCACTTGGATATAAACTTCCCAACGTCTCTTTTCATCCCTTCCCAGTAGTAAGTCTGCTTCATATCTCGATACATCTTGTTACCACCGGGGTGTATAGTTAGCTTTGAGTTATGACATTCTCTAAGCACTTCATCTCTCAATCCATTGACATTGGGTACAACAAGCTTTCCATTCTTTCTAAGCCATCCATCTCAATCAAGCCCATACTTGTTCATCTCCTCCTCAATATCCATCTTCAGCTTGGAGATGATTTCCAATAGGTTAGGATCGTCCCTCTGACTAGAGCCGATCCGCTCAATTAAAGTGGGTCTGATCGTCAAACTTGCTAACATTTCTGGATCCAATTCACACTTTGGTCTGAAATCAAACCCCGCGATATACTCCAGTTGCTTCCATTCAAGGAACATAGTCCCTAAGCTGGCATGTCTCCTACTCAATGCATCAGCCACCGCATTGCCCTCTCCCGGTGTGTATGCGATGTCAAAATCATAGGAAGCTAAGAACTCTAACCATCTCTGCTGACGGAGATTCAGATCTTTCTGAGAGAAGAGACACTTTAACGACTTATGATCTGTAAACAGCTCAAATCTTTCTCCCAAGAGATAGTGTCTCCACATCTTTAACGCGAACACGATTGCTGCCAATTCCAAGTCATGGGTAGGGTATCTTTTCTCGTGCGGTTTCAATTGCCGACTTGCGTAAGCTACAACCCTACCACCTTGCATCAATACGGCACCCAGTCCGGTACCACAGGCATCCGTGTATACCGTCATCTCTTCATCCCCCTTAGGAATGACTAACACTGGTGCGCTTGTCAACTTGTCCTTTAGACTTTTAAATGCATTCTCGCACCTTTCATCCCAGACAAAAGCTTGATTCTTCTTGGTCAACTGGGTCAATGGTGCTGCTGTCTTGGAGAAACCTTGGATAAACTTACGATAATATCCAGCTAATCCCAAGAAACTTCTTACATCTGTTGCATTCTTGGGCGTAGGCCAATCCTGTATCGTAGCCACCTATGCCGGGTCCACGGCAATACCATTCTCTGATACAACATGGCCCAAGAACCTCACTTCCCTCTTCCAGAAGTGACACTTAGAAAACTTTGCTTTCAATTGGTGTTTTCTCAACACCTCCATCACTACTCTTAAATGTTCCTTGTGTTCTTCCTCTGTCCTCGAATAGACCAAAATATCATCAAAGAACACAAGGACAGACTTATTCAACTGATCTCTGAATACCCTATTCATAAGATCCACAAAATATGCTGGGGGCATTGGTCAGCCCGAATGGCATGACCAACCACTCATAAAATCCAGACGGCGTCCGAAATGCCGTTTTAGCTATACTCTCAGCTTCCACTCTAAACTGATGAAAACCTGTCGCGAGATCTAACTGAGAAAATACTCTCGCGCCACTCAACTGATCGAACAAATCATCTATCCGCGGTAGAGGACACTTGTTCTTCCTCGTCACTTTATTCAACTCGCGGTAGTCTACACACAACCGAAGGGAACCATCCGCCTTGGTAGCAAACACAACTGGTGCTCCCCATTCAGAAACACTCCTTCTGATAAATCCCTTCTTCAAAAGATCGCTGACTTGCACCTCGAGCTCTCGCTGCTCTCTTGGTGCCATACGACGAAGTGGCATCACTATAGGCCTGGCATCCTTTACCAAATCAATACGAAACTCAATCTCTCGGTGTGGTGGAAGTCCGGTCACTTCTTCGAAAACATCCGGATACTGGCCAACCACGGGCAAACCTGACAACTCACTATGCGGAATGTCGAGGGAGTTTAGAAAACTAGCCAATACCCCCTTACTGGGTAGACCACCAAACACTGTCCTCCGCCCATCATCCGCTCTAGCTGTCACCAACAAGCCCTCACAGTCTACCACCACCCCGTATCTTTGGAGCCAATCTACTCCCAAAATAATGCCAAACCCTGTAAAGCCCAAAACAAAGCAATCACAAACAAACATGCATCCATGACACGATAAGACCACATTACGACAAATCATGCTAAGGCTAGTAGAACCACCAATCGGGTTCGTCACTACTAAAGGTCTATCGACAATCTCGGGCTCCAATCCCAACCTATCTACCAGGTCACTAGATATGAAAGAACTGGAAGCTCCGGTATCAAACAAAACTCTAACAGGAACATCATAAAAAGAAAGCATACCTTGAATGACGACATTCTTTCCCTTCTCCGCCGCTGTTGGGGCATTCGACGAAGAAGGAATAGCATTAAGAGCGTAGGCTTTCACCATTTGCTTTTCTTTAGGGGGCTGTGGACACTTGTCCTTGTGATGTCCCATTTGGCCACAGTTGAAGCACTTCCTATCCGCTGGCTTGGCCCGACAATTACTAGCATAATGGCCCTTCTTACCACAGCTGAAGCACTCCACATCTTGCTTATTCTTTTTCTTCTGGCCATCCTTAGTCTGATTCTGCTTTCTTTTATTCTGGGAACCACTCTTGCCTCCACCACTTGCTTGTGGTTTTGGCTCTTCTGCAGATGCAACCTCAGTCTTCGGCTTAGGGTAGAGACTTTCTGATCTTAATGCTTTCCCCACAACCGATTCAAACGTTTCATCGATGTGGTTAATAAGTCTTTCACCTAAGTACTGATCCAAACCAGTTATGAATTTCTCATTCTTTTTCTCAGCAGTATCAATAAGAGATAACCCATATTTTGACAAAGTGTCGAATTCAACAATATACTCCGAGACAGCCCTGCCATTTTGTTTGAGCTCCAAGAATTTCTTAAACAGCACTGACTTCTGAGCAGCTGGAATGAACTTCTCGCTAAAGCGAGCCTTAAACTGCTCCCAAGTAATCTGATCTTCGGGAGTAGCTGCCTTTATAGCATTCCACCAATTCATTGCCCACCCTTGCAACTGACGGGACGCTAGCTTTCTCTTCATCGCATCCTCGATACCTAAATCCTCGAAGATACGTTCGCAACTATCCAACCAATCCTGAACATCCGTAGCCGACTCCGTTCCGTGGAATGACTTCCCACCAAGACTAGTATAATCCTTATTCAGCTTGGCGAAGTCGACTCTTGGCGCCTGCACTATTGGACCACCACCATTTCCACCATTGGGAGCTGCCCTCTGTACATCTCTAAGCATCTCTCTCATGAGGTCAGTAAACATCGTCCTCATGTCAGCAGCATTCCCATTATTGGCTCCCCTACCAGCACCTCTAGTATATTGGCTCATCGTCAATCTGAAAAAGGAAACGATTAACGACTCCATAGTGGTGCTAGTGCAGTACGACTTCATCCTTATACTAGTAATAGTATATATATATATAGCTTTTAAAAACCAAAGTAATCACAAATACGCTCTCTCGTATACGTATATTATCTCTCCCTGATAACTTCCCTAGGTTAACTACGCAACCTAGAGCTCTGATACCAAGTGTGACGGCCCGCTCCGCACCAGTCGGCATTTCCTCCGAAAGTGCGCTGTACACGTGCCCGATTAGCACAGAACGGTCGCCAAAGAAAGGAAAGAAGAACTAACACAAAACCTGTAGAATGTCTCACAGCGCATGGAACAAAATATAATAATAACATACTTGACATAAAACAGGTGAGACAGTGCATAAGCTGATAACTAAAATCAACATCAATCATCAGAGCAGCGGAAATCCATATACAGCTTATTACAATTTTCCAAATTTACTGTCTCTAAACAAAAGAAGGCTAAAGTAGAAGATGCATCACCAATGCCCAAGCAGTGATCTTCAACAACACAGGGAGAATATCATATATATATTATGTGGAAGCCTCCTGCTCGTCTCCGGATCATCTACCCGTGCATCACCAGCTAACCTGTCTCTAGTCTGCTCGTGTGAGCACCCAGAGTAATAAGAGGAGACATAAAACTCTGGGTCAGACATAAAGCCTGGTATGAGCGATAAGCATCTAAACAGAATGATAACAGGTATACTAAACCATACCTGAACCTGGACCTGTAACCAAAGAGTTAGTACCACATACCGTACAATACTCTAAGGTGCCATAATAAATAGTGTAAGAATACGGGGGTGGAGTGTGCATGTCACAATGATAGCAAACAAATCATCCATAGCAACCATCCTCACATCTCTCACTCAGTGCGTAAAGCATACGATATCTACCACTTTGGAACACTAGACAAACTGAGGCAACGACGAATCCCGACTTGTAGAAACCCTGCTATGACCAATCTAAACATATGGAGTCATGACCAAACATTTCAATGACCCACTTCATTGGTTGTAGCCCTTGGTTCTACCGATGCCATAATGGCCCTGAATCCGCCTTCGTACCTCCTACCATAGTGGTCCAAAGCTATAGACGTCGATAACTCCATGGCACGCGTCCCGCAGCAAAGCCCAGCCATGAAGCGAACTCGTTGCTTCCCATCTGAATCTTAAGCTCTAACTTCTCATTTGGACTTCCTTTGCATCTCGGGTTTGGTCGAATTGGAGTGGGTCTTCAGAAGAGTTGTCGCGCATTAACAGTCCTAGAATTCGGTTCGGTTCGGTAGTCATCACCTTCATCGGTTCGGGTCGGTAGTCATCACCTTCATCGGTTCGGGTCGGATACTCCACTTCGGGTCGGGTCGGTGTCCTCCTCCGGGTCGGGTCGGGTTACTGTCTTCCTTCCAGTTTTCTTCGATCAGCTCCCTCGTTTTCCATCTACCCCGATCCAATCCGCTCCCGTTCTTCATCTGCCCTGATCTGATCTGCTCCCTTCGCCTTGCTCCAGTCGTAGCCTTCCATTCTTGACCCGATCCGATCTGGTCTTCATTATTCTTCCGATCCGATCCCTTTTGTCCACTCCAACTCTAAGTAAACGGCCTTCCTTCTCGCCAAGTCTCCTAGGTGTCAAACTCCAGTTCGGGTCGGTTTTCTTGCCCAGTTCACATATCCGATCCGAGCCTCATCCGATCCGAACCGGTTAGGAACCTGCACATTTTCCAGCGAGCTTTCTACGCCATTCGACGACGTTTTCGACCAATTTAACTATTCTAATCAATCATAAAAAATACCATAGAGTCATAGCAACATGTAATAGCAACCACAAACAGCAAGCAACAATTCAAATGAATCAAAATGGATCAAAAGTGACTAAAACTTCATATTTTCCCATAGCATGTTTAAGTAGAACTAATCATAGGGTTAACAAAACTTAATCAAACTGAACCAAATTTCTAACAGAAGCATAAAATATTATTTAAGAATTTCTAAACATTTTTCCAGAATTTATTAGTGTATAAATTCGCTAATCTTCACTAATTACCCTTAATTACCGTAATTAGTGCAAAAAACTATGCAAATCACTCACCTTTGCCACAACTAAAACCCCAAAACTGAAATATTCTCTGATTTGGCGCTATTCCCAATCTTACACAGCAGCTCTACCTCGGTTCTCGTGCTAATACTCCTTGATTTGATGTGCTAAGCCTAATCTTCAATTAGAATGTGATTAAGAGGTGTTTTGAAGAGATTTAGAGGGTGGAGGCCATGGCTAGGCTAAGAGGAATGAATGGTGACGGCTGAAAAATGAGAAAAAGGTATTCTCCAAACCCTAACAGCCCTTTTAAACTCCTAATCCCGAAATTTCCCATTGGGCCTAGCTGTTAATCACCCGGTTAAGCCCAATTAAGCTGTTTTTCACCATCTGAAACTTGTTTCAGCCATATCTTCCAAACGGTGAGTCCGTTTGACTAATTTGACCACTCTACGGAAAGAGAAATCATCATCCGGAGCCAATGGAAGTGGTTTCAGGTCAAAATTCCTTTCCAGTCAAAAGTTATAACCAAAACAGTGCCAACTAGGGGTAAAATGGTCATCTGAAAATCGGGAAAAATCGTGAACATGGGAAATGACCACAATAGTCGTCTCCCAAAGTTACATGACCATACGACTTCGTATGTGAAAGAAATAAATATCCTACGATCCTATGATGAGTAGAATGCGGGTCGTTACATTAGCTGTCTTCCTCCATAACATACTACCCTTCCCTCCTGCATCAGAACCGCATCAAGCCCCGTACCACTTGCGTCAATGTATACTCTAAACACTTTGTTCCCATCGGGCAAAGTTAAGACTAAGGTTGTTGTCAGAGCCCTCTTCAATCATTGGAAAGCAACATCACAATCTATATCCCATGAAAACGTCAAATTCTTCTTCGTCAGTTGGGTGAGTAGGGATTATATCTTTGCAAAGTCCTTAATGAACTTCCTATAATAGCCTGCTAATCCCAGAAAACTTCTCACCTCCATCGCATTCTTTGGGATCTGCCAGTCTTGAACTGCAACTACCTTTGTGGGATCTACTGTTATCCCATCTTTAGAAACCACGTGCCATAAGAATCTCACATCTTTTCTCCAAAAATGGCATTTGGAGAACTTTGACTTAAGTTGATGCGCAAACAAAGCTTTCAAAACCTCCCTTATATGTGAGGCATGCTCTTCCTCGTTCTTCGAGAAGATCAAGATATCATCAACAAAGACCAAGACAAATTTATTTAGAAACTCCCAAAACACCCTACTCATTAGATCAACAAAATAGGCAGGTGCATTCGTCAACCCAAAAGACATAACAACCCATTCAAAGAGACCATCTGGAGTCCTAAAAGCAGTCATCTATACTGTCCTCGGCCACCCTCATTTGATGAAAACCCATGGCCAAGTCTAGCTGAGAAAATACTGATGCACCAACAAGCTGGTCAAATCGATCATATATCCTTGGGAGTGGGTGCATATTCTTCTTAGTGAGTTTGTTCAACTCTCTATAGTCTACACATAAGCGAAGCGAACCATCCGCCTTAGTTGAGAATACCAATGGAGCACCCCATTCTGATATGCTTTGCCTAATAAACCCTTTTTCAAGTAGTTCCCCTACTTGTTTGCTAAGCTCCCTCCTTTCTCTTGGAGCCATATGGTGCACAGGTAATGCAATTGGCTTTGCATTATCCACCAAATATATGCAAAAATCTATCTCGTGCCTTAGGGGTAAACACCGAACCTCATCAAAGACATAAAGATATTCACGGACTACTGGTACCGAACGCAGATCATCGATAGAAGCATCAACAGACTCAAGGAAACTAAGCATGACAGACCCTTGTGGGTCACAAGAAATCTCGAGGGTCCTCCCATGACAAGTCAGAAGCCAAAAGACCCTCCTCTGACAATCTAGAATGGCACCATACATGGCTAGCCAATCCATCCTTAGAATCAACCCATAGCCCATAAACCAGAGCACATATGCTTTGCATTCAAACTCGATGCCTAACACAGATATTCTCAAATTCTATAAAATCATAGACAAATGAGCCGAACCACCAATGGGGTATGAGACAACAACATGATCCACTACCATACTAGTACTTAAGTGCAGAGATTCAACCACAGAACTAGATATAAATGAATGCGAAGTGCCAGAATCAAAAAGAGTTCGAATAGGGGAACTGGAAAGAGAAATCAAACTTTCCACTGAAACTTACCTATCACTATCTAGAGCACTGTTCGTGAGAGCTTTCACTTACCCTCCAGGAGTTCCTGCCCTTTGACCTTGTCTTTGTCTCTTCGGGCACTGCCCAGCAAAGTTTCCGACTTCCCCACAACTGAAGCAAGTATTCTTCCTTCTTTTACATTCTTCGACCAAGTGACCCTTACGTCCACAACTGTGACACTTCCTCTTATCCTTAGCCTTGTCATTCTTTCCGCCTTTCTTTTGTTATTTTTGTTGTTGTTGTCCTTTCTTGGGCCATACCTTCTTGTTTTGCGTTGATTCCTCAGCCTTAACTTCCTTCTTTTCTCCTTTGTCTTCCTCATGCATCAAGGCCATATCAACAAGCCTTTCAAAGTTGCCCCCATTGTGATACGAGACATAGCTAACCCATGAAGAGGTTCATTTAGTCCTTTAACAAACCACAGAGCTTTCTTATATGGAGTGTCTACCAGCTCTAATACAAATCTCGCCAATTGGTTGAATTTGTTAACATATTCTTTAACAATCATGCTTCCCTATTTGAGCATCAAGAACTTTTCCATTTGCATGCTTTTCTCAGCTTGAGAAAGAAACTTTGTTCCAAACCTCATTCTATAATCATCCTATGTCTCCACCAGATGTCCAGCTTAGGTTACTTCCCACCAAAACGAAGATTCATCTTTCAGTAGCCAGACAGCTAACTGGATCATCCTATGATCTTCCACTTCGAAAATTCCGAAAAATCCTCGGTCTCTTTAACCAATTCCATGCCTTTACGAATGTTCGGTTCCATGGAATGGTTTCCCTCCTACGGCACATAAATGTTTGCATATCTTAGCGAAATTATTTGCACATGGAGGAGGAGGAGGAACGACGGGTGCGGCTGGGGGAGGAACGTCAGCTTGACCATCGGCAGGTGTCGTGGCCTCTAGATACCTACGGAACCAGCCTGGTATCGTAAAGCCCTCAGGGATATTAGGTTCACCAGACATGTTGAAAAGAAAAGGAAAGAGATTCAGACAAAGGGTCGAAGGATATTACATATGGCTTTGGGGAATATGTTTTTCAAAACAGACTTTTCTTTTTGAAAAATGCTTTCTTTTAAAACCTTTTTGAAAATAATTTTCGAAAACTTTTATCTAATCCGGTAACCTTTAACTCTGATACCATGTGTGACACTCCACGTCCGTTAATGTCACTCAGTAAGAGAAAGCATTAAGTTTCGTGAAGCATTACAGTTAAACAGAAAAAGAAACATTACAAGACAGATATAAATATAACAGCGGAATTTAAAATTTTATTTAAAACATAAACCATAACATTGTGGTCCAAAATATCACAAGTCTGGAACTACATAAAACACATTATAATAATATAAAACTTCTGTCTTGTACCATCAGAGTGCAAAAATACATAAAATGCATAATTCCCCAAAAGAAACATAGCCATAGTAGTAAGGGTAAGAACTTAAGCAATACTTCAAAAGCAGCTCCTAGCAAGACGATAACCGATTCCTGATTAAGCTTGAGTATTCCGACCGTGGGACCTGGGGGAAACAGAAGAAAGAAGAGGAAACAAAAAGGGTCAGACATAAAGTCTGGGGAGTCTAGTTACTTTTATCAAATAAATAAGTAAAAGTATCATGACAGGCAAGTAAGGTGGATAAGAAAGATAACATCATTAAAGGTAAGTATGACAAGGTAAACATGATAGAGTGCATGCACTTCCCTAATGATTACTCTACACAAGTACTAGTATAATTAGAATGAGATGATCCCCAACATGTATAAGATGGTAGACTTAGGCATACTTCTGGTGAGAGGTTTTAAACCCTATACAATCCACAAGCAGCCCAACCTAACAGGCTCCTAAACATTACCAGAGTCTAGATATACCTTAACTACTACCCTAATCGATCGGCTCCATACTCCGTAGATACCCTGTGTTAGCCCAATAGTAGGAGGTATCACTTCCTTATGTGGCAACCCTTCGTTGATGTGCACAAACATTTCTACAGATGTCACGGTCGTCTTATCCCCCTCTGCCCGGCCCATGCACGCACACGTCCACGGTCGGTTTGCGCCACCCACACCATCCACCACGTTTAGATCTCTTACAATCAGCCCAGTAAGCGTGCCCCGACTCCGACCTAGTTCGGAGTACTCGTTTGATACCTATTCAAGGGTTACTAATTGAAACGAGTCCTACACAAGATGCAAGCTCTCCCCTTTGTCTTGCATCCCCACTACTAGGATTTCCTCTGGTTATGCTTACCTAAAGGTTTCTTCAATTACATAACCCCAACCTGTTAAGTTTGTGGGCCTATATATACAAATATTACCCACCCACCTAGGCATAGTTAACCCTCCCACTGTTTGAAACTTAATCCCTATTCAAATAAACAAGTTCACACAATCCCCATGGATTCAACTAGGTTAAGTATTTATCTTCATAGCCATATTCATTTATGGTTATAATGTACTAGACCTCATACATTAAGCCTACAACTTGTGGACGCTGGATATGCTGGTCGGTTCTAGGCAAACTTCTTCCGATAGCCGGGCTTAACCTCGTGTCTTAGCACGTCTCCTGTTTATGCACTTAGCCCCTGACATTAGATTGAACACTTGCGGTCGCTGGATCTGTCAGGCAGTTCCAACCAGATTTCCACCATAAGTGCAATCTAACCTCGTGTCTAAGTGCGGTTATAGTTTCTAATTACTATAATCCTAGACATTTCAATTGTTAACCAATTATTCCTATGTCTTTGTTGGTGTTCATGCCCCTTTTTCCAATTATGTTCATAATGAATTATATGGCCAAATTCATGTTCATATACGTTATTCAAGTTATGCCAAATTTGCCCGTTACAAGTTATGTCCAATTTTCACCTTTTTTCCCTCGTTTCTAATCTAATGCATTCGCATATTTTGGTGGAATGCCTAGGATCGAAAGTAGCCTGGCTATATAAAAATAAAAGGAAAAGATAGGGGGAAAAGGACAGAGATGATCATACTAACAAGGTTGACATGTATTGGCATAAACATATAGTGACATAATGATAAGATGGACATATAGGAATAGATCCAGTGAACATGTAATCGAAGGATTAATTCTAACATAATAGGGATGTCATAACAGGCATGATAAGATCTAAAGAATAATTTAGATGTCCAACTAATAATAGATCCAATTTAACCAAAAACATGATAGGTAAAAGATCAACTCAATAGTGAATTAGATTTATAATCAAAGTTAGATCTGACATGATAAAGGTTAAGATCCAATTCATAGTTATTTCAAAATATCATAGATTTAGAAATTACAACAGATCTGATATGATTCAGTTACAGGCATATATCCAAATTGCAGTCCTATCATGTTTTAATTTTTAATTATTTAAATCCAAAAGTAACTTAAACTCACAGGGTTTAGATATAGAAAATAGAAGGATAAAAGATGATGTTGAATCACAGATCTACACTTGAATCTCTAAACTTGATTGCAGAAGAAGAAAAAGGTTTGATTCAATCCAGGCACCGACAGCATCTAGTCCTCCATTATTTTCGAGGTGAGAAAGATAGAGAAATGAGGCCATATATACAGCTACCACCACCAGAACCGATCTACCACGTGTCCCCTAGGGGGGTCGAACCAGCCCTTAGGGTGTCGACCCATGGGTTGACACCCCTCTTGGGGAGTCGACCCACGGTTCGACACCCCCCTTAAGAGGTCGACACACCTAGGAGGGATTTTTGCCGCCTCTTTCATTTTTGGGTTTTGAACGATTTTCAACTTGGTTTTTTGAATTCTGGACTATATATATATTCTTATGCATATAGAAACCTTAATAACTTCTTCATATGATGTCTGTTTTACGCAAACGAGGTATCTATTTTGGCTAGAATTCCGAGACGAATGCAATGGCGTAATCCGTTTCCCTTAATTCTAACCACTAAATAAAATATTCTTTAATTTATCCTTTTTAGTGTTGCTAAAATACGGGATGTTACAGTTTATGGCCCCAAATCCTAGTCATGATTCATAGTAAAAGTTATGCTCCCAAATTATTATATTCCCAATTTAACCCAATTTCGTTCGTTCGCATATATCGGCGGTATTGGACTATGCTTGAAGGTAGCTTGGGTACAAAAATTAAATGGGAGTGAGAGAGGAAGAAGGACATGAACATGCATAATAACACAATAGGCATACGATAATAGAAATAGGCATAATAACATACTACACTTCCCTCTTGCATCAATGTGGCACCAAGTCTTGAACAACATGCATCAATGTACACTGTGAAGACTTTGTTCCCATCAGGCAAAGTCAAGACCATGGCTGTTGTCAAGGCCGTCTTCAATCGCTGAAAAGTATACTCACATTCAGTATCCGAAGAAAAGGTCAGATTCTTCTTCGTCAGTCTGGTGAGTGGGGCTGATATCTTTGTGAAGTCCTTGATAAACTTCCTATAATAGCCCGCTAAACCGAGAAAACTCCTCACCTCTATTGCATTCTTTGGAACCTTCCAATCCTGATCTGCTACTACCTTTGCGGTGCTATCCCTTCCTTAGAGGCTATATGCCCTAGAAATCTTACTTCTTCTCTCTAAAAGTGAAATTTGGAAAATTTCGCCTTAAATTGGTGCGCTCGGAGAGTCTTCAAAACCTCCCCAAAATGTACGGCATGCTCCTCCTCACTCTTTTAGAGGATTAGAATGTCAACCACAAAGACCACAATGAACTTATTTAGAAACTCCTGGAACACCCTACACGTCAAGTCCACAAAATAAACGAGTGCATTCGTCAACCCAAAAGGCATGACTAACCACTCGAAGAAACCATCTGGACTTCTGAAAATAATCTTGTCTATATTGTCCTAGGCCACCCTCAACTGATGAATCCCCGTGCCCAAATCTAACTAAGAGAAAACAGATGCACCAACAAGCTAGGGTCAAACAGATCATCAATCCTCGGAAGTGGGTGCCTATTCTTCCTAGTGATCTTATTCAACTCCCTACAATCTACACATAAGCGAAGCGAGCCGTCCGCCTTAGTTGCAAAGGCGACTGGAGCACCCAGTTCAGTTATTCGTCGTCTAGTAAACCCCTTCTCAAGTAGCTCCCCTACTTGCATGCTGAGCTCCCTACTTACCCTATGAGCCATTTGGTGCACATGAAACGCGTAAGGCTTCACATTATCTACCAAGTATATCCGGAAATCAATTTCGTGCCTCAGAGTTAAGCCCCTAACCTCCTCAAAAATATCTTAATACTCACATACTACTTGTAGAGATCGCAAATCATCGATAGAAGCATCAAGTGATTCTAAGAAACCAAGCATAACATACCCAATTGGGTCACATGAAATCCCGAGAGTTCTCCCATGGCAAATCAAAAGTCTAACGACCCTCCTCTCAAAGTCCAGAATGGCACCATACATGGCTAGCTAATCCATCCCTAGAATGAAACCGTATTCCATGAAATGAAGCACATATGCGTCGCACTCTAACTCGACGCCCCACACAGATATCCTCAAACCCCGACAAATCATAGACAAATGAGTCGTGCCCCCAATGGGATTTGAGATAACAATGGGATCCAAAACCATAATTGTACAAAGGTGAAGAGACTCAACCACATAATCAACTGCAAAATAACGTGAAGCGCTGGCATCAAAAAGAGACCTAACAAGATAATCAGAAAGAGAAATCAAACTTTAACAAAAACTATCCTACCTCTTTCCGATACACTGGCCTCGAGAGCATGCACCTGCCCTCCAGAAGATCCTTCTTTTTTTGCCATTTCCTTAATTCTTCAGGCACTCCCTAGAATTGTGTCCGACCTCACCACAATGGAAACAAGCATTCTTCCTTTTTCTACAATCTTTGACCAAATGGCATGCATTCCCACAACCAGGACATTTCTTCTTGCCTTGAGAATTGTCATTCTTTCCGCCCTTCTTTTGCTATTGTTATTCTTTCTTAGGCCACACTTAATTGTTTTGTGTCTCATTAGTTTTAGCCAATTTCTTTTTGCCTTTATCTTATTCATGCATTAATGTCATATCAACGATCTTCTCGAAAGTTTCCCCCATTAGAATATAAGAGATAGCCAATCCACGGAGGGGTTCATTAAATCCTATTGCAAACTACAAAGCTTTCTTATGCGGGGTATTTACCAGCTCTAAACCAAATCTCGCCAACTGATTAAACTTATTGACATACTCTTTGACATACATGCTTCCTTTCTTAAGAGCTAAAAACCTTTCCATTTGCATACTCTCTTCTGCCTGAGGAAGAAATTTCATCTGGAATCACTATTGGAAATCATCCTAAGTCTCAGTTGGACGCCTTGATTGAGTCACTTCGCAACAGAATGAAGCCTCATCCTTCCGCTGCCAAGCGACCAACTGAATCTTCCTACTGCCGTCAACCTCAACAATCTCAAACAAATCCTCCGTCTCTTTTAGCCAATTTCGTGCTTCCTCAAACAACTCAGTTCCTCGGAAGGGCTTCCTTCCTATAGCATAGAAATCCTTGCATATCTTAGGGAAATTATCTGATTGTGAAGGAGGAGGAGGAACAACGGCTGTAGCTAGGGGAGGGGCGTCTACGTGTCCTTCAAGCATGCGCCGTAGCCTTAAGATACCTTCGGAACCAAGCCAGTATCCGAACGCCCTCGGGAATATTCAATTCACCAGACATGTTGAAAAGAAAACGAAAAAAGGATTCAAACACGGAATCGAAAGATAATTCATATGCTTTTAGGGATTATCTTTTTCAAAAACAGACTTTCCTTTGGAAATACTTTCTTTTTGAAACCTTTTGAAAAAAATCCAAAACATTTTTTTTTCGATCTTGTAATCTTCGGTTCTTATAACAAATGTGACACCCCATGCCCGTTAATGTAATTCTTTAACATAATGCATTAAGTTTCTTGAAGCGGTATCGGTAAATAGAATAGAATCTCACAAGATAGATATAAAATAGCTGCAGAAATTTAAAACTTTATTTTCCAATAGAAAACATCATGGTCTCAAATCCAGTTACAACATCAGACTAAAATACTAGAAAAAATACATCAAATAGAAACATCAGTCTAGCGCTAAGAACCATCAGAGTACAGAAGTAAAAATCCATAGTTCCCATAAGTAGTCATAAATAAGAAGACAAGAAGTCAAAGCGATACACCGAAGCAACTCCAAATCCAAGAAGAAACAGAAGAGAGAATCTTAATCAAGCCTGAGCGTTCCCTCCCTGAGAACCTAAGGGGAGGGGAGAAAGAAGAGAGAGAAAAGGAAACAAAACGGATCAGATATAAAGTTTAGCGAGTCCAGTTACTTTCAGCATATAAATAAGTAAAATTATCATGATGGGCATATAAACTAGATGAGAGATAATAGTATCATATAACATGTATGAACAGGATAAGCAGAATGAACTAAACAAATTACACTTCTCAAATACTTTTCTCTGTACCATTACTAGTATAACTGATATGATCTGAACATAAACATAATGTTAGATTTAGGTGTACATCTAATAACGATTTTTACCCCCAAACAGTAGTAACATGTAGCCAAACCGAAATAATGAGTGTTACCCCAACGATAAACAATGGGCACCTAAATAGGCAGGACAAGATGTACCATAATTACTACCCCCAATCTATCGACTCTCTATCCCGTAAATACTCTGTCCCAACACCACAGTAGGATGTATCACTCCCTAAAGTGGCAACCCCTAGAAGGGCACAAGCTTATTTACTTGTGTTATAGCAGCTTATTTTCCCAAGCAAGATGGACCTATGCACGTACATGACTCCGTTGGAAAGCGCTATCAGTACACCTCCACCTAAATGAATCTCTTATAATCATCTCAGTAAGTGTGCCCTGACCCCTACCTAGTGCGGGGTACCCCTTTGATACCAGATTGAATTACTGACTGATATGGGTCCCACACAATAAATGACAGAAGACACACCCTAGGCTTGTATCCCCAAATTCAAGGATTTTAATAGGTTATGCCAAACAGACCACCAAGTCTGCATAACCCCAACATATAAAACAGGTTAAGTTAATCGGGTTCGTATAACCCCTATAGATTTAACAATTTTACTTAACCCCTCCCCCCATTGATTTAAACAAGATTGCTTAAACCCCACTATTTAACAGGTTCGTATAACCCCCACAGAACAAAATAGGTTAAGTATTACTGCTTAACAGGTTCATATAACCGCCACAGATCTAAACAGGTTTTACATGTTTACAATTTCATTACATGTTCCGCTTAATCTACAAATTAAGCTTACCAATTTATATGCCCTCTTACGCTATCTTTTGGCAAAGATCGTCTCAACACGAATTTCTATCATTTGGAACAACTTAGAACTTGAATATGGACTAGAAATCACATGGATGAAATGAAGAAGCATCGCTAGCTTGGAATTTGGATCAGATCTCACCATTCTTGACCGCCATCCTAGGACTCGCCCCCTAGGGCTCGCCCTCATCCTAGGGATTGCCTCCATCCTAGGGCTCACCCCCATCCTAGAACTCTCCCTCCTAGGGATTGCTCCCATCCTATGGCTCGACCTCATCCTAGGACTCACCCTAATAGGGATCGCCCCATCCTACGGCTTGCACCTAGGGCTCGTACTACAGCCCTAGATCACAACCCGACCTGACCATCTCCAGCAGCTCCTCACCTCAGTTCGTCACACTAGCTCATGAAGCAAGGCCACGAACTACCTCAAATTACTGTAGCATCACGCGGTTTTGACCTATTTTTATGGCTATTCTTACTCCTATCAATCCGGATCTCATTACACATTGTGTGGGATGACTTGGAGAGGATTTCTCCATGTTTTCCACCTCATTTCAGAGTTTTTGGGATGCATGTCTTGTGTATCACGAACCGGTACTAGGAAATTGCTATAAATACACCATTTGAGGGCATTTTCAAGGATCCCTCTGGCTCTTTCGTACTAACACTTTTTGGCCTCCATAACCAGCCATGCAAGGACATTGTGTCTTCTTCAAATCAACCTAACATGAGGATTTCGTGTATAAAATCATTCTCTTTTCTCCTCTTCTTCTCTAATGTACAAGGATTTGGTATATATTTGGATCTCACAGATTGTGAGATGGCATCGTAATTGTAATTTCCTAGGATTTAAGGAATAATAAAGTGGAGGTTGGCTTGGTTTGAGCCGAATCACTATGAAAATCTCGTGTTTCGTTATTATTTTCTGCACTCATTATCCGAGATTTGTGATTGTGAGGACTATATACTACATTTGGGTGTTAGAGACAAATTTTGGTCTAACATTTTGGCGTGCCAGGAAGGGGCACACGATACTACTTCAATTTATAGCTCGAAAACAAGCGGATTGATGGAATGTTGATTAGCATACAACTCATTGGAAATGACATGGAAGTAGCTCAAACAGCACGGCGGCACACATCAGCCCCAGTTCGGATGGGCATTGCAATTCACGCTTCAGTAGGACTTCAGCACGAAATGCTTCGGATGGGAGCACGAGGACCGGGTCGGATCGGTATATGCAACCCACGAACCGCAGCCCACGACTCGAGGGAAACTTCAACCCGAACGTCGGTGCTCAGTAGAGACCCCCTCGCTCTCTTGGCTTCGACACTAGGGGCCCCAGCCCTTCACATGTAGACGTGGATAACGTCAATCACACATCACTTCTTAGGATGGATTATCTGAGCATGGATTACGCTAAGCAAACTTATGTATCTTGTCAAGATGTCGCAAAATCCTCAATCTCGGTTAAAGTATGGATTATACTTATCTTAGAGCCCTGGGTACGGATTGTGCCTAGGGATGGACTATCTTGTCAGGAAGTGGAAAGTATAGCTTCATATCGGCATAAGTATGGTTTATACTCACTTTGGAATCTTAAGTATGGATTATACTTAGGAATGGCATAGTATGGTTTATACGCACTTTGGAATCCTAATTATGAATTATACTTAGGAACCTGCAAACGGTCTTGTTAGGATGTGACAAAAGAAATCAGGTTTGGATTATGGTCGGTTTGAACTTCTTGGTATGGTTTATACCTTGAAGGTTTGGCCTTGGCAGGATTTGGCAGAATGATTTGGACATTCCTCGAGTATGGTTTGTGCTCGGTAGACACTTATGCATGGTTTATGCATGAAAAATTCGAACATACTGTCAGGATTTGACATATTTGTTTTACCTCGTTCTCTTTGTGGATATGGATTATATTTACAACTGGAAGGACCCAGCGAGGTCCTGGTATTCTTGGACTTCCATGGCTTATCGGTTTCTCGGACTATCCAGAACACATCTTCCTTCAATAAGCAAGATATGTTATGGAGGGCAACTTCTTACACTATCTTTTGGCAAAGATCGTCTCAACACAAATTTCTACCATCTGGAACATCTCAGGACTTGAATGTGGACTGGCAATCATTTGGATGAAGTGAGAATCGTCGCTAGCTTCTAATTTGGATTAGATATCACCCTCCTCGATTGGCTCGCCATCCTAGTACTCTCCCTCATCCTAGGGCTTCGTACCCTAGGGCTCGACCCCATCTAGGGCTCGCCCTCCTAGGGATCGCCCCCATCCTAAGGCTCGCCCATAGGGCTCTCCCCCATCCTAGGGCATGCCCTCCTAAGGACCGCCCCCATCCTAGGGCTCGCCCCTAGGACTCGTGGTGCACCTCTAGAGCACGACCCGACCTGACCATCTCCACCAGCTTCTCACCTCAGCTCGTTACACCGACTCGTGAAGCAAGGTCACGAACCGCCTCAGATTACAGCAGCATCACACAGTTTTGACCAATACTTGTGGCTATTCTTACTCCTATCAATCCGAATCTCATAACACAAGGCATGGGACGATTTGGAGAGGATTTCACCTTATTTTCCACCTCATTTCAGAGTTTTTGGGATGCATGCCACGTGTCATACGCACCGGTACTAGGAATTGGCTATAAATACACCATTTGAGGGCATTTTCAAGGATCTCTCTTGCTCTTTGGTACTAAAACTTCTCGGCTTCCATAACCAGCCACAAAAGACATTGTGTTTTCTTCAAATCAATCTAACACGAGGATTTCGCATTTAAAATCATTCTCTTTTGACCTCTTCTTCAATGAAGTTAAAGGATGTTGTATATAATTGGATCTCACAGATTGTGAGACGGCATTGTAACTGTAATTTCTTAGGATTTAATGAATTATAAAGTGGACGTAGGCTTGGTTTAAGCCAAACCACTATAAAAATCTCATGTGCCCCTTGTTATTTTCTGCATTTATAATCTGAGATTTGTTATTGCGAGGATTTCACGCTGCATTTGGGTGTTAGAGCCAATTTTTGGTCTAACATGCCCCAAACCAAAAGTTATAATTCATAAGATAGTTTATTCCCCAAATCCCAGTCGTGAATCATATTACAAGTTATGTCCCTAAATTATCATTCCCAATTTAACCTAATTTCGTTCGTACTTCAATGAAATCAGCCTAGGCTCGATGGTAGCCAGGCTATGAAAATAAAAAGGGTATGAGAGAGGAAGTAGAACAGAAACAGGCATAAAAATAGAACAGACATACGATAACAGAAATAGGCATATCAGAAATAGGAATATAAGAATTGAATAGTAGATTAGGTGTAACAAAACTCTTTAGGTATGAATCAGATTCTTAATAGGCATAGGTTTTGATCCAGATTTATGAACATGTCAGGATTACTAGTTTAATGTTTATATCTAAAAATAAGATGAACTCACAAAGACTGGATCTAAAAAGTTGATAATAATATGCTGATGTTGTAGAAGAGATTCTTGTACAAGAATAGGATATTATTGAAGAAAAACAGCTAGTTCAATCATAGCTGGGGCAACATCTCATTGCCTCCATTGTTTTTTATGTGTAAAAACAATGGAAATGAGGTCATATTTATTGCCTAAAGACGAAAAACCAAGCAAACAAATGAGTCCACATTTAGAAAGGAGAATTCGCCCAAATCCGCATTGGGTCGACCCACCTCGACATAGGTCGACCCATGGGTCGACCAACCTCCCCTGATTTATGCAGAATTCCAAGATGAACGCAATGGCACAGTTCATTTTATTTATTTACCAATATTTAATTAATTACTCTTTAGTTTATCATTATAGTGTTCTTTAAAATTACGGGGCGTTACACTATATATTGTACACAATGTCCAATCCAATTCCATTTTGTTGTTATATGTATGCATGTTATGAATGTTGTCTCTTTAGATCTGGGCTTCAGCAGCATTCCCCCAATATATGTTTATATTTAGAATAGATTCATAGAGGCAGAAGACATGAAGAAACAATGTGCACTGGAATGGAAGATGCCACCTATTTATAGATTCACAAAGTCAACCTCATTCTTTAGATTCTATGGTTTTAATCTAAATCGTACATGTTGCTTTGAGTCAGCGCGAATCTAGCCACAAAACGGTACAAATTCACAATTTAGAATGTTCCCCGGATCTGGGTGGGTCGACCCATTGACACTATGGATCGACCCAGCCATGTGCAGGTCGACCCATAAGTTGACTCAGGCCGGAAGTGCGTGGTCCCACAATGATCGGGTTTCCTGCTCGTTCTCCCACCTATTTCATTTAAAAATTCTAGAATTATTTTTTATATTATATTTATATATGAGCCCCTTATATGTGTACAAACTTATAAGGTTCAGAACTTCTTCATACCTTATCTGTTTTACACAAACTTGGGGTCTGTCTGAACCAGAATTCTGAGACAAACGCAAGGTAATGCCGGTTTCACTCAATTTTGAATATTTTAATTAAGTAATACCCAATTTATTATCTTAAAGTATGGTTATATTGTATTAAATTTTGGGGTGTTACATTCTCCCCTACTTAAAGGATTTCATCCCCGAAATCTCCAAGTCCTGTAGAATGTTACGGTCCTAACAACAACCTACAACCATCTACTCATTCATCATCCATAGGCATACATTTCCTTAAAACTTTATAAAGCATGTGCGAACACATGCAAATGTGTTCAGAACATATGTCCCTATATTAATGCAAAAATCAGGTGGTTGAATGATTCAGTTTACCTCTTTAATGCAATATATGATCGTGCCATAAATCCAAAATGTATGCAAATAACCCAAGTATAACATATAAACTCTTTATGTATGCACAATCATTTACCAAAATGCAATATCCATATGATGATCCATGCATTTCCATCCATAGAAAATTAAAATGCACACACATTCATATGCAATAGGTAAGTAAGTGCTTGAGCCAATCTAATGCCTAGTGTGTCTATATGCAACCACGAGCAACCGCTAACAAACACTTGCATCCACTTGCAACCATTATTCATAACATGACTCAGACACATGTTTCCAAACATTGAATTCTACCCAAGGATCGAAAGGTTCAAAGGATAGGATAAATATACCAGAATGATAGAAGCAAATGCAAAGTAAAAGCTTGGAAAAGAAGTCAAGAATGTACTTTCAAAAAAAAAAGGATAAGTATCCCGAATCCTATCTTCGGTTTCCCACGTCGCATCTTCACGGTCTTCTCCCTAATGCACCTTTACCAATCTGATCGCTTTGTTATGTAGCTTCTTGATTTGTAATCCAAGTATATTAGTAGGAACTCTTCTCACGGATGCTTCCTTCTCAACTTCCATGCCTTCAAGACTTCTCGGCTCCGCTATCTCTTTCGTATCATGGAGACATTTCCTTAAATGGGAAATGTGAAACACATCATGTAACACCCTTTATTCTAACAACACTAAAAGAGGATGAATTAAAAAATAATTAATTTAATATTCATAAATAAAGGAAACGGACTGTGCCATTGCATCCGTCTCGAAATTCTGGTCAAGATAGACATTAGGTTTGCGTAAAACGGACACTATAAAAGAAGTTATGAGGGTTTTAAGTTTGTATACGCGTAGAAGAAATATATATATACATATGATACACATATGAGTCAGATATGAGTCATCACTTATCCAGGAATGGTCCCAAAATCGAAAATTCGTATGGTAGCAAATTTCCCTCTCTAGGGGGTCGATCCCCCTAGAGGGGTGTCGACACCGGGATCGACCGCCCTTAAGGGGTGTCGACACCAGGGTCGACCCACCTATAGGGGTGTCGACACCCCAAGGGCTGACGTGGCAGTCTGTTTAAGAGGGGCTGTCAATTATAAATACATGGTCATTTCTCTTGTTTTGCTCATTGAGAATCCATGGGGGCCAAACTCTACCGGTGTCTGAACTGAATTGGATCCGTTAATCTTCTACAACTATCAACTTTGCAAATCAGTTAGAGATTAAAGATCCATTCTTTTTCTGTTTTCTAATCCAAACACTATGAGTTCCTTGTTGCTTTTAGATGTAAATATATAAAAGTAAACGTGATATGATAATAGTTTGGATTTGTTGATGTGCCTAAATTATACTAGATCCATTATGAATTGCGAACATATGACATTCTAAATTGAGTATAACCTGGATCTAAAGCTCTATCTGGTTGGATATATTGTAACTTTTGTGGCATTCTAGGATGTGGATCTCGACCTTATTTGTGTTAGATCTATTTTAATTTATTGATCTGAATTTCTATCTTGTTGGATCTATTGTAACTTCTATGACATTTTATAATGTGGATCTTGACCTTATTTGTGTTAGATCTAGTTTTAACCGTTGGATCCAAATCATATGGACAGCTAAATGGCTAATCAGATCTAGTTCATCACATTGGGCCTATCATATTAGATATAAACCAGCTGGACATCTAAATTGTTAATTTAGATCTTATTATGCTTATTATGACATCATAATTATGTTAGAATCAATTAACCACCACAAGTTCATCAGATTTATGCTTATATGTCCAGCTTATCACCATGCTAGTTTATGTTTATGCCAAAACAATCACCTTTGTCATATTCCCATCACTTTTCCCTTTTCATTGTTTATTACTAGGCTACTTTCTAGCCTAGATGCCGCCAAATATATGCGAATGCATTAGTTAGGGAATGGGGGAAAAAGGTTTGAATTGGCATAATTTAAATAATGTTTATATGAATTGGACATATAATTTAAATGGGGAAAAAGGGGCACAATCACCAATAATACATAGGTAAATTTTGATAATTATGAAATGTCTAAAATTGCAATTAGAAATTGTAATTGCACTTATGACACGAGGTTGGGTTGCATTAGTGGTGGAAGTCTGCCCGGACCCGACCGGCATATCCAGCAGCCACTAATATTGAACATAATGTGAGAGGTCTAAGTGTGAAAATACGAGATGGGCTATGACAAGAGGTTAGGCCCAACTTGTTGAAGAAGTCTACCTGGACCCGATCGGCATATCCAGCATCCACAAGTTGTAGGCCTAATGTGGGAGGTCTAGCCCATTATATACAATAAATGGACATGGTAATGAATTGGACTACTTAACCTAATATAATCCATAGGGATTGTATGATTATGAACTAAAGTTAGGGTTAAGTCAAATTGGCTGGACAGTGGGTGGGTTAAGTAAATCTGAGGGGGTGGGTAGTATTTACATATAGGCCCACAAACTTATCCCGATAAGGTTATGTTATTACAGACACCTAGTGGTAAGCATGACTGGTAGAAGGATTGGGGTTGTATAAAATTAAAGACACCTTTAGGGTAAATATTACTTGTGGAAAACCGAGCAGGGGATACAAGACAAAGGGGAGAGCTTGTATCATATTTTGTGGGACCCGTTTCAGTCAGTACCCCGAAGTATGTATCGAGTAGAGAACTCTTAACTAGGTTGGAGAAGGGGCACGCTTACTGACTGATTCTAAGAGATCCAGACATGGAGGCGGTGCTGGCGGCACAAACTGACCGAGCCATGTGCGCGCATGAGCCGGGCCGAAGGGGATAAGACGTCCGTGACATCTGTAGATATGGGGTTGTGCATATTTGTGAGGGGTTGCCACTTTAGGACGTGATACATCCTATTGTGGGGCCGGCATAGAGTATCTGCGGAGTACGGAGACGATCGATTTGGGTAGTTGTTAGGGTACACTTGAACGTATGCCTAAGTCTACCACCTTGAATGTAAGGGATCATCTCATTCTGGTTATGCTAGTAATAGTGCAGAGTAATCATTAGGGAAGCGTATACACCTTATCCCGTCTACCTTGTCACACCTTCCTTTTATGTAGTAATCTCTCTTATCCACTTTATATACATGTCATGCTACTTTTATTTATTTACTTGCTAAAAGTAACTAGACTCACGAGACTTTATGTCTGACCCTTTTTGTTACTTCTTCTTTCTTTCGTCCCCCGTAAGGTTCTCAAGTCGGGAACACTCGGGCTTAGTCAGGCTCAGTTATCATCTTGCTAGAGCTTCTTTCGAAGTATGCCTCAAGTTCTTATCTCCACTATGGCTTTGTCTCTCTTATTTGGGGAATTATATTTTCTTTTATGTATTTATGTACTCTGATGGTAGAAGACAGAAGTTATATTGTTGTAATGGTTTTTGTGACTTATGGTATATTGGACCACGATGCATGATTTGTGTTTGAAATAAAAATTTGAAAATCCGCTGCTTTCTTATTTATATTTGTCTTGTAATATTCTGTGTCTGTTTACCTATAACGCTTCACGAAACTTAATGCATTCCCTTTGTGAGTGACATTAATGGACGTGGGGTGTCACACATGGTATCAGAGCTGAAGGTGACCAGATTAGATAAAAGTATTTGAAGTAATTTTACCAAAACCATATGTAATATCCTTCGGTCCTTTGTCTAAATCCCTTTCCTTTTCTTTTCAGAATGTCTGGGGAACCTAACATTCCCATTATCCCAGAGGGCATTACGATACCCGGATGGTTCTGTAACACCCCGAAATTTCAACAACATTAAAATGTATAAATTAAATAATAATTAATTTAATATTAAAAATTAAGGAAAACGGATTATGTCATTGCGTTCATCTCGAAATTCTTGTCAAGATTGACCCCTGGTTTGCGTAAAACGATAAAAGTATGAAGAAATTATGAACGGTAGAAGTTTGACGATCAAAAAAGGGATAAATGGCGCACTTGTCAAGTGCGCCAAGGCAATTTTACATTGGCGCACCTGTAAAGTGCGCCATGTATGTTTTTGGGCTTGCGGACCATTTTTTTCAACTGGGTGGCGACCCGTGACCTGATTCTCTCTAGGACTGAGGTGGCATTCGAATTCTGGACATTAGCAGCTATAAATAAACCTCAATTCTCTTGTTTTCTTCACTAAGAATCAATGGCGGCCAAACTCTGCCGGTGTCTAAACTGAACTAGGATCTCCTATCTTCTACAACTGTCAAAGCAAATAGACATTCAAGATCCATTCTCTTTCTATCTTCTAATCTAAACTCTGTGAGTTCCTAGTTGCTTTTAGATTTGAATATTTAAAAGTAAACATGTCACAACTATGATTTGGATATGTTCATATGCTTAAATTATATCAGATCCTTTTTAAATTATGAACATATGACTTTCTGTATTGATTAGGATTTGGATCTCGATTTTTTTTATCTTATCATATTTATTATATCTTCTATGACATGCTATGATGTAGATCTAAATCTTTATTTGTTTAGATCAAATTTTGTTTATTAGATCTGAATCATGCGGACATTCTATGTAGATCTAAATCATTATTTGTGTTAGACCTAATTTTATCTATTAGATCTGAATCATGCAGACGTTCTATGTAGATCTAAATTTTCATTTGTATTAGACCTAATTTTATCTATTAGATCTGAATCATGCGGACATTCTATGTAGATCTAAATCGTTATTTGTGTTAGATCTAATTTTACCTGTTAGATTTGAATCATGCGGACATTCAATGTAGATCCAAATCTTTATTTGTGTTAGATCTAATATTTTCTATAGATCTGATTATGTGGACATTCTATGATGTAGATCGCATCCTTATTCGTACTAGATCTACTTTTATCCATAAATCTAAATTATGTGATCTAATTTATCACCTTTTGTTATCATGTTATATCTATTTTAACCTCTAGATCGGAATTATGTGATCTAATTTATCATGTTCTGTTATCATGTTAGATCTATTTTAACCTTTAGATCTGAATTATGTGATCTAATTTATCACCTTGTGTCATCATGCTAGATCTAAACCGAGTGGACATCTAAATTGCTAATTTAGATCTTACTATACTTATTATGACATCATAGTTATGTTAGAATCAATTGATTGCCAACCGTTCATCGGTTTTAAGTCCACCTTGTTATGATGACAATTTCATGTCCATGCCAATATGTATGTTCACTTTATTATCATGCTAGTTTATGTTTATGCCAAGATGATCACTTTGGTTATATTCCCATTATTTCCCCTACTATCATTTATGACTAGGCTGTTGTCTAGCCTAGGCATGCTACCAATTTTGTGAGGGTGCTAGTTAAGGAACGGGGGAAAAAGGGTTAATAACAACATAATTTGAATATAAACATTTTTGGACATATAATTCAAATTATTGGGTAAATGGGTATAAATACCTAATAAGGCGTAGGTATAATTAATTAGACATGTAATTCAAAAGAGGGAAAGTGGGGACATAATTACCTACAGAGACATAGGTAAGAATTTGATAAAAATGGAACGTTTAATAATTACAATTAGAAATTGTACTTATAACACAATGTTAGGTTACATTAGTGGTGGAAGTCTGCCTGGACCTGACCGACATATCCAACAACCACTAATGTTGAACCTAATGTGGGAGGTCTAAGTACGTAAATATGTATCAGACTATGACACGAGGATAGGACCAACTTGTGGAATAAGACTACCGGGACCCGACCGGCATAACCAACATCCACAAGTTGTAGGCCTAATGTAGGAGTTCTAGCTCGTTATAAATCATAAATGGACATGGTAATAAATTGGACTACTTAAACTAATCTAATCCATAACGTATTGTATGAATATGAACTAAAGTCAGGTTAACTAAAATTGCTTGAATCAGTGAGAGGGTTAAGTAAATCTTGGGTAGGTGGGTAATATTAGTATATATAGAACTACAAACTTAACTATTAAATAAACATGCTTGAATTTGTGGGCGGGTTAAGTAGATTTAAGGGTTTGTGTAATATTTACATATAGACCCACGAACTTAACCTAATAAGGTTGTGTAATTAAAGACACCTAGTGGTATACATAACCGGTGGAAAATATAAAAGTTATGTAATTACAGACACCTTTTAGGGTAAGCATAACTTATAGAAATGATAGGGTTATGTATTAAAGACACCTTTAGGTAAGCATAACCAGTAGAAAGATTGAGGGTTATGTATTAAAGACAACTATAGGTAAGCATAACCGGTAGAAAGATTGGGGTTATATAATTAATGACACCTTTTAGGGTAAATATAACCCGTGGAAAACTTAGTGGGGATACAAGACAAGGGGAAGAGCTTGTATCATATTGTTTGGGAACCATTTCATTCAGTAACCTGGAGTAGGTATCAAACAAAGTACTCTGTACTAGGCGAAGAACGGGCACGCTTACTGACTGATTTTAAGAGATCCAAACGTGATGGACGGTGTGGGCGACGCAAACCGACCGGCCCTTGTGCGTGCATGGGCCAGGCAGAAGGGGATAAGACAACCGTGACACTAGTAGATATGGCTGTGCTCATCTTGGGAAACGAAGGGTTGCCACTTTAGGAAGTGATACCTTCTACTGTGGGGCCAGCACAAGGTTTCTACGGAGCAGGGTGCCGATCGATTAGGGTAAAAGTTATGATACAATTGGACGTATGCCTAAGTCTACCATCTTATAGTGGAAGGGATCATTTCATTCTAGTTATACTAGTAATAGTGCAGGGGAATCATTAGAGAAGCATATACACCTTATCCTGTCTACCTTGTCACACCTACCTTTTATGTACTTATCTCTCTCTTATCCACTTTATATGCCTGTCATGATACTTTTATTTATTTACTTGCTAAAAGTAACTAGACTCGCTAGACTTTATGTCTAACCCTTTTTGTTTCCTCTTCTTTCTTTCGTTCCCCCCTGGTTCTCAAGGGAGGGAATTCTCAGGCTTAGTCAGGATTCTGCTATCGTCTTGCTTGGAGCTTCTAGATGTATTGCTCAAGCTTCAATCTTCGCTATTATGGCTTATGATTTGGGATTATGCTTTCTTTGTTATTTTACTATGATATTTAAAGTACAAGACAGAAGTTTTAATAACGTACCGAGTTTATGTATTTTCAGACATATGGTTTAACCATGTTTATGATTAATAAAAGATTTTAATCCCGTCGCTATTTTATATCTGTCTTGTAATGTTTCTGTTCTGTTTACCTATAACGCTTCATGAAACTTAATGCATTCCCTTAGTGAGTGACAACGGATGTGGGGTGTCACACTTTGTATCAGAGCTGAAGGTTACCATATTGGATAAAAGTTTTTGAAAACTATTTTCAAAAAGGTTTTAGAAGAAAGCATTTTTAAAAGAAAAGTCTGTTTTCAAAAACAAATTCCCCAAAGCCATAGGAAGTATCTCTCGATTCTCCCCTTGATTCCTTTTTGTCTGGGGACCGATTCTTCCCGGAAGGTGTCCCCATTCCGGCATGATGCCATAGGTATGTTTAAAACTACGACACATATCGAAGGTCAATGAAGTGCCTAACCTCTATCTGAAGCTGCTGTAGTATAACCTACGGCTAATTTTCTCGAGCTTCGTAAGGATTTCCGTGCGATGGAGGCAACTTTCGAGAGACTTGTTAGCTTGTTACACAAATACGATAAAAAGGAGAATAAGGGAGTTGGGGCTAAGGAGTACAGCCCAAGGATGATAAAAATGATGGCCCGGGAAGGGAACATGGATAAAGTTCAAATAAAGGTGAAAAGGAAGCAATTATGGTTGAGGAAACACAAAATAAAAAGGTATGACCCAAGAAAGGACGACAACAACAATAGAAGAAGGGCGGAAAGAATGACAAGACTAAGGGTAAGAGGAAGTGCCATAGTTGCGGGTGGGAGGTCACTTGGCCCAGAACTGGAGGAAAAAGGGAAAATGTTTGCTTCGTTTGTAGAAAGGTTGGACACTATTCTAGGGAGTTCCCAGGAAAGCAAAGGCAATGTCGAAGGACAGGAACCTCTGGAGGGGAAGAGAATGCTCTCGTGGCTAGTGCACCAGATAGAGGTAGGAAAGTTCCATGGAAGGTTTGATTTCTCTTTCAAACCTTCCTATAAAAACTCTTTTTGATTCTAGCCCTTCGCATTCATTTATATCTAATTCTACAGTTGAATCTCTTCACTTAAATACTAGTATGGTAGTCGACCCACCCCATATCTAGGCAGATTCATTTAACGAATCTGGACTGTTTTCCAAACCATATTCGTTGATGACTCGGCACTGCGTGCACAAGATCATATCCACTTTCTAAAACACCTATAAATAGGCTAGCTGAGCCTACGCTAAATCTCATATTTTCTGAGAGGATGTCTAGACTCTACCATTCTTCTACCTCCCCAAATATCTCAAGAAAAAAATATAATAATTAGTTTAAGGAAATTCTGAATCGAGATCTAGAGGAAAAGAATGTATATATGCATACGGGTTTTCAGAATTCTATTTGAAGTAAGGTAAATTCTTGGATCTGGTCAATTCAAATTTCTCCACTTTCTCCCCTTTTTTCTTTTAGTTCAGAATTGTGGATCCATGATTATTTAGGTTCTAGATTCAGTTAGCGAAGCCATGGAATGCTAGGTCTGGACCAGATTCATGAATTGGAAAGCTATTAGGTGACTGGATTTAAGTTATGCCTTTTCGATAAGGGTACGTTTATCGTATGTCATTCCCTGTTAATATGTATAGTAAATTTGCTGAAATGCAATTCTACAGAAATGTATAAACTTGTTAATATGTGGAAAGGACTACTGTTGTATATAGAATGAACCCATTGATTGGCATATTATGTACATGAACCCTTGACTGTAAAAATTTGGTACATGTTAATCGGTTAAATTGGAATAATTATATGATTGGATAACTACATGTTATTCTTTTAAATTTGGGTTAATTACATGTTAGGAAGAACATGCAACATGATAGTCAGTTAAAATGGACTTAATATGATATTTAGTATGACATGTAAAAATATAATTATAGTAAAAATCTGAAAGAATGGGTAAAAATCTGAAAGAATGGATATGCCCAAATTATATGGAAAATTTACAGTAATTAAGAAATTGTAACGACACTTGGACACGAGGTTAAATTCAACTTGTGGTAGAAGTCTACGTGGAACCGCCTGGCAAATCTAGCATTCACAAGTTTTTAATTTAATGTGAGGGGTCTAGTGCGTAAATATACATGTAACAGTGCTAAGACACGAGGTTAAGTCCAATTTATGGTGGAAGTCTGCCTGGAACCGCCCGACAAATCCAACATCCACAAGTGGCCAGCTTAATGTGAGAGGTCTGGTGCATAAAAATATATATGAATATATGTGTATAAAAGGATAGAAATAAATGGCACTAATTATTATTAATGGAAATGAATGGAAATGTATGAAAGCTACAACAGTAAAAGAAATGGAACGAATGGCGAAGATAATAAACTATTATGAATAAACTTGAAAGGGAAAAAGGAAAGATAATAGGTGGACTTGTTATAGGGACAAGTGGAAATAATAACTTAGGTTACAATAAACGAAAAAAGGGAATGTGATAACTTATGTAAAAAGATAAGTTGTATATAATTATAAATTAAGTAATATATAACTTTGGAAACTTTAAAATTGTTGTTTGTAATAAGTAGAGAAAAAAGGGGGAACTTATGAAATGCAATAAGTTGTACTTGATTATACATTAAGTAATCTGTAAGCTTGAGAATCTGAAATCTGCAGATAAGAATAATATGTTAAAGGCTTATCAATGAAACTAAATGGGTTAAGTTATATAATTGAAATTTATAAGCAAGAAGAAATTGGTAACTTGAATAAGAAGTCAATATGACTTGGAATAAGCAAGTTAAATGGAAATCTGAAAAGGTACAGAAAGAGTGTAATTAAATGATTAAACATAGGGTCTAATAACACATTAACCCAAGGCGCTTGGAGCAGTCCGTACGTTTGAAGGTGACTAACCCAATGTGGTAGATCATCGTGGTCTCATGAGGCACGAGGGGAGCGCGCATCCATCTGATTATTTTTTCTGTTTTGCTGACATTCTGCTAGCTCTGAAGGACTGGAAGGGGAAGCACGCGGCTTCCTTGGACGTGGAGGTTACTCCTGGTAGCCCTCGGTGCAGTGACATATTTTAGGCTATGCTCACAAAGGTTAGGTATGCATGTTACTACCCTGTGAGTATACCTTGACTGCCATGATAGGGGGCAGTCAGAAGGCTGTGGGGTGGCATACGTGATTCGACGATCGAATTGCCTTATGACTAGGTAGGTTACGACCATTTTACTTGGTTGCCTTTAGTGGGTCTGACCAACTGTTTGTTAGTAGTCGTCGGGTACCGACGATCGATAGTCTGCGTAACACGTGATGTGAAAAGACGGAGAGCTAAACCTACAGATCATCGACCTGTCAGTATCAAGGCTTTGGTAGTGGGACAGGCCAATTAGGATGTTGTTTTTCCGGGCCACGTCACTAGCTCTCACTTCTGTTTGTCTTTCACTAGTTAAGGGCGGGGTCGGGTGGGACCATAGCCATTGAAAATGCAGACCAGAGCATCAATGTATATAGATATCTAAAAAGCTCCCGATCGAGTACCATGTTTCTTGTACATCCCTTTACGGAACTTGGAGCACAGTTGATAATACGTGCGGATACATGCATACCGTTTTCGGATGGTGTATCGTAGAGGTTAAGGCATCGAGTATGATTGACGATAAATACGTGAGAAAGTCTAGATACATGCATGCCTCACTACAACATAACTAATATTTTACAATGGCTTACAGCCGCTATGAATAAGAACTATAGCGGTTACCAAACTGCTGTATATGAACATGATATAGAAAACTGCTAAATATTTATAACGCTTTATTTGCCGCTATAAAAGAGCATGGTTTTATAGCATTTGTCATTGTGATACTTAAGGATAATATCACATTCTCACCACTATTGAACGTCTGAATCTCAATGAAAGTGGGAATCTTTTATAACACATTATAGCCGCTATAACATATTTATTTAATAGCGGCTGTATGACGCTATTAAATTAATATATTATAGTATTACTAAAACCTTTTACAGCCCATATATACCACTGTAAAATTCCTAGAGCTATGTGTATATATTACATTTTAATAATAGCAATCAAAATAAATCTTCAAAACAACTTAAAGAGCTATGTAAGAACGAAAAAAATGTAATAATCAACAAACATAACTCAAATTTATGATAACAAAATAAAGTATAAACTAACAAAAAATAATCTCAATCAATGAGTTATCAATTTCAATACATATGTTTACGATTCCATAATTATGTCAATTTAAGTACACAAAAGACAAAACATAACTCATATTTAATGTTTACAAGTACCAGATGTATCACTAAGAACGTCAACTACTCAAAGCCTTTCTTTTTTCATCAAATAGTCCATGGATACTATGCAATCACCTGATTGCAAATAGACATATTTGTAAATTCATGATAAACTCACGTTAAAAAAAAATTAGACAAGCTACAATACTACATAAGAATCTTTCCCAACGACGAAAAAAAGAAAAGTTGGAAAATGGCTTAAAGGCTTAATTCTGAGTTGAAGTACTCAAAAGTGCCATGTTATAGTTTATCTGAAATGGCATAAGTGATTTGGAGTCATTTTCATATCAAATGTGGTTTATGAAGATTTTGATTATTTAGCATGAGCAAGGAAACTATTTAAAAATTGCATTCTACAATGATAGATTACAAACTACCTTTGTTTATTTAGCATTCCCGAAGTATGGTTTCTTTAGCAATAGTTGTTTTCTTTAGAAACACTTGATTCCACTTGAAGAAGTTATATAATGATGAATCATACTATAGAAAAAAATGAGTCAGCTCCACCATAGTAAAAGAGCATAATGCATACTTCACCAGCAAGAGTTGGGCTTTCTTGTCTCATGGATTGGTATCTGCAAAAAAATTGCAGATGAAATAGCTTTTGCATTTAAAAACCTCAGCCTAGCTTTATTTCTTTCCTGGACCAAAAAGATCAAAAAAAGTTAATCTAGAATTCAATGGGACAAAGGAATTAATTGAATTTCTTTTACTATTTTATTTTCGGTATGAACATAAAAATCAATTTTATCCTAGGTATAATATAAAAAATAATTGGAACTTAGCAACATCATACTGTCTTTTTATTGCTTTGAAGTTTACAGGACAAGTTAAAATCTAATCCGTCTATTCCATTACTTATACTGGAAAGCAGAAACCAAGCCATTCTGGTGCCAACATCTGTCCCCTTTCTGATTCACGTGTTTCCGTTTCTCATTTGATTTTGAATTCTACAACGGTACCAGACGGTTAGTTCGCCCTCCGCACTTCTTCCTAAATCGACATGCCTACCGCCGCCATTCCAAATCCGGTGTTGCACAACCCTAATCAGTGGTAATTAACAGTCCAGACCAATGCCTTTACTCATGACGATCGGCTACTACACAAACAACCTCCTTCCAACTCGCGCTTTCACGATAATCACCTTTCCCTTTCTCAATTTTTTATCCATGGAAGATTCCACCACAAGCCTACTTCTCTCTTTGAACCTTCGTCGATGCTCCGACTGTCGCCTGTTACCGTCTCTAGTGAATACGTACAGGATTCATCCAATTACGGTACTATTTTCCCCCACTCCTGTAAAACTTACCCGATTTACTTTTAACCTGCGAAACAAACAATTTGGCATTAATGGTTATCTAATTCTACTGATTATTTTTTACAAGGATTATTCTTATTATTTAACATGCAATAAATGGATTTTTGCATAGGAGCCAGGTAATACTTTATGCTTTCTCTAAATAGACAATCAGCCACCACTCCTTAATAACGCATGAACGAGCATTCCAACAATATTTTCCCATGCCAATGGGGAAAGAAAGGCTATTTTCCTAATTCTCTCCCCTTTAAATTAAAACAAACTATTTTACATTTGTGAATAACAGATATCGGTGAACTGCCATTTATTTCTTTATTGTATGGTAAATGTTGTTTAATTCCATGGATTAGGAGTTGTTTAGTCATTACATATTTGGAATTATTTCTTTAGAAAAAATATGAGTGAAAAAATAGTTTTATACATGAATATTTTGTATGACGTCAGCAAAAATACCAAGCTGAATCTCAAACTAACACAGGAAGCTTGGTGTTTTCGTATTAGATTGAATCTTAAACATAAACTTTGATAATTATATATACATTCAGGTATAAGTCTATTTGTGTAAGAATCTATAGAGTTTTCATTCAGAAGAATTAGATTGGATTTGAAAGTTTCTTCTGTGCCATTGGATCTATGTGTTACATTGCAATATTCTTAATCAAAGGATAAATTTTTAGGAATACGACTGATGAGTCAATTTTTGAAATTTTATGCTTAATAATGACATCTATGTATACTGCATTAGGAGTGATAAACTGCACTAAGTATGAAAACATTGTTTTGCACAACTGATGGTGTAGCAAATTTTTCGGGTATCCAAAATAATTCCAAATTTGCCAGCAGTTCAACGTTGGTTAATACGCAGTAATATTTATTATTTGATTTTTGGACTGAAAAGCCTATTCTATTCCCTTTTTTGGATTTAATTCAATTTTGAATCATGTTTGTAGTTTTCACTATAGTGATAAATGTCCTAAGATCATTTGATTAGCTTTCCATAATTATTGATGTTAAAGGAATCATATCACTGATAAATTTTCCTGGACAACAATCATATAACCAGTTCTAGGTATTAATCATTAATATTAGTTGCATCAATTGTCAACAGACATAAAAGTCCATTAATAGTCTGCTAAATGATCCAGATTTATAATTTTACAGAAACATCCACGTTAAGCCAAGCTAGTTGTTTCCTCTTTGTCCATATGCATATGTTTAATTTTTGTTTAACATTACTACTTTCCTGAGAATGTCATGTAATAATAATTATAAGCAGTAGAGTTGTTATATATTTCGTATCCATTCGAAGTTTACATTACGCTATATATATTATTTACAAGAACATTTCTCTCTCTTTGTTTACCCTTCCAATCATTTCATATTAAACTATATGTAAATATTTGGATATACCAATATGTACCGTAACATTTTGGGTATCAAACTAATGTTCAATACTATTTACAAACAATGTTTTTGTATTGATGTTGTTTTGAAATTTAATTTGCTATGGTGAAATATTTTGTACTTGATTTATTTTCTACATTATTGGGGCCTACTTAAGTATTTTAATTTTCCAACCATTTGTTTCAAAACCGTCGTTATACGCATACCTTTTAGTTCACCTATTGCAACTATTTCATTTTTCTTTCAGTTTATTTGCAAGGCTTTAAAAAAAACTTTTTCCTGAATTTGTTTGTCATTTTCATTCAGTAAAAAATGTTTTTCTATGCATTCATCTTTTTTTTAATTCTATGTTGAAGCTTGAATAAGAATATACAAACGATGATGTAATATTTCGGACTATTGTGGTTTAAAGTACTTCCATTAATCATCTGCCTTTATTTTCTACGAATTATGCTATAGATAAATTGGAGATAAAAGATCAACTTCTATTTTTTACCATCCTAAAATACAACATTATTCATTTGTCCTAATTTTTTTAATATAATTATGTCAGTGATATCTATTGCTCTACATTAGATCGTCATGACATAGAAAATAAGAATGCAAACAAAACTAACTATGTATTTCATAATTTACTTCTATTATTGCTAAATTGGTTAGTTCAAACTCATATTTGCTGACAAAAATTGGAGACTGTATGAAATTTAACTTATTCCTACTGTCTATGACATGCGCGCATTTAAGAACACAACCTTTATTTTTTGTTTTTAAATGATCACATGAACGTTGTTTACTTACGACTTAAAAGGACAACCTTCATTTTTTTGTTCTTAACATATCTTTCACAAAAACCCAAGTATGGACTCATTCTTCACTTATTTTAGGATTGTTTTATATAGTTACATTTTGTGTTTCACCCAATAAACTTTCATAGTGTAACAACCCGAATTTTCAACAACGTGTTAAAACAAGAATCAAGGCAGAGTTAAATTATAAAATCTGAATCAGATAAAACGGGCTATGCTATTGCGTTCGTCTCGGAAAAATACGCGAAATAGAGTCTGAAATTTCCCAAATCGGAGTCTGTATGACCAAGATATGGCCTCGCGAATTTTCACGAAAAATTCGAAAACGAAAACAGATTCAAATTTCAGAATTCATAAGAGGCTGGAAAATTTCCCGCCAGACCAGGGGAGGTCGACTGGGGAGTCGACCCCCTGCCAACCTGGTCGACTGGGGATGCATAAATTACTTTTGGTCTTAAAATGCATGAAATTTACTAGATCATAGGTTAAACATACATAACGCAATCAACCGAACATGTTGTGGCTAATATTTTTATATTCCAGACATGTGGAATTAATCTAAAAAGGAAGGTTTTATAGATAAATTATGTTATATAACTGACTAGATACAGTGATCATACCATTTTCCCTTTTCAAATTCATAAGTTCATTCTCTTTTTTTTTCAACTATCGTAAAACATATGACGCATAAGGTTGATTGGTCAGGTATATAGAGATATTATACTCTGCATCGATCATTTAACACTGGTATTTCTTAATGTTGTGAACATGTAAGACATTGTCATTTTTTCTCATGTTATATTAAAACTAAATATTGTTATAATGTTCTTTGAATTGATGTGCTACCGACGGTAAGTCACTCGATATTTTCCTTTAAATTCATTCTTTAATAATCTCCATATTATTTTTTTATAATTGTCTAGTGATATTTTTTCTTCCATTACGTTAGTTTGATTGTAATCTAGAATCTATTTATAGTTGATTAGGTGGCTGGCTATTAGTATATTTTCAATAACAAAAATAATTCCATATTCCAGTTAGTAGGCTAATGTGGTTGGACTGAGTCAGACACAATGCACAGTCGTGCACTAACTCAATCTCAGTCCACATTGAACTACTGTGTGCTAAGTGGAACTCAGTGCACTGTTGTGCACTGAGTTGAGCTCAGATGCACCTACAACTTGCATGCCGTCTATGTAAGTAATGAGGAGTATTACTTTTTTTATATAACTACATCCATATGTCATTGCTGGGGATACAAGTTTTCGACAAATATTGTCCAGTTCCAAGACTCATTTATCACTAGAATTATAATTTACTGCTTGATCTTTTCACACTCATTCTCCTGCAATCCATCCAGAGCAAGTTGATGTGCAATCTTAAATTTTCTGGCATCAGTGGCATTGTTTACGGATTAACATCAGTTTATGGAGATAAAATGCAAATATATTTGGATATTGGAAGCAAGCACAATGTTATATATCAAATATGCATATAGGATAAACAAGCACACTGGCATGATTCATTTATATATACTATATATATGTATAGGCACCTGCGCGCAAGGTGAATCAGGTTTGCTGATGCAAATGGTGATTCACTTTGAATGAAGTTCAAGGGAGGAAGTTAATAGATCTGCTGTCAAATTCGGCTTCGATACATCAAAGGCGAGGATAATGAAGCTAAAGTTGGACAAGGATGGGAAGGTGTTGCTTGAGAGAAGAGCAAGAGGCAGGAGATTGCTAATAAGGAAGCAAAAGGTAAGTTCTCCCTTACAGAATTTAACTCTGCATCTGCATCACTTCAGTATATTGATTGTTTTTTTAATTTTAAGCGTCCTTATATCTTAATATTTATCATGTTAGAGTGACCAATGTTTTTTGTTTGTTTGCGACATCTATTTTGGTACTATTTTGAGTGTATTCAAAGTTGACTTGCTCGCATCGAGTAGCAAATTTTGGAATGGCTATTTATTACTTTAGTATTAATATATGAACTAGATTTTCTGGAAAAAGGTTGTGCTTTAAACAGGTGCATGAAGGTTTATGCCCATATCATAAAGGCAAAATGAATCTCTTTTGTCGTTGAACTGTTAAAATTTGTATTACTTAGGAAACCCAACGGTATTTATATAACTTGAAAATTTGAGCATTCTAGTAAACTTTTTCACTAAAAAAAATACTACTAATTTTTTCAACTACTTCCTGCTACTGTTTCAAGGGAATAAAGTTATAGAATAATTTATTTAGTTCATTAACATTGGTGTTCATGCAGATTTCACTGATACTAATTTATATTGTATTCCACTGATCTTTTGTTGTTAAGAAATATTGATATTAGGTATCAGGAAGACTGTCGGGGCTCAATCAAATTTCCACCAGAAGGTTACAGAAATTTGGTCTCAGTTGTTAAAAATGTATGCTCTGTTTTTCAGGGAGGTGAAGTTGATCCGAACCTTCTCAGAATAATTTCTGTAGGTATTGAAAATTGTGTAGAAGTGTACAATAGATGTTGAACTTAAAGTTTCTCTATTAAACCATTAATTATTTAAAGAGTTGGATTTACAAACCGTCTTCTTTTTTACCATTAATCTGAAAGATGGCTTATTTAACCTTTTATTTTAATGGTTAATATGCTTTCTTCCCGACTTTACGATTTCACATTTAAATCAGAGGTTCATGTTCCGTAATGTACCAAAAAGCTATATGTTAATCGTTTATTTACATGCCTTGGTCGCTTGGTCATAACTGAAATTATAATGTTTGACTTTTGTAATTTGGGCAGGATAATGCAATTTGAATATGATACCATTTAGGTTGCAGAGTGGAAGGTGTGTATCTTTTTTGTTTTGTTCTGATTTCTGTAAAAAAAAAAAAAAAAAAAAAAAAAAAAAAAAAAAAAAAAAAAACTTCTGGACAGGGAAACGCCGCCTATATTATATACTCTACACTGGAGGTAGATAACAGGGTATTTCATAATCAAAAATAAATTGTAAAGACAAGTGAGCTAAATCAGCAAGTGGCATGCAGCTGAGGCTTTTAGGTTTTCAACTGGAGCTCTAACTTTAATGGTAATACTTTCCTACACTTATTGATGACATTAAAATCCAAATTGGATGGTAATGAATGAATCCTATTTTCTTCAGAAGCAGGATGAATTGAATGAAATTTTCCAGGAAATGTCAATCCAGCACAAATACAAAGACCCTAACCCAAAAACAACTCAATCGCAACATTGAAAGGAGGGCCTGAAAATCTTCCTTCATGATTTTAACCACGCTTTTATTTGATATTTTGAGTTGCAATTAGAAGGGCCTAGAGTTCTAGGAGGGGGATGACTTTGATTTTTGTAATCTGGACATGTTATACAGTTTGTGATTCACATAATAGTATTATCTAAATGTGACATGGTTATAATTGAGATATGTAGGAATTCTAAATTTATGCTTGAGTCAACATGACAAACCATTTGAAAAGTAATATTAAAATTAATGTTTAATTAAAGTTATCCATATGATTTTAGAATTCCAACATTTTTTGTGCATAAAAAAGAAAAATTTCTATCAGTAATGTGTTGCCGACAGTTGTATTAACAATGCTTAACATTACAAGATTAAGTGATAGACAGAACTATTTATAAATGCTGCTAAACATGCATTTCCAAAAATTTGCAACCGTAACCAGTTATTTCAGTGTCAACGCTCATATTTGTTACAAATAAGCATATTAATAGAACTTATAAGTATGGCAGTATGATTGTTTCCTTGCTCACATTTAATTGATGGTACTTGAAAAGTGGTATTGAGATAATTTTAATAGTTATAAATGCTAAAAAATGTTTTTATTGATGTTGTAATATCTAGACAATCAAAATGAAATTGTACAAAATTACAAATATAAAAATTATACACAAGCACGATGCATTACATTATACAATATACTTCACTCACTTGCTGGGCAACTGCCCGTATGCGTAGCACATATATAATACCCTCGCTATAATACCCCTTACTATTTTTCATGCCCTTCGCGATAATACCCTCTTTAATACAGAGCAAAAATCGAAAATAATCTGAGGAAATCTGATGACAGAAACCACATATATAATCAGAAAACATTGTATACTATAACTAATTAACTATAGATATCTGATACATAAGTTATTCTAATTACCTGCTTACATATTACAATAAAAATTTCCAATTAAAATACAAAGTATCAGTCGAAAGTTACCTTACTTGCACTATCACATTTCCAAACTGCTAATATGATGTTATTTTACAATAAGGAGTTAAAAAAAAAAAAAAAATGTAAAAGAAAAGGCAATTAAGGTAATTATACTTAAGGGAGGAAACTCCACCTCTTCATCTTTCAACAAATGTTTGACTATAGAAGGCATCCCACCAAACGATGGCTTTAAGCGTCGCAGATTGTCAACTAATCAAGTTAGTAATCATTTGGATTAACCTAGTTTTCAGTAATATTCACAAATTAATATTCCATATAAATGCGCCATTCTAGTCAAACTTCATCAAGAATAAATGGAAAAACAAAACAAAAGAGTACGCCGGATAAGTTTACTTAGTATAATCCTTGTGAAAAAAGTAAGATAACTCTTGATTTCCTTGTATGGAAATTCTAGTAAAAGTGGATTGGTTCTATGAAAAATTACAATAGTGTGAACATATATCATATCACAAATATTAGTTGAACTTTAGATATTCAGTATCCCAATTCATGTTTATTCACTCTCAATGTGACAGCGCGATATAAGCAACCATAGTAACACTATTAAGAAAATAGGAACCATAATATCTTAACTCGCACTTAATCATATTTTCTTGTGACAAACTTACACTTGTTTATATATTTTTTGTTAAAAGAAGACATTCCACGATATCCATTTTGTTTAATAAACTTTTAGTACTTGAAGGTGTCAATTTTATTAAACATATTACCAAGCATCTTGAAAGAACTTTAGTGGAATGAGCATGGGAAAAAATATTCCATTTTTTTAGGAAATGCAGTTTCTGATATTGTAGAGACTAATGAAAGTAGCATATTTTTAAAACTTAAGAGGTTGATATCATAAAATAAACCTTTCGAAGTTTGAAGAAATTTATACATGCATGTTTCCCAACTATTTGTTTTGTATTTCTAGTTCGCTGTGATTGGAATTGATCCGTATTATGTTAAAAGTGTTTGCATTAAGAAAGTAGGTTAAGTGTGTTGCTGGCGCTGGGTTATTATTGGATCAAACCAAGAATTGGGTATGGAAAGGTTTTTTTTGATGCCATTTCAAGTGTTTCAGATAGCAAAGAGGTTTAGGATCGTTGCATTTCAATTGTTCAGAATTATGCATAAAATTTAAGCTTTAATTTTGCTTAACTCGGTTGATATTGAAAGTAGGATAAGCGAGAATAAAAATGAAATGCACAAACCTGCTCACAGGTAGATAAAATAGTAAATTCAAACTATTTAATTTTGTTAAAGGCTTTTTATGTGTAAGTAACTGTTTTCCATAAAATAAAATAAAATAATGAAGGATAAAAAGACAAACCAAAACATATGAATTTTCTTCAAATGAGTTGTGTAACACCCTACGTCCATTAATATTACTCACAGAAGGAACACATTATGTAACACCACGTATTTTCTGTGAATATTAAAATTAAAAAATCTAAGAGCACTTAATTTTTAAAAGAAGAATTGGGTGAAACGGGTTACACCATTGCGTTCGTCTCGGAATTTTGCTTGAGATAGAGTCCGAGTTCGCGCGAATCGGACTCTGTACGAAGAAGTTATGGAGGTTAGAAGATTTCTAGTGTAAGTTGAAAATAATAATTAAATAATAAAAATAGTTCGAAATTCAAAATCGGCTGAGCGGGAAATTTCCCATGCAGGGGTGTCGACCCCCTAGGGGGAGTCGACATAGGTATCGACCCCCTATAGGGGTGTCAACATAGGTGTCCACCCCCCTGTAGGGAGTCGACCGCTTTGAGATCTACCTCCTGTGACGAATTTTTGTAGCCCTGAGCTGGTGTGGCCTTCTCTGATTGGCCAATGACTAATTTCTGAGGTATTATGGCTTATGTGTCATGCTATGATTGGCTGGATGACACATCTCTTTGGTTTGATGGCTCTGATTTCTCCCAGACTAATCTAAAGGCTAGAATTAATCCTAGACATCTATATATACGTAGGTAAACCTAAACCCTAACCTCATAACCCTAAAACTACGGTGCTGTCATGTTGTTCGTCTACAAGATAGCCTAGCCTCCTTCGTCTTATCCAAACTTGAAAATGAAATCCAAACTAGTAATCGATTGTAAGAACTTCAAATCAAACGTCTACATCAAAAGATAACTTAACAAATTCAGAAATCAGATCCCAGAATACAAGATCCGTCCTTTTTCTGTAAGTTTAGTTATAATTTAGATTTAAACATCTAATAGAAATCATGAATGTAATAATCTGATCTAGATAGATGCCTAATTTTTATTCGTGCCGATCCTTTTGTCAAATCTAAATTGCTTATGCCTATGAGACTATTGTGATTGATGTACTGACACATATCATGCCTATGAGACTGTAGGACTGACATAATAGAACCAATCATGCCTATGAGACTGTTGTGACTGACATAATAAAACCTATCATGCCTATGAGACTGTTGGATTGACATAATGGAACATATCATGCCTATGAGATTGTTGTGATTGATATGATGGAACCTATCATGTTGTACATCCTATGTCTATGAGACTATTGTGATTAAAATAATTGGACCTATCATGTTGTACATAAAAATTAGTGATTCTATCTAATATTTATACCAATGGTGTATGTAACACCCCACCTCTGCCAATGCCACTCTTGCAAGCGCACTAGCTTTGGAGGGGCGTTAAACAAGGTAAACTTGCATGCAGATATCACAAGACAGAACATATAAGTAAAACAGAGTAGTAAAGCAGCGTATAAAACTAGCATTTCAAAACCATAGTCAAGTTACATCAAAGTACTTGGTCATTATTTTCCCATAAAACAAAGTCTAGAACATAAACTGAAAACTGAAAAAGAAACATAAAGTAGCTATCCCTAAAGTAGCATAAGGCCATAGCATGCTCAAAACCATACATGAGCTATCCAGAAAAGCAGCTAAAGATCCAGTTAGGTACTAGTATTCCCACCCTGCAAACCTGGGGGGAGGGGGGGAAAACGGAAGAAAAGAGGCGAAAGAAAATGGGTCAGTCAAAAAGACTGGTAAGTCCTATCTACTATTAGTATAAAAACTAATAAAGTTAACTGAACATGTAAAACAGAGATGAGATGTAGGGTGATAACTGGCATGGTGAAAAGTCAACAAGTTAGATCAAGTGTGGCATCGCATATACAAGGTTAAGTTGCACCAGGTGTGTACTAGTATTCCAATCCATGTCAAGTATAATCAAGAAATGATCCCTTGGCCCAAAGCTGGCCCACATCATGAGATGACCTAAATCGAGGTCCAACTACTCGGTCTAGTCGATCGACTCCCTAAAAGCCTAACTCGTCGTGTATCGGTGTCATACGACCCAATCACGAAGTGTAGTCAAACTGTGCTAGGTCCACCCTAGGGTGTATCAAGCCCTAGGGTGCCAACCACGGACACAAATCAAACACGCACAGTCTAAACCTACGGGTGCCCGAGTCTGCTTTTTCAACTCCGGACCATGTGCACGACCATGGTCCGCCTGAACCTACAGCGGCGCACCTACTCAGCCGTCGTTTTGGTCGCTTACATGTCAACCCAATAATCGTGCCCCACCCTAGCCTAGTCCCTAGGGTATCATGATACAATCAAGTGGGTTACTGGTGAAAAGGACCACGTAACTAGGGTTTCTAGCGGGTTAAATGTGGTTAACCCTACCCAATCAAGTATCAAGTTGGTTAAGTGTACCCAAGGTTCATGACTTAACCGCGTCAACCCATCATGTTTAATTGGTTAAGTATTCAAGTGGTCCATGACTTAACCCTACCATATGGCATTAATTAATTTAATGCACCCAACCTCTCACATTAGACCTTGTTGTGGTTACTAGTTAAGCCGGGCGGGTCCGGGTAGCTTTACACCACAACTTGGTCTAACCTCGGGTTTCAAGTGCGACATGACCAACTACTCACATTGGGTCCTATTGCTTGTAGCCACTAGTTAAGCCGGTCGGTTCTGGGTAGATTTATGCTACAAACTCAACCCAACCTCGAGTTGGCCACACTCATATTTTCTAAGTGTCATGTCCATTATTATGTTTACAATATAATCACAAGTCAATGTTCATGTCATATTTCAAAATCATGTTTCATGTCATTAATATTACCCGAACCCAACGCATTCCCCTCGCATGTACGTTTCGCATAACATAGATCAAAAGAGGGAACCTGGCAAACATGACAAAAAGGGGCATAAGGTAATAAGGTTGGCCACAAGTTAAACATGGTGGCATATGAGGCATAAATATGTTCATAAGCTTGCATATTACATCATAGACCTCAAAACATGCATAATATCAACTTAAGCAAATAGGTGGAACATGATCATGAATGACATAAGGTGATGACTAGAAGTTCGCATATAACATTATATGCAAGTTATCATAAAGGTTATGAGAGTTCTCATGTTGCATAATGCAACGTTTCAACATGAAGCTTATAGCTTTTAGCCCACAAGGTCAAGGTGATAGCTTTACAAACATGCATAGAATAAACTTATGCATAACATGTTAGAATCAAAGCATGTATCATACTTAGGCCCAAACTCAACTTGCAACATGTCACATTTAACTTCATATTTAGAATCTAAGAGTAGTATAAGGCTTACAATGAGCGGTTATGCGATCTAGATCAATATATATAAAGATTGAGACGAAGCCAAAAGCAGAATCCGCAAAGAAAATAACAAGCTCCACTTAAACGCCTTGAAACAAGAAGTAATAACTCCAATGACAAAGAAAGATGGCTCTTTTACTTAAGAAAGATGGCTCCTTTATGACATAGATTGATTTGAGGCACTCATGCTCTCATGAAGAAGGTGGAGGCCATGATTAAGAAACATTTTGGCATAGTTTAGTTGTAGGAATGATTAATGAGGGTTTAGGCTAGGTCTAGGGGTCTTTTTATAGGTGATTAGGTTAGTTTAGACCATAGGATTAACCCTAAATCGAATCTGAGCCATCAACTCCCGTTAGAAACTTCCAGAACAAGACCCAACATGTCAAAATGGTGCACCTGAAAAATTGGTCCGACCGGGGGGGGGGGGGGGTCGACCCCTGGGTCGACATGGGTGTCGACCCATTGGGGGGGGTCGACACTGGTGTCGACCCTGCCTGGGGCGGGAAAAATCCCGCCTATTCTGCCTTGGTTGTAATTCGAATCTGAATTTGAATTTGAACTGTTTTCGGGCTTGGAATTTTCTGAAAACTTCATTGGGCCATAACTTGGTCATACGGACTCCGTTTTTCGAAAACTCGGACTCCATTTCACGTATTTTTCCGAGACGAACGCAATGGCACAGCCCGTTTCCCTTGATTCAGATTTTAGAATTTAATTCTGCCTTGATTTACATTATAACATGTTATTAAAAATACGGGTTGTTACATTCTCCCCTCTTTAAAGGATTTCGTCCCCGAAATCTCCAAGTTAGGAAGAATGTATCCTACCATCCATCATCCATCTACTCAAAACATCATCCATAAGTAACCATTGTCCTTAAAAAGATTCTAAATGCTATATGAACATATGAAAAAGGTGTGTGTATATGTACTTATCTAATGCAAAAATCAGGCGGTTACTGATTCAGTAAACCTCCTTAATGCAAAGTATGTTAGTGAAATGAGTCCATATGTATGCAAATTCCTAACATAATTTATAATCTCTACATGAGTGCACATAACATTCATTCATATGCAACATCCACGTGATAGCACAACAAGTTTCATCCATGAATAAGTATCAGCACTCATGCATATGCAATATGAAAGTTTGTGAGCCGATCTTAGTGCCTAATGTGTATCATGCATCCACGGGTATCCACTTGCAAACACTTGCAGCCACTTGCAAACATCAAACATAACATGTTTCAAATACATGTTTCATCCAAAGGGTTTCTACATAAGGTTCTCATGACGTGATTATGAGATAACAAGATAAACAAGATAAACATGGATAGCAAAAAGAAAGATATGCTGATTAAGAAAGGAGATTGAGAATGTACCCTCAAAAAGGAATGGATAAAGCCCATGCATCTTCTCCTCGGTTTCCCAAGTTGCATCTTCATCAGATTCACTCCACTGAACTTTCACCAATTTGACTTCTCGATTCCTTAGCTTCTTGATCTCTGTTCCCAAGATATGAATCGGAGCTCTCCTCAAGGTTGCTTCTTTCTCTACCTCCATGTCTTCAAGAATGCTTGGTTCAACCACCTCAGCGGACTCATGTAGGCACGTCCGGAGATGCGAGACATGAAAGACATTATGCACTCCGGCTAGCTTCTCGGGCAATTCCACCTTATAAGCCATCTTTCCAATTCTCTCTATGATAGGGAAGGGTCCTATGAACCCTGGTGCCAGCTTCCCAACTGCTCCAAAACGTACCACATTACGCAAAGGAGAAACCTTCACGAAAACCATGTCTCCCACTTCGAATTCCAAATCTGCCCTTCGCTTGTCAACATAGGATTTCTGTCTGTTTTGGGCCGCTTTCATCCGTCTTCTCACCAATTCAACTTTCTCGGATGTGTCCCGTATCAAATCGGGCCCAAGTATAAGCCTATCTGTTGTCTCCCACCAACAAGATGGTGACCTACACGGCCTCTCATACAAATCTTCAAATGGTGCCATCCCTATGCTGGCTTGATAGCTATTATTATAAGAAAACTCTACAAGAGGAAGGTGGTCTTCCCAAGTACCACCAAAGTCAAGAACACAAAGCCTCAAAAGATCTTCTAGCACTCTATTCACCCTTTCGGTTTGGCCATCCGTCTGGGGGTGACAGGTTGTACTCAGATTCAATCGCGTACCCATCACTTCTTGCAAACTGTTCCAGAACTGACTAGTGAAAATTGGGTCATGATCGCTAACTATGCTAGAAGGAACTCCATGCAACCGCACTATCTCCCGAAGATAAATAGATGCTAGCCATGATTCGGTCCTCTTGCTCTTTACAGGAATGAAATGAGCACTCTTCGTAAGTCTATCAACTACGACCCATATGCTCGTGTTCCCTTTCCTTGACCTAGGCAATCCATCCACAAAATCCATAGAAATACTCTCCCACTTCCATTGCGGGACCTCCAATGGATGTAATAGCCCACCTGGTTTCTTTGACTCGGCTTTCACTTGTTGGCACACCATGCACTTTGAAACATACTCTGCCACATCTTTCTTCATTCCGGCCCAAAAGAAAATGCGCTTCATATCTCTATACATCTTATCTCCTCCAGGATGTATAGTCATCTTCGAGTGATGTGCTTCTTCGAGAACTTTATGCACCAAGTCTCCTACTTGTGGAACGCATAGCCTTCCATCACGCCTTAGCCAACCCTTGTCATCAATAGTATATCTAGCAAGGTGACTAGACGTCTCACCACGAATCAACTTGTCCATGACCTCGACTATCTGCGGGTCTCCTTTCTGGGAAGCCCCAACTTGATTAAGAAGTGTGGGTCTAAGCTCAAGGGATGCCAATGAACCCGTCATCGACTCAACAACCATCGTGAAATCAAAGGTTGCCAAGAACTCTAAGTTCTTCATCTCAATAAACAAGGGACTCAAAGTCAACCTCCTTCTGCTTAGTGCATCTGCCACAACATTACCCTTGCCAGGGGTATAAGCTATCTCGAAGTCATATGATGCCAAGAATTCCATCCACCTTTGCTGCCTCAGATTCAGATCTTTCTGCGAGAAGAGGTACTTGAGTGACTTGTGATCAGTATACAACTCAAACCTTTCGCCTAGGAGATAATGGCGCCAGGATTTGAGTGCAAAGACGATCGTCGCCCACTCCAAATCATGAGTGGGATAGTTCTTCTCATGAACTTTAAGTTGCCTACCCCCATAACATATCACTCTTCCCTCTTGCATCAGAACAGCACCTAACCTCGTGCCACATGCATCGGTGTACACGGTAAACATCTTACCGCCATCGGGTAATGCCAAAACTGGAGCTGTGGTAAGGGCTCTTTTGAGCCTTTGAAAAGCAAGCTCACACTCCAAGTCCCATGCAAAGACTAAGTTCTTCTTCGTCAACTTAGTAAGAGGGGCTGAAATCTTAGCGAAGTCCCTGATGAACTTCCTATAGTAGCCTGCCAGACCGAGAAAGCTTCTTACTTCGGTTGCATTCCTAGGAGTCTTCCAGTCTTGAACCACAACCACTTTCGCGGGATCCACCACTATGCCTTGCTTCGAAACTATATTTCCAAGAAACCGAACTTCCCTTCTCCAGAAATGGCATTTGGAGAACTTGGCTTTCAACTGATGCGCTCTAAGCGTATCCATCACTTCCTTGAGATGCCTAGCATGTTCTTCCTCGTCCTTTGAGAAGATCAAAATATCATCCACGAAGACAACAACAAACTTGTTAAGGAACTCCCTGAACACCCTACTCATCAAGTCTACGAAGTAGGCGGGTGCATTAGTCAAACCGAATGGCATGACAAGCCATTCAAAGAATCCATCCGGAGTCCTAAACGCAGTCTTATCAATACTATCCTCGGCCACTCTAAGCTGATGGAATCCGGTGGCTAGATCGAGCTGAGAGAAAACAGAAGCACCAACAAGCTGGTCAAAGAGATCATCAATCCTCGGTAACGGGTGCCTATTCTTCTTTGTCAGCTTGTTCAACTCTCGATAATCAACACATAGACGAAGCGAACCATCCTCCTTAGTAGCGAATACCACAGGAGCACCCCATTCAGAAATGCTTCGCCTAATAAAATTCTTCTCAAGCAGCTCCTTGATTTGCTTACTGAGCTCTCTTCTTTCTCTTGGGGCCATGTGCCTAACGGGCAATGATACTGGCTTGGCATTATCAACCAGATAAATGCGAAAGTCTATCTCTCGTGTAGGGGTTAACCCCTTAACTTCTTTAAAGACATCGGGATAGTCTCGGACCACCCTTACAGATTGCAGATCATCGATGGACGAGTCAAGAGATTCAAGATAACATAACATGACGGGACCTCTAGGATTACAAGAAATTTCTAGGGTATTACCGAGGCGAGTCATGAGCCTCACCACCCTATGCTCACAATCGAGAATGGCTCCATAACTGGACAACCAATCCATACCCAAGATCAACCCGTATCCCGTGAATCCGAGAACATAAGCATTACATGTGAATTCTACGATCAAGATAGAAATCTTCAAATCCACACAAATCATAGATAGATGGGCGGAACCCCCAATTGGATTTGAAACACTAACGGGATCCTCAACTAGACTAGTACTTAGGTGCAAACTTTCAACAAGATCAGAAGAAATAAAACTATGCGATGCGCCAGAATCAAATAAGGTGCGAACAGGATAATCAGAAATATAAACAAGACTTTCTACAGAAATACTACCTCGGTCCTGAGCTAGAGCAGTGTTGAGAGCATGCACTTGCCCTCCAGAAGGTCCTACGCGCTGATTCTGCCCTTGCTTCTTGGGGCAATCCTTGCTAAAATGTCCAGTCTATCCACAATGAAAGAATTCGCCCAGCTTCCTCTTCTTCTTCCTACAGTCTTTAGCTATGTGCCCAACAATCCCACAGTAGTTGCATTTTCTTGGGTCCTTTGCCTTGGCCTTGTTGCCCTTGTTGTTCTTGTTGTTCTAATTACTCTGATTTCCTCCCCATTTGGAGTCTGTCTTCTTGGCTTGAGTCTCATTAGGCTTGACTTCCTTCTTGCCATTCTTATCGTCTCCTTGAAGCAATGCCATGTCCACTAGGCCTACAAAAGTGGCCCCCATGGGTATATGAGATAGGGCTAAACCTTGTAATAGCTCGTTCAACCCTCGTGCAAAACGTAAAGCCTTCTTCTGGGGAGTATTAACCATGTCCAAACCGAATCGAGCGAGCTGGTTAAACTCATTCACATACTCCCTTACTGTCATGTCCCCTTGCTTCAAAGATATCAACTTCTCCAATTGTAGATTTGCCTCAGCTGATGATAGAAACTTAAGCCCAAACCTCATCCTAAAGTCAGCCCAAGTCTGTATAGGTCTAGTAGCATTGGTGACCTCCCACCAATAAGCAGCTTCTTCTTTTAATAGCCATGCTGCCAATAAAACCATTCTATGGTCTTCCACATCAAAGATAGCGAAAAGATCTTCAGTTTCTTTCAACCAATTTCGTGCCTCCACAAAAGTCTCCGTCGCAATGAAATTCTTGCCACCCATCGCCTTAAAGTCCTTGCAAACCTTTGCAAAATCCGCTTGTGGATGCTGAGGAGGGGGGAAGGAGGAGGAACCTCAGTTACGGTGGGGGTATTTGGTGGGCCCGCATCGTTGTCCCTAGCTTCCAAGTACCTCCGGAACCATCCGGGAATGGTCACTCCCTCGGGAAGGTTAAGACCGGCCATACTGAAAAAGAAAAAGATAGATTCAGAACAAGGAAACGAAGGATAGTGCTAATGGCTTTTAGGGAATAGCCTTTTAAAATAACTAGACTTTTCTTGGAAAATACTTAATTGGTTTTTGAAAATAGTTTTCCAAAAAGGTAAGTTTTAAAAAAAACACTTTTGCTCAAATCTTGTAAACCTTACGCTCTGATACCAAATGTAACACCCCACCTCTGCCAATGCCACTCTTGCAAGCGCACTAGCTATGGAGGGGTGTTAAACAAGGTAAACATGCATGCAGATATCACAAGACAGAACATATAAGTAAAACAGAGTAGTAAAGGAGCGGATAAAACTAGCATTTCAAAACCATAGTCAAGTTACATCAAAGTACTTGGTCATTATTTTCCCATAAAACAAAGTCTAGAACATAAACTGAAAACTAAAAAAGAAACATAAAGTAGCTATCCCCAAAGTAGCATAAGGCCATAGCATGCTCAAAACCATACATGAGCTATCCAGAAAAGCAGCTAAAGATCCAGCTAGGTACCAGTATTCCCACCCTGCAAACCTTGGGGGGGGGGGGGAAACGGAAGAAAAGAGGCGAAAGAAAACGGGTCAGTCAAAAAGACTGGTAAGTCCTATCTACTATTAGTATAAAAACTAATAAAGTTAACTAAACATGTAAAACAGAGATGAGATGTAGGGTGATAACTGGCATGGTGAAAAGTTAACAAGATAGATCAAGTGTGGCATCGCATATACAAGGTTAAGTTGCACCAGGTGTGTACTAGTATTCCAATCCATGTCAAGTATAATCAAGAAATGATCCCTTGGCCCAAAGCTGGCCCACATCATGAGATGACCTAAATCGAGGTGCAACTACTCAGTCTAGTCGATCGGCTCCCTAAAAGCCTAACTCGTCGTGTATCGGTGTCATACGGCCCAATCACGAAGTGTAGTCAAACTGTGCTAGGTCCACCTTAGGGTGTATCAAGCCCTAGGGTGCCAACCACGGACACAAATCAAGCACGCACAGTCTAAACCTACGGGTGCCCGTGTCTGCTTTTTCAACTCCGGACCATGTGCACGACCATGGTCCGCCTGAACCTACACCGGCACACCTACTCAGCCGTCGTTTTGGTCGCTTACATGTCAACCTAGTAATCGTGCCCCACCCTAGCCTAGTCCATAGGGTATCATGATACAATCAAGAGGGTTACTGGTGAAAAGGACCACGTAACTAGGGTTTCTAGCGGGTTAAATGTGGTTAACCCTACCCAATCAAGTATCAAGTTGGTTAAGTGTACCCAAGGTTCATGACTTAACTGCGTCAACCCATCATGTTTAATTGGTTAAGTATTCAAGTGGTCGATGACTTAACCCTACCATTAATTAATTTAATGCACCCAACCTCTCACATTAGACCTTGTTGTGGTTACTAGTTAAGCCGGGCGGGTCCGGGTAGCTCTACACCACAACTTGGTCTAACCTCGGGTTTCAAGTGCGACATGACCAACTACTCACATTGGGTCCTATTGCTTGTAGCCAATAGTTAAGTCGGTCGGTTCCGGGTAGATTTATGCTACAAACTCAACCCAACCTCGAGTTGGCCACACTCATATTTTCTAAGTGTCATGTCCATTATTATGTTTACAACATAATCACAAGTCAATGTTCATGTCATATTTCAAAATCATGTTTCATGTCATTAATATTACCCGAACCCAACGCATTCCCCTCGCATGTACGTTTCGCATAACATAGATCAAAAGAGGGAACTTGGAAAACATGACAAAAAGGGGCATAAGGTAATAAGGTTGGCCACAAGTTAAACATGGTGGCATATGAGGCATAAATATGTTCATAAGCTTGCATATTACATCATAGACCTCAAAACATGCATAATATCAACTTAAGCAAATAGGTGGAACATGATCATGAATGACATAGGGTGATGACTAGAAGTTCGCATATAACATTATATGCAAGTTATCATAAAGGTTATGAGAGTTCTCATGTTGCATAATGCAACGTTTCAACATGAAGCTTATAGCTTTTAGCCCACAAGGTCAAGGTGGTAGCTTTACAAACATGCATAGAATAAACTTATGCATAACATGTTAGAATCAAAGCATATATCATACTTAGGCCCAAACTCAACTTGCAACATGTCACATTTAACTTCATAGTTAGAATCTAAGAGTAGTATAGGGCTTACAATGAGCGGTTATGCGATCTAGATCAATATATATAAAGATTGAGACGAAGCCAAAAGCAAAATCCGCAAAGAAAATAATAAGCTCCACTTAAACGCCTTGAAATAAGAAGTAATAACTCCAATGACAAAGAAAGATGGCTCTTTTACTTAAGAAAGATGGCTCCTTTATGACATAGATTGATTTGAGGCACTCATGCTCTCATGAAGAAGGTGGAGGCCATGATTAAGAAACATTTAGGCATAGTATAGTTGTAGGAATGATTAATGAGGGTTTAGGCTAGGTCTAGGGGTCTTTTTATAGGTGATTAGGTTAGTTTAGACCATAGGATTAACCCTAAATCGAATCTGAGCCATCAACTCCCGTCAGAAACTTCCAGAACAAGACCCAACATGTCAAAATGGTGCACCTGAAAAATTGGTCCGACCGGGGGGGGGGGGGGGGGTCGACCCCTGGGTCGACATGGGTGTCGACCCATCGGGGGGTGTCGACCCCTGTGTCGATCCTGCCTGGGGCGGGAAAAATCCCGCCCATTCTGCCTTGGTTGTAATTCGAATCTGAATTTGAATTTGAACTGTTTTCGGGCTTGGAATTTTCTGAAAACTTCATTGGGCCATAACTTGGTCATACGGACTCCGTTTTTCGAAAACTCGGACTCTATTTCGCGTATTTTTCCGAGATGAACGCAATGGCATAGCCCGTTTCCTTTGATTCAGATTTTATAATTTAATTCTTCCTTGATTTACATTATAACATGTTATTAAAAATACGGGTTGTTACAGTGTAAATTTCTTAGCTTGTCTACACATATTGTTAATGTACAATATTGAAACATGATTCTTGAATTGGGTACATCTTTACATGCCTATTTTTCCTTATGTCAATTCTTATGCTCCTTCTCTATTTTTCCCCTTTTTACTTGTTTTTGTGAATACTAAGTTCATTCGGAACTTAGATTGAATCTCGTGTATGTGCGATTATAACGCGTGGAAAATTGGTTATAATTTAATTGAGTAAATTTTGGGTATAGCATGGGAATGTGTCATAACCTTGTATTGACTAGACTTGTGGAAAATTTGACACATATATTTGGACACATATGACAAATATGTAAACTGGCTAAAGATGAACATGCCTAACTCGAGGTTAGATTGAGTTGCGGTGTAAGACTGCCCGGAACCGCCCGACACATCCAGTGATTGCATCAATATAGATCTAATGTGGGAGGTTAGCGCATTAAGCCCAAAAACCCGAGGTTAGATTGAGTTGCAGTGTAAGACTGCTCGGAACCGCCCGACACATCTAGCAACCGCAACAATATACATCTAATGTGAGTGGTTGGTGCTGCAGTGAATGAATTAAAGCTAAGGAACAAACAGGCTAAGAATGGTAGGGTTAAGTTAATTAAGGCAACACTTAACTAATTAAACATGTTAGTCAAACAGATGGGTGGGGTTAGGTAAATTTGAGAACACTTAACCATTATAATATGATGATTAGGAAACCCTAGTAACGGGGATCCATTTCAGCAGTAACCCACATAGATGTATCACGGTACCCGCAACTAGGCAGGGTGAGGCATGATTACTGGGCTGGTTATAAGCGGTCAAAATAGCGGTGGATGGTGCACCAATATACGTTCCAGCGGAGTATAGGCGTGCACGTACTCCGTAATGGCTAAAGCTGGCACTGGGCATTAGTAGTATACACTGTGCATCTTGAATTTGTGTCGGGTTGCCACCATAGGAATTGATACACCCTATGGTAAGACCAGCACAGGTATCTACAATCAAGCGGGGCCGAATGACACAAGTAAGAAATTCGTGTGGGTAGAAGCCGATTGGGAAAGGGATCACTTTGTTATGAACACATGATGGTAGTTGAAACACTCGTTAGTAGGTGTAGAAAATTGGAAATGAGTGCGATAGTATATTCAGTTTATCTTGCCTTATCTTATTTCTATGGTATTATCCTATGTTTAGTTTATTCATGTCATGATCCTTTTACTGGTTTACATGCTGAATAATCACTGTACTTACCCGACTTATGTCTGACCCGTTTTCTTTCACCTTCTTTTCTTCCGTTCCCCCCCTAAGGTCCGCAGTGAGGGAATACTTCAGCTTAGTGCAGACCTTTTCAAAGCTTTAAGAGAGTAGATGTATTTCTTTGATTCTCTTTTCTTGGGCTATGGCTGTGGTTACACTTTTATTAGGGATTTATGCTGCTTTACTACTATTTTATGTTTCTTTATGTACTTGGAGATTTAAATCAAGGCAGATGTTTTGTTGTAATAATTTAGAAGTTGGATTTTGAGACAATGCTTGTAATGTTTTGACTGAACCACGCTATTTATAAAATGATTTCAGTTTTCCGCTGTTTATATGTCTATCTTGTAAATTATCTGTGCCTTTTACCTAAAAAGCTTCACCAAAGTTAACACTTTCCCTTTGTGAGTGACCTTAACAGAGGTAGGGTGTTTCACTTGGAATTCGAGCGATGGTTTACCAGATCAGATAAAAGTTTTTGAAAACTATTTTTCAAAAAGAAGTTTAAAGAAGCATTTTCAAAAAAAGTGTTGTTTTATTTTAAAGTCATAATCCCTAAAGCCATATGTACTATCTTTAGATCCTTTTTTTTGAAACTTTTCTTTTCATTTCAGCATGTCTAGGGATCTTGATCTTCCCGAGGGCATACCGATACTGTAACACCCCGTGTTTTTAAAATATTAATGTTAACGAATTTAAGAATAATTAATTTCAAATATGGGAATTAAGGGAAATGGGTTGCGCCAATGCCTTCGTCTCGGAATTCTGGTTGAGATAGAGTCCGAGTTTGTGTGAATTGGACTTCGTATGAAGAAGATATGGCCTTCCAAAGTTTCAAAACTTTATTAAATTAAAAACAGCTCAGGTTCAGTAATTCAAATTTGAATTCAAAATAGGGAAGCAGCCTGGGCGGGAAATTTCCCTCCTAGGGACCAGGTCGACCGGGGGTCGACCCTAGTGTCGACCTCCCCTACACAGGTCGACCTTAGTGTCGACCTGGGGGTCGACCTGCCCCCCTCCTGGCAGATCTGAAAGACGACGACATTTTGACTCAATGCTGGGACATTAGGGCTGAGGTGTCATTCTATATTGACTGGATGGTCTTGATTGATTCTAGGTTAATCAAACAACTCTATATTAACTAAAACTCTATATAAGCAACCCAAATCTCAATCTAAAATCATACTAATTCATACCTAGAGCCACCATGCCGTCAATGCAGAACCTAGAGTAGCCGCCGTCTCTTTCAACCCTAAAGCTAGAATCAAATCTAATCTAAACAACGATTAGTCTACATCCAAGGCAAGCAATTCAGTTTCAGAATTCAGAACCTAGAAAGACAAGACTATACTTTTGTTTGTGAGTATAATGGCTTTCACAAAATAATAATTAATTTGATTATGATAAGTTATAAATGGGACAATGAGAATATGATTTTGAATCATGTGATGTTGAATTATATGCAAGTTTGTGATGTTGGACTATATGTTCTTATGTGAATTATATGAAAGTTTGTGATGTTGGACTATATGTTCTTATATGAATCTTATGCAAGTTTGGGATGTTAAAACATATATGAATCTTATGCAAGTTTGGGATATTAAGACATATGTGAATCTTATGCAAGTTTGGGATGTTAAAACATATGTGAATCATGTATATACATATGCTAGTTTATGTGACATTAACCTTTATGTTTAGATCCATATGCAAGTTTACACCTTTATGTTTAGATCCATATGCAAGTTTACACCTTTATGTTTGGATGCATAAGCAAGTTTACACCTTTATGATTAGATCCATATGCAAGTTCACATCTTTATGTGTAGATATATATTTAGATCCATGGCAGTACATAGTTATGAAAATTTATGCCCATTGTCTATGCTAGTTTAATATGTGAATCATATGCTAGAAATTCATATGCAAGTTATAGGAAAACCATATCCATACATGCAAGTTATTGGCTATGTAAACATATGTTATGATTCTTAGATTTATTTTACGTGTTATACAATTTGTGATGTTGCCTTTCTATTTTTATAAGTTAGACTATTTGCGAGTCTAACATATGTCATATTGAAACGTACGAATAGCGTGAGGCGATGGGAAAACATTAAATATACATAATTGTGAATTGGCATAAAATGGCCTTAAAAGGAATATAATTAATTTAAGGCATTAATTGGCATAATTGGTATTTATGGACATAGTTTAGGAGATAATTATGGACATAAATTAATTTGGAATTAATTGACAAATTTTAATAGGGATATTAATATAATTTGGGGTTAAATAAAGATGTGTAATAATTAACCGCCTAAGATACGAGGTTAGACTCGTTTGTGGTGTAAGACTTCCTGGACCCACCCGGCAAATCCAGCAACCACAAATGTATGTCTAATGTGAGAGGTCAAAGGCACAAATTAAATGCGTAACGATTGTAAAGACACGAGGTTAGGCTCTTTTGCGGTATAAGACTACCCGGACCCGCCCGACAAATCCAGCAACCGCAAATGTCAGTCTAATGTGAGAGGTCTTTACAAGGTTATGGTTCTAATGAATTAAGTATCACTTAACTAGATAAACATGCGGTGGGACATGGGGGTTAAGTGGGTGGCCTTGGGTGGCTTGTTAAATACGATTAGAAACACTTAACTAAGTTGAAAACATGTAAGAAGACATGAATAAGAAGGGGTTAAGTGGGAAGTTCTAGTGGGGACCAAGCATAGGTTGAAAGCTTGTGTCAGGCATGGGGGCCCTTTTCAAACCAGTAACCCATTAAGTATCTTTGTGAGCACGACCCAAGTCGAGGACGGGACACGCTTACTGGCTTTGATTGTAAGAGGTCAAAACGGGTTAGCGGTGGCAACGCAAGTCGAACGGAGTCATGTGCGTGCGTGGGCCCGGGCTGGTAGGTAAGACGTTGTTGCATCGTGTAGATATAAGCCGTGCATCTTTGGTGGTAATGGGTTGCCCCTTTGGGAAGTGATACACCCCACTGTGGGACCAACACTGGTATCTACGAGTTAGGGAGCCGATTGCATGGGGGTAGTGGGTACAACTAGTGGAGGTAAGGGCAGGCGACTCCTATGGAGGTAACTAGGGGTACAAGAAACTACCATTATCATTGTTATGTTCTATAGGCGGGATCAACTTTTAGGGTGACTGGTAATGGTGCAGTGTAATTAGTATTGGTGCAGTTTAGTAATTATCCTATAGTGATTAGGAACGAGATTAACTCTAGAATATTCCTCTTAATTTCTCTCTCATGTCCACTTGTTTCACAGTCATACCTTGTTTTACCAGTTTATGCCTTATCCTAGTTAATTTAATAATTATATTGCTAAAATTATTATACTCGCCAGACTTTATGTCTGACCCCCAATGTTTTCGCCTCTTTTCTTCCTTCCCTCTAGGTTCTCAGGGTGGGACTAGTACTAGTGGAGCTTGATCTTGGATCTCTTTCTCTCTTTTGGAAGTGCTTGGATTGCTGAAAGTAAAGTTCAGCTCATCTCTTTTATGGCTACTTGTGTTGGGGTTTATGCTTTTTACTTTATGTACTCAGAAACAATTTGTCTAAATGGATATTAAGTGTACTTGGTTTTACTGTTGGTTTATGAAGTTAATGTAATCAAACTATTTCTCCGCTGCAATAAAAGTTGTTTTAAAATTTTCAAGTACCAATCTATGTATCTGTCTTGTTATATTCTGTTCTATACACTTATAATGCTCCATGAAACTTAATGCATTCCCTTTGTGAAGGACATTAACGGACGTGGGGTGTTACACGTGGTATCAGAGCTGAAGGTTACCAGAACATATATGAATTTTGAAAAACTATTTTTTAAAAGCATTTTATAAAGGAATACTTTCAAAAGTATGTTTTAGGGAAAGTATTTTCAAGAGAAAAGTTTGTTTTAAAAATATATCCCCCAAGAGCCATATATCTTTCCTTCGATTCCCCATTTTGAATCTCTTTATTTTATCTTCAGCATGTCTGGAATTTACGAGATACCCGAGGGGATACCGATACCAGGATGGTTTATAAGGTATCTTGAAGCTAGGGCCAATGTCGCAGGCCCAACAAATGCTCCTCCTCCTCCTCCCCGTGTTGATACTTTTGCAAAGATATGCAAGGATTTTAGTGCAACGGGTGGAAAACCTTTTAACGGATCAGAAATGTTTGTTGAAGCTCGAAATTGGCTTAAGGAGGTGGAAGATCTATTTGGTATTTTCGAGGTAGAAGATGGAAGGAAGGTCCAATTGGCAGCTTGGTTAACGAAAGACGAAGCCTCGTTGGTGGAAGGTCACGAATGGAGAGGTCCAGTAGAGACATGGGTGGATTTCAGGGGAAGGTTTGAGATGAAATTTCCCTCACGAGCAGAAGAAAATTTATATATGGAAAGGTTCTTAGAGTTGAAGCAAGGAAATTTGTCAATAAAGGATTACGTCAACAAGTTCAATTAGTTGGCGAGATTTGGTTTAGACTTGGTAAACACACCTGAGAAGAAGGCTCTGAGGTTCGTTAAAGGCTTGAATGAGCTGCTACATGGGTTGGCTATGACCCACATTCCAATGGGGGCAACCTTTGAGAGATTGGTTGACATGGCACTTATGCATGAAGAAGAGAAGGGTGCTAATGCTAATAAGGCACCAGAGAAGAAAGGGGATCAAAAGAAATCACAACAGCAAAACAAGAAGGGTGGTAACGATAACAATAGCAAAGGAAAGAAAAGGTGCTTTAATTGTGGGACACCAGGCCATCTGAGCAAGGACTGTAGGAAAAAGAAGAAGACTGGCTGCTTCCACTGTGGAGGGGCAGGACATCTAATTAAAGACTTCCCAAGGAAACAATGGCAAGTGCAAAGAACCGGGTCCACTTCTGTAGGGCAGATTCCGGCTCTCATGGCACCAGGACAGGCAATAAGGCGGTTCATGTTCTCATGGAACCAGGACAGGAGAGAGGTAGAAACATTTCCGTTGAAAGTTTAGTTTTTCTGTTTGATCATCCTGTTTGCACCTTGTTTGACTCTGGCACTTCCGACTCATTTGCATCTGCTTCGTTAGTTGAAACACTGCACCTAAATACTAGTCTAGTTACGGATCCCATAGTAGTCTCAAATCCTATTGGTGGGTCGGCTCATCTTTCTATGATTTGTGGGATTTGAGAGTGTCTATCTTGGGCGTTGGGTTTGAATGCAATGCCTTCATTCTTGGCTTCATGGGCTACGGCTTGATTCTAGGTATGGATTGGCTAGGTAGATATGGTGCCATCCAAGATTGTGAAAGAAGGTAGTTAGATTGTTGACTCGTTGTGGAAAGACCCTTGATATTTCTTGTGAACCTAGAGGTCCGATAATGCTTAGCTACCTAGAATCCCTCGATGCATCCAATGATGATCTGGTATCTATTTGTGTAGTCCGTGAATATAGTGACGTCTTCGATGAAGTTCGAGGTTTACCCCCGAGGCGCGAGATAGACTTTCGAATATACTTAGTAGATAATGCAAAGCCGGTTGCATTACCAGTGCGCCACATGGCTCCGAGAGAGAGGAGAGAACTCAGTAAGCAAGTGAAAGAGTTTCTTGAGAAAGGTTTCATAAGATGAAGTATTTCGGAGTTGGGTGCTCCAGTCGTTTTTGCTACGAAAGCTGATGTTTCACTTAGATTGTGCGTGGACTATAGAGAGCTGAATAAGATAACAAAGAATAACAGACACCCATTGTCGAGGATAAATGATTTATTCGATCAGTTGGTGGGTGCTTCGGTTTTCTCGCAACTGGATTTAGCTACGGGTTTTCACCAGCTAATGGTGGCCGAAGACATCATAAATAAGACTGCATTCAGAACTCCTAATGGTTTCTTCGAGTGGCTCGTCATACCTTTTGGTTTGACGAATGCACCCACATAGTTTGTTGACCTAATGAGTAGGGTGTTTAGGGAGTTTCTGAACAAGTTTGTGGTTGTCTTTGTGGATGATATTCTGATTTTCTCTAAAAATGAAGAAGAGCATGCCCTAGATATTAGGGAAGTTTTAGAGACCCTACGAGCTCATCAACTTAAAGAAAAGTTCTCCAAGTGCCAATTTTGGGGAAAAGAAGTGAGGTTCTTAGGACATGTGGTCTCTATGGAAGGAATAGCTGTGGATCCCGCAAAGGTGGTGGTGATCCAAGATTGGAAAATTCCTAAGAACGCAACAGAAGTATGAAGATTTTTAGGGCGGGCTGGTTATTATAGGAAGTTCATTAAGGACTTCGCGAAGATATCAGACCCACATACTCGATTAACGAAGAAGAATTTGACTTTTTCTTGGGATGTTGACTGTGATGATGCTTTCCAACGTCTGAAGAGGGCTTTGACGACAGCTCCAGTTTTAGTTTTGCCAGACGGAAGTAAGCCATTCACAGTATACACCGATGCTTGCGGGACGGGACTTGGCGCAGTTTTAAAGCAAGTGGGATGGGTGATATGCTATAGGGGAAGGCAGTTGAAAGCCCATAAGAAAAATTACCCTGCCCACGACTTAGAGTTGGCTGCCATAGTTTTTGCACTTAAGTCATGGCGTCATTATTTGCTTGGCGAGAGGTTTGAGTTGTATACAGACCATAAGTCGCTAAAGTACTTATTTTCTCAGAAGGACCTAAATTTGAGGCAATAGAGATGGATGGAGTATTTGGCATCCTACGATTTCGAGATCGCATATACCTCTGGAAAGGGTAACGTTGTAGCCGACGCCTTAAGTAGAAAGAAGTTAACTTTAAGTCCTTTGTTCATAGAGTGGCAAAGTTTGTAGTATATATCTACTTTTGACTTCAGACCCTCCGTCGATTATGTACCCAGATTATTGGCATCGTTAGAAGTGCAACCTACACTTTTGGGTCGAATTGGAGAGGCACAGCGAGACGACCCACAGTTGGTTGAGATAGTTGGCAAGCTTATAGGAGGGGAGTCTTCAAGTCATCTTAATAAATATGCTATAGATGAGAGAGGCTGGCTGCGTAGAGATGGGAGACTTTGCTTACCACAAGACAAGAGTTTGAAGAAGGCAATTCTAGAAGACTCACATCGCTCTAAGATGACCATACATCCCGGTGGTGACAAGATGTATAGGGATATGAAGCGAGTTTTCTTCTGGGTCGGAATGAAGAAGGACGTGACTGAGTTCGTTTCTAGATGCTTAGTGTGACAGCAAGTCAAGGCGGAGCAAAAGAAGCCCGGAGGTTTGCTCCACCCTTTAGAGATTCCTCTATGGAAATGGGAAAGTGTTTCCATGGATTTTGCAGATGGGTTGCCAAGATCAAGGAAGGGCAATACGGGGATTTGGGTAGTTGTAGACAAACTTACCAAAAGTGCCCATTTTATTCCCGTTAAAAGTAGATGGACCGCCGCATGGTTAGCATCTGTTTACCTTCGAGAGATAGTTTGTTTACACGACATACCCACTAGCATTGTGAGCGATAGAGATCCCATTTTCACAAGTGAATTTTGGAAAAGCTTACAAGAGGCGGTGGGAACGCAATTATGCTTAAGTACCGCTTATCATCATCAGACGGACGGCCAGACCGAGAGAGTGAATCGGATTCTAGAAGACCTTCTGAGGCTATGCATTCTAGACTTTGGAGGAAAATGGGACAGAGAACCTTCCACTAGTGGAGTTCGCCTATAATAATAGTTTTAAGGCTAGCATTGGCATGGCACCTTTTGAGGCTCTTTATGGACGACCATGCCAATCACCTACTTGTTGGTGGGAATCCACGGACAAGGTTTTGCTTGGACCCGACATGATTAGGGAGACTTCGGAGAAGATAGACCTGATTCGACGGCGCAGGACCGACAGAAGTCATATGCTGATAGGAGACAAACCGATCTCGAGTTTAATGTTGGGGACATGGTTTTTATTAAGGTGTCACCGTTGAGAAATGTAGTCCTCTTTGGATCAGTAGAGAAGTTGGCACCGAGGTTCGTAGGACCCTTTTCAATTACAGAGAGGATTGGGCAGATGGCGTATAGAGTAAAGTTACTAAAGAAGCTCAGTGGAGTTCATGATGTGTTTCACGTTTCACATTTGCGTAAGTGTTTACACGATACGGCAGAAGTGGTGGAGCCGAGCACGCTCGAAGAAGTTGAAGTAGTGCGCAATGCCACGGTTAGACGAGCTCCTACGCGCATTCTTGGATCGGAGGTTAAAAATCTACGCAACAAAGAGGTTAGGTTGGTCAAAGTGCAATGGGGAGATGATCAAAGAGACGAGACTTGGGAGACGGAAGACAAGATGCGTACACTGTACCCTTTCCTTTTTGAGGGTATGTTTTATTTTCTCCTTTTTCTAACGCTTTGGTGATGCTTGTCCTATCATTTAGTATTATCTCTACGATAATATCATCGATCTTTAGTTAGGAGGAACCCTATGGTTGCAACCATGTGTTCGAGACATGTTATGTTTGGTGGATGCAAATGGATGCAAGTGGTTGCTAGTGGTTGCTCATGGATGCATGTACACACACCTTAATCACTAGATTGGCTCAATCACCTATATATTGCATATAAATATGTGTGCATATCTAAATTAATGGATGTATAATGGTTGTGTTATCATATGGATGCTGCATTTTGATGAATGGTTGTGCACGTATGTAGAAATAATATGTATCAATAGGATTATCTCGCATACATAATGGACGCATGGAACTATCATGATTTGCATTAAGGAGGTCAACTGAATTAGTAGACCGCCTGATTTTGCATTAGACTAAGAACATATACACACACTTTTTGCATATGTTCATACAGCATTAGAAGTCTTGTAAGGACAATGGGTGCCTGTGTTTGATGGTTGAGTAGATGGGTGATTGTATGTTAGGATATGCATTCTCCATAACTTGGAGATTTCGGGGGCGAAATCCTTTAAGGAGGGGAGAACGTAACACTCCGTGATTTTTAAATATTAATGTTAAAGAATTTAAGAATAATTAATTTCAAATTTGGGAATTAAGGGAAACAGGTTGCGCCACTACGTTCGTCTCGGAATTCTGCTCGAGATAGAGTCCGAGTTTGTGTGAATTGGGTTTCGTATGAAGAAGATATGGCCTTCCAAAGTTTCAGAATTTAATTAAATTAAAAACAGCTCAGGTTCAGGAATTCAAAATTTGAATTCAAAATAGGGAAGCAGCCTAGGCGGGAAATATCCCGCCAGGGACCAGGTCGACCAGGGGGTCGACCCTAGTGTCGACCTCTCCTATACGTGTCGACCTTAGTGTCGACCTGGGGGTCGACCTTGGGTCGACCTGCTCCCTGGGCAGATCTGAAAGATGACATTTTGACTCAATGCTGAGTCATTAGGGCTGAGGTGTCATTCTCTCTTGACTGGATGGTCTTGATTGATTTTAGGTTAATCAGACGGCTCTAAATTAACTAAAACTCTATATAAGCAACCTAAATCTTAACCTAAAATCATATTAATTCATACCTATAGCCGCCATGCCCTCAATGGAGATCCTAGAGTAGCCGTCGCCTCTTTCAACCCTAAAGCTAGAATCAAATCTAATCTAAACAACAATTAGTCTACATCAAAGGCAAGCAATTCAGTTTCAGAATTCAGAACCCTAAAAGATAAGACTATTCTTTTGTTTGTGAGTATAATGGCTTTCACAAAATAATAATTAATTTAATTATGATAAGCTATAAATGGGACTATGAGAATATGATTTTGAATCATGTGATGTTGAATTATATACAATTTTGTGATGTTGGACTATATGTTCTTATGTGAATTATATGCAAGTTTGTGATGTTGGACTATATGTTCTTATATGAATCTTATGCAAGTTTGGGACGTTAAAACATATATGAATCTTATGCAAGTTTGGGATATTAAGACATATGTGAATCTTATGCAAGTTTGAGATGTTAAAACATATGTGAATCATGTATATACATATGCTAGTTTATGTGACATTAACCTTTATGTTTAGATCCATATGCAAGTTTACACCTTTATGTTTAGATCGATATGCAAGTTTACACCTTTATGTTTGGATCCATATGCAAGTTTACACCTTTATGATTAGATCCATATGCAAGTTCACATCTTTATGTGTAGATCTATATTTAGATCTATGGCAGTACATAGTTATGAAAATTTATGCCCATTGTCTATGCTAGTTTAATATGTGAATCATATGCTAGAAATTCATATGCAAGTTATAGGAAAACCATATCCATACATGCAAGTTATTGGCTATGTAAACTTATGTTATGATTCTTAGATTTATTTTACGTGTTATGCAAGTTGTGATGTTGCCTTTCTTTTTTTATAAGTTAGACTATTTGCGAGTCTAACATATGTCATATTGAAACGTACGAATAGCGTGGGGATATGGGAAAACAATAAATATATATAATTGTGAATTGGCATAGAATGGCCTTAAAAGGTATATAATTAATTTGAGGCATTAATTGACATAATTGGTATTTATTGACATAGTTTAGGTGATAATTATGGACATAAATTTATTTGGAATTTATTGACAAATTTGAATAGGGATATTAATCCAATTTGGGGTTAAATAAAGATGTGTAATAATTAACCGCCTATGACACGAGGTTAGACTCGTTTGTGGTGTAAGACTAGCCGGACCTGCCCGGCTAATTCAGCAACCACAAACGTAAGTCTAATATGAGAGGTCAAAGGCACGAATTAAATGCGTAACGATTGTAAAGACAAGAGGTTAGGCTCTTTTGTGGTATAAGACTGCCCGGACCCGCCCGGTAAATCCAGCAACCGCAAAAGTCAGTCTAATGTGAGAGGTCTTTACAAGGTTACGGTTCTAATGAATTAAGTAACACTTAACTCGATAAACATGTGGTGGGACATAGGGGTTAAGTGGTTGGCCTTGGGTGGCTTGTGAAATACGATTAGAAACACTTAACCAAGTTGAAAACATGTAAAAAGACATGAATAAGAAGGGGTTAAGTGGGAAATTCTAGTGGGGACCAAGCATAGGTGGAAAGCTTTTGTCAGGCATGAGGGCCCTTTTCAAACCAGTCACCCATTAAGTATCTTTGTGAGCACGACCCAAGTCGAGGACGGGACACGCTTACTGGGTTTGATTGTAAGAGGTCAAAACGGGTTAGCGATGGCAACGCAAGTCCAACGGGGTCATGTGCGTGGGTGGGCCCGGGCTAGTAGGTAAGACGTTGTTGCATCGTGTAGATATAAGTCGTGCATTTTTGGTGGTATCGGGTTGCCACTTTGGGGAGTGATACACCCCACTGTGGGACCTGCACGGGTATCTACGAGTTAGGGATCCGAATGCATGGGGGTAGTGGGTACAACTAGTGGTGGTAGGGGCAGGCAGCACCTATGGAGGTAACTAGGGTTACAAAAAACTACCATTATCATTGTTATGTTCTATAGGCGGGATAAACTTTTAGGTTGACTGGTAATGGTGCGGTGTAATTAGTATTGGTGCAGTTTAGTAATTATCCTATAGTGATTAGGAACGAGATTAACGCCAGAATATTCCTCTTGATTTCTCTGTCATGTCGACTTGTTTCATTGTCATACCTTGTTTTACCAGTTTATGCCTTGTCCTAGTTACTTTAATAATTATATTGTTAAAGTTATTATACTAGCCAGAATGACCCCCGTTATTTTCGTCTCTTTTCTTCCTTTTCCCCCTAAGATTCTCAGGTTGGGACTAGTACTAGTGGGGCTTGATCTTGGATCTCTTTTGGAAGTGCTTGGATTGCTGAAAGTAAAGTTCAGCTCACCTCTTTTATGGCTACTTGTGTTGGGGTTTATGCTTTTTACTTTATGTACTCAGAAACAATTTGTCAAAATGGATATTAAGTGTACTTGGTTTTACTGTTGGTTTATGAAGTTGATGTAATCAAACTATTTCTCCGCTGCAATAAAAGTTGTTTTAAAACTTCCAAGTACCAATCTATGTATCTGTCTTATTATATTCTGTTCTATACACTTATAATGCTCCATGAAACTTAATGCATTCCCTTTGTGAGTGACATTAACGGACGTGGGGTGTTACAGATACCTTGCAGGTTCAGAAGGTATCTGGAGGCTAGGGCTAATGACGCAGGCCCAACAGACGTTCCTCCTCCCCCAGCTACAGCCGTTCCTCCTCCTTCGCATGTGAATTCTTTATCAAAGATATGTAGAGACTTTCGAGCTATGGGTGGAAAGAACTTTAATGGGACTGAGTCATTTGTGGAAGCAAGAATTTGGCTCAAGGAAAAAGAAGATTTTTTTGTTATCTTCGAAGTGGATTATAGGTAGAAGATACAATTGGCTGTATGGTTACTTAAGGACGAAGCCTATAACTGGTGGGAAGTTACTAATGCTGAGAGACCAGTTGAAACTTGGGAGGATTTAAGAAGGAAATTTGAAATGAAGCTCCTCTCGCAAGCTGAACGAAGACTAAAGATGGAGAAGTTCCTAGCACTCAAACAGGGAAGCCAATCGGTTAAGGAATACGTCAACCAATTCAACTAGCTGGCTAGATTCAGATTGGAGTTGGTAAACACTCCACATAAAAAGACTCTCCATTTCGTGAAAGGGTTGAATGAGTCACTGCACGACCTAACTATGTCCCATATACCTATGGGTGCAACTTTTGAGAGACTGGTGGACATGGCACTGTTGCAGGAGGAAGACAAGGATGGCAAGAAAGAGGCAAAGGTGGAAGAACATCTAGACAAGAAAGTGAAGGGATCATAGAATAAGAAGACGGATTCCAAGAGAGGCGGGAAGAATAACAAATCCCGTGACAAGAGGAAGTGCAAATTTTGTGGCATACCTAGACATCTAATTAAAGACTGCAGGAAGAAGAAGAGGAAGATGGGTGGTTGCTTTCAATGCGTCGAGACATGACATATGGCTAAGGATTGCCCAAAAAGGCAAGGGCAAGAGCAAGGGCAAAGGACTGGATCCACTTCTGGAGGGCAGATTCACGCTCTCATGGAACCTCCGCAAGAAAGAGGTAGAAATATTTCTGTTGAGAGTTTAGTTTATCTTTCTGATCATCCAGTTCGTACACTTTTTGATTCTGGCGCATCACACTCTTTTATATCTACTGCTCTAGTTGAATCTCTAAACCTAGATACCAGTATAGTAGAGGATCCCATGGTTGTTTCAAATCTAATTGGGGGCTCGGCTTATTTGTCCATGATTTATTTGGATTTGGAAATTTCTATACTAAGCATTGTGTTTAGATGTAATGCTTATATTTTGGGCTTCATGGGCTATGGGTTCATTCTAGGCATGTACTGTTTATCCAGTAATGGTGCCACCCTCGATTGTGAAAAGAGAGTGGTTAGACTTATGACTCGCCTCGGTAATACTCTCGAAATCTCTTGTAATCCCATGAATTCTGTTATGCTTAGTTACCTAGAATCTCTTGATGCATCTGTTGAAAACTTGCAATCTGTTAGAGTAGTCCGTGAATACTCGGATGTCTTTCACGAGGTGAAAGGCTTGCCTCCGAAGGGAGAGATAGACTTCCACATATACCTTGTTGATAATGCAAAACCTGTCGCTTTACCCATTGGACACATGGCTCTAAGGGAATGGAAAGAGCTCAGCAAGCAAGTTAAAGAATTTATTGAAAACGGGTTCATAAGGCGGAGTATTTATGAATGGGTTGCTCCAGTGCTGTTTGCAACCAAAGCAGATGGTTCACTTCGCATGTGCGTGGACTATAGGGACCTAAACAAGCTAACCTAGAAGAATAAGCACCCACTTCCTAGAAAAGACGATTTGTTCGACCAAATCGTAGGTGACTCAGTTTTCTCCAAACAAGATCTGGCCAACGGATTTCATCAGCTAAGAGTGGCTAAGGACAACATAGATAAGATCGCGTTCAGGACCTCGGATGGTTTCTTCGAATGGCTTGTCATGACTTTCGGCTTGACAAACGCACCTGCCTATTTCGTAGACTTGATGAGAAGGGTGTTCAGAGAGTTCCTTAATAAATTTGTAGTGGTCTTTGTGGATGACATATTGATTTTCTCAAAAAGTTAGAAAGAACATGCTTTGCATTTAAGGGAAGTCATGGATACTCTTCGTGCACATCAGCTGAAAGCAAAATTCTCCAAATGCCACTTTTGGAGAGATCAAGTAAGGTTTCTTGGACATGTGGTGTCCAAATAGGGGATAGCTGTGGATCCCGCAAAAGTAGCTGCGGTGCAAGATTGGAAGATCCCACGGAATGCAACCGAAGTACGAAGTTATCTCGGGCTAGCGGGCTTTTACAGAAAGTTCATTAAGGAATTTGCGAAGATCTCAGCCCCACTTACTAGATTGAAAAGGGCTATAACAATAGCCCTGGTTCTGGCATTGCCTGATGGGAGTAAGATGTTTATAGTGTACATAGACGCATGTAGTACAGGATGGGGCGCTGTCTTGATGCATGAGGGCAGAGTAGTTTGTTATGGAGGAAGGCAGTTGAAGGTACATGAGAAAAACTATCCAACTCATGATTTAAAACTAGTTGCCATTGTTTTCGCTCTTAATTCATGGCGTCATTACCTACTAGGAGAATGGTTTGAATTGTTTATTGACCATAAATCGTTAAAGTACCTTTTCTCACAGAAAAATCTTAACTTAAGACAACAAAGGTGGATGGAATTTCTTGCCTCATACGATTTTGAGGTTGCTTATACCCCTGGCAAGGGCAATGTGGTAGCAGACGCCTTGAGTAGGAAAAAGCTGACCTTAAGTCATCTCTTTGTAGAAAGGAAAAGCTTGGTGTACGTAGCAAACTTTGACTTTAGACCCTCCTTCGAATTTGTACCTGGTTTGTTAGCATCGCTAGAGGTGCGGCCTAATCTTTTGGACTCAACAGGAACCGCGCAGCGTGAAGACCCTCAGCTAGTTGAGGTGATGGATAAGCTAATTAGAGGTGAGACTTCTAGTCACCTCAGTAGGTACTCCATCGATCACAAGGGTTGGTTGAGACGGGATGGAAGACTATGCATCCCACAAGCAAGGGATTTAGTGAAAACCGTTCTCGAAGAAGCACACAATTCTAAGTTGACTATACACCCAGGTGGGGACTAGATGAATAAAGATATAAAAAGGGTTTTCTTCTGGGATGGCATGAAGAAGGATGTAGCTGAGTTTGTCTCTAAATGCTTGATGTTCCTGCAAGTCAAGGCAGAGCAGAAGAAGCCTTGTGGTCTGTTTCATCCTCTAGAGGTCCCATAATGGAAATGGGATAGCATTTCGATGGATTTTATTGATGCGCTGCCTAGGTCAAGAAGGAGCAATACCAGTATTTGGGTAATAGTGGACATGCTTACTAAAAGCGCTCACTTTATATCTGTTAAGAGCAAGAGGACTGCCTCATTGTTAGCATCAATTTATCTTAAAGAGGTGGTTCGACTGCATGGAATACACTCCAGCATAGTAAGTGATCGAGATCCTATCTTTACGAGCGAGTTTTGGAAGAGTTTGTAGGAAGTTGTAGGCACACAACTATGGTTAATCACTGCTTATCACCCTCAAACTGATGGTCATACGGAAAGGGTGAACAAAGTATTAGAAAATCTCTTGAGATTGTGCATTCTTGATTTTGGGGGAACATGGGAGCATCACCTTCCTTTGGTGGAGTACGCCTACAACAATAGCTACCAAGCCACCAAAGGCATGGAACCCTTTGAGACTTTATATGGAAGACCGTGACGATCACCAACTTGTTGGTGGGAGTGTACAGAGAAGCTCGTACTTGCGCCTGAAATGATCAGAGAAACTTCAGAGAAGATGGACTTGATACGAAGACGAATGAATACCGCACAAGATAGACAGAAGTCCTATGTTGATAAAAGAAGGACCGACCTTGAGTTTGAGGTTGGGGACAAGATTTTTCTTAAAGTATCTCTTTTGAAGAATGTCGTTCGCTTTGGGTCCATAGGAAAATTGGCACCAAGATTTGTAGGGCCATTTCCTATCATTGAGAGGATTGGGAAGATGGCTTATAAGGTAGAGCTGTCCGAAACATTGGCTGGAGTACATAATGTCTTTCATGTCTCTCATCTACGTAAGTGCTTACATGAATCTGCGGAAGTTGTGGAGCCAAGCAAACTTGAGGAAATAGAAGTGGAACGAGAAGCGACGGTGAGAAGAGTTCCAACTCGCATCTTGGGTACAAAAGTTAAAACGCTACGCAATCGTGAGGTCAAGCTAGTCAAAGTACAATGGAGTGATGCTGAGGAAGACGCGACTTGGGAGGCTGAGGACAAGATACGCGCAGCCTACCCTTACCTTTTTGAGGGTACATCCTTGATCTTTTTTTTTCCATAAGTTTATGCTTGCTTGCATCTATCTTTTAAGTATATCTCCTCGGTCCTATTCTTTATCCTTAGGTAGAAACCAATGGATGTAAACATGTATTTGAAACATGTTATGATTGACGGTTGCAAGTGGTTGCTAGTGGATGCATATAAACACACAGTAGGAACTAGATCGGCTCAGTCACTTTTATATTGCATATGCATATATGTATTTATGTATGGATTGAAACTTAATGTGTTATCATGTGGACACTGCATTTGTACGAATGATTGTGCACCTATACAGTTAAAGCCCCGCAATATCCCCGCTATAGCCCATAGCACTCTTCAGCCGCTACGCTATTTCAATTTAGCGCTGATGAATAGTAGATCCGCTTCTAGCCCCGCTATTTTCCACTTCAACGGCTAAATCAACGGTTTTTAGCGTCCGCTTTAGCAGTATTAATATATAGAGCTTGATTTAACTAGTTCGCTTTTTAAAAAATTCAGTAAATTTATCGTAAAGAGCTAAGTTTAAGGCATATGTGCCTAACATATGGTAACAATCAATTACACTCATCAAATTTATCATGTATAACTATGATATTCCTTGATTTTGTTGTATGAGATTAATTAGTATTTGTTTCTTGTACATAGAAAATGTAAGAAAGATGATTAATTAATTTTCAAATATTTGGTTTTACATCTAATGAACCTTTTTGCGCCTCCGCTATATCCCCGCTATTTCCCCGCTTAATCCCCGCTACACCTATTTGCACCTCCACCGCTATAGAACCGCTAAGCGCTTTAACTGCACAGTAATGTGCACTCATGTCGAAGTTCAAAAATACAATTAGGAATAATTGCATACATGATGGACTCATAGCATCGACATGATTCGCATCAAGGAGGTCAACTGAATCAGTAGACTACCTGATTTTGCATTAGATAAGGACTTATACACACACTATGCATATTATCATGAAAGCATTAGAAATCTTTTTAAGGACAGTGGATGTCTGTGGTTTATGGTTGAGTAGATGGATTTTGGATGTTAGGATACATTCTTCTTAATTTAGTGATTTCGGGGACGAAATCCTTTAAGGAGGGGAGAATATAATCCCCCTAATTTCTGTGAATATTAAAATTAACAAATCTAAGAACACTTAATTTTTAATAGAAGAATTGGGTGAAACGGGTTATGCCAATGTGTTCATCTCGGAATTCTGCTTGAGATAGAGTCTGAGTTTGTGTGAATCGGACTCCGTATGAAGAAGCAATGGAGGTTAGAATATTTCTAGTGTAAAGAGAAAATAATAATTAAGTAATAAAAACAGTTCGAAATTTAAAATCGGCTGAGCGGAAAATTTCCCATGCAGGGGTGTCGACCCCCCTCCCCCGCAGGGAGTCGACCCCTTTGAGATCTACTTCCTATGACGAAATGTTTAGCCCTAAGCTGATGTGTCCTTCTCTGATTGGTGAATGACTAATTTCTGAGGTATTAGGGCATATGTGTCGTGCTATGGTTGGCTGGATGACACATCTCTTTGGTTCGATGGCTCCAATTTCTCCTAGACTAATCGAAAGGCTAGAATTAATCCTAGACATCTATATATACGTAGCTAAACCAAAACCCTAACCTCATAACCCTAAAACTATGGTGTCGTCATGTTGTTCGTCTACAAACTAGCCTAGCCTCCTTCATCTTATCCAAACTAGAAAATCAAATCCAAACTAGTAATCGATTAGAATAACTTCAAATCAAACGTCTACATCAAAGGATAGCTTAACAAATTCAGAAATCAGTTCCCAGAATACAAGATCCGTCCTTTTTCTGTAAGTTCAGTTATTATTTAGATTTAAACATTTAATAGAAATCATGACTGTAATAATCGGATCTAGAACGATGCCTAATTCTGATTCATGCATATCCTTTTGTCAAATCTAAATTGCTTATGCCTATGAGACTATTGTGATTTATGTAATGACACCTATCATGCCTATGAGACTATTGGACTGACATAATAGAACCTATCATGCCTATGAGACTGTTGCGACTGACATAATAAAGCCTATCATGCCTATGTGACTGTTGGATTGACATAATGGAACCTATCGTGCCTGTGAGATTGTTGTGATTGATATGATGGAACCTATCATGTTGTACATCCTATGCCTATGAGACTATTGCGATTAAAATAATGGGACTTATCATGTTGTGCATAAAAATTAATGATTCTATCTAATATTTATACCTATGGTGTAAATTGCTTAGTTTGTCTACACATATTGTTAATGTACAACATTGAAACACGATTCTTGAATTGGGTACATCTTTACATGCCTATTTTTCCTTATGTCAATTCTTATGCTCCATCTCTATTTTTCCCCTTTTTACTTGTTTTTGTGAATACTAAGTTCATTTGGAACTTAGATTGAATCTCGTTGTTTGTGCGATTATAACGCAGGGAAAATTAGGTATAATTAAATTGAGTAAATTTTGGGTATAGCATGGGAGTGTGTCATAAACTTGTATTGAATATACTTATGGAAAATTTGACACACAGATTTGAACACATATGACAAATATGTAAACTGGCTAAAGATGAACATCCCTAACCCGAGGTTAGATTGAGTTTCGGTGTAAGACTTCCCAGAACCGCCCGGCACATACAGCGACCGCAACAAAATAGATCTAATGTGGGAGGTTAGCGCATTAAGCCCAAAAACCCGAGGTTAGATTGAGTTGCGGTGTAAGACTGCCCGGGACCGCCCGACACATCCAACGACCGCAACAATATAGATCTAATGTGAGAGGTTGATGCCTTATTAAATGAATTAAAGCTAAGGAACAGACAGGCTAAGAATGGTACGGTTAAGTTAATTAAGGCAACACTTAACCAATACAACATGTTAGTTAAATAGATGGGTGGGGTTAGGTAAATTTGAGAACACTTAACCGTTATAACATGTTGATTAGGAAGCCCTAGTAACGGGGATCCATTTAAACAGTAGCTTACATAGATGTATCTCGGTAGCCGGAACTAGGCAGGGTAAGGCACGATTACTGGCTGATTATAAGCAGTCAAAATAGCGGCGGATGGTGCAGAAGTGTAGGTTCCGGCGGAGTATGGGAGTGCACGTACTCCGGGATGGATAAAGTAGGCACTGTGCATCAGTAGTATACACTGTGCATCTCAAATTTGTGTCAGGTTGCCACCATACGAATTGATACACCCTATGGTGGGACCAGCACAGGTATCTACAATCAAGCAGGGCCGAAAGACACAAGTAAGAAATGTGTGTGAGCTGAAGCAGATCAGGAAAGGTATCACTTTGTTATGAACACAAGATGGTAGTTGAAACACTCGTTAGTAGGTGTAGAAAAATGGAAATGAGTGCGATAGTATATTCAGTTTATCTTGCCTTATCTTATGTTATCTTATTTCTATGGTATTGTCCTATGTTTAGTTTATTCATGTCATGATCCTTTTACCTGTTTACATGCTGAATAATCACTGGACATACCAGACTTATTTCTGACCCGTTTTCTTTCGCCTTCTTTTCTTCTGTTCGCCCCCCCTCAGGTCCGCAGGGAGGGAATACTTCAGCTTAGTGCAGACCTTTTCAAAGCATGAAAAGAGTAGATGTATTGGTTGGATTCTCTTTTCTTGGGCTATGGCCGTGGTTACACTTATATTGGGGATTTATGCTACTTTACTACTGTTTTATACTTCTTTATGTACCTGGAGATTAAAATCAAACAGATGTTTTGTTGTAATAATTTAGAAGTTGGATTTTGAGACAATGCTTGTATTGTTTTGACTGAACCACGTTATTTGTAAAATGATTTCAGTTTTCCGCTATTTATATGTCTGTCTTGTAAATTATCTGTGCCTTTTACCTAAAATGCTTCACGAAAGTTAACGCATTTCCTTTGTGAGTAACCTTAACGGAGGTTGGGTATTTCACATTAACTTTCATGGAGTATTATAAGAGCATAGAACAGAATATCACAAGACAGATATATAAAATGATACTTGAAAATTTTAAAATTTATTCATTGCAGCGGAAAAGCAAAACATGTTGATTACAACATCAAAACCATACTAAAGTCAAGTACATAAATATCCACCTTGAACAAAATTATTATCATAGTACATAAAACAAAAGCATAATCCAACTCCAAATAGCCGTAAAGGAAAAGAGATAAAGCTGAGCATTACTCTCAGCACTCCAAGCACTCCAAGAAGAAAGAAATCCAAGTCAAGCTCCACTAGTCCCACCCTGAGCACCTGCGGGGAAAAGAAAAGAAAAAAGGCAAAACAAAACAGGTCAGACATAAAGTTTGGTGAGTCCAGTGACTTTAACTATATAATTAGTAAATTAACAGGATAAGGACATAAACTGGATATAAGAAATGACTGTAACATAAGCAAGTAGGACAAGGTGAACAAGATGAACATGATATAACGTTGATTGCTCTTCTAATCACTATAAGATAATTCCTACACCGCTCCAATGCTAATTACACCGCACCATTACTAGTCCCATACTGAAAGTTGATTCCTCTTACTAATAATAATAATAATAATGGTAGTTTCGTGTACTTCTAGCTGATGTCATAGGTGCCGTCTGCTGCCAAAATCTCTACTAGTTGTACCCACTGCCCTCCCCATTCGATCGGCTCCCTAACTCGTAGATACCCGTGCTGGTCCCATAGTAGGATGTATCACTCCCTAAAGTGGCAACCAGATACTACTAAAAATGCACGGCTTATACCTACACGATGCAACAACGTCTTACCTACCAGCCCAGACCCACACACGCACACGACTCCATTGGACTTGCTTTGCCACCACTAACTCTTTATTGACCTCTTACAATCAAACCCAGTAAGTGTCCTGTCCTCGACCTAGTTCGAGCTCACATAGATACAGAATGGGTTACTGGTTGAAAAGGGTCCACACACTTGACACAAGCTTCCCTCTTAAGCTTAGTCCCCACTAGGAATTCCCACTTAACCCCTTCTTATTCCTATGTCTCTTACATGTTTCACCATGGTTAATTGCTTCAAATTATATTTCACATGTCACCCACTTAACTCCCATATCTTACTACATGTCTTATCGTGGTTAAGTGTTTATTAATTCATTATAACCATAATCTTGCAAGACCTTCCACATTAGATTGCCATCTTGCGGTTGATGGATATGCCGGGCGGTTCCGGGTAATCTTATACCGCAATCCAAATCGAACCTCGTGTCTTTGCATTATTACGTATCTAATTTCTGCCTTTGACCTCTCACATTAGATTACAAAATTGTGGTTGCTGGATGTGCCGGGCGGTTCTGTGCAGTCTTATACCGCAATTTGAATCCAACCTCGTGTCTTAGGTGTTCATTATCACTTTCTCAATTCATGTCCCCAATTTCAAATCTTCGATTATAATATATACCCATAATTTCCAATCTAAATTATGTTCATCATTGTAATCCAAATTTATGTCCATAATCTCATGTAAACAAATTGTACCAATTCATGCCCAAATAAGTTACATGATTTCAAGTCTTTTTATGCCCAACTGCATATTATTCAATAATTTTCCCAAACTTTTCCCACAATGTTCCCACGTCATTCGTACGTATAATAATACATTACGCTCGTAGTTAGCCTAATCTCATAAAAAGGAAAAGAAGAGAAGAGGGGAAGAGAACCATGACATCAAAACTGGCATAAAAATAAGCATAAGAAGTATGAACTGGCATAGAACAATAAAATAAATCTAATTAGGCATATGAACTAGCATAGATCAACCAAATAGATCTAATTAGCATATGGAACTTAAACTGACATAGAACAACAAGATAGATCCAATTAGCATTTGGAACATAAACTGGCATAGAACAATGAGATAGATCCAATAAGGCATATGGAACATGAACTTTAGGAATGAATCTAAAAGATAAGAATTCACCAAACATGATATGATTCATCTTGCAGGAATGTTCATATAGTCCAATTTACAAACTTATCACAATTACTTTTAATTAATTATAAGTTAAAGTAACTTGGACTCACAGTGGTAGAAGAGAAAACAGATCTGAATTCTATATTCTGAATTTGATTAGCTAAACAGTTGTTGTAGAATTTGATTTTTATCTTCCAACTTAAATTTGATTTGCTTTGGTGGAGGCTAGGTTAATTTAGTTTTGAGCAGCATGTAGGCGCCATGGATATGTTTAATGAAATTAGGGTTAGGTCTAGGTGTGTTTATATAGGTGTATTTAGTGAATTAGGGCATTTAGATTAGGTTAGGATCCATCTAAACCATCCAAACCAGAAAAACACATCATCATCCGAATTAGAGAACGCCACATAAGCCCTAATTCTCCAAAATTTGTCACAGCCCTGATCTGGGTGATGGGGTCGACCCCTACCGTGGGGGGGGGGGGGATCGACACCTATGTCGACTCCCCTAGGGGGGTCGACACCCTATAGCGGGACCACCCATCCCGCTTCTTGATGATTTGAATTTCGAATTTGATTTTAATTATTATTTTAATTCTAGTTTAAACTGAAATCTTCTAAGATTCATAATATCTTCATACTATATCCGTTTTATGCAAATTCGGACTCTATCTCAAGCAGAATTCCGAGACGAACGAAATGGCGCAACCCGTTTCCCTTAATTCTTCTTATAAAAAATAAGTATTCTTTAATTTATCAATTTCAATATTATAAAATTACGGGGTGTTACATTCTCCCTTCCTTAAAAGATTTCGTCCCTGGAATCTTCAAGTTAAGAAGAATGTATCCTACCATCCAATCATCCATTTACTCATCCACCATCCACCAGCATCCATTGTCCATAAAAGATTTCAAATGCTATATGAACATATGCAAAAGTGTGTGTATATGTTCCCTATCTAATGCAATGATCAGACAGACTACTGATTCAGTTGACCTCCTTAATGCGAATTATGTCAGTGCCATGGGTCCAACATTTATCCAATTATTCCTAATGCACTTTATAACTTCTGTATGAGTGCACAATCATTCACTCAAATGCAACATCTACATGAAAACACATCAAATTTTAGTCAATAACCAAATATATGCAATATGCAATATGAAAGTGACTGAGCCGATCTTAGTGCCTAAAGTGTGTGTAAATGCATCCACGAGCAACCACTAGCAACCATTTGCATCCACTAAACATAACATGTTTCAAACACATGTTTGCAACCATAAGATTTTATACCTAAAGATCGAAGATATAATTGAGAGGATACACTAAACGGTAGAACAAGTATAAACAAAGTGGTAGAAAAAGGAGAATTTAAGAACATACCCCAGAAAGGAAAGGGTACGATGCACGTATCTTATCTTTCATTTCCCAAGTCGCGTCTCCTTGATCATCTCCCCATTGGACTTTAACTAAATTGACCTCTCGGTTGCATAAATTCTTAACCTCCGATCCAAGTATGCATGTAGGAGCTCGTCTAGTCGTGGCATCTCACTCTACTTCGACTTCTCTAAGCATGCTCGGCTCTACTACTTCCGCAGTATCATGTTAACTCTTTGTCAAATGCGACACAAGAAACATGTCATGCACACCACTAAGCTTCTCGGGCAACTTCACTCTGTAGGCCGTCTTTCCAATTCGCTCTGTAATGGGGAATTGCCCTACGAACCTTGGTGCCAATTTCCCTACATCTCCAAAGTGAACTACATTCCTCAACGGTGATACTTTAATAAAGACCATGTCTCCAACATCGAACTCAAGATCGGTCCTTCTCTTATTAGCATATGACTTTTTCCGGTCGAATGCCATCTTCATGCGTCTTTGAATCAAGTCTATCTTCTCTGAAGAATCCCTAATCATCTCGGGCCCAAGCAAAATCTTATCTGTAGATTCCCACCAACAAGTATGTGATCGACAAGGTCGTCCAAAAAGGTTCCATGCCAATACTAGTCCGATAACTGCTGTTGTAGGCGAACTCTACTAATGGAAGATGTTCCTCCCATGTTCCTCCAAAGTCTAAGATGCAAAACCTCAAAAGATCTTCTAAAATCCGATTCACTCTTTATGTCTGGTCGTCCGTCTGAGGGTGATAATCGGTACTCAAACACAATTGCGTTCCTACAGCCTCTTGTAAGCTCTTCCAAAACTCACTAGTGAAAATGGGATCTCGATCCCTCACAATACTAGAAGGTATCCCGTGTAGACAAACTATCTCTCGGAGATAAACAGATGCTAACCATGCTGCTGTTCTTTTAATCTTAATGGGAATGAATTGATTGCTCTTGGTAAGTCTATCCACTACTACCTAAATCTCCGTATTACCCTTCCTTGAACTCGGCAACCCATCAACGAAATCTATGGAAACACTTTCCCATTTCCACTGTGGAACCTCTAAAGGGTGAAGCAAACCACCAGGCTTCTTTTGTTCAGCCTTGACCTGCTGGTACAGTAAGCATTTTCGAACGAACTCAGCCACATCCTTCTTCATTCTAGCCCAAAAGAAAACTCGCTTCATGTTCCTATACATCTTGTCTCCACCGGGATGTATGCTTAGCTTAGAACGATGTGCTTCTTCAAGGATTGTCTTTCTCAAACTCTCATCTCTAGATATGCGAAGTCTCTCATCCCTTCGCAACCAACCTTTCTCATCTATAGTATACCTACTAAGATGGCTCAAAGTCTCCCCTCTTATGAGCTTGTCTACTATCTCCATCAACTATGGGTCATCTCGCTGTGCCACACCTATTTGTCCCAAAAGCGTAGGTCGCACCTCTAACGATGGCAATAAACCGGTTAAATAATCAATAGAGGGTCTAAAGTCAAAAGTAGAGATATACATTAAGCTCTATCGTTCGACGAACAAAGGACTCAAAGTCAACTTCTTTCTACTCAAGCGGTCCGCTACAACGTTACCCTTGCCAGGGGTATATGCAATCTCAAAATCGTAGGATGCAAAGAACTTCATCCACCTCTGTTGCTTTAAGTTTAGATCTTTTTGAGAGAACAGGTACTTAAGCGACTTATGGTTTGTATACAACTCAAACCTCTCACCAAGCAAGTAATGGCGCCAATACTTAAGTGCAAAAACTATGGCAGCTAACTCTAAGTCGTGGGTAGGGTAATTCTTCTCATGGAAATTCAACTTCCTTCCACCATAGCATATCACCATTCCCTCTTGCATCAAAACTGTGCCAAGCCCTGTCCCGCAAGCATCGGTATACACTGTGAACGGTTTACTCCCATCCGGCAAAACTAAACTGGAGATGTCGTCAATGCCCTCTTCAAACGCGGGAAAACATCGTCATAGTAAACATTCCAAGAAAAGGTCAAATTCTTTTTCGTCAACCGTGTAAGTGGGGCTAATATCTTAACAAAGTCCTTGATGCACTTTATGTAATAGCCCGATAAACCAAGAAAACTTCTTACTTCTGTTGCATTCTTAGGAATCTTCAAATCTTGGATTCCACTACCCTCACGGGATCATAGCTATCCCTTCCTTAGAGACCACGTTCCCTAATAACCTCACTTCCTTCCTCCAAAAATGACATTTGGAGAACTTAGCTTTGAGTTTACGTACTCGAAGGGTCTCTAATACTTCTCTAAGATGTAGGGCATGCTCTTCCTCGCTTCTAGAAAATATCAAAATATCATCCACGAAGACCACCCAAACTTGTTTAGAAACTCCCTAAACACCATACTCATAAAGTCTACGAAATATGCAAGTGCATTCATCAAACCAAAAGGCATGACGAGCCACTCGAAGAAACCGTCGGGAGTCCTAAAAGCAGTCTTATCTATACTATCCTCAGATATTCTTAACTAATGAAATCATATAGCTAAGTCCAACTACGAGAAAACCAAAGCAACTTTTCTTCCCTTTTCCCTTGTTATCCTTACCACCTTTCTTTTGTTGTTGTTATGCCTTCTTTGGATACCCTTTCTTATCCTGTGCCTTATCTACATTATCACTTTTCTCCTCTTCATGTATCAATGCCATGTCAACAAGTTTCTTGAAAGTAGCCCCCATAGGAATGTAGGACATAACTAACCCGTGTAATGGTCCATTCAGACCCATGGAAAATCTCAAGGCCTTCTTATGTGGTGTATTAACCAATTCCATACCAAATCATGCTAACTAGTTAAACTTGTTAACGTACTCCTTCACAGACAAACTCCCTTGTTCCAAAGCCAAGAACCTCTCCATGTATAAACTCTCCTCTGCTCGTGAAATAACTTTCAACTCGAATCTTTGTCTAAAATCCATCCACGTCTCCACTGCAAGTCCTCCATTAGTAACTTCCCACCAAAATGAGGCTTCGTCCTTCATCAACCAAGCAGCTAGCTGAACCTTCCTTCCATCGTCTATCTCAAAGATACCAAACAAGCCGCCATTTCCTTGAGCCAATTTCGAGCCTCAACAAACGTCTCAGTTCCATGAAACGGTATCCCGCCCATAGCATGGAAGTCTTTGCATATCTTCGAAAAAGCATCTACACTGGGGGGGAGGGGGGAGGGGGAACGACTGTAGCTGGGGGAGGAGGAACGTCTGCTGGGCCTGCGCCAGTAGCCCTAGCCTCCAGATACCTTCTGAACATGCCTGGTATCTGTACGCCCTCGGGTTTAACGGGTTCCCCAGACATGTTGAAAGGAAAAAGGAAGAGACTCAAAGCAAAGAATTGAAATATAGATATATGGCTTTTGGGGATTATGTTTTTCATAATAATTTTTTCTCTTCAAAATACTCTCTTTAAAACATGTTTCTGAAAATAATTCTTTCTAAAAATTCTTTTGAAAATGGTTTTCCAAAATATTTTATCTGTTCTGGTAACCTTCAACTCTGATACCACGTGTAACACCCCACGTCCATTTATGTCACTCACAATGGTAATGCATTAACTTTCATGGAGTATTATAAGAGTATAGAACAGAATATCACAAGACAGATATATAAATGGTACTTGAAAATTTTAAACTTTATTCATTGCAGCGAAAAAGCAAAACATGTTTGATTACCACGTCAAAACCATACTAAAGTCAAGTACAAAAATATCCACCTTGAACAAAATTATTATCAGAGTACATGAAACAAAAGCATAATCCCACTCCAAATAGCCATAAAGGAAAAGCGATAAAGTTGAGCATTACTCTCAGCACTCCAAGCACTCCAAGAAGAAAGAAATCCAAGTCAAGCTCCACTAGTCCCACCCTGAGAACCTAGGGGGGGAAAAGCAAAGAAAAGAGGCAAAACAAAATAGATCAGACAAAAAGTCTGGCTAGTCCAGTGACTCTAACTATATAATTAGTAAAGTAATAGGATAAGGACATTAACTGGATATTAGAAATGACTGTAACATAAGCAATTATGACAATGTAAACAAGATGAATAGGATATAACGTTGATTGCGCTTCTAATCAATATAAGATAATTCCTACACAGCACCAATGCTAATTACACCGCACCATTACTAGTCCCATACTGAAAGTTGATCCCTCTTGCTAATAATAATAATAATAACAATGGTAGTTTCGTGTACTCCTAGCTGCTGTCATAGGTGCCACCTGCTCCTATCTCCACTAGGTGTACCCACTAGCCTCCCCATCAATCGGCTCCCTAACTCGTAGGTACCCATGTCGGTCCCACAGTAGGGTGTATCACTCCCTAAAGTGGCAATCCGATACTACTAAAAATGCACGGCTTGTAACACCCCGCATTTTTAATAAAATTAAAAATGTGAAAATATGTATATATATATTATATACATAGATATATTTAAGAGAAAAAAAATAAATATTGCAATAAAACATGAAAAAGAGGAATGAGAAAAGAATAATGTTTAGCATTGTTCTGAGGTTTGTAAACAAAAGGCTTAGTGGCTCATTTGGTTAGAGCACGTGACTTGTATACAAGAGGTTCTGAGTTCAATCCCCGCCAGTGCCATATTTTTGTTTTAGGGGAATGGCAGAAAAGTGGCTTAGTGTGAACGCAGTTCAATAAAGAAAAGAGGTTTATTGTGAAAAGGGTTAATTGGAAAGATAGTTAAAAAGATATATATATATATATATATATATATATATATATATATATGACATGTGGGTGTCAACACTCCGGCTGTTGCGCATCATGTTGCACACATGGCGCATTTTTATTTGTTGATGACGATTTTTGTACTTTTAGGGCTTATATGGCTTTATCTGATTGGTCTGGTGACATGTTTTTCGATCTGGATAGCTTAGATGAATCCTAGTCCGAGGGTTCTAATTAATCATACACATCTATATAAGCACCCATAAACCTAAACCCTAATCTAGACTAAATTCATTCATAAGCCGCCATGCTGCTGCGTCCTAAACTAAGCTAGTCTCTTCTCCAACGAATTAAAGCTTAGAAATTGTAAAAGGGGATTCTAGAACAACAATAAAGGAATCTATTCTTTCTTCTATCACAGTGAGTACAGTCGCTTTCACAAGATAATTAATTAAAATAATTATGATAAGTTTGTGAACAGGACTGTATGAATAAGCCTGTTATCATACGCTATTAGAACTGGTTTGTTGATATATGCCAATTCTGTCATCATATGAAGTTAGATCTTTTTTGTGATGCAGTTCATATGTTTACTTACATATGCTTTAATCAGATCTATGTAAGTTTATGTCTATTTATGTCTATGCAAGTTTATGTCTATGCAAGTTTATGACTATGCAAGTTCATAATTAGATCTATGAAAGTTATGTTCATTTATATCTATGCAAGTTATGTTCATTCAGATCTATGCAAGTTTATAATTAGATTTATGCAAGTTATGTTCATTTATATCTATGCAAGTTATGTTCATTTAGATCTATGCAAGTTTATAATTATATCTATGCAAGTTATGTTCATTTAGATCTATGCAAGTTTATAATTAGATATATGCAATTAGTGTTCATTTAGGTCAATCCAAGTTATGTTCATTTACATCTATGCAATTTATGTTCATTTAGATCAATGCAAGTTTATAATTAGATCTATGCAAGTTATGTTCATTTAGATCTATGCAAGTTATGTTCATTTAGATCTATGCAAGTTCATAATTAGATCTATGCAAGTTATGTTCATTTAGATCTACGCAAGTTCATAATTAGATCTATACAAGTTATGTTCATTTAGATCTATGCAAGTTTATAATTAGATCTATGCAAGTTAAGTTCATTTAGATCTATGCAAGTTATGTTCATTTAGATCTATGTAAGTTTATAATTAGATCAATGCGAGTTATGTTCATTTAGATCTATGCAAGTTCATAATTAGATCTATGCAAGTTATGTTCATTTAGTTCTATGCAAGTTCATAATTAGATCTATGCAAGTTATGTTCATTTAGATTTATGCAAGTTCATAATTAGATCTATGCAAGTTATGTTCATTTATATCTATGCAAGTTATAATTAGATCTGTGCAATTTATGTTCATTTAGATCTATGCAAGTTTATAATTAGATCTATGCAAGTTATGGTCATTTAGACCTATGCAAGTTTATGATTTATGCTAGTATATTTTCATATGCTGGTTAGATCTGTTTTATATGTTATGCGAGTTTGGATGCTTTTTTTTTTATGAGTTAGGCTAATTGTGAGCCTAACGTATTACGTGAATTATACGTACGAACGTCGTGGGAACGTTGTGGAATAGTTTGGGAAGTATTAAATATTGGATATTATGTAATTGGCATAAATTGGTTAGTAACCATGTAGTTAACTTGAGACATAAATTGGTATAGTTTATATGCATAGAAATTATGAACACAATTTAGAGGATAATTATGAACATAGCTCGAATTGGAAATTATGGACAATCTGAAATTGGGATATTAACTCAAATTGGGGTTGAATAATAAAATGAGATAATGAACATGCCTAACCCGAAGTTAGAATGAGTTGCGGCGTAAGACTGCCAGGAATCGCTCGGCACATCCAGCAACCGCAACAACAGGTCTAATGTGAGAGGTTAGTGCATCAAGCCCAAAACCCGAGGTTAGAATGAGTTTGCGGTAGAAGTCTGCCCGGAACCGCCCAACACATCCAGCAACCGCAAACAACAGTTCTAATGTGAGAGGTTATAGCATTATTAAATTAATTAATACAAATGAACAGACATGCTAAGAATGGTGAGGTTAAGTAACATATGAATATGCGACAACCAATACAACATGTTAATTAAACAAATGGGCGTGGTTAGGTTAAACTGAGAACACTTAATTGTTATAACATGTTGATTAGGAAACCCTAGTAACGGGGACCCATTTCAGCAGTAACCCACATAGATGTATCATGGTACCTTTAACTAGGCAGGGTGGGGCACGATTACTGGGCTGATTATAAGTGGTCATAATAGCGGCGTATGGTGCGTCAGTGTAGGTTCCGACGGAGTACGGGCGTGCACGTGCTCCGAAGTGGAAAAATCCGGCACTGGGCATCAGTAGTTATACACTATGCATCTTGAATTGTGTCGGGTTGCCATCATAGGGATTGATACACCTCATGGTGGGACCAGCATAGGTATCTACAAACAAGCAGGGCCGAATGACACAAGTAATAAATACATGCAAGTTAGGGAGCCGATCGATTTGGGGTAGTGTGGGGATATCTAGTATCTATTATAGGCAAGTAGGCTATCGAGGATTGTATGGGGTGGATACCTCTTACTATATGTTACGCTTGAGGGCTACCAATTGCGGGGTTGGGATCAACTCTCAGTATGGAACTAGTAATGGTGCGGTGTAACTAGTAATGGTACGGTGTAATTAGCGTTGGTGCAATGTAGTAATTATCCTATAGTGATTAGAAGCGCAATCAACGTTTACCTTATTCATCTGGCTTACCTTGTCATATATGCTTATGTTACAGTCGTTTTTTACTTTCCAGTTTATGTTCTTATCCTGTTACTTTAATAATTATATTATTAAAGTTACCGGGCTCGCCAGAATTTATGTCTGACCTCGTTTGTTTCACCCCTTTTCTTTCTGTTTCCCCCCTCAGTTTCCCAGGTTGGGCCTAGTGGAGCTTGATTTTGATCTCTTTCTCTCTCTTTTGGATGTGGTTGGATTAATAAAAGTAAAGTTCAGCTTATCTCCTTTTTATGGCTATTTATGTTGGGGTTATGCTTTTTGTTTTATGTATTCAGAAAATAATTTGTCAAAGATTGATATTAGTGTACTCTGTGGTTTTGATGATATAACCAAACTATGTTTTGCTTTTCCGCTGCAATGAAGTTGTTTTAAATTTTGAAGTACCATTTTATGTAGATATGTCTTGCGATTTCTGTTCTATACACTTAGAATGCTCCATGAAACTTAATGCATTCCCTTTGTGAGTGACATTAATGGACGTGGGGTGTTACACGTGGTATCAGTGCTGAAGGTTACCAGTACAGATAAAAGATTTTGAAAGCCGTTTTCAAAAACATGTTTTGAAGAAGGCATTTTCAAGAGAAAAGTTTATTATGAAAAACATAATCGCCAAGAACCATATATCTTTCTTCCGATTCTCCGTTTTGAATCTCTCCTTTTTTCCTTTCTGAATCTCGTCCTCCGTGTTTAGTTGCTTTTCCTATGACATGCAAAGATTTCCGTGGGATGGGAGGAAAACCGCTTTATGCGGCTGAGACGTTTTCCGAGGCTAGAAATTGGCTCAAGGAAGTGGAGGACTTGTTTGGTATCTTTGAGATAGACGATGTAAGGAAGGTTCAACTAGTTGCTTGGTTAATGAAGGATGAAGCTCCATCTTGGTGGGAGGTCACAAATGGAGAACGTGCAGTGGAGGCATGGATAGAACATAGAATAAGAAACTGGATCCAAAGAAGGCACAACAACAACAAAAGAAAGGCAGAAAAGATAAAAAGGGCTAAGAGAAAAGGAAGTACCACAATTGTGAATTACCTGGCCACTTAAAGAAAGACGTTAGAAAGAAGAAGAAGACTGGTTGTTTCCATTGCATTGAGGCAGGACATATGATTTAAGAATGCCCGAGGAGGCAAGGACAAGGTCAAGGGCAGAGGACAGGACCTACTTCTGGTGGACAAGTTCATGCTCTCTTAGCACCAAGACAGGAGATAGATAGAAGCGTTTTGTTGAAAGTTTGATTTTTCCTTTTTGATCATCCTGTTCGAACTTTTTTTTGACTCTGGCACTTCACGTTCATTCATATATGCTTCGTTAGTTGAAACACTGAACCTAAATACTAGTTTAGTTATGGATCCCATTGTAATCTCAAATCCTATTAGTGGTTCGGCTCATTCATCCATGCTTTGGCTTGATTTGAGAGGGTCTACCTTGGGCGTTGGGTTTGAATGCAATGCCTACGTTCTTGGTTTCATGGGCTAAGGATTGATTCTAGGGATGGATTGGCTAGCTAGGTATGGTGCCATCCTAGACTGTGAAAGGAGGGTAGTTAGGTTGTTGATTCGTTGTGGAAGAACCCTTGATATTTCTTGTCACCCTAGAGGTCCAGTGATTCTTAGCTACCTAGAATCTCATGATGCATCCATTGGTGATTTGAAATCTGTTCATGTAGTCCGTGAGTATGGTGACGTCTTTGATGAGGTTAGGGGTTTACCCCCGAGGCATGAGATAGACTTTCGTATATACTTAGTAGATAATGCAAAGCCAGTTGCATTACCAGTGCGCCACATGGCTACGAGAGAGAGGAATGAACTCTGTAAGCAAGTAAGGGAGTTGCTTGAGAAAGGGTTCATAAGAAGAAGTATTTCGGAATGGGGTGCCCCAGTTGTTTTTGCTACGAAGGCTGATGTTTCACTTAGATTGTGCGTGGACTATAGAGAGCTGAATAAGCTCGCGAAGAAGAACATGCACCCATTGCCGAGGATAGATGACTCGTTCGATCAGTTTGTTGGCCCTTCGGTTTTCTCGTAGTTGGATCTAACTACATGGTTTCATCAGCTAAGGGCGACTGAGGACAGCATAGATAAGACTGCTTTTAGGGCTCCCAACGGTTTCATTCAGTGGCTCGTCATGCCTTTTGGTTTGACGAATGTACCCGCATATTTCGTAGACTTGAAGAGTAGGGCGTTTAGGGAGTTTCTAAACAAGTTGTGGTAGTCCTTGTGGATGGTATTTTGATTTTGTCTAGAAGCGAGGAAGAGCATGCCCTACATCTCAGGGTAGTCTTAGAAACCCTACGAGCGCATCAACTCAAAGCTAAGTTCTCCGAATGTCGTTTTTGGAGAAAGGAAGTGAGGTTCTTAGGACACATGGTCTTTAAGGAGGGGATAGAAGTGGATCCCGCGAAGGTGGTGGCAATCCATGATTGGAAGGTTCCTAGAAACGCAACGGAAGTAAGAAGTTTTCTCGTGTTGGCAGGCTATTTTAGGAAGTTCATTAAAGACTTTGCGTTTCACGAGACGAGAGGTCAAGAAATTACGCAATCGAGAGGTCAAGTTGGTCAAAGTGCAATAGGGAGATGATCAAGGAAACGCGACTTGGGAGGCGGAAGACAAGATGTGTGCATCGTACCCTTTCCTTTTTAAGGATATGTTCTTAATTTCTCCTTTTTCTACTGTTTTGTTTGTACTTGTTCTATCGTTTAGTATGTCCTCTCGTTTACATCTTCGATCTTTAGATAGGAAAATCCTATGGTTGTAAACATGTGTTTGAGACATATTATGTCTGGTGGATGCAAGTGTTTTCTAGTGGTTGCTCGTGGATGCTTTTACACACACATTAGGCACTAGATCGGCTCAATCACTTTCATATTGTATATGAATGCATTTTTAAATTAATGGATGTATATTGTATGCGTTATCATATGGATATTGCATTTGAATGAATGGTTGTGCACTCATATAAAAATGATATGTATCGTTAGGATTCCTTTGCATACATGTTGGACATATGGCACTGACATAATTTGCATTGAGGAGGTCAACTGAATCAATAGACCGCCTGATCTTTGCATTAGATAAGGAACATATACACACACCTTTGCATATGTTCATATAGCATTAAAAATCTTTTAAGGACAATGGATGCATGTGGATGATGGCTGAGTAGATGGATGATGGATTGTAGGATATATTCTTCTTAACTTGAAGATTTCGAGTACGAAATCCTTTGAGTAGGGGAGAATGTAACACCCCGCATTTTAATGAAATTAAAAATGTGGAAATATGTATATATATATTATATACATAGATATATTTAAGAGAAAAATTAAATATTGCAACAAAACATGAAAAGAGGAATGAGAAAAGAATAATGTTTAGCATTGTTCTAAGGTTTGTAAACAAAAGACTTAGTGGCTTATTTGGTTAGAGCACGTGACTTGTATATAAGAGGTTTTGATTTCAATCCCCGCCAGCGTCATATTTTTGTTTTAGGGGAATAGCTAAAAAGTGGCTTAGTGTGAACTTAGTTCAATGAAGAAAATCGGTTTAGTGTGAAAAGGGTTAATTGGAAAGATAGTTAAAAAGAAGAAATATATATATATATATATATATATATATATATATGACATGTGGGTGTCAACACTCCAGCTGCTGCACATCATGTTGCACACATGGTGCATTTTTATTTGTTGATGACGATTTTTGGAGTTTTTAGGCTTATATGGCTTTATCTGATTGGTCTTCTGGATGGCTTAGATGAATCCTAGTCAGATCTAAGGGTTCTAATTAATCCTACACATCTATATAAGCACCCATAAACCTAAACCCTAATCTAGACTAAATTCATTCATAAGCCGCCATGCTGCTGCATCCTAAACTAAGCTAGTCTCTTCTCCAACGAATTAAAGCTTAGAAATTGTAAAAGGGGATTCTAGAACAACAACGAAGGAATCTATTCTTTCTTCTATCACAGTGAGTACAGTCGCTTTCACAAGATAATTACTTAAAATAATTATGATAAGTTTGTGAACTGGACTGTATGAATATGTCTGTTATCATACGCTATTAGATTTGTTTTGTTGATATATGCCAGTTCTGTTATCGTATGTAGTTAGATCTATTTTGTGATGCAGTTCATTTGTTTAATTACATATGCTTTAATCAGAACTATGCAAGCTTTTGTTTATTTATGTCAATGCAAGTTTATGTCTATGCAAGTTCATAATTAGATCTACGCAAGTTATGTTCATTTAGATCAATGCAAGTTTATAATTAGATCTATGCAAGTGATGTTCATTTAGATCTATGCATGTTATGTTCATTTAGGTCTATGCAAGTTATGTTCATTTAGATCTATGCAATTTATGTTCATTTAATCTATGGAAATTTATAATTACATCTATGTAAGTTATGTTCATTTTGATCTATGCAATTTATGTTCATTTAGATCTATGCAAGTTTATAATTAGATCTATGCAAGTTATGTTCATTTAGATCTATGCAAGTTCATAATTAGTTCTATGCAAGTTATGTTCATTTAGATCTATGCAAGTTCATAATTAGATCTATGCAAGTTTTGTTCATTTAGATCTATACAAGTTCATAATTAGATCTATGCAAGTTATGTTCATTTAGATCTATGCAAGTTTATAATTAGATCTATGCAAGTTATATTCATTTAGATCTATGCAAGTTATGTTCATTTAGTTCTGTGTAAGTTTATAATTAGATCTGTACAAGTTATGTTCATTTAGATCTATGCAAGTTCGTAATTAGATCTATGCAAGTTATGTTCATTTAGATCTATGCAAGTTCGTAATTAGATTTATGCAAGTTATATTCATTTAGATCTATGCAAGTTCATAATTAGATCTATGCAAGTTATGTTCATTTAGATCTATGCAAGTTATAATTAGATCTATGCAAGTTATGTTCATTTAGATCTATGCAAGTTTATAATTAGATCTATGCAAGTTATGGTCTTTTAGACCTATGCAAGTTTATGATTTATGCTAGTTTATTTTCATACGCTAGTTAGATCCATTTTATATGTTATGCGAGTTTGGATGATTTTTCTTTTTTTTATGAGCTAGGCTAATTGCGAGCCTAACGTATTATGTGAATTATATGTATGAACGACGTGGGAACGTTGGGGAAGTTTGGGAAATATTAAATATTGGATATTTTGTAATTGGCATAAATTGGTTAGTAACCATGTAATTAACTTGAGACATAAATTGGTATAGTTTATATGCATGGAAATTATAGACACAATTTGGAGGATAATTATGAACATAGCTTGAATTGGAAATTATGGACAATTTGAAATAGGGATATTAATTCAAATTGGGGTTAAATAATAAAATAAGATAATGAACATGCCTAACCCGAAGTTAGATTGAGTTGCGTTGTAAGACTACCCATTACCACTGGGCACATCCAGCAACCGCAACAACATGTCTAATGTGAAAGGTTAGCGCATCAAGCCCAAAACCCAAGGTTAGAATGAGTTTGCGGTAGAAGTCTGCCCGGAACCGCCCAGCACATCCAGCAACTGCAAACAACAGTTCTAATGTGAGAGGTTGGTGCATTAATAAATTAACTAATGCCAATGAGAAGACATCCTAAGAATAGTGAGGTTAAGTAACATATGAATAGGAGACACTTAACCAATACAACATGTTAATTAAACAAATGGGTGGGGTTAGGTTAAATTGAGAACACTTAACCGTTATAACATGTTGATTAGGAGACCCTAGTAACGAGGACCCATTTCAACAGTAACCCACATAGATGTATCATGGTACCCTAAACTAGGAAGGGTGGGGCACGATTACTGGGCTGATTATAAGCGATCAAAATAGCAGTGGGTGGTGCGTCAGTGTAGGTTCCGACGGAGTACGGGCATGCACGTGCTCCGGAGTGGAAAAATCAGGCACTGGGCATCAGTAGTTATACACTATGCATCTTGAATTGTGTCGTGTTGCCATCATAGGGATTGATACACCCCATGGTGGGACCAGCACACGTATCTACAAACAAGCGGTGTCGAATGACACAAGTAATAAATACATGCGAGTTAGGGAGCCGATCGATTAGGGATAGTGTGGGGACATCTACTATCTATTATGGGCAAGTAGGCTATCGAGGATTGTATGGGGTGGATACCTCTTACTAGATGTTACGCCTAAGGGTTACCAATTGCGGGGTTAGGATCAACTCTCAGTATGGAACTAGTAATGGTGCGGTGTAACTAGTAATGGTACGGTGTAATTAGAATTGGTGCAGTGTAGTAACCATCCAAATAGTGATTAGAAGCGCAATAAACCAATATGCTCACAACAAGGTCAAACGCCATCTGCCAACGCCTCGAGGTGACGATGAGACCAAAAACGATGACGGCGAGGAGATGTGAGGCAATGCGCCACGCTTGGTATAACTTTGAGGGTAAATTCACTCAAATTACTTCTAAAATTCAAGTTGGAATCAGTTAAATTGGAGTTAACCGGAATAATCGACTTACCTATTAATCTGATTTTAAGGGTGAAAGGAGTTTTAGAAATTTGGGAATTTGGGTTTTTTCGTTGAGCTGATGGAGCAAAAGATGAGGCCGAATGAAAGAAGGAACAGGAAATTTGCGAATATATATGAAAATAGGAGGGTCTTCATATTTCTTATGGGCCCCCTAGCGCTGAAGACCGATCCACTCAGCATAAATGACCAAGCCCATGAATGTTCTCAAAGCCCGCTAATGCGGAGAAATTGGAAACATGACCCTGGTCGGATAAACTTAATCTGATCCGAACCACACCTAATGATTCCAGTTCATTGTTTGAGATGAATTCAAGGAAAAGAAAATAATTTGTGAAGGTGCATTATATGAGCATACTGGAAAAGGCTACTAAGACTTCAAGCAAATTTCTCGGAGTTATTTTGAACAACAGAAGTGATTTGTGCATTATCTCGTGTATATATAGACAACAAGAGGTGTGACATTATGAAGTGACATAACCCTGCGAGCAAATGGAAGCGACTACTCAACGATCCAAATTTAGGAACCAATGGATAAGTAATGTCGAAGCACCCTCTATCTTCACTAGAAGCGTCCTTCGAGGGGGCAAAATGTTAGTCTACTTTGTGAACTAGGCTACATATGATTTGATGCACCATCGCCCATACATCAACATTTGTTAATGTAGGCTCAGGCTCTCTGCCCCTAATGTTTGGATTACCCCTATGCTCCTGATTAGGGGATGTCCTCCAATTTCTAGCGGCAGCTGCTCTACTCTATTCCCTATGTTCACGGTCAATCTCGGGAGGTAGGGTTGGAGGAGTTGTCCTTCTGTGGGATCAATAATATTAGTATCCCTGGGTAGAACGTGAGATCCATGCATGGGCAGTAGCATAGGTTCTCTCACGCTCGGGTCATCAGGTCCTAACACACGAGCAGCATCTTCACGGGATCCCAAAGATCCAAAGGTCAACTGATCAAGATTTTGAGGTCGCTCAAGTGGCCTTCATTCACGAGGGCGCTCTTTATCCGAAGAGGATGACTTGTCTGCTGCAAGGCGGCGAGTTGGAGAGGGTGTCTTCTGCCTACGAAGCTAATTGATTTCCCTACTCATAGTAATCATGTTCTCTTGCATACGAAGACAAAGCATCCCTAGTACTTTCAAGCATATCAAGAAGGCGTGAAAAGTCTCTGTGTGTAACTGGTGCAGATGGAACGGGTTGTTCACTAGTCGTCGCGGCCGGTATCGGAGCATTGTTCGGTTCTCGAGTAAAGGTACCAGCTTCAGCCATGCTCGGATCAGATCGGAGTAGGGAAGTGGAATCGCTTCGGTTCGGAGGGGGGTTCGAGCAGCATCAGCATCTCTGTTTTGGTTCAAGGTCATGCCATCCATTCTGTTCGTAGCAACCAGATCAGATCGACCTGCATCAGTGCTCTACCCCCGTGACCTCGTCACAATCATGGCTTGCGAATCTTCGTTAGCTTCATTCTCCCGAACGCCTTGCACTTCTTTCCCTTTAGCCATAATGTCCAATACTTCAGTGATTAATCAGCAAATACTTAAAAATGTCTTAAATAGAGGATTAACTTCTTCGAACTTGAAGTTTCAAATAGTAGAACGATAATCCCAAAAAGTGGAGAATTCAAAGATTTTTCAGTGAAAGCACCAAAATGGTAGATCCAAAAATGACTCCAACACCCAAATTAATAATAGTTCTAATAAAATGAAAACAAACAACAAAAGAAAATGCACGATTTATAGTGGTTCGACGTTAAAGTGCCTACGTCCACTTTCTACTCTTTGAATTGATGATTTGAATGCAAATACAACAGTAATTCTCTCTCAATTTCACTCATATAATGCATGGAATCACTAAGTTTCCTCTAAAAGGTACTTTAAAAGATGATTGTAATTTGAATATTATGATGAAATTCGGCCTACAAGGGAGTTTAAGGTCTAAAAATGCCAAAAGATCCCTTCAAATGGCCCTTGATGGTCTATTTATAGGTGAAAAACGCCTCTGGAATGGCTTCGGTTCGGGTTCAAGTGGCGCCCATCCCACGAGTGTTGGGTTCGGATTTCCTTTAGTGGTGACAGTGCATCGAGTTAGTGGATGAATGTGGGGAGAACTAGTGAGCAACTTCTCCCGAGTATTCATGGAACGTGGGTTATAACTCCTACAGATTTGATTCCGAGTCGGATGTGCTAATGATTGGGGGAGTGGGTCGAGCTACTCCGAACCGATCCGGTTTAGCTTGCACTTCTTCCTTCTCTGTTCTGCCTTGGTCAAGAAATTTTGACCCGATCCGATCTTTGAGGGAATGTTCTTCACTAACTAATTTTCCAACTTTGTGTAGCCTAGTTCACAAAGTAGGCTAACAGAATCGCAATCAACGTTTACCTTATTCATCTTGCTTACCTTGTCATATATGCTTATGTTACAGTCGTTTCTTACTTTCCAGTTTATGTTCTTATCCTGTTACTTTAATAATTATATTGTTAAAGTTACCGGTCTCACCAGACTTTATGTCTGACCTAGTTTGTTTCGCCCCTTTTCTTTCCGTCCCCCCCTCAGGTTCTCAGGGTAGGCCTAGTGGAGCTTGATTTGGATCTCTTTCTCTCTCTTTTGGAAGTGCTTGGATTGCAGAAAGTAAAGTTCAGTATATCTCTTTTTACATGGCTATTTATGTTGGGATTGTGCTTTTTGTTTTATGTATTCAGAAAATAATTTGTCCAAGATGGATATTAGTGTACTCGGTGGTTTTGAGGATATAACGAAACTATGTTTTTCTTTTCCGCTGCAATGAAGTTGTTTTAAATTTTGAATTACCATTTTACATATATCTGTCTTGTGATTTCTGTTCTATAAACTTATAATGCTCCATGAAAGTTAATGCAATCCCATTGCGAGTGATATTAATGGACGTGGGGTGTTAGATGGCTTATACCTACACGATGCAACAACCTCTTACCTACCAGCCTGGACCGACGCACGCACATGACTCCGTTGGACTTGCGTTGCCACCGCTAACTCTTTGTTGACTTCTTACAATCAAACCCAGTAAGCGTGTCCCGTTCTCAACCTAGTTCGAGCTTACATAGATACAGAATGGGTTAGTGGTTGAAAATGGTCCACACACTTGACACAAGCTTCCCTCCTAAGCTTGGTCCCCACTAGGAATTCCCACTTAACCCCTTCTTATTCCCATGGCTTCTTACATGTTTCACCATGGTTAAGTGCTTCAAATTATATTTCACATGTCACCCATGTCACCCACTTAACCCCCATGTCTTACTACATGTCTTATCTTGGATAAGTGTTTATTAATTCGTTATAACCGTAATCTTGCTAGACCTCCCACATTAGATTGTCGTCTTACGGTTGCTGGATATGCCGGGCAGTTCCTGGCAGTCTTATACCGCAATCCGAATCTAACCTCGTGTCTTTGCATTATTACGTATCTAATTTTTGCCTTTGACCTCTCACATTAGATTACAAAATTGTGGTTGCTGGAAGTGTCGGGCGGTTCCGGGCAGTCTTATACCGCAATTCGAATCTAACCTCGTGTCTTAGGCGTTCGTTATTACTTTCTCAATCCATGTCCCCAATTTCAAATCTTGGATTATAATATATACCCATAATTTCGAATCTAAATTATGTTCATCATTTCAGTCCAAATTTATGTCCATAATCACATGTAAACAAATTGTACTAATTCATGCCCCAAATCAATTACATGATTTCAAGTCTTTTTATGCCCAACTACATATTATTCAATAATTTCCCCAAACTTTTCCCACGTCATTCGTACGTATAATAATATGTTAGGCTCGCAGTTATCCTAATCTCATAAAAAGGAAAAGAAGAGAAGAGGGGAAGAGAACCATCGCATCAAAACTGGCATAAAAATAAGCATAAGAAGTATGAACTGGCATAGAACAATAAAATTGATCTTGTTAGGCATATGAACTGGAATAGAGCAACAAAATAGATCTAATTAGCATATGGAACATAAACTGACATAGGACAATAATATAGATCCATTTAGCATTTGGAACATAAACTGACATAGAACAACGAGATAGATCCAATAAGGCATATGGAACATGAACTTTAGGTATGAATCTAAAAGATAAGTATTCACCAAACATGATATGATTCATCTTACAGGCATGTTCATATAGTCCAATTCACAAACCTATCACAATTACTTTTAATTAATTATAAGTGAAAGTAACGTGGACTCACAGTGGTATAAGAGAAAATACATCTGAATTATGTATTCTGAATTTGATTAGCTAAACCGTTGTTGTAGAATTTGATTCTTATCTTCCAACTTGAATTTGATTTGCTTTGGTGGAGGCTAGGTTAATTTAGTTTTGAGCAGCATGGAGGCACCATGGATTTGTTTAATGAAATTAGGGTTAGGTCTAGGTGTGTTTATATAGGTGTATTAGGGTAATTAAGGCCTTTAGTTTAGGTTTGGATCCATCAAAACCATCCAAAAAAGAAAAACACATCATCCAGCTATTCAAAGAACGCCACATAAGCCCTAATTCTCCAAAATTCGTCACTGCCCAGATCTGGCCGATGGGGTCGAGGTCGACACCTATGTCGACTCACCTAGGGAGGTCGACACCCTAGAGCAGGATAATTCCCACCCATCCCGCTTCTTGCTAATTTTGGTTTAAACTGAAATCTTCTAAGCTTCATAAGTTCTTCATACTGTATCCATTTTACGCAAACTCAGACTCTATCTCAAGAAGAATTCCGAGACGAATGCAATGGCGCAACCCGTTTCGCTTAATTCTTCTTATAAAAATTAATTATTCTTTAAATTTTAAATTTTAACATTATAAAATTATGGGGTGTTATAAGTTGAATCGTTGAATTATACGATGCACCCTTTCACTAAGTAATAATAAAAAATTTTGCCTTTTGGTAACCTTGAGAATCGCGTTGAGGCTAAAATCATTCACACTCCATATTGAAAAACCTAAAACTTCAGCACATTTTTTGTTAAATAGAAGTAATAGAGGTAAAAAAGAAAAGGACATATAACCATTCATACATATAAAGACTAATTAAGATGGAAAATAAACAACTAAAAATATTTTCTAATGATGATAGAACAATAAAAAAAACTAAGAACCAAGGATATAATAAAGAGTGATTCAAATCCATACATCAATATCACATGCAAGGTATTGGAGGTCGATAACATGAACACACATGCAAAGTATGGGCAAGGAAGGATGCATTTCAAATATCATGTTCCTAGGGCCTGTAAACTTGTCGGAGCTGCTTTGCTGGTAGAAGTTTCTAATATGGGAAACGTAGATGCACAATATGAACTTGGTTGTTATCTGCGAGTTGATAATGATTATGTTCAGGAAGATCAAAAAGCATTCCATTACATTGAGAAAGTTGTTGACCAGTTGGACCATAATGTTTTTTAATCTTCTTGGAGTTGTTTATCTAAGTACAGATTGTGTGAAAAAGAATGTTGATTGTGCTATGTATAGAGCATAACAAATGGGACATGCTGGAGTGGGTCACTTCATCTCAAATGTACCTAAATCCCAGAAATAATTAATTGATTTTACAACAGCAAAAGTCCGTCGACTGGAGGAGTAAAAGGAAAGGAAAATAAAAAAATATCGAACATGATCCTATAAAGCTGGCCAAAGAACAATTCCTAGTTGCTATCGAGTCTGGGTGTGACCTTGGACTCAGGTGGCTCCAAAGGCTTAAATCTATCGAGAAATACGAAACTAGCAATGCCTAAATAATATCTACAATTTTTCATTTCTACAATTTTTAATTGGTTTTTTATGCTCGGAGAATTTATAAACAAAAGAAATAATCTAAATGAAACTATATTTGATATGTATTAAGAAAACATCAGTCTCACTTGAAACTCTGCAATCAAGGATATAGCAACAGCAATACCTAGGGAATTGAATTGAGGATCGAGTAGCTGCAACACTTACTAAGAATAAGAGAATTTAAGGAAGAATAATGATAGTCAGGAAGATGGAAGATCTGCGAGAAGCCAAACAAATATTTAAAACTTACCAGTGTTTTCATGTCCTTAAACAAAAAGAAGACGGTTGAGTTTTGGAAATTTTCAAGGACGCCTGAGATCATTGATTTTCGAAACCCCTAAGGATGCTTGTGCGCGCTTGATATTTAAAAATCCGTAAGGATCCTTGAGTTTCGAAATTGAAAGGAAGAAAACTTCAATTCATAAGAAGACATGTCAGACCCATGTCATATATACTATTACATATAAAAATATAACTAGATAAATATGGATGAACTTGAAAAAAACACACTTGAAATAATTATCCAATAAATACACATGCAAACATTAGTATTACAATAGGAATATCAGTTCACATTCAACAATACAACTGCTGAGTAGCCTTCTAACACCCCGTATTTTCTACTAATATTAAAATTAACAAATCTAAGAAAACTTAATTTTTAGAAGAAGAATTAGCTAAAACGGGTTATGCCATTGTGTTCTTCTCCGAATTCTGCTTGAGATAGAGTCCGAGTTTGCGTGAATCGGACTCCGTATGAAGAAGTTATGGAGGTTAGAAGAATTCAAGTGTAAGTAGGAATTAAATTAAAATGATAATTAAATAATCGAAACAAATTCGAAATTTAGGAAAGCAGCTGAGCAGGAAATCTCCCGCTCAGGTGTGTCGACCCCCCTAGTGGGTGTCGACATTGGAGTCGACCCCCTATAGGGATGTCGATATAGGTGTCCACCCCCTTGTAGGGGTCGACCCCTACTGACTATTCTGGACAGTGATGATTTTCGGAGTCGTAGGGCAACGTGGCGACTTCTGATTGGCCTATTGACGCATTTTATTGGACTGGATGGTCTGGATGGATCCTATGTTGATCTAAAGGCTAAAACTATTCCTGTACTCCTATATAATCACATCAAACCTTAACCCTAAACCTCACAATCCTATTTTATCTTGCCACCATGTTGTCCATCTCTGAACTAGCCTAGCCACCTTCTTCCCCAAACTAGAAATCAAATTAGAGAGAGAGCTTCATATCAAAGTAGGGGTTTTCTTCTTCAATCAACAAAGAAAGATTAGAATCACTACAACGTCATTTAATTCACTTTTATAATCCTATCACTGTAAGTTCGGTTATTATTTAGATTTGAATACCTAATAGAAATCATGACTGTAATAATCGGATCTAGAACTATGACTAATTGTGAGATAATCAATTCTGATTCATGCTTATCTTTTTGTCAAGTATGAATTACCTATGTTTATGAAACTGTTGTGATTGAAACAATGGAAATTATCATGTTGTACACTACTATGCCTAATTGTGAGATAATCAATTCTGATTCATGCTTATCCTTTTGTCAAATCTGAATTACCTATGCTTATGAGACTGTTGTGATTGAAACAGTGGAACTTAAAATGTTGTACACCAAATTGGTGATTCTCTTATGTTCAATTCTATCGATCTTTATGCCTATGTTGTAACTTGTTCAGTTTGGCCATACTTATTGTTAATGTACAACACGCCTATTGGAAACATTATTTTTGGATTGGGCACACCTTTACATGCCTATTTTGATTCTTATGTCAATTTTTATGTTCCTTCTCTATTCCCCTTTTTGTTTTATTTTATGAATACTGTTGACGACCAAAAATGTCGCAAACACCAAAGATTCCTAATTACTAGGAATTATAGATATGGTCGTATAGACAATATCATAGAAGATAACATGAAATACAATATAAGCGGTAAATGACACAAAGAATTTATAGTGGTTCGGCCTTAGTGAACGCCTATGTCCACTTTGAAGAGTTGTAGAGATATTTTTAATCACTTGAAAGATTACATGGTAGAGATCCTCTCATTACATTCATTGACTATCCTTAATCATAGTCATATTTGCAAGAAATAGTAAAATGGACAAGTTTGCCCTTCTTCTTCCTCAAAGAGGAGATGCCATTAATGAAGCTCTATAGAGGTCTCAAGGTCCAAGAATCTCTCCTTTTTGAAGTGTGAGGTAGTGGGGTATTTATAGGAAGTGGTTAGGTAGGGGTTAGGTAGGAGTAGGTAGAAATAAGGACCATCTACAGGAAATTTGCGCCTCTAGCTTTCGGCTTCGGAAAATTCATAACTGGGGGAGGTGCGAAATTTCGCACCTGCAAGGTGCGAAATTCCGCACCTCCCAGGTACGAAATTTCACACCTGCAAGGTGCGAAATTCCGCACCTCCCAGGTACGAAATTTCGTACCTGTTAGGTATGAGATTTCATACCTGCAAGGTACGAAATTTCTACCTTCGAGGTACAAATTTTTTTTACCTTCAAGGTGCGAAATTTCGCACCTCTGAGGTATGAAATTTCGCACCTTTAAGGTATGAAATTTCGTACCTTGGAGGTACGAAATTTCGCACCTTTGCAGGTGCGAAGATTGTTTTAAAGGGGATGTGGTGAGGTTTTGTCGGCGCGACTCCCTTCGGTCTTCTTCTTGTATTTCCTGTGTTTCTCCCTTGGCCTTGTCTTCACACGATGAGTTGAGTTGAGCGTGTCTTGAGTACTTTTGGTAACCAGACCAGAAGGCCGGTTAACATTTTCCCCCCAAAGTACGTCTTGTCTTGACAGATGTGCTTTGGAATGAAAGTTGAGATGATAGTTGGGTGGCAGATTTATCCTGCAAGTTATAGGAAAAAACATGTTAGTTAGCAGGCACGCTCATTGGGGAATCATGAGCGAGCCGCTGTTGGTTTGGTGTCGCACTCGCGTTGCTAAGTATCCGCATGGTGCCGTCGTCGCGTGTTTTCGGGGATTTGACAATTGCAGGGGATGTGCGTACGCGGGCGCTTTGATGATTGAGCATTTGGTGAGTACGCAAGTGGTCATTGAGTCGTGATTGACTTGGTAGCTAAGGCTTCGAAGGTAAGTGGATGTAGCCGTATTTAGGTGTACGATCTTGAATTCCGATCTTGGAACGTCCGTTTGGGGCATACCGATCCCTTAATTGTAGTTACTTCCTTTCTCCTCTTCTCCAGATAGAAAATCATCGTAAGGCATGAAGGATGCTAAAATATTTTCTTTGTACTTTGGTTGTTCGAGGTATTGTTAGGTTTTTGGGAGAAGGGAAGAGAGATGTGGAAAGTAAGAGGGCTTTCGGATGTGGTATCCAAGAACGTGGAGCGGTGGATCTTGGGAAACGGGATTAGGAATTTGGATAAAGGTTGTCGAGCATGTGTGAATACGGGATTGGGATTTGTGTCCCAAACGCTTATTAAATCTTTCACGCTCTTTAGGAGTTCGAATCTTGGTTGGGGAAATGACAAATAAGCCGACGCGCGGGAGCATGAGATATAACATCGCACTCCCACGACTTTGTCGAACCCTGTCTTCGATCTTGAGTTTGTAAACTTGAAGCTTTGCGTGGCGCCATATGAGCGGACAGTGATTAGTGATTTTTGGTCTCCCGACATGGTCCTCGAGGAATGGACCTTCTTGGATTGCCAGCTTGAATGCTTGTGTAAGATAGCGACACATAGTTAAGCGGTTAGTCTTGGGATCCGGTCAATAACCTAACCATGATGCGGTTGCATCTTAACTTTAGGCGTTGCACTGGCGGTTGGTGATGGCTGTAGCGTTAGTTGTTGAGGCTAAAGGCTGCCACCATGTTCCGAAGCATCAGCTTTTTGTGGAGCCCAGGTAATGATGGAAGCCGAGAAGCCTCCAAGGCCTGAACTCTGGCTCGGGATTTTCTTCGTTGCAAGGTGAAGGTGCTCTAAAGATGGTGGTTCCGTAGGATGCTGTGAAGACGATGCCATTGTAGAGACTTTAGGGGATTTGATCGGGTCATGAGATTGCCAGGCCAGTTTGACAATCCGTCGAGGGTTGACCCAGGCCCTGGTACCTGCTAGATTCTTCTCGACGTTAGATATGAGCTAGCCGGCTCGGATCGTTTCTCAACGTTTCATGCCTGCTCAATAATTGGAGTTGAACGTAACACAATTGGTTGGCGAATGATTCTGGAAATTAACTTATTCAGACTGATTGCTCGGATACGTGCACAAGATGCAAGCATATGGTCGAGTCGTTAGTCTCCAACCCAATTATGTCGGGGTCATTATCCGATTCAGAAAATGGAGCAGACGTTTGTCGGTAACTACTACAATAGTTATCCAAACTAGGTGTCATCGCCGCATTTCGACGCGCTTGTAGGTATGCATCAAGGGGCGTGATTTAGCTTCACGTTGCATTTAAGTATGAGTTTGTTGGCAGGGCGCTGAGACTTTGCTAACCCAATGAACCGGCCATGGAAACCCAAGAACTTGCCCTGAAATATGGATTTTTTATTTTGCATATTGAGAATTTATCTAAGTTCTCCAGTTCCTCGGGGAACCGGTGGTTATATTGCTCCCTCCGTCCTTTGGTCCGAGCTTTTAAGCCCGGTCTTCCTAGTATTGGCGGGAGGTTAGAAGTTTCCGAGACCTGAGCTTTTGGGTCCGGATCATCCTCGGGGCGAGGCGTTCGTTCTTCTTTAGAATAGTTGCCCCGAGGGCTGTGGCGATGGAAATGCCAACGCGGAAGTTGGTGGGGATCCTCCTTAGGTCTTGCGATGAGTAAGTTGGTGTAAGGATAAGCGGGGGATTGCCCCAAGCTCGAGTACTTGCTATCTGAAGAGGATGCGAGTGATGAACCCTCAGAAGTCAAATAGTTTCTTCTTGTATTGGGAAGCCCCGCTTGGAGTGGATGTGACGCCAGGCTTTGCCCCCGTGCTTCCTCAAGCGTCTAAGTCCCTGTTTCGGTTGGAGTTACAGCGGGGGCAATCTGGAGTAACAGGAGAACACGTGGCTTCGGGATCCCATATTCGTATGAGCCTCTTTTAGAGGAGGAGAAGCTGTTGGTTGACCGAAGTGATGGGCGTAGCTGATGTAAGCGTGCAAGCAATGCAAGTTGAGGTGGAGGATCAGGAATCCTGGCTGGTGGCAGAGTCGAAGGAGCCTGAGGGGAAGACGGACGGGATGAGGCTGCCATACAAGATGCTTGGGCAAAGTCTAGTTAGGATGCCCAGGAGAAATCTGCTGCTGTGGTGGCGAAGAGGTAGGATGATGCTGAGGCAGAAAAGGAGAGGGCCTCTGAGTAGGCTAGGAATAAGGAGAGCCGCCGGTGACGCCCGCTAGAAGAGGGTGAGAGGACCCTTAGCACACTTGTATCGGATGCCATTATTTGGCTCCGTGCCAGGCACTTAGCTGATCAGAAGACTGCCGAAGGTGCTGAGAAGAGAGCGGAGTTCGGCGCTAAGAAGGCTTAGGGAGACACCTATGCTGGATTGGTCCTTGCTTCTTACATCGTCCCTAAGCCGTTGCCATGTGTTGCTCTCAGGGAGGCTATGATGATTACAAGCGGGAAGGATGATGGCGGAAGGCGCGCATTGATGCCTCATGAATCCATTACTCTTGTAGGGAGTAGAGTAGGAGAAAGCGGTTCATAGAAGGAAAGGACCCATCGTGGGTGATGACCTGCCTGTACCAAACCTGTATAAATGAAAGAAAAGAAAAGGATGAGTAGCATCAGTAATTGTTAATGGAATTAAAGATACTTTGTATTAGGTGAACCAATGGTATAAGCGAGTGCGGTCCTCGCTTTTGGTTCTTAAAGACATGGTGTGGTATTCACGAATAACCTGTCATCAGAGAGAAGAGAAGTTAGACATGTAGTCTGTTTAATGTGTGTGTGTATGTGAAATGGAATGTGAATTAGTAAAGATCGCAATTTGTGTTAGCTGTTCGGATTTTCCTTCCATGTTTTCGGGCGTTCGTACTTGCATGGGCAAACTTATCCTTACATTTAACAAAAAAGCGATTGTGAGTGTTGTGCCCCAGGCTGGTGATTTCAAGGGGTGCAATTGAGTGCCGTGCTCTGGGTCGTTGTTCCAGAGGGATGAGATAGTGCGCAGGCTTCTAGTAGATCTCCCTCAGCTTAGGAAACCCGTAGTTTGTGAAGCCTGGTCAGATCGCCTGCTATTTTTTCTTGGGTTGCCTGGGTTAACCTCAAGAGTAGCGAAGGCGCATGACGCCGCGTTGTGCGGTCCGTCCGGTGTGTGGCTCTCCCATCAATCATCAGGTTGGAGCGAGAGACGACGTCGTTTATTCGCCCGGGAAGAGCTCCGATCATCATCTCGTAGGGTCCGATCGTGGCCACGAGCTGCACCTAAGCCTTTAGAGCTTTAGGGGAAAACGATTTAAGGTCGGTCTCAGTGCTGCGCCAAGATTCGACCATCACCCGTAGTTCGAGGGGAGTTTGTATCGCCCCGTCTGGCTGTTGGGTGGTTGAACGATTTATCGTGGGCCTCGGCACTGGGCCGAGGTTCGAGTTCGAGGTTATTTATACTCGGTCGCGCCGCAGGCCGGCGACTCGAGTAGCATGGCCGGCTCCCGTGCTGGGGTGCCAGTCGTAGCCAATGTTGTTTGGCCTCGATGTTGGATCGAGGTTCGGAAGGCAGCAACGACTCTCGTGCTCGGGGCGCCGATGCGGCAATCGAAAGTTTGAACGCAAGCTGGTTGTTAGGATTAATCAAACATGTCATGCACGGAGCAAACATGGAAGGGTGACAGGAAACTGAACATCACTCCTTTGGATATCTTTGGTAGTAGTAGCCTTTGCAATGCCTCGAATCGAAGGAAAGAAAAACATCGTTGGAAGGCCTGAATTGATTGCATAGTAAGTTATGTAGAATAGAGGTGAGGATGCTCGTGGTTCCAAGCCCTTAGGGAGTTCGGCTCCATCCATGGTTGAGGGTTTGAAAGTTCCATCGCCGAGCTTCCGTTGTATGAGTGTGGGCCTTCCTATTAAGGGGTGAGGCCTGCTGGTGGAGGAATAACCCATTGTAAGACGAGGTTGCCGATGATGAGGTCCTTATGGCGGACTCTGGAGTTGAAGTATCGTGCTTCTTGTTGCTGATTAAAGCTTGATCCAGGGGACCGGTTCCTGGGTCGGAGATGTTTATCTAGTGCAGCGCGCTCATGTATACGAATTAGCCGTAATTGTTGACTATAGGTCGGACCGAAGCCATTCGGGAGGCTTACAGCACTTGAGGCCTGATATTAACTAGATCGGTGCAAAAGGCGATCCACATGAGGCGAGTTGTGAGGCATGGATGCTCATCGTTGCCATAGTCGTGATGTGCCGGGGAGATGATCTCATAGGATTGATTACCGGTCGAAGTTTTGTTTAGTGGGAATCTTTGATGAACATCGAGTGGCTCGGAGATCCCATGCAGCGCGGGCCTCCGATGAGCGTCGAGTGGCTCGAAGGTCCCACAAAGTTGGAACCATCGATGAGCATCGAGTGGCTCGGAGATCCTGTGCAGTAGGAATCTTTGATGAGCGTTGAGTGGCTCAAAGGTCCCTTGCGGATGAGTTCCTCACAGTCGTTTTAATAGTGACGAAACAAGTTTGTGTTGTGTCCGCGGATGTTGTAGAACCGACAATATCCTATAGAGTCCTTTGGCGCGCTCGTCGGACGTTCAGGTCTTGTCCTTTTGCATGGTTCGGAATTGCAGGCTGCGAGATGGATTTCCCTGGGGGTGTTCCTGAAAGCCGTATAACTGCGGAAAGAAGGAAGTCAAAGGCGCTTCCCTTTACTGTTGTGACTACCTTTGACGTTGTCGGCGCGAGCAAGATTGTGCAGAGTGGTGGAATAAGAGTTGTTGACGTTCTGGGCGTCATCACGAGGTAGGATGTCGAGGGTTGGAGCTTGATTCGTTTATGCTAGATTTTGGCATAGGAAGTAATCGGTGTTCACGCGGAAGATCATCTGAATCCTTGATTGTCTTTGATCGGTCCATGCCTCAAGTATGGAATCAGGTGGCATGCCCTTCGCAAACTGAACGAGTATAAATCGAGGATTAGGTTTCCTGACATCGGCAAAGGCGATGTTGGATTCTGTAAGATGGCCTTTGCGAGTTCACGGATGCCTTGGTAACTGCTCGAGACTAGGAGGGTGTCTCTGGGTATTATGACATGCATCCTGGACTGCGTGACCAATCTCCTGGCGAGTTAGTAGAGAGTTGAGATAGTTCAGGACGGTCGTCGAGAGAACCATAGTAGAGCTGCCTTGGGCGAAGACAGGTGGCACTTGCAACTTATGGCGCTGGCGACGGGTAATGAACCCATGTGCCATTTGTCACGGCTAATGAGGCTTCAAATATCATGGCTTCATTAAGTATGGAGTAAGTGTTGGCATGTTGGAGTGCTGGCGCCATTTGGTATGCCGAAGGGAGTGGATTACGCCTCGTCCTGCTTTCGCAGGCGTCGTGGGCGTGCCCCCGCGATTTCCTTACAATCCCACGGATCGTGTCTGCGACAATCGAAGGTTGGGCTCCCGCCGCATTATAGAGGTCGTGATCTAGTCCTGGACTTTGGAGCCTAGCGCACTTTCTTGGTGAAGGGTCCTTGGCACTCCGTGAGTCTCCAACTTCAGTTGCATGATGTTGTGGAAATCGATCGAAGTGATCTTGGGCCCAGTTGGTTGCTAGAAGCATAGGCGATGAGTATGGACTCATAGCAGCTCGAGTCTGCTTTACGGTGGCTTGAGCGTCAAAGCCGGGGACGACCGGGATGACGCGTTCCATTTTTGGTGGTGACCCTGATGTTGCCGAGGTTAGTGGTTAGTCGTGCCTTCATGAAATGCCATATGTGGTGTGTTGGAGTGTCAGGGCCACTCAGCTTTGCCTGCGATCCTTGTGGATGGATAATTCCTGGAGTGTACCGATGGATGACACCTGCGATCTCTAGCCCATTTTCGACAGTAAGCAATTGATTTCGATTGTCCATAGTGGCACCAGTGCCCCTAGTGCTTACGTCCAAGTTAGGAATCGACTAATTGAGAGGAAAGTCTGGTCGGATTCCAACTTGAGGGGTCACATCGAGCGTAATTTTGACTCATGAAACCATTGGAGGAGTACCATCCAAAGTTGCGCGCGTTGGTGCTTGAGCAACATTTCCAACTGCAAAGCCTGACCAATCGAAGCGCATCATACGGGAGCAATGTCGGGATTAGGGGTGCCCCCGAGTGTAGCGGGACCGACACCATTCGAGGAGTGGCGTCGGTTAGTCGGTTAGTTCGCGGGGTTGCCTCTAAGCCCCTAGTCGATGATGGAGGAGCATCGGCACTTGCATCAGTAATGCATGCTTGGCCAGTCGGATCTGAAGTGCTTTTTATCTTGTCTTCAATTCTAACGAGGAAGGTATTGAAAGCTTCTTCCTACCGCTCGAGTCAACCTTTCAAATCGGTGGAAGGATTCTTGATCATTCTTTCGACGCCGCAGGAGTGACATAAGTCGATGGGGGTATGGTTTTGGTATAGCTGTCGAGTTTGGGCGAACTGGTGTGCACCCGGATTCAGAAGTACTTTGGTCTGACGGGCTGCCGGAAGAGCGGGACTCTGGTCGCGAGTTACGACAGATGGGCTCTTCTGAGTAGACAGTTGGTTACACGAACCCGGTTTGTTACTGTGTTCCCTGGCCGTAAGTGATGATGGTTCGATCAACATCTCATTCCTGTCATTGTTGTTGTCACCATGCGAATGTTGGAGTGGATGGCGATGTTTTTAATGAGGCTGAATCTCCTTCCTCATCATGGGCCATTAGCTTCGAAAGAGGAAATTTCTGATGCGTTATGCCGCTAGCGGGCACGGTTCTAAGCAAGCTGATGTAGAACGACGATGCATTGAATTTTTTGAAGTTGGTGCAAAAGTTTGATGTTGATCTTCAACGCCTATCGCGAGAGCTGCATTCTCATATTTCTTATTAAACGTGTGAATCTGTGCTTGAGCCGCAGGAGCTTCGGGGTCCACAAGTGGAAGGAGATCTGTTTCCAGTGGGTCCTCCGCCGCTCGGGTCGGGTGAGAGGTACTAGTGTCAATTATGGCCAATGGGGATAAGCGTTAGGTTTTGCCAGAATTCTGCTCAACGCTGGCGAGAGTCATGATGCTCTTTGGACATACTGCTCAAGGCGCTTCTCGCGGATAAGCCTTTCGATTATGTCTTTGAATTGATGGCAATTATTGGTATTGTGCTCGTACATGCGCGGTACCGACAATACTTGCCGGTCTTCTTCTCATGATTAGTGGACTCCCTATTGTATGGTTACTTATATTGAGGCGTGTTGCACGTTTGCCGGTAGATTGTTTCCAAGTCTTCATTCAGGTGGGTGTAGATCCTGTATGTCCGGTTAGAACTGGGCTTTTTGGGTTCCGTGGAAGCTTGGTAGTTGTCGCGGCTGCCTTGCCTACTGCTATTCGGTCTTTGTTTGTAGGGGCCTGCCCCCTTGTCCTTATCAAAGGGCTTTACTACCTGTTTCCCTTCGACGTTGTCATTTGTGGCACCCGCATGTGGATTGTTGGGAAGACTGGTTCTGGAGAGTCGGTTTTGCCTTGCCTCTTCTTGACATAAGTATTGCCTAGCCTTCTTATCGAAAGCATCAAGGCTTTTTGGCTACTTCCGATCTGGATCCTTGACCTCGGCGAGCGCGACATTGAACCAGGAGAGGTAGCTTTTGAGTGACTCGACGGGTCCTTAGTGTAGGTTAAACAAGGTGAGGGCATTCTTCAGAGTCGGGATGTGCACTCTGAATTGCTTGACCAATTCTGTTGCTAATTGGCCGAAGTCGTTAATGGAATCGAGTGGGAGGCGGGAGAACCATAACAAAGCGGTTCCTGATAAGAAGACTGGAAAACACTTGCATTTGACCGGATCATTACCCCGGTTCGAGTCCATTTGCCATTCATATTGGGTTAGGAAGGTACAGGGGTCGGTTGTGCCATCATAGAGCGGCATCTGTGGCATGCTGAAGCGTCGCGGCCATTCAGCTTCATTGACTCTTCGAGTGAAAGGGTTGCGCCTAATGTGCACTTCCCATGAATCATGGTACTTCCCTCGCATCTCCCCCATGATCCTTCGGACCATGTCGGGAAGGTAGGTCGGATAAGGGTCCGCCATTGGGACCCATAGGTTTTGGCGAGGTTTCGGAGTTCGGGTGCGAGGGCGTCTTCTATGGTGGATGTCTGGATCGTCTTCCTCCATGTCCTCGACATCTAGAATCGAGTCCTTGTAAGGAGCGGGTTGATGCGGGGTCGAGGGACCGGAAGTAGGCGAGTGGAGGTTCGAGGCTGGGGTGAGGGAGTTTCGAACCCCTTGAGGCTCGAGGCTTCGAACCCGTGGGATTTCGAGGTTTGGAACCCCGTGGGGTTCGTGCTTCGAACCCAGTAGGGTTCGAGTTTTCGAACCCCGTGGGGTTCGAGCTTCGAACCCTGTGGGGTTCGAGATTTCGAACCCTATGGGAGGCTCGAGGCTGAGGCGAGGGGTTCTGAGCTCGAAGACCGAGGAGAGTGGATCGAGGCTATCCTCTTCTTCACTGGGTGGAAGGAGCGTTGACTTGGTCAACGATGTCCGAGGAGTTTGGAAATATCCGAGGGTGGTGTAATGTCCGAGTGTAAACCTCCTTAGTTGGTGTGGGCCCCTCAACTCGAAAGAGGGAGTTTCCGATGCTGGTGGTCGAGGTCGGGTATTGTTCCAAGCTAATGGCAGTCGAGCAACGTCGCGCTGAATTTCTTGAAGTTGCCGCATAAGGTCGATGTTATTCCTTAGTGCTTTGTTAAGCTCGACCGCCGTGTTCTCGTACCTTTCATTAAGCGTATAGATTTGCGCTTGGGTCACGGGTGTTTCAGGGTCCACAACCAGAGGTTCATTTTCATTGGTTGTCGGGATATTTGTCGCTGGAGGTGGATTAGATGGACCGGCCTCGGCGGTGGCTGATAAGCCGATTATCACGTTCTTTGACTTTTTTACCATCGTAAGCGGTCCCGTCGGCAGGTTGAGCAAGGAACCTTAAGCTCGTCGAAGTCGAGATGGTAAGGTGCAAAAAAGACGTAATTTCCGGGTTTTCTCAGTAAAAGCACCAAATGTTGACGACCAAAAATGTCGCAAACACCAAAGATTCCTAATTACTAGGAATTATAGATATGGTCGCATAGACAATATCATAAAACATAACATGAAATAAAATATAAGCGGTAAATGACACAAAGAATTTATAGTGGTTCGGCCTTAGTGAAGGCCTACTTCCACTTTTTAGAGTTGTAGATATTTTATTGATCACTTGAAAGATTAAAAGGTTGAGATCATCTCATTACATTCATTGACTATCCTTAGTCATAGTCATATTTGCAAGAAATAGTAAAATGGACAAGTTTGCCCTTCTTCTTCCTCAAAGAGGAGATGCCATTAATGAAGCTCTATAGAGGTCTCAAGGTCCAAGAATCTCTCCTTTTTGAAGTGTGAGATAGTGGGGTATTTATAGGAAGTGGTTAGGTAGGGGTTAGGTAGGAGTAGGTAGAAATGGGGACCATCTACAGGAAATTCGCGCCTCCAGCTTTCGGCTTCGGAAAATTCGTACCCGCGGGAGGTGCGAAATTTCGCACCTGTAAGGTGCGAAATTTCGCACCTCCCAGGTACAAAATTTCGTACCTGTTAGTTACGAAATTTCATACCTGCAAGGTACGAAATTCCATACCTGTTAGGTACGAGATTTCATACCTGCAAGGTACGAAATTTCGTACCTTCAAGGTACGAAATTTTGTACCTTTAAGGTGCGAAATTTCGCACCTCTGAGGTATGAAATTTCGCACCTTCAAGGTACGAAATTTCGTACCTTGGAGGTACGAAATTTCGCACCTTGGCAGGTGCAAAGATTGTTTTAAAGGGGATGTGGTGGGGTTTTGTCGACGCGACTCCCTTCGGTCTTCTTCTTGTTTTTCCTGTGTTTCGCCCTTGGCCTTGGCTTCACGTGATGAGTTGAGTCGAGCGTGTCTTGAGTACTTTTGGTAACCGGACCAAAAGGCCGGTTAACAAATACTAGGTTCATTCGGAACCTAGATTGAATCTCGTCGAACGTACGATTGAAACGCGGGGAATTGGGTATAACTTAATTAAGTAATTTTGGGCATAACAAGTAAATGTGGCATAACTTAAATTGACAATCATTGCGGGTAATTGGCATATAAAAATCTAGAATTGGGCATGTATGTTAAATATGTAAATTGACTAAAAGATGAACATGTCTAACACGAGGTTAGATTAAGTTGTGGTGTAAGGCTGCCTGGAACCGCCCGGCACATCCAGCGACCGCAACAAAAAATCTAATGTGAGAGGTTAGCGCATTAAGCCTAAAACCCGAGGTTAGAATGAGTTTGCGGTAGAAGTCTGCCCGGAACCGCCCGGCACATCCAGCAACCGCAAATAACAGTTCTAAGTGAGTGATTGATGCATTAATGAATGAATTAATGCTAATGAACGAACATGCTAAGAATAGTAGGGTTAAGTTAACTTAGGCAACACTTAACCAATACAACATGTTAATTAAATTGATGGGTGGTGTTATGTTACATGGAGAACACTTAACCATTATAACATGTTGATTAGGAAACCCTAGTAATGGGGACCCATTTCAGCAGTAACCCACATAGATGTATCATGGTACCCTGAACTAGGTAGGGTCGGGCACGATTACTGGGCTGATTATAAGCAGTCAAAATAGCAGCGGGTGGTGCATCAGTGTAGGTTCCGACGGAGTACGGGAGTGCACGTACTCCATAGTGGAAAAATCAGGCATTGGGCATCAGTAGTTATACACTGTGCATCTTGAATTGTGTCGGGTTGCCACCATAGAAATTGATACACCCCATGGTGGGACCAGCACATGTATCTACAAACAAGCGGGGCTGAATGAAACATGTATTAAATGCATGCGAGTAGGAGCCGATTGATAAAGGGATCATTTTATTATGAACACATGATGCTATTTGAAACATTTGTTAGAAGGTGTAGAGAAATAGAATTGAGTGCGATAGCATATTCAGTTTATCTTGCTTTATCTAACCTTTTGTTATCATGTCACCATGGTATTGTCCTATATTCAGTTTACTCATGTCATGATCTTTTTTCTTGTTTACATGCTGAAAAATCACTAGACTTACCATATTTATCTCTGACCCGTTTTCTTTCTTCTTCTTTTCTTCTGTTTCCCCTCCCGTCAGTTCCGCAGGGAGGGAATACTTCAGCTTAGTTCAGACCTTTTCCGGCTTGAAGAGAGTAGATGTATTGCTTGGATTCTCTTTTCTTGGGCTATGGCCGTGGTTACACTTTCATTGGGGATTTATGCCGCTTTACTACTGCTTTATGCTTCGTTATGTATTTTGATTTTTTAATCAAGACAAAAGTTTTATTGTAATAACTTGGAAGTTGGGTTTGAGGCAATGGTTGTAATGTTTTGACTAGACCACGCTGCTTATGAAATAATTCCATTTTTCCCGCTTTTTCTATGTCTGTCTTGTAAATTATCTGTATCTTTTACCTATAATGCTTCACCGAAGTTAATGCATTCCCATTTTTGAGTGATCTTAACGGAGGTGGGGTGTTTCACATGGTATCAGAGCTGATGGTTACCAGATCAGATTAAATTTCTTGAAAACTATTTTTCAAAAAGAAGTTTTAAAGAAGCATTTTCAAGAAAAGTGTTGTTTTATTTTAAAGGCATATTCCCCAAAGCCATACACACTATCTTTCTATCCTTTGGTTTGTACCTTTTCTTTTCATTTCAGCATGTCTAGGGATCTTAATCTTCCCCAGGGCGTACAAATACCCAGCTGGTTCAGAAGCTATCTGGCGGCTAGGGCTGATCTCGCAGGCCCAGCAGACATTCCTCCTCCCTTAGTTGTAGCAGTTCCTCCTTCTCATCCTCCGCGTGTGAATGCTTTCTTGAAGATATGTAGAGACTTTCGAGCTATGGGTGGAAAGAACTTCAATCGGATTGAATCAATCGTGGAAGCAAGAAACAGGCTCAAGGAAACCGAAGATTTGTTTGTTATCTTTGAAGTGGACGATAGGCAGAAGATACAATTGGTTGTATGGTTACTTAAGGACGAAGCCACTTTCTGGTGGGAAGTTACTAATGCTGAAGACCAGTTGAGACTTGGGAGGATTTCAGAATGAGGTTTGAGATGAAGTTCCTCTCACAAGCTGAATTAAGCCTACAGATGGAGAAGTTCTTAGCGCTCAATCAGGGAAGCCTATCTGTTAAGTAATACGTTAACCAATTCAACCAGTTGTCTAGATTCGAACTGGAGTTGGTAAAAACTCCATATAAAAAGCTCTCCGTTTCGTTAAAGGGTTGAATGAGCCACTGCACAGCCTAGCTATGTCCCATATACCTATGGGTGCAACTTATGAGAGACTGGTGGATATGACACTATTACAGGACAGAGACAAGGATGGGAAGAAAGAGACAAAGGTGGAAGGACCTTTAGACAAGAAAGTGGAGGGATCGCAGAATAAGAAGACGGATTCAAAGAAGTGCAGGAAGAATAACAAACCCCATGACAAGAGGAAGTGTATTTTTTGTGGAATACCTGGACATCTGATTAAGGACTGCAGAAAGAAGAAGAGGGAGATGGGTGGTTGTTTTCAATGCGACGAGACATGACATATGGCAAAGGATTGCCCAAGAAGGCAAGGGCAAGGGCAGAGGACTGGATCTACTTCTGGAGGGAAGATTCACGCTCTCATTGCACCTCCGCAAGAAAGTGGTAGAAATGTTTCTGTTGAGAGTTTAGTTTTTCTTTCTGATCATCCTGTTCGTACTATTTTTGATTCGGGCGCATCGCACTCTTTTATATCTATTGCTTTAGTTGAATCTCTGCACCTAGATACCAGTATAGTAGAGGATCCCATGGTTGTTTCAAATCCAATTGGGGGTTCGCTTATTTGTCAATGATTTGTTTGGATTTGGAAATTTCTATACTAAGCGTTGGGTTTAGATGCAACGCTTATGTTCTGGGTTTCACGGGCTATGGGTTGATTCTAGGTATGGATTGGTTATCCAGTAATGGTGCCATCCTCGATTGTGAAAAGAGAGTGGTTAGACTTATGACTCGCCTCGACAATATTCTCGAAATATCTTGTAATCCCATGAATTCTGTTATGCTTAGCTACCTAGAATCTCTTGATGCATTTGTTGAAAACTTGCAATCTGTTAGAGTAGTCTGTGAATACTCAGAAGTCTTTGAAGAGGTGAAGGGTTTACCTCCAAAGCAAGAGATAGACTTCCGCATATACCTGGTTGAAAATGCAAAACCCGTTAGACACATGGCTCCAAGGGAAAGGAAGATGCTCAACAAGCAATTTAAAGAGCTGCTCGAAAAGGGGTTCATAAGGCGGAGTATTTCTGAATGGGGTGCTCCAGTAGTGTTCGCAACCAAAGCGGATGGTTCACTTCTCCTATGCGTGGATTATAGGGAGCTAAACAAGCTGACCAAGAAGAATAGGCACCCACTACCAAGAATAGACGACTTGTTTGACCAGCTTGTAGGTGCATCAGTTTTCTCCCAACTAGTTCCGGCGACTGGATTCCATCAGCTAAGAGTGGCTGAAGCCAGCATAGATAATACCGCGTTCAGGATCCCGGATGGTTTCTTCGAATGGCTTGTCATGCCTTTCAGCTTGACAAACGCACCCTCCTATTTCGTAGACTTGATGAGTAAGGTGTTCAGGGAGTTCCATAATAAATTTTTAGTGGTCTTCGTGGACAACATTTTGATTTTCTCAAAAAGTGAGGAAGAAAATGCTTTGCATTTAAGGGAAGTTATGGATACTCTTCGAGCACATCGGCTGAAAGGAAAATTCTCCAAATGCCATTTTTGGAGAGAAGAAGTAAGGTTTCTTGGACATGTGGTGTCCAAAGAAGAGATAGCCGTGGATCCCGCAAAAGTAGTCGCAGTGCAAGATTGGAAGATTCCATGGAATGCAACTGAAGTACAAAGTTTTCTCGTGCTAGCGAGCTGTTATAGAAAGTTCATTAAGGACATTGTGAAGAACTCAGCCCCACTTACTAGATTGACAAAGAAGAACCTAACTTTTGCCTAGGATTTGGATTGCGATGTTGCTTTCCAACGATTGAAAAGGGCTCTGACAAGAGCCCCAGTCCTGACATTGCCTGATGGGAGTAAGATGTTTATAGTATACACAGACGCATGCAGTATAGGATTAGGCGTTGTCTTGATGGAAGAAGGCAAGGTAGTTTGTTATAGGGGAAGGCAGTTGAAGGTACATGAGAAGAACTACCCAACTCATGATTTAGAGCTAGCTGCCATTGTTTTTGCTCTTAAGTCATGGCGTCATTACCTAGTAGGAGAAAGGTTTGAATTGTTTACCGGCGATAAATCATTAAAATACCTTTTCTCACAATAAGATCTTAACTTAAGACAACAAAGGTCGATGGAGTTTCTTGCCTCGTATGATTTTGAGATTGGTTATACTCCGGGCAAAGGCAATGTGGTAGCAGATGCCTTGAGTAGGAAAAAGTTGACCTTAAGTCCTCTCTTTGTGGAAAGGCAAAGCTTGGAGTACATAGCAACTTTTGAATTTTGACCCTTTTTTGAGTTTGTACCTGGTTTGTTAGCAACACTAGAGGTGAGGCCCACGCTTTTGAACTCAATAGGAACCGCGCAACGTGAAGACCCACAGGTAGTTGATATGATGGACAAGTTAATTAGAGGTGAGACTTCTAGTCACCTCAATAGATACTCCATCGATGACAAGGGTTGGTTGACACGGGACAGAAGACTATGCGTCCCACATGCAAGGGATTTGGTGAAGACAGTTCTCGAAGAAGCACAACGTTCTAGGTTGACCATACACCCAAGTGGAGACAAGATGTACAAAGAAATAAAAAGGGTTTTCTTTTGGAATGGCATAAAGAAGGATGTAGCTGAATTTGTCTCTAAATGCTTGATATCCCAGCAAGTCATGGCGTATCAAATGAAGCCTGGTGGTCTGCTTCATCCTCTAAAGGTCCCACAGTGGAAATAGGATAGCATTTCGATGGACTTTATAGATGGATTGCCTAGGTCAAGAAGGGGCAATACCAGTATTTAGGTAATAGTTGACAGGCTCACTAAAAGCGCTCACTTTATACCTCTTAAGAGTAGGAGGACTGCCTCATCATTAGCATCCATTTATCTTAAAGAGGTAGTTCGACTGCATGGGATACCCTCTAGCGTAGTAAGTGATCGAGATCCTATCTTTACGAGTGAGTTTTGGAATAGTTTGCAAGAGGCTGTAGGCACACAGTTATTCTTAAGCACTGCCTATCACCCTCATACCGATGGTCAAACGGAAAGGATGAACAGAGTGTTAGAAGTTCTCTTGAGGTAGTGCGTTCTTGATTTTGGAGGAATATTGGATGATCATCTTCCTTTGGTGGAATTCCCCTACAACAATAGCTACCAAGCCACCATAGGCATGGCAGCCTTCGAGGCTTTATATGGAATACCTTGCCGATCGCCGACTTGTGGGTGGGAATCTACAGATAAGCTCATACTTGGGCCGGACTTGATCAGAGATACTTCAGAGAAGGTGGACTTGATATGAAGACGAATGAAGACCACGTAAGATAGACCGAAATCCTACGTGGATAAAATAAGGACCGACCTTGAGTTTGATGTTGGAGACAGGGTTTTCCTTAAAGTATCTCCTTTGAGGAATGTCATTCGCTTTCGATCCATAGGGAAATTAGCACCAAGGTTTGTTGGGCCATTTCCTATCATTGAGAGGATTGGGACGACGGCTTATAGAGTAGAGCTGCCCAAAAGACTAGCTGGAGTTCATAATGTTTTTCATGTTTCTTATCTATGAAAGTGCTTACGCGAGTCTGCGGAAGTTGTGAAGCCGAGCATACTAGAGGAAGTAGAAGTGGAACGAGAAGTGACCGTGAGAAGAGTTCCAACTCGTATCTTGGGAACAGAAGTTAAAAAGCTATGCAATCATGAGGTCAAGCTAGTAAAAGTACAATGGAGTGACGTTGAAGCAGACGCGACTTGGGAGACTGAAGACAAGATATGCGCAGCCTACCCTTATCTTTTTGAGGGTACATACTTGATCTCTTTTTCCATAAGTTATGCATGCTTGTATCTATCTTTTAAGTATATCTCCTCGGTCCTATTCTTAATCCTTAGGTAGAAACCAATGAATGTAAACATGTATTTGAAACATGTTATGATTGATGGTTGCAAGTGGTTTCAAGTTGTTACTAGTGGTTGCTCGCGGATGCATATACACACACATTAGGTACTAGATCGCCTCAGTCACTTTCATATTGCATATGCATATATGTATTTGTATATGGATTGAAACTTGATGTGTTATCATATGGATGTTGCATTTGTATGAATGATTGAGCACTCATGTAGAAGTTATAAAGTACGATTAGGAGTAATTGCATACATGATGGACTCATAGCACCGACATGATTCGCATTAAGGAGGTCATCTAAATCAGTAGACTACCTGATTTTGCATTAGATAAGGACATATACACACACTATGCATATGATAATGAAAGCATTAGAAATCTTTTTAAGGACAATGGATGCCTGTGATTTATTGTTGAGTAGATGGATGTTGGATGTTAGGATACATTCTTCTTAACTCTGAGATTTCGGGGACGAAATCCTTTAAGGAGGGGGGAATGTAACACCCCGTATTTTCTATGAATATTAAAATTAACAAATCTAAGAACACTTAATTTTTAGAAGAATAATTAGGTGAAACGGGTTATGCCATTGCGTTCGTCTCATTATTCTACTTGAGATAGAGTATGAGTTCGCGTGAATCAGACTTCGTATGAAGAAGTTATGGAGGTTAGAAGATTTCAAGTGTAAGCAGAAATTAAATTAAAACAATAATTAAATAATGAAAACAGATTCGAAATTCGAAATTCAGTAAAGCAGCTGAGCGGGAAATCTCCCGCTCAGGGGTGTCGAACCTCCAGGGGATGTCGACATGGGAGTCGACCCCCCTTAGAGGTGTCGACATAGGTGTCGACCCCCCTGTAGGGGTCGACCCCAGCTGATTGTTCTAGACAGTGACGATTTTCTGAGTCGTAGGGCTACGTGGCGACTTCTGATTGTCCTGATGACGCATTTTCTTGGACTGGATGGTATGGATGGATCCTATGTTGATCTAAAGGCTCAAACTAATCCTATACTCCTATATAATCACATTAAACCTTAACCCTAAACCTCACAATCCTATTCTATCATGCCACCATGTTGTCCATCTCTAAACTAGCCTAGCCTCCATCTTCTCCAAACTAGAAATCAAATTATAGTGAACTTCAAATCAAGGTAGAGGTTTTCTTCTTCAATCAACAAAGAAAGATTAGAATCACTACAACGTCATTTAATTCACTTTTCTAATCCTATCACTGTAAGTTCAGTTATTATTCAGATTTGAACACCTAATAAAAATCATGACCTAATAATCAGATCTAGAACTATGCCTAATTGTGAGATAATCAATTCTGATTCATGCTTATCCTTTTGTCAAATCTGAATTGCCTATGTTTATGAAACTGTTGCGATTGAAACAACGAAACTTAACATGTTGTACACCACTATGCCTGATTGTGAGATAATCAATTCTGATTCATGCTTATCCTTTTGTCAAATCTGAATTACCTATGCTTATGAGACTGTTGTGATTGAAACAATGGAACTTATCATGTTGTACACCAAATTGGTGATTCTCTTATGTTCAATTCTATCATGTCTTTATGCCTATGTAGTAACTTGCTCAGTTTGGCCATACTTATTGTTAATGTACCGCATGCCTATTGGAAACATGATTCATGGATTAGGCACACCTTTACATGCCTATTTAGTTTCTTATGTCAATTTTTGTGTTCCTTCACTTTTCCCCTTTTTGTTTTATTTTATGAATACTAGGTTCATTCGGAACATAGATTGAATCTCGTCGAACGTACGATTGGAACGAGTGGAATTAGGAATTACTTAATTAAGTAATTTTGGGCATAACAAGTAAATGTGGCATAACATGAATTGACAACCATTGTGGGTAATTGGCATGTAAAAATCTAGATTTGGGCATGTATGGTAAATATGTAATTTGGATAAAAGATGAACTTGCCTAACACGAGGTTAGATTGAGTTGCGGTGTAAGGCTGCCCGGAACCGCACGGTACATCCAGTGACTGCAACAACAAATCTAATGTGAGAGGTTAGTGCATTAAGCCTAAAACCCGAGGTTAGAATGAGTTTGCGGTAGAAGTCTGCCCGGAACCGCCCGGCACATCCAGCAACCGCAAACAACAGTTCTAATGTGATAGGATGAGGCATTAATGAATGAATTAGTTCTAATGAACGGACATGCTAAGAATAGTAGGGTTAAGTTAACTTAGGTAACACTTAACCAATACAACACGTTAATTAAACAGATGGGTGGGGTTAGGTTACATGGAGAACACTTAACCATTATAACATGTTGATTAGGAAACCCTAGCAACGGGGACCCATTTCAGCAGTAACCCATGTAGATGTATCATGGTACCGTGAACTAGGCAGGGTGGGGTATAATTACTGGGTTGATTATAAGCGGTAAAAATAGCGGTGGGCGGTGCGTCAGTGTAGGTTTCGACAGAGTACAGGGGTGCACATACTCTGGAGTAGAAAAATCAGACACTGGCCATCAGTAGTTATACATTGTGCGTCTTGAATTGTGTCGGGTTGCCACCATAGAGATTGATACAACCTATGGTGGGACCAACACAGGTACGTAAAAACAAGCGGGGCCGAATGACATAAGTAATAAATTCATGCGAGTAGGAGCCGATTGATAAAGGGATCGTTTTATTATGTACACATGGTGCTAGTTGAAACATTTGTTAGTAGGTGCAGAGAAATAGAAATGAGTGCGATAGCATATTCTGTTTATCTAGCTTTATTTTACCTTATCTTGCCTTATGTTATCTTGTCACTATGTTGTTGTCCTATATTTAGTTTATTCATGTCATGATCCTTTTTCTTGTTTACATGCTGAAAAATCAGTAGACTTACCAGACTTATGTCTGACCCGTTTTCTTTCGTCTTAATTTCTTCCATTCCCCCCCCCCAAGGTCCGTAGGGACGGAATACTTCAGCTTAGTTCATACCTTTTCCAGCTTGAAGCGAGTAGATGTATTGCTTGGATTCTCTTTTCTTGGGCTATGGCTGTGGTTACACTTTTATTGGGGATTTTTGTCACTTTACTACTGCTTTATGCTTCTTTAGGTATTTTGAGTTTTTAATCAAGATAGAAGTTTTATTGTAATAACTTGGAAGTTGGGTTTTGAGACAATGGTTGTAATGATTCGACTAGACTACGCTGCTTATGAAATAATTCCATTTTTCCGTTGTTTATATGTCTGTCTTGTAAATTATCTGTATCTTTTACCTATAATGCTTCACCGAAGTTAATGCATTCCCTTTGTGAGTGATCTTTACGGAGGTGGGGTGTTTCAAGCCTACACCATAAAACTTGGTTTATATTTCATTCATGTTTGACTTGGAAACATAATATTTTATCCCCAACGAATAAATATTTTTTTATCAACTTAGAAGCTATATACTGGTATAAATATCAAACTTGAGGAGTACTTGAACAAATATATCAGAAAGGTAATAATAGAAGAAAATTCAAAATTCAGAATTCATCAAGGAATAAACACTAAGAGTGCAGATGATTTATGAGTATTAATATAAAATAATGAAATCAAAATCCTATTAGTTTATGATGGCACTTCCTAAAATTTAAGGCAAAAAACACTATTACTGCTTCTCAATGGTAAATTAAAATGGCCAACCTATAAGTAATCAGTAACATGCATAATATATTTTATCTACACTAATCATTGTTATATTAACATATGCAAAAACAGTAAAAGGGAATAGCGAGTAAAGTACCGTGTTAACAGTTCCTGTTAGTAGTTGGTGACCCAAAAATTGAATTCAGCAATCTAGCACAAAAATCGACAATTGATGCTATGCCACTCTTTATTTATGGTGGTTAGCCCATGAAAATCAAAATAAAACTGACGGATGGTGTTCGAGAACATAAAATAATTGGTAAAATAACGTTGTCTTCGAATTACTCGAGAGACAAATTAGTTGGTAGTAGGGGACAACTCAATTTGAATTGGAATCACCATCTTGCTGCTCACCATTCCAATTTTTTATCATAGCATCAACGACATCCAATAAAAGATGAAAAGTAAGAGACGCATTATTAACAATATACTCTGTCAACACCCGAAATAGATTTGAGGGGATGACCCAAAGGGAAAAATAGGATCGTACGATTTTTCCTAGTTTGAGTTAACGCACCATTTCTATGAGAGAGAGGTTTTTCCCTTCTGAGAAAAGCGTCAGGCTGCTAAGAACCCAATGGCTTGTACTGGTATATTTCGTTAATCCAGCAAATTAACGAAATACTTGCAGAAATATTTCGAAGAACAATATAGTACCTCGAAAGAACAAGAAAACATGCAATTTTATTGTGGTTCGGTTCGATTTGAACCAACATTATCCACTTCAAGGGCTTTTATGATTTTATTCATGGTCGAGGTTACGCGAGTGGATTCCAGATATATTTACAAATTTAGGAAGAGAAGTTCTCCTTTTTCTGAGGAAGCCTTCCTCCTGGATGTGGCCCTTGGGTCTTACTTATAGCGGGTTTGGGGTCACCTATGTTGTTGTTCTATTGGGCCTATAAGGGCTTTTGTCGGTCACCTTTTCCCTTGGTTTCAGATGTTTGGCTTCCGTTCACTTTTGCGGTACTAGTTATGGCCTTCAAAGTAAGGGTTTCAGTTGTTTGCGGATTCATTGGGATGGAAATGAACTTGACGATACGGTATCTTTCGGAAGCTACTTAGACTCTTAGAAGCAGCTCCTGGGGGTAAGCTCTCAGATGTCAACTCCAGGCATTCCTGTGAATACTTAGAGAAGCTTGTTCTCCCGATGTTCGATGATGATTTCCAGTTCAAAATTACTGTCGATGTCTGTACTAAGTTACTTAACGCAGATAGCCTGTACCTCTGCTAGGGTTTCGGTCATCCAAACGGTAAAGCTTTTAGGATGGTTTGGTCTTTTGGAAGACAGCTCTCGATAATGTGTTCCTTATCATTTATGCAGTTGATGTTTCGAAAATAGACTCTTTATGTACTCTCGGCTTGATATCGTTGATGTTCTCTCATCCTGTCATATTAGTGTTAAGCGGGTTAATGCTGGCACTCACTTTCTCCATCTAGGCTTCTGTTAGCGTAACTCTCGCCTGTTTCTTTCTTAGTTTGTTGATTCGGATGCCCTTTCGTTACAAAGCCCCCCTAACGTATATATTCCGCTAGACAGACTGTGTCGGAAATCTGTAGACTTTGAATTCTTTTCTTAAGGAGGTGGAAGTTTATGTGGCTCTTAGATCATTCTTTCATGCTTGTGTTCAGTGGATACCCTTTCACCTTTAGCTGTTAACAGGGATAAGCCTCGGTTGATGTTGCCTTCAGAGTATTTCTCCATATTTTTGTCTTTTCTTGGTGTTTGATCTTGCTCTCTGAAGGATTTATGTGTGCTTGCGATTGCCCGATACCCCTTTACTATCAGCCTACTTCATTGTAAATTTTGGTAGTAACATTTGCCCCCCTCCCCCATAGTGAAGGGGTGTTTTCGACTATTCAAGTCAAATTCTTTGCTCTTTCTCGAAATGTTATTTCTGTGTCTTTCAATTTCCTTCAATCATGACATTGAGTAGCCTCGCTGCATGATCCTGATTAATCTTGAATTTTGAATGCATAAATCTACGTCTATATCTTCCACTTTTATTTTGGACCCAAAAGGTGGTGAGATATGCATACTTGAATATATGTCAATTTTCAACAAAGTTTCGTGCCTCATTTAAATACATACAACAGTCAAAACAGAGAGTTGTATTTGACATAATTCAAAATAAAACACATACAAACATTGCTCTCGTAGGAGCCAAATTCATCCCGTGCAAATTAAAGAAAGCTTGTAAAGCGAATTAAACCACATTATCCACCTACTCTTAGTGCGGCCACCAAAACCATCATCCAATAAACTGGTGTACTCATGATGATAAACCCATTTCAGGGTGTGATCAAGGTCAAAATTCCTCATTTCACTGCGTCTCGAAGGTGTCATACCAGAAAAATCAGTTAACTCTTTGCCCTTGCTGGACTTTCGAGCCATCCTACAAGAGCCAATCATTCCTTGATGTCCTATCGCCGGAGCGTGCATCTCCATTTTCTTTTGAGTACCCAGTATCCTTCCCAACATCAGTACTAGTATCCACTTTTTCAAATACCACATCAATAGAGTCAACTTTCTTCTCACTTTCCGCAGAACCATAGATTTTCTCCTCGCTTTCGTTTGATTGTTCCTCCTCTTCCTCGTTGAGATCTGAAAGAGCTGCAAATGAGTTCGAAGAAAAGGCTTTACCAACACTAGAACTACTGGCAACCTTCACTCTCCTTTTCAGTTTTCAATTTTTTTAGAAAACCAACCCTATCTTTCATAAATACCCAATTCTTAAAATCGGCTGGTTCAGAAGGAACAATTGGATTGCCTGTAAACTTGTTAACTTCAATTTCATGATAAGAAGTCTTGCTGAAAATACTTATTAGCGATGGAATATGTACTGGAGATGGAACTTGTAGTTCCACGCTCAGGTATGAAAAATCAGCTACGTCCCATGTGTCTTCTTGCATTCTTAAAACCCTTCCCACTTTTGACAAGATAATCTCCACCATTTTGAAATTCCAAATCACAATGGGGAGATTCTTTAAGTTGATCCAAAGAGAAACCCCCTACTTCGGTCTTGAAGAAACGAAGTATAGATTCCATGGCTGGATTTGTAGGTTACCCCTGTCATTTGAAAAAGAGTGGAAATCTCCCGTAAAGAAATTTCTTGGAAACTTATAAATGAAGACATTCCCGATCTCCTTGACCTTCCATTCCCAAGAAGATTGATAACTGATTTCCTTCTTCAAAGCTCGCTCGATGCCATTGATCGAGAACTGACTCGAGAAAATGAGATGATCACCCAAGAATTAAAGCGTTGTAAATCTTTGTTGGAAACAAATGGTGACATATTGACCACATTTCTAGTTGCCATGTTTCTTGTCAGTTGAAGAGGTGGAGTTGGAGCGTTGAAATCCCTTATGCCCTATCTTTTTATACTTGAAACAAATGATCAGGTTAGTACTTGATCAATGTTTAGAATCTCCGTATCGGAAGTATCATTTTACATGATTTGATCTTGCTCAGAGCTTCAGAATACGAAGAGGCCTTAAGAGCGGACAATGATGATTTCTTTACCTCGATTTTAGGTTTGGGTTTATTTAATAATATATCTTTAAATAATTCTTTTAATGGAGGAAGATGAGGATTATCCGTGGCTTTATTTGCATGTGGAGTTCCAGAACGGACAAATTCTCTGGCGTCATTCAACAACGCGGAAGACGAAGATGAAGCAGACACCATTTTTGACTAACATTTTTTTTATAGGAAGAATGTTGTGTTCTCAACAAGGTTAATAATATTATGGTGCATTAGATATGAAATGCCCACAGTGTTTTGTTAGTATTTCGTGTGTTAGTGCAGAGATTTGATATACTCGACTCATGTATGCATAAATTAAAATACTTCCCTGTGCGAGCGATAGAGTTTAGACTACTATTTAATCGGTCCATTGAAGATTGAAGACCGGGAGCCTACCCCGGCATTAATGTTAAGTAGAATCAACCTAGATTCGAGTATTTGAAGATAGAAGACCGGGAACCCCTTCTGGTATTAATTTAGAGCCGAATCAACCCAGGTTCGGGTATTTGAAGATAGAACACCGGGGAACCCTTTTGTTATTAATATGGACCCGAATCAACCCAGATTCGGGTTCTTGAAGATAGAAGACCGGAAATCCCTTGCTGTATTAATGTAGAGCCGAATCAAACCAGATTCGAGTATTTGAAGATAGAAGACCGGGAAGCCCGTCCGGTATTAATACAGAGCCGGATCAAAACATATTCGGGCTTTTGAAGATTGAAGACCAGGAATCCCTTCCATTATTAATGTTAAGCCGAATCAACACAAATTTAGGTACTTGACGATAGAAGACCGGGAATCCCTTCCGGTATTAATATAGAGCCGAATCAACCTAGATTCGTGTACTTAAAGACAGAAGACCGGGAATCCCTTCTAGTATTAATTTAGAGCCGAAGCCTCCTAGATTCACGTATTTGAAGATAAAAAAGCGGGAACCCCTTTTGGAATTAATGAAGTTAGTACTCCCTTTGGGCTTGCTTTGAGAAGCAGAGGTTGTTCATGCTTCGAGTGCTCCATCCGAGCTCTTGCTCCCTTCAAGCTTTTGCTCCCATGTGGGATGAAATCTGAGCAAAGGCTGCACGTGCTCCGAGTGATCCCTTCGAGCTTTTGATCCCTACAATGGGACGTGATTTTAGCAGAGGCTGTACGTGCTCTGAGTGCTCCCTTTGAGCTTTTGCTCACTTCTGCGGGATGAGATTTGAGCAGATGCTGTATGTGCTCCGAATGCTCCCTTCGAGCTTTTGCTCTCTTGTCGGGATGAGATTTGAGCAGAGGCTGTAGGTGATCCAAGGGCTCCCTTCAAGTTTTTACTCCCTTCTGCGAGGATGAGATTTAAGCATAGGATGTACGTGCTCCAAGTGCTTCTTTCGAGCTTCGGCGCCCTTCTGCAGGATGCTTCGAGTGCCCCCTTCGAGATTTTTCTCCCTTCTATGGGATGAGATATGAGCAGAGGATATATGTGCTCCAAGTTTTCCCTTCGAGCTTTTGCACACTTCCACGGGATGAGATTTGTAGGCAGAGGATAAACGTACCTAGGGTGCAAACACACAGTACGCGGCGAGAACACATCTCGTGGACGAGCACATAGCTCGCAGGTGCGAGAACACAACTCGTAGGCGAGTACACAACTCGCGAGTGCAGACACACAGGTCACGGTGAGAACACATCTCGCGGACGAGTACACAACTTGCGTGATCACATAGAGATTTAAGTATGAGCTGTACAGCTTGCGAGAGCACATAGCTCGAGTTGTTGGCATATTGAAAATTATTGTATGTTCTAAATGCATAGATATATTGCTTGAACTAAAATAGATGTTACCAAACCTTCATGACGTCTATTTGTTTTCCTGAAGTACAGTGCACACTGATGCTATCTGACCGGGGATTCGGCAAGTGCGGCATGTACGCAGCCCCCAGCATTGATTAGCACAGTGATTCCTTGATCCACAATTGTAGCTGCTTCCATGGGAAGAGTTTGAAGTTCCGGATTTGGAGGTTCTGCGCCTTCTTTTCATGCTTGGATGAGGTTCAGGATTCTTGTCGGGATCCCCCTTCATTTTTGAGCTTCCTCTCGAATAATCGGACTCATCCATATGAATGAATTTATCTGCCTGGAGGCATAAGTCATCCAAACTTCCGCATCCGCAGATATTTAAACCCTTCCAGAACATTTTATTCTTAATTAGACCAGAATAAACTGTGATAAGTTTCTCCCGGTTGTTCATGTCATCTGCTTTTTGAGCCTTCGCCTTAAATCTTTCCAAGTAGCTGCTCAGAGATTCTTCTGGTTTTTGCTTTATATTTGCTAGGATCATATAGTCCACGGTCGAATCTTTGCAAACGCCAAAATATGTTTAGAATTCATGAGAGAACTGCTTCCATGAGTGGATGATACCCTCTTGATATTGTCGGTACCATTTGCCGGTCGCCCCTCGAAGCGTTATTGGAAATATTCGGCATCGTACAGCACCGGAAGCATCGTAATTGTCTATATGGCTATTGAAGGCCATGAGATGGTCGTCTGGATCGAAGGCTCCATAATATTTCATGGATGGAAATTTCACATATGGTGGTACCATTGTATTTTTGATCTCATCCGCAAAATGTGCAACTCTTCCATTGTCATTAATGTGCTTACCAAAGATTATTGCCCTCTCGGCTTCGACCAAGTTCCTTATGGTTTCCTCTGCCATGCTTCTAAGACAAATTTTCAAGTCTCCCTGGTTCGGCCTTTCGGGACTAGACTTCCCAGTAGCTGAACTTCCGGATTGCTCCTTACCTTCGCAGTATCGGTTCTCATTGCATCTTTTGTCTATAGGGTTGGTTCTTCTTTTCTTGGAAGGGATTGAATAAGATTTCATTCTTATTTTCGATATTTGCTTGGCTATACTTTTCCTCGTAGATTTGAGCTCATCTTCCTGTTCCGGTTCGACCTCTTTTGAAGAACATGGTGATTGAGTCTCGCCCTTCAAATCCTTCACTTTGAGCAGTCGTTGTTTAAGGGTCTTGCTTCTCCTGACTCCCTCTTTTACAAAACTCAGGTTCAAGGACCGCGTCAGAGTCGAAGGTCTGCCTGCTCCCATAACGTGTTGGTCCAATGACTGAGTTCTATCCTCTGTTGTCACGCAATTGTTTTTCTGTGACCTTAAACCAACCCATGAATCTAGCGAAGATCTGGTTTGGTTGTCAAACTTAGAAGATGTTTTCATCCTTGATTGCACTTGATACAAGTTTGACGTTGTTGTCCTCCGGGCTGAGTCCTCTTAAATAGATCTTATAGTAGCATCAATACACAAAGCCAAATCCAGTGCTTCCCACTCATTATCCTCCCTTCCTTTTAAGTCTGAAGGTTCTCTGTTTTTCGGATTTGTTGAGCTAACATTCGATAGTGTACTATTCTCCAAAGCAGTTGATACATTGGAATCTTGCCTCCAAATTCCTTTTGTTACAATCATTTTTGATGGGTACTGAGAGCCTTTCCTATTTCCTATTCCCTAAAAAGCAAAGATGAATGACGTTTAAAGTGGTAATCGGATACTTAGAAGCTCCTTTCCGAGATCTTTTGCTTATGATCTTGTTTCTTCAAAACTTAGTCCAATCCAGGACGGAATAGCATAGTTAGCAGCGTGGTAAGGTTACTTTTACATGATTAATGGTAGAAAAAAGGGGTGGAGGTTCAGGCCCCTCCCTCTAGCGCCAAAAATGTTAATGATATTTTTCATCAACACCAAAAATAGATCTAAGGGGATGACCCATAGGGAAAAATACAATCATTCGACTTTTCCCAGTTTGAGATAACTCACCATTTCTCTAAGAGAGAGTTTTTCCCTCTGACAAAAGCGTCAGCCTGCCAAGTACCCAATGGCTTGTGCTGGTATATTTCGTTAATCCAACAACATAACGGAATACTTACAGAAATATTTCGAAGAACAATATAGTATCTCGAACGAACAAGGAAACACGCAATTTTATAGTGGTTCGGTTCGATTCGAACCTGCATCCACTTGAAGAGCTTTTATTATTTTATTCATGGAGGAGATTACATGAGTGGATTCCAGATAGAGTTAAAAACATAGAAAGAGAATTTCTCCTTTTTTTGTGGAAGCCGTACTCCTGGATGTGGCCCCTGGGGTCTTACTTATAGCGGGTTTGGGGTCCCTTATGTTGTTGGGCTATTGGGCCTATAAGAGCTTTTGTCGGCTGCCTTTTCCCTTGGTTCTAGATGTTTGGCTTCCGGTCGCTTTTGCGGTACTGGTTATGACCTTTAAGTGGGGGTTCGGTTATTTGCGGCTTCTTTGGGATGGATATAAACTTGACGATATGGTATCTTTCGGAAGGTACTTCGACTCTTATAGCATCTCCCGGGCGTAGGCTCTCAGATATCAACTCCTGGCCTTCCTGTGAATACTTAGAGAAGCTTGTTTTCCCGATGTTCGTAGATGATTTCCAGTTCGAAATTACTGTCAATATCTATACTAAGTAGCTTAACACAGACCAGGGTTTTGGTTGTCCAATCGGTAAAGCTTTTAGAATGGTTTGGTCATTAGGAATATAGCTCTCGATAATGTGTTCTTTGATCTTTTATGCGGTTGACATTTCGGAAGGTACTTGGATGCTTATAGCATCTCCCGGGCGTAGGCTCTCGGATTTCAACTCCCAACCTTCCTATGAATACTTAGAGAAGCTTTTTTTCCCGATGTTCGTTGATGATTTCCAGTTCGAAATTACTGTCGATATCTATACTAAGTAACTTAACACAGATAATATGTACCTCCGCCAGGGTTTCAGTCGTCCAATCGGTAATGCTTTTAGAATGGTTTGGTCATCAAGAAGATAGCTCTCGATAATGTGTTCTTTGATCTTCTATGCGGTTGACGTTTCCGAAATAGACTCTTTATGTACTTTCGGCCTGATATCCTTGACGTTCTCTCATCCTGTCATATTAGTGTTAAGTGGGTTAATGTTGGCACTCGCTCTCACCCTTCTAGGCTTCTGTTAGCATAAATCTCTCGTCTTTCTTCCTTAGTTTGATGAGTCAGATGCCCTTTCATTACAGAGCCCCACTAACGGATATGCTCTGCTGGATAGACAGTGTCGGAAATCTGTAGACTTTGAATTCTTTTCTTAAGGAGGTGGAAGTTTATGTAACTGTTAGATCATTCTTTCATGCTTGTGTTAACTGGATACCCTTTCACAATTAGCTGATAGCGGGGATAAGTCTCTGTTGATGTTGCCATCGGAGTGTTTCTCCCTATTTTTGTCTTTTCTTGGTGTTCTATCTTGCTCTCTGAAGGATTTCTGTGTCCATGCGGTTGCCCAATACCCCTTCACTATCAGACTACTTCATTGTTAATTTTGGTAGTAACATGCATAAACAACTTTATTTATCGTTAATGTACGTTATGAAATGCATATGTTGTCTTAATTAATTAACTAGTGGAGTCAAGCGCTTTTTCTACACTAATAGGCAACACCTGTTTGGACCAGTAGTAGATTGATCATACTGATGATTAATGCTTTTAGAATTTCATCCTTTGAACTTGTGTTTTAATAAAAGGGTGATTTTTTATTATTATTTTCATTTTTTGACTGTATTATATTTACCATAGCTGTTTATCAGTCATTCATATTGCAAAATATCTAGCTGTTTATTATTTTATTTCAATCTGAAAAAATCGACTGAAATAAAGGGAACTTCACTTGACCTGTGTATCCTCGGATGATCTCTGAACCTTTAAGGACATACTCAGCACCATCTGTCAGATAAATGACATCATTTTCCAACAAATCATTCCACATGTATCCATTCTTGTAGCTCTTATATGCAATTTTCATTATGAAGAAAATAATCTTTTACGAGTAAAAATTCTATAAGGACGTATAATGCATTAGTAATCAAGAGTGGTACCCCTTGCTAGACCACTAGTAGAGAGTAGGCATGCCTTTGCCTCTTAAAATTGTAAGCCTTTCCATTACATCTCAATTTTATGTTGAAAAGTTATTCATAAATATATAACGATTGAATGTATATAAAAGTTAACTTCAGATTACTTACACTAAACTATATATATATATATATATATATATATATATATATATATATATATATATATATATATATATATATATATATATATATATGCATTCATATATATATAATTTTTTTCGCAAGGCAAGCCGGATTATAAAGAACATACCACTTTTTATTAAAAAGGAAAAAAACAGGTGAACTACACATGCACAGTTCAATTAAAGCTAGTTAAATCTAGTCACCAAAAAGCATAATACCTAACTATAGTAAGGCTACAATGACAAGACACAATAAACCAACAACACATCATCGACGAGAACAAGTCGGTCTCAAAATACCTCAAAGTCGGATGTTGAGGTCACGAAAGAGAAGATTATGCCAGCAAGATTCTCAACATATTCAAGCGAATTTGGAGAGAAAATAAACTTTCGATCCCAGGACGTGTCCTAGAGGAGAATATTATTATCATCTCCAATCTCGTCCTCATCCCAATGCTGCAAATTTAGCCGCACAGGTCTGTAACATAGACGTATAGTTTCACCAGCTTCACCAACAAAATTGTAGAAATAACGTTCTCTATCATAGTCCATTCCCAAACTACCGTGAACCCAAGCTCTCTTCACCTCATTCTACTCAACACTAGAAACATTAATCATAGGAGGCATAGTAATATTATCCAAATGCGGAATAGTAACAGGCACATCAGAACCTGAATCAGGCAGAATAACATTATCCGCAAGCGGCGGAGCACTAACATGCATATCAGAACCATCATAAACCGAAGGAGGATCAATAACATGAGCATCAGCTTGAGCCTTACGAACCCAAACTCTAACAGGTGGGCGTGGAAGTGGGATTTAAGGATGGGGAAAGGTACAGCTGTAACACCACAAGTGTCCACCAAATGAACAAAAGAGTTGCAAGATGTACAAATGTCAGGTTTCCATTTGTATTTAACATCTACTAGATAAACACGATCTTTAAGTATTATTTTAATCTGAGTTGGTAACGGCGTATCAAGGGTAATCTCAATCAAGACCTGAGAATAAACTAAGTTCTTACTGGCTGTAGTATTAGCATCAAAGCAATTCAGTTTTCCAGTATGACAGGCTAACCAATTCAGACCTAGAAGAGGCTGCAAAACGGACATGGCCTGAGTGAATTCGGCCTCGACAAGAGTAGAAAGGACTTGCTCCTTTACTCTATCAACCTTTGTGCTCCGTGACGTTACAATGAACGGCTTTCCATTACTAATTGTTGGCGGTCGTTCCAAGACTCGAAGCCTCTCCTCAGGTATTGAAAACATAAAAAAAGAGGCCAACAACAAATGTTAATCGCATGGCACGTCGAAGCCTCAAGGCTGAACGACACACATTGTTCATATCCACCCCTGGGGCTTTGAATCCAAGAAAAACCAACTAAATGATCCTTCCAAAACAGTGAAAGCTTCCTGAAATAGTTTCGTTGGCTGAATCGATTCAAGCACATCATGGAGAATATTGAAGTCGGTTGGTGAGTAAGTACACGCAATATTAGTTAGAGTGGAAAGCAGAGAAGTCCACGATAGTTTAACAGAAGCTTCATTTTCAGTGGGTACAGCAGGGCATGATCCCAGATTGATCGTTGCATTCATACGTACACGGGGTGTGCTTTGAAGGCTCTCGTCAGGCGCAGATCGACTGACAAACAAATCAACATTCTCAACAATCCCGGAACAGCTACTAATACTAACACAACTTGACATGCGAGCATTACTACTGGGATTCAAACCCAAACCAGTATTTAAACCTCCCAAAACAGAAGACTCAACAGCATGTACACTGACGTTTACATTCTCACTTAGCAAAGGCCAAGAATTTTGAAGCTTGCGCTAACATTGAAGCAAAACAGGACTTACCTGAAGTTGGAAGCATGGAAGTTGGTTGAGTCGCTCCATACATTTTGGCAATTAGTGCATTCAAGGGATGAGTAGATGGAAGCGAATACACGGTCTCGCTGGAGCACGTCCATCGAGAAGATCAGGTTCAATATCCGACTCCGAGAAGGATGCAAGATATTTGGAACGACTGCAGATCAAGTCAAAATTGGGGATCTGGGCTGAGATTTGAATTTTTTATTCCTTGTCGTCGAGTAGGAAAGAAGAAAGGCAATGAGGTGAGGAACCGAAGAAGATGTGGAGGCGCAAGGACAGAGTATATCTAAGTCATCGATGGGAAGTAGATGGCGTCATCCATTATCTTTGAAGACCTTACTATAATTTTTTGTATGCACTAAACTATTCGGTTTGCCATAAGTATTCCTTATTTTTAGTTTCTCTTTTCTGTTCTTTGTAGGAAATTCAAAACATATTCATGTTTATTGAGCAATCCAAATTAAATAGTATTCATACTTATTCTGCGCTACAAAATATTTTTTACTTAAAAAATCAAATAGCATCTGAATATTTTTACTTACAAACTACTATTTAAAACTATTTAGAAGTTACTATTCAACTCTCATTTTAAGCAGTTTAAAAATAAGTTGTTGTTAAACGTGCTCTAAAGTAAAAGATTAAAAATTAAAATAAAGCAGTTGATAAAGCAAGTAAAGATGACTATAAAATTTTTGAAACAACCCTATCTAAACCTTGGCAAGTGTAGAACATGATATATCTATTTTCTAGCACATTGTTAGATATTGAAGTGGACTGCATCAATATTTCTCTCAAATTGAGCTCTAAGCCTACAAACACAAGGTAAATGTAATTTACTGCAATGCTTTTTACTATTTAATTTTTTTGGCCAAACGTTTCTTTAAATCGCACTTTATGTATGTATCCAATATCTGTAGTGTATCAAACCCTATCTTATATAAACAGTGCTGAGAAGGTCACATCAAATAATTGTGCTCACATTCGTCATAAATAATTCCATTTATTAATTAAAATTAATCATTGTTCATGTGCCTTTTTAAACAATATTTCAAATGTAGTATGCATTTACAATAAAAAGAACGACAAAACTCCAAGATGTTTGCATGATCGATTTCATCAAAAACATACTGTTAGCCCTAGCAAACTTCTTAGTTTTACTAAATCAAACGTCTATACACTTAACACAAGGGTCCATAATTATTTTTTTATGTTTACATACCCGCTATAATTATCTAGTAAAAATCAAAAATGATATGTATAAAACGTGGGACAAAATAGAAGAGAATTGATGGTGCAGTCTTGCAAGTTTATTGAAAACAAAGAAAGATACCACAACAAAGGGCCTACCAATAAGCGAAAGTTAATAGCTCAACCTGGCAACAACTTTTCAACCTATGATGACGACCTGGAAGCATGCTCAAGTTATGTTAAAGAAGGTTTTGGTCTGCAATACCACTTCAAAATGATGGAATTCTAATTTTAATTGTTTATCTATAATTGTGAGATTCTCCAGAACATTGAGTGAATCCGTCGATTGGTCCTTGAGTCCTTTAAGTGTAAATTTATGACCTTATGAAACACAAACTATTTCAATCCCATCGGAAATAAGGAATGATTTACGATATGTAACGCCCCATAATTTTAAATATTGAAATTAACAATTTTTAGAACACTTAATTTTTAGGAGAGGAATTAAGGGAAATGGGTTACGCCATTGCGTTCGTCTCGAAATTCTGCTTGGAATAGAGTCCAAGTTTTCGTAAATCAGACTTTATATGAGGAAGTTATTGCCCTCAGAAGTTTCAGGAATTAAATAAATTAAAACAGCTCAGATTTGAATTCAAAATTCAAATGAAAACAAAGAAGCGGGCTGGGCGGGATTTTTCCGGCCCTAGGCCAGGTCGACTAGGGGATCGACCTCTCCTATACAGGTCGACCTCCCGTGATTTGGTCAGATCCAAGGCAGATTCAGGATTTTGCACCTGGACTTGTTTCTTGGACAGATTCTTTGGCTCCTAACCTATTTAAACACCCCCAAACCTCACTTTCTCACCACACCAAACCATTGCAATGTTATGCTGCCTCAATCCTAATTAGAATAAGTTAAAGACGTCCTTATGCTGCTGGAATAGTTCATCTTCTTCTTAAAGCTTAGGAATTGCAAGTCAGGATTCTAATACAAACGACGAACTAATTATTCTCTTCCCTAATCCGTATTTGTGAGTATAATTTCTTTCACAAAATAATAGATCAACTAATTACGATGAGTTATTATTCGGATTATGAGAACATGCCTGTGGAATCATGTGACGTTACTTAATTCTGTTATCGTCTGTTTGTGAACATATGACAGTTTTGTTAACTTATGTTAGTGGATCTATTTCATATGTCCAATCACATATGTTTAACTTGATTTATTTTATGACATCAATTTATATGCAAGTTTGGATGTAAATCATATGCTAGTTTGTATGTGAATCATATGCAAGTCTGTATGCGAATTATACACAAGTTTATATGTGAATCAAGTATATATATATGTATGTATGTATATATGTATGTGAGTTTATATGTAAAACATGTGATATTAGTTTACATGTTTAAATTCATATGCAAATTTTTATGGAATCCATATGCAAGTTTATGTGAAAACCATATTCATATATGCAAGTTCACAATTTCATGTTTAGATCTATATTTGATCCATGCCAATTTGTAGTTTATGCAAATTATGCCTATTACCTATGCAAGTTATTGATTATGCAAATTTATGATTATATAAATTATAATCATGCAAGTTTTGATCCATGCTAGCCTATTCGTATTTGCAAGTTAGATCTATTTTATGTGTTATGCAAGTTGTGATGTTTCTTTTCTTTTTATGAGTTATACTATTTGCGGGTCTAACATATTTCATATTAAACGTACGAACGACGTGGGGACAATGGGAAAATATCAAATATTAATATTGTGAATTGGCATATAATGGCTTTAAAAGCATATAATTAATTTGAGACATTAATTGGTATAATTTATATACCTGAAAATTATGGACTTAATTTAAGTGACAATTATGGACATGGATTAAAATTGGAAGTTATTGACAATCTACAATAGGGATATTAATTCAAATTGGGGTTGAGTAATAATGTGTAATAATAAATACCTAAGACACGAGGTTAGACTCTTTTATGGTATAAGACTGCCCGGACCCACCCGGCAAATCCTGCAACCACAAACGGTAGTCTAATGTGAGAGGTCAAAGGCTTAATTAAATGCGTAATAAATGCCTAAGACACGAGGTTAGACTCGTTTGTGGTATAAGACTACCCGGACCCGCCCGGCACATCCAACAACCGCAAACGGCAGTTTAATATAAGAGGTCGTAGGCATAATTAAAAGATGCTTAGACACGAGGTTAAGTCTGGCTTGTGGTGGAAGTCTTCCCGGAACCGCAGGGCATATCCAGCGGCCACAAGCAATCGACTTAATGTGACAGGTCTGTGCATTAATAATTAATTAATGCTGATCAAAGACGAATAAGAATGACAAACAGAAGTTTGGTTGATTTGAGTAATTCTCTGAGTACTAATTTGATGTTGATTTCGGTCTTCGGGGTTGATACTTAGGGAGTTACTCTCTTAACCAATGTATCTGTGAACTAAGATGTAATTAATCATAAATTAAGTAAAACATGTTATACGAAATATATATATATATTTATATACATATACATGATACATAAAACATGATAAGTGGATGGGTTTAAGACCAGCTTAACCAATAATCTAATAAGTAGGTAGGGTTAAGACCAACTTAACCATTAATATATAAGTGGATAGGGTTAAGACCGGCTTAACCAATAATCTGATAAGTAGGTAGGGTTAAGACCAGCTTAACCAATAATATATATTAATCTGGTAAGTGGATAGGGTTAAGACAAACTTAACCAATAACACATATTGATCTGATAAGTGGATAGGGTTAAGACCAACTTATCCAATAATATATAAGTGGTTAGGGCAATAATATATAAGGGGATAGGGTTAAGACCAGCTTAACCCATAATATATATTGATCTGATAAGCGGATAGGATTAAGGCAAGCTTAACCAATAACACATGTTGATTTGATAAGTGGGTAACATGGGTGACATGTGGAACATAATTATAAACACTTAACCAAGTTGAAACATGTAAGAAGACATGAATAAGAGGGGGTTAAGTGGGAAGTCCCAGTGGGGACCAAGCATAGGTGGAAAGCTTGTGTCAAGTGTGGGGACCCTTTTCAACCAGTAACCCATTTAGTATCTAAGTGAGTTCGATCTAGATCGAGGACGGGACACGCTTACTGGGTTTGATTGTAAGAGGTCAAAACGGGTTAGTGGTGGCAACGCAAGTCCAACGGGGTCATGTTCGTGCGTGGGTCCGGGCTGGTAGGTAAGACGTTGTTGCATTGTGTAGGTATAAGCCGTGCATCTTTAGTGGTATCAGGTTACCACTTTGGGGAGTGATACACCCCACTGTGGGACTAGCACAGGTATCTACGAGTTATGGAGCCGATCGAATGGGGAAGGTAGTGGGTACGACTAGCGAAGACAGAAGCAGGCGACACCTATGAAGACAGTTAGGAGTACAACTACCATATTATGAAAAAATGTTGTAATTAGAATGGGGAGGGTAGTGGGTACAACTAGTGGAGATAGGAGCATGCGACACCTATGAAGACAGCTAGGGGTACACGAAACTACCATTATTATTATTTTGTTCAGTAGGCCGGATCAACATTTTGGGTGACTAGTATTGGTGTAGTATAGTAATTTTTCTATAGTGATTAATAACGTAATTAACGTTATCTTATTCCTCTTGTTTGCTTTGTCATGCCCATTTGTTTCACAGTCAGTCCTTAATTACTAGTTTATGTCTTATCCTAATTACTTTAAAAATTATATTGTTAATATTATTGGAATCGCTAGACTTTACGTCTGACCCCCTTTGTTTTCGCCTCTTTTCTTCCTTTCCCCTCCCTCCTCCCCCCCCCCCCAGGTTCTCAGGTTGGGACTAGTGCTAGTGGAGCCTGATTTGGATATCTTTCTCCCCTTTTTGGAAGTGCTTGGATTGCTGAAAGTAAAGTTCAGCTTATCTCTTTAATGACTATTTATGTTGGGGTTGTGCTTTTTTACTTTATGTACTCAGAAAACAATTTGTTAAGATGGATATTAAGTTTATTTGGTTTTTGATGTTGTTGTAACCAAATTATTTCTCCGCTACAATAAAAGATGTTTTAAAATTTTCAAGTACAAATATATGTATCTGTCTTGTTATATTCCGTTCTATACACCAATAATACTCCATGTAAGTAAATGCATTCCCTTTGTGAATGATATTATTAGACGTGGGGTGTTACACGTGGTATCAGAGCTGAAGGTTACCAGAATAGATAAGAGATTTTGAAAAAACTATTTTCAAAAGCATTTTATAAAGAAATACTTTCAAAAATATGTTTTAAGGAGAGTACTTTTAAGAGAAGTTTATTTTGAAAAACAGAACCCCAAGAGCCATATATCTTTCCTTTGATTCTCCATTTTAAATCTCTTCCTCTCTCCTTTTTGAATTTCTTCCTCCACGTATAGACTCTTTTTCTAAGATATGTAAGAACTTCCGTACGATGGGCGGAAAACTGCTTCATGGGACTGGGATGCTTGTCAAAGCTAGAAGGAAGTGGATGACTTGTTGGTACCTTTAAGATAGACGATGGGAGGAAGGTTCAATTAGCTGCTTGGTTAATGAAGGACAAAGCCTCATTTTGGTAGGAGGTCAAGAATGGAGAATGTGCAGGAGAGACATGGATAGGACACACCAGAATAAATTAGATCCAAATAAAGGCGGTAAGGATAACAAGTGGCCAAGAGAAAAGGAAGGGCCACATTTGTGAAATACCTGACTACTTAAATAAAGACGTTAGAAAGAAGAAGAAGACTAGTTGTTATCGTTACGGAGAAACATGACATCTTATTAGGTTCGTCCAAAGAAGCAAAAGTCAAATATAAGGACAAAGTACAGGATCTTCTGGAGGGCAAACACGTTCCCTCATGGCTGGCATACCTGATAGAGGTAGAAATACCTTGGTTGGAAGATTGGTTTTTATTTTTGATCATCCTGTTCGAACCTTGTTTGAATTCTGGCGCTTCACACTCGTTTGTATCTGTTTCGTTAATTGAAACATTGCACCAAAATACTAGTTTAGTTATGGATCCCATAGTATTCTCAGATCCTATTTGTGGTTCGGCTCACCTTTCGATGATTTGTCGGGATTTGAGAGTGTCTATCTTGGGCATTGGGTTTGAATGCAATGCCTTCGTTCTTGGCTTCATGGGCTACGGCTTGATTCGAGGCATGGATTGTCTTGCCAGATATGGTGCCATCCTAGACTGTGAAAGAAGGATAGTTAGATTGTTGACTCATTGTGGAAAGACCCTTGATATTTCTTGTGACCCTAGAGGTCCGATGATGCTTAGCTACCTAGAATCTCTTGACGCGTCCAACGATGATTTGGAATCTGTTCATATGGTCCGAAAATATGGTGACGTATTCGATGAAGTTCGGGGTTTACCCCCGAGGTGCGAGATAGACTTTCGTATATACCTAGTAGATAATGCAAAGCTAATTGCATTACCAGGGCGCCACATGGCTCCGAGGGAGAGAAGGGAACTCAGTAAGCAAGTGAAAGGGTTGCTTGAGAAGGGGTTCATAAGAAGAAGTATTTCTTAATGGGGTGCTCTATTTATTTTTGCTACAAAGGGCTGATGGTTCACTTAGATTGTTTGTGGACTATAGAGAACTGAATAAGCACACAAAGAAGAACATACACACATTGCCAAGGATAGATGATTTATTCGATCAGTTGGTTGGTGCTTCGGTATTCTCGCAGCTGGATTTAGCTACAGGATTTCATCAGCTAAGGGTGGCTGAAGACAACATAGATAAGATTGCATTTAGAACTCCTGAAGGTTTCTTCGAGTGGATCGTCATGCCTTTGGGTTTGACGAATGCACCCGCATACTTCGTTGACTTAACGAGTAGGGTGTTTAGGGAGTTTCTAAACAAGTTTGTGGTAGTCTTTGTGGACGATATCTTGGTTTTCTCTAGAAGTGAGGAAGAGCATGCCCTACATCTTAGGGAAGTCTTAGAAACCCTACGAGCCCATCAATTCAAAGCTAAGTTCTCCAAATGCCATTTTTAGAGAAAAGAAGTGAGGTTCTTAGGACACGTGGTCTCCAAAGAAGGGATGGCTGTGGATCCCACAAAGGTGGTGGTAATCCAAGATTGGAAGATTTCTAAGAATGCAACAGAAGTAAGTAGCTTTTTAGGGCTGGTGGGATATTATAGGATGTTCATTAAGGACTTCGCGAAGATATTAGCCCCACTTACTCGGTTAACGAAGAAGAACTTGATTTTGCTTGGGATGTTGACTGTGACGATGCTTTCCAGCATTTGAAGGGGGCTTTGACGACAGCTCCAGTTTTAGTTTTTCCAGATGGAAGTAAACCATTAACAGTGTATACCGGTGCTTGCGGGACAGGGCTTGTAGCAGTTTTCGATGCAAGAGGAAAAGTTGATATGCAAAAGGCGGCAAGTACGAGTATCGCTTATCATCCACAGGCGGATGGACGGACAGAAAGGGGTGAATAGAGTCCTTGAAGATCTTTTGAGGTTATGTATCCTACATTTTGGAGGGACATGAGAAGAGGCAACGAGCTTAGTGGTGTTCACGACATGTTTCATGTGTCACATTTGCTGGAGTGTTTACAAGATATCGTGGAAGTAGTAGAGCCGAGCAGGCTTAGACAAGTGGAATTTGAGTGAGATGCCCCGATGAGACGAGTCCCCATATGCATCCTTGGATCGGAGGTCATAAAGCTATGCGACAGAGACGTCAAGTTGATCAAGGCGCAATGGGGAAATGATCAAGGAGACGCGACTTGAGAAACGGAAGACAAGATGCATACGCTGTACCCTTTCCTTTTTAAGGGTATTTTTTAACATCTCCTTTTTCTACCGCTTTGTTGATACTTGTCCTATCGTTTAGTATGTCTTTGCGATGATTTCTTCGATCTTTAGTTTGGAAAACCCTATGGTTGTAAACATGTGTTTGAGACATGTTATGTTTGGTGGATGCAAATGGATGCAAGTGGTTGCTAGTGTTTGCTCGTGGATGCATGTACACACACATTAGGCACTAGATCGGCTCAATCACTTTCTTATTGCACATAAATATGTGTGCATATTTAAATTAATAGATGTATAATGGTTGTGTTATTATATGGATGCTGCATTTTGATGAATGGTTGTGCACTCATGTAGAAATAATGTGCATATTCCAATTACTTAGGAATTATCATTTCAGTTGAAAAAGTAAGTGTGGAAAGCAGTAAATAACACAAGAAAATTATAGTGGTTCAGCCTCGCGAGAGACCTACGTCCACTTTGGAAGAGTCATTGGAATAGTATTAATAACAAAGGGTTACAAGGCTGAGACTATCTCATGACATCTCTTTACATTCATCTCTAAGTTATATGAAGTCATACTGGTCATATGCGAAGTATTGGGAAAAAGTCACTTTTGCCCTTCTTCTTCATCAAAACATGGATGCCATTAAAGAGGCTACTTGGAGCTCTCTACAAGTGTCAAATAATCAAATTCCAACCCTTTTGAAGTGTGAGGTCACGGGGTATTTATAGTGCAGTGGTTAGGTGAGAGTAGGTAGGAGTAGGTAGAAGTAGGGGGCCACACCAGGAATTTCGTATCCTCTGTAGTCGGCCACTAGAATCGCGGATCCCATAGAGCTCGTACCCAGAAACTCGCTCCCCTCCTTGGGGTAGGAATTTCGTATCTCGCTGTGTATGAGTTTTATACCCCTTAGGTGTACGAAATTTGTACCCTAAGGGGTACAAAAAATGCCTTAATGGGCTTAGGGGGTCAAGGCTAGGACTTGTGTCTTTCTGGGATCCAAGCTGCTGGTTTGGCGACGTTTTGGAGGAGCGACGAGTTTCCTGTTGGCATGGTCCTTTCTCGGCTCGTTTCCTTTACTCCTTGGCGACACTCTCGGCTTTGGCTTCACAAGATACGTTGAGTCGAGCATGTCTTGCATACATTTGGGAACCGGACCAAAAGGCCGGTTAACATTTGCCACCCGTCTTATCTTCACATGATGTGCTTTGCTTTGATTGAAGTATTTGTCGAATCGTCGACTTTTCCTGCAAAATTAATAAAATAGACGTTAGGTATTGAGCTTGTTTGTTATAGATCCATAAACGAGCCGTGGTGATCGCGACGGTGTATTTACGTCGCTCAGCACTTGCATAACATCGCGCTTGCGTGCTCGCAACGATTTGTATGTGCCTGCATTGCACGTGTGCACGCATATATAAGTATTTATACTCGTATTAGTATGTGTTATCATCATCATTTCTCTCTGTTTATTAATTTTTTTGTCATACCCCGCTAGTATGAAATTTCGTACCCCGTTGGGGATACAAAGAGGCGGAACAAGGGACATGAAGGGACACTTCTTTTCATTTACAAATTGGCCTTCCCCCTTCATTTTTTTTCCTTATTCTACTTATTTGACCGCTATTGAACTTGGGCTCCAGAATTTTTTGAATTAGAAACCAAAGGCGGGTCATGGCTATGGTCGAGAGCGTCTTCCCCTCGAGCTCGACTACGGCGCCCGACGAGGGTATCAGAGCGATTTTTGACCGAGCAGAGGCCGAGATCTGGCTTCGAACTCTCCACCGCTCTGAGCCTCATGAGGGGGGAGAGGAGATTTGGTGATAAGAGAAGGAGGGGGTCAAGGTTTTTAGGAGGCTTGCGGTGAAGGAGGAGCGGCAGAAGTTGCGGTCAACGGAAGAGGAAATCGTACCCCGAACTTGGGATTATGATATTTTGCACTCGTAGGGGCATGAAATATCGTACCGCGTTTTTTTGGATGCAGGGGACCTCGTATCCTGTGCCGAGTACGAGATTTGTATCCTGAGGGGTACGAGTTTCATATCGCGAGGGGTACGAGCTCCGTGCCCTGAGGGTATGGATTTTGTACCCCGAGGGGAACGAATTTCGTACACTTAGTGGTACGAATTTTGTACCCTATCCAAAGGGCATGAAGCCCCCTTTCTTATTTTTAATTACTTTCATTGTTCCTAGCATGCCAGGCTTTCTTCTCAAGACTCCGAGCTATTGACTGCCTGCTTCTGGACTCGCATTGTTTGTGTTGTATGTGTGACCGGACCAATGCATATGTTATCAATCATGCAGTTGATGACTCGAGCTCACACATAGGATTAGAGCACAAATCTGAACCATGACTGAATTGTTTCAACTTCTTTTGTATATCTTGGTATTGCATAACACTGCACGCACATATTAGTTTACACCAGTACGAGGGGTACAGGTTATTCAACTGCGATGTCTAATGCTACTGTGTTAAAGTATTGCTATCGATGCATACAAGATCCATGACTGGAAAGAATTTAGAAGCCAAGACTTCCTTGACGTCATCATATACATAGGACTCCATTAGCAATGTTGGCTCGACAGGCAGTGAGCTTGAGACTACAGAAAGGTCCACCACTTCTCAAACAACAAAGTTTGCTCGAAGCGTCTGAGCGTGGGGATCATATTGAAAGACAACACTCTCCAATTGTTCATGAAGAGGTAGAGCACGTGGATATCATCGAGGGGGATGCACCGACGATTATGTTGCTCGATGCAGTTATTCTTGAGAATCTGGAAGATTATGTGTCCTCGTGCATAGATGCGGTGGAAATTAGGAAAATGGTGTTGCGGTTCAAGATTCCTGTAGATGATGCTCTTGCACCACAAGAGGGTGGTAGGGCTCATGCACCGCCTGAGGGTTTCACTGCTTGGAATAGACAAGGGTGCACCACTGGATTCGTGCCCCCGGCTAACAATTCAATTTCGGACATGTAATATCACTTTCATATTGTTCTGTCGCAACTGCATCCCAATGTGTATGCTTCACTCTTAGGCACCTATATCTTCTATCGAGAGTACTTACACTTCGAAACTACTTGGGAATATATTTGGTACTTGTTACAATTAGAGAGAACAGGAAATATATCGCCTTCTAAGTTCTTCCTAGAAGCCTTGCCTGCCACCGGGTTTTTTGTCAGTATGTGACCCAAGCCAACTGTATATAAGTATGAATGGTTCTTCGTACCCGGTCCTCCCGGATCCGCAAGGAGATGGTAGAAAGGAAGTGATCATTCTTGAACTTCGCTTTTTATTATAAAGTTCGTGGACATCCTATCCCGTATCTGACTTTGTTTTAATCATGGTAGGAAATTCTGAGGCGCGCACTGGCCTCGAGTACCAACAATCCCTTGAGGCCTTACGAACGATTTCAGCTGAGACGCATTCCACTGAAACTATTATATGTCAGGATTGTCTTCGTCATGTTGGGCTGTTCCCCGACGATTGAGCTACAATCAGGCCTGCTGTCACAAGCGTTGTGTCGAAAGAGAAAGCAGCGGACAAAGCAACTCCTAACCGGAAGAGAAAGAGGCCCTCTACTGGGCCCAAACCGCAAAAGGCTAATAAGTCCCATGGATTCATTGGCAAGAATGACACTGGCGGTAAGGAGGCTGTTGCTAGAGATGAGGGTCTATTGAGCGCTCCCGTCCCACCTCCGACAAGAGAGGCGGGGGTAGAAGCGTCGGACAGACCATTGTCTCCTGCGTTTCCTTCGGATATCGCCACTACACTCGAGGAAGAGGGCCAGTTTGATGGCCTTAATAAACTTGCTATAGACTTGTCTTTGTTCCTGGGAACGACAAGTATGGAGGAGCTAGCTTTAGCTGTGGAGGGGTTTATTCCTTCGTGTGGACCATCATCTGGTTGGTTGAGAGAAAACTTAGGACATACAATCATTAGCACCGCATAATACAAAAATTGTCCATGTATACGAGGTATTTGACTTTGACCTTACTTCTTTGGGAGCTGATATGGCAAGAGGATGAGGCTATAGGTACAAAGGTCGTCGATTCCCAGGGACCACATTTTTGATAGCTTTAGGAGGGGGACTAGCCTATATGGTGACTCCCCACCTTCACCGGACAGTAGGAGCGAACATCGCAATAGAGATCGATCTCAACGATCTCCGACCCCCCTCCTCCTGTCCGTGTGTCTGAGGGGGATTCTCGACTTTATTTAGGTGGCTCGAGGCACTCATCATCGACAGCTCCTTCACACATAGTGCCTTTGGCCCCCGCTCAAGCTACTATGGGGAAGGAATCATCGCTTAGCCATTCGAGCCCAACGCGAAAGACTACAACGAGGAGGCTAGATCTGGTGGAGGCTGAGAGGCGAGAGTTTTCTATGGATGAATGGGAGGAATTGCTGAAAAATAATTTCCCTCGGCATTATTTCGACGAACTAATATTCCTTCCTAATCTCAGTCCGCCTCCTGATAAGAGCTCCGGGGAGATATAGAAGCACGTGAAGGCTTTGTATCATTCGGCCAACGAGCTTAGTAGGTACTCCTACCATCTTTCGGAGCTGATCAGGAGGAAAAACTTAGAGCTCCCAAATTAGGGGATAACTATTGATGTTGAACAGACCACCATTCGTAACATGGAGAAGGATATAGGTAGGGATGCTCCCTGTGTCGTAAAAATTTCCCCATTCGCCTTTATACTTCCGAACGTTAACTCTTAGGATTATTGTTGTAGTGGAGATGAAGCACGCACATGAGATATTGAAGAAAGAGGCAGAGCATGCCCGCTCAACTTTCAAGGACACTGTGGCCTCCCTAACTACTGAAAACACGACCTTAAAAAGGGACAAGTTCGAGCTAGAGAAAGCGTGCATCAATCTGGAAAAGGGCCATGAGAGAGTAACCCAGCTTCAGAATGACAATGACGCGTTGAGAGCGGAGAATGAGAGGATGCAGACACATAATCCAGAAGTTGTTGAGCTAAGAAGGCAGCTTGAGGCAATGAGGAAGACAAAGGTGGATGTCGAGGCTAGTAATAGGGATGTGTTGTGCTCTGTAGATGGATTAAAGTCTGAGCACATGAGGTAGGTGGAGCACTTGAGAGAGGAGCTCGAAGACACTAAATTTCGCGTGGAAGCATCCTTGGTGGAACATATCCGGAACATGTATGTTAAAGTTCTAAAGTACCATGGACTCTCGCAGGTCGAGGATTACTCCAAAGAGTCGGCCCGGACCTGGGATAGGTTGGTGCCTTGTGAGGCATAATTACGTCATGTGGGCGTGGGAATCTTGGACGAGCGCCAGTTGATGACTGAGCTCCTAAATGACGAAGAGCGTGAAAAGATGGAGGAACGAAGGAAACTACTACAAGAGGATGCTGAGAATGGGAGTCTGGCGAGGCTTGCTTCAAAAAAGGCGAAGTCAATAATTATTGAGCGTGTGGTTGTAGCATAGTCATTTATAGGAGGAAGCTCTTATTGGCCATTGGCCCCTGAACCCGCCTCAACTAGTGATCGCATGGCTTTGGCTCGAGCCGCAACTGAGTATGATCCTCAATATCCGGGGTTAGGAGAGACTGGATTTAATCTATCTGTTACGAAGAGCATACTTCCCATCATTCGTGCAACATCCCTAACCGAAGGTAAATTCCCTTTACCGTGTATTCCTAAAGATGGTGTTATCACCGAATTTACGAGCTAAAAGGTTGTGTATTTACTGTGCAACCCTTCCTGGAGCTACCATGACACTGGGCTTTACCTTCACGCTTCCTCAAACAACAGAATACGTATTAGGACTGTAAGGGATGCAGTTTGGAGAAGGAGGCAATCCATTGGACAATTTTTTGGATGTAAGGCCCGGGTCTAGTGTTTATGAGGGCCTTATCGAGGAAGGAGAGGTGGCTGATGGCCAAAGTGCACGCGCAGTTGGTCCAGTGGATGCTGATGTGCATTGAATGCAGGCTATGTTGTATTCCATGAAGGTTCGGATGATGGATAAGTGTGAAGAGACGGAAGGGAAGAGCAGGTAGGATGAGGCTGCGATGTAAGAGGCCCAAGCGAAGGCCAGGAAGGATGCTGAGGAGAGGGCTACTGGCATAGCTGAGAAGAAGAAGGATGGCGATTAGGCGAAGAGGAAGAGGGGTGAAGATGAGGAATAGAAAATGAAGGAGGATGACGAAGCCTTGTAGAGGGCCACAAAGACGCTCGAGAAGCTCAAGGCTGATGATGCCGAGGAGCTAAAATCCCAGAAGCTAGCTGACCGCAGGGCTGCCAGGGAGGTGAATGAGAAAGCTAAGCGGGAAGGTAAAGATGTTCCAGAGAAGGCCAATGTTGTGCTATCCCTTGTTGTTAATGCTTCCACCAAGCCGTTGTCGTTCACTATCCCTACCGAGATCAAAGAAATTTCAAGCGGTGATGGGGAAGGCAGAAGGCATCTCTCAATCTCTCATGAGTCAGTGACTCCTCTGAAGGGCAGAGAAAGAAGAATCGGATCTGGGAAGAAGAGGCCTAGCACCGGTTGAGAGCCGTGTAGTGCCAAATCTGCAAAAAAAAAAGCACAATAAAAAGAGGCATGAGTATCGTTAGTAAATGTAGCAGATATTACCGCTATTTTAGTTATGTGAGCCGATAGTATACGCGAGTACGACACTCACTTTTGGTTTTTAATGGTATGGCGTAGTTCTCATGTACTCCCTGCTACTAGAAAAAAGATGCCAGACACGTAGTTTGTTCAGTACGAAAGTTAAAAATGGAATATTAATTAGTAAAAATAGCATTTCATGTTAAGTTTTCAAATGTTCTTCTCAAGTCTTCCAGCGTCCTGTACTTTCACAAGCGTACTTATTGTTACACTTCACAGAAATGTGAATAGAGATCCCGTTTTGGGTCATTTCCACTTCCGTGGGATCGAGCGCTGGTTTCAATTGGTTTCTTTCAGCTTAGGGAACCCATAGTTGCGAAACTAACTAGATGCCTTCTGTCTTGGACTGCCCAGAGTTAGTTGCAAGTAGAGTGAATGAGGGGATGTTGCAATTTGTCAGATGTTTTAATCTTACATCGTTTATTTGGGTTAATAGCGATGGCGTCGTTTATTCGCCTGAGGATACCTGGATCATCAGCCCGTAGGGTTTGGTCGTGGCCATGGGCAAACCCTAAGACTTTATGGCTTAGGGGAAGAAAACGATTTAACGTCGGTCTCGGTGCTACGTCAGGATTCAACAGATGCCCGGATCCTGATCCGAGGGGTCGGATGAAGCTGTACGAGTATTGGTCTTATGTTAGGTTGGTTGATGGGCTGCCCCCAAGTCTTGGGACTTGAGAACGGAACGATATATCATCGGTCTCCGTGCTTGGCCGAGATTCGATTTAGAGGTTGTTTATACTCGGTTGCATGGTGGGACATGGACTCGAGTAGCGATGCTGGCTCCCGTTCTCGAGGTGCCGATCGTTGCCAGTGGTGTTTGTCTTCGATGTCGGTTCGAGGTTCGGATAGCGGCACCGGCTCCCGTGATCGGAGTGTTGATGTGGCGATCGGATTTTTGCACTAATTGTCCTTTTCGAAAAGTCCTTCCACTAGTTTTCCTTTCATGCCGTCGTGGAAAGTGTCACCACATGGGTTGTTGGAGGTGTTGGTCTGGGACTTTCGGTTGTGCCTTGCTTCGTCTTGACATAGGAATTGTCCGGACTTTTTGAAGAAAGCGTCGAGACTCTTGGGCTGCTTTCTATCTATCCAAGCTCCGAATTTGAAAGTAGGGAGGATTCGCTTTGCAAGTTGGAAAAGCACGGTATGATGTTCAGGGTCATCTACCTCGACAAGGGCAAAATTAAATCACGAGAGGTAGCTCTTAAGTGAATCGATGGGGCCCTAGTAGAAATTAGACACAGTGAGGGCATTTTCGGAGTTGGCACATGCATTTTGAACTGCTTAACTAATTCTGTGGAAAGATGGCCAAACTTGTTGACAGAGTAGAGAGGAAGGCACGAGAACCAGAGTAAGTTTATTCCTTAAAGGAAGACTTGGAAGAATTTGCACTTGACCGGGTCATCGGCCAAGCTAGAATCCATTTGCCACTCATAGCGGTTTAGGAAAGCACAAAGTTCAAGGAATGTTTATGGCGACTGAAAAAATGAAAGAGGATATTTTTCCAAACCCTTTCAGCCCTTACATAACCCCAATCCTGAAATGGTTATGGGCTTAGCAACTAATTGTTACTACCAAAATGATCTTAGCACAGGGCGACAGTGAAGGGATGTCAAATGAATATAAGGAAAGGATGAAGAATTCCAGAGCAACTCAGGACAATACCCCCTCTGAAAAGACGGAGCTGGGAACCTACATAGCATCAACAAATGCTCATTCGACATATTCTACCTACCAGGAATTAATCGATGTAACACCAGCACATTGAAAGAGGAAAAGTATCGGGTCAGAGCATAAAGATAGCCCATCACTGACCCTTGAAAAACGGCCCCATAGGTGACAAAAGGGGACGCCTTCGTAAGTAACATGGGTTTAACCGAAACCTACGTTCCAGTTAGTCAAACTGAAGGGCTAAACCGAGACTCAAGCAAGGATACAGGCTACTTGTACTAATTCGCCTAGTACATGAACCATCAACGGTTCTAAATCGGCAGATGTGCATGTACATCATGAGGGCAGGCCCCTCCAAGTATCCATGATAAAGCCGAAAGCCAACATCCAAAAGGCACAATAAGAGACTGACAATTGGAGGCATTCAGCGAGAAGTTCGAAATGCCTCTGCAATCCGTCTTGGCAACAAGCTCCCTTCCACCTAGGGGAGGCCCAAATTCATCTAGAACCCTCGCTTCAGAGACTATAACTGGCACCACGAGGAGGACCGACAGCCAGATACCCGAGACCAAGGAAAATAGCGGCCAGCAGGAAACATTCAGGCCCAACACCCTACTAATAGAAAGACCCCGGATTCTTTATAAATAGGACCGTAGGAACTCCATAAAGGGGATGAATATTTTATTTCTCATTTTAATTCTTTTCTTCTCAAGAGGAGCAGATCATTAATTCTTGTAATATATCTACAAAACTATGAATGGATAATTTCGTATCTCACACATTTTTTGTGATTCGATAATCTTGATTGTGCCATAATGATGAAACAGGGGGTTAACACTAGTGTTCCTGATGAGAGGAACAACCAAGGTGCCCCAACGATAGAGGAAGAGGACTTTGTGGAAACACAAAGCCCCCTATTCCTCACCCCAGGGGTCTGCCATGATTGATCCACACTCTCATGCTGAGCCTAACACTTCCCATATATCGATGAAAGCAGATCGTCTGCAAATTCTTAGCCTAATACCTGTTGTGATTCAGGCTACTCTCTTGAGCGAATTTGACACAAGGGAATCACTGGAGTTAATGAATATAGCGATGTCATTATCCTTGAACTCGAGGGGACGTTAGCCTGTTTTCTTCTTATTGCAGTACATAATGTCGTCATTATGACTTAGAAATCATCAAATCCAAGAAACCATATGATTTCATGCTAAATAGCTTTCTCTAGGTCAAGTCAAAGTATCATTACACCATATGTGTGATATTCTCTCTCAGTGGGGGCGAAGTCGATGGCCATTAGGCTGAGAAAATCTGATGCCCCCGGGAGGGCGATTCAGCTTATGAACGCAAGCCTAGGATCATATCCCGATGATTCTGTGTCATGACAATGTTAAATGCCAGAAACGCAAATGTTACATACTATAATCCGGGTTTTGACAAAAAATGTCATTAACATTTTGGCGCTAGAAGGAGGGCCTGAACCTCCGAACATGTTGTTAATTTGTTAAAATTAATTTGGTGACTTTATTATTCCACTGTAGGAAAGATGAAGTTGAAGATATTGAAGGAACGAAACGAAGAGCTGCTTCCTAACGCCACCCTTGAAAGAGGTGAGGACCCAGCACTTAACACGAACAATAGCGAGAGAGAAGCCGTGCCCAATCCACAACAGCTACCGAACTCATACGCAATGGAAGATAACGTCACTCGAATCTTGTTCTTGGAAAAGCAACTCCAAAAAATGCAGGTTCAAGTCGACATTGTCCAGGTGCAGAAGTCCTCGAGGCTCACAAGATCTGGTTAGAGAGAGACAAATGAATCTTCAAAAATGAGGGCTCCCATTCAACATTCAGAAGGGAAAGGGAAGCCTAAAGCAACTTCTTCCAAGAAATATAAGTCTCATCTGAAGGGAGTAGATCATCAGGGGAATCAGTGTGAGCAGGAACAGTCTGGGAGCTCCACCTCTAAAATCTATGATCCTAAAAGAGAAAATTATGACAACACAGAAGCTTATATTAGAGAGGTCACTCAGAGGACCGTCAAGGACTTGCTGGGAAGCAAGGGGAAGAGAATCTAGGATGACAAGGTTAATGACAACGAAAGAGTAACACTGTTCATCGATGAGATTATGAACACCATATTACCATCAAGAGTTAAAGTTCCCACCATAAAATATCTAGGAACAACTGACCCCGACGATCATCTAATGGCTTTCGACAACCAGATGGATCTTTACAATGCTTCCGGAGCCGTCAGGTGTCGCCTCTTCCCAGTGACTTCCAAGGGGCAGTGACGAAGTGGTATCGCCAGTATAGGGAAAACATCATTTGCTCATGGAAACAATTCTCCTATGAATTCTCCACACAGTTCTCTAGGGGAGTCATCACCAACATCAAACAGAGACAAGTGGAGTCTCTAGGGGACTATCTGAAAAGGTTCAACATCGAAGCCTTAAAGGCCAAGGATATGAATGACCGCAACAAGCAGATCGCCGTACACTCAAGGTTGATTGAGAACACCCCCTTCTAGAAGGAGTTATATATCCATGGCTACAAAGACTTGCAAGATTTCCACTTCCAAGCCGACAATTTTATCTGCATGGATGAACTATACTTCACAAAGAGGAAGTTCGGGCCTCGAAGGGAAGGAGGAAGGTTGAACTCCAGACGAAAGCTCCCGGAATGGATTCAGAGGAGGTCGAGATGGGAAGATTCTAACACTAACTCGGTTGCCTTGAACAATCCCATCTGGTATGTGTATGCTGTTGCAAAAGAAAGGGTCAACTACTCCCCGTCTCGTTCAAAGTCAAAAATTGAACCGAACCTCATGTCAGCTGTAAATACTGCGAGTTCCATAAAACCAACGGGAACAAGGTAGACAAGTGCAAGTATTGAATGGGATTATCCAGAAACAAATATGAGAGGGACACCTAATGGAGTTTGTTTCAAATAAAGCGGTACTAGCTCAATGTATAGAAGGACATCAGAAGGTTTTGGTGAACACGATAGGAGTCACTACGGGGGAGAACAACCTGGATTTAGGGACTCCCGTAAACCAAAAAAATGTGATCCATGAGGGCCACACCCTGCCGGAAGCTGTCCAAAGGCCAGGAACCAATACGTGAAGGAAGCCTTAGAGGGAATCTTTTCCATCCAAGATGAAACATCATTGAAAAGTGCGCGTTATGCCCTCAAAATGCATAACCATGTGTTCTCCCCGGAAGAAATGTAGAAAGGGGTCCGTCACCTACATAACGACCCCCTCATGATAACGATGTAGATAGGGCTTCCGGTCGTTTCTAAAATATTGGTGGACACTGAAAGAACTGTCAATGTCGTTGCCAAGCACACCTTCGATCAGACCGGAATTTCTGAAAAGAAGCCAGAGCCTAACAACGAACAAATTTTCGGGTTCAACAACAATGGGTCGACTCTAGTGGGTCAAATCTACCTTTTGGTTCAAGTAGCATTGTCCCCTCTTCATAGGACCTTTGAAACTCTCTTCGTCATGATTGATCAGCCGTCCTATTACAACGTCTTCTTTGGACGACTGGGTTTAGAGGATATGGCTGCTTTCATCTCATCCATATATCTCATGTTAAAATTCCTGACCAAACAAAGATGGGGCACCATCCTGGGAGAACAGTTTAGCTCTCGCGAGTTGTACGTCGAAACGGTTGAATAATACAAAAGGGAGTATTCTTTGTATTTTGATTCTTCTACTAATTTTATGCCTTTTAATATGGGATTCTTACATCCCTCATTCGAAGCCAAGATAAAAATAAATAAGACTGACAAACGCGCTAATGGTAGGTACGCTTCTTTGACAAGGAAGAGGAAATGGCCCGACGAGGTAAACTCAACTGAAGAAGGTGAAATCATCACAGATTTGGACTCTAGAGGAGACAACGAAAGGTTAAAACCAATAGAAGAAGTAGAAGAAGCAAACGTTGATTTGAAAGATAAATCGAAGGTCATCAACATAGGGAAGAGGCTAACGGAACATTTCCAAGGCGATTTAATCCGTTTCCTACAACTCAATAAAGATGTTTTTGCCTACACCATTCAGACATGCATGGTACCGACCCTTCAATTATGAGCCACGCCTTAAACATCCAACCTTTGATAACCCTAGTTTGACAAAAGAAGAAGCAATATAATAGAGACCGGATATAGGCCTTTAAGAAGGAAGTCAAAGGTTGGTAAATAAAGGGTTCATCAGAGAGGTCCTTTACCCAAAATGGTTAGCCAATCCTGCGCTAATAAAGAAGTTCAATGGGAAGTGGAGGACGTGTGTCGATTACACGGACTTAAACAAAGCTTGTCCGAAAGATTGTTACCCTCTCCCACAGATCGATCGGTCGGTTGATGCCACAAGTGGTCACAAGATACTGTCCCCTATGGGCGCTTATTGGAGGTACAACCAGATCCCTATGCACAAACACGACGAGGAACACACAAGCTTTATCACCTATTAGGGAACATTTTGTTATAAAGTAATGCCCTTCGGTTTGAGGAATGCAGGGGAAACATACCAACGGCTGGTAAACAGAATGTTCAAAGAGCAGATAGGGTGCAATATGGATGTATATGTGGATGACATGCTAGTGAAGTCCACCAAAACAGAGGATCATCTAAAGGATCTGAAAGAAATGTTTGGTGTCTTGAGACGTTACCAGATGAAGATAAACCCTCAAAAATGTTCCTTTGGAGTTCAATTGGGGAAGTTTTCGGGGTATGTGGTAAACGAGCAAGAAATTGAAGCTAGCCCCAACCAAATACAAGCCATTAAAGACATGGAGGAACCTAAAACCAGCAAGGAAGTCATGAGCCTAAACGGGAAGGTAGAGGCACTCAGCAGGTTCATTTCTAAAGCTACCGATAAATGTGTTAATTTCTTCGATGTCATAAAGAAAAAGAAGAATTTCGAATGGAACGAGGAATGCAGGACGGCACTCCAGGAATTAAAAGTTTGTATGGGGATGCCTCCGATTTTTTCCTGTCCCGAGAAGAGAGAAGATCTATACCTATGCATGGTTGTCTCCAAACATGCAATAAGCTCAGTCCTGGTAAGAAATAATAATGGGACTCAACATCCCCTCAACTATGTTAGCCGAAGGCTAAAGGATGCAGAAACCCGATACCCTGTCATAGAGAAACTAGCGTATTCATTGCTTAATCCTCACTGCACGAAAGCCCATAGGTTATTTCCAGGCTCACCCTATTGAAGTTTTAACTAGCTTTCCGCTCAAACAAGTGTTCATCAAACCGAAAACCTCGGGGAGGTTAATTAATTGGGATATTGAGCATAGCCAATACAAAATTGTGTTCTGTCCTCATACAGCAATCAAAGGGGAGGCTCTCGCACATTTCATGAACGAGTGCACAAACTTCATTTTAGAATAGTCGATTAAGGAAAACGACTCAAAAACCATATGGAAACTATTTACGGATGGAGCTTCCAAAGAGCAAGGTGCAGGGGCAGGTTACATTATAATCACCCTCGATGGACACCGCTTGCACTATGCCATGAAGTTAGGATTCCCGAGAACCAACAATGTGGCTTAGTACGAATCCATGATAGCTGGTTTGAATCTGGCATTACAGTTGAAGATATCAGGGATAGAAATCTTCAGCGATTCACAATTAATGTTAAACCAAATAAAATAGACATATCAAACCAAGGACAAGCAGCTCATCTTATGCATGAAGAGGATAATAAAGATGCTTACCCTATTTGGGACTTCTCAGTTCATCAAATACCCCACGGGAAAAATACCCTAGCGGATTCGTTAGCCAAATTAGCCAGCTCCCGAGGAGCCCTCGATGCCCAAATAGTACCGGTAGGATATCAGGAAATACCCAGCATCGACCAGGAAGGCTCGGAAGTGGGATGAGAGTTATTGGTTTTGACTGGATCCCAAGCCCAGAGAAGGGGAGACAAAGAAGACCAAATGGAAACTCTGAGTGGGAGTCCCCCATAACGGGAACACATAATCAACAAGAAACTACGTGGATGACTCCCATAGTGGACTACCTCCTAAGAGGGATGTTACCCCTTAGTAAGCAAGACGCAAGAAGATAAAACATGAACCTCCCACATTCACGGACATAGATGGCGTACTCTATTAGAAGGGACATTCACTTCCTTATTTAAGGTGTGTAGGTTTCAAAGATGGACATAGCCTATTAAAAGAAGATCATGAAGGACGATGTAGGGACCATTCCAGCGTAGTTAAGTTGGCCAAAAGGGTCATGCGACAAGGTTATTATTGGCCGCGGATGGTTAGTCAAGCGTTTGAGTACCTCAAGAGATGCGATAAATGTCAGAAGTACTCTATGGTGCCACGACTTCCTCCCAACGACCTAACAACTATATCTAGCCCCTGGCCTTTCGATATATGAAGGATAGATTTAATTGGACCCTTAACTCTCACCAAGGACGGAGCTAAATATGCCGTAGTAGCTATCGAATACTTCACCAAGTGGGTGGAGGTGGAGCCCTTTCCGATTATCACATCAAAAAAGGTATTAAGATTCGAAATAAAGATTATTGTTACCCTCTTCGGAATCCCTCATAAGATCATATCGGACAACGGAACACAATTCGAGAGCGAAGAGTTCACCCGATTATGTGAGAAAAATGGAATCATCAAAAGTTTATCCTTAATAGCCCACCAGAAAGCTAACGGAGATGTGGAAGCCACAAATAAGACCACTAAGGCAATCGTTAAGAAATGCCTAAATCAGGCAAAAGGGAATTGGGTGGAGGAGTTGCCTCTAGTGTTATGGGCATACAGAACTGCTATAAAAACAGCTACGGGACACACCCCCTTTTCCGTGACATATGGATGCAAAGCTATGCTTCCGGTTGAGGTAAAAATTCCATCACATAGAAGTGTAGCATACGCATTTGACCATAACCATGGGTTAAGAAAGGAATCACTAGACTTGATACAGGGACTAAGGGATGAAGCTATAATCAGGACTGCCGAATACCAAAGAACGATCACGAAATATTACAATTTGAAGGTTAGAGCTAGGACCTTCACTAAGGGAGAATTAGTACTACAAAGAGTAATGGCTAACCCCAAGAATCCAGTAGACGGTCCTCTTGGTGCAAATTGGGAAGGAGCCCTAATTGTCCATCAAGAATTCATACCCGGTACCTATCGGCCATGTAGACCCAACGGTGATCTTGTTCTAAGAACATGGAACCCAGAACATTCGAGTCCATATTTCCCAACCGTAAAAGAATAAAGGACAAGATCTTTATCCTAAGAAATCATCATAAAACCAGGGGAATGGACACCCTCCTAGTAGCTCGAGAGAAACACAAAAGAGGTCGAGCTGAAAAAAAAGGATTCAATCCCTTGTCATTGCCAAACTGGCCGGGGCGAGGCATCCCCCGGAGGTGGATGATTGTGTTAGTCTTTCTCCATGCCTAAATCGGAGAGGGCATGGTTAAAGCATCGACATCATAAGGTGTCGTTTCACACAAGAGATGGTCGTGGTGGTGCATCTAAAAATTAGCACTCCCTGCCTCTGCTTGCAAAAGAGTATGCCTGCCTCTACTAGAACTAAGCACGTCCTACCTCTGCTTATGTTCCGTGTTACCCGCAAAAGGGAGCGCAAACCCCTATCATCGCCTAGGATGGTCAGGATAAGGCATCCTTTGGAGGGGGTGGCATGTAAGCCTCTATTAGTGCATACGATGGCCCATATAGAGCGTCAAAAGAATAAACCTTTGTTATGTACCTGCGATGGCCCCGTCTAAGTTTCTAAGCCCTTATCATCATCTATGATGGTCAGGATAAGGTAACTCCTGGAGGGAGGTCGGGTAAGTCCTTGGGCCCTACTTGTGGACAAGCTATCCAAGCGCTCCGGATGCACAGGCCCGAAGTGTGGCCAACAAAGCACGTACATCCTCTGCTTTGACATCAAAAGCCCAAGGGGAGGCTCAAGAAGCACGTACGACCTGTGCATCCCAAATCAAATCTGAAGGGGATACTCACATCATTAACACCGGGAAGTAGTTCCGGTCCTCTAAACTAATATCCGAATCTGGGTCGATTCGGCGCTCTCCCAATATCGGAAGGGAGTCCCGGTCCTCAATACTAATACCTGAATCTGGGTCGATTCGGCGCTTTAGCAATACCGGAAGGGAGTTACGGTCCTCAATACTTATACCCGAATATGGGTCGATTCGGCGCTTTCTCAATACCAGAAGGGTTTCCGGTCCTTAATCTTTAAAATACCCGAATCTAGGTGGATTCGGCTCTTCAGTAATACCGGAGGGTTTTACGGTCCTTTATCCTTAAAATATCCGAATCTGGGTAGATTCGGCTCTTCAGTAATACTGGAAGGTTTTCCGGTCCTTAATCTTTAATGTAACGACCCGGGGGTTTCGCGATCCTGAGTACCCGACATAAACTCAATGTCGACTATTCAAGCATCGGAAATACCGGATAGTCCAAGAAAGAAATTAGAGGGTGAGGATAGATAAGATAGAACTAATAGAATAGAAGAAGAAGAAGAACCCATCAACATCAGAGTAATACGAATCTCACAGCGGCATGAATAAAATATAATATACAACATAACTTGAAATCGAAAGCAGTGTAAATATATCAGAGTACAACACTTACATCATAGCGGAAATAACAATAGTTTTATAATCCTGAAGCCTCCTGCTCCAAGCTCTTCACGCATACCTGTAATCCTGACTGCTTGACTGCCCGTACAAATTTGGGCACCCAAGAGTTTAGGGAAAACAAACAAAATAAACTCTGGGTCAGTCATGGGACTGGTGTGAGTAAACTCAAATCATTTGGTTTAACTTTCCAAAATCCTTTTCAAAATGAAATGGTAATCGTAAGACCAACCCACACATAAACACGGACGGCTTTTACCTTACGATAACCCAAAACACTTGTGGAAATCATATATTATCTGATATTATAATAATGTCTAATCACAAGTAATTAACAATCTAGTAGAACGCTTGCATCTCACGCTCTACATATATAGTATACAATCGAACTTGCTGGCACTTATTGGAGATTTGATTCAAACTTGACAAGGTATGGGACCACCTTCCGAACGTGTATCTCTAGAGGCAAATACACTGGGTTCAACAAGAACATCTTGCAACCCGGCCCACACATGACCGACCACTCATTTCGCTTGAGTGTATCGAATGTATATCACCAACAGTTGGGATCAGCAACCGTCTCCCGATAAGGGACAGCATCGATAGATTTAAGAAAAAAGGAATTTCTCTAGATAGGTGATCATACATCCTAATGGGTGCGACCCACATATCCATGCTGCCTGCCCGATTTTTGTCCTTTCCTGGTTGATGAGGCTTGAGGTCATAACGTATCTTTTGACAGATCCCACCTCTATTACTTTGAATGCCACATCGTCATACCCGCCAAATCACAAATTGATTTCACCAAAAATACCACGGGTATAAAGCTAAGAGAAACGAATTCCTCCGCCACCAAACGTAAGTACGTTTGAAGAGATCAACTTACGCGATCCTTTGAATATACTCTGTCAGACACTCGTCCATTCACGTTTGCCCTGGGACTGGACAAACCGAAGTCACTATTCTGTAAACAGGATAGCCCTTGCATAACTCCGTCTTCAATATTTTCAGCATACTCGTTTCGCAATGCTTATGCCAATACGGAGTGGTTCTCTGGATAATAATCCAACCGGTCTCTCCATATTAACAACGTAAAATGGTCCAAAACTTTGATAGTCGGTGAGTTAACTATCAAATGAAAACATGTCGGTGTGCAAACAACGATATTATTTCCAGATGGAATTTCTATCGGTCAATCATCATTTCATTCTTTCGTTCATTTCCCTATTACTGTTGTTTAATGTTTCTTATTCACTATATTTAGAAAATATGTATCATTATCCTTGGAAAACATTTCCATCTCTTGTTTCTATATTCAGAAAACAATTCTGCTTCTCATTTGGAAAACATTTCCAAATCTCTTTCATTTGATTTAACAGATGTTTGAATAAACATCACTATGCCAACACAAACCCTTACACTTTTTAACTAAATTCACTTAACCAATTCCACTCTCGGACCTTATCCACTTCTTAGTTAAAACTGAAGTCAATCAAGTTGGGGTATAATTACCTCTCAGACCTTAACTGAACGACATTTCTAACTTCGAAATAGACAAAGTTCAACTTTCCAATCTTTTAACACACTCCCTTACATTGCTCTCGGATTCGATTTGTGAATCCACTTCTTTATCAGAAATCACTTGATTATAACAATGGTGTTATAATTCCCTGCATCCGAAATATTATAACTTTAATATGGCTTTCACTTTCTAACTCGAATAAATAAACGAACAACTAATTTATTAACTACTATTCGGCTAACTCTAATCTACAACCCTTATTCTATTAAGTCTTACTGGATTAATTCTTATTCGGATAACTTGGTTTTGATTAACTTCTCTTGATTTAACTCAATCTGACCAACTTACTTGATCAGCTCGACTTGACTAACTCACTTAATTAACTCGACTTATTTAACTCAACTTGACAAACTTGACTTAATTACTTTTATTAATTTATTGATATTTGATTTAACACAATTCGCTCGACTCTAGATCGCAGCGATCACAATGGTTACGCCTGATTCCCTCAGGAAACATCCGTCCGCCTTAGGCTATCGGCAGCCCTGCGAATTTCGCTAGCAGTCGTGCTTACTGATAACTTATCTTAAATGACTACTTCTGTTTAACTCTATCTCGAATAACTAAATTCGAGCAAATCTAATTGAATAACTAATATTCAATAAACTTCCTATCGAATAAACTGATATTCGATAACTTTACTTCAAATAACTCTTATTCGATAAATTCTCCTTCGTCCTTATTCAGTTTTAAACATCGATGTGGAAATCGATTTTTACTTCTCTATATAAGTCTTGACTTATATACTCTATTTATCCAAAGATAAATAACTAAATTAATTTATAAAACTTTATTTATAAATTAACCTTCTCACTTTATCTGTTAAAACAGATCTCTCTTAAATTCTCACTTTGAATTCATATTCTGTTTACCCGTGTGCGAAGCACGGGCCTAAATTCTTCCTAGTGTAAAATTCTTCTTTATTACACTTTTATCCATTTCCAAGTACTTCATTATTCTATTAAATTTCTAAATAAATAATTACTTTTCATAACTCAGTTTATTTTCTAGATAAATATCTCTTTTCCTATTTCATTTGAAAATGTTTACAAATATTCTCTTATTATTTCTATTTGTAATTGTTTTACAAATATTCCACTTTCTATTTTATTTGTAAATGATTTACAAATATTTCTCTTTTCCATATATTTTTATTTGCAAATGATTTGCAATATTTCCCTATTCCTTATTTCTTCCAATAATTTCCTTTATATTGATTTACAAATATATTTTTCCTCTACATTGGTTTACCAATATTTTTCCTTTATTTTGATTTTACAAATATGATTTTTCCTTTATAAACCCTTTTCCCCTTTATATATAAAATCCGTTGTTTTTATATAAATAATCTAATTTCAAATATATTTTGAAAATCTCCCTTTTCACTTTCTCGTATCACTTACGGTGTAAAAATATCCAATCAAAATGATCGGTCGCCATCCAAACACACAGAATCAATAACGGATGATATAACACATCATATATCAAAATATATGAAAAGCGGTAAATAAATGTTGAGGAACCCAGTTGGGTCCCTCCGACCTGTTTCCCTGCATCCACAGATGTCAGTTAACATAAATAACATGAGTATAAAATATTCTGGTAAACAGAATCAATATTTCGATACGATTTATATATATCGTTATCGATAATTTCAATCAACTGACTAGCAGTTCAACCAAACAGTCAACACACAGCAATTCAACCAATATTTGTCAATTCTAAAAATGTTTATAAAAATATAAAATTTTCAGAGTTAGTGAGAATTACTCACATTGGATGGTGATTGTTAAATAACGATATTCGTTCGTTGACTTGATTCCGACGTTTAATTTCACCATAAATCCGAACGAGCTCCAATCCACTTGCGATCAGCTTCATTGTGAAGCTCTCGTCCATACGGTCCCGACGCAACTCACGGTTCGTCAATCTGATATAGTATGATCAAGTCATGATATTCTGAAGTTAATATATATATATAAATTAAAATAAAACCTAATTGATTTCCATTGGGCTTTACCCAATTTCCTAAGGCCCGTCTCCCTCTTCTAATCACCAGGCCCGGTTACCCATCTTCTTCCCCAACGAAGAACACGCTGCTCCTCCGATTTCCATTACCACGCTTTTAACCTTCCACGGCTCCTTTCTTCCTTCATTTAAAATCTCAACAAAATATCGAAAATTCTTCTTTTTGAAAACGCTACTCCTCCATACAATTTTCAATTATCTCGGTCATATCCTTCCATCGCGAGTTCAGCGGCCTCACGCACCCCGTACAGATTCTATCGACATAAATTTTGGTCGAATACCACCAAAAATCCCAGATTGATGTTAAATCCAACACCGAACTCAAATCCAACGTCAAAACGAGCTAAAACTTCATGTACTTCGTGCCACGTCGAACCCTAGCTCCGCTCGCTTAGAACAGCGAACCCAAAGACAACGTTGAACTCAACGAAACCACCACGGTGCGAAGCTCGGGCCAAATGGAGATGAACGAACCCGGTTTCAGCATTTATGGAATTTTATATGATTTGTATTGATTTTTGAAAGGAGAACTCTCCTAATGATTTATTTCCTGTGGTGGCGGCTATTTTTCCTTGACCGTGGAATGAGGTCAACTAGGTTAGGGAAGTGTTTGAGGTATATATAGGATAGAAATATATTTTTTTAACTTGATTATTTAATTTATTTTTTAAGCTATCGCTATTTTTACTTGTCCTCTAAAGTTCCTGTGATCACATACGATCCCAAAAAATCAAGAAAATTGACATGCAACTAGAGTTTGACATTACGGACCCAACGAAACTGGTTTCGTCGAATTCCGACTCCGTCTGCTCACACAGTGTATTTTTAAAGGTCAAAATACTGACTGTTTTTCACTCTCAAAATCCGTACGACCACATACGGACTCTAAAAATCACGAAACTTGACATCTAGCAATAATTTAACATTGCGGATCCAAAAAAATTAGTTTCGTCGAATTCCGAGGTCCTTTGCAAAACTGACAATTTTTAAAGCCCAAAATAGCCCTTTTAAATATATAAATATATTTAAAAATAATTAAATTAAGTATTTAAAAATAAATATTATCGTATATATTCACAGTAGAAAATCATACAGCTTCATATCGGGTTTCATAACTCGATATTCAAATTCCGGTGTTAAAACCAGTATTCAGTTTATATTGAAAATCCATTTATAACGTAAATAAAGCGTTGCAAATTATAAAGGAATTCCATAGCGACTTTTCTAAATTTTGATTTGGACATAAATAAAAATCTACACGACGAAATCCCGATTTTTCTCTTCCATTAGAAAAATATACTTCACCAGCTCCATGCGTTTCTTATTTCACTGAAATCCGGCTTAAAACGGCTTCTGTATACTCGTTTAAAGTTTGAATCGCCCAATTACGAACTGCAGCGCCATTTCGAGCTCGTTTATAAATTATTCGTTCAAATGGTGTTTATAAAAATATTCGTCAATATAATTCCATATAAACTGAATTATATATATTGAATTGTCCAATTCATATAATATTGTCGATTCACCATTTCTGATAAATTCAGAAATTAAATATATTTTACTACATTATTTATTTTAATTAAATATTCGATAAAATTGAATTAATGACCATTAAATCCCCTAAATCACTATATAAATAAATAAATAAATTATTATATAGCTGAAAATGCGGGTCGTTACATTCTTCGCCCCTTAAAATAATTTCGTCCTCAAAATTGCTAAGGTAGAGAACAACCCTATTAACTGGTTTCGAATTATTCGTTTACTTCTTTAATTTCAGTTTTCAACTGAATTAATTCCTTTCAATTAAATTATTAATTTATTCCAATTAACGAAAATTTTCAAAAATTCTGAAAATTTTCTAACACCTGAAATTTTCTGAAAAATTTCGCCAGCACCTCCTTTGTACTGGGAGCATCGGGAAAATCCCCAAACCACCACACAGGCCTCTCCAATCCAACAGAAAATCAAACAGCCAAGTGGATTGCCCAACAGGCTCATAAATCTCATCAACTCATATGAATATAAATGTGTACCTTTTTGTCGGCATTCAATCCTGCTATCAATTTAGCATATACCAATATCATCCCAATCAAACTTCAATCATTTTTATCTTCATCACAACCATTCGCTTAACCAAGCCAAATTCCAATCAAACGGCAATTCCAGTCTCAATTCAAATTCTTGCTTGACAATTCATTTCTATTCTAGATTATCTCTAATCCAGTCCAATTCTACTTAATACCATTTTATTTCAATTCAATTCAACTACCACTGAACTGGTTTCAATTCAATTTCAAATTTGCTTTCACAAATTTCTATTTAATTTGTGTTTATTTCAAACAATATGTTTCTGGGAGTTTCAAATAGCTTAGCCTTTTCCAAAAATCAAATTATTCATTTGGAATATCAAAACAACTTGTTTTCTCAAAACAATTCAAAAACAAAATCTTTGGTAGCAATCCGTCACTTACAAACTCGAAAATGAACACCGATGATGTCCGGATCATCATCGGAATCTATTTTCCAGCTATCGAAGTGAGTTCAGTACTATGTCCCTTTCAAAACCATTTCTAAACACTTTCATTTTGGAATCCATTTCAAAATATCCCTTCCAATGCTTGTAACAAAATTAAAATCTCCCAGGATTTTAAAATTCATATATATTTAACCTAGATTCATTTACACATACTTTTTCACATTTCCAGAATTTTGATTTCATTTCTGATTTAAATTCAGATTTAATTCATCTGATTTCATATATTTCACTTATATGAATTCTGATTGGTTATTTACATAATCATTTCACATTTTATAATCTTATTCGACTAATATAACAACTAACACATCCAATATACAATAATACTTCAAATATCTATACTTTGCTTATATCAAAATACAATTTGGGTAAAATTATTTCATTTACCCTTTTTCAAAACATACTGTGTCGGTCCATCGTATTCAAGCGTTTAGAAACCCCTATCGATACAGCGGATCAAACTGATCAACCAGAATTCATAAACAACTCAACCAATAAATCTCCACGGTATAAAAATCATTTTATATCAAATAACAAATACGTTCACTCGTATATATACACACAAACTCAATCTAGGGTATTGCTAACCCCATCTCTACTGAGTCACGCCACAGAGCCAAGGTAATACTTAACCTTCAGCCCTGATACCACTGTAACGACCCGAGGGTTTCGCGATCCTGAGTACCCGACATAAACTCAATGTCGACTATTCAAGCATCGGAAATACCGGATAGTCCAAGAAAGAAATTAGAGGGTGAGGATAGATAAGATAGAACTAATAGAATAGAAGAAGAAGAAGAACCCATCAACATCAGAGTAATACGAATCTCACAGCGGCATGAATAAAATATAATATACAACATAACTTGAAATCGAAAGCAGTGTAAATATATCAGAGTACAACACTTACATCATAGCGGAAATAACAATAGTTTTATAATCCTGAAGCCTCCTGCTCCAAGCTCTTCATGCATACCTATAATCCTGACTACTTGACTGCCCGTACAAATTTGGGCACCCAAGAGTTTAGGGAAAACAAACAAAATAAACTCTGGGTCAGTCATGAGACTGGTGTGAGTAAACTCAAATCATTTGGTTTAACTTTCCAAAATCCTTTTCAAAATGAAATGGTAATCGTAAGACCAACCCACACATAAACACGGACGGCTTTTACCTTACGATAACCCAAAACACTTGTGGAAATCATATATTATCTGATATTATAATAATGTCTAATCACAAGTAATTAACAATCTAGTAGAACGCTTGCATCTCACGCTCTACATATATAGTATACAATCGAACTTGCTGGCACTTATTGGAGATTGGATTCAAACTTGACAAGGTATGGGACCACCTTCCGAACGTGTATCTCTAGAGGCAAATACACTGGGTTCAACAAGAACATCTTGCAACCCGGCCCACACATGACCGACCACTCATTTCGCTTGAGTGTATCGAATGTATATCACCAACGGTTGGGATCAGCAACCGTCTCCCGATAAGGGACAGCATCGATAGATTTAAGAAAAAAGGAATTTCTCTAGATAGGTGATCATACATCCTAATGGGTGCGACCCACATATCCATGCTGCCTGCCCGATTTTTGTCCTTTCCTGGTTGATGAGGCTTGAGGTCATAACGTATCTTTTGACAGATCCCACCTCTGTTACTTTGAATGCCACATCGTCATACCCGCCAAATCACAAATTGATTTCACCAAAAATACCACGGGTATAAAGCTAAGAGAAACGAATTCCTCCGCCACCAAACATAAGTACGTTTGAAGAGATCAACTTACGCGATCCTTTGAATATACTCTGTCAGACACTCGTCCATTCACGTTTGCCCTGGGACTGGACAAACCGAAGGCACTATTCTGTAAACAGGATAGCCCTTGCATAACTCCGTCTTCAATATTTTCAGCATACTCGTTTCGCAATGCTTATGCCAATACGGAGTGGTTCTCTGGATAATAATCCAACCGGTCTCTCCATATTAAAAACGTAAAATGGTCCAAAACTTTGATAGTCGGTGAGTTAACTATCAAATGAAAACATGTCGGTGTGCAAACAACGATATTATTTCCAGATGGAATTTCTATCGGTCAATCATCATTTCATTCATTCGTTCATTTCCCTATTCCTGTTGTTTAATGTTTCTTATTCACTATATTTAGAAAATATGTATCATTATCCTTGGAAAACATTTCCATCTCTTGTTTCTATATTCAGAAAACAATTCTGCTTCTCATTTGGAAAACATTTCCAAATCTCTTTCATTTGATTTAACAGATGTTTGAATAAACATCACTATGCCAACACAAACCCTTACACTTTTTAACTAAATTCACTTAACCAATTCCACTCTCGGACCTTATCCACTTCTTAGTTAAAACTGAAGTCAATCAAGTTGGGGTATAATTACCTCTCAGACCTTAACTGAACGACATTTCTAACTTCGAAATAGACAAAGTTCAACTTTCCAATCTTTTAACACACTCCCTTACATTGCTCTCGGATTCGATTTGTGAATCCACTTCTTTATCAGAAATCACTTGATTATAACAATGGTGTTATAATTCCCTGCATCCGAAATATTATAACTTTAATATGGCTTTCACTTTCTAACTCGAATAAATAAACGAACAACTAATTTATTAACTACTATTCGGCTAACTCTAATCTACAACCCTTATTCTATTAAGTCTTACTGGATTAATTCTTATTCGGATAACTTGGTTTTGATTAACTTCTCTTGATTTAACTCAATCTGACCAACTTACTTGATCAGCTCGACTTGACTAACTCACTTAATTAACTCGACTTATTTAACTCAACTTGACAAACTTGACTTAATTACTTTTATTAATTTATTGATATTTGATTTAACACAATTCGCTCGACTCTAGATCGCAGCGATCACAATGGTTACGCCTGATTCCCTCAGGAAACATCCGTCCGCCTTAGGCTATCGGCAGCCCTGCGAATTTCGCTAGCAGTCGTGCTTACTGATAACTTATCTTAAATGACTACTTCTGTTTAACTCTATCTCGAATAACTAAATTCGAGCAAATCTAATTGAATAACTAATATTCAATAAACTTCCTATCGAATAAACTGATATTCGATAACTTTACTTCAAATAACTCTTATTCGATAAATTCTCCTTCGTCCTTATTCAGTTTCAAACATCGATGTGGAAATCGATTTTTACTTCTCTATATAAGTCTTGACTTATATACTCTATTTATCCAAAGATAAATAACTAAATTAATTTATAAAACTTTATTTATAAATTAACCTTCTCACTTTATCTGTTAAAACAGATCTCTCTTAAATTCTCACTTTGAATTCATATTCTGTTTACCCGTGTGCGAAGCACGGGCCTAAATTCTTCCTAGTGTAAAATTCTTCTTTATTACACTTTTATCCATTTCCAAGTACTTCATTATTCTATTAAATTTCTAAATAAATAATTACTTTTCATAACTCAGTTTATTTTCTAGATAAATATCTCTTTTCCTATTTCATTTGAAAATGTTTACAAATATTCTCTTATTATTTCTATTTGTAATTGTTTTACAAATATTCCACTTTCTATTTTATTTGTAAATGATTTACAAATATTTCTCTTTTCCATATATTTTTATTTGCAAATGATTTGCAATATTTCCCTATTCCTTATTTCTTCCAATAATTTCCTTTATATTGATTTACAAATATATTTTTCCTCTACATTGGTTTACCAATATTTTTCCTTTATTTTGATTTTACAAATATGATTTTTCCTTTATAAACCCTTTTCCCCTTTATATATAAAATCCGTTGTTTTTATATAAATAATCTAATTTCAAATATATTTTGAAAATCTCCCTTTTCACTTTCTCGTATCACTTACGGTGTAAAAATATCCAATCAAAATGATCGGTCGTCATCCAAACACACAGAATCAATAACGGATGATATAACACATCATATATCAAAATATATGAAAAGCGGTAAATAAATGTTGAGGAACCCAGTTGGGTCCCTCCGACCTGTTTCCCTGCATCCACAGATGTCAGTTAACATAAATAACATGAGTATAAAATATTCTGGTAAACAGAATCAATATTTCGATACGATTTATATATATCGTTATCGATAATTTCAATCAACTGACTAGCAGTTCAACCAAACAGTCAACACACAGCAATTCAACCAATATTTGTCAATTCTAAAAATGTTTATAAAAATATAAAATTTTCAGAGTTAGTGAGAATTACTCACATTGGATGGTGATTGTTAAATAACGATATTCGTTCGTTGACTTGATTCCGACGTTTAATTTCACCATAAATCCGAACGAGCTCCAATCCACTTGCGTTCAGCTTCATTGTGAAGCTCTCGTCCATACGGTCCCGACGCAACTCACAGTTCGTCAATCTGATATAGTATGATCAAGTCATGATATTCTGAAGTTAATATATATATATATATATATATAAATTAAAATAAAACCTAATTGATTTCCATTGGGCTTTACCCAATTTCCTAAGGCCCGTCTCCCTCTTCTAATCACCAGGCCCGGTTGCCCATCTTCTTCCCCAACGAAGAACACGCTGCTCCTCCGATTTCCATTACCACGCTTTTAACCTTCCACGGCTCCTTTCTTCCTTCATTTAAAATCTCAACAAAATATCGAAAATTCTTCTTTTTGAAAACGCTACTCCTCCATACAATTTTCAATTATCTCGGTCATATCCTTCCATCGCGAGTTCAGCGGCCTCACGCACCCCGTACAGTTTCTATCGACACAAATTTTGGTCGAATACCACCAAAAATCCCAGATTGATGTTAAATCCAACACCGAACTCAAATCCAACGTCAAAACGAGCTAAAACTTCATGTACTTCGTGCCACGTCGAACCCTAGCTCCGCTCGCTTAGAACAGCGAACCCAAAGACAACGTTGAACTCAACGAAACCACCACGGTGCGAAGCTCTGGCCAAATGGAGATGAACGAACCCGGTTTCAGCATTTATGGAATTTTATATGATTTGTATTGACTTTTGAAAGGAGAACTCTCCTAATGATTTATTTCCTGTCGTGGCGGCTATTTTTCCTTGACCGTGGAATGAGGTCAACTAGGTTAGGGAAGTGTTTGAGGTATATATAGGATAGAAATATATTTTTTTAACTCGATTATTTAATTTATTTTTTAAGCTATCGCTATTTTTACTTGTCCTCTAAAATTCCTGTGATCACATACGATCCCAAAAAATCAAGAAAATTGACATGCAACTAGAGTTCGACATTACGGACCCAACGAAACTGGTTTCGTCGAATTCCGACTCCGTCTGCTCACACAGCGTATTTTTAAAGGTCAAAATACTGACTGTTTTTCACTCTCAAAATCCATACGACCACATACGGACTCTAAAAATCACGAAACTTGACATCTAGCAATAATTTAACATTGCGGATCCAAAAAAATTAGTTTCGTCGAATTCCGAGGTCGTTTGCAAAACTGACAATTTTTAAAGCCCAAAATAGCCCTTTTAAATATATAAATATATTTAAAAATAATTAAATTAAGTATTTAAAAATAAATATTATCGTATATATTCACAGTAGAAAATTATACAGCTTCATATCGGGTTTCATAACTCGATATTCAAATTCCAGTGTTAAACCAGTATTCAGTTTATATTGGAAATCCGTTTATAACGTAAATAAAGCGTTGCAAATTATAAAGGAATTCCATAGCGACTTTTCTAAATTTTGATTTGGACATAAATAAAAATATACACGACGAAATCCCGACTTTTCTCTTCCATTAGAAAAATATACTTCACCCGCTCCACGCGTTTCTTGTTTCACTGAAATCCGGCTTAAAACGGCTTCTGTATACTCGTTTAAAGTTTGAATCGCCCAATTACGAACTGCAGCGCCATTTCGAGCTCGTTTATAAATTATTCGTTCAAATGGCGTTTATAAATATATTCGTCAATATAATTCCATATAAACTGAATTATATATATTGAATTGTCCAATTCATATAATATTGTCGATTCACCATTTCTGATAAATTCAGAAATTAAATATATTTTACTACATTATTTATTTTAATTAAATATTCGATAAAATTGAATTAATGACCATTAAATCCCCTAAATCACTATATAAATAAATAAATTATTATATAGCTGAAAATGCGGGTTGTTACATTTAAAATACCCGAGTCTAGGTGGATTCGGCTCTTCAGTAATACCGGAAGGGCTTCCGGTCCTTAATCTTTAAAATACCTGAATCTGAGGGGGTTCGGCTCTTCGGTAATACAGGAGGTGTTTCTGGTACTTAATCTTTAAAATACCCTAATCTAGGTGGATTCGACTCTTTGGTAATATCGGAGGGGTTTCCGGTCCTTAATCTTTAAAATACCCGAATATGCGTGGATTCGACTCTTCAGTAATACCCGAAAGTTTTCCGATCCTTAATCTTTAAAATACCCGAATTTGGGTGGATTCGGCTCTTCAGTAATACTGAAATGGTTTCTGGTCCTTAATCTTTAAAATACCCGAATCTGGGTGGATTCGGCTGTTCAGTAATACCGAAAAGGTTTCCAGTCCTTAATCTTTAAAACAACCGAATCTTGGTGGCTTCGAATCTTCATTAATACCAGAAAGGTTTCTAGTCTTTAACCTTTGAGACACCCTAATCTGGGTTGATTCGGTTATACCTAAATGTCGGAAGGGTCCCTGACTTCCGACCTATAGGTATCCAAATCTGGGCCTGAATCTAGGTTAATTCATTTCTCCACGAGGATCTGAAAGTGAATTTCTTCGGAAGGACCTATGTTGTAACTTAGAATTGGAAAGTAATTGGTAAACAAATAGGAGAAAGCCTGGAAAAAGAAGCTTGACTTGGAAAGTCAATGACACCCCTTCACTAGGGGGGCAAATGTTACTACCAAAATGATCTTAGCACAGGACAATAGTGAAGGGATGTCAAATGAATATAAGGAAGTGATGAAGAATTCGTGAGCAACTCAGGCCAATACCCAGGAGCCGGAATCCTACAGAGCATCAACAAAGGCTAATCCGACATATTCTACCTGCCAGGAATTAACCGATGTAACACCAACACATCGAAAGAGGAAGAGTATCGGGTCAGAGCATAAAGATGGGTCATAACCGACCCATGAAAGACGGACCTATAGGTGATGAAAGGGGTTGCCTTCATAAGTAATATGGGTATCATCGAAAGCTACGTTCCAGTGAGTCAAACCGAAGGGCTAAACCGAGAATCAAACAAGGATACATGCTACATACACTAATTCTCCTAGCACCTGAACCGTCAATGGTTCTAAATCGGCAGATGTATATGTACACCATGAAGGATGGCCCCTCTAAGTACCCACGATAAAGCTGAAAGAAAGCCTACATCCGAAAGCCCATGATTAGTGACCGACACTTGGAGGCATCCGACGAGAAATTCGAAACTCCTCAGCAATCCTTCTTGACAACAATCTCCCTTCCACCTAGGGGAGGTGCCAATTCATCTGGAACCCTCACTTCGAAGACTATAACTGGCACCATGAGGAGGACCGACAACCAGATACCCGAGACCAAGGAAAATAGCGGGCAACAGGAACCATTCAGGCCCAATACCCTACTGATATAAAGACGCCGAATTCACTATAAATAGGACCCCAGGAACTTAAGGGATGCATATTTTATTTCTCATTTCAATTCTTTTCTTCTTAAGAGGAGCGTATCATCAATTCTTGTAATATATCTACAAAACAATGAACGGAGAATTCTGGATCTCACGCATTTTTTGCGATTCGATAATCTTGATTGTGCCATAATGATGAAACCGGGAGTTAACACTAATGTTTCTAATAAGCGGATCGACCAAGGTTCCCTAGCGATAGAGGAAGAGGACATCATCCCTAAACTCGAGGGAAACGTTAGCCTATTTTCTTCTTATTGTAGTGCATAATGTCGTCGTCATTGCTTAGAAATCATACGATTTCAAGCTAAATAGCTTTCTCTAGGTTAAGTCAAAGTATCATTGCACCATATGCGTGATATTCTCTCTCCGGTGGGGTGGGGGGAGGGGGCAAAGTCGATCGCCATTAGGCTGAGAAATCCTAATGCCCCTGGCAGGGCTATTCAGCTTACGATCGCAAGCCTAGGATCATATCCTGATGATTTTGAGTCATGACATTGTTAAATCTCAGGAACGCATACATTACATACTGTAATCCGGGTGTTGATGAGAAATGTCATTAACACTAATCACCCCGTTAAGCCCAATTATGATGTTTTTCATCTTCCAAACCTCATTTCAGCCATATCTCCCAAATAGTAAGTCCGTTTGATTATTGTGACCGCTCTACGGAAAGGTAAACCATCATCTGAATCCAATGAAAGTGGTTTTAGATCAAAACTACTTACCAATCAAAAGTTATAGGCGAAACAAAATTCTCCAGGGGTAAAATGGTCATTTAAAATTCAACAAAAATCATGAACATGGGAAATCACCCCAAAAGTCATTTTCCAAAGTTACAGATCATACGGCTTCGTATGAAAATAAAATAAATATTCTACGATCCTTCGATACGTAGAATGGGGTCGTTACACTAGGAGTAGGTAGAAGAAAAGGACCACACCAGGAATTTTGTATCCCCTATAGTCGGCCACCAGAATCTCAGATCCCATGGAGCTCGTGCCTAGAAACTCGCACCTCTCCCGAGGGTATGAACTTCGTACCCTATTGGATACGAATTTCTACCCCTTAGGGGTACGTAATGCGTACCCAGAGGGGTACGAAGAATGCCCTAAATGGGCTTATGTGGGTCATGGCTAGGATTTGTGGCTTTCTTGGGTTCCAGGTGTTGGTTTGGCGATGTTTTCAGGGAGCAGCGGGGTTCCTACTGGCATGATCCCTTCTCGGCTCGTTTTCTTTACTCCTTGGCGACACCCTCGGCTTTGGCTTCACGCGATACGTTAAGTCGAGCATGTCTTGCGTACATTTGGGAACCGGACCAAAAGGTCGGTTAACATAAATATATCAAAGAAAGTATAACGGGATACTAATCAAACTTTAAAATTAAAAACATTAAAACAGTAAACATCGTGAACAAACTGCTCGTGGGACGCAAGTGGGTTGAACCACGTTTACCTTGGTCAACCATGGGTCAACTAAGGGGTCGACCCACCCATAAGGTGGTCGACCTAGGGGTTGACCCACCCTAGATCTGGGCAGATTCGTTTGACGAATCTGCGCTGTTATTCAAACCATTTTTGTTGCTAACTCAGCGATGCATATACAAGATCATATCCTGTAACAGCTCGCATTTCACGTATCGGAGGATCGTAAAATATTTTTATTTTATTCCCTGAGGGTTCGATCATTCTCATATTTTAATATGTTTCTAATGGGTATGTGAGACATATCCATAATTTTTATGAATTTCGTTTGTGACCATTTTACCCCTATCAATCTTGTAAAGGGCATAACTTTTTGCTTAAGTCGGAACAAAGGGTAAGACCCATGCCATTGGAAAGGAATTGATGGTTGCCTATCTGTAAAGTGATTACATTAAAGATTTGGCTCAGTGGTTTGGGAAAAATAAATGTTTTAAGGTTTCTCAGTTGGGAGATCAGGTTTGGAGAGCCACAATGGGTTGATTTGAGAAGGCCCATTAGTGGGCTGGTGGAAGGGTGTAAATAGTGGGTGAGGGATATGGAAAATGGTTTTAGTTTTCCATTCTCTCATTGGGTGCCTTATGCTCCTCCATCTTCTAACACCTTTCCACCATTAAAAATCAAAATCCAAGGAGGGAAATCATAGATCTACACCATTTGAGGCAAGATCTACATCACTTGAGGAAAGAGTTCATCGGATCAAGGTGTTTGGTGCGAGGTGCTTGCTATCCAGATTCTTATTACATCAATTTTAGCTTGTTGTGGAAAATCGGTGAGTGATTTAGATCTCTTAAATGAGTGCAATGAAGTATATGTGTGTTTGTGCTTGTTTCTCATTAAATTCAAGGGTTTTTCCATAGATCTATGCCGTATTAAGTCCATTTTCACATGAATCAGCCTATGATCTAATTTTACAAGTCTAGATAGGTAATTTCTATGCTATTTCATATGATTATGCAAGTTAGATCAATAATTTATGTTTATCCCTTAAAAACCACACACATATTGGTTTATTATCCTATGTTAGAATCATGGATTGAGCGCCATTAGGATCGGTCATGCAAAATGCTTCACAATATACTCAGACGATCTGTGGAAGGTCGGAGGCGACCACACATTACGAAGGGTTAAAGTACGGCTGGGAAAGGTTGCACAAGTTAAAACGATCAGGGGGACCGCTCAGATACAGCCAGGGTTAGTTGCACTACATAGTTTGAATATACAAAGAAGTCACACATGCAAAACCATCCCAAGAACGGCGCGACACAAAGGTTCGCCCATCTTGGAAGGGTTGCCTCGCTCATTCTTGTATCAAAAAACTTGATTGAACGAAGCAATGAAGATAACCGCCTCATCAGTTAGACAAAAGTTCAAAGATACCAGGGATTGCGCATGCGCCCTATGTCCATTTATTGATTATAGCCATAGTTGTTTGCTCCTCGATCTGCTGCTACTATTTCAATCAGATGTTTTAGACCAAATTAAGGATCGCTAACCTAAAGATATTCATGATTGGAAGGTTGCTCACTCTCATAGAGTCGCCCGCTCTTAAAGTTACTATCTCTAAAACAATTTGGGACGGTCAATGATAACTGGCTGCAATCAGGAGGTGGCATGATCATAATAAATGGCACGAGCGGCTCGGATGAATTCAAGTTCAAATCTCTACAGAGGCTCACCTATAAATAGGACACACCCTCCATTAAGAAAGGGGATCCGACCACCACGAAGTGCTGCTAAATTCCATCCTTAGACATTCCTTAAACATTGCCAGCCATCAACCGAAGATCCTTCTTCCATTCAGCCATGGCGTCCATCAAAATCTGATATCTGTGAAAAATCCAAGAAACCTTCCTCCTCCTCCGTTGCCTATCCGTCCTTCTTCGTTACTGATTATGCCATTCTTCCATCGAATCTCGGGAATCTAAGCGGAATTTGTATATGAATTTGAAATTATATTGAGTGGATAAAAGGATATATGAAGAGCAAGACCTGATATGTGTTGTAATCATCATCATGATAATTCAAACTCTATTCATAGTGGATGTAGGCCTGACACAAGGATGAACCACTATAAAATCTCATCCCCATTTTGTTTCCATTGCGTTTTTACTTTCAATTATTGTTAAGTGCGGCTCCACTTATCTTCTAATCATATCGATGAAGTACATTCGTTGTACCCTTCGTGTTTAAACCAATTTTGCTGAAATTTTTTAGCTCCCACCATGGGGTCAATTCTCATATCCTTCCTCCACATTTCCCTCTAAATTTTAGCAGCTTACCTTCAGAATCCTAAACTACCATCTTTCCTCAAAGCCATGGCAAGTTCAAGCAAAAATAACAAATCCAGTAAAACTAGCACAGTCGATGGAAATGTTCGCAGCAACGAAACCGCGCCGCAAACTTTGAATCAAGAGGTTGAAGAATCCTCCAGGCCATCTGTAACACGTGATAAATTGAATGTGGCTGTGACCGGTTTGAATGAAAAAATGGATGCCACGACCAAAATGATCATGGAAAGGCTTGATGCCTTGATTAATACTCGAACCAATCTTCCACCACCAAATGTTGTGAACAATGCTGACGAGAGAGAGGACTCTTCAGCCTCGAACCCTAATCGACCACACTTCTTAGTGGAAGATAAGGGGGAGGTCGGCATTGAGGACTCTAAGGTCAGATCTCTGAAGCCTACGGAGAAGCGTGCGATGCAAAGTACCGCAAGTCCTCCCAAAAGGAATGAAAAGCGTCGGAGCTCGAACCGTGTTCGCACCAGAAAAAACTCAGATGCCAGTCCAAGGGGGGAGTAAATGATGAGAAACACATTGCAGACATGATGCAACCGATAATGAAAGAGAAAACAACCCGGGAGGATGAAGAAAAAGAGTGGAAATTTTCGCTTAGTAAAAACCCATTTATAAAACGGATCCATCAAGAAAAATTTCCCAAGAAATTTACGCACTTAACAATAGCGCCTTATGGTGGAACTGGGGATCTGACTATCTTCCTGTTCAAATATGACCATCAAATGAACGGAGCCAGGGCGACCGATGAGATAAAGTGCTTATACATTCCCGTATGCCTGGAAGGTGTAGCCTCGCTATGGTTCACCAGTCTCCCACCTAAATGTGTTGATCAATTTACTGATTTAGCAAGAAGATTTCAAGACCAGTTCTGCCTACAAACTACCAAAGCAAGAGATGTAATGTCGCTCAGCAAGATGGAACAAAAGCCTGGAGAAACCATTAAAGCTTTCCTTATGTTATTCCATGCCGCAGCGGCCGAAGTCATAGAACCAGAACCCAGGTATTTGCTGGCGGCCCTAAAAGGTGCTATTGATAAGAAATCGGAATTTGGAAAATGGCTCAAAATGAAGAAACCCAAAACTCTTAAGAAGTTTTACAAAAAAGCTAAGGAGTATATCAATGTGGAAGATGACGCTCCGAACGTCAAGAAGATTATAGAAAACAACACTGCCAAAGAAGGAAAAAGCAACGAGTACCGAACAGAGCAGAAAAATGACTATGGGCAAAAGAGGGGGAGTAATGAGAAAGACAGCAAAGCTTCTAAGAAAACGCTACTTTACAAGCTTTCAGAACTGACTCTTTTAAAACAAAACTCCAGAGAGAATTTTTTCCGCCACTAAGGATTCAGGCGTCTTTCCCCAGATGTGGCCTTAGAAGATTACTAAGCAACAAGCGAACTCTGGCAAGTTCTGCCGATTTCATAACCAATCAGGCCGCAACACTAATTAATTTTGACGCCTGAAATGTTTAATCGAGGAGCTCATCAGAAAGAATCAACTCCAATAGTATATGAAAAATCCCCAAAGCCTATGAACTGCACAAGGACATAGTAACACAGCTAGCCAACCCGATTCAGGAGAGAAAGCTCAATTATCTGTTGATTCGAGACCAGTAATCAATACGGTATTTGGAGGGCCTCATCTGGAAGTAGCTGCGCAGACATGGAAAAGTACGCTAACGAGATGAAAGGGGCCTCAAAAGAAGAAAGACGCATGATCCTAAACAATGATTAACCATTGAAGATGCCTAGAACCTCAGCTGATGATGTGGTGTTCAAAGATAGGGACGCCGACGGATAAGTTACACCATTTACGGATGCTATGGTGATTACAACCGGTCTGGGTCCTGCAGTTGTGAAAAGAGTCAAAGTTTGTACGGGGGCATCTATTAATGTGATTTTCATCAACACGTTCCAGAAGATGAGTCTCTCTATGGAAGAAGTACGAGCCTATCCGAATAAAATCCACGGGTTTACCGGACAACCCATTGGTACAATAGACCTACTTATGTAACTGGCAGATGGAGAATGCAAGGCCTCTATGGTTCAGATCTTTGTCCTAATAAATGAGTTTTCATCCTACAATGCATTCCTTGGAAGTCCGTCTCTCGCAGGCTTTAAGATCGCTTTAGCTCCATGGTGTTTGACCACGAAGTTTCCAATGTGAGGGGAATTGGTGTAATTAAAGGTGATTAGATCACTGCAACAGAATGCTACGTAACAGTGCTACGTGAGGCTAGGAGAAAAGATTTGGTAAAGGACGAGGAAGCTACGCTCCACATTCCCAAACTTCCTTTATAGAAATTAAAGAAGGGTCCCTGCACTGGCGAGCACAGCGGAGCACGGAAGGAAATCAACCCTAGGAAGGCTAGCGTAGAGGACGAAAGAGCAGCTCCGGCTGAGATCACAATTCCCATAGTTTTTATTCCAAAAGATCCAAACCGTGTGCTGAATATTTGCTCTAAATTGAGCCTAGAACTAAAAAGTCAGTTGGTTGTCTTTTTAAAGGCCAATTTAGATGTGTTCGCATGGAAAAATTCTGACATGTGTGGCATATCTCTAGATGTCGCAGTCCATAAACTTAACATTGATCCGCAAGTACCCCCTGTCAAGCAGAAAAGGAGGAATCAGGGGCCATAGGGATCGCACGCCTTAAAGGAGGAAATTGATAGGTTGATTGAGAATGACTTCATCAGAGAACCTACTTACCCAAAATGGGTTTCCAATCCTGTGCTGGTAAAGAAGGCAAACGGGAAATGGCGAGTCTGCGTAGACTATTCAGATCTTAACAAAGCTTGCCCAAAAGTCAGTTTTACTCTTCCCAAAATAGATCAACTGGTGGATTCCAAGGCTGGACTAGAATTGCTGTCTTTTATAGATGCATATTCTGGTTACAACCAAATTATGATGTACGGACCGACCAAGAAGACACAAGTTTCATTACTCGTCTTGGCTTATATTACTACAAAGTAATGCCATTTGGCCTAAAGAACTCCGGGGAAACCTATCAGCGACTGGTAAATACTATGATTAAAATACAGACTGGTAGGACAATGGAGGTCTATGTCGATGATATGTTGGTAAAATCGAAAAAAGCAGAAGATTGCTTGGAAGATTTGGCCCAGATATTCAATATTTTACGCCAATATGGCATGAAGCTGAACCCTTTAAAGTGTTCTTTCAGGGTCGGTTCAGGCAAGTTCTTAGGGTTTATGGTCAACGCCAGGGGCATAGAGGCCAATCCAGCTAAAATATCAGCATTAAGAGAAATGAGCACACCACAAACCAAGAAAGAGCTTCAGTGTTTGAATGGAAAGATTGCGGCTTAGGAAAGGGTAGAAAGAGATACAATGGAACCCTGAATGGCAGAAAGCTTTCGATGAATTAATCCAAGGCATGGCAACACCTCCATTGTTGTCAAAGCCTAACGACGGAGAGGATTTGTTTGTGTACCTGGCCGTGTCTGCCCATCCTGTAAGCACGGCATTTGTAAGGGACGACTCGAAGGTTCAGAGACCAGTTTACTACATCAGTAAAAGGTTAACTGGGGTAGAATTGAATTATCCAAAGCTTGAAAAACTCGCCTATTGTTTACTTATTGCCTCAAAAAAGATGCGGCCTTACTTTTAGGCTCACCCTGTTAAAGTTCTCACGAATCGGCCTCTAAGACAAGTCATGTACCGACCAGAGACTTCCGGAAGATTACTGAAATGGAATATTGAGCTCAGTCAATATGATATTACATACCATTCCCGGAAAGGCAATCAATGGACTGACACTTGCTAATTTTATTGCCGAATTTACTGATCGGGGAGGAATAAAAGAGGAATCTGATACTAAAACCAACACCCAATGGAAAATATTTGTTGATGGAGCATCAAACGATTATTGCTTTGGGGCAAGAGTGGTCCTAGAAACCCCTGAAGGAAGATCCATATGTTACGCGCTAAGATTGTAATTTCCGGCAACAAATAACAAAGCTGAATACGAAGCTCTCATTGCTGGGATAAGGCTAGCGAGAGAATTACAACTAAAGACCAATCAAAATTTCAGTGATTCCCAGCTAGTGGTATGCTAAATCAAAGGCGGGTTCCAAGTCAAAATGGGTAAGATGCCGACCTATCTAACTAAGACATTAGAGCTACTGGAAATTTTCGAACATTACACCATATCCCATATTCAAAGGGAAGAAAATATCAAAGCGGATTCGCTAGCGAAATATCCAAGCATAGGAGATGCACAACTCATAGGATTGGTTCTAGTAGAAGTCTTTCTTGCCCTAGCACGGAACAGATTGAGATGGATTCGATCATGGAAGCGATCGATGAGCCAGGCTCATGGATGACTCCAATCAAAGAATATCTCACGACTGGTGCACCCCCAACAGAAATGAAGAACATAAAGAAGGTCCTATGGAAGGCCCCTATGTACCTTATTCAGGATGGACGGTTGTACAAATGAGGGTTTTATACGCCATTGCTTCGCTGTGTCACAAAAAGTGAATCAAATGTGATCATGACAAGATTACATGAAGGTGAATTCAGAGGTCATATTGGGGGTCAAACCTTTCCTAAGAGAATTCTACGATACAGTTTTTTGGCCAGACATAAACAAAGACTTCGTGGCCTACACTAAGAAGTGCAATAGATGTCAAAGGTCTGCTAAGATCCCAAGGATGACATCCACAAACATAACCCACATGGTCAGCCCATGGCCATTCGCTATCTGGGGCATTGGTCTTATAGGGGCACTTCCCACCGCAAGATCTGGTTTCAAATATGTCATTGTCGCTGTTGATTATTTTACAAAATGGGCTGAAGCAGAACCATTGGCAACCATAACCTCAAAGAAAGTTATTAACTTTGTCTTGAAGAATATCATATGTAGTTTTGGGGTGCCAAAAGATAATCATAGAAAATGGGAGCCAATTCGAGAGCGAAGTGGTCCAAAATTTTTGAGCGAAGTATAAAATCCAGAAAAGCTTTTCAGCAGTTGCCCATCCACAAGCGAACGGGCAAGTGGAAGCGGTAAACAAAATCATTAAAACAACAATTAAGAAGCTGTTAGAGAAATCTAAAGGTGGTTAGGCAGACGAGCTTCCACTAGCGGTATTGGCATACCGTACAACCCATAAAACTGCGACTCGGCATACCCCCTTTTCCTTAGCTTACGAATCTGAAGCTATGAGTCCTGTGGAATTGGAAGTTCCCACTCACAGGAGGACTCACTTTAACCAGGAGGGAAATGAGAGGTTACAACTCAAGGCCCTCGACCTAATAGAGGAAAAAAGAAAGGAAATCAAACTTAGAATGGAAGCACATCAAAGAAGAGTAGCTAGACATTTTAATGCAAAAATCAGACACTGAACTTTTGAGATCGGGTATCTTGTGCTGAAAAAAGTAATGACTAGAACCGGAGTTTTTGGACCAAATTGGGAAGGGCCTTATATTATAAACCAAAAACTTCGGGATGGCACTTTCAAGTTGACTACAATAGATGGAGTCCAAATTCCTCGAGCTTGGAACAGTGACCACAACCATGGTTATTTTCTTTAATGCATTGTACAAATCCATTAGAAGGAAAAGTTGTAGATAGTTGCAAAATTCACATTTAAAGCTATATACATAAAAAACAAATGCAAGGAGCACCATTTGCATGCACGAATCTTGTATTCACAAACTTCTGCTAAAATTAGTTTCGTTGTGTAGCCAAACGAGCAACAGGTGAACACTGAGCCAGAAAATTTTGCTTTTCATCACAAATAATGCCAGCCCTTTTTTGCAAGCATCCAGCAAAGGGATTGGTACCCAACTATACAAAGGCGGGAACAACTCAACATGTCTTACGAATAAAAGATTGCCAAATCCCATAAAAGAGGCACCTTCTCAGGTGCAGGATGCGAATTCTTTAAGTCAAGAAAAAACTTAACGGAAAGAGCTATTGTCCACCTCCCAAGGTGAAGCATCAAATCAAAGGCAGCTTAACATGTCCCACGGATTTAGAATTTCTTTTTGCCAATCCAAAAAGAGGCATCTTGTTAGGTGTAGGACAAAAATTCTTCGAATCGGGCAAAAATATGATAAGAGGAGCTAGTGCCCTCCTACTGGGACGAAGCATAAAGATTAAAAAAAAACCTATCCTGGAAACACCAGTTCTAGTGCTGGAAGGACCGGTAAAACATGCTGGAAGGACCAGCGTAAAGAAGAAATCCTACCCGAAAGGGGTATCCAATTTAGGTCTTTTTGGTAACCAAATCAAACAAGACAAAAATTGGATTGAAAATTGGAACCCAAGCCCTCCCATGGGGGCACGTACTCAAAACCAGCCAACGAAGAATTTGGGCACCAAGCTAACGAGATGCGGATTTGAGTACACCTAAATCAACAACAATATATATTTAAGTTCGAAAGACTTATGCTACCTGGTCGGCAAACGTACGAGCTTGTTAATTCAAAGAAATGGGTGTCATAAGGTTAGTTAACTTAACTAAATTTTAAAAAGCTGACCGCTTCCAATTCAATAAAATTAAAGTAAGCCGCTTTAAAACCGAAAAACAAGTTGGTAGCACTAAAGCTGCACATCGTAAATACGAAACTAACGCGCGACCATCGGAAATGAAAACACAAGGTACAAATAAAAATGCTACTAAACAGGGCAAAGGATCATAATGGGATAAGTCAGAGCACTGCCTTGCATCAAGAAAAACAAAACATAGAAGCGTCATCACAAGTCATCAACCAAACCACCAAAATAATGAATGTGCACAAGTCACAGAGCAGACCAATAGAAAATTAGATGCGGGGATCGACACCCGCTTATACAACCGATCTTAAAACATAGTCGGCAAAAGGGGCAATCAAAATCAAGAAAGGAAAGCTACAGACCTCTGTTCTTCCTGGGCCTACCAACTTTCCTCTTACCTGGAGCAGAGCAGGATGGAACCTCATCAGCGTGCTTTAAAGCTACCAACTCGACACCTCTTGGGACAAAAGAAGCAACTAAGCTATCTCTAGACCTCAGAGCCTGAATCAGCTTCTCCTTCTCGTCCTCTAAAGCAGAAATGCGCTCAAGATTGTCCTTTTGGAGCTTTTGAAGGTCGCAAGCTAAAGAGTGCCAGCCGCGCATTTGCTTCGCAGAATGGTCCTTGAGCAAGTCCATTTTCTTTCCGAATTGGTACATAGCAGCTCGAAGCTGGCCAACATCTGGGACTTCGCAGCAATCATGTCACAAGAAAAAGTCTGAGACACGAAGCGGGCCAGCATTTGGAATTGATTGATAATTTGAATAGGGAAAATAATTCAAATTAGGGAATGATTAATTAGGTGTAATTAATCGTCTAAGACATGAGGTTATGCTCTTTTGTGGTGTAAGACTGCCAGGACCCGCCCAGCAAATCCACCTGCCACAAATGCCATTCTAATGTGGGAGGTCTTACGCATTAATTAAATGCGTAACAGTTGTAAAGGCATGAGGTTAGGCTCGTTTGTGGTGTAAGACTGCCCGGACTCGCCCGGCAAATCCAGCTGCCACAAATGCCAGTTTAATGTGGGAGGTCTTTACGAGCTTACGGTCTTAATGAATTAAGAAACACTTAACGAGATAAACATGTAGTGGGACATGAGGGTGTTAAGTGGGTGCCTTGGGTGGCATGTGGAATCTAGTGGGTGCCTTGGGTGGAATTTGAAATATGATTAGAAACACTTAACCAAAATTTGAAACAAGTAAGTGAACATGAATAAGAAGAGGGTTAAGTGGGATGTACTAGAGGGGACCAAGCATAGATGGATAACTTGTGTCATGTAATGGGGGCCCGTCTCAACCAGTAACCCATACGTATCTTTGTGGGCTCGACCCAAGTTGAGGACGGGACACGCATACTGGGCTTGACTGTAAGAGGCCAAAACGGGTTAGCGGTGGCAACGCAAGTCCAACGGGTTCATATGCGTGTGTGGGCCCGGGCTGGTAGGTAAGAAGTTGTTGCATCATGTAGGTAAAAGCCGTGCATTTTTGGTGGTATCGGGTTGCCACTTTGGGGAGTGATACACCCCACTGTGGGGCTAGCACGGGTACCTACGAGTTAGGGAGTCGATCGCATGGGGGTAGTGGGTACACCTAGTGGGGATAGGGGCAGGCGGCACCTATGAAGGCAACTAGGGGTGCACGAAACTACCATTATCATTATTAAGTTTTGTATGCAGGATCAACCTTTAAGGTGACTAGTGGTGGTGCAGTATAGTAATTATCTTATAGTGGTTTAGGTGTGCCTTTAACGTTATCTTTGTTCATCTTATTTCCTTGTTTACTCTGCTTTACCCAGTTGTTCACAGTCATTTCCTTATTTTCTAACTTATGCCTTAGCCTAGTTATTTTGGTAATTATATTGTTAAAGTTATCGCACTCACCAGACTTTATGTCTGACCCCCTTTGTTTCCACCTCTTTTCTCCCTTCCCCCCCCCCAGGTGCTCATGGTGGAACTAGCACCAGTGGAGCTTGATTTTGGATAGCTGTATCTCTTGCTTTAGAAGTTGCTTGGATCGCTGATGTAAAAGTTCAGCCTATCTTATTTATGGCTATTTTGTATTGGGGTTATGTCTTTCAATTTATGTACTCTGATTTATTCAAGATGGATATTATGTACTTTGACTCTGGTTTTTGGTGATGTAATTAAACCTATGTGTTTACTGCTGCAATGAATAAAATTTTAAAGTTTTAGCACTGTTTATATCTGTCTTGTTGTTAAGTTTCTGTTCTATACACACTTAAAATGCTCCATAGAAGTTAATGCATTCCCTTTGTGAGTGACATTAATGGACGTGGGGTGTTACACGTGGTATCAGAGCTGAAGGTTACCAGAACAGATATGAATTTTGAAAAACTGTTTTTCAAAAACACTTTTATAAAGTTGTACCATCAAAATTATGTTTTAAGGAAAGTATTTTCAAGAGAAAAGCTTATTTTAGAAAGCATAACCCCAAGAGCCATATATCTTTCCTTTGGTTCTTTTGTATTGAATCTTTCCTTTTTCGTTTCAGCATGTCTGGAATTCCCGAGATACCCGAGGGGATACCGATACCTGGATGGTTTAGGAGGTATTTGGAAACTAGGGCCGCCACCGCAGGTCTAGCAAATCCTCTTCCTCCTCCCCCTCCTCCTCCTCGTATCGATACTTTTGCAAAGATATGTAAGGACTTTCGGGCAATGGGTGGAAAACCTTTTCATGGGACGGAGACATTTGTTGAAGCTCAAAATTGGCAAAAGGAGGTGGAAGAATTGTTTGGGATTTTTGAAGTGGAAGATGGAAGAAAGGTCTAGTTAACTGCCTGGCTAATGAAGGATGAGGCCTCGTGGGACGTCACTAATGGAGAGCGTCCAGTTGATACATGGCCAGATTTCAGGCGGAGGTTTGAAGCAAAGTTTCTCTCACGGGATGAAGAGAATTTATACATGGAAAGGTTTTCGGCGTTAAAGCAAGGGAATCTATCAGTGAAAGAATACGTCAACAAGTTCAATCAGTTGGCGAGATTTGGCTTGGACTTGGTGAATACACCAAAAAAGAAGGCCCTGAGATTTGTTAATAGTTTGAACGAGCCGCTCCATCGGTTAGCTATGACTCACATCTCCATGGGGGCTACCTTTGAGAGACTAGTTGACATGGCATTTATGCATGAAGAGGAGAAGGGCGCCAATGCTAATAAGGCACCCTAGAAGAAAGGGGATCAAAAGAAACCGCAACAGCAACAACAGAACAAGAAAGGTGGAAAAGGCAACAATGGTAAGGGAAAGAAAAGATGCTTTAACTGTGGGACACCAGGTCATCTAAGCAAATATTGTAGGAAGAAAAAGAAGACTGGTTGTTTTCACTGTGGCAAAGCGGGACATATGATTAAGGACTGCCCAAGGAAAGGGCAGAGGGCAGGGTCTACCTCGGGAGGACAGGGGCAGGCTCTTATGGCACCAGGGCAGGCAAGGGGGCAAGTTCAGGCTCTCGTGGTCCCACCGCTGCAAGAACGAGGTAGAGCAATTTCCGTTGAAAGTTTAGTTTTTCTGTTTGATCATTCTATTCGTACTTTATTCGATTCTGGCGCATCACATTCGTTTATTTCCACATCATTAGTTGAAACACTGCACCTTGATACTAATCTAGTTACAAATCCCTTAGTAGTCTCAAATCCTATTGGTGGTTTGGCTCATCTTTTTATGATTTGTCGGGATTTGAGAGTGTTTATCTTGGGCGTTGGGTTTGAATGCAACGCCTTTGTTCTTGGCTTCATGGGCTACGGCTTGATTCTAGGTATGGATTGGCTAACTAGATATGGGGCCATCCTAGATTGTGAAAGAAGGGTAGTTAGATTGTTGACTCATTGTGGAAAGACCCTTGATATTTCTTGTGACCCTAGGGGCCCAGTAATGCTTAGCTACCTATAATCCCTTGACGCATCCAATGATGATTTACATTCTGTTCACATAGTCCGTGAATATGTTGATGTCTTCGATAAGGTGAGGGGTCTACCCCAAAACATGAGATAGACTTTCGAATATATCTAGTAGATAATGCAAAGCCAGTTGCATTGCCAGTGCGCCATATGGGTCCAAGAGAGAGAAGAGAACTCAGTAAGCAAGTGAAAGAATTGCTTGAGAAGGGGTTCATCAGACGTAGTATATAGGAGTGGGGTGCTCCTGTAGTAATTTCCACAAAGGCAGATGGGTCCCTTAGACTTTGTGTGGACTATAGAGAACTTAATAAGCTTACTAAGAAGAATAGGCACCCACTGCCGAGGATTGACGATCTCTTCGATCAGTTAGTTGGAGCCTCAGTGTTTTCACAGTTGGACTTAGCCACGGGTTTCCATCAATTGAGAGTGGTTGAGGATAGCATAGACAAGACTGCCTTTAGGACTCCATACGACTTCTTCGAGTGGCTTGTGATGCCCTTCGATTCGACAAACGCCCCCGCATACTTTGTTGACTTGATGAGTCGGGTGTTTAGGGAGTACCTTAACAAATTCGTGGTAGTCTTTGTGGACGACATCTTAATATTTTCTAAAAGCGAGGAAGAGCATGCCGTACATCTTAGGGAAGTGTTGGAGACCCTTCGAGCGCATAGCCTTAAAGATAAATTTTCTAAATGTCACTTTTAAAGAAAGGAAGTGCGATTCTTAGGGCACATGGTTTCCAAAGATGGGATAGCTGTGGATCCCGCGAAGGTAGTGGCTATCCAATATTGGAAGGCCCTTAAAAATGCTACCGAGGTGAGGAGTTTCTTAGGGTTGGCTGGCTAGTATAGGAAGTTTGTCAAAGACTTCACAAAAATATCAGCCCCATTAACATGCTTGACGAAGAAAAACTTATTTTTCACTTGGGACGTAGATTGTGATGATGCTTTCCAACATTTAAAGAGGGCTTTGACCACAGCCCCAGTCTTAGTGTTGCCAGATGGGAGTAAGTCATTTACCGTTTATACCGATGTTTGTGGGACAGGACTAGGCGCAGTCTCGATGCAAGAGGGAAGGGTAATAGCCTATGGTGGAAGGAAGTTGAGAGTGCATGAGAGAAATTACCCTACACATGACCTAGAGTTGGTCGCTATTGTTTTCACGCTTAAGTCTTGGCGCCATTATCTTCTTAGCGAGAAACTCGAATTGTTCACAGACCAAAAATCGCTAAAATACTTGTTCTCTCAGAAGGACTTGAACTTAAGGCAGCAAAGGTGGATGGAATTCTTAGCGTCCTACGATTTCGAGATAGCATATACCCCTGTCAAGGGTAACGTGGTGGCAGACGCCTTAAGTAGGAAAAGGCTGTCCTTGAGTCCGTTGTTTGTTGAGCGGCGAAGCCTAGAGTTCATCTCTACGTTTGACTTTATACCTTCCATTGACTTTGTACCCGGTTTGCTAGCATCCTTAGAGGTCAGACCTACGCTTTTGGGACGGATTGGCGAGGCACAGCGAGATGACCCACAATTGGTTGAGTTAGTAGAAAACCTCAAAAGGGGGGAGTCATCGACCCATCTCAGTAGGTATACCCTAGATGATAAGGGTTGGTTACATAGGGACAGTAGGCTTTGTGTACCATGGGACGAGAATTTGAGGAAGGCCATTATTGATGATGCACATCGTTCGAAGATGACCATTCATCCCGGCGGGGACAAGATGTACATGGACATGAGACGGGTTTACTTTTGGGCCGGTATGAAGAGGGATGTGGCAGAGTTTGTCGCTAGATGCTTGGTGTGCCAAAAAGTAAAAACAGAGCAAAAAAATCCCAGTGGGTTGCTTCACCCATTGGAGGTCCCACAATGGAAGTGGGAAAGTGTCTCGATGGACTTTATTGATGGGTTACCAAGATCGAGGAAGGGTAATACGGGGATTTGGGTCGTGGTAGACAGACTTACTAAGAGCGCCCATTTCATTCCCATGAAAAGTAAGACGACTGCTCCATGGTTAGCCTCCGTATACATTCGAGAGATAGTTCGTTTGCACGGTGTTCCTTCTAGCATATTGAGCGACCGCGATCCTATCTTTACTAGCGAGTTTTGGAAGAGCTTGCAAGAGGCGGTAGGGACTCAGTTATGTTTGAGCACCGCATATCATCCTCAAACGGACGGCCAGACCGAGAGGGTGAATCGTATTCCAGAGGACTTATTGAGGTTGTGTGTCTTAGATTTCGGAGGTACATGGGAGGAACATCTTCCGTTGGTGGAGTTCGCATATAATAATAGCTTTCAGTCTAGCATTGGCATGGCACCATTCGAGGCTCTTTATGGACGGCCGTGTCGTTCGCCTACATATTGGTGGGAATCTACAGATAAGATCTTGCTTGGGCCCGATATGATTAGAGAGACTTCAGAAAAGATCGATTTGATTCGAAGGAGGATGAAGACGGCGCAAGATAGGCAGAAATCTTATGTGGACAAGAGAAGGACAGATCTTGAGTTTGATATTGGGGACATGGTCTTTATCAAGGTGTCTCCATTACGGAATGTTGTTCGCTTTGGGTCCATTGGGAAGTTAGCACCAAGGTTCGTAGGGCCATTTCCTATTAAGGAGAGGATTGGACAGATGGCGTATAGAGTGGAGTTGCCCGAGAGACTTAGTGGTGTACACGATGTATTCCATGTATCACATTTGAGGAAGTGCTTGCACGAGACCGCGGAAGTGGTAGAGCCGAGCTTGCTTAGGGAGGTGGAGATAGAGCGTGATGCGACGACTCGACGAGCTCCTACGTGCATTCTTGGGTCGGATATTAAGAAGTTGAGGAATCGAGAGGTCAAGCTAGTCAAAGTGCAATAGGAAGATGATGAGAGCGACGCTACTTGGGAGACGGAAGAGAAGATGCGTTCATTGTACCCTTTTCTTTTCGAGGGTTTGTCTTTTAATTTCTCCTTTATCGCTTAGCTTGTACTTGCTATATCTTTAGTATGTCCTCTCGCTAGTATCTTTGACCTTTAGATAGGGAAGTCCTATGGTTGAAACATGTGTTTGAGACATGTTATGTATGATGGATGCATGTGGATGCAAGTGGTTGCTAGTGGTTGCTCGTGGATGCATACACACACTTTAGGCACTAGATCGGCTCAGTCACTTCATATTGCATATTGCATATAAATGTGTGTTCATATTTAAGTAATGGGTGTATAATGGTTGTACTATCATATGGATGTTGAATTTTGGTGAATGGTTGTGCACACATGCAGAAATAATCAATAGGATTCTTTCGCATACATAATGGACGCATGGCACTATCACGGTTTGCATTAAGGAGGTCGACTGAATCAGTAGACCGCCTGATTTTGCATTAGATACAGAACATATACACACACTTCTTTCATATATTCATATAGCATTAGGAATTTTATAAGGACAATGGATGCCTGTGTTTGATGGTTGAGTAGATGGTTGTTTGGTTGGTAGGATATGCATTCTCCTTAACTTGGAGATTTCGGGGGCGAAATCCATTAAGGAGGGGAGATTGTAACACCCCGTATTTCTATTAACACTAAAGTGACAAATTAAAGAATAACTAATCGCAGATGTGCGAATTAAGGGAAACGGGTTGCGCCATTGTTTTCTTCTCAGAATTCTGGTTGAGATAGAGTCCGAGTTTGCGTGAATTGGACTTCGTATGAAGAAGTTATGGCCATTGGAAGTTTCAGAAAATTCAAAACAGATTTCGAAAATTCAAATTTCAGAGTCAGAATGGGCTAGGCGGGAAATTTCCCGCCAGGGCCAGGTCGACCTGGGGGTCGACCTACCCTAACCAGGTTGACCATAGGGTCGACCTGCCCCCCCCCCCAGTTAGATTTGTTTGATGACCGTTTATGACTGTATGTTGAGTCATTAGGGTTTCTGATCTGCTCTGAATGGCTAGGGTTAATTCTGGGTTGATCGGACGGCTTAAATTAATCCTAAACTCTATAAAAACACATGAAGACTCAAACCCTAAAATCAAATTAAAATTAGACTCATAGCCTCCATGCCGTCACCTTGCAACCTGGAATAGCCGCCACCAATTAGAGAGGAAGAAAAGCTAATCAAATTCAATTCTATTCAACTCTAACAACGAATCTACTACATTGGAAAGCTAATTCAACTTCAGAACTCAGATTTCAGAACTCAAGACCTTCTTCGAGTTGTGAGTTCGATTTCTTTAATAAAATAATTAACAATTTAATTGGATTGAGATATGATGTGGATTATATGGTTATGTTGTGAATTATTGATCGTATGTTATCATCTATGTTGTAAAATTGTGATGTTATCATTTATGTTGTAAATTCTATGATGTTATCATCTATGTTGTAAAGTTGCGATGTTATCATCTATGTTGTAATTCTATGATTGGCTTATGTATAATCAAGTCATAATCTTATTTCATATGCTAGTTTGGCTGTGTGGTTGGGACTAATTCTTATGATAAGTCATATATGCAAGTTAGGATGTTAATTGAGATATGGATCATATGCAAGTTAGTGAAAACTATATATAACCTTACATGTTTCATGACATCTATTTTATGTGTAAATTGGATATAAAAGTTAGTCTATGACATGTGTGAGTTATATGCTAGTTTACATGCTTAGATGTAACACCATCGTTATGGTTGCATAAATCACATATGTAAGTATATTTATATATATGTTTGGAGTATAAATCATGTAATGTAAGTTTGTGGTTAATGCCTATTCAAGTTTACCCCTTATGGTTAGATACATGACATACATGGTTTATGCAAGTTGTGACTATTACCTAAACAAGTTCACACCTTTAGATTTAGATCTATGACATATGAAGTTTTATATAAGTTGTGACTTTTGCCTATGCAAGTTTTAGATGGAGGACCTCATTCACACATGCAAGTTCACCCCTTATGTTTAGATCTAGTTTTATTTCTATTTATGTTGTGATGGTTTCTCTTTATTCCATAAGTTAGACTATTCGAGTCTAACGTATATTTTACGTTAAACGAACGAACGTACAACGTGGGGTAATGGGATAATATTAAAAGATGTAATATTGAGAATTTGCATAAATGCCTTAAAAGGCATAGAATAAATTTGTGATGATAATTGGTACGATTTTGCATACCATAAATAGATGGACATAATTGAGTCAATTATGGCCATAGTTAAATTTGGAATTGATTGATAATTTGAACAGGGAAAATAATTCAAATTGGGGAATGATTAATTAGGTGTAATTAATCGTCTAAGACACGAGGTTAGGCTCTTTTGTGGTGTAAGACTGCCCGGACCCGCCCGGCAAATCCAGCTGCCACAAATGCCAGTCTAATGTGGGAGGTCTTAGGCATAAATTAAATGCATAACAGTTGTAAAGACACGAGGTTAGGCTCGTTTGTGGTGTAAGACTGCCCGGACCTGCCCGGCAAATCCAGCTGCCACAAATGCCAGTCTAATGTGGATGGTCTTTACGAGCTTACGGTCTTAATGAATTAAGAAACACTTAACCAGATAAACATGTAGTGGGACATGAGGGTGTTAAGTGGGTGCCTTGGGTGGCATGTGGAATCTAGTAGGTGCCTTGGGTGGCATTTGAAATACGATTAGAAACACTTAACCAAAATTTGAAACATGTAAATGAATATGAATAAGAAGAGGGTTAAGTGGGATGTACTAGAGGGAACCAAGCTTAGGTGGATAGCTTGTGTCAAGTAATGGTGGCCCGTCTCAACCAATAACCCATACGTATCTTTGTGGGCTCGACCCAAGTCGTGGACGAGACACGCATACTGGGCTTGACTGTAAGAGGCCAAAATGGGTTAGCTGTGCCAACGCAAGTCCAACGGGTTCATATGCATCTGTGGGCCCGGGCTGGTAGGTAAGACGTTGTTGCATCGTGTAGGTAAAAGCCGTGCATTGTTAGTGGTATCGGGTTGCCACTTTGGGGAGTGATACATTCCACTTTGGGGCCAGAACGGGTATCTACGAGTTAGGGAGCCGATTGCATGGGGGTAGTGGGTACACCTAGCGGAGTTAGGGGCAGGCGGCACCTATGAAGGCAACTAGGGGTGCACGAAACTACCATTATCATTATTAAGTTTTGTAGGCGGGATCAACCTTTAAGGTGACTAGTGGTGGTGCAGTATAGTAATTATCTTATAGTGGTTTAGGTCCGCCTTTAACGTTATCTTTGTTCATCTTATTTCCTTGTTTACTCTACTTTACCCAACTGTTCACAGTCATTTCCTTATTTTCCAACTTATGCCTTAGCCTAGTTATTTTGGTAATTATATTGTTAAAGTTATCGCACTCGCTAGACTTTATATCTGGCCCCCTTTGTTTCCACCTCTTTTCTCCCTCCCCCCCAGGTCCTCAGGGTGGAACTAGCACCAGTGGAGCTTGATTTTGGACAGCTGCATCTCTTGCTTTAGAAGTTGATTGGATCGCTGAAGTAAAAGTTTAGCCTATCTTATTTATGGCTATTTTGTATTCGGGTTATGTCTTTCAATTTATGTACTCTAATTTATTAGAGATGGATATTATGTACTTTGACTCTGGTTTTTTGTGATGTAATCAAACCTATGTGTTTACCGCTGCAATGAATAAAATTTTAAAGTTTTAGTACTGTTTATATCTGTCTTGTTGTTAAGTTTCTGTTCTATACACACTTAAAATTCTCCATAGAAGTTAATGCATTCCCTTTGTGAGTGACATTAATGGACGTGGGGTGTTACATGCACGCCCATACTCCATCGGAACCTACACTGACGCACCACTCGCCGCTATTTTGACCGCTTATAATCAGCCCAGTAATCGTGCCCCACCCTGCCTAGTTTAGGGTACCATGATACATCTATGTGGGTTACTGCTGAAATGGGTCCCCATTATTAGGGTTTCCTAATCAACATGTTATAACGGTTAAATGTTCTCAATTTAACCTAACCCCACCCATTTGTTTAATTAACATGTTGTATTGGTTAAGTGTATCCTATTCATATGTTACTTAACATTACCATTCTTAGCATGTCTGTTAACTAGCATTAATTCATTCATTAATTCACCAGCCTCTCACATTAGAACTGTTGTTTGCGGTTGTTGGATGTGCCGGGCGGTTCCGGGCAGACTTCTACCGCAATGTCATTCTAACTTCGGGTTTTGGGCTTAATGCGCTAACCTCTCACATTAGATCTGTTGTCGCGGTCGCTGGATGTGCCCGGCGGTTCCGGGCAGCCTTACACCGCAACTCAATCTAACCTCGGGTTAGGCATGTTCATCTTTTAGCCAATTTACATATTTACCATACATGTCCAAGTCTAGATTTTTGTATGCCATTTATCCACAATTGTAGTCAATTCAACTTATGTCTCATTTACTTGTTATGTCCAAAATTACTCCAATAAGTTATACCCAGTTCCCCGCGTTACAATCGTACGTACAACAAGATTCAAACTAGGTTTCCAATTGAACCAGTATTCATAAAATAAAACAAAAAGGGGAATAGAGAAGAAACGCAAGAATTGAAATAAGAGAATAACCATGTAAAGGTGTACCAAACACAAGAATCATGGTTCTAATAGATTTGTTGTACATTAACAATAAACATGAGCAAACTGAGCAAGTTACATCATAGGCACAAAGATTCGATAGAACTGATCATAAAAGAATCACCAATTTGATGTACAACAAAATAGATTCAATTATATCACTAGTAACAGTCTCACAAGCATAGGTAATCTCTGATTTGACAAAAGAATAAGAATGAATCAGAATTGGTTATCATTAAAATTAGGCATAGTTCTAGATTCGATTCATTACAATCACGATTCCTATTATGTGTTCAAATATGAATAATAACTGAACGTACTTTCTTAATTCATGTCTCCAATTTCAAACATTGGATTATAATATATACCCATAGTTTCCAACCTAAACTATGTATATAATTTTTATCCAGATTAGACCTATAAACATATGTATACATGTTATGCCAGATTACACCCAATTTAATATGCGTTCATTGTCATTAACAATTTATGCTTTACTTCATGTATACAAATTATTTCCAATTATGCCCAATCGGACTTATGCCAAAAATTCTAATTTATACACAATTATGTCCAAATTGATTTATGCCCATATCAACCTTTTCCCTCTTTTCCATAATCTTTATTCCAAACATACCTAATTGTTCCAACTTAATTTGCACATATTTTCAATAATGTCCCAAATTAATATCTACTACTATGTGCCAAATTATCACCCTTCCCAATTTTCGGTATTTTATAAGTTATACAACAATTCCCCCATCACAGGTTTTGCCCAAAATCCATCATGCAAGTTGTTTCAATTTCCCAAATATCCTTCCACTATTACAATATTGTTCGTACGTATGCCTTTCAACGAGATCTGGACGAGGCTTGAAGTTAGCCTAGTCTATAAAAATAAAAAGGAACGGGAAGAACATAATAGGCAAAATGTAAAAGCTGTAAAATTTTAGTTGAATTAAACATTTTAATTTGGGGATTTGCTAAACGATATGCATACAATTATTCATATAGGTAATTTAAACCCACTCATAGTGTATGCTCTCCCAATTCTGATTTTTGCACTCATGGTCTTTCTCTCTTTTTTCGTGCGGCGTAGTTCTAGGCATCCGAACTCTTTTCTTTTATTTTGAGAGGGATCCTAGTTTTATCTTTTTATTTTAAAAAGAGATTTTGAGAAGAGAGAGAGAAAGAGAGAATAAGAGGAAGAAGAAGTCATGGAAAACCTTCAGCGTAGCCGCCAAGTTGCGTGTTTTAGGGTTCGGTATAAGGGTTTATTTATAGGGAGGTTAGAGAATCTTGGGCATTAGGATGTAATTAAAATCTCATCTGAATAGCCATGTCAATCAACCAATATAAAATAGCTACGTTGCAGCATCCACCGATCAAAACATGCCATCTCACCCTAAAAGAACTCTCTTTTTCTATATTTAATGTAACAGTTATATTATCCCTAAATATAATATTAATGTCTTTAGTTTACCAATTTCATTTCTTACCATTAAAACAGATTCCCCTATTCTCAAATTAGTGTTGCCTCTTTATATATATATATATAATACCAAGTACTTAACATTTAGTTAACATCAACCCAATTTGTTAATGTCATAAATATGCATATATATATATATATATATATTTACATATTTGCTATAAATAATCACATGTGCATGCATCTCTGATTTGAATGTTATTTAGTAACAATAACCTTCCTCCAATTGTGGCATGCTAATTTATACTCTTACTTTCTGAACTGCATTCAGATATATACATACATGCCTTATATTGGCTATTAATTCATTGCTGCATGCCTATTAATGCAATTACTTTTACTTCTCTTTTTTTTTTGCTGAGGGCCTTTGTAACACCCCGTGTGTTCTATTAACGTTATAGTAACAAATTAAACAATACTTAATTTCAAATGTGAGAATTAAGGTAAACGGCCTACGCCATTGCGTTCGTCTCGGAATTCTGCTTGAGATAGAGTCCGAGTTTGCGTGAATTGGACTTCGTATGAAGAAGTTATGGCCTCCAGAAGTTTCAGAAATTCAAATAAATTCAAACAGCTGAAAACCAGATTCAAAATTCAAAACAAAAATCAGAAACGGGATGGGAGGGAAAATTCCCGCCCAGGACCCAGGTCGACCAGGGGGTCGACCCTAGTGTCGACCTCCACCTATAGGTCGACCTGGGGGTCGACCTTAGTGTCGACCTGGGGGTCGACCTGCCCCCCGGGCCAGATCTGAATTTTTTACGGCTGATTACTTGCTGCTGAGTCAGTAGGGTTTCTGGATAGCCCTGATCTGGTCTAAATGGATGTATTTAACTCTAGGTTCATCCGACAGCTATAGCTAAATTGAAATTCTATATAAACAACCCAATGCTCAACCTAAAATCACACAAAAATAATCCTAGAACAGTCATGCCATCAGTAGAGAACTTGGAATAGCCGTCACCGCTTTCAATTCTGAAACAAGATAAAAGCCTACATCAAAATCAAACTAAAAGTAATCAAATTAAACGATCTACATCAAAGGCGAGCTTACCAATTTCGGAATTCAGATTTCAGAAATCAAGAATTCCTTTTTAGTTTGTAAGTGGGTTATTACGTAGATTTAAACGTTCTTTTTGAAATCATGACATATTGTAATTCGAATATAGAATGATGCTTATGTATAAGATAAATAATTTTTGATTCTCATTTATCTTATATTACCATTGCGACTGATCATGCCTATATGTTTGTGATGATGAACATACCATATTGTTTGTTATTGGAATCTATTATGATTGGGTAATGAATTTATTATGCCAATAGAATGGTGAAACATGTCGTGTTGTAATTTGGTGGTTATTTGCAAGTTTATGATCTAAATCACATGCTTTCATGTTAGATCAATATTCATGTATATCTAGAACTATGTTATGTTGAATCTATTTATGTTACAAGATTTGGATTTGTAGCTCTCTTATGTTTTGACACCTAAGTTATCATGCTAAGTTGTGATTCGAATATGTTTAGAGTAGCTCTCTTATGTTTAACACACATAAGTTATCATGCTAAGATGTGATTCGAATATGTTTACAGTAACTCTCTTATGTTTATCACACATAAGTTATCATGCTAAGTTGTGATTTAAATATGTTTAGAGTAGCTTTCTTATGTTTTGACATACCCAAGTCAATATGCAAAATTGTGGTTTAAATTGTGTTTATATGTTAAACCTCCATGTTAGACCTATATCAAGTTTACATGATAATTAGATCCAACTTAGTCACAAGTTCACCTTTACCTGTTTAGTTAAGTTAATGATACATCTACGACAAGTTACACGTGATAAGTTAAGTATATGCTATTTTATGTTTATTTCATGTCCCATGTTTATTACCCCTTTTTGTTTATGGGTTTGGGCTAATTTACTAACCCAATACATTATTTGATTCATGCGTACGTTCTACGGGGATAGCGATGGGAAAACATGAAAATTTCATGGCATAGGTTTGTTCATAAAATGGTATATTTGATATACCATTTATTGTGAGCAATAATTGAAAGGATAATTATGGAATGAGTAAATTAAAATTAATTTACATAAAGAATTAGACATATATAGAAAATATGTGAATTTAGAAAAGACGAATATGCCTAACCCGAGGTTAGACTGAGTTGTAGTGTAAACCTGCCCGGAACCGACCGGCATATCCAATGACCACAACAAGACCTGTCAAATGTGGGTGGTTAGTGCATCAAGCCAAAAAAAAGGACCCGAGGTTAGACTGAGTTGTGGTGTAAAACTGCCTGGAACCGACCGGCAAATCCAGTGACCACAACAAGACCTGTCTAATGTGAGTGGTTGGTGCTTTAATGAATAAATTAAAGCTAAGTCAGGATTGGTAGAGTTAGGTCAATTAAGGAAACACTTAACCGATTCAACATGTTAACTAAACTGATGGGTGGGGTTAGGTAAACTTGGACACTTAACCATATAAACATGTTGATTAGAAAACCCTAGTAACGGGGACCCATTTCGGCAGTAACCCACATAGATGTATCATGGTACCCTGAACTAGGCAGGGTGGGGCACGATTACTGGGCTGATTGTAAGCGGTCAAAACGTCGGCGGTCGGTACGTCAGTGTAGGTTCCGACGGAGTATGGGCGTGCACGTACTCCGGAGCGGAAAAAGCAGGCACTGGGCATCAATAGTATACACTGTGCATCTTGAATCGTGTCGGGCTGCCACCAGAGGGACTGATACACCCCATGGTGGGACCAGCACAGGTAGCTACAGTCAAGTGGGGCCGAATGACACAGGATATGAATGCATGCAAGTAGGAGCCGATCATTAAGGGGATCGTTTTTTATGAACACGTGGGGCTGGTTGAACTAATGGTTAGTAGGTGCAGAGGCTATAGTAATAGGTGCGATCACATGTTCATCTTATCTTATATTAGGGTATTGTCCTATGTTCTGTTATTACTATCATGATCCCTTTCCTTGTTTAAATACTAGTAATCACTGAACTTACCAGACTTATTGTCTGACCCGTTTTCTTTCGTCCTCTTTTCTTCCGTTTCCCCCACCCCCCCTCCCCCAGGTCCACAGGGAGGGAATACTCCAGCTTAATCAGACTCTTTGCAAGCTTCAAGAAAGTAGATGTATGATTGGGACTCTCTTACATTCGCTATGGCTTTTGGATGCTAAACTTGGGGATTTATGCAGTTTTATTTACAATTTATGCTTCTTTATTAAATAATCAAGACAGAAATTATGGTGTAATGTTTTGGAAGTTATTTTGAGACAATTTGCTGTAATACTTTTGTATTGAACCATGTATGCAATAAATGTTTTATTTTCGCTGCTTATATTTATCTGTCTTGTAAATTTTTTTGTGTCTTGTACCTATAATCCTCCACCAAAGTTATGGCATTCCCTTTGTGAGTGACCTTAACGGAGGTGGGGTGTTTCACTTGGTATCAGAGCAAAGGTCTACCAGATCAGATAAGAATTTTTGAAAACTATTTTCAAAAGAAATATAAAGAAGCATTTTACAAGAAAAAGTGTTATTTTATTCTAAAGGCATAATCCCCCAAAGCCATATGCCCTATCATTCTATCCTTTGTTTTGAATCTTTTCTTTTTCGTTTCAGCATGTATGAGAATCTTAACCTTCCAGAGGCTGTGCCGATACCTGGTTGGTTCAGGAGGTACTTAGAGGCTAGGGCCAACGATACGGGCCCAGCAGATATTCCTCCTCCTCCAGCTACAGTGGTTCCTCCTCCTCCAGCTGCAGTGGTTCCTCCTCCTCCTCTTCCACGTGCAAATGCTTTCTCAAAGATTTGTAGTGACTTTAGGGCCATGGGTGGAAAGGGTTTCAAGGGAACTGAATCATTCGTAGAAGCAAGGAATTGGCTCAAAGAAACTGAAGATCTATTCGATATCTTCGAGGTGAATGATAGACAGAAGATACAGTTGGCAGTGTGGTTGCTCAAAGACAAAGCTTCCTATTGGTGGGAAGTCACTAACGCTGAAAGACCAGTTGAAACATGGGTGGATTTCAGAACATGGTTTGAGATGATATTCCTCTCACAAGCTGAACGAAGTTTACATCTGGAAAAGTTCTTGTCTCTTAAGCAAGGAAGTATGACTGTCAAGAAGTACGTTAACCAATTCAATCAGCTGGCCCGATTTGGACTTAGTGAATACTCCTCATAAGAAGGCTCTCCGTTTTGTCAAGGTATTGATTGAGCCACTTCATAGCCTGGCTATGACCCATGTACCTATAGGGGCTACTTATGAGAGGTTAGTGGACATGACACTCTTACAAGAGGAAGACAAGGGCAAGAAAGAGGCAAAAGCGGAAGTGCCTCAAGATAAGAAGGTGGAGGGGTCGCAGAACAAGAAAACTGATTCAAAGAAAGGCGGGAAGAACAACAAACCCCATGACAAGAGAAAGTGTAATTTCTGTGGCATTCCTGGACACCTGGTCAAAGACTGCAGGAAGAAGAAAAGGAAGATGGGTGGCTGTTTCCACTATGGTGAGACAGGACATATGGCTAAGGACTGCCCAAGAAAGCAAGGGCAAAGAGTTGGACCTTCGTTTGGAGGACAAGTTCACGCTCTCACGACACCTCCGCAAGAATGAGGTAGAAATATTTCTGTCGAAAGTTTAGTCTAACTTTTTTATCATCCTGTTCGTACACTATTTGATTCTGGTGCATCGCACTCATTTGTATCTGCTGCTTTAGTTGAATCTCTGCACCTGGACACTAGTTTAGTAGAGGATCCCTTGGTTGTTTCAAATCCAATTAGGGGTTCAGCTTATTTGTCAATGGTTTGTTTGGATTTTAAAATATCTATTCTAAGCATTGGGTTTAGATGCAATGCTTATGTTTTGAGCTTCATGGGCGATGGGTTGATTCTAGGCATGGATTGGCTATCCAGTAATGGTGTCATCCTCGATTGTGAAAAGAGAGTGGTTAGACTCCTCACTTGCCTTAGTAACACTCTTGAAATTTCTTATAATCCCCTGAAATCTGTTGTGCTAAGTTATCTAGAATCTCTTGATGCGTCTGTTGAGGACTTGCAGTCTGTAAAGGTAGTCCGTGAATACTCAGATGTGTTTGAAGAGGTAAAGGGCTTACCCCTAAAGCGGGATATAGACTTCTGCATATACCTCGTTGACAATGCAAAACCCGTTGCCTTACCCGTTAGGCACATGGCTCCAAGGGAGCGGAAAGAGCTCAACAAGCTAGGTACAGAGCTCCTAGAAAAGGGGTTTATAAGGCGGAGTATTTCTGATTTGGGTGTTCCAGTAGTGTTCGCAACTAAAGCGGACGGTTCACTACGCCTGTGTGTTGATTATAAGGAGCTAAACAAGCTGACCAAGAAGAATAGGCACCCACTCCCGAGAATAAATGATTTTTTCGATCAGCTTGTAGGTGCATCGGTTTTCTCCCAATTAGATTTAGCTACCGGGTTTCATCAGCTAAGAGTGGCTGAAGACAGCATTGATAAGACCGCGTTCAGAACTCCGGATGGTTTCTTTGAGTGGCTTGTCATGCCTTTCGGTTTGACAAATGCACCTGCTTACTTCGTTGATTTGATGAGCACGGTGTTCTGGGAGTTCCTTAATAAGTTTGTGGTAGTCTTCGTGGACGATATTTTGATCTTCTCAAAAAGTAAGGAAGAGCATGCTCAGCACTTAAGGTAAGTCATGGGTACTCTCCGTGCACATCAATTAAAAGCCAAATTCTCCAAATGCTATTTCTGGAGAGAAGAAGTTAGGTTTCCTGGACATGTGGTGTCCAAAGAGGGGTTAGCTGTGGACCCCGCAAAATTGGTTGCTGTGCAAGATTAGAAGGTTCCTCGAAACGCAACCGATGTCCGAAGCTTTCTCGGGCTAACAGGCTTTTACAGAAAGTTCATCAAAGATTTTGCAAAAATCTCAGCTCCACTTACAAGGTTGACAAAGAAGAGCCTAGCTTTCAATTGGGACTTGGATTGCGATATTGCTTTCCAACGTTTAAAAAGGGCTTTGACAACGGCCCCAGTTCTGACATTGCCTAATGGATGCAAGATGTTTACAGTATACACAGATGCATGCGGAACGGGACTAGGCGCTGTTCTGATGCAAGAAGGGAAGGTAGTGGCTTATGGTGGAAGATAGTTGAAAGTACATGAGAAAAACTACCCAACCCACGACCTAGAGTTGGCAGCCATCGTTTTTCGCTTAAGTCTTAGCACCATTATCTCCTAGGTGAGAAATTTGAATTGTATACTGACCATAAATCGTTGAAATACATTTTCTTGCAGAAAGATCTCAACTTGAGGAAGCAAAGATGGATGGAGTTTCTTGCCGCATACGATTTTGAGATTTCCTATACTCCTGGCAAGGGCAATGCCGTAGCAGACGCCTTGAGCAGAAAGAAACTGACCTTAAGCCCTCTCTTTGTAGAAAGGCAAAACTTTGAGTACATAGCCAACTTTGACTTTATGCCCTCCTCTAAATTTGTACCTGGCCTATTAGCAACATTGGAAGTGCAGCCTACACTTTTGGACTCAGCAGGGGCCGCGCAACGTGAAGACCCTCAGCTAGTTGATATAATCGATAAGCTGATTAGGGGTGAGACTTCGAGTCACCTCAATAGATACTCCATCAATGATAAGGGATGGTTGAGAGGGGATGGAAGACTATGCATCCCACAAGCAAGGGATTTGGTGGAGAAGGTTCTCGAAGAGGCACAATTCCAAGTTGACCATACACCCCAGTGGAGACAAAATGTACAAAGACATAAAAGGGTTTTCTTTTGGAGTGGCATGAAAAGAGATATAGCTGAATTCGTCTCCAAGTGCATGATATGCCAGCAAGTCAAGGCGGAACAGAAGAAGCCTGGAGGTTTGCTTCAGCCTCTAGAGGTCCCACAGCGGAAATGGGATAACATTTCAATGGACTTTGTTGATGGGTTGCCTAGGTCAAGGAGGGGCAACACCAGTATTTGGGTAATAGGGACAGGCTCACAAAAAGTGACCACTTTATACCCGTCAAGAGTAGAAGGACTGCCTCATCTCTAGTATCCATATATCTTAAAGAGATAGTTCGACTCCAAGGGATACCCTCCAGCATAGTGAGTGATTGAGATCCTATATTGACGAGCGAGTTTTGGAAGAGTTTACAAGAGGCTGTAGGCACACAGTTATGCCTAAGCATGGCCTATCACCCTCAAACCGATGGCCAGACGGAAAGAGTCAACAGAGTATTAGAAGACCTCTTGAGACTATGCATTCTTGACTTCGGAGGTGCATGGGAGGATCATTTACCTTTGGTGGAATTCGCTTACAACAATAGCTACCAAGACATGATAGGCATGGCGCCTTTCGAAGCTTTATATGGAAGACCGTGCCGGTCACCAACTTGCTGGTGAGAGTCAACAGACAAGCTAATACTTGGACCATACATGGTTAGGGAAACTTCAGAGAAAGTTGACTTGATACGAAGAAGAATGAAGACTTCCCAAGATGGACAGAAGTCCTATGCAGACAAAAGAAGAACTGACCTTGAGTTCGAAGTTGGAGACAAGGTGTTCCTTAAGGTATCTCCTTTGAGAAACGTCATTCGCTTTGGATCCGCAGGAAAGTTAGCACCAAGAATTGTAGGGTCGTTCCGTGTCATCGAGAAGATTGGAAAGATGGCTTATAGGGTACAGCTGCCCGAAAGATTGGCTGGGGTTCATAATGTCTTTCATGTCTCTCACATGCGGAAGTGCTTACACGAGTCTGCAGAAGTGGTAGAACCAAGCATGCTAGAGGAAGTAGAAGTTGAACGAGTAGCAACTGTGAGGTGAGTTCCAACCGCATCTTGGGAACATAAGTCAGAAAGCTACGCAACCGTGAAGTTAAGCCCGTCAAAGTTCAATGGAGCGACGCCGAGGAAGACGCGACTTGGGAAACTGAGGACAAAATACGTGCAGCCTACCCTTTCCTTTTTGAGGGTACATCTTTGATCTCTCTTTCGTTAAGTTTATGCTTGTATCTATCTTTTTAGGTGTATCTCCTCGATCCTATCCTTTATCCTTAGGTAGAAACCTTTTTGGATGTAAACACGTAATTGAAACATGTTATGGTTGATGGTTGCAAGTGGTTGCAAGTGGTTGCTAGTGGTTGCTCGTGGATGCATTTACATACACATTAGGTATTAGATCGGCTCAATCACTTTCATATTGCATATGCATATATGTATTTGTATATGAATTGAAACTTGATGTGTTATAACATGGACGTTGCATTTGTATGAATAATTGTGCAATCATGTAGGAAATTTCGAGTAGGAAAAATTGCATACATAATGGACTCATGGCACTGACATAATTTCCATTAAGGAGGTCAACTGAATCAGTAGACCACCTGATTTTGCATTAGATAAGGACATGTACACACACTATGCATATGATCATGAAGCATTAGAAACCTTTTAAGGACAATGGACGCCTATGTTTGATGGTTGAGTAGATGGGTGATTGGATGGTAGGATATAAGTTCTTCTCGACTTGAAGATTTCGGGGACGAAATCCTAAAAGGAGGGGAGAATGTAACACCCAGTATTTTCTGTTAACGTTATAGTAACGAATTAAACAATACTTAATTTCAAATGTGAGAATTAAGGGAAACGGGTTACGCCATTGCATTCATCTCGGAATTCTGCTTGAGATAGAGTCCGAGTTTGCATGAATTAAACTTCGTATGAAGAAGTTATGACATCCAGAAGTTTCAGAAATTCAAATAAATTCAAACAGCTCAAAACCGGATTCAAAATTCAAAACAGAAGTCAGAAGCGGGCTGGGCGGGAAATTTCCAGCCCGGGACCCAGGTCGACCCTAGTGCCGACCTTCCCCTACAAGTCGACCTGGGGGTCAACCTTAGTGTCGACCTGGAGGTGGACCTGCCCCCCTCGGCCAGATCTGAATTTTTGATGACTAATTACTTGCTGTTGAGTCACTAGGGTTTCTGGATAGTCCTGATCAAGTCTGAATCGCTGTGGTTAACTCTAGGTTCATCCGACGGCTATAATTAAACTGAAATTCTATATAAACAACTCAATTCTCAACCTAAAATCACACAAAAATAATCCTAGAACTGTCATGCCGTCAGTAGAGAACTTGGAATAGCCGTCACCGCTTTCAATTCTGAAACAAGATAAAAACCTACATCAAAATCAAACTAAAAGTAATCAAATTCAACGATCTACGTCAAAGGCGAGCTTACCAATTTCAGAATTCATATTTCAGAAATCAAGAATTCCTTTTTAGTTTGTAAGTGGGTTATTACGTAGATTGAAACGTTCTTTTTGAAATCATGACATGTTGTAATTCGAATATAGAATGATGCTTATGTATAAGATAAATAAAGTTTGATTCTCATTTGTCTTATATTACCATTGCGATTGATCATGCCTATATGTTTTTGATGATGAACATACCATATTGTATGTTATTGGAATCTATTATGACTGGGTAAAGAACTTATTATGCCAACAGAATGGTGAAACATGTCATGTTGTAATTTGGTGGTTATTTGCAAGTTTATGATCTAAATCACATGCTTACATGTTAGATCAACATTCATGTATATCTAGAACTATGTTAAGTTGAATCTATTTATGTTGCAAGATTTGGATTTGTAGCTCACTTATGTTTTAACACATAAGTTATCATGCTAAGTTGTGCTTCGAATATGTTTATAGTCGCTCTCTTATGTTTAACACACATAAGTTATCATGCTAAGATTTGTTTCGAATATGTTTATAGTAACTCTCTTATGTTTAACACACATAAGTTATCATGCTAGTTTGTGATTTAAATATGTTTATAGTAGCTTTATTATGTTTTGACATACCCAAGTCAATATGCAAAATTGTGGTTTAAAATTGTGTTTATATGTTAAACCTCCATGTTAGACCTATATCAAGTTTACATGATAATTAGATCCCACTTAGTCACAAGTTCACCTTTACCTGTTTAGTTAAGTTAATGATACATGTACGCCAAGTTATACGTGATAAGTTAAATATATGCTATTTTATGTTTATTTCATGTCCCTTATTTATTACCCCTTTTTGTTTATGGGTTTGGGCTAATTTACTAGCCCAATACTTTATGTGATTCATGCGTACGTTCCACGGGGGTAGCGATGTGAAAACATGAAAATTTCACGGCATAGGTTTGTTCATAAAATGGTATATTTGATATACCATTTATTGTGAGCAATAATTGAAAGGATAATTATGGCATGAGTAAATTAAAATTAATTTACATAAAGAATTAGACATATATAGAAAATATGTGAATTTAGAAAAGACGAATATGCCTAACCCGAGGTTAGACTGAGTTGTGGTGTAAACCTGTCTGGAACAGACCTGCATATCCAGTGACCACAACAAGACCTGTCTAATGTGGGTGGTTAGTGCATCAAGCCAAAAAAAAAGGACCCGAGGTATGACTGAGTTGTGGTGTAAAACTTCCCGGAACCGATCGGCAAATCGAGTGACCACAATAAGACCTGTCTAATGTGAGTTGTTGGTGCTTTAATGAATAAATTAAAGCTAAGTCAGGATTTGTAGGGTTAGGTCAATTAAGGAAACACTTAACCGATTCAACTTGTTAACTAAACTGATGGGTGGGGTTAGGTAAACTTGGACACTTAACCATACAAACATGTTGATTAGAAAACCCTAGTAACGAGGACCCATTTCAGCAGTAACCCACATAGATGTATCATGGTACCCTGAACTAGGCAGGGTGGGGCACGATTACTGGGCTGATTATAAGGGTCAAAACGTCGGCGGTTGGTACGTCAGTGTAGGTTCTGACAGAGTATGGGTGTGCACGTACTCCGGAGCGGAAAAAACAGGCACTGGGCATCAGTAGTATACACTGTGCATCTTGAATCGTGTCGGGTTGCCACCAGAGGGACTGATACACCGCATGGTGGGACCAGCACAGGTAGCTACAGTCAAGCAAGGCCGAATGACACAGGATATGAATGCATGCGAGTAGGAGCCGATCATTAAGGGGATCATTTGTTATGAACACATGGGGCTGGTTGAACCAATGGTTAGTAGGTGCAGAGGCTATAGTAATGGGTGCGATCACATGTTCATCTTATCTTATATTAGGGTATTGTCCTATGTTCTGTTATTACTGTCATGATCCCTTTCCTTGTTTAAATACTAGTAATCACTGAACTTACCAGACTTATTGTCTGACCCGTTTTCTTTCGTCCTCTTTTCTTCCGTTTCCCCCACCCCCCTCCCTCAGGTCCACAGGGAGGGGGTACTCCAGCTTAATCAGACTCTTTGCAGGCTTCAAGAAAGTAGATGTATGATTGGGACTCTCTTACATTGGCTATGGCTTTTGGATACTAAACTTGGGGATTTGTGCAGTTTTATTTATGATTTATGCTCCTTTATTAAATAATCAAGACATAAATTATGGTGTAATGTTTTGAAAGTTATTTTGAGACAATTTGCTGTAATGCTTTTGTATTGAACCACGAATGCAATAAATGTTTGATTTTCGCTGCTTATATTTATCTGTCTTGTAAATTTTTATGTGTCTTGTACCTATATCCCTCCACCAAAGTTAAGGCATTCCCTTTGTGAGTGACCTTAACGGAGGTGGGGTGTTTCAGCCTTTAGTTTGCTTTTTAAAGGTTTAAATTTCAAATGTTCATCCCATTCACATTTAGTTGCTTTCTCTGCTTAATGTTTATTAATTTGAGCGTTCATTCATTGCTCCATTTTAATGTTTATAACATTTTCTTTTGAATATACACGTCATTCTTACAATTGAATGCATCATCCATTTATTTAATGCAATAAATTCACATTTTCTCTTTCCCTTATTGCATTACTTCATATCGTTAATTTACCCACTCTTATTTTTAGTGCATGTATTATCTTCCTACAAAGTTTTGAATTTCAAATAACATGTATACACATATCCCCCTTCTCATTTAATGTTGCATGCAATTTTATTAATTCACTTTTTTACCATTTACATTAATTACATTAACCTTTCTCTTTATTAATTGTTTTCTCTATCATAATTACATGTATGTACTTCCTTTTCCTTTTTTGTTACATGCGCAATTGTATTGCATACTTTTTTCCTTGCATTAACTTCTATATATATATATATATATATATATATATATATATATATATATATATATATATATATTGCATGCAATTCATTTTCCCTCATTTCAATACACTTAAATATTGTTTAATTTTTCCTTTTATATATATCTATGCATATTTTTAATTACATTAAAAATGCGGAGTATTACATGATTTGTCATTGTAACTTGATTTGTCCTTGTGACTTGATTGATCCTCGTGACTTGATTCATGTTCATGATTTGTTTTCCTGATTCTGAGATAGAGCAACCAACGCTCAGTGATCTTAGATTTTCTTTTGATCTGAAATATCCTCTGCTGATCTGTCCATGACGTAGTTCGCAGGGAAGAGATTTCCTACGGATACTGATGTTTTCTGGGGGATCCAGACGAAACCTTTGTGTATCTGTGATTCATGGATGATCAACATATCAGTTTCACATTCGTACTTTTTGTATCTGTTTTTCTTAAAATAATTTTTAAAATATTTTTACTGGTAGTTGAAGCAAGGATATTTAGTGCTTGGAGATTTTAGTTGTACGTGTGGCCAGCATGTGCCTAACGTTTGTAAGAACGACAATAGACTTGTCAAACTCCGAGTTATCAAATAAATAATTTGAAATTTAAATTTTACTTAACTAAATAAGTTAAGAAAGAGAATTTCAGAATACTTACAAACTCATAGCTCTGTAATAATAATACAAATATTTTCAGTATAAAAGATTTCGGATTTTGAAAATTTCCAAGTCGACAAATTGTAACTTGAAGAGGCGATGTTATTTATGCTCTTCAAATGAGAGTTGGATGAATTAAATGAGTTAAATGTGAGGAGACTGGGTTGAAGTGTGAAATGGATAAGTAAACATGGACAGATGAGGTCTATAAGGAAACTGGGAATAATATGTGATTGCGTAAATCCAACTTTTAGGAAATTTGTAACTTAAGAAGAGATTAGTTTTGAAAAGAAATATGATTTTTCGAGTTAGATGAATATAATAGGTAAATAAAGAGAATCGATGACTTAAAATGACGATATTTAAATTAGTTATGGGAAAATTTCATGCAATATGAAAATTTGAAGTATACATTAGTATGACTTTAACGATCTCTCCTTTTCGAGGACGAAAAGTTTTAAAGGGGGGAAGATTGTAACGTCCCAGAAATTTCAACAACAAGAATATGAGATTTATTAAAGATTAACTATTAAGAATCAATTCTATATTGATACTTGGAGTAAAAATAAAAATCGAATATATATTTGTGAATATGAATCGAGCTCAATATGTAATACAAAATCATTGATTGGGATTCGAATAATTATTGTGGAATATTTGTTTTGGATATTTGAATTGAATTTGGAATTCGATTGAAAAATATAAATGATTTAATTTAGAAATAAACGTCGTTAACGTAAAACGAACTAGAGATTTTATTAGTTAAAAAAATATGGAAATGGACTTGGATATGTGTGTATTTGCGTATATTAATAAATTGAAAATTATTGTTAAAAATTTAGAATAGAACAGAGTTGTTGCTGGGCAACCGAAATAAAATCAAGAAATCGCTAAATTATTTAAAATTTGAAATAACGTTATCCGCAGATGGAGTCAGATTACAACCAGATTTTTTTTTTATTGAATTCAGAACAATGAAATATAATGGTACATCAAATTTCGTTACTTTTGGGAATTTCATTGGCATTCAGAATTTAAAACGGTTAGAGGTATTCACAGTAGGGATAAATATTCAATATAAACAAGTGAAACCTCCCTCAGCTATTAACACGCCGACCTATGTTCTGAAAGACGCAGTTACCCAAAAACCTATTGATTTACGTCGTTCATATCTTCGAGCTTGCTTCTATAAAATCCGACTTATCCCTAGCTTCTCTTCAAAAAAAACCATGGCCTCTGAATGTTTTACTTTTCCCTAAAGAATTCGAATCGCCTCCACCACCTGAGCTTGGTGTCTTCGATCACCTCTGTTCTCCACGACTTTAAGCGCCACCGCTCCCTTAAAAATTGGTTCTTTTCCCTAAATTAGTTTCCCCAAATCAATTATATTCTCTAATCAATGAATAATGATTGGCCTTCACCACCGATTGAGTCCCTGTTAGCCAACATCACTACCTTCACCAGCTCATCACCACCATCGAGTCACTCACCATCCGAAAGCAAAATTGCCACGTTGCTGGCCCACCTGCGCCACCCTCGATTTTTGAGTCTTCAGAAAACGCATCGCTGCTACATCGTTAAGGTAAGAATCCTCTTACGTTCAATTCTAATTCGAGTATTATAATTTCAGTAGAGATTGAATTAGAATAGTAAAGATTTGGGGGTAAATTCTGTAAACTGTCACCTTGTGGTTGAACCCTGTTCGTGAGATGTCAAATGAGTCTTAGATTTTCACACGTTCGTATATACCCTTGCCACAGTTTGAAGGATGAAACTTTGCTGTCCATTGTGGTTCGTGCATTATTAACCATACATACACTAGGCATTTACAACTTAGTGAAACATGAAGTATATTTGTCCTACTTTGTTGGGAAATGGGGAAAAACTTACCTATTTCGGTTTTAGATCTGAAATACATATTCATTGTGTTAGTTAACTTGTGTACTTAGTTTGCATAATTTAAAGTGTGTCTGCAGGTGTATATGCTTATTTGCTTATGTATATACATATATTTGGCACGCTGAATCATACTTTTGCGTTGTTGTATCATTTTGACTATGGATATGTGAGTATCATTTTGACTACGGATATGTGAGTACGTACACCATCCTGTTGCCATGTTCGAAACTGATTTCATTTTTAAACCTGAATATGAGTAGATATAGTGGAATATCGATATGCATCAAAATTGAACATTTTTTTATACAGTAGATGCGTTTTGAAACGTTTATAGATATTAAAAGCAGGAAGTATGAAAATATAACTAGAAGCCCCTAAGATCTTGACTCAAGCATTCACTCATCCAACATCGGTTTCCTATCATTGTAGCAGATTAATGCTACTAATTATTTCACCAACAAACTACAAGCTTTTGTTTTACAAGACCAAAGTGAATGAAACGAAATAAAATGGCTAATTATTTATGGTCATCTTATCAAGTAGCACAAACATGTGTATGTTCACGGCATTTTTTTCACGTACTTCCATTATTGACAGACAAATTTTAATTGAGCATAGTATCGGCATTTTATCTTGTAAAAACAAAGTTCATATTGTGTTGAAACTGTTGTTACACTGCCATGATGCATTGTTGTTTGTATGCCAGTGTATAGCAGCTGAAATAGACATATCAGTTCATACACATCGGTTTTGATATCTTATAAGCCTGGCCTGTACAACTGAAATTAATATATGAAAACATTTGTTGCCATTATGATTTAATCCAGTGAATTCTTTAATCATATATGCAGATAATTGATATACTTATAAAATATAATACCCTGCACTGTTCTTGTTTTTTTTTTTTCTTTCCAAATTGTTGTGACAAGTATAAATGCAAACATGTATGTTTCTGGTCTCACGTTTAAATGAAATAAAGGCTTGCTAAAGAAATTATGTTATCTGTTCATCTCTTGTTTTTACATAAATACACGAGTTAGACAGTTCTAAATAGGAGGCTTCTATTCTTCGAAAGCATGGTTTATATGACTGTGTAGGTATACAAAGTCACCTTTATTGTTATGCAAGCATTTTTCACTTATGAATGGAATTGGCACGTTAGACTTTAATACTACCCTTGGAATCACGAATTGAGTTTTGATAGGTTGGCTTTTGCTGTCGTTTGGGTTTTGAGTATTTAAACTTTCTACCTTCTTATCGAACCTGGGCCTATTTATATACTAAGCCTATGAACTTCAAATTTCGTATGCTGTTAAACAAACTACAATTACCTAACAAATCCAGTTTATATATGACCACTTATCTTTTCAATAAGGTATATATCATTTCACCCATGAACTAAAAATTAAAATAGTAATAATAAATTGAGAGCTAAAATAACAATCAAAGAAACATAAAAATACCGCATGCAGTAGCTTCTTCTCCTTGTTTTAGTTCCTATATTTATAAATAAGTCAGTGATTTTAAAATGAGTCGTGATAGGAACTGAAAAGAATTTGCTGAATTGTACATAAACAGAAAGTCACTTATAACTTAAAATGAACAATAGTGATAAATACCATGTTACAATTAGTGGTGCACATATTTATGGATGAATTTGGACTTATACAGTAAGCCGGTGACATGTATAAAGTATACTAGACTAAAGGAAAGCATGTAGTCAGATCCTCACTGAACTGAAGTATTGATGTTTAGATCATGTTTGTTGTGCCATTAAGATTTATGCATGCAGCCTTTTATTTGACAAATGAAATTGATGTCTTTAAATGTAGGATTAAATTCATCAGTTAAAAGTGTAGCTGGTCCTAATTTTCGTAGAGTACTTGGCATTGCTACTGTCCTTGAATCAATATTTGTCCCTTTTAATTACTTGCTCGGGCTTTACCATTGAATTTATATTTTGATTTCCTTTTTAGTTTGGTAGTCTGGTTGTTTCAATGTTTATTTTATTTGGAAGGGTAAAGATTTTGTGGGTTAAAAGTCAGTACTAAGATTGATAAGGCTGTTGATTTGAATGCTTCTTGTTTGAATGGTGAAAGTGGTTAGCTATTGAAACCTGAAATGGTTAGCCGATTATGGGTTATATATGGTGATAAGATAAAATGTTTGGACTATTTTTTTATAGCATATATTATAAGGTGCCATGTCAAGAATTTCACCCTGCTTTGTTTATGATGTGGGAAACATTAGTCTATAAGTTGCCTAAACGAACATGCTATGACCACTAATAATTAGTTTGACATACCTTGCACTAGTTATAACTTGGTTGTTCTGGAACCATGCTGCTTTTCCATTTTGAGTGTGTATACTTGGCATTGGAAATATCTTGAAAGTTAAATAATGAAATTTAAAATGTGGACTGTTTATATAAATTGATATTTATTAATGAAGGTTCATGTTATAGTTTATCCTAAGGGTAGAACGATAAATGAATAGCTTTAATGGCCTTAATACTTAAGGTGGCAGGGTTGGACTTAGGATTGATGGTGTTGTACTTGCTTAGACGAGGAATATTTCATTTATTAACATCACAAGATTTGTTATGTTTATGGTAGGGCAAGTCTGATACCCTATTCCACCATATATATATATATATATATATATATATATATATATATATATATATATATATATATATCATGTAAAAGAGTTGTGTCGTAAATATTCACTTATGCCCCAAAACGTTAGCTCCAAATGACCAATTAACTTTAGAGGAGACTGAATGTATTTCATGTATTTATTGGTGTTCATATTTCAGTTCCTATTGAAATTAATTTACTTGAACTATGATTTAATCCCGACTCGAGTGTTTTATGTTTTTGCATGGAACGCTCGGGTTAGACCCAAGTAGTACAAATTTTAAAGATTTCAGTTTAGGATTTGAAGACTGGTGAAGCTGGGAATCCGAAGACTTTCTCACTTTGAAGATTTAAAAACAGTAAATATTTTTCTATTGTATTCAACTGTATTTTTACATTCCGCTATACAGAAAAATCTTTGTATCAGAAATTCTGATTAATATATAAAAGGTTATTTTGTTATTCAATGCTCTGTTATTTATTTTACTTTTGTCTTTTCTGTGTTGTTTCTGTTTTTAAACTATGTAAGCCAAATAACGATCCGTCAATTTAGACGCTTTATGTTGGTTTAATTACCAATTTGAAGTGGTCAAAAAGGCGGGTCGTTACAGATTTAAAACGAATTTTCTAGTACTGATTATAGATTTTAATGATGGCTATCTATTTAAATAAAACCATTAATTTGATAATTAAATATTCGCAATCTAAAATGCTAAAATTCATGGTCACTACAAAGTGATGATTATGAGGCCATTAGAGATGATGAAGAAATTGGAAATTTCAAATAAAAAATGAGAATCTAAATATTGAGAGGTTCTCATATAAGCTAAGTAAATGGACCTAACTAAAATTCAACTGCTTTCCCAAAATCACTATTCACTCCAATAATCCATCAACTCCAAACGTAAATAAACTTACACCCATTTTGCTCACACCGAAAAGTCAAACTCAACTACAAGATCCTAATTTGATTGCTTCTAAAAAAAACAAGTATAACAGGTTTTATATGTTATTGAAAGGATGTTTTAGTGAGAACAACAACAATATGACAAGTATGAAAAGTATTAATATAAATTATATTTGCGGTTATTTAAGATTATATTAACAGTTATTACCAATGATTATATATAGTATATAGTACATGCTTTATAACACATATCGATATTCAAGATTGCGTAATAACAAGACTGTTCGTGATGCTAACCAAGACTAATGATGCAAATAAAGAATCACAAGTTATCAAGAGTTCAAGAATTCAAGGATAATCAATAAATATATATGCTAAAATTCTATTGCACTCTTCTGATCTCTTTTTTCAAATCGGTTTTCAAATAAGTTTTTAAATAAAAGTTAGTTTTCAAATGTTTTCCAAAAAAAGTTTTCAAAGTATATTCATAGTTTATATTTTATAATTGTATTTAAGATTTAAATATGATATTTTAATTTTGAAATCTTTTACATTCCAAATATATTTATTTATTTTAATATTTAATCCATATTTGATATTATATCTGTTTTTTTTATATTTAAGTGAATATTAGGATTAGGTCCTTAAAAACACATTTAAAGCACAAAATCTTCTTTCCAAAGAAAGAATGTAAATTGGGTCCCTACAACTTAGTAGCTGAAATTGCATAAATGCAATTAATCAATGAATAGTTGCGAACATTTATGTAATAATATCAAAAAATTACATAATTTTTTGTAATTTTTTGATGAACAATTGTTGAAATTTTCCTATTTTTTGATAAACACTTGTAGAACTTTCAGCAAATTTTAATTGAATAGTTGTAGATTTTTTGCCTTTTTTGATTTTTTTGGCCTAAATGTCTATAACTATTCACTGAATAATTTCATAAACTTATACAATTATTAGTTAACTTAATTATGGGGATCCAATTTACAAACCTTTATTGACAAAGATATTTTGTCTATTTTGAAACATTATAAGGACTTTACCCAAACTATCCCTATATTTAATATTTTATTTTTATTCTTTGATTAAAATATGTTGATAGTTTGTTTCATTTTGTTGTTTGAATTACATAATACTATTTTAATCATTATTGTTTTAAGTATCTAGTTTTGAATTTAATTTTTTTATATATTGGTTTTGATTATACAATTTACATTTCAACTTTAAATTGTTGTGATAAATTTACTTAAGTATTTTATGTTGAAAAACTATCTTTTATTGTGTATAATAGTTTTCAAAAGTTTTTGGTTTAATTATAGAGTTTTTACTTTCGAAATAATTTCAATACATAATTTTCAAAATTCAAACTAGAAGTATGTCGACATGGCCTACTTGGGCTTGTTGACGTAATGTCCATTTAAATTCAAAACTCAATTTTCACAAAAAAAAAAAGAAAAAGAAAAAAAAAAACTATTCGTCGTATCCGTTTGCAAATGAACATGACCGTTGTTTCTCTATAAATAGCAGTAGGTTTCAACGAATTTTCATTCAAAAAACAATCTTCTTCATCCATCTTCTCTTCTCCATTATTTCTTACCAAAATTCTAATTATACTCTTCCAAATTCTCAAGTGCATGAAACCATTTCTATCTTGTTTTTTATTCTCCATCATTCTCTCTATAGTCTCTCAAGATTAGAGAACAATAAGATTTCAGGCCGTTGTAATCAAGATCATAAGATCAAGTTTTGCATTCCATTGTAAAATCAAAACAATTGTATTCTCTCTATATTCTCGTATTTCCAGGAAGGGGACCCCGGTCTTCTATTTTGAACACTCGTAATTTAGTAATAAGGATAAAGTCTATCCACATTTTAGCAACCAAGAAGTTTTATAGGCCTTGTTCATTATTCCTTATTCTACTAGTAAGGTATAAAGTATTAACAATCGTGAGGCTTCAATTGTAGGCTTAATGTGCCATTGGGCTTAGGACCGAACAATGCCTAATATGACATAGGCGAAATAACTGTAGAAAGTACAGTAAGACTAAAAAAATAACACAAAGTATTAGTTGTTGAAATTTTTGCAGGAATGAAATGTAGGTAAAAGTTGAACCAGAATGCCACAAGTTGAAAAGGAAGGGCTGATTCGAAATGTCAGAGATACACCTTCACTAGGGGGCAAATGTTACTACCAAATTTAGCACCGAAACCGACAATCGGTGAAGGGTTATTGGACCGCGACCAGTACAGTAGTATGATTAGAAATCAAGGATCCGATATCAATCTAAAGCCGAAAGCATAAAGAAGTCGATTGGGTCAACAGGCTATTGACACCAGCATAGAAGAGGAAAACTGAGTGCTGGTACGAAAATAGGTAGTGGAAAAGAAATGGAAATACCGAAAGCAATTAATATGAACTCAATCCCGATGGAAAATCATCGAAAACCAAAAGAAGATAGGAAAGAACGGACGAAAACTTATAATCTGATACCAAAAGGAATGAAAGGGAGAACCAAGCCAAATACAAGGAGACGAAAGGGCTATTGGCACTAATTAACTCAGTGTCAATATGAAAGAAGGAGAACATATCAATGACATAAGAAGTCTAAACACAAACAAAACATCCTGAAAAGCCTGCTATCGGAGTCAAAGCTTGTCGGCTACCGATGAACAATTTCACGAATCATCAAGAGATGTGCCAGAGCTTCTTCCTGGAAGCCAAAATCCATCCCCCCCAAACAATCCGTACCAACTTGTTTGGTATTTATACGAAAGGTAGAAGCATCATCAAAGAGAAGCTACCAAGATCGGGACCATCTTTCCAAAATCAAAGACCGGCACACCAAAGACCAAGTTATGCCCAAAAAACAGTGTTGGGAAACAAAAGAAGGCGGCCGAAGCAGCTACTATCGGAGAAGAAAGGTGCGAGGCAGTCAACATCATGTTGCCGCATCTGAAAGGGGTCTTGCAAGGCCAACAGCAAAAGGGGCCCAAAATTTTCTATAAATAAGAACCCAGGGGTAACATTTTAGAGGCGGAATTCTTATTCAACAATCTTATACTCTTCTCTTTGAGAGAATACCCTAATTTCTGAATCAGGTTGGGGATTTCTTTAATTGTTGTATTATACTCAAAATAAATTAAAAGAAGAAGTCCAGGACTTAAATATTTCTCGATTCATAATCAAATTGTATTTGTCACGATTAAATAGGAAGTTGTCGTTAATCCTTTTTGTGAAGGAGTTAACCATAATTATTTCAGAAGAGGGTGTGTTTTTGAGTGAAACAAGAGGATCTCCTCTTTTGATCCTTCTATGTGGACTTAACGCTTTCATAATAAGCCTAATAGAGTGCAACATATGTTAGAAACTTATTGTAAGCATACGACTTTATAACTAACACAATCAAGGCCTTTCTTCGGGCCGGTTCGATGTGGAAGTATCACCTAAGTCAACAAGCGTTACGACATGTTGACAACCAAATTATTGTGAAATAATAGCCTATTTCCTCTCAACACACTATATGTTATTTATCTTGAATCTAAAGATGATTCTTGCATTAAGGTCCTCAACCTTTTATAACCCGACAAGCCTTTATCTTAAGGTATCTATTGGCCTTATAGCTTTGTAATTGTGATACTCACCTCCTCGAAGGAAGAGTAACTAATCTTTCAGTTCGAGGTGTTGATGCCTAGGAAATGGCAAATTAAGTTATGCTCAATGAGACTAAATCACATTTCAAACATTCTCTAGACTAATTATCCTTTAAGTTCCAATGCATATGCATTATTAAGCCTATATCTAGTGTTGACGAAAAATATCATTAACATTTTGGTGCTAGAAGGAGGGTTTAAACCTCTGATTTTGATATTCTATTATGGATTAATTTGGTACTGCATGACTGGAAAGATGAAGACGAAAAGGTTGGAAGCATTAAATAAAGCACCATCTCCTAATACTACTCCTGAAGAGAATGTGAGCCCAGCACTCAGTCTGAACAACATTGAAATAGGAGCAACTTCTAATCCGGTGCAACCCCCAAATCCAAATGCCATGGAGGATAATGCCATCAAACTAGTGGCTCCAGAGAAACAGATACGGGAAATGAAAACTTAATGGAATGCCGCTCACGCACTAAAGTCCTCAAAGATTAGCAAGTGAAATCAAAGAGAAGAAGATGAGTGTCCAAAAATAAAGTTACATGTCCAATATTCCGAAGGAAAGGAAAGAGTTAAAGCAGCTTCCTCTAAGAGGACAAAGTCCCACTTGACAGGAATCAATCATCAAGGGAATCAATGCAGTTAGGAACAGTCTTGATGCTCTACTACCAGAGGGTCCAATCCTAAGAGGTTTGACTATGAGAATACAAGGGCTTATCTCAAAGACATAACCAAGAAGGATGTTAAAGAATTACTCGGAAGTAAAGGAAAAAGAACCTTGGATGAAAGGGTCAATGGTAACAAAAGAGTGGCTTTCTTTACTAATGAGATTTTGAGCACTATAATACCAACTCGTAAGAAAATCCCAACCATGAAGTACCAAGGAAGAACTAATTCAGATGACTACCTAATGGCTTTTGACAGCCAAATAAACCTTTATAATGCTTCGGGGGAAGTTCGATGCCAGCTCTTCCTGGTAATACTCCAAGGGGCAGCTGCTAATTGGTATCTCCAATACTGGGATAATACCATATACTCATGGAAGCAATTCTCTTAAGAATTCTCTGTGCAGTTTTGTATTTGCATGGACCCAATAATATATTATACTTTCATCGTCGACATAAGAAAAGATAGAGAAGTGCTTGGGAGATTAATTGAAAAGGTTCAATGTCGAAGCTTTGAAAGGAAAAGACATGAATGATAGATATAAGCTTATCGCATTCCATTTTGGAATTACTGAGAACACACCCTTCTCGAAGGAGTTGTATATTGTTGGGGGCAAAGACTTGCAGGATTTTCATTTTCAAGATGACAAATTCATTCATATGGATGAATTGTACTTGTTAACTCATTGAAATATCATGTACGTAAATTCAAGGTTCACTCATGCGGATCATATGAATGTTCAAGTCGTGGTTCGATCAAAAGACCAATCAAGTGCACTGTAGTATAAACAAACAGATTATTCAGCCTGGCCTTCATGGAACATTAACGATCCATGCAACAAGTCGTTTATAAGTTGTAACGTGCATAGATCGTGTGTATGTTCATCCATGGATCGTTATACATTCATAGACAGGTCGCCGTTAACCCAGTCAATGGATCGACAATATCCTTTGCCAGCATAAGGCGGTTCCATGCAATTATGGTCCACGTGGAAGCATTCTTCTCATGACTTGTTTGCGATCCAGTTATTTACATAGATGGATCGAGCCAAATAAAAGAATGGATCATTTGAGGTCGTGACAACGTATGAATATGGAACTCTTGCAAGGATGAGTTACTACAGTTCATTGTGAAATGTAGATCACGTCTTTGGTAATGGATCATTGGGCACCAATGAAAGACGATGGATCGACCAGTCTTAAAGAAAGTAGGTTAATGGATCTCAAACTCCAATTGTGGATCATATACTATTATTACTTGAGTTGAAGCCCAAATCATAGTTACCCACCATGGATCAGACCGTTTAAATGCATGGACCATGTTGATAGACTAACACGCACAGCCGTTATATATTGTACAAATGTGATGGATCATTTCTGATACATGGATCATCTGGCATCAGTACACTAACACAAGATGGCAACAACATACATGGACCTTTATAAGTCATGGAATGTAAATCAAGCGTGTGTATGGATCACCACATACAATTGTATGCATGTGGTACAAGAACGTGGACCGCACATTTATGATGATGGATCATTTTTATCCATCAGCTTGAATAATCCGAAATTACAACTTTGGCATTACTCTTAAACTCCACCTCTAAATACCCCATATCCACATACATTTAGGGGACCGAATTTTCTCTCCACGAAGTGATGCCTAATTCATTTCAATACTCCTCTAAGTCATCCAAATCTCAATTAACCCTCTTTCGTACTTAGATTCAACATCTCAACCACCTGGAATCATCAAAGATCATCTCAATGCTTGATTGTTGAAGATTAACTCCTACAACCGTTGCAATCTAAGAGGTCTCGTCATTTCCTTAGTGAATTTGAGTGAATCATAAGTAAAAGAGAAGCAGTAGAGAAGATTATTGTAAAAAGAGAGAAATTGAGTAAAGTTGAAGAGATTATGTACCATGTAACCTTGATATGATAATGGGAATTCTCTTCAATGTGGACGTTGGCCAAATTTAGGCCGAACCACTATAAATCTCTGTCTTTACTTGCTTTTTTTGTTTGTGACTACCACTTTTCTAGATCTTAATTGCTTGTGAAGCATAGAAATACATCTAAAGGTGTTAGTTCCATTTTTAGCATTAACATTTTTGGCGCCCACCGTGGGCCATATCCACATTCCAAAGTTAAGGGCTTTGTGGAGGCATTGGAATTTTATCATGTTTCTGCGATGGATTCTCGAAGTCTAAGATCCAGGTCGGTTGAAAGATTCTCTTCAAAGTTTAGAAACTTGTCAGACATAATGCGACCAAAGAAGCCACCTGGTAAATCTTTAAGGGACTCGGGCTCAAAGAATGTCGCGGATAATTCTATTACTCCACAAACTAATCTTCATGAAGTTGACAAATCCTCAGCAGAAGGAGTTGGCGTAACTAGAAATGGATCGAATGAAGCCGTCGCTGGTTTGACTCAGTAGATGGATATCTCATACAAGCCCATGATGGATAGATTAAAGGCTCTTTTTGCTACTCAAGCCAACATGACGAGAGTTCAAGTTAATATCACCCTTGCAGAGTATTGTAATTTTTGCTCTATAAGTCCAAATCTTAATAGGTCTATTCAAGAGTTCGATGATTCAGACAATGCTAATCTTGAAGAATCTAAACCACCTGCTAGGAACCAATCTGAAAGAGCTACTTCTCGAAAAGTGAATAGCTCCGCCAAAGGGGCACCTCCCCATCAAGGAGGGGGCCACGAATTCTTAGCCGTGACCGTTTTCTTAGGTGAATATCCAGTGAAGGAGGCGTCATCTACTTTGTGGATCGACATGGCTTGGAGGAATGTCTTGAAGAAATGGTTCGACGGATTATGAAGGAAAGTATGGAGCGGAATGATAATCAGAAGAAGCGGGAGTTTGCTCCTATTAAAACTCCACAGACCAAAAGAATTAAAATGACCAAGTTCCCAAGAATGTTTTATCCACCAACAATTCAAGCGTATAATGGGACCGGTGATCCGAATTTGTTCTTGTATAAGTATGATCAGCACATGGATGGTGCATGAGATACAGATGAGATCAAGTGCTTATACTTCCCAGTATATTTTGAGGGAGTAGCTACGCTTTGGTTCACCAATCTTCCTCCAAGGTCTGTGGATAAATTCTCTTTCTTGGCTAAGAAATCCAAAGAGCAGTTTAGGCGGCAGATCATGAAGGTTAACGATATAATGTCATTAAATGATATGGAACAAAAACCAGGAGAGTCAGTAAAAGCCTTCCTTACACGATTTAATGCTGCCGCAGCAGAAGTTAGGGATCCAGAACCTCGACTGGAATTGATGGCACTGAAGCGAGCTATAGGTAATAAGGGTTCTACGCAAAAGCAGAAGAATACATTAGTTTGAATGATGATCCTTCTTTCGATATGAATGTTGCTGAAGGTAGTTCAGTACCAGAGAAGAAAGATAATGGTGTTCAAAGCGCTCAGAAGAACAATGGAGGTCAAAAGCGAGGAAATGATGGAAGGGATAACCGAAATGGGAAGAAATTACGCTTCTGTAAAATCGCTGAATAGACTCCATTAACAAAGACTCCGGACAACGTTTTTATTGCTACCAAGGATATCGAAGATTATCCAAAGCCAAAATTGCAGAAGGTGGGTGATAACGAAGCAAACTCTGGGTGGTTTTGCTGATTCCACAATCAACCAGGTCATAACATGAATGAGTTTAAGCATCTCAAAAAACTGATTGAGGAATTGAGCAGAAAGAACCGACTGTAAAAATATGTGAAAAACCGACAGTCCGCCAATCCTCCTCAGACCTCCCAAGAGAAAAATGCATCTGAATCAAGAGATAAGGCCTCGACATAAGTTAGTCAAAGGCCTGTAACTAACGCTATTTCTGGGGGGTCCTCATCTAGCTGGGAGAAGTTAGGGATACATCGAAAGATATGCCAATGCAATCAAGAATGTTTCAATGTAAGAAAAATGTTTGATTCTGAACAATAACATGTATGTAAAGAAACAAAAAACTTTTTTGGATTTGTCATTTTAAGTGGAAAAGATGAGGAGGGAGTAGTCACTCCAACTCAATACCATATAGTAGTAACGGTTGGGTTAGGCCCGACCACTGTAAAACAGGTGCTAGTCGATTGTGGAGCCTTTGTAAATGTGCTACTCAAGGATAATTTCGATAAGATGAAGCTTTCTATGTCAGACAAGCGAGCCTGCCAGAAGAAAATTAAGGGTTCATAGGGGAACCAAAGCAGCCCATTCGGGTTATTGATTTACTTGTAGAACTTGGAGACGGATAAAGGAAAGCTGGTCTCATGCAATCCTTTGTTCTTGTAGATGAATTGTCTACATACAACGCTTTTTTTGGAAGATTGGCCCTAGAAGCTTCCAGGTTTGTGCAAGCCCTCAGTGCCTTACAATGAAGTTTCCAACAGATAATTGGGTTGGTGTGGTTAAAGCAAACTAGGAGACAACCAGAGAATGCTACATTAATGAGCTAAGGGAAGCAAGTAAGAGGGACAACGGTACAAATGTGTAGGGCCCCCTTCGCATCCAAGAAAATGACTTATAGCAATTAGGGCATGACCCCTATTTTGGCGAGCATAGCGGGGCCCAAAAGGAGTTGAATCCACGAAAGGCCAGTGCAGGGGAAGGGTGTGTGGCGCCAGCTGAGGTCACGATTTTAGACCCAGTTCATGATAAATATCCGAATAGAGTGTTGAAGAGTTGGGCCAGAAGCAACAGAAGAATTTAATTATTTTCTTGAAGGCTAATTTAGATGTATTAACTTGGAAACATTCCGACATGTGCGGTATCTCTCATGATGTGGCAGTTCATAAGCTGAATGTAGATCCAAGCGTCTTGCCGTTGAAGCAGAAATGATTAATTCAGGGACACGAAAGATCTAGGGATCCCAAAGAGGAAGTGGATAGTCTAATGGATAATTTCTTCATACTGAAATCCACATATCCAGTATGGGTCTCTAATCCAGTACTCGTGAAAAAATCCAATGGCAAGTGGAGAGAGTGTATCGATTATTCAGACCATCACAAAGCATGCCCCAAGGATAGTTTTCCGCAACCTAGAATCGATCAGCTCGTTGTAGTAACAACAAGGTATGAATTACTGTCATTCATGGATGCTTATTTGGGGTATAATTAAATAATGATGCACAAGCCAGACCAAGAGAACACAAGGTTTATAACAAATGTGGGTATATACTGTTACAGGTTAATGTTGTTTGGATTGAAGAACACAGGAGCGACTTAACAACGCCTTGTGAATGCAATGTTTAAATAACAAATTGGCAAAATTATAGAAGTGTACATTGATGATATGTTGGTGAAGTCGAAAAGGGCTGATGATTACTTAGAAAATTCGACCGAAATGTTTCATATTCTCAGAAACTACGGGATGAAGTTGGATCCGCTTAAATGCTCGTTTGGGGCCGCATCAGAAAAATTCCTTGGGTTTATGGTCAATTCCCGAAGCATCGAGGCCAATCCCACACAAGTCTCAGCCTTGCGAGAGATGCGTGCTCCTAGAACGATGAAGGAACTTCAAAGCTTGAATAGGAAAGTACCTCCATTGAGTTGATTTATTTCAAAGAAAACAGATTGGTGCATTCCGCTTTTCAATGCATTAAAGAAAGGGACAAAGGACTTCCAATTGACTCCCGAATGGCAAGTGGCCTTCGAGGAGCTAATCAACCATATGGAATCACTACTGATGTTGTTGATGCCTAAGGATAGGAAAGGGTTATTTTTATATTTGGCAGTTTCGTCTTATGCCTTACGATTAGCATTGGTTTCAGAAGATCCAAAGGTTCAACGGCCAGTGTACTTTATTAGAAAAGGCTTGCCGGGCCAGAGCTGAATTATTCCAAGTTAGAGAAGCTTGCATATTGTTTGCTCATCGCTCAAAAAATATCAGGCCATATTACGAAGCCCATTCTATCAAAGTTCTTATAGATCAACCTCTAAAGCAAGTTTTGTTTCGCCCAGGGACTTCGGGAAGACTATTGAAGTGGAATATTGAACTTAGTAGGTATGACGTCACTTACCATCCTCGAAGGAATATCAATGGACATGCTTTAGTGGATTTTATAGTTGAATTTACAGATAGAGGGGAGGAGAAGGAAGAACCCATTGAGGCAGTAGTTAGATGGAAGTTGTTCGTTGATGGGTCTACAAATGATTATTGCTTAGGAGCAGGAGCAGTCCTGAAAACTCCTGAAGGATGCTCCATGTGCTATGCTTTAAGGTTAGAATTCCTGTCAACTAGCGACAAAGCCGAGTATGAAGCACTAATCGCATGGCTAAAGATAGCAAAGGAATAGTATTTGAAACATTGTAGGTCTTCGGTGATTCGCAGCTGGTGGTATGTCATGTCCGAAGAGAGTTCCAAGCCAAGGGTGGAAATCGTCTAGCTTCTCTATCTAAAACTTGGGAACTTCTTAATTATCTTGACAATTACACAATATCCCATTTCCCCAGAGAAGAGCATATGAAAGCAGATTCGCTTGCTAAATATGCAAGCTTAGGAGATGGACATTTATTGGGATTATTACCCGTCGAAGTCCTCTCAAGTCTTAGTACTGAAGATGTGGACGCGATTGGGTTATGGATGTCGTTGAAGAACCAGACTCGTGGATGACTCTGATCAAGGAGTATCTTCTTAACAGAACACTCCATGAAAAATCGGAAAGTGAAGGAAAACATTGCTAAAGGCTCCACTGTATCTTATCCCTGATGGTGCACTATATAGGCGAGGCTTCTCTAAGCCTCTACTTCGGCGTGAGACCAAAGAAGAATCTAAAGCAATTTTGACGGAATTACACGAAGGTGAATGTGGGGGTCACACAGGTGGGAATATGTTGGCCAAGAAAATACCGCGATACGGTTATTTTTGGCCTGACGTGAACCTGGGTTCTACAACCTACCCAAAGAAGTGTAGTAGATGTCGGAGATTTGCGAAGATTCCAAGAGCACCATCCATGGAATTGACTTAAATGGTTAGCCCATAGCCATTTGCTATCTGGGGCATCGACTTGATTGGAGTATTACCAATAAAAAATCCAGCTTTAAATGTGCCATTGTTGTTGTCGATTACTTCACCATATTGGCTGAAGCAGAGCCACTTGCCTCTATCACCTCAAAGAATGTGATCAAATTCGTGTTAAAAAACATTATTTGCAGGTTTGTTGTGCCACATAATATAATCAAAGACAATTGAACACAACTTGAAACAGGTGAATTCAAAATCTTTTGTGCTAAGTACAAGATTCAGAAGAATTTTGCAGCTGTGGTCCACCCGCTGTCCAATGGACAAGTCAAAGTGGTGAACAAGATCATAAAGTCAACCATCAAAAAGCATCTTGAGAAAGCCAATGGTGGTTGGGTAGACGAGCTTTTGCTTGCACTATGGGAATATCGCACGACTCCTAAAACTTTGACCGACCATACACGGTTCTCTCTAGCATTTGGATTAGATTCTATGATCCCTGTAGAGCTGGAGGTTCCCACTCACCACAGGATTCACTTCAACTAGGAAGAGAATGAAAAGCTGCAATTTGAAGTACTTAACCGAATCGATGAAAGGATAAATGAAGAGGAGCTTTGAGTTGCTGCTCATTAAAGAAGAATTGCTAGCCATTTCCACTCCAAAGGCACACAAAGGACCTTCAAAATCAGGGATCTTGTATTGAAGAGAGTGATGATCGGGACCGGGGTTTTTGGGACTAATTGGGAAGGACCCTACTCAAAAGCCAAAAACTCATAGAAGACACCTTCAAATTGAAGACGATGGATGGAATTCAGATCCCTAGATCTTGGAAAAACAATCATCCCCATCGATATTTTACTTTATTTTTCATTCATATTTCCTATAAAAAGCTGTAAATACTTTGCATGCATTGTAATTGAAATTTGTACATATGCATGAAAAGATGATTTGCTCGCTTGAATCGTACACTTGGAAACTCTTGTTTAATCATTTAAAAGTTGCTAAAAGTCGATTTTGATTGCAGGACAGTTAAAAAACTTTCGCTTGCCTACAACTTAATAAGACCTGATAACCTTTACATTATATCCCAATGGGGATAGCTCAAGTGTCGAGTTCCATAAGCATCATTCGTAGGATATACAAAGGGGAACCTCATGTAATAAGAGGTCCAGGGCCCCAGTTCCGTCACTAGGATAGCTTGGTATGTCAAGCATCTAGCAAAGGGACTAGCGTCCGCCTCGTGGAATGACACAGAAGTAGAACCTCTCACAAGGATGTTAATCATAAGTCCTAGCCAAAAGGGGGCATGAATTCAATCCAGCCTCCGAAAGGCCTAGATTACCAGGTTATTGATTCGCATGATTGAGTTCATTAGAAAAACAAGCCGAAAGGGGGTACCCAATAAGGTTGTCAGGGCCAGGAAGTACTTATGCCTGTTAAGACAAACATTGGGATTGAATGACCTCTACAGAGGCGTCCATTAGTTTGGTTAGTGCTCGGGCATCTCGGGTTGCGACAATCGATGTGCTTAAATAACCTCTTCAGATGCGCCCGATTAGTTCATTAGTGTCTGATCATCTCACATTCACCGGTCGGCGAGCTTGAATGGCCTCTCCAAAGGCATAGTGTCTGATTATCTCAAATTCGGCGATCGGCAGGCTTGAGTGACCTCTTCCTAGTCGTCCAGTAGTTCGGTTAGCACTCGGACATCTCAAATTGCAACGATATGTGTGCTAAATTGACCTCTTCGGAGGCGCCCAATTAATTCGGTTAGCACCTTATTCATTCAGGTTGCGACGATTGTTTGGGCTTTAACAAAAGAACTTTCAAGCAGCGACACAGAACATGGAAAACTTCTTTAACTAAAGGCATGAGTTCAATCAAGCAAACTGGGGTTCATGGTTAATTGGAGACTAAGAAGCTTTTAAGCGCAATGACAAAAAGCAAGAGACATAGCCAATAAAGTAAGAAATTCCAGTATTTTAGCCATATCCAAGGAAGATTAGTATAGTTGGTCGCAACCGACCTAGGAAGTTCATGACGTCCTCTGGCATGGGGGCATCACCACAGCATTAAGACAGACTAATAATGCTTACAATACATACCACAAGCTCATCACTGATTCACTCCAAACAAAAGACTTGTGATGTGCAAAGAGACAAGTGTGCATACTGAAAAGGACAACAAAGCTAAAACAGAATGCTAAGGTACAATAAGCAAAACACAGTTTCATCACATCAACACAAATGCAAAGCATAAGTCTCGTGTACGTCATCTATAAAATCATAGGCGAGGATCGACACTCACATATACATCCGGTCTAACTAAAGTGCACTGAAGGAGAAGCTATAGAAAGTAGAGTAAAACAGCTTCTAGCATTAATTCTTCTTCTTCTTCTTCTTCCCTTTTTGGAATTGCTAGCCCTCAAAGATCGCTTGTTAACGTGAGCGAAAGATGGAGGAGGGGTATCGACAAGTTGACTCTCACCCATAGCTTCTACGCCACTAGAAGGACTCCCAGGAGAATATAGGATGATAAGTCCCCCTTTATTTGGGGTGGTGCGCTTTCCCTGGCGCCTTGAAGAGGAAGACTTAACCCCTTTCTTTTGTCTACCTTTGGTGTTCTTCCCCGAGATTTCATCCACATCATCAAAATCTTCTACTTCTTCACTAAGAGTATAATTAACATCGTCCAAATCAGTGATGGCACTAATCTTTGCATCTTGTGACCCTAGCTGTAAGGATGCATCACCTGGAGGAGGAGTACTGAGTGGGGGCAGCAGTAGTCGACACCAAAGTCGAATCAGTAACAATGGAATTAGTCCATGTTGTGTTGGCTCCAGCGGGAGACTACTGTTGCGACATCAAGCCTAATGCAACGGAATAGTGAGCATGGAATGCGATTGAACCCGGTGATATACAAAGATGGTCCAAGTCTGATACGAGTCGTTCAATCTTAGATTTAATTGTGGTGTGAAGATTTTTGTTCCCAATTTCATAGTTATCTGGGTTGTCCTCATTGCCCTCACCCTCACTTGTAGGCTCCTCAATAGAATGCTCATCAACAGCTTTGTCGTTTTCCTTGTGATCCGCAGAAGGACCAGCGAGAGGCATATTTGGAGTTTGAGAATGGGAATCCTCAACATTAATAGAATCAGTAAGGGCATCGGTAGTGGCTACATCCAGGGATTCCTTCCTAGAGGATTCAGCTTCTTCACCCAGTAATCCCTGCTTCTTCATTAGCATTTTCTTCCACTTGGCCAAAGCCTTGTGGGATCCCTCATCCAAAAGATTTTGTGAGGTGTATTCTTCGTCATAACTATCTCCAACTTGCGCAAGAACTGACTCCCAGACTAGGGCCAGAGTCGTCGGAAATCAGATCTCCAATAACGCAAGTTGCCCTGACTCAAGACAATGAAGATGTAAAATCTGAAAAATATGGCATTGGCATCCGTCTTAGCATTAGTGAACGCTTTTTCTGTAGCTGCTTTAATAGCCAAAGCTTTATCTCTCTCTCCTGGTCGAAAATTTCTACCTTAATTGTCAGCATAGGGTAGCCAATTTTTGAGTAGTGTACCTCTCATGAAGACTAGAATTGTCTTGTCGATAAGTTGAAGATGCCTGCTTTTCCACAGCCAGTTGGGTTTTAGCAATTTATTGAGAAGACCAAGCATTTTTAACTTGTATTATCAACGTAGTTTCATTCAATTTAGCAGCAACGAGCTCTTCTTTGAGCTTTCAATTCTCAACCTCTAACACCTTTAGCTCTATGTCCCTCTATGAAAGAGATGTTATGGTAGCATCCCGAGACTTAAGAACCTTGGCCCACTCAATATTATTATTCTCTAATGTAGCGATTTGATCAGGGTTACGCCCGTTAATCCTCTTAAGCTCATCAGCTAACTTGTACCATAGAGATAGTTACTTATCAGTTTGGCCCCTAACTGCGTCAAGCTAATTCTCAAGCTCTCTTTTGACCCTATCCATCTGCTTATTAATCTTGCCCTTCAAGGCATCCAGATCTTTAGGCATATATTTCCTATCAGACGGGTAGATGTCCAGATCAAAGTACACTTATTCCAGACACCAATTCTTGAATCGATCAATAAGAGTGGTATGTGTTGGTTCAAGTTCATAACGAGGCCTATGTACGATCTTCTGAATATCGGTAGGAGGAGGGGAAACAAACGGTGTAGCAAGGGGTAGATAGCTTGAAGTAATCTGAATAGCAGGGATGTGAAGTTTATCTGATCTGGGGTGCTTCTGAGGATCAACCCTACCCTAACCATCCTTATCTCCCTTTCTTCTTTGGCTCTCTTCCTCTTCCCGTATACTCCTCTTAGAACGATCATCATGACAGTTATCATATCGATCGTGATCACCGAAGGATCCACGATCCTGGTATTCTTTTTCTTGTGGCTCTAGAGCCTCGTGGCTCCAGCTCCTTTGCTTCTCAATTTCTATGTAGCCATTAGTTTGCTGAGGCTGATGAGAATATTGCGAGTGTTGGGAATATTGAGATTGTTGTGAGTATTTTGAGTGCTATGAAAGATGATATTGTATGAGATAACTTGGATTATAAGAGACAGTTCGGTGCTTAAAGCTCTTCATAAATTAACGAGTCATATCTAAACCTGGAATAAGGAAAAAAACAGGATTACGGTAATTTGATTAGAAAGTACTAGGGCAAAAATATAGGGTACATGCAAAAGATATGAAAACCTTAAAGTGCACATGATTTGTGATTTAGCGCGCATCTAATAATGAACCGCTCTTCGATGGTGAAGCTAACTCGGGCCTTATATCACAAAATGTCCTCCGCAATGGAGGTTTTCGAGCGAAAGTCGTCTCAGTGGATACTACTATGACTTTAATTGCAAGCTCTAAATTTACAGTGTCACTTGGAAGGTCTTTCAAAGTACTAGGATCACTCAAAGTCATAAAAATATCCATAGAATTCTCTTAGTGATGGGTATCGGGAATAATGGGGCCCTCACTAACTTTCTCAACATTAAAATCATCTCCAAGTAAGATTTCATCTTCTGCATGCTACTCAATAGCTACAATAGTGTTTTTACCCTCTCGATGTATGATTTCCTCTGCTTCAACAGAAGGTAGTTGAGGCTGGGAGGATCCCATAGCTCCACTTGCAACGTCTGAGCATTTTCTCAGGACAACCTCCTCGACAGAAGTTTTAGCTATGACATCTACTTTAGTGCTTTGGGCACTAGATTTGGAGGATGAAGTAGAAGATCGACTTAATATAAAAGATCGTGAAGGTGCAAGCAATAGCACTTCAAAGAGGAACCCTTCCGTGATAAGAAATTTCTTGGTCCTATGATTTTCATCATCAGCTTTCAAAGATTTAAACTTATTGTTGCGTGCCTCAAATTCTTCAACTGAGGATGGGATTTCTGTAAAAAGAAAGAGGAAAATTTAACAGTTGGAACTTAAAGGAAGACTAGATGCAGAATTTTGAATATATAAATTCATTTCCTTACATCTAGTTGCCTTGCAAACACTCGGGGCATCGGACGTAAAAGAATTGACATACAAACCCTGAAGCGCTCTCCGGCAAGCCACATATAACTTTGTAGTTCCGAGCTGCTTCAACAAATGTAGTAAATGAAAGTTACTTCCTTTTTTAAAAAAAACACAAGTAAAAGATGTCTTCGAAAGTGGGCATGCAATGCCTTGTTCACATAAACAATATGAATAGCCCTGGTAATATGGCGTAGCCATTGGGGTGCAATTGGAAGGGGCAATAGCGAAGCACCCAAGAATCATTTGTAGAAAGTCATTAAAAGGAGGAACACCCCTGTTCCACAACATCTAATGATTGATGGCTATAAAACCCAGAAGGCGGTTGATCAACATTATCGTCTCCTCCTGACAAAACAACATCGGTCTTGGGAATAACAAACTGACCACACAATTGTTCAAAAACGGGTGGGTTCAGGGTTGTATGGCATCTCTCAAGAGGCGGGCTACTTTATGGTCGAGGATAAGGAATAGGTTGGTTTTCCACTGGACCAGGGTGTGTGGTTGTCGTGGCTTCAGAAGCTTGAGGAGAATCTCCAGTCTGACAAGAAGAAGTTGTTTCTTTAGTTTAATGGAAACTCGATTTCCGGGAACCCATTCTACACAAGAAATCTCGTTTATATAAACATACAAGGTACGCGTTTCCTAAATCTGAAATGTAGTGTGTGATCATGCGAAACATTGAAAATGGCACAGCTTAAAATCCACTAGTTGGCATGTGTCGATTAGATGATTTCAAATGTTGCCATAAATTCAGACTAGAATGTCAAGTTCTTGCAGGCAAGTGTTCGGTAGAAACTTAAATGGTTAAACAAGGTGGTTCTGCGTAGCCATGTCATTTGATTTATGTCTGGAGGCTGGCAATAATCTAGACTTTATGGTTTAACTAATCTGTTGTCGATACGAGTAGTCGATAGCAAAATATTATGCCTGAAAACCGTGCAAGTGTCTCGTTACAAGTGTGCAGAGTAGGAGAAATGCATTTAAAATTTCAAGTCAAAGCTTTAGAGTGTCTAAGGTTTCGAAATTGATACAACATCAATCATCAAGTTGTCAAGTGCTTTGAAGTGCCTAAAGGATTGTCACTTGCTCAATGGATCAGTTCTGGACCCCTTAATTATCGTCCTTGATCCATACATGACCCATACACCGCAGACGATCCATAGATAGATTGCATACAATCCATAGATCGTAAGTAATCCATCTATGGGGCGCAAAATAATGACCATATGCAATTCATGGTTGAAGGTGATCCATGGTTCATCAGGCAATCCATGGATTGTAGATGATACATGGTTCATCAGGCGATCCAAGAATCATAGACGATCCATGGTTCATCTGGCGATCCATTGATCGCAGAAGATCCGTTGATGGACAACATGAAATCCACAGGACTAACCAAGGACAGATCCATCTTCTGGAGCACCATGAATTCGTGATCAACTTGAGAAATTAGATGTCACCAACCAGATCTTTAACCCTTCAAAACTTCGAAATAGCATGCATCAACAGTCGAAGCTTGAGCATTACAACATTTCACCAAATTACAAGGCAATTCAACTATCTTCGATGACTAACAAATCATTCTCATGGGTGCTGATTAGCTCAACACAATACCATAATAGCCCATACATTTTCCAAACACAGAGTGACGCAAGAAATATTCATGCAAGTCCAATGAAAATGTAAGGTGATTCAGCCACAAAATACAAAGTTTCAGATTTGAACTAAAAGCCTAAACAAATCACGCATCATTGAAGCATACATGAAATCAGTTCAAAACCGAAGAGAAAATCTCGGATATTTGGAAATGGCTTGAATAGTTTCAAAGCAAAAAAAACTACTACAAAAATTCCAATCTAAGCTCTGAATCGCCAAAGCCAAATCGCAGAAACCGATTTACCCAACGTCATGGGGACCAAATTTCATATGACAATTGTGATTCAACACCAGTGATTCAACCAGCAAGAATGATCTCAGATCTGAACACGCATGTTATGTCTAAACCCTAAAAAGTTGAATTGACACAAAATCAAAGGAAAAACGCAAACTATGGTTGAAAGATCAACCGACTTCTAATGATTGAAGGATAGCTCTGACTTGGCAACGTCGAGAGCAAGAAGATCTGCAAAAGAGAAGTATGGATCGACCTCGATTGAAATCGAGATGACGGTTGACGATGAGGCTGAGTTTAGATATTAAATCAAGGTTCTTTGATGATCAGAGAGGTTCCGATGAACTAGCAACGGCAGCGGCGAATTCGGTTGGTGATGGTGCAGTGAGATCTGTTGCGAGATTTTCTTCCCCGAGGGTGAAGTGTGCAATAACCCACATTTTACATATCGGAGGATCATAAAATATTTTTATTTTATTCAAGGAGGATTGGATCACCCATATTTTGAGATGTTGGTTATGGGAATGCAAGACATACCCAAAATTTTTACAATTTTATTTGTGAACATTTTTCCCCTGTTAGTGTTGTGCAGGGCATAACTTTTGACTGGGATCAAATCAGGCACTGAGATCGGTTCCATTGGAAAGAAAATGATGTTTCCCTCCCCCTAGTTAGGTCATATTAAAGATTTGGCTCAATGGTTTGTGAGAAAACGTTGTTTTAGCTTTTCACAATTTTTATCCAAAATTTGTGAGCCATTAGTGGGCTGATTTGAGGAGGCCCATTAGTGGGATGGTGCTAGGCTATAAATAGGGGGTTACAGGCGTGGAGACTAGTTTAGTTTCTTCATTCCCTCATTTGGTTGAGCTCGTGATCTTCCTTGCTCAATTAAATACACCTTTCCAATATTAAAATCTAGATCTAAGGAAGAAGATCGAAGAACTACATCAATCAAAGTTAGATCTACATCAAGTGAAGTGAGATTTCATCAAATCAAGGTGTTTGAGAATCGGTCTTCGTTGTCTGGTGTAACAACCCGTATTTTCAATAACCTGTAATAACATAAATCGAGGCAGAATTTAATTCTAAAATGGGAATCAAGGGAAACGGGCTATGCCATTGTGTTCGTCTCGGAAAAATACGCGAAATAGAGTCCGAGTTTTCGAAAATCGGAGTCCGTATGACCAAGATATGGCCTCGCGAAGTTTCACGAAAATTCCCAAATTAAAGTATACTTAATTAAGTGAAATGGGTTGTGTAGATATATATATATATATATATATATATATATATTGATATATATATATATATATATATATATATATATATAATTGAAAATTTAATAAATAAATATGCAAAAATGCTCAAAACAGCGAATTGGGAGAGGGGAATAACCGAACCGGCCGATTTTTGAAGTCGACCCGAGCCCGCTGGGTCGACTAGGGGTTAATCCAGGGTGTTTGGCTGTCAACCCGTGGGCCGATTCGCTCAAGTGCAGATTTTGCATTTGAATGGTTCTCATGGTCCATCTTTAATCTAAAGGCCCTAGATGGTTCCTACACTTGACTTCTTCCCCAAGACATGCTTTGATGGCTTGGATTGAATCTAGGGTTAATCCTATGGCCTAAAACACTTGCCTAATCTATAAATAAGACCCTAACCTACCCTAATTCATTCATAATTAAACCTAGTGACTAAACTATGGCAAAATGCTAGCTCTCATGGCCTCCACTAATTTTATGAAGAGGGTTGCATACTAATCACTCTCTAATCAACTTCTAATCCCTTCTTAGCATCTTAATCTTCTTCATTTGGTGTTCAAAGCTGCTAGTTGTGAGTTTCTATCACTTTGATGATCTTTTGGTAAACTAATTAGATGAGATGTGATGAGATTTATGGTTTTGTATGTGGGTTAATGAGCTTTGAATCATATGATATGATGTTAGCATTAATCTTATGTTTATGCATGTTGAGTATGTAAGCTTATGCAAGTTTAATATGATGTATGTTATGTTTGCATGATGCTAAATATGCAAGTTGTGGGCTATGTAATCATATGCATGTTATGCAAGTTCATGGTAATATGCTATGCAAGTTACATGTTTGTTAATATGCAAGTTACATGTTTGTTAATATGCAAGTTACATGTTTGTTAATATGCAAGTTACATGTATGTAAATATGCAAGTTACATGTTTGTTAATATGCAAGTTACATGTTTGTTAATATGCAAGTTACATGTATGTAAATATGCAAGTTACATGTTTCTTTATATGCAAGTTACATGTTTGTTAATATGCGAGTTACATGTATGTAAATATGCAAGTTACATGTTTATTAATATGCAAGTTCATGATGACACATTATGCAAGTCTATAAGCTAATATGCAAGTTTGTTATGCAAAATGAATATGTAAGTTATGTGACATATTATATGCAAGTTATGTGACATGTTATGCAAGTTCATATGCAAGTTATGTGTTTGTTAATATGCAAGATGGCACCTTTGAAACATGTTCATTCATATGCAAGTTGACACCTTTTATATGTGTTATATCATGAACGAAATTACGTGGGAACGATGGGGTAATTAAATGCATAAGTTAATAAGATTGTGTGAAATTAATATAATTATGCATAACACAAAATAAATAAACATAGTATGGGAATTTGCCTATTTGGTTAGGTGTACCCATACTATGTGTTGGGAATTTACCTATTGAGTTAGGTCTACCCCATGGGAATTTACCTATTAAGTTAGGTCTACCCATGTTAAGAAAACTTGATTAATTAGGGATAATTAATATAAAATTATGAGGGTGATTAATTAGGTGTAATTAATTGACTAAGACACGAGGTTGGACTCAGTTGTAGCGTAAAACTGCCCGGACCCAACCGGCTTAACCAGTTGCTACAAATGTTAGCCCAATGTGAGAGGTCTTAGGCACAAACTAAATACGTAATTAATGTAAAGACACGAGGTTAGACTCTGTTATGACATAAGGCTGCCCGGACCCAACCGGCTTAACCAGCGGTCATAAAAGACAGTCTAATGTGAGAGGTCTTTACAAAGGTTACGTTCTTAATTAATTAATTAAGAAACACTTAACCACATTAGCATGTAGAGGGACATGAGGGGTTAAGTGGGTGCCTCGGGTGGCATGAGAAAATCTAGTGGTTGCCTTGGGTGGCAATAGAAAATACGATTAGAATACTTAACCAAAATAGAACATGTAATTAAAACATGATTAAAGGGTTAAGTGGGATATACTAGAAAAAGGGACAAGCTTAGGTGGGTAGCTTGTGGAGGCCCATTTCAACCAGTAACCCATACGTATCTTTGTGGGCTCGACCCATGTCGAGGACGGGACACGCATACTGGGCTTGACTGTAAGAGGCAAACGGGTTAGCGGTGGCAACGCAAGTCCAACGGGCTTCATATGCGTGAGTGGGCCCGGGCTGGTAGGTAAGCCGTTGTTGCATCGAGTAGATATAAGCCGTGCACCTTTAGTTTCATCAGGTTGCCACATTGGGGAATGATACATCCCACGGTGGGGCCAGCACGGGTATCTACGTTAGGGAGCCGATCGAATGGGAAGTAGTGTGTACACCTAGTGGATTGTAGGGCCCCGTGGCGCCTACTTGGTCACCTAGGGGTACGCAGGTACTAATTAGTAAATTTTATAAGTCCTTGGGTGGGATCAACCTTTAAGTTAGGAACGACTGGTGTGGTGCAGTTTAGTAATTTACCTTAGGGAGGGTAGATGCGTCTTTATCCTTTATCTTCGTTTAGTTGACTGCTTAGGGTAGCCATTCATCCCTATATGTTACCGTATATCAGTTTATGTCTTCTCTGGTTACTTTAACGATTGTATTGTTAAAGTTATAGGACTCGCTCAGACTTATGTCTGACCCTGTTGTTTTTATCTTTTTCCCAACCCTCAGGTCCTACGGTGGATCCTAGCAGTAGTGGAGCTTGATCGGATTGCTGTCCCAGTCTTTAGGAGCTTGGATAGATGTAAAGCTCCAGTTATCCAGTTATCTTTTCTTTTGTTTGGCTATTATATGAGAGTGGGATTATGTACTTCTTTATTTTGATGGATATTGTACTTGACCTTTATTGTGGTTTTATGATGTAACCAGACATGTTTTACTTCCGCTGTTATGAGATGATGTTTTAAAATTTCAAGTACTATTTATATCTGTCTTGTTGTAATTTTTCTGTTCTATATTCACTAAAATACTCCACCGATGCTATGGCATTCCCTTAGTGAGTGATCATAGCGGGAGTGGGGTGTTACACGTGGTATCAGAGCTTAAGGTTACCAGAACAGATAAATTTTTTGAGAAAAACTACTTTCTAAGAGTATTTTCGAAGAAAGTATTTTTAAAAGCATGTCTTCTAAGAGAAAAAGTTTTTGAAAAAGAAAAGCATAATCCCCAATAGCCATATCTTTATCTTTCGGAATCTCCTTTTTGAATCTTTCCTCTTTCGTTTCAGCATGGCTGAAGATCTTAACATCCCGGAGGGTTTAGTTATACCACTATGGTATAGGAGGTTGCAAGAGGCTAGGGCCGCGGCTGCGGGTCCGGCCAATGCTACTACACCAGAGACAACCGCTCCTCCTCCTCAGCCTAGAGTGGATAATTTTGCTAAGGTTTGCAAGGAGTTCAAGGCTATAGGAGGAAAACCTTTTCTTGGTTCAGAGACTTTCGTAGAGGCTAGAGATTGGCTTAAGGAAGTGGAAGAGTTGCTAGATATCTTTGAAGTGGAAGAGGGAAAGAAAGTCAAGTTGGCGGCTTGGTTAATGAAGGGAGAGGCCTCATTCTGGTGGGAGGTCACTAATGGAGAACGCCCTGTTGACTCTTGGGCAGATTTTAAGCAAAGGTTTGGGGCTAAGTTTCTCTCAAGGGCGGAAGAGAATCTGTTTATGGAGAAGTTCTTGAATTTGAAGCAAGGGAATCTCACGGTGAAAGAATATGTCAACAAATTCAATCAATTAGCAAGGTTTGGCATAGAGTTGGTGAATACACCGGAGAAGAAGGCTTTGAGGTTCGTTAGAGGCTTGAACGAACCATTGCAAGGAATAGCTATGACTCACATTCCTATGGGGGCCACTTTTGAGAAGCTTGTCTACATGGCACTTATGCATGAGGATGATAAGAATTCTAAGGCACCAGAGAAAAAGGGGGATCAGAAGAAACCGCAACAGCAACAACAAGGCAAGGGCGGAAAAGGCAATGGTGACAAAAAGAAGACGAAGAAGAAGTGCTTCAATTGTGGAACACCAGGACACCTCAGTAAGGATTGTCGCAAAAAGAAGAAGACCGGTTGCTTTCATTGTGGTGAAGCAGGGCATCTTGTGAAAAACTGCCCAAAGAAGGGGCAGAAAACGGGGTCTACCTCAGGAGGCCAGGTGCAAGCTCTTATAGCACCACCTCAGTCAGGGGGGCAAGTTCAGGTTCTCTCAGTTCCACCGATTCAGCAGAGAGGTAGAACTATTTCCGTTGAAAGTCTGGTTTTTCTGTTTGATCATCCAGTTCGTACTTTGTTTGACTCTGGCGCATCGCATTCTTTTATCTCATCATCGTTAGTTGAGTCACTGCACTTAGACACCAGTCTAGTTGATGATCCCTTGGTTGTCTCAAACCCAATTGGGGGCTCCATATATCTGTCTATGATATGTTTGGGTTTGAAGATTTCTATACTTAGCGTTGAGTTTAGATGTGATGCTTTTGTATTGGGCTTCACGGGCTATGGGTTGATCTTGGGCATGGACTGGTTATCCAGTAATGGTGCCGTTCTTGATTGCGAAAGGAGAGTTGTCAGGCTCATGACCCGCTTGGGTAACACTCTCGAGATCTCTTGCAATCCCATGGAATCTGTTTTGCTAAGTTATCTTGAATCGCTCGATGCTTCGGTCGAAAGTTTGTGTTCTGTCAGAGTAGTCCGGGAATATCCGGATGTGTTTGAAGAAGTAAAGGGTTTGCCTCCGAAGCGGGAGATAGATTTCCGAATTTATTTGGTGGATAATGCCAAACCAGTGTCTTTGCCAGTACGCCACATGGCTCCTCGTGAGAGAAGAGAACTTCATAAGCAAGTAGGGGAGTTGCTTGAGAAGGGGTTCATAAGGCGAAGTATATCGGAGTGGGGAGCTCCAGTAGTGTTTGCCACGAAGGCGGATGGGTCCCTCAGACTTTGTGTGGATTATAGGGAACTTAATAAGCTCACGAAGAAGAATAGACACCCATTACCGAGGATAGATGATCTCTTTGATCAGTTGGTTGGCGCGTCAGTATTTTCGCAGATGGACTTAGCTACAGGGTTTCATCAGTTAAGAGTGGCGGAGGACAGTATAGAGAAGACTGCTTTCCGGACTCCGGATGGTTTTTATGAGTGGCTAGTGATGCCATTTGGGTTGACAAACGCCCCCGCATACTTTGTTGATCTCATGAGTAGAGTGTTCAGAGAGTATCTGAATAAGTTTGTAGTAGTTTTTGTGGATGACATCTTGGTCTTTTCCAAGAATGAAGAAGAGCATGCCTTACATCTCAAGGAAGTGTTGGAGACTCTTCGAGCGCATAGTCTTAAAGCTAAATTCTCTAAATGCCATTTTTGGAGAAGAGAAGTGCGATTCTTAGGGCATGTGGTCTCTAAGGAAGGGATAGCTGTGGATCCCGCAAAGATAGTATCTATCCAGGATTGGAAAGTTCCTAGAAATGCTACCGAGGTAAGAAGTTTCTTGGGGTTGGCAGGATATTATAGGAAGTTCATCAAAGACTTCGCGAAGATATCAGCCCCATTAACCCGCTTGACGAAGAAGAATCTGGTTTTCTCATGGGATGTAGATTGTGATGATGCTTTCCGACGGTTAAAGAGAGCTTTGACCACCGCTCCAGTTTTAGTGCTTCCAGATGGGAGTAAGCCGTTTGTTGTTTATACCGATGCTTGTGGAACAGGATTAGGCGCAGTCTTGATGCAGGAGGGAAGGGTAATAGCCTATGGAGGGAGACAATTGAGAGTGCATGAGAAGAATTACCCTACCCATGATCTAGAGTTGGCCGCGATTGTTTTCGCACTTAAGTCTTGGCGCCATTATCTTCTTGGTGAGAGATTCGAGTTGTTCACCGACCATAAATCATTGAAGTACTTATTCTCTCAGAAGGATTTAAACTTAAGACAGCAAAGGTGGATGGAGTTCTTAGCATCCTATGATTTCGAGATAGCGTATACCCCTGGTAAGGGTAACGTGGTGGCAGACGCCTTATGTAGAAAAAGGCTATCTTTGAGTCCATTGTTCGTGGAACGACGAAGCTTGGAGTTTCTTTCTTTGTTTGACTTCAGACCTTCTGTTGATTTTGTACCTGGTTTGTTGGCATCCTTGGAGGTTAGACCTACTCTTTTGAGACGGATTGGCGAGGCTCAGCGAGACGACCCACAGTTGGTTGTGTTGGTAGAGAAGCTTATAAGAGGGGAGTCGTCCAGCCATTTGGGTAGATACACCATAGATGATAAGGGATGGTTGCATAGAGACGGTAGACTTTGTGTACCGCAAGATGAGGGTTTGAAGAAGGCTATTTTGGATGATGCACATCGTTCGAGAATGACTATTCATCCCGGTGGAGACAAAATGTACCAAGACATGAAGAGAGTTTTCTTCTGGGCCGGTATGAAGAAAGATGTGGCCGAGTATGTGGCTAGATGCTTGGTGTGCCAACAAGTTAAAGTGGAGCAAAGGAAACCCGGTGGGTTGCTACACCCATTGGAAGTTCCACAGTGGAAGTGGGATAGTGTCTCGATGGATTTCATCGACGGGTTACCGAGATCGAGGAAGGGCAATACGGGAATTTGGGTTGTGGTAGACAGACTTACAAAGAGTGCCCATTTTATACCCGTAAAGAGTAAGAGGACCGCTCCATGGCTTGCTTCAGTCTATGTTAGAGAGATTGTTAGATTGCATGGCGTACCATCCAGCATTGTGAGTGATCGAGATCCTATTTTCACTAGTGAGTTTTGGAGAAGTTTGCAAGAGGCGGTAGGGACTCAGTTGTGTTTGAGCACCGCATATCATCCTCAGACGGACGGTCAGACCGAGAGGGTGAACCGTATCTTAGAAGATCTTTTGAGGCTTTGTATCTTGGATTTTGGAGGTACATGGGAAGAACATCTTCCTTTGGTGGAGTTCGCATATAATAACAGCTTTCAGTCCAGTATTGGTATGGCTCCTTTCGAAGCTCTTTATGGAAGGCCTTGTCGATCTCCTACATGTTGGTGGGAATCTACGGATAAGATCTTGCTTGGGCCGGATATGGTTAGAGAGACTTCAGAGAAGATTGATTTAATTCGAAAAAGGATGAAAGCAGCGCAAGATAGACAGAAATCTTATGCAGATCGGAGAAGGACGGATCTTGAGTTTGAGGTTGGGGACATGGTTTTTGTCAAAGTATCTCCATTGAGAAATGTTGTTCGCTTTGGGTCCGTAGGGAAGTTAGCACCGAGATTTGTTGGGCCGTTTCCTATTAAGGAAAGGATTGGACGGATGGCATATAGGGTGGAGTTTCCCGACAGACTTAGTGGTGTTCATGATGTATTCCATGTATCACATTTGAGGAAGTGCTTACATGAGACCGCGGAGGTGGTAGAGCCGAGCTTGCTTAGAGATGTAGAGGTAGAGCGTGATGCGACGATTCGACGAGCTCCTACTCGCATCCTTGGGTCAGAAACTAGGAAGTTGAGGAACAGAGAAGTTCAACTAGTTAAAGTGCAATGGGGAGATGACGAAAGCAATGCTACTTGGGAGACGGAAGCAAAGATGCGTTCTTTGTATCCATTTCTTTTTGAGAGTATGTCTTTTAACTTCTCCTTTATTGCTTGTCTAGTACTTATCTTATCTTTAGTATATCCTCTCGCTAATACCTATGACCTTTAGATAGGGTAAAACCTATGGTTGAGACATGTGTTTGAAACATGTTATGGTTGATGGATGCATATGGATGCAATTGTTTGCTAGTGGTTGCTCGTGGATGCATATACACACACATTAGGCACTAGATCGGCTCAGTCACTTCATGTTGCATATTGCATAAATGGATGTGGTAGTTAGATTGATGGATGTATCATGGCTGTGTTATCATATGGATGATGCATTTTTGTGTATGGTTGTGCACGCATGTAGAAATTTGTATGTGTCAATAGGGTTTCGCATACATATTGGATGCATGGCACTATCATGGTTTGCATTAAGGAGGTTTACTGTATCAGTAACCGCCTGATTTTCGCATTAGGTAAGTACATATACACACACTTTTGCATATATCCATCCAGCATTTAGAATCTTGTAAGGACAATGATTGCTCGTGGATGATGCTTTGAGTAGATGGATGATTGGATGGTAGGATACGTTCTTCCTAACTTGAAGATTTCGGGGACGAAATCCTTTAAGGAGGGGAGAATGTAACAACCCGTATTTTCAATAACCTGTAATAACATAAATCGAGGCAGAATTTAATTCTAAAATGGGAATCAAGGGAAACGGGCTATGCCATTGTGTTCGTCTCGGAAAAATACGCGAAATAGAGTCCGAGTTTTCGAAAATCGGAGTCCGTATGACCAAGATATGGCCTCGCGAAGTTTCACGAAAATTCCCAAATTAAAGTATACTTAATTAAGTGAAATGGGTTGTGTAGATATATATATATATATATATATATATTGATATATATATATATATATATATATATAATTGAAAATTTAATAAATAAATATGCAAAAATGCTCAAAACAGCGAATTGGGAGAGGGGAATAACCGAACCGGCCGATTTTTGAAGTCGACCCGAGCCCGCTGGGTCGACTAGGGGTTAATCCAGGGTGTTTGGCTGTCAACCCGTGGGCCGATTCGCTCAAGTGCAGATTTTGCATTTGAATGGTTCTCATGGTCCATCTTTAATCTAAAGGCCCTAGATGGTTCCTACACTTGACTTCTTCCCCAAGACATGCTTTGATGGCTTGGATTGAATCTAGGGTTAATCCTATGGCCTAAAACACTTGCCTAATCTATAAATAAGACCCTAACCTACCCTAATTCATTCATAATTAAACCTAGTGACTAAACTATGGCAAAATGCTAGCTCTCATGGCCTCCACTAATTTTATGAAGAGGGTTGCATACTAATCACTCTCTAATCAACTTCTAATCCCTTCTTAGCATCTTAATCTTCTTCATTTGGTGTTCAAAGTTGCTAGTTGTGAGTTTCTATCACTTTGATGATCTTTTGGTAAACTAATTAGATGAGATGTGATGAGATTTATGGTTTTGTATGTGGGTTAATGAGCTTTGAATCATATGATATGATGTTAGCATTAATCTTATGTTTATGCATGTTGAGTATGTAAGCTTATGCAAGTTTAATATGATGTATGTTATGTTTGCATGATGCTAAATATGCAAGTTGTGGGCTATGTAATCATATGCATGTTATGCAAGTTCATGGTAATATGCTATGCAAGTTACATGTTTGTTAATATGCAAGTTACATGTTTGTTAATATGCAAGTTACATGTTTGTTAATATGCAAGTTACATGTATGTAAATATGCAAGTTACATGTTTGTTAATATGCAAGTTACATGTTTGTTAATATGCAAGTTACATGTATGTAAATATGCAAGTTACATGTTTCTTTATATGCAAGTTACATGTTTGTTAATATGCGAGTTACATGTATGTAAATATGCAAGTTACATGTTTATTAATATGCAAGTTCATGATGACACATTATGCAAGTCTATAAGCTAATATGCAAGTTTGTTATGCAAAATGAATATGTAAGTTATGTGACATATTATATGCAAGTTATGTGACATGTTATGCAAGTTCATATGCAAGTTATGTGTTTGTTAATATGCAAGATGGCACCTTTGAAACATGTTCATTCATATGCAAGTTGACACCTTTTATATGTGTTATATCATGAACGAAATTACGTGGGAACGATGGGGTAATTAAATGCATAAGTTAATAAGATTGTGTGAAATTAATATAATTATGCATAACACAAAATAAATAAACATAGTATGGGAATTTGCCTATTTGGTTAGGTGTACCCATACTATGTGTTGGGAATTTACCTATTGAGTTAGGTCTACCCCATGGGAATTTACCTATTAAGTTAGGTCTACCCATGTTAAGAAAACTTGATTAATTAGGGATAATTAATATAAAATTATGAGGGTGATTAATTAGGTGTAATTAATTGACTAAGACACGAGGTTGGACTCAGTTGTAGCGTAAAACTGCCCGGACCCAACCGGCTTAACCAGTTGCTACAAATGTTAGCCCAATGTGAGAGGTCTTAGGCACAAACTAAATACGTAATTAATGTAAAGACACGAGGTTAGACTCTGTTATGACATAAGGCTGCCCGGACCCAACCGGCTTAACCAGCGGTCATAAAAGACAGTCTAATGTGAGAGGTCTTTACAAAGGTTACGTTCTTAATTAATTAATTAAGAAACACTTAACCACATTAGCATGTAGAGGGACATGAGGGGTTAAGTGGGTGCCTCGGGTGGCATGAGAAAATCTAGTGGTTGCCTTGGGTGGCAATAGAAAATACGATTAGAATACTTAACCAAAATAGAACATGTAATTAAAACATGATTAAAGGGTTAAGTGGGATATACTAGAAAAAGGGACAAGCTTAGGTGGGTAGCTTGTGGAGGCCCATTTCAACCAGTAACCCATACGTATCTTTGTGGGCTCGACCCATGTCGAGGACGGGACACGCATACTGGGCTTGACTGTAAGAGGCAAACGGGTTAGCGGTGGCAACGCAAGTCCAACGGGCTTCATATGCGTGAGTGGGCCCGGGCTGGTAGGTAAGCCGTTGTTGCATCGAGTAGATATAAGCCGTGCACCTTTAGTTTCATCAGGTTGCCACATTGGGGAATGATACATCCCACGGTGGGGCCAGCACGGGTATCTACGTTAGGGAGCCGATCGAATGGGAAGTAGTGTGTACACCTAGTGGATTGTAGGGCCCCGTGGCGCCTACTTGGTCACCTAGGGGTACGCAGGTACTAATTAGTAAATTTTATAAGTCCTTGGGTGGGATCAACCTTTAAGTTAGGAACGACTGGTGTGGTGCAGTTTAGTAATTTACCTTAGGGAGGGTAGATGCGTCTTTATCCTTTATCTTCGTTTAGTTGACTGCTTAGGGTAGCCATTCATCCCTATATGTTACCGTATATCAGTTTATGTCTTCTCTGGTTACTTTAACGATTGTATTGTTAAAGTTATAGGACTCGCTCAGACTTATGTCTGACCCTGTTGTTTTTATCTTTTTCCCAACCCTCAGGTCCTACGGTGGATCCTAGCAGTAGTGGAGCTTGATCGGATTGCTGTCCCAGTCTTTAGGAGCTTGGATAGATGTAAAGCTCCAGTTATCCAGTTATCTTTTCTTTTGTTTGGCTATTATATGAGAGTGGGATTATGTACTTCTTTATTTTGATGGATATTGTACTTGACCTTTATTGTGGTTTTATGATGTAACCAGACATGTTTTACTTCCGCTGTTATGAGATGATGTTTTAAAATTTCAAGTACTATTTATATCTGTCTTGTTGTAATTTTTCTGTTCTATATTCACTAAAATACTCCACCGATGCTATGGCATTCCCTTAGTGAGTGATCATAGCGGGAGTGGGGTGTTACATCTGGATTCGTGATTCATTTTTTAAGCTTGTTTGAAGATTTGGTGAGTGATATGCATCTCTCACATAGATTCAATCAAGTATATGTATTGTTTTATCATAATTTCATCATTTTAGGTTGTTTCACCTAAATCTACATCATGGTAAGTATATATTCGTGTGAATTGCCATAGGATCTAATCTAGCAACTTAAAACCGTTAATTTTCATGATTATTCATATGTTTTTGAAAGTTTAGATCCATAATTTATGTTTAGGCGTTGGTTTACCATGATTTGGTGAACTTCACATGATTCATGATGAATAATTGTTGTTGATGATTTCATGAAGTGTTTATGGTTGAACTAGATGATTTAGATGATTTGTTTGAATCTATATTGTCGTCTGGAGGAGATTTGATCATTTTTTGAGCCATTCTGATCATATATGGAGTCGGGTCGTTTTTCTTGGGTCGGGTCGGTTGTCGTGTTCTCCAAGAAATGGACTTGGGTCATGGGAAGTCTTCGGGTCACATGAACGACTGAACGAAGGGTGTGGGTCAAGATGCGGCTTGAAAACAAAGAAAGAAGGCCGGGTTGTGGAGCCTAGGTCGGGTCGCACACACTCAGGCTGTTTGTTATGGAAGTCGATGCTTTGGAGCTAAGACGTTGGTGCTTCGAGGAGTTCAGTTGCCAGATGAGCTTAGGTTGTTGATGATATGGTGAATGCTGATGGATTATTGGGGTTAAAATAGTCTAGTCGGGTCTTGTATCTAGGAGTTAGGTCGTGGCACGACCTGGGTTTAGGTCGTGGGCCAGAACTTTGTGGATTCGGGTCAGACGTTAAAGTCAGGTCATTAGAGCATGGAATGACATGGGGAGAACGAGCTGATGGTGAAGGTCCATTATTTGATGATTTTTGGTTCGATAATAATTGTAGCTTCAAAGTACATTCAAGTGGAAATGTTCAAAGTGTTGCGATGTGTTCGTTGAGCGTCATAATGCAACGATTGTGAAGACGGACTCAAGATGGTGAGTTCGGGGATAATGGTTGCTCGAGAAGGCGCTTGAGCTAATGAATATTCATCGGGTTGGATGGCAAGATATAATGAAGGACAAAAAATTATCCTTGTCATAGGTTCTAGCAAACTCAAAGAAGGAGAAAAGTTAGGAAGTCCCGATGGTCCTAGAAATACCCTATGCAATCATGACGGGCCTAGAGATACGAGTCGTAAAGGAATATGGTGTTTTGCTAGAACCGACACTTACCGTTAGCCCTTGACATATGGCAAGGTAGCTGTCATACAATTAACGATGGTTTCAAAGTGAGAATGGCAGTGATAGCCAGAGTCATGGATGATGATTATTCTGTTTGTATCGTCTTATATAGATTATTCGGCATCAAGGGAGGTATCTCTTGGGTGATTGTCTGATGTTGGTTTATGCCTTCACGGGTTGTGCTTGAGAGATGTCGATATCGATTAGAATGGTCTACGCTTGATAACATATTTCCATGAATGTACTATTTATTTCTACTTGGTTATTGTAAAGGCTATCATTGTTAGATGTGGGGAAGACAGGTTGGGTTCTTCTCTGGTGATACGGTTGGTAGATTAGTTGATTAATCTTCATATTCTCATATACTTTATTGATGATGTTAGATACCTATTTTATCGCTCATTAAGACTGTTGTCTGATTCAAAGTTTTACGTTTTCTCTTATTACCTTGGGTTGTTCATTCGGTTTTGGATGGGCAGACTAAGTAGCAGGTTACGGGTAGTAGTGCTTAGGGAGTCGATGATGCAGAGCGATGACAAGAAGATGGCTTGTGTATCATTTTTCTTACTATCTAGATTGGATGTTTCTATTGTTATGTTTGGTGTTATCCCTAAGGGTTGTAGTGAAGCAAATTTTTACAGACACTTATGTCATAATTCAAGGGTGTATGGATATTCTTTCTAGCTATTATAAAAGTTTTAGTTTCTGCTCAGTTATGCTTGACTACTACTTCCTATTGTATATGTTTTATTATATTATTTCCTTGCATTGTGATTATTACGACAGGTTTCGATTGTGTTATCCTAACTTGATGATCATTCATGGCTGCCTCGCACAACATTATTAAGTGTAGGAGTTAAGGGCATCGTCATAGATTTCTTTGCCAATAAAATTTGCCTGATCCTTCACGATCTTTTGCTTCTGGAAAGTTTTCTACACCCCAATCTAACCTGAGGCATCCAGTATTTCAGCTTCTGGACCGAATATCATACAAAAGATTCCACTGATGAACCTGCTTTGAAAAGATGCATAGATTTTACTGGAGGGGCGGAATCGTGTTCACAACCTAAATTGTCCCCCGACGAGGAAGAATAGCTTGTGCGTTGTGAAGGTAAAAACCCTGCGACAATTCAGGAGAAGGTTGAGGAAGGAGAAATTGTAAATAGAGACAACGTTGTTGCCGAGAGAGCCGATGTTGGTCCCATGGTACCAACCACCATTGAAGATGACCTCAGTAATGTGTACGGAGAGGCGATCTTGACGTCATAATGTGTAAAGTTGCTACAAGGGATATAATGACTTCTAAACTTTCTTCCTTAGTATCAAGAGTGACTTACGAATTGATTCAATCCTGTCAGGAACTTGTTACTAAACCTACGACCCTTCTACTCCAAAATCCACGTGCGGTTTGTAATTCAATGTGCGTTAAAGCACACACGACATACACTTAGAGCTTTAATATTTTTCATATACTTTCCGACTTGCCTCTATGTTTCCTGCCTTTAAAATGTTGATTCCTCTGGTTTCTTGTACCAGGTCAAACCATGGATCGTCATTCTTACTCTGAAGACTTTGGACGCTACCATCCCAACCCTCTGAATTATATGCAATCTCGTCAATATGAAAAAACCGATGAGCAGAAAAAAGGCGAGGAAAGCTCGTGAAGAACGGGACCGCCAGGATGCATAAAAAAATAATCGACAAGAATATGATAGTCATTGTGATCGAAGTAGGCATGATAATGATGATTATTATAGGAAGAAGGATGGAGAATATAGGAATGATCGACACAAGAAGAGGTATAAAGAGAATAGAGACGGCCCGTATAAGAAGAGGGATAGAAAGGGAAAATTTATTTAGCCTCACGAGGGTGATTCACAGAAGCGACCGAAAACAGACAAGGGACCCACTCCTTCTACTCAAACCTCTGCTGGCCTCGTACCTCACTTACCCCTAATGTTTTCTACTCCTTCTCTAGCCGACATACATATAATTTTCCGAAGGCCAAAACATACCCTTGATCCTCCACCCAATAAACTTACCGGGCTATTTTCTACCTGGTGTCTAAAGGGTGTTCGCTTTAATTTGGACGTCCATCCAACTGATAAGGATGTAATGCTAAAGGAACTAGAAATAGTGAAAGGTTGTAACACCCTGTAATTCTGTAACATTAAGTTTCGCAAATTAAAAGTAGAATTAAATTTTAAAATAAGAATCAAGGGAAAACGGGTTGTGCCATTGCGTTCGTCTCAAAAACCGCTTGGAAACGAGTCCGAGTTTTTGAGAAACGGAGTCCGTATGAGGAATTTATGACCCTCCGAAGCTTCAGAGATTTTCAGAATCAAAAAACAGCTTGAAAATTCGAATTCAAAATCGAATTCAAAACCCAGAACAGGCTGGGCGGGAAATTTCCCGCCCAGGATCAGGTCGACCTGGGGGTTGACCATAGTGTCGACCTCCCACGGGCCAGGTCGACCATAGTGTCGACCTGGGGGTTGACCTGGTGCCGAAACCTAGTTTTTGAACCTGATGCATTCTGATGTATTTAAACTCGTTTCGTGACCAGATTCATGACTCTAAACCTATATAAACAGCCCCCTCGCCTCTTTCTCTTTACACCATTCTTCTCCAACCTTATGCTGCACAATTTTATTCTACCTATACTCTGCCTCCGTTCTTATTAAATAAAATAATGGCGTCGCTATTCTGCTAGAATCAAAAATAGAACTAGTGCATCTTCTTCCAAATCTGAATAAGATTAAAAAGAGAACAACTGCAACTCTTCTTCTATAATCCAACCAAAGCAAGTACAGTTATTTTCTGATGTGAAGTTTAATCATGATCTTGACATAATTATAAATCTGAATTTGAGACTAGGCCCTTTTTCTATTTATCAGATCTGTTCCTCTGTTTTATTGTTATTATTCTGTTTGTTCTATATTTCTTTCTCCTTTCTTTCTTTTTGTTTGATAGCCAGGCTACCACAAGCCTGAGCCAAATCTCATAAGAGATGAACGCATAAACGCTAAGTTTGGGAAGAATATTGAATGAGGCATATTTGGGCATGATTGATTTATAGCTAATTTGAGGACACAACGCATGTTGTAATTCGGGACATAAATTTGAGGCATATTGCATAAGATGATCTATGACTTGGAAAAAGAGGATTATTGTGACTTAGAACATAAAAAACATAGGTTGTAACTTAGAACACAAATCTGAGGCATATAATTGGGCATGTTGTATTTAAAACATAAGGTGTATTGAACATATGACTTGAGTTTTGAGGCATAAAGAATATTGGACATATGACTTGGGATTTGGAGCATAAAAATTTAACTGTAAACATGTAACTGATTTGGATGGATAGTACAAGTTGTAATTCAAGATCTAGATCTAGACATACTATATATATTATAGTCTGTAATTTGGAAAAAGGAGGATTAATTTGCATATAACTTAGGTGTAAAGATCCATATTAAGATTTGGTGACTATTAAGTATGAATACACCTAAATGGGGGTTTTTGGGTATGTGACATGTATCGTAATCAATGGCTATATTTGGCATAATTTATATGTGAATCATGATTGGGGTTTTTGGAGAATATTCTGAATTATGCAAGTTTAACCAAAATTTGGGACATATGTTATATGGTGAATTATGACCATAATTTGGGCATATAAGTTTAGGCTCACTTCATGATTAGGCAAGATATGTGAATAAGAGTTTGAGAAATGTTTAAATCTGCTAAAACTGTTATCTGCTTAATATGTTAATCTGCTAAAATCTGTTATCTGTTTAATTTGTTGAATCGCCTAATCTGCTAATTATGTTAAACTACCTAATATGCTAAATTTGTAGAGTTGCCTAATCTGTTAAATCTGTTGAACCGCCTGAGCTGCTAAATCTGTTAAATCTGTTGAAAGCTGAATAATTGTAATTTGTGTATGAAAATCCGTAGGCTCGATCGAAGACTGAGTAAAACATGTTAATTTGATTAATCTGCTGCGACTTGAAAAGAAGTCAAATCCGTTAAATGAACATAATTAGTCTGAAATTTTCTGTAATGGAATAAAGTGGCTATGACACGAGGTTAGACTCCATTTGCGGTGGAAGCCTGCCCGAAACCAACCGGCTTAACCAGCAACCACAAACTGCTAGTCTAATGTGAGAGGTCGTAGGCATAACTAAAATATGCTTAGACACGAGGTTATGTCTGGATTATGGCAGAAGTCTGCCCGGAACCGCCCAGCATATCCAGCGGCCACAAGCTACCGACCTAATGTGAGAGGTCTATGCAGTAATAATTAATTAATGCAAATCTGAGATAAATATGATGTCTAAAACGTGTTGGGTGGATAGGGCTAAACCAACTGGACCGATGAATTTAATAAACCTGTTTCGTGAATCTATAGGCCCAATACAAAGTTAGACAATCTGTAAATCTACTAAAACTGTACATCTGATCCGTTAGTCTGAAAACCCGCTAACTTGATTCTCTGATCTGTGATCTAGTTGACCTGAATTCTGTCTGTTTGAAAACTTGTAAACAAGTTAATCTGAAATCTGTTAGTCTGGGGACACAAGGTGAGGAGGGAAAATACTTGTGTCATCTGTAGTTTGGGACCCATATCAGTCAGTAACCCTTTCTGGTATCAAAACTATGACCCAACAGTTGGTAGGGTCCGGGCATGCTTACTGAACTAATTATAAGCGGTTCATTCTGATAATGGCGAGGGGTGTTGATGGTGCGTTCCAACCGGGTCATGTGCGTGCATGGATCCCGGTCTGCCTCTGAGGATGTAAGACACCTTGACATCTGTAAATAGGTCTGTGTCATTCAAAGGTTGCCACTTTAGGGAATGATACACCCTTTTGTGGGGGCAGGCACAGGGTATTTATGTATGAAGGAGTCGATCGCGTGGGGTAAGATTTAGGGTACACTTAGTTCTGTCTGTTCTGTGGGGTACCATCTGTTTCTGTTGGGTGGTAATACCTGTCTGTTTCTGCGTGGTACCGTCTGTTGGGGCGGTAAAGGCCCATTTACTAGTGTACACCTAATTCTAATATTCTGTTTCCGTAAGGGTTATTTTGTTTCTGTTCCTGTACCTTCTATTCGGGTGATAAAGGCCCATTATTCTGTTTCTGTTTAGACATTAGGGTAACACCTATTCCCATTATACTAGTATTAGTGTAGAGAAGTGAAAAGTAATAGCTTATATCATTCTGTTTCTTCTGTTTAGCCTAAGTATATCTGCTACTCTTGTTACTGTTATCTATCATCCGGTTTTATTTGCATGCCATGATTATTATTATCCGATCATATGTTGTAAGTCACTGGACTTGCCAGACTTTACGTTTGACCTTGCTTGTTTTCGCCCCCTTTTCTTCCCCCCCCCCAGGTTTCCAAGGAGGGAATACTTTAGCTTGATCCGGATTTCTTCTGCTTGAAGTGTTTGAAGTGCTTAAAGTATGGCTTGACTCCTTATGGCATCTTCTGGAGGGATTATGATTTTAATTTTTTGTGCTCTGAGGGATTTTGAAAAAGGCGGATATATATATGTACTTGAGTTTTGGTAAAGTGATTTTGAAAGATGTAACCAAACTGATTTCTATTTTCCACCATAATAAAGTTGTAAATTTTTCTAGTACTGCTTTATGTATCTGTTCTTGTAATATTCTGTTCTATCTACTAAAATGCTCCATCAAAGTTAAGGCATTCCCTTTGTGAGTGACCTTGACAGAGGTGGGGTGTTACACTTGGTATCAGAGCTGAAGGTTACCAAATTGGTTAAAGTTTTTGAAAACTATTTTCAAAAAGGTTTTAAAAGGAAGTATTTTCAAAAATAAAGTTTATTTTGAAAAACATAATCCCCGAAAGCCATATATCTATCTTTTCAATTCTCCGTTTTGAATCCTTTTTCTTTCGTTACAGCATGTCTTGGGATCTTAACATTCCTGAGGGCATACCGGTACCTGGCTAGTTCAGAAGGTACCTAGAAGCTAGGGCTAATGATGCGGGCCCAGCTGACATCCCTCCTCCCCCAGCTGCAGTGGTTCCTCCTCCTCCTCCTCGTGGAAATGCTTTCGCAAAGACGTGTAGAGACGTCTAAAGCTAGTTAATTTCCAATATTTTTATTTCTGTCTGCCTCTGTAAAAATTTACATAAGTCTAATCTCTTAATTCAGAAGACTGGATCACTATATGTTTGCATTTTGAGTATTTTAAGAGGTTTTCAAATATCTATTAGATGTAGTTCGTTTAGACTTCAAATGCGTCTTGTTATATCATTTTTATTGGTTCCTATGCCTATAATACTTTCATATAACATCATTTCCCATTATTGGCATCGTCATACTATTTATGAGTTTGGTTTAACATTAAATGTGTTTGTTTATTTTCAATATAAATTTACTGACTTAATTACAACACACACACAAGCAGGTGGTAGACTTTAGTTCATATTTGACATTCGGAAAGAGCTGTGCAGAATTGGCATTCGGAAAACTATGTTTGGTCGGGAGATGTTTCTGAAAATGCAGGTATGCTCTCTGCGATATGTTTGATTTTCCATGCAGGTATGTACTTTATAGCAACATGAACAAACATAAGCATGTCCATTAAACAGAGTAAATCATTGAAAAGGAAAAGAGTGATATGGATTGCAACTTAAAATCAGGATTACCTTCGATTTGTGCCTTTATGCAATAAGGTAAGTGATATTTCAAGTGTACGTTGCTGCTACTCTCATATTTCAAGTGATATTATAAATTAGACTGATAATTTCTTATAGTAAAAAAAAAACTGTTCTGGCTTTCTATTTGAGACGATAGATGATCTTCTCTACAGTATATATATACACATTGGGATTCAGAGTTGTAGAGCACCCAAAAAAAACCTGATAACTGAGGTTTATATTGTAGAGCAATATATGATATTTAGGGTTCAAGAAAGTTGTGGGCTTCACTTGATATTTCATCGATATTACATGATCCTATTAATTTATATTAGTAAGAGTAGTGGAGTCCCGATTTCATTACTGTTAACTCTGACCAGCCCACGACTGCTTCCCAGTCAATAGGGACCTGAGAACACGTCTTTCCATGTCAGATTTTTTCTCCTACTGTCCTCTTTGTGTTGTTGGTCATATGTGCTTTGAAATTTAATAATTCCCCGAACTCTCGTTATCTGAACTTCCTTGCTATACTTTTCCACTAACAGACAAGTTTCATTCATTAACCCTTTTCATAATTCTTGCAGGGTGTCGTGGCAAGGCGATAGAAGAACTCGTGCCAAAGCTACTTTGAGTACGATAGGCGCTTCCATTTTCAGGTACGAATTATGGTTCAACTAAATGCTTGAGCTGTAAAAATTGCAATGGCACATAAACCTTAACAAGAAAAAAAATGCATACGTTGGTATGTCGATAGCTTTCTTTTAAAAGATAGCAATATACGGAACCTAAACAGCTATGGTAGTACTAGAATTCGGTAGCTATTTACACCCTCTACTTAATATAGACATGAGAAAGCATTTTCAACTACAGCTTAAAATAGTAGCTATGGTTATACATTAAATTAAACAGCATTACATAGGTTAAAGTTCCATGTGGAAAACAATATAAGAGCAGGTCAGGCATCTGAAATAAATTTCAGACGTCTGAACCAGACCTAGGAATTGTCTGAGAACATTTCCAGATGTCTGAAATAAATTTCAAACGTCTGGAATGGTCTCAGGGCATTGACCGAAATCCATTTCAGACGTCTGAAACCAATTTTCAGACATTTGAACCAGGTCAGACTTATGAAAATAAGTTCAGACGTCTAAAATTTGTTGTTGTTTCGAGTTTTCCTTCTATCGAACGGTTGGTTATATGTATGCGATGTCAACTTATTACTTGTTTTTCTTATGCAGCTTATGACCCTTTTGTTAATGAGACATGCCTTGAGCTTTTCCAATGACGACGATAATGACGATGCTTCTGCATATTTTTCTGTAAGTAATTATATTCATCACACTACATGTTCATGGCATTCATGTAGGATTAACAAAGTACATAAAAATACAGAACATAAGTAAACTTCTATAATAATAATAACAATAAGATTTATAATAGTAGTAAATTAAAGAAGATTTATAAAAAAAAATTAAACGTACAAAAATTAACTAAGTATTATAAAAATTGACTAAATAGTATAAAAATTTAACTAAGTTTACTAATTTTATAAAAACAAAAAAGTGGTTTATAAAAGTTAACTAAGTATAAAAAAATATAAAATATTACCAAGTATTCTATAATAATAATAGCAAGAATTAAAAATTATCTATGTATCATAAAATCAAATAATTATTATAAAAAATTAACTATGTATTATAAAAATTAACTATTATAAAAATTAAATATGTATTGTAAAAATTAATTAACTATTATAAAAATTAACTAACTATTATAAAAATTAACTAAGTATTATAATAATTAACTAAGTTTACTAATTTTATAAAAAATTAATTAAGTATTAACTAAATATTATAAAACTAACTAAGTATTATAAAATTAACGAAGTATTATAAAATTAACTAAGTATTATTAAAATTAACTAACTATTATAAAAATTAAATTAACTTTACTAATTTTATAAAAATTAACTATGTATTATAAAAATTAACTAAGTTTACTAATTTTATAAATAATTAACAAAGTATTAACTAAGTATTATAAAATTAACTAAGTATTAGGTATTATAAAATTAACTAAGTATTATAAAATTAACTAAGTATTATAAAAATTAACTAACTATTATAAAAAATTGATTAAGTTTACTAATTTTATAAAAATTAACTGTCTATTATAAAAATTAACTAAGTTTACTAATTTTTTTAAAAATTAACTAAGTATTATAAAAATTAAATAAGTATTATAAAATTAACTGAGTATTAGGTATTATAAAATTAACTAAGTATTATAAAATTAACTAAGTATTATAAAAATTAACTAAGTATTAGAAAAAATTAATTAAGTTTACTAACTTTATAAAAATTAACTAACTATTATAATAATATATAAGTTTATAAAAACATAAAATATTACCAAGTATTTTATAATCATAATAACAATAATTAAAAATTAACTATGTATTAGAAAAATTAACCAACTATTATAAAAAATTAACTAATTTTACTAATTGTATAAAAATTAAGAATTTTAGTTTATAAAAGTTAACTAAGTATATTAAAATATAAAATATTACCAAGTATTTTATAATAATAGCAATAAGTAAAAATTAACTAAGTATTATAAAAATTAACTAAGTTTTCTAATTTTATAAAAAATAATAAGTTTAGTTTATACAAGTTAACTAAGTATATAAAAATATAAAATATTACCAAGTATTTTATAATAATAATAGCAAATTAAGAAAGACCAAATGCTAACATGAAAACATGTGTATAGGTATTAGAGGTGGGCATCTTTGTGCATTCGGCTATAATCAGAATACCATTAGGCGCTTCTGAAGATCCCTCAACAAAAAGACCGCTTGTGGTATCTGCTTACGAAGAAAGCGGTAACTTTTAGATGTTCGTTTTGTTGGTATTTGACGCAAACTTGTTTTATGGAAATTTTGTTTTATTTGTAGATATCGTGACTTTGTTCGACGGATATTGTGTAAATTTAGTTTATGGTGTTATCTTTGTATGGAAATTATGAAAAGTTTGTTTATTGATGATGTCTTTGTGTATGAATATTGTGTTATATAATTAGTTGGTTGATATATATTTACATGTTGATATGTTTGTGCATGAATATTTTGATACTACAATATGTAAATGTTGTGATAGATGTAGAAAATGTTGTGATATGTGGCAAAACGCTGTGATAGTAAAGAACATGTAAACTTCCAGAAACGCTGTGATATGTGGCAAAATGTTATGGTAGTTAAGAACTTGTAAACTTCAAGGAATGCCGTGATATATGGCTAAACGCTGTAGAAAAGGGAAGATAACAACATTTCTGAAACAATGTAAAACATTGTATAAACATAAGGACAACACCATTTGAAACACTGTTACATGTCACTTTTCTACAATATTTTTGAAAACGCTGTAATATACCCGGGGACCTATAACAGCACGTTGTTAGACAGCGTTCATCAAAATGCTGTTAAAGGCTATAACAGCGTTTTTTCAACGCTGTGAATAGACATATTTCTTGTAGTGGCAATTACTAGTTCTAACATAACTATGATGTTATAGTGAGCATAATAAGATCTAAATTAACCATTTAGATGTCCAACTATTCAGATTTAACATAATAGGCTCAAGATGATAGACTAGATATGATTAAAAATTTAAATGTCTACGTAGTTTAGATCCAATAGTTTAAAAGTGGATCTACAGAATAAGGTTTAAGATTCACATCGTTAAATGTCACATAGGTTACAATAGATCCAACAAGATAGAGATTTAGATCCAAATCCTAACCAATTCAGAAACTCACAGAGTGTGGCTAAGAATATAGGAGTGGAAAAGATTGTGAAACACCCCATGTCCGTTAATGTCACTCACTAAGGGAATGCATTAAGTTCTGTGAAGCATTGTAGGTAAATAGACATAGAATAATTACAAGACAGATATAAATAAAGATAGCAGCGGAAATTTCAAAAAATTAATTTCAGACATAAATCATAATCCTGTGGTTTATAATACCATAATTCATAAAACCATTACCACAAAATACTTCTGTCTTGCGTAATTAGAGTACATAGGAATTAAATGAAAACATTATTCCCCAATAAAAAGGGTAAGCCATCGCAGAGACAAAGACTCGAGCCATACTTCAACAGTAGCTCCAAGCAAGATGATATCCAAATCCTGGTTAAGCCTGGGTGTTTCCTCCCTGAGAACCTTGGGGGGGGGGGGGAACGGAAGAGAGAAGGAAAAACAAAAAGAATTCAGACATAAAGTCTGGCGAGTCTAGTTACTTTTAGACAGTAAATAAATAAAGGTAACCATGACAGGCATAAAGTGGATAAGAGAGATCACTATACAAATGGCAGGTGTGACAAGGAATATAAGGTAAGGTATATACATGCTTTACTGATGACTACTCTACACTATTACTAGTATAATTTAAGATGAGATGATCCCTTCCACTATAAGTTGGTAGACTTAGGGCGTATGTCCGAGTATACCCTAACCACTACCCTTATCGATCGGCTCCCTACTCTGTAGATATCCTGTGCTGTCCCCACAGTAGGGAGTATCACTTCCCTAAGGTGGCAACCTATAATGCGCACAACCATATCTACTGGTGTCACGGTCGTCTTAGCCCCGTCTTCCCGGCCCATGCACGCACTTGTCCCTGGCCGGTTTGCGCCGCCCACACCATCTGTCTCGTTTGGATCTCTTACAATCAATCAGGAAGCGTGCCTCTTCTCCGCCTAGTACAGAGTTCCTTACTTGATACCAACTCCGGGTTACTGATTGAAATGGGTCCCACACAATATGATACAAGCTCCCCCTTTGTTTTGTATCCCCACTAGGTTTTCCACTTACTATGTATACCCTTCGGTGTCTTTAATTACATAGCCCAATACTATTTATGTTTACCCTAAAGGGTGTCTTTAATTACATAACCTTTATTACTTCATCTACCCGTTATGTATACCACTTAGGTGTCTTTAATTACATAACATTTATCAGGTTAAGTATGTGGGCCTATATATATATGCATATATGCATATATATATATATATATATATATATATATATATATATATATATATATATATTACTATTCCTCTCTAACTTACTTATCCTCGACCACTGCCCACCCAATTTTATTTAACCCTAATTTAAGTCCATATTCATATTAAATTAGGTTAAGTAGTCCATTTCTTTACCATGTCCAATTACGGTTATAATGGGCTAGACCACCCACATTAGGCTTACAACGTGTGGATGCTGGATATGCCGGTCAGGTCCGGGCAGTCTTATTCCACAGTTGGGCCTAACCTCGTGTCTTAGCCTGATTCGTATTTGCATACTTAGACCTCCCACATTTGGTTCAACATTAGTGGCTGCTGGATATGCTGGTCGGGTCCGGGCAGACTTCCGCCACTAATGTAACCTAACCTCGTGTCATAAGTACAATTAAAATTCTCAATTTTAATTACTAAACATTCTATCTTTATCCAAATTTACCTATGTCATTATAGGTAATTAATTCATCTTTACCCAAATTTACCTATGTCATTATAGGTAATTAATTCTATGTTTCCCCATTTGAATTATATGCTCATTTCATATAAATATTATATAAACTATGCCAATTGCAATTTCCCTTTGTCCTCGTTCCTAACTAACGTATTCACACGTATTTTGGCGGCATCGAGGCTATAAAGTAGCCTCGTCATAACAATAAAAGGGAACATGATAAGGGTGACAGTTCAACATGTTTTGGAATAAATATTAACATAACTGGCATAGTAACTAAGTGAATGGACATGTGATAATTATCATAATAAATGGACATCAAATTAATAACTTGTGTTTAGGCAAGCATAATGAGATCTAGATTCAATATTAGGTGTCTAATTACCTAAATCTAGCACAGACAGGGCGGCATATAATAAGTTTAGATTCACATGTCAAGTTTACCACATATACCAAGGTATCATAATATAACAAGTGAAAGGTGATTAACACCAAAGTCTAGATCCAAGTAATGTCAAATTAATGGATGTACTATCATCCTAACATGGTTACAAATCAATGATCATATAAACATCATATCGAATCACCACAATCAGATCTAGTAAGTTAGATATGTATTAACAAGTTCACACGTACCATAATATAATCGTAATTCAAGATTCACATAGGAAACATAGTAGAATGTCCATATATTAGATCTAGGGAAAATGACATTGTATGCTTGCATAAGTTCACGATTTACAACATATACCCAATTCATAGTCTACCACAATTCACATTTATCTGTTTAAACCTAAAAGTGACTAGAACTCACTGTGGTAGAAGAAAGAATAGATTAAGCGTTTGTTGCTATTCTAGAACCGTTCTCCTCTTTCACAATTCCTAAGCTTTAATTCGTTGGAGAAGAGACTAGCTTAGTTTAGGATGCAGCAGCATGGCGGCTTATGAATGAATTTGGTTTAGATTAGGGTTTAGGTTTATTTGTGCTTATATAGATGTGTAGGACTAATTTAAGCCCTTAGATTAACTAGGAGATCATCAGAACCACACAGCTCAAAGACACATCATCCAGCCAATCAGAAGAAGACACGTCATAAGAACTCTCCAGAATCCTGTGCAAGTTTCTAGCTCGGCATGGGCGCACTTCCTGAGTGCACAAGTGCATTTTTGTTCTGGCGCACTTCCCAAGTGCACCAGTACATTCTGGTCCATTTCCTGAATTTTCTGCCCAACTTCTATCGTCCATAACTCTTTCATACAACATCTGTTTTATGCATACTCGGACTCTATCTCAAGCAGAATTTCGAGTCGAACGCAATTGCATAACCCGTTTCACCTAATTCTTCTTTTAATAATTAAGTATTCTTAAGTTATCTGTTATGTCATGTTTTAAAATTATGGAGTGTTACATTCTCCCCTACTTAAAGGATTTCGTCCCCGAAATCTTCAAGTTAAGAAGAATGTATCCTACCATCCAATCATCCATCTACTCAATCATCATTCACAAGAATCCATTGTCCTTAAAGGATTTCTAATGCTATATGAACATATGCAAAAGTGTGTGTATATGTTCCTTATCTAATGCAAGAATCAGGCGATTTACTTATTCAATTGACCTCCTTAATGCAATGTATGTTAGTGCCATGAAATCAATATGTATGCAAATAAACCTATTACATCATATAAGTTCTATATGTGTGCACACACATTTTTCCAAATGAAACATCCACATACTAACTGATCCATTTCTATCCACAGAAGAAAATGCACACACATTCATATGCAGTATGAAAGTGATTGAGCCGATCTAGTGCCTAATGTGTGTGTACATGCGTCCACAGGCAACCACTAGCAAACACTTGCATCCATAAAACATAACATGTTTCAAACACATGTTTTCATCCATAGGACTTGTAACAATCCAGAATTTTGGAACCAATTTAAAATTTTTATTTCAGAAATTTTAAAGGATTTTGAGAAGTTAAAAAGATTTATTTTAAATAATAGCGACGGAAAAATTTATTTAAATCAAAGTTTGAGCGAATATATTTATTTTAATTTTAAAAGGAGTTGGAAATAACGCGGTAGTTTGAAAATTCTGAAATTGTAAGTTTGATTTAGGATTTGAACGTAGAGATTTGTACTTGAATTACTAGTTTGTTTAATTTAATTTGTTCTTGAAAGATTGAATTAAATCTAAAAAAAAACTGACAATATATATATGTATATATATATATCTTTGGTCATTCTCTTTAATACTTTCCCCTGTCTATTCTAATTGTATCATTCATTAATTAATAAATTCCCAAATGTGAATTGTCCCCTTGAATTTTGAAAGGAAATAAATAATTATCTAATCAACGCACCAATTAGGCACATTAAATGAAGAATGACACACTACAATAAATTTCATGCATTGTGCACATTTTAAACTTGCCACAATATGTTATATCTTCGTATGCATGCAATTTAATTCTATTCACATTAATTTTTCTTTCATTCTTTACATTAAATTGTCATGTTGGAGACATGCATGCTTTTCTTAAAATGTGTGGTCATGTTCTCTATATTCCTTCATCATTTTCAACGTATGTAAATGCTCCCTTATTTTGAATTCTTCGCATATAAAAAAAAGACAAGGAAACAAGAGTTATTACTGTTATTAATTTATTTCGTAATATAAGAATAAAAAAACGTTCAACTAAAATTTGTTGAATAACTTAAATTGAGGTTTTATTATGTAATTGATAAATATAAACCCCATTTTGTATTAGGATCAGATTTATGTCAATTGGAAATTGAATTATAGATGAATGAACGAAGTATTGAATATGGTATCTAATTAATTGAGCATTGAAAAGATGCCTATTAATAATCCTAATCACTAACCATAATTCATTTCATATCTGTATCATTCTATTTCTCTCAACAAATACAGAGGGAAGCTTTTGTTTCTTTCTTAATCAAAAAAAATCAAATCATTTTAAAAAAATGTAGTTTTGTTTATATGGTTAAACGTTAAAAGTTAGAATTCAATCTTGGTATATTTAATAAAATTGAATGGTGCATTTATTTAATTAACCTTTGAAATCCTTTCCTAAACTCTAACCTAAATCAACCCTTCATCTATTCACTTTCTTTGCCTATAAATAATCTTAAAATTCCTAACCCTAATCCTTTATTTCACGACAACCGCCACATTCATCCCAATGGCCACGAGCATTCGAAACACAATCAATGAAATTTTCCAATCCATAAATTAATTCATGAAATTTTCTACATAAATATCGAAGAACATCTCAAGCTCTACCTATCCAACGGCCGAGATTTGGTTTCGTGGTGTAGATCGTTCGATCTCTGTGCCTAAACCCATCGCCATTGATCGCAATTTCGAAGAGGTATTAGGATGTTATTAGTTTAATTAAATTATTAATTATTTTAATTTTGTCATCAAATGTAAATAATATCATAACTTGCTCGTTCAGAATCAGAATAACACGATTTTTGAAGCGTTACGTTCGTAGAGATGAGATCTCGCTGTTGTTCTGACTAGAGGCAATTCCGAGTTGATCAAATTCAAAGCGAATCTATTCAGAATTCAATACTTCTGTGAGATCTATCTTTTTTTTAAATTATTAAAAATAATTTATTATCGCGTCATAGTCATATCTGAAATCATGTTAGGAAATTCTGTTGTTGTTATTCATGATTGGTTGCGTTGATTGATGTTATTGTATAGATTTGCTGACTCGATGAAATCATTGTATTAAAAACATTAGGAACAAAAATAGAATTTTTTTTCATATGATTTTAGTTTAAAAACATAAAGACTAGAATCTTGTTCATATGTGATTGTGATGATAAAAAAAATAGAAAATAAATATACATTTATGTGATTTTTGTTGAAACAAAAATGATTCTTTTATTCATATCATTTTTGTGGAAACAAAAATAACTCTTTTGTTAATAGCATTTTTGTTGAAATAAAAATAGCACTTTTTAAAAATATGACATGATTAGTAGCGTATGTGTTAAAAATTGAAGTGATCATTGTTGATGTAAAACTAGTTTACATTAAAAATGAATCATTTGTTAATATGACATGATTAGTAGCGTATGTGTTAAACATTGAATTGATCATTTTTGATGTAAAACTAGTTTACATTAAAAATGAATCATTTGTTAATATGACATGATTAGTAGCGTATGTGTTAAACATTGAATTGATCATTTTTGATGTAAAACTAGTTTACATTAAAAATGAATCATTTGTTAATAGGACATGATTAGTAGCGTATGTTATAAACATTGAATTGATCATTTTTGATGTAAAATTAGTTTACATTAAAAATGAATCATTTGTTAATATGACATGATTAGTAGCGTATGTGTTAAACATTGAATTGATCATTTTTGATGTAAAACTAGTTTACATTAAAAATGAATCATCTGTTAATATGACATGATTAGTAGCGTATGTGTTAAACATTGAATTGATCACTTTTGATGTAAAACTAGTTTACATTAAAAATGAATCATTTGTTAATGTGACATGTTAGTAGCGTATGTGTTAAACATTGAATTGATCATTTTTGATGTAAAACTAATCTACATTAAAAATGAATCATTTTATAATATGACATGTTAATAGGGTCATCGCCTTTTTAGCATAAAAAGAATGCAAGAGTTACATTTTCATAAATGTAATAAAAAGAATGAAAAAGTTACATTTTCATAAATGTAATAAAAAGAATGAAAAAGTTACATTTTCATAAATGTAATAAAAAGAATGCAAAAGTTACATTTTCATATATGTAATGAAAAGAAGGTAAAAGTTACATTTTCTATAATGTAATGAAAAGAATATAACTTTGGTTAGAACTTGTTAACATGAAAATTACATTTTTATGTAAATAATTCAATAAGAAGAATATAACCTTGGTTAGAACTTGTTAACATGAAAATTACATTTTTATGTAATGAAAAGATTAGATTTTGACATTGCAAAATTATTTAATGCAATGTAGATTATATTAAAAAGAAAAGTCACATTTTTAATGTAGATTATATTAAAAAGAAAAGTTTACATTTTTAATGTGAATAAAAATAATAAAAATGAAATGTATATTTTTATCGTCATTTTAGATGCGATAAAAAGAATAGGAATGAAATGTATATTTTTATCGTCATTTTAGATGCGATAAAAAGAATAGAAATGGAATGTATATTTTTATCGTCATTTTAAATGCGATAAAAAGAGTAGGAATGAAATGTATATTTTTATCGTCACTTTAGATGCGATAGAAGAATAGAATAAAATTTATATATTTTTATCGTCATTTTAGAGGAGGTAAAAAGAAGTTACGTTTTTCAATGTAAATAAAAGAAAAATATGAAGCTACATTTTTATATGTAATTTGAGAAATGTAGAAACTTACATTTTTCAATGTAAATAAGGATGAAATAGAAGTTATATTTTTAAAGGATTTACATTTTTCAATGTAAACAAAGGAAATAAAGGAATGATTAGGAATTTACATTTCCAATGTAAATAGAATATATAATAAAAGTTACATTTTCGATATTATAATATATTGAAATATAAGTTTACATTTCTCAATGTAAATAAAATAGGAATAGAAATTTACATTTTCCAATGTAAATAATAAGATTAGAAATTTACATTTCTAAGGAATAGATTTTCATTAGGAAAAATAATGAATCCAAATATACATTTTGTGTAAATTGAAGGATGGAAGAAGAAAATATACATTGTTGTGTTTAGGATGTGTATGTAAAGTAAAATAAAAATAGCAATAGATCGTTATGAATTATTAACAACGATATGAAATGGATATCAAATTTATATATGCGAGAGTTATTTGGAAAGTCTGAGTTTTCTCTCATTCCAAATAATGATACGACGTTCGAAGAATTGAAGACGGCGATTGAAGACCGACGATCTTTACATCGAATGGGTAACTAGTGTTGAGGCCCTTGATTGATTTTCTCCCAAGATGGGGCTAAAATGGTAGTTGTCCGGACGTAGTATTGATTTGTACGGATTTGGCTTTCGCTCAGACCCAGAGCATAAGCTTATAAATGGAATGTGTGTCCGACATTGTACTCCTTTATATTGTATTTATTGATTTGCTGTCGAATGTATGAATGTTTGGTGGCGGAGAATTTATTCTCTTGCTTAACACCCTTTCATATATTTCGGCAAAGGATTGGTAGTGTGATATGCAGTGACAGTGTGGCATACTAAGATGCAATGACCAAGGTTTCTTGTTGAAAAGCAGAACCTTGTGGTTGATGATCAAAGCACGGCCTGTTTAGGCGTAGCTTTGTGTATAGCGTGACTTCGCGAGCCTCACAACCCGGTTGGAGTCTAAAACAGGAGAAGGGAACGCAGGGAGAGCAGCACATTTCTTTCTAGCTAGAAGTAGTGTCAGTGCTTAAACTGACTGATATTTTACTTATGTGGATGATGGAATGAGGCGCCTCGGATGATAGGTCCTATAGGACCGGGAAACGTGTGTTCAGGAATAACTAATCCACGAAGTTTTACGTGTAGACCGGCCCTGCAGAATCCAACGGTTCACTGCAGGGGATCCTGAGACATTAGCTAGAGTGTCTCGAATCGGTAAGGAGCTCCTCCTTGCCTTGACTCATGATGGAAACCCAATTTCCAATACGACACCCTGCGGTTTTGATTGTAGAACTAGTATGGCGACATAGTAGGATGGGGTACTATGCCGTCTATGATTGATACATTATGATTGAAATGTTTTTGAAACATATACGCACTAATAATAATATCAAATCCGTTTTTATCGTATCAAGCATTTTTTGACCATTATAATGTAAAACTCTATCCTCCGGTTTGCGTTGCATTGTGTGATGAGACTTGAGTCTTATAATGGTTTCATTTTTCCAAAAAGCATTGCGTTGTTTTACGATTAACCTTTAATTATGCACGACAATCCATTGGAGTAAACCCGTTCCGCGTTAGCGGCGTGATTCCTGGATTTTCCTTACTATTATTAGATGAGTTAAGTTAGATTTCTCACACCAGTCCCATGACTGACTCGTAGTTTGTTTCACTTTGCAAACTCGGGTGCCCTCTTTTCCACATAGGCAGTCGAGTAGTTTTTTGCAGATATTTATCTTTTGAGCAGGATTCTGGATCGAATCCTAAAGCTGTGTCCAGAGCATAGAAGTCTTCCGCTGTTTATTGTATTTAATTTATTGAAATGTATCTTCCGCTGTAATTTTATTCAATGTACTCTGATATGTTCTGTACTATGATGTAATATTATTGTAATGTTTATAAAAGTCTACTGTTATTGTTCTAATATTGTTGTATTCCCAGAGTTAACGTGTTCGGATTTTGAACGGTCTTAGTCGATTTTGCGATCGATCGGGTCGGGCGAAATCCGTTGTCGTTACAGTTGGTATCAGAGCTCTGGTTAGCTCAAATCTTTGGGGTACTACTCTTTAGAACTGAAAAAAAGACTCATTAGAGATTGGATTAGTAATATCCAATAAGAATACTCATTAGAGATAGGATCAGCAGTATCCTAGAATGAGAAAACTCATTAGAGATGGGGTTAGTAATGCCCTAGAATGAGTTGAGAGTAACAAGACAACTTTTAGCTTCGTTCCTTTTCGAGGACGAAAAGATTTTAAGTGGGGGAGATTGTAACAACCCAGAATTTCGGAACCAATTTCAAAATTTTATTTTAGAAAATTTAAAGGATTTTGAGAAGTTAAAATGATTTATTTTAAATAATAGAGATGGAAAAATTTATTTAAATCGAAGTTAGAACGAATATATTTATTTTAATTTTAAAAGGAGTTGGAAATAACGCAGTAGTTTGAAAATTCTGAAATTGTAAGTTTGATTTAGGATTTGAACGTAGAGATTTATACTTGAATTACTAGTTTGTTTAATTTAATTTGTTCTTGAAAGATTGAATTAAATCTATAAAAAAAAATCTGACAATATATATATATATATATAGAGATCTTTGGTCATTCTGTTTAATACTTTCCCCTATCTATTCTAATTGTATCATTAATTAATTAATTAATTCCCAAATGTGAATTGTCCCCTTGAATTTTGAATGGAAATAAATAACTATCTAATCAACCCACCAATTAGGCACATTAAATGAAGAATGACACACTACAATAAATTTCATGCATTGTGCACATTAAAAACTTGCCACATTATGTTATATCTTCGTATGCATGCAATTTAATTCTATGCACATTAATTTTTCTTTCCTTCTTTACATTAAATTGTCATGTTGGAGACATGCATGCTTTTCTTAAAACGTGTGGTCATGTTCTCTATATTCCTTCATTATTTTCAACGTATGTAAATGCTCCCTTATTTTGAATTCTTCGCATATAAAAAAAAAGAGACAAGGAAACAAGAGTTATTACTGTTATTAATTTTTTTCGTAATATAAGAAAAAAAACGTTCAACTAAAATTTGTTGAATAACTTAAATTGAGGTTTTATTATGTAATTGATAAATATAAACCCCATTTGGTATTAGGATCAGATTTATGTCAATTGGAAATTGAATTATAGATGAATGAACGAAGTATTTAATATGGTATCTAATTAATTGAGCATTGAAAAGATGCCTATTAATAATCCTAATCGCTAACCATAATTCATTTCATATCTGTACGATTCTAGTTCTCTCAACAAATGCAGAGGGAAGCTTTTGTTTCTTTCTTAATCAAAAAAAAAAAAAAAAAATCAAATCATTTAAAAAAAATGAAGTTTTGTATATATGGCTAAAAGTTAAAAGTTAGAATTCAATCTTGGTATATTTAATAAAATTGAATGGTGCATTTATTTAATTAACTTTTGAAATCCTTTCCTAAACTCTAACCTAAATCAACCCTTCATCTATTCACTTTCTTTGCCTATAAATAATCTTAAAATTCCTAACCCTAATCCTTTATTTCACGACACCCGCCACTTTCATCCCAATGGTCACGAGCATTCGAAACACAATCAATGAAATTTTCCAATCCATAAATTAATTCATGAAATTTTCTACATGAATATCGAAGAGCATCTCAAGCTCTAGCTATCCAACGGTCGAGATTTGGTTTCGTGGTGTAGATCATCCGATCTCTGTGCCTAAACCCATAGCCATTGATCGCAATTTCCAAGAGGTATTAGGATGTTATTAGTTTAATTAAATTATTAATTATTTTAATTTTGTTATCAAATGTAAATAATATCATAACTTGCTCGTTCAGACTCAGAATAACACGATTTCTGAAGCGTTACGATCGTAGAGATGAGATCTCGTTGTTGTTCTGACCAGAGGCAATTCCGAGCTTACCAAATTTTGATCAAATTCAAAGCGGATCTATTCAGAATTCAATACTTCTGTGAGATCTTTTTTTTTTAAATTATTAAAAATAATTTATTATCGCGTCATAGTCATATCTGAAATCATGTTTGGAAATTCTGTTGTTGTTATTCATGATTTGTTGCGTTGATTGATGTTATTGTATAGATTTGCTGACTCGATGAAATCATTGTGTTGAAAACATTAGGAACAAAAATAGAATTTTGTTCATATGATTTTAGTTTAAAAACATAAAGACTAGAATCTTGTTCATATGTGATTGTGATGAAGAAAAAAAATAGAAAATAAATATACATTTATGTGATTTTTGTTGAAACAAAAATGATTCTTTTATTCATATTATTTTTGTGGAAACAAAAATAACTCTTTTGTTAATAGCATTTTTTTGAAATAAAAATAGCACTTTTTAAAAATAGGACATGATTAGTAGCGTATGTCGTAAACATTGAATTGATCATTGTTGATGTAAAACTAGTTTACATTAAAAATGAATCATTTGTTAATATGACATGATTAGTAGCGTATGTGTTAAACATTTAATTGATCATTTTTGATGTAAAACTAGTTTACATTAAAAATGAATCATTTGTTAATATGACATGATTAGTAGCGTATGTGTTAAACATTGAATTGATCATTTTTGATGTAAAATTAGTTTACATTAAAAATGAATCATTTGTTAATATGACATGATTAGTAGCGTATGTGTTAAACATTGAATTGACCATTTTTTTTGTAAAACTAGTTTACATTAAAACTGAATCATCTGTTAATATGACATGATTAGTAGCGTATGTGTTAAACATTGAATTGATCATTTTTGATGTAAAACTAGTTTACATTAAAAATGAATCATTTGTTAATGTGACATGTTAGTAGTGTATGTGTTAAACATTGAATTGATCATTTTTGATGTAAAACTAGTCTACATTAAAAATGAATCATTTTATAATATGACATGTTAATAGCGTCATCGCCTTTTTAGCATAAAAAGAATGCAAAAGTTACATTTTCATAAATGTAATAAAAAGAATGAAAAAGTTACATTTTCATAAATGTAATAAAAAGAATGAAAAAGTTACGTTTTCATAAATGTAATAAAAAGAATGCAAAAGTTACATTTTCATATATGTAATGAAAAGAAGGTAAAAGTTACATTTTCTATAATGTAATAAAAAGAATATAACTTTGGTTAGAACTTGTTAACATGAAAATTACATTTTTATGTAAATAATTCAATAAGAAGAATATAACCTTGGTTAGAACTTGTTAACATGAAAATTACATTTTTATGTAATGAAAAGACTAGATTTTGACATTTCAAAATTATTTAATGCAATGTAGATTATATTGAAAAGAAAAGTCACATTTTTAATGTAGATTATATTAAAAAGAAAAGTTTACATTTTTAATGTGAATAAAAATAATAGAAATGAAATGTATATTTTTATCGTCATTTTAGATGGTATAAAAAGAATAGGAATTAAATGTATATTTTTATCGTCACTTTAGATGCAATAAAAAGAATAGAAATGGAATGTATATTTTTATCGTCATTTTAGATGCGACAAAAAGAGTAGGAATGAAATGTATATTTTTATCGTCACTTTAGATGCGATAAAAAATAGAATAAAATTTATATATTTTTATCGTCATTTTAGAGGCGGTAAAAAGAAGTTATGTTTTTCAATGTAGATAAAAGAAAAATAGGAAGTTACATTTTTATATGTAATTAGAGAAATGTAGAAACTTACATTTTTCAATGTAAATAAGGATGGAATAGAAGTTATATTTTTAAAGGATTTACATTTTTCAATGTAAACAAAGGAAATAAAGGAATGATTAGGAATTTACATTTCCCAATGTAAATAGAATATAGAATAAAAGTTACATTTTCGATATTATAATATATTGAAACATAAGTTTACATTTCTCAATGTAAATAAAATAGGAATAGAAATTTAAATTTTTCAATGTAAATAATAAGATTAGAAATTTACATTTCTAAGGAATAGATTTTGATTAGGAAAAATAACGAAACTAAATATACATTTTGTGTAAATTGAAGGATGGAAGAAGAAAATATACATTGTTGTCTTTAGGATGTGTATGCAAAGTAAAATAAATATAGCAATAGATCGTTATGAATTATTAACAACGATATGAAATGGTTTTCAAATTTATATATGTGAGAATTATTTGGAAAGTCCGAGTTTTCTCTCATTCCAAATAATGATACGACGTTCGAAGAATTGAAGACGGCGATTGAAGACCGACGATCTTTACATCGAATGGGTAACTAGTGTTGAGGCCCTTGATTGATTTGCTCCCAAGATGGGGCTAAAATGGTAGTTGTCCGGACGTAGTATTGATTTGTACGGATTTGGCTTTCGCTCAGACCCAGAGCATAAGCTTATAAATGGAATGTGTGTCCGACATTGTACTCCTTTATATTGTATTTATTGATTTGCTGTGAATGTTTGGTGGCGGAGAATTTATTCTCTTGCTTAACACCCTTTCATATATTTCGGCAAAGGATTGGTAGTGTGATATGGAGTGACAGTGTGGCATACTACGATGCAATGATCATTGTGGTTGATGATCAAAGCACGACCTGTTTAGGCGTAGCTTTGTGTATAGCGTGACTTCGCGAGCCTCACAACACGGTTGGAGTCTAAAACGGGAGAAGGGAACGCAGGGAGAGCAACACGTTTCTTTCTAGCTAGAAGTAGTGTCAGTGCTTAAACTGGATGATATTTTACTTATGTGGATGATTGAATGAGGCGCCTCAGATGATAGTCCTATAGGACCGAGAAACATGTGTTCAGGAATAACTAATCCACGAAGCTGTATGTGTGGACCGGCCCTGCAGGATCTAAGGGTTCACTACGGGGGATCCTGAGACATTAGCTAGAGTGTCTCGAATCGGTATGGAGCTCCTCCCTAGCCTTGACTCATGATGGAAACCCAACTTCCAATACGGCACCCTGCGGTTTTGATTGTAGAACTAGTATGGCGACATAGTAGGATGGGTACTATGCCGTCTATGATTGATACATTATGATTGAAATGTTTTTGAAACATATACGCACTAATAATAATATCAAATCCGTTTTTATCGTATCAAGCATTTTTTGACCATTATAAGGTTAAACTCTATCCTTCGGTTTGCGTTGCATTGTGTGATGGGACTTGAGTCTTATAATGGTTTCATTTTTCCAAAAAGCATTGCGTTGTTTTACGATTTACCTTTAATTATGCATGGAAATCCATTGGAGTAAACCCGTTCCGCGTTAGCGGCGTGGTTCTTGGATTTTCCTTACTATTATTAGATGAGTTAAGTTAGATTTCTCACACCGGTCCCATGACAGACTCGTAGTTTGTTTCACTTTGCAAACTCGGGTGCCCTCTTTTCCACATGGGCAATCGAGTAGCTTTTTGCAGATATTTATCTTTTGAGCAGGATTCTGGATCGAATCCTAAAGCTGTGTCCAGAGCATAGAAGTCTTCCGCTGTTTATTGTATTTAATTTATTGAAATGTATCTTCCGCTGTAATTTTATTCAATGTACTCTGATATGTTCTGTACTCTGATGTAACATTATTGTAATGTTTATAAAAGTCTGCTATTATTGTTCTGATGTTGTTGTATTCCCAAAGTTAACGTGTTCGGGTTTTGAACAGTCTTAGTCGATTTTGCGATCGATCGGGTCGGGTGAAATCTGTTGCCGTTACAGGACTCCTATCTGAAGGTCGAAAATACTATGAATAAGATTTACTCAAATGATAAAACTTGTACTGATAAAGCTTTTGGAAAAGGAGTTAAGAACATACCCTCGAAGAGAAAAGGGTACGAAGCACGAATCTTATCTTCAGTTTCCCAAGTCGCATCCTTTAGGTTATCTCCCCATTGAAACTTTAGCAACTTGATCTCTTTATTGCGTAGTTTCTTAACCCCTGATCCCAGAATATGGGAAGGAACTCGCCTGATTGTTGCCTCCCGTTCCACCTCTACCTCTTCCAGTATACTTGGCTCAACAACTTCCGCGGTGTCATGCAAGCACTTCCGTAGATGAGAAACATGGAAAACATCAAGAACGCCAGACAGATTTTCAGGAAGCTTTACTCTATATGCCATTTGGCCAATCCTTTCGATCATGGGAAATGGTCCCACAAACCTAGGTGGCAACTTCCCTACTGCTCCGAAGCGGACCACATTCCTCAGAGGTGATACTTTGATAAAAACCAAGTCTCCTATTTCAAACTCGATGTTCGTTCTTCTCTTGTCTGCATAGGACTTCTGTCTGTCTTGAGCTGTTTTCATTCGTCATCGAATAAGGTCAATCTTCTCGGATGTTTCCCAAACCATGACTGGCCCAAGTAACAATCTTTCTGTAGATTCGCACCAATAGGTTGGGGACCTACAGGATCGCCCGCACAAAGCTTCGAAGGATGCCATACCGATGCTGGCTTGATAGCTATTATTATAGGCAAACTCGACTAAATGAAGATGCACTTCCCATGTCCCTCCGAAGTCTAAGATACACAGCCTCAGAAGATCTTCTAAAATTCTGTTCACCCACTTCGTCTGCCCATCGGTCTGAGGATGATAAGCGGTGCTTAAGAGCAACTGGGTACCTAATGCCTCTTACAAACTTCTCCAAAACTCGCTGGTAAAGATGGCGTCACGATCGCTTACTATGCTAGAAGGTACTCCATGGAGGCGAACTGTTGACGACCAAAAATGTCGCAAACACCAAAGATTCCGTATTACTAGGAATTAATAATCTGGTCGCATAGACAAGACATATTATATAACATGAAATAAAATATAAGCGGTAAATGACATAAGATATTTATAGTGGTTCGGCCTTAGTGAAGGCCTATGTCCACTTTGAAGAGGTGTAGAGATTTTATTAATCACTTTGAAAGATTACAAGGTTGAGATCCTCTCATTACATATGTGGACTATTATGCAAAATAGTCATATTTGCAAGAAATAATAAAATGGACAATTTTTCCCTTCTTCTTCCTCAAAGAGGAGATGCGATTAATGAAGCTCTATAGAGGTCTCAAGGTCCAAGAATCTCTCCCCTTTTAAGTGTGAGGTAGTGGGGTATTTATAAGAAGTGGTTAGGTGGGAGTAGGTAGAAATGGGGACCATCTACAGGAAATTCGCGCCTCTCAGTTTTGTCATCGGAAAATTCGTACCTGGGTGAGGTGCGAAATTTCGCACCTGGTAGGTGCGAAATTTCGCACCTCGAGGTACAAAATTTTGTACCTCCCAGGTATGAAATTTCGTACCTTCAAGGTATGAAATTTCATACCTCTAAGGTACGAAATTTCGTGCCTTCGAGGTACGAAATTCCGTACATTGGAGGTACGAAATCTCGCACCTCGTGTGTTTTTGGGGAAGATGTGGTGAGGTTCGTCGGCGCGATTCCCTTCGGTCTTTCGCCTGGAATTCCTGTATCTCGCCCTTGGCCTTGGCATCACGCGATGAGTTGAGTCGAGCGTGTCTTGAGTACTTTTGGTAACCGGACCAAAAGGCCGGTTAACATTTGCCCCCCAAAGTACGTCTCGTCTTGACAGGATGTGCTTCGAAATGGAAGTTGAGAGGATAGTTGAGTTGCGGATCTATCCTGCAAGTTATGGAAAAGAATATGATAGTCAGTGGGCTCGCCTGTTTGGGCGAGTCGCCGTCGGTTTGACGTTGTATTAGCGCTGCCTTGTGTTCACGTTGTGTCGGAACCGCGTGTTTCTGGCGACTGACGTGTTGTAAGCGTCCGTGCGTTCGACGGTCAGGAGGAAACATGTTGTCGTCTTCATAAAAAAATTCTTCCTCTTTTTTTTTTTTTTTTTTTTTTTTTTTTTTTTTTTTGAGGTTCGAAATTTCGACCCTTGGGGGTTCGAAATTTCGAACCACAAGGGTTCGGATCCCCAAGTTCTGGCGGCTCGAAATTTCGGGCTGGGAGATTTGAAATTTCAAGCCTCTAGGCTCGAAATTTCGTGCCTAGGTGGAATACGAAGGGGCATTTTACCTTTTTATTATAAATAGTCTGCCTCCCTCATTTTCTTCAATCTTGCGTTGTGATTATCCGAATTTCGAACCTCGCCCTTTAACCAAAAAAGAAGACATTTTTAGGTAATGAAATTGGTCGACGGAGGGAAGGGAGAAGGGAGGTCGAGGTACGACTGCAGGAGGGGGCTTGAGGCTTCGAGGCTGAGGCGCGAGGTTCGAGGATTCGAACCTGGTGGTTTCGAGCCCGTCAAGCCTAGTTGGGTTCGAAGTTTTCGAACCCCATGGGGTTCGAGAGTTCGAACCTATGGTTCGAGGTCTCGAGACTTGCTGGTCTGGATACTGGCCCTCAGGGCTCGAATTTTCGAACCTTGATGGTTCGAAATTTCGAGCCTTTGGGGTCTGGAAGTCCGAGTCCTTTGGTTCGAGATGTCGAACTGCCGGGGCTCGCGATTTCGAACCGTTATGGTTCGAATTTTCGAAACCCCTTGGTCCGACAGTTTTGAACCCTTGGATTGGACTTTGAGGTGAGGTGCCCCGGTTTGGGCTTCCGACTTCTACGCACTCAATTCTTCGAGCCCTGGGGCAAGTCTGAGGGCTTCGTCTTGACCGGATATCGTCCTTAGGTTGCCTCGACTTTGACTTTAACTTCCTGACTCCCCGCCCTCGGACTTATTAACTGCTTGTCTGATTGCATGAATGTACTAAGTGTTGACATCGATAACTGTCTGGATAAGAACTCAAAGCTTTCACATAGGATAGATCATATATCCGGACTGTGACTGAACTGTTATGATCTTTAGCATTTCTGTGAGCACTTTCACACTTTGCACGACACTGCACACACTTGTTAGTGTTTACCAATGCGAGGGGTACAGGTTATTCTGTTGTGACGTCTAATACTGGTATCTTGAAATTTAGCGAGCCATGCAAACAAGATCACAAATTGGGAAACTCCTAGGAGCCGAGGCTTCCCCGCCATCGTCCGATTCTTCTGATTCTTCTTCTGGCTCTTCGGGCAACACTAGCTCCGGTAATACTGAGTCTGAGACCACCCAAGGATCGAATCCTTCCCAGGTTGGGAGCTCCCCAAAGGTGTCTGAGCACGGTGAACATATTGAAAGGCTTAACTCCCCAGTTGTGTATTCGGAGATGGAGAGTGTGGACATCATGGGAGGTGCTGAGCCGATGGCACCAGTGGCTCCTGACATGTTACCTAGTGCGGTCATCTTGGACAATCCTCCGGATTCGGTGCCATCACGCATGGATGCTTTGGCTGTTAACAAGATGTCGCTGCGATTTGGCATCCCGAAGGGGGAGGCCCTTTCCCCTGCGTCGGATGAAAGGGCTCTCGCCCCGCCCGAGGGGCTTACTGCTTGGAATCGACATGCTTGCGGCGTGGGGTGCGTGCCCCGACCAACGATTTTATTCAGGAAATGTTATTATATTTCCGTCTTGCCCCCTCATAGTTACACCCGAATGCTTATTCTGCGCTCTTGGGTACTTGTGTTCTTTTTCGGGAGTTTCTAAATCGAGACCCTACTGGAGAGGATATCCGGTTCCTTTTCCACTTTAGGCGGTCAAAGGGCGGGTTATCTTCCCAATGGTTTCTGGAGGCGCCTACGACTACTAGTTTCTTCGTCGGGAAGTGGCCCAGACCATCGGTAGTTAAACATGATTGGTTCTTCGTTAGCTTCCCTCCTGGGTTCGCGAGAAGGTGGATACAAGGAAGTGAGTGTCTCTGATCTCTTCTTGCCTTGTTATCGGGTCTCGTGCCTTTCTATTTTCGGATTATGACAAGAAATCCTGTGGCGCCGATTGGTGACGTTTTTCTTTAATGCCTTGATGCTTTGTGAGCTATTAATGAAGCTTCCCGTAAGACGGACGCTGTGATAAACCAGGGCCGGCTACGACGCGTGGGGTTGCTCTCGGCTGGTCAGGCCATACTTAGGTCTGCCATGGCGAGTTGCGTGTCGGGAGAGGCTATGATGGGGGCTTCTACCGCTTCCGCTTTAAAAATAAAGTCGACCCCTACCCAACTTGGGCCCCAAAAGGTTGTCAAGTTCCATGAAGGCGTCAGAGGTAGCAAGGCGGGTGGCGCGGAGACAGCTGCTCGGGAGGTGGGACTTCCTGATGCTTCTGTCTGACCCCCGATGGGAGGGGTAGGAGTAGAAGCGCTGGATAGTCCTCACTCCCCTATGGCTTCTCTGGAAGCTACTGCCTCCCTCGAGAAGGCGGGTCAGTTTACTGATATGGAAATGGTTCCTATTGACTTATCTCGATGGCCGAGTGCGGCTAGTATGGAGGACATAGGTCTTGACGCGAAGGGGTCAACTCCTATGGCTGGCAAACAATCTGGTTTATTGAGAGGGCACTTAGGCTATGCACTCAAACACCCCATATTGCATGTAAGAGTGGCAGTGCGAATCGTTTGACTAACTTGGCTTCTTTTCTTTGACAAGTGACATGGCCAGAGGAAATGGAGGACGAGGTCGCGGAGGCCGTCGCCGATATGATAGCGCTTTTCTTGGCTCCTTTAAGCAGGGAGCTAGTCTGTACGGCGATGTTCTGCCCCCAAAGGGTCATGGCAGGGGGGGTCGTTGTCAAGACAGCCCCCGATCCTACATGGTTCCTCCCCCTCCCCCTTCGACTCAGGTGCTTAGGAGTGGTTCGAGATTTGATCAGGGGGGACAAAGTCACCCGTCGACAACCACTTCACCTGTCGCGCTTCACTGGCTCCCGTTCGGACTTCGAGGGGAGAGATGTCACCGATTGCCCAACCGGGGCCGGACGGGGCTCCCATCGCGGAGATGGATGATCTGACGTAGTACGGGGTCTGCCCATTGAGGAGAGGATGGCCTTTCTGGGGCTCCACTTCCCGGGGTTATACCTTGACGAGTTGTGGTTTGTCCCGGAGATACCTCCTACCCTTGATAGGGAGACCGACGAGATATGGCAACATGTGAGGGCCGCGTGTCGTCAGGTTGACGCGTTTATCCGGTATTCCCATCATTTGTCTAATCTGATCAGGAAAAAGAATCAGGAGCTCGACCGACAAAAGATCATAGATGCTGGGGAGACTTCTATTGCCAATCTAACCGCGGAAAGAGGTGAGCTTTCTGGTATGTTTTTGCGGTTGGTGTGCCTCTTATCTCTTGGTGTTGCTAACCCGCGAGGAATGTTGTTCTACGGATGAGATGAAGAGTCAGTATGAGGAGCTTAAGAGGGTGACTGACCATTCTAGCTCCGTTCTGAAGGAGTCTATAACTGATTTTACCACTCGGAACACCATTTTGAAAAGTGGGAAAGTCGAAGCGGACAACGTTTGTGCTAACTTGAAGCGGGGTAATGCACAAGCCCAGCAGCTCCAAGAGAGTAATTAGACTTTAAGGGCGGAGAATGTCCATCTAGCGAGGGAGCTTTAGGCGGCGAGAAAGGCGAAGGAGGATGCGAAAGCTAGTAATCGGGACGTGCTAAATGCTGCCGACGTATTGAAGACCGAGCACCTGGGTGAAATGGAACGCTTGAGGGACGAGCTAGCGGGTGCCGAGTACCAGGCTCAATCATCTGTGGAAGGATACGTTAAGGACATGCTCGTTAAAGTCCTAAAGTTTCATAGGATCTCATGGATGCCTGATTTTTCCCGCGTGTTAGCTCGAACTTGGGAAAAACTGATTCTGTACGAAGCCTTCTTATGTGGAGTGGAGGTAGGCACCTTGGATGAGCCACAGCTTGAAATTGACATCTTGACCGCGGAGGAGCACGTGGAGTTGTAGAAGGGGTAGAAATTTGTTGTTGGAGGATGCGGAGAGGGAAAGGCAGGAAGAGCTTGCAACCAAAAAAGTAAAATCTTTCATGACTGATAGTGTCGCGGTAGCCGTGACCTTTACGGGGGGAAGTTCCTCTCGGTTCCCCGTCCCTGGACCAGTTGCCGTGGGTGACCCCGCGGATTTGATTCTGGCTTCGGCTGAACGTAACCCGGAGTCGAAAGAGACTGACATTACATCACCTATTGCGCTGGGCACTCTCTCTGCCATCCCCATACCGACCCTAACCGGAGGTAAAATTTTCCTACAATACATCCTGGAGGACGATGTGTTTATCAAATTTGCGGACTAAACAGTTGTGTTTTTGTTGTGCAGTTTCCCCTGGAGTAACTGTTGCGTTGAATCTGGCCTTAGTGATCCCTGGAGTGTCAGAGTCCGGGCCAGGTCTCGAGGGATCAAAGCTTGGAGAGGGTGGAGATCATCTTGACACCCTTTCGGGGATAGGGGTAACCCCTAGTCTTTACGAGAGCCTTGTTGATGAGGAAGGTGAGGTGGACGGGCTAAGTGCCTAAGGCCCAGTGGAGGCTGATGTGTCATCGATGGCCGCCCTGGTGGAAGCGCAAAAGGCTAAGATGGAGGTCAAGAGTGAGGGGGTGGAGGAGAAATGGGAATAGGATGAAGCGGCTAGGCGGAGATTATCACTAAGACCCTTGATGACGCCGAAAAAAGGGCGGCGGCGACCGTTGCTCAGAGGAGGGCAGACGATGAGGTGGAGAAGAAGAGGGCGACAGACAATAGGAGGCTCTCAATTTCTCATGGGTCGACTTCCTCCCCAAAGAGTCATAGCGGGAGAGGCAGTTCTAGAAAGAAGAGGCATGGCTCCAAGGATGGGTCATCGGGTGCTGGATCTGCAAAACATAGGCACAAAAACAAGAAGAAACGCAGTTAGCGTTAGTTGCTTATGCATTAGTGTGGTGATTATTTTGGTAGTGTAGGCTGCTAGTTTACGCGAGTTCGGCCCTCGCTTTTGGTTTTTCAAGGCACGGTGTGCGTGTACACCCTGTCATTAAAAAGAAAGATATTAGTAATGTAATGGGTTGTAGTGTGTGTGTTGTAATGAAGTGTGAATTAGTAAAGATCACGTTTTGTTATTAAATGTTCGGATGTTCTTTCTATGTTTTTGGGCGTCCCGTACTTGCATAGACGTACTTATCGTTACACCTGACAAAAAAGTGATTGTGTGTTCCGCACCATGGGGTGATTGTCCCAGGGGGATGTGTAGTGTATCGCACTCTGGATCATGGTTCCAAAGGGGTGAGATAGTGCGTAGGCTTCTAGTAGATTTCCCTCAGCTCAGGAGACCCGTAGTTTGTGAAGCCTGGCCAGATCGCCTGCTGTTTTTTCTTGGGTTGCCCGGGGTTAACCTCAAGAGTAGCGAAGGCGTATGACGTCGCATTCTGTGGTCCGTCCGTTGTCAGCTCTCCCTTCGTTCATCAGGTTGAGGCGATCCCGCCAGCGTCGTCGTTCGCCGGGAAAGAGAAGCCCGAGTCATCAGCCCGTAGGGTCCGACCGTGGTCGTGGGCTATCCCTAAGCCTTGAGAGCTTCGGGGATGTGACGATTTAAGGTCGTCCTTGGTGCTACGCCAAGTGCTCGACCACGCGCGTAGTTCGGGAGGAGTTGGTATCGCTCCGTCTGGCTGTTGGGTGGTTTGAACGATTTATCCTCGGCCTCGGCGTTGGGCCTAGGTTCGAGTTAGAGGTTATTTATACTCGATCGCGCCGCAGGCCGGCGACTCGAGTGGCGTTTCCGGCTCCCGTGCTCGGGGTGCCGGTCGTAGCCAACCGGGTGGTGGTGTCGGCCTCCGCACTGGAGGATGCTACCGCGGTCAGCGGTTTACACGGAAACGAGCTGTTAGGATTGATCAAACATGTCATGTGAGGAGTAAACATAGAATAAGGAAGTAGGAAGCTGAACATCATTTTCATTAACAACATTTGGCATGAATATCCTTTACAATGCTCTGAATTGCTGGAAAACAAAACATCACTGAAAAGCGTATACAACCAGGTGCTAAATTATGTAAAGCAGCTGCGGAGATGTTCGCTGTTCCAAGCCCTTGGTAGCTCGACTCCGTCCACGGTCGCTAGCTTGAAAGTTCCGTCACTGAGCCTTCGTGTGGTGGAGTACGGGCCTTCCCAACGAGGATCGAGGCCTGGGGGAGGTGGGAATACCCGCTTTAGGACGAGGTCTCGGATGTTGAGGTCCTTGTGGCGGACTCGAGAGTTGAAGTACCGAGCGACTCGTTGTCACTGGGCCGCTGCTCGTAGATCGGCTTCATTCCTTTTCTCTTCTAGCAAGTCGAGTGATCCCATAAGTAAATCTTGGTTTGTCTTCGGATCGAAATAAGTGACCCGGTGAGATTGAAGTTCGAGCTCAATGGGGATAACGGCTTCAGACCCGTAGGAGAGGGCGAAGGGAGTGTGCCCGGTTGCTGTCTTGTGAGTGGTCCGGTAGGCCCAAAGGGCTAAAGGAAGTTCATCTGCCCACATGCCCCCGGCCTTCTCGAGGCGCTTCTTGATGATGGACTTTATGATCTTGTTAACTGCCTCAACTTGTCTGTTAGCCTGGGGATGTGCTACGGCCGAGAACCTCTTTTCAATGCCATGGCGTTGACAGAAGGATTTGAACTCTACGCTCTCGAATTGGGTGCCATTGTCTAAAATGATGGCCTAAGGGACCCCGTATCGGGTGATGATGTTGCGTACCACAAAATTGATCATTTTCTTGGTATTGATGGTGGCGAGGGCTTCTGCTTCGGCCCATTTGGTAAAATAATCGACGGCGACCACGACGTACCGTGCCCCACCTCTGGCCATGGGAAGAGTCCCAATGATATCGATCCCGCACATGGCGAACGACTATGGGCTGGTCATCTGTGTTTGTTCAGTTGGCGGGGCTCTCGGGATCTTCGGGTAGCGTTGGCATTTGTCGCATTTGCGGGCGTAGTCAGTAGCATCTTGCTCGAGTGTGGGCCAGTAGTAGCCGTGTCGAAGTATCTTCCTGGCCAAGGTTTGCCCGCCGGTGTGGTCACCGCACTCTTCCTCGTGTATGCTGACTAGTATCTTGGTGGCTTCCTCCGAGGTTACACACCTGAGTAAGGGGATGGAGAAGCCTCGTCGATAGAGTGTCCCGTTCATAAGGAGATAGCGGGCTGACTGGAGGGTGAGCGCTCGCCTTTCTTTGCGACTTTGTGGGAGGATCCCCTTCTGTAGGTAGTCCCTGATTGGCATCATCCATGATTCTGACTCGGGTCTGATGCTCATGGTCGTATCGGTTGGCGTTGGCTTAGTGCTAGGGGAGTTGAGTACCTCGACGGGGGCAAAGCCCAATAGTTGTGGGTCCTCGGAACTCGCTAATCGGGCCAAAGAATCAGCCCCCTCATTTTGCTCTCACGGGATGTGAGTGATAGTGAAATGGTCGAAGTAAGCGAGTAGGTCTTCGAATAGGGCTAGGTACAGGGCGAGTCGTTCCCCTTGGCCTGGTACACCTCTTTCATTTGACGCACGACAAGCTGTGAGTCGGAGAAAATATGAATGATTTTCAGCTTGAGCTCGATGGCGATTCTCAGTCCGGCTATCAGCGCTTCGTATTTTGCATCATTGCTAGTAACGGGGAAATTTAGCTTTAGTGCGTAGTGTATGGAGCGTCCCTCGGGAGTGATGAACACGATACCGGCTCCCGAACACTTGTCGTTGGAGGACCCGTCCACAAATATCTTCCATGTGTCGCAAGGAGCCTCGGTATCCTCCGTAGGAGCTTCTTCAGGTGCGGTAAACTCTACTATGAAGTCGGCGAGGGCTTGTCCGAGGATGGCTCGACGAGGGATGAACGTAATATCGAATTGGCTGAGTTCCATGCTCCACTTTCGCAATCGAACGGATGCCTAGGGTCGTTGTAGGATTGGGCGCAGCGGTTGGTCGGTGAAGACCTTAATAGGATGAGCCTGGAAGTAGGGCCTGAGTTTCCGGGAGGAGATGAGTAAGCAGAATGCCAGCTTTTCGAGCTTTGGGTAGTTCCTCTCTGCCCCCGTCAATCGCTTACTGATATAGTAGACGGGTCGTTGAATGCGATCTTCAAGCCATATGAGTGCTGAGCTGATTGCCTGCGAAGAAAAAGCCAAGCAAACGTATAAGTCCTCGTGGTCTGTTGGTTTAGATAAGATGGGTGGTCGCTCTAAGTGGTCGAGGAGTTCTTTGAACGCAAAAACCCATTCGGGGGTCCACTTGAAGTTGCGCTTCCCCTTTCGAAGCAAATCGAAGAAAGGAATGGACTTGTCGGTGGCCTTCGAGATGAAACGACTTAGGGCGGCGACCTTTCCTTTAGACTTTGAACGTCTTTGATGTTTTCAAGGATTCGGATGTCCCGAATAGCCTTGATCTTCTCGGGATTAGCTTCGATGCCCCGCGCGTTGACGATGAAACCCAGGAACTTTCCCGAGGTGACGCCAAAGATGCACTTTGGAGGGTTAAGTTTCATGTCGTATTGGCGGAGGACATCGAACATTTCGTAGAGGTGTTGGATGTGGTTTCTTGGTGTTTTTGATTTGACTAGCATGTCATCCACGTACACCTCCATGGATCTACCGATTTGATTCTTAAAGAGGCGATTAACCATCCGCTGATAAGTGGCGCCGGCGTTCTTGAGGCAAAAGGGCATGACAAGATAGCAGTACAGCCCGCGGTCGGTGATGAAGGAAGTATCGTCTTGATTGCAAGGATTCATTGGGATCTGGTTGTAACCGGAGTAAGCGTCCAAGAAGGATAGCAATTGGTATCCGGCGGTTGAGTCGACCTGTTGGTCAATCTTTGGGAGGGGGAAGCTGTCCTTGGGACACGCTTTGTTTAGATCCGAGAAGTCGATACATGTTCGCCATTTAACATTGGCCTTCTTGACTAAGACTGGATTAGATACCCATTCGGGGTAGTCGGCTTCGCGAATGAAGTTGTTGTTCAGGAGACGATCTACCTCTTCTTCGAGTGCCTTGGACCTGTCAGGTCCTAAGAAGAGGCGCTTTTGTTTGACTGGAGGCACTGTAAGGTCTATGCTTAGAGAATGGCAGGCGATTGCCGGATCTATGCCTTTCATGTTGGAATGAGTCCATGCGAATACATCTAGGTTAGCCTTCAAGAAGTCTACGAAGTAATCTCTGATTGTCGGATGGAGGACCGACCCTATCCTCAACATGCGCGATAGGTCGGTGAGGCTGACGGGCACATCTATGGTTGGCTCGACGGGAGTTGGTCTCTCCCATTTAGGTTCTTCGTCATTCCTTGGATCGAGGTCATCGGAAATATAGGAGTGGCATTTGAGCCATGGCCCAGATGCCTCTGGTTGCTATGCGGAGGCAGTCTTGACGCAAAAGGGGGCGGGTACTGCTTTACCCTTTTCCCTGTTGCGCGCATTCTTCCATTCTATCGCGTAGCATTCCCTGTCCCTGACTTGGTCGCCTCTGACTGTCGCGATCCCATTTTCTATCGGAAATTTCATGAGGAGGTAACATGGTGATAGGCATACACGGAACTCTGTGAGGAATGGACGTCCAAGGAAGGCGTTGTAGGACAAGGCAATATCGATGACCACGAAGGTGAGGAGGCGGACCCGGCTCCGATCCCCTGTACCGAGTTCGACAGGTAGGTCGATGACTCCGACTGGACAGCTGGATGCCCCATTGAAGCCGTGGATCGTGGAGCGACACTATATGAGATCTCTTGCTACTAACTTCATTTGGTCGTACGCGACTTTGAAGATAATGTTTACCGATCTCCCTGAGTCGACCAATATTTTTCAAATAGTTGCAGGGCCAATTTGGGTGGTGATTACCAAAGGATCGGTAGTTGGGATCTCGATCCCCGTGGAATCCGTCCCGTTGAAGGTGATGTCATCCCGCATAGTCTTCCGGAGCTTAGCTGGGATATAAGTGTCGGGATCAGAGCAAGCCTCGTGGATCACATGCTTGATGGAGCCCACATATTCCTCTATCTTTCGAAAGCTGTCATGCGTGGGACCTAGCCCGCCGCAAATGGTATTGATCACGATGCCCCGCCTTGCGTTGGACGGTCCTGAGGCTGCCTTGGCGGCCGTTTGAGGAGCCAGTGCTAGAGGCTTTGGATCAGTTTTAGAGGGAAAGGGCTCTTGGACGTACTGCTTGAGACGCTTTTCTTGGATGAGTTTCTCGATTGCATCCTTCAGCTGGCGGCACTCGTTAGTGTTATGGCCATACATGTCATGATATCGGCAGTATTTTCCCGAGCTCTTTTCGGATTCTGTAGATTCTCTAACTCTGGGTTTCTTGTATGGTAGAGTGTTACACGTCTCTAGATAGATAGTCTCAAGATCCTCGTTTAGCGGGGTATAAGTCTCGTCAGATTGATAGGGGCTGGGCTTCCTCGGGTCTGCTTGTACCTGGTTGGTGCCCCGGCCACCTTGCCGCCCAGTGTTCGGCCTCTACCTAGGGGTGCTACCCCCGTACTAGGGTTAGACGGTCCTCCTGTTTCTCGCCCCCTATGCTAGTTGTTGGCGGTTCCCGCTCGAGGGATGCTGGGATGAGTGGTCTCGATGATGCGGTTGCGCCTCGCTTCTTCTTGACACAAGAACTGCCCCCGCCTTCTCATAGAAGTCGTCGAGGCTCTTCGGTTGTTTTCGGTCGATCCATGCCCCAAATTCTGAAGTTGGGAGGACGCCTTAAGCAAATTGGAACAATATAGTGTGCTGGTCTGGATCCTCATCCTCGGCGAGGGCTTCGTTGAACCTAGAAAGGTAGCTTTTGAGTGATTCTGCAAGCCCTTGGTATAGGTTGGAAAGAGCGAGGGCGTTCTTCGGAGTTGGGATGTGCATTCGGAATTGCTTCACTAATTGTGTGGCTAATTAGCCGAAGTTGTTGATGGAATCAATCAGGAGGCGAGAGAACCATAATAGGGCAGTTCCTGAAAGGAAAACCGGAAAGCACTTGCATTTGACAGGATCTTCGCCTCTTCTCGAGTCCATTTGCCACTCATAACGGTTTAAGAAAGCACAAGGATCGGTGGTGCAGTCGTAGAGCGGCATTTGTGGCATGCTGAAACGTCGCAGCCATTCAGCATCGTTCACTCTTCGAGTGAAAGGGTTGCGCCTAATGTGCGCTTCCCATGGTTTAGGCACATTCCTTCCCATCTCTCTCATGATCCTTCGGACTATGTCGGGAAGGTGGGTTGGATGGGGATCCGCCATTGGAACCCATTGGTTTTGGCGAGGTTCAGGAGTTCGAGGTCGAGGGGTCTTATATTGTGGACGTCTAGGCTATTGCCTTCCGAGTCCTCGACATCTATGATGGGATCCGTGTATGCCCGTGGACGTGGGGCGGGGGCGCGCTGGTCTTGTTCAGGGTAGGTTTGGGCCGCCATATTAGTTGGGTCTTTGCTTCGGCGGGCGGCCGTTGGATCCTATCGAGGAGGAGGTCGGTTAGTAGGAGTGGGTCCATCATTGATGATTAAGCGAGAGTGGTCCCGATATTGGGTGCCCCCGCTGTAGGTGACGGTGGTACGGTCGCCATTACCGTTGCCGTTGGCATACCCATTGCCATTGTCGTTGTCGAGGGCGTTTGTTCGGACGGCGACATTGTTGATGAGGCTAAACCTCCTTCGTTGGTGTGGGGCCCCTATCTCGGAAGAGGAAGTTTCCGATGTTGGTGGTCGAGGTCGGGCATTGTTCCGAGCTAGTCGTAGTCGAGCGACGTCGCGCTGACTTTCGTTGAGTTGCCGCATAAGGTCAATGTTATTCCTTAGCGCTTGGTTAAGCTCGATCGCCGTACTCTCGTACCTTTCATTAAGTGTATGGATTTGCGCCTGGGTTACGGGCGCTTCGGGGTCCACAACTGGGGGGTTCATTTTCATTGGCTGCCGGGATATTTGCCGGTGGAGGTGGATTGGATGGACCGGCCTCGGCGGCGGCTGATAAGCCGATTGTTACGTTCTTTGACTTTTTTACCATCGTACGCGGGCCCGACGGCAGGTTGAGTAAGGAACCTTAAGCTCGTCGAAGTTGAGATGGTAGGATGCAAGAAAGACGTAATGTCTGAGTTCTCTCAACGAAAGCACCAAATGTTGACGACCAAAAATATCGCAAACACCAAAGATTCCGTATTATTAGGAATTAATAATATGGTCGCATAGACAAGACATATTATATAACATGAAATAAAATATAAGCGGTAAATGACACAAGAGATTTATAGTGGTTCGGCCTTAGTGAAGGCCTACGCCCTCTTTGAAGAGGTGTAGAGATTTTATTAATCACTTTGAAAAAATACAAGGTTGAGATCCTCTAATTACATATGTGGACTATTATGAAAAATAATCATATTTGCAAGAAATAATAAAATGGACAATTTTGCCCTTCTTCTTCCTCAAAGAGGAGATGCCATTAATGAAGCTCTATAGAGGTCTGAAGGTCCAAGAATCTCTCCCCTTTTAAGTGTGAGGTAGTGGGGTATTTATAGGAAGTGGTTAGGTAAGGGTTAGTGGGAGTAGGTAGAAATAGGGACCATCTACAGGAAATTCGCGCCACCCAGTTTCGGCCTCGGAAAATTCATACCAGGGTGAGGTGCGAAATTTCATACCAGGGTAGGTGCGAAAATTCATACCAGGGTAGGTGCGAAATTTCGCACCTCGAGGTACGAAATTTCGTACCTCTGAGGTACGAAATTTCGTACCTGTCGGTACGAAATTTCGTACCTGTAGGTACGAAATTTCGTACCTCCCAGGTACGAAATTTCATACCTTCAAGGTACGAAATTTTATACCATCAAGGTACGAAATTTCGTGCCTTCGAGGTACGAAATTTTGTACCTTTGAGGTACGAAATTTCGTACCTTTGTGGTACGAAATTTCGTGCCTTCGAGGTACGAAATTTCGTACCTTGGAGGTACGAAATTTCGCACCTTGGGAGGTGCGAAGTGTTTTTTTGGTGAAGATGTGGTGAGGTTCGTCGGCGCGATTCCCTTCGGTCTTTCCCCTGGATTTCCTGTATCTTTCCCTTGTCCTTGGCTTCACGCGATGAGTTGAGTCTAGCGTGCCTTGAGTATTTTTCGTAACCGGACCAAAAGGCCGGTTAACGCGAACTATCTCACAAACATAAATCGTTGCCAACCACGATGCCGTCCTTTTGCTCTTGACTGGAATAAAGTGAGCGCTCTTAGTGTGTCTATCTACTACCACCAAAACAATGGTATTGCCTTTCTTCGATCTAGGAAACCCATCTATAAAATCCATAGAGACGCTCTCCCATTTCCACTGCGGAACCTCCAACGAATGAAGTAATCCGCCGGGCTTCTTTTGCTCAGCATTGACTTGCTGGCAAACTAAACATTGAGAAACAAATTCTTCCACGTCCTTCTTCATTCCAATCCAAAAGAAAATCCACTTCATGTCTCTGTACATCTTGTCACCGCCTGGATGAATGGTCATTTTAGAATGGCGGGCTTCTTCTAGGACCGCCTTTGTTAACCTTCCAGTTTGAGGAACACAAAGCCTTCCATCTAGTGGCAACCACCCCTTTTCATCTATGGCATGTCTATTGAGGTGACCAGAAGTCTCCCCTCTTCTGAGCCTCCCCATAATGTCTAAAATCTGTGGGTCACTTTGTTGTGCAGCTCCTATCTGGTCCATAAGAGTTGGTCATATCTCCAAGGATGCAAACAAATTAGGCAAATCGTCAATGGAGGGTCTAAAATCAAAAGCCAGTATGAACTCCAATTTCTTTCTTTCCACAAACAGAGGACCGAGGGCCATCCTCTGCCTGCTTAGTGTGTCTGCCACCACATTACCCTTGCCAAGGGTATAAGCAATCTCAAAATCATATGAAGCTAAGAAATCCATCCAACGTTGTTGCTTTAAGTTGAGATCCTTTTGTGAGAATAGGTACTTGAGAGATTTATGGTCGGTGTACAATTCGAACCTTTCTCCAAGTAGATAGTGACGCCACGTCTTCAACGCGAATACTATGGCAGCCAGCTCTAGATCATGTGTGGGGTAGTTCTTCTTATGAACTCTCAACTGCCTACCCCCATAACATATCACTTTCCCTTCTTGTATTAGGACCGCACCAAGCCCTGTACCACACGCATCAGTGTAAACAGTAAACATTTTACTTCCATCGGGTAAGGCCAAGACTGGGGATGTTGTCGGAGCCCGCTTCAATCGCTGGAAAGCAACGTCACAGTCTATGTCCCATGAAAATGTCAAATTCTTCTTTGTCAGCCTGGTGCGAGGGGCTGATATCTTTGCGAAGTCTTAAATGAACTTCCTGTAATAACCCGCCAACCCTAGAAGGCTCCTCACCTTAGTTGCATTTTTAGGAATTTGCCAATCTTGCACTGCAACCACCATTGCGGGATCTACAACTATCCCTTCTTTGGAGACTACATGCCCCAAGAATCTTACCTCCTTTCTCCAGAAATGAAATTTGGAGAACTTTGCTTTTAGCTGGTGATCACATAGAGTTTTCAAAACTTCCCTCAGATGTTGGGCATGCTCTTCTTCATTCTTGGAGAAGATCAAAATATCATCAACGAAGACAACGACAAATTTGTTTAGGAATTCTCGAAACACCCTACTTGTCAAATCAACAAAATAGGAGGGTGCATTTGTCAGCCCAAATGGCATCACTAGCCATTCAAAGAAACCGTCCGGAGCTCTGAAAGCAGTCTTATCTATGCTATCCTTAGCCACTCTCAATTGATGGAACCCTGTAGCCAAGTCCAACTGAGAAAATACAGAGGTACCAACGAGCTGATCAAATAAATCAGCGATCCTTGGAAGCGAGTGCCTATTCTTCTTGGTGAGCTTATTTAACTCCCTATAGTCAACACACAAGCGAAGTGAAACATCTGCTTTAGTTGCGAATACTACTATAGCACCCCCACTCAGATATGTTACGTCTGATAAACCCTGTTTCAAGTAGCTCCCCTACTTGCTTACTCAGCTCCCTCCTTTCTCTTGGATCCATGTGGCGCACTGGTAATGCAACTGGCTTTGCATTGTCTACCAGGAATATGCGGAAGTTGATATTGCGCCTAGGAGGTAAAACCCGCACCTCATCAAAGACATCTGAAAAATCCCGAACCACTGGAACAGATTGCAAATCACCTATGGATGCATCTAGAGACTCTAGGAAGCTAGGCATAACCGACCTTTGGGGGTCACAAGAAACTTCGACGGTCCTCCCATCACAAGTCAGGAGTCTAACAACCCTCCTTTCACAATCCAGAACGGCCCCGTACTTAGTAAGCCAGTCCATTCCTAGAATCAACCCATAGCCCATAAACCCATGTACATAAGCATCACATTCAAATTCGACGCCTAATACAGATAATTTCAAACCCTTACAAATCATCGATAAATGAGCCGAACCAGCAATGGGGTTTGAAACAACTACGGGATCTACTGCCATACTAGTAATTAAATGCAGAGATTCAACCACAGAACCAGATATAAATGAGTGTGAAGCACCGAGATCAAAAAGTGTTCTAACTATAAAGTCTGAAAGAGAAACTAAGCTTTCTACGTAAATTTTTCTACCTCTTTCAGGAGCACTTATCGCGAGAGCTTGCACCTGCCCTCCTGAAGACCTAGCTCTTTGCCCTTGTCCCTGGGATCCCTGTTTCTTCGAGCACTCCTTAGAGAAGTGTCCGACCTCTCCGCAATTAAAGCAATTGGCATTCCTTCTCTTACAATCTTTGATCAGGAGGCCTTCCTTCCCACAATTGTGACATTTTCCCTTATCCTTGCTTTTAACATCTTTTCCCCCTTTTTTCTGTTGTTTCTGCTATTGTTGTTACTGTGGTTGTTGCTGCCCCTTCTTGGGCCATACCTTCTTATTCTGCGATGTCCCCTCATCTTTCACTTCCATCTTTTCTCTCTTGTCCTCCTCATGCATTAGGACCATATCATCGAACGTGGCCCCCACCTGGATGTGGGACATTGCCAGCCCATGCAAAGGCTCATTCAGCCCTTTGGAAAACCGCAAAGCCTTTTTGTGCGGCGTATCCACCAACTCTAGACTGAACCTTGCCAGCTGGTTAAACTTGTTCACATATTCCTTCACTGTCAAATTTCCTTGTTTGAAAGCTAAGAACCTCTCCGTATGAATGCTTCTCTCAGCCTGGGGAAGGAATTTCATTTCGAACCTGTGTCTAAAATCTCCCCAAGTTTCCACTGGACGTCTAGCTTGGGTGACTTCCCACAAAAATGAGGCTTCGTCCTTTAACAGCCAAGCAGCTAATTGGATTTTTCTTCGGTCCTCCATTTCAAAGATGACGAATAAGTCCTCAGTCTCCTTAAGCCAATTCCGGGCTTCTACGAATGCCTCTTTCCCATGGGATGGCTTCCTTCCTTTAGCAAGGAAGTCTTTGCAGATCTTGGCGAAGTTATCTTCTCTTGGAGGGGAAGGAGGAGGAATGACTGATGCAGTTGGGGGAGAAACGTCTTTTTGTTCTTCGTCTATTGCCGTGGCTTCCAAATACCTACGGAACCATCCGAGTATAGTGACGCCCTCTGGGAGATTATGGATGTTTTGTTCCCTAGACATGCTGAAAAAGGATGAAATTTAGGTAAGGGACCGAAGGATACTACACATGGCTTTTTAGGGAATATTTTTTTTTCAAAACATACTTTCCATTTTGAAAATACTTTCTTTTAAAACCTTTCTCTTGTTTTAAAAAAATATTTTTCAAAATCTTTTAATCTAATTTGGTAACCTTCAGCTCAGATACCAAGTGAAACACCCCATGTCCGTTAATGTCACACACTAAGGGAAAGCATTAAGTTATGTGAAGCATTGTAGGTAAACAAGCACAAAATAATTACAAGACAGATATAAATAAAGATAGCAGCGGAAATTTCAAAAAATTTATTTCAGACATAAATCATAATCCCATGGTTTAAAATACCATAATTCAATAAACCATTACAACAAAATACTTCTGTCTTGTATAATCAGAGTACATAGGAATTAAAAGAAAACATTATTCCGTAATAAAATGAGTAAGCCATAGCAGAGACAAAGACTCGAGCCATACTTCAACAGTAGCTCCTAGCAAGATGATATCCAAATCTGGGCTAAGCCTGGGTGTTTCCTCCCTGAGAGGCGGGGGAGGGGGGAGGGGGGAACGGAAGAGAGAAGGAAAAAAGGGAGTCAGACATAAAGTCCGGAGAGTCTAGTTACTTTTAGCCATTAAAAAAATAAAGGTAACCATGATAGGCATAAAGTGTATAAGAGAGATCACTATACAAATGGCAGGTGTGACAAGGCAAATAAGGTAAGGTATATACATGCTTCACTAATGACTACTCTGCACTATTACTAGTATAATTTAAGATGAGACGATCCCTTCCACTATAAGTTGGTAAACTTAGGGCATACGTTCGAGTATACCCTAACCACTACCCTAATCGATCGGCTCCCCACTCTGTAGATATCCTGTGCTGGCCCCACGGTAGGGGGTATCACTTCCCTAAGGTGGCAACCTATAATATGCACAACCCTATCTACTGGTGTCACGGTCGTCTTAGCCCTTTCTACCGGGCCCATGCACACACATGTCCCCGTTCGGTTTGCACCGCCCACACCATCCGTCTCGTTTGGATCTCTTACAATCAATCAGTAAGCATTCCCCTTCTCCGCCTAGTACGGAGTTCCTTACTTGATACCAACTCTGGGTTACTGATTGAAATGGGTCCTACACATTGTGATACAAGCTCACCCCTTTGTCTTGTATCCCCATTAGGTTTTCCACTGACTATGTATACCCTTCGGTGTCTTTAACTACTTAGCCTTATACTAGTTATGTTTACACTAAAGGGTGTCTTTAATTGCATAACCTTTATTACTTCATCTACCCGTTATGTATACCACTTAGGTGTCTTTACCTACATAACCTTTAATGGGTTAAGTATGTGGGCCTATATATATATATATATATATATATATATATATATATATATATATACACATATATATAACCCATCCCCTCTAACTTACTTAACCGCCACCCACTACCCATCCAATTTTACTTAACCCTAACTTAAGTCCATATTCATATTAAATTAGGTCAAGTAGTCCATTTATTTACCATGTCCAATTATGGTTATAATGGTCTAGACCTCCCACATTAGGCCTACAACGTGTGGATGCTGGATATGCCCGTCGTGTCCGGGCAGTCTTATTCCACAGTTGGGCCTAACCTCGTGTCTTAGCCTGATTTGTATTTGTGTACTTACACCTCCCACATTAGGTTCAACATTAGTGGCTGCTGGATATGTCGGTCGGGTCCGGGCAGACTTCCGCCACTAATGTAACCTAACCTCGTGTCATAAGTACAATAAAAATTCTTTATTACTAAACATTCTATCTTTATCCAAATTTACCTATGTCATTATAGGTAATTAATTCATCTTTACCCAAATTTACCTATGTCATTATAGGTAATTAATTTAATGTTTCTCAGTTTGAATTATATGCTCATTTCATATAAATATTATATAAATCATGCCAATTACAATTTCTCTTTGTCCCCGTTCCTAACTAAAGTATTCACATGTATTTTGGCGGCATCGAGGCTATAAAGTAGGCTCGCCATAAAAATAAAAGGGAACATGATAAGGGGGACAGTTCAACATGTTTAGGCATAAATATTAACATAATTAGCATAGTAACTAAGCGAATGGACATGTGATAATTATCATAATAAAGTGGACATCAAATTAATAACTTGTGTTTAGGTAAGCATAATGAGATCTAGATTCAATATTGGGTGTCCAATTACCTAAATCAAGCATAGACAGGGTGGCATAATAACAAGTTTAGATTCACATGTCAAGTTTACCACATATACCAAGGTATCATAATATAACAAGTGCAAGGTGATTAACACCAAAGTCTAGATCCAAGTAAAGTCAAATTAATGGATGTACTATCATCCTAAAATGGTTACAAATCAATGTTCATATAAACGTCATATCGAATCACCACAATCAGATCTAGAAAGTTAGATCTGTATTAACAAGTTCACATGTACCACAATATAATTGTAATTCAAGATTCATAGAGGAAACATAGTAGAATGTCCATATATTAGATCTAGGGAAAATGACATAGTATGCTTGCATAAGTTCATGATTTACAGCATATAACCAATTCACATTTATCTGTTTAAACCTAAAAGTGACTAGAACTCGTTGTGGTAGAAAAAGAATAGATTAAGCATTTGTTGCTGTTTTAGAACCGTTCTCCTCTTTCACAATTCCTAAGCTTTGATTCATTGGAGAAGAGACTAGCTTAGTTTAGGATGCAGCAGCATGGCGGCTTATGAATGAATTTAGTTTAGATTAACGTCTAGGTTTATGTGTGCTTATATAGATGTGTAGGAATAATTAGAGCCCTTAGATTAACTAGGAGATCACCATAACCACACAACTCAAAGACACATCATCTGGCCAATCAGAAGAAGACACGTCATCAGAACTCTCCAGAATGCTATGCAGGGTTCTGGCTCGGCATGGGTGCACTTCCCAAGTGCGCCAGTGCATTTTTGTTCTGCCGCACTTCCCAAGTGCACCAGAGCGTTTTTGTTTTGGCGCACTTCCCAAGTGCGCCAGTGCATTCTGGTCCATTTCCTGAATTTTCTACCCAACTTCTATCGTCCATAACTCTTTCATACGTCATTCGTTTTACGCAAACTCGGACTCTATCTCAAGCAGAATTCCGATACGAACGCAATGGCATAACCCATTTCACCTAGTTATTCTATTAATAATTAAGTATTCTTAAGTTATCTCTTATGTCATGTTTTAAAATTATGGGGTGTTACAGATTGGACCTTTAATCCCCAATTTATTTGCTTTAGTTGAAGAAGATAATGTATCAAGATCAGTTCAGACACCGGTAGAGTTTGATCACCATGAATTCTCAATGAAGAAAATATGAGAAATGGCCACAAATATATAGCTGCCAGACCCTCTAAAACCGAATGCTACATCAGCCCTACGGTTGTCGACAACCCTATAGGGGTGACGACCCTGGTGTCGACACCCCTTAAGGGGGGTCGACCTCGGCGTCGACACCTCTGTAGAGGGGTCGACCCCCTAGAGCAGGAAATTTGCCGCCTTCTGTCTTATTGATTTTTGAACGATCCTGGATAAGGTACTGCCTCATATCTGACTCCTATATGACTCACATGTATATGTATTTTTCTTCTACACGTATACAAACTTAAAACCCTCATAACTTATTCATACGGTGTCCATTTTACGCAAACCAAATGTTTATCTTAACCAGAATTTCGAGACGGATGTAATGGCGCAGTTCATTTTCCTTAATTCTGAATATTAAATTAATTATTATTTAATTTATCCTCTTTTAGTGTTGTTAAAAATTCGGGGTGTTACATTCTCCCCTACTCCAAGGATTTCATCTCCGAATTTTCTAAGTTGAAAAGAATATATCCTACCATCCATCATCCATCTACTCATCCACCAATCACTGGCATCCGTTGTCCCAAAAGATTTCAAATGCTTATACGAATATATGAAAAGGTGTGTGTATATGTCCCAATACTAATGTGAAGATCTGGCGGTCTACTGATTCAGTCGATCTCCTTAGTGCAATGTATGTTAGTGCCATGAATCAAATACGTATGCAAATAAACCTATTATAACATATAAGCTCTATATGTGTGCACACTCATTCGTCCAAATGCAACATCCGTATGCTAATTCATCCATTTCCATCCATAAAAGAAAAGAAAATGCACAAACATCCATATGCAGTATGAGAGTGATTGAGCCCATCTAGTGCCTAATGTGTGTGTATGCAACCACTAGCAATTACTGGCATCCACTAGCGTCCATCAAACATAACATGTCTCAAACACATATTTACATTCATAGGATTCTTATCTAAAGGTCGAAAATACTATGAATAGGATATACTCAGATGATAGAAATAAGTGATAAAGCTTTGGAAAAAGGAGTTAAGAACATACCCTCGAAATGGAAAGGGTACGAAGCACGAATCTTGTCTTCGGTCTCCCAAGTCGCATCCTCTGGGTTATCTCCACATTGAACCTTTAGCAACTTGATCTCTTTATTGCGTAACTTCTTAACTTCTGATCCAAGAATACAAGAAGGAACTCGCGTGACTGTCGCCTCCCGTTCCAATTCTACCTCTTCCAATACACTCGGCTCAACAACTTCTGTGGTGTCATGCAGGCACTTCCGCAGAAGAGAAACGTGGAAACCATCATGAACGCCAGACAGATTTTCTGGCAGCTTTTCTCTATAGGCCTTTTGACCAATCCTCTCAGCTATGGAAAATGGTCCCACAAACCTAGGTGCCAACTTCCCTACCAATCTGAAGTGAACCACATTTCTCATAGGTGATACATTGATAAAAACTAAGTCTCCCACTTCAAATTCAATGTTAGTCCTTCTCTTGTCTACATAGGACATCTGCTTATCTTAGGCTGTCTTCATTCGCCATCAAATAAGGTCGATGTTTTCGGATGTTTCTCTAATCATATCTGGTCCAAGTAGTAATTTTTCTGTAGATTTCCACCAACAAGTTGGTGATTTATAGGGTAGTCCATACAATGCTTATAAGGGTGCCATGCCGATGATGGTTTGATAGCTATTGTTATAGGAAAACTTTACTAAAGGAAGGTTCCCTTCCCAAGTCCCTCCGAAGTCTAGGATACACAGCCTCAAAAGATCCTCTAGAATTCTGTTCACCTGCTCCGTCTGCCCATCGGTCTGAGGATGATAATCAGTGCTCAAACAAAACTGTGTACCTAATGCTTCTTGTAAGCTCCTCCAAAATTCACTGGTAAAGATGGGGTCGCGATCGCTTATGATGATGGAAGGTATTCCATGAAGGCAAACTATCTCACAAACATAAATTGTTGCCAACCATGATGTCATCCTCTTAGTCTTAGCTAGAATAAAGTGAGTGCTCTTAGCAAGTCTATCTACCACAACCCAGATACTGGTGTTGCCTTTCTTCTATTTAGGCAAACCATCTATGGAATCCTTAGAGACGCTCTCTCATTTCCACCGAGGAACCTCCAAATGATGAAGTAAGCCGCCGGGCTTCTTTTGCTCAGCTTTAACTTGCTGGAAAACTAGACATTGGGAAATGAATTCGGCCACATCTTTCTTCATCCCAGCCTAAAAGAAAACCCTTTTCATGTCTCTATACATTTTATCATGGCCTGGATGAATAGTCATCCTAGAGTGGTGGGCTTCTTCTACGACTGCCTTTATCAAGCTTCTAGTTTGAGGAACACAAAGCCTTCCATCTCGTCGCAACCACCCCTTTCCATCTATGTCATATCTACTGAGGTGACTAGAAGTCTCCCCTGTTCTGAGGTTTTCCATGATGTCTAAAATCTGTGGGTCACCTTGTTGCGAAGCTCCTATCTGATCCATAGGAGTAGGTCGTATCTCCAAGGATGCAAACAAACCAGGCAAAATCTCAATTGTGGGTCTGAAATCAAAAGATGATATGAAATCCAGGCTCTTCCTCTCCGCAAAAAAAGTAATCAAGGCCATCCTCTGCCTACTTAGTGCATCTGTCACCACATTACTCTTGCCAGGGGGATAAGCAATCTCAAAATCATAAGAAGCTAAGAACTCCATCCACCGTTGCAGCCTTAAATTAAGGTCTTTCCGCAAGAACAAATACTTGAGAGATTTATGATCGGTGTATAACTCGAACTTCTCACCAAGTAAATAGTGACACCACGCTTTAACACGAATACTATGGCAGCTAATTCTAGATCACAGGTGGGATAGCTCTTTTCATGAACTCTCAACTGTCTACCCCCACAACATACTACTTTCCCTTTTTGCATCAGAACCGCACCAAGCCCTGTACCGCATGCATTAGTGTAAACGGTAAACACTTTACTCCCATCAGGCAAGGTCAAGACTGGGGCTATTGTCAGAGCCCTATTCAGTCGTTGGAAAGCAACTTTACAGTGAATATCCCATGAAAATGCCAAGTTTCTTCGTCTACCTGGTGAGTAGGGCTGATATCTTTGCGAAGTCCTTAATGAACTTCCTAAAGTAACCTACCAAAACAAGAAAGCTTCTCACCTTGGTTGCATTTTTAGGAATCTGCCAATCTTGCACTGCAACCACCTTGGCGGGATCTATAGCTATCCCTCTTTGAAGACCACATGCCCTAAGAATCTTACCTCCTTTCTCCAAAAATAGAATTTGAAGAACTTTGCCTTAAGCTGATGCACACGCAGATCTTTCAAAACATCTCTCAAATGTTGGGCATGCTCTTCTTCGCTTTTGGAGAAGAATAATATATCGTCAACAAAGAACACGATAAATTTGTTTATAAACTCCCGAAACACCCTACTCATCAAATCAAAAAAATAGATGGGTGCATTCGTCAACCCAAAAGGCATAACAAGCCATTCAAAGTAACCATCCGGAGTCCTAAAAGCAGTCTTATCTATGCTGTCCTCCACCACCCTCAACTGATGAAACCCAATGGCCATGTCTAAATGAGAAAATACCGAGGCACCAACAAGCTGATCAAATAAATCATCAATCCTCAAAAGCGGGTGCCTATTCTTCTTAGTGAGTTTATTCAGCTCTCTATAGACAACACACAAATGAAGTGAACCATCTGCCTTAGTCACGAATACTACTGGAGCACCCCATTCACATATGCTTCGTCTGATAAACCCTTTCTCAAGTAGCTCCCCTTTACTCAGCTCCCTCCTTTCCCCTAGAGCCATGTGGCGCACTAGCAATGCAACTGGCTTTGCATTGTCCACCAAATATATTTGAAAGTCGATCTCGTGCCTCGGAGGTAAACCCCGAACCTCATCAAAAACATAGGAATGATCTCGGACTACTAGAACAGATTGCAGATCGTCGATAGATGCATCGAAAGACTCTAGGAAACTAAGCATTACCGACCCTTGTGGGTTACAAGAAATCTCGAGGGTCCTCCCATGACAAGTCAGAAGACTAACAACCCTCTTCTCAAAATCCAGAATGGCACCATACGTGATAAGCAAATCCATTCCTAGAATCAACCAATAGCCCATAAACCTGAGAACATACGCGTCACATTCAAACTCGATGCCTAACTTAGATATTTTCAAACCCCGACAAATCATAGATAAATGGCCGAACCGCCAATAGGGTTTGAAATAACTATGGGATGCCCTACCATACTAGTAATTAAGTGTAGAGATTCAACTACAGAACTTGATATAAATTAATGTGAAGCACCACAATAAAAAAGTGTTCTAATAGGATGGTTTGAAAGAGAAATTAAACCTTCAACAGAAATTTTTCTACCTCTATCAGGAGCACTGATCGCGAGAGCATGCACCTGCCCTCCAGATGTCCTGTCCTTTGACCCTGTCCATGTGTTCCATATTTCTTCAGGCACTCTCTAGCGAAGTTTCCGACCTCTGCACAATTTAAGCAAGTGTTCTTCCTTCTCTTACAGTCTTTGATCAAGCGACCTTCCCTTCCACAACTGTGACATTTCCTCTTATGCTTGCCCTTGTCGTTCTTGCCACTTTTCTTTTGCTGTTATTGTTCCTGTTGCTATTGTCCCTTCCTAGGCCACAACTTCTTATTTCGCGATATTTCCTCATCCTTTTCTTCCTTCTTTTCTCCCTTGTCTTCCTCATGCATTAGGTCAATATCGACAAGCTTTTCAAAAGTGGCCCCGATTGGAATATGGGACAAGGCTAACCCATGCAGAGGTTCATTCAGCCCTTTAGCAAACCGCAAATCCCTTTTTTGCGGCATATCCACCAACTCTAACCCGAACCTTGCTAGTTGGTTGAATTTGTTCCCATACTCTTTCATCGTCAAGTTTCCATGTTTGAGCGCAAAGAACCTCTCCATCTGCATGCTTCTCTCAACTTGGGAGAGAAATTTCATTTTGAATCTTTATCTAAAATCTTCCCAAGTTTCCACCGGACGTCCAGCTTGGGTGACTTTCCCACCAAAATGTGGCTTCGTCTTGTAGTAGCCAAGCAGCTTACTGAATCTTCCATCTATCCTCTACTTCAAAGATTACAAATAAGTCCTCGGTCTCATTGAGACAATTACATGCTTCTACGAATGTCTCGTTACCATGGAATGGCTTCCATCCCATAGCATGGAAGTCTTTGAAGATCTTGGCGAAGTTATCTGCTCTTGGTGGTGGAGGCGGAGGAATGACTGGTGCAGCTGGGGGAGGAACGTTTCCTTTGCCTTCGGCATGTGTCGTGGCTTCCAGATACCTTCGGAACCATCCGTGTATCTTAATGCCCTCTTGGATATTAGGAATGCTTCGTTCCCCAGACATACTGCAAAGAAAAGGGAAGAGATTTAGACAAAGAACCGAAGGATATTACATATGGATTTTTGGGGAATGTTTTTCAAAACAGACTTTTCTTTTTGAAAATGCTTTCTTCTAAAAACTTTTTATAAATAAATTTCAAATTTTTTTATCTACTCTGGTAACCTTTAGGTCTGGTACCAAGTGTGACACCCAACGTTTGTTAATGTCACTCATAAAGGGAATGCATTAAGTTTCGTGAAGGTTATAGGTAAACAGACACAGAATATTACAAGACAGATATATGGAATAACAGTGGAATAAAAAAAACTTTATTTATCATATGATACCGTGGTCCGAAAACATCACATGTTTGAAACATAAAAGCCCATTACAACATAAAAGTTACTGTCTTGTACTTCAAAAATATCAGAGTACATAAAAGAAGTAAAATTCCCCAAGAACAAAATATATCCATAGCAACAAGGATAGGAGCTTGAGCCATACATATCAGCAGCTCCAGCAAAATAGGCAGAATCACGGTTAAGCCTAAGTGTTTCCTCCCTGAGAACCTGAGGGGGTTGAACAGATGAAAGAAGGAGAAATAAAAAGGGTAAAACATAAAGTCAGGCGAGTCTAGTTACTTTTAGCATGTAAATAAATAAAAGTAGCATGATAGGCACATAAAGTGGATAAGAGAAATGGCCACATATATATAGCTGCCAGACCCCCTGAAACCAACTGCCACATCAGCCCTAGTGGTGTTGACACCCCTGTGGGTGGGTCGACCCGGGTGTCGACACCCCTATGGGTGGGTCGACTCGGGTGTCGACACCCCTTAAAGGGGGTCGACCCCGGTATCGATACCCCTCTAGGGAGGTCGACACCCCTCTAGGGAGGTCGACCCCCTAGAGCGGGAAATTTGTCGCCTTCTGTCATTTTGATTTTTTAATGATCCTGGATAATGTGCTGACTCATATCTGACTCCTATTTGACTCATGTGTATATATTTTTTTCCTTCTACGCGTATACAAAGTTAAAACCCTCATAACTTCTTCATACAGTGTCCATTTTACGCAAATCAAATGTATGTCTTAACCAAAATTTCGAGTCGGACGCAATGGCGCGGTCCGTTTTCCTTAATTCTGAATATTAAATCAATTATTATTTGATTTATCCTCTTTTCGTGTCATTTAAAATTCGGGGTGTTACAATACGAAGTAGAGAACATAAATTTTGACTCCTAAGGTAAAATTGAAATAGATTAAGACATATCGGATTTTGATAACTTATGCACTCCACAGGTGCTTATCACTAATATATATATATATATATCTGTGTGTGTGTGTGTGGCACGATTACACTAAGCCTTCTCCCATTACACTTAGAGTGACAGGAACTGAGGCTATTTTTACAACTTCTACCCAAGTGGCAACCACTACTACTTCAATTAGCACTCCTTCTCTAGGTGATGCTTCTTTAGCTACTGCCTTTACCCGTGCTTCCACGAATGAACTCAGGTCACAAGATGAGAAGATCGGTGTTATTGCCAAATTATATGACCCGGACTACTTGCCAGGAGGTGCAGAGGATCTCAAAGACATAGATGAGAGCATGGAGAAGCCAACCAAGGGTCGCCTAGGGAGGAAGAGTAAATCTCCATCTGAGAAACACAAGGAGAAGCGAGGTGCTTCCAAGAAAGCACTTTGTCTTTCTTCTCCCGAGGGTCCAAAGGATGGTGAAGGAGCAAAGTATGAGAGTCACCTTGATTTTGCTACCCTCTCTGCCAGATTTATGAAAACTAAACCGAAGTCGAAGTATGGCAATTCTTCAACGGGCGAGAAGAAGAAAGATTAAGATGTTGGACTGCTCACATTACTTACTTGCTTTCTCGTTGGTCATTTGATGTGTACTTTTTGACCGGATGTTAAATGCAAGTGTTGACCCTCGCATATAACTTTGTGAATTTTTTTCCTAGAGACTTGTGTTGATGTAATAAAGCTGCTTTTGTTTGATGTACTTTAACTTTTCCCTAGCTTTGTCGTACTTTCATGCATTCACTTTTTGTAGGTTTAATAATGTTTTTCTTTGTCCCGAAGTCGTGATGAGGTATGGTATGCTTTTAGAGCATCGCTTCATTCTAATGCGGTTGTTTTTCCCCCAAACCATAGGTCATCACAAATTTCATATGTCGGGTGCTGCCAATTTTGTCAAATTTCTCTGATTTTTACTATGAGAATCAAAGATTTTACTTGTTTGGCAAAGCGTTGTTGCTTCTACCAGTTGAGTGAGAGTTTCGATGTAAAAACCCAGAATTTTTAAAATAAGTTAGTTGTATTATAAGAATTTCAAAAAAGGAATTTCTTCAAGTGATGGAATTTGACCATGAAACTTTAATTGATGTGTTTTTTCTTGGAATTCTAGTCAGTTTTTATGTTAGGAGTTTCGCGATCGGCGTCCGTGTGAAAAAGTTACAAACAAAATAAGAAAAAGGATGAAAAATAATTAAACGTGATAATTCACGTATATTATACCTTATACAACCAGCTGACCTGGGCATCTGATGGCCTAGGAAGTTGACCATAGCGGTCCACTTGTGGTACACCGCCATGGTTGACCTACTTGCATCAGTTTGCCTAGTAGCGCCTAGGTTTTTAGGATTTTGTTTATAATATTTATAAAACGGATGGATGGATATAACTTAAAACTAATCCAACGGTACAAGGCCAATTCCGCCCCTATATATAAAGAGGTAAGGCCTCATTTTTTTCCATACAAATCTGCTGTGGTAGCAGAGCTCTGCCATTTTCCTCATTCTCCAAACCTGATTTCTAAAATAAAAATATATTCTTATACAAACAAATCAATTCCAATTCATATGTAATTGAGAGGATTAGCAAATCTAATGGAAAAGAATGAAAATTGACATTCCAAATCAGATCCTCTCCTCTCTTCCTATTTTCTTGCATCTCTACAGATCTGGAATTTTTCCCTTTCCAGAAAATTGTAGATTTATAAGAATTTGGGGATTATAGGCCTAAAGGATTCAAAATTTGGATTTGGAGGCCATAAGGTGAGTGGGAAATTTACGAATACAGTTATAATAACTTAACTATTTTGTTTGAATTAGACCTAAATTCTTATGCCTATTTCCTATCAGATCTCCTCATTTAATTTGATTGACAACCATCAGATATGATTATAAACATTGTCAAAACATGTGAATTGTAAGTCATTGTTATGGATAATATAAATTGTACGATTCTTAAACTTGTTCACACATGTTCCTACAGTTATGTTGTAAAATTTATTGTAAGTGTTGCATAGCACTTGTGACACCCTACGCCCATGAATGTCACTCTTTATCAGAATGCAATAAGTTCCCTGAAGCTTTATAGGCAAACAAAAACAGAATCTCATATGACAGATATAAAGATAGCAGCGGAATTTTAGAACTTCACTATTCAGCGGAAAAACATAATAGTCTCAAAACTTGTTACAACTTTAGGCTCAAATAATAAAACCGAGTACGTCAAACCAAAACATCTGTCTTGCGCTAAAAACCATTTGAGTACAGAAATGTAAAATCATAATCCGCGATAATAGCCATAAAAAGTAGACAACTAATCGAAGCGATACATCAAAGCAGATCCAGATCCAAGCAGAAACGGAGAGAGAATCCTAATCACAACTGAGCGTTCCCAACCTGAGAACCTTGGGAGAAAGGAAAGAGAGGAGAGGGAAAAAGGTTCAGATATAAAGTCTGGGGAGTCTAGTGACTTTTAGTATATAAACAAGTAAAGGTATTCAGACAGGTAAGCGAATTGGATGAGAGACAACAATAACATACAACAGGTATAAACATGATGAACTTGATAAGTAGAATAAACAGGGTAAACTATGCTTCTCAGTTACTTTTCTTTGCACTAATACTAGTATACAGGATGTATGAAAGGATTAGGTGTTCCCTAATATAACAGAAACAGAATGATCCCTACAGAAACGTAATGGTAGTTTTATAACGGGTTTTGCCCAAGCATAAAATAATAGGTACCTCAACATAAATAACGGGTGTTACCCCAAACAGAAATAACATGTAACCTAACAGAAACAGGCAAGTCTAGATGTATCCTGGTTACTACCCCTAAGCGATCGACTCCCAAATGTGTAAATACCCTGTATCGAAACCATAGTAGGGTGTATTACTTCCTAAAGTGGCAACCTATTGAAGGAGGAAGAAATATTTACTGGTGCTACAATGACTTATTTTTCCTCCATAGATCGGACCCATGCACGCTCATCACTCCATTGGAACGTGCCCATATACAACCCCTTTTTAGATTAACCTCTTACTATCAGTTCAGTATGTGTGCCTTAACCCTACCTAGTGCGGGTTTCCCGTTTAATACCAGAATGGGTTACCGACTTATATGGGCCTTACACAGCAAATGACACAAGTCAAACCCCTAAAGTTATGCTACCAATTTACTAGGATTTTAACAGGTTAAGACTTACACCATAACCATCACAGATTTAACATGTTAAGTTTTAAAGGTTTGTAGGTTCATATAACCCCAACAGATGCAACGGGTTAAGTCCTACCGATTAACGAGTTCGTATAATCCCAATAGATTAAACAGATTTACCTAACCCTAAATTTTAATAGATTTACTTAACCCCTACAGATTTAATAGATTCCACAGGTTACTTATAGTTTGTTTAACATGTTCCACTTAATCTTTATATTAAGCCTACAAATTTGCATGTTCATACAACCCCAAATTTCCATTCATATTCCACAGTACAAGATATATCCCCAAATTTTCAGTCATATTTTATTGTATAAGATATGTCTACAAATTTCTTGTCATATTTCACAATAGAAGATATGCCCTAAAATTTCCCAATTTCATTCATACGTATGTCTCTTACGAGATTGGCCTAGGCTTATAAAAATGAAAAGGGAATGAGATCGGGAGAACAACCGAAACAGGCATATAATAACAGCTGAACAACAGAATAGGGGTACAGAAAGTTACGTATAATTATAGAAACTGTTTAAATGTGGATCGGTTTATTAACAGGCATAGGCTCAGATCTAGGTTTATTAACATGTCAAGGTTACAGTTAATTTTTTATATGTAAAAGTAACATGAGCTCACAGAGATTGGGTGTAAAGAACAGAGGATAATATGTTGATGTTGCAGAAGAGATCCTTGTATACGTTAGATAAGAATTGTCTAGATTCAATCCAAGTTTCGGCAGCATCTCCCCATCTTCATTTTATATTTTAGAGCAAAGGTTTGAGAAATAAGTAGGAAGAAGTGTAATTAATTTGATAGGAATGCATGCCTCTATATAGTTTACAAGACAAACCTTAACAGTTAGATCTCGATTTTTAAATCCAATCCATATAGAAACTACTGAATCTGGTTAGCAAAACAGTCCAGGAAAAGAAAAGCGAACCTCGCCAGATTGAGTTTGGGTCAACCCAGCCCCACCTAGGTCGACCCAAGAGTCGACCCACCTGACCCATATGTCGACCTAGAACAGGCGTGGGTCGACCCATAATGTGTCAGTGTTAGAACCAAAATTGGCTCTAACACCCAAATTGTTCCGATTTGTAGAGAATTATATCTAAAAGATGAAGAAAAAGCAGAAAAGGCACAAGATTTATAGTGGTTCGGTGTTAACGTGCCTAAGTCCACTTTATATGCTATTGATTATACGTCGAATGCTAGTACAATCAACAACTTCACTCAATCTCACCTTTACAGTTATGATTCTCTCAATAATTACGGGATAATTCTGAATAGGAATAATGAAGGTATAATAATGGTGGAATCAGAGCCTTCAATTGACAAAAGATCCTGAAAAATGCCAAGTTCTCGGTTATTTATAGCTGATATTTGTTGGCGGATCGCGGTCATACGTGGCACAATTCCCGAGAATCTCGGACTGGTTCGTAGCTTGATGGGGAATTTGTCAATATGACAGTTGTGGACAGGTGTCACGAGATCCAACATTCTCGGATCATGGTGGACTCAGTCATGGCCTTCATTCTCTGTCTTCTGGTGTCAGATCGGGTCGAGCTAGATTAAGTGGATCAGATCGCATGGGGGCGCGGCGATCTGGGGAGAGTATCACGAATCGAAGGAGCATGAGTGGCCCCGATCAAGCTTTCACGGACTAGGTGCGTTGAGCTTCGTATTTTCTTCGTATGTGGACCTTGGTGGCTTGGTCAAAAAGCTAGCCAACATTTTGCCCCCACGAAGTATGTTTTATCGAGGATGGAACATGCTTTAAAACTGCTGAATGGACATTTTCTTGGAACGATGCGAACCAATGGTCACGTTCATTTATAACATCGCCCTGCTTTGGATGGTTACATCTCTTGACGAGAATAAATATCTAATTTGACCGCCAACCATTTCTTTTCTTATCGGGCAATTTCCATCTTTTAGGCTCCCGGAGATATCATTATTAAATCGCCAAATAAGTCTCAAATCTTTTTGTAAATAAAATGTATTTATTTTGTATCTCTGTAAACTTGAAACTCCATCTTCCCCATTCATAAATCACGTTGGGGCTCAGATCATCACTTTGCACTGCGTATCACAGTAAATTGTGCAGTACATTTGGAGGGGAGCGCCTCACATGCCAAGGACTGTTATCTGGAAGGATTTTTTCTCGGACTGCAACAGGACTCCCTACGCGCTCGTGGCCCATTAGGCCCAGCGGATCGAGTGGGACAAAAAAGGGAATACGAGCGGTCAACAACTCACCTATATAAATCGATCTCTTCTCTCTTTTCCCTTTCTTCTTCGTTAGTTGTCGCGCCGCCAGCTCTTTTGAGAAAAACCCTAGTTTTTAAATCTCCAAAAACCCACTTGTCTCCCAATTTTTAGAAAGGTAATCATATTTGAAATGTTTTCATGCGTTTCTACCCTCGTTTTTCCCGAGTTTCCACGGATTTAAGAGGAGAGAATGGTGTAGTTTTGTGGTATACGAGGCTTTAAAGACGACGAGGTGCCATAGGTGTCACCGTTCGAGTCCGGAGATGGAGAAGGGAACAGAGGAGGGAAGAAGAGGAAGGAGGAGCCAGAAGATGCACAGGCCCAATGGGCTTTAGCTCGGCGAGACGCAGAAAACTACAAGATATAATTGGAGGACGCTAGGAAGCGCTTTCGAAGTGAACTCGACTCCAACAGCGAAGAACGATTATCTCTAAAAAAGGAAATAGAGGATCTTAGAATGGTCAATACTGATTTAAAGACGGTGCAGGGCCATTTTGATGCTGAGAAGGCCGCCTGGGAGAAGGAGAGAGCGGACTTGAAAAACTGTCTTGTAGCCGCTGAGAAAGAAAAAGAGCCCTTGAGTGATCAACTTGTTCAGGCTAAGGGGCGAGCAGTTCTAGCTGAGAGTAATGCTAACAGCATTCCTGAATCGGCTTCCATCACCGCTGACAAGCTTGCGGCAGCCGAAAAAGATATAGGGGGATTTGAAGAGTTGCTATTTGATTTCTTGGGCCATGTCATCAGAACTCGAGACATCTCTTGGATTCCGGACTATCACGTTACTTTGGCTAATATATGGGATGCAATTGTCGAGGATGAGAAGCAGCAATTGAAGTTCGATGAGATTGGTGAGAGCCAACTGATGCAGACCCTTCTCAATGGTGAAGAACCTAAAGCTTTGGAAAAAGGCAGACGCTTGATCCGAGAAGAGATCGAGAGGGAAAAAGTTAAGGCTAAGGGCAAGGATAAAGTTGATGAAGGATCGAGCTCGGCAGTGGAACCTAAGGCCTCCGAAGTTGAGGAATACAGCCCTGATGATCCGTTGATTCCCTTGCTCCCAACTCTTCCAACCGCTAGAGCTTCTGGTGTAAACCTGGATGAAGAGTCGGCTGAAGGTATTTCCATATTTTCTCCGCAATTTGTCAAAGCAGTTATAACTTGTCGTCGCCTGGCGGAGCAGCCGAATAAAAAGACCACCTTTTCTCCTGAAGTAATAACATGTGCTTCTCATAATACAGGTGACAAGTCAACTGAGAAAGATGCAGAAAAGAAGGAAGAAGTAGAGAAATTCGATGTCCCCTCTGGTACTGGTGCTGAAATCTCCGAGACCCCAAAGCAGACCGAGGGCGGTGAAAGGTCATCGTGGCACCTGTGGTGTCCAGCACCGATGCTCCTACAGATGCTGAGGTAATTGCTGCCTTGTGAGACACTGAAGGTGGCCACAGAGACGACGAAGAGGAGGTCACCATTACCGAGGAGGTCAAAAATGATGATGATGAGACCTTGGCTGACAGGCAGACTAGGCAAGAGAAGCAGTTGGCCTTAAAGAAAGAGGAGTAGGGGCCTTTGGATGTGCTTCCTATTTCGGAGGTTGACCACAAAACAGGATTGATTATAAAGCTCTCTGCCAAATCAGTAACTGCACAGCTTGCTTCCCAGCCTTCTAGCGTTCCGCAGGACACTCTTATCGACAAGAGGAAGAGGAAAAAAGGTGATCGTTCTGATGCTGACAAGGAGGAGTCAGGTAAGCAGAAAAAGGATAGGAAGTCAAAATAGTTCCCCAAGCATAAGTAGGATGCAGTTGTTAGTTCATATTTTTTTCTTAGGATTTTAGGCTTTTCATTGGCCAAGAAATGTAATTGTGGGAGTGGCCCTCACTTTTGTTTAGCTGTCTTGTCTTGTATCCCTGCATCTTCGTAAATGAAAATTGGTTTCCGTTGCCTTTAATTTAATATGCAATTCAGTGATTCCAAGTTCCTTGCATCTCTGTGCAACATCTTGAGTAGCAAGCATAGCAGCAGAAGGGAATGATTCATCTCCGTCAGCCTTTACTTTCATCCTACCTGTGATACGAGCCAGACTTTCCCTTCCAGATAAATCATCCACTTGGAAGTGGAACTAGACCTGCATACCTGCAAGTTTAAATTATCGCATTCAATCATAAACAGTCAAATCAAAAGTTGGATCAAAAATCGCATTAGTAGTAAAAAATTTAAAAAAAAATTGTACTTCCTGTTCAGAAATAGGTGTGTGTACATATGCCCCCAATCAATCATTAATATGATGTCTAGCCAGGGCTTATTGATGATTGATTAGAGTCATGTGTGTGTTGCCCCCTATTCTCAAGAATGAGGGGGAAATAATTCTTTTAGCGCTAAATCTCTAGCAATTTATACTCTCCTAATCCTTCAGTGGGTTAGAGTTCGAGCTCGTTTCAGGTCAGCTCACCGATCCTTCAGCGGGTTAGAGTGTTGGCAAGGCGGTTTTATCATGGTGCACCTTCATGCCTCGCGGACGTCATCTTCGCGTCCTTTATACTCTCTCTCTAATCTTGAGAGTTAGAGTGCAAATGATGGTGTGATTTACTTCGTTGCACATTCGAAACTCCAATTGTCTTTCACCTCCCACTTCGGTAGAAGGCTCTTCGAATTGGGCGTTTTGCAGTTGCTGCAAAGTTTATAACAATTCCAAGAATGTTAAGAATTTATGTTAATTAAAATAAAGAAGATAAGAAAGAGTGCAATGAAAGTAAATGACACGCGATGTTTTTATAGTGGTTCGGTCGGATCATGACCTACGTCCACTTTATAATCTTTTGTTCAAGTAACCAGACTGTTATAGGCAAGTCGTGCCTTCTTACATGGTCCTAAAAACAAAATAATAAAATTGACAATTTCATGTCAGATAAGGCCGTAAATGCTGGGCGTTCCACACTCTGGGGATTTCATCTCCATTCACTGTCGCAAGCTTGATGGTTCCATTATCAAGCCTTCGCAGAATGGAATACGGTCCTTCCCATTTCGGAACCATATGCATTGAGTATGGGAAGACACGTTTTAGAACCAAGTCTTCGGGTTCAAAGGTTATAGCTCGGACTTTTTTGTTGTAATACCGAGCTATCTGCTGCTTATGCCTTAAGGCACGTAAGTCGGCTTCGTCCCACTTTTCTTCGTTCATGTCCAGGGATTCAAGAAGCAATTCGTTATTGGTCATTGGGTCGTAATAAGTGACTCGATGAGAAGGTACTTCTTACTCGACCGGGATGACTGCTTCAGCTCCAAAAGTGAGGGAGAACGGTGTATGACCCGCCGCCGACTTATAGGTTGTTCTATAGGCCCATAATGCTAAGGGAAATTCATCTACCCATATAGCCTTGGCCCGCTTCAATCTCTTCTTCAGGATGGATTTAATCACTATGTTTGCCGCCTCAACTTGGCCGTTCGCTTGCGAATGTGCCACCGAGGTGTACCTTTTCTCGATTTGGTATTTCTGGCAAAAATCTCTGAACTCAGTGCTGTCAAACTGAGTTCCATTGTTTGTTATGACGATTCTTGGAATCCCAAACCGGCATATAATGTTCCTTACAACGAAGCTGATTACTCGCTTGGTTGTGATTGTAGTCAATGGCTCCGCTTCTACCCATTTGGTGAGGTAATCCAAGACCACGATAGCGAATTTCACTCCGCCCTTTGCTATGGGGAGGCTTCGAATGATATATATCCCCCACATAGCGAAGGGACATGGACTCGTCATTATCTTTAACTGACTAGGTGGTGCCCTGTGGATCTTAGAAAATCTCTGACATGAGTCACAACGTCGCGCGTATTTAGCCGCATCCTTATTTACGGTTGGCCAGAAATAACCATATCGTATTATTTTCTTCGCCAATGTTTGTCCTCCTGTGTGATCTCCACATTCGCCTTTGTGTACTTCTTGTAATACGCGCTTGATGTCGCCATGGGCGATACACCGGAGGAGGGGCATTGAGAATCCTTGTCTGTGCAGGACTCCCTCTTGCAACACATACTGGGAGGGCTTCCGAATTACTGCACGCCTCTCACTTTTCTTTGTAGGAAGCGTTCCATCAATTAAAAATTCTTCAGAGGAGTCATCCAAGACTCCCTTTCAGGTTCAAAGTCTAGTACAAGATCAATTTCCATTTGATCTATACTAGGTGACCGTAGGACTTCAATCGGGACTAGCTCTGTGTTCTCAGGATTATCAGAACTAGCCATCTTTGCCAATTTATCTGCTTTTTGGTTCTCCGCTCGAGGAATATGGGATATGCTGTGATGCTCGAAACCACCCAGCAGCTCCTTCACTTTCTCCAAATATGATATCAGTCTTGGACCTTTGGCCTGAAACTTCTCATTAACCTGATTCACAACTAAACTGGAGTCACAAAAGATTTCTAGCTTCGTTATCCCCAATTCCCTTGCGAGTTTTTGTCCAGCAATTAGGGCTTCGTATTCAGAGCCGTTATTAGTGGCGCGGAACTCCAATCTGAGAGCATAATATATTAGTCTTTTTTCTGGAGTCTCAAGCACCACTCCTGCACCAAATCGCCTATCATTTTTAGCTCCGTCAGTATACAACTTCCAGGCATTGGGATTGAGAAGTAGCTTTGGCGGATCGACTTCTTCTCTTATTACACCATCTTCTGGGATAGTAAATTCTGCTATGAAGTCTGCAAGTACTTGCCCCCTTATCGATCGTCAGGGTTGGAAATTTAGATCTAACTGACTTAGTTCAATGTTCCACTTAAGTAACCTTCCCGACGCCTCCGGCCTTTGAAGAACTTGTTTTAATGGGTGATCAGTGTACACAGTAATTGGGTGAGCTTTGAAATAGTGACGAAGCTTCCTTGATGCAATCAACAAACTATACGCAAGCTATTCTATTCTTGGATAATTTCGTTCGGCTGCCGCCAACTTCTTACTCACATAATATACTGGTCTTTGCACGTTATCTTCTTCTCTAACCAAAGCTGAACCGATCGCATTGGGTGACACTGCTAAGTACATGAATAATTCTTCATGATCCACAGGTTCAGATAAAATCGGAGGTCTTTCAAAGTGATTCAAAAGATATTGGAATGCTTCAACACAATCGGGGGTCCATTCGAAGTTGCGTTTTCCTCGCTTTATTAACTCGAAAAACGGGATGCATTTGTCCGTAGCTTTAGAGATGAATCTACTCAATGCCGCTACTTTCCCTGCGAGGCTTTGCACATCCATAATATGCCTAGGTTTCTAAATATCTCGGATTGCCACGATCTGATCCGGGTTAATCTCGATTCCACGCGAGTTGACGATAAATCCTAGGAATTTCCCCGATGCTACTCCAAACGAGCATTTCAAAGGATTCAGCTTCATCCCGTATTTTCGTAGAATTTCAAACATTTCTACTAAATTGGCAGTATGATCGGATGCTGTCTGGACTTCACTAACATGTCATCAACATATACCTCCATCTTTTTCCTAATCTGGTCATAGAACATTGTATTCACCAATCGCTGATATGTGGCCCCAGCATTCTTCAGGCCGAAAGGCATCACCACATAGCAGTATAATCTCAAATCTGTAATGAAGCTAGTGTGCTCTTGGTCCAGGACGTGCATAGGGATCTGATTGTATCCCAAGTAGGCATCCATGAAAGAGAGGAGTTCGTAGTCCGCCGTCGAATCCACCAGTTGGTCAATTCTAGGTAACGGAAAGCTATCATTTGGACATGCTTTATTCAAATCTAAGAAGTCAATATAGGTGTGCCATTTTCCGTTGGCCTTCTTCTCCAAGACCGGGTTTGAAATCCAGTCCGGGTATGTTGATTCTTCGATAAATCCATTACTTTTCAGTTTTTCAACTTCTTCTTTCAAGGCAGCAGACCTCTCTAGGCCAATCATTCGCCTTTTCGGTTTAACAGGAGGATGCTTCGGGTTGATGCTCAACGAATGACCCATAATCGAAGGAGATATCTGACACATATCCGAGTGGGTCCAGGCGAATACATCCAAATTAGCTTTTAGGAAATCTGTTAGCTCTCTGGCTCGAAGGGGGTCCAACTGGGATCCAATATTCAAGACCTTCTCTGGGTCTCCATCATCGATTGGTATATCCACAATTGTTTCATTAGGAGTCGCCATTCTGCCCCCAGGCTCTTTGTTCTCTCTGGGATCTATGTCCTTGAGCTTTTCTCTGGGCGGCTCTCCCATAGTTATTTTCTTTAGTTGCTATGACGTTTCTTGCCCTGTCGGGGAGGAAGCGCCTTTGGTCTCTACATCCCTTCCTTTGTGAAGCTTCTTCAGCTCAGCAATGTAGCATGCTCGTGCAATGACTTGATCTCCTCTGACTATGCCTATACCCGCGTCCGTTGGGAACTTCATCAATAAGAACCAAGGGGCTATGCAAGCTCTGAATTTGGCTAGGGCCGGTCGGCATAAAAAGGCATTTTATGGGGATTCAACATGCAGAACCACAAAAGGAAGAATTCTCACTCTCTGGCGCTCTCCTTCCCCGAGGGTTACCGATATTTCTACATATCCCATTATAGCGGTTGAGGCTCCATTTAATCCTCGTATCCTTCCTTCACATGGTTTTAAATCCTTCGGCTCAAGTTTCATTTGGTTGAACGTTTTCTTGAACAAGATGTTAATCGAGCTTCCGTTATCCACTAAGACATTATGGACTATGGCTGGACCAATTGCGGTTGTAATTACCAATGGTTCCTCGGTTGGGGAGTGGGCGCCAATGCTATCTCTGTCATGAAATATAATGTCATCAGTCATCATCTTCTGTTGCTTGATCGGAGCGATGTCCTCAGGGTTACTACATTCTCCTACTTCGAGAGGTTGTTTAGCTGCATTGACATACTGGTCCACTGCCCTAAAGCTATGCCCGGCCAGATGGAGCCCTCCTACTATGGTGTTAATGGCGAGGTTCTTCCCTTTTTGCTGAGCAGTCAGCCTGGCAGTAGGTTGGCTTTGATTCTGGTTCTGGTTTTGATTTTGGTTTAGGGCTGGTGTGGCTTGCCCCCTGTCCCTAGGAGTGACCTTATACTCATCGAGTTTTCCTTCTCGGAGTAGCCTCTCGACCACATCTCTCAGATGACGACATTCATTTGTGGAATGACCGTGGATTTGGTGAAAAATATAGAATTTTCCAGTTTCACGTTTCTTTTCTGTCGAATCTCTCGGGTGAGGTCTTTTGTATGGAAGGACATTATAAGTATCCATGAAGATATTATCCAATGTATCGTTTAATGGTGTGAAACTCTCAAATGGCCTGGGTCGAGATCTTCTCTGAGAATCATTCCCTCGATTTCTCTTTCGGTTGTTGTTATTATTATTTCCGGACTGTTGACCATTGCCTTGATTCTTGTTCCCAACATTGACTTCAACTTTCCCTGAACTATCGCCCGTCTGCTTGATGGCCACGTTACTTTGGATATCTTCCTTATCTGTAGCTTTCCTTTTCCTTTTAGTATATATCTCTTCCCGAGGCAGGCGGACGTTGGCTTTTTCATAAAATATTTCTCTAGTTGGAGGCGGCTTGCCGGCCAGGTATCTTCCAAACTTGGTGTCTTTGTCGACTCCATCAATCCGGGCCATCAAAACAGTTTGCTCATGTGGATCTCTAGCTTCAGTGACAACCAAGTTGAAACGATCAAGATACGACGTCAGGCTCTCATCAGGTCGTTGTTTAATAAGGGATAGCTCGATCACATTCTTAGACCTCTGAGCATGAAGGCGGAACTGGTTCACGAATTTTTCACTCAATTCCCTGAAACTGGATATCGACTGTGCTGGCAAGCGGGTAAACCACAATAATGCCATATCTTCCAGGAATATAAGGAATGCTTTACATTTTATCTCGTCTGAAGCTGCAGCGGCATTCATTGACCAGGAATATCGCATCAGATGCTGGATCGGGTCAGATTTGCTCGCATACCGATTCATTATTGGCATATTAAAATGTCTCGGGAATGTAACCTCCAGTATATCATCGGTAAAAGGTGTATGACTGCGATCTATGCCCCAATCTTCATCCCTGAGCCCACGGCTAACTACCATATTCTGCCTGATCATTGCTTCAACATCTGCATGAGTCAAGGTGGACTCAGGATCGGCACTTCTTGCCCGACGGGCTTCTTCGACATTTCTTTGACGTGCTGCTACAAAATCTAGGACCTGGGTAGAACTTCCTTGCCCTCTGTTGCCGCGGTCGATCATGCGGCGAGCGGGAGGGGTGGGTCGATTCTGGACAAGGTTAACAGCGTTTCCATTCCTCGATGGTAGAGCGGGCTCATCTAAATTACGGTTAGTAGTTCCCTGATTAAGCGCTTCTTCTTCTCGAGATGGCTGTGACCCAAATCGAGGCTGCTCTATGTTTTCAGCCCTTTCTAACGGGGGCCATCGCCGGTTCCTTCGGGGTTCTTTAGACGAGGATGTGTGTTCTTGGGAAGGAAGACGGGTTGGAGAAGAGACCCTCTACCTTATGAAATCATCAAGTCGCCTGTCAATAGCAGTCAGATTCTTTCGTAACACTGAACTTTCTTGCCTCTGAGCGGCTAACTCGTCAAACAGTTTATCCCACATTTCAATGATGCGAGAAAGGTCCCCTTTGGTAGCAGGGGCAGAAGGGTCAAATTGATCATCAACATTCTCTCTTATATGTAAAGAGCTTAAGCCAGGTCGAGCAGATGTACCAGCATGGAAAGAACGAGCCATAACCTCCTTCCCAGGTCGAGTTGTAGTCTGAATATCGCTTCGGATCGTGGTACCCCTGTGTCGGTGGCTCATGGCGCCCCCTTGGAGTCGGGTCGTGGTAATTGGTCCAGAGGGGATCATGGCTTGGTCCTGGGAGCGAGTTGTGACGCCATCAGTGGTGCAAATCATGGTGCCCTCATCGGTTCGGGTCGCGCCCCCTCGCCACGATCCGAGGGTTGTTCCTCGACCTGCTCGTGCACACTTCCTTCAATTGCTTCATTCGTAGCTTCGTTTTCCTGGGAAGCTCGTATTTCCTTGGACTTCTTTCCAGCCATGATATCTGGGTATCACTGAAATCGTCAAAGGTCGAAACAATGGGGTTTTGGACTATTTTCTTCGGACTTGAATATCCAAACAACGGAGCAACAATCCAATATGCTGAGAAGTCGTTCTCAGTGAAAGCACCAAAATATTATATCCAAAATTGGCTCTAACACCCAAATTATTCTAATTTGTAGAGAATTATATCTAAAAGATGAAGAAAAAGCAGAAAAGACACAAGATTTATAGTGGTTCGGCATCAACGATCCTACGTCCACTTTATATGCTATTGATTATACGTCGAATGCTAGTACAACCAACAACTTCACTCAATCTCACTTTTACAGTTATGATTGTCTCAGTAATTTTGGGATAATTCTAAATAGGAATAATGAAGGTATAATAATGGTGAATCAGAGCCTTCAATTGCCAAAAGATCCTGAAAAATGCCAAGTTCTGGGCTATTTAGCTGATATTTGCAGGAGGATCGCGGTCATACGTGGCACAATTCCCGAGAATCTCAGACTGGTTCGTAGCTTGATGGAGAATTTGTTAATATGACAGTTGTGGACAGGTGTCACGAGATCCAACATTCTCGGATCGTGGTGGACTCAGTCATGGCCTTCATTCTCTATCTTTTGGTGTCAGATCGGGTCGAGCTGGATTAAGTGGATCGGATCGCATGGGGGCGCGGCGATCTGGGGACAGCATCACGAATCGTAGGAGGATGAGTGTCCGCAATCAAGCTTTCATGGATTAGGGGCGTTGAGTTTCGTATTTTCTTCGTATGTGGCCCTTGTTGCTTGGTCAAAAAGCTAGCCAACAGTCAGATTCCCATCCCTTGCCGCCTTTGTTTCCCACTTATTTTTTATTGATTTATTTTGAACTGGATCGATTTATGTTTACATATATCCTTCTTATATGTATACAAACTTTTAATCTTTCTATCTTCCTCATACGATGTCCGTTTTACGCAAACTCGGAGTCTATCTGAACCAGAATTCCAAGATGAATGCAATGGTACAATCCATTTTACTTAATTGCTATCTTTTAATTAAGTATTCCTTAGTTTGTTTTCATTAACGTTCTTTAAAATTACGGGGTGTTACATTCTCCCCTACTTAATGGATTTCGCCCCCGAAATCTACAAGTCAAGAACAATGTTTATTACATCCACCTACAATAATCTACTCATCCATCATCCACAAACATCGATTGTACTTAGGGTTTCCTAATGCTTGTATGAACATATGCAAAGGTATGTGTATATGTCCTTATGCTAACGCGAAAATCAGGCGATCTACTGATTCAGTCGACCTCCTTAATGCAATATATTTTGGTGTCATGAATCTTAGAATGCATGCAAAGAGTCCTAGTATATCATGTAACTCTATATGTGTGCACAATCATCAGTCCAAATGAAACATCCATACAATGATACATCCATTTCCACCCATTAAAAAGAAAAATGCATACAAATCCATATGCAATATGGGAGTGTTTGAGCCGATCTAGTACCTAGTGTATGTATATGCATCCACTAGTAAACACTTCCATCCCTCAAACAGAACATGTCTCAAACACATGTGTACATCCATTGGTTTTCTATCTAATGGTCGAAGATTTGGTCGATATGATATACACGAATGATAACAGAAAGTATGAATAAAAGCTTGAAAAAAAAAGTTAAGACCCTACTCTAAAAAAGAAAATGGTATAAAGAGTGAATCTTGACTTTAGTCCCCCAAGTTGCATCCTCGTGGACTTCTTCCAATTTCACTTGTACTAACATAATGTCTCTGTCATGCAGTTTCTTAACCTCTAATCCAAGTCCTCGGGTAGCAACTCATCTAACTGTTGCCTCATTTTCTTCCTCTACTTCCTTAAGCATGCTCCGCTCAACTAACTCTACTGTATCGTGAAGCAACTTCCCTAAATAGGAAACATGGAAAACATCATAAATACTTGCCAATTTCTTAGGTAATCTCACCCTATATGCCATTTGACCTATCCGCTCTACTATAGGAAATGGCTCTACAAACCTTGGCGCCAATTTCCCTAAAGATCCAAAGCGAAGCGCATTCCTCAGAGGTGACACATTGATGAAAACAATGTCTCCTACCTTAAAATCAATGTCAGTCCTTCTCTTACCTGCATAGGACTTCTTCTTGTCCTGAGCTGTCTCCATACGCCGGCGGATAAGATCAATCTTTTATGAAGTCTCTCTAATTATCTCATGCCCAAGTAGAAGCCTATTTGTAGACTCCTACCATCAAGTCGGTGATCTGCAAGGTCGTCCGTACAGTGACTCAAAGGGTGCCACACCTATACTAGTCTGATAGGTATTGTTGTAGGTGAACTCCACCAATGGGAGATGCTCCTCCCAAATCCGTCCAACGTCTAGGATACACAGCCTTAGAAGATCCTCAAGAACTCTATCCACCCTCTTCGTATGTCCATCCGTCTACGAGCGATATGTGATGCTCAAACATAACTATTTACTTTGTGCCTCTCGTAAGCTCTTCCAGAACTCACTAGTGAAGATGGGATCATGATCACTCACCATGCAAGAAGGTACTCCATGGAGGTGGACTATCTCAGAAAGATAAACTGATGCCAACTATGTTGTTGTTCTCTTCCTCTTAACAGGAATGAAATGAGCGCTATTAGTAAGTTTGTCTACTATAACCTATATACGGATGCTGCCTCTCCTTCATCTTGGCAAACCATCAAGGAAATCCATAGAGACACTTTCCTACTTCCATAGTGCAACCTCTAAAGGGTGAAGCAAACCACCAAGCTTCTTTTGCTTAGCTTTTACTTGCTAGAAAAATAAATATCGAGCTACAAACTTAGCTACATCTTTCTTCATCCCAGCCCAAAAGAAAATCCTCTTCATGTCTCGGTACATCTTATCACCGCCCGGATGGATAGTCATCCTAGAATGATGGGCTTCCTCAAGGAATGTCCTCAACAAATCTCGAACCTGAGGAACACAATAGCCACCCTTTATCATCTGTGGAGTATCTACTAAGGTGACTAGAAGTCCCCCTTCTACTGAGCGTATCCAAGATGTTTGTTATCTGTGGGTCCTCTTGTTGCGAAGATCCTATCCGATCCATTAGAGTAGGGCGCACCTCTTAACCTGCCAACAAACCAGGTGTAAGATCCATTGATGGCCTGAAATCGAAGGTCCATATGTACTCCAAACTCCGCTTTTCTGCGAATAGGGAACTCAAAGTCATCCTTATCCTACTCAACGTGTCCGCACTACATTACCCTTGCCAGGATTTTAAACAATCTCAAAGTCATCGGACGCCAGGAACTCCATCCATCTTTGATGTCTCAAATTGAGGTCCTTCTACGAGAACAGACATTTAAGCGACTTATGGTCCATGTAAAACTCGAACCTCTCTCCAAGTAGATAATGCCACTAAGTTTTATGTGCGAACACTATAGCTGCCAACTCTAAATCATAGGTAGGGCAGTTCCTCTCATGAATTCTCAATTGTCTACTACCGTAGCATACAACCCTTCCCTCTTACATCAAGACGGCACCAAGCTCTATGCCACGCGTATCAGTGTACATTGTGAACACTTTGTTCCCATCGGGCAATGTCAAAGCTAGGGTTGTTTTTAGAACCCTTTTCAACCACTGAAAAGCATCCTCACAATCAATACTCCAAGAAAAGGTCGGATTCTTCTTTGTTAGTCCGATGAGTGGGTCTGATATCTTTGCGAAGTCCTTGATAAACATCCTATAACAGCCCTCCAAACCAAGAAAACTTCTCACCTCCGTTACATTTTTAAGAACCTTCCAATCTTGAGCCGCAACTACTTTTGCGGGATCCACCGCTATCCCATCCTTGGAGACTAATGCTCTAGAAATCTTATCTCCTTTCTCCAAATGTGACATTTGGAGAATTTCGCCTTAAGTTGGTGTGCTCTAAGAGTCCTAAAAACCTCTCCTAAATGTAGGGAATGCTCTTCCTCACTCTTCGAGAAAATCAGGACGTCGTCCATAAAGATCATCACGAACTTATTTAGAAAAACCCTAAACACCCCAATCATCAGATCCACAAAATAAGCGGGTGCATTCGTCAACCCAAAAGGCATGACTAGCCACTCAAAGAAGCCATTTGGAGTTCTGAAAGCGGTCTTGTCTATACTGTCCTCGGTCACACTCAATTGATGAAATCCCGTGGCTAGATCTAACTGTGAGAAAACGGATGCGTCAAACAGATCATCAATCCTTTGGAGTGGGTGCCTATTTTCTTGATGAGCTTTTCAACTCCTTATAATCCACACATAGGCAAAGTGAGCCATCCGCCTTGGTTGCAAAGAAGACTGAAGCATCCCATTCTAATAAGCTTTTCCTCATAAACCCTTACTCTAGTAGCTCCCCTACTTCCTTCTATGCTGCCTCCTCTCCCTAGGAGCAATGTGGGGGCACAGGCAATGCGGCTAGCTTCGCACTATCCACCAAGTATATCCAAAAATCAATCTCACGCCTCGGACATAAGCCTCGAACCTCATCAAAAACACCTGGGTATTCATAGGATATGGGTACAAATCGCTAATCATCGACGGAAGCATCAAGTGATTCCAGGAAGCTAAGCATGACAAACCCCTTTGTGTCATTGGAAATCTCAAGAGTCTTCCCTCGGCAAGTCAAAAGTCTAACAACCCTCCTCTCACAACCTTGGATATCACCATACATTGATAGCCAATCCATCCCTAGAATTAGACCATAGCCATAAAACCAAGCACATACACGTCGCACTTGAACTCGACGCCTAACACAGATATCCTCAAACCTCGACATATCATAAACAGATGAGTCGTTCCCCCAATAGGGTTTGAGATGATAACGAGAACAGAAACAATACTAGTACTAAGGCGCAAGGACTCAACCACAGAATCAGATATAAAAGAATGAGAAATACCAGAATCAAAAAGAGTCCTAACTGGATGATCATAAAGGGAAATCAAACCTTCAACAGAAACTTTCCTACCTCAGTTCGATCCCGTGGCCTCGAAAGCACGCACCTGCCCTCCAGATTGTCCTTTCCTTTCCCCTATTCTTGCTTCTTCAAGCATTCCCTAGTATAGTGTCATGCTTCACTCCAGTTGAAACAAGCATTCTTCCTCTTTTTGCAATCCTTGACCAGATGACCCAAGCTCCAACAACCATGGAACTTCTTGCTCTGAGCTCTGTCATTCTTTCGCCCCTTCTTTTTACGTTTCTTTCTTCATCCACACTTTCTTATTTTGCATCTCATTAGTGTTCACCTCTTTCTTGGGTGGTCGACCTCAAAAAGCGCAAACAAGTTCTCTGTTTCTTGCAGCCAATTCAGTGCTACCACAAAGCTCTCATTTCCACTGAATGGTTTTCCTCCTATAGCACATAAGTCTTTGCATATCTTATAGAAATTATTTGTCGTGGAGGTGGAGTAATAGCAGCTGCTATAGGGGGAGGGACCTCTCCTTGACCTCCGGCATGTGTCGTAACCTCAAGATATCTATGGAAAAAAGCCTGTATTGGAACTCCCTTAGGAAGATCCGGTTCCCTAGACATGCTGAAACGAAAAGGAAAAGGGTTCAAATAAAGAATCGAAAGATATTTTATATGGCCTTGCGGAATATGTTTTCAAAAACAGGTTTTTATTTGGAAATACTTTAATTTTGAAACAATTTTTTTGCAAACTTTTATCCGATCTTGTAACCTTCTGCTCTGATACCAAATGTGACACTCCACATCCGTTATTGTCACTCTTTATCAGAATGCATTAAGTTCCATGAAGCGATATAGGTCAATTGAAACAGAATCCTACAAGACAGATATAAAGATAACAGCGGAAATTTAAAACTTCATTATTCAGTAGAAAAAACATTGTAATCTCAAAACCAGTTACAACATCAGGATAAAATACTGAAACCAAATACATCAAACCAAAACATCTGTCTTGCGCTAAAAATCACTAGAGTACAGAAATGTAAAATCATAGTCCCCTATAATAGCCCAAACAAAATAGACAAATAGTCGAAGCGATATATCAAAGCAGATCCAGATCAAAGTAGAAACGAGGAGAGAGAGAGAGAGTCCTAATCATGATTAAGTGTTCCCACCTTGGGAAACTGAGGGTAAGGAAAGATAGAAGGGGGAAACAAAGGGTTAGACATAAAGTCAAGCGAGTCCAATGACTTTTAGCATATAAAGAAGTAAGGGTATCAAGATAGGTAAGTAAACTGGATAAGAGATAACAATAACATACAAAAGGTATAAACAGGATGAACATGTAAGGAAAATAAACATGGTAAACTATGTTTCTCAATTACTTTTCTCTGCACCAATACTAGTGTATAAGATTTATGATAGGATTAGATTTTCTTTAGTATAACAGAAACATAATGATCCCAACAGAAACATAATGGTAGTTTTAGGTGTACTCTAGTTTTATAATGGGTTTTACCCAAATAGAAAATAATAGGCACCTCAATAGAAATAACGGGTGATACACCAAATAGAAATAATAAGTACACTAATAGAAATAGGCAGGTCTAGATGTACCCTATTTACTACCCCCAAGCGATCGGGTCCCTAATGTGTAAATACCCTTTATCGGTCCCATAGTAGGGTGTAGTATTTCCTAATGTGGCAACCTATAATAGGACACAAACCTATCTACTATTGCTACAGTGGCTTATTTTCCCTTATTCATCGGACCCATGCACGCTCGTGTCTCCATTGGACTACGCCCATATACAACCTGTTTACAGATGAACCACTTACTATCAGTTCAGTATGCGTGCCCTATCCCCTACCTAGTGCGGGGTTCCTATTTAATACCAGAATGTGTTACTGACTGGTATGGCCCCAACACAGCAGATGACACAAGTCAAATCCCTAAGGTTATGCCCCAAATTTACTAGGATGGTAACAGGTTAAGTCTTACAGCATAACCCTCGCAGATTTAGTAGGTTAAGTTTTACAGGTTAACAGGTTCATGTAACCCCAACAGATGTAATGGGTTAAGTCTTACCAAATAACACGTTCATATAATCCTCATGGATTAAACAGGTTTACTTATAGTTTGATTAACATGTTCCACTTAATCTCTAAATTAAGCCTACAGATTTTCATGTTCATATAACCCCAAATTTCTAGTCATATTTCACAGTACAAGATATGTACCCAAAATTTCCAATCATATTTCATGGTACAAGATATGTCCCTAAATTTTCAGTCATATTTCATAGTACAAGATATGCCCCGAAATTTCCCAATTTCATTCATACATATTATTACTACCAAGGTTCACTCCAGAATAGACTAACCGTGAAGAGGCAGTGGATTGTCATCAGCACAAGAAATGTCTTCGAAAGCAAAATACAAATACAAGAATGAACAAAGAGCATGAAGGAATAACTCCAAACCTGCATAAACTGACACCTTCTTGGGAGAAAGGAGCTCAAAATCTATAGAATACTGGCAGAGTATATCCAGAAATATATATTTGCAGGGTACGTCTTTCGAGGGGTTTCGTAACGATGGGTCTCTAAGGATAGAAGAGAAGAAAAGAAAACCCAAAGTGCTTAGCTAATCAAAACCCAAAAAGACGGAAGGGTTCTCAGTGTTAACCTAATTAATACCAATACATCAGGAGATAAAGGAATTAAAGATACTAAGCCTAAAGCACCTAATGGCTATTCGGACTAGCGCCCGAAATATTCAAGCACCGGGAGGTCGTTCTACTAAACAATAGGTAAACGCTGGAAGTTAACCTCCGGAAGGGTATACAATATCCGAAAGCACCACCGGAAGGCAAACCAAAACCTAAAAGGGGATACAGGCAATCCATACTAATCTGCTGAGTGCTGACACCAACAGGGGTTTCGAACTGGCAGCTATCTACATACATCACGAGGGCAAGCTGCTCTAAATATTCATGAGAAAACTGGAAGCCTACACACGGAAACCACAACCGGGAGCACAAAGTTTCTTCTGAAAGTCATTTACATCGATAAGCTCTTATAAATCTCAATGAAGCTTTGATTTACTAGGACCCTCACTTTGGAAGTTATTATCGGCAGCATAAAGGCGGTCGGAAGTTAAAAGTCGGAGACCAAGGAGAAAAGCGGCCGACAAAGGCTTCTGCAAGCCCATTGGCCCAACAAAAGAAAGGGCCCCAAATTCTATATAAATAAGACCCCAGGGGTCCCATTTTGATGAGGAATTCTTCATTTCCTCAATCTTGTATCTCCTTCTCTGAGGAGCAAACCATAGTTTCCAAATCGGATTGGGGATTTCTTCAACTCTCGTAATACATCTGCAATTAGTAAAAAGAGAAGTATGCGACTTAAACATCTTGTGATTTAATAATCATGTTGTGTCATTTACGATGAAACAGGGAGTTAATACTAACCTTTCATATGAAACAGTTGTTCACAACACCTTCATAAAGAGGAAGGGCTTTGTATAAACCAGAAGTCTCTTCCCTTTACCCTTGGGGAACATGAATCAACAATCTCATAGTGAGCCTAATGCAACTCAACTTCGAAAAAGAGGTTGACTAGAGGCTTATGGCTCGATCACTGACGCAACCAAAGCCATTTGGGTTGGCTTGATGCGGAAGGATAATTTGAATCAATAAGCGTTGCAGTACCCCTACCATCAAAATATTGGGGAATATTACCCTGTTTTCCTCTTATCACAATGTATATCGTTTTATCCATAATCTAAAAAGGTGACTGATTGTGTAATGCTCCAGTTGGCCGAGCTAAATAATCATTTCTTCAAGGTACTTCTGGACTCCATAGTCCTGTGAGCGTGATATTCACCCCCTATGGGAAGAATAACTAATCTTTAGAACGAATATTGTAGTACTTAAGAAACGGAATATTTAACTAAGGAACACCAATCCTAGATTGTTTTTCAGTAACCTTAGATCATTGCTGCACTAATTTTCCTAAGTATATGCCCCATGTAACTTATTTCGAGTGTTGACGGAAAATATCGTTAACATTTTAGTGCTGAAAGGAGGGCCTGAACCTCCAACCTTGTGGTTAATCCATCAAAAGTTAACTTGGTAAACTTATTTCTCCATGGAAGGAAAGGTGAAATCAAAAAGATTGGAAGAGCGAAATAGGGAACCGGCTCCTAATGGAACCCTTAAAGGAAACATGGATCTAACATTCAATTTGGACGATAATGAAGGAGGGACATCTTCCAACCCGATACAACCACCAAATCCAAATGCCGTGGAAGAGAATGTTGCAAGAATTATGGCCTTGGAGAAGCAAATTGTAACAACCCGGAATTTTGGGACCAATTTAAATTTTTATTTTAGGAATTTTAATGTATTTTAAATATTTTAAATAATTTATTTTAAATAATAACGACTAAAAAATTAGTTTAAAACGAATAAAATTAATTTAATTCTAAAAGGAGTTTAAAACAGCGCTGCAGTTTGAAAATTTGAATTTGAACTTTGACTAACTGTACATGATTCAAAACAAATTAGAATTGAGCGCAGCAAGAAATATTTAAATCTGTTTAATCATATCTTTCTAACGAATCTGAAAAATTGAAATTTCGTTTTATAAATCAAAAGTTATGTCCAGTTTAAATTTTAGAATGGTCGTTGTATAATTTATATATATTTTAATATAATATATTGGCCCTTAAAATAGCCATTTTGAAAACGACCTCGGTTTTCGATGAAACCACTTTTGTTGGAACCGGAATGTCAAATTATTGTTAAGTTTAATTTTCCATAATTTTTCGAATTAATATGTGAGCGTAGCAGAAGAAAACGTGTTTTGTCAGTTTCAGTCAAATTTAATCGACTTGAAAATGACCATTTTTCAAACGGTCTCGGAATTCGACGAAATTAGTTTTATTAGGATTGTATCGTCATAACAAAGCCAAATATATTTTTTCTGGATTTCTCTAAGTCCGTATGTGGCCTCGGTGAATTTATTTATGCGAACGAATTAATTTAATAAAGGATTTAGTTATTAATTTAAATAATTCAAACCACAGACAGCCGTTTGGGCTGACGGGACCTGGCCCGTTGGATCCGGAACAGGGGCTATTGGGTTAGGACACCTTCTGCTGGACTGGAGTTGGAACGGTTTAAAAGTTATGAATTTTTTTGGTAAAAAATTACATTAAATATATTATAAAAATCAAAAAATTAAAACCCTGCACTATACCAGCCGCCATCATCTAATTTAATGGCCACTCTCATCCGATTTTAATCCCCTAAATTCTCTCTAAATACTGAGTAATAAATCAAGTGCCAATACAAATATTCTAGGGAATCTTTAGCACTTCGAAACCGTACGGGTATGATCGAAAATAAGGTTGTGACCTACGAGATTTTGGGGTCCATACCCACACCGTTCGAAGGCAGATTCTGGTCAGGGTGGGGGGCCGAGTATGGGGTGGTTGATGCCGTGGGTGGTCGACGGAGCGACGCTCCTTGTGGTGCCTTCGGATCGGTGACAGGTGATCGGACGGTGGCGCGAGGTGAAGCCCTGGGTAACGATGCAAATGGGTTTACTTCGGCTTAACAAACGAGGAAGAAGAAGGGGTTATCACCCTTAACTAATGTAATTAAAACATTTTTTAATTAAATTATTCAAATGGTTAAATAGCAATATCTTACTCAATATTTATCAGAAACTGACGAAACGAATTGCGTTGCGATCGTAATGAAGAATACTACAACATGGAACTAACTAGGACCATTTCTGAGCAGATCAAATTTTGGCCAACTTTCGAATCTGATTTATTCAGAATTGAACTGACGATGAGAAATCTATTTATATATATATATATATTTTTGAAATAATTCTGAATTTATTATCACAAATCTACAGTCATTTTCTTTTTGCTATTATTCATGATTTGTTCTGTGCTGAATGAAATATTTGTATCTGCTTGTTTGGTGATGTTATTTGGTGATAAATGGTTAAACATATTGATCTGTAGTGAGATAATTTGTTAGAAACATTTAGATCAATTTGTAGCGATAAATAGAGAAAAACAAAAATATATGAATTATGGTTAGATAAAATGATCAAAAATATGAAACACCAAACTTTGTGAACTTGTTGAATTAGAATTTTCATCAAATGAAACACAAAATTTTGTTAAGTTGTTGAACTTGTATATTTCAACAAATATATGAAACACCAAATTTGGTCATTTTGTTGTACAAGTACACAAAAATGAAATAACACTTTAAAACCATTCTTGTTAGATTAGAATTGTCACCAAAATGAAGTACCAACTTTCATACCTTTTGTTGAGTTAAGAATAGAAATAGAAGATTCATGTTTTAGAATTAAAACATGATTTTAATAAAAAGTACACTTTTGACGTAAGAATAGAAACATAAGAAGATTCATGTTTTAGAATCTAAAAACATAGAAAAATGTTAGCATATAAAATATTCTTTTATTTGATATTTAAAATCATAAAAAAAAGTTTACATATAAAATATCATTTTATATGATATGAAAAAAAAGTTTTAACATAAATTATTTCTTTTTATGTTAAAATAAAATGTTAGAAAAGATTTAACATAAATTATTTCTTTTTATGTTAAAATAAAATGTTAGAAAGGATTTAACATAGATTTTTGTCTAACATTCTTTTTCAACAAAAAGAACAGATTTTTATGGAACATTCTTTTTTCAATAAAAAGAAATTATGTTTTTTTTGTCACATTTATTACAATAAAAAAGTGTTGAATTGGAAATTATGTTTTTGTTATCATATTGATTTCAATAAGAAGTGTTGATTAGAAATTTGTTATGAAAAATAAAAAGAACATTTTGTTTAGAAATGTTAATTATGATAAAATGGACATTTTTGTTTATTTAAAAAGACTAGAAAAAAGGGGCATTTCTTTCTTTTATTTACAATTTAATTGTAAATAAAAATATGATTATAGGAACTTGTTTATAAAAGGACATTTTTGTTTGCATGTTAGGTGTAAATCTAAATATGGTTATTAAAGGACATTTTTATTCTCATGATAGGTATAAATAGAAATACGATTATAAAAAGTCACGAGTAGAAGGAAGCTTATTTTATTTACATTCACATGTAAATAAAAGTCATGAAATAAAGAGGTTTATTTTATTTACATTCACATGTAAATAAAAGAAAAGAATAGAAAAGTATGAAAAACAAAATATTCATTTTGTTAAAGAGAAAGACATAAGAAATTACATTTTTATGTAAAATGTTACATTAGATTGGAAATTACCTATTCATATAAATGTTACCTTAGACAGAAATGACATTTTTAGTTCAAAATGTTACATAGGTAGGAAATAACATTTTAAGTTGAAAACGTTGCATTAAATTAAAAATAAGATTTTAGTTGAAAATGTCACGTTAGAATAAAATGTGCCCTTTCTGTTCAGAAATGTTTATTTGATTAAAAGTTACGTTTTGTTAAGAATATGTTATTTAAAACTAGATTATCATTAAATTAAAATGGCATTAAAACTAGAATGTCACTAAATTAAAAAGGTCATTAGAATACATAGCATAATGTATTTAAATAAATTCTCTTATATATATGTCATTAAAAAGGAACATTTTATTTACATTTCTCATGTAAATCAAAATATGTAGTAGAAAAAGAAGTACATTTTTATTTGCCTTTTTATATGAAAAAAAAACATAGGAAAAAAAATACATTTTATTTGCAAATTAGTTGCAAATAAAAAAAAGAAGATATAAAGCACATTTTTATTTTACATTTTAGATGTAAATAAAAACATAGAAATAAAAAGTATATTTTTATTTACATCTTAGATGTAAGTAAAAACATAGATTTAAAGTCACACTTTAGTTTACATTTTAGATGTAAATAAAAAGAGAGGTTTAAAAGCGATATTTTTATTGACATTTTATATTCAATAAAAAGATTAGAATTAAAAGAAGCATTTTCATTGTCATTTTAGAGACGATAAAAATAGTAGAATTAAAAAAACCATGCTTTATTGTCATTTGAGTTCAATAAAAAGAGTGAGCATTAAAAGGGTATATTTTCAATGTAAATAGTTTCCATTGTAAGGAATTAGTCATTTAAATAAGATGTTAGCGATGTTTTAAATATATGTTTGTTGTATAGAAATGTTGATGTATTCAAGATAAAAGTTTGTATATTCAAATTGAATATTACACTGCCATTTACAAGTTATCCGACTTGTTTATGTGATTGGAAAGATGATTTTCACGCATCGCCCAAGTGCACAAATAATTTATTATTTGTTTGATGGATGAAACCCCACACGGGTATTGGGATGATACCGGACACACACTAATCCCAATATTTAGTTATATGTCAATCGATAGATTGACAGTCTGTGATGAGCGTTATTTATTTACTTTAATACTCACACAGTTATAGATTCCACTCTGGTTGTCATTTGGATGTTTAATAATTATTTATCATGATTGTTGATTGCATACAATATATGGTTGTTGATTGAGTCACATTCCAATAAGGAATATTCTAGAAAAATAATATTTTAGAAAATGTCTTAGAAAAAGAATTTTTTAGAAAAAGAATATTTTAGAAAAAGAATGTATTTTAGAAAAATATATTTTTATTGAATGAACTAGCTATTAACTAGAATAAATCATTAGATTAAGATTTAATGAAGTTTTCCAATTAGTGATTGTTTAATTGAAATTTAATTAAATAAATTGGATTTTGGGTTTGTCGTGAATGGTGTCTTCAATAACAAATTTCTTAAACCCAGTTGAGAAATGAATAAATCTTTTAATTAAGATTATTAAAAGTTTTCAATTTATATTTGGTAATTGGAATAAGATGAAATGTGAGTTGGGTTTATTGTGAACTGTGTTTCTAAGCGACATTTGTTCTTTAACCCAACTGACAGTGAGAATAAGATTTGGAATTTATAAATCCTTTTATTAAGATTTAAATGGAAATTTCCAAAGTTAAAGTTTTCCAATTTAATATATTAAATTGGAATTGAATGGAATTCGAATTAATAATAATCGAGATAAGCTTCTGTAAAAGAAGATCGATACTGCATATGGAATTTAAGAGGATTTGCCGTTATTCCATTTATATTATTGGTCGGACACAAAAATTTATAACGATTATATATTGATTTGATTTCTGTGAAGATTCCCTATTTAATGGATGTCGATTTTGGGTTTATCGTGAACTATGTTTTAAATGACATTAGTTCTTTAACCCAGTTAAAGATAAGATTAATTTCTTAAATTTAAATAATCATTGAGTAATGATTTTTGATATTTAAAACCAAGTTGGGGGTTTAATAAATCTTTAGAAGAATATTTATTAATAAATGTAAAGAATTTATCTTTGATAGAATAATGTGAATATTTTATTAAAAGAATATTCTGAATTGTAATGAGGTGTTGTATGTGTTTTTATAGTACTCGATTTTTAATTATAAAAATACGAGAGTTATTCGAAAAGACCGGTTTTAACTCATTCCGAACAATTACTACGACGATGAAGAGTCGAAGATGAAGACGGTGGTTGAAGACCGAAGATCTTCACATCGGAAGGATGTGTTGCTACTGAGAACCATGATGGGAGTAGCTACATTGAAGGGGCTTCAGTGGTAGCCATCCGGACTATTGTTGATTGTTTCGGATATGCGAGGACCTCTCAGGTGTTTCCGGTTGCGTTCAGACCTAGAACGGACTTGTAAATGGATGCGTGTTTGACATTGGATTTCGTTCCATGTGAATTAAATTGATTTTTATTCATGTATGTCTGATTGGTGCTGGAGAATTTATTCTCTGCTTAACACCCTGGTATATATTAATAGTGATTGATCGCATGGCGTGAATTGTCAATGTGGCACGCCAAGATGCAAATGATCAAGGCTTTTGTTGAAAAGCAAGGCCTTGTAGGATGATCAAAGTATAGCCTATTACGGCATAACTTTGTGTATAACATGACTTCGCGAGCCTCACACCCCGGTATGAGTCAGAAACGGGATTAGGACTGCACGGAGTGCACACATTTCTTTCTAGCTAGGAGTGGTGTCAGTGCTTAAACTGGCTGACATTTTACTTATGTGGATGATGGATTTTGAGGCGCCTCGGATTTATAGGCCATTAGTGGTCATATGGAGGTCCAAAGCAACCGGGAATTGTGTGTTCAAGCATAACCAATCCACTACCGTTAGGAGGGGACCGGCCCTGAAGATCCAGGGGTTCACTACGGGGGATCCTGAGGCATTTGCTAGAGTGTTTCGAATCGGAGAGGACGATCCTTAGCCTCGATTTCATGATGGAAATCCAATTTCCAATATGACACCATGAGGTTTTGATTGTAGAACTAGTATGGCGACATGATATTTGGTACCCATGTCGTCTATGATTGATACATTGTGATTGAATTTTTTTTAAAACATATATATACACACTAATATTAAATCCGTTTTTATCGTATCAAGCATCTTTTGACCATTATAAGGTGAAACCCTATCCTCCGGTTTGCGTTGCATTGTGTGATGGGACTTGGGTCTTATAATGGTTTCATTTTTCTAAAAAGCATTTCGTTGTTTAACGATTTACTTTATTTTATGCACTGGCAATTCAATGGAGTAAACCTATTCCGCGTTAGCGGCGTGGTCCTTTGATTAGCCTTATTATTAGATAGGTTAAGTAAGATTTCTCATACCAGTCCCATGACTGACCTATAGTTTGTTTCACTGGCAAACTCGGGTGCCCATATTTTCCACACGGGCAGTCGAGTAGCTTTTTGCAGATATTTACAGGATCCTGGTTTACAGCTGAAGTGATATTCGGAAAGCTCTGTATCCGTGTATTCCTTTCGGTTGTGTATTTGTAATATTTTTCCGCTGCTATTAAAGTGTAATTTAAAACTCTGATATCCTTATATTTCTATTGTGTAATAAGTATTCATACTCTGTTATATTCTTGTACTCTGATGTAATTGTTGTAATCAGCAATAAAACGTTCTTCAGTTTATGTTCTGATGTGTGTTATTCTCAAAGCAATTCAGGCTTTCCTATACTAGGAAGTTCGGGTCGTTTCATTTGGTATCAGAGCCTTGGTTTACAGAGCTCGAGAACAAGACACATTAGAACCGAACGAAAGAATTCATCAGAGATTGGATTAGTAATATCCAATGAGAATAAATCGTTAGAGATAGGATCAGTAGTATCCTAGAACGAGTGTGAACAGTATTAGTTTCTTTAAAAATAAAAATGAAAACAAATTTAGTTTTGAAAAATTTATCATAAAATACGTATTTAAGTATATTATATTTTAATGTGGAAAATCGAGTATATAAAGATTTCGAATATACGAGTAATTAACAGATATTCGAAATTTTAATATACTGGATAGATATAGAATCACACTCTAGCCGCCCGGGGATAATTCTGATAATACTACAGCATTATCAGTATTTATTTCCGAGTTTCGAAAGTGGGGTACCTATATATTTCCATTGACTGGTATGGGAGTCAAAACTTAGTTAGTACACATTGCTGTGATTTGCACTAAAAATATGATTTTTTTAACTATATATAAAATTTCTATATATTTAAAAAGTTAATCACCTAATTGATTGCTGGTTGTGATGTCTAATGGTTAAGTTAACTAATTAAAATATTAGAATGATAATTAATTAAACCAATAAATAAAAATTTAAAGTTGAGTGGGTTAATTAAACAACTTTTAGCTTCGTTCCTTTTCGAGGACGAAAAGATTTTAAGTGGGGGCGATTGTAACAACCCGGAATTTTGGGACCAATTTAAAATTTTTATTTTAGGAATTTTAATGTATTTTAAATAATTTATTTTAAATAATAACGACTAAAAATTTAGTTTAAAACGAATAAATTTAATTTAATCCTAAAAGGAGTTTAAAACAGCGCTGCAGTTTGAAAATTTGGATTTGAACTTTGACTGACTGTACATGATTCAAAATAAATTAGAATTGAGCGAAACAAGAAATATTTAAATCTGTTTAATCATATCTTTCTAACGAATCTGAAAATTTGAAATTTCATTTTATAAATCAAAATTTATGTCCAGTTTAAAATTTAGGAAGGTCGCTGTATAATTTATATATATTTTAATATAATATATTGGGCCTTAAAATAGCCATTTTGCAAACGACCTCGGTTTTCGACGAAACCACTTTTGTTGGAACCGGAATGTCAAATTATTGTTAAGTTTAATTTTCCATAATTTTTCGAATTAATATGTGAGCGTAGCAGAAGAAAGCGTGTTTTGTCAGTTTTAGTCAAATTTAATCGACTTGAAAATGACCATTTTTCAAACGGTCTCGGAATTCGACGAAATTAGTTTTGTTAGGACTGTATCGTCATAACAAAGCCTAATATATTTTTTCTGGATTTTTATAAGTCCGTATGTGGCCTCGGTGAATTTATTTATGCGAACGAATTTATTTAATAAAGGATTTAATTATTAATTTAAATAATTCAGACCACAGACAGCCGTTTGGGTTGACGGGACCTTGCCCGTTGGATCCGGAACAGGGCCTATTGGATGAGGACACCTTTTGCTGGACTGGAGTTGGAACGGTTTAAAAGTTATGGATTTTTTTTGTAAAAAATTACATTAAAAATATTACCAGCCGCCATCATCTAATTCAATGGCCACTCTCATCCTATTTTAATCCCTAAATTCTCTCTAAATGCTGAGAATTAAATCAAGTTCCAATACAAATATTCTAGGGATTCCTTAGCATTTCGAAACCGTACGGGTATGATCGAAAATAAGGCTGTGACCTGCGATATTTTGGGGTCCAAACCCACGCCGTTCGAAGGCGGATTCTGGTTATGGTGGGGGGCCGAGTATGGGGTGGTTGATGGTGTGGGTGGTCGACGGTGCGACGCTTTTTGTGGTGGCTTCGGATCGGTGACAGGTGGTCGGACGGTGGCGCGAGGTGAAGCCCAGGGTTACGATGCAAATGGGTTTACTTCAGCTGAACAGACGAGGAAGAAGAAGGGGTTATCGCCCTTGACTAATGTAATTAAAACAATTTTTTTAATTTATTTATTCAAATGGTTAAATAGCAATATCTTACTCAATATTTATCAGAAACTGATGAAACGAATTGCGTTGCGATCGTAATGAAGAATACTACAACATGAAATTAACTAGGACCATTTCTGAGCAGATCAAATTTTGGCCAACTTTCGAATCTGATTTATTCAGAATTGAACTAACGGTGAGAAATCTATATATATATATAAATATTTGAAATAATTATGAATTTATTATCACAAATCTACAGTCATTTTTTGTTTGCTATTATTCATGATTTGTTCTGTGCTGAATGAAATATTTGTGTCTCCTTGTTTGGTGATGTTATTTGGTGATAAATGGTTAAACATATTGATCTATAGTGAGATAATTTGTTAGAAACATTTAGATCAATTTGTAGTGATAAATGGAGAAAAACAAAAATATATAAATTGTGGTTAGTTAAATTGATCAAAAATATGAAACACCAAACTTTGTGAACTTGTTGAATTAGAATTTTCAACAACTGAAACACAAAATTTTGTTAAGTTGTTGAACTAGTATATTTCAACAAATATATGAAACACCAAATTTGGTCATTTTGTTGTACTAGTATATTTCAACAAAAATGAAATAACACTTTAAAACCATTCTTGTTAGATTAGAATTGTCACCAAAATGAAGTACCAACTTTCATACCTTTTGTTGAGTTAAGAATAGAAATAGAAGATTCATGTTTTAGAAATAAAACATGATTTTAATAAAAATTACACTTTTAATGTAAGAATAGAAACATAAGAAGATTCATGTTTTAGAATCTAAAAACTTAGAAAAATGTTAGCATATAAAATATTCTTTTATATGATATTTAAAACATAAAAAAATGTTTACATGTAAAATATCATTTTATATGATATGAAAAAATAGATTTAACATAAATTATTTCTTTTTATGTTAAAATAAAATGTTAGAAAAGATTTAACATAAATTATTTCTTTTTATGTTAAAATAAAATGTTAGAAAGGATTTAACATAGATTTTTGTGTAACATTCTTTTTCAACAAAAAGAACAGATTTTTATGTAACATTCTTTTTTCAATAAAAAGAAATTATGTTTTTTATTATTGATTGACATAGAAATGTGCTTATTTTATGCTCCTATATCTTATCTTTTGTATATAAATAAATATTACTTGGGTATTGTTTTGTTACTTTTACCGATATTCCAACCCAGCCCGCATGCAACCAGAAATGTAGAAAAATAGAGTTCAATTTGCTGTGTATTTGCATTTTTGAAGAATTGTAGATGAAGATATCACATCTAGTTGCTGTTGGACAAGAAAACAATTGATAACAAGGCTTTACACATCACAAATCAATGAAGAAGTGTCAAGAAAGCAAGAGGAAAAGAGAAAGGCCCAAATTTGCTTTATTTATCTAAGGCCCATTTATATTTCTCATTGTAAACTAATTAGTGATGTAATGACCAGGCCCAGTTATCATTAGGGTTAGGGTTAGGGTTTGGCTATCTACCCTATATATACCCTTGTAATGGCATTGTAGCCACCATCCTATCATATATCTCTGTCTATTCTCTTCTTCATCAATAAAACTCATTTTTTTAATGCAATTTTCTATTTTTCTTAGCAATTAGTGTTGTCTACACGATTAGATTCGGTCGAACACTATTTTGTCTTTTGCATTTCTTTTCATTAGCGATTGACCGTCTGATTAGATTCAGCGGTAATCCTAATTGTTATTTTCGGTTCGTTTAATTCTGTTTTGCAATTTTATTTCCATTGTTCTATTTTATCTTTAATCGTTGAATTTATTACAGATCTGATTAGATTCGAATCTGCAGTAAATTTAATTGCATCTTTTAATTGTAGTTTCACTTTTTATTTCAACAAAATCTCCAGGCTTCGTCTAACTCGCCCTAGAGATTAGATAAATAATTTGATTTAATTCACCTCTCTGTGTTCAACTTGTATGCTACACACCTGTATGCTTGCAGAATTTAATTTAAATGTCGCGCTTTTCTGATTCATAAACTAGCGTCGATCAAGTTTTTGGCGCCGTTGCCGGGGAGGTAACAATTAAATTTTATTATTTATTTAATTTCTGATTCGTGTTAGTTTTCATTTTTTTTATTTTCTCATTTTTGTTTTCTTTTATATATAGAAAATATTCTCAATTAGATGATTTGGTATTGATTGTTTGTAACACCCCACCTCCGTTAAGGTCACTCACTAAGGGAATGCCTTAACTTTGGTGGAGCATTTTAGTAAACAGAACAGAAACTTACAAGACAGATAAAACAGTACTTGAAAAATTTTAACTTTATTACAGCGGAAACAGAAATTAATATGGTTACATCCTTTCAATTTCAGAATTCAAGTACAAAATATCAGTCTTGTACAAAAGCCTTCAAAATGCATAGTTTAAAATCATAATCCCCATGGAACGGAAGCTATACAGAGCCAAGCCATACTTTAAGCACTTCAAGCAAAGAGAAATCCGGATCAAGCTAAAGTATTTCCCTCCTTGGATAACCTGGGGGGGAGGGGAAACGGAAGAAAGGAGGCGAAACAACAAGGGTCAGACAAAAAGTCTGGCAAGTCCAGTGACTTTCAGCATATGAACAGATAATAATAATATGATATGAACATAAAACTGGATGTGAGATAACTATAACAGGTGTAGCAGATATAACAGAAAAACAGAATGATATAAACTATTGTTTTACACTTCTCTGCACTAATACTAGTAGAATTAGGTGTCACCCTAATGTCTAAATTGAAGCAGGAACGGGTACAGAATACTTTAACGGAAACAGAATGCTAATAATGGGCCTTTACTACCCGATCAGAAACAGACAGAAGAAGAAACAGATTTATCCCTATGGAAACAGAATGTGGAATTAGGTGTACACTAGTAATGGGCCTTTACCACCCGAACAGACGGTACCACACAGAAACAGACAGGTGTTACCACCCAACAGAAACAGACGGTACCATAGAAACAGACAGAACTAAGTGTACCCTAAAACCCTACCCCAAGCGATCGGCTCCCTAATACATAAATATCCTGTGTCGGCCCCACAGTAGGGTGTATCACTCCCTAAAGTGACAACCAATTGGCACAGACCTATTTACAGATGTCACGGCGTCTTACATCCTCAGAGGCAGACCGGGATCCATGCACGCACATGACCCGGTTGGAACGCACCATCAACACCCCTCGCCATTATCAGAATGAACCTCTTATAATTAGTTCAGTAAGCGTGCCCGGACCCTACTTACTGTTGGGTCAAAGTTTTGATACCAGAAAGGGTTACTGACTAATATGGGTCCCAAACAACAGACGACACAAGTAATTCCCCTCCTAACCTTGTGTCCCCAGACTAACAGATTTCAGATTAACTTGTTTACAAGTTCAGACATACATAATTCAGATTTACTAATTCACAAATTAAGTTAACAAGTTTTCAGACTAACGGGTCAGATGTACAGATTTTTCAGATTTGTCTAACTTTGTATTGGGCCTACAGATTCATGGACGGGTTTTACTACATCTATTAATCCCATTGGTTTAACCCTATTTTCCCCAATACGTTTTAGACGTCATTTTTATCTTAGATTTGCATTAATTAATTATTAATGCACAAACCTCTCACATTAGGTCGGTAGCTTGTGGCCGCTGGATATGCCGGGCGGTTCCGGGCAGACTTCTGCCACAAGCCAGACCTAACTTCGTGTCTTACGCATGTTATGACTAACTTCTCACATTAGAACCTATTGTTTGCGGCCACTGGACGTGCCGGGCGGTTCCGGGCAGATTTACGCCGCAAACTCATTCTAACCTCGAGTTAGCCATGTTTATCTTTGCGGCCAATTAGTTAATTATTTACCGTTTATGCGCACGCCCAATATATATGCCAATTCAGATTATATCAATAACAGAATGATCACATCAACTCAATTGATATAGCAGATAACAGATTTTAGCAGATTGGGTGACTTAACAGATTTAACCGATTTAGCACTTAGCAGATTTTGGCATATAACAGATTAGGCATCTAAACAGACAAATTTAATAGATTTGGCATTTCAATCTAATTAGCAGTCTAGGCAATATAACAAAACTAGCAGTTTAGGCAACTTAGCAAATTAGCAGATTTAGCAAATCTAATATTTCTAAAGGTTCTATTTACATGCCTTGCCTAGTCATAAATTAGGCCTAAATTCATATGCCTACATAATTTTCATGATTCACAACATATATTCCATGTTTACATAAGGGCAGAATATGAACATAATTTGCCATATAACATATGTTCCAATTTTTGTTAAACTAGCATTTTACAGCAGATTCACATATAAATTATACCAAATATAACCATTAATTTTAATGTATGTCATATATCCAAAAATCCCTATTTAGGTGTAATCACAATAATAGATATCCTAATTAATGTAAATCCTAAGTTTCCATATCTTCTTCTTTTTGAGTCATGAATCATTATGCAAACTATACCCAATAATATAAATCTTTAAATCATATCTTCTAAAAATCAGATCTTGCCTTTTATATGCATTTTGTCCAAAGTCTCAAATCATATGTAATCTTACAGTGGTTCCTCTTCTTTTATCATAGAATATGCATAGATCCAAATCTAGTTTACAACATATGCTCATTAATTACAGATCTAAATTACAACATAACTATGCATACAACATGCATAAATTATATGTTCATAGTCTAATTTATGCATACGTCCAATATATTTTATGCCTCAGACCTAAAGTCATATGTTCAATCCAGTCTTGTCATTTCGCATCATTCATTAATTGTCCCAAATTTTGCGTTCATACGTTAATCTCTTTATGAGATTGGGCACAGGCTCGTGGTAGCCTGGCTATAGAAACAGAAAAGAAGAAAGGAATATAGAACAGTCACAGAAAACAGATCTAACAGAAGAGAATACAACCTCAAACTTAGATTTAAATGCATATCAAAATTATAATTAACGTTTATAGCGGAGAATAACTGTACTTGCCTTGATTGGATTAAAGAAAGAACTTTTAACTTGTAGTAGAATCTTTGCAGAAACTTTAATCTCTAGTTTGAATTGAGTTGCTTAGGCTGATGTTGATTATCTTCTAGTTTTAATTCCAGCAGAGCAGCGACGCCATTTTTATTTTTATTTTTATTAGAAGAAGAGAGCAATGGAGGCTAGAGAATTGTGTAAGAAACCTAGGTAGAGTCTAGGGTCATTTTTATAGAGTTGCAAGTTAATTTGAGCCGTCCGATGATGCTAGGGTAAATCAAGGCCATCAATTTCAAAAGAGGCCAATTATGTTCACAGTTAAGGACTGTAAATTACTCCCATTTTAAATTATGTCATAATTACTATGCATGCAAATTACCCCCATTTTGAATTATGGCATAATTACTATTCCAATTACAGCAATTCCATGTTTTAGCATATATATATATTTCCTACAATGTACACATTTCTCATTTAGGACAAATTCTATATATAAATAATTCCTAACACACTTATGCCATAATTACTCCCTTAATGTACATTATCAACATTTATTATTTATTGCCAATCCATCAAACATAAATACGTATTTAATAGATACATCTTTCCTTTTACCGTATACATTAATTATTCATATATACATGTCAACTAACAAGAATGACAATATTAATGTATCCTTTTCATTGTAAATTAGCATATTTATATATTTCTCAAATTAACATGTACAGATAAATGTTAATAGCATGTTTTCAAATCAATGCCCTATTGACATATCTTTAAATTAAATGCCAGATAAATATTCGTCATATTAATATGCTTGCATGTTATGTTCACAAAATAATATCACATACCATATTTTCTTATTCAGTGCCACATTGATGTCAATTGCAGGTTTATAAATGACATTCCTATTAATAGAAAATTAAGTCTAATCTATTCATATTCTTCCTCTTTGAAAATCCCCATTTACTGCATACAAATATTATGCATAAACCTTTCTTTTCACTGCTTGCATCCACACATTTTTATTTAATTTGTATGTTTATGACATAAATGCACATATGTATGAATATGTTAAATATTTCTTTCCTTTAATTTGTCATGAATCCAATTAGAGAAGGCCACTTATAAAAAAAACAATTCTTGGCAGGCAAAAATGCGCAACATACGCCTCATGATACGTACATGTCATATATATATATGTATGTATACGTATATGTGTATATATATATATATATATATATATCTTTTTTTTTCTTTTTATCTATCTTCCCAATTACCCATTTTCACACTAAACCACTTTTTGAACTGCATTCACACTAGGCTATTTTAAGCCATTCCCCTAAAACAAAAATAAGGCGCTGGCGGGGATCGAACTCTGTACCTCTTGTATGCAAGTCATGTGTTCCAACCAAATGAGCTACTAAGTATTTTGCTTACAAAAGTTAGAACAACGCTAAACATTATTCTTTTCTCATTCCTCTTTTTTTCATGTTTTGCTGCAATTTTTAATTTAAGGATATCTTTTTCATACGGAGTCCAATTTACGCAAACTCAGACTCTATCTCAAGCAGAATTTCAAGAAGAACGCAATGGTGTAACCTGTTTCCCTTAGTTCTTTGATTTCGAATTAATTATACTTTAATTTGTTAATTTCACAGCTATAGAATACACGGGGTGTTACATTCTCCCCCACTTAAAAGGATTTCGTCCCCGAAATCTTCAAGTTAAGAAGAATGTGTCCTACCATCCAATCACCCATCTACTCAACCATCATCCACAAGCATCCATTGTCCTTAGAAAACTTCTAATGTTGTATGAACATATGCAAAAGTGTGTGTATATGTTCCTTACCTAATGCAAAAATCAGGCGGTCTACTGATTCAGTTGACCTCCTTAATGCGAATTATGTCAGTGCCATGAGTCCAACATGTATGCAATAGAATTCTGATGATATATATTATTTCTATATGAGTGCACAACCATTCACTCAAATGCAACATCCATGTGCTGAATCAACCATTTTGCATCCACAAGAATTGAAAAATGCTCACTCATCCATATGCAGTATGAGAGTGTTTTCGAGCCGATCTAGTGCCTAGTGTGTGTATATGCATCCACGGGCAACCACTAGCAACCACTTGCATCCACTTGCAACCATCAAACATAACATGTCTCAAACACATGTTTACACCCATTAGTTTCTACCTAAAGTTCGAAGATTCGATCGATAGGATACAGTCGAATGATGGAAGCGAGTACAGATAGAACGAAAATTTGGTTCCTATTAGACATGGGTCCTAAGTATCGGCCCCAAAGACCGGAACCAACATCAAATTGATACCCCACGAAAACTCAGAATGTATGCGTCATACTTGACGCCTAACACAGATATCCCTCAAACCCCAATCTCAAACAGATGATCCATAACCATTATGGGTCTGAGTCTATAGCGGAATTCAGAAATAATACTAGTATTAAAGTGCAGAGTACCGATTACAAAACCAAAACACCAGAATCAGAAAAAAAGTCTTAACTCCATAATCAGATAAAGAAATTAAACCTACTATAGAAATTTTCCTATTTCTATCCTAGCCACTAGCCTCAAGAGTGTTCGCCTGCCCCATCTCCCCCACAGTTGAAGCAAGCACCCTCCCCTTCCTATTTCGGTAATCCTTATTCAGATGAGTCGAGCTTCCATAAGTAAAACACTTTCCTCCTCCTTATCTTCAAACTTTCCTTCCTTCTTTTGTGTTTCCCTTTTGCCTCCATTGTGAACTAAGTCTATATGAGTTTCTCACCTTTGGGTTGTGCTCCTTAGCCAAACCTCATCATTCTCATCTTTACTATCCTTGTGTAACATGCTGACCAATCCCTCGAAAGCTGCCTCCATCGCCCGGAAAAATCTTTCAAAGCTCTAAAGAAAACTAGCCGCAGGTGAAACTACTACAGCTATCGATGGAAGTCGGGCACTACTTTGCCCTTCGATGAGGTTACCTCCCAGAAAACCGGGAGCCCCAGAGACTCAAGAAAGAAGGAAACAAGGATTCAAGCATAGGATCAAAAGATAGATATATGGCTTAGGGGACTATGTTTTTCAAAATAAGCTTTACTTTTGAAAATACTTCCTTTTTAAATCCTTTTTGAAAATAGTTTTCAAAACTTTTTATCAAATCTGGTAACCTTCAGCTCTGATACCAAGTGTAACACCCCACCTCCGTTAAGGTCACTCACTAAGGGAATGCCTTAACTTTGGTGGAGCATTTTAGTAAACAGAACAGAAACTTACAAGACAGATAAAACAGTACTTGAAAAATTTTAACTTTATTACAGCGGAAACAGAAATTAATATGGTTACATCCTTTCAATTTCAGAATTCAAGTACAAAATATCAGTCTTGTACAAAAGCCTTCAAAATGCATAGTTTAAAATCATAATCCCCATGGAACGGAAGCTATACAGAGCCAAGCCATACTTTAGGCACTTCAAGCAAAGAGAAATCCGGATCAAGCTAAAGTATTTCCCTCCTTGGATAACCTGGGGGGAGGGGAAACGGTAGAAAGGAGGCGAAACAACAAGGGTCAGACAAAAAGTCTGGCAAGTCCAGTGACTTTCAGCATATGAACAGATAATAATAATATGATATGAACATAAAACTGGATGTAAGATAACTATAACAGGTGTAGCAGATATAACTGAAAAACAGAATGATATAAACTATTGTTTTACACTTCTCTGCACTAATACTAGTAGAATTAGGTGTCACCCTAATGTCTAAATTGAAGCAGGAACGGGTACAGAATACTTTAACGGAAACAGAATGCTAATAATGGGCCTTTACTACCCGATCAGAAACAGACAGAAGAAGAAACAGATTTATCCCTATGGAAACAGAATGTGGAATTAGGTGTACACTAGTAATGGGCCTTTACCACCCGAACAGACGGTACCACACAGAAACAGACAGGTGTTACCACCCAACAGAAACAGACGGTACCACAGAAACAGACAGAACTAAGTGTACCCTAAAACCCTACCCCAAGCGATCGGCTCCCTAATACATAAATATCCTGTGTCGGCCCCACAGTAGGGTGTATCACTCCCTAAAGTGACAACCAATTGGCACAGACCTATTTACAGATGTCACGGCGTCTTACATCCTCAGAGGCAGACCGGGATCCATGCACGCACATGACCCGGTTGGAACGCACCATCAACACCCCTCGCCATTATCAGAATGAACCTCTTATAATTAGTTCAGTAAGCATGCCCGGACCCTACTTACTGTTGGGTCAAAGTTTTGATACCAGAAAGGGATACTGACTAATATGGGTCCCAAACAACAGACGACACAAGTAATTCCCCTCCTAACCTTGTGTCCCCAGACTAACAGATTTCAGATTAACTTGTTTACAAGTTCAGACATACAGAATTCAGATTTACTAATTCACAAATTAAGTTAACAAGTTGTCAGACTAACGGGTCAGATGTACAGATTTTTCAGATTTGTCTAACTTTGTATTGGGCCTACAGATTCATGGACGGGTTTTACTACATCTATTAATCCCATTGGTTTAACCCTATTTTCCCCAATACGTTTTAGACGTCATTTTTATCTTAGATTTGCATTAATTAATTATTAATGCACAGACCTCTCACATTAGGTCGGTAGCTTGTGGCCGCTGGATATGCCGGGCGGTTCCGGGCAGACTTCTGCCACAAGCCAGACCTAACTTCGTGTCTTACGCATGTTATGACTAACTTCTCACATTAGAACCTATTGTTTGCGGCCACTGGACGTGCCGGGCGGTTCCGGGCAGATTTACGCCGCAAACTCATTCTAACCTCGAGTTAGCCATGTTTATCTTTGCGGCCAATTAGTTAATTATTTACCGTTTATGCGCACGCCCAATATATATGCCAATTCAGATTATATCAATAACAGAATGATCACATCAACTCAATTGATATAGCAGATAACAGATTTTAGCAGATTGGGTGATTTAACAGATTTAACCGATTTAGCACTTAGCAGATTTTGGCATATAACAGATTAGGCATCTAAACAGACAAATTTAACAGATTTGGCATTTCAATCTAATTAGCAGTCTAGGCAATATAACAAAACTAGCAGTTTAGGCAACTTAGCAAATTAGCAGATTTAGCAAATCTAATATTTCTAAAGGTTCTATTTACATGCCTTGCCTAGTCATAAATTAGGCCTAAATTCATATGCCTACATAATTTTCATGATTCACAACATATATTCCATGTTTACATAAGGGCAGAATATGGACATAATTTGCCATATAACATATGTTCCAATTTTTGTTAAACTAGCATTTTACAGCAGATTCACATATAAATTATACCAAATATAACCATTAATTTTAATGTATGTCATATATCCAAAAATCCCTATTTAGGTGTAATCACAATAATAGATATCCTAATTAATGTAAATCCTAAGTTTCCATATCTTCTTCTTTTTGAGTCATGAATCATTATGCAAACTATACCCAATAATATAAATCTTTAAATCATATCTTCTAAAAATCAGATCTTGCCTTTTATATGCATTTTGTCCAAAGTCTCAAATCATATGTAATATTACAGTGGTTCCTCTTCTTTTATCACAGAATATGCATAGATCCAAATCTAGTTTACAACATATGCTCATTAATTACAGATCTAAATTACAACATAACTATGCATACAACATGCATAAATTATATGTTCATAGTCAAATTTATGCATACGTCCAATATATTTTATGCCTCAGACCTAAAGTCATATGTTCAATCCAGTCTTGTCATTTCGCATCATTCATTAATTGTCCCAAATTTTGCGTTCATACGTTAATCTCTTTATGAGATTGGGCACAGGCTCGTGGTAGCCTGGCTATAGAAACAGAAAAGAAGAAAGGAATATAGAACAGTCACAGAAAACAGATCTAACAGAAGAGAATACAACCTCAAACTCAGATTTAAATGCATATCAAAATTATAATTAACGTTTATAGCGGAGAATAACTGTACTTGCCTTGATTGGATTAAAGAAAGAACTTTTAACTTGTAGTAGAATCTTTGCAGAAACTTTAATCTCTAGTTTGAATTGAGTTGCTTAGGCTGATGTTGATTATCTTCTAGTTTTAATTCCAGCAGAGCAGCGACGCCATTTTTATTTTTATTTTTATTAGAAGAAGAGAGCAATGGAGGCTAGAGAATTGTGTAAGATACCTAGGTAGAGTCTAGGGTCATTTTTATAGAGTTGCAAGTTAATTTGAGCCGTCCGATGATGCTAGGGTAAATCAAGGCCATCAATTTCAAAAGAGGCCAATTATGTTCACAGTTAAGGACTGTAAATTACTCCCATTTTAAATTATGTCATAATTACTATGCATGCAAATTACCCCCATTTTGAATTATGGCATAATTACTATTCCAATTACATGCAATTCCATGTTTTAGCATATATATATATATTTCCTACAATGTACACATTTCTCATTTAGGACAAATTCTATATATAAATAATTCCTAACACACTTATGCCATAATTACTCCCTTAATGTACATTATCAACATTTATTATTTATTGCCAATCCATCAAACATAAATACGTATTTAATAGATACATCTTTCCTTTTACCGTATACATTAATTATTCATATATACATGTCAACTAACAAGAATGACAATATTAATGTATCCTTTTCATTGTAAATTAGCATATTTATATATTTCTCAAATTAACATGTACAGATAAATGTTAATAGCATGTTTTCAAATCAATGCCCTATTGACATATTTTTAAATTAAATGCCAGATAAATATTCGTCATATTAATATGCTTGCATGTTATGTTCACAAAATAATATCACATACCATATTTTCTTATTCAGTGCCACATTGATGTCAATTGCAGGTTTATAAATGACATTCCTATTAATAGAAAATTAAGTCTAACCTATTCATATTCTTCCTCTTTGAAAATCCCCATTTACTGCATACAAATATTATGCATAAACCTTTCTTTTCACTGCTTGCATCCACACATTTTTATTTAATTTGTATGTTTATGACATAAATGCACATATGTACGAATATGTTAAATATTTCTTTCCTTTAATTTGTCATGAATCCAATTAGAGAAGGCCACTTATAAAAAAAACAATTCTTGGCAGGCAAAAATGCGCAACATACCCCTCATGATACGTACATGTCATATATATATATATGTATGTATACGTATATGTATATATATATATATATATATATCTTTTTTTTTCTTTTTATCTATCTTCCCAATTACCCATTTTCACACTAAACCACTTTTTGAACTGCATTCACACTAGGCTATTTTAAGCCATTCCCCTAAAACAAAAATAAGGCGCTGGCGGGGATCGAACTCTGTACCTCTTGTATGCAAGTCATGTGTTCCAACCAAATGAGCTACTAAGTCTTTTGCTTACAAAAGTTAGAACAACGCTAAACATTATTGTTTTCTCATTCCTCTTTTTTTCATGTTTTGCTGCAATTTTTAATTTAAGGATATCTTTTTCATACGGAGTCCAATTTACGCAAACTCAGACTCTATCTCAAGCAGAATTTCAAGAAGAACGCAATGGCGTAACCTGTTTCCCTTAGTTCTTTGATTTCGAATTAATTATACTTTAATTTGTTAATTTCACAGCTATAGAATACACGGGGTGTTACATTGTTCATACCGTAATCTTCTACACATGAGAGAAAAAAAAGTTGCCAATTTTCTTTTGTTTCATTCCTTCTTACAATTCTTTCCCTCTTTTCAATAATTTAATTACAAAAAAAAAGACAATTCTCTATTGTTGTTTCTGGCCTGCCTTGATTTTCTTCCGTTTTTATACTTCTACCGTCCATCTTCAAAAACAAAAAACAAAAAAAAAATCTTGATTGCCGGATTTGATATTAATTATTGATATTACAATCTCCCAAAAACAAGGAAAAAAAATCTTGCCCCTTTTTCTTTTAATTTTCCTTCTTTATATTTTCATTTGTTTCTTTTTTTTTTTTTTTTTTTTTTTGCATTTCTTCCAATCTAATTCCTTCTTCAAAAAGAAAAATATATATACAAAAAAAAAAAAAGGAAACTTGCTCATTTTTCTTCAATTTCTTTCCATCTTTCTACCACCTCGCTGATTTTCACATTTTTCTTTTCCCTTTCCTTTTCTTTTTATTTGTTTCCATCTTTTGTCTACAACTTTCTAAAAAAAAAAAAAATTGCAATTTCTTCTCTATCTACTTTGATTTCTTTCTTGTTTTTGTCTGCTTTTATTTCTTTCCTCAATTCCTTCTACCCTTCCTCTCTACTCAAAAAACCTTGCTTTTTTTTCTCTTATTTCCTTCCTCTTTTAATTTTTTTCCTTTTTTGTTTTGGTTTTTCCCATTCATTTCTTTCCCTTTCTTCTTGTTCAAATTTTCATATGAAAAAAAACTTGCATTTTATTTATTTATTTCTTTCCAATTACATTTCTCATTCACCTCCTGCAATCTCTCTTTCCATTTTTTCATTTATTTCTTTCAAGCTCTCTCCTTCATTAAAAAAAACAACTTTCAATTTTCCTTTATTCTTTCCATCTTTCCACTTTCTTTCCAATCTTCTACATTCTTTTTTTTTTTTACAAATTTCAAAAAAAAAAAAGATTCATCTTTTGCAATTTTTTTTCCCTTTCTTCTTTTGTCTTTCTTGTTCCCAATACATTTGATTTCTTTTCTTCTCTTAAAAATTCCCTTTCTTTTCAAAAAAAAAAATCCTCTTCTAATTTTACAACAATAAACAAAAGATTTTTTTCTTCTGTTTTTGTCTTCTCTTTTTTTGCTTTTCCTTCTCAATTTCTTTTCCAAATCTTTTACAATTACTTTTCTTTCTTCCTTTACAATTCTCTTTCTTTCCTGAAATCTCTCTTCCCAATTTTTTTTTGCCATTTGTTTCTTTCCTATTTGTCCACTTTTTCAACAATAATAAAAAAAAGGGAGGTCATAAAAAGATTCTTTTTTTTCAATTATTTTTCCCTGCTTCATTTCTTCCCTCTGATCAAATACCCCTCCCTCTCACATAATCTCATTTCACCACAGTTTTTTATTTTTCAATCAACACTTCAGCACCATCTTTTCCAAAAAGTTAGCTTTTTTTGTTAATTCCTTTTTTTTCTTGTGCTTTTTTTGTTATTCAATTCATTCAAAAAAAACCAAAAAAAAAGAGAGTTTCGAACTAAGGACAAGGTGACTGGAGTTCAAGCAACAAATCAAGATTTCAGAAATCAAAAGAAATTGCAAATAGTGAGATTTCAATCATTGACGCTACTCATTTTTTCTGGATGGACAGCCATACCCCAGTGTAAATTTCTTTTAACTCTACAGGTGCTCTGCTGCAAAGGAAAAAAATATAGACAATTGTTGTAAAAAAATTCTGCAGGGGCAGCGGCTTGCTATGTACAATTTTTAATTTTCTGGAATTTATTCTGTGACTGTTCTATGACTGAATTTTCTGAATATATTTGGTGAGGAACGAATTTCCATTGCTACTATCATCAATCTCATCGTTTTTCAACAATAAAATTTTGATTTTTCAAAATAATATAATTGAAAAGTGGTGTTTTGTGAAGTTGACTGTCTCGTATAATTGGATCGCGGATATATATTAGTTCAATTTATTGAACTTTTAGCAAAAGAGGTTGCATACTACCCATAAAACATTGGTCGTATCCCTTAGTATTTATACTATACGTGAACGGCCATAAGACCCTCTTCCCCCTTCCAATTGAGTCAGTTAATTAATAGAGCACAACTCATTATTTTATATTATTTTGAATTGAGAATAATTTCTGTATTGCTGTGATTTCATTTCAAATGTCTGATTCAAAAAAATCTTTGAGAGAATTGTGGGATAATAGTCGAAGTAGACGTCCGCTTGAAGAGTATGATTTTGAATTACAACTCATGAAGCAAAATTTTCCAAAATTTCGCGAGCCAAATGTCAACAATTTTCAAAATTTTCAAAATGACCAACAATTTCAAAGTTATGATCGAAATGAGGACTTCAATTCAAATTTCAATAATTTCGATTATGGGCCACATCCACATCAAAACGGCTTTGAATCGCAACATACCTTTGATCAACATCAATATGGGGTGGGAAACCAATTCGGAAATAATTCTGAAAATGATTTTCAAATCGATCAAAATTTTAAAAATTACAACCCATATCCACATTTTGAATATGACCAAAATTGTAATTTTCCCTCGAATTTCGACAGTTTTGGTTACGAACATAATTTTCAAAATCAAAATGATTTCCAATACCATTTTTCTGAAAATTCAAACAACCACCACATTGGAAATAATTTTGATTGTGAAATTGATGTGGACTACAATTTTGAGAATCAAGAAATCCAAAATGAGAGCTCTCAAATCAACGATTATGAAGAATGTCACTTTGATGAGAGGGCAGAAAGGCTAAATAAAAAGGTGGATGAACTTCTTTGTTTAATGGCGTCTTATAAAGAACAACTCGAGCAACAAAATCAAATTCGAACAAGTGATGAATCAGAAAATAATCCAATTTCTACTGACATTGAAAATTTTCAAATAACGACTTTGGAAATTGTGAATAATCATCTTGCTGAACTTTTTCAAAATTCAACAAATGATTTGGACTTCAACTCTTTTCAGAAAAAAGATTTAAGCTTAGATTTTGACCTTCCTCTTTCAGGCTGCGAGAAACTTGAAATTTTTGAAATTGAACAAAATGAAAATGTTGAATTTATCAAAAACTCGAAGTTGGAGAATTTTTTTAATGAACATGAATCTTTTGGATTGTATGAGGATGAATTGCCAAATGAGGGTGAAATAGAACCAAACCACGAATCCAAGTTTGAAAATTTTAACTTTGAAGAAACTTCCAATGAATTTGAAGTTGTCAGTGTCAAAAATACGTTGCCAATGAATGAAATTGAGAAATGTGATCACATAGTCTTGAACAACACTCAGAATTCAAATTTCACTGAATTATATACGATCACAAATTCTTGAAAAATTACACAGATAAATTTGTTGAACACATGAACTATTTTTGGAATGTTAGCTTTGTTGAAAAACTTCATGTTAGGACGACCCTGAACATTCATTTACTGGACTATAAATCTAGGTATAAAGATGAGATGGTTTTCAAAAACCTTTGCTTATTAGAACATATGCCTAGACATAGTGGGAATGGGATTCATCGGGCTAGAACCAAGTGTGGGGGAAAAAGATGGTGGTATTCTTTGCATCGCGTGCACCGCAAACACATATATCATTGTACATATGATCCATTCTTACATATAGTTAGCCTGCATTTCATTCTGAAAATCATTTTGCGTCTAATCCATCTGTGGGTTTTATCTTTCAAATTTAGGAAACGTTTACAGTGTGGACACTATTTAGTTCTAGTGTGGGGGGGGGGGGTTTGCATTGCATTCCTTTGATTTTTCTTTAATTTTTCTTTCTTTCTTTTCATGTAGGACCATCATGCATTTTAGACTGTAGTAACATGCCATTTTTTTCTTTTGAAATACGACTCATTTTAGATTTGATACAACAAAATAAGTTAAGGATTATTAATCAGTTGATAGTATTTTTTTCTCTCAGCTTAGATTAAATAAGAAATATAATGAAAAGTTTAATTTTGAGGGATAATAGTGTAACCGGTACATAGGGAAATTCTTAGGTGATGGCCATGAAATCTATTCTATATTGTAGACTTTGTTTAAATAAGTGGAGGACTTAAAATACTTATATTGGCTTTTCAAATCTTTAAAACTAAGTTGTGTTAAGTTGAATTCGCGTAACTCTCTTTTGTGCTTATATTTTCGATAATAATAATAATAATATTCCAAGGGTATCCAACATTGCTTGTATATCGAGCGTTGGTGTGCAAACCCGCCAAGCTCTATCCGACACGTTGTTGACAAAGTCAGCGTTGGAATATCTTGGTCTCATTCTATGAGATTGGACACCTAAGGATTACCGACACGTTGTTGACAAAGTCAAAGTCGGCCTGCACAATCCGCCAAGCTCTGTACCTACTCTCCGTTAGTCCGCGAGGCAGTGCATGGGTGGTAAACCTTGGTCTTTTTAGTTAGGTGTATGTACTTAATCATAAATTTTAAAATTTTATAGAATAACGAATAAGCGATGATACCCAAACACTTCTTGACCTTATTGATTTGACTAGCCATACATGAGAAAATTAGAATACCACTTTGCAAACTGTGCCAAGCAAACTAAGAATTTATTTCATGGCTGCACTATGTTATCGACCGAACTAACTGGCCAAACTGGAATTTAACATTTGAAAACTTGATTTATATTGAAAATTTGTGACAAGTCGAGGTATCTAAAATAAAATCAACTGGTTGGAAATTATTAACTTAATTTGTTGTACCACTTTCCTGAAATAAGTCGTGTTGTCATTTTTCGTTTTTATTTTTTGCATATGTCCATTGCATTCATGTAGTTTCATTAGAATCATAACATACTGCATTTGGATTTTGTGGGTAGTATCCGCTGAAAACCCTCACGAGACACCACTCGTCCTACTAGGGACACCTAGAGGTTTAACGGCTTGTTGCATGCGCTCAATGCAGTCGTGTTTCCTACGAAAGTGTGACCTATCTAGTTAGTTTTCCATTTTCTTTTTACTAGAGGACGAGTAAAAGATAAGTGTGGGGGTATTTGATTGACATAGAAATGTGCTTATTTTATGCTCCTATATCTTATCTTTTGTATATAAATAAATATTACTTGGATATTGTTTTGTTACTTTTACAGATATTCCAACCCAGCCCGCATGCAACCAGAAATGTAGAAAAATAGAGTTCAATTTGCTGTGTATTTGCATTTTTGAAGAATTGTAGATGAAGATATCACATCTAGTTGTTGTTGGACAAGAAAAGAATTGATAACAAGGCTTTGCACATCATAAATCAATGAAGAAGTGTCAAGAAAGCAAGAGGAAAAGAGAAAAGGCCCAAATTTGCTTTATTTATCTAAGGCCCATTTATATTTCTCATTGTAAACTAATTAGTGATGTAATGACCAGGCCCAGTTATCATTAGGGTTAGGGTTAGGGTTTGGCTATCTACCCTATATATACCGTTGTAATGGCATTGTAGCCACCATCCTATCATATATCTCAGTCTATTCTCTTCTTCATCAATAAAACTCATTTTTTAATGCAATTTTCTATTTTTCTTAGCAATTAGTGTTGTCTACACGATTAGATTCGGTAGAACACTATTTTGTCTTTTGCATTTCTTTTCATTAGCGATTGACCGTCTGATTAGATTCAGCGGTAATCCTAATTGTTATTTTCTGTTCGTTTAATTCTGTTCTGCAATTTTATTTCCATTGTTCTAATTTATCTTTAATCGTTGAATTTATTATAGATCTGATTAGATTCGAATCTGCAGTAAATTTAATTGCATATTTTAATTGTAGTTTCACTTTTTATTTTGTTTTGCAAAATCAACCTCCAGCTTCGTCTAACACGCCCAAGAAAATAAATAAATAATAAGTTTTAATTAAACCTCCCTGTGTTCGACCTGTATGCTACACGCCTGTATGCTTGCAGAATTTATTACAAATGTCGCGCTTTTCTAATTCATAGATTAGCGTCGATCAATTGTCACATTTATTACAATAAAAAAGTGTAGAATTGGGAATTATGTTTTTGTTATCATATTGATTTCAATAAGAAGTGTAACACCCCGCCTCCGCTAGGGTCACTCGCAAAGGAATGCACTAGCTTTAGAGGGGCATTATTGGTAAACATGCACAGAAATATCACAAGACAGAACATATAAAATAGCGGAAGTAAAATCGAACTTTCATAAACATGAATAAATAAGGTCTAAAGCCTTTTACATCAGAGTACATCAAAAACCTGTCTCGCAATAGTTAAAGAAGCATAAAGACTTTTTCATAAATTATTCCCCAAGAAAAAAAAAATAGTAAAGTAGCCATAGCCAAGAGAAGTCCAAGCCATCCATGATGACCTTCAAGCAGAAGAAGTCTGAACTAAACAACAGTGTTTCCTCCCTGTAACCTGGGGGGCGGGGAGGGAAACGGAAGAAAAGAGGCGAAACAAAACGGGTCAGTCAAAAAGACTGAGTAAGCCCTATCTACTATTAGCATAAAATCTAGTAAAGTTAACTGTCATGAGAAACTGAGATGAACATAAGTATGATGACAAGATAGATAAGCTAAATCAAAATAACAGGATGAACTACTGAACTCAGATAAACTAAGGTGTCATGATAAATTACGATGTCAAGATAAAACAAGGTATCCCATCGTCAAGTTCCTGTCAAGTATAATATCCCCAAGATAGCTATTACGTATAACGTCCCATGATATCTATCCTGTACTTTACCTCTGCACCTACCGTACTAGTATCCCCACCGTGTCATGTGTTAACCAAGAATGACCCTCACTCAAAAGTCGTGTGATGGTCCATGTCAACCTAATATATCGCATATATAGGTTACTCAACTCGTATGTTTTATTCCATGTAAATGTTCAGTCCCTTGCCGTAGACCATACGGGCTTTCCCATGAGATTCTATATTACTTTAACATAGTTCCATGATCCTTAAGATCGGTTTGGACTGTTACCCTAAACCTAGCTAGGGTCTTCCAACATGAATTATCGTTTGTACAACTAGGACTTATGCTACCTAGGGCTACTAGGGATTATGCTTACCTATTGCACGTTTTCGTATCTCGGTTTGGGTTCAACCACCTAGGGCCACTAGGGATTACGCTAACCGTCAACCGCGCCCTTTTTCCCACGCATATATCGTGAATCGTTTTTCCATGACTGTATGCACATGTATCACATCGTGCCATCCGAGTCCTGTCACAGGGCAAATCAAGAAGTACAGGACTCGGTCGGGAGCTTTAGATTTATCTGCCGATGCAGATGCTAAGGTCTGTTTTTCCTATACGTGGCTATGGTCCCACGAGACCACTCCCTCAACTTGTGAAAGACAAGACAGGATAAATCCTATATGAGAACACAACACTGGCCAACCCACATCCAAGCCTTACCGCAACCATAATTAGATAGCAATTATGGTCTTTTGGGTGTTCTCTGCCTTTCCGTACGTACACGCTTGACCAAAGATGGTAGGTAGCCTGACGAAATGCTATCTAGGGCACGACCATGTATCGTCGACTATCCCCTATCCATCCCCGTCTTTAGGTCGCTCGTATAGCAACCAAGGCATACTCTTGGTTCTTCTAACGCAGACCTTAACCTCTTATGAGCCTAGTATAATCACCTGGCAGCTCATAGAGGGATACCAAGAATATCCTCACGTTCCCCGAAGCCGCTGCTTCGTTACCCAGTTCACTGGAGCCTTTATCTAAATCAGATACTTGCTCCTACTCGTATACTTAAACGATGACCTACCGTATCAGGTTACTCATATATCTATGAACTGGTCTAAATTTCCTTGTCTAAGAATCATTACTTAGTTATTCTTCAACTAAGGTTTACCCCTTAGCCTTATTCCCGTTATCCTTGTTAACTACGGTTATCCACCTAATCCTCAGGACCAGGGTTTACATAATGGATTAAGTGTCACTTAAGTTCATGACTTAACCCGTCTACAAATCATGTCAAAATTGGCTAAGTATCCAAGTTCAAGACTTAACCCTACAAACCATGCTCAAGTTGGTTAAGTGTATATTAACTTGACCCTATCAAATTACTGAGTCAAATCGGTCAAGCGTATTTAAGCGATTCGTGACTTAGCCTTATCATGTTTTCACGTGAGATTGGTTAAGTATAGGTTAACTTAACCTCGATAAATCCACGAGTTAGATTGGTTAAGTATAGGTCACTTAACCACCTCAAATCATCATGTTAAATTATTTAAGTGTTTAACTTAACTCCATTAAATTACCAAGTGGGATTAATTAAGTCTAGGGTAACTTAACCCCATCCGATTTCCATGCTTAGACTAGTCGAGTCTAATCTTAACCCCATCCATTAACTGTATTTTCCGGTTAAGTGTCATTAAGAAAACTTACTTAACCTTACCAAATTATCGTGTTGGATTGATTTAGTGTTGGTTAACTTAACCCCGTCCACTAGTCGTATAAAAATGGTTAAGTGTCATTAGGCAAATCAAATTACTTAACCTACCCAACCTTGTCATGTTTTGTTAAGTATCATTAGCCTAATCAAATTACTTAATCTACCCAACCTTGTCATGTTTTGTTAAGTATCATTAGCCTAATCAAATTACTTAACCCATTTGTCCATGTCATATTTGATTAAGAGCCATTAATCAAATTAACTTAACCCTATCATGTGGCGTTAATTACTTAATGCACCTCAACCTCTCACATTAGACTTTGTTGTGGTTACTAGTTAAGCCGGTCGGTTCCGGGTAGCTTTACACCACAACTTGGTCTAACCTCGGGTTCAAGCACAACATGACCCACTTCTCACATTGGGTCCTATTGTTTGCAACTACTAGTTAGGCCGGTCGGTTCCGGGTAGCTTTATGTTGCAAACTCAACCCAACCTCGAGTTGGTCACACTTATATTTTCTAAGTGTCATGTCCATTATGTTTCCAACACATATTACATGTTTTCAAGCAATTGGGTAGACCTAACTTAATAGGTAAATTCCCAATGGGTAGACCTAACTTAATAGGTAAATTCCCAAGCTTATGTTTTCAAGCATACTTACATGTCAACTTCCATGTTATATTTCAAGTCATGTTTTCAAGTATAAACACATGTCATATTTAACGTTACATGTTGTCATGTTTATACCCATTTACCCAAATCATGTTCATGTCATTATGTTTTTCCATAATGTGACCCCAACGCTTTTAAACTCGCATAATGGATTCAAAGAAGGAACTTGTCAAAGGCATGACAAAAGGGGGTATAAAGCCACTAGTTGAACATGGTGGCAAATGAGACATAATGTGTTCATTAACTTGCATGTTACATTCTTAAGCCTCAAAAACATGCATAAACCCAAACTTGGCACATAAGCGAATCATGGTGACAAAAGACATGGAATGATGACTAGTAACTCGCATATATCATCACATAAGGGTTATGACTTCATATGCAAGTTGACATAAAGGTTATGAGGGTTCTCATGTTGCATAATGCAACATTTCAACATAAAGGTTGCAGCTTTTAGCCCACAAGATCAAGATAATGACTTCATAAACTTGCATGACATGATAGCATGTATCATACTAAATGATCAAACCCAAACTTGCAACATGAACATTTAACTTCATAGTTAATATCTAAGAGTAGGGAAAGGGCTTACATTGCTATGAAGGCACAAAAGATATGACAATGCCCTTATGCAATCAACTAGACCCAAAATGCAAGCTCTAACATAAAAACCCTTGAGCCAAAATGATCAAAACCCTTGCTTTATGATGCAAAGATAGAAACTTGACTTGAATGCAAGCTAATGACACTCATACAAGCTTGAAAACACTTGTATGCATGGAAAATCTCTCATAGAAACAATTTAGAAATTTTATGAAGAGAGTGGAGGCCATGAGAGGTAAAATTTTGCCATAGTTTAGTTGCATGAATGAATAATGATGATTTAGGGTTAGGTTAGGGTCTTATTTATAGATTAGGCAAGTGTTTTAGGCCATAGGATTAAACCCTAGTTGCAATCTCAGCCCTTAAAACCGAATCTGGCCCCCAAGCTCAACACAATCTCAAAATGGTGCACCAGGCTAAACAGCCCGGCTGGACCAAGTCGACAGCCAAGTCGACAGGGCTGTCGACTTGGGTCCAACCAAGTCGACTCCCAAGTCGACAGGGCTGTCGACTTGGGTGCTCTGGCAGGAATTTTCCCGCCTGGCCCAAACTGGCCCAAATTTCCAAATTCAAACTTGAATTTGAAATCTGATTTTACTTAGAAATTTTCTGAAAACTTCGTTTGGCCTTAATCGGGTCATACGGACTCCGATTCTCTAAAACTCAGACTCTATTTCGAGTATTTTTCCGAGACGAACGCAATGGCATAGCCCGTTTCACTTGATTCAGAATTTATAATTAAATTCTGCCTTGATTCTCGTCTTAACACGTTATCGAAAAATACGGGTTGTTACATTCTCCCCACCTTTTAGGATTTCGTCCCCGAAATCTCCAAGTTAGGAAGAACATATCCTACCATCCATCATTCATCTACTCAAAACATCATCCACAAGCAACCATTGTCCTTAGATGATTTCTAATGCTGTATGAATACATGCAAAAGGTGTGTGTATATGCACTTATCTAATGTAAATGATCAGGCCTGAGTGATCTAATGCAAAATATGTATAGTGCCATGAATCCAACATGTATGCAAATAGTCCTAGTCATATAGATACTATATGCGTGCACAATCATTCATTCATATGCAACAACCGCATGATAATTCATTCGATCTCATCCATAAACAAGTATAAATTCTCGTGCATATGCAATATGAAATGTGGCCGAGTCGAGCTAGTATCTAATGTGTATTCGCGCATCCACGAGCAACCACTTGCAACCACTTGCAACCATATAATCATAACATGTTTCAAATACATGTTTACATCCATAGGGTTCTACCTAGGATTCCCTGAAACAGGGTCGAGAAGATAAACAAGACAAACTCCTTACGGGGCTTGTAACAGAAAATAGGACCGGGAGGATGTCCACGAAAGATAGCCTACAAGTAAGCTCTACAGAAAACAGGGATCAAGGATATACTCCCAAGAGAGATAGCATGCGCGTATCAAAGTCGCATTTCCTTGAGCTTAATTCCATTGTGCCTTGACTTTCTTTTAACTTCGCTATTTCGTAGCTTCCTATTTCCTGTTTCCATAACATGAGTTGGAACTCATTTCTTCGTCGCCTCTCGTTCCACTTGCACTTATCCTTTTCCTAGAATACTTGACGCAAACATGACTACGTACTCATGATCTCATGCGAGCTTTCCAAAATTCATTAGTGAATCTTGGATCTCGTTTATAAGCTATAAGGTATTCCATGTAGACGAACTTTCTCTTGAAAGTAAACAGATGTCAACCAGGTTATCATGAGCACTTACTAGGATGACCTCTATAACCCATGCATAAAGGAAGTAAACCATCCGTCTTATTGGCGAACACCACTCAATCGGGCTTCAAATTTCCAATAAAGGCATCAAGGGATTCTAAGTAACTAGTCATGACAGAACCTCAAAAAGGTTACACGATACTTCGAGGGTATTACCAAAGCTAGTCGAAAGGTCTAACTACCCTCCTATCAAAAACCGAGAGTGGCACCCCCTACTGGATAACCACTTCATCCTAGAATCCATCCATAGCTTATAAACATAAGCATTATTTCCAAACTCAACACTTGGCATATACATTCTCAAATCCAAATAGGTCATGTATAAATGGACTGATTCTCCAATAGGACTTTGAGACAAAAATGGGATTCTCTATTACGCTAGTACTTAAGGTGCAGAGACTCAACTACCGAAGCGGACTTAAATGATGCGGGGATCAAAACAAAGTCTTGGCAGGATGATAGAAAAGAATAACTAGATCTTCAACAAGGATGTTATCCCCCTACTTAGGTACTCTAGTGAGGGTATACAATTGTCTTCATGATGATCTTGTCCTTGTCCCACAATACTTAACTATCCGTCCCGTTTCACCATACCAAAGATACTTTTTCGTTATGGGTTGAGCCATACCAACAAGTTGCTCATCCTTAAGCTCGTATCCTTTATCCTCTTTCTCACTATCCTTTCTTATAACGCGGCCACTGGTCTCCCGAGAACCACCTCCATCGCATGGAAAGCACTTTCGTAGATAGAAAAGACTAGTCGCAGTTAAAACCACTGTGACTACAGATGGAGGAAAGAAAGGAGAAGAGATTCAATTAAGGAAACAAGGATAGTGCTAATGGCCTTTGGGGAATAGCCCTTTTTCTTTTAAAAGAAATTTTTCTTGAAAAATGCTTCTTTGTAAACGGTTTTTCAAATAGTTTTCAGAAGGTCTTTAAAAACTTTTGCCCAGTCTGGTAACCTTCTGCTCTGATACCACGTGTAACACCCCGCCTCCGCTAGGGTCACTTGCAAAGGAATGCACTAGCTTTAGAGGGGCATTATTGGTAAACATGCACAGAAATATCACAAGATAGAACATATAAAATAGCGGAAGTAAAATCGAACTTTCATAAACATGAATAAATAAGGTCTAAAGCCTTTTACATCAGAGTACATCAAAAACCTGTCTCGCAATAGTTAAAGAAGCATAAAGACTTTTTCATAAATTATTCCCCAAGAAAAAAAACAGTAAAGTAGCCATAGCCAAGAGAAGTCCAAGCCATCCATGATGACCTTCAAGCAGAAGTAGTCCGAACTAAACAACAGTGTTTCCTCCCTGTAACCTGGAGGGGTGGGGAAACGGAAGAAAAGAGGCGAAACAAAACGGGTCAGTCAAAAAGACTGAGTAAGCCCTATCTACTATTAGCATAAAATCTAGTAAAGTTAACTGTCATGAGAAACTGAGATGAACATAAGTATGATGACAAGATAGATAAGCTAAATCAAAATAACAGGATGAACTACTGAACTCAGATAAACTAAGGTGTCATGATAAATTACGATGTCAAGATAAAACAAGGTATCCCATTGTCAAGTTCCTGTCAAGTATAATATCCCCAAGATAGCTATTATGTATAACGTCCCATGATATCTATCCTGTACTTTAGCTCTGCACCTACTTCCTGTCAAGTATAATATCCCCAAGATAGCTATTATGTATAACGTCCCATGATATCTATCCTGTACTTTAGCTCTGCACCTACCGTACTAGTATCCCCACCATGTCATGTGTTAACCAAGAATGACCCTCACTCAAAAGTCGTGTGATGGTCCATGTCAACCTAATATATCGCATATATAGGTTACTCAACTCGTATGTTTTATTCCATGTAAATGTCCAGTCCCTTGCCGTAGACCATACGGGCTTTCCCATGAGATTCTATATTACTTTAACATAGTTCCATGATCCTTAAGATCGGTTTGGACTGTTACCCTAAACCTAGCTAGGGTCTTCCAACATGAATTATCGTTTGTACAACTAGGACTTATGCTACCTAGGGCTACTAGGGATTATGCTTACCTATTGCACGTTTTCGTATCTCGGTTTGGGTTCAACCACCTAGGGCCACTAGGGATTACGCTAACCGTCAACCGCGCCCTTTTTCCCACGCATATATCGTGAATCGTTTTTCCATGACTGTATGCACATGTATCACATCGTGCCATCCGAGTCCTGTCACAGGGCAAATCAAGAAGTACAGGACTCGGTCGGGAGCTTTAGATTTATCTGCCGATGCAGATGCTAAGGTCTGTTTTTCCTATACGTGGCTATGGTCCCACGAGACCACTCCCTCAACTAGTGAAAGACAAGACAGGATAAATCCTGTATGAGAACACAACACTGGCCAACCCACATCCAAGCCTTACCGCAACCATAATTAGATAGCAATTATGGTCTTTTGGGTGTTCTCTGCCTTTCCGTACGTACACGCTTGACCAAAGATGGTAGGTAGCCTGACGAAATGCTATCTAGGGCACGACCGTGTATCGTCGACTATCCCCTGTCCATCCCCGTCTTTAGGTCGCTCGTATAGCAACCAAGGCATACTCTTGGTTCTTCTAACGCAGACCTTAACCTCTTATGAGCCTAGTATAATCACCTGGCAGCTCATAGAGGGATACCAAGAATATCCTCACGTTCCCCGAAGCCGCTGCTTCGTTACCCAGTTCGCTGGAGCCTTTATCTAAATCAGATACTTGCTCCTACTCGTATACTTAAACGATGACCTACCGTATCAGGTTACTCATCTATCTATGAACTGGTCTAAATTTCCTTGTCTAAGAATCATTACTTAGTTATTCTTCAACTAAGGTTTACCCCTTAGCCTTATTCCCGTTATCCTTGTTAACTACGGTTATCCATCTAATCCTCAGGACCAGGGTTTACATAATGGATTAAGTGTCACTTAAGTTCATGACTTAACCCGTCTACAAATCATGTCAAAATTGGCTAAGTATTCAAGACTTAACCCTACAAACCATGCTCAAGTTGGTTAAGTGTATATTAACTTGACCCTATCAAATTACCGAGTCAAATCGATCAAGCGTATTTAAGCGATTCGTGACTTAGCCTTATCATGTTTTCACGTGAGATTGGTTAAGTATAGGTTAACTTAACCTCGACAAATCCACGAGTTAGATTGGTTAAGTATAGGTCACTTAACCACCTCAAATCATCATGTTAAATTAGTTAAGTGTTTAACTTAACTCCATTAAATTACCAAGTGGGATTAATTAAGTCTAGGCTAACTTAACCCCATCCGATTTCCATGCTTAGACTAGTTGAGTCTAATCTTAACCCCATCCATTAACTGTATTTTCCGGTTAAGTGTCATTAAGAAAACTTACTTAACCTTCCCAAATTATCGTGTTGGATTGATTTAGTGTTGGTTAACTTAACCCCGTCCACTAGTCGTATAAAAATGGTTAAGTGTCATTAGGCAAATCAAATTACTTAACCTACCCAACCTTGTCATGTTTTGTTAAGTATCATTAGCCTAATCAAATTACTTAACCTTCCCAACCTTGTCATGTTTTGTTAAGTATCATTAGCCTAATCAAATTACTTAACCCATTTGTCCATGTCATATTTGATTAAGAGCCATTAATCAAATTAACTTAACCCTATCATGTGGCATTAATTACTTAATGCACCTCAACCTCTCACATTAGACTTTGTTGTGGTTACTAGTTAAGCCGGTCGGTTCCAGGTAGCTTTACACCACAACTTGGTCTAACCTCGGGTTCAAGCACAACATGACCCACTTCTCACATTGGGTCCTATTGTTTGCAACTACTAGTTAGGCCGGTCGGTTCCGGGTAGCTTTATGTTGCAAACTCAACCCAACCTCGAGTTGGTCACACTTATATTTTCTAAGTGTCATGTCCATTATGTTTCCAACACATATTACATGTTTTCAAGCAATTGGGTAGACCTAACTTAATAGGTAAATTCCCAAGCTTATGTTTTCAAGCATACTTACATGTCAACTTCCATGTTATATTTCAAGTCATGTTTTCAAGTATAAACACATGTCATATTTAACGTTACATGTTGTCATGTTTATACCCATTTACCCAAATCATGTTCATGTCATTATGTTTTTCCATAATGTGACCCCAACGCTTTTAAACTCGCATAATGGATTCAAAGAAGGAACTTGTCAAAGGCATGACAAAAGGGGGTATAAAGCCACTAGTTGAACATGGTGGCAAATGAGACATAATGTGTTCATTAACTTGCATGCTACATTCTTAAGCCTCAAAAACATGCATAAACCCAAACTTGGCACATAAGCGAATCATGGTGACAAAAGACATGGAATGATGACTAGTAACTCGCATATATCATCACATAAGGGTTATGACTTCATATGCAAGTTGACATAAAGGTTATGAGGGTTCTCATGTTGCATAATGAAACATTTCAACATAAAGGTTGTAGCTTTTAGCCCACAAGATCAAGATAATGACTTCATAAACTTGCATGACATGATAGCATGTATCATACTCAATGATCAAACCCAAACTTGCAACATGAACATTTAATTTCATAGTTAATATCTAAGAGTAGGGAAAGGGCTTACATTGCTATGAAGGCACAAAAGATGTGACAAAGCCCTTATGCAATCAACTAGACCCAAAATGCAAGCTCTAACATAAAAACCCTTGAGCCAAAATGATCAAAACCCTTGCTTTATGATGCAAAGATAGAAACTTGACTTGAATGCAAGCTAATGACACTCATACAAGCTTGAAAACACTTGTATGCATGGAAAATCTCTCATAGAAACAATTTAGAAATTTTATGAAGAGAGTGGAGGCCATGAGAGGTAAAATTTTGCCATAGTTTAGTTTCATGAATGAATAATGATGATTTAGGGTTAGGTTAGGGTCATATTTATAGATTAGGCAAGTGTTTTAGGCCATAGGATTAAACCCTAGTTGCAATCTCAGCCCTTAAAACCGAATCTGGCCCCCAAGCTCAACACAATCACAAAATGGTGCACCAGGCTAAACAGCCCGGCTGGACCAAGTCGACAGCCAAGTCGACAGGGCTGTCGACTTGGGTCCAACCAAGTCGACTCCCAAGTCGACAGGGCTGTCGACTTGGGTGCTCTGGCGGGAATTTTCCCGCCTGGCCCAAACTAGCCCAAATTTCCAAATTCAAACTTGAATTTGAAATCTGTTTTTACTTAGAAATTTTCTGAAAACTTCGTTTGGCCTTAATCGGGTCATACGGACTCCGATTCTCGAAAACTCAGACTCTATTTCGCGTATTTTTCCGAGACGAACGCAATGGCATAGCCCGTTTCACTTGATTCAGAATTTATAATTAAATTCTGCCTTGATTCTCGTCTTAACACGTTATCGAAAAATACGGGTTGTTACAAGAAGTTTTGATTAGAAATTTGTTATGAAAAATAAAAAGAACATTTTGTTTAGAAATGTTAATTATGATAAAATGAACATTTTTGTTTATTTAAAAAGACTAGAAAAAAGGGACATTTCTTTCTTTTATTTACAATTTAATTGTAAATAGAAATATGATTATAGGAACTTGTTTATAAAAGGACATTTTTATTTGCATGTTAGGTGTAAATCTAAATATGGTTATTAAAGGACATTTTTATTCTCATGATAGGTATAAATAGAAACATGATTATAAAAAGTCATGAGTAGAAGGAAGCTTATCTTATTTACATTCACATGTAAATAAAAGTCATGAAATAAAGAGGTTTATTTTATTTACATTCACATGTAAATAAAAGAAAAGAATAGAAAAGTATGAAAAACAAAATATTCATTTTGTTAAAGAGAAAGACATAAGAAATTACATTTTATGTAAAATGTTACAATAGATTGGAAATTACCTTTTCATATAAATTTTACATTAGAAAGAAATGCCATTTTTAGTTTAAAATGTTACATAGGTAGGAAATAACATTTTTAGTTGAAAACGTTGCATTAAATTAAAAATAAAATTTTAGTTGAAAATGTCACATTAGAATAAAATGTGCCCTTTTTGTTCAGAAATGTTTATTTGATTAAAAGATACATTTTGTTAAGAATACGTTATTTAAAACTAGATTATCATTAAATTAAAATGGCATTAAAACTAGAATGTCACTAGATTAAAATGGTCATTAGAATACATAGCATAATGTATTTAAATAAATTCTCTTATATATATATCATTAAAAAGGAACATTTTATTTACATTTCTCATGTAAATCAAAATATGTATTAGAAAAAGAAGTACATTTTTATTTGCCTTTTTATATACAAAAAAAACATAGGAAATAATATACATTTTATTTGCAAATAAGTTGCAAATAAAAACAAGAAGATATAAAGCACGTTTTTATTTTACATTTTAGATGTAAATAAAAACATAGAAATAAAAAGTATATTTTTATTTACATTTTAGATGTAAGTAAAAACATAGATTTAAAGTCACATTTTTGTTTACATTTTAGATGTAAATAAAAAGAGAGGTTTAAAAGCGATATTTTTATTGACGTTTTATATTCAATAAAAAGATTAGAATTAAAATAAGCATTTTCATTGTCATTTTAGAGACGATAAAAATAGTAGAATTAAAAAACCCATGCTTTATTGTCATTTGAGTTCAATAAAAAGAGTGAGCATTAAAAGGGTATATTTTCAATGTAAATATTTTCCATTGTAAGGAATTAGTCATTTAAATATGATGTTAGCGATGGTTTGAAATATATGTTTGTTGTATAGAAATGTTGATGTATTCAAGATAAAAGTTTGTATATTCAAATTGAATATTACACAGCCATTTACAAGTTATCCGACTTTTTTATGTGATTGGGACGATAATTTTCACGCATCGCCCAAGTGCACAAATAATTTATTATTTGTTTGTTGGATGAAACCCCACACGGGTATTGGGATGATACCGGACACACACTAATCCCAATATTTAGTTATATGTCAATCGATAGATTGACAGTCTGTGATGAGCGTTATTTATTTACTTTAATGCTCACACAGTTATAAATTCCACTCTGGTTGTCATTTGGATGTTTAATAATTATTTATCATGATTGTTGATTGCATACAATATATGGTTGTTGATTGAGTCACATTCCAATAAGGAATATTCTAGAAAAAGAATATTTTAGAAAATGTCTTAGAAAAAGAATATTTAAGAAAAAGAATATTTTAGAAAGAATGTATTTTAGAAAAATATATTTTTATTGAATAAACTAGTTATTAACTAGAATAAATCATTAGATTAAGATTTAATGAAGTTTTCCAATTAGTGAATGTTTAATTGAAATTTAATTAAATAAATTGGATTTTGGGTTTGTCATGAATGGTGTCTTCAATAACACATTTCTTAAACCCAGTTGAGAAATGAATAAATCTTTTAATTAAGATTATTAAAAGTTTTCAATTTATATTTGGTAATTGGAATAAGATGAAATGTGAGTTGGGTTTATTGTGAACTGTGTTTGTAAGCGACATTTGTTCTTTAACCCAACTGACAGTGAGAATACGATTTGGAATTTATAAATCCTTTTATTAAGATTTAAATGGAAATTTTCCAAAGTTAAAGTATTCCAATTTAATATATTAAATTGGAATTTAATGGAATTCGAATTAATAATAACTGAGATAAGCTTCTGTAAAAGAAGATCGATACTACATATGGAATTTAAGAGGCTTTGCCGTTATTCCATTTATATTATTGGTCGGACACAGAAATTTATAACGATTATATATTGATTTGATTTCTGTGAAGATTCCCGATTTAATGGAAGTCGATTTTGGTTTTATCGTGAACTATGTTTTAAATGACATTAGTTCTTTAACCCAGTTAAAGATAAGATTAATTTCTTAAATTTAAATAATCATTAAGTATTGATTTTTGATATTTAAAACCAAATTGGGGTTTTAATAAATCTTTAGAAGAAGATTTAAGAATAAATGTAAAGAATTTATCTTTGGTAGAATAATGTGAATATTTTATTAAAAGAATATTCTGAATTGGAATGAGGCGTTGGATGTGTTTTTATAGTACTCGATTTTTAGTTATAAAAATACGAGAGTTAATCGAAAAGACCGGGTTTAACCGATTCCGAATAGTTACTACGACGATGAAGAGTCGAAGATGAAGACGGTGGTTAAAGGCCGAAGATCTTCACATCGGAAGGATGTGTTGCTACTGAGAACCATGATGGTAGTAGCTACCTTGAAGGGGCTTCAGTGGTAGCCATCCGGACTATTGTTGATTGTTTTGGATATGCGAGGACCTCTCAGGTGACTCCGGTTGCGTTCAGACCCAGAACGGACTTGTAAATGGATGCGTATCTGACATTGGATTTCGTTCCATATGAATTAAATTGATTTTTATTAATGTATGTCTGATTGGTGGTGGAGAATTTATTCTCTGCTTAACACCCTGGTATATATTAATAGTGATTGATCGCATGGCGTGAATTGTCAGTATGGCATGCCAAGATGCAAATGATCAAGGCTTTTGTTGAAAAGCAGGGCCTTGTGGCATGATCAAAGTATAGCCTATTACGGCATAGCTTTGTGTATAACATGACTCCGCGAGCCTCACACCCAGGTATGAGTCAGAAACTGGATTAGGACTGCAGGGAGTGCACACGTTTCATTCTAGCTAGGAGTGGTGTCAGTGCTTAAACTGGCTGACATTTTACTTATGTGGATGATGGATTTTGAGGGGCCTCGGATTTATAGGCCATTAGTGGTCATATGGAGGTCCAAAGGGACCGGGAAGCATGTGTTCAGGCATAACTAATCCACTACCGTTAGGTGGGGACCGGCCCTGAAGATCCAAGGGTTCACTGCGGGGGATCCTGAGGCATTTGCTAGAGTGTCTCGAATCGGAGAGGACGATCCCTAGGCTCGATTTCATGATGGAAATCCAATTTCCAATACGACACCATGCGGTTTTGATTGTAGAACTAGTGTGGCAACATGATATATGGTACCCATGCCGTCTATGATTGATACATTATGATTGAAATTGTTTTTAAAACATATATACACACACTAGTATTAAATCCGTTTTTATCATATCAAGCATGTAACAACCCGAATTTTAATAACATATTAAAATCAGAAAACCAGGTATAATTAATTTGTAAAATCAGAATCATGGAAAACGGGTTGCGCTGTTACGTTCGTCTCGGACTTCTACATGAAATCGAGTCCGAGTTTTCGAAAATCGGAGTTCGTGTGACCAAGTTATGACCTCCAAAAGTAAAAATAAAATAAAAATACAAGGGCAGGTCGACTGGGTAGTCGACTAAGTAGTCGACCTTCCCAGGACCAGGTCGACTACATAGTCGACCATGTAGTCGACCCCCCCTGTTTTTCCAGTTTTGGTCAGGTCGAGCCTGGTTCAGCCTGGACTGGTTCCTGGTGCGGTTTTCGGGCCTGAGACGAAATTTGAGGGTTCTGATCAGTTCTAGGGTTTATCTAAGGGCTAAACTAGTTCCTACACCTTTATAAACACCCTACGGCCTAACCTAAATCACAACAAATAATTCTTACACCGCTATGCTGTTGAAATCCCTATGGTCATGGCCGCCGCTTCTAATCTTCTTCCTAAGCTTTCATACGCAATCCAATGCAAAGATGAAGATTTCTACAACGATTCAAGACACTAAGTCAGCAACGCTACAATGTTCTATGACAAATTTCAGTTCTTAATTCTCTAGCCATGCTTTGTAAGTTCTAATTATTTTCAGATCTAAACATTTAAATTTAATATGGACATGTGATGAAGTGAAATTGGACTTTTGATTCAAGTCTATTCTTGTTCCTTCTTGGATCTTGATTTTGGGAACTTGTCTATCTTTATTCCCATGTCTAGTTCATGATCTATTCAGCCTGTTGTAAATCAGTTTTATTGATTCATGCTGATATTATTATCAAGTTGTAATCTTCATGCCCGTGATGATGTTTTTTCCTCTGATCTTATTTTTATGCAAAATTCTAACTTCCCCTATTTATTTTCTTTTCATGAACCTTGGTCAATTTCGGACCTTGGCCTAAAATCGCGATTTGCGTGCGATATGTATACGGGGAAATTATGGGATTATTGCCTATATGAATATGATGTAATAATTGGCAACATGAAATTGGATATTATCAATGTATTTGCAAGTTTGGGCTTGATCTGTAAATTTTGGTATAATCTTGTTATGATAAAATTTGCATAAATGTTGTATACATGGAATTTGGCACATATTGGATCTATGTAATGTGACATGAAATTTGGTATATAACATGTATGTAATTTGGCATGTAAATTAAATCAAAAGACTTGGCTTGTGTTAATTAGGCACATGTAGAATTGGGAATTCGAACTTGAAAACAATTGTAAACTTGATAATTGGCATAAACATGTATTATGAACTTGGGCAACTGGCATGTATTGTAATAAAAAGATTATAGTTTGGGATAACTACATCACGAATCATGATTTGGGTTTATTTGGGCATGGAACTTGATACATGTAATTTTGGCTAGAACTTGATATGGGTAAAATCGGCATAAGCTTGGCATACTTGTATAGGCAAGAATTAGACAAATGTAAACCAACTAGAATTGGGTACATATATTAATGGGCATGTAATTTGGAATGTGGGCATATGTTTATTAACATGTAATTGTCATGTTTAACATAATCATGGTTAGTGACATTTAATTTGGTATAATTTACATTCCAAAAATTATAAACATGATTTAAAGGGAAGGTGGGCCATAATAGTAAATGTTGATTAATGTAAATTATGGACATAAAGATAATTGGAATATGTTTACATATTTGATTAGGGATAATTAATCCAAATACGGGGTGAAAATATTATGTATAATAATAAATGTCTATGACACGAGGTTGGACTCATTTATGGTATAAGTCTGCCAGGATCCGCCCGGCAAATCCAGCAACCATAAATGGTAGCCCAATGTGAGAGGTCATAGGCCCAAATTAAATGCGTGACAACTGTATGGACACGAGGTTAGGCCCGTTTGTGGTGTAAGACTGCCCGGACCCGCCCGGCAAATCCAGCAACCACAAAAGGGTGGCCTAATTTGAGAGGTCCTACAGGGGTGCAGTAGTAATAAATTAAACAATACTTAACCAAAGACAACATGTGGTGGGACATGGGGGTTAAGTGGGTGACATGTGGAAATACAAATAGTAATACTTAACCAACATAACATGGTAATTAGACCAATGGGTAGGGTTAAGTAAACTAAGAATGTTTAACCAAGGTAACGTGTTAATCAGACAAGTAGGTGGGGTTAAGAAAATAGAGAACACTTAACCAATATAACTCGTTAATTAGGTAAGTGGGTTGGGTTAAGTAAAGTGAAAACACTTAACTATTACAACGGGTTAATTAGAGAAGTGGTTGCGGTTAAGTAATAACACTTAACCAACATAACATGACAAGCGGTGGGGTTAAGTTAACTTGAATAAGTTGATAACACTTAACCATTATAATATGACTAGTGGATGGGGTTAAGTTAACATGCACTTAACCAACCTAATGTGACGTGTGGTAATATTAAGTAAACATAAGAGAGTAACACTTAACCACCAAACATGATAAATGGACGGGTTAAGTAATATGACTAGATTAATGACACTTAACCGATATGACATGAATGGGTGGGTTAAGAAAACCTGAATTTGATTTCTTGTGAATATACTTAACCAATTTGACACGGTGATCTGGTAGGGTTAAGTCATGAACCACTTGAATATACTTAACCAACTTGACACATGATGCGTAGGGCAAAGTCATGAACTTGAACAACAACACTTAGTCAATTTGACATGACATGTAGGCGGGTTAAGTCACGAACTTGAATGACAAAACTTAACCAACCTGTGGGGTATACGAATAGACCCTAGGAAAACCCTAGCAGCGGGACCCATTTCAGCAGTAACCCACATTAGGTATCAATCGGTACCCTAAGCTAGGCAGGGCGGAGCACGATTACTGGGTTGATTGTAAGCGGTCAAAAGTGACGGCAAGTGGTGCACAGTGTGTTTCTAACGGAGTGTGGGCATGCACGCAACTCCAGAGCAGAAAAACAGGGCACTGGAGGACACCAGTAGTATACTCTATGCATTCTAGAATTGTGTCGGGCAGCCACCATGGGACTGGATACACACCGTGGTGGGACCAGCATAGGTATCTACAATCATTGGGGGTCGTATGATACACGTAGGTGGCATAATCCCTAGGTTGGACCTAGGTGGCATAAACTCTAAAATCCGAGAAGCGTTCAATAGGTAGCATAATCCCTAGATTGGACCTAGGTCGCATAAATCCTGGTTGAATCTACGAAGCGCCGGATAGAAAAACCTAGATTAGATCTAGGTGATAAATAATAGATGTATACCTGAAAGCAACCACCATTTCGGGGATTGGGATCACGTTATCATATGATCATTTTATAGATCACTAGTTGGGACACTAGTTAGGTGGTGCAGGGAAAATAGATACCATTTTAATAATGAAGCTTAGAAATCTTGCGATGTTTTACTTGATAGAAACCTTGCGATGTGATACTTGGTAGGAACATTGTGATACTACCCTTGATAGGAATTATGGGACGTTATACTTGATTCATCGTGCCTGTAGCTTATCTTGCCATCATGCTTATGTTTACTTTCAGTTTATTCATACCATGTTATCTTTACCTGTTTTTATGCTGAAAGTCACTAGGACTTACTCAGTCTTTACGACTGACCTGTTTTGTTTCGCCTCTTTTTCTTCCTTTCCCCCACCCCCCTCCACTAGGTTCGCAGGGTGGGAATACAACTTAGTTCGGATGTGACCAAGCTCCAAGGCTCTTTCATGTACAGATTGGATTTCTCTTGGCTATGGCTTGCTTTGCTTTATTGGGGAATACTACAACTTATTTTTATGCTTCTTTGTTTTTGAGCAAGAAAGATATTTTAACTATGTAATTGGGTATTGGAAGTTGATGGGCTTTCATTGTAAACAATTATATTTAATAAATGATTTGAAGCACTTCCACTTTACTTTCCGCTGTTTTATATATGTCTGTCTTGTAATATTTCTGTTCCAGTACCCATAATGCTCCATTGAAGTTAACACATTCCCTTTGTTAGTGACCTTAGCGGATGTGGGGTGTTACATTTGGTATCAGAGCAGAAGGTTACCAGACTGGGCAAAACGTTTTCAAAACCTTCTGAAATTATTTTCAAAATGTTTACAAAGAAGCATTTTTCTATGCAAAGTTTTGTTTTACGAAAGGCATATTCCCAAAAGCCATACGCACTATATTTTGATTCTCTCCTTGAGTCTCTTCTCTCTTTCTTTTTCACCATAGTTTGTGGGAATACGACACATGTCGGAGGGCAAAGGAGTGCCCAACCTCCATCTGAAACCGTAGTAGTTTTACTTGCGACTAATCTTAATTCAAGCTTTGTAGGGTTGTCGTGCGATGGAGGTAGCTTTCGAGAAACTTGTCAACAAGCTATACAAGTATAGTAAGAACGAGGATAAAGAACACAAGCCTAAGGACGAGAAACTTGTTGACAATGCTTGATCCACGAAGGAGGAAAAGGTGAAAGGGAAGGGGCCAAAGTGAAAGAATAATAAAGCCCATGACAAGAGAAGTATCTTTAGTATGGTAAAAAGGGACATGTAGTTAAGTATTATAGGACAAGGATAAGGGCAAAGAACAAGATCGTCGAGAGGGAAATTGTTTTCACTACTAGCTTACCTAAGAGAGGTGGTAGCGTTTCTGATAAAGGTTCAGCTTTTCTTTTCTATCATCCCATTAGAACTTTGTTTTTTTGTACATCGCATCCTTTTAATTCTGCTTCGATAGTTGAGTCTCTGCACCTTAGTACTAGCGTAGTAGAGGATCCCATTTTTGTCTCAAATCCTGTTGGGGAATCTGCTCATTTATTCATGACTTGTTTGGATTTGAGAATGTATGTGCTAAGTGTTGAGTTTAGAAGTAATGCTTATGTTTTTGGGCTATGGGTTGATTCTAGGGATGGAGTGGTTATCCAGTAATGGTGTCATTCTCGATTATGAAAAGAGGGTAGTTAGACTCTTGACTTGCCTCGGTAATACCCTCGAAGTCTAGTGTAACCCTTAGGGTTCTGCCATGCTTAGTTACCTATAATCTCTTGACACGTTTATTGGTAATTTGTAATCCGTTCGAGTAGTGTTCGCCATTAAGGCGGATGGTTCATTTCGCTTACGCATAAGTTACAGAAATCACCTTAGTAAGTACATTTGGCAACATGGTTGGTATTTGTTTTTTTTCAAGATATAGTCCTTCTGCGTGGAATACCTTATAACAAGTAAACGAGATCCAGGATTCACTAGTGAATTTTGGAGAGCTGGCATGAAACCATGAGTACGCAGTTATGTTTGAACCGAGTATACTAGAAACAAAAGAATAATTGAAAGTGGAACGAGAGGCGACAGTGAAATGAGTTCCAACTCATATTTTGGAAATAGGAATTAAGAAGCTACGAAATTGTGAAGTTAAAGACGGTCAAAGCACAATTGAGTTAAGCTCAAGGAAATGCGGCTTAGAAGATTGAAGACTAGATACGCATATCATATCTCTTTTTAAGAGTATATCCTTGATCCCTCTTTTCTTGTAGAGCTTACTTGCATGCTATCTTTTAAGTATATCCTCTCGGTCCTATTCTCAATCCTATTTCTATTGCGAACCCCATAGGGAGTATGACTCATCCGTTAGTAATACATGTTGGGGCTTGAGGGTGTCCGTTGGTTTGACTAAACTTTTTGTGTTTTATAGGATACGGGTTTGTTTTAGGAAGGGATTTCCTTATGACCAAAAAAAGGAGTCCATCTTGCTTAGCTTCCTAGAATCATATATATATATTGGTTAGGTTGAGTAATTCTTTGGATGTCAGCCTGATGTTGATTCCGGTCTTCGGGGTTGGTGCTTAGGGAGTTCTTCCCCTAATCAGTATATATATGACGTAGATTTATAGTTCTGACATTGCCTAATGGGCACAAATGTTTACTTGCTTCTATCATTGGACTATACCTTTAGGTAGGAACAATTGGGTGCAAACATGTGTTTGAGACATGTTATGATTGATGGTTGCAAGTGGCTGCAAGTGGTTGCTAATGGTTGCTCATGGACGCATTTACACATTAGGCACTAGATCGGCTCAGTCACCTTTCATATTGCATATGCATGAGTGTTTTTACTTGTTTATGGATGAATTTGAATGTGTTATCATGTGGATGTCGCATATGGATGGATGTTTATGCACGCATATAGTGTTTATGTGACTAGGACTATTTACATACATGTTAGACTCATGGCACTAAACATATTTTGCATTAAGAAGATCAATCAGGCTTGATCATTTGCATTAGACAAGGAATATATACACACCTTCTTGCATATGTTCATACAGCATTAGAAATCTCTTAAGGATAATGAATGCCTGTGATTGATGATTGAGTAGATGGATGATTGGATGGTAGGACACATTCTTCTTAACCTAAAGATTTCGGGGATGAAATCCTTTAAGGAGGGGAGAATGTAACAACCCGAATTTTAATTACATATGAAAATCAGAAAACCAGGTATAATTAATTTGTAAAATCAGAATTATGGAAACGGGTTGTGCCGTTACGTTCGTCTCAGAATTCAACATGAAATCGAGTCCGAGTTTTCGAAAATCGGAGTTCGTATGACCAAGTTATGACCTCCAGAAGTAAAAATAATAATATAAGGGTAGGTCGACTGGGTAGTCGACTATGTAGTCAACCTTCCCAGGACCAGGTCGACTACATAGTCGACCATGTAGTCAACCCCCCCTGTTTTTCCAGTTTTGGTCAGGTCGAGCCTGGTTCGGCCTGGACTAGTTCCTGGTGCGATTTTCGAGCCTGAGACGAAATTTGAGGGTTCAGATCAGTTCTAGGGTTTATCTAAGGGCATAAACTAGTTCCTACACCTTTATAAACATCCTAAGGCCTAACCTAAATCACAACAAATAATTCTTACACTGCTATGCTGCTGAAATCCCTCTGGTCATAGCCGCCGCTTCTAATCTTCTTCCTAAGCTTTCATACGCATCCAATGCAATGATGAAGATTTCTACAACGATTCAAGACACTAAGTCAGCAATGCTACAATGTTCTACGACAAATTTCAGTTCTTAATTCGCTAGCCATACTCTGTAAGTTCTAGTTATTTTCAGATCTAAACATTTAAATTTAATATGGACATGTGACGAAGTAAAATTGGACTTTTGATTCAAGTCAATTCTTGTTCCTTCTTGGATCTTGATTTTGGGAACTTGTCTATCTTTATTCCCATGTCTAGTTCATGATCTATTCAGCCTATTGTAAATCAGTTTTATTGATTCATGCTGATATTATTATCAATTTGTAATCTTTATGCCTGTGATGATGTTTTTCACTCTGATCTTATTTTTATGCAAAATTCTACCTTCCCCTATTTATTTTCTTTTCATGAACCTTGGTCAATTTCGGACCTTGGCCTAAAATCGCGATTTGCGTACAATATGTATACGGGGAAAATATGGGATTATTGCCTATATGAATATGATGTAATAATTTGCAACATGAAATTGGATATTATCATTGTATTTGCAAGTTTGGGCTTGATCTGTAAATTTTGGTATAATCTTGTTATGATAAAATTTGCATAAATATTGTATACATGGAATTTGGCACATATTGGATCTATGTAATGTAACATGAAATTTGGTATATAACATGTATGTAATTTGGCATGTAAATTAAATCAAAAGATTTGGCTTGTGTTAATTAGGCACATGTAGAATTAGGAATTCGAACATGAAAGCAATTGTAAACTTGATAATTGGCATAAACATGAATTATGAACATGGGCAACTGGCATGTATTGTAATAAAAAGATTATAGTTTGGGATAACTACATCATGAATCATGATTTGGGTTTATTTGGGCATGGAACTTGATACATGTAATTTTGGCTAGAACTTGATATGGGTAAAATCGGCATAAGCTTGGCATACATGTAAATAGGCAAGAATTAGACATATGTAAACCAACTAGAATTGGGTACATATATTAATGGGCATGTAATTTGGAATGTGGGCATATGTTTATTAACATGTAATTGTCATGTTTAACATAATCATGGTTAGTGACATTTAATTTGGTATAATTTACATACCAAAAATTATAAACATGATTTAAAGGGAAGGTGGGCCATAATAGTAAATGTTGATTAATGTAAATTATGGACATAAAGATAATCGGAATATGTTGACATATTTGATTAGGGATAATTAATCCAAATATGGGGTGAAAATATTATGTATAATAATAAATGTCAATGACACGAGGTTGGACTCATTTATGGTATAAGACTGCCCGGACCCGCCCGGCAAATCCAGCAACCATAAATGGTAGCCCAATGTGAGAGGTAATAGGCCCAAATTAAATGCGTGACAACTGTATGGACACAAGGTTAGGCCCGTTTGTGGTGTAAGACTGCCCGGACCCGTCCGGCAAATCCTGCAACCACAAAAGGGTGGCCTAATGTGAGAGGTCCTACAGGGGTGCGGTAGTAATAAATTAAGTAACACTTAAAGAAAGACACCATGTGGTGGGACATGGGGGTTAAGTGGGTGACATGTGGGTGACATGTGGAAATACGAATAGTAATACTTAACCAACATAACATGGTAATTAGACCAGTGGGTAGGGTTAAGTAAACTAAGAATGTTTAACCAAGGTAACATGTTAATTAGACAAGTAGGTCGGGTTTAGCAAATAGAGAACACTTAACCAATATAACACGTTACTTAGGTAAGTGGGTTGGGTTAAGTAAAGTGAGTAACTAATACAACGGGTTAATTAGACAAGTGGTTGCGGTTAAGTAATAACACTTAACCAACATAACATAACAAGACAAGCGGTGGGGTTAAGTTAACTTGAATAAGTTGATAACACTTAACCATTATAATATGACTAGTGTATGGAGTTAAGTTAACATGCACTTAACCAACTTAACGTGACACGTGGTAAGATTAAGTAAACATAAGAGAGTAACACTTAACCACCATAACATGATAAATGGACGGGTTAAGTAATATGACTAGATTAATGACATTTAACCGATATGACATGAATGGGTGGGTTAAGAAAACCTGAATTTTATTTCTTGTGAATATACTTAACCAATTTGACACGGTGATCTAGTAGGGTTAAGTCATGAACCGCTTGAATATATTAACCAACTTGACACATGATTCGTAGGGCTAAGCCATGAACTTGAATGACAACACTTAGTCAATTTGACATGACACGTAGGCGGGTTAAGTCACGAACTTGAATGACAACACTTGACCAACCTGTGGGGTATACGAATAGACCCTAGGAAAACCCTAGTAGCGGGACACGTTTTAGCAGTAACCCACATTAGGTATCAATCGGTGCCCTGAGCTAGGCAGGGCGAGGCACCATTACAGGGCCGACTGTAAGCAGTCAAAGCGACGGTAGGTGGTGCACAGTGTGTGTAACAACTCGTATTTCGATAACATGTTAAAACGAGAATCAAGGCAGAATTTAATTTTAAATTCTAAATCAACTAAAACAGGCTATGCCATTGCGTTCGTCTCGGAAAAATACGCGAAATAGAGTCCGAGTTTTCGAGAATCGTAGTCCGTATGACCCGTTAAAGGCCCAAAGAAGATTTCTGGGAATTTGAATTTCGGAAACAGTTTTGGAAATCAGATCTGGGGCTAGGAGGGAAGTTTCCCCGCCTAGGCCATGTCGACAGGGCTGTCGACAGGCCTGTCGACTTGGGCCCAGACCAAGTCGACAGCCCTGTCGACTTGCCTGTCGACAGGGGGTGGCCGGGGCAAGCTGCCTGGCGCACCTGCTTGTCTCACCTGGTCTTGTTCTTGGGCTGGTTCTGGAAGCTTCCGAGATCTGATGGTCCTAATCTATCCTAGGGTTAATCTAAGGGCCTAAAACACTCCTAATCTCTATAAAAAGACCCTAAACCTAACCTAAATCCCTAAAAATCAAACCTAGCAACTAAGTGCTGCCAAAATCAATTTTGATCATGGCCTCCATCTCCAATCCCTAGAGCCTATGCATTCAAATCGGGTTCAAATCAAAAGGTGCAAGCTTGCTACACCAAATAGAGGCCAAATCAACATTGCTATGCGAGTTTCATGAAGGTTCTTCTTCAAAGGAGCCACCTTTCTTCGTCAAGATGATGCATGACCCCTTTTCTAAGCCTTGCCTATGTAAGTTCCAGCTACTTTTGGATCAAAACGGTATTTTTAATGTTGACATGGGATAAAATGAGATAAAACATAAGTATGCATGTATGTGAACCTAACTTTGTCCCTTTTTTATGATCTATGACCTTAGACTAAGATGTAGCAACTTAATCATGTCACTCATGTTATGTTTAGCCTAGTTTATCTTGCAAGTTGGGATCTTTATGCATGAAATGCTAGCATGAACCTTTAGGAACCACTTTACTTGTGAAACATTGGCTAAGACAAGATTTTGGGGCTTATGCATGTTTATGAACCCAAACCCCTTATGCTAACATGCAAGTTTGTGGCCAAATCCTTTATGAGATTATGCATGCTCGTGGCCAATCCCCTCTTTTAAGTTGTGCATGTTTATGGCCAAACCCTTTTTGATAATGTGCATGTTTGTGGCCAAAATACCTTATGACACTATGCATGTTTATGGCCAATCCCTTTATGATGTTATGCATGTGGAAGCCAAGCCCTTTTTGGCATCATGCATGTTTTGAGACCAATATGTGACATAGTATCCTTACTATGTTGACTCGCTTTGCTTGCGTTGGGAAAACACGATTTTGGATAGTTAGATAAACATGAACATGTCGCAAAATCTTAACTTGAATATGACATGTGTTTATACTTGAAAATATGACTTGAAAGATAACATGGAAGATGACATGTAAGTATGCATAAAAACATGAGCTTGGGAATTTACCTATTAAGTTAGGTCTACCCTTTGGGAATTTACCTATTAAGTTAGGTCTACCCAAATGCTCGAAAACTTGTAACATGTTTTGGAAACATGATGAACTTAGATAATATAAGTATGGCCAACTCGAGGTTGGGTTGAGTTTGCAACGTAAAACTACCCGGAATCGACCGGCCTAACTAGTAGTTGCAAACAATAGGACCCAATGTGAGAAGTTGGTCATGTCGCGCTTAAGACCCGAGGTTAGACTAAGTTGTGGTGTAAATCTACCCGGACCCGCCCGGCTTAACTAGTAACCACAACAAGGTCTAATGTGAGAGGTTGAGGGTGCATTAATTAAATTAATGCCACATAATAGGGTTAAGTTAATTTGATTAATGAGGCTTAACCAAATATGATATGGACAAATGGGTTAAGTAATTTGATTAGGCTAATGATACTTAACAAAACATGATAAGCTTGGGTAGGTTAAGTAACTTGATTTGCCTAATGACACTTGACCATTTTTATATGACTAGTGTACGGGATTAAGTTAACCAACACTTAATCAATCCAACACGATAACGTGATAAGGTTAAGTAAATTTTCTTAATGACACTTAACCGTATAATACAGTTAATGGATGGGGTTAAGATTAGGCTTAGCTAATCTAAACATGGTAATCGGATGGGGTTAAGTTAGCCTAGACTTAATTAATCCAACTTGGTAATTTAATGGGGTTAAGGTAAACACTTAACTAATTTAACACGATGATTTGATGAGGTTAAGTGACCTATACTTAACCAATCTAACTCGTTAATTTGATGAGGTTAAGTTAATCTATACTTAACCAATCTAACGTGAAAACATGATAAGGCTAAGTCACGAATCACTTGAATACGCTTGACCAATTTGATGACAAGTTCAAGTTAATTTATATAATTAACCAATCTAAAATGATAACTAGACGAGGTTAAGTTATGGATTGCTTAATATACTTAGCCAACTTGACACATGGTTTGTAGGGTTAAGTCTTGGACTTGGATACTTAGCCAATTTTGACATGGTTTGTAGACGGGCTAAGTTATGAACTTAAGTGACACTTAACCCATTAGATAAACCCTAATTCAGAGGATTAGGTAAATAACCATAGTTAATAAGGATTATGGAAATAAGGCTAAGTGGTAAACCTTAGTTAAGGGAAACTAAATAATAATTCTTAGTCAAGGAAATTTGGACCATTTCTTAGATAAATTAGTAACCCGATACGTTAGGTCAACGTTTAAGTATGCGTATAGGAGCAGGCTATCTGATTTAGATAAAGGCTCCAACGAACTGGGTAACGAAGCAGCGGCTTCGGGGAACGTGAGGATATTCTTGGGATCCCACTGTGAGATGCCAGGTCATTATACTAGGCTCACGAGAGGTTGAGGTCTACGGTAGAAGAACCAAGAATATGCCTTGGTTGCTATGCGAGCGACCTAAAGACTGGGGTGGATAGCAGTGAGTTGACGAATACATAAGGTGCCCGAGATAGCAAGTTCGTCGATCATCTACCATCTTGAGTCAAGCGTGTACGTACGGAAAGGCAGGGAACACCCAACAAACCATGATTTGCTATATAATTATGGGTGAGGTAGGCCGTAGGATGTGGGCTGGCCGGAGTGTAGTTCTCATGCAAGATTTTCTCTTGTGTTGCCTTTCACTAGTTGAGGGAGGGGTCTCGTGGGACCATAGCCACGTGTAGAAAAGCAGACCTTAGTATCTGCATCGGCAGATAAATCTAAAGCTCCCGACCGAGTCCTGTATTTCTTGGTTTGCCCTGTGACAGGACTCGGGTGGCACGATGTGATACATGTGCATACAGTAATAGAAAAACGATTCACAATGAATGCGTGGGAAAAGGGCGCGGTCGAGGGTTAGCGTAATCCCTAGTGGCCTAGGTGGTTTAACCCAAACCGAAATACGAAAGCGTGCAATAGGTAAGCGTAATCCCTAGTGGTGCTAGGTGGCGTAAGTCCTAGTAGTTCAAACGATGATTCATATGAAAGAGCCTAGCTAGAACAAGGGTGACAGTCCAAACGATTCCAAGGATAATACGACATGAGGAAGCCCGTACGAGGTACGGCAAAGGACTGAACTTATATACATGGAAAGAAACCTATGATTTGAGTAACCTATATATGCGATATATTAGGTTGACATGGACCATTACACGACCTTGAGCAAGGGACGTTCATGGTTAACACATGACGCGGGTAGGGATACTAGTACGAGAGGTGCAGAGCAAATATACATGTTAAAACTAGGAAGAATATACATAATAGATACCGTGGGATGTTAGACGGGGTAGATACCTTGGGATAATGTACTCGATAGAAATCTGACGATGTGATACCTTGACTTATCATAACACCGTAATATTTCATGATACCTTAGTTTACCTTGCCGCAGTAGTTTAACCGGCTACTCTGGTTTATCTATCTTGTAGTTATCCTTATGTTTACTTTCAGTTTATGCATGTCACGTTACCTTTACCTGTTTTTATACTGGAAGTAGATAGGACTTACTCAGTCTTTTTGACTGACCCGTTTTGTTTCGCCTCTTTTCTTCCGTTCCCCCCCCAGGTTTCAGGGAGGAAACAATGCTATTTAGTTCGGACTTCTTCTGCTTGAAGGTCATCATGGATGGCTTGGACTTCTCTTGGCTATGGCTACTTTACTGTTTTACTCGGGGAATAATTTATGAAAAAGTGTTTATGCTTCTTTACTATTGCAAGACAGGTTTTGATGTACTCTGATGTAAAAGGCTTTAGACCTTATTTATTCATGTTATGAAAGTTTGACTTTACTTCCGCTATTAATTTATATATATATATGTTCTGTCTTGTGATATTTCTGTGCATGTTTACCAATAATGCCCCTCTAAAGCTAGTGCATTCCTTTGCGAGTGACCCTAGCGGAGGCGGGGTGTTACATTTGGTATCAGAGCAGAAGGTTACCAGGCTGGGCAAAAGTTTTTAAAGACCTTCTGAAAATCATTTGAAAAACCGTTTACAAAGAAGCATTTTTCCAAGAAAATTTTCTTTTAAAAAGAAAAAGGCTATTCCCCAAAGGCCATTAGCATTATCCTTGTTTCCTTGATTGAATCTCTTTTCCTTTCTTTCCTCCATCTGTAGTCACAGTGGTTTTGACTGCGACTAGTCTTTCTAGCTACGTAAGTGTTTCCCGTACGATGGAGGTGGTTCTCGAGAGACCGTTGCAGAGTTATGCATGAAAGGATAGTAAGAACAAGGATAAAGGATACGAGCTCAGGGATAAGCAACATGTTGGTATGGCTGAGTCCTAAAAGGGGGAGAAAGATGAACAATGAAACCCATGACGAGAGAGTACCTTTGGCATGGTGAAACGGGACGGATAGTTAAGTATCATGGAACAAGGACAAGATCATTCGGAGGGCAATAGTATGCTCTCATTTCTAGGGTACCCCAGAGGGAGGGTAACGATCTTGTTAAAGGTTTAGCTTTTCTTCTCTATCATCCTGTCGGGACTTTGTTTTGATCACCGCATCTTTTAAGTCCGCTTCGATAGTTGAGTCTCTGCACCTTAGTACTAGCGTATTAGAGGATCCCGTTTTTGTCCCAAGTCCTATTGGAAGATCGGTCCATTCATTCATGACTTGTTTGGATTTGAGAATGTCTATGCCGAGTATTGAGCTTGGAAATAATGCTTATGTTTATAAGCTATGGGTGGATTCTAGGGATGAAGTGGTTGTTCAGTAGGGGGTGCCACTCTCGGTTTTGATAGGAGGGTAGTTAAACCTTTTGACTAGCCTTGGTAATACCCTCGAAGTATCGTGTAACCCTTTTTAGGTTCTAACATGACTAGTTACTTGGAATCCCTTGATGCCTTTATTGGAAATTTGAAGCCCGATCGAGTGGTGTTCGCCGATAAGACGGATGGTTTATTTCACTTATGCATGGGTTATAGAAATCACCCTAGTAAGTGCGCTTGGTAACCTGGTTGACATCTGTTTACCTTCAAGAGAAAGTTCTTCTACATGGAATACCTTATAGTATATAAACGAGATCCAAGATTCACTAGTGAATTTTGGAAAGCTTGCATGAGATCATGAGTGCACAGTCCTGTTTTCGCGAAGTATTCTAGAAGGAAAGAATAAGTGAAAGTGAAACGAGAGGCGATAGTGAAATGAATTTCAATCGCACCTTGGAAATAGGAATCAAGGAGCTATGAAATCATGAAGTCAAAGGCAGTCAAGGCACGATGGAACTAAGCTCAAGGTAATGCGACTCAGGAGACTGAAGACTAAATACGTGCATGATATCTCTTTTGGGAATATATCCTTGATCCCTGTTTTCTGTTGAGCTTGCTTGTAGGCTATCTTTTATGGATATCCTCTCGGACCTGTCTCTGTTACAAATCCTGTACGGAGTTTGTTTTGTTTATCTTCTGGACCCTGTTTCAGGGAATCTTAGGTAGAACCCTATGGATGTAAACATGTATTTGAAACATGTTATGGTTGATATGGTTGCAAGTGGTTGCTCGTGGATGCGCGAATTTACATTAGATATTAGCTCGACTCGGTCACATTTCATATTGCATATGCACGAGTATTTATACTTGTTTATGGATGAAATTGAATGTGTTACCATGTGGACGTTGCATATGGATGAATGTTTGTGCACGCATATAGTATCTATATGACTAGGACTATTTGCATACATGTTGGATTCATGGCACTATACATATTTTGCATTAGAAAGATTATTCAGGCCTGATCATTAGCATTAGCTAAGGGACATGTACACACACGTTTTGCATACATTCGTAAAGCATTAGGAGTCGTTTAAGGACAATGTTTGCTTGTGGATGATGGTTTGAGTAGATGGATGATGGATGGAAGGATATGTTCTTCCTAACTTTGAGATTTCGGGGACGAAATCCTAAAAAGTGGGGAGAATGTAACAACTCGTATTTCGATAACATGTTAAAACGAGAATCAAGGCAGAATTTAATTTTAAATTCTAAATCAACTAAAACGGGCTATGCCATTGCGTTCGTCTTGGAAAAATACGCGAAATAGAGTCCGAGTTTTCGAGAATCGGAGTCCGTTTGACCCGTTAAAGGCCCAAAGAAGATTTCTGGGAATTTGAATTTCGGAAACAGTTCTGGAAATCAGATCTGGGGCTAGGCGGGAAGTTTCCCCGCCTAGGCCATGTCGACAGGGCTGTCGACAGGCCTGTCGACTTGGGCCCAGACCAAGTCGACAGCCCTGTCGACTTGCCTGTCGACAGGGGGTGGCCGGGGCAAGCTGCCTGGCGCACCTGCTTGTCTCACCTAGTCTTGTTCTTGGGCTGGTTCTGGAAGCTTCCGAGATCTGATGGTCCTAATCTATCCTAGGGTTAATCTAAGGGCCTAAAACACTCCTAATCTCTATAAAAAGACCCTAAACCTAACCTAAATCCCTAAAAATCAAACCTAGCAACTAAGTGCTGCCAAAATCAATTTTGATCATGGCCTCCATCTCCAATCCCTAGAGCCTACGCATTCAAATCGGGTTCAAATCAAAAGGTGCAAGCTTGCTACACCAAATAGAGGCCAAATCAACATTGCTATGCGAGTTTCATGAAGGTTCTTCTTCAAAGGAGCCACCTTTCTTCGTCAAGATGATGCATGACCCCTTTTCTAAGCCTTGCCTATGTAAGTTCCAGCTACTTTTGGATCAAAACGGTATTTTTAATGTTGACATGGGATAAAATGAGATAAAACATAAGTATGCATGTATGTGAACCTAACTTTGTCCCTTTTTTATGATCTATGACCTTAGACTAAGATGTAGCAACTTAATCATGTCACTCATGTTATGTTTAGCCTAGTTTATCTTGCAAGTTGGGATCTTTATGCATGAAATGCTAGCATGAACCTTTAGGAACCACTTTACTTGTGAAACATTGGCTAAGACAAGATTTTGGGGCTTATGCATGTTTATGAACCCAAACCCCTTATGCTAACATGCAAGTTTGTGGCCAAATCCTTTATGAGATTATGCATGCTCGTGGCCAATCCCCTCTTTTAAGTTGTGCATGTTTATGGCCAAACCCTTTTTGATAATGTGCATGTTTGTGGCCAAAATACCTTATGACACTATGCATGTTTATGGCCAATCCCTTTATGATGTTATGCATGTGGAAGCCAAGTCCTTTTTGGCATCATGCATGTTTTGAGACCAATATGTGACATAGTATCCTTACTATGTTGAATCGCTTTGCTTGCGTTGGGAAAACACGATTTTGGGTAGTTAGATAAACATGAACATGTCGCAAAATCTTAACTTGAATATGACATGTGTTTATACTTGAAAATATGACTTGAAAGATAACATGGAAGATGACATGTAAGTATGCATAAAAACATGAGCTTGGGAATTTACCTATTAAGTTAGGTCTACCCTTTGGGAATTTACCTATTAAGTTAGGTCTACCCAAATGCTCGAAAACTTGTAACATGTTTTGGAAACATGATGAACTTAGATAATATAAGTATGGCCAACTCGAGGTTGGGTTGAGTTTGCAACGTAAAACTACCCGGAATCGACCGGCCTAACTAGTAGTTGCAAACAATAGGACCCAATGTGAGAAGTTGGTCATGTCGCGCTTAAGACCCGAGGTTAGACTAAGTTGTGGTGTAAATCTACCCGGACCCGCCCGGCTTAACTAGTAACCACAACAAGGTCTAATGTGAGAGGTTGAGGGTGCATTAATTAAATTAATGCCACATAATAGGGTTAAGTTAATTTGATTAATGAGGCTTAACCAAATATGATATGGACAAATGGGTTAAGTAATTTGATTAGGCTAATGATACTTAACAAAACATGATAAGCTTGGGTAGGTTAAGTAACTTGATTTGCCTAATGACACTTGACCATTTTTATATGACTAGTGTACGGGATTAAGTTAACCAACACTTAATCAATCCAACACGATAACGTGATAAGGTTAAGTAAATTTTCTTAATGACACTTAACCGTATAATACAGTTAATGGATGGGGTTAAGATTAGGCTTAGCTAATCTAAACATGGTAATCGGATGGGGTTAAGTTAGCCTAGACTTAATTAATCCAACTTGGTAATTTAATGGGGTTAAGGTAAACACTTAACTAATTTAACACGATGATTTGATGAGGTTAAGTGACCTATACTTAACCAATCTAACTCGTTAATTTGATGAGGTTAAGTTAATCTATACTTAACCAATCTAACGTGAAAACATGATAAGGCTAAGTCACGAATCACTTGAATACGCTTGACCAATTTGATGACAAGTTCAAGTTAATTTATATAATTAACCATTCTAAAATGATAAATAGACGAGGTTAAGTTATGGATTGCTTAATATACTTAGCCAACTTGACACATGGTTTGTAGGGTTAAGTCTTGGACTTGGATACTTAGCCAATTTTGACATGGTTTGTAGACGGGCTAAGTTATGAACTTAAGTGACACTTAACCCATTAGATAAACCCTAATTCAGAGGATTAGGTAAATAACCATAGTTAACAAGGATTATGGAAATAAGGCTAAGTGGTAAACCTTAGTTAAGGGAAACTAAGTAATAATTCTTAGTCAAGGAAATTTGGACCATTTCTTAGATAAATTAGTAACCCGATACGTTAGGTCAACGTTTAAGTATGCGTATAGGAGCAGGCTATCTGATTTAGATAAAGGCTCCAACGAACTGGGTAACGAAGCAGCGGCTTCGGGGAACGTGAGGATATTCTTGGGATCCCTCTTTGAGCTGCCAGGTCATTATACTAGGCTCACGAGAGGTTGAGGTCTGCGGTAGAAGAACCAAGAATATGCCTTGGTTGCTATGCGAGCGACCTAAAGACTGGGGTGGATAGCAGTGAGTCGATGTAACACCCCACCTCCGCCAGGGTGGCTCTTGCAAGCAACTCTGACTTTGGTGGGGCGTTTTAAAACAAGGTAAATATGCATGATGATATAGCAAGGCAGGACATGACACATATATATATATAAAGAAACAGAGTAAGTAGATAAAACAGCGGAAGATTTTTAAACCATTTCAAAACACAAGTCTGGTACATCAAAAATGTCAATTACCCAAATTAACAAGTCTAGTACATAAAATAACATCATCTGAAACTGAAAAGGAAAAACATAAAAGTAGCTATCCCCAAAGTGGAAAAACCATAGCGAGCTCAAGTCCAAAGCATACATGAGCTATCCAAGAAAGCAGCTAAGATCCAAGCTAGGCTCCTGTATTCCCTCCCTGAGAACCTGGGGGGGGGGGGAACGGAAGAAAAGAGGCGAAAGAAAACAGGTCAGTCAAAAAGACTGAGTAAGCCCTGCTACGATCAGTCTATAAACTAATAAAGTTAACATCATGATGGAAACTGAGATGATCATAGATAACAACATACTGGCATGATAAATTAACTACAAGATAGATAGAGGTGTCATCGCATAAACAAGGTTAAGTTTTGCACCACGGTGTACTAGCAAACCAACATAACAGGTATTGATCCCTTGGCCCAAGCTTTGACCCAATAACATGAAGTGACCTTAATATAAGGTCCAACCAAACGGTCTAGTCGATCGGCTCCCTATAAGCCTAACGCGTCAAGTGTTGGTGTCCATACGGCCCACATATGGATGTAGTCAGACTGTGCTGGGTCCACCTTCGGGTGTATCAAGCCCTCGGGTGTCAACCCCAGACACTGAAGCAATAATGCACAGTCTAAACCTACTGGTACACGTGCCTCGAGTTTGTCCAATACCGGACTACGTGCACGTCCGTAGCCCGCCTGGACCCGCACCGCTGTACCACTCGGCCATCGCTTTGGTCGCTTACATCCGTCCAGTAATCGTGCCCCGCCCTAGCCTAGCCTCTAGGGTTGTGATGATACCAAACTGGGATTACTGCTGGAACAAACCCCGTTGCTAGGGTTTCCTAAGAGGGTTAAGTGCGATTTAACCCTTCACTAATCATGGATTAAATTGGTTAAGTGTAACCGACAGTTCACAACTTAACCCCATTTCAATCCCTCGAACCCCCAAATGGATTAAATTGGTTAAGTGTAACCAACAGTTCACACTTAACCCCATTTCAATCCCTCGAACCCCCGAATGGATTAAATTGGTTAAGTGTAACCAACAGTTCACAACTTAACCCCATTTCAATCCCTGGAATCCCCAAATTGGTTAAGTATTAGTGGACCCTGACTTAACCCTAATCATGAGGCATTAATTAATTTAATGCACCTTAACCTCTCACATTAGACCTTGTTGTGGTTACTAGTTAGGCCGGGCGGGTCCGGGTAGCTTTACACCACAACTTGGTCTAACCTCGGGTCTTGGCACCACATGACCAACTGCTCACATTGGGTCCTATTGTTTGTAGCCACTAGTTAAGCCGGTCGGTTCCGGGTAGAATTACGCTACAAACTCAACCCAACCTCGAGTTGGCCACACTTATGTTTTCTAAGTGTCATGTCCACTTTATTTCAAAACATAGTTACAAGTCAACAAATACTTGGGTAGACCTAACTTAATAGGTAAATTCCCAAGGGGTAGACCTAACTTAATAGGTAAATTCCCAATCTTATATTTTCATGTATTTTAAGTTTACCCAAACCCCCCAACGTCATTCTATCGCTTACATATTCGTAATAACGCATAAAGGATAGGAAGAGGGAACTTGGCACAACGTACATGATGAACTTGCATATCACAACAAACATGCATAACATGTTAGACTTGCATAACTTAGCATAGTGAACTTGCATATTACCATAAACACGCATAACATGTTAAACTTGCATAACTTAGCATAGTGAACTTGCATATTACCATAAACATGCATAACATGTTAAACTTGCCTAACATGGCATAGGGAACTTGCATAAACATGCATAACTTGTCAAACGTGCACAACATGTCATTGTGAACTTGCATAAGCATGCATAACTTATTAAACATGCATAACATGGCATAGTGAACTTGCATAAACATGCATAACTCATTTAACTTGCAAATCATGGCTTAGTGAACTTGCATAAACATGCATAACTTATTAAACTTGCAAATCATGGCTTAGTGAACTTGCATAAACATGCATAACTCATTTAACTTGCAAATCATGGCATAGTGAACTTGCATAAACATGCATAACTCATTTAACTTGCAAATCATGACATAGTGAACTTGCATAAACATGCATAACTCATTTAACTTGCAAATCATGGCATAGTGAACTCGCATAAACATGCATAACTCAATAAACTTGCAAAAATCCCAACTTTCATCACATATTAACTTTAGAGTTTCTAAAATGAAGGTAAGAGGGCTTACAATGCTTATGCGGACTCAAATAAGTATAGCAAATGTAAGAAACCCCTTATGCAACAAAATAAAACCCCAAAATGCAAGCAAACTTGATCAAGACTCCTCCTTTATGATGACAATGGAGAAACAAGACTTTAATGCAAGCTAAGGAGGATCATACAAGCCTAAATACACTTGTATGCATGGAAATCTCTTTGGGATTTGTTTAGGAATTGTATGAAGAGAGTGGAGGCCATGAGAGTTTTGATTTTGGCATAGTTTAGTTGCTAGATTGAATAATGAGTGATTTAGGGTAGGTTAGGGTCTTATTTATAGATTAGGCTAGTGATTTAGACCATAGGATTAACCCTAGGTTGAATTAGGTCCATCAGATTTCGGAATTCTCCAGAACCAAGCCACAAGACCAAGCCCAAATCAAAATGGTGCGCCAGGCAAGACTGCCTGGCCACCCCCTGTCGACAGGGCAGTCGACACCCTGGGGACCCTGTCGACATGCAGGTCCTGGCGGGATTTTTCCCGCCTGCGCCAGTTTGCCCTAGCCCTTGTTTTTATTTTCAAATTTTAGATCTGTTTTTGCTTAGGAATTTTCTGAAAACTTCAATGGGCCTTAACTGGGTCATACGGACTCCGATTTTCGAAAACTCGGACTCTATTTCGCGTATTTTTCCGAGACGAACGCAATGGCGGAGCCCGTTTCCCTTGATTCACATTTTATAATTAAATTCTGCCTCAATTTATGTTATAACAGGTTATTGAAAATACGGGTTGTTACATTCTCCCCTCCTTAAAGGATTTCGTCCCCGAAATCTTCAAGTTAGGAAGAACGTATCCTACCATCCAATCATCCATCTACTCAAAGCATCATCCACGAGCAATCATTGTCCTTACAAGATTCTAAATGCTGGATGAACATATGCAGAGGTGTGTGTATATGTACTTATCTAATGCAAATATCACCAATGCGAATTATGTTAGTGAAATGAATCCATATGTATGCAATTCCTAACATAATGTATATCATCTATATGTGTGCACATAACATACACCCATATGCAACATCAATGTGATAACACACAATTTTCATCCATGAATAAGCATAAACGCTCATGCATATGCAATATGAGGAGTGTGCGAGCCGATCTAGTGCCTAATCGTGTATAATGCATCCACGAGCAACCACTTGCAAACACTTGCAACCACTTGCAACCATCAAACATAACATGTTTCAAATACATGTTTCATCCAAAGGGTCTCTACCTAAGGATCTCATGATAAGATAAACTAGATAAACCAGGTAAACATGGACAGAGAGATATGCTAAAAAGAGATCTTTAGAAGATAAACTCCTTTTTGGATCACAAGAAATCCATTCAAACTCTGACATATAGTACTAACCGATGAGTCATATCCCCCTTATGGAGTTTACAACAGAAATAAGATCGAGAACGGCACCGAGAGGATATATATACAAAAGATAACTTGCAAGCAAGCTCCACAGGAAAACAAGGATCAAGGATGCACTCTTACAAAGAGATATGATGCGTGCATCTAGTCTTCACTCTTCTTAGTCACGTTTCCTTGAGCTTAACTCCACTGTGCTTTGAACGTCTTTTACTTCATGATTTCTTGGCTTCCTAACTCCTATTTTCCCAAATTCGAGTTGGAACTCATTTCATTATCACCTCTCGTCGTCCCTTTCTACTTATTCTTTTTCCTGTATACCAGGCTCATACCTAACTGTAACCTCATGATTTCATGCAAGCTCTCCAAAATTCACTAGTGAATCCTGGATCTCGTCTACTTACTATAAAGTATTTCACGCAGCAGAACTTTTCTTGGAAATACCAATCTACGTTGCCAGTTGCCCTTATAAACGTGATTTTCTATAACTCATGCTTAATCGAAATGAACCATCCGCCTATGAGTGATAGGCCATACCTAGATTCAGTTGCCTACCCACGGCCAACTCCTTGAGGGTAAACCGTTGCTAACCATGATGCAGTCCTCTCGCTCTTCACCGGACTGAAATGAGCACTCTTCGTGAGTCTACCTATTATGACCCCCATATCCGTATTCCCTTTCTTTGATCTAGGTAGTCTATCCACATAATCTATCGAGATGTTTTCACACTTCCCTTGCGGAACCTCCAATGGAGGGAATGGCCTGCCGGGCTTCTATGACTTGGCCTCAACCTGGTGGCACAACATGCATCCTGAGACCAGCTCGGCCACCTCCTCGAGTGACGCGCATCTTCAAGAACCTTCTTTACCAAGTTTTTCACTCGAGGAACACATAATCTCTCATCGCGCCTTAGTCATCCCTTGTCATCTATAATATATCTAGCGAGGTGACTTAACATCTCGCCTCGAATTAACTGGTCCATGTTCTTGACTAACTGTAGGTCTTTCTTCCTGTGAAACCCCCTGCTTGATCCTGAAGAGGAAGTCTAAGCTCAGGGAATGCTAACTAACTAGCCAAACGGAGAAAGCTTTTAATGGCCCTCCTCAGGGTTTTCCGGTCTTAGACCGCCACCACTTTAACGGAATCCACCGCTAAGCCTTACTTAGGAACTATGTGCCCAAGAAATCCAACTTCTTTCCTCCAAAGTGACATTTGGAGAACTTGACCTTCAACTGGTGGCTCTAAGCATATCCATCACCTCCTTGGGATGTCTAGCTCGTTCTCCCTCGTTCTTTTAAGGAGATCAAAATATCGTCTACGACGACCACGACAAACTTGTTCAAGGACTCCCTAAACACCCTACCCATCAAGTTCACGTAATATGCGGGTGCATTAGTCAAACAAATAGCATGACTAGCCATTCTAAAAATCCATCTAGAGTCCTAAACGCAGTCTTGTCAATTCCATCCTCAGCCATCCTAAGCTGATGGAATCCGGTAGCTAGATCAAAAGAAGACCGATGCTCCTACAAGCTGATCAAACAAATCATCGATCCTTGGTAACGATTGTCTATTCTTCTCACGACAATCAACGCATAAGCGAAGCAAACTGTCCATATTAGTAACGAATACTACTGGAGCACCTTACTCGAAAATGCTTCGTCTCAGGAAGTTCTTCTCAAGCAACTCCTTGACTTGCTTTCTTAACTCTCATCTCGCGAGGTCATGCGCCTAACCGGCCACGAAACTGGCTTGGTATTACCAACCAGATAATGCGGAAATCTATCCCACGTTCAGGGCAACCCCTTCACCCAAGATATCAGGACATTCTCGGACCACCCTCACAGATTGCAAACTACCGATAGACGAGTCGAGGGATTCAAGATAACATAACATGACGGGACCCATAGGGTTGCTAGAAATTTCTAGGGCATTACCGAGGCGAGTCATGAGCCTCACAACCCTATATACAAAAACCAAGAATGGTTCCAAAACAGGACAACCATTCCATGCCCAAAACCAACCCATGTCCCCTGAAACTGAGAATATAAACATCCCACGAGAATTCTATACTCAAGATAGAAATTTTCAAATCCACTCAGACCACAGACAAACGGGCATAACCCCCAATTGGATTTGAAACACATACGGGATCGTCAACTATACTAGTACTTAGGTGCAAACTTTCAACTAGATCAGATGAAATAAAACTATGCGATGTGCCAAAATCAAACAAAGTACGAACAGGGAAAGTCAGAAAATGTAAACAAGACTTTCAACAGAAACACTACCTCTATCATGAGCTGGAAGAACGGTGCTTAGGGGATGAACTCGCCCTCCAGATAGTCCTGCATACTGAGTCTGACCTTGCCCTTGTTTCCTCGGGCAATTCTTGCTGAGATGTCCAAACTCACCACACTGGAAGCATTCGCCCCGCTTTCTCTTCTTCTTCCTACATTCCCTGGATATATGTCCAACTTTACCACAGAAGTTGCATTTCCTATTCTCTCTTGGCTTGTCCTTGCGGTTGTTGTTATTCTTGCCTCGTTTCCCGGAATTTACCCTCTTGCCTTGAGACTCATCCGCCTTGACCTCTTTCTTGTCATTGTTATCTTCTTCTTGAAGTAGGGCCATATTCACCAAGCTCTCGAAAGACGCCCCCAAGGGTATATGAGACATGGCCAAACAGTGCAATGGCTCGTTTAATCCTAGAGCAAAGTGTAGGGCCTTCTTCTGAGCTGTATTAACCAAGTCTAAACTGACCCGAGCCAGTTGATTGAACTTATCTATGTATTCCCTAATAGTCATGTCCCCTTTCTTCAGTGATAAGAACCTCAGTCCAAACCTTCCTCTAAAATCATCCCAAGTCTCAATCGGCCTAGTAGTGGTGGTGACTACCCACCAACGTGCAGCTTCTTCCTTTAGCAACCATACTGCTAATAAAACCTTCCTGCGGTCACCTATATCAAAGGTGGCTAAAAGATCTTCGGTCTCCTCCAACCAATTCCTTGCTTCTACAAAAGTCTCTGTTCCACTAAAATTCTTGCCACCCATCATCTTAAAGTTCTTACAAGCTTCCGCAAAATTCGCTTGTGGAGGCTGAGGGGGAAGAGGAACATCAGCTACGGGAGGAGGAGGAGGAACAGCGGCCTCAACTGGAAAGACAACATTAGAGACACCTGGGACCGGTGCCGTGACTTCCAAGTACCGACGAAACCAATCGGGTATCGTTACTCCTTCGGGCAAGATGAGATTATCAGACATGCTGGAAACGAAAAGAAAAGAGTTCAAACGAGGGGTCAAAGGATAGTGCTAATGGCTTTTGGGGAATCGCCTTTAAAGATAACTAGACTTTTCTTTGGAAAATACTTTATACTTGGTTTTGAAAATAGTTTTTCAAAAGTTTTAAAAACCTTTTTATCCCTTCTCGTAAACCATATGCTCTGATACCAAATGTAACACCCCACCTCCGCCAGGGTGGCTCTTGCAAGCAACTCTGACTCTGGTGGGGCGTTTTAAAACAAGGTAAATATGCATGATGATATAGCAAGGCAGGACATGACATATATATATATATATATATATATATAAAGAAACAGAGTAAGTAGATAAAACAGCGGAAGATTTTTAAACCATTTCAAAACACAAGTCTGGTACATCAAAAATGTCAATTTCCCAAATTAACAAGTCTAGTACATAAAATAACATCATCTGAAACTGAAAAGGAAAAACATAAAAGTAGCTATCCCCAAAGTGGAAAAACCATAGCGAGCTCAAGTCCAAAGCATACATGAGCTATCCAAGAAAGCAGCTAAGATCCAAGCTAGGCTCCTGTATTCCCTCCCTGAGAACCTGGGGGGGGGGGGGGGAAACGGAAGAAAAGAGGCGAAAGAAAACAGGTCAGTCAAAAAGACTGAGTAAGCCCTGCTACGATCAGTCTATAAACTAATAAAGTTAACATAATGATGGAAACTGAGATGATCATAGATAACAACATACTGGCATGATAAATTAACTACAAGATAGATAGAGGTGTCATCGCATAAACAAGGTTAAGTTTTGCACCACGGTGTACTAGCAAACCAACATAACAGGTATTGATCCCTTGGCCCAAGCTTTGACCCAATAACATGAAGTGACCTTAATATAAGGTCCAACCAAACGGTCTAGTCGATCGGCTCCTTATAAGCCTAACACGTCAAGTGTTGGTGTCCATACGGCCCACATATGGATGTAGTCAGACTGTGCTGGGTCCACCTTCGGGTGTATCAAGCCCTCGGGTGTCAACCCCAGACACTGAAGCAATAATGCACAGTCTAAACCTACTGGTACCCGTGCCTCGAGCTTGTCCAATACCGGACTACGTGCACGTCCGTAGCCTGCCTGGACCCGCACCGCTGTACCACTCGGCCATCGCTTTGGTCGCTTACATCCGTCCAGTAATCGTGCCCCGCCCTAGCCTAGCCTCTAGGGTTGTGATGATACCAAACTGGGATTACTGCTGGAACAGACCCCGTTGCTAGGGTTTCCTAAGAGGGTTAAGTGCGATTTAACCCTTCACTAATCATGGATTAAATTGGTTAAGTGTAACCGACAGTTCACAACTTAACCCCATTTCAATCCCTCGAACCCCCAAATGGATTAAATTGGTTAAGTGTAACCAACAGTTCACACTTAACCCCATTTCAATCCCTCGAACCCCCAAATGGATTAAATTGGTTAAGTGTAACCAACAGTTCACAACTTAACCCCATTTCAATCCCTGGAATCCCCAAATTGGTTAAGTTTTAGTGGACCCTGACTTAACCCTAATCATGAGGCATTAATTAATTTAATGCACCTTAACCTCTCACATTAGACCTTGTTGTGGTTACTAGTTAGGCCGGGCGGGTCCGGGTAGCTTTACACCACAACTTGGTCTAACCTCGGGTCTTGGCACCACATGACCAACTGCTCACATTGGGTCCTATTGTTTGTAGCCACTAGTTAAGCCGGTCGGTTCCGGGTAGAATTACGCTACAAACTCAACCCAACCTCGAATTGGCCACACTTATGTTTTCTAAGTGTCATGTCCACTTTATTTCGAAACATAGTTACAAGTCAACAAATACTTGGGTAGACCTAACTTAATAGGTAAATTCCCAAGGGGTAGACCTAACTTAATAGGTAAATTCCCAATCTTATATTTTCATGTATTTTAAGTTTACCCAAACCCCCCAACGTCATTCTATCGCTTACATATTCGTAATAACGCATAAAGGATAGGAAGAGGGAACTTGGCACAACGTACATGATGAACTTGCATATCACAACAAACATGCATAACATGTTAGACTTGCATAACTTAGCATAGTGAACTTGCATATTACCATAAACACGCATAACATGTTAAACTTGCATAACTTAGCATAGTGAACTTGCATATTACCATAAACAAGCAAAACATGTTAAACTTGCCTAACATGGCATAGGGAACTTGCATAAACATGCATAACTTGTCAAACGTGCACAACATGTCATTGTGAACTTTCATAAGCATGCATAACTTATTAAACATGCATAACATGGCATAGTGAACTTGCATAAACATGCATAACTCATTTAACTTGCAAATCATGGCTTAGTGAACTTGCATAAACATGCATAACTTATTAAACTTGCAAATCATGGCTTAGTGAACTTGCATAAACATGCATAACTCATTTAACTTGCAAATCATGGCATAGTGAACTTGCATAAACATGCATAACTCATTTAACTTGCAAATCATGACATAGTGAACTTGCATAAACATGCATAACTCATTTAACTTGCAAATCATGGCATAGTGAACTCGCATAAACATGCATAACTCAATAAACTTGCAAAAATCCCAACTTTCATCACATATTAACTTTAGAGTTTCTAAAATGAAGGTAAGAGGGCTTACAATGCTTATGCGGACTCAAATAAGTATAGCAAATGTAAGAAACCCCTTATGCAACAAAATAAAACCCCAAAATGCAAGCAAACTTGATCAAGACTCCTCCTTTATGATGACAATGGAGAAACAAGACTTTAATGCTAGCTAAGGAGGATCATACAAGCCTAAATACACTTGTATGCATGGAAATCTCTTTGGGATTTGTTTAGGAATTGTATGAAGAGAGTGGAGGCCATGAGAGTTTTGATTTTGGCATAGTTTAGTTGCTAGATTGAATAATGAGTGATTTAGGGTAGGTTAGGGTCTTATTTATAGATTAGGCTAGTGATTTAGACCATAGGATTAACCCTAGGTTGAATTAGGTCCATCAGATTTCGGAATTCTCCAGAACCAAGCCACAAGACCAAGCCCAAATCAAAATGGTGCGCCAGGCAAGACTGCCTGGCCACCCCCTGTCGACAGGGCTGTCGACAGGGCAGTCGACACCTTGGGGACCCTGTCGACAGGCCTATCGACATGCGGGTCCTGGCGGGATTTTTCCCGCCTGCGCCAGTTTGCCCTAGCCCTTGTTTTTATTTTCAAATTTTAGATCTGTTTTTACTTAGGAATTTTCTGAAAACTTCAATGGGCCTTAACTGGGTCATACGGACTCCGATTTTCGAAAACTCGGACTCTATTTCGCGTATTTTTCCGAGACGAACGCAATGGCAAAGCCCGTTTCCCTTGATTCACATTTTATAATTAAATTCTGCCTCAATTTATGTTATAACAGGTTATTGAAAATACGGGTTGTTACAGTCGACGAATACATAAGGTGCCCGAGATAGCAAGTTCGTCTATCATCTACCATCTTGAGTCAAGCGTGTACGTACGGAAAGGCAGGGAACACCCAACAGACCATGATTTGCTATCTAATTATGGGTGAGGTAGGCCGTAGGATGTGGGCTGGCCGGAGTGTAGTTCTCATGCAAGATTTTCTCTTGTGTTGCCTTTCACTAGTTGAGGGAGGGGTCTCGTGGGACCATAGCCACGTGTAGAAAAGCAGACCTTAGTATCTGCATCGGCAGATAAATCTAAAGCTCCCGACCGAGTCCTGTATTTCTTGGTTTGCCCTGTGACAGGACTCGGGTGGCACGATGTGATACATGTGCATACAGTAATAGAAAAACGATTCACAATGAATGCATGGGAAAAGGGCGCGGTCGAGGGTTAGCGTAATCCCTAGTGGCCTAGGTGGTTTAACCCAAACCGAAATACGAAAGCATGCAATAGGTAAGCGTAATCCCTAGTGGTGCTAGGTGGCGTAAGTCCTAGTAGTTCAAACGATGATTCATATGAAAGAGCCTAGCTAGAACAAGGGTGACAGTCCAAACGATTCCAAGGATAATACGACATGAGGAAGCCCGTACGAGGTACGGCAAAGGACTGAACTTATATACATGGAAAGAAACCTATGATTTGAGTAACCTATATATGCGATATATTAGGTTGACATGGACCATTACACGACCTTGAGCAAGGGACGTTCATGGTTAACACATGACGCGGGTAGGGATACTAGTACGAGAGGTGCAGAGCAAATATACATGTTAGAACTAGGAAGAATATACATAATAGATACCGTGGGATGTTAGACGGGGTAGATACCTTGGGATAATGTACTAGATAGAAATCTGACGATGTGATACCTTGACTTATCATAACACCGTAATTTTTCATGATACCTTAGTTTACCTTGCCGCAGTAGTTTAACCGGCTACTCTGGTTTATCTATCTTGTAGTTATCCTTATGTTTACTTTCAGTTTATGCATGTCACGTTACCTTTACCTGTTTTTATATTGGAAGTAGATAGGACTTACTCAGTCTTTTTGACTGACCCGTTTTGTTTCGCCTCTTTTCTTCCGTTTCCCCCCCCCCCAGGTTTCAGGGAGGAAACAATGCTGTTTAGTTCGGACTTCTTCTGCTTGAAGGTCATCATGGATGGCTTGGACTTCTCTTGGCTATGGCTACTTTACTGTTTTACTTGGGGAATAATTTATGAAAAAGTCTTTATGCTTCTTTACTATTGCAAGACAGGTTTTGATGTACTCTGATGTAAAAGGCTTTAGACCTTATTTATTCATGTTATGAAAGTTTGACTTTACTTCCGCTATTAATATATATATATGTTCTATCTTGTGATATTTCTGTGCATGTTTACCAATAATGCCCCTCTAAAGCTAGTGCATTCCTTTGCGAGTGACCCTAGCGGAGGCGGGGTGTTACAGTGTGGTTCTAACGGAGTGCGGGCATGCATGCAACTCCGGAGCAGAAAAACAGGGCATTGGAGGACACCAGTAGTATACTCTATGCATTCTAGAATTGTGTCGGACCGCCACCATGGGACTGGATACACCCCATATTGGGACCGGCATAGGTTTCTACAATCATTGGGGGCCGTATGATACACGTAGGTGGCATAATCCCTAGGTTGGACCTAGGTGGAATAAATCCTAAAATCCGAGAAGCGTTCAATAGGTAGCATAATTCCTAGGTTGGACCTAGGTCGCATAAACCCTGGTTGAATCTAGGAAGCGCCCGATAGAAAACCCTAGATTAGATCTAGGTGATAACTAATAGATGTACACCTGAAAGCAACCACCATTTCGGGGATTGGGATCACGTTATCATATGATCATTTTATAGATCACTAGTTGGGACACCAGTTAGGTTTTGCAGGGCAAATAGATACCATTTTAATAATGAAGCTTAGAAATCTTGCGATGTTATACTTGATAGAAACCTTGCGATGTGATACTTGGTAGGAACCTTGTGATACTACCCTTGATAGGAATTATGGGACATTATACTTGATTCATCGTGCCTGTAGCTTATCTTGCCATCATGCTTATGTTTACTTTCAGTTTATTCATGCCATGTTATCTTTATCTGTTTTTATGCTGAAAGTCACTAGGACTTACTCAGTCTTTATGACTGGCCCATTTTGTTTTGCCTCTTTTTCTTCCGTTCCCCCCCCCCCCCCCAGGTTCGCAGGGTGGGAATACTGCTTAGTTCGGATGTTACCAAGATCCAAGGCTCTTTCATGTACAGGTTGGATTTCTCTTGGCTATGGCTTGCTTTGCTTTATTGGGGAATACTACAACTTATTTTTATGCTTCTTTGTTTTTGAGCAAGACAGATGTTTTAACTATGTAATTAGGTATTGGAAGTTGATGGGCTTTCATTGTAAACAATTATATTTAATAAATGATTTGAAGTACTTCCACTTTACTTTCCGTTGTTTTATATATGTCTATCTTGTTATATTTCTGTTCCAGTGCCCGTAATGCTCCATTGAAGTTAAGGCATTCCCTTTGTGAGTTACCTTAACGGATGTGGGGCGTTACAAAGCATCTTTTGACCATTATAAGGTAAAACCCTATCCTCCGGTTTGCGTTGCATTGTGTGATGGGACTTGGGTCTTATAATGGTTTCATTTTTCTAAAAAGAATTTCGTTGTTTAACGATTTACTTTAATTTATCCACTGGCAATTCAATGGAGTAAACCCGTTCCGCGTTAGCGGCGTGGTCCTTTGATTAGCCTTATTATTAGATAGGTTAAGTAAGATTTCTCATACCAGTCCCATGACTGACCTGTAGTTTGTTTCACTGGCAAACTCGGGTGCCCATATTTTCCACACGGGCAGTCGAGTAGCTTTTTGCAGATATTTACAGGATCCTGGTTTACAGCTGAAGCGATATTCGGAAAGCTCTGTATCCGTGTATTCCTTTCGGTTGTGTATTTGTAATATTTTTCCACTGCTATTTAAGTGTAATTTAAAACTCTGATATCCTTATATTTCTATTGTGTAATAAGTATTCATACTCTGTTATATTCTTGTACTCTGATGTAATTGTTGTAATCAGCAATAAAATGTTCTTCAGTTTATGTTTTGATGTGTGTTGTTCTCAAAGCAATCCAGGCTTTCCTTTACTGGGAAGTTCGGGTCGTTTCACAAATCCAAGAGATGCAGACTAAAATGAATGCTGCTCAAGCGCAAAAGTCTTCATGACTACCGATGTCCAATCAAAGAGAGACGAATGAATCTCCAAAGAGAAAGGCTTCCATTCAACACGCTGAAATGAAATAAAAGCTCAAAACAACTTCCGCTATGAAGAAAAGGTCCCTTTTGACAGGAATAGACCATCAAGGAAATCAAGGTGAACAAGAACAATTCGGCAGTTCCACTTCCAAAGGTTATGGCCCTAAAAGAGAAAATTACAACAGCACGGAAGCTTATCTTAAAGACATTCCTCAAAAGACCGTCAAAGACTTGTTGGGAAGGAAGGGGAAGAGGACCCAGGATGACAGGGTTAATGATAATGAAAGAGTAGTTCCTTTCATCGATGAAATTATGAACACCATAAAACCATCTAGGGTGAAGATTCCAACCATAAAATACCTTGGAACATTTGACCCTGATGATCATCTAATGGCTTTCGACAGCCAGATGGATCTCTACAATGCTTTAGATGCTGTAAGATGTATTTTCCCAGTGATCATTCAAGGAGCAGCAACAAAGTGGTATCGTCAGTATAGAGAAAATACCATTTACTCATGGAATCAGTTCTCCTTTGAGTTTTCCATCAATTTTGCATCTGCAAAGTTTCGACACTTGACTACACAGTCATTGCTAACATCAAACTGATGCAAGGGTAATCTTTAGAAGATTACATGAAAAGATTCAACATCGAGGCATTAAAGTCCAAGGATATGAATGACCACAACAAGTTAATAGTCGTGCATTCAGGTTTAATTGAAAATATCCCCTTCTGGAAAGAATTATACATTCGTGGCTGTAAAGACTTGCAAGACTTTCACTTCCAAGCTGACAAGTTTATTCACATAGACGAATTGCACTTCACAAAGACAAAGTTCGGACCTCGAGGGGAAGGAGGACGGTCAAACTTCAGATGATAGCTCCAGGAGGGAAATCAATAGAAATTTAGGTGGGAAGTTTCTAATGCCAACCTAGTTGCTCTAAATAAGTCCATCCATTTTATGTATCCTATTGCGAAAGAAAGGGTTATAAACTTCCCCGTCTCGTTCAATGCCAAGAATTGCCCTGAACCTTATTCCTGTGGTAAGTATTGTGAATATCACAAAACCAACGGGCATGAGACCAACGAGTGCAAGGTATTGGATGGGATTATTTAGATGCTAATCCGAGAGGGACATCTGAAAGAGTTTGTTTTGAACAGGACAATATCCGCTCAGCATACAAATGGACAACAAAAGGTTTCGGCAAATGCAATAGAATCTACTATGGAGAAGGGAACCTAGACTTGGGTCCGTCCATAAATCGAATCAATGTGATCCATGGTGGGCCACAGCGTGATGGAAATCGTCCGAGAGTAAGGAGTCAATATCTAAAGGAAGCTATGGAAAAAATATTCTCCATTCGAGAGGAACCATCATTGAAGAATGCATGTTATGCTCTCGAAATGCAGAGCCTGGCAGTTTTTCCAAATGGGATGAAGAAAGGGGTCTGCCACCCACATAACGTTCCCCATATGATAACAGCTCAAATTAAACACTTCGTCATTTTCAAGATCCTTGTGGACACTGGGAGTGCCATCAATGTCATCTTCAGGCATGCTTTTGATCAAATGAGAATTTCTAAGAAGAAGTTGGAGCCAAGCAACGAACCGATCTTCGACTTCAATAACAAAGGATCAACTTCGGTGGGACAACTCAACCTCATGATTCAAGTTGGGTTTTCTCTGCTCCACAGGACCATCGAAACACTCTTTGTTGTAATCAATTAACCGTCCCATAACAACGACTTCTTTGGGAGACTTGCTTTGGAGGAGATAGATGCTTTTGTTTCTTCCAAGTATACTATACTGAAGTTCTTGACCAAGCAAGGATGAGGTACCATCAGAGGAGAATAGTTTAGTTCTCATAAGTTGTATTTCACAATAGTTGACAAATACAAAAGGGATTGTTCTTTGTACTTCGGTTCTTCTACTATTTTTATACCTTCTAATAGCGGATTCTTACAACCCACATTCGAAGCTAAATTAAAAATTAATAAATCTAACAAGCGTGCAAATGGTAAGTACACTTCTTTGAAAAGAAAAAGGAAGAGAGTCAGTGATGTAAACTTGACGAGGAAGGAGAAATTATCATAGATTTGGATTTAAGAGGGGATATTGAAAGCATGAAACCAATAGAAGATGTGGAAGAGGTAAATGTTGACTTAAAGGATAAGACAAAAGTTTTCAACGTAGGGAAAAGGCTGACATAGCTCCTTAAGGGTGACCAAATTCGGTTCCTGCAACTCAACAAAGTTGTTTTTGCTTGGACCCATTCAGACATGATTGGGATCAATCCTGCTATTATGAGTCATGCCTTAAACATTGATCCTTCTATAATCCCGATTCGACAAAAGAAGAGACAATAAAATAGAGACCGATTAGAAGCCTTAATGAAGGAAGTCTAAAGGTTAGAAACAAATGTGTTTATCCAAGAAGTTTTTTATCCAAAATGGTTAGCCAATTATGTGCTAGTAAAGAAGTTCAACGGAAAGTGGAGGTCATGTTTTGACTACATGGATTTAAACAAGGCTTGCCATAAAGATTGCTATCCCCTTCCGAGGATAGACCAGTTGGTCGATGCAACGAGTGGTCACAAGATACTATCCCTTATGGATGCTTACTCAGGGTATAATCAAATTCTGATGCATAAACCCAACGAAGAGCATACAAGCTTGATCACCGTTTGGGGAACATTTGTTATAAAGTAATGCCCTTTGGATTGAAAAATGCGGGGGCAACATACCAAAGGCCAGTAAATAAGATGTTTCAAGAACAGACAATGTGCAACATGGAAGTATATGTGGATGACATGCTAGTAAAGTCTATAAAAGAAGAAAGCCATTTAAAAGATTTGGAAGAGATGTTCAATGTCTTTAGAAATTGCCAAATGAGGTTAAGCCCATAAAAATGTTCTTTTGGAGTTCAATCTGGAAAGTGTCTAGGATATGTGGTAAGTGAGCAAGGGATTAAAGCTAGCCCTAAACAAATCAAGGCCGTAAAAGGTAGGGAAGAACCTAGAATGAGCAAAAAAGTCATGAGCCTGAACGGAAAAGTAGTAGCCCTTAGTAGGTTGAGTTCCAAAGCCATTGACAGATGCGTTCATTTCTTTGATGTTATAAAGAAAAAGAACTTCGAATGGAACAAAGAATGTAGAAAGGCCTTCCAAGAATTGAAAGATTATATGGGAACGACTCTGATTCTTTCAAGTCCCGAGAATGGAGAAGATCTATATCTATATATGGTCATTTTAGAATATGTAGTAAGCTTGGTCCTTATAAAAGAGAGTAATGGAACTCAGCCTCTATTTATTACGTTAGCAGAAGGCTAAAAGACGCAGAAACCCAATATCCTGTAATGGAAAAACTAGCATATTGCCTAGTACTTACCGCACGAAAGCTCAGAGTACACTTCCAAGCTCACCCGTTAACGTTTTAACTAGCTTTCCGCTTAAGCAGGTGTTTACTAAGCCAAAAACCTAAGGAAGATTAGTTAAATGAGTAATTGAACTTAGCCATTACGGGATTGAGTTTCATCATCGAGCAGTAATTAAGGGACAAGCTCTTGCAGACTTTGTGAACAATTGCAGGAGCTTCATTACAGAACAATAAGCTAAAGAAAATGACTTAAAGGCCAAGTGGCAACTTTTTGTAGATGGAGCCTCAAATGAACATGGAGCAAGGGCAGGTTATATAATAATTACCCCTGATGGACACCGCTTGCACTATGCAATGAAGTTAGGATTCCAAACAACTAATAATGTAGCCAAATAAGAGTCGATGTTGGTCGGGTCGAATTTGGCAATCAATTGAAGATACCTCGAATAGAAATCTTTAATGATTTGCAATTAATGGTAAACCAAATAAAGCAAACCTATCAAACTAAGGATGCACGGCTAACCCTATATGTGAAAATGATATTGAAGATGCTTTCCCAATTTGAGAATTTTTCAATTCATCAAAAACCTTGAGGAGAGAATACCCAAGCAGAATCACAAGCCAAATTAGCCAGTTCCCAAAGGGCCCACAAAGCTCGAGTAATTCCCGTGGGTTATCAAGAATGTGTTAGAGTTTGTGCTCTAGAGGAAAACTGATATATGTGAACAATAATAACATTATTGTTGTTTTATTTTATTTGAAATAAAATTTCTGTTATGTTATATTTACTGCATTATATGAATATCAAAATGACAGAAGTCCTCAGAATAATAATACAGAATTATATGTATAGTTCAAGTAAGTGACTTGAACATGAGATTAAATAATATATTAAGTATTATAATTCTTAAACGTCCCTAGTCAAGTTTTATTATTTATACAGGAAAACAATAAAACATTGAGACTAGTATGTTGATTGACTGATGATTATATGTCACTGATTATTAATGTACGTGATATTAGTGTCAAGAAATAAATACATATTGGAGAATAACATATTGGACTAACCCGATTTGAGAAAAACAACATGGAATATAATTAACGGTATCATAAGTAATTCTCATAGTGACAGTAATGTAATGGTCCTCTGATCTTAAATCATTATAATTTTATTCAAGGATATTCGTGTTTTGATATCATCAGAAGTTGCTTTTAATCAAGTAGACGATATAGGTTATTATCAGACACATCTCGAGTCGACTAAAAATTATAAATGATCTAGATGGAATTTAACCCTATAATATATAAGTAGTGATATCTATTGGCCTCTTGATTGAGAGAGATTATGGAATGCATGGCCATGCCCAAATATTGATTTGTTTTTTAAATAATCTTATTGTCGATAAAGATAGAAAATTAAATTATAAAGAGGATGATATGTTCCATGCCTCGAGTTTAATCTTGGATAAATCAGTTGAAAGGATTATATTGCGTTGATATTCTAGTCACAAAAAGGAAGTATCGAATTATTGACATTACAATAACTTGGGTAACTGTAGCGTTTTACTAGATGCTAACCGCAGTTTATAATTTAAATGTTGTTTAAATATTATTTAAATGTTATTTGAATTATTGCCAATGTGATTGTAACCCATAGGGTCACACAAAAGAAAGTTGAAAGGATGAGATCAGTACAAAACATGTTAAAGTCAAATGTTGAAAAAGTCTTGGTTATTGAACGTATATTTGGGATAGCTGATCAAAACTATTTAGGCTAATTCTATTCATACACCTATAATTTCTTAACATACACCATAAAATGAAATAAAATAGCTTACACCGAAAATTTCTTTTCATACACCATGTCTTTTACAAAATTACCCTTTTATATTTTCATCACCTTTTACCTCTTTAATCTTAAAACTAAATTACTTAAAACTGGGAATTCATTGCAATATATTTACCTACACCTAGATATAAACTTTTATTTTAACACTAGTATCTTAAATTATTTGATTGTTTTATTTTTAAATCACTTTTAATTTTAGATGATGGAAATTTGAACTTATTTTTTTAAATATTATAAAGTTAAACTAGTTAAATTTTGGTGTTAAATTTAAACATGATTAAATTTGAATAAAAGATTGAAGAATTTAGTACTCTGTATAACATTAATTCTAGTAGTTAGTTTTAAATTTTAATTTTTATATTTAATTAAAGTGAAAACTGTTAAAATTGACTATATATAAATGTTTCTTGTAACGATATGAATAAATTTTAATCCTCAAAAGAAATATAAAATTAATTTAACCAGTGATATAAATTAATTTATAATATACTAACTTTACAAGAGAAATTATATTAAGTATACATGATGCAAACAAGGGAGAATTGTATATATTTTCATTCTTCAATATAGATTCTTTTTTAATAAGGTCATTTTGGTCTGAAATTTTATTTAAAATCCCATGGTGTAGGTAAAGCAATTTGTGGTGTTTGAATAGAATTTGCCAACTATTTATCTGGTTCTAAGTTAATAAAAAGAGGATGCATTCCTCAATTTCATTCACTGAAAAATCAAGAGAAATATAAACCCTATAATCCCAATTTCGGCTAGTAACGAATCTCCACACGCTTCATCTTTGTTTGACGAAGACGAGTACATCATTCGTGGATCTCCGATAAAGGCGCTTCAATCAGGCGTTCGATTCGATACCCATATCTGAATTTGTTCAAGTTCGAGATACAAAAGGGTGAAAGGTACACGATTTCAGCTAATTTCAAATTGATTTATGGAACTAGGATTTTAAATGTAAGCTATCTGCCGTGCATCAGTCTAGAGAAACCTTCAATGGTAACAGAGCATGGGGTTACTCTCGAATTCGATTAATGGATTTAACAGTTCGTATATGATATTGTAAACTTACTGATATTTACAGTGTTTTAAACACTGATGTAAGGTTCAGATGGGTCATATTATTTGTAAAATTAAAACGGATCAAAAGGTTGTATCTGTATAAAAAAATTCTATATTTTATACAGATTTTTTAATTCATGGTTGATTTCGAATTAACTGTGATTTACAGATAATATTCATGCTCATTTGGATTCATGTACATCACTTGGATTATATAATATGTGTATGATAGTCTGTGTTAGGATTTCAGTTTTGACTGTTTAATGATAAATTAGAATAACCTCTATTTCAATATTTTGGAACAAATTTGTTGCTCGAATGATCTAACCCAGTTATAGATAGTTAATGAATTTTGGATCTAAGAATTTAGTCTATATATATCATCATATTTCGTAAGTATGTGTAAAACTGATTCCACCAGTACATTATGAGGATTAATCGGTTATATGATATATGTTATCATACCCTGTTCATTCAAAAACAACAATTGTTCCACTGACATGAACTAAAATTCTAATGCATCCTTTATATCGTTTAGAAATCTGTTTTGAAAGGGGTTTCTATAATATTGACACACTAGTAATGATAAACTAGCCTTACACTATTGCTGGTGATATACTAAATTAAAAATAGCAGAGTGGACGGTTGTTCAATATTACAGATAAATATGTGTATAATGCACAGTGAACCCTTTTAGTAACATAGAACATTTATATAAATGTAATATATAGATTAATGGTCCAGAATATATGTGATCCTTATTTTTAGTGAGATTATACATACACTGTGATGTCTATGATTGTTCATATATGCAGTTCCGCATATTGAAAACCATAACACATAGAATGTTAAATTTGAAGAACAGTTGCATTTTCTATATATAATATTATGTTCGAATGCATTGGTCTGTTACACAGTTTTTATAAATGAAATGATATTGATTGTCATGTATTTGTATTTCTGCATGTTCACATAGGCAGTCTTAAAGTTAATAAAATCAGTTTTCAGTATGAATCTGTGAATATTGAATGTTAAATTTATTTGTTGCTGCTTGTTCGTTGAAATAGCATTCTGTACTTATGTTGAACAAATTAAACTAGGTCACAGTGTCAATTTGATGAAGTTTGTATTATTAATCCTATAACATGCTGAGATAGTTAAGAGTTAATGCATATTAATCTTATATGTTTATCTGATTCGTATGTGAAAATATTTGCATAAATTCGAATGAATACTTGTGTCGTGATTTTACATCTTGACCGTAAGTACTGATATACAAGTAATTTGAAGAGTGCAGTTTAAATGTTTGATATTATACCTTGTATGTTTTGCATTTCTGTGTGGTTTGTGAAAGTTTTAGTTAAAACTGGAATTACATTCATGTTTGTTATGTGTAAATATGACTTATGCCTGTACTTGATATGTCACGCCTACAATGGTATACAAATAATATTAGAGGAATTTTGAATACAGTATTGATCTGTATTGAATTTCCTTGTTTGCATGTTTAATTTAACTAATGTGCCAACTGTCTGTTTGATTATATTCCCACGTATCAAATGATTATGATGTTCAGCTCCATATATATAGTTATTTATAACATGCTTGTATCATGTTTATGTATTTCTGGATATATATTCACATGCTGAATAGTTTTTCATATGATCCATCTTGCAAGTGTAATGTAAATATGTATTACATGATTTGTTAGGAACATGGATAATCTGAAAAATAGAATGCGGCTGAATTTGGTATATAATATCAAAATGAGCCATGCTGCTTAATGGGCCTTAAAAGGGCTTATTTTAAACTATACTAAATGGGCATATTAAATAATAATGGTTATGAAATGTTTCTACATAAGTTACTAAGTTTTATAAAATATGCAACTTCAATTTGAATTACACAAAACAAAGGCTTCATACATTTTAATTCTTGTTAAACACTTGTGTTATTTTAATCCATCTAATTTTGATTATGACGTATTAAATAAAATACCTATTTTAAAAACTTGTATAAATAAGATAATAAGCTGATTCGAATTTAAATCCCTTTTAACCAATAATTAATATTAAGTCATGGTGATTTTTCCAAAATATACACTCATAAATGTCAGAATCACTGGATGTAGGTAATGCCAAAGCACTTCTACACCTTTTATTTTAGTTATATGCGATGGAGTAAATGTAACACTCAAATGTATAATTAGGTTTGACTTAACTAGGCTACATAATAAGATTATGGGCTTAAAGACAAAGAGAATGAATTATTATTTAAATATATATAAATTTTTTGAGCACTATGAGCAAATGTTCGTCATGCGATCCGAGAATTATATATATATGATATAATTGACAGTAGATGTCTACCTAAAAATCATGTCTTGGGCATTTAGCTAAAGCTAACTCATGACATGATTAGATATGGATCTTGGACCACCTAAATATGCATATATAGACACACACACACACATATATATATATATATTAAAATAAAGAGGGATATTAATTTCAGTGTGAGCATAATTATTTTATTTATACATATTTATTAATCAAACCGGCCGTTAGGGAGGTTTCCCTACCGTAAGAGCCAAAATCAATTTGTCCGTCCCAATGAATTTCGACATCATATTCGTGCATCAATATTTCCTTCGCGTTTTATCAGCAATATCGTCTACTTCTCCACCAGAATCTCGTTTTTATCACTTACTTCTTCTCTCCAAATCTTGCCAATTCTTCGGTCCCTACTTCTCTTCCGAAATCTCGTTTTTATCGCTTACTTCTTCTCCCAGTATTGCCAATTTTTCGGCTCCTATCTATGCTTTCATCTGAATTTATTCTTTTGCCCAATTTGATTGCCCCGAGGTAATGCATCTTCTTTTACGTCGATTAAGTATGGTTTATTAATTCATTTTTTTGTTCGAGATTGCTTAGTTCATTTTGTTATAATTGACTAATTTTATTTCCTAATGTTAATGATTGATTTAGACTTTGATTTCGAAATCGGTTTCGATCTAGATTTCGAAATTGATTTCGGATTCGAAATTAAACTTGATTTCAATTTCCAAATCAAAATTGAACTACATTCGAATTCGTTTACAAATTTCAAATATATTTCGATTTCTAATGATAAATCGAATAGAATCTAAAATGAAAGCTTCAATTATCGTGCAGTTCAAAGTATTCTGAGAGGTAAATGTACGAGAACCGAAGTTGATATTGACCTCCCGTTGTGTTCAGGTCAATTCTAGAAATGCAGATTAATCTACACCAACTGAACTTGTAACACCCCGCCTCCGCTAGGGTCACTCGCAAAGGAATGCACTAGCTTTAGAGGGGCATTATTGGTAAACATGCACAGAAATATCACAAGACAGAACATATAAAATAGCGGAAGTAAAATCGAACTTTCATAAACATGAATACATAAGGTCTAAAGCCTTTTACATCAGAGTACATCAAAACCTGTCTTTCAATAGTAAAGAAGCATAAAGACTTTTTCATAAATTATTCCCCAAATAAAAACAGTAAAGTAGCCATAGCCAGGAAAAGTCCAAGCCATCCATGATGACCTTCAAGCAGAAGTAGTCCGAACTAAACAGCAGTGTTTCCTCCCTGTAACCTGGGGGGGAAACGGAAGAAAAGAGGCGAAACAAAACGGGTCAGTCAAAAAGACTGAGTAAGCCCTATCTACTATTAGTATAAAAACTAGTAAAGTTAACTGTCATGAGAAACTGAGATGAACATAAGCATGATACAAGATAGGTCAATTAAATCAAAATAACAGGATGAACTACTGAACTCAGATAAACTAGGGTGTCGTGATAAACTACGATGTCAAGATAAAACAAGGTATCACATTGTCAGGTTCCTATCAAGTATAATATCCCAAGATATTTATCGCGTATAACGTCCCATGGCATCTATCCTGTATATCCGCTCTGCACCTACCGTACTAGTATCCCAACTGTATTACGTGTTATCCGTGAATGACCCTTACTCAAAAGTCGTGTAATGGTCCATGTCAACCTAATATGCCGCATATATAGGTTACTCAACTCATATGTTTCTTTCCATGTATAAGTTCAGTCCTCTGCCGTAGGCTGTACGGGCTTTCCCATGTAAACGGTTTATCCTTGAAGTTGTTTTGGACTGCAACCCTTGATCTAGTTGTGTTTACTTTCCATGAACTATCGCGCGTCCACTTAGGATTTATGCCACCTAGGACCGCTAGGGATTATGCTACCTAATGAACGTTTCCATGTCTCGGTTTGGGTTTTGGCCACCTAGGACCACTAGGGATTACGCCACCCGTCAACCGCGCCCTTGATCCCACGTATGTATCGTGAATCGTTTTCCATGTCTAGATGCACATGTTCCCCAATGTGCCATCCGAGTTCCGTGCCAGGGCAAATCAAGAAATACGGAACTCGGTCGGGAGATTTAAATCGTCTGCCGATGCAGATATCAAGGTCTGTTTTTGTACCCGTGGCTATGGTCCCACGTGACCCCTCCCTCAACTACTGAAAGGCAATCCAAGAAAAATCATGTATAAGAACCACTCCACGGCCCCACTATAGCCCACTCTCCTACGGACCAATCCTCACCCATGACTCGATAGCAAGCACATGGTCTGTTGGGGGTTCCCTGCCTTTCCGCACGTACACGATTGACTAAAGATGGTAGGTAGTCGGCGATGTGCTATCCAGGGCAAAAACAAGAATCGTCGACTCCACGCTAATCCATCCCAGTCTTTAGGTTGCTCGCATAGCAACCAAGGCATACTCTTGGTCCTTCTAACGCAGACCTTAACCTCTCATGGGCCTAGTATAATTACCTGGCAGCCCACAGAGGGATCCCAAGAATATCCTCACGTCCCCCGAAGCTTCCACTTCGGCACCCAGTGCGCTGGAGCTTTTATCCAAGTCAGATAACTTGCTCCCCCTCGTATACTAAGCGATGACCTATCGTATCAGGTTACTCATCGTTTTGAGAATTAGTCCTATGTCCTTAGCTAAGAATTATTACTTAGTTACCCTTAACTAAGGTTTACCACTTAGCTTCCTTTCCCGTTATCCTTGATTAACCACGGTTTTCTACCTAGTTCTTCTAGCTAGGGTTTGTCTATTGGGTTAAGTGTTATCATTCAAGTCCATGACTTAACCCGCCCATGAATCACGTCAAAGATTGGCTAAGTATTTAAGTTCAAGACTTAGTCCCACAAGTTGGTTAAGTGTACCCAGAGGCTCATGACTTAACCCTATCAAGTCAAATTGGTCAAGTACTAGCTTACCTTAATCCTATCGGATTATCTTGCTAGATCGATTAAGCATAGATTATCTTAATCCCATCAAATTATCGAGTCGGATTGGTTAAGTATAGGTTGGCTTAACCCCATCCTCTAATCGTACTACAATGGTTAAGTATATTCTAAAAAGGTCTTGTGACTTAACCTTATCAGGTCCGCGTATTAGATTGGTCAAGTGTAAGTTACTTAACCCCATCAAATCATCATGTATAATTGGTTAAGTATAAGTTGCTTAACCCCATTAAATTATCACGTTAAGTTCGTTAAGTATTGGTTACTTAACCTCATTGAATTACCGAGTTTAAATTGGTTAAGTGTTTAACTTAACCCCATCGAATTACCGTGTTTAGATTAGTTAAGTGTGGATTACTTAACCCCATCTAATTACCGTGTCGGATTAGTTAGGTGCAAATTACTTAACCCCATCCCCTAATCATCTTGTATGGTTAAGTGTCATTAAGAAAACTTACTTAACCTTGCCAAATTATCATGTTGGATTGATTAAGTGTTAGTTAACTTAATCCCCGTCCACTAGTCGTATAAAAATGGTTAAGCGTCATTAGGAAAATCAAATCACTTAACCTACCCAACCTTGTCATGTTTTGTTAAGTATCATTAGCCTAACCCATTTACTTAACCCATTTACCCATGTCATATTTGGTTAAGAGTCATTAATCAAATTAACTTAACCCTATCATGTGGCATTAATTACTTAATGCACCCCAACCTCTCACATTAGACTTTGTTGTGGTTACTAGTTAAGCCGGTCGGTTCCGGGTAGCTTTACACCACAACTTGGTCTAACCTCGGGTTCAAGCACAACATGACCAACTTCTCACATTGGGTCCTATTGTTTGCAACTACTAGTTAGGCCGGTCGGTTCCGGGTAGTTTTACGTTGCAAACTCAACCCAACCTCGAGTTGGCCACTTTCGTGTTTAGTCTAGTGTCATGTTCATAGTCAAGTTTTCAAGCAATTGGGTAGACCTAACTTAATAGGTAAATTTCCAATGGGTAGACCTAACTTAATAGGTAAATTCCCAAGCTTATGTTTTTATGCATACTTACATGTCAACTTCCATGTTATGATTCAAGTCATGTTTTCAAGTTGTATTTTCATGTCATTAGAAATTACCCATAACATAACCCAACGCTTTTAAACTCGCATATACGTTCGCAACAACTTAATGGATTAAAAGAAGAGACTTGGCAAAGGCATGACAAAAATGGATATTAAGCCACAATTTAATCATGGTGGCAAATGAGGCACAAATGTGTTCATTAGCTTGCATGTTACATTCTTAAGCCTCAAAATCATGCATAAACCCAAACTTGGCACATAAACGAATCATGGTGACAAAAGACATGGAATGATGACTAGAAACTCACATGTATCATCATATAAGGGTTATGACTTCATATGCAAGTTGACATAAAGATTATGAAGGTTCTCATGTTGCATAATGCAACATTTCAACATAAAGGTTGTAGCTTTTAGCTCATAAGATCAAGATAATGACTTCATAAGCTTGCATGACATGATAGCATGTATCATTCTCAATGATCAAACCCAAACTTGCAACATGAACATTTAACTTCATAGTTAATATCTAAGAGTAGGGAAAGGGCTTACATTGTTATGAAGGCACAAATCGAAATGCAAAACAAAGATTGTGATGAAGCCTATGCATGCCATCACCCAAAAACCCAAAGATGAACACTCCAAATCAATAAAAACCCCATCTTTATGAACAAAGATCAAAGCTTTAGCCTTGAGATCAACTTGAGAAGCTCTCATACTAACATAGGGACTCTCTAATACTCTCATGATCATGAAACCTCTCATAGAAATGAAGTGGAGGCTAGGATAGTTGAGTGGAGGCCATGAGAGTAGCAATTTTGCCATAGTTTAGTTGCATGAATGAATAATGAGGGTTTAGGATAGGTTAGGGTCTTATTTGTAGATTAGGCAAGTGGTTTAGGCCATAGGATTAAACCTAGATTCAATCCAAGCCATCAAAGCATGTCTTGGGGAAGAAGTCAAGTGTAGGAACCATCTAGGGCCTTTAGATTAAAGATGAACCATGAGAACCATCCAAATGCAAAATCTGCATTTGAGCGAATCGGCCCACGGGTTGACAGCCAAACACCCTGGATTAACCCCTAGTCGACCCAGCAGGCTCGGGTCGACCTCAAAAATCGGCTGGTTCGGTTATTCCCCTCTCCCAATTCGCTATTTTGAACATTTTTGCATATTTATTTATTTAATTTTCAATTATATATATATATATATATATATATATATATCAATATATATATATTTCTCTGCGCAACCCATTTCACTTAATTAAGTATACTTTAATTTGGGAATTTTTCGTGAATATTCGCGAGGCCATATCTTGATCATACGGACTCCGATTTTCGAAAACTCGGACTCTATTTCGCGTATTTTTCCGAGACGAACGCAATGGCATAGCCCGTTTCCCTTGATTCAGATTTTACAGTTTAATTCTGCCTCCATTTCTGTTATAACAGGTTATTGAAAATACGGGTTGTTACATTCTCCCCACCTTTTAGGATTTCGTCCCCGAAATCTCCAAGTTAGGAAGAACATATCCTACCATCCATCATCCATCTACTCAAAACATCATCCACAAGCAACCATTGTCCTTAGATGATTTCTAATGCTGTATGAATATATGCAAAACGTGTGTGTACATGTTCCTTAGCTAATGCTAATGATCAGGCTTGAATAATCTTTCTAATGCAAAATATGTATAGTGCCATGAATCCAACATGTATGCAAATAGTCCTAGCCATATAGGTACTATATGCGTGCACAATCATTCATTCATATGCAACAACCACATGATAATACATTCGATTTCATCCATAAACAAGTATAAATACTCGTGCATATGCAATATGAAATGTGACCGAGTCGAGCTAGTATCTAATGTGTATTCGCGCATCCACGAGCAACCAATTGTAACCACTTGCAACCATATCAATCATAACATGTTTCAAATACATGTTTACATCCATAGGGTTCTACCTAGGATTCCATGGAACAGGGTCGAGAAGAAAAACAAGACAAACTCCTTACGGGGTTTGTAACAGAAAATAGGACCGAGAGGATGTCCACAAAAGATAGCCTACAAGTAAGCTCTATAGAAAACAGGGATCAAGGATATACTCCCAAAAGAGATATCATGCGCGTATATAGTCTTTGACCATCAGAGTCGTATTTCCTCGAGCTTAATTCCATTGTGCCTTGACCGTCTTTTAACTTCGCGATTTCGTAGCTTCCTATTTCCTGTTTCCATAACATGAGCTGGAACTCATTTCTTCGTCGCCTCTCGTTCCACTTGCACACTTGGCGCAAACATGACTGCATACTCATGATCTCATGCAAGCTTTCCAAAATTCACTAGTGAATCTCGGACCTCGTACCACAAGGTATTCCACGTAGAAGAACTTTCTCTTGAAAGTAAACAGATGCCAACCAGGTTATCAAGCGCACTTACTAGGGTGATTTCTATAACCCACGCATAAGTGAAGTAAACCATCCGTCTTATCGGCGAACACCACTCGATCGGGCTTCAAATTTCCAATAAAGGCATCAAGGGATTCTAAGTAACTAGTCAGGACAGAACCTCAAAAAGGTTACCCGGTACTTCGAGGGCATTACCAAGGCTAGTCAAAAGGTCTAACTACCCTCCTATCAAAACCGAGAGTGGCACCCCCTACTGGATAACCACTTCATCCCTAGAATCCATCCATAGCTTATAAACATAAGCATTATTTCCAAACTCAACACTTGGCATAGACATTCCCAAATCCAAACAAGTCATGTATAAATGGACTGATTCTCCAATAGGACTTTGAGACAAAAATGGGATTCTCTATTACGCTAGTACTTAAGGTGCAGAGACTCAACTATCGAAGCAGACTTAAATGATACGAACAACGAAGTCCTAACGGGATGATAGAGAAGAAAAGCTAAACCTTTAACAAGATCGTTACCCTCCTTCCGAGGTACTCTAGAAATGAGAGCATACTACTGCCCTCCCGATTATCTTGTCCTTGTCCCATAATACTTAACTATCCGCCCCGTTTTACCATGCCAAAGGTACTCTCTCGTCATGGGTTTCATTGTTCATCTTTCTCCCTCCTTTGAGGACTAAGCCATACCAACAAGTTGCTCATCCTTAAGCTCGTATCCTTTATCCTCTTTCTCACTATCCTTTCTTATAACGCGGCTACTGGTCTCTTGAAAACCACCTCCATCGCATGGAAAGCACTTTCGTAGATAGAAAAGACTAGTCGCAGTTAAAACCACTGTGACTACAGATGGAGGAAAGAAAGGAAAAGAGATTTAATTAAGGAAACAAGGATAATGCTAATGGCCTTTGGGGAATAGCCTTTTCTTTTTAAAAAAAAACTTTCTTGAAAAATGCTTCTTTATAAACGATTTTCAAATAGTTTTCAGAAGGTCTTTAAAAACTTTTGCCCAATCTGGTAACCTTCTGCTCTGATACCAAATGTAACACCCCGCCTCCGCTAGGGTCACTCGCAAAGGAATGCACTAGCTTTAGAGGGGCATTATTGGTAAACATGCACAGAAATATCACAAGACAGAACATATAAAATAGCGGAAGTAAAATCGAACTTTCATAAACATGAATACATAAGGTCTAAAGCCTTTTACATCAGAGTACATCAAAACCTGTCTTGCAATAGTAAAGAAGCATAAAGACTTTTTCATAAATTATTCCCCAAATAAAAACAGTAAAGTAGCCATATCCAGGAAAAGTCCAAGCCATCCATGATGACCTTCAAGCAGAAGAAGTCCGAACTAAACAGTAGTGTTTCCTCCCTGTAACCTGGGGGGGAACGGAAGAAAAGAGGCGAAACAAAACGGGTCAGTCAAAAAGACTGAGTAAGCCCTATCTACTATTAGTATAAAAACTAGTAAAGTTAACTGTCATGAGAAACTGAGATGAACATAAGCATGATACAAGATAGGTCAATTAAATCAAAATAATAGGATGAACTGCTGAACTCAGACAAACTAGGGTGTCGTGATAAACTACGATGTCAAGATAAAACAAGGTATCACATTGTCAGGTTCCTATCAAGTATAATATCCCAAGATATCTATCGCGTATAACGTCCCATGGCATCTATCATGTATATCCGCTATGCACCTACCGTACTAGTATCCCAACTGTATTACGTGTTATCCGTGAATGACCCTTACTCAAAAGTCGTGTAATGGTCCATGTCAACCTAATATGCCGCATATATAGGTTACTCAACTCATATGTTTCTTTCCATGTATAAGTTCAGTCCTTTGCCGTAGGCTGTACGGGCTTTCCCATGTAAACGGTTTATCCTTGAAGTTGTTTTGGACTGCAACCCTTGATCTAGTTGTGTTTCCTTACCATGAACTATCGCGCGTCCACTTAGGATTTATGCCACCTAGGACCGCTAGGGATTATGCTACCTAATGAACGTTTCCGTGTCTCGGTTTGGGTTTTGGCTACCTAGGACCACTAGGGATTACGCCACCCGTCAACAGCGCCCTTGATCCCACGTATGTATCGTGAATCGTTTTCCATGTCTAGATGCACATGTTCCCCAATGTGCCATCCGAGTTCCGTGCCAGGGCAAATCAAGAAATACGGAACTCGGTCAGGAGCTTTAAATCGTCTGCCGATGCAGATATCAAGGTCTGTTTTTGTACCCGTGGCTATGGTCCCACGTGACCCCTCCCTCAACTACTGAAAGGCAATCCAAGAAAAATCATGTATAAGAACCACTCCACGGCCCCACTATAGCCCACTCTCCTACGGGCCAATCCTCACCCATGACTCGATAGCAAGCACATGGTCTGTTGGGGGTTCCCTGCCTTTCCGCACGTACACGATTGACTAAAGATGGTAGGTAGTCGGCGATGTGCTATCCAGGGCAAAAACAAGAATCGTCGACTCCACACTAATCCATCCCAGTCTTTAGGTTGCTCGCATAGCAACCAAGGCATACTCTTGGTCCTTCTAACGCAGACCTTAACCTCTCATGGGCCTAGTATAATTACCTGGCAGCCCACAGAGGGATCCCAAGAATATCCTCACGTCCCCCGAAGCTTCCACTTCGGCACCCAGTGCGCTGGAGCTTTTATCCAAGTCAGATAACTTGCTCCCCCTCGTATACTAAGCGATGACCTACCGTATCAGGTTACTCATCGTTTTGAGAATTAGTCCTATGTCCTTAGCTAAGAATTATTACTTAGTTACCCTTAACTAAGGTTTACCACTTAGCTTCCTTTCCCGTTATCCTTGATTAACCACGGTTTTCTACCTAGTTCTTCTAGCTAGGGTTTGTCTATTGGGTTAAGTGTTATCATTCAAGTCCATGACTTAACCCGCCCACGAATCATGTCAAAGATTGGCTAAGTATTTAAGTTCAAGACTTAGTCCCACAAGTTGGTTAAGTGTACCCAGAGGCTCATGACTTAACCCTATCAAGTCAAATTGGTCAAGTACTAGCTTACCTTAATCCTATCGGATTATCTTGCTAGATCGATTAAGCATAGATTATCTTAATCCCATCAAATTATCGAGTCGGATTGTTTAAGTATAGGTTGGCTTAACCCCATCCTCTAATCGTACTACAATGGTTAAGTATATTCTAAAAAGGTCTTGTGGCTTAACCTTATCAGGTCCGCGTATTAGATTGGTTAAGTGTAAGTTACTTAACCCCATCAAATCATCATGTATAATTGGTTAAGTATAAGTTGCTTAACCCCATTAAATTATCACGTTAAGTTGGTTAAGTATTGGTTACTTAACCTCATTGAATTACCGAGTTTAAATTGGTTAAGTGTTTAACTTAACCCCATCGAATTACCGTGTTTAGATTAGTTAAGTGTGGATTACTTAACCCCATCTAATTACCGTGTCGGATTAGTTAGGTGCAAATTACTTAACCCCATCCCCTAATCATCTTGTATGGTTAAGTGTCATTAAGAAAACTTACTTAACCTTGCCAAATTATCATGTTGGATTGAATAAGTGTTGGTTAACTTAATCCCCGTCCATTAGTCGTATAAAAATGGTTAAGCGTCATTAGGCAAATCAAATCACTTAACCTACCCAACCTTGTCATGTTTTGTTAAGTATCATTAGCCTAACCCATTTACTTAACCCATTTACCCATGTCATATTTGGTTAAGAGTCATTAATCAAATTAACTTAACCCTATCATGTGGCATTAATTACTTAATGCACCCCAACCTCTCACATTAGACTTTGTTGTGGTTACTAGTTAAGCCGGTCGGTTCCGGGTAGCTTTACACCACAACTTGGTCTAACCTCGGGTTCAAGCACAACATGACCAACTTCTCACATTGGGTCCTATTGTTTGCAACTACTAGTTAGGCCGGTCGGTTCCGGGTAGTTTTACGTTGCAAACTCAACCCAACCTCGAGTTGGCCACTTTCGTGTTTAGTCTAGTGTCATGTTCATAGTCAAGTTTTCAAGCAATTGGGTAGACCTAACTTAATAGGTAAATTCCCAATGGGTAGACCTAACTTAATAGGTAAATTCCCAAGCTTATGTTTTTATGCATACTTACATGTCAACTTCCATGTTATGATTCAAGTCATGTTTTCAAGTTGTATTTTCATGTCATTAGAAATTACCCATAACATAACCCAATGCTTTTAAACTCGCATATACGTTCGCAACAACTTAATGGATTAAAAGAATAGACTTGGCAAAGGCATGACAAAAATGGATATTAAGCCACAAGTTAATCATGGTGGCAAATGAGGCACAAATGTGTTCATTAGCTTTCATGTTACATTCTTAAGCCTCAAAATCATGCATAAACTGTAATAACCCGTATTTTCAATAAACTATTATAACACAAATCGAGGCAGAATTTAATTCAAAAATCAGAATCGGGGGAAACGGGCTATGCCATTGCGATCGTCTCGGAAAAATACGCGAAATAGAGTCCGAGTTTTCGAAAATCGGAGTCCGTATGACCCAGTTAAGGCCCATTGAAGTTTTCAGAAATTTCTATGCTAAAGACAGATTTAAATTTCAAATTAAAATCAAGGATTAGGGCTAATCAGGGTTAGGCGGGAAAATTCCCGCCAGGGGGCCCATGTCGACAGGCATGTCGACAGGGCACCCAGGGTGTCGACTGCCCTGTCGACAGCCCTGTCGACAGGGGGTGCCCAGGCAGTTCAGCCTGGTGCACCATTTCTGATTTGGGTTGGGTCAAGTGGCCTGGTTCTGGAGAATTCTAAGATCTGACGGGCCAAACCTAATCTAGGGTTAATCCTAGGGCCTAAAACACTCTAATTCTCTTTAAATATACCCCTAATCCTACCCTAAAGCCTCATTAATCAATCTTGCAACTAAACTATGTCAATTTGAATCCTCAAATGGCCTCCACCTAAAACCTAGCCTCCACCTTCCTCAAAATTAAATCCTATGAAGATATGATGATCATACAACCTTTTCTATGTTGTATGAGTGCTTAATAACTTGCATACTTCATTAAGTAGCAAGTTTGATTTGCTAATTTTGTGTTTTTGGGATCTTGCAAAAAGGGTTTTCTTACTTAAAGCATTGTTTTGAGTTTTTAAAGGGCTTCTTCATCTTATTTGGTGGATTTGTGGCTTGTTTATATTTGTAAGCCCTCTTACCTTCACTTTACAAACTTTAAAGTTAATGTTTGGTGAAAGTTGAGATTTATGTGAGTTTAGTTGATTATGCATGCTTATGCGAACTCACTATGATATGTTTTATATGATCCATAAGTTATGCATGCATATGCGAGATTTCTATGCCATGTTTTACATGTTTCACAAGTTATGCATGCTTATGCGAGCTTATTATGTCATGTTCTACATGTCTCATGGGTTATGCATGTTTATGCAAGATCACCTTACCATGTTATACAAGTTTAATGGACTATGCATGCTCACCTTACCATGTTATGCAAGTTTAATGGATTATGCATGTTCATCTTACCATGTTATGCAAGTTTAATGGATTATGCATGCTTATACAAGCTCATCTTACCATGTTATGCAAGTTTAATGGATTATGCATGTTCACCTTACCATGTTATGCATATTTAATAAGCTAAGCATGTTTATGCGAATTCACCATGACATGATTTGCAAGTTTAACATGTATGCATGTTTATTATGACATGTGAAGTTCACCATGTATGTTATGCCAAGTTACCTTTTATACCCTTATACGTTATGGCGAATATGTAAGCGAGATAATGACGTTGGGAGGGTTTGGGTAAACTTAAAAATACATGAAACTAAAAGATTGGGAATTTACCTATTAAGTTAGGTCTACCCCTTGGGAATTTACCTATTAAGTTAGGTCTACCCAAGTATATGTTAACTTGTAAATATGCTTTGAAGTGGACATGACAATTAGATAACATGATGTGGCCAACTCGAGGTTAGACCTAGTTGTGGTGTAAATCTTCCCAGGTAACCACAACGTGGGGTCTAATGTGGGTAGTTGGTCATGTTGCACCATAAGACCCGAGGTTAGACCTAGACGTGGTGTAAATCTTCCCAGGTAACCACGGATGTCTAATGTGAGAGGTTGGGTGCGTTAAGTAATTAATGCCTCACGATTAGGGTTAAGTCATGGCCCACCAATACTTAACCAATAATGGGGATGCGAGGATTAGATGGGGTTAAGTGGTTACACTTAGCTAATCTAATCCGGGATTAGTGAGGGGTTAAAACCACAGTTAACCCTCTTAGAAACCCTAGCAACGTGGTCTGTTCCAGCAGTAATCCCAGTTTGGTATCACTACAACCCTACAGCTAGGTTAGGGCGGGGCACGATTACTGGACTGATGTAAGCGACCAAAGCGACGGCTGAGTGGTACAGCGGTGCGGGTCCGGCGGGCTACGGACGTGCACGTAGTCCGATGTTGGACAAACTCGAGGCACGGGTACCAGTAGGTTTAGACTGTGCATTATTGCTTAGGTGTCTGGGGTTGACACCCGAGGGCTTGATACACCCAAAGGTGGACCCAGCGCAGTCTGACTACATCCATGTGGGCCGTATGGACACCAACACTTGACGTGTTAGGTTTATAGGGAGCCGATCGACTAGACCGTTGGGCTGGGCCTTATACTAAGGTCACTTCATGTTATTGGGCCAAAGTTTGGGCTAAGGGATCAAGATCTGTTTTGTGGGTTTGCTAGTACACTGTGGTGCAAAGTTTAATCTCGACTATGTGATGTCACTTTTATCTATGGCCAGTATGTTCATCTCAGTTTCCATCATACTGTTAACTTTATTAGTTTATAGATTGATCGTAGTAGGGCTTACCAGTCTTTTTGACTGACCTGTTTTCTTTCGCTTCTTTCCTTCCGTTCCCCCCCCCCCCACAGGTTCTCAGGGAGGGACTACATGTGCTTAGCGGATCTTTGACTTGCTTGTTGGATAGCTCATGTATGGATCTGAGCTAGCTGTGGCTTATCTTTTATTTCTGGGGATTAGTACTGATGTTTACTATGTATTTTGTTATCACGTATCTAGACTAGAGTTGTATTTTTGGATCATGACATTTTGATATTATGTACTTGACTATGTGGGTTTTCTGAGATGATGATGATGGGTTTTTATCTGCTACCGCTGCTTTACTTCTATTTATTTTTATATACTCTGTCTTGCTATATCTCTGTGCATGTTTACCTTCACAATAACGCCCCTCCAAAGCTAGTACATTCTAAGGAGTGATCCTAGTGGAGGTGGGGTGTTACATTTGGTATCAGAGCACGAGGTTAACAAGATTGAACAAAACTTTTGAAAAAAAAAAAAAACCTTTTTTAAAACTATTTTCAAAAAACCTACTAAGTATTTTCCAAAATGAAGTCTAGATTATTTTAAGGCTAATCCCCAAAAGCCATCAGCGTTATCCTTCGTTCCCTTGACCTAATCTTATCTTATCTTTTGTTTCAGTATGGCTGAGAATCTTGACATCCCAGATGGAGTGAACGTACCACTCTGGTATAGGAGACTCCTAGAAGCTAGGGCGGCAGCTGGTCCCGCCAACCCTACTCCCACTCCTCCCCCTGTGGTTGAGAATCCTATCCCTAATATCCCTCCTCCGGTGGTCCCTGCTCCCCCTCCTCTAACAGCTAATATTCCCCCTCCCGTTGCTAATGTTCCTCCTCCTCCCGTTGCTGAGGCTCCTCTTCCCCCTCCTCCCCCTCAGCATTATCAGATTGAGTTTACAAAGGTGTGTAAAGACTTCAAGGCAATGGGAGGCAAGAATTTCCTAGGCACGGAATCTTTCGTTGAAGCTAGGAATTGGCTGAAGGACACGGAGGACTTGTTTGCCATCTTTGGGATAGATGACGAGAGGAAGATCTTATTGACCGTATGGCTTCTGAAGGATGAGGCGGCCTATTGGTGGGAGGTCACCAATGGGACGAGGCCCGTTGAGACTTGGGCCGATTTGAGGGCTAGATTTGTAACCAAGTTTCTATCTTCAGCTGAAGCAAATTTGCAAATGGAGAAGTTCCTTGCTCTAAAGCAAGGGGATATGTCTGTCAAGGAGTATGTGAACAAGTTCAATCTGCTGGCCCGTTTTGGTTTGGATATAGTAAACACCCCGGAGAAGAAGGCTCTTCGATTTGCCAGAGGATTGAATGAGCCGCTACAGGGCTTGGCGATGTCACATATTCCGCATGGAGCCACTTTCGAGAGTTTGGTCAATATGGCTCTGCTTCAGGGAGAGGGAAAGAAGGAAGTCAAGTCGGGCGATACTCAAGCAAAGAAGGCGGATTCTCAAGGCAAAGGCAACCAAGGTCAAAGCAGTCAAGGAAATCAGAATAAGAACAAGAAGGGCAACAACAAAGGCAAGGGGAAGTGCAATTACTGTGGCATAGCTGGGCATTTTGCTAAGGATTGCAGGAAGAAGAAAAGGAAGCTTAGTGGTGGATGCTTTTCTTGTGGAGAGACTGGGCACTTCAGCAAAGACTGCCCAAAGAAGAAAGGACAGGCTGGATCTTCAGGAGGGCAAGTTCATGCTCTCAATGCCGCTTCGGTTCCCGAGAGAGGTAGTGTTTCTGTTGAGAACCTTGTTTATATCTCTGATCTTCCAGTACGTACCTTGTTTGATTCCGGTGCATCACATAGTTTTATTTCATCTGATCTTGTTGATAGCTTGCACCTCAGTACTAGCTTAGTGGATGATCCCGTTTGTGTTTCGAATCCCATTGGGGGTTCTGCTCATCTATCTATGATATGTGAGGATCTAAGGATCTCTATACTCAGCGTTGAGTTCTTGTGTAGTGCATATGTTCTAGGTTTCAGGGGATACGGATTGATCTTGGGCATGGATTGGCTGTCTAGATATGGAGCCATTCTGGATTGTGAGCATAGGGTTGTAAGGCTTGTGACTCGCCTGGGCAACACCTTAGAGATTTCATGCAATCTGAAGAATCCCGTCATGTTATGCTATCTAGAATCTCTCGACTCATCAGAGGAGACCCTTCAGTCTGTAAGGGTGGTCCGAGATTATCCAGATGTGTTCGAAGAAGTTAAGGGGTTGCCCCCAAAACGAGAGATTGACTTTCGCATCTATCTGGTAGATAATGCTAAACCTGTTTCTTTGCCCGTTCGGCATATGGCTCCGCGTGAGAGACGGGAGCTGAGCAAGCAAGTGAAAGAATTGCTTGAGAAGGGCTTCATCAGAAGGAGTATATCCGAATGGGGAGCGCCTGTGGTGTTTGCAACTAAGGCAGATGGCTCTCTTCGACTCTGTGTGGATTATAGAGAATTGAATAAGCTGACTAAGAAGAACCGACACCCGTTACCAAGGATCGATGATCTCTTTGATCAACTCGTTGGTGCTTCTGTTTTCTCTCAGCTTGACCTTGCTACGGGTTTTCATCAGCTCAGAGTGGCTGAAGACAGTATAGACAAGACTGCATTCAGAACTCCAGACGGATTCTTTGAATGGCTGGTTATGCCGTTCGGTTTGACGAATGCACCCGCGTACTTTGTGGATTTGATGAGTAGGGTGTTTCGGGAGTTCTTGAATAAGTTTGTCGTGGTCTTTGTTGATGATATTCTGGTCTTCTCCAAGGATGAGGAAGAGCATGCGAGGCACCTAGTAGAGGTGATGGACACACTCAGAGCACACCAGTTAAAAGCCAAGTTCTCCAAGTGCCACTTTTGGAGAAGGGAAGTCAGATTTCTTGGGCATATCGTATCCAAGCAAGGCTTAGCGGTAGATCCCGCTAAGGTGGTTGCAGTTCAGGATTGGAAGACGCCAAGGAATGCAACCGAGGTGAGAAGCTTTCTGGGTCTTGCGGGTTTCTATCGGAAGTTCATTAAAGACTTCGCAAAGATATCCGCTCCTCTTACCAAGTTGACTAAGAAGAACTTAGTCTTTGCTTGGGATATGGATTGTGAGCTTGCTTTTCAGAGACTCAAAAGAGCCCTTACCTCCGCACCAGTTCTAGCCTTACCCGATGGTGGTAAGATATTTACCGTGTACACTGATGCTTGTGGCACGGGATTGGGTGCCGTTCTGATGCAAGAGGGCAGAGTTATATGCTTTGGTGGGAGGCAACTGAAAGTGCATGAGAGGAACTATCCCACTCATGATCAAGAGCTGGCAGCGATTGTATATGCGCTCAAAGCATGGCGTCATTATCTTCTGGGAGAGAGATTTGAGCTATATACTGATCATAAGTCTTTGAAGTATCTCTTTTCACAGAAAGATCTGAACTTAAGACAGCAAAGATGGATGGAATTTTTGGCTTCCTATGATTTTGAGATATCCTATACCCCTGGCAAGGGGAATGTTGTAGCGGATGCGTTGAGTAGGAAAAGGTTGACACTAAGTCCTCTGTTTGTTGAGATGAAGAATTTAGAGTTCTTAGCGACCTTTGATTTCTCTTTGGCAATGGAGTCAGTGACCGGTTCCTTGGCATCTTTAGAGCTCAGGCCTACCCTCCTAGATCAAGTTGGGGCTTCGCAAAAGGAAGACCCTCAGATAATTGAGATCTTGGATAAGCTGGTTCGAGGGGAGACATCTAGTCACCTTGCTCGATATTCTATAGACGATAAGGGTTGGCTGAGGAGAGATGGAAGGCTTTGCGTCCCGATGGTGGAAGACTTGGTTAGGAAAGTTCTCGAGGAAGCACATCGCTCCAAGATGACTATACATCCAGGTGGTGATAAGATGTATAAGGACATGAAGCGCGTTTTCTTCTGGCCCGGAATGAAAAAGGATGTGGCCGAATTTGTCTCGAGATGTGTTATTTGTCAGAGAGTAAAAGCTGAGTCAAAGAGGCACGGTGGGCTGTTACATCCGCTAGAAGTCCCGCTATGGAAGTGGGAGAGCATTTCTATGGACTTTATTGATGGGCTTCCAAGGTCCAGGAAGGGGAACACGAGCATATGGGTCATTGTGGATAGGCTCACGAAGAGTGCTCACTTTATTCCAGTAAAGAGCAAAAGGACCGCATCTGGACTAGCATCAGTATATCTTCATGAGATAGTACGACTACATGGAGTCCCTTCCAGCATAGTCAGTGACCGAGACCCCATCTTTACTAGTCAATTCTGGAACAGTTTGCAGGAGGCTATGGGCACAAGGTTGAATCTGAGTACAGCTTATCACCCACAGACGGATGGCCAGACCGAAAGGGTGAATCGAGTGCTTGAGGACTTGTTGAGACTTTGCATCTTGGATTTTGGTGGTACTTGGGAAGACCACCTTCCTCTTGTAGAATTTGCTTATAATAACAGTTATCAGGCGAGCATTGGTATGGCACCCTTTGAGGCTTTATATGGGAGGCCGTGCAAGTCACCTACATGTTGGTGGGAATCCACAGATAAGCTTATACTTGGACCCGACATGATTAGGGATACATCCGAGAAGGTTGAGTTGATTAGAAGACGGATGAAAGCGGCCCAAGACCGGCAGAAATCCTATGCTGACAGGCGAAGGTCCGAATTGGAGTTTGAGGTTGGGGACAAGGTTTTCGTGAAGGTTTCTCCTTTGCGGAATGTGGTCCGATTTGGAGCTGTTGGGAAGCTAGCACCGAGATTTGTTGGACCCTTCCCCATTATTGAGAGAATTGGGAAGATGGCTTATAGAGTGCAATTGCCCGAGAAGTTGTCCGGAGTGCATAATGTCTTTCATGTCTCGCATCTCCGAAAGTGCCTGCATGAGTCCGCTGAGGTGGTTGAGCCTAGCATGCTTGAAGACGTGGAGGTAGAGAAAGAAGCAACTTTAAGGAAAGCTCCGATTCGTATCTTGGGGACAGAGACCAAGAAGCTAAGGAATCGTGAGGTCAGATTGGTGAAGGTGCAATGGGGTGAAGCCGAAGAGGACGCGACTTGGGAAACCGAGGAGAAGATGCGTGGGCTTTATCCATTCCTGTTTGAGGGTACACTCTCAATCTCTTCCCTTTGTTAGTATATCTTTCTCTTTGCTAATCCATATTTATCTAGCTATCGTGCTAAGCTGATCATGAGAACCTTAGGTAGAAACCCTTTGGATGAAACATGTGTTTGAAACATGTTATGTTTGATGGTTGCAAGTGGTTGCAAGTGTTTGCAAGTGGTCACTCGTGGATGCATGATACACATTAGGCACTAGATCGGCTCACACACTCCTCATATTGCATGTGCATGAGTGTTTATGCTTATTCTTGGATGAAATTTGTATGCAATCACATGGATGTTGCATATGGATGTATGATTGAGCACGCATATAGATATTATACATTATGTTAGGGATTTGCATACATATGGATACATTTCACTAACATATTTTGCATTGATCATTGCATTAGATAGGTACATATACACACACTTTTGCATATGTTCATACAGCATTTAGAATCCTTTAAGGACAATGGTTGCTCGTGGATGATGTTTTGAGTAGATGGATGCTGGATGGTAGGATATGTTCTTCCTAACTTGAAGATTTCGGGGACGAAATCCTTTAAGGAGGGGAGAATGTAATAACCCGTATTTTCAATAAACTATTATAACACAAATCGAGGCAGAATTTAATTCAAAAATCAGAATCGGGGGAAACGGGCTATGCCATTGCGATCGTCTCGGAAAAATACGCGAAATAGAGTCCGAGTTTTCGAAAATCGGAGTCCGTATGACCCAGTTAAGGCCCATTGAAGTTTTCAGAAATTTCTATGCTAAAGACAGATTTAAATTTCAAATTAAAATCAAGGATTAGGGCTAATCAGGGTTAGGCGGGAAAATTCCCGCCAGGGGGCCCATGTCGACAGGCATGTCGACAGGGCACCCAGGGTGTCGACTGCCCTGTCGACAGCCCTGTCGACAGGGGGTGCCCAGGCAGTTCAGCCTGGTGCACCATTTCTGATTTGGGTTGGGTCAAGTGGCCTGGTTCCGGAGAATTCTAAGATCTGACGGGCCAAACCTAATCTAGGGTTAATCCTAGGGCCTAAAACACTCTAATTCTCTATAAATATACCCCTAATCCTACCCTAAAGCCTCATTAATCAATCTTGCAACTAAACTATGTCAATTTGAATCCTCAAATGGCCTCCACCTAAAACCTAGCCTCCACCTTCCTCAAAATTAAATCCTATGAAGATATGATGATCATACAACCTTTTCTATGTTGTATGAGTGCTTAATAACTTGCATACTTCATTAAGTAGCAAGTTTGATTTGCTAATTTTGTGTTTTTGGGATCTTGCAAAAAGGGTTTTCTTACTTAAAGCATTGTTTTGAGTTTTTAAAGGGCTTCTTCATCTTATTTGGTGGATTTGTGGCTTGTTTATATTTGTAAGCCCTCTTACCTTCACTTTACAAACTTTAAAGTTAATGTTTGGTGAAAGTTGAGATTTATGTGAGTTTAGTTGATTATGCATGCTTATGCGAACTCACTATGATATGTTTTATATGATCCATAAGTTATGCATGCATATGCGAGATTTCTATGCCATGTTTTACATGTTTCACAAGTTATGCATGCTTATGCGAGCTTATTATGTCATGTTCTACATGTCTCATGGGTTATGCATGTTTATGCAAGATCACCTTACCATGTTATACAAGTTTAATGGACTATGCATGCTCACCTTACCATGTTATGCAAGTTTAATGGATTATGCATGTTCATCTTACCATGTTATGCAAGTTTAATGGATTATGCATGCTTATACAAGCTCATCTTACCATGTTATGCAAGTTTAATGGATTATGCATGTTCACCTTACCATGTTATGCATATTTAATAAGCTAAGCATGTTTATGCGAATTCACCATGACATGATTTGCAAGTTTAACATGTATGCATGTTTATTATGACATGTGAAGTTCACCATGTATGTTATGCCAAGTTACCTTTTATACCCTTATACGTTATGGCGAATATGTAAGCGAGATAATGACGTTGGGAGGGTTTGGGTAAACTTAAAAATACATGAAACTAAAAGATTGGGAATTTACCTATTAAGTTAGGTCTACCCCTTGGGAATTTACCTATTAAGTTAGGTCTACCCAAGTATATGTTAACTTGTAAATATGCTTTGAAGTGGACATGACAATTAGATAACATGATGTGGCCAACTCGAGGTTAGACCTAGTTGTGGTGTAAATCTTCCCAGGTAACCACAACGTGGGGTCTAATGTGGGTAGTTGGTCATGTTGCACCATAAGACCCGAGGTTAGACCTAGACGTGGTGTAAATCTTCCCAGGTAACCACGGATGTCTAATGTGAGAGGTTGGGTGCGTTAAGTAATTAATGCCTCACGATTAGGGTTAAGTCATGGCCCACCAATACTTAACCAATAATGGGGATGCGAGGATTAGATGGGGTTAAGTGGTTACACTTAGCTAATCTAATCCGGGATTAGTGAGGGGTTAAAACCACAGTTAACCCTCTTAGAAACCCTAGCAACGTGGTCTGTTCCAGCAGTAATCCCAGTTTGGTATCACTACAACCCTACAGCTAGGTTAGGGCGGGGCACGATTACTGGACTGATGTAAGCGACCAAAGCGACGGCTGAGTGGTACAGCGGTGCGGGTCCGGCGGGCTACGGACGTGCACGTAGTCCGATGTTGGACAAACTCGAGGCACGGGTACCAGTAGGTTTAGACTGTGCATTATTGCTTAGGTGTCTGGGGTTGACACCCGAGGGCTTGATACACCCAAAGGTGGACCCAGCGCAGTCTGACTACATCCATGTGGGCCGTATGGACACCAACACTTGACGTGTTAGGTTTATAGGGAGCCGATCGACTAGACCGTTGGGCTGGGCCTTATACTAAGGTCACTTCATGTTATTGGGCCAAAGTTTGGGCTAAGGGATCAAGATCTGTTTTGTGGGTTTGCTAGTACACTGTGGTGCAAAGTTTAATCTCGACTATGTGATGTCACTTTTATCTATGGCCAGTATGTTCATCTCAGTTTCCATCATACTGTTAACTTTATTAGTTTATAGATTGATCGTAGTAGGGCTTACCAGTCTTTTTGACTGACCTGTTTTCTTTCGCTTCTTTCCTTCCGTTCCCCCCCCCCCCCACAGGTTCTCAGGAAGGGACTACATCTGCTTAGCGGATCTTTGACTTGCTTGTTGGATAGCTCATGTATGGATCTGAGCTAGCTGTGGCTTATCTTTTATTTCTGGGGATTAGTACTGATGTTTACTATGTATTTTGTTATCACGTATCTAGACTGGAGTTGTATTTTTGGATCATGACATTTTGATATTATGTACTTGACTATGTGGGTTTTCTGAGATGATGATGATGGGTTTTTATCTGCTACCGCTGCTTTACTTCTATTTATTTTTATATACTCTGTCTTGCTATATCTCTGTGCATGTTTACCTTCACAATAACGCCCCTCCAAAGCTAGTACATTCTAAGGAGTGATCCTAGTGGAGGTGGGGTGTTACATAAACCCAAACTTGGCACATAAACGAATCATGGTGACAAAAGACATGGAATGATGACTAGAAACTCGCATGTATCATCATATAAGGGTTATGACTTCATATGCAAGTTGACATAAAGATTATGAAGGTTCTCATGTTGCATAATGCAACATTTCAACATAAAGGTTGTAGCTTTTAGCTCATAAGATCAAGATAATGACTTCATAAGCTTGCATGACATGATAGCATGTATCATTCTCAATGATCAAACCCAAACTTGCAACATGAACATTTAACTTCATAGTTAATATCTAAGAGTAGGGAAAGGGCTTACATTGTTATGAAGGCACAAATCGAAATGCAAAACAAAGATTGTGATGAAGCCTATGCATGCCATCACCCAAAAACCCAAAGATGAACACTCCAAATCAATAAAAACCCCATCTTTATGAACAAAGATCAAAGCTTTAGCCTTGAGATCAACTTGAGAAGCTCTCATACTAACATAGGGACTCTCTAATACTCTCATGATCATGAAACCTCTCATAGAAATGAAGTGGAGGCTAGGATAGTTGAGTGGAGGCCATGAGAGTAGCAATTTTGCCATAGTTTATTTGCATGAATGAATAATGAGGGTTTAGGATAGGTTAGTGTCTTATTTATAGATTAGGCAAGTGTTTTAGGCCATAGGATTAAACCTAGATTCAATCCAAGCCATCAAAGCATGTCTTGGGGAAGAAGTCAAGTGTAGGAACCATCTAGGGCCTTTAGATTAAAGATGAACCATGAGAACCATCCAAATGCAAAATCTGCATTTGAGCGAATCGGCCCACGGGTTGACAGCCAAACACCCTGGATTAACCCCTAGTCGACCCAGCGAGCTTGGGTCGACCTCAAAAATCGGCCGGTTCGGTTATTCCCCTCTCCCAATTCGCTGTTTTGAACATTTTTGCATATTTATTTATTTAATTTTCAATTATATATATATATATATATATATATATCAATATATATATATATATATATATTTCTCTGCGCAACCCATTTCACTTAATTAAGTATACTTTAATTTGGGAATTTTTCGTGAATCTTCGCGAGGCCATATCTTGATCATACGGACTCCGATTTTCGAAAACTCGGACTCTATTTCGCGTATTTTTCCGAGACGAACGCAATGGCATAGCCCGTTTCCCTTGATTCAGATTTTACAGTTTAATTCTGCCTCCATTTATGTTGTAACAGGTTATTGAAAATACGGGTTGTTACAGAACTTGATAGGTTCTTCATTTTTCCTGGCATGGCTTGGGGGTGAAAGCTGGATTATTCATGGTGGTTGTGCATCTTGTCCACACATGAAAGTTAGACATTTTTTATTTTTTTGCATTGGATTTTACGTTAAGTGCTTCTAATGCTCACTCATGAGAAACACGGTTTTTTCCTCTTCTAAATTTAGATTATTTCATTGCGTTGTGAAATGGATTTCACTAATGCTCATTCATAAGAAAAAGCTTTTTTCTTCTTATAAAATTAGGCAATTGAACAGAGGTTGCTTTGGGAAGTTGTTGTCATTTTTTAATAAAATTTACACGTATAAATCATGAATTATGTCTAATACTCTACTTTCCCAATTCCTTCCTATTGACATGCATTTTTGTCGAAGCGGTCACATGTCGATATTTGGTGAGCGACGCACTCAAGCGTCTAAAAATACACAGCAGTAGGGTCGAAGTCGTGCTGCAAACTCAAGGAGACCCGAAACCCCTATCAGATGGCCTCGTACGGGCCTAGTGAACTTTCAAGAAAACCGTCATCTGAGCCGAAGGCGAGCCGTGGTTCGAGACGAAGGCGAACCGTCAAGCGGATCCGAGCACAACGCCGGTGGGGGTCTGGGGCCCCACAGTCCTGGCTGCGATTGACCTAACCGGTTAGGTTGAACCAGTGGGCACTGCCCAGTTCATCTGATTTTCTCTAAGCCGGAAGTTTAGATTCCTTCACTTCAGACCAGCAAAACCATGATTCCCTCACTTCGCATTCAGAAACTTCGACACCCATAAATAGCATGATTTCCACACCAAGAAGCTCGACCTCCCCCATCAAATTCGTATACCTCGGTGGAGTGCGAATTTCGCACCCTTCTGGGAGGTGCGAAATTCCGAATCCCCCGGCGGGGTGCGAATTTCGCATCCCCTAAGGAGTTTCGAAATTCCGCATCCCCTGGTAGGGTGCGAATTTCGCACCCAAAAGGGAGGTGTGAAATCCTGCACCCCCTGGTGGTGTGCGAATTTCACACCCACCAGGGAGGTGCGAAATTTCGCATCCCCTAGTGGGGTGCGAATTTCTCACCCCGGGCCATGGGTTGTGAAATTTTGCACCCCTTGTCCAGGGGGTGCGAAATTTCGCACCCCGGGGTTAGGGATTGCGAAATTTCGCACCGTGGGCCATGGGTGCGAAATTTCGCACCCCGGGACAGAGAGTGGGAAATTTCCTGAAGTGGACTATTTTATGGGGTGCGAAAATAGCTTCTATGGGCCCCGCTGCTCACCTACTCCCACCTAATCTTCCTCTTATAAATACGCCAAGCCTTGGCCTTCATTTGGGACTCTTCTCCCTTGGAATTTTTGGATATTGAGAGCTCCAAACACTCATTAATGGCTTCCAACACCTCCACCATGGCCATGGGAGATAACATGGATAATTACAACATAGCATGCATGTTTTCCTTCAACACTTGAATATTAATAAGGATTGTTATGCTATTTTTGAGCTTCATGGACATGAACACAAAACTTGGATATTAGTGACCAAGTCAACGCTTTTCAACGAAGAAGAAGTCCAATTTAGTTAAATTGTAGACCAAGCATAAATTTTTCTATTCTATTGTAACACTTTGTACTTAGCTATTGTCTGAAATCGTAAAAATTTGTAAAAGACAAAGGATATGATGAATGATGATCCTAAAGTGGACGTAAGTGTTGGTGCCGAACCACTATAAAAGCTATGTCTCCACGCATTTACATTATTTACTGCTTATTTGGATAAATGTTCACACAAACACATTGGGTGTTGGCGTGCGACAATTTTGCCCATCAACACTTCCTTTTTTCAATGATCTAGTGGGATCAGGTAGTGCTTTAAATTATCAAAATGTTAAGAATTGCTAAATTGCATTAGTGCTTCATACTTGGAGATTACAATTTAAAGAACTGGAAAACACACTAAACTAATGTCGCTGCAGCCAAAATAATATCTCAGTTGATGTCAGATTAAAGCGGCTCATAGTTGTTTGTGTACAAAGCAATTACAATTTGCTAAGCTAGCTACTAATTTAGTTAGAACTATTATATATTGTAACACCACGTATTTTCTATGAACGTATTAATAACAAATCGGAGAATAATTAAATTGTAACAGAAGAATTAATGGAAATGGGTTGCGCCATTGCGTTCGTCTCAGAATTCTACTTAGAAACGAGTCCGAGTTTGCGAGAATCGGAGTCCGTATGACCAAGTTATGGCCCTCCAAAGTTTCAGGAATTTTCAGAGTTCAAAACAGCTCGAATTCAAATTTCGAATTCAAAACTCAGAACAGACTGGGCGGGAAATTTCCTGCCCAGTACCTAGGTCGACTGGGGAGTCGACTGGGCAGTCGACCCCCCCTGACCAGGTCAACTGGGCAGTCGACCTCGGGGTCGACCTGGTCCCCGAACCTGGTTTTGGGCCTGGGTGCATTCTTATGTATCTAGTCTCGTTTCCTGCCTAGATTCGTCTGCCTAAACCTATTTAAACATCCCCAAACCTAGCCTTCTCTACACACAATTCTATTTTGCTTCTACTCTGCCTCTGTTCTAAATAAAAACAAAAATGGCGTCGCTACTCTGCTGGAATCAAAACTAGAAGCTAACCAACATCAACCTAAGCAACTCAATTCAAGCTTGAAACTTCAACAATGGTTAAAGAAGATCAACTAACGTCGCTACAACTATCTTTCTTTTAGAATCCAATCAAGGAAAGTACAGTTATTTTCTGATATAAACGTTAGTTCTGATTGTGACATGAATTGTAAATCTGAATCTGAGATTATGTCTGTTCTGTTCTGTTTAGATCTACCTTATTCTGTGTTTCTTTCTGCTTTCTGTTCTTTAGCCAGGCTACCACGAGCCTGAGCCAGTCTCATAAGAGATTAACGTACGCTAAAATATTTGGGACAATAAAATGAATAATGCATGAAATGGGCATGACCGATATGTGACTGATTTGAGGAAAGAACGTAGGTTGAACTTGGAACTTAGGACATAAATCTAAGGCATATAATTGAACCTACGACTTGAGTTTTGTGGCATAAAGAATATTGAACATACGACTTGAGAAGTTGAGGCATAAAATTTACATTTGGACATATGACTTAGGAATTGGGGCATAAATTTGACCGTAGGCATGTAATTAGTTTAGATACATATTACATGTTGTAAACTAGATCTGGATCTGAGCAAGCTATGTATGATAATCTGTGATTTGGGGACATAATTCAATATCTGATTTTAAGAATATGATACATGATTAAAACCTAGATTTGTGGCACATTTTAAGAAGAGGAAGATATGTGACTTAGGTGTAGAAATTAAAATCTATAATAAGATTTGAGGACTATTAAGTGTGAATACACCTAAATAGGGATTTTTGGATATATGGCATGGATTGTAATATTTGGTACAATTTATAGATGAATTTGCTGTACAATGCTAGTTTAACCAAAATGGGAACATATGTTATATGGTAAATTATGTCCTTATTCTGTGTTACGTAAATTTAGGCAAACATGGGGTATATGATCATATTGTGAATCATGACAATTATTTAGGCCTAATTTATGATTAAGCAAGGCATGTAAATAGAACCTTTAGAAATATTAAATCTGCTAAATCTATCATCTGCTAAGTCTGTTGAATATGCCAAATCTGCTAAACCAAATCTGTTGAGATGCCTAAACTGCTAAATCTGTTGAGATGCCTAAACTGCTAAATTTGTTGAGATGCCTAAACTGCTAAATCTGTTGAAATGCCTAAACTGCTAAATCTGTTGAGATGCCTAAACTGCTAAATCTGTTGAGATGCCTAATTTGTTATCTGCAAAATCTGCTAGTTTGCTTAATCTGCTAAATCCGTTAAGTAGCCTAATCTGAAAAATCTGTTATCTGCTACATCTGTTGAGTTGATATAATCTGAATTGGCTATAGTTATAAATAATTGACATGTATATTAGGCGTGGGCATAAATGGTAAATTATTAATTAATTGGCCGCAAAGATGAACATGGCTGACTCGAGGTTAGAATGAGTTTGCGGCGTAATCCTGCCCGGAACCGCCCGGTACATCCAGTGGCAGCAAACAATAGGTTCTAATGTGAGAAGTTAGTCATAATTTGCTTAGACACGAGGTTAGGTCTGGCTTGTGGCAGAAGTCTGCCCGGAACCGCCCGGCCCATCCAGCGGCCACAAGCTAGCGACCTAATGTGAGAGGTCTGTGCATTAATAATTAATTAATGCAAATATGAAATAAAAATGATGTCTAAAACGCGTTGGTTGGATAGGGTTAAACCAACTGGACTAATATATATATAATAAACCCGTTCATGAATATGTAGGCCCAATACAAAGTTAGACAAATCTGAAATTCTGTTAAATTTGTACATCTGATCCGTTAGTCTGAAAACTTGTTGATTTGATTTTCTGATCTGTGAACTAGTAAATATGATCTCTGTATGTTTGAACTTATAAACAAGTTAATCTGAAATCTGTTAGTCTGGGGACATAAGGTTAGGAGGGAAATTACTTGTGTCATCTGTTGTTTGGGACCCATATTAGTCAGTAACCCTTTTTGCTATCAAAACTTTGACCCAACAGTAGGTAGGGTCCAGGCACGCTTACTGAACTAATTGTAAGCGGTTCATTCTGATAATGGCGAGGGGTGTTGATGGTGTGTTCCAACCGGGTCATGTGCGTGCATGGATCCCGGTCTGCCTCTGAGGATGTAAGACGCTGTGACATTAGTAAATAGGTCTGTGACAATTGGTTGTCACTTTAGGGAGTGATACACCCTACTGTGGGGCCGACACATGACATTTATGTATTAGGGAGCCGATCGCTTGGGGTATACCTAGTTCTGTCTGTTTCTGTTGGTACCGTCTGTTTCTGTTGGGTGGTAACACCTGTCTGTTTCTGCGTGGTACCGTCTGTTCGGGTGGTAAAGGCCCATTTACTAGTGTACACCTAATTCCACATTCTGTTTCCGTAAGGATTAATCTGTTTTTGTTCGGGTGGTAAAGGCCCATTATTAGCATTCTGTTTCTGTCTGTTTCTATTGGGGTGGTAAAGGCCCATTACTAGCATTCTCTTCTGTGGAAAATTATTCTGTATCCGTTTCTGTTTTAGTTTATACATTAGGGTGAAACATAATCCTGTTATACTAGTATTAGTGCAGAGAAGTGTTAAGAAATAGCTTATATCATTCTGTTATGTTGTTATTTCCGCTACACCAGTTACTGTTATCTCTCATCCAGTTTTATTTTCATGTCATGTTATTATTATCTGTTCATAAATGAAAATCACTGGACTTGCCAGACTTTTTGTTTGACCCTTGTTGTTTCTCCTCCTTTCTTCCTTCCCCCCCCCCCCCCCCCAAGGTTTTATAGAAGGGAATACTCTAGCTTGATCCAGATTTATTCTGCTTGAAGTGCTTAAAGTATGGCTTGTCTTCTTCTATGGGGATTATGATTTTAAACTATGCATTCTGAAGGCTTTTGTACAAGACTGATATTTTGTACTTGAATTCTGATATTGTGATTTGAAAGGATGTAACCAAGCTTATTTCGGTTTCTGTTGTAATCAAGTTATAAAATTTTCAAGTACTGTTTTATCTGTCTTGTAAGTTTCTGTTCTGTTTACTAAAATGCTCCACCAAAGTTAAGGCATTCCCTTAGTGAGTGACCTTAACGGAGGTGGGGTGTTACATATATTGATAATTTTTTTTACAAATCTATGCATGAATATATCAGGAACATAAGATGCATACATGACGACCAAGTATATGGTAAGAATGCACGCCACAAGAACCATTGCCAATAGTATAGCTATATTTTCCAACAAGTAAAATGATGTATTTTTGTTATTGTTAATGCAACCATATTTGCTATCTGAAACACCGCCGTTTGGAAGAAGCTCCACCTTAAAAAGAACAGTCATCTTTGCTTGAAGAGAAATTCAAGCAGCATACCTTGAATCAAGCAATGATAGGAATCAGGTAGAAAACGACAATGATTGTGGTGAAGATCAACCACTAATTTAGATGGTTGAGTGTTGGATTTGCAAAGAAGATCACGTTAGAAACTTGGAGACTACTTGCACTTGTAGTCGAAGCTTAAAGGTATAATATTTGGCATAGCCTTTTCTTTTCTCAACTGGGACCAAGCATTAATGTATAATATGCTTCTGGTAGTTATGAATATCTTTAAAAGTTAGAATTCTTATGTGCATTCATATTCTACATTAGTACGAGTTCATTGAGATTTTCCTTTGTAAGTGAACCTAAAAATGAATAAGCAGCAGTCGTTTACTAATTTTCTTATAACTATTAACAATGCTGCTATGTCTAGATTCCTTTCCATTTAGCAAGGTTTGCAAAATGGGATTTTAATTGTAGAAGATCAAATTTATTATTATGGTAAATGGTTTGCCATTTGAAAGTTATACCAAACTATAGATGTCAATTTTAATAGTATATTATGCATTCAATCTTATATTCATTTGAATTGTTAATTATGTCTATTTTAATAGTATTTTATGCATTTAATTTTATATTTGTGTTCGTTTTTGTATTCCACTCACTGTTCATTTTAAGTAAACTGACTATTTGTGCTTGGTTTCCATTACTTTCATGTTCTTAGGTTTTTTGTTTTGTTATCATCAACTGCAACTATGATTTAGAATTTTATTATTACTATATGATATTATTCCCTTGTAGTAACTGATCACTATTGGGACAATGGGAGCAATATGGTCAGGCTAGAATAGTGTTATCATGCAAGAGTCAACAAGAAATGTGAGCCAAGATTTCTACTTTGGAACCAATCATGTTAATAAAAATAGTAACATGTATTTTCCATACTAAATCAGGAATAGGCCAAAGGGAGCAGCTGACAAATGATATCTTCCTACTTTTATGGTTGCTAATGTAGGAAAAACATAGGTTTCTTTTCTTATTTTTTAAAAATCTTTTTCAGTTATAAGCATCACTTGTGAGATTAATAGGAGAAGATAGACCCATGGTCTTTGACATGAATACATTTTTATGTGTATGTGTACCTTGCATGTATAATGTATGCACATAACTACATAAAATTAACATGTGTGGTCGTATGGAGTTTCACTATGCTTTTTAGTAAATTTATCGTGATATTATGTTTAATTGCTTCTTGTCCTTAACAATGTATAATATTTACGGCCAAAGGATAGCCAGATGGATAAGGCTTATATAGAGAAATTGCTTGACATAAGTTCGGAACATGGCGGCACAAATTCTTTTAACCGAAGTATGTTTTGCGAGGTCAGTATGTATACTTCCTCAGGATAAACGTCGAACACTGGTTTGAATCATTGGCTATAGTCAAAATATAGATAAATGTTTGTAACATTCCAATATTACAATTCATAGTGTAATTGGATCTATAGATTCTGCACTTTTTAATTACTTTTTTTTAATTACGCAGTAGTTATTTCATTAAATTCTGAATTAAAATAAAATTTGGTAAATAATATGTAGACAACTTTTATTGGTAATGCATCCCGTACAGCTATTTATCTACATGGTTCAGTGTGATTGCAACTCAGTGATGTAGTTATTATGAGGAAGATTCATAAACTATATATGAATAGATGCATTATATTATGGGTGATGCACTGATAAAACATTTCCCTCCATTAAATTCCCTAAAATTAGATAAGTTGGTGATAGGCATGTCGTGGCATTGTGAGCTAATGTTTCGCAAATCTTAGTTATGTATGGCCTCATAGATCATGTATAAAACTTGGAAAGAAAAGCTAATTGACAAAATAATCATGTATTTCAAAATTTAGTGCAGAAGTGGTTAACGTCAATGATGGAGGTAGAAATTTTGTGTTTTATACTTTAGTTGAAGTAGTGTTTGAAATGCTAGTTGTGAACATATAGTTTAAAGGGTATGCACAATAACTGATTGGTTGGAAAGACGTAAATCAGTTTGTGGGGAAACATCAAGTAAATCATTTAGGATGTTGAAGGGATTGGATTTTTCCTTGGAAATATTTTATGCATTGCTTCTTGTAGTTAATGGAGAGGAGGAGGTGTTTGTTGAAGGTTGGTTGGTTTTAAAGTTGGTAGGTTTGAGTGGGTTAAATGCAGATAATGATTGGGATTCGACAGCCTTTTGATATGTAGGTGCTGTAATTCCAGTACATTTGGTTAAGGACACGAGTCCACTTTGATTAGAAGAGTGAATCGGCTTTATAGCATAACATAAATTTGGTTTAGCTGACATGAAAGATTTTTTTGGTTGCTTCATAAATTTCAAATGTTCAAGCATTTTTTGATTTCAGTACTTGCAATCTTAAATTTTTTGGCTAGTGGCTTATGTCAATATAATGGGTTTCCAAATGCTTAATTTTATTATGTAATAAAATCAATAACTACTAAACCAATATAAATTCTTTTATATGTCCAATGTGAAGACAACCAATACGTGCATGAAATTGGAGAAGCTATAGCCTGTGATTTAGAGAAAATGGAGGAATTGGCAAGTATGATTTCTTCTGAATATTTGTTGATGATTGAATATTTATTTTGAATTGTAAAACATTGGTGTATGATGGTTTTGAAGCTACAACCAATACATACTTATCTGTTTTTTTTTAAGTCTAACTGAGCAGAAATATGATGGTTTTGAGCATGTTGTAAAGTATTAGCTAGCTCACTGTATACATTTCGAAAACTTCTTCTGAATTTTGAGAAAAACAGTAGTCAGCTACTAGGTATGTGTAGAATTTGGTAATAATTTTATTTCAGATGTTAGTGTGCTACCACTTTCCAAATTAAGTCGTAGTAACTATAAAAAAATTCAGTTATGCATTTGTGAATTCAAATATCAACAAATGCATTAGTCGCCATCTATAAGAGTTCAGTAGATTCTAAGCATATGGACCTTTATGAGGAGTTTTATTTTTTTGGAGGTAAAGACTAATATTATATTATGCAATTGCCAAACAATGTTATTTTTCTTTCTCCACTGTCCGCTGTAAATATTGCCTTTATATCGAAGGAAAACTGCATCCTTCAAGTTCATGTTGCATGCATTGTGTACATGGTAACATATATAAACTGCTTTTTGTTATGGCCAGTTTCTACTAGAGACCATTGAAGATGAATATACAAGAGCAGCCTAAGTATGCGCATGCATGTGCATCATTGTTCAAGCAACATTGCTGCTAAGTTGGTTGAGTGTGAATAGACCAACATAGCCATTACTATTATAATTATAAATATAGCATGCATGTGTATACTGTTATAAGTAATTGTTGGGCTATGGGCCCGTATAGGCTACAAGTACGTCTAGTTCTACTTTATGGCAGTGTATTTATAAGTAGGTACAGGATAATGTATGGTGTGTGAAAAATAATACAAAATTTGTTTATTCTTGTATCTCTGTTTTTCCTCTTCATTCTTTAACTTATTTCTATTTCTAAACTCTCCTCCGGTCATCTTCTTCTTACCGTTAACCTCTGATCAATTAATCTCTACCTCTTGTCTTAACTTTTCTCCTTCTTCTTGCTACACTTTTCTACCTACTTTCTTAATCTTATGCTACTTTAATCCCCATTCCTATTCAAATTCTCCTATCTTTGTTCAATTTTGACTCCCTAACTCCCTTCCCTACTCCAATATCTTACCCTATTCCCTCCTGAAACTCTCTTTTCCTCCATTAAAACCTTCCTGTAAACCCTAGTCATTTCATTAAACATCTACCCCATTTCATCAAACACCCCTGTTATGGCTCCATCTGAAAAAGGCCGTAACAAATTGGTGTCAGAGAAGTAGTTTGGGCAGGATCAGACGCCTAGATAGTGATCCCCCAATCAATACTCACCCGCTTTATCCAATATCAAGAAGTTTCATGTAAAGGACAAGAAGAAGTCAATCATATTGTTTCTCAATCTCTGAAAATTTTGAATGGCAGGGTTGATCAACATGACACAAAAATCGAGGAAATGTGCAATATTATGAATTTTATGGCCATGTACATGCAGCAGCTAAAGATTCAAGTTGCCAGTAATCAATCCTCTTCTTCGACCACCAACTTGCAAGGCATTCTTGCTTCCATTCCCCTAAATAAAGCTCTGAATTGATCCATCAGTCCATCTCCAGTTCAGCCGAATTCCAGTACCATACAACCACCTATGCACTATCAAGATCTGCATCTACCAGATGCCAACCCTGTATATCCACAAGCAACAAATCCTCCAAGAACTTTTCAGAACCCACCAAATCATCCCCAAGAATCACCGCAGCCAACCCACAAATTCGATTATCCAATATTCTCTAGTGATGGAAGAGTTGCCGATTGGCTGAGAAAGATTGAGACCTGCTTCAGTTTTTATCAGATGGATGAAAAATATTGGGTGAACTTTTAGTTTTTTTATCTCAAGAATGTGGCAATACAATGGTTTGATTGGTATATAAAGAATGTGCAAGATAAATATTCATGGTATTTATTCAAGAAAGAAATTATGGTTAAATTAAATGATGAAGAAACGGAGCAGCCATATGAGACATTAACTGAACTCAAACAGGACACCGCTGTTTCTTCATATCTCTCGAAATTTGAAGGGTTACAGTCGACCATTGAAAAATTACCACCATCGTTCCTCTTAGATCAATTCATAGGAGGATTAAAAGAGGAAATAAGGTATGATGTATTAAACTCTAGACCCAAAAATTATAAGCAGCCTGTTGCTCTAGCAAACTTGTTTGACAGAGCGTGGAATCGAGCAAATAAAAACAAGATAACATTAAAGGATGTTAACGTAGAACCTATTTCATCTTATGTCTAAGAACACACGCAAACTGAGAGTCAGATTGTTGCTACACCACTGCCAACTCAAAAACTAGACTATCCAATATTCTCCAACGAGGAAAGTACGACCGAATGGTTGAGAAAGGTTGAGCAGTATTTTAGATCCAATCAGATAGATGAAAAATTTAGAGTTGATTTTTGTTCTTTCTATCTCAGGAATGAGCCAATGGGTTGGTATGTTTGGTATATGTTGATCCCTTAAAAATCACACGCATATTGAGCTATCAAATATGAGCATAAGCCTACGGATCGAACGTCATCAGGTTCGGTCGTGCATAGTCCTATCCGAGGCACTAAAACGACTCACAAAAGGTAGGAAGCAACCGCACATAACACGGTTCAATTATCAATTCCAAAGCAAGACATTTGCCCATCACGGTTGGGGATGATGACACAATGCATTATGGATAATATAAATAATGCGACCTAATGAAGAAAAAGGTCATATATCCTGTAAAAGTCACTCTTAGTAATAGAAAACACTTATCAAAATTCGGTCATACATGTCAGAACAGAGGCCAAGGGTCGTGCATATATTCGATGACCGCTCATGGGTTGCAACTCTGATCGCTCATATGTTTTATTGATTGAACACCAATAGTTCGATCAGACATCATCTATCAGTCGGTAGGATGCCCACTCTTAGGATAAGCACACTTACATCTCAGATCACAAACCTTGATCGGTTGCCTCCAGACGATAGAGAAAATCACCCGCTTACTCATATTCAGACATAACCGCATCAGAGAATCAAGATCGTTCGACCTCTTATTCAAATCACTCACTCTTTTGCTTGCGTATGACAACTGGATACAGCTGTCAACAGATGGCTACAGTCAAGCGATGGAATATTTGTAATTAATGGGATGAGCGACCCATAGCCTGCATATACGAACTTCGGCTCACTTCTCCCAGAAGGCTCACCTGTAAGTAGGCCATGGCTGCCAACATAAAGGGGATCCAATCTTGTGAACCACGAAGTGCTGCTAAATTCTATCTTCAATCTTTCCTTAAAGATTTGGACCATCTTCTCCATCCAAAGGTTCATAACCAGTTTGGCCATGGCGCTTAGTAAAACCTTGTAATCGGAAAATCAAAGTCATCCTCCTTCTCAATCATTCATCCGTCCCTCTCATCCTCAAACTCTACCATTTTCTCATAAAATCCCAGGATTGATATGTATAAATGAGAGTATGTTGAGTGAATATAGAGATGTATGAAAAAAAAGAGTTGGTTTATTTCATAATCTCCATTTTAAGAATGCAAGTAATCTTCCCAGTGGATGTAGGCCTGGCACAAGGCTGAACCACTCTAAATCTCGTCTCTATTTTTCCTTATTCACATTTTTGCTTTCAATTTTTATTAAGTACGGCTCTATTTACTTTCTTACCGTATCGGTGAAGTACAATTCTAGTACCTTTGGTGGTTAAGCCATTTTTTGGTGAAAACATTTGGCGCCTACCGTGGGGCCGTGTTCGTAATTCCTTACCCCGTACTTACTTTCAGTCTCAGCAATCTAAAAAATCCTAAATCATTTTCTCCCTCGAAACCATGGCCAGATCTAAGAATAGCGACAAATCTACTAAAGCTACCGTGACCAGTGAAGATAATAATGTTAATGAAGCTACACCGCAAACTTTGAACCAGGGGGCTGGGGAAAGACCTAGGTTATCTGTAACGCGAGATGAGTTGAATGTGGCTAAAACCGATCTGAATGAAAATATGGATGCTACGACGGAAATGATGATGGAAAGGTTTGATGTTCTGATTAATTGTCAAGCCAATCTTCTGGCACCAAACGCTCCAAACAATGTTGACAAAGAAGAGGACTCATCAACCTCAGACCCTAGCCGATCCCACTTCTTAGCGGAAGACAAGGAAGAGGCCGACGTTGAGGACTCTAAGGCTAGATTCCCGCTGCATAAAGAAAAACGTGCGACTTAGAGTATCGCAAGTCCCACCAAAAGGACACCTCCAAAAAGAGGTGCAAGGCATCGAAGCTCAAATCGTGATCGCACTGATAAGAACATCGATGTTGATCCTGTAGGACAAGCGACTGACGATAGACGCATCACAGTCATGATCCAACGAATAATGACGGAGAAAGCGACCCTAGAGGATGAAGAGAGAATGGGAGTTTTCATCCAACAAAAATCCATTTACAGAAAAGATCCATCAAGCAAAATTCCTCAAGAAATTTATGCCACCAACAATAGCACCTTATAGTGGAATTTGAGATCCGAACATCTTTCTATTCTAATATGACCAACACATGAATGGAGCTAGGGCAACCGACAAAATAAAGTGCTTATACTTTCTCGTGTGCCTAGAAGGTGTGGCCTCAATATGTTTCACCAGACTTCCACCTAAATGTGTCGACTAGTTCACCGATTTGGCAAGAAGGTTTCAAGATCAATTGAGATTACAAACCACCAAAGCAAAGGATGTGATGTCACTTAGCGAGATGGAACAAATGCCTAGGGACACCATCAAAGTTTTCCATACATGCTTCCATGCTGCAGTAGCAGAGGTCATAGAGCTAGAGCCGTGGTACCTTTTGGCATCCTTGAAAGGAGCTATCGATAAGAAATCAGAATTTGGGAAATGGTTAAAAATGAAAAAACCCAAGACTCTAAAGAAATTCTACAAGAAAGCCGATGAATACATGAGCGTGGAAGATGATACCATAGAATTTCGGAAGGACACAAAAAGTAGCACTGCTAAAGAAGGAAAAAGTAACGAGTCTCAAATAATTCAGAAGGATGACTCTGGGCACAAGAGAGGGTCCGATGAGAGGGACAATATAATATACAAGAAGTCATGATTTTTAAGCAGACGGAATTGACTCCTTTAAATGAAACCCCAGATAAAATCTACTCTACTACGAAGGACTCGGGTATATTCCCTCAGGTAAAACCACAAAGGATTACGGAACAGCAGGTCAATTCCAGAAATTTTTGTCGGTTTCATAATAAATCTGGGCACAACACGAATGAATGTCGACACTTGAGAAGTTTAATCGAGTAGCTCATCCGAAAAAACCAACTACAGCAATATGTCAAGAATCCTCAAAATGCGTCAGAGAGTCAGGGGCAAGGTAAGGTTGCCAGTCAGCCCAGGTCACATGATATATGCCAAGCACCCAAAGACCTACGGCCGATCATCGACTGACAACCACCAGTTGTGATTCAACGTCCAAAACTAAAGATGCGGGACCCCTACTGTCTTTGTTTTACTATTTCTGCACTCCGTTTTACCCCTAGTTGTGTTTCCATGAAACGATCTATGATGCACCTGTACTGTGTTATGCAAAAACTCTACAAGCTAAGAGATACTTGCTCACAGATCATAACCTCATATAAGACAAAAATTGTTTGTGAGTTAATGCTAAAAATTGGTCTCTTAAATGTAGGAAAAAAATGATGAGCGACCGCTCAGACACAGCCCATCCGTAACCGGAAGTTTCCCAAAAGCATCTGGGCCAGGGCAATTCAAGTATCAAGCGCCAAAAGCATTGGTAAAACCAGGCAGGATAATTAAACCCATCATCTTGCAAAACTCAAAAGGAAAGAATCATTCAAAATCAAGTCATGGAGAGCTCACCAAAATCAAGAGGTTGCACTCTCTTTTACACAAAAAAAGTCCAATTCAGAAATCCTAGTCGAAAGGAGGTAACAGAAATCCTAACCGAAAGGGGGTAATAGAAATCATAACCGAAAGGGGGTAACTGAAATTCTAGCAGTAAGGGGGTAATAGAAATCCTAACTGAAAGGAGGTATCCAATTTGGCTATCTGTTTGGTTGTAATAAATCAGATCAAACAGGATCAAGATTGGGTCGAAAACTTATAACCCAAGTCCTCCCATGGGGGCGCGTACTCAAAACAAATCTCCGAAGGACTTGGGTCACTAAGTTAGTGAGACATGGGGTTGAGTACAAAAAAAACAATGTATATATGCAAAGAAGCAATTAATCAAGTCTCCGAAGGACCTGTGATGCCTAGTCAATGAGGAACACGATTAAATGTATAATAGGATACCTTCACTTTTCAGAGAGTGTACATTCGAATATAATCTTCCAGAGGTTTGAACTACCAGGCCATGGAAGAATACGAACAAATACGTAATAAGAACAAGGCTCCTCAGAAAGGGAAAAAAAGAGGGGAAATGATATTATAAAATCGAAACAAGCCAGCGATGCTGACGTTGCATATCGTAAAAGCGTAACCATCGCACAACTAATAAAGCGTAACGCGATGCCAATAAAATTGCATATCGTAAAAACATAACCATCGCACAACTAATAAAGCGTAACACGATGCAAATAAAAACTGTGATAGAAGTACAACATACCTACGCCAGTGAAAAAGCTAACAAACCAAAACACAAATTCATCACAAAGATAAAAGGCTATAAAGTTGTTACCATAAACGTAAGATAGTGAGCGAGGACTAGCACTCGCATATACAACCAGTCTGAGAATCATCATTTTCCTTCACCATTCCCAGCACATCATTCCACGATGTCTTCGGAAATAGCTTGATCATCAGCGCGAACCACTGAAGTGTCTTCATTTATGGCGGAAGGTTTCATCGGAAAAATATGAGATCCTGAAACTCAAGCACTCACAGGACAAAGAGTGTGAGCACGAACAACGTTCTAAGCCTCTTTCTCAGGGGGTTGAGCTCGTTCATCTATTAGTATTCTCTTACCTTCCTCTAAAGCATCACAATCTTTTGCCTCTAGGAGGGCTTCTTGGAGAGCACTATCTTCATCTCCCCTGGAATACTTAAGCACTTGCTCCCAGACGAGATCCAATGTGCGAGGGAAATCCTCGTTTAGATAACTCAGGCTCCCGCGGTTTATGACACTAAGGACGTAAAATTGAAATATAGTCTCATCAGTTTTAATTTTTGCTTGCTCAAGATCATTAGTTAACTTCACCTTATCTCCTTCCAAGGTTTTGAGGGACGTACTTTTTGAAATAAGTCTTCCTTCAAGAGCTTCCTTCTCCCGCTGACAAGAAATCACAGCCTGTTGTGCGAAAATCAATCGGGATTCGGCAGATTCGCAGCTGATTTGGGCTTCATGAATTTGTTTTTTGACAGCTTCAATATCCTCTTGAAGTTTTTCATTGTCAGACTCTAAGTTGCTTATCCTACAGTTCCCATCCTTGAAGAATGCAATTTCGATCGCTTGACTTTCAATTACACAGACCAATTCAGCCTTGTCATTCTCAAGAAGCTCAATGCACTCAAGATGTCGAGTATTCAATCTATGGAATTCAAAGCAGAATTTGTTCCAAGACTCAAATCGACCTCTGGTGGTATCCCTGGCCTCGTCTAACTGAACTTCAAGCTGATCCTTAACACTGGTGAGCTGGGTGGTCATTTAATTTTTTATGGCGTTCAGCTCCCCAATGGTACTCTGGTCATCATATGGAAATAGATCTAAGTCGAGATCCATTACCCTTAAATCCCAACCTCCAAACCTATCCTTCAGTTTTGGGTTACCAGAGGAAATTTCATAAAGAGGCCTGTCGAGAATCATCTGAATCTGGCAGGGAGTGGATACAATAAGATTGGACGGTGTAAGTGATGGTTCCGAGGGAACCGTAGAACTAGGGCATAAGAGTTCGGCCGATTCAGGAAACCCACCGGGCACACCCTCATCTTGTTTATCATTGCCTTTTTCCCCCTCAACGTCTTGATCATTCGTAACTTCTCTTTCAGATACTTGAGAATGATCATGCTTCTTCTTCTTCCATAAATTTGCCAACCGTGCTTCGAGAGCATGTTGACTTAGGGGATCTGAAGATGATCGGGGATGCTTGGAGCTACGAGAAAGACTGGACTGTAAAATATTCTACGGGCTGATAAGACCAACTTACTGGAAAAAACGGTTTGATAAAGATGACCCCATTCTTGAATCTAAGAAGAAAACGAAAATTTTAGCACATGAATGTATAAAGAAGATCTAAACCAGTCCCTGACCTTGTGAGATATCTCTTTGGCACAGAAACATGGTTTTTTTCGTAAACTCTTGTATTGAGAGTTCAGAGCATAAATGTCTGAGCAACAATGTTACCTCGGATAAGGTATTTAGCTAAGTCAAGGGGGTCAAGACCTTTAAAAGTTTCTGAACCGCCCTCTTCTTGATTATCCTGAGGAGGGAAACTTTCACCTATCCCTAGAATTTCTTTAGAAGTCATTGTAGTTTCATCAGGCTGCTCCTCTTCCCGCCCTAGATCCGAGGTGGTTTTTGTAGAAGTCACACTTGCATTCCTCTGGACGACTTCCTCTAATGAAGTCCTTTCCTTTTCAGATGGGACTGCCGAAGTCACAAGACCTTTGTGCTTCGGACGCTTAGGTACTACCTTTTTGGCAGGAACCTATTTGCTTTTGAAAGATGCCATTTTGCTTTCTGCAGGGCTGGGGCACTCCTTTCTCGAATGCTTCTTAACGGGGGATTTGTTGGTAGCATCTTTTTTATCAGAAGTATCCACCATGAAGGTGCACAAGGGAGGAAGCAGATCATATTGCCGTAAGAACCCTTCGGTAATAAAAAATTTCCTGTTTCTCTTGCTCTCATCAACAGCTAATAGTGAATTGCTAAAATCTTGGTCAAAGGTTGTGCTTTGATCAGGGAGCACTATAGTATAACCGAAAAATTTATATTAAAGAAATAAAAAGGACAAGAAGAAGTCTAAAAAGTAAACACTGTTGCATATAACGTAGTTTTATACACAATTATATGATTTTTGTTTGATGATAACAACCAAATAAAAATTATTTTAAATGTGTTTGTTACTGTACTGTTCTATATATACATCACAGAAAGGAATATAATATTTATATTTAAGCAGAATACGACTGTACAGACATTCATATATTTATACAGTATTTTATTTAAATTGGATATTATATTTCAAATATTCAAACAGTACAACTATTCGTAACTCCACTATTTAAGCACTTCACTTAAAACTGTACTTGTATATAAACTGAATACAATAAACAATTTTGTTTGAACACAAGTTTAAACACAATAAAATAATATTTTATTTCAAACAAATTTGTTTAATACAAATATCAGTACAATATTCTTTTTCATTCACAGCTCCTACAACACTCATTCGATTATACATTTTCAGTTATACATTCACAGACTCAAATACAGACACTTTCACTGTTACACACACTGTTCTTGTTTTCTGCCTTCTGTCTTCTTGTCTTCACAGCTTTCAGCCCATTCACTTCAGTCCAGTCTCATCCTCTTACCTATCACATGAAATAGAAACACACAGTACACTGTAATAGAAATAAATCTGAATACATGTGTATATAAATTTTATTTTAAAAATTTTATTTGCCTCAGATTTCTGGTGTGTTTCTCATCATTTTTCATGACTTGATCTGATTCATCTATGTCTAGGCAGACAGTTTGTATATGTACAGGGACAGGAAATTTTCTGAATGGCTGCACATGCACACGTGTATATATATACACGTGTGCACTGCCACGCCAATTCAGTGTGCAACTGAGGAGCAACCACGTGGACCAACTCAGCGCAGCTCATGGCAAACACAAATGAATCATCACAAATGTCACGACCCACACACACACATATACACATACAAAATTGTATATATATATATATATGCATGGAGGGGTCGACCCAGAGTCATTCCAAGATACATGAATGGTCTAGTCAACATGAGTAGGCAAAAGGAAAGTATGCACAAAATTTTGTTTCAGCAAACACAAGCAAGAAGGCTCGGCAAATACATTTTAGCAATACATTGATATGGATACAAGACAGTTTGGCAACATAAATGAAGTATAGATGAATACAATGGCGTTTCATGTACAAAACAGCTACTTCAGCAAAGCAACATGTATGAAAGGCAAGTACATAGCATGGTGGACCCAGTACAACCAAAATGGTCAAGATAGGAGCAACAACATATACACTTTCATGTATACAAAGGTGTGTTACAGGCCAGCATGCACAAGCTGGTGTAAATCAGTTCATGGCATCAAGTCCTCAAATTCAAGATAGAATGAGAATGTTTCAGTAAGACAGTTTCTCAAGTGCAAATTGAAGCAACGGGTCAATGCTCAAATTCAAGTTTTCAAATGCAAGCTCAAGCACAAGTCAGGAAGCAGAAATGTTCATAAAGCAAAGAGAGCAACATGCTAGTCAAACAAATGCAACAATACTGGGAAGCCAATGTAACAACCCTGAATTTTGGGGTAAATTTAAAAATTGATTTTAAGTAATTTTAATGAGTTTTTGATATTTAAAATAATAATGATTAAAAAATTTTTTAATTGAAGTTAAGACGAATAAATTTATTTTAATTATAAAAGGAGTTAGAAATAGCGCGGTAGTTTGAAAAGTCAAACTTGAACTTTGACAGACCGTACAGGATGCAAAATTTAACGGAATTTAGTGAAACTAAAAATATTAGAATCTATTTAAAAATATCTTTCTATCGAATCTGAAAATTTGAAATTTCATAGCAGGAATCAAACGTTATGCATAGATAAAAATTTAGAAATGTCGCTATGAAATTTATAATATATAAAGGTCAAAATTGCTACTTTTTGCATACGAAGGAATTTGGACTCGAAACCACTTCCATTGAGTTCTGAATGATGTTTCTGCATTTAAAAATTATAAACACTTATATATTTCGAGTTTCGAAAATTAATTGTTTAAAAATGTATTTTTAATATTTAATATATACGCCTTGAAAATAGTCATTTTACAAACGACCTCCGTTTTCGACGATACCACTTTTGTTGGAACCAGGATGTCAAATTATGCTTAAGTTTAATTTTCCATAATTTTTAGAATTTATTTGTGAGCACAGTAAATATAAATGTGTTTTGTCAATTTCGGTCAATTTTAATCGACTTGAAAAAAGCCATTTTTCAAATGGGCTCAAAATTGAACGAAATTAATTTTCCTAGGTCCGCAGCATCAAAAAATAGCTAAATATATTTTTTTGGGAATTTTTGAAGTTAATTTGTGGCCCCGGTGAATTTATTCGTACGATTGAATTAAAAATAAAAGTAAATATTTTAAATTAAAGAAAAATGGGTCAAGACAGTCGTTTGGGCCTGCGGTATATAGCTAGATGAGTCCGGAATGGGGGTAAATAGGTAGGAACGACAGTCGTTGGGCTGAAATCAGAGAAAGTTGCTAATCGGGCTTTAATTGGGTTAATTAGTTAATTAAATAATATAAATATTAGATAATCCTCAAACCCTAATTTTGAAATGCACCAGTCGCCATCTCCTCTTTCTATGGCCTAGAATGCACGAATTTTCATCCCTCAATTTTTCCAAATCCCTTCAATAAAATCCATGTTCCTTTGGAACTTATTGAAGAGATTATCATCCTCTTTAATTCTATACGGAGATGATGAAGTATAAGTGAGTATTTGGCCCGGAATCCTCCTCCAAACCCACGCCCAACTCAGCCCCGCCGCTCCCTGTAGGGCCCACCGCGGCCACCCATACTCCCGGCGCACGTAGCCCTCTCCTCCCTCTCCGATTTGCCACCTTCCGATCGACTTCTAGTTTCATCAATTTCAAGAAAAGTGGAAACCTAATTTTGAACTCTATGGGTTCAATGAATTGCTTGGAACGTTGATTTGAGGAAGATGAGGAAGATTGACTTTTTTAGCTTTGACTTTACAATTTAATTAATTCAAATATTGTCCAATCTTAATTAAACCAAATCTTGCTCGTACGAACTCGGATTCGAACGATTTCAGGTGCGCCACGATCGTGAGACCGAGATCTTCGTGTTGAAACTGACTAGACCTGATTCTGAGCATGTTGAATTTTTGGCAAATTTTGGATCTGAACAGCACAGAACCCAATAACGATGTGAGAAATTCTATTTTATTTCTTCTTAAATAATTAAAATTATTTATGTTTGTGTTATCATCACTCTACGGTAAAATTCTATTTGTTATGTGACGTGATTTGATTCTATGATTGATGTGTTGTATAGATCTGTTAATTAGATGATATCGTGTTGCAATAAAATTTGTTGAAAACAAAAATATAGATTTTTGTTAAATAAATTTGTTAAAACAAATTTGTTATTTTTGTCAAGGTAAATTGGTTAAAACATAAAGGTCATTGTTGTCAAAATAAATTTGTTGAAACAAAATTCACATTTTTGTCAAAATCAAACTTGTCAAACATAGATATGATTTTCTTTCATTTTGTTGAATTTGGATTTTCAACAGAATTGAAAAGAACCATTTTTATTAAATTAGATTTGTATGAAATAAAAATGACATTTTTATTGAAACAAAATTGATAAGATAAAGTTACCATTTTTATTGAACTAGAACGGTTAAAATGGAAATGTCATTTATTAGGTAACGCCATTTATTTAGAATAAAAATGTCATTATAGTTAGTGATTTCATGTTAAAATAAAAAGAAATGTCATTTGTGTTAGAAATATAAATTTGATCAAAATGTTCATTTATTTGTACTGAAAACATGTTAGCATAGAAATTCACATTTTTATGTAATATATAAGATGATCATTATTTGTACTGAAAACATGTTAACGATAAAATTTATATTTTTATCGTATATATAGAATAGATTAGAAATGTTCATTTGTTCGTTAAGGTTAGGATGAAATTGTCACCAACATGTAAATCAATGTTATGTTATTATGATATAGACACAATCATGCAGTTTGTTATTGTTTGGATGAAAATTACCAGCACAGAAAATGAATACCTTTGTTTGTAAATTAATGGAATTTACATTTGGTTGAAAAAAAGCAAGAATTTGCATTGTAATCAAAATTACATTTTAATATGTAATTAGAGAGTAAGAATTTGCATGTAAATTAAAATTACATTTCTATATGTAATTAAAGATTAAGAATTTACATGTAAAATAAAATTACATTTTTTTATGTAATTAAAGAAGAAGATTTGCATAGTAAATTAAAATTACATTTTTATATGTAATTAAAGATTAAGAATTTACATGTAAAATAGAACTTCATTTTTATATGTTATAAAAGAGCAAGAATTTGCCTAGTAAATAAAATTACATTCTTATATGTAATTAAAATATAAAAATTTACATTGCAAATTAAAGAGCAAGATTTTTCATGTAATAAAATTACATTTTTATATGTAATTAAAGTATAGAAATTTACATTGCAAATTAAAAAGCAAAATTTGACATGTAATGTTAATTGCAATTTACATTGTAATTAAAAAGGAGATTTTACATTGTAATTAAAAGATAGGAAATTTACATTATAATGTTGATTACAATTTTAATGTAATTTAAAAAGAAGATTTTGGAATTGTAAATTATTACATTTTTAATGTAATTAAAAGAATGGATTTTCCATGAAATCATAAGAATAGAATAAAGAGTGGAATGCAACATTGAAATATAATCTACATTTCTATGAAAAAATAAGAATAAAGAAATAAAAGTTACATTTTAATGTAAAAAGAAAAGTTACATTTTAATGTGTTAAGATTAAAAAGAAAAGTTACATTTTAATGTGTTACGATTAAGAAGAAAATTTACATTTTAATGTATTAAGATAAAGGAGGAAAATTACATTTTTATGTAATTAAGTTAAAGAAGATAAAGTTTATATTTTCATGTAATTAAGATTTAAAGTAAGAAAATTACATTTTTATGTAATGAAAAGATTAGATTTTGACATTGCAAAATTATTTAATGCAATGTAGATTATAGTAAAAAGAAAAGTCACATTTTTAATGTAAATTATATTAAAAAAAGTTTACATTTTTAATGTGAATAAAAAAATAATAGAATTAAAATGTATATTTTTATCGTCATTTTAGATGCGATAAAAAGAGTAAAAAATGAAATGTATATTTTTATCGTCATTTTAGATGTGATAAAAATAATAGAATTAAAATGTATATTTTTATCGTCATTTTAGATGCGATAGAAAAAAAAGTAAAAATGAAATGTATATTTTTATCGTCATTTTAGATGCGATTAAAAAAAGTAAAAATGAAATGTATATTTTTATCGTCACTTTAGATGGGATAATAGAATAGAATAAAAATTATATTTTTTATCGTCATTTTAGAGGTGGTAAAAAGAAGTTACATTTTTTAATGTAAATAGAAGAAAAATAGGAAGTTACATTTTTATATATAATTAGAGAAATATAGAAACTTACATTTTTCAATGTAAATAAGGATGAAATAGAAATTATATTTTTTATATGTAAATAAAAGAATATACATTTTTCAATGTAAACAAAGGAAAAAAAAGAATGATTAGGAATTTACATTTTCCAATGTAAATTCCTTATGAAAAAAAAGTTACATTTTCAATATAATAATATATTGAAATTTAAGTTTACATTTCTCAATGTAAATAAAATAGGAATAGAAATTTACATATTTTTATGTAAATAAAAGGATTAAAAACTTACATTTTAAGGAATGGATTTTCATTAAAAAGAATAATGAAACCAAATACACATTTGGTGTATATTGAAAGATGAAAGAAGAAAAAGTACATTGTTGGATATAGTATGTGTATGTGAATTATAATAAAAATAAATATTATTATGTGCCATGTTATAACTCGATTTTATATACACAAATAGGGATATTCGATGTTAACAAAATATAGTGAAATGAAATGGATGACGGAATTATATATAAGTATATATATAGAAATTAAGATCGAACGAATCGAGCGTGGTAGTTCACATTTTGGAATCATGCCTTTAAACGATTATACCGAAAGATCCGACCGTCGGATTTTCCCCAAACTGAAACCATTAGGTTCGCCTTGGGAAGTTCTTTCCAACGATATGAAATTGTGTTAAATCCAACGGCTAGATTTAGAGAAACGTGTAAACAAATTTGGGTGAAAACAGCGCCAAGGTCGCCTATTGACTTGAAGCGTCGTTAAATGGAATTTAGTTATTTTTATATAAATAGAAATAAAGAGTGATCGTTATAAATTAGTATTAACGACATGAAATGATTTTAATATACATATATATGTATATATATATATATATATATTCGAGAATCATTTGAAAAGTCCGAGTTTAATCTCATTTCAAATGTTTATACGTTGATCCAAGTCGAAGAGTTGAAGACGGTGATTGAAGACCGGTAATCTTCGACATTGAATGGATGACGGCTACTGATGCCCTCGATTGATTTGCTACCTTGAAAAGGGTTTCGGTGGTGGTTGTCCAAACGTACTTGGAGATCTACCGGATATAGTTTCGTTCAGACCCAGAACGGGCTTATAAATGGAATGTGTGTCTGACATTGTACTCCTTTTTATTGTATTTATTGATTTTCTGTCGAATGTATGAATGCTTGGTGGCGGAGAATTTATTCTCTTGCTTAACACCCTTTTGTATATTTTGGCAAAGGATTAATAGTATGATATGGATTGACAGTGTGACATACCAAGATGCAATGATCAAGGTTTCTTGTTGAAAAGCAGGCCTTGTGGTTGATGATCAAAGCACGACCTGTTTAGGCGTAGCTTTGTGTATAGCGTGACTTCGCAAGTCTCACAAACCGGTTGAGTCTAAAACGAAGCAAGGGAACGCAGGGAGAGAAGCACGTTTCTTTCTAGCTAGAAGTAGTGTCAGTGCTTAAACTTGTTGACTTTTTACTTATGTGGATGATGGAATGAGGTGCCTCGGATATTAGGTCCTATAGAACCGGGAAACGTGTGTTCAGGAATAATTAATCCGCAAAATCGTATGTGCGGACCGGCCCTGCAGGATCCAAGGGTTCACTGCGGGGGAACCTAAGACATTAGCTAGAGTGTCTCGAATCGGTAAGGAGATCGCTCCTAGCCTTGACTCATGATGGAAAACCAAATTCCCAATACGACCCTACGGACTTGATTGTATTACTAGTATCGTGACATAGTAGGATGGGGTACAATGCCGCCTAGGATTGATACATTTACTTTTAAATGTTTTTGAAACATATATACACTAATAATAATATCAAATTCGTTTTTATCGTACCAAGCATGTTTAATCATCATAAGGTAAAACTCTATCCTCTGGTTTTCGTTGCATTGTGTGATGGGACTTGAGTCTTATGATGATTTCATTTTTCCTAAAAAGCATTGCGTTGTTTAATGATTTATTTTAATTTATGCATCGGCAATCCATTGGAATAAAACTCGTTCCGCGTTAGCGGCGTGGTCCTTGGATTTTCCCTATTGCTATTAGTTAAATTAGTTAAGAATTCTCACACCAGTCCCATGACTGACCCGTTGTTTGTTTCCACCTTTACAAACAGGGGTGCCCTCTTTTCCACACGGGAAGTCGAGTAGCTTTTTGCAGATATTTGTCTCTTGAGCAGGATTCTGGATCGAAGCCTAAAGCTGTGTCCAGAGCATAGAAGTCTTCCGCTGTTTATTGTCGTTTATTGTATTTAATTTATTGAAATTTATCTTCCGCCGTAATTTTATTCAATGTACTCTGATATGTTCTGTACTCTGATGTAACATTATTGTAATGTTTATAAAAGTCTGTTGTTATTGTACTGATGTTATTGTATTACCAGAGTTAACGTGTTCGAGTTTTGAACGGTCTTAGTCGATTTTGCGATCGATTGGGTTCGGGCAAATCCCAGCCGTTACAGCCTACATAATACATCTCATGGGGTCAATAAAGGTCAAGTATGGTCAAAAGTTCAGGTATGCAAGCATATATGGTGCACAGCAGTTTACATATGGTCGAGGCAACTAGCATGCAAGTGTTTACTGCAAACTATGTTGAATATAGTCGAGCAATATAAATATGGCAATTACATAGGTGCAGCATGGTGGAAACAGCAAAGTGTTCATGTGCAACTGCAGTGCATAAGTGGACAGCAAAAGAAGCAGTATATACATGCATATGAAAGTGTAAGTTTGTTTACATTTCAAGGTTTAAGTGACAAACTTCTCAAAGTCAGTGGACCAACACAAGCAAATGCCTCAAACACAAAACAGTTAGCATGAAGCAGCATATGTGCAAGTAAATCACAAGTAACAAAACAGGGACAAAAGACAAAGAGGAATATATGATTTAATCAATCATAGATGGAAATAAAAAGCAATTAAAGATTGGACTCATTCATATATGGGTGGAGATAAGGCAAAATAAATCTCAACATACAAGGAAAGATTTCATTTTTTTGGAAATGAAACAAACAGTTTTTTTGGCAAGTATTTAATCTGTGAATTTCGACCAGATTCAATGTTCTCAGAATTCAATGTGCTTATCTATGGAAAGAAATCACACGTACAAGATTTTTGGCAATATTTTTGAATGACCAGCAAATAAACATTTCCAGTTTTTTTTTATCAAAGAATCTCGGCAAGAATTATTTCCAGAAAGTCATTCACAAGGCAATAAATTCAATCATGGATTTATGGCAAGTTTTTCTCAATAACACAAGGCAACAAAATTCAAATTATATCGAGGGAAATCAAAAGTGGATACACACAATAAATCAGCCAAATCATCTCTACGAAATCAGAGATAATAGGGTTTTATTTTAACCCTATAAACACCTATCATCACGGGCATTTCTTTTTTCCATCGAAGCAAGCAAACAAAATCCGAAAACAAAGACTCGAAGTATAAAGTTAAAATCAATCACTGTTTTTTCGATTGAGTTAGAGGCTATCCCAAATAAGATCGGCCAAGAGTAACAACATATTCGAGCATCAGATGATTTATCCAGACTTCAAGAAGCATCGGTTCTGATTTGGGAATTAACTGAAACCCTAATCCCCAACTTGAATAGATGCCATCTTTTTCTCAACAATTCCCAAATCGAACGACAAGGAGAAGATAGCATCAGAAGCCATCGAAGAACCAATATCCATAAGAGAGAATTAAAGACGTGATTTGGGACAGAAGAAAACAATAGAATCACCAGAGGAAGAACAGGGCCGACATTTCTTTTAAAAGACATTACAAACGAAAGTGGCCGGCCAATCTCTAATTAAAAGGGCTTAAGTTTTCATACTAGGGTTTTAACTCTAGGGTTTTGTTTTAGCTTGTTAATTTTAATTTGCATTGGTTTTAATTCTGTTTACTTTGTAAATCATTCAAACAGTTTCTAGTGTCTGTAAAATACTAGGGGATTCAGTCAGGGTGTTGACTGACAGTTGACAGAGTCTGTAAAATCTGGGTTATTAGTTACGGGGTCGTAATCAGGGGAAATCTGATCGATGGGATATCGGTCAGTCTAGGGTTTTGAGCTTAGGGTTAGAATAGGAGCAGGGTTTGCGAGTGTACATGGTCTTGTATGCGGGATCTGTTCTATCACCTAGTAGAAACCTTAGAAATGCAAAAGTAGACAGGTTTTTGACGAAGCTGGGTATATCTGTGTGTGATTTATTTTCTGCATTTCTGTTTCTACTATATACTGTGATATGTTTATTATTATACCTCGTTAGATTTTTATTCAGTTAAAAACTGTGATAAACCTTATTCACCCCCCCCTCCAAGGTTAATCTAGATCCAACAAGTGGTATTAGAGTAGGTATTCTATTAACACTAGAGTCATGGGTCATCCTAGTTATCAGTCTTCAGAGAGTCAGTCCAGTTCATCTCCAATTATTTTCGATGGAACAGATTTTTTAAACTGGAAATCCAAAATGGAATCTTATTTAAAATCTGTTAATATTAAATGGTGGGATGTTGTTATCAATGGGTTTAATAGTGCAGATATTACTTTCAATGCTCGTGCTATGAAAATTATATTTGATTATCTTAGTACTGAACAGTTTAATCTTATCTGTCATTGTTTATCTGCACAGGAAATCTGGGATACTCTCAATATGAAGTATGGAAGATCTGACTACCACAGGTCAAAACCCCAGAATGTCAACTCTGATTTAGATTTATGCTTGATAAGTCATAGAGATGAAAATTCAGATGGATCAGATGATGGAGAATCAACAAATGCTGAAACCGAAAATCTCTTATATGAAGATTTGGTTTACATGTGTCTTGATTTAACGAAATCTGTTGATAAACTCCAACTAAAAAATAAGTCTCTGAAATCTAAGAATTTTGAGTTGACCACCAAAATTGATAATTTTGAATCACAACTAGAATATGTTAAAAATTCTTCAAATTCAGTTTGCAAAAATTATTTGAAATTGAAAACCAATCTTGTTCATCTCAATAAAAATATTCAAAAATTTGAATATGAAATTCTGATCTTAAATGAGAACAAGACTGAGTTATCAGATTTGAATAACTTTCTGCAAAAGGAATTTGAAAATTTTGAAACAGATATAAATTCCAAATTTGAAATTGCTGAAAAGGAGAACTTATTAAAGTCAAATTTGATTTTAGAAGAACTTGAAAAATGAGATTGAAAAATCCAAGAAATTTGAGTTTGAAAAGCAAAAACGATTTGAACTTGGAATTTCTGAATCCCAAGCCAAAATTAAATTGCTTGAAAATGAAAATTTGGTTTTGAAACAGTCCAATGCTGAATGGAAGATTGCTATAAATAATTCCTCAAATTTATTAAAAGAAAATAGCGATCTAAAATCCAAAATTCAACGATTATAATCAACTTTGGATAAATTTTCTAATGGGGAAAAATCGTTGAATATGCTGTTACAAAACCAAGTTTCTATTGGAAATAAATCTGGTCTTGGCTTTGGGAATATCAATCGTTTTGATAGGATGAATTCAAATGATTTTAAAGACACTTCAAGTTCTCTTGGATAAGATTGTTTTGAATTTTTAAACTCTGGCAATTCAAAAGATTTTTTGAAACATAAACAAAATAAGAATTTGGTTTATAACAAACCATTCTATCATTATTGGACTTCAATAAGAAGTAAAGTAAATTCGTCTAATTTCAAATAGATCTGGGTCCCTATAGGTACTTTGGTAAATTCTGATGGATTGTTATATAAAGAAGTTTAGGTACCTAAAGCTATGAACAAAACTGTAGTGGTTTTACAAATTTTGTTAGACCACTCGATTCTCTAAACTGTTAGGTACCAGAGGTGGCTGAGGAACTACTAAGAAAAAAGAGATTTGGATTCAAGTTGCTCAATACTTCTGTAATCATTCACAGTTCCTTAAGCCAAGACTGTTGAGTTAGAGATTCTGATTTATTGGATTCTAGTATGATCTCTAAACTCACCTTTGTAAATATTTTTTATTTTATTTCTTCTTCTACCCCTTCTATTTTTTTGTTTTTTGGTTTGTTTTGATTTGTCACTGCTATATCTTTATTTCTTATTCTGTGCTTCTTAAACTTCCAGTTGCAGTAATTATTTGGAAATTTGCTTTATGTGAATAAAACTCTCTTGTTTTAACCATTTCCAGATCTTGAATTTAAATCTGTAATTATTTGCAATTGTTTTGAAGTCTAATTTTTTATTTTTTCTTAACAGTGCTGAAGCATTAATATCATATCTTGAACACTGTTATTTTGAATTCTATATATTTTTTGAAGATCTGAATAATTAATGAAATTTCACATACTTATGCTATTTTGAGTTTCTTCCAATTCATTTTGGAAACGCTTAAAATATTATAATCATTACAATACATTACTTCTTATCATTAGTGTTAATTTCATTGATTTTCGGATTGGCTTGAATCACAGTGATGCAACTTGAATTTCACCTTTATTCATGATTATTATGGTTGAAATTTATTTGTTTGAAATCATCTGAAATTCTAGATATTTTGAATAACACACACCACTTAAATTTGAAATTATCAATCTTGTATGAATAATTCATTATATCTCAAAACCTGACTTTGATTCAAGTGATTTCAAATAAATTATTTTCTAAATTTTCTGGATCATGAATACCTCTCAAACTAGGTGTAAATGATATGAAATTTCTCTTATAATTGTCAGAAATATCTTGAAAATTTCTTTTGAAAAAATGGTATTTGAAAATCACTGTTATTTCATGATGATTTGATTTAAATATTTGTTTGCTTAAAATCATTTGAAATTATTGATTTACTGAATCATGCACATATCTTGAATGTGAAACTAATAATAATTTGGTGTGATCGATTCATTGAATCTAGAGTTTTTCATATTCCTCAAATGATTTCAAATAAATGATATTTCTAATCTTGGATCATGGATGATCTTATGTGACCATCCTCTGACAAGTCGGCTGTGATATTGTTTTCTGTGCTGCTCTGATACTGTTTCAAATAACTGCTTGTTCTTGTCTACAGCTTTGAAAAATGTTCAAATTTGTTTATTCTGTCTGTTTGGGCTTTGTGATTAAGATTTGTTAATAGAGACACCAATTGGTATCAGAAGTGCTGAATTTTTATGTATATATTTGTCTTATCCCTCTTATTTTGTATAGCTCTTAATATCCCGCTTGTAATTGATTTTCAATTTTAAAATTATTTATTAATTATTCATTCAAAAAATGAAATCAATATCCAAATTGAACTGTATTTGTAATTCATCAAAATTAGTATTAGATTTTGAAATTGTGATAAATTATGACTGCAGTATATCTCACAACAAGAGGAGACTTCGTTTAGATTTTCATGATGGTTGAACATTTATTATATTATCTTTGAATTGGGAATTATTTCGCCACCACCTCCTTTATCTACCATCTTTCTACCATCCATTATGATTTTATATAAATATGGAGAGTTAATATTTTTTAGAAGATATTTTTGAATAAACAGTGAAAATATTTGTGATGGAATTGTGGTCAGGTTATTATTTAGAATTAGTGATAATTGAAAATTTTCAATGATCTCGGTACAGTTGATCATATTTCATAATATAATTAATTTAGAAATTTATTTCACATTCTATTTCTGTACCTACAAAATTTCTATCATTCATATTGGTTTTATATATCTAGGAGTTTTTCTATTTAAAGCTGAAAATGATAAAATATATAATTAATACATAAGTGTGTCTCTAACCTCATTTAAAAATACAAGCTCTATTTACGCATGGTTATGAGACAACTTATAATTTAAGCTGCGGCTGACCTCATTTAAAAATCCAAGCTCTGGTTATGCGTGGTCAGTGTGCTCTTAAATAAAATAAAAAGAGAAAGGAAATTGTTAGCCTACTTTGTGAACTAGGCAACACAAAGTCAAGAAACCAGACATTGAAGAACATTTTTAATTAGAAGACTTCGGTTCGGATTGGAGAAGACACTACAACCTAGATTGAATAGCTGCAGTTGTTCGGGTCGGATCAGAGCAACATATCGGTTCGGGTCGGATTGAATCTTCCGTTCGGATCGGTGAACTCCTACTGAGTAAATTGGTAAGGCATATCTAATCGGATCGGAGGGCAACATAATATCGATTGGATCGGAAAGCCACCTGTTTGCCACGAAAATGGATCGGAGCGGAGCAGAATTAGAGAAGAAGAGAGCATTGCATCCAAGCCAATCCGGTTCGGATCGGGTATCCCGATCCGAACCCCTTATCTGTGCGTCTCCGACCCGAACCCATGCTCCATGTTATTCTCCTGCAAAAGCGCCTGGATATCTGGACCGGCTGTGACCAGTTCCTACCCATAACGTCTGTTCCTTTGATGCGTTGTCAACATAACAGTTCATCCTAACCCGAAGATAGTGGGATGGACGACATGTGGCCCCGACCCGGATCAAGTTTCAAGCAACTTCACACTTATAAATACCCCGTCTGGAGACAAAGAGAAGGATCTTTTTTCAGCACTTTGAAAATTCAACCACCTCCATAATTCGAACTCCATTGCTCCCAGAAAATCCAAATCTTTTTTTATTATTTGTTCTAATCTATTGAGTGAATATAAGCGAGTTTTGAGTGAAATCAACTGACTATTGCATTGTATTTACAACTGAATCAGTGAATATAGTGAAAGATAAGTGGACGTAGGCATCTCTTCGCCGAACCACTATAAATCCTGTGTGTTCATTTTTATTTTTATCTCATCTTATTTGCTTTTAATTATTTTGGGTGTTAGAACCACTTTTGGGTCTAACATTTTGGTGCTTTCACTGAGAATTCATCATCTAAACTCTTCATTTTCCGGGATTCCTTTCTACTTTTTGGACCGTTGGGTTCAAAGAAGTTAATCCTTAAGTTTTTTCGCTCTTTCATATTTGTTGAAGTGATTGTCAAAGACTCATGGCCAAAGGAAAAGGCAAGGAAGTTCAGTCTGTTCGAGGAAATGGAGCTGGCGAAGATCAGCAAAATGCTGTTGTAACAAGGTCTCGGGGGCAGAGTTCAGCAGCAGGAAGAACCAATGCAGGAAATCCGAGCTGCCAGCAGGGGAGAGCTCCGATCCGATCCGGGTAGGAGATTCTGAAGCAGTGCATTCCCCCAATCTGAACCGACCCGAGCTGCTTGCCACATACCGATCCGAACAAGCCCCCCAGCTCCGAACTGATCCGGCCTCCTACCACCGATCTGACCCGATGCTTGGTGAAGCTGGAACCTCTACTCGAGTCCCTACGAATGCTCCAATTCCAGCCACCAGGGTTGGTGATCAGGTCAATCCATCTGCGCCCATCACTCAAGGAGATTTCTCGCGCTTGCTTGACATGCTTGAGAGCACAAGGGAGGCTATGAAGGTTCACGAGCGAACTAATCTCATGATGCAGGAAAATATGAGACTCATGAGTCGGGATATTAGTGAACTCCGTCGACAGAGAACTCCATCACCGGTTCGTCACACACCAGTTGATCAATCTTCATCTTCCGAGGAAGAGAGGCCCCGTGAACGAAGGCCACTCGAACGACCTCAGAACGTGGAGCAGCTGACATTTGGATCTTTGGGATCTCGTGAGGATATTGCACGAGCATTGGGAAACAATGACCCCACTCGGGGGCAAAGACTCTAGTCTCCTCCTCCCGAGATCGACCGGGAGCACAGGGAACGGAATCGAGCAGAGGCAGCACGAAGAAGAAGGGCATCTCCTGAACAAGAGCCCAGAAGGAACTCGGATGCTAGGGCCAGGGAACCTGAGCTGCCCCTAACTAATGTTGATGTACAGGCAATGGTTCGCCAGATCATGTCCGAGAGCCGGAACTATACAAATGAAGATTATGGCATTGAACGAAGCCATACTCCCTTCACCGATGATATCCTCGACTTCCAATTTCCCCGACGCTTTAACTTGCCACAGATGGACAAATACAACGGAAGGACTGATCCAGGACAGCATTTAATGCGGTACTCATGGCTCATGAATGCTGCTGCTGCCCCTGACGAAGTGAAGTGCAAAGCGTTCCCAATCTACTTAGAAGATGTGGCACTGTTCTGGTTTACCCGACTTCCTCCTCGTTCGATTTCAAATTACAAGGAACTAAGCGAGCGTTTCATGAACCAGTTCCGTCTCCATGCCCGAAAGTCCAAAAGTGTTATTGAATTATCGACAATTAAACAGGCACCAGGAGAGTCTTTGAGGGCATATCTTGACCGTTTTAATCAAGCTGTGACTGAGGTCAGTGACCCGCACGAGCCCACTATCCTGATGGCATTGAAGGAAGGAGTTGATCCTGAATATGAGTTTGGAGATTACCTTTCTGGGAAAACACCTTCCATAAGGGAGATATTCTACGAAAAAGCCGATATTTATTTAAGACGAGAGGAGGCCAGGGCAAACCGAAAGAGAAAGTCTGAGACGGCTTCAAAGGAGAATGTGCATAGTAATATTGTTGTGAAGCAGTCTGGGGAAAGTTCTGGCGAGGTTGAAGTAAATGTAGGAAACAAGGGTGGAAACAACAATGCTGGAAGCGGGGGTAACAACAACAATAATCGTAATCCAAACGGTAACAGAAGAAACAGAAATAGGGGAAGTGACCCTAACAAAAGACCCTGGTTCCAGAACTACGAGAATTATACACCATTGAACGACACCCTGGAAAATATTTACCTGGATACGTACAATGTGTTACAGTACAAAAGACCGCCACCTCGTGATTCGACCGAGAAAGAAATGGCGACAGGGAAATTTTGCTTGTTTCACGGAACTCATGGGCATTCGACCAATGAATGTCGGCATTTGAGGGATGTGATTGAGAAGCTGCTGCGTGAAGGAAAGTTGGATGAGTACAAGGTTGCCCCGAGGGACAGGGGGCAAGGAGAGCAGGCTCCAAAACAGATCCTACCTGCTCCCAAGCCTACAGCGCAGCAGAAAGGTAAAGGAATTGTCATCAACTCCATAGTAGACGGACCTCACCCGACAATCCGAAGTTTCAGATCAATGGATCAATATGTGAATGCTGCCAAGCATCTAGACGTGAATGAAGGTGATGATTTGGAAGATGTCACCCCCATAAAACAACAGAATACCATGTTTGACGATGTGGTATTTCGAAGCCGAGACAATACTGGGATACAATCTCCCACCAATGATCCGTTGGTTATTACTACTACTATTGGGCCGGCCTTGGTCCATAAGGTATTAGTAGACAACGGAAGTTCCGTTAATATTTTGTTCAAGAAGTCATTTGATCAGATGAAGCTTGAGTCCGAAGATCTGAAGCCTTGTGAAGGATGGATCAGAGGCTTCAACGGGGCGTCGACAGCTCCCATGGGATACATAGAGTTACCCGTGACCCTAGGGCAAGGAGAACGTAGAAGAGTGCGAATGCTTCAGTTCGTAGTATTGGACGTAGATTCGCCTTATAACGCATTTTTGGGGAGACCTACCCTCGCTGAATTTAGAGTTTGTATCGCCCCTTGGTGCCTGTTACTTAAGTTCCCAACCGAAGCCGGAACTGGAGTAATGAGGGGGGATCAGGTTTCCGGACGGGCCTGCTATGTGGCCGAGTTAAAGATGTTGATGAAAGGACTTAACGCTGAGAGTAAGAATGCCTCGTCTCCCTCAAAAGGGGACTCGGCATAGCAATTAGAGAAATTGACCCCAAAGGAGTTGCCCAAAGGAACACCTGAAGACCTGGATCCCAGAAAAGACAAGGAACCAGAGGCTAGGAATGCAACTCCTAATGAAGCGACAGTGGAAATTCCCATTGATGAAGCTGATCCGACAAAAGTTTTGAAAATTGGTTCTCAATTGGATCCACGTCGAGCTAAAGAACTAACGGACTTTTTGAAGGCAAACCTAGACGTGTTTGCCTGGACCCATGCTGATATGTGTGGGATATCGCCATCCATTATGAGTCACAAATTGAATGTAAATCCGAAGCATCCACCTGTGAAGCAAAAGAGACGCATGCTGGGCCCAGAGAGGTCGGCTGCTCTCAAAGAGGAAGTAGAGAAGTTGAAGCAGAATGGATTTATTCGAGATTCGACATATCCCGACTGGATATCGAATCCCGTCTTAGTAAAGAAGCCAAACGGAAAGTGGCGGACTTGCATTGACTTTTCAGATTTAAATAAAGCTTGCCCGAAAGACAGTTTCCCACTTCCCAGGATTGACCAGCTTGTAGACTCGACAGCAGGTCATGAACTTCTCTCTTTCATGGACGCATATTCTGGATACAACCAAATTCCTATGCACGTACCAGACCAAGAACATACGAGCTTCATTACGAATTTGGGGTTATATTGTTATGTTGTAATGCCATTCGGATTAAAAAACGCTGGAGCTACTTATCAGCGCTTGGTAAACAGAATGTTTTATGATCAAATAGGGAAAACTATGGAAGTTTATGTGGATGATATGCTTGTCAAATCAAAGCAGTCTTCCAGCCATACGCAAGACTTGGCGGAAATGTTTGGTATCTTGCGAAAGTACCGGATGAAATTGAATCCTCTGAAATGCTCGTTTGGAGTGGCATCAGGAAAGTTCCTTGGCTTCATTGTGAGTTCCCGAGGAATTGAAATCAACCCTAGCCAGATAGCAGCGATTAGAAACATCGAAAACCGAGGAGAATTAAAGACGTCCAAAGTCTTACGGGGAAAGTAGCGGCGCTGAGTAGATTCATCTCCAAAGCCACAGATAAATGTGTTCCGTTTTTTGATTTGATAAAAAGGGGAAAGAAGAACTTCCAGTGGACTCCGGATTGTGTTGAGGCCTTTCAAAATCTGTTGGAACTGTTAGAGAAACCGCCGATTTTATCAAAGCCCGTAGATCACGAAGAATTATTTGTTTATTTGGCAGTCTCGGCTTATGCTGTCAGCACGGCCCTGGTTCGAGAAGAAGACAAAGTACAAAGGCCGGTGTATTATGTAAGTAAGAAATTAGCAGCGGCAGAGCGCAATTACCCAAAAATTGAGAAGCTCGCTTACAGCCTCCTGATCGCATCCCGAAAACTTCGTCACTATTTCCAAGCCCATCCAATAACCATATACACCGACCAGCCATTAAGGCAGGTATTGCAGAGACCCGAAGCATCGGGAAGGTTGATCAAATGGAACATAGAACTAAGTCAGTTTGATTTGAATTTTCAACCACGAAAGTCAATCAGGGGGCTAGCTCTAGCAGACTTTATTGCGGAGTTCACCATTCCAGAGGAGGAAATAATCAATGACCGAGTGGTTAAATCCGAGGATGAGTTAGAGATGAATCCGTGGAAATTATATACAGATGGGGCTAAGAATGACCGAAGGTCCGGAGCTGGGATTGTCTTAGTCACTCCCGAGGGACGGTCGTTATATTACGCCCTGCGATTAGAATTTTCGGCAACTAACAATGACTCCGAATATGAAGCCCTGATCGCCGGGCTGAAGCTTGCTAAAGACCTCGGAGTAAAAATGATAGACATATTTTGTGACTCTAAAATTGTTGTTTGTCAAGTGCGAGAGGAATTCGTGGCTCGAGGACCTCGACTTATCGCCTACCTCAAGAAAGTGAAAGAGCTATTGAATAGCTTAGAGCGATACAACATAACACATATTCCCAGAGTTGAAAACCAGAAAGCGGATAGACTGGCAAAGCTGGCTAGTTCCGACAATCTAGAAGAGACTGAAGTAATTCCAATTGAAACGTTGGAGTCGCCAAGCTTTGAGTCAATGGAAATTGAATTCGCTTTTGAAGCGGAACCAGAGAAGGAGTCATGGATGACTCCAATTAAGAATTTCCTTAAGAATGGGACACTCCCATCGAAGAAGAGTGAGAAAAGAGCTGTAGTTCGCAAAGCTACCAGATATGTCATACAAGATGATACTCTCTATAGACAAGGATTTTCTATGCCCCTGTTGCGATGTATAGCACACGACGACATCAAGCGTGTACTAAGTGAAGTACACGAAGGTGAGTGTGGAGATCATACAGGAGGTCAAACTTTAGCAAAGAAAATATTGCGGTACGGATACTTCTGGCCTACGATCAACAAAGATGCAGCTGATTATTCGCGACGCTGCGATAAGTGCCAGAGATTCGCCAAAATCCCCAGGGCACCGTCAACCCAGCTTAAATCGATGGTGAGTCCTTGGCCATTTGCCACATGGGGAATTGATATCATTGGAGTTTTACCAATTGCTAAAGGAGGAGCTAAGTATGCAATAGTAGCCGTGGACTATTTTACGAAGTGGGTGGAAGCTGAGCCCTTGACCAAGATCACAACAAGAAAGGTTATAAGTTTTGTGGTCAGAAATATTATATGCCGATTCGGGATCCCAAGGACGATTATAACTGACAACGGGACTCAATTTGATAGCACTGAATTCAGAAATTTTTGCCAGAAGTATAAGATAGACAAACGATATACTGCAGTTGCCTATCCGCAATCGAATTGGCAAGTAGAGGCAATAAACAAGGTAATAAAATCCATCCTCAAGAAGCGATTAGAGCGTGCAAAGGCAAAGTGGGTTGATGAATTGCCCCTAGTTTTGTGGGCATATCGAACAACATTTAAAACGGCCACCGGTCATACTCCTTTCTCTCTCTCCTTTGGCTCAGAAGCTGTAATTCCAGTTGAACTAGAAGTTCCTTCCCACATGGTGACATATTATGACCCGATGACAAATCGGGCACTTTTACTTGAGTCTCTTGATGAAGTCGAAGAAAAAAGGGATGAAGCGGATTTGCGTGCGGCAAGACACCGACGTCAGATGGCACGCTATTATGACAAAAAAGTTCATCTTAGGACTTTTGAACCAGGAGATTTGGTGCTAAAGAGAGTCTTTCCATCCCTTTCTCACCTCGGTCCAAAATGGGAAGGACCCTTCGTCATTCAACGGAAACTTGAAAAAGGAACCTTCAAGTTAACGACCGTGGATGGCGAGGAAGTCCCCAGAGCATGGAACGCCCAACACTTAATGCGATATTTGGGTTAAAAAAAACACTGTACTTTGTGTTATTTTTATTATGAACTCTGTAATAAGGCACGACTTGCCTTGGGAAAATCCGACGATATGAATAAAGGATTATAAAGTGGATGTAGGCTACGACTTAGCTGAACCACTATAAAAATATTGTGTGTTATTTACCTTTATGCACTATGTGTATATACATTTGTTAATTATTTTGTTGCAGGTATGAAGTACAGAGTGACTTACAGCCTAAAAAGGTTGAAAACGGTTTAGACATAAAAAGAAGCACAACGACTATTTGTGCGATAAGACATAAAAAAATGAGAAAACGACATTCTTCTTCTAACTCTAACTCTCCAGAGAGAGAGAGTATAAAAGCGTCTCCGACTGAGCGCTGAAAAAGAAATTCTTCTTGTAACTCTAACTCTCCAGAGAGAGAGAGAGTATAAAAGCGTCTCCGACTGAGTGCTGAAAAAGAAATTTTTCTTGTAACTCTAACTCTCCAGAGAGAGAGAGAGAGTATAAAAGCGTCTCTGACTGAGCGCTGAGAAAGAAATCTTTCCCCGTTGAAAGACCGGGGAATAAACAGATGACTGAACTCGAACTCTAACTCTCAAGAGAAAGAGGGAGAGTATAAAAGAAATGCCAGAAAAAACGACAGGTACTGACAGCACAGGAAGTGCTATCCCATCAGAAAATCGGGAGCATTCGGATTGCCTGGTTAAGCATTAAATAACTTGTGGAAATTGACTGGGGACACTTATGTACACGCATATTTCCCCCCTCCACAACTTCGTTTCACAACTGTAAACATGCATAAATGCAGAACTACTAACAAACAAACATTGCAAAAAGTGAATTATTTTTATTTACAGATGAATGAATTTGTACAGGGAAATAGCTAAAAAAGAAAGTGCAGGAGCTGCTTTTGCAGCAGCAATTATTGGTTCACAAAGATGCTAAAAAGATACAGGGGAACCCACTATTTAGATTTGGAATGAGCCTTGGATTTCTTGGCGGCTTTCTCCGCATCCTTTGCTTCCTTCTCGGCTTCAGTCAAGATTCGTTTTGATTTCTTTTTCCCTGAAGATGCGGTACTGGAGCCAGTAGACTTCTTCCCGGATGGCGGGGCACTGGAATCAAGAGAAGATTTTTTAGCAAGTTCTTCTGTAATAGATCTAGTTGAGAGCTTAACAACTAACCTTGATCCCGCATCCACAACTGCGAGGGGCTTGAGGACCTCAGGGTCTAGTTCTTCGGCCTTTAATTGCAAGCGCTTGTCTTGATCAGCCTTCATGGCAGCCAAGGTAACGTCATCAGCGCTTTTCGACTCCCCGGTTATTGCAACTTCCGGTTCCTCTTCATGCCCCCCGTCTCCTCCGTCGTCCTTTAAAGCTGCTATCATTTCTTCATCATGGGGAGTGGTGACCTTAGTTGGCTCACTTCTTTCTCCCAAGCCTATAGAAGCAGCCTTGTCTTCCCCTTCTTTGGCCCTATCAGCGGGCTTTGTCCCAGTGGCAGCTCCTTGAGCTACATCTGTCTTTGCGGATGATTCGACACCTACAGAATGAGAAGCAACAGTTATCAACCCAGGCGAAAACAATGGGTCTCTCATCGAATGTTCACTCACGTAGCGAAAGGTAGTAATAGCTTTGGCAAATTGAGGAGAAAAGATAGGGATACCTTCCGAAGACTTCTCAGCGGGGGTGACTACTACCTCTGGAGCTATTTCAGGAATAGGGGATAGCAGAGTTGTTCGGGGGATTCCCGGATTTTCAGGATCATACCCTTCTACTTCGGGAGTTGCAGGGGCAGATGAAGATGAACCAGCTTCGAGAATGGTTTTTTGTTTAGACTTCTGTCTCTCTTCTTCCATGGCCTCAGCAATGAGGCGGCGCCCTTCAGCTAGGCGCTCCGGTTCATCATCTCTCAAGTATTTTTCCATTAGTTTATCTTCATCGAGGGAATCGACCTTAAGTTCCTCTTTTTCCCACTCAACGATTTGATTCCATACTTGAACCAGAGTGGATGGATAGTCCTCGATCCAAGAAATGTTTCGACGACGAATAATGTGTGCGAAGAATTCAATCATTAGCTCGCCGAAGCCCTGAATATCAGCCTCCGCCTCTGATAGTTGCTTGCGGGCTTCCTCCGCAGATTTAATAGCACACTCCACATTGCCCTCGGCCAGAGCAGCCCTGTTCTCTGCCTCCAACAACTTTGAAGCTAAGTCAGCATTCTTCTTTTCTAATTCAGCACTCCTCTTTGCTAACTCGGCGTTTTTTCGCTCAAGCTCAGCATAAGCAAGGCGTGTCTTAGCAGCTTCTGACTTGGCCTCGTCAGCTTGCTTTTTTAATTCAGAACGCTCCTGAGTATGAGATTCAAGCAAATCGTGATAGCGCTTTTGCATGTCCTCGAATTGTTGTTTGAAATTAGAAGCGTCCCTTTGAGCGACCGCTAGCTGAGCTTGAGTGTCTTCCAAATCTTTTCCTAGAGCTTTTAAGGCCTTAGCGTCCTCCTCTGAGGTTTTTGCATTGAATTGGCATTTGTGATTAGAGTGCGGATGATTCTAGAAAGATTGCGTGAATACTTGAACATCTCGGTATATTGTTTTTCTACCAAATCAATCTTTGCTTTGGCCTCATCTGCCCAATTAGAAGAAATAGGTTCAAGGGTAGGTAGAAAGGTCAAAGTCTCGAAGTAGTGCTCGGGAAATTGCTCTTCTAAATATGCCAGCTTGACTGCGGTTCCCGCATCTGGTGGGGCAGGAGCGGGAATTGATAATTCGGTGTCCCTATGAGAAGAGAATTCAGTAGTCTCTTTGTCCGTTCTAGGTCGTTTAGTGGCAGGGACCTTGTGCTTACTTCGAGACCCGGTTTCTTTTGGAGGAGTTCTCTCTCTACTCCGCTTTTCATGGGAGGAAGTGGAGTCTTTAGATGGTGGTCTGTCCTCCTCCCTGCGACTTTGATAGCTTTTATATTTCTCTTGTTCCGATCGGACTGGTGAGCGGGAACGTGAGGGTCGAGAACGATAGGGATCATAAGGTCTTCTCTCCTCCCTACCACGATCATCCCGGCGATCATACTCGACATCCTGAGGAGGATTGGACATGCTGCGACGAAGTTTTCTTATATCGTAGTAGGATCGAGACATTGTACCTGCACGATAAAATAAACGAAGTTTAGAATTAATGGATTCATGGAGAAAGAAGTGCAATGAATGCTAATGCTGTGGTGTAAAGTGTATCTTAAGTGGTGTGTTTCCCCCCAACCAACCCGAGTCTGAAGCTAGACTAGTGCGGGCAGGCTCTTTGGCCTTAGCGGGAGTGGTTTCTTCAGAAGAGGTGAAGACTAAAGGATCCTTCCTGAAATCCTCTGAAGTATATATAGTCTCAGGTAAGGGGAGATCCCCCAAACCCTGAAATATGTGCTCATCAGTACTAGGAACATCCCCTTCGGAAGCATGAAGTGGCGACTCTTGGGAGGATTTTGACTTGTCTAGAGAAGTAGTTTCCTCGGGGGCAATATACCCTTCACGATGCTTTTCGGCCAGATTAGCCAATTCATCATCTTGTGTGGAAGATGGAGAAGGTGAAGTTTGAAGAGGCACTGTAGGAATTCCCGAGCCTTCTCCTGTCTCTGGAACTATCTCCACTGGAGGAATGTATGCGTAAGGGACCGTCCCATGACCGATGCTACGAAAAACGGATGGCAGCCCATGAAAGTGAAGGTATTCATCTTTAAGGACCTCGTCGATAGTCAAGAATTTTTTATCGTCATTAAGAAGTCGGTGCATCCGATCAAAGAACACCTGATCTGATATCTGTTTGGGATTGTCGACTGCAAACAAAAAGGAAAACAGGTCAGGGTGATGATTCAAGTGTATAGAGTCCGAATTTAGAAAATCAACGCTTTACTTGATTTTGTCCATCACCTGGCGCATCCCGGCTGTTGCTTCACGTAGAACCATTCTAGCCTGGAATCTCCAGCTTTACTGCTAAATGGTGCAGAAATTATCTTCCTCTTTGGAACTGATTCAAAGTAGCAGAAGGATGGAGTTTCTCGAGTCCGATGCTTGAAATTATAGAAGAAGTGAACGTCATCGAACGTGAGCTCTATGCCTAGGATTTCACGATATGCTATGTACAAGGTGTGCAAATAGGCATATGAATTGGGATGCAACTGCATGGGGGCAATCCGCATTTGTCTTAAGAAATCAACAATGAATGGAGAGAATGGAGGAATGGCACCGACCATGCACATCAATCGAGTGACCGTCATATATCCTTCTGGAGGGTTGTGGGGACGGTCGGAGCGTGAGGGCACTAGGGTGTCCCTTTTCATTATTCCATACTTTAAGCAAATTCGAACAAGTCGATCATTGTCAATTGTCGATTCTACGGAATCTGGAGGTGATTCCAATATAATGGCTGATTCAAATTCATCGGGTGCTCGATTGTCACCAATCCCTCCTTCCTCCTCAAAACCCAGAGAAACTTCATTCTCTGAAGACACTTCGTCGCTTTCCCGATGTCCAACCCCGTAATCTGGACCCTCGCTGTCCCATTCTGGATCCGAAGAAGAAGATATATCCTCAAGAGTGATTTTGTTAGAAGATCCCGGGGCTTCTTTCCTCTCAGCTAGTCTGGAAGAACGTCTGGGCCTCATTGGCATGGAACTATTGAAGAAGTAATAGCACGGATTAGAGTAAATTAGCCCGTACCCCCCTGTGTATGTGTGTGAACTAAAATGTGTGTGGCAAATGTGGGAAATACAAAGTAAAAGTGCAACAATGTAAGACGAAGCTTTGAAGAGAAAGTGATAGTCAGAGTTGTTCTTAATGTTCGTTTATGTCCACAAGGCACTATCCTAACTGTTCATGAAGTTGGAACTAACATCTTTTAAATAGTTGGACGAAAGCTTGTGTTTTAGATTGAGTGGTGTTCGGTTCGGGTGCAGACACCAGGTTCGGATCGGATTAGCAAAGATTCATGTTCAGAGAGATATATCCGGATCGGATCGGAGATTGACACTCGGAGCGGATCGGGTTAACCTGGATAACCAAACCCCTATTCTCCCTTTTGTTTCACAACCGGGTCCGATCCGAGCGCATAAGTCTGGACCTTCATTGTATTCGTAGATCCGATCCGACCCGGTCAAACAAGTTATGACTCATTTCTTGGCCTTATTGCTCCAACCCGATCCGGCCCTGTGAATTTCCTTCTTTTCCTTTTCCTCCTACTATTCTCCTATCCGAACCGATTTTCTTCAGTTTCCTTCCTCTTCCTCCTCTTGAGTAGTGAACCTGATCCGATGTTCCAAGCTTTGATTAAAATCGAGTGGGTAAGCGCTCAAGTATTCGACTGCGAGTCTTAATACCCTCCTTTAACGCCTCGAAATGATGCTGATGCCATTAATGATGAAGGCGGAGAATGAAGGAAGTCGCGGCGGTGAAAATAACCAATTATTTTGTTCGAATCGTTCAACTTAGCTACGACTGTAAATTAAAAACAATTATGGCAACGAGATTCAAGATTACAAGGCTACCTATGTATTTGATTCAAAGATTGAAGCGAGAATTTTGGAGTTTCTTGGAAAGACTAAAATTTCACTGTGAAAACGGTTCGGATGAGCAGAAACGATGAATGAGAGAAAGGAAGAAAAGAGAAGTGAATTTATATAAAAAACAAGCTGACTATTCGTATTCCCGATCGGACCGGCTCGAAAAGCCCATGAACACAGCTTGGCCCACTGGTTCACAGAAGAGTACAGGAGGAAGGAGATCTGTTCGGGTCGGAACCCAAGCCAAAAATCCGTTTGGATCGGAATCCGAACCGAGCAGGATGAAGTACGACAACTTAACGTGTGAATTCGAAAGGAAAGAAGAAGCTTTTGCGCTATGGCAGTCAAAGCATGCTCCGTTCCCAACAGAAGCATCCCTTGAGGGGGCAAAGTGTTAGCCTACTTTGTGAACTAGGCAACACAAAGTCAAGAAACCAGACATTGAAGAACATTTTTAATTAGAAGACTTCGGTTCGGATTGGAGAAGACACTACAACCTAGATTGAATAGCTGCAGTTGTTCGGGTCGGATCAGAGCAACATATCGGTTCGGGTCGGATTGAATCTTCCGTTCGGATCGGTGAACTCCTACTGAGTAAATTGGTAAGGCATATCTAATCGGATCGGAGGGCAACATAATCTCGATTGGATCGGAAAGCCACCTGTTTGCCACGAAAATGGATCGGAGCGGAGCAGAATTAGAGAAGAAGAGAGCATTGCATCCAAGCCAATCCGGTTCGGATCAGGTATCCCGATCCGAACCCCTTATCTGTGCGTCTCCGACCCGAACCCATGCTCCATGTTATTCTCCTGCAAAAGCGCCTGGATATCCGGACCGGCTGTGACCAGTTCCTACCCATAACGTCCGTTCCTTTGATGCGTTGCCAACATAACAGTTCATCCGAACCCGAAGATAGTGGGATGGATGACATGTGGCCCCGACCCGGATCAAGTTTCAAGCAACTTCACACCTATAAATACCCCGTCTGGAGACAAAGAAAAGGATCTTTTTTCAGCACTTTGAGAATTCAACCACCTCCATAATTCGAACTCCATTGCTCCCAGAAAATCCAAATCTTTTTTTATTATTTGTTCTAATCTATTGAGTGAATATAAGCGAGTTGTGAGTGAAATCAACTGACTACTACATTGTATTTACAACTGAATCAGTGAATATAGTGAAAGATAAGTGGACGTAGGCATCTCTTCGCCGAACCACTATAAATCCTGTGTGTTCATTTTTATTTTTATCTCATCTTATTTGCTTTTAATCAATTTGGGTGTTAGAACCACTTTTGGGTCTAACTGAAATAATGTTCTACAAATTAAAATTAATATGAAATTCTCCTTGGTGTTCAAAAACCAGCATATCAATCCATCGTTCTAATCTGTGAAATGTGTTGAAATCTTATGACATATTATTATTTGTTGATTGATAAATATTTGGGTTTAAGATTATTCGATTTTGTCACTTAAATTGAATTATTAATTATAGTCCAAATCCATCACTGTTTTTGTGCTAAACTTTTCAAAATTCTTTTGAAAATAATTGGAAATCATATTTTTAAAACTCTCTCCATTATATATAAAATTCATCGTAAATCCGTCATTCTCAATGTGAAATATGCCACCAGTTCTCAGAATATTATAATTTTTGTTTGACTGATTGTGGTTTATGATGACCGTTCTTCCTCTTAAGCTGAAATTATATCTTTATCATTTTTCATCTTTATTTTAATTTCTGTATCCTTTTGATGATAACAAAAGGGGGAGAATTGGTTTAATATTTTGATTTATGAGTGAATATTTTATAAATATTTTCAATTTTGAAATTTCACTATTATTCAGTTCAGTTCACTCATACACAATTATAGGGGGAGTTTCTGTTGTAGGGGGAATTAAAAATTTACTGTCAAACCCATTTATTGTACTCAAAATCTTTTATTTGTTTGTCATCATCAAAAGGGGGAGATTGTTGTATATAACGTAGTTGTATACACAATTATATTATTTTTGTTTGATGATAACAACCAAATAAATATTATTTTAAATGTGTTTGTTACTGTACTTTTCTATACATACATCACAGACAGGAATATAATATTTATATTTAAGTAGAGTACGACTATACAGACATTCATATATTTATATAGTATTTTATTTAAATTGGATATTATATTTCAAATATTCAAACAATACAACTATTCGTAACTCCACTATTTAAGCACTTCACTTAAAATTGTACTTGTATATAAACTGAATACAATAAACAATTTTGTTTGAACACAAGTTTAAACACAATAAAATAATATTTTATTTCAAACAAATTTGTTTAATACAAATATCAGTACAATATTCTTTTTCATTCACAGCTCCTACAACACTCATTCAATTATACATTTTTTGTTATACATTCACAGACTCAAATATAGACACTTTCACTGTTACACACACTGTTTTTGTTTTCTGCCTTCTGTCTTCTTGTCTTCACAGCTTTCAGTCCAGTCACTTCAGTCCAGTCTCATCCTCTTACCTGTCACATGAAACAGAAACACAAAGTACACTACAATAGAAATAAATATGAATATATGTGTATATAAATTTTATTTTTAAAATTTTATTTGCCTCAGATTTCTGGTGTGTTTCTCATCATTTTTCATGACTTGATCTGATTCATCTATGTTTAGGCAGACAGTTTGTATATGTACAGGGACAGGAAATTTTCTGAATGGCTGCATATACACACGTGTGTGTGTGTGTATATATATATATATATTCATGTGTGTACAGCCACGCCAATTTAGTATGCAACTGAGGAGCAGCCACAAGGACAAACTCAACTCAGCGCAGCGCATGGCAAACACAAATGAATCAGCACAAATATCACGAGCCACACACACACATATACACATACAAAATTGTATATGTATATGCATGGTGGGGTCGAGCCAGAGTCATGCCAAGATACATGAATGGTCAAGTCAACATGAGTAGGCAAAAGGCAATTATGCAAAAAAAAAAAATTTCAGCAAACACAAGCAAGAAGGCTCGGCAAATACATTTCACCAATACATTGATATGGATGCAAGACAGTTCAGCAACATAAATGAAGCATAGAAGAATACAATGGCGTTTCATGTACAAAATAGCTACTTCAGCAAAGCAACATGTATGAAAGGCAAGTACATAGCATGGTGGACCCAGTACGGCCAAAATGGTCAGGATAGGAGCAACAACATATACACTTTCATGTAAACAGAGGTGTGTTACTGGCCAGCATGCACAAGCCGGTGTGTAAATCAGTTCATGGCATCAAGTCCTCAAATTCAAGCTAGAATGAGCATGTTTCAGTAAGACAGTTTCTCAAGTGCAAATTGAAGCGACAGGTCAATGCTCAAATTCAAGTTTTCAAATGCAAGCTCGAGCACAAGTCAGGAAGCAGAAATGTTCATAAAGCAAAGAGAGCAACATGCTAGTCAAACAAATGCAACAATACTGGGAAGCCTACATAATACATCTCATGGAGTCAATAAAGGTCAAGTATGGTCAAAAGTTCAGGTATGCAAGCATATATGGTGCACAGAAGTTTACATATGGTTGAGGCAACTAGCATGCAAGTGTTTTCTGCAAACTATGTTGAATATAGTCAAGCAATATAAATATGGCAATTACATAGGTGCAGCATGGTGGAAACAACAAAGTGTTCATGTGCAACTGCAGTGCATAAGTGGACAGCAAAAGCAGCAGTATATACATGCATATGAAAGTGTAAGTTTGTTTACATTTCAAGGTTTAAGTGACAAACTTCTCAAAGTCAGTGGACCAACACAAGCAAATGCCTCAGACACAAAACAGTCAGCATGAATCAACATATGTGCAAGTAAATGACAAGTAACAAAATAGGGACAAAAGACAAAGAGGATTATATGATTTACTCAATCATAGATGGAAATATAAATCAATTAAAGATTGGACTCATTCATATATGGGTGGAGACTAGGCAGAATAAATCTCGACATACAAGGAAAGATTTCATTTTTTTTAGAAATGAAACAAACAGTTTTTTTGGCCAGTATTTAATATGTGAATTTCGACCAGATTCAATGTTCTCATAATTCACAATGCTTATCTATGGAATGAAATCACATATACAAGATTTTTGGCAACAATTTTGAATGACCAGCAAATAAACGTTTCCAGATTTTTTATCAAAGAATCTCGGCAAGAATTATTTCTAGAAAGTCATTCACACGGCAATAAATTCAATAATGGATTCATGGCAAGTTTTTCTCAATCACACAAGGCAACAAAATTCAAATTAAATCGAGGTCAATCAAAAGTGGAAACACATAATAAATCAGCCAAATCATCTCTACGAAATCAGAGATAATAGGGTTTTATTTTAACCCTATAAACACCTATCATCACGGGCATTTCTTTTTTCCATCGAAGCAAGCAAACAAAATCCGAAAACAAAAACTAGAAGTATAAAATTAAAATCACTCACTGTTGTTTCGATTGAGTTAGAGGCTATCCCAAATCAGATCGGCCAAGAGTAACAACATATTCGAGCATCAGATGATTTATCCAGACTTTAAGAAGCATCGAGTTCTGATTTGGGAATTAACTGAAACCCTAATCCCCAACTTGAATAGCCGCCATCTTTTTCTCAACAATTCCCAAATCGAACGACAAGGAGAAGATAGCATCAGAAGCCATCGAAGAACCAATATCCATAAGAGAGAATTAAAGACGTGATTTGGGACAGAAGAAAACCCTAGAATCGCCAGAGGAAGAACAAGGCCGACGTTTCTTTTAAAAGACATTTCAAATGAAAGTGGCCGACCAATCTCTAATTAAAAGGGCTTAAGTTTTTATACTAGGGTTTTAACTCTAGGGTTTTGGTTTAGCTTGTTAATTTTAATTTGTATTGGTTTTAATTCTGTTTACTTTGTAAACCATTCAAATAGTTTCTAGTGTCTGTAAAATACTAGGGGATTCAGTCAGGGTGTTGACTGACAGTTGACAGTGTCTGTAAAATCTGGGTTACTAGTTACGGGGACGTTATCAGGGGAAATCTGATTGATGGGATATCGGTCAGTCTAGGGTTTTGAGCTTAGGGTTATAATAGGAGAAGGGTTTGCGAGTGTATATGGTCTTGTATGCGGGATCTGTTCTATCACCTAGTAGAAACCTTAGAAATGCAACAATAGGCAGGTTTTTGCCAAAGCTGGGTATATCTGTGTGTGACTTATTTTCTGCATTTCTGTTTCTACTATATACTGTGATCAGTTTATTATTATATATCTCGTTAGATTTTTAATTCAGTTAAAAACAGTGATAAACCCTATTCCCCCCTCTAGGGTTAATCTAGATCCAACAAACATACTCACCGACTTCCATCCATAAGCCACAGAAATTGTTGGGACATCAGAAAAAGTAATATTGATTGGGGAATCCTCGTACACTGTCCACTAAGCCAGTGATTATTCTCGAGCCCCAGCTTTCAACAAAGATAAATGAAGGACGTTGGTTCCTTTTCCTAAAAGCATATAATGAGCATATATCCTTAAATGAAGGATCCCAATGTTTTTCCCTCATAAAAAGGTTATAAAGACTTATTAGAATCGCACAACCATTGCGGTGTAACTGGTATGGGGCAATAGCCAAGCTCCGAAGGATCATTTCTTGATAAGGATTAAAAGGAGGAATCGCTCCGCTTATCAGCATGCCACGATTAAAAGCAACATATCCTTTGGGAGGAATATCTGCGACCTCCTTCTCTCCAGGCAGCTTGGACTCCTCTTTTTCCGAAATTCCGTACTGATTGCACAGTTGCTGGAACGAGCTGAAAGAAAGCTCTACCCCGTGCCTCTCACGAGGTACATCAGAAAGTACACAAGGCTGCGGGAAATCTTGGCAGCATCTGTTAAGGAGGGAATATTTGGTGTGGATATAACAACTCGATTAGAACTTCCCGCTTGATCAGAACCTCTAGCTTGATCAGACATAGCTCGGTTCCTGAAATTCTGGGTTTATAAGACACATAGGAACCCTTCGTCCAAGCTCATATCAATTTTAAGAATGACCATTGCAAAAAAAACCTACCTGCAAATACTGCAACAACTTAGTTAAGATCGTGAGAACCTTTAAGAGATCCACAAAGACCAACTCATTTAACACTTGGGAATCCCAAAATTGCATTTAGAGGTATCAAATTCGTACTTCAAATTGGGCCAAAATAAGATCAAAAAGAAGAATTTACTTACAGACGAGCGAACAACCTCAAATCCAGGCGAACAGGCTAAACCAATCTCGAGATTACAAAAACCTTGGTGGGCGTATTGTGGACGGGTGTGAATCAGAGCGACGAAAGAACTAAATTAATCGAATGTTACGAGAAGATTCAGAACAATGAAGAGGGTTTCTTAGAACAATACCGCCATTAAAAAGCTTCTTTTGAGAAAAGAAGAAAATAGGAAAAAAATAATATAAGAGAAGGCCAAGAGGGTTAGCAAACCAAAATAGTATGTCAGTTCGGTCGCTCATGCGCAAACGAGCGACCTTCTGTTCAAGCCAATAAATTCGGCACTCGAGCAATTGGAGGGTCATTCAAACGTATGCATACATATGAGCCTTGTAAAGATATTACTGCCATTTGACTTGGACCGCCAAATCATTTTGAAGTCTCATGTACTAGTCTACAAATATTCATGATAAGCCAGTCAGTTGCATATAGATATGTAACTAAAAGGGAAGATTAAGAGACATACATCCATAGCATTCTCACCACGTCAACTCAGTGCTCGATTGCACATATAAGTGTCCCGTCAAGATCCAGCTGGCATCCCACAATTCGGCCGTTTCATCAATGAAAAGATATGTCATGCATCTCTCTCACGGAAAGGGATGATATTAATCCTCCACAACGGAACAATCTCAAGTTATGCACGAACGACCCTTCGATGAGTCAGATTAAACTTACCGAACAATGTAATGATCAATCACGTCGAAGCCAGTAACACTCTGCTAAGAGATTACAAGCTTCGAGGGGAAAGTGATAATCCGTAAAAATAACCACACGTGCATTGAGCTATCAAATCTGAGTAGAAGCCTACGGAACGAACGTTATCAGGGTCGGTCGTGCATAGTCCTATCCGAGGCACTCAAAACGACTCACAAAAGGTAGGAAGCAACTGCATGGAACAAGGTTCAAATATCAAAACCAAAGCAAGACATTTGCCCAGCACGGTTGGGGATGATGACGCAATGTATTATGGACAATATAAATAATGCAACGTAATGAAGAGAAAGTCATATATCCTGTAAAAGTTGCTTATAATAATAGAAACCACTTATCAAAATTCGGTCATATGTGTTAGAACAGAGGCCAAGGGTCGCGCATATATTCGATGATCGCTCATGGATTGCAACTCCGATCGCTCATATGTTTTATTGATCAAACACCAATACTTCGATCAGACATCATCTATCAGTCGGTTGGATGCCTGCTCTTAGGATAAGCACACTTACATCTCAAATCACAAACCTTGATCGGTCGCCTCCAGGCTATAGAGAAAATCGCCCGCTTACTCATATTCAGACATAGCCGCATCAGAGAATCAAGATCGTCCGACCGCTTATTCAAATCGCTCACTCTTTTGCTCGCGTATGACAACTGTCAACAGCTGGCTACCGTCGAGCGAGGGCATATTTGTAATTAATGGGATGAGCGACCCATACCCTGCATATCGAACTTTAGCTCACTTCTCCTAGAAGGCTCACCTATAAATAGGCCATGGCTGCCAACATAAAGGGGATCCAATCTTATGAACCACGAAGTGCTGCTAAATTCTATCTTCAATCATTCCTTAAATATTTGGACCATCTTCTCCATCCAAAGGTTCATCACCAGTTTGGCCATAGCGCCTAATACATCCTTGTAATTGGAAAATCAAAGTCATCCTCCTTCTCAATCATTCATCCGTCCTTCTCATCCTCAAACTCTACCATTTTCTCATAAAATCCCAGGATTGATATGTATTAATGACAGTATGTTGAGTGAATATTGAGATGTATGAAAAAAAAGAGTTGGTGTATTATGTAATCCCCATTTTAAGGATGCAAGTAATCTTCATAGTGGATGTAGGCCAAGCACAAGGCTGAACCGCTCTAAATCTCATCTCTATTTTTCCTTATTCGAATTTTTTACTTTCAATTGCTATTAAGTACATCTCCATTTATTTTCTTACCGTATCGGTGAAGTACAATTCTAGTACCTTTGGTGTTTAAGCCATTTTTTGGTGAAAACAGTATACAAAATGTAACACCCCGTTTTTTTTGAGAACATTAAAATAATAAATTAAAGAATAATTAATTTTTAAGAGAAGAAATAGGTGAGATGGGTTACTCCATTGTGTTCGCCTCAGAATTCTACATGAGATAGAGTTCGAATTTGCGTAAAACGGATACCGTATGAAGGAGATATGTACGATGGAAGTTTGGCAGAAAAATCCGAAAACAGGCTAGAATGCACCGGCGCACCTGGGAAGTGCGCCAGAACAAAATTGCACAGGTGCACTTGGGAAGTGCGCCCATGCCGAGAAAAGAACTGCATAGAATTCTAGAGAGATCTGTGATGACATGTCTTGCAGGGATTGGTTGGATGACGTGTCTTTTGAGCTGTGTGGTTCTGATGATCTCTTAGCTAATCTGAAGGCCCTAATTAACTCACTACACCTATATAATCACATCTAAACCTAAACCTAATTCACAATACAATAATTCGTGGAGCCTCGATGCTGGACAAATCTAAACTAGTCTTTCTTCTATGCTAAAGCAAACCAGAATAGGAGTATTCATATTGGAAGATAAGAATAGATCTATGACTACAACACCCATTTCTCTTCTTTTAGATCCAAGCAAGGTGAGTTCATGTTACATTCAGAAATAAAAATTAATCGTGATCCTGACATTGTTAATAAATCTGAATCTGCGATTATGCCTATTTCTGTTTAGATCTGTCCTTCTATACCCATTGGATCTATTTTATTGTTCTATGCCCGCTCATACTTCATATGTCTATTTTATGCCAGTTTTGATGACCCTCTTCCCATCTCTTATTTTCCTTTTATTTATGAGATTAGGCTAACTTCGAGCCTAATTATATTTTATGTTGAATTGTATGTACGAATGACGTGGTAAAAGTTTGGAAAAGTACTGAACGATATGCAAATGGGGCATAAATTGATTTGTAAACATGTAATTTATTTGGGGTCATAACGCATGTTGTAATTTAAGACCTAAATTTGGGGCATACTATGTATTATGGTTTATGATTTGGAAGAAAGGGATTATTGTGTATAGTGATATATGATTTAGGCATGAAAACCTATATTGAAATAGGGATAATTGTTAAATATGAACAAGACTAAATTGGGATTTTGGGTAATTGGCATCAAAGCCGATAATTTGGCATAACTTGTATTATGAATCATGATTGGGGTTTTTGGGTCATAACCTTTACTGTGCAATTTAACTAAAACTTGGGGCAAAGGTTATATTACTTATTATTTTAAATGCGTAGATGACATATTACTTATTGGGAATGATGTTCATTACAAGCGGTTAAGACATGGTCGGGGAAAAGTTTCTCAATGAAAGACTTAGGCGAAGCAACCTATATTTTAGGTATCAAGATCTATACAGACAGAACAAGAAGATTAATAGGTCTTAGTCAAAGTACATGCATTGATAAAGTGTTAAAAAGGTTTTTCATGGAAGAGTCAAAGAGAGGATATGTTTACACCAAAATTGGTCTAAACATCCAAGGTACTAAAGTTGTACTTCACCAATATGGTAAGGAAATAAATGGAGCCGTGTTTAACAATAATCGAAAATGAAAATGTGAGGAAGTTAAAACAGATACGAGATTTAGAGTGGTTCAGCCGTAAATTAGGCCTACGTCCACTATGAAGATAGTTTGCATTCATATAATGAGGATTACAAATACATAAACTCTTTTTTTCACACATCTCGATATTCGATCTACATACTCTCATTCATACATTTCAATCCCGGAATTTTACAAGAGAATGGTAGAGTTTGAGGAGGATAAGGACGGATAAGTGATTGAGAATGAAGTTGTCTTTGTTTCCTGATTACAAGATTGTGCTTGACACCATGGCCAGATGAGTGATGGGGCTTCCAGTAATAGAAATTACTTTCCAAAATGTTTAAGGAGTGATTGAGGATAGAATTTAGCAGCACTTTGTGGTTTCAAAAATTCGATCCCCTCTTTGTTGGCAGCTATGACATATTTGTGGGTGAGCTCTCCTCAGGAAATGATCTGAAATTTGTATATGCAGGTTTCAAGTCACTCATTTCATTAATTGCAATTATGCCACTGCCTGACTGTAGCTAGCTGTCTGTAGCTGTACTCAGATGTTATGTACGAGTGGTTCCATAGGAACGAGTGCTCCGGGTAGTTGAGCGGGCAACTTTATAGGAGCGAATGCTTCGAGTAGCTTTATAAGAGTAGAATGAAGGACTGGAATCAATTCTCCTTTGTACCCTGCACGACTGGCTTTCTTGGTTCAAGAGTGTTTGTCCTTTTCTATCTTTGTATGGCACCATTCATCCTTACGGCTATGCTATGAGGTCGTTCCCGCCTATGTTAAACGGACGACTCGCTTTATTTCGGTATTTGAGCGATTGTCAAATATTCGTGCAACCTCGACACCTTTGTTGAGTACCACTACTCATAATGTATTGTACCACCACTCTCGGTTGCGTTGGGCAATTGACTTGCCTTGAATTTGGTATTTGGGCCTTGTCCTGCATGGTTGCTTCCTGTCCTTTGTGAATCGCTTAAATGCTTCAGTCAAAAATGTGCACGATCGACCATGAATGTGTTCGTTTTGTAGTTCCTTCTCAAATCTTACAACTCATTATGCATATGGATTTTTTTGAGGGATTAACACTTGCCCTTTGAAGTCTATGATTTCTCTTAGCAAGGAATCACTGGCTACGACATGGTTGATTAAAACATTGTTTGGCAGGTTTAACTTGGCTCATCGAAGGGATGGTTGTGCGGAGATTAACATTGCTTCGTTGGAGTTTATTGGTGTCATTTCCTTCGGGTGAGACGCTTGAACTATCTTATCATTATTGCAAGTGACTAAATCATGGGGTAGTGATCATGCCAACCGGATTCTGATGGGACACTTATTTCTGTAATCGAGTATTGGGCTGACGTGGTGAGAAATGCTTTTGATTTGTGTCCTTTAATCTTCTCCCTTATTTTCTTATTCCTCATTCAATTTTTCTCTCATTTTCCTTCAACATGGTTTCTTAACCAGAAAACTCCGTGTTTCCTTCTATCTCCGTTTCGTATAGCACAGGTTTGTCGATTCTTACTTATGTTCGTTTTGGACCTCATGGTTACTCCCTGATTCATTTACAGGATGGTTTCGTCTCTAGAGCGATGTCGATGGGAAAAATTCTTTGATTTGGATGTCCCGACAGACGAGGTTCAGTCAACTGGTCAACCGTCTGTAAATTCTCCCTCTGGTCCTTCTCATACAGAGCTTCAATCGTCAATAGGTCGCGCTATGCTCCTGGGCCATGTAGTTCTAGGCTTGCTAAGCGGTTCTGGGGGGAGCTTATAGGGAGTACCTTCTAATGTGGATATTTCTCCATTTGACTTTCAGACTTTTTCTTGTGACATGATTGCTGCAAAAGGTTAGATGTTGGCTCGTCTCGAGACTGTTGTGCATCAATTTGTAAAACAAATGGATTTAGTGAAAAATCATTCTGCGAAGTAGATGAATGGCTGGCATACATTGGCCTGCGACCTCCTAAAGCTTCACAAGGACAATCTCGAGCGCATCTCTATTCTAGAAGTTGATAAGGAGAAGTTGATCCGTGGCCTTAGGTCCAAAGATAGTGTGGTTGCTTCTTTCGCCCCAACGGATGTCGAATCGGCGGTTCCTAAACATGCTAATGAACTTCCATCTTGTTCTTCTCAGACTAAGAGGAAGGAAGGTACGCCAAGGAAGGTAAAAGATCTGTAGTTTCCTTTTCCTATCTTTGGTTGTTTTGCTTTTTGAACTTTAAGACCAGTTGTCTAAGCGGGTGCCGGTACTTGCTTGTCATGTTATGTTGGTTTGTGACTTGTGTCGAACTTTGACACCTTTGTGTTCTTGATGTACGGTTGTTTTGCTGGCTTTGCGATGCTCTTTGTGTCTCTGTCTGCCACACCTTATCTCTTTGTCCTGCTTAACAACACTTTTTTTTAATCTTCCTGGCGATCGTGCGTTAGTATCGTATTACGGGTCGATCATATGTTAGTATTGTATTACGGGTCGATCGTACGTTATTATCGTATAATAGGTCGATCGAACGTTATTACGATTGTTAGTGTTACAAATACGTTATTACGATTGGTCTTATTAAGGTTTTATTAAGCTGGGATCATCCATCTTTTAGTATTTGTCTTGACCGGTGAGTTTCTCGTTGATTTTAACTTTAGCAATTATGCCATTTAGAATTTTTTTATCAAATATTTGTTTGTATGTACATTATGGTAATTTCTGGATGCATTTTTAATGCGTGCCCCCATCGGAGGACTTTGGTTTCAATGTTGTAATCCAATATTGGCTTTGTTTGACTTGGTTAACAACAAAGAACAAGAATGGATACCCCTTTCGGTTGGGATTTCTGCTTTGTGTTGGTCCTTCCTGCATGTTTGATCCTTTCCCTTTTTTATGCTTCATCCTGAGGAGCGGACACTAGTTTATCTCATCCAGTTTTGACTCAGAAGGCATAAAACTCGTGTCCTTCACCTAACAAGGTACCCCCATTTTTTTTGGATTGGCAATTTTCTTTTTACTTTTTGGGACATGTTGGTTTTTTCTGACTTTATGCCACGCCCTAGGAAACAGACACTGGTTCACCTCATCGAGTTTTTTTTTCTCAAGTCGGAGAACCCGTGTCCTGCACCTAAGAAGGTGTTTCTTTTATGGGCTCGGAAATTTTAATATTGGGACTTTTTGAGTTTCTTTCACCCCAGCATTGACTTATTTGATCCGGTACCAAGCCTTTTGTTGGTCGTATGTCAAAAGATTTGGTGTTTCCTGATGAAAGTCGGTACTCCTTTGGTTGGTGCCCCCTAGTCGCTTGTTTGGCGACACAAAGAAATCACCTTTTAGTAGGAGCTTATGAATGAGTGATTTGTACATGTAAACAGAACTCCATATTCATTCGTTTTGTGTACATCATTCAAATGCGAAATTCTTGTAAATCTTTACAAACATTTTTACATGTTCGAACAACATGTTATAAAAAATAACGACAAATATGCTCGCTATTCCATGCTCGTGGAATCATGTTTCCATCTACGGTAGCCAGCTTGAAGCTACCATCCCGGAGTTTTTGACTTATAACATAAGGCCCTTCCCAATTGGGTCCAAAAACCCTAGTACCGGTCATTATCTTCTTCAGAACAAGGTCTCCAATTTCGAAAGTCCTATGTTTGACTTTTGAATTGGAATGCCTCGCCACCCTTCTTTGATGTGCGGCTACTCTGAGTTCTGCTTCCTTTCTTCTTTCCTCAAGCTGGTCAAGGGCTTCGAGCTAAAGCTTCTCGTTTTCTTTGTGGTCGAAGTATATCCTTCTATGGGTAGGGAATTCCAACTCCACTGGTATCATGGCTTAAGAGTCATAAGATAAAGAAAAGGGAGTATGCAATGTTGCAGTTTTATGCGTCGTGTGATATGCACATAACGCCAGCGGAAGTTCATCTACCCAACAACCTTCAGATTTCTCTAGCCGTTTCATAATAGTCGTCTTGATGATTTTATTTACTGCTTCTACCTGCCCGTTCGCCTATGGATGAGCGACTGCTGAAAAGCTTTTCTGGATTTTATGCTTGGCGCAAAAGTTTTGAAACTCTTCAATTTCAAATTAGGTCCCATTGTCTGTGATTATCTTTTGTGGTACCCCGAACCTGCATATGATATTTTTCAAAACAAAGTGAATAACTTTCTTCGAAGTTATAGTGGCCAATGGTTCTGGTTCATCCCATTTTGCAAAGTAATCAACGACGACAATTGCATATTTAAAACCAGTTTTGCAGTGGGAAGGGCTCCTATGAGGTCGATGCCCCAGATAGCAAACGGCCATGGGCTGACCATGTGGGTTATAGTTGTAGACGACATTTTTGGAATCTTGGCAAATCTTTGGCATCTGTCACATTTTTTAGTGTAGGCCATGGAATATTTATTGATATCTGGCCAGAAGTAACCATATCCCAGGATTTTCTTAGCCAAAGTTTGTCCACCATTAATACCTCCGCATTCCCCTTCGTGTAATTCCGCCATGATCTCCTTTGACTCCTTTTCTGTAACACAACGAAGTAAAGGTGTAGAAAATCCACGTCTATATAGTCGTCCGTCCTGAATAAAGTAGAAAGAAGCTTTTCGAAAAAAAGCTTCGCTGCTTGGCTTCAGCCGGGAGTGCCCCAGTGATTAGGTACTCTTTAATTGGCGACATCCATGAGTTTGGCTCATCAATTACTTCCATGATCAAATTCATTTCAGTCTGCTTTGTGCTTGGGCTGGAACGGACTTCTACTGGGACTAACCCCATCAGTTGCGCATCTCCTGTGCTTGTGTATTTTGCCAATGAATCAACATTGGTATTTTCTTCTCTAGGAATGTGAGATATGGTGTAATGCTCGAAAGCTTCCAATAGTTCCAAGGCTTTGGAGAGATAATCCGGCAAGTTACCCATTTTGGCTTGGAATTCTCCCGGAATCTATCATACTACGAGTTGAGAGTCATTGAAGATTTGTATAGTTTTTATTTGCAATTCTTTTGCTAGTTTTATTCCTACGATAAGGGCTTCATACTCAGCTTCATTATTTGTTGACGGAAACTCTAGCCTTAGTGCATAGCATAAAGATCTTCCCTCAGTGGTTTCGAGAACTACCCCTGCCCCAGAGTAGTGATCATTTGAGGCTCCATCAACAAATAATTTCCACTGGATATCGGTTTCAATATCATCTTCCTTCTTTATATCCCATCGGTCGGTAAATTCTACGACAAACTCAGCAAGCGTTTGTCCGTTGATCGCTTTTAGAGGGTGATACGTAATGTCGTATTGACTGAGCTCAATATTCCATTTTAATAACCTCCTGGAGGTCTCTGTTCAGGATAGAACTTGCCTAAGAGGCTGCTCTGTGAGAACCTTGATGGGATGAGCCTGAAAGTAGGGCCAAAGTTTCTTTGATGCAATTAGCAAACAATAAGTGAGTTTTTCAAGCTTTGGATAATTAAGCTCTGCTCCGGATATTCTCTTGCTGATGTAATAGACTGGTTTTTGTACCTTCAGATATTCTCTGATCAATCCTGCGCTTAGGGCGTGCCTAGAAATCGCCAGGTATAAAAACAAGTCTTCTTCGTCACTAGGTTTTGAGAGCATAGGAGGTGTTGCCAGGTGTTGGATTAGTTCCTCGAAGTCTTTCTGACATTCAGAGGTCCACTATATCTCTTTATTTCCTTACCTAAGGGCATCGAAGAATGGGAGACATCTATCTGTTGGCCTGGATATGAAGCGATTTCAAGTCGCAATCTTCCCATTCAAACACTGAAGTTCCTTCTTGGTTCCTGTGGCACACATTTCTCTCAAACCTTGATATTTTGGTTGGATTAGCTTCTATACCTCTAGCGTTGACCATGTATCCAAGGAACTTGCTCGAACCAACTCCGAAAGAACATTTCAAGGGATTCAATTTCAGGCCATATTGGCATAAAATATCGAACATTCGGGCTAAGTCCACCAAATGGTCTATTGCTTTATTTGACTTTACCAACATATCATCGACATAGAGTTCCATCGTCTTACCGATTTGTTTTTTGAATACGGCATTTACCAATCGCTTATAAGTTGCCCCTGCGTTTTTTAGACCGAATGGCATCACCTTATAGCAGTATAGACCGATATCAATAATGAAGCTTGTGTCTTCCTGGTCTGGGACATACATCATGATTTGATTGTAGCTGGAATATGTGTCCATGAAAGATAGCAACTCATGACTGGCCGTAGAATCCACCAATTGGTCGATTCTGGGAAGAGGGAAGATATCTTTCAGACAAGCTTTACTCAGGTCTGAATAATCTACACAGGCTCACCATTTACCATTTGATTTCCTTACGAGCACCGGGTTGGAGACCCATTTCGGATAGGTAGATTCCCTGATAAAACCCTTCACCATTAATCTGTTGACTTCTTCTTTTAAGGCGCGCGACCTCTCCGACCCCTGGGTTTTCCTTTTTTGTTTAACAGCCGGAACGCGTGGGTCAATGTTTAGCTTATGCATCGCAATGTCTAGAGATATGCCGCACATGTCGGAATGTTTCCATGCGAACACATATAAATTAGCTCTTATAAAGACAATAAATTGATTTTTTTTAACTCAGGGCTTAATCGAGATCCTATGTTCAACACACGGTTTGGGTCCTTTGGAATTACATCTAAAGGAATTGTGTCTTCGGCAGATGTCTCCCTTTCGTCCTCTTCACTAGCTTCCCTAGGATCGATCTCTGTTTGCACTCCACTATGCTCGCCAGTGCACGGACCCTTCTTTAATTGCTATAAAGGGGGTTTTTGGATGCGGGGAATAGCCTCCACATCCTTTCTCGAATCTTTTTTCTTAGCCTCTCTCAGGTCTGTTAAATAGCAGTATCTTGCAGCGATTTGGTCGCCGATAATTACACCATTTCCCCTTTTAGTTGGAAACTTCATAGCCAAGCACCATGGAGCTAATGCAACCTTAAAACCCGAAAGAGTCGGTCTCCCAAGGAATGCATTGTAAGATGAAAACTCATCTATCAGGACAAAAGTTTGTACCATAGAAACCCTACGTTCCCCTCCGCCAATTCCATGGGCAAATCTTTCGTTCCGATGGGTTGTGTAGGTTGTCCTGTAAAACCGTGGATCTTATTTGGGTATGCGCGCACTTTCGCCATAGGGAGATTCATCTTTTGGAAAGTGTATAAAAATCACATTAACAAATGCCCCCATGTCAACTAGGACTCTTTTTACAACTGCAGGACCGAAACCAATTGTGATCACCATGTCATCAATAGTTGGTGTAACTAAGCCTTCCACATCTTTATCTTTGAATATCACATCCTCAGTCGAGGTTTTGAGCATTTTCATCAGGAGCTCGTTGTTCAAGATCATGCATCCTTCCTCTTTCGAGGCATCCTTAAATTCGTCAGCGTATCTTTCCATATCTACCCAACTGTTCCCAGCCGGGTGGGGCCCCCCAAATATCATGTTGATTACTGGCCTCGAATTGACTGATATTTGGGATTCCTCGCTCGAGTTGGGTTGGCTAACCGATTTATTATGTCCTTGTGCAGCTGAAGTACTTTGGGGATTTTTCACATACTGCTGGAGTTGGTTCTTCCTAATGAGCTCTTCAATTAAACTCTTCAGGTGCCGGCATTTGTTGGTGTTGTGTCCTGGTTGGTTATGAAACCGGCAGAATTTGCTGGAATTTGCCTATTGCTCAGTTATCTTCTGCGGCTTCATCTGAAGAAAGATAACTGAATCCTTTGCGGTGGAGTAAATTCTTTCTGAGGTTTCATTTAGGAGGGCTAGTTCGCATAGTTTATACAGTCGTGTCTTTTTATAAGCTTTGTTATCCCTCTCATCACTTCCCCTCTTTTGTCCTATGTCATTCTTCTGCTCAACCCAAGACTCATTGCTTTTTCCTTCTCTAGTAGCATTGCTTTCTATAGTCTTCTGCACACTTGGAGCTTCATCTTCCACACTCATGTATTCCTTAGATTTCTTATAAAACTTCTTCAAAGTTTTTGGTTTCTTCATCTTGAGCCAATTTCCAGATTCTGACTTCTTATCGATAGCTCCTTTCAGGGCTGCCAATAGGTACCAAGGCTCTGTTTCTATGACCTCCGCTGGTGCAGCATGGAAGTGTGTAAGGAAAGCTCTGATGGTTTCCCCATGCTTTTTTTCCATTTCGTATAGTGACATTACATCCCTTGCCTTGGTGGTTTGTAGTCGGAATTGAACTTGAAATTTTCTGGCCAAATCGGCAAATTGGTTAATACATTTAGGTGGAAGTCTGGTGAACCATAGTGAGGCCACACCTTCTAGGCACATGGGAAAGTATAAGCACTTGATTTCGTCAATGGCCCTAGCTCCATTTATGTGCTGGTCGTATTTGAACAGAAAAATGGTTGGATCTCCAACTCCGCTATAAGGTGCTATTGTTGGGGGTATGAATTTCGTCGGGAATTTTGCTTGACGAATTTCCTCTGTGAACGGATTTTTGCTGGGGGGAAACTCCCATTCTTTCTCTTCATCTTTTAGGTTCTCTTTCTCCTTCATTATTCGCTGGATCATGTCTATGATGAGCCTCTCGTCACCTGTTTTTTCATCAGGATCGGCACTGATGTTCTTATCAGTGCGACCACAGTTTGAGCTTCGGCGCCTTGCATCTTTTTTGGGGGATGTTATGTTGGTGGTGCTTGCAACAACCCGAGTCGCACGTTTTTCTTTGCGCTGTGGAGATTTGGCCTTAGAGTCCTCAATGTCGGCCTCTCCCTATCTCCCACTAGTTTGTGAGGTCGACCAGCGTCTGAGGCTAATGAGTCCTCTTTTTCACCAACATTATTTACAGTGTTCGGTGGCAGCAAATTGGCTTGAGCATTAGTCAGGACATCAAACCTTTACATTATCATCTTCGTCGTATTTCCATTTTTTCATCCAGGCCTGTTACAACCACATTCAACTCATCTCGTGTTACAGACGGCCTAGGAGTTTCTCCAGCCCCTTGGTTCAGAGTTTGTGGTGTGGTATCATCTATATTACTGTCCTCATTGATCATAGTAACTTTCCCAGATTTTCCACTTTTCTTTGATCTGGCCACGGTTTCAAGGGAGAAAGCGATTTTGGGATTTTTTTTTTTAGGTTGCTGAATTCTGAAGCAAGGAATTATGAACACGGCCCCATGGTGGGCGCCAAAATGTTTACACCAAAATTGGTCTAAACATCCAAGGTACTAAAGCTGTACTTCACCAATATGGTAAGGAAATAAATGGAGTCGTGTTTAACAATAATCGAAAATGAAAATGTGAGGAAGTTAAAACAGATACGAGATTTAGAGTGGTTCAGCCATAAATTAAGCCTACGTCCACTATGAAGATAGTTTGCATTCTTATTATGAGGATTACAAATACATAAACTCTCTTTTTTCGTATATCACTATATTTAATCAACATACTCTCATTCGTACATTTTAATCCTGGGATTTTGCAAGAGAATGGTAGAGTTTGAGGAGGAGAAGGACGGATAAGTGATTGAGAATGAAGATGCCTTCATTTCCTGATTACAAGAATGTGCTTGACGCCATGGCCAGATGAGTGATGGAGCTTCCAGTCGTAGAAATTACTTTCCAAAATGTTTAAGGAGTGGTTGAGAATAGAATTTAGCAGCACTTTATGGTTTCAAAGATTTGATCCCCTCTATGTTGGCAGCTATGACATATTTATAGGTGAGCTCTCCTCAGGAAATGATCTGAAATTTGTATATGTAGGTTTCAAGTCGCTCATTTCATTAACTGCAATTATGCCACCGCCTGGCTGAAGACAGCTGTCTGTAGCTGTACTCAGATGTCATGTACGAGTGGTTCCATAGGAGTGAGTGCTCCGAGTAGTTGAGTGGGCGACTTTATAGGAGCGAATGCTTCGAGTAGCTTTATAAGAGCAGAATGCGGGACTGGAATCAATTCTCCTTTGTACCTTACACGACTGGCTTTCTTGGTTCAAGAGTGTTTCTCCTTCACTGTCTTTGTATGGAGTCGTTCATCCTTACTGCTATGCTATGAGGTCGTTCCCGCCTATGTTAAACAGACGACTCTCTTTGTTTTGGTATTTGAGCGATTCTCAAATATTCTTGTGACCTCGACACCTTTGTTGAGTTGCACTACACATAATGTATTGTACCGCCACTTTCGGTCGCGTTGGGCAATTGACTTGCCTTGAATTTGGTATTTGGGCCTTGTCCTGCGCGGTTGCTTCCTGTCCTTTGTGAGTCTCTTAAATGCTTCGTGAAAAACTATGCACGATCGACCCTGAAGCTGTTCGTTCTGTAGTTCCTGCTCAGATCTTATAACTCATTATGCATATGGATTTTTTGAGGGGTTAATAGGATTTGTACCGATGGTACATAGTATACCACTCTATATGTCCCAATGTCCTAAGTCATCGGATGAAAAGGAACGCATGAAATTGATCCCATATGCTTATGCAATTGGATCTATCATGTATGCAATGTTATGTACTCATCCAGATGTCTCATACGCTTTAAGTATGACAAGTAGATTCCAAAGTGATGTAGGTGAAAGTCACTGGACAATAGTCAGGAACATCCTCAAGTACTTGAAAAGGACTAAAGACTCATTCTTAATATATGGAGGCGAAGAGGAATTAGTGGTAAAAGGTTACACAAACGCTAGTTTCCAAACTGATAGAGATGACTATAAGTCATAGTCCAGTTATATGTCTTTCTTGAATGGTGCCGCTATTAGCTGGAAAAGTTAAAAGAAAGAAACAGTCGCTGATTCAACTATGGAAGCTGAATACATTGTAGCATTTGAAGCTGCTAAGGAAGCTGTTTGGATTAAGAAGCTCATTACTGAACTTTCTATTGTTCCATCCGTATTGATCCAATAGATCTTTATTGTGACAACGATGGAGCCATTGCTCAAGCTAAAGAATGTAGCTCACATCATCGATCCAAACACAAACTTCAGCGATACCATCTCATCCATGAAATTGTTGATAGAGGATATATTCATATCCGCAATGTTCCTTCCGTAAATAATGCTACAGACCCACCGACTAAAGTTTTGTCGCAACAGAAAAATGATAGTCACACTAGTTTCATGTGTATACCGTACATGAGTGATTGGCTCTGGTGTAAGAGGGAGATTGTTAGAGTTTGTGCTCTATAGGCAATCCGTTAGATGTGAACAATAATAACATTATTCCTGTTTTATTTTATTTGAAATAAAATTTCTGTTATGTTATATTTACTACGTTATATGAATATTAACAAGATAGAAGTACTTAGAATAATACAGAGTTATATATATAGTTCAATTAAGTGACTTGAACATGAGATTATATAATATATTAAGTATTATATTTCTTAAACGTCCCTAGTCAAGTTTTATTATTTATATAGGACAACAATAGAACATTGAGACTAGCATGTTGATTGATCGATGATCATATCTCATTGATTATTAATATATGTGATATTAATATCAAGACATAAATACGTATCGGAGAATAACGTATTAGACTGACCCGATATGAGAAAAACTAGATGGAATATAACAATATCAAAAGTTATTCTCAGAGTGACAGTAATGTAATGGTCCCCTGACCTGAAATCAATATAATTTTATTCGAGGATATTTGTGGTTCGATATCATCATAAGTTGTTTTTAATTGAGTATATGATATAGGTGATTATTGGACGCATCTCGAGTCAACTGAAAATTATGAATGATCCAGATGGAATTCAACCCTACAATATATATAGTGATATCCACTGGACTCTTGATTGAGAGAGGTTATGAAATGCATGGCTGTGCCCAAATATTGATTTGTTTTTAATTAATCTTCTCTTCGATTAAGATAGAAAATTAAATTATGAAGAGGATGATTTGTTGCATGCCTCAAGTTTAATCTTGGATAAATCGGTTGAAAGGATTATATTACGTTGATATACTGGTCACAAAAAGGAAGTATCAAATTATTGACGTTACAACAGCTTGGGTAACCGCGGTGTATTACTAGATGCTAACTGCAGTCTATAATTTAAACATTATTTAAATATTATTTAAATATTACCTGAATTATTGCCAACGTCATTGTAACATATAGGGTCGCACAAAAGAACGTTGAAAGGATGATATCGGTTCAAAACAAGGTGAAGTCACATATTGAAAAAGTCTTGCTTATTGAACGTATAATTGGGAAAACCAGTCAAAACTATTTACCTGGTTCTAAGTTTATAAAAAGGGGATGCAATCCTCAATTTCAGTCATTTAAAAATCAAGAGAAATAAAAGCCCTAGAATCCCAATTTCGACTAGTCACGAATCTCCATCCGGTTCAACTTTGTTAGACGAAGACAAGGACATTGTTCGTGGATCTCCGATAGAGGCACTTCAATCGGGCGTTCGATTCGATACCCAGATCTGAATTCGTTCAAGTTCGAGATACAAAAGGGTAAAATGTACATGATTTCAGCTAATTTCGAATTTATTTATGAAGCTAGGTTTTTAAATGTTATCTATCCACCCCGCATCGATCTAGAGAAACCATCAGAAAGACCTAGTATCGAGCATAAAGAATCGGGAACAGGAAAAGAATTATTAGTCCTAACTAGATCCCAAGCCTTGAAAGGGTGAGATGAAATGGACAAAGAGGACAACTCTGATATGGAACCTCCTTCAATGGAGAAGAATTGCATCATGAAAATATTTGGATGACTCTCACGGTAGATTACCTCCTAAGCGCAACTTTATCCCCTAATAAGAAAGATGCAAGAAAGATAAAACGCCAAGCTCCTGCATTTGTGATTATGGATAATATACTCTATAAAAAAGGACATTCACTTCCTCACTTTAGATGTGTAAGCTTCAAAAATGGACTTAACCTATTGAAAGAGGCTCATGGAGAATTGTCCGGAGACCATTCTAATGGAATTAAGCTAGCCAAAAGGGTCATGCGACAAGGCTACTATTAGCCACAGATGGTTAATCAAGCGATTGAATATGTCAAAAAGTGTGAAAAATGCCAAAGGTACTCTAAGGTACCCCGGCTTCCCCCTTGTGAACTAACCACTATCTCAAGACCCTGGCCATTTAATGTATGGGGGATAGATCTAATCGGACCCTTACCAATCTCCAAAGGTGGAGCCAAGTATGTCGTAGTAGCCATTGATTACTTCACCAAATGGGTGGAAGCAGAACCCTTTCTGACAATCACGTCTAAGAAGGTATTAGGATTTGTAATAAAGAATTTTGTTACCTACTTTGGAATCCCTTACGAGATCATATCAGATAATGGAACACAATTCAAGAGTGAAGAATTCGCTCAGTTTTGTGATAAAAATGAAATTATCAAAATCTTTTCCGCAGTAGCCCATCTAACGGCTAACGAGGATGTCAAAGCTAACAACAAAACCATTAAAAAATTCTTAAAAAGTGCCTAAACCAAGCCAAAGGAAATTGGGTCGAAGAGTTATCCTTAGTGCTTTAAGCATATAGAACTTCTGCCAAAACAACAACGGGACACACCACTTTTTCCTTGACATATTGATGCGAAGCCATGCTTCTGGTTGAGGTTGAAATCCCATTGCATAGAAGGATAGCTTATGTGTTTAATCCCAATAGGAGTTAAGAAAGGAATCCCTAGACCTAATATGGGGATTGAGAGATGAGGCTGCAATCAGAATTGCTGGATATCAAAGGAGAGTCACATAATACTACAACACAAAAGTCAAGACTAGAACCTTCGCAAAAGGATTATTAGTTTTACGAAGAGAAATAAATAACACAAAACACCAAGCAGATGGACCGCTTGGCCCAAATTGGGAAGGACCCTTGGTCGTCCATCAAGAAGTTATGCCCGGAACATATCGATTATGCAAACCCAATGGTGATCTCATTCTGAAAGCATAGAACTCAGAACATTTAATACCATACTTCTCAATGACAAAAGAGTGAAAAGAAAGAAAGAACGCTTTCGTCCAACGATGATCACAAAACTAAGGGCACGGAAACCCTTTCGAAGCTTAAAGAAACCCAAAATTGGTCAAACAACAAACGGATCAAATCCCTTGTTATCACCAAAATTGGTCAGGATAAGGCATCCCTTGGAAAGGTATGGTGTGTTAGACTTTCTCCATGCCCAAAACAGAGGGGGCTAGGTTAAATCAACAAAAGCGTGAGCCTTAGTTTCAAACCAAAAATGGTCGTGGCGGAGCATCTAAAACTATGTAACGATTCTCCTTTTTGATGTTGCGGACGTTGGAGGGCGGTACAAAGGTGCCAGAAGCTTTGGCTGAGGAGTAGTGGCGATGTTCGATTCAAATCAGTGGCCATGATTTTCCATGAATTGAAATTGGGTAAAAATGAGTTTTGGGGAAGAAAAGGATTTCGGATGAAATAGAAAAATGGAAAGGGACAGAGGATATAGAGAAAACGGGCATGGCAAAAACAATAGGACGCGCGTGAAAACAGTGGACACGTGCTACAAACCTATGTTTTAATAAGGACAAGTGCACACAAATTTTTTCCAATTAAATAAAATGGAAAACCTATCATAAATAATAAATTTTTCAATACATGCTAAGTTGATTTCATACCAAATTTAGATCCAAACAATTTATTTAAATTCTCAACTTAAATAAAATTCAAAATAAATAAAATGAATTAGTTTATAATATATCAAATAAAAATTTGTGTACACTTTTCCTTATTAAAACATAAGTTTGTAGCACGTGTCAACTGTTTTCACGCGTGTCCTATTGTTATTGTCGTGTCAATTTTCTCTATATGCTCCGTACCTTCCCATTTTTTTTATTTCAGCTGAAATCTTTTTCTTCCCCAAGACTCATTTTTACCCAATTTCAATTCATGGCAAATCATGGCCGCTGATTTGAATCGGCCATCGCCACTACTCCTCAGCCAAAGCTTCTGGCACTTTTGTACCCCCCTCCGACGTGCATAACATCAAAAAGAAGAGTCGTTATAGTTGGTATTAGAGCTTTGGTTTGACAAAGCTTAGCTTATCAGGTTTATGAACTCATTAGAGATAGAGTGGAAATACTCTAGAATGAGTGGAATTGATATAGATACGTGCGGATTTTAGAAGTTTTTGGTTTGCTAAGCTGGAGAGGAATGTGAAGACGCAAGACGCTTAGGCGCGTGCAAAGCCCGATTGAAAAAGTAAACTTCATTTTTAAATTCATATGTATACACTTTATTGTCTTCCGCTATAAATATAATTTTGTATAAAACTCTGATTTTGATATAAAATTTTCGCTTTGCAAAATTGTTATATATTCTGTCCTGTTATTCTCTATGTAATTTATTCTGTTAAACCCGATAAGTTAAATAATGGTTCTCTGTTTTGAGCATCTGGAGTCAGTTTAAATACGGATTCGAGACGTCAAAAAGGAGAGTCGTTACAAACTAGCATGCCCTGCCTCTGCTCGCATAAGAGTACGGCCTACCTCTACTATGAACTAAACATGTCTTACCTCTGCTCGTAGAAGAACACGTCCTACATCTGCTTATGTTCCGCATTACCTGTGGAAGGGAACACAAACTCCTACGATCGCCTATGATGGTCAGGATAGGGTACCCCTTGGAGGGGTTGGTATGTAAGCCTCTATCAATCCCTAGATGGTCCGTATAGAGCATCAAAAGAGTAAACCTTAATTCCATGTCTATGATGGACAAGTATAAGTTTCTAAGAACTTATCATTACCTATGATGGTTAGGATAAGGTGCCTCCTAGTGGGAGGTCCGGTAAGTTCTTGGTCCATGCTTGTGGATAACTAGCAAAGCGCACCGGACGCACAGGCCCAAAGGGTGGCCAACAAAGCATGTACATCCTCTGCTTTGACATCAAAAGCCCAGAGAGTGGCTTGAGAAGCACGTACAACCTCTGCTTCACAAATCAAATCTAAGGGGGATACCAAAACATTTATTATATAAGAGGATTTGTGGTCTTCAATCTTTAATTACCCGAACAAGGGTTGGTTCGGGACTTCTATTAATACCAGAACAGGATTTCTGGTCTTCAACCTTTAAGTACCTGAACAAGGGTTAGTTTAGGACATCTATTAATACCGGAAGAGGATTTTGGTCATCAATCTTTAATTACCCGAACAAGGGTTGGTTTAGGACTTCTGTTAATACCAAAAGAGGATTTCTGCTCTTCAATCTTCAGTTACCTGAACAAGGGTTGTTTCGAGACTTCTATTAATGCTGGAAGAGAATTTCTGGTCTTCAATCTTTAAAATTAACCGAGTAAGGGTTGGTTTAAAACTACTATCAAGACAAAAAATCGGTTATCAGCTTCCAATCTTTAATAGTCGAGTAAAAACTAACACGACAACGGTACCCTGGAGGTTTCGCAATGCAACCTGATGTCAAAGATAACTAAGAAATAGAATGGGAAAGAATCTAGAAAGAGTAGTTTGACTTGGAAAGTCGAAAACACCCCTTCTCAAGGGAGGAAATGTTACTTCTAAAATTCACTCTAGAAAAGACTAACAATGAAGGGGCAGTGGATTGTCATCAACATAAGAAATGTCTTCGAAAGAAAAAGCCAAATACTAGAAAGAACCAAGAGGATGAAGGAATAACCCAAGAGTTGCATAAACCGACGCCTTTTTGGGAGAAAGGAGCTCAAAATCTGTACAATACCGGCATAGTATATCCGGCACGATACGTACGACAGGGGTGTTGGAGAATAGAGTTTTGATGACAACAACCTTATTTCAATTATAATTGATTATAAAATATATAATAACATTTTTATTTAGAATATATATATGCAGAATTTGTTTACAGGAATTAATATTGAAAACCGTACAGTTTAAGTGCTTTTAGAGATTCAGAATTCAGAGTAGATTCAAGACTCATGAGTAATCAAGATTTCAAGTGTTCAAGAGTTCAAGATTAATATATTTATAGATTCTAGATTTTATATGACTCTAAATAGCACTCCAGTTTCAAGTTCAAATTCAAATTCAACTCAAGTTCAAATTCTGATTTTCAAATTCTATCCTCAATCGTCTCTATTTTTTTCTTTTCATCCTCAATCTTATCTATTTTGTTTTTCTATTTTCATTCTTCTTTGATTTTCAAACTGAAGTTTTATATATATATATATATATATATATATACTTTATTTATATTTTATATAGTTTAAAACCTTATAATTTTATAAATATACTTATATAGTTTAAAAATATATTTTCATATGTTTTTCTATCATATAATATTGATTTACGACTTTAGAATTTTTTCAAGAATTTCCAGAATTAATTTTATATCAAAATACTTGAAAAATGCTTTGAAAATAAAATTTACACATGACTATGTCGACATAGCAACATATGTATGTCGACATATAACAGCTATTTTTCTAAATTTAAAGGGAAGTGTCATTTCATTATTTGAAACGCGTTAGAACCGTTGCAACCCTTCATACCCTATAAAAAGAGGTTAAAACCGAATTTTCTATCATCTCTTCTTCTCTATCTTCATCCTCTTTCATCCTACCATTATTCTTAATCATTTTTATGGTTTTTATTCTCATACTTTGCCGATTTCACTTCTAAATTGATCAAATTTCTTCTCCCTGCACTCTTCAATCTATACTCTCCGAATCAAATTCTATTGAAGAGTTATAGGGATGTTTTGTTATTTTTTGTGTTGGATAAACCTTGATGTGAGTCAAAGAGGAGTCGGTGTGTCCTTGTGAGCTGTGAAATCAAGGAAATAGGAGTCGGTGTGTTCTTGTGAGCTGTGAAATCAAGAAAGTAGGAATCGGTGTCTCCTTGTGAGCCATGAAATCAAGGAGGGTGTAATTGACTTTTGAAAGAGTTATAAAAATCTGCACAACCCAGCGTTGTGTGGGACTGGATGTAGGAGTAGTCCGAACCAATATAAAATCCGGTGTGTTCTTTCCTTTTCTGCAGTTTTTTTTTGCTTCTATGTTTGAATCTGTGTTTGTGGTGTTTGATTCATCCCATAGTTGTATCTAGTTTTTAGTTTTGTTTAAATTTCTACAAACTCCATTCACCCTCCCTTTAATGTTTTCTTTGCCTGAACGATCCATTCAGCAGTCCCCAACAATTGGTATCAGAGCAAGGTTTTTCAAAAAGTTCATAATCAGATTTTTGAAAATGTTAAATGGCAAATTTTGAACACCAGTTTTAATTCATGTATTGCATCAAGTATTAGATGAGTCTGCATTTAGTTTTATTGAAAAATCAAGTTACTATAATTTGATTTTTGAAATTTGAAATGTTTCAAATTTTGAAATTTTGGATCTACGGATGTGTTACAAAACTATCATGATAGAATTATAGTTAGTTATTTTGGGAAGTCCTTTGATTATTTGAAAAGTCATTTGAATATTTGAAAAGACATTTGAATTATTTGAAAAATTATTTGATTATTTGAAAAGTTGTGTTGTTTTACAGGAAAAGATAGGCTATATGGCTATTGGATATTCAAACACTAAAAAGATGGGTGACGTGACTATTGGCAATTCAAATTCCGAAATGGTGGCTATTGAAAATTCAAATTCCGAAAATAAATAAAAAGAGGGGAAGAGTAATGATGATTGGTGAATAAACATCAAGAAGAAATGGTTATATAATGTAAATCAAAGAAAAAATGGGTACCAGATCACTTTATAATTTTGGATTTTCATCTACAACTTCTTTTCATACTGTACATCTCTTCATTTGCTTCGTAATGTCGCTGGTTTCATGAGATTTCGCCAAGAATTGATCAAGTAATGATCACATGAAGTTTTGGTGAATAAAGAGAGAAGGAAACCAAAACTGTCGACAAAGATCTTCAATTTTCATCCACAGGTTAGGCTATGTTATCCCAAATCCTTTTGCAGTTCTCGTTCTCGCGGTTGATTTGATGGGTAGATCGTCAAATTCTGATCAAAATTGAGTGAGATATAGTAGTTTGAAGTTGGTGATTCAAAACTGAAAAACTGTTATGGGATTTCATGCATACATGTTACTGTTTCGACTTGCTGCACCCCAATACCATCCAAATTCATCCCCGAACTGCTACTGATCGTAATCCTCGTATTCCTCTTCAATATGCCGCCGATTTCGTCCAATTCGGTTAAGAAGCGAAGAAGTTATGCCTCCTGAAAGTTTGATTGAAAATGAAAAATGAGAGGAGGAAGAAGAAGAAGAGAAGAGAATGTGAAGAGACATTACTTTTGGGCCCGTTTATAATGGCTAAAGTGTCTTTTCATTCAAATTCAATATTCAAATTCAAAATTTTGGTGCCAAGTTAGTGGAACTACTAAATCTTCAATGTCTTTCTCATACGGTGTTCAAATTCTGCAAATAAATATACTATCCTGATCTGAAAAACGAGCCCGTCACAATAAAGTGGATCTCATCATCAAATCCAAAAGATCAATTCAGAATTCAGAGAATATCGAAGAAATGGATCTAAAAACCGGGTATGCCTTAATTAATTTTTAAACTTTTGGTTGAATGGATGATTTATTTGCTTGCTTTGAAATTGAAATTTAAAACTTTAAAATCCAAACTTAATATTTAAAATTCAAAAGTTGAAATTTAAATTCAAATTTGAAATTTAAAATTCAAATTTGTGATTTGAAATTTAAAATTCAAATTTGTAATTTGAATTTTGAAATTCAAATTACTAATAAAATAATAAAATAAATTTTGAATTTTCAAACTTCCCTCCATTCTTTCAATAAGAAAATGCTAATTCAAATTCTGGTTATTGACTTTATCTGTCTACTTAGTTTCTTATACCTTGTTTCCAAATATATATATATATATATATATATATATATATACATATATATATATTAAAAGTATAAAAATTAATTATATAAACATGTTATTATGATATACAAAGTTAATTTAACTTCCTGATATTATTATAAAATATAAATTTATATATCTTTTGTATGTAGTTTAAACATTCATAGTTTAAACTTATATTTTCATAACAATTTTTGGGTTACATTATCATAGATATTATTTGAAACTAAATATTAATTTTTGATTTCTTGATTTATTAAGATCAATGAAACTTGTATTTTCTAACTTAATACTTTGATATATATAATATATGATTTTTATGACTTAAATATATAATATAGGAAGTTATAGTTCTATAGTTTACTTTATTTCATTAAAATAATTCTACTATAACTATAGATTTCTTTTATAGTTTTAGCATATAAATGGTTCTTTAGCAATTAATATATTTTTTATTTCCAAAGTTTAAATGAAAAATTGGTTTGTATCAATAGACAAATAATAAATTAAATTTTAAGTCTTTTTTAATCAATTTTTATATACAATTATGAATATATGTTTATAGTCTACTTTATATAATTTTATATTCTCTCTAAAAAGATCTTCAATGCTTACTATATCTACCCTACTAATATTCTACTCCATAATTATTTTGAATATTTTAGTACTTATCATTAATATTTTTTAAAACTCTTATCTTTATTATTATTTATTCACTTTCATTAGTATAATTAACCAAAGTCTAGAAATTAACATTATCCTTGTTTGATTCAAATAATTTATTATATGCATAATAGTTAGATATTAATTTAAGTATCTTTTATAGAAATCCATATCATCATCAAATCATTCTATATATTATTACCATTACATATCTTATTTCATATCATACATCATTACATTGCATCTCACATTATAGTTATTTACATCACAAATTACATTTCGTTCAATATATCACTTCATATAATTTTGCATATGCCATACCGCATTATTACCAACACACTATATTATATATTAACCTTTAACTCCACATATAACAAGCATACTATTTGGGGAATTATTATCTTAGAAATACATTGGATTATTAAACATATAACATATTTAATTTGTCTTGATTAAATTGATTGGCTTAATTGAATTGATTGACTTATTTGGTTTGTTTGATTTGTTTAACTTAAATAACTTGACTAACTTACATAACATGGTTAAATTTCATTAGTGGTTGGTAGGTTTTTTAGAAATATACTTAAGTATTTATAGGAGATTTATAGGTTTTAGGACAAATATAATTTACAAGAAATGTTTGGTTTCTTGTTTGAATTGATGTTCTATGACAACAAAACATAAACAAATATTGATTGGATTTAATTTCTTTACTTATGTCATAATTTTAAGAATATTTTATCAGAGATAAATCTTACTCTAGATTAAGGTCTCATTATAGTTTTAAGGGAATTAGAGTTAAGGATAGGTTTAGTCTTGTATTATATTAAGGGGGAGTTTTAGAGTTTCTAAGGATTAGTTGAAGGTTCAAGAATGCTTTGGTTTATTTAATTGTTTAAGATTACTTGTTCTAATTGCTTGATTGTTTGAATTGCTTATTTGCTTAAATTGCTTGTTTGGTTGAATTTCTTGATTGTTTGGATTGCTTGTTTGGGTTGACTTGCTTGTTTGAATTGATTGGTTTGATTAGGTTATTATCCTTCTATTTAGTTTATTAGACTAGTGTAGTCATAGATTTAGGGGGATTTATAGAAATTTATAGAGAATTATAGATTAAGGGAGAGTTATAGATTTAACCGGAATTATATATAGAATAAGGATATTATATAGGAATAAATTTAGGGGGAGTAGTTTTAGAATTTCTTTTTGATAATGACAGAGGGAGAGAAATTATAAAATAGGAATAATTTATAGGATTCTTACAGACAGGCGGAGTATCAGAAGGATCATCATCAAACAGGTATATACAGGTACAATATTTTATAAACTAAGATTGTCATCATTAAAAACGGGGAGATTGTTGGAGAATGGAGTTTTGATGACAACAACCTTATTTCAGTTATCATTGATTATAATATATATACTAACATTTTTATTTAGAATATATATATGCAGAATTTGTATACAGCAATTAATATCAAAGACTGTACAGTTTAAGAGCTTTTAGAGATTCAGAATTCAGAGTAGATTCAAGACTCATGAGTAATCAAGATTTCAGGAGTTCAAGAGTTCAAGATTAATATATTTATAGAGTCTAGATTTTGTAAGACTCTAAATAGCACTTCAGGTTCAAATTCAAATTCCAACTCAATTTCAAATTCTGATTTTCATATTCTATCCTCAATCCTCTCTATTTTTGTTTTCTTTTTATCCTCAATCTTATCTATTTTGTTTTTCTAATTAATTCTATTTTCATTCTTCTTTGATTTTCAAACTTAAGTTTTATATATATATATACATTATTTACATTTTATATAGTTTAAAACCTTATAATTTTATAAATATATTTATATAGTTTAAAAATATATTTTCATATGTTTTTCTGTCATATAATATTGATTTACAACTTTAGAATTTTATTCAAGAAATTTCCAGAATTATTTTATATCAAAATACTTGAAAAATGCTTTGAAAATAAAATTTACACATGGCTATGTCGACATAGAAAAATATGTATGTCGACATATAACAGCTATTTTTCTAAATTTGAAGGGAAGTATCTTTTCATTATTAGAAACTCTTCAGAACTGTTGCGACCCTTCATACCCTATAAAAAGAGGTTAAAACCAAATTTTCTATCATCTCTACTTCTCCATCTTCATCCTCTTTCATCCTACCATTATTCTTAATCGTTTTTATGTATTTTATACTTATACTCTGCCGAATTCACTTCTAAATTAATCAAACTTCTTCTTTCTACACTCCCCACTCTCTAAATCAAGTGCAATTGAAGAGCTATAAGGCTGTTTTGTAATTGGTTAAGTTGAATAAACTTGTTGTGAGTCAAAGAGGAGTCGGTATGTCCTTGTGAGCCGTGAAATCAAGGAAAAGGAGTCGGTGTGTTCTTTGAGCCGCGAAATAAAAAAAGTAGGAATCGGTGTCTCCTTGTGAGTCTTGAAATCAAAGAGGGTGTAATTAACTTTTTATAGAGTAATAAAACTCTGCATAACCCAGCGTTAAGTGGGACTGGACGTAGGAGTAATTCGAACCAGTGTAAAATCCGGTGTGTTCTTTCCTTTTCTTCATTTTTGTTTTTGTTTATTTAGCTTCTGTGTTTGAATTTGTGTCTGTGTTTGTGTTTGTGGTGTTTGATTCATCCCATAGTTCTCTCTAGTTTTTAGTTTTGTTTAAATTTCTACAAACGCTATTCACCCCTCCTCTAGTATTTGCTTTGCCTGAACAATCCATTTCGTAGTCCCTAACATGGAGTTTTCATAACAAAGGGTCTCTTAAGATTGAAGATAAGAAGGAAAAGCCAAAGAGCTCCGTAATTCTAAACCCGGACGGATGGAAGGGTTGTCGGTGTTAACCTACTTAACACCAATGCATCAGGAGGTAAAGGCATTAAAGATACCAAGCCTAAAGCACCTGAGGGCTATCCGGAACTAGCCCTCGAAATATCCAAGCACGGGGGGGTCATTCTACTAAACAATAGGTAAACACCGGATGTTACCCTCCGAAAGGCTAGACATCACCCGAAAGCACCAACGGAAGGCAAAACAAAACCGAAAATGGGATACATGCTATCCATACTAATCTTCTTAATGCCGACACCAACACGGGTTTCAAATTGGTAGCTATCTACATACATCATGAGGGCAAGCCCCTCTAAGTATTCATGAGAAAACCAGATGCCTACACCCAGAAGCCACAATCCGGAGCACAAAGTGTCTTTCGAAAGTCATTTGCATCTACAAGTTCATATCAATCTCAAAGAAGCTTCGATTGGCTAGGACTCTCACTTCGGAAGCTATAATCAGCACTATAAAAGCGGACGGAAGCTAAATGTCCGAGCCCAAGGCGAAAAGTGATCGATAGAGGATTCTGCAAGCCCAATGGCCCAACAGTAGAAGGGGCCCCGAATTATCTATAAATAGGACCCTAGGGGTCACATTTTGAGGGGGATTTTTTATTTTCTCAATCTTTTTTCTTCTTCTTTGAGGAGCAAACCCTAATTTCCAAATCGGATTGGGGATTTCTTCAACTCTTGTAATACAGCTGCAATTTACAAAAAAGGGAAGTCCAAGACTTAAACATCTTGTGATTTAATAATCATGTTGTGCCATTTATGATGAAACATGGAGTTAACACTAACCTTTTTTATGAAAGAGTTTTTCACAACACCTTCATAAAGAGAAGGAGCTACGTATAAACCTGAAGCCTTGTAACACCCCGTATTTTCTGTTAACATTGAAGTTACGAATTAAAGAATATTTAATTTTAATATGAGAATTAAGGGAAACGGGTTACACCATTGCGTTCGTCTCGGAATTCTGCTTGGGATAGAGTCCGAGTTTGCATGAATCGGATTTCGTATGGAGTTACGGCCTTCAGAAGTTTAATTAAAAAATTCAGAACAGCCCAGTTCAAATTCAAAATTCAAAATCATAAAAAGAAGCAGGCTGGGCGGGAAACTTCCCGCCCAGGGATCAGATCGACCAGGGGGTCGACCCTACTGTCGACCTTCCCTATACAGGTCGACCTTAGTGTCGACTTGGGGGTCGACCTACCCCCTCGGGCAGATCTGAAAATTTGTGTGTTCTGACTCCCTATTGAGTCATTAGGGCTGATTTATCTGTTCTATCTTGTTTGGATGGTCTTGATCGCATCTGGGTTGATCTGACGGCTCTAAATTAATCAAACTTCTATATAAGCAACCTAAATCTAAACCCTAAGCGACACAAAAATATTCCTAGAGCCGTCATGCCGTCAGTAGTGAACCTAGAATAGTCGTCATCTCTTTCAACTCAAAGACAAGATAGAAGCTACATCAAAAATCAAATCTAATCTAATTTAACTAAGAGAATTCAATGATCTACATCAATGGCGAGCAATTCAGTTTCAGAATACAGATCCCAGATCTCAAGAATTCCTTTTTGATTGTAAATATAGTTACCTTTCAGATGTGAATAAATTAAAGACGTGATTTGTAATGAATTGGAAAATAGAATTTGAACCAAGTTGTATGTGATTGATGATGCGAATTCATGTCTAATTCTTGCGATAATTTGGTCATGTATGTCTTGGAGTGATTGTGGTTTATTTGTCGTATCATGTGGAAATTGGTGATGAACTTATTATGATTTGGGGAACGAAACCATCATACCACATATAAGTTTGACAATCCTTTCATGATGTGTCATATGCAAGTTACATGCTTTATGTTAGTCAAGATCTATATATATGTTCATATGGAAGATACATGTTTTATGTTAGACCCAAGTGAAGATCTATATATATATATATATATATATATATATATATATATATATATGCTCATACGCAAAGTTACATGTTCTGTGTTAGATCCAAAATTAGATCTATATTTATATGCATGTTTATAAAGTGGATCCATGCAAGTTCATATGATCATTATTGTTAGATCTAGTTCACATCTACATGTTAAAGTTAAACTTATACATGCTTTGGTAATGTACATCTCATGATTCTCCAAAATTATGCCAGTTCATAAACCAAGTTGTGTTCACCTATGCCTAGATCTACATGTTCACATGCTTAGGCTTATGCTAGTTCTATCCAATTTAATTGCAAGTTTCATGAGACATGTTAATTTAAATTTCCGTGACATATGTTTGATTATATGTTCCCTTCTTTTACCTCTTGTTTATAAATTGGGCTAATTTGCGGGCCCAATGACTTTATGTGATTAACGCGAATGAACAACGGGAGTAACATTGGGAAAAACTTGAAAATTACGTGTAATTGGAATGTTAGGCATAATCAGAATAAGTGGCATGAAATTGGTATAATTTACATACCAAAAATTATGAATTTGATTTAAGAGGAAAGTGGGCCATGACAATAAATTGTTGACAAATTTACATATAAGCATAAAAGGATAAATATGTAAATTTAGAAAAGACGAGTATGCCTAACCCGAGGTTAGACTGATTTGTGGTGTAAAACTGCATGGAACCGACCGGCACATCCAGTGACCACAACAGTACCTGTCTAATGTGGGTGGTTAGTGCATTGAGCCCAAAAAGGACCCGAGGTTAGACTGAGTTGTGGTGTAAAAATGCCCGGAACCGACCGGCACATCCAGTGACCACAACAATACCTGTTTAATGTGAGTGGTTGGTGCCTTAATAAAGCTAAGTCAAGATTGATAGGGTTAAGTCAATTAAGGAAACTCTTAACCAATTCAACATGTTAACTAAACTGATGGGCGGGGTTAGGTAAATTTGGACACTTAACCAATTTAACATGTTGGCTAGAAAACCCTAGTAACGGGGACCCATTTCAGTAGTAACCCACATAGATGTATCATGGAACCCTGAACTAGGCAGGGTGGGGCACGATTACTGGGCTGAATTGTAAGCGGTCAAAACGTCGGCGGGTGGTGCGTCAGTGTAGGTTCCAACGGAGTACGGGCGTGCACGTACTCCAAAGTGGAAAAATCAGGCATTGGGCATCAGTAGTCATGCACTGTGCGTCTTGAATCGTGTCGGGTTGCCACCATAGGATTTGATACACCCCATGGTGGGACCAGCACATGTATCTACAATCAAGTGGGGGCCGAAGGACACACATGATAAATGCATGCAAGTAGGAGCCGATCGATACAAGGGAATCATTTCACCATGAACACGTGGTGCTAGCTGGACAAGTATAAGTAGGTGCAGGGAATTAGACATGGGTGCGATGTATATTCGGTTTATCCTGCCTTATATAGCTTTATGTTAGTTTGCTGCTCTGGTACTGTCCTATTTTCAGTTTATTCCTATCATGACCTTTTCCTTATTCACACACTGAAAAGTCACCGGACTTACTCAGACTTATGTCTGACCGATTTTTCTTTCGCTCTCTTTTCTTTCGCCCCCCCCCCCCCCGGTACCCAGGGAGGGAATAGCTCAGCTTAGTTTGGACCATTCATCTTTCCAAACTTGAAGACTCTGTGATGTATAGCTTGGAATCTCTTTCTTTTGGCTATGGCTTTGGATACACTACTACTTGGGGATTTATACAGTTTTATTTTGTTTTATGCTTCTTTAGAAAATAATCAAGACAGAACTTATAATGTAATTGTTTGGAAGTTGGTTTGAAACTGTTTGCTGTAATGTTTTGTTATGAACCACGTTTGAAATAAAGTTGGTTTTATTTTCCGTTGCTTATATATATATCTGTCTTGTAAATTATCAGTGTCTTTACCTACAGTGCTCCACCAAAGTTAAGGCATTCCCTTTGTGAGTGACCTTAACGGAGGTGGCGTGTTTCAAGCCTCTTCCCTTTACCTTGAGGGTTGGCAACGTGAATCAGCCCTCTCATAATGAACCTAATGCAAATCAACTTCGGGAAAGAGGTTGACTATAAGCTTATGGCTCGATCACTGATGCAACCAAAGCCCTACGGGCTGGGTCGATGCGGAAGGATAATTTGAGTCAATAAGCATTGCAATACCCCTACCATCCAAATATTGGGGAACATTAGCCTGTTTTCCTCATATCACAATGTATATCATTTTATCTATGATCTAAAAAGGTGACTGATTGCGAAGGCTTCAATTGGATGCGCTAAATAATCCTTTCTTCACGGTACTTCTGAACTCCATAGTCCTGTGAGCGTGATATTCACCCCCTGAGGGAAGAATAATTAATCTTCAGAACAGAGATCGTGGTACTTAAGAAATGGAAGATTTGACTAAGGAACGCCGATCCCAGATTGTTTTTCAGTAACCTTAGATCGCTGCTGAACTAATTTCCCTAAGTATACTCCCCATGTAACTTATTCCGAGTGTTGACAGAAAATGTTGTTAACACGTTTGTTTCTTACGAGATTGGCATAGGATCGAAGGTGGCCTAGGCATATAAAAATGAAAGGGAAAGAGAGAGGGAGAAGAACAGAAATAGGCATATAATAACAACTGAACAACAAAATAGGGTTACATAAAGTTACATATAATTACAGAAACTGTTTAGATATGAATCAGTTAGTTAATAGGCATAGGCTCAGATCCAGGTTTATTAGCATGTCAAGCTGTAGTTACTCGCAAATCCATACAGTTTGAGTTGACTTAATACACCACACGTCCAACCCAAATTGCACAGAAATACAAATCATTATTAAATAAAGAAGAAAAAGGTAGAAGAAGAATAGAAATAAAAACACAAAATCTCACATCGCAATGGAACAAAAATATAATATATCGTAACTTTTGAAATAAAAAATTTTAACTGTATAATATACAATTATCAGAGTACAACACTTACGACACTACAGAAATAAAAATATTATATAATGCTAAAGCCTCCTGCTCAAAGCTTCTCCAAGTATATCTGAAATACCTGAACTACTTGACTGCCCGTACAAAATTGGGCGCCCAAGAATTTAGTGAAAACATAGAAAAATAAACTATGGGTGAGTCATGAAACTGGTAAGAGTAAAAAATTTAAAACGGTTTTGAAAAATAAATGATATCTCATAATACCACGTTGTATAAAACGGAACGGGTTTTTCCCTTACGAGAATCCAAAACACTTGACTTAACTTTCAAAAATCCTTTTGAAGAAATGATAATCTTTGTATCAAAACTCTTTTGATATTATAATAGTGTTTATAAACCACAACTAAATAACAATATAGTGGAACGTTTGCATCTCATGCTCCACATATATAATTAACAATCAAAACCGCAAGCACTTATTACGTCATGAATTTCCAACTATGACAAGGTATGGAACCACCTTACGATAATATTTCTCTGGAGAGGAATACACCCTGTTCAACAAGAACATCTTGTAACCCGGCCACAGAGGACCGAGCACTCATTTCGCTTGAGTGTATCGAATGTATATCACCAACGGTTGGGATCAACAACCGTTTTCCCGAATGGGACAGCGTAGAATAGAATAAAGAATGAAATGAATTTCCCTAGATAGGTGATAATACACCCTAATTGGGAGCCATCCAAATAGCCATGCTGCCACCTCGATTTTTGCCATTCCTGGTTATTAAGGCCTGAGGCTACGATTACTTACCATTCATGATAGCACAATCACTTTGAATGCCACGTTGTCAGATCCCTTAATCATTAACTGATTTGCACAAATATATACACTGGATATTATGCTAAGAGAATAAATTCTTTGCCACTAAATGTAAATTTGTACAGACCAACATATGTGATCATTAGAAATACTCTGGCAGACATTCGTCCATATATGTTTGTTTTGGGACTGAACGAAACCGAAGGCACGATTTTCATTTATCCATCTTAGGCAATTTCTATCTAAGATTAACAGAAAAAGTCCTTGCACTTTACTCCGTCTTCGATTATCTTCATATAATTTGATTCGCAACGCTACTGCCAATACAGAGTGGTTCTCGGTTAACAATCCAACCAGTCTCTCCATACTAACAACGATATTAGAAAACACTTCGATAGTCAGTTATTTAACTGTCAAACAAAAATAAACATTCATCCAAAGCATCAAATAATCACTGGGCCTCTTAATTAATATCCATTAATTAAATCACTTCTCAATTTCCTTATCAATATTTGTTAACCCAATATTTCCAACAACCATCTTGGCCTCTTACGCTATTCGGAAAACATTTCAATATCACCTTCTTTCACTTTCAAAACTTAGAAAATATGTTCTGTTTATAATTGGAAAACATTACAATTACTATTCTCTTTCCCCAACTTATTTATTTCTATACTCAGGAAATATTTACTATTATATTTCCAAAATTCCACTTACTTGGGTTAAAACGAATGTTGTGTAAAACATCATTACAACAACCTAAAATATTGCATTCAACTAAATCTCTATAAGCATTGATCTTCGAGACTGAATCTTCCTATTTATCAGTTAATAATGAAATCAATCAAGTTGGAGTATAATTACTTCTCAAACCTTGACTGAAAATATCATTAACTTCAAAACAGACAAGACCACTTATCTTGAATAATCAACATCATATAAAACCAATTATCCATTTTTAAATGTATATATGTTTCTCTATCTATTCTTACTAGATTTGAATTCTAGATTTTTTATTTATTCATAATATTCTACTTTAAGTTCATTTTGTTATCGAATTCTATATATATCGATTTCTAACTATCAACTTTTCTTAAAAATATTCTAACTCCTTAAATTTTCGGAAAATTTAGCCAGCACCTCCTTTGTACCGGTCAATAGTTCAAACCTCAACTCGCCTCACTAGGCCCTTTCCATTCAAAATAAAATCAAAGTGCCAAGTGGCTTGCCGATTCAACGCATAAAATCTCATATGGAATTTAAACGTGTACCTTTTTGTTGGGAACTTAAATTAAAATCTTCATACACTTCATTCCATACCTGTCTAACCCATATACATCCATTCTCAATTTGTTCCAACTCAATTCGATCATTTTTAACTCAATTCGCTAATTTATACTTTAATTAGCCATTTTGCCCATTTCATTATTTAATTGTACATATCACATTAATATATATTTTTAATGACTTATAAACCAAATGAATTCCATTTTCAATTCAAGTTTCATATTCTAATTCAAATATGAATTTACTAGTTCAATTTACTTAACCAAAACCCAATTTTGTATCAAAACTCGATCAACTAATTATTCTTCAAATTAGTTAATTATGTTTAATATTTAAAAATCTGAATTTTGGTTTTAAAATCAGACCATTTACTCCAATTAAGTTCATATTTATTTTATAACTCAAGTCTGGATTTTCTTCCCTAATGGAAATTAGGATTTTACTTACTTAAAAATCCATTTATTAATTTAAACAAACCATTACGATTTTTAAACGATTGTGGAGCTGTTTTCCTATAAATTTGATTTCGACATAACTCAAAATCTATAAGACGAAATCCAGATTTCTCTCTTCCATTAGAAAACTATTATTCAAACGGTCCTAACAGTTCTTGTTTCAAAGAATTCTGACTTAAATTGAGTTCTATATACTCAATTGAAGTTCAAATGCCAATTTACAAACTACCATGTTGCGGCGAGTTCGTTTTAATTATATTTAAATATGAACGTTAGACTTTGTTTAATTTAAGTTTTAGTTCCATTTCTCATATATTTTAATATAAATTCAGCCCATTTACCAAACCCAACTTAATATTCACGATTATCCCTATCCGTCGATTATTTCATAACTCAGTTATAAATTTATTTATAACTTAATCTTCTATATCAAATTCTAATTCATTTTGAAATAAATTATTTTATAAAAGTCGATAAAATCGAATTCCAATTATAAACCAGTTGGGTTTTTCTTAATTTAGTTTATATTCTGAATTCCGAAATAAAATCTATCGTTCCCTTTTCAAAACGTTTTCCACTTCACTTTTAAATTCATACTTGAATTTGAACTATTAAATTTATCTAATGATAATTCATCTCATTAGATTTATACACATTGTTTATAAATTCGACTTCCTTGTTTTATATATTAAAACAAGTTTTACTCCAAAAATCTATTTGAAACTCAATTCCCTTTTTATTCCGTATTCCAGAATAAAAATCGTCGTTCCCTTTTTGAAACGATTTCAAATTCTATAATACTTGAATTTACATTTCCAAATTATCCCATGATAATTATCATGCTTTATTTATAAACATGGTTTATAAAATCTATTTGAAATCTAATTCCTATTTGGAATATTTTATAATTATAACTTATATATGTAATTGTAGAATCTATTTTCATATACAAATTTAAACTTCTATTTTATCCAATCCTAATATGTTTTTTGAAAATATTTTATTTAAATAAATTCGATCTAATCGAATTCAAATCATAAATCCATACGGCTTTATTTTAATTTAACTTACATTCTAAACATCAAAATAGATTTAATCATTTTATATTTAAAACGATTCCAAATGCTCATTTTAAATTCACATCTGAATTTAAGTATTAAATTATCTAAATGATAATTTCTCCATTACAGTTATAAACATTGTTTATAAATTCACTTAAATTTCCCGCATAATTTAATTTATAAACATCGTTTATAAATTCAATAATTGTTTTCAATATTCAAACAGGTTAATATTTCTTTTCCCATTCAAAATTCAAATTCTACTTTTAGAAAAATAGATTTTCACGTTTAAATCTCAAAATCCCTTTAATGATATTTTTATAAATCAACATTTAGGCCTAGTGATATTTAAACATCCGACACACCCAATTATAAATCACAGGTTTTCTAACACATCATATATGATAATATATATGAAGATTAACAATAATAAAATTTGAGGGTTCTTGTTGGATCCCTCCAACCTTTTTTCCTACATCTGAAGATGTTAGCAACCATAAATAATACCCATGTTGCTTCGAGGCAAGATATCGCAGTATGAAGGTCATCTACTATATCTATTGTGGGGCACATAGGGAAAGCATCTACTAATAATATTGCGGGCATCCGATAATGGTACTGTGGGAATATCCAACCACCAATATATATATATATATATATATATATATATATATATATATATATATATATATATATATATATATTATAACAACAAACACCAAACCAACATAACTAATATATATTTATAATATCCATAAATAAATGCATCCAAACAACCAATAGCATTTATTTTTTACTAATAAAAATAATTCTAATAAAAATCTAAGTGAGATTTACTCACCGTGATGTTTATATTTCAATCTATTCTGATTCTGATTTTAATACCATTACTTAGCTGACGATCCTACGAATTCAACATAATTCGTTCCGCCTTATATCTGATATCGGTGAATTTGAAATTGATTTTATAAGTAATCGATCTATTTAAAAAAATTACATAAATATAAATTTGAATAATTTAAGCTAATTACCTTATAAAATAAATCCTTCTTCCCAAACAACAAATACACACTTCACTTTTACAAACTCAGACCAGACCCGTCAAAACTGTTGCAATAATGTTCTTCCAAGCCAATAACCTTACTTTGAAGATGGCCTCAAGCCAGTCCTATCGATACCCTCATCGCTGCTACGACGTGTGCTTCACCTCGCAAATTCAATAAACTCTACAGCATCGCCAAAAATTGCGCTGTCCATTCACAGTTCAACTATCGAACTCTCACCACATCTGCTTCCTTGACTCACGCATAACCCAGCAATGTCCACAGCCCTAGCTCCATTAATACAACATTGAACCCCTCCCACGAGATTGCATCGACCTTCTTCCTAATCAATCCCATACTCGTTTGCGTAGTTCGAACTTCCCAACGATCCCCTCTTCCAACCAATAGTGTCGAGTGACATTTTAAAATCAACAAAACCCATCGCGTCCAACCCTAATTACCCTGAGTTTAAATCGAACTACACGAAGTACTGTTGCACCACTTATCGAGGCCACCAGATTGGATAATTCATGAGTGAGAGGATAATGGATCTAGAATTAGGAGATTTTAATGTACGTTTGAATTGATTTGAGTTTCTGCTCCTAAATTTTCAAATGATTTGGAGTTGGACATTATTCATTTTAATATATTGCTTGATTTTTGTTTTAGCAGAATGAGGATTAAAAGAACAAAGGGTTATGGTTTCAGGCTTTGAAAAAATAAAATCGTATATTGATTTTGATTTGAAACATTTAGAAAGTGGAATTTTTAAATTTCAGAAGCTTTCGGGTTTGATTCATTTTGAGTAATGAAAAAAAAACAGATGGGTAGTTGCGTTTACATAATGGAAAATTTTACTTAGGGAAGAAGAAAAGGGGTACAAGTAGGTTTATATCGGGGAAGACTTTGCAGTGTACCTTGTTTACTTAGGATGAAAGGAAACTTTTATTTATTTATTTTACTTTGAATTGAACCAATATAATTTAAATTATCCAATGTTTCTGAACACCTATTCGTGCACAACAGCGGACGTTTCTAGTGTTATAACACTATTCCGAACACACTGGGACATGTTTCGAAACACAATTCGATCATATGAGAAGATATTAACTTAGATCGATATAAATTTAATTCAAAATAATTAATTCCTTGATAATAAATTATTATTATCTCCGTTTCTATTTAGATAGAATTTCGATAAATCATTTGAATTACTTTGACTCCGTTCTACTTTTGAATTGAATTATTTCAGTTCTCGTATTATGATAATTACATCGATTATTAAATCGATAACTCAATGTAAAAATCGATTTATATTATCAACTCAATATTTAAAATTATATTAAATATTTAAAATAAATTGACCAAAATTCTGGGTCGTTACATTCTTCCCTCCTTAAAAGAATTTCGTCCCCGAAATTACTAAGGTAGGAAAAATGTTACAAACCCATTAACTTTTCAAAAAACCACTTATGATTAACCTCAACAATTCATATTTCAACAAATTTAGTTACAAAAAACTTTTTATTTTCATTCATTTGATTCAAATGATTCACACCCAATATATTCACATCTCATTCATATTCCATTCACTCATATTTTGAATTCATTCAAATTAATTTTAATCAGTTTATTCACTTCGATCCATTTAACTTGCTTAAGTTAAATTTAAATTTCAGAATTCAAATTCCCAAGTTTTTATTTCAAATCTTTTCGAAATAACATAAATATATACAAAATATTTATAACCATTTTAAATTCAAAACATTTGAATTTTCCAAAACAACTTGTTTTCTTTGAAACAGATTTCCCCCAAAACCTTTCTAAGGTAGTGATCCATCACTTAGAAACTCGAAAATGAACACTGATGATGTCGTAATCACCATCAAACATATTTTCCGGCTACTGAAGTAAGTTATGTACTTTATCACTTCCAATATCCATTCAAAAATGGTTTTTATTTAAAAATCCTTCCAAAACAAAGCTATTTATTTTAGTATACTGCGGAAAATATTTTTTCTAACATCTAGGATTTTAAATTCTTAATCCTGGTTCTGAATAAAATTTCATTATATCACATTTGTATATTTCATTCATATGCAAGTTATATTTGGTTATAGATAACCATTCCAAATTATTATAAGCTCATTGGATTATAATAATAACAATCAACACATCTATATATTATAATAATTTAAAAAAATTATTCCTTTTCTATCAAAAATAGAATTTTAGGTAAAATTATTCCAGTTACTCACTTTAAAACAATATCGTGTCGAATTGCTCTGCTCAAGTGTTTAGAAATTCCTATCGACTTCGTGGCGTCGCACAATTCGACCAAAGTTCATAAGCCTCTCAAGAGACAAGCCAACACAATATAAAACAATTTTTATATCATCTTACAAATACGCACTCTTGTATATATACACTCAACTCATTCTACGGTACTACTGACCCTATCTCTAATGAGTAACTCTCACTAAAGCCTATGTATTTGCTCAACCTAAGCTCTGATACCAACTGTAGTGGCCCGCAAATCCATACTATCTAAATTGACAAAATACACCACACGTCCAACCTAAATTGCACAGAAATACCAATCATAATTAAATAAAGAAGAAAAAGGTAGAAGAAGAATAGAGACAACAACACAGAATCTCACATCGCAACAAAACAAAATATAATATATCACAACTTTTGAGATACAAAATTTTAACTGTATAATATACAATTATCAGAGTACAACACTTACAACACAGTGGAAATAAAAATACTATATAAAGCTAAAGTCTCCTACTCCATGCTTCTCCAAGTATATCTATAAATACCTAAACTACTTGACTGCCCGTACAAATTTGGGCTCCCTAGAGTTTAGTGAAAACATAGAAAAATAAACTCTGGGTTAGTCATGAGACTGGTATAAGTTAACAATTTAAAATAGTTTGGAAAAATAAACGATATCTCATAAGACCATGTCGTATAACACGGAACGGGTTTTTTTCCTTATGAGAATCCAAAAACTTAATTTAACTTTCAAAAATCCTTTTGAAAGAAATAATAATCTTTATATCAAAACTCTTTTGATATAATAATAGTGTCTATAAACCACAACTAAATAACAATATAGTGGATCGTTTACATCTCACGCTCTACATTTATAATGTACAATCAAAACCGCGAGCACTTATTGGGTAATGAATATCCAACTATGACAAGGTATGCAACCACCTTCCGATAGTGTTTCTCTAGAGAGGAATACACCGAGTTCAATAAGAACATCTTGTAACCGGCCACACCGGACCGACCACTCATTTCGCTCAAGTGTATCGAATGTATATCAACAATGGTTGGGATCAGCAACCGTTTTCTCGAATGGGACAGCATCGAATAGAATAAAGATTGAAATGAATTTACCTAGATAGGTGATAATACACCCTAATTGGGAGCTACCCACTTAGCCATGCTGCATTCCCGAATTTTTCCATTCCTGCTTGTTGAGGCGTGAGGCTACGATTACTTACCATTCAACATAGCACAATCACATTGAATGCCACATTGCCAGATCCGTTAATCATTGACTAATTTGCACAAATATATAAACTGTATATTATGCTAAGAGAATAAATTCGCCGCCACCAAATGTATATTTGTATAGACCAACATATGCGATCATTGGAAATACTTCGTCAGACATTCGTCCATATATGTTTGTTTTGGGATTGATAGAAACTGTAAGCACAATTTTCATGAATCTATCTTAGGCAATTTCTACCTGGGATTGATAGAAAAAGCCCATGCACTTTTGTAACACCCCGTAATTTTAACAACACATAAAGAAGATAAATTGAAGAATACTTAATTTAATGTTTAGAATTAAATAAAATGGATTGTACCATTGCGTTCGTCTTAGACTCCGAGTTTGCATAAAACGGACAACGTATGAAGAAGTTATTAAGGTTTGAAGTTTATATACACACAAGAGAATTATATATAAACAAAACAATCAAAATCAGTTCAAAACAGTTCAAATCAGCTGGAAACCATAGGTAGGAATTTTCCCACTCTGGGTGCCGACCCAGGGGCTGATCCCATAACAGGGGTGTTGACCCATGGGTCGACCGCGTAAGGGGGGTCGACCCCCATACAGATCCAAGGCAGAATCCCTTATTCTGAACACAGTCTCATTTCTTGACCAGATTCGTAGATTCTAGGATATAAATAAGACCCTATACCCATTGTTTTATTCATTCTAAATCAATGGGGAATTAGATGATGCCTCTGTCTATATTGAAAATAGCCTATTCTTCTTAACCAATCAAATTATTCAAGTTTAGAGATATGTGATTCAACATCTGCAATTATTTTTCTGTTTCTTAGATCTAATAACAGTGAGTCTACGTTATTTTTAGATCTAAATACTTAAAGTTATTTTTGACATGACTATAAATTGGACCTAAGCCTATGACTATTTGAATCACATCAGATCTGCCATAACCTGTGTATCTAAGTTATTCTGACATAACTATGAATTGGATCTAAGCTTGTGACTATTGAATAATGTCAGATCTGTTATTATTTATATATCTAATTCACTGATTAGACCTCATCATGCATGTTTATGATCATGTCAGTATGCCAATCAGTCTATTGTCACATGTTCATCAGATCTGTTCCTTTATGCCTATCTTGTCACTATGCCCAATTTTTTCACTGTATGCTTATTAGTTCCTAAGCCTATTTTTGATTGTCATACGTCAATCTTGTTATTATGATTATTTCTATTCTCTTCCCTTCTTATATTCCCTTTTTATTTTATAGCCAGGCTACCTTCGAGCCTAGGCATACTGCTGAAATATGTGAACGCGTGAAATTGGGAACTAGGGGAAAACATAAAAATTGGGGCGTAACTTGTATTGGGAAATTTGGGAATAACTTAAATTAAAAACATGAATATGAATTTGGGGCACAAATCAAATTGTGATTTAGATCTTAACTTGGGCATAAACCAAACTTTGTTTAAAGTTCTGGATTTGGTGCATACGATATAGGCTAAATATGACTTGGGAAAAAGGAGGCATGAAAACCTGCAATGAAATAAGTATACTTGGTTAATAATGGAAATGCTTAGAATTACAGTAATTAGAAACTGTAACCGCGCTTAGACACGATGTTAGATTACACTTGTGGTGGAAGTCTGCTCAGACCCGCCCGACATATCCAGCGACCGCAAGTGGAGAATCTAATGTGAGTGGTCTAAGTGCATAAACACGCGACATACTAAGACGTGTGGTTAAGTCCGACTTGTGGAAGAAGTCTACACAGGCCCGCCCGGCATATCCAACATCCATAAGTTGTAGGCCTTATGTGGGATGTCTAGCGCATTATAACCATAAATGGATAAATGGTAATGAATTGGAGTAAATGAGGAATGATAGTAACCTATTACAATTAATTACTTTAATGAGAATGTTATAAAATAGGTAGGCTTGTTCTAGGGACAAGTGGAAATTATAACATAAGTTATAATAAAAGGAAAGGAAGCCTATTATTAAACCTTATTTAAGAGAACAAAATTAATAAGGAAACAACGACAAGTTGTAGTGATATGTTAAACAGAAAACGGGTGAAGAGATGAAGCATACTAAATTACATATTATGTAAAACATGTTATTGTAACTATGGAATTAGTCAATGAATAATATAAAAGGGACTGTAGATTACTTTCGTTAATTAAAATCAAGATAATAACATGTGATGGGCTTGTTAATGGACTTAAATGGATTAAGTTTTATATATATATATATATATATATATATATATATATATGAAACTAATAAGCAAGAGGAACTTGGTAACTTGAAAAGAAGTCAAGGTGAATGGGATAACTTGTTAACCTGCAATACTTAACGTTTAAATCTATGGGGGTTACATGAACATGCCAACTTAAGTAGGGTTTAAGTGAACATGTTTGAATTAGTAGGAGGGTTAAGTAAATCTTGGGGTGGTGGGTAATAATTAGATATATCAGCCTACAAACGTAACCTGCTAGGGTTATTCAATTTTGTTACTCTTCTATGGCATAATCTGTGGAAATCCTAGTGTGTGGGACCCATTTCTGTCAGTAACCCATATAGGTATCAAACGATTACTCCGAACTAGGTCGGAGTCGGGGCACACTTACTGGGTTGATTGTAAGAGATCCAAAACGAAGGGGCGGTGTTGGCGGTGCATTCCGATGGGGTCATGTGCGTGCATGGGTTCATACAAGGGAGGTTAAGACATCGTGATACCTGTAGATATTGGTTGTCCACATCTTGTTAACGACGGGTTGCCACATTAGGAAGTGATACGTCCTACTGTGGGGCCCGCACAGGGTGTCTATGATGTTAGGGAGACGATTGATCGGGGTAGTAATTAGGGTACATCTAGTCTCTGGTATGTTTAGGAGCCCATTATTATCCGTAGGGGTAACTCCGGCATGTTCAGTTGGGCGGCCTGTTATTGTATGGGGTAAAACCTCTCACTAGAAGTGCGCCAAAGTCTACCGCCTTATACTTGTTGGGGATCATCTTGTTCATATGAAACTAGTATTGGTGCAGAGAAAGAGAAAGTACTAAAGAAGCGCAATATATTCTATCATGTTTATCTTGTTTACCTTGTCATACCTGCCTTGTATGTTATATTCCTTTTATCCAGTTTACATGCCTATCGTGATGCTTTTACTTATTTATATGCTAAAAGTAACAGGACTCGCCAGACTTTATGTCTGACCTATTTTGTTTCCTCTTCTTTCTCTTCCGTTTCTCCTCCCCCCAAGGTTCTCAGGGTGGGAATAGTCAAGCTTGATCCGGTTTCTGCTTTTATCTTGGATGGAGCTGCTTAGATATACTGCTTGATTTCGTATCTGTCTGCAATGGCTATGTTTTGGGGATTATGCTTCTATTATTATTGTATTCTAATGATTTTAGTATAAGACAGAAATTTTAAGTTGATGTATTAGGTTTATGCATTTCAGACTTACGATGTAACAATGTTTTGAACCACGATGTTTTCTGCTTAATAAAAGTTTTAAATTCCACTTCTATTTTACATTTGTCTTGTAATGTTTCTGTTTCTGTTTCTGTTTTTGTTTACCTATAACGCTTCACGAAACTTAATGCATTCTCTCAATGGGTGACATTAACGGACTTGGGGTGTCAAACTTGGTATCAGAGCTGAAGGTTACCAGATCGAATAAAAGGTTTTGAAAATTGTTTTCAAAAAGATTTTAAAAGAAAGCATTTTCAAAAGAAAAGTCTGTTTTGAAAAACATATTCCCCTAAGCTATAGGAAATATCTTTCGAAGCTCCGTTTGAATCCCTTTTTCCTTTTTCTTTTTAGTATGTCTGGGGAACCTAATATTCCCGAGGGCGTTCAAGTACCAGATTGGTTCTGTAGGTATCTTAAAGTTATGACACCTACCGAAAGACAAGGTGACCTCCCTCCCCTAGCTGCAGCCGTCGTTCCTCCACCATCGCGAGTAGGTAAATCCTCTAAAAAATGTCGTGGCTATAAGCGCTCGGGTTATTCGATCAAAGATTGTTGAAGAAGGAAGAATGCTTACTTCAACTGTGGTGAGGACGACACTATAAGAGGGAATGCCCAAAGAAACAAGGATAGGACCAAAGGGACGGATCTTCTAAAGGGAAGATGTATGTTATCGTGGTCAATATACTGGATAGAGGTAGTAAAGTTTCCGTTGAATGTTTAATTTCCCTTTCGAATTATCCAGTTAGAACTCTTTCTGATTTGGGTGCTTTGCATTCTTTTATATCTGATTACGTGGTTGAGTCTTTATACCTTAGTACTAGTATAGTTTTGGCATCCTGTTGTTGTCTCAAACCCTATTGGGGGTACGACTCATCTGTCTATGATTTTTCGGGGTTTGAGAATATCCGTGTTAAGCATCGAATTTGAATACATTGCATATGTGCTTGGCTACATGGGCTATGGTTTGATTCTAGGGATGGATTGGCTAGCCACATATGGTGCCATTCTGGATTGTGAGAGGAGGTTCGTTAGACTTTTGACTTGCCATGGGAGGACCCTCGAAATTTTTGGTGACCCAAAAGGGCATGTCATGCTTAGTTTCCTATAGTCACTTGATGCACCAATCGATGATCTGCAATCTGTACCAGTGGTCCGTGAGTATCCTGATGTGTTTGAGGAGGTGTGGGGCATACCTCTGAGGCGTGAGATCGACATTCGTATATACTTAGTGGACAATGCAAAGCCAGTTGCATTGCTTGGCTGCCATATGCCTCCAAGAAAATGAAGGGAGCTTAGCAAGTATGTAGGGGAGCTACTTGAGAAAAGTGTTTGTCCCTTATACATATGCTAGTCTATTGAATATGTGTAAAAACTACGGGTCGAGCATCACTGGGGTCGGTCGTACATAGTCAACTCCAATCTAGTACACCCAGACAGGTTGCGAAGAGTAAGGGACGATCACACAGAACAAGGTTCAAGCGCCAACTTAAGGCCAGACACGACAAGGAAGGTCGCATATATCAGAACAAGTTGGGTCGTTCATTCAACACAATCAGGCTCGATCATACATCACAATACGAACATACAGAGGGGTTGCGCGCACGAAGCTAGCTCAAAAATAGTACTACCTTAGGACGGTCAGGCTTGTACATCCTGCAAAGATCGCCCATATTAAGGAATTCGCTCATTCTTGTACCAAGGAAATTGGTCGTACAAGATGAATAGAAGAATTGGTTTCAGTCACGTGTTCCACTATGCAATCGATCGATCATGCTACCCCGGTTGATCGTACAAAGCAGGGAACACAAAAATGCAAGGAATCACACATGTATCCCATGCCCGCTCATGGACTGCAACCTCAGTCGCTCACTCATTCCTTGATCAGTCACTAATGCCTCAACCATATGCTACCTGTGGTCCGACAGATGTCAACTCCAGAATGATCGCACATATGTCTGCTCTACAAGCTTTGACCGGTCGCCCATCAACCATCAGATACAAATGCTCCAACCAAATAGTATATGCCAGTCAATTATAAAAGGCTTAACATGATGATCTGGTCGGTCGTTCTTATACTAACCAAGAAGCTTTGACAAGCCGCTTGTACACTCATCGCCTGTCCACCCATCCAATGTGCTTAGACCTATCCAGTTGCTCGCACCTATGAAACTGCTCGCTCCCACGAAGTCGCTCGTATAGGATAGCTGAATACAACTATCGACAGATTGGCTACAACTAGTCGGTGACATTTTCGTAATTAATGAGACGAACGACCCATAACCTGCATATACGGATTCCAACTCATTTCTTCAGAGGGGCCCACCAATAAATAGGCCATGGCTTCCACTATAAAGGGGATCGAATTCTTACCACCACGAAGTGCTGCTGAATTCTCTCCTCCACCATTCCTTGAGCATTCTCAACCATCATCATCATTTCCACTTGAAGGTTATTCATCCATTTTGCCATGGCATCCATTAGGATATCATAAGTGTACGAAGATCAAAGACATCATCTTTCTCCTCCATGGATTCCACTATTCCACCATTGAATTCCGTGAATTTAAGCAAAATTTTTATGTAAGAGTGAGACAATGTTGAGAGAATGAGAAGATGTATGAACAAAGAGAGTTTACATGCTTTGTAATCATCATCATGATAATGCAAACTACCTTCTTAGTGGACGTAGGCCTAGCTTTGGGCCGAACCATTCTAAAACCATGTCTCCATTTTACTTGCCTCACATTTTTACTTTCAACTTTTGTTGAGTGCCGCTCCATTTTCTTTCTAGCCATATTGGTGGAGTACGATTCTCGTACCCTTGGTGTTGGAGCCATTTATTGGTGAAAACAATTGGTGCCCACCGTGGGGTCGTGTTCGTATTTCCTTCCTTCACACTTTCCTCCAATTCCAACAGCCTACCGTTGAAAACCTAAACCTCATCCTTCCTTGAAGCCATGGCCGGTTCAAAGAAAAATAACAAGTCCATTAGGGCTACCATGATTGTTGAGGATGTTCATGGTAATGAAGCTACATCGCAAACTTTGAATCGAGAAGTTGAAGAATCCTCTAGGCCATCCGTATCATGAGATGAATTAAATGTGGCTATGATCGGTTTGAACGAAAAAATGGATGCTACGACAAATTGATGATGGAAAGGCTTCATGCCCGGATTAATGCTCAAGCCAATTATCCTCTACCAAATATTGTAAACAATGTTGACGAAAAAGAGGACTCTTCAGCCTTAAACCGTAGTCGATCCCACTTCTTAGTGAAAGACAATGGAGAGGTCGGCGTTGAAGACACTAAGATAAAATAACCATAGCACGAGGAGAAATGTGCAACTCAGAGCGTCGCAAGTCCCACCAAAAGGACACCTCCAAAAGAGGTGCAAGGCATCGGAGCTTGAACCGCAATCGCACCAACAAAAGCATCGATGTCAATCCTATGGAATGAGCGAGCGAGGAGAAGCGCATTGTAGATATGATCCAGCGAATAATGCAGGAAAAAACGATCTGAGAGGATGAAGAGAAAAAATGGGAATTTTCACCCAGTAAAAACCCATTTACAGAAAGGATCCGTCAAGCGAAATTTCCTAAGAAATTCATACCCCAACCATAGCACCTTATGGTGGGACTGGAGATCCGAACATCTTTCTATTTAAATATGGTCAACACATGAACGGAGCTAGGACAACCACTGAGATAAAAATGCTTGTACTTCCCCTTATACATTGAAGGTGTGGCCTCACTATGGTTCACTAGGCTTCCACCTAAGTGCATTGACCAATTTGCCGATTTGGCTGGAAGATTTCAAGACCAGTTCCATCTTCAAACAACCAAAGCGAGGGATGTAATGTCGCTCAGCGAGATGGGACACTTGTCTGGAGAAACCATCAAAGCTTTTCTTACACGATTCCATGACCTCGGTACTTACTGGCAGCTCTAAAGGGTGCTATTGATAAGTAATCGGAATCCGGGAAATGGCTTAAGATGAACAAACCCAAAACTCTAAAGAAGTTCTATAAGAAAGCCGAGGAGTATATGAGCATGGAAGATGATGCATCGAATATTTAGAAGGTCATAGAAAGTAGTACAACCAAAGAAGGGAAAGGCAACAAGTTCCAAACCGAGCAGAAGAATGACTTTGGGCAAAAGAGGGGAAGTGATGAGAAGGATAGTAAAGCCTATAAGAAAATGTGGCTTTACAAGCATTCAAAATTGACTCTCTTAAATGAAACCGCAGAAAGGATCTACTATGCCACAAAAGATTCAGGCATCATTCCTCAAATGAAGTCTCAATAGGTTGCTGAGCAACAAGCCAATTTCGGTAAATTCTGCCGGTTTCATAATCAACCAGGGCATAGCACTAATGAATGTCGGCACCTGAAAAGCTTGATCGAAGAACTCATCAGAAAAAACCAACTTCAATAGTATGTGAAGAATCCTCAAAACGCTCTGACTACCAAGGGACAGAATAATACCACCAATCAATAAGGTCCGGGTGAGAAAGCTCAGGCACCTGTTGGTTCGAGGCCAGTGATCAACATGATCTTCGGCATGTCCCACCCAGCCAGAAGTAGCTGGGAAGAAATGGAAAGTTACGCTAACGAGCTGAAGGGTGTCTCGAAAGAAGAAAGGTGCATGATCCTAAGCAATGATCTTCCAATGAAGATACCTAGAACTTCGACCGATGATGTGGTGTTTAAAGATAGAGATGCGGACGGGTTACTTGCCCTAACCATTGATGCCATGGTAGCCACAGTTGGTCTTGGCCCTGCAGTTGTGAAAAGAGTCCTAGTTGACATGGGGGCATCTGTTAATGTGATCTTCATAAATACATTTCATAAAATGAACCTTTCTATAATAGAAGTACGAGCCTATCCAAACAAAATCCATGGATTTATCGGACAACCCACGCAACCCATTAGTACAATTGACTTGCTCGTCGAACTAGCAGATGGGGAACACAAGGTCTCTATGACGCAAACTTTTGTCTTAGTGGATGAGCTCTCTGTTACACCCCATGTACGTTAATGTCACTCACTAAGGGAATGCATTAAGTTCCGTGAAGCGTTATAGGTAATCAGACACAGAATAATTACAAGACAGATACAAATAAGGTAGCAGCGGAAATTTAAATGTTTATTTCAATAAAAATACCATGGTCCACAATTTCATAAGTCACAAAAACCATTACAACAAAATAACTTTTGTCTTGCATCATCAGAGTACATAAGCAAATAAAAAGCATAATTCCCCAAATGAAAGAGTTAAGCCATAGTAGAGACAAGAACTAAATCCATACTTCAGCAATAGCTCCTAGCAAGATGATATCTGAATCCTGACTAAGCCTGGGTGATTCCTCCCTGTAAACCTGGGGGGCGGGGGGAGGGGGGAAGAAAAAATGAGGGTGTACATGCCTCACTAATGATTTCTCTGCACTGTTACTAGTATATCCAGAAAGAGATGATCCCTCCAACTATAAGGTAGTAGATTTAGGTATACGTCCAAATGTGTCCTAATTACAACCCTGATCGGTCGGCTCCCTAACCCTCGTTGATACCTTGTGTTGGCCCCACAGTAGGAGGTATCACTTTCTAAAGTGGCAACCCCTCATCGTAACAATGTGCACAACCATATCTACAGGTGTCACAGTCGTCTTATCCCCCACTTCCCGGCTCATGCACGCACTTGGCCCGGTCGGTTTGCACAGCCAACACCGACCTCCATGTTTGGATCTCTTACAATCGGTTAGTAAGCGTGCCCCTTCTTTGCCTAGTACGGAATACTTTGTTTGATACCTACTCTGGGTTACTGACTGAAATCGGTCTTACACAATACGATACAAGCTCTCCCCTTTGTCTTGTATCCCCCACTAGGTTTTCACTGACTATGTATACCACTAGGTGTCTGTAATTACATAGCCTTATTTACTTCTACCGGTTATGCTTACCTATAGGTGTCTTTAATACATAACCCATAATCTTCCGATAGGTTCTGCTTACCTATAGGTGTCTTTAATTACATAACCCCGTTACTTCTACAAGTTATGTTTACCCTAAGAGGTGTCTTTAATTATATAACTTTATTATTTCCACCAATTATGTATACCACCAGGTGTCTTTAATTACATAATCTTAACATGTTAAGTTTGTGGGCCTATTACCCATCGCCTCTTCAGATTTACTTAACCCACCCCTCAACCATGTTTACTTAACCCCCAACTTAAATTTAAGTTCATACCATCTCCATGGATTAACTTTGGGTTAAGTAGTCCAATTCTTTACCATGTCCAATTATGGTTTCATAATGGGCCAGACCTCCCACATTAGGCCTACAACATGTGGATGCTGGATATGTCGGTCGGATCCGGGCAGACTTATTCCACAGTTGGGCCTAACCTCGTGTCATAGCCCGATTCGTATTTACGTACTAGGACCTCCCACACTAGGTTTACCATTAGTGGCTGCTGGATATGCCGGTCAGGTCCGGGCAGACTTCCACCACTAATGCAACCTAACCTCGTGTCATAAGTACAATTACAATTCCTAATTGTAATTACTAGACATTCCATTTTTAATTAATTTACCAATTAATTAACCCTTTCCTTTTATAGGTGTCAATACCTTTTTTCCCAATAATTTGAATTACATGTCCATAAATGTTCATATTCAAAATCTGCAACTTTTATTTAATATACCAATTAATTAATCCTTTCCTTTAATAGGTGTCAATACTTATTTTGCCCAATAATTTGAATTACATGTCCATAAATGTTCGTATTCAAATTATGTCATTTTTAATTAATTCACCAATTAATTATTCCTTTCCTTCTATAGGTGTCAATACCTATTTTGCCCAATAATTTGAATTACATGTCCATATATGTTCATATTCAAATTATGCCATTTTTATCCCTTTCCTTCATTCCTTAACTAGCGCCCTCACAAAATAGGCAACATGCCTAGGCTAGACAATAGCCTAATCATAAATGATAATAGGGAAAATAATGGGAATATACTAAAATAATCATCTTGGCATAAACATAAACTTGTATGATAAAAGGTGAACATACATACTAGCATGGACATGAAATTTTCATCATAACAAGGTGGACATAAAATTGATGAACTATGATGTCACAATATTTAAATTAGCCATTTTAGATGTCCAATCGATTTAAATCTAACATGATGTAGGGTGACAATTTAGATTACATAAAATAGATCTAACATGAATCATAAAGTGACAATTCTAGATCACATAGGATAAATCTACATGAATCATAAGGTGATAATTTTAGATCATATAGGATAGATCTAACATGAATCGTAAGGTGACAATTCTAGATCACATAGAATAGATCTAACATGAATCATACGGTGATAATTTTAGATCACATAGGATAGATCTAACATGAATCATAAGGTGACAATTTTAGATAACACAGGATAGATCCAACATGAATCATAAGGTGGCAATTTTAGATCACATAGGATAGATCTAACATGAATCATAAAGTGACAATTTTAGATCACATAGGATAGATCTAACATTAATCATAAGGTGATAATTTTAGATCACATAGGATAGATCTAACATGAATCATAAGGTGACAATTTTAGATCACATTGGACAGATCTAACATGAATCATAAGGTGACAATTTTAGATCACATAGGATAGACCTAACATGAATTTTAAGGTGGGAAATCATAGAACAGATCTAGCATGATAATTTTGGATCACATAGAATAGATCTACATACATCTGCATCATAGCATATCGTAAAAGTTACAACCCCAGATCCATAATGATAACATAGTAGAACGGTTGAATTAGATCCAAAGAAATAGATCTATCATAATATAGCATGAGATCTACCAATAACATAGATTTAAAGTCTACAATCGTATCCACATCACAGTCTTTCATAGTTTTACTATTATTTATCAAAACCTAAAAGAAACTAGAACTCACTGTGATTGGATTGCTAAGATGATAGTAAAGGTGCTGTGTCTAGGTTTGAATCTCAGAATTTGATATGCTTTAGAAGAAGGTGAGAGATCCTAATTCAGTACAGAATCCAGCAGAGTCCGGCCACCATTACTTTTCTTTGAAGAAAACAAAGGATATGAGATATATTTATAGCTGTTGGTTTATAGAATTCGGATGCCACCTCAGCCCTACTGAAATTGGGTCAGGTCACGGGTCATCACTCACTCGAAAAAAGACCGAACACCCAGAAACTGTTCCGGGCGTGCTTGGTAGGTGCGCCAGTGTAAAAATACATTGGCGCACTTTTCAAGTGCGCCAGTGTATTCTGCTTTCATCGTAAAACTTTAACCATCCATAACTTCTTCATACCTTATCCGTTTTACGCAAAATCGGACTCTATCTCAAGCAGAATTCCGAGACGAATGCAATGGTGTAACCCGTTTCACTTAATTATGAATATTAAATTAATTATTCTTTAATTTATCCTCTTTAATGTCATTAAAAATTTGGGGTGTTACATTCTCCCCTACTCAAAGAATATCGTCCCCGAAATCTCCAAGTTGAGAAGAATGCATATCCTACCATCCATCATCCATCTACACAACCATCAATCATAGGCATCCATAGTCCTTAAAACTTCTAATGCTTATACGAATATATGCAAAGGTGTGTGTATATGTCCCAATACTAATGCGAAGATCTGGCAGTCTACTGATTCAGTTGACCTCCTTAATGCGATGTATGATTAGCGCCATGAATCCAATATGTATGCAAATAAGCCTATTATAACATATAAGCTCTACATGTGTGATCCATATGCTAGTTCATCCATTTTCATCCATAAAAGAAAAGAAAATGCACGCACATCCATATGCAGTACGAGAGTGATTGAGCCGACCTAGTGCCTAATGTGCGTGTATATGCGTCCACAGGCAACCACTAGCTAACACTTGCATCCACTTGCATCCATCAAACATAACATGTCTCAAACACATGTTTACAGTCACGGAATTTCCCACCTAATGGTCGAAGATTCGATTGATAGAATATACTCAGATGATAGAAGCAAATGCGAATAAAAGCTTTTGGAAGAGAATTTAAAAACATTCCCTTGAAAAGAAAAGGGTACGAAGCGCAAAAATCTTGTCTTCAGTCTCCCAAGTTGCAACTTCTTGATTGTCTCCCCACTGGACCTTCACCAACTTGACTTCTCGTTTGCGTGGCTTATTAACCTGTGATCCAAGTATGTAAGTCGGAACTCATCCAATCATAGCTTCCTTCTTGATTTTCACTTTCTTTCGCAAGTTTGGCCCCACTACCTAGAACTCTATACATTTTATCGCCACTTGAATGAATAGTCATCTTGGAATGATGGGCTTCCCCAAGGACTGTCTTCAATAGGTTTCCCATCCTTATATGATTCACCTATCAAACCTCTTCTCAAGTAGCCCCGCCACTTGCTAATCAAGTTCCCTCTATTATTTTAGGAGCCATATGGCACACAGGTAATGCAAATTGCTTTGCATTGTCCACCAGGTATATACGGAAACCAATCTCGCGCCTCGGGGGTAATCCCCAAACTTCGTCTAAGACATCAGGATACTCACGGACCACTGGTGCCAATCGCAGATCATCGATAGACACCTCAAGAGACTCTAGGAATCTAAGCATGACAGACCCTTGTGGGTCACAAGAAATTTCGAGGGTTCTTAACGACCCTCCTCTCACCACCCAGAATAGCACCGTATGTGGTAAACCAACATATCCCTAGAATCAACCCATAGCCCATAAACCCGAGTACTTATGTGTCGCATTCAAATTTTGACGCCTAACACAAATATTCTCTAACCCCTACAAATCATAGATAAATGAGCCGAATCACCATTGGGGTTTGAGACAACTACGGGATCCACTATCATACTAGTAACTTAGTGCAGAGATTCAACAACAGAATTAGATATAAATGAGTGTGAAGTGCCAGAATTAAAATGTGTCCTAACTGAAAGATTTGAAAGAGAAACAAAACTTTCTACGGAAATTTTTCTACCTCTTTTAGGAGCACTGATCGCGAGAGCATGCACCTGCCCTCCAGAAGTTCCTGCCCTTTGACCTTGTCCCTGTTTCTTCGGGCAATCCTTAATAAGATGCCCGACCTCTCCACAAGTGAAGCAAGCATTCTTCCTTTTCCTGTAGTCCTTGGCTAAGTGATCCTCTCGCCCACCACTATGGCACATCCTCTTATTTTTAACCTTTTCATTATTTTTGACTTTCTTCTGCTGTTATCCCTTCTTGGGCCACACCTTCCCATTTTGTGTTGCTTCCTCGGCCTTTACTTCCTTCTTTTCTCCCATGTCTTCCTCATGCATTAGGGCCATATCAACAAGTTTTTCAGAAGTGGCTCCTATTAGGATATGGGACATGGCTAACCCATGAAGGGGTTCATTCAACACTTTAGCAAACCACAAAGCCTTTTTGTGCGACGTATCCACCAATTCTAACCCGAACCTTGCTAGCTGGTTGAATTTGTTCACGTATTCTTTCACCGTCAAGTTTCCTTGTTTAAGTTATAAGAACCTTCCCATCTGCATGCTTTTCTCGGCTTGGGAAAGAAATTTCATTTCAAATCTTTGCCTAAAATCTTCCCAAGTTTCCACCGGACGTCCAACTTGGGTGACTTCCCAACAAAATGAGGCTTCATCCTTTAATAGCCAAGCAGCTAACTGAATCTTCCTCCTATCCTCTACTTCAAAGATTACGAACAATTCCTCGGTCTCCTTGAGTCAATTTCGAGCTTCAATGAACGTCTCATTCCCATGGAATGGCTTCCATCCCATAGCACGGAAGTCTTTGCATTTCTTGGCGAAATTATTTGCTCTTGGAGGGGGTGGAGGAGGAATGATTGGTGCAGCTAGGGAAGGAACATCTCTTTGGCCTTCGGCAGGCGTCGTGGCCTCAAAACACCTACGGAACCATCCGGGTATTATGACATCCTCTGGGATATTAGGAATGTTTTGTTCTCCAGACATGCTGAAAAAAGGAAAAAGGAAGAAATTTAGATAAAGGACCGAAGGATATTACATATGGCTCCTTGGGGAATATTTTCAAAACAGACTTTTCTTTTCAAAAATACTTTCTTTTAAAACCTTTTTGAAAAATAATTTTCAAAAACTTTTATCTAATCTGGTAACCTTCAGCTCTGATACCAAGTGTGACACCCCATGTCCGTTAATGTCACTCACTAAGGGAATGTATTAAGTTCCGTGAAGCGTTATAGGTAATCAGACACATAATAATTACAAGACAGATACACATAAGGTAGCAGTGGAAATTTAAATTTTTATTTCAATAAAAATACCGTGTTCCACAATTTCCGGAGTCATAAAAACCATTACAACAAAATAACTTCTATCTTGCATCATCAAAGTACATAAGAAAATAAAATGCATAATTCCCCAAATGAAAGAGTTAAGCCATTGTAGAGACAAGAACTTGAGCCATACTTCAGCAATAGCTCCTAGCAAGATGATATCTGAATCCTAACTAAGCCTGGGTGTTTCCTCCCTGTAAACGTGGGGGGAGGGGAGGGGGGAAACAGAAGAAAGAAGGAGAAACAAAAAGGGTCAGACATAAAGTCTGGCGAGTCTAGTTACTTTTAGCTAGTAGATAAATAAAAGTAACATGATCGGCATGTAAAGTGGATAAGGGAGATCACTACATAAATGGCAGGTATGACAAGGTAAGCAAGATAAGGTGTACATGCCTCACTAATGATTTCTCTGCACTATTACTAGTATATCCAGAAAGAGATGATCCCTCAAACTATAAGGTGGTAGATTTAGGTATACGTCCAAATGTGTCCTAATTACAACCCTGGTCGATCGGCTCCCTAACCCTCGTATCACTTCCTAAATTGGAAACCCCTCGTCGTAATAATGTGCACAACCATATATATAGGTGTCACGGTCGTCTTATCCCCCTCTACCCGGCTCATGCACACACATGGCCCGGTCGGTCCGTGCCGCCCACACCGTCCGCCATGTTTGGATCTCTTACAATCAGTCAGTAAGGAGGCCCTCCTCCACCTAGGGTGGAATAATTTGTTTGATACCTACTCTGGATTACTGACTGAAATGGGTCCCACACAATATGATACAAGCTCTCCCCTTTGTCTTGTATCCCCCACTAGGTTTTCACTGACTATGTATACCACTAGGTGTCTTTAATTACATAGCCTTATTTACTTCTACCGGTTATGCCTACCTATAGGTGTCTTTAATACATAACCCATAATCTTCCAACCAGTTATGCTTACCTATAGGTGTCTTTAATTACATAACCCTATTATTTATACAAGTTATGTTTACCCTAAGAGGTGTCTTTAATTATATAACTTTATTATTTCCACCGATTATGTATACCACAAGGTGTCTTTAATTACATAATCTTAACGGGTCAAGTTTGTGGGATTATTACCCATCCCTCTTCAGATTTACTTAACCCACCCCTCAACTTTGTTTACTTAACCCCCAACTTAAATTTAAGTTCATACAATCCCCATGGATTAACTTTGGGTTAAGTAGTCCAATTCTTTACCATGTCTGATTATAGTTTCATAATGGGCCAGACATCCCGAATTAGGCCTACAACATGTGGATGTTGGATATGCCGGTCAGGTCTGGGCAGACTTATTCCACAGTTGGGCCTAACCTCGTGTCCTAGCCCGATTCGTATTTACGTACTAAGACCTCACACATTAGGTTTACCATTAGTGGCTGCTGGATATGCCAGTCGGGTCCAGGCAAACTTCCACCACTAATGCAACATAACCTCGTGTCATAAGTACAATTACAGTTCCTAATTGTAATTACTAAACATTTCATTTTTAATTAATTTACCAATTAATTAACCCTATCCTTTTATAGGTGTCAATACCTATTTTGCCCAATAATTTGAATTACATGTCCATAAATGCTCATATTCAAATTATGTCATTTTTAATTAATTTACCAATTAATTAATCCTTTCCTTTTATAGGTGTCAATACCTATTTTGCCCAATAATTTGAATTACATGTCCCAAAATATTCATATTCAAATTATGCCATTTTTAGTTAATTTACCAATTAGTTAATCCTTTCCTTTTATAGGTGTCAATACCTATTTTGCCCAATAATTTGAATTACATGTCCATAAATGTTCATATTCAAATTATGCCATTTTTATCCCTTTCGCCCGTTCCTTAACTAGCGCCCTCACAAAGTTGGCAACATGCCTAGGCTAGACAATAGCCAATTCATATCCGATAATAGGGAAAATAATGGAAATATACTAAAATAATCATCTTGGCATAAACATAAACTTGTATGATAAAAGGTGAACATACATACTAGCATGGACATGAAATTTTCATCATAACAAGGTGGGTATAAAACTGATGAACTATGAAGTCACAATATGTAAATTAGCCAATTTAGATGTCCAATCGATTTAAATCTAACATGATAACATAGGGTGACAATTTAGATTACATAAAATTGATCTAACATGAACCATAAAGTGACAATTCTAGATCACATAGGATAGATCTACATGAATCATCAGGTGATAATTTTAGATCACATAGGATAGATCTAACACGAATCATAAGGTGACAATTTTAGATAACATAGGATAGATCTAACATGAATCATAAGGTGATAATTTTAGATCACATAGGATAGATCTAACAGGAATCATAACGTGACAATTTTAGATCACATAGGATAGATCTAACATGAATCATAAGGTGACAATTTTAGATCACATAGGATAGATCTAACATGAATCATAAGGTGACAATTTTAGATCACATAGGATAGGTCTAACATGAATCATAAGGTGACAAATCATAGAACAGATCTAGCATGATAATTTTAGATCACATAGAATAGATCTACATACATCTGCATCATAGCATATCGTAAAAGTTACAACCCAAGATCCATAATGATAACATAGTAGAACAATTGAATTGGATCTAAAGAAATAGACCTATCATAATATAGCATGAGATCTACCAATAACATAGATTTAAAGTCTACAATCGTATCCACGTCACAGTCTTTCATAGTTTCACTATTATTTATCAAAACCTAAAAGCAACTTGAACTCACTGTGATTGGATTGCTTAGATGATAGAAAAGGTGCTTAGTCTAGGTTTGAATCTCAGAATTTGATATGCTTTTGAAAAAGATGAGAGATCCGAATTTAGTCCAGAATCCAGTAGAGTCTGGCCACCATTACTTTTCTTTGAAGAAAACAAAGGATATGAGATATATTTATAGCTGCTAGGTTACATAATTCACATGCCAGCTCAACCGTAATGAAATTGAGACAAGTCACGGGTCGTCACTCACTCGAAAAAGGCCCGAACACCCAGAAACTGTTCTGGGTGCACTTGGCATGTGCGCCAGTGCAAAAATAGATTGGCGCACTTGTCAAGCGCGCCAGTGCATTCTTCTTTCATCGTAAAACTTTAACCGTCCTTAACTTCTTCATACGTTATCCGTTTTATGCAAACTCGGACTCTATCAGAAGCAGAATTCTGAGATGAACGCAATGGTGTGAATATTAAATTAATTATTCTTTAATTTATCCTCTTTAATGTCGTTAAAAATTCGGGTTGTTACACTCTCTGCCTACAATGCGTTCCTTGGGCGACCGACTCTCGCAGGTTTTAAAGTTGTGCTAGCTCCATGGTGTTTAACTATAAAGCTTCCAATTAAAAATGGGATTGGCATAATTAAGGGCGATCAGGCCACTACGACGGATTGCTATGTGACAGAGCTATGAGAGGCAAAGAAGAAAGATTTGGGGAGTGAAACACCCCACCTCCGGTAAGGTCACTCACAAAGGGAATGCCTTAACTTCGATGGAGCATTATAGGTAAAAGATACAGATAATTTACAAGACAGACATATAAACAGCGGAAAAACAAAATTTATTTCATACGTGGTTCATAACAAAAACATTACAACAAACTATCTCAAAACAACTTCCAAATCGTTACATCAAAATCTCTGTCTTGATTAAAACATAAAGAAGCGTAGAACAAAAATAAAATAACATAAATCCCCATTGAGAGTGTATCCAAAGCCATAGCCCAAGAGAAGAGAATCCAAGCGACACATATACTCTCTTCAAGCTTGCAAATGGTCTGAACTAAGCTGGAGTGTTCCCTCCCTGTGGACCTGGGGGGAAATGGAAGAAAAGTAGACAAAAGAAAAATGGGTCAGACATGAGTCTGGTAAGTCTAGTGATTTTCAGTATATGAACAAGAAAAGGATCATGACAGGAATAAACTGAAAATAGGACAATACCAGAATAACAAGATAACTAAAAATAAGATAAGTCAGGTCAAACTGAATATACTATCGCACCCATTTCTATTTCTCTGCACCTATTTATACTTGTTCCAACTAGCACCATGTGTTTATGTCAAAGTGATCCCCTTTTATCGATCGGCTCGTACTCGTGTACATTTTATACTTGTGTCATTCGGCCCCCGCTTGATTGTAGATACCTGTGCTGGCCCCACCATGGGGTGTATCAAATCCTATGGTAGCAACCCGACACGATTCAAGATGACAGTGTATAACTACTGATGCGCAGTGCCTGCTTTTTCCACTCCGGAGTATGTGCACGCCCGTACTCCGTCGGAACCTACACTGACGCACCACCGCCATTGTTTTGACCGCTTATAATCAGCCTAGTAATCGTGCCCCACCCTGCCTAGTTCAGGGTACCATGATACATCTAAATGGGTCCTCGTTACTAGGGTTTCCAAATCAACATGTTTAAAATGGTTAAGTGTCCAAATTAACTTAACCCCACCAATCAGTTTAGTTAACATGTTGCACTGGTTAAGTGTTGCTTTAATTAACTTAACCATACCATTCTTATCTTAGCCTTAATTCATTCATTAAAGCACCAACCACTCACATTAGACAGGTACTGTTGCGGTCACTGGATGTGCCTGTCGGGTCAGGGCAGTTTTACGATGCAACTCAGTCTAACCTCGTGTTCTTTTGGGCTCAATGCGCTAACCTCTCACATTAGATCTATATTGTTACAGTTGTTGGATTTGTCGTGCGGTTCCGGGCAGTCTTACACCGTAACTCAATCTAACCTCGGGTTAGGCATATTCGTCTTTTGCTAAATTTACATATTTTCCCTTTTATGTTTATATGTAAATTATTGTCATTCAAGTCATGCCCAGTTTCTCTCTAAATAATGTTCATAATTTTAGGTATATAAGTTATACCATTTCAATGCCACTTACCATTTTAAATATGCCAATAGCATGTAACTTCATGTTTTTCCCAACGTTACCACCGTTAAACGTTCGCATAAATTACATAGAATGTTAGGCTTTGAAATTTAGCCTAACTAAAAATCAAGAGGGGAAAAGGAAGAAACATGTAGCATTCAAAACAAGCATAATATGGATACAACATATGTCACGTAGATTTGGCATAGAATCAATATACGTTTAATTATGAACTTGCAATTTTGGACCTAATCAACATGAACCATAAGCATATAAATGTGAGTTTACATAGAATTACACAATCCCAATTAGTCATGTAAAGGTGAACTTGCATTGAATTTGATCTAATTAACATGGATCTAAACATATAAGGTTGTAGATCTAAACATATAGGCTTACATGATCATGACTTAGCCTATAAAACTTGCATGTAACATAACATGATAGAATCACCAAACTTACATATAACATGATAGTTTTCATTCCCAAATTCCTATACAATATAATGGTTCATTCACCCGAATTTTCACAACATGATAGGTTCAATAAACCGTAATAGTATCACAGGAATTTATGATAGAATTACCACACGAATAGACATGAATAAACATCACTGTTATCATACAACTTGGTATAATTATAGTTTTCATTTTATTACAAATCATGTCTTTAATTTGTTCACATCCAAAAGATAACTAGACTTACAAACAAAAGGAAAATCTTGTTTTCTGGGATCTGTTTTCTGAAACTGAATAGCTCTCCTTTGATGTAGACTAATTGTTCTTCTAATTTAGATTTGATTTGATTTGATTTGTAGCTTCTATCTTGCTTTCTAGTTGAAGGAGAATGGCGGCTACTGTAACACCCCACACCCGCTAAGGTCACTCGCTAAGGGAATGCCTTAGTTTTGGTGGAGTATTTTTAGTGAGAATAGAACAGAAAAATTACCACAAGACAGATATAAGTAATACTTGAAAATTTAAAACATTATTTCATTGCAGCGGAAAGTAAAACATGTTTGGTTACATCACAAAACCATAACAACTATTTGTACATAATATCCATCCTGATAAAATAGAAGTACATAATCCCACTACATAGACAATAGCCATAATAGAAAAGATAAACCGAGCTTTACTTCTACGGTCCAAGCCCAAAAGATAGATATAGCGGTCTGATCCAAGCCCACTAGTGCTAGGCCCACTCTGAAAACCTGAGGGTTGGGAAAAAGATAAAAACAACGGGGTCAGACATAAGTCTGAGTGAGTCCTATAACCCTAACAATACAACCATTAAAGTAATTAGGGTATGACTTAAATAAGGTACGGTACCTCTGGGGATAATGACTACACTAAGTAGCCAACTAAACACCGGATGTACTACGATAACCGAAAAGACGCATTTATCCACCCAAGGATAATTCTTACACCACCCCAGACTTATTCACCCAAGGGTAATTCCTACACTGCACCACACCAGTTCTACCCACCAAGAGTAATTCCTACTTAAGGGTTGATCCCACTAAGTGTACTTAGTAATTTTTACCCGGTAGTTTCTTGTACCCCTACACAGGTGCCGTCTGCCTCTATCTTTACTAGGTGTACCCACTACCCCCAAGCGATCGGCTCCCTACCGTAGATACCCGTGCTGGTCCCACAAAAGGGGGTGTATCATTCCCCAAAGTGGCTACCAGATAATATCACTGTGCACGGCTTTATATCTACACGATGCAACAACGACTTACCAACCAGCTCGGGTCCACACACGCATATGAAACCCGTTGATCCTGCGTTGCCACCGCTAACCCGTTTTGGCCACTTATAGTCAAGCCCAATATGCGTGTCCCGTCACCCGACCAGAGTCGGGCCCATAAAGATACGTTTGGGATATTGGTTGAAATGGGCCCCCACAAGCTACTACTTAAGCTTGCTATTTTTATCTAGTGCATCCCACTTAACCCCTTTTTATAATCATGCCCCCTTACATGTTAAGATTTGGTTAAGTCATCAATCATATTTCAATTGCCACTAAGGGCACCCACTAGATTTCCACATGCCACCCAAAGCACTTACTTGATTCTCACATGCCACCCAAGGCACTTACTTAACCCTTTAATCATGTTTAATTACATGTTCCACTTTGGTTAAGTATTCTAATCGTATTTTCTATTGCCACCCAAGGCAACCCACTAGTTTCCTCATGCCACCCGAGGCACCCCCACTAGTTACTACATGCCACCCAAGGCACCCACTTAACCCTCATGTCCCACTACATGCTAATTTGGTTAAGTGTTTCTTAATTAATTAAGACCGTGATCCTCCTAAAGACCTCTCACATTAGACTATCTTTTATGACCGCTGGTTAAGCCGGTTGGGTCCGGGCAGCCTTACGTCATAACCGAGTCTAACCTCGTGTCTTTACGTTAATCACGTATTTAGTTTGTGAGTAAGACCTCTCACATTGGGCCAATCATTTGTAGCCGCTGGATGGCCGGTCGGTTCTGGGCAGACTTCCGCTACAAAAGGGTCCAACCTCGTGTCTTAGTTGATTAATTACACCTAATTAATCACCCCCACAATTAATTATCCCTAATTAATTACACATTTTTCATAACATGGGTAGACCTAACTCAATAGGTAAATTCCTATGGGGTAGACCTAACTCAATAGGTAAATTCCCACTTATGTTAATTTATTTTTATGGTATGCTTATCATACCCAATCATACTTTTATTAACATATTTATTACCTCATCGTTCCCCACGTAAATCGTTCTCATTTCACGACATAATAAAGGGAAAGATCCATCACAAATATCATGGGTTTAGCATATAACTTTGTCATGGGTTAAGAAGATGTCAACTTGCATTTATGAGCATATATTAACCCAACTACATTTAACCCAAACTTGCATATTATCATACACATGATTTGCATAACATGTTGCATATGAGCTTGCATATTATCATACACATATCTTGCATAACATGTTGAACTTGCATATAAGCATTCTCATAACTTGCATAACATGTTAAACATGCATTTAAGCATACACATAACTTGCATAAGCATTCATATACTTGCATAAGCATTCACATACTTGCATAAGCATTCACATACTTGCATGAGCATTCACATACTTGCATGAACATGCATAACTTGCATATCACATTAAACTTGCATTTAAGCATATACATAACTTGCATAAGCATTCATGTACTTGCATAAGCATTCACATACTTGCATAAGCATTCACATACTTGCATGAGCATTCACATACTTGCATGAACATGCATAACTTGCATATCACATTAAACTTGCATTTAAGCATATACATAACTTGCATAACGTCATGCACATAACTTGCATAATCTCATAGACATAACTTGCATAACACCATGCACATAACTTGCATATGAACTTGCATCTTAAAGGAGGGTAAACATGCATAGCATATAAGGGTATCATCTTACATATGTATGCATCACATTTAAAAGGGTAAACTTACATGTCATGATTTATGCATAATACCAAACACTTAGCATGCATAAAACCACATACTTAGCATGCATAGAATCAATTACTTATTATGCATAAACACACCACTTAACTTGCATAAACCCACACACTTAGCATGCACACAATCAAATACTTAACATGCATAAAATCAAATACTTAGCATGCATAACACCAAATATTTAGCATGCATAAAATCACATGCATAACTTGCATATCATGTTACATATAACTTGCATATACTCTCACATATAGTTTGCATAACATGTTACATATGCATAAATGTTGAACATAGTGTTTTGCATCATAAAACATGGCATTAACCTCGCATATAACATAAAACTTGCAAATCACATATCATACAAACTTGCATAAACATATTTATCCACAAACATAGCCATGTCTTATCACATCCTACCATAATCAATTTAACAATTGATTATTAAAGCCATAGAAACTCACCAAAACCAAGATTAGCAAACTTATGAAGTGGAATTAGTGGCTTTAATTGAAGAAGATGTTGATTAGCTTGCAACTCTCTTCATTGATTTGTGGAGGCCATGCTCAAATTTCATTTTGCCATAGTTTAGTTACAAAACCTAATTATGAATGAATTAGGGTAGGGTTGGGGTCTTATTTATAGGATTAGGTAGTGTTTTAGGCCCTTAGATTAACCCTAGGTTAGATTAGGACCGTTAGATTTAGGAAATCTCTAGAACCAGCCCTCTAGGCCAGCCCAAGAACCCAAACTGGTGCACCCAGTTTCACTGGGCGTCGCACCCCTGTCGACAGGCAAGTCGACAGGGCAGTCGACACCCCTGTCGACAGCCCTGTCGACAGCGCTGTCGACATGGCTAGGGCGGGAATTTCTCCCGCCTGACCCGCTGCTTCTATTTCAAATTCTGAATTTGAATTTTTAAATCTGTTTTTATCTTTGAATTTTCTGAAAACTTCTTTGGGCCATAACCGGGCCATACGGACTCCGATTCTCGAAAACTCGGACTCTATTTCGCGTATTTTTCCGAGACGAACGCAATGACGCAGCCCGTTACCCCCAATTCCCACATCTGAGATTATTTATCCTATAATTAGTGAATTTTAGTATTAACTAAAATTCGGGGTGTTACATTCTCCCCTCCTTAAAGGATTTCGTCCCCGAAATCTCTAAGCTAAGGAGAATGCATATCCTACCATCCAAACAACCATCTACTCAAACCATCAACCACGGGCATCCATTGTCCTTAAAACAATTTCTAATAATGTATGAGCATATGCAAAAAGTGTGTGTATATGTTCCCTATCTAATGTATGAACATATGCAAACCATGATAGTGCCATGCATCCATTATGTATGCGAGAGAACCCTATCGACACATACAATATCTACATGAGTGCACAATCATTCACCAAAATGCATCATCCATATGATAACACAATCATTATACATCCATAATATAGCTTCCTACACAAAATTTTATGCAATATGCAATATGAAGTGATTGAGCCGATCTAGTGCCTAGAGTGTGTGTATATGCATCCACGAGCAACCACTAGCAAACACTTGCATCCACTTGCATCCATCATACATAACATGTCTCAAACACATGTTTCAACCATAGGACTATCCTATCTGAAGGTCAAAGGTACTAACGAGAGGACATACTAAGGATAAGATAAGCACAAGATATGCGATGAAGGAGAAACAAAAGGACATACCCTCCGAAAGAAAAAGGGTACCTCGAACGCCTCTTCGCTTCCGTCTCCCAGGTAGCGTCGCTCTCTTCATCTCCCCTTCGTACTTTGACTAGTTGAACCTCTCTGTTTCTCAACTTCCAAATCTCTGACCCAAGGATGCAAGTAGGAGCTCGTCGAATCGTCGCTTCACGCTCTACTTCCACTTCTCTAAGCAGGCTCGGCTCTACCGCCTCTGCGGTCTCATGTAGGAACTTCCTCAAATGTAACACACGGAATATATCATGTACACCACTAAGCCTGTCGGGCAACTCCACTCTATATGTCATCTGTCCAATCCTTTCCTTAATAGGAAACGGCCCAACAAACCTTGGTACTCACTTCCCAACAGATCCAAAGTGAACCACATTCCGTAACAGAGATATCTTGATAAAAAGCATGTCCTAATATCAAACTCAAGCTCTGTTCTCCTCTTGTCCGCATAAGATTTCTGTTTATCTTGCGTCGCTTTCATCCTTCTTTGAATCAAATCAATCTTTTCCCGAAGTCTTTCTAACCTTATCGGCCCAAGCAAGATCTCATCCGTAGATTCCTACCAACGTGTAGGTGATTGACAAGGCCTTTCATAAAGAGCTTCGAAAGGTGCCATACCAATACTGGACTGAAAGCTATTATTATACGCGAACTCCACCCATGGAAGATGCTCTTCCCATGTTCCTCCAAAATCTAAGATACAAAGCCTCACAAGGTCTTCTAGGACATGATTCACCCTCTCGGTCTGGCCGTCCGTCTGAGGATGATATGCGGTACTCAAACACAACTAAGTCCTCACTACTTCTTGCAAACTTCTCCAGAACTCGCTAGTGAAGATAGGATCTCGATTACTCACTATGCTAGAGGGCACCCCATGCAATCGAACTATCTCTCGCAGATATAAAGAAGCTAGCCATGGAGCGGTCCCCTTGCTCTTCATAGGTATAAAAATGGGTGCTCTTAGTAAGTCTATCTACCACCACCCAAATTCCCGTATTACCCTTTCTTGATCTGGGTAACCCGTCAATAAAATCCATCGAGATGCTATCCCACTTCCATTGCGGAACTTCCAATGAGTGAAGCAACCCACCTGGTTTCTTTTGCTCCGCTTTTACTTGTTGGCACACCAAGCATCGAGCGACATACTCGGCCCCATCTTTCTTCCTACCGGTCCAGAAGAAAACCCTCTTCATGTCTTGATACATCTTGTTCCCACCGAGATGAATGGTCATCCTAGTACGGTGTGCATCATCAAAAATAACCTTCCTCAAACCCTCGTCTTGCGGTACAAAGTCTACCGTCTCTACGCAAGCACCCCCTATCGTCTAGGGTGTACCAACTCAAATGGCTGGACGACTCCCCACCTTATGAGCTTCTCCACCAACTCAACCAACTGTGGGTCGTCCCTCTGTGCTTCTCCAATCCGCCCCAAAAGAGTAGGTCTAACCTCCAAGGAGGCTAGCAAATCGGGTACAAAGTCAACGGAAGGTCTAAAGTCAATCATAGAAATAAACTCTAAGCTCCGTCGTTCAATGAACAATGAACTCAAGGACAACCTTTTTCTACTTAAGGCGTCCGCTACCATGTTACCCTTACTCATAGGATGCTAAGGATCCCATCCACTTTTGCTGTCCTAAGACTATGCGCTCGAAGAGTCTCCAACACTTCCCTAAGATGTAGGGCATGCTCTTCTCCACCAGGATATCATCCAAATTCATCACAACTGTCTCCCACGCAGACCACCCTAGTCGAATTCGGCATCCCCCAAATGCAAGCCCCAAAGGCCTAAACCAATATCAGACAAACACCCAAGGGATACCTCCTTCGAATTCAGATGACCTACGTGAGATGATACTAGTAAAAATGGCTAAATAATTAAGCCCTTGACCAATTTTGGATGTCCTCGCCAGTCTCGCTCCAAAACCACCGTTTTCCCATAACTGGCTTTGCTCACCCCATTGAGCACATACGAAAACTTATTTCGCTCCTAGAAAAGACCCAGATGTCATCCACAAAGACCATCACGAACTTATTTAGGTACTCCCTGAACACCCTTCTCATCAAATCAACAAAGTATGCGGGGGCGTTCGTCAAACCGAATGGCATCACCAGCCACTCCTAAAAAAAACATCCGGAGTCCTAAAGGTAGTCTTTTCTATGCTATCCTCAGCCACTCTCAACTGATGAACTTCCGTGGCTGAGTCCTACTACATAAATACTGAGGCGCCAGCCAACTGATCAAAGAGATCATCAATCCTTGGCAATGGGTGTCTATTCTTCTTTGTGAGTTTATTTAGTTCTCTTTAGCCTACACAAAGTCTGAGGGACCCATCCGCCTTCGTGACAAAAACTATTGGAGCACCTCACTCCGATACACTTCGTCTTATGAACCCCTTCTCAAGCAAATCGCCTACTTACTTATGGAGTTCCCTCCTCTCACGAGGAGCCATGTGGCACACTGGCCAAAATACTGGTTTAGCATTATCCACCAGGTATATTTGGAAGTCAATCTCCCGCTTCGGAGGTAAGCCCTTCACCCCCCCACACACACATCCGAGTATTCCCGGCCCGCTCTAACAGATCGCAAATTCCAGACCGACGCGTCAAGCGATTCTAGATAACTTAGCATAACAGATTCTATGGGATTACAAGAGATCTCGAGAGTGTTACCCAAGCGGGTCATAAGCCTAACAACTCTCCCTTCAAAATCAAGAACGGCACCTCTACTGGATAACCAGTCCATGCCCAAAACTAGCCCATAGCCCGTGAAGCCCAACAAGCATCACACCTAAACTCAACGCTAAGTATAGAAACTTTCAAACCCAAACACATCATGGAGCCCAATTAGGTTTGAAACAACTAAGGGATCATCTACCAAACTGGTGTCTAAGTGCAGTGACTCAACTAACAATGATGAGATAAACGAACTCGATGCGTCAGAATCAAATAAGTTCGAATCGGATAATAAAGAAATCCAACCTCCAATCTAGACGGTCTTATCCCCATCTGGTACCCTAGTCGTGAGGGAATACAACTACCCTCCAGAAGATTCCATACCTTGCCCTTGCTTCTTTGGACAATCCTAATAAGGTGTCCTATTCCTCCCAAAAGGATAACCACTTGCCTTCTTCTTCCCTATTCTCCACTCGTAACCTCCCACCAATGAGGTTTCATCCTTCATTAACCAAACAACTATTTGAGCCTTCCTCTCATCGTCTATCCTATAGGTACCTACCAGTCCTCCTCCTTCTTGAACCAACTTCTAATCCGACTAACATCTAAGTCCCTTGAAGTGGTTTTCCATTCTTATCTATCTTAGAAAGGTCATCTATACGCGGAGGGGAAACTCAAAATGAGAGAAAGGAAGAGATTCAAAATGGAGAATTTGAAAGATATAGATATGGCTATTGGGGATTATGCTTTTCTTTCAAAAACTTTTCTCTTAAAAGACATGTTTTTGAAAATACTCCTTTCCAAAAATATTCTTAGAAAATAATTTTTCTAAAAAAATTTATCTGTTCCGGTAACCTTAAGCTCTGATACCACGTGTAACACCCCACACCCGCTAAGGTCACTCGCTAAGGGAATGCCTTAGTTTTGGTGGAGTATTTTTAGTGAGTATAGAACAGAAAAATTACCACAAGACAGATATAAGTAATACTTGAAAATTTAAAACATTATTTCATTGCAGCGGAAAGTAAAACATGTTTGGTTACATCACAAAACCATAACAACTATTTGTACATAATATCCATCCTGATAAAATAGAAGTACATAATCCCACTACATAGACAATAGCCATAATAGAAAAGATAAACCGAGCTTTACTTCTACGGTCCAAGCCCAAAAGATAGATATAGCGGTCTGATCCAAGCCCACTAGTGCTAGGCCCACTCTGAAAACCTGAGGGTTGGGAAAAAGATAAAAACAACGGGGTCAGACATAAGTCTGAGTGAGTCCTATAACCCTAACAATACAACCATTAAAGTAATTAGGGTATGACTTAAATAAGGTACGGTACCTCTGGGGATAATGACTACACTAAGTAGCCAACTAAACACCGGATGTACTACGATAACCGAAAAGACGCATTTATCCACCCAAGGATAATTCTTACACCACCCCAGACTTATTCACCCAAGGGTAATTCCTACACTGCACCACACCAGTTCTACCCACCAAGAGTAATTCCTACTTAAGGGTTGATCCCACTAAGTGTACTTAGTAATTTTTACCCGGTAGTTTCTTGTACCCCTACACAGGTGCCGTCTGCCCCTATCTTTACTAGGTGTACCCACTACCCCCAAGCGATCGGCTCCCTACCGTAGATACCCGTGCTGGTCCCACAAAAGGGGGTGTATCATTCCCCAAAGTGGCTACCAGATAATATCACTGTGCACGGCTTTATATCTACATGATGCAACAACGACTTACCAACCAGCCCGGGTCCACACACGCATATGAAACCCGTTGATCCTGCGTTGCCACCGCTAACCCGTTTTGGCCACTTATAGTCAAGCCCAATATCCGTGTCCCGTCACCCGACCAGAGTCGGGCCCACAAAGATACGTTTGGGATATTGGTTGAAATGGGCCCCCACAAGCTACTACTTAAGCTTGCTATTTTTATCTAGTGCATCCCACTTAACCCCTTTTTATAATCATGCCCCCTTACATGTTAAGATTTGGTTAAGTCATCAATCATATTTCAATTGCCACTAAGGGCACCCACTAGATTTCCACATGCCACCCAAAGCACTTACTTGATTCTCACATGCCACCCAAGGCACTTACTTAACCCTTTAATCATGTTTAATTACATGTTCCACTTTGGTTAAGTATTCTAATCGTATTTTCTATTGCCACCCAAGGCAACCCACTAGTTTCCTCATGCCACCCGAGGCACCCCCACTAGTTACTACATGCCACCCAAGGCACCCACTTAACCCTCATGTCCCACTACATGCTAATTTGGTTAAGTGTTTCTTAATTAATTAAGACCGTGATCCTCCTAAAGACCTCTCACATTAGACTATCTTTTATGACCGCTGGTTAAGCCGGTTGGGTCCGGGCAGCCTTACGTCATAACCGAGTCTAACCTCGTGTCTTTACGTTAATCACGTATTTAGTTTGTGACTAAGACCTCTCACATTGGGCCAATCATTTGTAGCCGCTGGATGGCCGGTCGGTTCTGGGCAGACTTCCGCTACAAAAGGGTCCAACCTCGTGTCTTAGTTGATTAATTACACCTAATTAATCACCCCCACAATTAATTATCCCTAATTAATTACACATTTTTCATAACATGGGTAGACCTAACTCAATAGGTAAATTCCCATGGGGTAGACCTAACTCAATAGGTAAATTCCCACTTATGTTAATTTATTTTTATGGTATGCTTATCATACCCAATCATACTTTTATTAACATATTTATTACCTCATCGTTCCCCACGTAAATCGTTCTCATTTCACGACATAATAAAGGGAAAGATCCATCACAAATATCATGGGTTTAGCATATAACTTTGTCATGGGTTAAGAAGATGTCAACTTGCATTTATGAGCATATATTAACCCAACTACATTTAACCCAAACTTGCATATTATCATACACATGATTTGCATAACATGTTGCATATGAGCTTGCATATTATCATACACATATCTTGCATAACATGTTGAACTTGCATATAAGCATTCTCATAACTTGCATAACATGTTAAACATGCATTTAAGCATACACATAACTTGCATAAGCATTCATATACTTGCATAAGCATTCACATACTTGCATAAGCATTCACATACTTGCATGAACATGCATAACTTGCATATCACATTAAACTTGCATTTAAGCATATACATAACTTGCATAAGCATTCATGTACTTGCATAAGCATTCACATACTTGCATAAGCATTCACATACTTGCATGAGCATTCACATACTTGCATGAACATGCATAACTTGCATATCACATTAAACTTGCATTTAAGCATATACATAACTTGCATAACGTCATGCACATAACTTGCATAATCTCATAGACATAACTTGCATAACACCATGCACATAACTTGCATATGAACTTGCATCTTAAAGGAGGGTAAACATGCATAGCATATAAGGGTGTCATCTTGCATATGTATGCATCACATTTAAAAGGGTAAACTTACATGTCATGATTTATGCATAATACCAAACACTTAGCATGCATAAAACCACATACTTAGCATGCATAGAATCAATTACTTATTATGCATAAACACACCACTTAACTTGCATAAACCCACACACTTAGCATGCACACAATCAAATACTTAACATGCATAAAATCAAATACTTAGCATGCATAACACCAAATATTTAGCATGCATAAAATCACATGCATAACTTGCATATCATGTTACATATAACTTGCATATACTCTCACATATAGTTTGCATAACATGTTACATATGCATAAATGTTGAACATAGTGTTTTGCATCATAAAACATGGCATTAACCTCGCATATAACATAAAACTTGCAAATCACATATCATACAAACTTGCATAAACATATTTATCCACAAACATAGCCATGTCTTATCACATCCTACCATAATCAATTTAACAATTGATTATTAAAGCCATAGAAACTCACCAAAACCAAGATTAGCAAACTTATGAAGTGGAATTAGTGGCTTTAATTGAAGAAGATGTTGATTAGCTTGCAACTCTCTTCATTGATTTGTGGAGGCCATGCTCAAATTTCATTTTGCCATAGTTTAGTTACAAAACCTAATTATGAATGAATTAGGGTAGGGTTGGGGTCTTATTTATAGGATTAGGTAGTGTTTTAGGCCCTTAGATTAACCCTAGGTTAGATTAGGACCGTTAGATTTAGGAAATCTCTAGAACCAGCCCTCTAGGCCAGCCCAAGAACCCAAACTGGTGCACCCAGTTTCACTGGGCGTCGCACCCCTGTCGACAGGCAAGTCGACAGGGCAGTCGACACCCCTGTCGACAGCCCTGTCGACAGCGCTGTCGACATGGCTAGGGCGGGAATTTCTCCCGCCTGACCCGCTGCTTCTATTTCAAATTCTGAATTTGAATTTTTAAATCTGTTTTTATCTTTGAATTTTCTGAAAACTTCTTTGGGCCATAACCGGGCCATACGGACTCCGATTCTCGAAAACTCGGACTCTATTTCGCGTATTTTTCCGATACGAACGCAATGACGCAGCCCGTTACCCCCAATTCCCACATCTGAGATTATTTATCCTATAATTAGTGAATTTTAGTATTAACTAAAATTCGGGGTGTTACAGCTACTCTAGGTTGACCATGGACAGCTTGATGGCTCTAGGAATGAATTTTTATGTGATTTAGGGTTGGGGTTTGGGGTTGCTTTTATAGAGTTTTAATTAAATAAGAGCCGTTTGATCAACCTAGAATTAATCTGAACCATCCAAACAAGATAGAGTTATCCAGAATAGCCACATCAGCCCCAATGACTCAGCAGAGAGTCAGAATCGTCACATTTCAGATCTGCCCCGCGGGGTAGGTCGACCCCCAGGTCGACCTGGCCTAGGGCGGGAAAATTCCCGCCCAGCCCGCTTCTGAGTTTGAATTCGAATTTTGAACTTTAATTTGAGAAGTTTTTATTTATTTGAATTCCTGAAACTTCTGAAGGCCATAACTTCTTCATACGAAGTCCAATTCACGCAAACTCGGACTCTATCTCAAGCAGAATTCCAAGACGAACACAATAGCGCATTCCCCTTAATTCTTACAATTGAAATTAAGTATTCTTTAATTCGTTACTTTAGTGTTTACAAAAAATACGAAGTGTTACATTCTCCCCTCCTTAAAGGATTACGTCCTCGAAATCTTCAAGTCAAGAAGAACGTATATCCTACCATCCAATCGTCCATCTACACAATCATCAAATACAAGCGTCCATTGTCCTTAAAAAGACTTCTAATGCTTCCATGACTGTATGCATAGTGTGTGTACATGTCCTTATCTAATGCAAAATCAGGCGATCTACTGATTCAGTTGACCTCCTTATTGCAAATTATGTTAGCGTCATGAGTCCATTATGTTTGCAATTTTTCCTACTCATAATTCTACATGAGTTCATAATCATTCATACAAATGCGACATCCATTTGATAACACATCAAGTTTTTCAATCGATATAGAAATTCATATATGCATATGCATTATGAAAGTGATTGAGCTGATCTAACACCTAATGTGTGTATATGCATCCACGAGCAACAACTAGCAACCACTTGCAACCACTTGCAACCATCAATCATAACATGTTTTCAAATACATGTTTCCATCCATTGGTTTCTACATAAGGATAAGAGTAGGACCGAGGAGATATACTAGAAAGGTAGATACATGCATAAACTTATGGAAAACGAGATCAAGGATGTACCCTCAAAAAGATAAGGGTAGGTTGCGCGTATCTTGGCCTCAATCTCCCAAGTCGCGTTTTCCTCGGCGCCACTCCACTGAACTTTAACAAGCTTGACTTCACGGTTGCGTAGCCTTTTGACTTCTATTCCCAAGATACGAATTGGTGCTCTCCTCACAGTTGCTTCTCGTTCAACTTCTACTTCCTCTAGTATGCTTGGTTCTACCAATTCCGCAGATCCATGTAAGCACTTCCGTAGGTGAGAAACATGAAAGACATTATGAACTCCAGCCAATCTTTCGGGCAGCTCTAATCTATAAGACATCTTCCCAATCTTCTCAATGATAGGAAACAACCCTACAAATCTTGGTGCCAACTTTCCTGTGGATCCAGAGCGAACGACGTTCCTTAAAGGAGATACTTTAAGGAAAACCTTGTCTCCAACCTCAAACTCAAGGTCGGTCCTTCTTTTATTTGCGTAAGACTTCTGTCTATCTTGTGCGGTCTTCATTCGCCTTTCTATCAAGTCCACTTTTTCTGAAGTTTCTCTTATCATGTTTGGTCTAAGTATGAGCTTGGCTGTAGACTCCCACCAACAAGTTAGTGATCAGCATGGTCTTCCATATAAAGCTTCAAAGGGTGCCATGCCTATGGTGGCTTGGTAGCTATTGTTGTAAGCGAATTACACCAAAGGAAGATGATCCTCCCATGTCCCTCCAAAATCAAGAAAACACAATCTCAAGAGGTCTTTTATACTTTGTTCACCCTTTCCGTCTGACCATCGGTTTGGGGGTGATAGGTCGTGCTTAAGCATAGCTGCGTGCCCACAGCCTCTTGCAAGCTCCTTTAAAACTCGCTCGTAAAGATAGGATCTCGATCACTCACTATGCTGGAGGGTATCCCATGGATTCGAACTATCTCCTTAAGATAAATGGATGCTAACGATGAGGCAGTCCTCCTACTCTTGACGGGTATAAAGTGAGCGCTTTTTGTGAGCCTATCCACTATTACCCAAACACTGGTATTGCTCCTTCTTGACCTAGGCAACCCATCAATAAAGTCCATCGAAATGCTATCCCATTTCCACTGTGGGAGCTCTAGAGGATGAAGCAAACCACAAGGCTTCTTTTGCTCTGCCTTGATTTGCTGGCATATTAAGCACTTAGAGTCGAACTCAGCTACATCCCTCTTCGTGCCATTCCAAAAGAAAACCCTTTTTATGTCTTTATACATTTTGTCTCTACCTGGGTGTATGGTTAACTTAGAATAGTGTGCCTCTTCGAGAACCTTCTTCACCAAATCCCTTGCTTGTGGGACGCATAGTCTTCCATCCCTCCTCAACCAGCCCTTATCATCGATGAAGTATCTATTGAGGTGACTAGAAGTCTCACCCGTAATTAGCTTATCCATCACATCAACTAGCTGAGGGTCTTCACGTTATGCGGTTCCTATTGAGTCCAAAAGAGTAGGCCGCACCTCTAGTGATGCTAACAAACTAGTCACATGATCGCTAGAGGGTCTAAAGTCAAAGTTGGCTATGTACTCCAAGCTTTGCCTTTCTACAAAGAGAGGACTTAAGGTCAGCTTCTTTCTACTCAAGGCGTCTGCTACTACATTGCCCTTGCCAAGGGTGTAGGAAATCTCGAAATCGTAGGTTGCTAAGAACTCCATCCACCTTTGTTACGTCAAATTAAGATCTTTCTACGAGTAAAGGTACTTCAACGATTCATGGTCAGTATACAACTGAAACTTCTCACTTAGGAGATAATGGCGTCAAGACTTAAGCACAAAAACGAAGGCAACTAACTCTAGATCGTGGGTTGGGTAGTTTTTCTCATGTACTTTCAATTGTCTTCCGCCATAAGATACTACCTTCCCTTCTTGCATCAAAACAGCACCTAGCCCCGTACCGCATGCATCCGTGTATACTGTAAACATCTTGCTCCCATCAGATAATGTCAGAAATGGAGCTGTTGTTAGAGCCCTCTTCAAACGTTGGAAAGCAACATCGCAATCCAAATACCAAGTGAAAGTTAGGTTCTTCTTCGTCAACCTTGTAAGTGGAGCTGAGATTTTCGCAAAGTCTTTAATGAACTTTCGATAAAAGCCCGCTAGCCCGAGAAAGCTTCGGACTTCGGTTGCATTCCTTGGGACCTTCCAATCTTGTATCGCAACTACTTTTGCGGGGTCCACGACTATCCCCTCTTTGGACACCACATGTCCAAGGAATCTTACTTCTTCTCTCCAGAAATGGCATTTGGAGAATTTGGCTTTTAGCTGATGTGCACGAAGAGTATCCATGAAGTCCTTTAAATGCAGAACATGCTCTTCCTCACTCTTCGAGAAGATCAAAATGTCGTCTACAAAGACCACTACAAACTTATTAAGGAATTCCCTGAACACTCTGCTCATTAAGTCAATGAAATAAGCGGTTGTGTTTGTCAAGCTGAAAGGCAACACAAGCCACTCGAAGAAAACATCCGGGGTTCTGAATGCGGTCTTATCAATGCTATCTTCGACCACTCTTAGCTGATGAAACCCGGTCGCCAGATCTAGCTGGGAGAAAAACGATGCACCTACAAGTTGATTGAACAAGTCGTCTTTCTTGGAAGTGGGTGCCTATTTTTCTTGGTCAGCTTGTTTAGCTCCCTGTAATCCACGCATAGGCGAAGCGAACCATCCCTTTGGTTGCGAACACTACTGGAGCACCACATTCAGAAATACTCCGCCTTATAAACCCCTTCTCAAGCAACACTTTAACTTGCTTGTTGAGCTCTTTCCTCTCCCTTGGAGCCATGTGTCTAACGGGTAAAGCAACGGGTTTTCCATCATCAACGAGGTATATGCGGAAGTCTATCTCCCACTTCGGAGGTAAGCCCTTTACCTCTTCAAACACATCCGAGTATTCACGGACTACTCCAACAGACTGCAAATTCTCAACAGACGCATCAAGAGATTCTAGATAGCTAAGCATAACAGAGCTCATGGGATTACAAGATATTTCGAGAGTGTTACCGAGGCGAATCATGAGTCTAACCACTCTCTTTTCACAACCAAGGATGGAACCATTACTGGATATCCAATCCATGCCGAGAACCAACCCATAGCCCGTGAAACCCAAAACATAGGCATTACATCTAAACCCAACGCTTAGTATAGAAATTTCCAAATCCAAACAAATCATCGATAAATAAGTCGAACCCCCAATTGGATTTGAAACAACCAAGGGGTCCTCTACTATACTGGTGTCTAGGTGCAGAGATTCAACTAGAGCAGTAGATATAAAAGAGTGCGATGCGCCAGAATCAAAGAGTGTACAAACATGATGATCAAAAAGATAAACTAAACTTTCAACAGAAATATTTCTACCTCGTTCTTGCGGAGGTGCTATGAGAGCGTGAACCTGCCCTCTAGAAGTAGACCCAGTCCTCTACCCTTGCCCTTGCTTTCTTGAGCAGTCCTTAGCCATGTGTCATGTTTCGTCGCAATGGAAACAGCCACCCATCTTCCTCTTCTTCTTTCTGCAGTCCTTAATCAGATGTACAGGAATGCCACAAAAATTACACTTCCTCTTATCATGGGGTTTGTTGTTCTTCCCGCCCTTCTTTGAATCAATCTTCTTATTTTGTGATCCCTTCACTTTCTTTTCTTGAGGTTCTTCCGCTTTTACCACTTTCTTACCCTCTTTGTCTTCCTCGTGTAACAGTGCCATGTCCACCAGTCTTTCATAAGTTGCACCCATGGGTATATGGGTCATAACTAGGCTTTGCAGTGGCTCGTTCAACCCTTTAACAAAATACGAGCCTTCTTATGTGGAGTGTTTACTAACTCCAGTCCGAATCTGGCCAGCTGATTGAATTAGTTGACGTATTCCTTGACTATCATACTTCCCTGTTTAAGAGCTAAGAACTTCTCCACCTATAGACTTCATTCAACTTGTGAGAGGAATTTCATTTCAAACCTCATTCTGAAATCCTCCCAAGTTTCAACTGGTCTCTCAGCATTGGTAACTTCCCAATAATAAGAAGCTTCATCTTTAAGCAACCACACCGCCAACTGTATCTTCTGCCTATCGTCCACTTCAAAGATAACGAACAAATCCTCAGTTTCTTTGAGCCAGTTCCTCGTTTCCACGAATGATTCAGTTCCATTAAAGTTCTTTCCACCCACGGCTTGAAAGTCTCTACATATCTTTGAGAAAACATCTGCACGCGGAGGAGGAGGAGGAGGAACTGCTACAACTGGGGGAGGAGGAACGTCTGCTGGGCCTGCGTCATTAGCCCTAGTATCTAAGTACCTTCTGAACAAGCCAGGTACCGGCACGCCCTCTGGAAGGTTAAGATCCCCAGACATGCTGAAACGAAAAAGGAAAGAATCAAAACAAAGGATATAAAGATAGTGCATATGGCTTTGGGGCTTATGTCTTTAAAAACAACACTTTTTCTTGAAAAATGCTTCTTTAAACTTCTTTTTGAAAAACAGTTTTCAAAAACAGTTTTCAAAAACTTTTATCTGTTCTGGTAAACCTTTGTCTGATACCAAGTGAAACACCCCACCTCCGTTAAGGTCACTCACAAAGGGAATGCCTTAACTTCTATGGAGCATTATAGGTAAAAAAATACAAATAATTTACAAGACAGACATATAAACAACGGAAAAACGAAATTTATTTCATACGTGGTTCATAACAAAAACATTACAGCAAACTGTCTCAAAACAACTTCCAAATCATTACATCAAAATCTTTGTCTTAATTAAAACATAAAGAAGCATTAAACAAAAATAAAATAGCATAAATCCCCATTGAGAGTGTATCCAAAGCCATAGCCCAAGAGAAGAGAATCCAAGCAACACATCTACTCTCTTCAAGCTTGCAAAAGGTCCGAAATAAGATGGAGTGTTCCCTCGCTGTGGACCTGGGGGGAAACGGAAGAAAATAAAACAAAAGAAAAATGGGTCAGACATGAGTCTGGTATGTCCAGTGATTTTTCAGTATATGAACAAGAAAAGGATCATGACAGGAATAAACTGAAAATAGGACAATACCAGAATAACAAGATAACTAAAACCAAGATAAGGCAGGTTAAACTGAATATACTATCGCGCCCATTTCTATTTCTCTACACCTATTTATACTTGTTCCAACTAGCACCATGTGTTCATGTCAAAGTGATCCCCTTTTATCGATCGTCTCCTATTCTTGTATGTTTTATACTTGTGTCATTCGGCCCCCGCTTGATTGTAGATACTAGTGCTGGCCCCACCATGGGGTGTATCAAATTCTATGGTGGCAACCCGACACGATTCAAGATGCACAGTGTATAACTACTGATGCCTAGTGCCTGCTTTTTCCACTCCGTAGTACGTGCACGCCCGTACTCCGTCGGAACCTACACTGACACACCATCGCCGTTGTTTTGACCGCTTATAATCAACCTAGTAATTGTGCCCCAGCCTGCCTAATTCAGGGTACCATGATACATCTATGTGGGTTACTACTGAAATGGTTCCTCGTTACTACGATTTCCAAATCAACATGTTTAAATTGGTTAAGTGTCCAAATTAACCTAACCCCACCCATCAGTTTAGTTAACATGTTGCATTGGTTAAGTGTGGCTTTAATTAACTTAGCCCTACCATTCCTGTCTTAGCCTTAATTCATTCATTAAAGCACCAACCGCTCACATTACACAGGTATTGTTGCAGTCACAGGATGTGCCAGTCGGGTCCGGGCAGTTTTACACCGCAACTCAGTTTAATCTCGGGTTCTTTTGGGCTCAATGCGCTAACCTCTCACATTAGATCTATATTGTTACGGTTGCTGGATTTGCCGGGTGGTTCTGGGCAGTCTTATACCGTAACTCAATCTAACCTCGGGTTAGGCATATTCGTCTTTTGCTAAATTTATATATTTTCTCTTTTATGTTTATATGTAAATTATTGTCATTCAAGTCATGCCCAGTTTCTCTCTAAATCATGTTAATAGTTTTAAGTATATAAGTTGTACCATTTCAATGCCACCAACCATTTTAAATATGCCAATAGCATGTAACTTCATGTTTTTCCCAACGTTACCACTGTTAAACGTTCGCATAAATTACATCTAAAAGATAACTAGACTTACAAACAAAAGGAAAATCTTGTTTTCTGGGATCTGTTTTCTGAAACTAAATAGCTCTCCTTTGGTGTAGACTGATTGTTCTTCTAATTTAGATTTGATTTGATTTGATTCGTAGCTTCTATCTTGCTTTCTACTTGAAGGAGAATGGTGGCTACTCTATGTTGACCATGAACAACATGACGGCTCTAGGAATGAATTTTTGTGTGATTTAGGGTTGCGGTTTGGGGTTGCTTTTATAGAGTTTTAATTAAATGAGGGCCGTTAGATCAACCTAGAATTAATTCGGACCATCCAGACAAGATAGAATAATCGAGAACAGCCATATCAGCCCTAATGACTCAGCAAAGAGTCAGAATCGTCACATTTTAGATCTACCCCAGGGGGGTAGGTCGACCCCCAGGTCGACCTGTATAGGGGAGGTCGACCCCTTGGTCGACCTGGCCTAGGGCGGGAAAATTCCCGCCCAGCCCGCTTCTGAGTTTGAATTCGAATTTTGAACTTTAATTTGAGTTGTTTTTATTTATTTAAATTCATGAAACTTCCGAAGGCCATAACTTCTTCATACGGAGTCCAATTCACGCAAACTCAGACTCTATCTCAAGAAGAATTCCGAGACGAACGTAATGGCATAACCCGTTCCCCTTAATTCTCATATTTGAAATAAAGTATTCTTTAATTCGTTACTTTAGTGTCACAGAAAATACGGAGTGTTACAGGGAAGAATGCGGAGGCTCCACCCTGCATTCGTGAACTCCCTTTATAGAAATTAAGGAGCGGTCCCTGCACTGGCGAACACAGTGGAGCACAAAAGGAAACTGATCCTAGAAAAGTGAGTGCAGAGGACAAAAGAGCGACCCCGGCTGAGATCACAATTCTTATAGTTGTTAGTCCGAAATATCCAAACCGTGTGCTGAATATAGGATCTCAGTTGAGCCCCGAATTGAAGAGTCAATTGAATGTCTTTTTAAAAACTAATTTGGATGTGTTGCGTAGAACTACTCTGATATGAGCGGCATATCTCCAGATGTTGCAATCCACAAACATAATATTAATCCACGTGTTTCGTCTTTCAAGTAGAAAAGGACGACCCAGGGGACAGAGAGATCAAAGGCCTTGAAGGAGGAGGTCGATAGGTTGATGGAAAACAACTTCATCAGGGAATCTACCTATCCAAACCGGGTCTCAAATCCTATACTTGTAAAGAAAGCAAACGACAAATGGCGAGTCTGCAAGGACTATTCAGATCTTAACAAAGCTTATCCGAAGGATAGTTTCCCCCTTCCCAGAATAGATCAATTGGTGGATTCCACTGCACGCATGAGTTGTTGTCTTTGATGGATGTGTATTCTGGTTACAACCAAATCATGATGTACGGACAAGATCAAGAGGACACAAATTTTGTCACTGATCTTGGCGTATATTGCTACAAAGTGATGCCATTTGGCCAAAAAAATGCAAAGGAAACTTACCATCGATTGGTAAACGCTATGTTCAAAAAACAAATTGGTAGGACAATGGAAGTCTGTGTCGACGATACGTTGGCAAAGTCAGAAAAGGCAGTTGATCATTTGGAAGATTTAGTCCAGATGTTCGATATCCTACGCCGATATTGTATGAAGCTGAATCCTTTAAAATGTTCCTTCGGGGTTAGTCTGGGCAAGTTCCTAGGGTTTAAGTTCAACACTAGGGGCGTAGACGCCAATCCAGTAAAAATATCATCCTTAAGGGAAATGCGTGCCCCAGGAACAAAGACAGAGCTTCAGCGTTAAATGGAAAAATTGCAGCTTTGACTCTCTTCATATCCAGGGCAACGGACAGATGTCTTCCTATCTTCGATGCCCTTAGGAAAGGAAAGAAAGAGATACAATGGTCTCCTGAATGCCATAAGCTTTCGAAGAACTAATCCAACACACGGCGACACCTCCGATGTTGTCAAAGCCTAATGACGGAGAAGATTTGTTTGTATACCTAGCAGGATCCGGCCATGCTTTAAGCGCGACATTGGTAAGGGAGGATTCGAAGGTTCAAAGGTCGGTTTATTACATCAGTAAGAGATTATCCGGGGAAGAACTGAACTACCCAAAACTTGAGAAGCTCGCTTATTGTTTACTTATTGCATCAAAGAAGCTTCAACCCTACTTTCAAGTTCACACTATCAAGGTCCTCACGGATCAACCTTTGAGGCAAGTCTTGTTTCGACCAGAGACTTCCAGGAGGTTGTTAAAGTTGAATATTGAGCTTAGTCAATATGACATTACATACCATCCCCGAAAAGCAATTAATGGACAAGCACTTGCAGATTTCATCGCAGAATTTACCGACCAAGGAGAGATAAAAGAAGAGCCTGATATTGAAACCAACACCCAATGGAAATTATTCATTGATGGAGCATTAAATGATTACTGCTTTGGGGCAGGGGTAGTCCTGGAAACCCCTGAAGGAAGATCTATATGCTATGCGTTAAGACTAGAATTTCCATCAACAAACAACGAAGCAGAATATGAAGCCCTCATCGCAGAAATAAGACTAGCAAGAGAACTACAGCTAAAAACCATACAAATCTTCAGTGACTCCCAACTAGTGGTATGTTAGATCTAGGGGGAGTTCAAGCCAAAATGGGCAACTTACCGACTTATCCATCTAAGGCCTTGGAACTACTGGAAAGCTTCAAGCATTATACCATATCTCATATTCCGAGGGAAGAAAATACCAAGGCAGATACACTGGCAAAGTATGCAAGCACAGAAGATGCACAACTTATAGGATTAGTCCCAGTTGAGGTCCTGTCCGGCCCTAACATGAAACAAACTAAGATGGATTGGGTCATGGAGATGGATAATGAGCCAGACTCGTAGATGACACCAATCAAAGAGTATCTCAGGACCGGTGCACTCTCGGCAGAAGTTAAGAAGCAAAGGGAAAACTTACGAAAAGCCCCTATGTAAATCATTCAGGATAGACGGCTATACAGATGTGGATTTTCTACGCCTTGTGTTACAAAAAGGAGTCGAGAGCAATTATGACAGTATTACATGTGGGTGAACGCGGAGGTCATACTGGTGGCCAGACATTGGCCAAGTAAATTCTATGATATGGTTATTTTTGGCCAGACATAAATAACGACTCCGTAGCATATACCAAAAAATGTGATAGATGTTAGAGGTTTGCAAAATTTCCAAGGATGCCATCAACTTTTATAACCCAGATGGTCAGTCCATGGACATTCGCCATCTGGGGCATCGATCTCATAGTAGCACTTCCCACTGCGAAATCTGGGTTTTAAATATCCCATTGTTGCTATTGATTATTTCACAAAATGGGCTGAAGCAGAACCATTGGCAACCATAACCTCAAAGAAAGTTATTAAATTTGTCTTGAAAATTATCATTTGTAGGTTCAGAGTGTCACTAAAAATAATCACAGACAACGGAACCCAATTCGAGAGCGAAGAATTCCTAAATTTCTGCACCAATTATAAAATCTAGAAAAGTTTTTTCGTAGTTTCCCATCCACAAGAAAACAGACAAGTGGAAGCGGTAAACAAAATCATTAAATCGACCATCAAGAAGCGATTGGAGAAATCCAAAGGTGGTTGGGCAAATGAGCTTCCACTAGCACTATGGGCATATCGTACCACTCATAAAACTGCGACTGGGTAAACTGCCTTTTCCTTAGCTTTCAGCTCTAAAGCATTGATCCCTGCAGAACTGGAAGTTCCCACCCATAGGAGGATCCACTTTAACCAGGAGGAAAATGAAAGGCTACAACTTAAGGCCCTCGACCAACTCAAAGAAAAAAGAAAGGAAGCAAAACTCAGGGTGGATGCACATCAGAGAAGGGTGGCTAGGAATTTCAATTCAAAAATCAGACATCGGACTTATGAGATCGGAGACCTAGTGCTGAAGAAAGTAAGGACCGGAACCAGGGTTTTTTGGACCAAATTAGGAAGGGCCCTATGTTATAAACCAAAAAATTCGGGATGGTAATTTCAGATTGACCACCACAGAAGGAATCCAGATTCCTGGAGCTTGGAATAGCGAGCACATCCGTTGTTACTTTCTATAATGCATTGTTCAATTCTATTGTAAAAGCTGTGAATATTTGGAAAAAACTTCGCATCCGAGTTATGTAAATAAAAAACATTAGTGAGAAACTCCATTTTCTAACACAAATCATATATTTCCAAACTTCTGCTAAAAGTTGACTTCTTTATGTAGGCAAACAAAAACAGTAACTCTCTCAAAATCTTACCATAGTTGGAGACTTCCCAAGCATATCCCGGCCGGAAAATTTTAAAAACACTGAGTGCCGAAGCATCGTTCAAACTAAGTAATGGGTGGGTGACAAGTCAGAAAGTTGCATCTTTCATTGCAAAAACACTAAATCCTTAGTAAGCATCCAACAGAAGGATTGGAGCCGAACTGTGAAAATAATGCAATGGTGGAAACAGCCAAATTTGTCCCACGGATAAAAGATTACCAGTCCCAAAAGAGGCACCTTGTTAGGTGTAGGACACGAATTCTTTAAATTGAACTAAAACTTGATAAGATGAACTAATGTCCACTTCCCGAGATGAAGCATAAAATCGGAACGACCGACAAATCTAGGTTGGAAGTACCAGTCCTAGTGCTGGAAGGACCGACAATAAAGATGGAAGGACCAACAGTTGGAACGACTGACAAACCTAGGCTAGAAGCACCAATCCTAGTGCTAGAAGGACCGACAAACATGCTGGAAGGACCAGCGCAAACAGAAATCTTAGCCGAAAGGTGGTAACAGAAATCCTAGCCGTAAGGGGGTAACAGAAATCCTAGCCGAAAGGGGGTATCCAATTTAGGTCTTTTTGGATTCTGAAATAACCAGATCAAACAGGACCAAAATTGAATCAAAACTTAAAACTCAAGTCCTCCCCTGGGGGCACGTACTCAAAACCAGTCTCCGAAGGACTTGGGTCACCGAGTTAGTGAGATACGGGGTTGAATACATTCTAATAAACAATAACAATATGTATATATGTATATGTATATAAGAATATGTGTTTTACCAAGTCTCTGAAGGAATCAGTCACTAAGTTAGTGAGAAATATGGTTAGATACATCAGAAACCAAAAACATGCATTTAAACTAAATCCCCGAAGGAGTCGGGTCATTGAGTTAGTGGGAAAAACGATTAAATACATCATAAAATTTATAACCCTCTTTAGGGGGCATGCGTTCAAGTCCAAATTCCGAAGAACTTGGGTAACCAGGTTAGTGAACGTACGAATGAACGCACGATCACCAAAATGAAAAGTGGTATAATATCAGTCAACTAAATTCTAAGAAGCTGATCGCTTCCAATCTCACAAAGCTACAACAAACTACTATAACATCGAAAAGCGAGTCGACAGCGTTAAAGTTACACGCCGTAAGCTCAATGCTAATGCATAGTCGGCAAAGAAAATTGTGATGCAAAGCACAAATAGAAAGTGCTACAAAACAGGATCTACAATATAATAAACAAGAGCATTGTCCTGTACTAGCAAAATAGAGCACAGAAGCATCACAACATCCCAAACCAGTCACAGAGCCACCATTACACCAAAATAAGCACATGTCGCATCACAGACCAACATAAAGTTAAATGCAAGGATCGGCACCCACTTATACAACCAATCTAAAAGCATAGTTCGTAAAAGAAACGACCAAAGGGAAGATAGAAAAGCTACAGATCCTTGTTCTTCCTAGGCCTACCAACCTTCCTCTTAATCTGAGTAAAACAGGATGGAGGTTCATTAGCCAAGGACTCTTTGCGCTTTGAAACTACCAACTCCACATCTCCCGGAGCAAAACAAGAAACCAAACTATCCCTGGATCTAAGATCTTGAATCAACTTCACCTTTCATCCTCTAAGGCTAAAATACGCTTGAGATTGTCCCTATGAAGATTTTGGAGATCGCAAGCCAGTGTCTTCCAACCGCCCATTTATTTGTAGAATGATCCTTGAGCAGATCATCTGCTTCCCAAACTGGTACATAGCAGTCTCAAAACAGGCAAGCATCTTACCCTTTGCAGCAATCATATCATAAGAAAAGTTTGATGATCAAACAAAGACATTACCACATTAGAAGATACTCCTTGCAAACTCCAGCCTTTGAGTCGTTTAGCAAGCCTGGGATTACATGCCCTAGGGGCATAACATGGCTTATTAATGATTGTTTGAGGTTCTGTATGAGAAGGACTGAGGGGAGAGTTCACAGACGGTTAACCAGTCGATTGAACGTCAGTTATCTGAACATCCAAGTCAAAAAAACCTTTCCAGCCGACGTCGCTCTGGAGATGAATCCATCATGTATAAGTGAATTAGAAAATATCTATGCAATTCAGGGATTTAAAGGGTTAGTCAAAATTAAACAAGTAACGCAACCAAAAACAGAACCGAGAACGACCGATCCGTCCGACCCTGGCCTTACAAAACAAGTTCATGTTATTCTCGCATGCTTCACTCAAAACGGTTGCTTATATTTTACCAAGTCAGGGCCATTCAGGATTGATCTTTTTTAAAACAAAAGTATAAGAAAAGAAAAGGCGAACGACCCTCTGTCAGATGTGCTTGGGTGACTGTAGGAGCCAAATCAGAAGTATGGATCATAGTGACAGTATTAAGGCCGCATGGTTTAAGCATTTCATCGAACATCATGTTTGTAAAACAGATAGCTGGGAACAAATTATTGGCACACGGTCATAAGATTTGGAATTGTACAAGATGTAAACTTATATTAAGCATTTTAGTAAGCATATCGTGTGTACGTAGTTTAGAACCAGAGGAAAAAGGAATATCGGAGTTAAACAATCTCAAACAAGTGCATGCACAGGACAACCCAGATCTAGTCCAAAAATTTCGACTATTATCATCATGAAAGATCAACAACAACACAAATCGTGTCTAATGATCGTAAGGGTTTCAAGAATCAGTCCAAGAAACCATGAAAAGAACTTATTTCCTATTAAGGCATATATTATCAGTTCAGAAGAGGAACAAGCATAAACAATAATAACAAACCTACACTTCACGGATTGATGAGAGGAAGGAGTACAGGATTTTTGATTAGGAGAATCTAATCGAAAGGAAGTCGAACTAAAAATTAGGGTTTTGTAAAATGAAGTAGCAGTTATCGATGTATTTTATTTGGAAAATAAAAGCGAATTAAAGAGAGGAGTAAGAAAACGATAGGGAAGACCAACAGACACGCATCCAAATCATTCTCGCCACCTCAGCTCAATACTCGATTGCGCAAGTACAAGTGGCCCATCAGGTCCAGCTAGCTTGCCCGCATCCCCATAATTTGATCGATCATAATGATGCTTCGATTCAAAGGAAATAGTGTGAGTGACTTAGGTTTTTCGCTCGTGAGAAGGAACAATCTCAGATATCTTTACCTTAATGATCCTAAGTTCTACTTGATCATTCCATGGTAAACAAGATTTAATCTACCAAACTACGTTCTGATCAGTTTTTTTGAAGCCTGTAGTTTTTTACAAAATAAAAATTACAAACTTCGAGGGGAAAATGTTTATCCCATATACATATGCTGGTCTATTAAATCTGTGTAAAAACTACGGGTCGAGCGTCATTGGGGTCGGTCGTACATAGTCCACTCCAATCCAGTACACCTAGACAAGTTGCAAAGAGTAAGGGACGATTACACAGAACAAGGTTCAAGCACCAACTTAAGGTCAAACACGACAAGGAAGGTTGCATACATCTGAACAAGTTGGGTCGTTCGTTCAACAAAGTCAGGATCGAGCATACAACATAATACTAACATACAGAGGGGTCGTGCGCAAGTTAGCTCAAGAATAGTACTGCCCAAAGATGGCGAGGCTCATACATCCTGCAAAGATCGCCCATATTAAGGAAGTCACTCATTCTTCTACCAAAGAAATTGGTCGTACAAGACGAGGAGAAGAATTGGTTCCAGTCACGTGTTCCACTATGCAATCGATCGTTCATGCTAACCTGGTTGATCGTACGAAGCAAGGAACACAAAGATGCAAGGAATCGCACATGTATCCCATTCCCTCTCATGGATTGCAACCTCGGTCGCTCACTCATTCCTCAATTAGTCACTAATGCTACAATCATATGCTACCTGCCAGTCTGACAGATGTCAACTCCAGAATGATCGTACATATGTCTGCTCTACAAGCTTTGACCGATCGCCCATCTACCAACAGAGACAGATGCTCCAACCAGATAGTATATGCTAGTCAATTATAAAAGGCTTAACATGATGATCCGGTCGGTCGTTCTTATACTAAGTGTTAATCCCTAAAAAATCCACACGCACAATGAACAAGGGATACATTGTTAACACCATCAGGGTCGCTCGCATGAAAAACCACTAAGGCACTTAAAACATTCGTAATGGAAAGGAACGACCACAAGGGGAAGCGGCGGATAACAAACCTAAAGCAGATTAGGTCGACCAGGCACAACCGGACGGCATGGTGCAATGCGCGACCCTAAAACTTGAGTCCAAATCAAAGATCAGACACAGAAGCTAAAACCAGTCACTCACCCGAGTACAAGGCCGTACCAAGCATCAGCATGAAACAGGTCGCTTATTTAGCATGGGCTAGAACGACCACACTGGACAACCGCTAGATAGACCACATCTTGCGAAAGCAATAAGAGATCGAGCACCCTTAAGCTAAGGCAATCGGTCGCGCAGGGAACAATGAAGAACCAATTCCGGACATGCGTCCCGCCCCTACAAGGCCTCTCAAATAGTCGCCCGCACAGAAGTACCCGCTCTCATGAATTCGCTCAACTGCTCAAGGCGCCCGCTCTATGACAACCTGAGACAACTCATGACAAGCTGGCGACATCTGGCCGATGGTCCGATTGTAATTAGCAGAATCAGAAATCCGCAAGGCAGGAAATGGATTTCAAACCAAGGACTCACCTATAAATACACCATGGCTACCACAAAAAAGGAGATCGAATCTTCAGAACCACAGAGTGCTGCCAAACTCTGCCTTAAACCGCAGATCTGGCCATGGCATCAAGCTCAATTTCATAATCCAGCGAGAAAGAAGACATTCTCATTCTCAATCATCCATTCATCCTCCTTCTCCTCAAATTAAACCATCTTCTTGTATAATTTCCTAGATTAAAGTATATAAGCGAGGTTATATTGAGCGAAAATGGAAAGATATGAATAGAGAGAATTGATGTACTTTGTAAATCATATCATGAGATTAGTAATCACCTTCATAGTGGACGTAGGCCTCATTAACAGCTGAACCACTCTAAACCTTGATTCTACTTTTACCTTTTTTCGCATTTTCTACCTTGAGTTACTAATTGAATACGGCTCCATTTTATTCCCTACCAAATTGGTGAAGTACAGCTTTGTACCTAAGGTGTTTGGACCATTTTTGGTGTAAACATTTTTGGTGCCCACCGTGGGGCTGTTTCATAACTTCCTTTGGTAAAAAAACAATCCTGGAAGTGCTTTCTCTTTTGAGCCATGGTTGGATCAAAGAAGGGTAGCAAAATTGTTAAAGTTATTACGATCAATGAGGGTGAGAATGCTGACGAAGCTTCACCTCAGATCTCGAATCAAGGGGAAAATGAAACCCCCAGGCCATCTATAACGCAAGATGAGATAAATGTGGTTATAACTGGCCTGAATGAAAGAATGGATAATACAACGAAGATGATGATGGAAAGGTTCAAAACCCTTACCAATGTTCGAACCAATCTGCCGCTGCCAAACACCAACACCGTGGATAATATTGGCAAAAAAAGGATTCATCAACCTCAGAACCTGGACGACCTCACGGTATAGTGAGAGACAGGGGAGAGGCCGGCGTTGAGAATCCTAAAGCCAGATCTCCACGACACAAAGAGGCACAACCAACTCGAGCAGTCGCGGCCCCACCATTGTTCTTCTCCTCAGAAAGGGCGCGAGGCGCCGAAGCTCAAATTACGGTCGCGCTGATAAGAACATCAACACCGATCCCAATGGCCCAACAGATGATGAAAGGCGCATCACGGATTTGGTCCAACAAATAATGAAGGAGAAGGCGGTCCAAGAAGATGAGGCCAAGGAAGGTATGAGATCTGACGACAGCATCGATCTCGTCACAACATCAGCTAGCGATCCTAGGGCGGAAGAGATCTTGGAAAACCAAGGAGCTATAACTTGGAAGGAGCTGGAGAAGGTGGTGACAGGATTAGCAAGTCAAATAGCTATTGCAAATAATGCAATGATGAAGAAACTCGAGTCGATGCAGGCCATTCAAGCCGCCACAACAAAGGCCACTTTACGTGCCACTTGTTCCTCGCTAGCCGGAACAAATCGTGCACCAGAAGTAGAATCCACCACTCCAAGCCCAAGTCGGCAAGATATCATTCAAAGGGGGGCGCATCGCACTAGTATGAGTCATGAAGGAGGCAACATACCTATGCATAGACATCTCAACGACACAGTTGCAAAACAGGAGGACAACCCTACCATGGTAAGGATATCCCTTCCAAAAGAATATCCGGACTCCTTAGCTCCAGATCGCAGGGGCATGTCAGGATCAAAGCTTGGTGACGAGGAAGGCGATCAGTTCGCAGATCTAGGGAAAGAACAGGAGTACATCTTAGGAATGGCACAGACAATTGTGAAAGAAAGCCTGGAGAGGCGGGATGATCGAAAGGAATGGGAGTCTTTCCTAACTAAAACCCCACTCACTGACAGGATTAAGAAAACCGTGTACCGGCGCAGATTCAATCCCCCATCGTTGCAGCCCTATGATGGAGTAGGCGAGACCCCTACATTTTTTTGTGTAGATACGACCAATATATGAGTGGGACGCGTGCTACAGACGAAATCAAATGCTTGTATTTCCCGACTTATCTAGAAGGAGTGGCTTATCTGTGGTTCACAAAGCTACCACCGCGATCTGTGGACAATTTCACGACCTTGGCTAAACTATTCATTAAGCAGTTCGAAACCCAGGCGTTCAGGGCCAGGGACGAAACAAGGCTAGATGGAATATGACAGAGACCAGAGGAGTCCATCAAAGATTTTCTCGTCCGCTTTCATATGGCAGCGGCTGAAGTTGAGGATCCCAAGCCCAACCAGATCTTAATAGCTCTTAAAAGAGGCATATGCAAGGAAACCAAGTTGGGATGGTGGATCAAAAGGAAAAGACCGAGCACACTTGAACGATTACTCAGCAAAGCCGAAAGATATGCAAGGCCACAGGTAGAGGAAGATGGAAGCGCTCAAAGCAGCCTTAGTGGTCAAAAGAGGAGCAGTAGAGAAAAGGACGATCGTACAGCAAAGAGGCTACGGTTCTACAAAAAATCCGAATTTACACCCCTCAACGATACCGTGGGAAATATCTTCATGGAAACTAAGGACACCGAGAGGTATCCAGCTCTGAAGCAAAGACAGGTCAAAGCTGTAACTGAGAAATCAGAAAGGTTCTGTCAATTTCACAAACAGCCAGGACATGGCACCGATAACTGCAGGCACCTGAAGTCGGTCATTGAGGGATTGATCAGGAAAAACCAATTGCAACAATATGTGAAAGATCGCGAAGGCCATCCTAATTCCTTGCAAACCGGGGGCAATACACCTTGAAAGGAAGGTAGAAGACTTAAACCAATCCAAGGAGAACGTTTGTCGAGAAGACTGGCCACTTATACCTCAGCAGTGAAGCATCAAACCAGAGCTCTCACTACTTTATTCTACTCACCTGGTTTAATCTTATCATTAAAATTGTTTTACCTAGCTCTATTATTTACTATGATCGTGTTAAGTAACAGTTTACATTGCTAAACTCTATGCATCAGGGTTAGGTGTCTGTCGGCTTAATAACATACTTATTACTCTAATGCATCAAAGTCAAGTGTCTGTCTGCTTGAATAACACACTTATTGCTCTGTACTAAAAGAACCTCTTAAAATGTAGACATAAGGAAAAGAGGGAGCCCGTCGTACACAATAGGACTGTGACGAAACACAAGGGCACCCATCAAACAAAGAGGCTTGAGGATCGCGAAACCCAAAACTACAGTCAAACGGGGAAGTAAGCAAACAACCTCACAAGGATAACAAACCATTCCGGGGCAGACAACAAAATGAACAGCAGGTCAAAAGCTGCTTGCATCATCATAGAAAATGCTCAATGCCTAGCAAGTACCCATTCAAAGGATCATCGTCAGACCCTGTTGGGAACACCGGAATATTGCAAAATCTGTCCCCAGAATTAAAATTGCTAACTCTGAGGAAACGCCCACTCAAGTACAGGACATGAATTCCTCATAACCAGAGCCAAGACCAACAAAAGGAATAATGCTTACCTTTCAGGAATCAATACTGAAACAAAAGCAACCCAAATCAAAAAAGGTCCCTCGGATAAAAATTTGTTGAGCCCATCAAAGAAACACCTTCATATTAGGTGCAGGATACGAGGATTCCCCACCTTGAAAAAATTTCTTAATTTTTTCATTGAAGAGGGCCAGTATCTATTTCCTTGGGCAAAATGCAAAGTCGGCAAAAATCGACAAAAATCTAAAGTCGGCAAAAACCGATGTGGTTCATGAAAACCCTACTACAAGGAGGTGTCTGATCTTGTCCTTTGTTGATTAACCAAGTCAAACAAAGCCAAGATTGGATTACAGGGGAAATCCTAGCCGAAAGGGGGTAAAGCAAAAATCCCAGTCGTTCGGGATATCCATTCTAGAAGCCCTTTTGAATAACTAAAACAATCAAACAGGGTCTGGAATGGGTCGAAAACCTTTAACCCAAGTCCTCCCATGGGGGCACAATACTAAGTAAAAGATACTCAATGCGCTCTAAAAAAATTATAATGCGTGATAATCTTTGATAAATGACAAACTCTGAAAAAAAATAAAAAATCCTAACAATAGTTATAACAATAGAAAATCGGGCGCAAGCGTACGATTAATAAAGTGCCCGCACGAATGAACAAATCAAAAAAAAGGTGCATGAACAACGCACATGCGAAGGAATGAACAGGCTCTAAAAGAAAAAAAATACTACCGTGCTAACGTCCTGAACCAACCACAAGAGACACAAACAGAAGTGTACAATATCAAGCGAGGCTAGCACTCGCATATACAAGCCAGACTAACAGTACTTTTCTAATTGAAAAACCAAAACAACAAACCAGGTAACTGCAGGTAGAGCATTGGCAAGCCACAATGATCAGATCAGGTGGGAGCTGATCCTATCTTTAGACTCCAGGGCTCCAATAAGCTTAAGTCTGTTCGCTTCCAAAGCATGGATCTGTTCAACTTTCTCTTTGTTTGACCGCTGAAGGTCTTCAAAAAGGGAAAGCCAGGCGTCCATCTGCCCTACAATGAAATCCTTAATGTGTGTGATAAGACCTTAGACCAGTTGAGGGTGTGCTTCCAGCTGTTTGAACTCAGCCAGTACGCAGTCCTTCATGGCATCCATTTTACCAACAATGATCCACTTATCGAACGGGTCTATGTACACGCTGGGATACGAGCTAGCTGGACGCTGAGCTATTAAATCTTCGGCAAGTTGAGGATGATAATAGTTAGGGATAGGTATAGGCTCTGGAATTGCTATGGGGTCCAAGGTAAAGGATGAGGAAACCAAATGGTTAAGGGCAGCACGGAATTCTGAGTCAGGAAGTCCGTCTAGCAAAGTATGACTTGAGGAATCGGTAGTACCCAAAACCTCCTCGCCTCGAAGCACCTGTTTGATACCAACCTTCTTTGTTGGCTTCTTCCTGAGTTTCTTAGACATGAGAAATTCCATCCTTGGACGACCTATCGCAGAAAGAGTTGGAATGAACTTAAACATCAACTATGGAAAGGGAAAACATCTTAGCCAAATTCAGGCGTAAACAGAGACATACATTAAAAGCATTTCACCAAGCAGGTCAAATACAGATACCAGGCGTTGTTATAAAAAAGAAAAGGAAACGTTGGAAGGCCCACGTCCTTCAAAATGACCACAAAGGAGTAAAGCAAGGCTACACAGAAGAAAAAAGCCTACCCAAAAAAATCATCGTCCCTCGGAATGCAGAGAAAGTCGCTCGAGACAGATAAATACTACTGCAAATTCCAAATTAGAACGATGGATTAAGGAAGACAAAACCCTCCACGGAAAATTGAGGCAAAAATCTTGAATGAAAAGTATCTGATGAAACCCTCGAGGGAACTCAGCTATAACTCAATAACCCTTTGAAAAAATGAAAGTGAAATAGAATGGGCTTTAAATAAATAAGGAAGAGCAAGAGACAAACATCCGAAGGATCCTCGCCACGTCAGCCTGATACTCAGACACTGGCATAAACATCCCATTAGAAGCCAGCTGGCGACTATCTGTAATGATGGCAGGGTAGTCCAAACACCTTTTTCATAGGAAAGAAGTAGCGCTATTAAAGAAACTATAATCCTTGAGCGAACGACCCCCAGCAAATATACACAGCAATATGCGAACAAATATATCAAAGCCAGTAATTCCTCATTGAAAAGAAATCACAAGCTTCGAGGGGCAAGTATTAATCCCTAAATAATCCACGCGCACATTGAACAAGGGATACGTTATTAACACCATCAGGGTCGCTCGCATGAAAAACCACTAAGGCACTTAAAGCATTTGTAATGGAAAGGAATGGCCACAAGGGGAAGCGGCGGATAACAAACCCAGAGCAGATCAGGTCAACCAGGCACAACCGGACGACATGGTGCAATGTGCGACCTTAAAACTTGAGTCCAAATCACAGATCAGACGCAGAAGCTAAAACCAGTCGCTCACCCGAGTACAAGGCTGTACCAAGCATCAGTAAGAAACAGGTCGCTTATTTCGCATGGGCTAGAACGACCACACTGGACAACTGCCAGATAGACCACATCTTGCGGAAGCAATAAGAGATCGAGCACCCTTAAGCTAAGGCAATCGGTTGCGCAGGGTACAATAAAGAACCAATTCCGGACATGCGTCCCGCCCCTACAAGGCCTCTCAAATGGTCACCCGCACAGAAGCACCCACTCTCATGAATCCACTCAACTGCTCAAGGCGCCCGCTCAAAAAAGCTATTTGCGCATGACAACATGAGACAGCTCATGACAAGCTGGCGACAGCTGGCCGATGGTCCGATTGTAATTAGTAGAATCAGATATCCGAAAGGTGGGAAATGGATTTCAAACCAAGGACTCACCTATAAATAAACCATGGCTACCACAAAAAAGGGGATCGAATCTTCAGAACCACGAAATGCTGCCAACCTCTGCCTTAAACCGCAGATCTGGCCATGGCATCAAGCTCAATTTCATAATCCAGCGAGAACGAAGACAATCTCATTCTCAATCATCCATTCATCCTCCTTCTCCTCAAATTAAACCATCTTCTTGTATAATTTCCTAGATTAAAGTATATAAGCGAGGTTATACTGAGCGAAAATGGAAAGATATGGATAGAGAGAATTGATGTACTTTGTAAATCATATCATGAGATTAGTAATCACCTTCATAGTGGACGTAGGCCTCATTAATGGCTGAACCACTCTAAACCTTGTCTCTACTTTTACCTTTTTTCGCATTTTCTACTTTGAGTTACTAACTGAATACAGCTCCATTTTATTCCCTACCAAATTGGTGAAGTACAGCTTTGTACCTGAGGTGTTTGGACCATTTTTGGTGTAAACACTAACCAAGAGGCTTTGACAAGCCGCATGTACGCTCATCGCCTGTCCACCCATTCAATGTACTTAGACCTATGCAGTCGCTCGCACCTATGCAACCGCTCGCTCCCACGAAGTCACTCGCATAGGATAGCTGAATACAACTATCGACAGATTGGCTACAACTAGGCGGTGGTATTTTCATAATTAATGAGACGAATGACCCATAACCTACATTTATGGATTTCAGCTCATTTCTTCAAAGGGCCTCACCTATAAATAGGCCATGGCTTCCACCATAAACGAGATCAACTTCTTGCCACCATGAAGTGTTGCTGAATTCTTTCCTCCACCATTCCTAAAGCATTCTCAACCATCATCACCATTTCCACTTGAAGGTTATTCATCCATTTTGCATCCATTAGGATCTCATAGGTATAAGAAGATCAAAGACATCATCCTTCTCCTCCATGGATTCCACCATTCCACCGTTGAATTTCGTGAATTTAAGAAAAATTTGTATGTAAGAGTGAGAATATGTTGAGAGAATGAGAAGATGTATGAACAAAGAGAGTTTACATGCTTTGTAATTATCATCATGATAATGCAAACTACCTTCATAGTGGATGTAGGCCTAGCTTAGGGTCGAACCACTCTAAACCCTTGTCTCCATTTTACTTTCCTCGCATTTTTACTTTCAACTTTTGCTGAGTGCGGCTTCACTTACTTTCTAACCATATTGGTGATGTACGATTCTTGTACCTTTGGTGTTTGAGCCATTTATTGGTGAAAACAAAAGGGTTTATTAGGCGAAGCGTATCTGAATGGGGTGCTCCGGTGGTATTCGCAAGTAAAGTAGATGGTTTGCTTTGCTTATGTGTTGACTATAGAGAGTTGAATAAACTCACCTAGAAGAACAGGCACCCACTTCCAAGGATAGATGATCTGTTTGACCAGTTTGTTGGTGCATCTGTTTTCTCTCAGTTAGACTTGGCCATGGGGTTTCATTAGTTTAGGGTGGCCGAGGACAGTATAGACAAGACTTCCTTTAGAACTCCAAATGGTTTTCTTTGAGCGACTCGTTATGCCTTTTTTTTGGGTTGACGAATGCACCCGCCTATTTTGTGGATATAATGAATAGAGTGTTTCGGGAGTTTCTGAATATGTTCGTGGTGGTCTTCGTTGATGAAATATTGATTTTCTCGAAGATCGAGGAAGAGCATGACTTACATTTAAGGGAGTTTTTTTTATCTATGCGCACCAGCTTAAGGCGAAGTTCTCCAAATGTCACTTTTAGAGAAAAGAGGTAAGATTACTAGGTCATGTGGTCTCTAAAGATGGGATAGTAGTAGATCCCACGAAGGTAATTGCTGTTCTAGAGTTGGCAGATTCCAAGGAATGCAACAGAGGTGAGAAGTTTTCTTGGTTTAGCGGGCTATTATTGGAAGTTCATTAAGGACTTCGCAAAGATATCAGCCTCACTCACCAGGCTGACGAAGAAGAATTTGACCTTTGGAACATTGATTGTGAGGATTCTTTTCAGCAACTAAAGAGGGCTTTGACAACAGCCCCAGTTTTGACTTTGCCTGATGGAAACAAAGTATATACTAATGCGAGGGAAACAGAGTTTAGTGTTGTCTTGATACAGAAGGGAAGGGTAGTATGTTATGGAGGTAGACAGTTAAGAGTTCACGAGAAGAGCTACCCTACCCATGTTTTGGAGTTAGCTGCTAAAGTATCCGCGCTTAAGACTTGGCGGTTGTATCTACTTGGAGAGAGGTTCTAGTTATACATGGACCGTAAGTCGCTTAAGTATATGTTCTCGTAGAAGGATCTCAAACTGAGGCAGTAGAGATAGGCTTCTACTTGGACCTGAGACGATTAGAGAAATTTCAGAAAAGATTGATCTTATTTGCCGGTGTTTGAAGATAGCTCAGGACAAGCAAAAGTCATATACAGATAAAGGAAGAACCGTTATTGAGTTGAGGTTGGAGACAAGGTTTCATCAAGGTATCACCTCGGAGGGATGTGGCTCGTTTTGGAACTGCAGGGAAACTGGCACCAAGGTTTGTAGGACCATTTCCCATAATGGAAAGAATTCATATGGCTTGTAGGGTAAAGCTATCACAGAGATTAGCGAATGTTTATTTGCAGAAATTTTTTCACGATAAAGCAGAAGTAGTTGAGCCGAGTATGATTGAGAAAGTAGAGGTGGAACAGGAGGCGACAGTTAGACAAGTTCCTACCCGTATTCTTGGATTGGAGATTAAGATGCTACCCAACTGAGAGGTCAAATTGATGAAGGTTCAATGTGGAGATAACCAAGAGGACGCAACTAAGTAGACCGAAGACAAGATTTGCACTTCGTACCCTTTTCTTTTCAAGGGGATGTTCTTAACTTCTCTTCCAAAGCTTTTATTAATACTTTATTCTATCATTTAGGCATATCCTATCGATCGAATCTTCGACCTTTAGGTAGGAATCCCATGGATGTAAACATGTGTTTGAGACATGTTATGTTTTATGAATGCAAGTGGATGCAAGTGATTACCAGTGGTTGCTCGTGGATGCATATACATACACGTTAGGCACTAAATCGGCTCAATCACTCTCATACTGCATATTGTGTGTGCATTTTCTTCTTCTTTTAATGGATGAAAAGTGGGTGTATCATCATATGGATGCTGCATTTAGATGAATGATTTGCACGCATATAGAACTTACATGTTATAATAGGATTATCTACATACATGTTGGATTCATGACACTAAAATACATTGCAATAAGGAGATCGAATGAATCAGTAGACCGCCTGATCTTTCGCATTAGTACAGGGACATATACACACAATTTTGCACATGTTCATAAGCATTAGAAATTTTAAAGGACAATGAATGCCTATGATTGGTGGATGAGTAGATGGATGATGGATGATGGATGTTAGGATATACATTTTTCTTAACTTGGAGATTTTAGGGACGAAATCCTTTAAGTAGGGGAGAATGTAAGACCCCATAATTTTAACAGCACATTAAGAAGATAAATTAAAGAACACTTAATTTTACGTTCAGAATTAAGTAAAACGGACTACGCCATTGTGTACTCACAGAATTCTGCTTAAGATAGACTCTGAGTCTGCATAAAACGGACACTGTATGAAGAAGTTATTAAGGTTTGAAGTTTATATACGCATAAGTGAATTATATGTAAACATAACAATCAAAATCAGATCAAAATAATTCAAATCAGCTGGAAACCGCAGCCGGGAATTTTCCCGCTCTGGGTGTCGACCCAGGGATTGACCTCATAATAGGGGTGTCGACCTATGGGTCCACCCTATAAGGGGGGTCAACCCCCTTTAAGATCTGAGGCAGAACTCCTTCTTCTAAACATAGACTCCTTTCTTGACCAGATTCGTTGATTCTAGGCTATAAATATGACCTTATACCCATTGTTTTATTCATTCTAAATCAATGGGGAACTAGATGCTGCCTCTGCCTTGATTGAAAATAGCCTGTTCTTCTTCAACAATCAAGTTATTCAAGTTTAGAAATCTATGATTCAACATCTGCAATTATACTTCTGTTTCTTAGATCCAATCACAGTGAGTCTACGTTATTTTTAGATCTAAACACTTAAAAGTTATTTTTGACATGAATATAAATTGGATCTAAGCCTTTGACTATTTGAATCACATCTGATCTGCCATAACCTGTGTATCTAAGTTATTCTGACATAACTATGAATTGGATCTAAGCCTGTGACTATTGAATAATGTCAAATCTGTTATTATTTATATATCTAATTCACTGATTAGACCTCATCATGCATGTTTATGATCATGTCAGTATGCCAATCAGTCTATTATCACATGTTCATCAGATCTGTTCCTTTATGCCTATCTTATCACTATGCCCAATTTTGTCATTGTATGCTTATTAGTTCCAATGCCTATTTTTGATTTTCATATGTCAATCTTGTTATTATGATTATTTCTGTTCTCTTGCCTTCTTCTATTCCCTTTTTATTTTATAGCCAGGCTACCTTTGAGCCTAGGCAAACCACTAAAATTTGTGAACGCGTGAAATTGGGAACGAGGGGACAACGTAAAAATTGGGGAATAACTTGTATTGTGAAATTTGGGCATAACTTGAATTAAAAACATGAATATGAATTTAGGACATAAATCTAATTGTGATTTAGATCTTAACTTGGGCATAAACCAAACTTTGATTAAAGATCTGTATTTGGGTCATACGATACACGTTAAATATGACTTAGGAAAAAGGGGGCATGAAAACTTATAAGGAAATAGGTATAATTGATGGAAATGTCTAGAATTACAATAATTAGAAACTGTAACCGTGCTTAGACACGAGGTTAGATTACACTTGTGGAAGAAGTCTGCCCAGACCCGCCCGACATATCCAGCGACCACAAGTGGTGAATCTAATGTGAGAGCTCTAAGTGCATAAACGCGTGACGTGCTAAGACACGAGGTTAAATCCGACTTGTGGAAGAAGTCTGCCCGGGCCAGCCGGGCATATCCAGCATCCACAAGTTGCAGGCTTAATGTGGGATGTCTAGCGCATTATAACCGTAAATGGATAAATGGTAATGAATTGGAGTAAATGGGGAATGATAGTAATCTATTATAATTAATTACTTTAATGAGAATGTTATATAATAGTTAGGCTTGTCCTAGGGACAAGTGGAAATTATAACATAAGTCATAATAAAAGGAAAGGAAGCTTATTATTAAACCTTATTTAAGAGAACAAAGTTAATAAGGAAACAACGACAAGTTGTAGTGATATGTTGAATAGAAAATAGGTGAATTGAGATGAAGTATACTTAACTACATATTAAGTAAAATATGTTATTGTAACTATGGAATTGGACAGTGAATAATATAAAAGGGATTGTAGATTACTTTCGTTAATTAAAATCTAGAGAATAACATGTGATGGGCTTATTAATGGACTTAAATGGATTAAGTTATATATATATATATATATATATATATATATATATATATATATATATATATATATATAATTCATAAGCAAGAGGAACTTGGTAACTTGTAAAGAAGTCAAGGTGAATTGGATAACTTGTTAATGTGTAATAATTAACGTTTAAATCTATGGGGTACTACACCAAATAGGAAAATTTGAAACATATCATATTTTTTATTTGAAACACTTTTTTCCTGTTACCATCCATGAAACCATTTTCTAATGTTTCTGTATTTATCAAACCGACCGTTAGGGAGGTTTGCTTACTGTGAGTGGCCAAAATCAATTTCTCTGAAGCCAAAGAAAATTCCCCGTGTTACTCCGTTGTTTTCTGCGCTCCTTTTTTTCTCGTCCGATATTCCTTCCATGTCTTCAAGTAGAATTTTTCAACCCGTAAGACCGGTTCCTTTTCATTTATACTTCTTCTACTCGCTTTCCAACCCACCTCCTAAATCCTTACCCGCAGCTAATTTTCTGAGCCCACCATCGAATCCACGCAACAACCCACCTTCCAAAACCTAATCTATCTCAAATTTGAGTCAGGTCTACGATTTTGTTCAACATCCTTCAATTCAGGTATCATCCTTTTATTTTTCTTAAGTTCAACTCACTTTTTGATAATCAAATTTTGAATTAGTGTACCGATTTATTATCCACCTGTGAATTTTGATTGTTTCAAATCTCGATAAAAAGTGAGTCTTAATCATGAATGTTTTTTTTTTCTTTCTGCATCCTTTAGTCCAGGCATAATCTATTTATTTCTTACCTTTGATTCGGTTTTTGATAGTCAAATTTTGAATTAGTATGTGAATATCCTATCTATCTATAGGTTTACATTTGTTCTTACTTGCTGAATTATACCATGACGTGTTTCCTATTGGCACAAAAGTTCAAGCAGTTTACAGCGATGATGGGGAATGGTGTGATGCAACTATTGAGGCAGTTACTGCAAATGGATATGAAGTTAGTTACAGTGGATGGGGAAACAAAGAGGAGGTAAATATGCATATGAAGTTAGTTTCAATTTAACTTTGATTTATTTTGAAGATAAGTAAGGTAAACTTCAATTATGATAATTTGATTGATGTATGCAATGAGACTTGAGCATAATATTTGTTTGATAAAATGCGTCTACAGGTAGCAAAATCGAGTCGTCAGGTAGCAAAATCGAGTCATCAGGTAGCAAAATCGTTGGATCCAGATTCAAACAATCGTCTTCAAAGTTCGGTACAAATTGCGATTCAGTTTGTGTACAACCCTGAAAGATTCAATTTTTCAGCTAAAACTTAAAGGTCATAAAAGGGCATCGAATAAGGTCATAAAGGAGCATCAGTCACAGAAAAGGGATGTAAAGGGGAAAACACAAAAGGAAAAGGAAGAATCACATAACTAACGTTAATTTTTTCTGCCATCGCAGAAGGTGAAATATGAAACAAATTCTATATTTTATATTATTTATAACGTTTGAATAACCTTTACCCCTACTTAATAAGCGATTCCGATCATGATTTCATTTATTTTGGAAGTGGTTATACTGATATGTTAGTTTGATATGCTGAAAATTGACAAAACGTCTACGGAAATTTAAGCAAATCTAAGTTCTTATTTTGTATTTTGTGTTACTGTTATTAAAATTTAAGCAAATCTATGATGCTATTAGATGCCTGTGTTTAGTTTTGGTAGGATTTTTTTTTTTTACTGATTGCTATGTATAAATAGTTATCTGGTTTCATTAGAATTGTTTTGTGGAAATTTACTCTTAGTATTGATTTAACTAGTCTAGATTTTGAGCACCTTAAGGTACACCCCATTTTCTGAAATATTGGGACTTTTTGTCATTCCACGCTAGTTCTTTATACTCTCTTGAACACAAAACAGACAAAAAGAATTTTAAACTTGCTTACTGAGTGAGGCAACGAAGGAGTTATTTGACAGCATGGACACAAACTAGATAAACAAACAGAAAGAATTTGAACTTTCCAAAATTTGAATGGTCATTAAAAAATCAACTTTATTACTTTTGGATATATACAAACTTGCTTGTTACTTATTGTATTGCATTTTGTTTTGTCATCTATTTGTATTGTCGCTGGACTTCCATTTATGCGTTGCACTCTGCCATCATTTTTCGTTTCTTTATTGTCCTACTGGGTACTTTGTATTGCACTCTGTTTTGTGTTATCTATTTCTGCATTTCATTAAAAAAATTGTTATCTATTTTTTATTATCAACAAGTGTTTGTTCTCGAAAAATAAATTATAATGACATTTGCCTTCATCTTCGACGATAGTTGCTCCTTATGCGCAAGCAGCTACCTTCATGCGTTCGATGCCTACACTCTGTCACCAAAGAGGTCACTTAAAGGAAAAACCTGATCATCTAGATATGAAGAATTTTGACAGTTCAACGGGTTATTTTTAACATTGAATTTTTGATTTTCTGCTTTAATTTTACCGACTTGGCTGTTATTTTGATCCCCGCCTATATGGATTTCGACTCTGCAAATTCAATACATATTATAAGTTTGTTGTTAAATTATCCCATTGAATACTTAGATTTTTTTACTCGGGGATATTTAGAGTATAATGATATCCAAGGAATTATATCTACTCTAATCCACTTTATTGGACTTATTCAGTTTCATATTCTGGTTGCAGTTACCATGGAAATTTAATTTGGACTACATGTTCAGCTTGAAGTTAATTAAGATGGGACTGCCTTGATGTCTTTTCTTTTTCTCATATTTTCCAGAAGTTACAATAAACTAAAGTAGAAAACAAAATTTCAAGACAATATGAAATGGTGGTACTCTACAATTTTCTGTCTTATGAACATTTGTTCAGCATTTTGGTATTGTTTAGCTTGGCTTTACATATCATTAACATGAGGGATTAAAGCTGGTTTAACTTTAACAATATACCTTGTATTTGTTTATGCATTTCGCTTAATTTAGATCGAATTTTTTTTTTAATTCAGGCATGCTATTGTCGATACCAATAGTGATAGTGATATTGATTTGCATTTGACATGTTATTAGTTCTGAATTTGATAGTGCTAGCTTATTAGCACCTCCACCCTTGAGCCCGTAATAGTAGACCAGAAATATGACTACCGCAATCATATTTGCAATAAACTTTTTGTGTTGTTACTAGACAAGGATTGCAGTCATAGTTGATTTCTTCTGTAATTTAAGGTTTGGGAAACTCGGTTTTCTTAGGTAAAATTTGTGGTTTTCCAAATCCAGTTATAGCAGCAGTATAATAACCATCTTATAATATGCAATCTTTTTTTTTTTTTTTTTTTTTTTTTTTTTTTTTTTTTGTAAAAATCGACACTGTAACTTTTACCATGCTGGATTTCCCTGCTGCGTATCCGTATAAATTAATAATTTACGTTTTACAATTCTAAAAGGAAATATATAAGTTTCATAATAAATATGTTAACCACATAAACACACCAAAATAGATTAAAGCCCTCATAAATACTATATATATACTACGTATATGAACAACTTGTTATAATAACCTTGACAATAAACTGATGTTAAGTCTACATTATAGGCATTTCAAACTTGAAACTCCATATATATATTTATTTGTGAATGTCATTGCTCATTTTTGCTCCTTAAGCTAGATAGAATAGTGCAATGTCGTCTTTTCTTAGAGCTAGACAGAACAGTGGCCTTAGAGCTTACATTGTTTTATTGAAAATGATTAGAGCTTGTGTTGTGTTATTATGGATTGTATTTAAAATTTTGAATCTACATAGTTTTCACTGGGCGTGTATTGTGCAGTATGCTTTAAGGAAGTTACCCCATGAAAGTCTGAGGCTAATATTTGTACTATACACTGCACCTACATGAGGTCCGTGTTGGACACAGAAACCAATTCTAAGCGAGGTATGTTGCTTGCGATATTTTATCATGGTCTGTTGGTATATCATTTTGCAACATTTTATCTTTATCTTTTGGTGTAGCATAGGGCACTTGCGACACTAGTTAAATTTTTAATAGCAAATGTAATCTGCAATCATGCTAGCCATCTTTGTACCATAAGTTTTCCATTAGTTTATAATAGACGTTTTGTTAAGTAAACATGCTAGCATAGGTAACAGCGTACATATTTTGCTAGCATAAATCTTTAGGAGTATCAACATTTATGAATAATGTGCAATCAATTTCATTATTGATAATCTTAGAGCACGTACACTTTACTTCTTACTAGAAACAAGAATCCACCTTAAAGTTTAACATGATGCGCAAGATGGTACTAGATTCCCGTCTGTCTTGATTTGACCAACTAGTGTTGCACAATTCTCTGCATTCCAAAAACTTAAACGAATGCTGATCATCTGTGCCTTCAGGGATGCAATGCCTATTGATGATTAAAAGTTTTGAAATACTCTTGTAAGTGCATTGTCTACATAGAAGTTGCAGTAATATTCCTGTAAGCAGTGCCTACACTGTTTATTCATCGTTTGTTTAATATTCTTACATCTATGCATGCCTACCTGTTTTTTTTTTTATAATGCAAATACTAACATATTTAGAAGTCAAAAATTGTTACTTAGATACTTCTCTCGTGAAAAACATATTGCCTTAATTTTCCAGCATTTCAGAATTGGCCCTGATCGCTATTGTCCGCATTTCTTACCTCCACAGTTTAAATGTTTACATCTTATTTAGTAACGAGTATTATATAGTTCCTATTACACATATATATGCATCCAAAATTATAAAATATTAATGTAAAATCTTTATAACATTTATCTTATAATCTGAACTAGTTGAGTAATCTTCTTGCCACTGCAAGTGAGACTGAATATTCTGCTTCAAGGTTTAAGAGATGCAATTCATGTTAGGACAGTCATGTATGATGCTATTTTGGTTTGTTTGCTCGGATCCATTTTCCATCTATGTATTTGTTTATGGGTGGTAATGTGGAGAGTGGGAGTGATGGTTGGCCTGAATGATTGGTTTGAGTTTCAGGGAAGAGGAAAAATTGGTGGACGAAGGCTGAAGGAATTATAATGCATATTATTTTGGAGATAAAGTTCCTTGTGCAAAAATTATGACATGGGTCCAATGGAAAAAGAAGGGAGGGGAAAGGGAGAATAAAATGTGGAAAGATGACGGATTTGGTCAAAAGAAGATGAAAGGTACATTTGTTTCAAATTATTAGTGCAGATTGGTAGTAGGCACCATTCAACATTTGTTTTTGATAATCGAAGAAGTCTTATAGGACTTTAGATAACAAATGTTAGCTGTCATAAAATTATGTTCTGACTCTTTGTTCATATGTTATTTTTATGCAACTACCTTTGAATACAGTTTTGTTAAAATTTGGAACGTATGCTTTAACAAAAAAAAAAAAAAAAAAAAAAAAAAAAAGAATAATATTTTTACTATATTTTGTTGATAAATATTGATGTTGGAAGTCTTAATTTAGAGACTGGATGAAAGGTCTAGGTTATTGATATGTGAAAGAAAGCTGGTGGTTTTCGCTGTTAAATCAAAGATTAAAGGCGAAATACTTACCCAGTATGTATGTGTTTATGCATAATTATAGTGCTTAGTGTACTTATGTTTGAATAGAATGTTAACTCAATATCCAGACGATATTGTGATGTAATCTAATATATTTTTTGTTATATGCAAAAAGTTGTAGTTACAACTACTTGAAGATGAGGAACTGCAAATAGAAAGAAACGGAATCTTTTGAAGAATAATGGATCCAAAGCTATCACAAATTGACTATTGTAAAATACTACAAATTTTAACGTTTTCGTTCCGCACTATTAAAACTATCATTGGATTTGAAGCCATTTTACCGCTAGCATAGGTTCTGTTAGCTTGTACTTCATTTGTTCCTATAGTGGAATTTTAATGTTTGGTTTTATGTAGTCAATGTAAAATTTTCAACATCCACGTCAACAACTGTAACATGTATGGCATTGTGTTCATAGAATCATGTGATGCGTTGTGTGCTCCCGACTCTCTTTTATCTCACTTTGTATTATTCTTTCCTGTATTGGGCTACATCACTCTGGGCTTCACTGTTTGGTCCAACTTCTATTGTTCACTTTGTTTTATTTTTATCATGCCTGATGTTGAACACTCCTGTATAAATACAAGCATACTTCATTTGTAAATCATTCTATAAATCAATAACAAAATTTCATTTACCTGTTCTCTGCAATTTGGTTCTTGCATTTTCTCTTCAGATTCAAATTCTATCATATTCTCGTTATGGTATCCGGGCCTTTGCTTAACAGCACACAAATTTGAAGAGTTTTGTTGCATCTTCTTAACCACCCTTTATAAGTTCTAGTTATAGCCACCATTACATTCAATGCTATTTATCAAATTTATACACATGCTTCCCGTTACAATATATCTGTAATATTTTTGAAACTTGATGATATGATAAATTATCAAGTTTAGTGATTAAGTGTTATTTAATAATGTTTTTCCATTGTCGTATGGTTGTGCTAGTAATTTATAGTTTATGCTTAAAGCTATATATTTCACAATTTAATGGTCTTCCTGCATCAGTTGATTATCTATAGGTATTATTACATTATTGAAATGTAGTGATAAATATTTTTTTTTAATATTATGTAATTTAACGGTCGGTTTTTCCACCGTTGTGCGGTAATACTAGTACAAGTGTTTCCATTATTTTTATCATTGTTAAATATTTAATTTTATGTGAAAAAAAGGGACCTCTACCTAGCCCTTAGTTCGCAGCATCTCACAAAACCAATACCGTTCCCAGAATTCCCGCTTCCAAATTGGGCTGTGTTTCACAAAACCAAATCAGGCCGCTTTATTTTTTTATTATTTCTCCAAACCCTAGCTACGATTTACCCGCTTTCATTTTGTAAACGTAATCCAATGTTCCCAAAAACTAGATCAAGGCGCGTTCCCAAAATCAATCTCTCAAGGTAATCTATCAACAGGAAATTCAGGTTAGTCATTTTCCTCTGCTGTATTACTATCATTTTGTTGCTTGCTTAAATTTAAATCCTCTGCGTCGTTCCCTTTTTTCATATTATGCAAAGTAAGTTGAGTTTTATCTAATTTTAAATATTTTAGAGTTTGGCCTTATATGTGGCATAACCGTTGAATCTGCATGATATATTTTAATGGATGGATTCAATTGGATTGATGAACTGCCTTATATCATATGTCTCTTGAAATTGGGAAGAAAGATTATGTTGGCTGTGGGTATTTATAGGTAAAATTTGATGATAGAATAATACCAGTCTAACAGATATATGAAACATGAAACAAGTTGAAAATATATTCTGTACAGGTTCTATGTGTGTTATAGTCGTTTTGGTTTTACATGTCGGGTTAACAAAGGAATAGCCATGATAATGATTGGCAAATTAGTGCTTCTGATAAACCATGTTGAACAATCTATTGTGGTCCAGCTTTAGGAAAGTTTCTGCATGGCCACAAGAAACGTTCTCGTTGTTCTTCAACACATAGCAATCTGACATTTCATGTACAAATTTGATTCATTATTCTTTCTTTATTAAGCAAAAATTTTGCTTCTCTTGTTTACTATAATGAATCCATTTTGGTCTAACATAGGTATGCCTGTACAATATAGCTGTTCTTTCTAATTTTTGGTAAGATGTATCTTATAGTACTGCTAGCTGTTCTTTTGTTTGATTCAGGTGGCGGGAAGATTCTTGTTATTAGTACTATGTTATTTTTGAATATTTAAATTAATTAATCATATGCATTTGATTATCTCTCAAACTAACATTGGTAGGAATTAATATTCCACAATATAAGGGCTTCAAAAATATATCCAATATTATTCAGTTACGTATGTCAGTAATTTGACTCGCTGCATGGAAAACACAGATGATGGATTGTGTTTACCGTTTGTGTACATTCATGTAATGAATGCAATTATGATGCAATAGTTTGAACTGTCGATTTTTATTGTTGAATAGCCATGATATATTAGTTACATTGTTGTTTGTACACGACGTAACAAGATTCTTTCAGGATATAAAACTATACTTAGTTTATGAGTACAAGATTCTGTTCAGACAATTAAATGAGGTTTTGATTTTGCTTGCTATGTATCTTAGTTTTCATTTCAGAAAGTTGAATCTATCAGCTTTTATTTCACATTCTCTTTTACTTCTCAAGTCACGCCTCTTTTTACCTTTGTCTAAAAATATTCTATTTCAGAAAGGAAGCATGAATGATATTTTTGTGAACTTTCTCCTTCAGCCAGAAACTAATCAACAATTTAACTTGGGGGTGGGGGGGGGGGGGTGGGGGGGGGGAGGGGTTGAATCAAACCTCAAAACTATACTTATATCATCAGATTTTACCTATAAATATCCACAGCCAACATTTTAAACTGTTAAAACCTATGCATATGCATGTTATCATTTGATGGTAGACATAACCATTAATTGAAAATTAAAATGTCAATAATTGAATAGAATTCTTAGCTATAGTATTGTTACAGAAGAAGGTGGTTTTAGAAGGGACCTTGACATCTGCAATTCTAGACTATAATCAAATCTCAAACTATCAAATAAACAAATATTGACACTAGTAATCAAAATTGGTTAAACCAGGGATTATGTAGTTCAAATAATTATAGAATTAGTTTAACTACTATTTATAAATACTGGCATTTAACCTCATATATTCCAACTATCAATCTAAATTGTTAGAATGTTTTTTGGCGAAGCAAAAAATACACAAAATGAGTAAATGATCTAAGAGCCTAGCTGAATGGCAACCCCTATAAGTTGTTCCATCCTATTTCAGTACTTGGATATGGAATCCATATATTTAAATGCCATTTCAATTTAAAAGTCAAACGTAAAAAAAAACAAAAGAGATTCAATTTAGAATCACGTATTGAATTCAACAATCAGAAGGGAGAAAGATGAGTAAAAAGCAGTAGCAATAAACTATTGACATTATTGCTTAGTTGGCCCAACCCATGTAGCTCTGACTATAGTACTATATTAGCAGTTTAACTTTACTATAAGATAGAGTGTGATATTTGTTCAGTTTGGCTGGAAATCATTTTGACCATCAAGTAGAAATATCTTATAAGTAGTTTTAAGTTTATTGCGAGTTTACTTGTGTTTATCTCCATTTGGTTCAAACTCACCTTTATGATTAAGTTGAAATATTTGGATGAATTCAAATAATCTAATATATTTATGTATTGATAAGTAGATTGCTACGTACTCTTATATATGCGTACTCTTACATATCCAGGTTTTTCAGGGAATCAAGCGAAGAGGACCGTGGACATGCTGAGAAGCTAATGGAGTATCAGGTGTCATATTCGCATCTTACTAATGTTTATGGTTTTATGGAGATATAGTTTATCTTTTTAATCAGTTATAATGTTATAATAACTCAAAACAAACGAGGAGGTAGAGTGAAACTTCAGTCCATAATTGCACCTTTGTCTGAATACAAGCATATACAGAAAGGCGATAGGCCTGCATGGTACATTTTGTTTATGGTTATATATGTTTGATCACTCTGTTTTTTCAACGTGCATTCATACAAAGTTGCATTTATACAAAGTTGTAAATAAAACTCATTTTTACCTGCTTTGCCAAAAAATAAATATACTCACATCTACCATCTGTGCACGTTGCAGCACACTTCTGTATAATTCAAAGGATTGCCAAGTGGCTTAGCCCTCAATTTTGAAGTTTAATAATTATGGTATAAAGTTCAAAAAATTTGGTGGTAGAGTTCAATAATTTTTTTTGCAGATTACTTTGGCTTAGTCCTTAACTTTAAAGTTAATCGTTCCTTGCTCTATCCATCTTTAAAACAGCTTCCACGCTCCCTCTCATGGCAACTCCCATGCAAAAATGTCAAGTCTTCTGCCTTCCTTTCGCTTTAACTGAAATTAACTTCTTGCAGCCACGGTAATCATAAGATAACTTATCTTTTATATTAGCTATAAGAAAGAATTAGTAATGTCTTTTATATGTCTGGTTACTTAACTGTATAAATGGTAGGTTGATCCAAAAGCTAGATTTGCAAGAAAGTGAAGTAGTGTATCATTGGCCCCAACGGCTCAGTTGGTTTCCAGAATCTTTCACCTCTCTTAATTCTCTTAATTTTGCTTTTTTAAAACGCGAAGTTGATCCAGGAATTCTAGAATGGCTAGTCCCAGGTCCCCTCAACTTAAATACTTACGACTTAATCATCCAATACTTGCAGAACATTTTTGAAAATTCTTGTCCGAGCTCCTGAGCTTGTTAATTTAAGAACCAGAAATTTCACTCTTGATCACAGGTTAATAGCTTATCATAATCTCTTGAATGCACTTATAACATGCACATAAATTACAAATTTGTCAGGATTATGGGATTCTTCTACTGAATGCCTTCTTGCTGTGCATGCTATTTGTTGGAAAGTTACTGATTTGAATTTGAATTATGCTCTGACCATTAAAAGAGGCGACCTTATCAAGCTCATTCGTCAGTGACACAGGCTTTAGTATCTGACTTTTTATTTTTTTATATTCCTTGTTTGATTATAAGTTCTGCATCATTATAGTAAAATTATATTTTTGGACATGTTTTAACACATGATTTTATTATTTTCAGCAATGGAACTTGCACTTCTTTGGAATAGCTTACTGATCGTCGCTAATCTATGAATTAGAAAAGCGCGACATTTGTAATAAATTCTGCAAGCATACAGGTGTGTAGCATACAGGTCGAACACAGGGAGGTTTAATTAAAAATTATTATTTATTTTTTTCTTGGGCGTGTTAGACGAAGCTGGCGATTGATTTTGCAAAACAAAATAAAAAGTGAAACTACAATTAAAAGTTGCAATTAAATTTACTGCAGATTCGAATCTAATCAGATCTGTAATAAATTCAACGATTAAAGATAAAATAGAACAATAAAATTGCAGAACAGAATTAAACGAACAGAAAATAAAAAATTAGGATTACCACTGAATCTAATCAGACGGTCAATCGCTAATGAAAAGAAATGCAGAATACAAATAGTGTTCTACCGAATCTAATCGTGTAGACAACACTAATTGCTAAGAAATAGAAAATTGCATAAAATAAAAAGAAAAAATGAGTTTTATTATTGAAGAGAATAGAATAAGATATGTGATAGGATGGTGGCTACAATGCCATTACAAGGGTATATATAGGGTAGATAGCCAAACCCTAACCCTAATGATAAATGGGCCTGGTCATTACATCACTAATTAGTTTACAATGAGAAACATAAATGGGCCTTTGATAAATAAAGCAAATTTGGGCCTTTTCTCTTTTCCTCTTGTTTCCTTGACACTTCTTCTTTGATTTGTGATGTGCAAAGCCTTGTTATCAATCCTTTTGTTGTCCAACAACAACTAGATGTGATATCTTCATTTACAATTCTTCAAAATGCAAATACACAGCAAATTGAACTCTATTTCTCTACATTTCTGGTTGCATGCGGGCTGGGTTGGAATATCTGTAAAAGTAACAAAACAATACCCAAGTAATACTTATTTATATACAGAAGATAAGATATAAGAGCATAAAATAAACACATTTCTATGTCACTTACCAATGGGAAGCTGCTTCATCTACACAATGTAAGTAAACTACAAATTGGTATTGGTATCTTATAGTAAATCCATATATTATTTTCGTTCATCTCAGAATCTATTGACATTGGAAATGACTACTATTCTGCAAATTTATGTAGTGTATGAACTTTGCGACGTGGTTTCAGCTACACAAACAAAAGCGTCAACTATTATTGTTCTTTAGGTACAACACTTGCCTAAATCTTTTTGCATTCACTATATAACCATGTTGTTACCTTGTTATGAAGATATATGTTTGCTACAGTGAAAAATAAAAACAATCAATGACGATGAACTTAGGTATTGTTTGTCTGAACTTATTGGTTGTTCAAGAGCTTTCGCTTCACTGGTTTGAAAGCTTACGCTTCTTCCATCTTGCTACCTGGTAAGAAATTATTATTTTTTATGCTTGTAATGGCTCAAAAGGAAAAGTAAGAAGTATAAAGTCTCTTTCATGGAGTGTAAACCAATAATAAGTTCTATATGCACATATTTCCGACTTCCTGATACAATTAGGAGAACATAAGCAATCATGGTCAATAATAAGTTGTACGCAAGTGTATGATTATGCCTGACTTCCATCGTTTTCTTCTTCTATGGACGCAAGTGTACGAGTATTCCAGCTGTAGCATTGAACTGATATTTTCAGCATGGTGCATAGTTCACCTACCATATTTCTCAGGCTAAAGTATCGTTTATTAAACTTTAGATCTCTATAAGAAAAAAAAGAGTTGGCTTTGTTTCAATTATTTCACAAACTGCTCATAATTACATGTTTCTTTTACTGTTCATATGTTGGGTAATAGTTGGTGCCATCGAGTGCTAGGGGTAGAGTTGTTAAATGAGTTTTGGAACTGTTGTGGCAATCAAACATAAATCCCTCATTTTGTATAATTAGATAAAAGAAATTATTGTTATGCTAGAATTCATGTCTTGTTGATTCCCTGATCAATCTTGTTTAAATGGCACATAGCAGTTGGAAGAAATAAAACTAGAACTGAAGGATTTTCCATTAATGCTTTTAAGTTTATTACATGTAGGTATGTTATGTTTTAGTACAACTGGATGACGACTTGTAACTTCCAATTTCAAACCAACATTTAGTAATTAACATTGGCAGTTCAGCAAAATTGCATGCATAGTCTCCACATATTATACAGTACTAGTTATTATAGGCCAACAGCTTCATAAACATTTTGTCATGAGCTTTTATTTTGTCGTTTCATGAAATTAATTTATCTTATACATCGCCACTGTACTATTTCATTCAACCAAAATGCCTATATAAAAGCATGAAGGGATAAAGGAGGCTGACTATTATGCAGATGGTTGTATTTTCTGCAGTATTAATGTCCTAGTTGTTGGGAAATTACGCAGATTTCCTTATAATTATTTTTGTAGAGAAAAGAAATGAAATGTAGAATGATAAGAGACACACAAATTTGATAACGGAGTTCGGCCAATTATGCCTACGTCTCCGGGCTGCTGCAGATCTTTTATTTCAGAGAATATTACAAAGTGATTACACAAAACACTTTACACTCAACACTCGATCTCACTATTAATCTTGCTCTCCTTTTCTTCTTGTTGATTTTGAGATGAGATTGAGATGAGATTTATGAGGAGGAAGGATGTATATATAGAGAGGAGATGGTTGGTGGGGGGTTGGTGGCGCGGTTGGTGAGGCGGTAGGTGGCAGCCCATATTTAACACATGGGTGGCTAGGAGGGGCTGCTGTGAACATGCAGCATTCCAACAATCTCCCACTTGAAGACTGATTTCAATCCGTCTTCATACCTTGATCGATGCAACAGCCATTCTGCTCTTTTTACTCTAGCAGACCAACTGAAGTTGAACACAACTTCAGTTTATCGATAGTTACCGTCTTTGTCAACATATCTACTGGATTCTTGCTTCCTTCGATATTCTGTTGAAATCCTTTGACAACTAATCGAGTTTTGTATCTCTTGGAACCATCATTCTCCTCTTTCACCCGATACATCCATTTACTATGAAGTGCCTTCTTTCCTATGGGTAACTCAGCTAGTTCCCATGTCTGGTTGGAGATAAGAGACTTCATCTCATCTTCCATGACAAGCTCCCACTTGTTAGCATCTTCAGTCTGAGATGCTTCATCATAGCATTCAGGTTCCCCTGCATCAGTCAGCAACAAATAGTTCATGTATCTTTTGTTAGGTACATGAGGTCGAGCAGACCTTCTCAATACAGGATCTGGAGTAGGATGTTGTAGTGTGTCAGACTGGTCCACACTACTCAGATCAACGATTTCATCAGGCTGAGCACTTTCTATAGTCGGTTCTATGATGAGACTATCTGGAATATCGTTTGCATCTGCAAATACTGACTCACTCTTCTTTGAGTCGTTGACTTCTGTTTTGTGTCTGTCTTTGTACATTACTCTTTCGTTAAAGATCACATCTCGGCTACGAATCACCTTGTTTTCATCATCTCAAATGCGGTAACCAAACTCATTTTCGCCATAGCCGATGAGAGTGCATTTCTTGGATTTGGGATCAAGTTTATTCCTACCTTGATCACTAATATGCACATATGCTAAACAACCGAAAACTTTTAGATGTGATAGTTTTACCTCCTTACCACTCCATAACTCTTCTGGTATTTTGTGGTCTAATGGAACTGAAGGACCTCTGTTGATCAAATAAGCTGCTGTGTTGACTGCTTCTGCCCAGAACTGCTTTGGTAGACCTGACTGTATACGAATGCATCTGGCTCTTTCTGTCAACGTTCGATTCATACGCTCAGCTACACCATTGTGTTGAGGCGTACCCGGCACGGTTCTCTGCATTTTGATCCCGTGCTCACAACAGAACTGCTTGAATCTGGTGTCTTCATATTCACCTCCATTGTCAGTTCTAAGCTTTTTGATCTTTAGATTTGTCTCATTTTCAACCATAGCTTTCCATATCCTGAAAGCCTTGAACACTTCAGATTTATGCCTTAAAAAATAAACCCATACCTTTCGCGAGTGATCATCGATGAAAGTAACGAAGTAATGCTTTCCACCAATGGATGAGACAGTCGTTGGCCCCCAAACATCCGAATGAACAAGCTTCAACTTTTCCTTCCTTGGGGTTTTACCACTTATTTGAAAGCTGACTCTTTTCTGCTTTCCAAATATGCAATTTTCGCACATACCTATTTCCACTGACTGTAGACCTAGAAGTTTCCCCTTCGAGTGCATAATCTTCATTCCCTTTTCACTCATATGGCCTAGCCTCTGGTGCCATATGTTGGAATTTTCGTTGCTAGCTGCAACAGTGATCGAACATCGCGCTCCTGATGTCATGTAAAGAGTACCACTCTTCTTGCCTTGAGCAATCGTCATTGCACCCTTCGAAATTTTCCAGTCATCACCATGGAAAGTCGTAGTATAGCCTTCACTAGCTAATTGTCCTACGGAGATCAAATTCTTCCTCAAATCCGGTATGTGTCTGACATCCTTTAGCTCCCAAACCGACGCATTCAGCTTAATCTTCACAGCACCTTTACCAACGATATCACAAGGTTGATCGTCACCAAGATATACCTTTCCAAGGTTTCCAGAGGCGTACCTTTCGAAGAATTTTTTCTGCGAAGTGGCATGAAACGATGCTCCAGAGTCTAACACCCAAGACTCTTCCTTGCTCTCCAAAGAGCATATCAACACTTCATCTCCTCCTGAGGTAGAAGTAACATTTGCCTCTGCCTTCGCCTCCTGATCCTTTGGTGCACTTCTGCATTGGTTTTTGTAGTGCCCAGTCTTTCCACAATTCCAGCACTCAATGGTCTTTGAGCTGTTGGGATTTCTGGATTTAGATCTCCAGTCCTTCGACCTACCACGGTAGTTCGATTTGCTACGTCCATTTCCTTGTGTTGAATTTCTTCCTCTTGATTGTGTATGCAAAATTGAAAAATTTGACGACTCACCGGAATCTCTTCGTCGGATCTCTTCACTGAGAACCATATCACGAATATCATCAAATCTTAACTTACTGCTTCCCGACGAGCTACTCACTGCTGTGACAGTAGCATTCCTACTTTCTGGCAGGGAAGACAAAAGTATCAATGCACGTATTTCTTCGTCAAACTCAATTTCAATTGAGCTTAACTGAGTAGTAACTGTATTCAGTTCATTGAGATGTTGAGCTACCGATGCACCTTCTGTCATCCGCAAATTGAACAATCGCCTCATCAAATGAACTTTGTTAGAGGCCGATGGCTTCTCGTACATACTGGAGAGGGACGCCATAAGACCCGCCGTGGTCTTTTCTTTTGCTATGTTGAAAGCAACATTGCGAGATAACGTCAATCGAATAACTCCAAGAACTTGTCTATCAAGAAGAGCCCAATCTTCATCCTTCATATTATCTGGCTTCTTTTCTGAGAGAGGTTGATAAAGCCTTTTCTGATACAGATAATCTTCAATCTGCATTTTCCAAAAGCCAAAGTCGGCTCCATCAAACTTCTCGATTTTCACCTTTCCTTCATCTGCCGCCATCGCTCCCACTCGAATTTAATTTCTTTTCTAACAAATTATGGCTCTGATACCAGTTGTTGGGAAATTACGCAGATTTCCTTATGATTATATTTGTAGAGAAAAGAAATGAAATGTAGAATGATAAGAGACACACAAATTTGATAACGGATTTTGGCCAATTATGCCTACGTCTCCGGGCTGCTGCAGATCTTTTATTTCAGAGAATATTACAAAGTGACTACACAAAACACTTTACACTCAACACTCGAACTCACTATTAATCTTGCTCTCCTTTTCTTCTTGTTGATTTTGAGATGAGATTGAGATGAGATTTGTAACACCCCGAAAATTCTATAATTGTGAAAATTAACAAATTAAAGTATAATTAATTTGAAATCAAAGAACCAAGGGAAACGGGATACGCCATTGCGTTCGTCTCGGAAAAATACGCGAAATAGAGTCCGAGTTTTCGGAAAACGGAGTCCGTATGAAAACGATATGGCCTTCGGAAGTTTGAGAATTAAATTTAAAATTCTAACAGAATAAATCGAGTTTAAATTCGAAAATGGGGCCCAATGGGCCAGGGCGGATAAACACCCGCCTAGGCCACCCAGGTCGACTGGGCTGTCGACCTGGACTACCCATGTCGACAGGGTTGTCGACAGCCCTGTCGACAGGGGTGTCGACCTGGTCGAGCCCAGCCAACCTGGCTGGCCAGGTCTGTGTTTGGCCGATTTTCTGTGGTCTGCTTTGTCACTAGGGCTAGGTGGCAAGTTTTAATTGGTCTCTCTATCGAATGAATGGCTACGATCAATACAAGCAACATCAATGGTCCCAATCAGTTCCTAACCTCTATATAAACAACCCTAGACTAAACCCTAATCTATTCATTCAAAAATAAGAACATAGCCGCCATGTTGCTGAGGAACGACTAGGAGTAGCCACCAAATTGTAGAGAGGATTAGGAGGAAGATTCTAAAGCTTAAAGCAACCTAAACAAATCAATTCAACAAAGGAATTTGCGTCTTCAATCCCTAAACTAGAGAATTCATCACACCATTGTAAGTAGAGTATTACTTTGGTATGAATAAACGATTGTGTTGGTTTGTATGCTTGAATTGTGGCAATAAAGTAATTCATATTTGTGCGTTCTTATCAATTTGAAATATTATATACGTTTGGATATTTATGAATTGTGTTATTTATTATAAAGAACTACATGCGGTAGTTCTATGCAAGTATACGTTTGGAATATTTCGCAAATTATGTAATCCATGTTGAAGCTACATGTATGTAGTATGTATGTAGTTGATTTAAATTCATGCAAGTTTGGGGTTTTGCTTCTATGCCACCATGATGTATATTTTTGTGCATAAATCATTTTGTAAGTAATTGGAACAAGTTTGGTTATTATCCATATGAAATTATGTTGAGAATTTGGCATTATGTTTTAAGCCATGCTTTTGTACTAGAAAACCTATTTGCAAATTTATGAATATGGCTAGGCTATGAATGATATTTGGCATAATTGAAAACCATGATTAGGTCTATCTTGTTTACAAGAATTATATGATGACATATGTGGTACATGGCTAGGTTAGGTTCAAAAAGTCCCTTTTTGTAAGTTTACATGACTAAAGTAAGAATCATGATGTCATGTTAGAAATATTTATGCCATGGTTATGTGAACAAATTCAACTATACTTATGCCATGCTTATGTTTGACACTATGCCATGCTTATGCTAGAAATATTTATGCCATGCTTATGTTTGACATTATGCCATGCTTATGCTAGAAATATTTATGCCATGCTTATGTTTGACATTATGCATAAATAAGAATATAGGTTCATGTTGCAGTTAAACCTATGCAAGTTCACATGCTTTGATTCATGTCACCTATGTTACCACTATGCAAGTACACCAGTTTCTATTTTGTATTTCCAACGTCGTATTGCAAGTTCATGCGCTCACATTCCCCTCTTTGTGTATGTAATTACGCTTTAAGCCTCCCCTTTTCGCATGGCTAAATTGGACTTTAAAAGGCTAAGCCCAATATATATAAACGGACGTGTAAAACGGGGGAAAATAACGTTGGGTTAAAATTAATTAATGAATGAAAATATAAAATAGAAGGGCCCAAATTCAAGTATGGGTTGGGCCCATGGTTGGTGTAACCTTTACACCATTAACTTAATAATGGGCCGCAAATATTTACATATAAGAAATAAAGAGGAATGACAAAATATGTAAATGTAGAACATACGATGTGTTTAACCCGAGGTTGGATTGAGTTGTGATGTAAACCTGCTTGGAACAGCCCGGTTGTCCAGTAGTCACAACAATACCTATCCAATGTGGGAGGTTAAACATGGAGCCCAGCAAGGACCCGAGGTTAGACTGAGTTGTGGCGTAAGACTGCCCGGAACCAACCGGCAACATGCAGCCACAACAATACCTGTCTAATGCGAGAGGTCAGGGCCTTAATAAGACAATTAAGGCTGAGTCAGGATTGTTAGGATTAAGTAAACTAAAGACTTAATCAAAATGGAACATGCTAAACTAAACGGACTGGTGGGGGTTAGGTTAGAAAACACTTAACCAACTTAGCATGTTGGCTAGAGATAGAAAACCTAGTAACGGGGGACCCTTTTCAACAGTAACCCTAAAAGGTGTATCAGGATACCCTGAAACTAGGCAGGGTGGGGCACGATTACTGGGCTGATTGTAAGAGGTCAAAGCGACGGCGGTGGTGTAGCAGTGTAGGTTCTAACGGAGTGCGGGCGTGCACACACTCCGGTGCAGAAAAATAAGGCACTGGACACCAGTAGCATACCTGTGCACTCTAAGGTTGTGTCGGGTTGCCACTATGGGACTTGATACACCCCATGGTGGGACCAGCATAGGTAACTACAGACATCGGGGGCCGTAGGACACATGTAACTATGCGAGTAGGAGCCGATCATCATTGAATGGATCACATCACCCTGATTATGGGGTGCAAATTGGAAACTAGTTTATATGGGTTCAGAGATTAATATGGGGGTACGATAGTATATTCGACCCTAGACAACTTAACCAAGTTCATAGTGCTTGCCCACTTCTTGTTTATACTTATCATACCCAGTTCTTTATTCATAGACAAAATAGTACTAGACTTACTCAGGCTTTATGTCTGACTCTATTTTTCTTTCGTCTTCTTTCTTCCGTCCCCCCCCCCCCCCCCAGGTCCTCAGGGAGGGAACACAGCAGCTTGATCAGCCTTGACATCCAGCTTGAAGTAGAGAAATGTATTGCTTGGACTTTCCTGTTTTGAACTATGGCTTTGGACAATCCACTATGGGGCTTTTGCAGTTTATCTATGTTTTATTTATGCTTCTTTAAATAATGTACTCAAGACAGATTATGAAAGTGTTATGTTATGTTTTTGGAAAGGATGTTGTTGTAACACGTATTTGACTTTGTGAAATAAAGTTTGTTGTTCTTCCGCTGTTTACAAATATGTGTTCTTATATCTGTCTTGTATATCTGTGATTTGTACTTATAAACCTTCACCAAAATTAGGGCATTCCCTTTGAGAGTGACCCTAACGGAGGTGGGGTGTTTCACTTGGTATCAGAGCATAGGTTTACCAGATAAGATAAAAAGTTTTGAAAAATTATTTTCAAAAAGGAAATTTAAAGAAGCATTTTTAAAAGAAAAATATTATTTTATTTTAAAAAGGCAAAGTCCACCCCCCCCAAAGCCATAGGAACTATCTCTTATCCTTCGTTTTGAATCTATCCTTTTTGTTTCAGCATGTCCCAAGAACTTAACTTGCCGGAAGGGGTACCAATACCTGGTTGTTTTAGACGGTTCTTAGAAGCAAGGGCCACTCAGCCAGGTCCTACCATTCCTCCTCCCCCAGCTGAAGGAAATCATCCAGCCGCAGCGGCACCTTTTCCTCCACCTCCTCCTCGGGGAAACACTTTTGCTAAGATATGTAAAGATTTTAAAGCTATGGGAGGAAGGGATTTCCATGGAACTGAGTCCTTCGTGGCAGCTAGGAATTGGCTGAAAGAAACTGAGGACCTATTCATCATCTTTGAGGTAGAGGATAGACAAAAAGTACAACTAGCAGTATGGCTATTGAAGGGCGAGGCTTCCTACTGGTGGGAAGTCACTAATGCTGAAAGACTAGTGGAGACATGGGAGGACTTTAGGGTAAGATTTGAGACTAAATTTCTCTCAGATGCGGAAAGAAGTTTGCAGTTGGAAAAATTCTTATTTCTTAAGCAAGGGGACAAGACAGTCAGAGAGTATGTGAATCAGTTTGATGAGCTGGCTAGGTTTGGGCTTGACCTAGTCAACACCCCGCACAAGAAGGCTCTCCGTTTCGTCAAAGGGTTGAATGAGCCATTACACAGTTTGGCCATGACCCATATACCCATGGGAGCCACGTATGAAAGATTGGTGCAAATGGCATTGCTGAATGAAGAGGATAAGAGCAAGAAGGGGACGAAGGCAGAAAGCTCTCAAGGGAAGAAAGAGGGTTTGCAGCCCAAGAAGACAGACTTTAAGAAGGGCGGGAAATGTAACAAAGAGAAGAGGAAGTGCAATTTCTGTGGCAAAGTGGGGCACTTAGTAAAGGACTGCCGGAAAAAGAAGGCCAAGGAGAATGGTGGGTGCTTTTCTTGCGGTGAGACAGGCCATAGAGCTAAGGACTGCCCAAAGAAACGAGGACAGGGGCAGAGGGCTGGATCCTCCCCAGGGGCACAGGTCCATGTGCTAGAAGCGCCACCTCTGCAGCAGCGAGGTATAAATACTTCTGTAGAAAGTGTAGTTTATCTTTATGATCACCCCGTTCGCACTTTATTTGATTCTGGCGCATCACACTCCTTTATCTCGTCTGCTTTAGTAGAATCTCTGCACCTAAAAACTAGTATGGTAGAGGACCCCTTAATTGTTTCAAACCCAATTGGGGGCCCAGCTCATTTGTCTATGATCTGTGTGGGATTGAAAATTTCTATTCTAAGTGTAGAATTTCAATGTAGTGCCTTTGTTTTGGGCTTTTCGGGTTATGGTTTGATTTTGGGTATGGATTGGCTATCCAGTAATGGGGCCATCCTTGATTGTGAGAAAAGGGTTGTTAGGCTCCTAACCCAACTCGGTAATACTTTGGAAATTTCTTGTAATCCCTCGTATGCGGTTATGCTTAGTTATCTTGAATCGCTAGATGCCTCTGTTGAAAATTTGAAATCAGTTAGAGTGGTCCGGGAATACCCGGATGTCTTCGAAGAGGTGAAGGGCTTGCCTCCGAAGCGGGAAATAGACTTCTGCATATATCTTGTAGATAATGCAAAGCCCGTTGCGTTGCCCGTTAGACATATGGCTCCACGAGAAAGGAAAGAGCTCAGTAAACAGATTAAAGAGCTTCTAGAAAAGGGGTTCATTAGGAGAAGCATTTCAGAATGGGGCGCTCCGGTGGTGTTCGCTACGAAGGCGGATGGTTCACTCCGTCTATGTGTTGACTATAGGGAGCTCAACAAGCTAACGAAAAAGAATAGGCACCCTCTCCCTAGAATTGACGATTTATTTGACCAGCTTGTAGGGGCGTCTGTTTTCTCCCAACTCGATTTAGCAACCGGTTTTCATCAGCTAAGGGTGGTTGAAGATAGCATCGATAAAACGGCGTTCAGAACCCCAGACGGCTTCTTTGAATGGCTTGTCATGCCTTTCGGCTTGACAAATGCACCTGCGTACTTCGTGGACCTAATGAGTAGGGTATTTAGAGATTTCCTCAACAAATTCGTCGTGGTCTTCGTAGATGATATCCTTATCTTCTCAAAGAGTGAAGAGGAACATGCTCAGCACTTAAGGGCAATCATGGAAACTTTGCGAGTCCATCAACTAAAAGCCAAATTCTCCAAATGCCACTTTTGGAGAGAAGAGGTGAGGTTCCTTGGGCACATAGTATCCAAACAAGGGTTAGCAGTGGACCCTGCTAAGGTAGTGGCGGTACAGGACTGGAAGACACCAAGGAATGCAACTGAGGTCCGAAGCTTTCTAGGACTAGCAGGTTTCTATCGAAAATTCATAAGGGATTTTGCGAAAATCTCAACTCCGCTCACGAAATTGACTAAGAAGAATCTAGTGTTTAATTGGGATTTGGATTGCGAGTTTGCTTTCCAACGACTGAAAAGGGCTCTCACAACAGCCCCAGTTTTGACGCTGCCAGATGGGAGCAAGATGTTCACTGTTTATACGGATGCATGTGGGACAGGGCTAGGCGCCGTCTTAATGCAAGAAGGAAGGGTAGTAGCTTATGGCGGGAGGCAGTTGAAAGTGCACGAAAAGAACTACCCAACCCACGATCTTGAGTTAGCCGCCATCGTCTTTGCACTCAAGTCTTGGCGACACTATCTCCTAGGTGAGAAGTTCGAACTTTACACTGACCATAAATCGTTGAAATATCTTTTCTCGTAGAAGGATCTTAACTTGAGGCAACAAAGGTGGATGGAGTTTCTTGCCTCGTACGATTTCGAAATCTCCTACACTCCGGGCAAAGGCAACGTAGTAGCAGACGCGTTGAGCCGAAAGAAATTGACCCTAAGCCCGTTGTTTGTTGAAAGACAAAGCCTAGAGTTTATAGCCAGCTTCGACTTTAGGCCTTCCTCCGATTTCGTACCGGGCCTGCTAGCATCTCTCGAAGTGCGCCCAACTTTAGTGGATTCAGTAGGGACAGCACAACGCGAAGACCCTCAGCTTGTGGAAATGATTGATAGGCTAATTAGGGGTGAGACTTCAAGTCACCTCAACAGATACTCCATCGACGATAAGGGGTTGCTGAGGCGAGACGGAAGACTATGCGTCCCACAAACGAAAGATTTAATAAAGAAGGTTCTCGAGGAAGCACATCACTCCAAGATGACGATACACCCAGGCGGAGATAAAATGTACAAAGATATAAAAAGGACTTTCTTCTGGAACGGCATGAAAAAGGACGTGGCAGAGTTCGTTTCTAAGTGTATGGTGTGCCAACAGGTAAAGGCGGAACAGAAAAAGCCTGGCGGACTACTACATCCTCTGGAGGTCCCGCAGTGGAAGTGGGATAGCATCTCAATGGACTTCATCGATGGGCTGCCTAGGTCTAGGAGAGGCAACACTAGCATTTGGGTAATAGTGGATAGGCTTACTAAAAGCGCCCACTTTTTACCTGTCAAAAGTAAGAGAACTGCCTCATCCCTAGCATCACTTTACCTCAAGGAAATCGTTCGACTCCATGGAATACCATCTAGCATTGTTAGTGACCGAGACCCCATCTTCACCAGTGAGTTTTGGCGGAGTCTGCAAGAAGCAGTAGGAACGCAGTTATGCTTGAGCACAGCCTATCATCCCCAAACCGACGGCCAAACAGAGAGAGTGAACAGAGTTTTGGAAGACCTCTTAAGGCTATGCGTCCTTGACTTCGGAGGGACATGGAAGACCACCTTCCTTTGGTGGAATTTGCCTACAACAACAGCTATCAAGCAACCATCGGAATGGCGCCCTTCGAAGCTTTATATGGAAGACCGTGCCGATCGCCCACTTGTTGGTGGGAGTCCACGGATAAGCTCATACTTGGACCAGATATGATCCGAGAGACCTCAGAGAAAGTAGACTTAATACGAAGAAGGATGAAGACGGCCCAAGACAGACAAAAGTCCTACGCCGACAAGAGGAGGACCGACCTTGAATTCGAGGTTGGAGACAGAGTTTTTCTCAAGGTATCACCGCTAAGAAACGTTGTTCGTTTTGGAACCACAGGAAAGCTAGCACCAAGGTTCGTAGGGCCATTCCCTATTATCGAGAAAATTGGGAAAATGGCCTATAGATTAGAGCTACCCGAGAAGTTGGCTGGAGTCCACAACGTTTTTCACGTTTCACACCTCCGAAATTGTCTACATGAGTCTGCTGAAGTGGTAGAGCCAAATATACTCGAAGAGGCCGAAGTGGAACGCGAAGCAACCATAAGAAAAGTTCCAACCCGCATATTAGGAACGGAAGTGAAGAAGCTACGCAACCGTGAAGTCAAGCTCGTCAAAGTTCAGTGGAGCGACGCCGAGGGAGACGCGACTTGGGACACTGAAGCTAGAATACGTACTGCCTACCCTTTTCTGTTCGAGGGTACATCCTTGATCTTTCTTTTTCCTTAAGTTGCGCTTTTATCTATCTTTTTAGGTATATTTCCTCGACCGTATCTTTTAGGTAGAAACCCTTTGGATGGAAACATGTAGTTGAAACATGTTATGGATGATGGTTGCAAGTGGTTGCAAGTGATTGCTCGTGGTTGCATATACACACACAATCTAGGTTTTAGATCGGCTCAGTCACTTCATATTGCATATGCATATATGTTTGTATTCGTATATGGTTGAACTTTAATGTGTTGTCATGTGGATGCTGCATTTGTATTGAATGATTGAGCACTCATGTAGAATCATGAATAGGAAAATTTGCATACATAATGGATTCATGGCACTTACATAATTCGCATTAAGGAGGTCAACTGAATCAGTAGACCGCCTGATTTTGCATTAGATAAGTACATGTACACACACATACTTCGCATATGATCATGAAGCATTAGAAGTCTTTTAAGGACAATGGATGCTCGTGTTTGATGGATGTGTAGATGGATGATTGGATGTTAGGATATACATTCCTCCTAACTTGAAGATTTCGGGGACGAAATCCTTTTAAGTGGGGGAGAATGTAACACCCCGAAAATTCTATAACTGTGAAAATTAACAAATTAAAGTATAATTAATTTGAAATCAAAGAACCAAGGGAAACGGGATACGCCATTGCGTTCATCTCGGAAAAATACGCGAAATAGAGTCCGAGTTTTCGGAAAACGGAGTCCGTATGAAAACGATATGGCCTTCGGAAGTTTGAGAATTAAATTTAAAATTCTAACAGAATAAATCGGGTTTAAATTCGAAAATGGGGCCCAATGGGCCAGGGCGGATAAACACCCGCTAGGCCACCCAGGTCGACTGGGCTGTCGACCTGGACTACCCATGTCGACAGGGGTGTCGACCTGGTCGAGCCCAACCAACCTGGCTGGCCAGGTCTGTGTTTGGCCGATTTTCTGTGGTCTGCTTTGTCACTAGGGCTAGGTGGCAAGTTTTAATTGGTCTCTCTATCGAATGAATGGCTACGATCAATACAAGCAACATCAATGGTCCTAATCAGTTCCTAACCTCTATATAAACAACCCTAGACTAAACCCTAATCTATTCATTCAAAAATAAGAACATAGCCGCCATGTTGTTGAGGAACGACTAGGAGTAGCCACCAAATTGGAGAGAGGATTAGGAGGAAGATTCTAAAGCTTAAAGCAACCTAAACAAATCAATTCAACAAAGGAATTTGCGTCTTCAATCCCTAAACTAGAGAATTCATCACACCATTGTAAGTAGAGTATTACTTTGGTATGAATAAACGATTGTGTTGGTTTGTATGCTTGAATTGTGGCAATAAAGTAATTCATATTTGTGCGTTCTTATCAATTTGAAATATTATATACGTTTGGATATTTATGAATTGTGTTATTTATTATAAAGAACTACATGCGGTAGTTCTATGCAAGTATACGTTTGGAATATTTCGCAAATTATGTAATCCATGTTGAAGCTACATGTATGTAGTATGTATGTAGTTGATTTAAATTCATGCAAGTTTGGGGTTTTGCTTCTATGCCACCATGATGTATATTTTTGTGCATAAATCATTTTGTAAGTAATTGGAACAAGTTTGGTTATTATCCATATGAAATTATGTTGAGAATTTGGCATTATGTTTTAAGCCATGCTTTTGTACTAGAAAACCTATTTGCAAATTTATGAATATGGCTAGGCTATGAATGATATTTGGCATAATTGAAAACCATGATTAGGTCTATCTTGTTTACAAGAATTATATGATGACATATGTGGTACATGGCTAGGTTAGGTTCAAAAGGTCCCTTTTTGTAAGTTTACATGACTAAAGTAAGAATCATGATGTCATGTTAGAAATATTTATGCCATGGTTATGTGAACAAATTCAACTATACTTATGCCATGCTTATGTTTGACACTATGCCATGCTTATGCTAGAAATATTTATGCCATGCTTATGTTTGACATTATGCCATGCTTATACGAGAAATATTTATGCCATGCTTATGTTTGACATTATGCATAAATAAGAATATAGGTTCATGCTGCAGTTAAACCTATGCAAGTTCACATGCTTTGATTCATGTCACCTATGTTACCACTATGCAAGTACACCAGTTTCTATTTTGTATTTCCAACGTCGTATTGCAAGTTCATGCGCTCACATTCCCCTCTTTGTGTATGTAATTACGCTTTAAGCCTCCCCTTTTCGCATGGCTAAATTGGGCTTTAAAAGGCTAAGCCCAATATATATAAACGGACGTGTAAAACGGGGGAAAATAACGTTGGGTTAAAATTAATTAATGAATGAAAATATAAAATAGAAGGGCCCAAATTCAAGTATGGGTTGGGCCCATGGTTGGTGTAACCTTTACACCATTAACTTAATAATGGGCCGCAAATATTTACATATAAGAAATAAAGAGGAATGACAAAATATGTAAATGTAGAACATACGATGTGTTTAACCCGAGGTTGGATTGAGTTGTGATGTAAACCTGCCCGGAACCGCCCGGCTGTCCAGTAGTCACAACAATACCTATCCAATGTGGGAGGTTAAACATGGAGCCCAGCAAGGACCCGAGGTTAGACTGAGTTGTGGCGTAAGACTGCCCGGAACCAACCGGCAACATGCAGCCACAACAATACCTGTCTAATGTGAGAGGTCAGGGCCTTAATAAGACAATTAAGGCTGAGTCAGGATTGTTAGGATTAAGTAAACTAAAGACTTAATCAAAATGGAACATGCTAAACTAAACGGACTGGTGGGGGTTAGGTTAGAAAACACTTAACCAACTTAGCATGTTGGCTAGAGATAGAAAACCTAGTAACGGGGGACCCTTTTCAGCAGTAACCCTAAAAGGTGTATCAGGATACCCTGAAACTAGGCAGGGTGGGGCACGATTACTGGGCTGATTGTAAGAGGTCAAAGCGACGGCGGTGGTGTAGCAGTGTAGGTTCTAACGGAGTGCGGGCGTGCACACACTCCGGTGCAGAAAAATAAGGCACTGGACACCAGTAGCATACCTGTGCACTCTAAGGTTGTGTCGGGTTGCCACTATGGGACTTGATACACCCCATGGTGGGACCAGCATAGGTAACTACAGACATCGGGGGCCGTAAGACACATGTAACTATGCGAGTAGGAGCCGATCATCATTGAATGGATCACATCACCCTGATTATGGGGTGCAAATTGGAAACTAGTTTATATGGGTTCAGAGATTAATATGGGGTACGATAGTATATTCGACCCTAGACAACTTAACCAAGTTCATAGTGCTTGCCCACTTCTTGTTTATACTTATCATACCCAGTTCTTTATTCATAGACAAAATAGTACTAGACTTACTCAGGCTTTATGTCTGACTCTATTTTTCTTTCGTCTTCTTTCTTCCGTTCCCCCCCCCCCCCAGGTCCTCAGGGAGGGAACACAGCAGCTTGATCAGCCTTGACATCCAGCTTGAAGTAGAGAAATGTATTGCTTGGACTTTCCTGTTTTGAACTATGGCTTTGGACAATCCACTATGGGGCTTTTGCAGTTTATCTATGTTTTATTTATGCTTCTTTAAATAATGTACTCAAGACAGATTATGAAAGTGTTATGTTATGTTTTTGGAAAGGATGTTGTTGTAACACGTATTTGACTTTGTGAAATAAAGTTTGTTGTTCTTCCGCTGTTTACAAATATGTGTTCTTATATCTGTCTTGTATATCTGTGATTTGTACTTATAAACCTCCACCAAAATTAGGGCATTCCCTTTGAGAGTGGCCCTAACGGAGGCGGGGTGTTTCACGATTTATGAGGAGGAAGGATATATATATATATATAGAGGAGATGGTTGGTGGGGGGTTGGTGGCGCGGTTGGTGAGGCGGTAGGTGGCAGCCCATATTTAACACATGGGTGGCTAGGAGGGGCTGCTGTGAACATGCAGCATTCCAACACTAGTTGGATGTTGTATTTTCTACATTGATTTCAAATGGATCATAATAAATTTAAAACTCATTTATGTATTTGATCTATACAAATTTCATTATAGGTTTTGATACAAATACATATTTGTATGCTAGCAGAGCTTTGCCTATACAGGCCATCTTTTTATGTGTAACTTCAGATTTTACTGCAGCGCACCACCGTATTTCAGTTCAATTCAATCCAAGTTTTCTCTACATTTATTACACTCTGACATGCACATCTTTGTTTATTCTCAAATAATGGAGGTAGACAAGTCACATCCCTTGTGGATAATCGCATGCCTAAAAAGAACTTGGTAAGTACCACCATATTAGTGTTTATAACCACTAATTAGTGTAGTGGATAATTTATTACTGGGTATGATTAAAAGTGAACTCTTTTCTTTATTTCAGAGCCCGGATTCATGGTCAAGGTCAAGCTATTTTTGCAATTCAAGCTTATTTGGTTAAAGGCTACTTTTACCTTCCCGTACAAGTCTTGCTGCAAGTTTTTTCAAAAGAGAAACAAGTAAAGTTGAAATTAATTTACTTGCTGCTTTTGTTCTACTTATCATTATATAAATCTCCCCAGTTTCATATATTTTCCATTGTAGACGTGCCAGATTTAACACAGTTTTGCCCAGTGAATTCAAGTATAGTTTGGTAGAAATTAGAAGCGGTGCCTACATTCCAAGTGCTGTGGGCATGCTAAAATAATGCTTGATAATTTAGTAATTCTGCACGTATTTATATTGTTCCTTGAACCAAAAAATAAATATAATGAAAAATAGATAAATAATCCAACATCATCAGCTGGTTCTCCAACTTTCTGAATTATCTAACATGCTGTATTTTTTGTAGCCTTTATGAATTATCTGACCTGCTACTCTTTGGGTCCTAAAGATATTCATAATTTTTTGAGCCGGATTAGATGGAACAAGTTCAACCCTCTTTGAAACTCACTTGTACTTGGAGTAAAAAATGGGAAGATGTATCTCGGCATGGTATATTCACTAAAGAATACATGATCTTGAATGTTTCCCTAAAGTTTGTAAAAAAATATTGTATGTACATCACATATTCAGGTAACCATGATTGACACTCATTTCGATGATAATCACGTGGCTGCTTGTTTCGGAAACCAACTCGCTAGACCGATTCTTCGCTCTGAATGGCGCAAGGAACTTACCTATGAAGAGGTTGTGAAGCTTCTGGAGAAATGCTTGCTTGTCCTTTTGTATCATGACATATTAGCAATTAACAAGTTTCAAGTATAACTCTGGGAAATATCTTTTTTTCCCTTGTTTATACCATATTCTGAATAAAATAGGTCTTTTGTGGAAGTTATCTCAGTTTATCTATATTATCCCTTGATGTGCTTGTACTGATGCTGAAAATGAAAAAGAAGTGGAAATAATTTGAAAAGGGGGAAAAATTATATAGCAAGGGTGGATAAAATGGAGGAATGCAGATATAAAAGATTTGTCATTTGCATAATCGCCTAACTTTTAATTTAGATTAGGTGATTAACAAAAAATGTTGAGGTTTTCATATATTTTTTCAATGTAGATATTAGCCTAACTTTTAAGCTTTTCCATCGATGATGATATGCAAATCAGGTCATGATTTTTGGGTAAGTTGCACATTGTCTGAGATATTTGATGATTACCTAAAACAATATGAAAACGTGATCGTCATTCTTGATACACTTGCGTCCATAGAAGTAGAAAACGATGGAAGTCAGGCATAATCATACACTTGCATACAACTTATTGTTGACCATGATTGCTTATGTTCTCCTAATTGTATCAGGAAGTCATAAATATGAGCATATAATATATAACCTTATTATTGACCATGATTGGTTATGTTATTTTGTATACTTTTTATTGTAGTAAACCTTGCATGCTATGTAGTTCCTTTTTCCTGTTACAGAGGATTAGAGTTGCAGTCCTGCTATGATGTGTAGATCTTTAGATTCCAGTAAAATTCTTCTCGATTCAAATTTCAATGCAAAGGTGCTTTGGCAGTATTTCTGGAAAAATTATACATTGCTATTATTAACTCATGTCGCATTAATGAGCAACTTTTTTCATCCATATAGATTTCTAGTTTTGGCCATGCTCTCACAAATGCAGGCTCAAATGAACACATAACAAATCTTTCTGAATTTGAAGGATACATGGCCCCTGAATATGTCTTAAATGGTACGTGAATTCTAAATTGAACTTCAGAGTATATATTTACTACATTGGACATCTGTTTCTATGTCACTATTTTTATTGAGTATATATTACTATGATATGCTCATCTAGACGTAAAGAAGATAAATAGCTGAAGCTTGGACTTCAATAAAGACAATAGAATCAATGAAAATGATTCAGAGGTGAAGAGAGATGGCATGAAGCCAGATTTGACACAAACTTTAATGTTAATTTAATCAATTCATATCAGATCCAACTTCAAAATATGCTGAAATAATCGAAATGATTGCATGTCCTTTTTAGTCTAGTATAAAATATTTAAATGTTATTTTTATCCGTAATGTTTGTATTGATTTTGTCTCATAGGTTTCACAAATATGTATAGGAATAGTTTTACTTCATGTGTAGTAATAACTGATATTCATATAACTGCTTCCATACAGGCAAGCCATTCACAAAAATGTCACTGACTCATAGTTTTGTTTTGTTATTCAAACATGTCAAATAACATTATACAGAAACAGGTGCTGCTAATATTTCCATCACAAAGAAATTGGAGCATCAAGATATACTTTGAACATGAAACGGTAATTACCAAATTTATCAAGCTTATTTGATGGGTTTGATCAATTAGTTTTGATAGATAAAATGTCCTCATGCCTGCTGTGAAAGAGGAAAGAAAATAAGAAAGAAAAGAAGCAAGAAGAGCTAAGAGAGAGTCGTACAAAACGAAGGACAAACCACAAAATGCTTGGAATTTTGCTGCAGTTTATGGAACTTCTTCTGTTCATCTTGCCTGGGGTCTGAAAAATTATATTTTTGGTTGAAATCTGTAATACTTTGAGTGTATACCATTCTATGTAACTTAACATTAATACTATTAAGCTATTATAAAAATAATGCCATGTTTTTCCATAGTTCACCGGTTGAGGTAGCAGTAATTTTGTCAGCAGTTGAATTAACTTTTCATAATAACTTTCAAGCTAAAACATAATTTTTACTGTGTTATATCAAAATTATTATGAAAAATATGTTAAATTAAAGTGTATAACATAATTAACATATTAAAACAACTGCTAACCAAATTCTCTCTTTGAGTGCCATCTCAATTCATAATATAGCTTGATGTTATGTACGTTTAATTTCATCACAACTTGGTATACTTGTCTTTTGGAATTCTGGTTTTGCTAGCAGGATTGATGCTGAACTCTGAAAGCAGTACCTCCCTTATTGCTATGTGGTATAAAAACCATGACTTCTCTTATTTGTTTTCTTAAATTCTTTGTAGACTGTTAAAGTAATACAAGGACTTCAAACCAATGTGTAACAGGTTTAATACCGAGTCGATTACATATACGATGATATATGGATTCGGTGCAGCTGCGAGTTATCCAACAGCTTAACTTCTTTCAAAATGTAAAATTATATATCGATATTGTTATCTTGGTTCTTTATTTATTTGTTAAATAACAGGACTCAAGTATCAATTGAGATTGGTGCTGCAAATATCAAGAATTCAACCAATGCGCTATTTGTGACATTCAGACCATCTTGTTTTCTCGCTGTGACAGCCAACTTACATTTTCATTTGGTCATAGAATTTGGGCTGTCATTTACTAACTATATTGAAATTGTTCTACAATTTTCTTATATGACACCTTTGCTCGCTACGTCTAAACTATCGGATTCTGCTAAAGGAGTTCTGTCTGGTAACTGTATTTATGTTTTATGTTTTAACTACGTAAACTTTAGGATTAATTACTACATTTGTATCATTTTGATTTCAAATATGTTTAGGGGTGGCCAGCGGTCATGGTTGGTAGCACTTGGCAGCTTGGACTAAGCTTATCACCTTTTACATGATTGGCATTAGCTCTTCTATTTGGGTACAAGTTTACTATTTTGAATATATATTTTTCCTTATAAAATGGTGCACTGCTTGTGATATATCATTACAAACGTGGGAGTTACTTCTTATTTTGGACTTATATCGAATAATAATTCAATTCAGTCAAATATAAGCATTAAATTTAGAGTTTTGGTTTCATCTTAGCTTTCATTAAGATAAATATCATCATTTTTTAGTTGTAAATGTAAAATGTTCCGTTTTGATGTTCATTTGCATTGATTGTGTAAACAAGTTACTAAATTTTACATTGTCTAATATTCTAGCAATGCATGATTTGTTTTATTTTTTGCAGATATGAATTTCAATATGACAATATGATGAATCAAGATAAATAGAAAGTGTTTAGGAGCAATCTTGGTTATCATTTTTTATTATTGTTATATTGTCAACCTTGTTCTTATTATGTAGTTTGGACTTCTTGTGGTATATTTGTATATTTTTGTTTCTTTAAAGATATGTTTTATCGTTATTTTATAGTAATTTGTTTATGGTGAATTTGCTTATGAGTTTCTAATTTGAAGAATGATTGTATCTATTTATATTTCGAAGAAATCAATTACACATTCTAAAACAATTTTCACATCACAATCGTGCTGTGATGAATAATTAGTTTGAAACATATAATAAGTATTTCTGATTGTCAATTTGAAATGTCTATTACGTGTTGCTAGTTGTCATCTTGAAACACTCATTAAGTGTTGCGGTTTATCAATTTGAAACACTCAATAAGTGTTGCGGTTTATCAATTTGAAACACTCATTAAGTGTTGTGGTTTATCTATTTGAAACACTAAATAAGTGTTGCGGTTTATCTATTTGAAACACTTAGTGTTTCAATCTGCTAATCTGAAACATCTGCTAAGTGTTTCAATTTATCAATCTGGAACATAATATATGTGTTTCAAAAATCTGCAACATACTAATCTGCAACATCGAAAAAGTATTTCTAAAATTTTTAGCAACATTTTATTACCGTTTCAAATTGGCCATTTTGGTGTTGTGGGGGTTACATGAACCTGACAAGTTAAGTAGGGGTTAAGTAAACATGTATGAATCAGTGGGAGGTTTATGTAAATCTTGGGGTGGTGCGTAATATATATATATATATATATATATATATATATATATATATATAGGCCCACAAACTTAACCTGCTGGGGTTATGCAATTTTGTTACTTTGGTATGGAATAACCTGTGGAAAATCTAGTAGTGAGGAAGCAAGCCTAGGTGGAAGCTTGTATCATCCTGTGTGTGGGACCCGTTTTAGACAGTAACCCATATAGGTATCTAACGAGTACTCCGAACTAGGTCGGAGTTGGGGCACGCTTACTAGGCTGATTGTAAAAGATCCAAAACGAAGTGGCGGTGTGGGCGGTGCATTCCGACGAGGTCATGTACATGCATGGGTCCGGACAAGGGAGGTTAAGACACCGTTACACCTACAATATGGTTTGTGCACATCTTGTTAACGACGGGTTGCCACTTGAGAAAGTGATACATCCTACTGTGGGTCCAGCACATGGTATCTACGAAGCTAGGGAGCCAATCGATTGGGGTAGTAATTAGGGTACATCTAGACTCCGGTATGTTTCATAGCTCGTTTTTATCCTTAGGGGTAACTCCGGTATGTTCAGTTGGGCTGCTTGTTATTGTATGGGGTAAAACCTCTCTCTAGAAGTACGCCTAAGTCTATCATCTTATACTTGTTGGGGATCATCTTGTTCATATGACACTAGTATTAGTGCAGAGAAAAAGAAAGTAATAAAGAAGCACAATATATTCTATCATGCTTATCTTGTTTACCTTGTCATACCTGTCTTGTATGCTATATCCCTTTTATCCAGTTTACATGCCTATTATGATGCTTTTACTTATATATGTGTTAGAAGTAACTAGACTCGCTAGACTTTATGTCTGACCTGTTTTTTTTTCCTCTTCTTTCTCTTCTGTTTCTCCCCCATGGTTCTCAGGGTGGGAATACTCAAGCTTGATCAGGATTCTTCTTTCATCTTGCTTAGAGCTGCTTAGATGTACTACTTGATTTCATTTCTTTCTACTATGGCTATGTTTTGGGGATTATGCTTCTTTTATTACTGTACTCTAATGATTTTAGTACAAGACAGAAATTTTAAGTTGATGTATTGGGTTTATGCATTTCAGACTTATGATGTAACTATGTTTTGAACCATGATGTTTTCTTCCTAATAAATTTTTTAAATTCAACTGCTATTTTATATCTGTTTTGTAATGTTTCTGTTTCTGTTTACCTATAATGCTTCACGAAACTTAATGCGTTCTCTTAATAAGTGACATTAATGGACGTGGGGTGTCACAACTTTACTCCGTCTTCGATTATCTTCATATCATCTGATTTGCAATGCTACTGCCATTATGGAGCGGCTCTCGAATAATAATCCAACCGATCTCTCCATACTGACAACGATATTGGAAAATACTTCGATAGTCGGTTATTTAACTATCGAAGAGATATAAACATTCATCCAAAGCATCAAACAACCACTGGGCCCCTTAAATAATATTCCATTAATCAAATCACTTCTCCATTTCTTTATCAATATTTGTTAGCCCAATATTTTCAATAATCATCTTGGCCTCTTACGCTATTTGGAAAACATTTCTAAATCACCTTCTTTTATTTTCTATACTTAGAAAATATATTCTATTTATAATTGGAAAACATTCCAATTACTTATCTCTTTCCCGAACTCATTTATTTCTATACTTAGGAGATATTTATTATGTATCCATTATTCCACCTACTTGCGTTAAAATGAATGTTGTGTAAAACATCGTTACAACAACCCAAAATATTGCATTCAATTAAATCTCTTTAAACATTGATCTTCGAGAATGAATCTTCTTGTTTATTATTTGATAATGAAATCAGTCAAGTTGGAGTATAATTACCTCTCAGACCTTGACTGAAAACATCGTTAACTTCAAAACAGACAAGACCACTTACCTTGAATAATCAAGATCATATAAAATCAATTATCCATTTTTAAATGTATATATGTTTCTCTATCCATTCTTACTAGATTTGAATTTATCGATTTATTTATTTATTTATAATATTCTACTTTAAGTTCGTTTTGTTATCGAATTCTATATATATATATCGATATATTGAATTCTAACTATCAATTTTTCTTAAAAATATTCTAACTCCTTAAATTTTTGGAAAATTTCGCTAGCACCTCCATTGTACCGGTCAATAGTTCAAACCTCAACTCGCCTCTCTAGGCCCTTTCCATTTAAAAGAAAATCAAAAAGCCAAGTGGCTTGCCTATTCGGCGCATAAAATCTCATATGGAATTTAAACGTGTACCTTTTCGTCGGGCACTTAAATTAAAATCTTCATACACTTCATTCCATACGTGTCTGACCCATATATATACACTATCAATTTGTTCTAACCCAATCCGATCATTTTTAACTCAATTCACTAATTTATACTTTAGCTAACCATTTTGCCCATTTCATTATTTAATTGTACATATCACATTCAAATATATTTTTATTGACTTATAAAACAATTTATTTCCATTTTCAATTCAAGTTTCATATTTGAATTCGAATATGAATTTACCAGTTCAATTTACTTAACCAAAACGCAATTTCTTATGAAAAATCGATCAACTAATTATTTTTCAAATTAGTTAATTCTGTTTAATAATTGAAAATATGATTTTATTTCAAAAAACGGTCCTTTTACTCCACCTGAGTTCATATTTATTTTATATCTCAAGTCTGGATTTTTTCCCTAATGGAAATTCAGATTTTATCTACTTAAAAATCCTTTTATAAATATAATCAAACAATTATGGTTTTTAAACGAATATGGCGCTTTTTTTATAGAAATTTGATTTTGACATAACTCAAAATCTACAAGACAAAATCCAGATTTCTCTCTTCCATTAGAAAACTATTATTCAAATGGTCCACACGATTCTTGTTTCAAAGAATTCTAACATAAATTGAGTTTTATATACTCAATTAGAGTTCGAAATGCCAAATTACGAACAACCGTGTTGTGGCGAGTTCGTTTTGATAATATTTAAATATAAACAATAAACTTTGATTAATTTAAATGTTAATTCCATTTCTCATACAATTTAATATAAATTCAGCCCATTTACCAAAATCAACTTAATATTCTCGATTATCCTTATCCATCGATTATTTTATAATTATGTTATAAATTTATTTATAACTTAATCTTCTATATCGAATTCTAATTCATTTAGAAATAAATTATTTTATAAAATTCGATAAAATTGAATTCCAGTTACAAACCCGTTGGATTTTTCTTAATTTAGTTTTTATTCCGAATTCCAGAATAAAATCTATCGTTCCCTTTACAAAACGTTTTCCACTACACTTTTAAATTCATTCTTGAATTTAAACTTCTATATTTATCCAATGATAATTCATCTCTTTAGATTTATACACATCATTTATAAATTTGACTTCCTTGTTTTATATATTAAAACAAGTTTTATTTCAAAAATCTATTTGGAACTCATTTCCATTTCTATTCCGTATTCCAGAATAAAAACCATCGTTCCCTTTTGGAATGATTTCAAATTCTATTTTAAATTAATACTTGAATTTACATTTCAAAATTATCCCATGATAATTATCCTCTTTATTTATAAACATTGTTTATAAATTTTCTTCCTTATTTTATTTATTTAAACAAGTTCCATTTCAAAATATATTTAAAATCCGATTCCTATTTGGAATATTTTATAATTATAACTTATATATATAATTGTAGGACCTATTTTCATACATAAATTTAAACTTATATTTTATCCAATCCTAATATCTTTTATGGAAAATATTTTATTTAAATAAATTCGATCTAATCGAATTCAAATCATAAATCCATATGGATTTATTTTAATTCAATTTACATTCTGAAATCAGAATAGATTTCATCGTTTTATATTTAAAAGATTCCAAATGCTTATTTTAAATTCACATTTAAATTTAAATATTTAAATTATCAAAATGTTAACTTTTCCATTTCATTTATAAACACCATTTATAAATTCACTTAAATTTCCTGCATATTTAATTCATAAACATCGTTTATAAATTCAATACTTGTTTTTATTATTTAAACAACTTAGACCATTCGAAATTTAAATTCTATTTTTAGAAAAATAGATTTTCCCGTTTAAGTCTCAAAATCCCTTTCACGATATTTTTATAAATTAACATTTAGGCTCAGTGATATTTAAACATCCAAAACACCCAATTATAAATCACAGGTTTTTAAACATCATATATGATAATATATATGAAAACAAACAATAATAAATTTTGAGGAATCTAGCCGGATCCCTCCAACCTGTTTTCCTACATCCACAGATGTTAGCCAACATAAATAAAGCACATCCTGCTTCATGGTAGGATATCGCGGTATGAAGGTCATCCACTATATATATTGCGGGGCGCATAGGGAAATCATCCACTAATGATACTGCGGGCATCCGCTAATGGTACTGCAGGAATATCCAACCACCAGTATATATATATATAAATATATATATATATATATATATATATATATAGCCACAAACACCAAGTCTAAATAACCAGTATGTATTTATAATAGCCATAAAAATATTTAAATGCATCCAAACAACGAACAACAATTATTTTGACTAATAAAAATAATTCTAATAAAATCTAAGTGTGATTTACACACTGTGATGTTTATATTTCAATCTATTCTGATTCTGATTTTAATTCCATTACATAGCTAATGACCGTACGAATTCAACAAAATTCGTTCCACCTTAAATCTGATATCAATGAATATGAAATTGATTTTATAAGTAATCAATCTATTAAAAAAATTACTTAAATTTATATTTGAACAAATTAAACTAAATACCTTATGAGATAAATCCTTATTCCTAAATAGCAAATACGCACTTCACTTTTACAAACTCAGACTAGACCCCTCAAAACTGTTGCAATAATGATCTTCCAATCCAATAACCTTATTTCGAAGATGGTCTCAAGCCAGTCCTATCGATACCCTCACCGCTGCTCCAACGTGTGCTTCACCTTGCAAATTCAATCAACCCTGCCCCATCGCCAAAAATTGTGTTGTCCATTCCCAGTTCAACTATCGAACAATCACCACATCAGCTTCCTGGACTCATGCATAACCTAACGAAGTCCACAACCCAGGCTCCATAAATACAACATTGAAACCCTCCAATGAGATTGCATTGACCTTCTTCCTAATCAATCCCATACTCGTTTCGCAGTTCAAACTTAGCAATGATCCCCTTTTCTAACCTACATTGTCGATTGACACTTTAAAATCACAAAAACCCATCGACTCCAACCCAAATCACGCTGAGTTATAATCAAACTACACGAAGTACTGTCGCACCACTTATCAAGGCTACCGGATTGGAGAGTTCACGAATGAGAGGATAATGGATCTAGAATTAGGAGATTTTGATGTGTATTTGAATTGATTTGAGTTTCCCCTTCTAAATTTTCGAATGATTTGGAGTGCGGCCGTTATTCATTTTGAAGTATCGCTCGATTTTTGTTTCAGCAGAATGAGGATTAAAAGAATAAGGGGGTTACGGTTTCAGGCTTTGAAACAATAAAATCGTATACGGATTCTGATTTGGAAACATTTACAAAGTGGCATTTTTAAATTTTAGAAGCTTTCGGGTTTGATTCATTTTGGGTAATGAAAAAGCAGAGGGGTAGTTGTGTTTGTATAATGGAAAATTTTACTTAGGGTAGAAGAAAACGGGTACTAGTAGGTTTAGATAGGGGAAGACTTTGCAGTGTACCTTGTTTACTTAGGATGGAAGGACACCTTTGTTTATTTATTTATTTTACTTTGAATTGAACCAATACAATTTAAATTAGCCAGTGTTTCCAAACTCCTATTCGAGTGAAACAACTGGCATTTCTAGCATTATAACACTATTTCGAGCACAGTAGGATAGGTTTCGAAACCCATCTCGATCATATGGAGAAGATATTAATTTAGATCGATATTAATTTAGATCGATATAAATTTAATTCAAAACAATTAATTCCTTGATAATAAATTATTATTATCGTCGTTTCTACTTAGATAGAATTTTGATAAATCATTTGAATTAATTTGACTCCGTTTTGATTTTGAATTGAATTATTTCAGTTCTCAGATAATGATAATTACATATATTTGAAATAAATCGTATTATCGATTATTAAATCAATAACTCAATATTAAAATTGATTTATACTATCAACTCAATATTTAAAACGATATTAAATATTATAAATAAATTAACCAAAAATCTTGGTCGTTACACAACGTTACTGTTAAATTTTTATATACAAAAGTAAAATGAACCCGCAGAGATTTGATTTGAAGAATAGAGGATAATATGTTGATGTTGTAGAAGAGATTCTTGTATATGTTAGATAAAAATTGTCTTGAATCAATCCATGTTTCAGCAGCATCTCCTTTGTTATGTAACGACGGTCGGAACAAAGCCCCCTTCCTACGCACGCATATGAGCTGGCACACAACTCCCATATAACAAAAGGAATCCTTGTTGTTACGTGCTTACCAACTCATATTTGTACACAATTCCTTCAATTTTTTCCATGATGTGGGACTATTAATTTCAACCCGTCATTCCTCCTTAACAACATGCGAGGCAATCCTAACAGTCTCCCCCTTGACTCGCATCCTACGAGTATCTTTTGAGAGCACTACCTTGCCCGCATGGCCCAGTCCGAACCTGGCTCTGATACAGCTGTTATGTAACGACGGTCGGAACAAAGCCCCCTTCCTACGCACGCATATAAGCTGGCACACAACTCCCATATAACAAAAGGAATCCCTGTTGTTACGTGCTTACCAACTCATATTTGTACACAATTCCTTCAATTTATTCCATGATGTGGGACTATTAATTTCAACCCGTCATTCCTCCTTAACAACATACGAGGCAATCCTAACATCCTCAACTTCATTATATATTTTTAAAACAGAGGTTTGAGGAAGAAGTTTGAAGAAGTGTAATTGATTTGATAGGAGTGCACTCTGATATGTAGAGTTTATTAGACAAACCTTAACCATCAGATCTCTATTTTTAAATCTAACCCGCTCAAAGAAATAACGAACCCGGTTAACAAAATAGTCTAGAAACTAAAAAGTGAACATCGCTAGATCGAGTGTGGGTCGACCCATGGGTCGACCCACCTGGCCTTGAGTCAATCCAGACAAGGTGTGGGTCGACCCATAACAGGTCAGATTCCTACCCCTTGCCACCTTCGTTTCCTGCTTATTTATTTTTGATTTATTTTGAACTGGTTCAATTTATATTTACATATATCCTTCTTATATGTATACAAACTTCTAACCATTCTATCTTCCTCATACGGTGTCCGTTTTACACAAACTCAGAGTCTTTCTAAACCAGAATTCTGAAACGAATGCAATAGTACAATCTGTTTTACTTAGTTTCCAACATTTCATCGTTGATGTTCTTTAAAATTACGTGGTGTTAAAGCATTATAGATCTGGAAACTAGTCCCATTAAACACAAATTAGATGTAGTTACATTCCAGATCTTTAGTTCACTATTGAATAATAAATTATGTGAATTTGGATAAAAAGATGAAATTGGTAAAATATGTGATGTAATATTAAAAGAAATATGCCTATTTATATTCAATATTGTTGGATTTTGGCTTAATTGTTGTAGATACGCCATTTTCATCTTTTTGAACAAAAAGATGTCATTCTGAATTCACAAGAGATATGACAAAAAGAACTAAAAGGGAAAAGTGGTGCAAAAATACATATAAATATAAAAATAAATATGTGCGTAGTTTGCATCAACTATTCCAAAAATATACATATACGTATTTATTTCTTGTGAATTTAAGATATGCCTATTTTACTAATCAAGCATAGTTCACAATATTTACATCTAACAGTCTTTTTGCAAGATTTAAACCTTTTGGAAAGATTGAGTGCAAAAAGGAATGTTTGGTTATAGACTTAACCAAATCATTAAATTTAAAATAATAATAAAAATAAAAATAATAACTGCGTTGTCCGCACGAAAACATAATATATAAACATTTATACACATTGTCCATCCAAATCTACGTAAAACTATAAAATATACATTGTATTGAATGTATGAATGGAATTCATTTATGAAATCATATATTAAATTATATTCCATATTAAATGAATATATTTATGGTGACCATTGTTGCCATTAATTTAATTAATTGCTATAAATAGGACCGAAAATCAATAAATGACAATTGTGATCGACAATTATTTGGGGAAAAATGAATGTAATAGGGTAATGGTTACAATTCCTAAATTAATGAGGATTACTGTTGTACACCCCAATTAGGAAATTTGAATTATAACCACATTTGGACACGAGGTTAAGCTTTACTTGTGACAGAAGCCTGTCTGGAACTGACCAATAAATCCAGCATCCACCGGTGGTCGGCTTAATATAAGGGATTGAATGCGTTAATATAAATGTACTAAGGCACGAGATTAAGTTCAACTTATGGTATAAGTCTGCCCGGAACCAACCTTAAAATCCTACATCCACAAGTAGTCAAATTAATGTGAGAGACCTGGTGCATGAGTATACATATATATAACCTTCAATAAATAAAAAATATATAAATAAATTAGTAATGACTTTTGGGATGCAACAAATAGATTATTCGGGGCTGGTAAAATAGGAATGTTCCATTGTAATTAATGGTTGCCTTGGGAAAATATGATCGTTTTGTTATAAAGGGAAATTAACATATGAATGAGAACAAATGAAATAAAGAGGGGATTAATGGGTTTTAATTGCCGTCTTAAATACTAAGTCCGACTGAGGAGGTAATGAAATAAATATTCTTGGGTAAAGAGAATATAACCTTCCTTATTTATATTAGTGAACATAGAACTTATAATTAAAGTAGAGTTGGAATTATTAGGTTAATGATATGAAAATATTGTTAACCATAAGAACCCGTGACGATAAAAATCGTGTACGTATAGTATTCCCGTGAAGAGAAACTAAACGGGAAGGACCTAATAACATTGCCCACTTTATCTCAATAGGGAAAGGTATTAAAGGCTAATCGGGTACAAACTTAATAACCTTCGCATGTAGTCTGCTTCCTGGGTCTTTAGAGGCTAGGTTTGGGGAGTCAACCATGGAATAAGTCTTTCAGTATAGGAGTCTAAAACGACATGTGTGAGTATTGCCAATCCAAACGTGGAAACTAAAACATCAGATATGGCTACCTATCCTATGGGAAGTAATAAGAGACGAAGGGGGTTATCTATTAAGGTCGGCTAGAAGGTACAGTGAACGATAAAGTACCATCTCTCACCTTATGCAGGGGAAAGGTATATGCGTGAATGACGGAACCCTTAACTAGTAGGGCCCGTAGCTAGTGCCCTCCAGTTTATGTTAATGTTAGAAAAACACTCGAGGAATAAAAGAGTGAATGAAAGTTAGTGTGTGTGTCTATATATATATATATATATATATATATATATATATATATATATATATTGAAACTCCATAACTAGGGGTCTAAACTTGATTTAATAATCAACCGTGTTTTGGTATAAAGGCTTCACAATACATGTGTAAACATTCTATCTCGATAACATACTTTGGAAGTACTACCTTGGGAAGAGTAGTAGTGTGTAAACATTTACAATGTTAGGTTAGAATTGCTATCCTTGGTAGGCATATATCTTAGGTTGAACCAAACGAGATACATCTGTGTAATATAATATATGTTTTACTTTACTTAGTCACCAGACCTTGTTTTTCAGACCACCTCCTCATTACAACCTCTCAGGTTTTCTAGAGAAGTTCGGGTTCTAATAAGAGGTTAGGTTCGGCTTTCGGTTCTCGTTTTCTCTCATGCTTGATATTGGCAAAGTGACTTACTTCGAAAAAGGTAGTTACTTGAAATAATACTGGTGTATCCTATTTTGTTTCCATTGTGAGTTTTTCTTATTATACTATGATTATGCTCATGCTTATTTATTTGCAAGTACCAGATTTACACGCTCCATGTTTGGATGTGTTTGAATTTCGATTTCTGTTGAAATTTGGGCGCGAAAAAGTGTAGGGTATTACATTTGGTATCAAAGCCTAGGTTAAATGATTAGAGGAATTAGTTAAATTTGGACACATGGGAGAACGTATTTCGGTTATCTTTTCTGTTTTTTTCCTCTTTCTTACTCGACTTTAAATTTATTTCGATGATAAATTAGTCGTAGGCCTAATTGTAAAATGGGCTTTAAGTGGCAAAGTGGAAGTATGTTGAGTTCGGGTTTCTAGCCAATTCTATCTTACCCCAAACTACGTTGGTGATCTCGTCGTGAAGAGCATGAGGACGACATATAGTGGATTCAGTTGATTCGAGTTTGGAGACTGGACAAAAATCAAGCTACAACCGAGATAGTCGCGATTTCTGATTTTTGGTTTCGTTGCTAGTTCCACTTAAGACAATTCCTTGATCCAAAATGGGAAAGGTTCATGTTAGTATGTCATATTTATTTCATAAATATAACTACAAGGTTTATCCATTCGTTACTTTGTTGAATTTCCGAATCTACCTTTGTTGAAATATTCAATTGAGTTCTTGGCCCTGTATTCATGGAAAGTTTATTTTTGAAACTATTTGGAAAGAATAAGAATGTGTTTTGAAATATGGTTTCAGAAAATGGTTGATAAAACCCTTGTTTTGTAAAAATAATGTTTTTAAAATTTATAAATCTATTCATGTTTCAAAATTATAGGGCTATTGCGTAATTCTAATAAATATAATATGATTGGTAGGGAAGACGAAATTGGAAATGACAAAGAATATGCGACTAAACCTGAGAATAATAAATATCCATACTTGGTGATTTTTAGTGTCCATCTCCCTACATATTGGATAATTTATTGAATTTATCACAATTAATCCTTAAGATTTTAATGCTCCAACATTTTGAAGATCAAAAGGTTTTTCCAATTTGAAATATAAACTGGAATATAAATAATAGTAACAATAAACTTGGTTTATAAATACGAAACCATTAGTTTATATTAAATTCCATATTTGGAAAAAAATTAAAATTTTCTTCGGAAAAGCTAAGGAAAATCCTTCGTTTGTATTTTTGGGGTACCTGATTTCAAATCGTTAGTTTTGTGTCAGCTAGTAAGGAGAAAATCAATTTTAATTCTATTTCCGATTTATAGCTGATTTCCTGTTTTCAATTCGTTCGTTGTGTGTTAGCATCGTTGTTGAGACTATGAATCCTTGGAGTTGGTTCGGAACTTGACTGCATTCTTTGATAACGTCGTGATGAGGGTAATTGTTTTTCAGATTGCAATAAATCTTAAAATGTGACGTGGGACGATTAATATTTTAATTTGGACTAATAAGGCTAAGGGTCAACCTCTCTCCAAAGCCCATTTGGTAGTTGACCGTTTAGTGCTATGCTTAGATGGTCAATTGGTTGATGAGTTTTGGTATAATTTGGACCTAGGACTTAACCGCAAAAGTTACGTCCAAACTACCCTTTAACTTCTTTCTTTTGTCCTCCCTTCCACATCTAGCTGAACCATATTCTTATACTTTTCTCTTTCATTGTTGTCGCCCCGTCTTTTCTTTTTACGCATTTGCTAGCGCATTAGATCTTTCCTCACTAGTACTTCATGATCTAATTTATTCTCTCTGACCATTTCTTAGTCCATAATACCTATTTACGCTATATGATCTTACACGCACCATTTAAGCCTTATCCTTAGGGAGAAATCATTAGGTTGGATTGGAATGAGCAAAAAGGTCTCACCTCTTTTGGGCTAAGAAAGTTTGTCGTGGCAGTTGGGCTAGCACCGGCCCTTTTGCTTCAAGATCTTAGAATAGGTCATTGTTGTGTGGCATCCGCCTTTTCTATACCTTGTTTGAATAGGTTCTTTCGAAGGCGATCGTCATTTCGGGGATGAAGATTAAACTATCTTCTGATGGTTTTTATGAGGAGAATCCCAATGCGGTCGTAGAGGAATCCGTGTTTTACGCGGACTTGGATGGTCTTTTGTTTGGAGATTTTGCAGCAAATCTCTTTTCTTAAAGTCGAGATCTGAGTTCGTGAATCTATGTTAGAACTTCCATTGTAGGCGTATGACCCATTTAGCATATCGTTCTATAAATGGGAAGTTATGACTAGATTTGTCTCATAATGCGGGAATTTAATCCATTGCTTTATCAGTGGCGTAACCATCATTTAGTGCCGCATCATATTCGATTCTTCTTGTGTTTTTGTGTGTTTCCTCATGGAGTTACTTTATGTAGATTCACCTATTCACTGTTGTCTTTTAGCAATATTAGGTGGGTTTCCATGAGAGGCAGTTTTGTGGTAGGTTTATTTTCTCGTCACAAATTCTCTCTTAGGAGATGGTGATGTGGGAACCTCCAACAATACCAGTAATGTTTGTAACAAGAGATTGAGCATTTTTGCCACCATGATAATCAAAAGTCATAACAATAGTTTGAGCTCCAGTCACGGAGCAAGACACCTAGTTGTATATAACCATTATTTTGAGGTTTTGGTGTTGTTTTGTCATCGTCTTTGTTGTTCTCCCTTTCCAGCATAGTTCATGGCTCTGTGGTGATTCGCGCTTATAACTATTAGTGTTGTTTAAATCGCACGACTTAGGTTAATGAGATTTCTACGGTTGAAGATATTTATGTCATTCTCGCACGCCTATTTGAATAAAATCTCGTTTTTCTTATCTAAACTAACAGTTGTCCTAGAGCTAGAAAGAAAAGAATCCTGTGTTGGATAAATTTTAGCAAAGGACTAGTTTTGCATCACGGGTATATAATTAAATAAATCACCGATCCTTGTTAAAGTTAAAATTTATTTTTGGTGTTTTATGTGTGATTTCAGTTTTCGCGTTTTTGCGAAACTGACTTCCTTCTACGCCAACATGTGACTTGACTCGTTTATGTTTCCGCAGAATACATTTTTGAATCTTTTGGAAATCATTGTTTGAAAAAAAGCAAAATTTATCATTTTTAATTTTTTTAGTAATTTACTTTCTTTTATTTCGGTTGGTGCAAAAACGCAAAATTTGGATACGGCAATTTATACATATTTAAACGTCTATTTTACATTAAGTTAAACGATTTGAATGGCGCAAAGTGCATGTTACCAAAAATTTAATTTTCATACGAATCTCATATAAAAAGTAAAGCAGTATTGAAAAGGAATTTTCAAAATAAACAAAAGAATATTTTTTTGCGAAAATTTATTTTTGTGAAAAATTACGATTTTTGGTCACATGAATAGCATAAGGAAGATGTTTGGATGATTTGTGTGCGTGTTTCGTGGTGCAGTAGGACCACCAATATGGTAAAAACGTTAACAACAATAAGGAAAAGGTTGTTTTAGCTTTGGAAACGCTGTTTCCATAGCTTGTCAACGATGCTTGAGAGTTATTAATTAATTCATTTTACAATCCAGACCTTGTTTCAAGCCTCCTTTACAATCTATAAATGGAATTTTTTGGGGTATTTAGGGTAATTGAGGTGAAAATAACACTTTAGGGCAGGGAATAAAATATTTGTAAGCGAAAGATATGCTAATTTTTTTTGCTTTGATTTCCTTTCCACTACAAGAAAACAGGCTATTAGCGGCGACTGATTTGCGATGGCTTCAAACGGGCCGTCGGCGGCCATCGGAAGCCATCGGAAATTTTCGTGATAAACTGCCTACCGAACTCTTTCTTCCTCATTTCTTTTGCTCATCCATTTTTTCCAGCTACGATTTTAAAAACCCTAACACCCCAAATCCGATTTTTTTGCCTCCAAATCCCGATTTCTTCATGTAAGAACCTCCTTGGCTTTCATTCAGATCTCTATAACAATCAATTTGAGGAATAATCTCTTTTTTCCATAAAAATCCAATTTTTACCTAAATCTATATTTGCTTAAATTAGAATATTAGGGTTATCTATTGATTGCAATTGGTTTAAATAGTGTTTTAGTGGGTTATAGCATCCTATTATGTGCGTATTTCATGTGATATAATGAAATTGAAAATTTTATGTGCAACATTTGGTTATTTGTGCATATGTCCCCCTTAACTTGATTTTGAGCATTGTACAATTGTGGTTATTTGTGCATATTTGCACCGTTATGTACTTGTTATTCTTGTATTTGTTGCAAAAGTGAAAAATCTTACATAAATTGTTTAAGTACACCTAGCAAAACAAAAACCCTTTTTGTGATTTAAGTTATTTATGAGTCAACGATGCGGATTTAAGAGAACACATCAAAATAGGATAATATGCATGAAATCGATGCATTATATCTATGAATATTACATGTATGAATAAACTTGTGAAGTAACATACAAAGCTAACTATTTTCAGTGTTGGAACAACCGTGCGGGAAGTATTTGTCAAGTATTGGAACATTGATGAGGCGAAGGTAAGTGCACAAAATTATTTGTAAATATAAAAAATATTTGATTGATAATGTCATTCTTTGCAGACCCGGCCCAGCCACCTCCATACTTGCGCACATATTGTCCGTGATGCTGGTGATAATATCATCATGACATATTGACTACATTACTTCATCTCTTGCTTAAAATAAATGAGCAATTAAGTCATGCTGTACCAAATTTGATGATACGAGCTTGTCCGATTTTGTTTTCGCTAACTTCTTCATGTAGTCAACTAATGAACTCTTGGCAATGATTGCAGAGAGACAAATTGGACGAATTTGAACCTCTCTTCGATTACAGTGCAGTAACCCCCTTTATGTAGTCATCCAAGGTAAACTCCCTTACCTATATCTTGGTGTTTTTGTTGGAATCTCAATTCCTTTTTCTTTTTTGTTAGTATTAATGCATATATATTATAGATGACGACGATGACACGGTTCTTTAACTATTTTGGATGGGCCTACGGGAAAGAGATGCTTAAATTCTGATTTTAAGGTATGTTTTTCTATTTTTTTGTGTTAAATATATTTTTAAGGTACGTTAATTCTGATTTTAAGGAATGCTTAAATTCTGATTTTGGATGCACGTATGTGAAAGAGACGCAAAACAGCCGGTGTGGATTTAGAAATTAAGTGGTAAACTATTTTTTTTTTAATATAATTTTTAGTTTAGAAATAAAATCATTTACCCTTACACAGTTGCTACAAATATGAGTTAGGATTCAAACTATCCACTTCATCAAAATTTGTACAAAATATGAGTTAGGATTTGGAAATCAAGCAGATTTTTTTGGGGCAGTGTATTTATTATTGGTATATATATTGGTGGACTACGTGGTGTGCACAAATTATGTATTATGTAGTTAATGGTTTAAGTTTTGGTGAAATTTTTGTTTTTTTGTTAATTGGTTGAGAGATGATATGTTGGGTTATCTATTGATTGATTAGATAGTCGTTTTAATGAAGAAGTATAGTTGGAAGCCTAAATAGTAGTTGAAATTTCAAAAAAAAAAAATTGCAGGTTTTCCGACGGCCGACAAAAGCCGCCGGAAACCGTTACAAACTGCCAAAAACCGTCAGAAACAAAAACTACGGGCTGTGTCGAAAACCATCGGAAAATCAGATTTTCGACGCCTCTAATAGCGACGGCTATTTCCGATGGCCGCCGACAGTTTTCAGCCATTGGAAATAGCCTTTTTTCTTGTAGTGTTCTCTGGTTTAATAGAAATTAAATAGGAAACGATTAGATTGTGTAACGTTTTGGATGGTAGTGTTTGGATGCAAAATTGGTCGCTTCATGCTTTATTCGTAATTATATGAAGGTAATGGATGAAAAAGAGTTTTCAAAATTTGCATTCGTATAGAACTACCAGTACATTTAGGATGTTTTGCATCATGTTTCCAAAAGTGATTTAAAAAGATAATGCATAAATATAGAGGGCCCATTTAGAATCATAATGCATGAATGTTTTATGATTGAATTGCATTATTTATACCATGCACATATACACATGGTTACAAAGTTGATGTACACAAATTGGTTGTGTAGGATAGGATAACTAAGTGCCAAAATTTTGGGATGAAATTCCTTTTAAGAGGGAAGAATTTAACAACCCTGAATTTTGACAATAAATTAGTTATATTATTAGAATTTCAAAAATAGGAATGTCTGCAAACGATGTAATTTGACCACGAATCTTCATCCTATGCGTTCATCTCAGAATTCTGGTCAATTTTCATGTTTGGAGTTTCGCGAAGGAGTCCGTATGAAAAAGTTACGGACAAAAAACGAAAATGGACGGAAGATAAATAAACGTAGTGATTAACATATATTATACTTTATATAATCAACCGAATTGGGGATCTGATGGCTCAAGAGGTCGACCGTAGCTCTCAAACGGTGGTCGATCACCACGGTCGACCTACTGGACGTCAGTTTGCGCAATGGCCGCTAGGTTTTTAGGGTTTGGTTTATAACAAGTGAGAACCCGTGCTTCGCACACGGGTCATTGCAAATAGTTGTATAAAGATACAGAAGTGCAGCTAAAAAGCACTCTCATTCACTAAATATCTGGTAGAAGGCAACTTGAAGTCTTGATGAATAGCACTGCATTTATTTATTGAATAAAACTTGTAGAAAAATATAACACAACATATGAAACGCATTTATCATAGTGATGAATAACATGCTGAAAAAGGACATCGTCCGAGTCAAAGCATATGACAGTCCAAGTAGCACAACCTCCTTTATTTGAGTTTAGCAACTAAATCAAATAGATTGAGCCAACGAACCTATTAGAAAGCTTCAGCCCTGTCACCAACATTAGTGCATGCATCCAAAAACATCTTGTAGCCATCATGAGATTTCCATTCTTTTTTCTCAAGCATCTACCGTGGCAAGTGCTTTAAGTTACTATCAACTCATACCCCTTTAATTATTCACCCACTTCCATTGCAGCTTTATGATTTGAAGAAACAATGCATATTCATATTGTATCTCTAATACTGTAGCTAACAAATGTATATGTGATGATTGTGACCACTATACAACCCAAACATTAAAACCTATTAGAACCTCATACATATTCCCAAAGAAAAAAAGCAAACAAAATTGAGCAAATAAATCATACTTACAATGATAGCTTTCAAAAAGTTTCCTGAGACAATAGAAGGGTAACCTTTGATATGTAGCAAAGCTGCATTTACAGTTAACCACATTACCCAAAAAAAAAAGGGAAAAAGCTGTCATCAAGCCGTGGACAAAGCAAGAAAATTTCATGGTCATGAATGTATGAGGCTCAAAGCCTACAAAGATTATGCAGAGCTTGTACATTTGAACGGCAATTACTGCTTCCAAACACACTACAAAAAGTAAATAACATAATGACGTTAAGGAACGTTACCTTAATTATTAATCAACTGTGCACTCATATTTGCAATTGACTAAACCTCAAAAAAAAGCGACATCGAGCGCTCTGCACTCATTTGCAATTGACTGAACCTTAAAAAAAAGCGACATCTAGCGCTCTGCATGGCAAAACTAAAAAACTAATCTACCACATCAGTTAACATAAGTAAAAGAAAATTCTCAATACCTTGACTTGTTTATTTTTCATTGAACCTGTAATAACCCAGATTTCCATAACATCAGAGTTGACTATATACATCATACGTCCAACCCAAATATCACGAAAATACGAGACATTTTTTTTTTAGAAGAAAAAGGTAGAAGAAGAACAGAAATAACAACACAAAATCTCACATCGCAGCGGAACAAAATATAATATATCACATCTTTGAAATACAAAATCTTAACTGTATATCATACACTTATCAGAGTACAACACTTACAACATAACGGAACAACTATAACCGGATAACGCTGAAGCCTCCTGCTCCAAGCTCCTTTAGATAGATCTGTAAAATCCTGAACTACTTGACTGCCCGTACAAATTTAGGCACCCAAGAGTTTAGGTAGAACAAAACAAAATAAACTCCGGGTCAGTCATGGGACTGGTATGAGTAAACAGTTTAAAACAGTTTCAGAAAACTAAATGATATCTCATAAGACCACGCCGCATAACACGAAACGGGTTTTTCCCTTATGAAAATCCAAACACTTGATTTATCTTTATATCAAAACTCTTTTGATATTATAATAATGTCTAAATCAAGTAAATAACAATCTAGTGGAACGTTTGCATCTCACGTTCCACATATATATACAATCAAAACCGCAAGCACGTATTGGGTAATGGATTTCCAACTATGACAAGGTATGGAATCACCTTCCGCTGGTATATCTCTAGAGGAGAATACACCGAGTTCAACAAGAACATCTTGCAACTCAGCCACACATGACCGACCACTCATTTCGCTTGAGTGTATCGAATGTATATCACCAACGATTGGGATCAGCAACCGTTTCCCGAATGGGTCAGCATCGACAATAGATTTTTAGAAGTAAATGAAACTCTAGATCAGGTGATTATACACCCTAATAGGTGCGACCTACATAGCCATGCTGCCTGCCCGATTTCTGTCATTTACCGGTTGATGAGGCTAGAAGCTACGCTTTATCATCACACCATATTCACTTCGAATGTCACATCGTCAAATCCCTCAAATCACCGATTGACGTCCTCAACAGTACATTACGTGTTAGCTAAAAGAAGTTTCCTTCTCCGCTTCCACTCTTGGTACGATTGGAGAAATCAATATACGTGATCGTTTGGAAATACTCTGTCAGACATTCATCCATACAAGTCACCCAGGAACAGGATGAACCGAAGGCACAATTTCTACTAATAGAAAAAGTCCTTGCACTCTACTCCGTCTTCGATTATCTTTATATAATCTGATTCGCACGCTACTGCCGATATGGAGTGGTTCTTCGGATAATAATCCAACCGGTCTCTCCATATTGACAACGATGGTCAAAACTCCGATAGTCTGTGATTTAACTATCGAATAAAAACAAGTGTTTCGATAGTCGATGATTTAACTATCGAATAAAACAAGTGTTCATCCAAACATCCAATAATCAGTGAGCCTTTAATTAATATTCCATTAATTAAATCTCTTCTCTATTTCTTTATCAATATTTGTTAACCAAATATTTTCAATAACCATATTAGCCTTATACGTTATTTGGAAAACATTTCCATATATCGCCTTCTTTTATTTTCTAAACTTTAGAAAATATTCATTTTTCTATTTCCAAGCATTCCACATATTTGGGTTAAAACAGATGTTGTGTAAAACATCGTTACGACAACCCAAATACAGTATTTAACGAATTCTTATTCCACATTGATCTTCGAGCCTGAATCTTGCTACTTATCGGTATATCATGAAATCAACCAAGTTGGGGTATAATTACCTCTCAGACCTTGACTGAGTAACATTTAACGTCAAAACAGACAAGACTACTTACTCGAACAAATCAATTCCATACAACTATTGATTTACTTTTAAACACGTATACACTTCCCTTTTCTATTCTTACTAGATTTTATTCTTATACTTCCTTTTTGATTATACTATTCTATTTCTAAGTTCGTTTTCTTATCGACTTCTATATATGTCGATACGTTGATTTCTAACTATCAAATTATCTTAAAAATATTCTATCTCCTTAAATTCCCGGAAAAATTCGCCATAACCTCCTTTGTACCGGGAGCATCGGGAAATTTCAAATAGCTTTCCCGGTCCTTCTCATCTCAAAAAGAAAAAGAAAAAAAGCCAAGCGGCTAGCCGATACGGCGCATAAAATCTCATATGGAAATTAAATACGTACCTTTTTGTCGGGCATTCTATTTATTTCACTTCTATACTTTATTCCATACCTGTCTCCTGTATCTTTATGCCTGTCCAATCTATTTTAACTATACCAATCGTTTTAACTCAATTTGTTAATTAAATCTGTTACTTAACTTTTCAGTCTATTTCACCTTCATATTTGAACATGACATGTTCAAATATATTTTTAACTGCATATTAACAAATTCTAATTATACTCATACTCTCGTTTCCTTATCGACTACTCTATTCAAATTTCAATTCAATTCTATTTGAATTCTCTTTATTTAAAACTTCATTTGAATTTCCATTTTCAAATTCTATAGTTTAAAGTCCATTTGAATTTCTATATTCACGTTCTATAGTTCAAATCCATTTGAATTTCTATATTCAAATTCTATTTAAATTCCTATATTCAAAGTCTATTTAAATTCCTATATTCAAATTCCATAGTTAAACCCCATTTGAATTCTATTATTCAAATTCTATTTTCAAAGTCTACTTGAATTTCTCTATTCACATTCTATATTCAATGTCTATTTGAATTTCTCTTCATTACTTATAAACAACATTTATAACTTCAATTCAAATCCCCCCTTTCATTTATAAACAACGTTTATAAATTCAATTCAAATCCCATATTTCATTTATAAACAACTTTATAAATTCAATTGCTTGTTTATATATATATTCAAAACAAGTTAATGTTTCTATACTTCATTTAAAATTCAAATTCTATTTATAAAAATAGAATTCCCCTTTTAAATTTCAAATACCCTTTTTGGTATTTTTATAAATCAATATCCCAAGCCCCAGTGATATTTTGAACAATCAATCAACAAATTTTCAATCATTTGATTTTTTACACATCATATATGAATATATATGAAATCAAACAAACAACAACAGATAATATATTTTTGAGGAATCCAGTTGGATTCCTCCAACCTGTTTTCCTGCATCCACAGACGTTAGTCAACATAGTAATACCCATCCTGCTTCGAGGCAGAATATCGCGGTATAAAGGTCATCCACTATCATAGCGTGGGACGTATAGGGTAATCATCCGCTAATGAAACCGCGGGCATCCGCTAATGAGACTGCGGGAATCCAACCAATCATCAACCCAGTATATGTGTATATATCCTAAATAACTAATATATATTTTAAAACAATCAGACAACATTCAAACAAGCACAGACAATTATTTTTAACTATATAAAAATAAATTTCTAAACAAAAGGTGAGATTTACTCACCAGGGCTTTTATTTGCGATCCATTCTGATTTCAAATTCTTAAATGCTGAATTATGAATCTTTGAGCTATGCCCTTTCTTGACTGATTCCACTCGATAATATCTTAAATCCATTTTTAAACTCAAATCCCTCGGCCTTCCCCTTCCAGTCTTGTACTGTTCAAACCTCCTTCCTCAGACCATTTCTCCTCTAAATAACTTATTTCTGTCATGCTTGCTTCCACCAAAAATCTGCAGACCCAAACTCCTCGATTGCTTTACTGCCCAACCTCCCAAAATCAGAGATCTAACTCCTTCAGACTAACACCATCGAACCCCTAAATTTCAACAATTTCAGCCTCCCTTGACAATCACGCTTCTTCCTTCCGAACACCCCCGCAATTCCCTTACTCATTTTCCCATTAACGCAAAGACCAAACACTCGACCATTTACAGATCGCGACACCTGCGGCCTCGACGAAGACAAACCCTAGTTCGAGCGCACCTAATTTTGGGTCTCAAGTTCAAGACTTTCGGTGCCCTTCCATCGCGAGTGATCCCAGATCGACGATGGGCATCGTGATTCCAAATCGCGTTTCAATTTCGATTTACATTGGTGGAGCGCGGACCCTTTATTGATTGAAGCTGTCGGTTTTTGAATTGAAGAAGTAAAAAGGGGAATTTGGGTTTTTGACTTGCAGAAAAGAATGAGGATAGTTGTGGTTTTATACAGGAAGAAGGGGACGTGGTTGTTTTGGTTTGTGGTCATAGTGAAGAACACGGGTTCGTTGGTTTTGCGGAGATAAAGGAGAAGACGGGTTTTGTTTTCAGTCCACACAGAAGAATCCACTTTAAAAATATATTATTTTATTTTTATTTATTTTAATTAAAACTGTATCCTTAAAATTTAAATACCCATGATGTCGAACTCCTTTCTGAACCCAACAACTGTCCATTCTAGGGTAAAACCACTATTCTGAACCCACTTGGATAGGTCACAAAGTCCAATTCGGTCATCTGTAGAGGATATTAATTTAAATTAAATATAAATAAATTTCGAAACAATTTATTTCCTCGATAATAAATTAATATTATTATCGTTATAAATTCAAATAAAATTTCCTATAAATTATTTGAACTGTATTTAATTCAAATTAAAATTTGAATTCAACTAAATCCATTTTCGTATTCTGATTATTTAATATATATCGATTTTAAATCGAAATTGATTATTAAACTAATAACATAAAATAAAATTTCATTTATATTATCCCCCCCACGATATTTAAATCCATATTAAATATTTAAAATTAACCCATAAGGATCCGGGTCATTACAATCTTCCCCACTTAAAAATAATTTCGTCCTCGAAATTGCTAAGGTAGAGAAAAGTGCTACAAACCCATTTATTTTTTTCAAAACTTATTTATGTTGATACTCAACATTTCAAAATTCCTTACGTACTCTCTTTTGAATAAATCCCTATCTGATAACTCCTCCCTTCGAATAACTATATTCGATAGTCTCTATTTCGAATAACTAGATTCGAAAACCCTTCTTCGAATAAACTATATTCGATTTACTCTATTAAATTTTACTCTTATCAATTAACTATATTGGATTTAACTCTTATCGATTAACCCTATTTGATTAGCTCTTTTCACCTAACTCCTTCCGAATAAGCTATATTCGATAACTCTTTTATCTCTATTCGAATAAACTATATTCGATAAACTCCTTTCGCTTGACTCTAGATCGCAGCGATCATAATGGTTACGCCTGATTCCCCCAGGAAACATCCGACCGCCCTAGGCTATCTGCAGCCCTGCGAATTACGCTGGCAGTCATATGAAATGGCAACTTATCCTGAGTAACTATGTTTTAATAACTCTATCTTAATAACTATATTCGATCAACTTTAATTGAGTAACTAACATTCACTTACATCATAATCCGATTAACAAGTTCAATTAACTCTATCTGGTTAACTCTTATTTTGAACAACAAATATTCGATAAATTCTAATTGAATAACTAATATTCAATTAACTCTACGGATTAATCCTAACTGATTAACTCTAACTGGTTAACTCTTACTCTAATCGATTTATTCTAACTCTAGTCGATTATTTCTAACTCTAATCGACTTCTCCTATTCGAATAACTCCTATTGGATAACATTTATTCATTTATAAAGATTTACTTTTAGTAACGGTTCTTCACTTTATAAATGTTCTCTTTAATAACGTTACTTCACTTATACAAGTGTTGTGTACCCCCTTCTATTTAAAACTATCCGTGTTAAAAACCAATATCTCTTCTCTATATAAGTTCATACTTATATATTCCATCTATCGAATGATAAATATTTAATTTAATTTATAAACTGTTATTTATAAATTAATCTTTTCTATTTATTCGTTAAAAACAGGTTTCCATTTTCTATTCATCTTCTGAATATTCCTTTGATTAAATTCTATTTATTTAACAAATAAATATCTCATCTGTAACATTCTATTTATTTTCTATAAATAAATATTTCCATTCTATCTATTTGTAAATGTTTTACAAATATTTCTTTTTCTATTTGTTTGCACATAATTTCCTTTGTATTTGGTTTTACAAATATATTTCCTCTTATATTCGTTTTACAAATATATTTTCCTTTTAACTTTCTTTTTTTGGGTTTTCCTTTATTCACACCCAATTCATATTTCATTCACATTGATTTTACTCAATTTATTCATTTCGATCTATTTAACTTACTTAAGTTAAATTTAATTTCAATCATTCAAATTCCCATTAACTAGTTGCTAATTAACAGTTTTGCCTAGTTCACCCTTTTATTTGAATATAACTTGTTCAAATATATGTCAACTTAATTATAAACTAATCTAATTATATTTTCAACTCGAGTTATATATTCGATTTCGAATATAAATTTTCAATCTCTTTCACTTATCCAAAAACCCAATTTCGATTCAAATTTCCCTTAACTAATTATCTTTAAATTTAGTTAATTCTATTTAACTATTTAAAATATGATTTTTGTCTTAAAAATCATTTCACTTACTTCACTGGAGTTCATATTTATTTTATAACTCAAGTCTAGATTTTTCTAGTGCCAATTCAGATTTTATTCCCTAAAGATCCTTTTATTTATTTAATTAAACCGTTATGGTTTTCTAATGGTTCTGGCGTTGCTTTTCTAAAATTTTGATTTTGATATAACTCAAAATCTATACGACGAAATCCTGATTTTTCTCTTTCATTAGAAAACTATTGTTCAACCGGTCCCGACGATTCTTGTTTCAAAGAATTCCAACTTCAATTGAGTTCTGTATACTAAATTGAAGTTCGAATCGCCAATTTACGAACTGCCGCGCTATGGCGAGCTCGTTTTAATTATATTTATAAATATAAACGTTTTAACTTTGTTTATAATAAATTCAACTCCATTTTGATATATTTTTAATATATATCAAATCCATTTTTCCATTTCAACATAATATTTCCGATCTATTACACCTCTAATATTCAAATCCTATATATTTACAATATTCAAATTCCATTTGAATTTCTTTATTCAAACTCTATATTTGAATTTCCTTTTATTCAATTTCTATTTGAATTTTCTTCGATTCAAATTCAATTTCTTATCTTCAAATTCTATATGAATTTCTTATCTTCAATTTCTATTTGAAATCCTTCATTCAAAACCCATTTCAAATCCCTTATTCAAATTCCATTTGAAATCCTTTATTCAATTTCTATTTAAATTTCTTTGAATTTAAATTCTATCTAAATTCCTTTGTTCAATTTCTATTTAAAATCATTCAATTTCTATTTAAATTCCTTATTCAAATTCCTATTTGAAATCCTTCGAATTTAAATTCTATTTTAACTCCTTTTGTTTAAAATTCTATTTCGAACTTTATATTTTCTTTGAATTCTAATATTCAACCTCCACTTTATATTCTCTTTGAAATTCTATTTAACCAAATTCCATTTGAATTCTAATATTCAAATCCCTATTTGACTTTTCTTTATTCAAATCCATTTGAATTCCTTGGAATTCAAATTCCATTTCAATTTTTCTTATACAATTTCTATTTGAATTTTCTTTATTCAAATCCTATTTAAATTTCTATGTTCAAATGTTATACTCACATTTTATTTGAATTATATATGTTTAAAATTCCATTTCAAATCCTATTTAAATCCTTATATTTTACTTTTATTTGAAATCTATATTCCAATTCCCATTTCAAAATTCCTTTGAAGTAATATAAATATATAGATATATTTATATCTATCTCAAATTCAAACCATTTGAATTTTCAACAACTTGTTTCCCTTTCAAACAAATTTCCATCAAAACTTTTCTAAGGCAGCAATTCATCACTTAGAAACTCGAAAATGAACACTGATGATGTTGCGACCATCATCAGAATTATTTCCCAGCTACTGAATGAGTTCAGTGCTTTATTTCTTTCAAACTCCATTTAGAAAAATATTTTCCAAACTCCCCGGATTTTAAATTTTGAATTCTGGTTGGAATTCAATTTCAATTCATCACATTTGTATATTTGATTTCCTATACAAATTCCATTGGTTATATATATAACTATTTCTATTTTTATAATCTAATTTGATTATAATCCTAACAATCAACTTAACTATTTAAAAACAATATCGTGTCCAATCTTCTGTTCAAGTGTTTATAAACTCCTATCGACATCGTGGCGTCCCACGATTCGACCAAAATTTATAATCCACTCAACAGACTAGTCAACACAATATAAAACAGTTTTTATATCAAATAACAAATACGCTCTCTCGTATATATATACACTCAACTCATTCTAGGATACTACTGATCCTATCTGTAATGAGCACATTCCAACAAGCCTATGTATTCGCTCAACCTAAGCTCTGATACCAACTGTAATAACCCAGATTTCCATAACATCAGAGTTGACTATATACATCATACGTCCAACCCAAATATCACGAAAATACGAGACATTTTTTTTAGAAGAAAAAGGTAGAAGAAGAACAGAAATAACAACACAGAATCTCACATCGCAGCGGAACATAATATAATATATCACATCTTTGAAATACAAAATCTTAACTGTATATCATACACTTATCAGAGTACAACACTTACAACATAACGGAACAACTATAACCGGATAACTCTGAAGCCTCCTGCTCCAAGCTCCTTTAGATAGATCTGTAAAATCCTGAACTACTTGACTGCCCGTACAAATTTAGGCACCCAAGAGTTTAGGTAGAACAAAACAAAATAAACTCCGGGTCAGTCATGGGACTGGTATGAGTAAACAGTTTAAAACAGTTTCAGAAAACTAAATGATATCTCATAAGACCACGCCGCATAACACGGAACGGGTTTTTCCCTTATGAAAATCCAAACACTTGATTTATCTTTATATCAAAACTCTTTTGATATTATAATAATGTCTAAATCAAGTAAAAAACAATCTAGTGGAACGTTTGCATCTCACGTTCCACGTATATATACAATCAAAACCGCAAGCACGTATTGGGTAATGGATTTCCAACTATGACAAGGTATGGAATCACCTTCCGCTGGTATATCTCTAGAGGAGAATACACTGAGTTCAACAAGAACATCTTGCAACTCAGCCACACATGACCGACCACTCATTTCGCTTGAGTGTATCGAATGTATATCACCAACGATTGGGATCAGCAACCGTTTCCCGAATGGGTCAGCATCGACAATAGATTTTTAGAAGTAAATGAAACTCTAGATCAGGTGATTATACACCCTAATAGGTGCGACCTACATAGCCATGCTGCCTGGCCGATTTCTGTCATTTACCGGTTGATGAGGCTAGAAGCTACGCTTTATCATCACACCATATTCACTTCGAATGTCACATCGTCAAATCCCTCAAATCACCGATTGACGTCCTCAACAGTACATTACGTGTTAGCTAAAAGAAGTTTCCTTCTCCGCTTCCACTCTTGGTACGATTGGAGAAATCAATATACGTGATCGTCTGGAAATACTCTGTCAGACATTCATCCATACAAGTCACCCAGGAACAGGATGAACCGAAGGCACAATTTCTACTAATAGAAAAAGTCCTTGCACTCTACTCCGTCTTCGATTATCTTTATATAATCTGATTCGCACGCTACTGCCGATATGGAGTGGTTCTTCGGATAATAATCCAACCGGTCTCTCCATATTGACAACGATGGTCAAAACTCCGATAGTCTGTGATTTAACTATCGAATAAAAACAAGTGTTTCGATAGTCGATGATTTAACTATCGAATAAAACAAGTGTTCATCCAAACATCCAATAATCAGTGAGCCTTTAATTAATATTCCATTAATTAAATCTCTTCTCTATTTCTTTATCAATATTTGTTAACTAAATATTTTCAATAACCATATTAGCCTTATACGTTATTTGGAAAACATTTCCATATATCGCCTTCTTTTATTTTCTAAACTTTAGAAAATATTCATTTTTCTATTTCCAAGCTTTGCACATATTTGGGTTAAAACAGATGTTGTGTAAAACATCGTTACGACAACCCAAATACAGTATTTAACGAATTCTTATTCCACATTGATCTTCGAGCCTGAATCTTGCTACTTATCGGTATATCATGAAATCAACCAAGTTGGGGTATAATTACCTCTCAGACCTTGACTGAGTAACATTTAACGTCAAAACAGACAAGACTACTTACTCGAACAAATCAATTCCATACAACTATTGATTTACTTTTAAACACGTATACACTTCCCTTTTCTATTCTTACTAGATTTTATTCTTATACTTCCTTTTTGATTATACTATTCTATTTCTAAGTTCGTTTTCTTATCGACTTCTATATATATCGATACGTTGATTTCTAACTATCAAATTATCTTAAAAATATTCTATCTCCTTAAATTCCCGGAAAAATTCGCCATAACCTCCTTTGTACCGGGAGCATTGGGAAATTTCAAATAGCTTTCCCGGTCCTTCTCATCTCAAAAAGAAAAAGAAAAAAAGCCAAGCGGCTAGCCGATACGGCGCATAAAATCTCATATGGAAATTAAATACGTACCTTTTTGTCGGGCATTCTATTTATTTCACTTCTATACTTTATTCCATACCTGTCTCCTGTATCTTTATGTCTGTCCAATCTATTTTAACTATACCAATCGTTTTAACTCAATTTGTTAATTAAATCTGTTACTTAACTTTTCAGTCTATTTCACCTTCATATTTGAACATGACATGTTCAAATATATTTTTAACTGCATATTAACAAATTCTAATTATACTCATACTCTCGTTTCCTTATCGACTACTCTATTCAAATTTCAATTCAATTCTATTTGAATTCTCTTTATTTAAAACTTCATTTGAATTTCCATTTTTAAATTCTATAGTTTAAAGTCCATTTGAATTTCTATATTCACATTCTATAGTTCAAATCCATTTGAATTTCTATATTCAAATTCTATTTAAATTCCTATATTCAAAGTCTATTTAAATTCCTATATTCAAATTCCATAGTTAAACCCCATTTGAATTCTATTTTCAAAGTCTACTTGAATTTCTCTATTCACATTCTATATTCAAGGTCTATTTGAATTTCTCTTCATTACTTATAAACAACGTTTATAACTTCAATTCAAATCCCCCCTTTCATTTATAAACAACGTTTATAAATTCAATTCAAATCCCATATTTCATTTATAAACAACTTTATAAATTCAATTGCTTGTTTATATATATATTCAAAACAAGTTAATGTTTCTATACTTCATTTAAAATTCAAATTCTATTTATAAAAATAGAATTCCCCTTTTAAATTTCAAATACCCTTTTTGGTATTTTTATAAATCAATATCCCAAGCCCCAGTGATATTTTGAACAATCAATCAACAAATTTTCAATCATTTGATTTTTTACACATCATATATGAATATATATGAAATCAAACAAACAACAACAGATAATATATTTTTGAGGAATCCAGTTGGATTCCTCCAACCTGTTTTCCTGCATCCACAGACGTTAGTCAACATAGTAATACCCATCCTGCTTCGAGGCAGAATATCGCGGTATAAAGGTCATCCACTATCATAGCGTGGGACGTATAGGGTAATCATCCGCTAATGAAACCGCGGGCATCCGCTAATGAGACTGCGGGAATCCAACCAATCATCAACCCAATATATGTATATATATCCTAAATAACTAATATATATTTTAAAACAATCAGACAGCATTCAAACAAGCACTGACAATTATTTTTAACTATATAAAAATAAATTTCTAAACAAAAGGTGAGATTTACTCACCAGGGCTTTTATTTGCAATCCATTCTGATTTCAAATTCTTAAATGCTGAATTATGAATCTTTGAGCTACGCCCTTTCTTGACTGATTCCACTCGATAATATCTTAAATCCATTTTTAAACTCAAATCCCTCGGCCTTCCCCTTCCAGTCTTGTACTGTTCAAACCTCCTTCCTCAGACCATTTCTCCTCTAAATAACTTATTTCTGTCATGCTTGCTTCCACCAAAAATCTGCAGACCCAAACTCCTCGATTGCTTTACTGCCCAACCTCCCAAAATCAGAGATCGAACTCCTTCAGACTAACACCATCGAACCCCTAAATTTCAACAATTTCAGCCTCCCTTGACAATCACGCTTCTTCCTTCCGAACACCCCCGCAATTCCCTTACTCATTTTCCCATTAACGCAAAGACCAAACACTCGACCATTTACAGATCGCGACACCTGCGGCCTCGACGAAGACCAACCCTAGTTCGAGCGCACCTAATTTTGGGTCTCAAGTTCAAGACTTTCGGTGCCCTTCCATCGCGAGTGATCCCAGATCGACGATGGGCATCGTGATTCCAAATCGCGTTTCAATTTCGATTTACATAGGTGGAGCGCGGACCCTTTATTGATTGAAGCTGTCGGTTTTTGAATTGAAGAAGTAAAAAGGGGAATTTGGGTTTTTGACTTGCAGAAAAGAATGAGGATAGTTGTGGTTTTATACAGGAAGAAGGGGACGTGGTTGTTTTGGTTTGTGGTCATAGTGAAGAACACGGGTTCGTTGGTTTTGCGGAGATAAAGGAGAAGACGGGTTTTGTTTTCAGTCCACACAGAAGAATCCACTTTAAAAATATATTTTTTTATTTTTATTTATTTTAATTAAAACTGTATCCTTAAAATTTAAATACCCATGATGTCGAACTCCTTTCTGAACCCAACAACTGTCCACTCTAGGGTAAAACCACTATTCTGAACCCACTGGGATAGGTCACAAAGTCCAATTCGGTCATCTGTAGAGGATATTAATTTAAATTAAATATAAATAAATTTCGAAACAATTTATTTCCTCGATAATAAATTAATATTATTATCGTTATAAATTCAAATAAAATTTCCTATAAATTATTTGAACTGTATTTAATTCAAATTAAAATTTGAATTCAACTAAATCCATTTTCGTATTCTGATTATTTAATATATATCGATTTTAAATCGAAATTGATTATTAAACTAATAACATAAAATAAAATTTCATTTATATTATCCCCCCACGATATTTAAATCCATATTAAATATTTAAAATTAACCCATAAGGATCCGGGTCATTACAGAACCCGTGTAAAGACAGTTACCAAACTTATATTATAAGATCTGTGTAACTACAAAGGATTTTGTGTCATCAAGGTTTGAGACTTCGACCGAAACACTGAGATTTTAGTCATTCCATTCTCTTCATCATGGGACCAAAATAGAACCTAACAGAAAATTTGATTCAATTGTAAAACAATTGAAACTCAAATTTTTCTAAAAGAAAGTTTTAAAAATTAATATGAGTTTCAAATAAATATATGAATTTTCAAAATCTGAAATTTAACTTCAAAAGCTTTCAACATTATAGACTATGTTAACAACGTAAATAAAAAGGTTATTTAACAAATAATTGCACGTGTTACAAATATTATAATTAATCGATAATGTTCATTTATATCTTATTACACGGTTTATTCCAAGGTACTAAATTAATATATGTGTAATTATATGAATAATTAACTATCAAATCAAAAATCAAAATTGAAATTGAAATTCTCGAAATTTATGAATTAGATTAAACTTCCAGAAATTACAAAAAATCAAAACTAAGACCAAAACCAAGATATGTAGCATTGGTTCAGACCCATTGTTGTTTGATTCTTCATGTTGATTTCTTACCACTGGCTAGTTTGTTAACAACTTGTTAATTTTGTCATACAATTTGTACTGTGAACTCCAGAGACAATATTGGAATTTAAGTAAATGTTATGAGTAACAACGTAAACTGTGAAATGATTCAAAGTGTATGTATCCCCATAACTCAAAGTAATGATCCTTTATGATTTATATGTAGATTTAACCCAAAAATCATTAGAAGGTTCAAAGTTTAAAAAGAATCATAAATTTTCAAATGGGAAGAATATTAGCTTAGATGAAATATATACATAACCTCATTGGTGCGTGAACTTGGTCCACTTTTCAATCCCAAGCAGCTGCAAAATTTCCCACATATCCTTTTGATTTTCTCCTCTAGAACAAAAAAACTGCCCAGATCTAAATTTGTTAATAAATCGAATTATGGACATTTCTATTTGAAGAAATCAAAACGTGGTTGAACAAAACTGACATACAACCTTCTTACATTCATTAATTTCCTGAGGAAGATTAGTTACAAACCAATGACAATTCATATTAATATACATTAACCAAATACTTGTTTTAGTAGGTTTTAAAACAAATCAAGAATAGCTAAGGAGAAAAATGATATCTAAATGAGCACGGGATAAGCTTAAGGTTGTATTATGTGTAATGTAAAAAAAAATAGAATTAGGTATTAAAGCACAATTATGATGTGCACAACTTTTAGTTAACTGAATTATTCTTAAATTTGACAAAATATGTTGCCCCAAAATTATCTAACTCATTTGCTGCATAAAAACTAAATCAAAATCATACTTAAAATACCATTAATAGAAGATGAATTAGGAATTTTTGTTGTGAATTATATATATAAGATTAATGTTAATGTATATACAAAATCATATATCACTATAGATGGTTAAAAATTAAGCCAAACAAAAAATTAATGTATAATTTGATATCAAAGTATCCCAATTAACCTTATATAAGATTTACTTAATAACACTTCAATAGATGCTGGAGTGTGAAATGAAGACATGTTAATTTTACCATTAGGCAATACGTAGTGCAATTAAGCATCCGAGACAAAGTAGAAATGTAGGACAGTCTCCATCAGAGAGGTAAACACACATCCGTTAAAAAATTCTCATATCAGATTCTGACGTTACAACACATATTTGACCTACAACCCCCTATATTTATAAAAATGACTTTAGTTGACATTAGCAAAAGTATCAATGTCTTTAAAATGCTAAGTTTTCCATCCAGTAAAGTCCACTGTTAATGGAAAAGATACATCCACTCTAATAGTTTGATTATTCAGCAGAAATTAGAAAATAGATCAAAGGTTGGGTTATGAATCTGTTCTTCAGTGGAGTTCCATTAAGAATCGTTTCAAAATATTAATGTGGCTTAAAGGTTTTGGGCATGCAATTGGACAAAGTTCTAGAGTAAGAAATATATTATTTATTATATTATGCTTATATAATTAGGAAACTTAGTCAGCAAAAATGTTAGTACATATAGTAGTTTAGATCATATGGAAAAATCAGGTTTTGGACCAAATAAAAATGGAATTATGTCATATAAAAGGTATAAAAGCGAGTCAAGAAAAAAATATTACTGCAATTAATATTATTCGGACAAATATTAGTCTAGCACATCATATCTCGTTAGCTAGAATTCAGGCATTTTGATTGTAAAGCTTTTAAACCTTGTAACAGTTATAATGTTCCAACATGGCTTTGATTGCATTGAATGGTCAATAACATGAAGGACAAACAACTTCAATGACCTGAAATTAGGTAAAAATCACATAATTGATCTTGTCAATTGCATCTTCACACTGTGAATTTTGATAAACTAATACATTTGTCTAAGCTATGGCAAGTTATTGTAAAATTTTGTTTTAACTTCCACATATTTTTATACTCTATTAGACAGATTTAGCAAATGTCAAAACTAATGGATATGGAAATTCATTAAACAAAAAATAAAGGAGGCAAATTCATCTTGCATTAACAGTGCTATGTTTAATTATTTTAGAAAACATACAGTTACAATCCACATGCAATTGTTGTTGACTTGAAAAAAAGAATTGTTTAGATATTTTAATCATATCAAATTTGAATACTGCTAAATAAGTATTTTGACTTGATTATTTTGTCATCTTGCTTGGAACAAATCTGATTATCATATTCTATCGGCAGTGTTTTAACAAAAAATGAGAGCATCATAAAAAAGTATGAGTATGCACTAAATACATTGTTTTAATATTGTGAATTCCCCATTCTGTTCAACTGTAGCTATAAATTTGTTAGTATATCAAAATAAAATATCACTAAAGTTAAATAAAAAAATAAACAAAATGAAAAATTAATGAATGGTTTGATCCCAAAATATCTTTATCAACTTTGTATAAGATTCATTTATTAACACTCCAAAAGACAGTGATTTGTGAAATGAGAACATGTTCTTTTTAAATAAGGCTGCACATTTTATGTTTAAACACTCAACACATATTAGAAATGTGAAGACTGAAGATATACCATTTACCATATCATACTTTTACGATTAAGAAACTTCACCAGCAAAAAATGACACTGTAGTTTAGATTATATGGCAAAATTCAAGTTTTGGACCGAGCAAAACTGAATTATATGATAAAATAGGTGTAAAAAGTGAGTCAAGAAAAACTGTTACCATAGTTAATATTATTCATATTAAATGTTATGTCTACCTCATCATAACTTTTTTTGCTAGAATTCAGGCATTTAGATTGTAAAGTTGTTAAGTCTTTTGATAGCTATAATTTTCAAACATGGCGTCGATTACATTGAAAGGTCAATAACAATGAAGGTGAACAGATTTGAAGACCCAAAATCAGCAAAAAATCGCATAATTGATCTCATCATTTACATCTTTACAATTTGACTTTTGTTAAATTAATATATTTAACTAAACTATGGCAAGCTACATATCGGACAAATTCTATTATACTCATACATATTTCTCTATTATATCCAACAGATTTAGTAAATATTAAAACTTAGGAATATGACCAAACTCATTAAACGAAAAATAAAAGAGACGAATCCAGCTTGCATTAATGTAGTTAAGTTGTAATCTCTGTTTCTAAAATAAAATGCAAAATTACAGCATCAGTAAAATAATAGTTTAAAGAAAGGTATTATAATCATATCAAATTTGAATATTGCTAAATAAGTAATTTGACTTGATTATCGTCTTTGCTTGGAACATTAATGGAGATCCCTACTCTATTGACATCGACTGGACATGAAAATGTTTGACCAAAAATGAGAGCAGCATCAAAAAAATATAATTATGCACTAATGAGAAACTAAATCACATATTGTATACATATAAGAGTACATATATTGTATATACATGAAAGTGCATAATTTTTTTAAAAAAAAAAATGCATAAAATCTCTGCAATTCTTATGGAAAATGAAATATGACAACATTCAAGAACATCAAATAAACCATATGCATTCACAGAATAGAAACTAAAGATAATCACCATCATATTAAGTTTTTATTATGTAAAATTAATTGTGTAAGATGAGCTAAGAACCATGCTCGTTAAAAAAAGCTGGGAACCAAACTTTATAGTAAACAACACTTTAAACATTTTTGAGAATATATACAACACACTAAAATTAAGCTGACAAATACACAAATCTTATCAATCAATTATATTATCATAAAACTTGAATCTTTCCTCAAATTTTTGTTTTACTTCCTCAATTAAACTTAGCTAAAGCACTCATTACCCCTTGCACTCAATGTTACTTTCGTTTTGCACAATCTATAGTCTTCTAGTTGTCTAATGAAAGTACAATAGATTCATATTAGATTTAGAAAGTAAATTCTAAACTTATAATAACTTGATTAGGTCAGTTGAAAAACATGTGAAAAAAGAAACATATATAACTTCAAATTAAGCATGATAAAGAACAAATTTCTGTTTAAATTAAAATTAGGATTCAAACCTATATGTATTTTTAGTTCATTTTTCACTCTTCCTGCAGACAAATGTTTGTTTACGACACAAAAGCAAATACTAAATATGAGAAAATGGATAAAAATAATAAGCGAGTCTCTGAATTACAGGTGAAGCAAATGTAACCTTCGTTCAACAAAGTGTTAGACCCATTCATTTGAGTTGAAGAAACAGATATACATGTAACCAATCAAACTACAAAAGAAGACAAACAAAAACAATTTTTGAAGCTAAAATGTAAGTGCTAAAAATTTAAATGAAAAGAATATGCATGAAAAATAAAGCTAACCTGTTACTTTAGGAGTTGCTTCTTCAAGTGTGGTTCCCTTAGGCGACAATGCAAGTACATGAATTAAACCTTCTAACATTAATTTTGAACAACAAAACATGTAATTAGTTAGCCAATAGAATTAGCTATGTGATATAGAGATGTCATTCACTTTGATATGATTGTATTCTCTGATTATGCTGCAATTTTAGCTACTCCTGCACAACTATTAGTTGTACTAAAAAGTCTAAAATATAAATTCACGTCATATCAATTAATCAAATACACAATTGAGGAAGATCAAATTTATTGATAAAATATTGAAAAAACAGCATAAGCATTTCATGTTTCTTCAAAGACCTTATACATTAATATCACATATATATAAGAATTTTAAGAATCTGTTATGCCATTAAGTATATGCGCTGTCTTGAAAGTCTTACGCACAAATTAGAGGTTGTATATAATACAGTAAATTATTATTTTTTATAAACCAAGTTAGTTTACTAATACAGTATCAACATCATAGGTTATCAATTTACCATCACAGACTACGCAAAATAATAATAAAAGAATTAAGTAATTTGGAGAAGATATATATATACACACACACACACACACACTTACTTTTGCATGATTGTGCTTTTATGATACATAAAAAATTGATTACCATGGTTAAAAACACTATGCAGTAAAAAAAGTTTTTTTTTTTAAGTATTACGTTTATCCTTCTAATTTGTTGCATTAAAGCGCAATAAGGTAAGGAAAATAGACGCATTTGAGCGAGATATTAAGAAAACAATATATCAAAAATTAGGTAATTCAATGAAACTGCAAATTGATTTACCTAAAAAACCAATTTCAAGTCAGCTTACCCAAACAAAAGGACAGTACATGAAATTGGAGATCCATATTTGAACTATACATGAAAATATTTAACCAAAAATGAGAGCAGCATAAAAAGTTATGATTGTGCATTGATTAGAAACTAAACATGTGTTGTATACATACATACATACATATAGGAATACATATATTGTATATACATGATAGTGCATAACTCTTAATAAAAATGCATAAAATCTCTGCAATTGTTATTAAATATGAAATATGACAGCAACATTCAAGAACATCAAATAAACCTTATGCTTTGGCAGAGTAAAAACTAAGATAATCACCACCATACTCTGTTTTATTATGTAAAATTACTTATGTAACTAAGAGCTAAGAACCATGCTTGTTAATGCACTTTCAATACTTAACTTAAGTGCGATTTCAAATAAGCTTTAATGTCATGATTATAAAAATATCGTTCACATATGCGTAGAAAATCTATCTAGTACAAATTGAATAAGTACATAACTCATCAATAATGCTTAGTTGCAATAAGTGTTAAAACCACTAATGTTGGTTTACTTTTAATAAGCACATAACTAATAAATAAAGTATTTTACATGCTTTGATAGCATAACTATTTTAACACATATTTAGCACATAACTCATATATATTATTTGTACATGGTTTAACACATATTTAGGACATAGCTCATAAATAAACTATTTGTCATGTGCGTAAAATATTTCTTTTGATTAAGCATGTAAAATAGTTTATTTGTCTCTAGTACGTATACTTATGAACTGAATATTGTGTTTATTATGTTTAGAAATTTGTTTCTATAACTTGACATTTACAAATCCAGTAAAAGAAGAGTTTTCCCAAACATAATAAAAAAATTGCAAAATCTAAGATAGATAATTTAAATAAAGCTATGGAAAGAAGGAATAAACAAAGTCGATTAACTAAAACAAAGTCATACCACAGGCAAACACGGTCTTTAAACTGTGTTTCTGCTCTAAGAAAAGAGTAGAAGAAACATTATTAACAATAAAGAAGCAGTATTCAATTACCTTCCACGCTATACTCTGAAACTTCCTCAATATCTTAGAAATCTCTCTCTAAATATAAATTCAGAACCAATATTCAACTTTGTGGTCTACTGCATGGATAAACTGACCACACTAAATTGATTAATTAATTTATACCAATATCTAATTGATATATGGAGGGAAATGAACAAATTAACAAAGCAAAATCCAAATGACTCAGATGAAGTTTTCAAGAATATTTAAAAAACATGATAGTGAGCCTTCAGCTCAGAACAAAATAGCAGTAAAGGGCACGCAGTAGACAAAATTATCTCTTATAAACAAAAGTAGACAATGATAAAAATGCATCCTAGTTTACATCAAAATTTCAAATTGGAAGGTCATGTGCAATGTTCATAAGCCAAAAAAGGACAGTAGAAGGTTAATTTAGAAAACAAAGCTTTCAAGATAAGTGTACCTTTAATTAAAAAATATTCCTTGACCTATTATGCAAGGAGGAAAAGCTTTAAGTATTGGAATGTAACCAATGGTGTTTAATGTTCCTTTGAAATTTCTTATAGATATGTTGTAGCTTAGAAGCTTCATACAATCAAAAAATATATTTTAAATTCCCGAATTCTTACTCGGCATAATAAGTATTGAAGAAACTTAAGTAAGAAGTTTAAGAAATAATTAAAATAAGAACTACTAATACTCTACCAAATATTAAAAATAAAATCTAGTCTAATAGCTATCATAGCTAAGTTTTAGATAACAAAGGACCACATTACCTAGTTTAGCTAATATTTAACCAATACTAACCTGTCTCTAGACATGTACAATGTTACAATGCATCCACAAATTTGCAGATTTAAAGAATAATTTTCAACCACCTGAAATGAAAAAAGTTCGATATTCAAATCAATTGTCATGATTAATGGTGCATTGAACCAATTTATCATCAATAATAATGTCATATATTAATTAATTGAGAAACATTTCTGATTTATTAAGCTAGACGGACACTGTAACTCTGTAACCAAGAAACGAAGTTTGTATGTTTAAATGCTAGGTAGTTTTTACATATTATTATCAATTTTGCATACTTGAGAATAACATACCAAATATTGAACGCAGCTTCAAATAATACCCTGTTACTGCGGTATAATAAAGTTAATATCTCCTTGTCTTTATAATAGTACTGTTGCATAAATATTAACATAGAATAGTCATGCTAGTTGGCAAGATATATAAATGTGAAATTACCATACTAACTGTTTAAAGGCCCAAAGGTTTTAAGTTGGTTATTACCCAAAGTTTATTTACCAATTATTCGTCATCTAAATAAAATCCGAGTTTAGCTGCATGAAGTAAATCAAAGACAAACTGAACATTTATATAAACAATCATGCAAATAAAAGGAACAAATAAAATGATTTTGTTTTTAAGTTTTATTAAGTCATTATCATATCAACATTTTTTTAAAGTTATGTATGGTTATTAATTATCTTGTATAGTTTGCTGACACATTGAAAACTGAGGTTAAATTCAATTTTGATCATAAATCAACAACACCAAGTAAAACGGAAAAAGAAGAAAAAAGAAATCATTTCAAATTCAGGATACCTTAATAGAGATGGTTTGTTGGATCTTTGGGCTACCCTTGTAATAACAACATTTAAGCTGGAAATAAAACTCGAGATACCAATAAAGAAAGGGAAGGAAAATAAACAAAAACGGTTTTTTATTTTCACAAAATAGGAAACGTGATTGCTAACAATACACTTAAATCAGAAATGAAAAATGAATTAAAGTTCTCATAGAAAGCCAAATATTATTACCATAGTTTGAAGCGGAGATGATTGTGGACAGCAGGTAACTCCGCATATTCGGGCGTCCATGGGTGTCAAGCTGATGGAAATTGTAGATTGATGAATCTAGGGCTTTTAATTTTAAGAGGATAAGCGTTAGGCCTGAGGAATACTCGATGATAGGACACGCAAAGTACATTTGAGGAGCCAAAGCAAACGAATAATTAGGGTTAGGAAGACAAACAGAGAAAGGATAAATTATGAGAAAATGGGTTTTGTGAATTGACAAAAAAAAAATCTAGGGTGAGAAATTAAATCCGCGACTGTTCAGTTTGAATAGCGCAACTCTGCAGAGAAGCTCTATGCGTGCTCCAATTTTAACTCAGCAATTATAATATAGTATAGATATTTATAAAATGGATGGGCGTATATAACTTAAAACTAATCCAACGGTACAAGTCCAATTCCACCCCTATAAATAAAGGGGTAATGCATCATTCTTTCCCACACAAATTTGCAGTGGTAGCAGAGCTCTACCATTTTCCTCCTTCTCCAAACCTAATTTCTAAAACAAAAATATATTCTTATGAAAATAAATCAAATCCAATTCATATGAAATTGAAAGGATCAGCAGATCTAATGGAAAAGATGCAAATTGACGCTCCAAATCAGATTCACCCCTCTCTTCCTGTTGTTGAAACGAAAAAATGGCTACAACACCAAAGGTATCTCGAAGATACTTCACCAAACGGTAAACTAAGAAAAACAGAGCCACAATCACCTAATAAATGGTAAGAAATAGAGAAACAAAGTTTAAAGTGGTTTGGCCTTAAAAGTTGCCTGCATCCACTATAGATTCGCTCTCCTTATCACAAATGAGTTTACAAAGCATGGACTCTCCTTGATCTAGATTACACTCAAATTCATAAAGAAACAGATGTGTTCTCTTTAACGGAGATGGTGATCGCGTAGATCTTCAATCTCTTGGATATTTAGATGACTTTCCTCGATTCCATAGGGAATAGGCAACAGAACTAGGTTTGTGTGAGATTCAATGGTTGTTAGACCCGCTTGGATTGAGCTTGGAAGTTCTCTAATGGAAGGAGGAAGAGATTTGATTCACTCATTGTTGAAGAGAGATTGATCAAGTTAGGGAAGCCATTAACGGTGCTTGAAGTGTTTGAGAGTAGTGGAGAAGTAATTTGGGCAGTCCTTTGGGGTGGAAGAATTGGTCCCTTGAATGGTAGAGAAGTAGGGTATTTATGGATTTAATTAGAGGTAGTGACATGGTTGTAAATATGGGGTGGAGGCCTTTAGGTCGTAGGTCGTATTGACCCATTTCTTGGAAGCCATGAAACGGCCTGCTTTAGGTCATTCAAATGAAATCTACGCGACCTGGCTGTTGTAAAGTAATGACCTGGATAAATGAATCAACATGAACACTATCCTTTATGGTGTACTCCTACCATGAATCATACCATTCTTTGCTATGATATGTATGTAACCCTTCTTTACAACTGATGCCAGCTGTCTTTACTTGCCACGTGAATCGATCGGTCCACACGTAAAGATGCGTGGGCACACTGTTATGTGACATTACAAAAGTGTCCATTGTTTATTGTAAAAGTTTCCAAACATCCATAGTACGATCATTAACACATTATTATATTGTATGGTCCACCTTTAACGCCACATGTCATTTTCCACACAAATTACTTCGCTGTGGTGTTTTATGCCATCATTGAACTGGTATGTTAACATATGGATACATATACAATCTATTGCTTTTGTACTTTGCATTTGGCGGCATGGTTATATTCCACTAGCCACGTGTCTACACAATACTGAGAACCTGTCGTTCCCTGGTTTTAGATCGTTCTAAACGATCTTGATGTGCCGTTGAGCTGTCGGTCTTGAAATAACGACCTGAAATATATATACGGTTTTGACAATCTGATTCATTATGAAGACATGGATGGTCCTGACGACCTAAGGAAGTTCAGCAATCAAACTGACGTGGCAAAACTCATAACTCTTTGTGAACATGCCACCATTTATGAAGTGCAAACAACTTTGTCTAATGTGCAATATTAACGGCCTTCTTTTCATATGCAAGCTCAACGATCTGAATGGTCTCAACGACCTGCTTGCGACTTGGTTCGTGTCATAGGTCGTTATGTAGTATGAATATCATGTGATGACTTGCGACTTGAATTACGGTGGAAGACCCGACTTCTCCATTGGACAACTGACATATTATTTCCTAGCCCGCGTTAATATAACGGCGTTAACACCTATTTTCTTACGTATCTACAAATATAGAATTTTCCCCTTTCCAGATAAATTGTTGATTTATAAGAATTTGTGGATTGTAGGCCTAAAGGGTTCAAACTTTGGATTTGGAGGCTATAAAGTGAGTGCGAAATTTACGAATACAGTTATAATAACTTATCTATTTCATTTGAACTAGATCTAAATTTTTATGCCTATTTCCTGCCAAATCTGCTCATTTAAGTATTGTAATTTGATTGGCAACCACCAGATCTGATTATAAACATTGTTCAAACTTGTGAATTATAACTCATGGTTATGCATAATATTAATTGTAGGATTCTTAAACTTGTTCACACATGTTCCTAAAGTTATGTTGCAACATATGTTGTAAGTGTTGCATAGCACTGTAGATGTAACAACCCGTATTTTACGTATCGGAGGATCGTACAATATTTTTAATTACTTCCCTAAGGACTGGAACATTCTTTTATTTTAATATGGTGGTTATGGAGATGTAAGACATGTCCATAATTTTTACTAAATTTGTTTGTCACCAAGAGATTATCGTTGTCGCAGGTTCTAGCGGGCGCAAAGCAAGGGTATAATAGAGACGTCTAAAAGATCGGAAGGTTGCTGTCGAGTACCCTAGGTATCATTAAAAGGCCTAGAGATATGCATGTTGAAAGGCGTATGGAGTTTTTCTAGAACCGGGGTTACCGTTAGCCCTTGACACATGGCAAAGTTGGCCGTCATACGATTAATGATGGTTTCGAAGCAGGATTAGGCGGTGATAGCCAAAGTCATGGATGATTGTTTGCTTTGCTTGTACCTTCCTACGTAGATTGTTCGACGTCGAGGGAGATATTTCTTATGTGCTTGTCTGATATTGGTTTAGGCCTTTGGCGCTTGTACTCGGGAAACGTCGATCTCGGCTAGGATGGTTTACGTAAGATATAACTGATTGTTCGGATTGACATGGATGTATGGTTAAAATGCTTGTTTGTAAAGGCTCTATCCGATGTGGGGAAGATGAGGTTGAGTTCTTTTCTAGTCTTTTGGTAGATTAATTTGTTTATCTACCTATTCTCCTATACTTCATTGATGATGTTAGATAGTTGTTTTATCGCTCACTAAGACTATTATCTGATTCAAGGTTTTATGTTTCCTCTTATTACCTTGGGTTGTTCATCTACGATCTTATGGACGGGCAGACTGAGTAACAGGATGTAGAAGATAGATCTTAGTGGACGGAGCTGCTGATCGAAGACGAGCTGAAGGCCTGCATATTTTGTTTACTACTATACATATTTGGAGTTTCCGCTATTGTTCCGTTTGATGCATTATCAGAGGGTTATGTAGTGAGGCTTTATGTATAGATTTCTAAATTGTATTCCAAAGTTGTATGGATATTTTCAAGATGATATGAAAGTTTGGGTTTCTGCTATGTGATGCTTCGCTATTTCTACATGTTGTATATGTTCTATTATATTTTATCCCTGCGCTGTGAGTACTATGACAGTATCTACATATGTGTACCTAACTTGATTATCGTCCATGGCTGCTTAACACACCTTTCAGCATATCATTCCTTTTGTTAAGTGCGGGGGTTATAGGCGGTCGTCACATTTGGTATCAGAGCTCTGGTTAACAGTTTTAGCCAAAGTTCGAGGATGTAATTACGTAAGAGAGACGTACTTGTAATTTATGATGGATGCATACTATATAATAGTATATAGTGCAATAGCATTTGGACACCATTGCAGTTTTCTCGCATGTGGGCTAATCATTATATATTGTTGATTTAGAATGAGTTGTAAATTGTCCAGACAATGCTAGGGAGGAGACTGTTCCTGGAAAGGGTGATGGCGGTACACCAGACTACCCAGCCATGTTCGAAGCTACAATGGCAACGATCTTGAGAAGGGTCCCCACTCCAGGAGCAGTCGCGGTTGATGTAAGAGTTCAAGTGTAGGTTCCGAGAGTTGTGGACGTTGCGAAGCTATGCAAAGACTTCACCTCTCTTGGAGGAAAGCCTTTAAAGGGACAGAGTCGACTGAAGAGGTTCAGAGATGGATGAATGCTTGCATAAAGATCTTTGGTGACTTAGGCATAGATGGTGTTAATAGGAGAAAGCTTGCATCGAGACAGCTACAAGGTAGAACCATGGACTGGTGGAACCCCGTTACGATTGAGATTCCAGAAGAGGAGGTCACATGGGAACAATTCCAAGCCAAGTTCAAAACAAAGTTTTTCTCTACTACTTAGAAGTCCGTTTTGTTCAAGAAGTTTGTGGAGCTAAAACAGAATGGTCGACCAGTGCTTGATTATGTTTCTGACTTCAAGGCTTTGTCGAAGTATGCTCGTTCATACATTGATTCTCCTTATAAGAAGAATGAGAAATTAGTTATGAGCTTATGTGTTGTTTGGGTTTGGAACCCGAAGTTTGCAAGAGACCATTGATTATGACTAATCCAATTAGGGGTCCATCCAGCTTGTGTATGCTTTGTCCTGGTCTAGTGTTATCGAGTCATGGTTGATCCTTTGTTTGTCCTGAACTTCACTGGGGTTGATATCATCTTGGGCATGGATTGGCTCAAGTGGTATGCGGCAAGAGTGAATTGTGAGAAGTTAGAGGTGAGAATAGGGGATGTGGAAGTGAAAAACGTGTTAATTACATGTAAGCCCGAAGATGGGGATTTTGTAAGCTATCTATATTTGCTTGTGATTCCACAGGAAGACTTGTCATTAGTGTTGATCGCAAAAGAATTTGAGGATGTCTTTGACGAGGTCAAAAGGTTGCCGCCGCATCTTGAAATCAAGTTTAGAACTGATTCAGTCGAGGGTGTTAGACATATCATTATGCCTCTTAGGAGGATAGCTCCTAAGGAACAACAAGAGTTAGAGGTGCAAGTTCATGACATTTAGGAAAAGGATTCGTTTAGAGAAATGTTTCCTTTTGGGGTGCACCGGTTTTGTTTGCAACCAAGGAAGATGGTTTGTTGAGATTGTTTGTGGACTATCGTGAGATGAACAAGGTGACCAAGAAGAATAAGTATCCGTTGCCAAGGATATATGAATTGTTTGATCAGCTTCACGAAGCCAAAGTGTTTTCTCAGATGGATTTGGCAACTGGATTTCACCAGTTGAGAGTGGCAAAGGATAGTGTGTTGAAGACAACTTTTTGGACACCATCTGGTTTATTTGAATGGTTAGTGTTTATCCAATAAATATCACACACACTTTGGTAGATCAAGAACAAAAGAAAAGTACTAGATATAAGCATGACCGATCGGTATGGGGCTGATGGATGGTCAGATTAAAAGCGCACCGGTCGGTCGGTATCCAAGCTCCTAACCTAATCCTAAAAACTTGTTGATCGGTTCGAACTTGGCTGTTGTGATCGGCTACAAAATGGTGCAAATCGGTATTCTCAAGCCTATGGGAACTTGGTTTAAAAAATATGCAAATGGATTGCATCAGTGTTCATGACCGATCGACAGACACCAACATGACCAATCGGTAGACAACGACATGGCCGATCGGTAGCATGAAGGTATGACTGGTCAGTGGTCAATTTGATAGTTGGAAACAGTTGGTTGATGGCATTTCTATAAATATCAAAATATACCGATCGCTTCCCTGCACCATATATTTTCTATCTTCTCCTCATTTGCTCCACACCTATAAATAGGCCATGGCTACCACCATTAAAGGGATCAACTCCTTGCTAGCACAAAGTGCTATCGGATTCTTCCTACGCCATTCCTAAGCAATCCTACCTTTATTCGTCATCTCCATTTGAAGATCTACCATCTAATTGGCAATGGTTTCCATAGAGATCATTCAAGTGTCTTAGAGATCGAAGATCCTCCTTCATCCTCCTTGCATTCAAGAATTTCTCGCCATTTCTCCTCTGATCCAACCATTCCACCATTGATTTGCATGGATCCAAGTGAGATCTACATGTGAGAGAATATATTGTAAAAGAGAGAAGACATGTATGAATTTGAGAGCCATGTACCTTGTAAACTTTGAGAAAATAATGGAAGTGGCTTCTAAATTAGATGTAGATCTATCTTAGATCAAACCTCTATAAAATCTCTTATCTTTTACTTGATTTTTATATTTTGTGGCTCCACTTTACCTACTTACCGTTTGGTGAAATACTCATTGAGTATTTTTGGTGTTGTATTCCAATTCTGGAGTAAAACATTTGGCGCACACCGTGGGGCACGTTCATTTCTTCAAGGCTTAATCTCTTATCCACTCTCATGATAGATCCATCCTTTCCTGAGATGGTCCTACCGACGAGTCCTCCTTCCGATTCGGAAATCTATCTGACATTATGCTTCCTAAAGATAACAAGAACAGGGACACTCGGATTGAATCCGACTACAATGCCATTGCTCAAGTAATTCCAACAACCAACTTAGAGCATGGTGAAACTTCCACGGGCGGCGCTGGCGTAACTAGAACCGAGCTAAATGCCACCGTCGCTGGATTGACACAACAAATGGATATAGCTAACAAGGCCATGATGTCTAGGATGGAAACCCTATTCGCTCTCCAGTTCGCTACAGCAAAAGTTATCGTCAAAGTCGCAACTGCCCATGGTGACAATGCAGGTTCCTCTTCCTCCTTTCCAACTCGCGATCATTCTTCTCGAGAGATCGATGATCCAAATAATGCTGATAATAGAGAGCCTAATCCTCCTGCTCGAGCCCATTCTCGAAAAGCATCCTCTCAATAAGCGCATGGACTCGCCAAAGGGGCATCTTCCCGTGCGGAAGGCCCAGGGCTGTTGATCCCAAACCGAGACCATTTGCCTAGGCGAATATCCGGTAAGGGTGACAGCGTCCACCCCGCATACCAACTCAATAGTGAGGAACGCTTATCGGAGATGGCCCGAAAAATCATGAAGGAAAGTCAAAAGCAAAGTAATGATGACAAGGAATGGGGTTCTGCTTGAACCAAAATTCCACTCACAAAAATAATGAAATTGGCTCCCTATCCAAACAAGTTCAAACCTCCAATGTTGAAAACCTACAATGGGACGGGGGATCCCAACGTGTTCTTGTTTAGATATGACCAGCTTATGGATGGAGCGCACGCCACGGACGAGCTCAAATGCCTGTATTTTCCGACATACATTGAGGGGTTACTTCGCTTTGGTTCACAAAGCTTCCTCCAAGATCCGTGGATAACTTTGCCACCTTGGCAAGATTCTTTAGAGAGCAGTTCAGGCTCCAGACCATGAAAGTCAAAGATGGCAAGCCTTTGAATGAGTTCGAGCAGTGCCGTGGGAGTCGGTGAAAGCTTTCCTCACAAGGGTTAATACTGTAGTAGCCGAAGTGGGCAATCATTAGCCACGGTTAGTGCTTATGGCCTTGAAGGGGGAGGTAAATAAGCAATCTGAATTTGGAAGGTGGTTAAAGATAAAGAAACCAGATACTCTTGAATAATTCTCCGACAAAGCAAAAGAATACATGAGTATCGAGGACGATCCTGATTATGCTATAGAACCTCCAAAGCTGCAACATTACCAGAAAATTATACGGTCTTGCAAACTATCCAAAAGAATTTCATTGCCCAGAAGAGGGGCAATGATACAAAAGATAGTTGACCTAATAAACGGTTTCGCTTCTTAAAAAATTCAGAATTGACTCCTTTGACCGAAATTATGGAAAATATCTTTATGGCGGCCAAGGATACCGATGGATATCCGACGCTCAAGCCAGTAAAGTTAGTGGTGAAGCTGCAAGTTCTGGAAGGTTCTGCCGATTCCACAATCAACCGGGTCATAATACCAATGAATGAAGACACTTGAAGATCTTGGTCGAGGATCTGATAAGGAATAACAGACTACAGCAGTATGTTAAAATCCACAAAGTTCTTAAGCGGCACAAGGAATAAGCAATCCTCTAGTAGATATAGAATCAACTCCTGTTAATACAAGAACCATCATCAACACGATCTCAGGAGTTCCTCACCCAGTTGGAGAAGGATGGGGGATATGATGGAATATGCCAATGGATCGGAAGATTGCATGGTCTTGAATAACGCATTATCTGAAAAGAGGCCGAAGACCCCGTGGGATGACATTATGTTTTGAGATAGAGATTCGGACGGAGTGCTTTCACCAACAAGGGACCCTATAACAATTAATATTGGATTGGGACTATCGCATTCAATAAAGAGGGTCTTGGTCGATAGTGGGGCATCCATCAATGTCCTCTTCATCAATGCTTTACAAAGGATGAAGCTCTCCATGGACGGTCTACGAGTCTACCCGAATAAAATACATGGATTCACTGGGTAACCAACGCAGCTGATTAGCCTGATAGATTTACTTGTAGATCTGGGAGAAGGGGAGAAAAAAGAAGCCATGATGCAAACCTTTGTCTTGGTCGACAAATTGTCAGCTTATAATGCCTTTCTTGGAAGACCATCTCTAGCTGCTTTCTGAATCATAATGGCTCCATGGTCCCTAACTACTAAATTCCTAATTGTAAAGGGGGTGGGAATAGTAAGTGTGGCTCCCCGCCCTAGACTAGTCGACATTTCCCCGAAATGCATTGTGCCAAATCCCCGACTAGCACGGGATGGTCATCAAAAGAAAAGGATTTGAATACTATGAATCACCAAAGAACTTGTAGTATATCTCACAGCGCATGGAATAAAATATAATAATAACATAACTTGACATAAAACAGGTGAGACAGTGCATAAGATGAAAACTAAATCATCATAGCAACAAAATCCAAAATACAGCTTCTGATCCAAACCATCATTATTACAACTTCAAAATACTATCTCTAAAGAAAAGTAGAAAAGGTACACACTAATGCCCAAAGCAGTGACCAGCAACAACACAGGGAGAATATATGTAAATAGATATATGTATATAGTACGTGGTAGCATCCCGCTCGTCTCCGGACAGCTACTCCTGCATACCACCTAACCTGTCTCTGGTCTGCTCGTTTAGGAGCACACAGAGTAATAAGAAGAGAAATTAAACTCTGGGTAAGAAAAAAGTCTGGTATGAGCGATAGCAGCAAAACAAAACAATAATAGGCATAAATAATCATACCTAAACCTGGACCTGCAACCAAAGATTTAGCACAATAAGATGCACAGTACTCTAAGGTAACACTAATATAAAGTGTAAAGTGGAAGTGCACATGTCATGGTGATATCAAACATCAAACATAGCAATCATCCTCACATATCTCACTCAGTTCGTAAAGCATACGATATCCACCACTTTGATCACCAAGTCTTTTGCCATTACTGTGATCACTTTCCCTTTGGGACCTTGACGACCCACTGCACTGGTCCATAGTCGATAACACTTTGCTATGACCACTTTGCCCCTTTGGAGTCATGACGACTCCACTGCATTGGTCCATAGCTAAGCTACGATCACTTTGCCCCTTTGGAGTTATGACGACCCCACTGCACTGAACCATAGCCTATAATTCGTCTCTTAGTGGTGAACAAAAGTTATAGATTCCGTTAACCCCTTTGCACACCTCCCGAAGCGAATCCCAACTCACGAAGTTAATTCGTTAGCTCCAATTTGGATCTTGGGTTCTAACTTTTATTTGGACTACCTTTACATCTCGGATTTTTAGTCGAATTAGTGTTCAAGTCCTCTGCTCGTTTCGTGACTCCAAGCTTCCATTCATCCTTGCACTTCAGTTCGGATATGCACAGTTCGTGGTGCTCATGTGGGACGGGTTCGTAACATAATATGCTAACGATATTTTTTGTTAACACCCGAATTACAGTGTGTAATTTATGCGTTCATGAGTTATATCGTCGTCATGACTCAGAGACTCCAAGATATGGTCATAGGCCTGCGACTCTAAGCTGAATCACCTTCCTCGGGGCACCAGAATTCACAATCCTAGCGGCTATTAGCCTTGCCCATGGAGGGTGAATACCATGCGTATTACATGATGGCATTTCCACTTGACCCCGGGGAAAGTTACTTAACTCGATGTCGTTAAGCTTCATGGAATTGATGAGCTTTTGAGTAATGACAACGATGTTATGTATTCCAATAAGAAGAAAACAGGCTAACGCTTCCCTCGAGCTCAAGGATGAAGGCCTAGCTATATTTGTTTACTCCGATGATTCCTTCGTGTCAGGTCTGCCTAAGAGAGAAACCTGAATCATGACGGGAATCGGGTAGGAATTCATGGGCGATCTCCTTATATCAATGTTCGGGAAGCATTAGGCTCAGCATGAGGATATGGATCGATCATTGCGGACCCTTTAGGCGAGAAGAAGGGGACTTCGTGTTTCCATAAAGCCCTCTTCCTCTGCCGCTGGGGTACCTTGATTGATCTTCTCATCAGAAGGGTTAGAGTTAACTCCCTGTTTCATCATCATGATAATACAAGATTATCAAATCGTAAGATGAGTAAGACTCGACATTCCCCATTCATTATTTTCAGATATATTACAAGAATAGATGATTTGCTCTTCTTGAAAAGAAAGGAACTTAATTGAGAAATGAAACGTGCGTCCCCCTTAATGGAGTTCCTAGGGTTCTATTTATAGGGAATCCGGAGTCCTTCTATCAGTTGGGTGTTCGGCCCGAATGATTCCTGTTGGCTGCTATTTTCCTTGGTCTCGGGTATCTGGCTATCGGTCATCCTTGTGGCGCCGGTTATGGTCTTCGACGCGAGGGTCCCGGGTGAATTGGAGCCTTCCCAAGGTGAGAAGGAGTTTGTTGCTGAGACCGGTGGTGGAGGCGTTTTGAACCTCTCGGAGGATGCTTCCAAGTGTTGGTAATTTTGGCGTAAACTTTTGGATGTAGGCTTTCGGCTTTATCGTGTGTACTTAGCGGGGCCCGCCCCCACGATGTAAGTGTACACATGCCGATTTAGAACTGTTGATGGTTCAGGTACTAGGTGGATTAGTACGTGTATCCGGTATCCTTGCTTTGTGCCTTGGCTTAGCCTTTCGGTTTGAATCCCTGGAAGGTAGCTTCCGGTGATGCCTATGTTACTGATGAAAGTAACCCCTTCGTTATCTATGGAGTCATTTTTCTAGGAGTTGGTCACATACCATCTTTATGCTCTGACCCGCTACCCTTCTTCTTCTGATGTATTGACGTTACACCAGTTAATTCCTGGCTGGTAGACTATGACAGATAAACTTTTGCTGACGCTCTGTAGGTTTCGGGCTCCTTCTCTTCAAAAAGGGATATCGGCCAACGTCTCTCTCGAATTCTTCTTCCTTATATTCCTTCGACATCCCTTCACTATCAACCTGCGCTAAGATCATTTTGGTAGTAACATTTCCCTCCCCTAGTAAAGGGGTGTCTTCGACTTTTCAAGTCAGGCTTCTTTTTCCGAGCTTTCTCCTGTTTGTTTGTCAGCTGTCTTTCAACTGCTTAATCACGCCATAAGTTATGGCGAAGAGATTCGCTTTCGGCTCCTCGTGGAGGAATGTATTGATTTAGATTTAGGCCTTGATGGAAGATTGAAAATTCTTTTCAATGATGATGTGAGTCGAATATTATCCAAACTCAGATGTGTTAAGATTAAAGAGCCGAATTCACCCAGATTCGGGTGTTTAAAGATTGGAGACCGGAAGTCCTTCCGGCATAAATGAAGAGCCGAATCAACCTAGATTCGGGTATTTAAAGATTGAGGACCGGAAACCCTTCCAGCATTAATGAAGAACCAAATATATCCAGATTCGGGTGTTTTAAGATTAAGGGCCGGAAATCCTTCCGGCATTAGTGAAGAGCCAAATCCACCCAGATTCGGGTATTTTAAGATTATTGACCGGAAACCCTTTCGGCATTAATGAAGAACCGAGTCCACCCAGATTCGGGTATTTTAAGATGAAGGACTGGAAACCCTTCCGGCATTAATGAAGAGCCGAATCCACCCAGATTCGGGTATTTTAAGTTTATGGATCAGAAACTCTTCCGGCATTAATGAAGAGCCGAATCCACCCAGATTCGGATATTTTAGGATTAAGGACTAGAAACCCTTCTGGCATTAATGAAGAACCGAATCCACCCAGATTTGGGTATTTTAAGATGAAGAATTGGAAACCCTTCCGACATTAATGAAGAGCCGAATCCACCCAGATTCGGGTATTTTAAGATTAAGGACCAGAAACTTTTCCGGCATTAATGAAGAGCCGAATCCACTTTAATTCGGGTATTTTATGATTTAAGGACTGAAAACCCTTCTGGCATTAATGAAGTAAGCATCCCCTTTGGATTTTATTTGGGAAGCAGAGATTATACGTACTTCTTGAGCCTCACCTTGGGCTTTTGATGTCAAAGCAGAGGATGTACGTGCTTTGTTGGCCACTCTCTGGGCCTATGCGTCTGGAGCGCTTGGTTAGCTTATCCACAAGCAAGTCCCAAGGACTTACCCAACCGCCCTCCAGGAGGTGCATTATCCTGACCATCGTAGGCGATGATAAGGGCTGAGAAACTTAGATGGGGCCATCGTAGGCACAGAACTAAGGTTTACTCTTTTGATGCTCTTTACGGACCATGGTAGGCTCTGATAGTGGCTTATACGCCACCCCTCTCCGAGGGGTGCTTTATCCTGACCATCGTGGGCGATTATAGGGGTTTGCGTTCCCTTCTGCGGGTAACGTGGAACATAAGAAGAGGTAGGACGTGCTCTTCTGTGAGCAGAGGTAGGACGTGCTTAGTTTTAGTAGATGCAGGGTGTACTCTTCTACGACCAGAGGCAGGGTGTGCTAATTTTTAGATGCACCGCCATGACCATTTCTGGTGTGAAACGGTGGCTTACGCTTTAAATGCTTTAACCCTGCCCCCTCTAGTTTGGGCAAGGAGAAAGACTAACACAATCATCGCCCTTCGAGGGATGCCTCGCCCCGTCCAATTTGGCGATGACGAGGGATTCAATCATTTTTTTTCCTTTTTCAGCTCGACCCCTTTTGGGTTTTTCTTCAATTACTAGGAGGGTTTCCATGCCCTTGGTCGTATGATAATTTCTTGGGAGGAAAATCCTGCCCATTATTCCTTTATGGTTGGAAAGTACGACCTCAAGTGTTCCAAATTCCATGTTCTTGGAACAAGATCTCCATTGGGCCTGCATAGCCGATATGTACCGGGTATGACCTCTTGATGGACAATCACGGGTCCTTCCCAATTCAAACCGAGAGGACCATCTACTGGGTTCCTTCTGTTGGCCATTACTGTAACGATCCGCATTTTATGCATCGGAGGATAATAGAATATTTATTTTATTTTCATACGAAGTTGTATGGTCGTGTAACTTTGGTAAATGACTATTGGAGTCATTTCCCATCTTCACGACTTTTGCCGAATTTTAAATGACCATTTTGCCCCTAGCGAATCTTGTTTTGCCTATAACTTTTGATTGGTAAGTAATTTTGACCTAAAACCAGTCCCATTGAATTCAAATGATGGTTTACTTTTCCGTAGAGTGGTCATATTAATCAAACGGACTTACCGTTTGGGAGATATAGCTGAAATAAGTTTGGAATATGTAAAACAGCTTAAATGGGCTTAATTAGGTGATTATTGGTTTGACCCATAACCCATTTCGGGATTAGGTTTTGGGAGGGCTGAAAGGGTTTGGGAGAATATTTCATTTCAGTTTTCTTACCGCCACTTACATTCTTTGAACCCTAGTAACAGCCTTCACCTTCTAAATCTCACCCTAGTTGCTTTCTAATCACTAATTAAGCAAAACTACATCAAATCAAAAGAAATTAGCATAAAATTAGAGATAGAGCTGCTTCTATACATTGGAATTCATGCCATATCATTCATAGTTTCAGATCTAAGATTTATTTGTGGCTAAGATGTGTGATTTCCACTTTTATTCACTAATTACAGCTAATTAGGGGTGATCAGTGATAATTACTGAAATTATGCATCGTAAAAGTATGTAGAAATTCTAAAATGTTATTTTATGTCATTGGTGAAAATTTGGATTAATTTGGATTAAGTTTGTTAATCCTATAGTTAAAACATGGTTAAGTGGATTAAGGGGAAAATCATGCTTTTTGGGTATGTTCGATCTAAAATATTTCATGTGATTGATGTTTTAATGTTTTTGATTGATTCAATATGTTGTTACTGTTGTTGGGATGTTTTATGATTTCATAAGAAGGTTAGAATGGTTGAAAACGTCGTCGTTTGGTGAAAATAGCTTGCTGGAAAAATTGCAGAGTTTTAAAACCAGTTAGGAGGAAGAACCGATCCAAACAGATTAGGAGGGAGAACCGATCTGAACCAGTTAGGAGGAAGAGACCTGAATCGAACCGAATAGGAGAAAGACCCGAACCGGATAGGAGGGGGAGACCCGAACTGAACCGGAGGAGACCAAAACCCGAGATGCAAAGAAAGTCCAAATGGGAAGTTATTACTCAGGATCCAGTTGGGAACCAACGAGTTAACTTCTAGAGTTGGGTTTGCGGCGAGACATGTGCAAAGGGATTATTGATATCTATAACTTTGGTTCACTGTTGAAGAGTGGGGGCATGTAGACGAACTAGAGTCAGGGAAGTGTGGACTGGCTGGCCCTTAACCTAGAGCCAGGGATGTGTGGACTGGGTAGGGTTATTAACTATAGACTAGGGAAGTATGGCCACAGCAATAGTTGTACAGAGTTGCCGTCATTGCCCCAATGGATTTGGTGGTCAAAGCGATGGATATTGTATGCTTTACGAACTAAGTGAGTGATGTGAGGATGACTGCTATGTTTGATTTTTGCTATCACCATGACACTTCCGCTTCCACTTTACACTTTATGTTAGTGTTACCTTAGAGTACCGTACATCCTGTTGTGCTAACTCTTTGGTTGCAGGTCTAGGTTCAGGTATGATTATTTGTACCTGTTATTATTTTACTTTGCTGCTATCGCTCATACCAGACTCTTGTATGACCCAGAGTTTTAAGTCTCTTCTTATTACTCTGGGTGCTCCTAAAACAAGCAGGCTAGAGACAGGTCAGGTGGTTATGCGTGAGTAGCTTTCCGGAGATGAGCCGGAGGCTTCCACGTACTATATACATATAATCTCCCTGTATTGTTGCTGGTTACTACTTTGGGCATTAGTAGTATACCTTTTCTATTTTGCTTTAGAGACAGTATTTTGAAGTTGTAATAATGATGGTTTGGATCATAAGCTGTATTTTGGATTCCGTTACTATGATGGTTTAGTTTTCATCTTATGCACTAGGTCGCCTATTTTATGTCAATTTATGTTATTATTATATTTTATTCCATGCGCTGTGAGATATACTACATGTTCTTTGGTTATTCATTGTTTCAAATCCGTTTCCTTTGACAACAGTCCCGTGCTAGTCGGGCATTAGCACAACGCATTTCGAGGAAATGTCGGCCGGCCCGAGACGGGCCGTCACACTTTTATCAGAGCCTAGGTTGTGTAGTTAACCTGGGGGAAGACATCAGGGAGAGATAATATACATATATGAGAGCGCGTATTTGTGATATTTTGGTTTTCAAAAGCTATATATATATATACTATTAGTATATCTAAGGATGAAGTCTCATTGCACTGGCACCACTTGGAGATGGTTAATAGTTTTTCTTTATAGATTGAACAATGAGCTGATATACAAGGAGTACGGGTTCAAGGACCAATGATAGAAATGTCCCTGATATGAGGACGATGTTTGCTACCTTTATACGAGAGATGCTTAGGGATGTTCAGGGAGCAGTTCCTAATGCCGTTAATGGTGGTGGTGCAGTAGCGCAGATGCCTCGAGCCGATTTCGCCAAGCATTGAAGGATTATACTAGTCTTGGTGGGAAGTCGTTCCACGGAATGGAGTCGGCTACGGAGGTTCAAGTTTGTCTTGATAGTTTTGAGTGTATCTTTGAGGATTTGGGGATCGAAGATGCAATGAAGAGAAAGTTAGTATCGCTTCAGCTTCAAGGATGAGCAATAAATTGGTGGAATGCTATTAAAGTGGCTACTCCGACGGATCAAATGACTTGGAATCAGTTTAAGACTCGTTTCGGTGAAAAGTTTATCCCAACTGCTTAGAATCAGAACTATTCAGGAAGTTTTTGGAACTTAAGCAGAATGGTAGGGCAGTCTCAGAATATATTACTGAATTCGATACCTTATCAAAACTTGGATTATCCCTTATCGATACTTTTGAGAAGAAGAACGAGAAGTTCATAACTGGCTTAGAAAAGTACTTGGGGGAAGGGCTGATAAATCATATAGATGAAACTTTCGAATCTGTTGTGGGGAAAGCATTGAGATTAGAAAGCCTTTACCCTAAGTCGAAGATAGATGTTGTTAATACATCTGTAGAGGAGCCAAAGCCACAGGCAAGTGGTGGATGCAAGAATAATTCCCAGAAGAAGAGGAAATAGAATCAGACCAAGGATGGTCAGAAAATGAAGAATAAGAAAGATATCGAGTGCTATAGCTGTGGCAAGAAGGGTCACTATGCCAAAGAGTTTCGAGCAAAGCCAGGGGAAAAATGTGCTTCAATTGTGGCCAAGTGGGGCATTTTAAGAATGAATGTCCACAACCCCCTAAGGAGAAGCGGATCGTGAAAGCATATGCTATCAACGTTGTTCCTTCTTCGTCGAATGCCCCAACTGCGACGCAGAAGGGAAAGGGTGTCGTTATTCAAGGTATGCTTTCTATTTATGATGTTCCTATTCGAGTATTGTTTAATATTGGGGCTTCCCATTCCTTCGTGTCTAGTGACCTGGTAGATAGGTTGGGCTTGGAACCCGAGATTGTCGATAGACCTTTAGTCATGACGAACCCAATCGGTGGTTCGACTAGCCTTTGCATGATTTGTCGTAATTTAGTCTTATCGAGTCATGGATGCATGTTTGCTTGTGATTACATTGTTTTGGGCTTTACTGGGTTTGGCATTATTTTGTGAGTCGATTAGCTCCAAAGATATGGGGTGGTGGTAGACTATGAGGGTTCTTCGGTGACCATCAGGGTGGACGATGGGCAGAGGGTGGTATTGGGTTTCCTACCTAGTGATGAGGTGATGGCTAGTTTTCTACATTCCCTCGACATCCTGCAGGATGAGTTATCAGAGTGCCTATTGCTGGCAAGTATCCGAACATCTTCGAGGAAGTGACCGGACTTCCACCACACCGAGAGATCGAGTTTCAGATTGATTTAGTGAAAGATGCTAGACCTATAGTGATGACACTTCATCGTATGGCGCCAAGGGAGCAATGAGAGCTCGAGGTGCAAGTGGGCGATCTTTTGAAGAAGGGATTTATTCGAAGAAGTGTTTCCGAGTAGGGAGCACCAATTGTATTTGCCACTAAGGCCGATGGTTCCCTTCGTTTATGTGTAAATTACCATGAGCTGAACAAGGTGACGAGGAAGAACAAGTATCCTCTTCCACGAAAAGATGATTTTTTTTGATCAACTAAATGGAGAAAGAGTGTTTTCCTAGTTGGATCTCGCGACAGGTTTCCATTAGCTCCAAGTAGCAGTTGAGAGTATACCTAAAACGGCATTTTGAACGCCGTCTGGATTTTTTGAGTGGTTGGTCATGCCATTCGGGTTGACAAATGCACCAGCATATTTTGCAGATCTCATAAATTGGGTATTTAGGGATCAATTAAATAAGTTTGTTCTTGTGTTTGTGGGCGATATCTTGGTTTACTCGAGGACAGAAGAAGAACACACGGAATATTTGAGGACAGTGATGGAGGTGTTGAGGAAACACCGATTGAAAGCAAAGTTTTCTAAGTGTCACTTTTGGAGGAGGGAAGTGAGATTCTTGGGACATGTTGTTTCATAGAATGGTATTGTCGTGGATCCTGCGAAGGTGGCTACGGTGCAAGATTGGTCAACATCTAAGAATGCAACAGACGTAAGAAGTTTCTTGGGGTTAGCTGGATATTATCGCAAGTTTATTCAAGACTTCTCCAAGATAGCGACACCGTTAACTCAGTTGACCAAGAAGAATCAAACTTTCGTCTGGGACGAAAGGTGTGAGAATGCATTTAAGAGTCTAAAGGAAAAGTTAACGTGCGTACTAGTATTAGTTATTCCTAAGGGAACGAAGAGATGACGGTATACACGGATGCCTGTGGTACCGGACTAGGTGTTGTACTGATGTAAGGAGGTAGGGTTGTTGCTTATGCTAGTCGACAACTGAAACCGCATGAGGAAAGATATCCTACCCATGATTTGGAATTGGCAGCGATCGTGTTGGCATTGAAGATGTGGAGACACTATCTCTTAGGAGAAAGATTTGAGTTGTTTACCGATCATAAGTCATTAAAGTATCTTTCCTCTCAGAAGGATTTAAATCTTCGTCAGCAGAGATGGTTTGAGTTCTTGGCTTCATATGATTTCAATATCGCATACACACCTTGAAAAGGCAATGTGGTAGCTGATGCATTGAGTAGGATACATGCCAATTTGGGAGTTATGTTTCTGGAATGGAAGCAACTAGAGTATACCGCGGAATATGATTTCAGACCTAACTACGAATTGAATCCAGAGATGTTAGCAAGTTTGACGATCAGACCAACTTTGATTGAGCGGATTGGTTCCAGTTAGAGGGACGATCCTAACATACTGGAAGTCATCTCCATGGTAGAGATGGATACCGACGGTGAGGATATGAACAAGTAAGGACTTGATCGAGAGGGATGGCTTCGAAAGAATGGTAGACTAGTTGTACCCAATGTTAATGGATTGAGAGATGAAGTTCTTAGAGAATGTCATCACTCAAAACTGACTATACATCCCGGTGGTAACAAAATGTATCGAGACATGAAACAAACCTACTACTGGGAAGGGATGAGGAGAGACGTTGGTAAGTTTATATCCAAGTGCTTGAATTGCCAGTTAGTTATAGCCGAGCAAACGAAGCCTAGTGGTTTGTTACAACCATTAGAAATTCCCAAATGGAAATGGGAACAAGTCTCAATGAATTTCATCGATGGTTTACCAAGGAATAGATCTGGTCATGGTGGTATTTGGGTGATTGTGGATACATTAACCAAAAGTGCTAGGTTTATACCAGTTAAGTCAAATAGAATGGCAGCCAAGTTACTATATATAAAGTGGGTAGTGAGATTTCTTGGAGTACCTAAAGGTATTTTGAGTGAGCGAGATCCATTGTTTACCGGTGGGTCTTGGAAGAGCTTACAAGAGGATTTAGGGTCAGAATTACATCTCATACCACGTACCATCCCCAAAACCAGTGGACAAACGGAGAGGGTGAATCGTACATTAAAGGATCTTTTGAGAGCTTGCACATTGGATTTTGGAGGGTGATGTGATGACCATTTGCATCCAGTTCAGTTCGCATATAATAATAGTTATCAGTCTTGTATTGGTATGGCTCCATTTGAAGCTTTGTATGGAAGATTGTGCAACTCACCATCATGTTGATTGGAAACCGGTGAGAAATTTATGCTTGGGCTAGATGTAATAAGAGAAACTTCTGATAAGATCAAGGTTATTAAACAACAAATGAAGGCTGCCCAAGATAGACAGAAGAGTTATGCTGATAAAAGACGAAGAGATTTGAAATTCCGGGTTGGCGACTAGGTATTCATCAAGATTTCTCCGTTGAAGAGTGTGATTTGATTTAGTAGGAGGGGCAAGTTAGCACCAAGGTTTGTTGGTCCATTTCCAGTTCTCGAACAAGTTGGGAACTTAGCGTATAAAGTTGAATTGCCTGACAAGATGGCGGGAGTTCATGACGTATTTCATGTTTCCCAGTTAAGGAAGTTCGTGCACGATTCTGAAATGACTATTTCACATGATCAGTTGATTGATATCGAAGTAGAATCTGAGGCAGTTGGGAGCCGTAGGATGATTCGTATTGTCGAACATGATATGAAACAACTTCGAAGGAAGATGGTGGAACTAGTCAAGGTCCAGTGGGGCGATAATGAGAATGACCGTACATAGGAAACATAGCAGAGCATAAGGAAGTCGTATCCAGAACTCTTTGCCTGGTAAGATTTTATCGCAATTTAGTTAATCCCTTATTAGTAAACTGCATGCTTGGATAAGCTTTTTTCGTTATTGTGTATGTTTTATTGTTCGTAAATGATTGATAGGCATGCGGGATACCATTTTATGTTTTCTTAGTTAAGGGATTCAGGGGCGAAATTTCTTAAGGGGGCGAGCATGTAACGACCCACATTCTACGCATCGGAGGATCGTAGAGTATTTATTATATTTTCATATAAAGTCGTATGGTCGTGTAGCTTTGGGAAACGACTATTGGGGTCATTTCCCATATTCACGATTTTTACCGAATTTTAAATGACCATTTTTCACCTGGCAAATCTTGTTTCTCCTATGACTTTTGACTGGTAAAGAGGTTTGACCTAAAACCACTTCCATTGGATTCAAATGATGGTTTGCTTTTCCGTAGAGTGGTCACATTAATCAAACGGACTTACCGTTTGGGAGATATGGCTGAAATAAGGTTTGGAAGATGAAAAACAGCTTAACCGGGCTTAATTAGGTGATCAGTGGTTAGACCCATAACCCATTTCGGGATTAGGGTTATGGGAGGGCTGAAAGGGTTTTGGAAGACATTTCATTTCAGTTTTCTATCCGCCACTTACATTCTTTGAACCCTAGTAATGACTTCCACATTCTAAATCTCACCCTAATTGCTTCCTAATCACTAATTAAGCAAAACTACAACAAATCAAGAGAATTTAGCATCAAATCCGAGATAAAGTTGCTGCTATACATTGGAATTCATGCCATATCAGTCATAGTTTCAGATCTAAGATTCATTTGTGGCTAAGGTGAGTGATTTACACTTTTATTCACTAATTACGACTAATTAGGGGTGATTAATGATAATTAGTGAAATTATGCATCATAAAAATCTGAAAAAATATGTAGAAACTCTAAAATATTAATTTATGTCATTGGTGAAAATTTGGGTTAATTTGGATTAAGTTTGTTAATCCAATAATTAAAACATGGTTAAGGGGATCAAGGGGAAAATCATGCTTTTTGGGTATGTTCGATCTAAAATATTTCATGTGATTGATGTTTTAATGTTTTTTGATTGATTCGATATGTTGTTACTATTGTTTGGGATGTTCTATGATTTCATAAGAAGGTTAGAATTGTTGAAAACGCCGTCGTTTGGCGAAAATAGCTTGTTGGAAAAATAGCAGAGTTTCAGAACCGGTTTGGAGGAATAACCGATCCGAGCCGGTTAGAAGAGAGACCCGATCCGAACCGGTTTGGAGGGAAACCCGATCCGAACCGTATAGGAGGAGGAGACCTAAACCAAACCGGATAGGGGTAGGATACCCGAGCCGTACCGGATAGGAGTAAGAGACCTGAACCGAACCGGATAAGAGGAGGGGACCCGAACCGAACCGGATAGGATAAGGAGACCTGAAGCGAACTAGATGGGAGGAGGAGACCCGAACCGAACCGGAGGAGACCAAAACCCGAGACGCAAAGAAAGTCCAAATGTGAAGTTATTACTCAGGATCCAGATGGGAAACAACGACTTAACTTCTAGAGTTGGGCTTTGCTGCGGGACATGTGCAAAGGGGTTATCGATATCTATAACTTTGGTTCACCGTTGAAGAGAGAGGGCATGCAGACGAACCAGAGATAGGGAAGTGTGGACTAGTTGGCCCTTAACCTAGAGCCAGGGATGTGTGGACTGGGTAGGGTTATTGACTATAGACCAGGGAAGTATGGTCATAGCAATAGTTGTACAGAGTTGTCGTCATGGCCCTAATGGTTTTGGTGATCAAAGCGGTGGATATCGTATGCTTTACGCACTGAGTGAGTGATGTGAGGATGACTGCTATGTTTGATATTTTCTATCACCATGACATGCACACTTCCACTTTACACTTTATGTTAGTGTAACCTTAGAGTACTGTACATCCTGTTGTGGTAACTCTTTGGTTGTAGGTCCAGGTTCTGGTATGATTATTTGTACCTGTTATTGTTTTACTTTGCTGCTATCACTCATACCAGACTATTGTCTGACCTAGAGTTTTATGTCTCTTCTTATTACTCTGGGTGCTCCTAAAACGAGAACTCTAAAGACATGTTAGGTAGTTATGCGCGAGTTGCTATCCGGATACGAGCAGGAGGCTTCCACGTACTATATACATATAATCTCCCTGTGTTGTTGTTGGTGACTGCTTTGGGCATTAGTAGTGTACCTTTTCTATTTTGCTTTAGAGACATTATTGTGAAGTTGCAATAATGATGGTTTGGATCATAAAGTGTATTTTGGATTCTGCTTTTATGATGGTTTAGTTTTCAGCTTATGCATTGTCTCGCTTGTTTTATGTCAAGTTATGTTATTATTAAATTTTATTCCATGAGCTGTGAGATATACTACAGGTTCTTTGGTGATTCATTGTTCCAAACCCTTTTCCGTTGATGACCGTCTCATGCTAGTTGGGCAATAGCATAATGCATTTCGGGGAAATGTCGGCTGGCCCGGGGCGGGCCATCACAATTACTCTTTTTAGTACTAATTCACCTTTAGAGAAGGTTCTAGCTTTGACCTTTGAATTGTAATATTTTGTGATCTTTCTTTGGTATTTGGCGGTTCTGATTGCAGCCTCATCCCGTAGTCCTTATATCAAGTCTAGTGATTCCTTTCTTAACTCCTGGTTGTGGTCAAATGAGTATGCTACCCTTCTCTATGATGGAATTTCGACCTCAACTGGACGCATGGTTTCGCATCCATATGTCAGGGAAAATGGGTTGTGCTTTTTTAGCCATTTCGGTAGAAGTTCTATATGCCTGTAACACTAGAGGTAACTCCTCCGCCCAATTTTCTTTAGCCTGATTTAGGCGTTTCTTAAGGATTGTCTTAATGGTCCTATTAACAGCTTTCATAGCTCCGTTAGCTTTCGGATGGGCTGCTGAGGAGAAACTTTTGATGATTCCATTTTTCTCACAGAATCGGGTGAACTCTTCTCTCTCGAATTGTGTTTCATTATCCGATATGATCTTGTGCGGGATTCCCAAGCGGGTAATGATATTTTTTATTACGAATCTTAATACCTTCTTGGATTTGATAGTCCGAAGGGGTTCCGCCTCTACGCACTTAGTGAAGTAGTGGATAGATACTACGGCATATTTAGCTCCACCTTTGGCAAGTGATAAGGGCCCAATTAAATCTATCCCTCATATATCGAAAGGCTAGGGGCTCGATATAGTTATTAGGTCGCTGGGAGGAAGTCGTGGCGCTTTAGAGTACTTCTGACATTTATCGCATCTCTTGACACACTCAACCGCTTGACTAACCATCCATGGCCAATAATAACCTTGTTGCATGACCCTTTTGACCAGGTTAACCCCACTGGAATGATCCCCGCACAATCCTTCATGAGCTTCTTTCAACAGCCTAAGTCTGTTTTCGTAACTTACACACCTTAAATAAGGAAGCGAATGTCCCTTTTTATAAAGTACGCCGTTTATGATCATGAATGTGGGAGCTTGGTGTTTTATCTTTCTTGCATATTGCTTACTAAGGGGTAACGTCCCTCTTGGGAGGTAGTCCTCTATGGGAGTCATCAACATAGTTCCTTGTTGGTGGCGTGTTTTCGTTAGGGGGATTCCCTCTGGAGTTCACTTCTTGGTCTTCTCCGTCTCCCTTTCTTAAGGCTTGGGATCTGGTCAAAACTAATAACTCTTTTCCCCTTTTTGATTCATCTTGTTCGATGCTGGGCATCTCCTAATATCCCACCGGCACTACACGGGTTTTGGGGGCTCCTCGGGAGCTAGCTAATTTGGCTAGTGAATCCTCCTGGGTATTCTTCCCGTGGGGTCTTTGATGAACTGAGAAGTCCTCAAATAATGAAAGCATCTTCACTATCTTCTTCATGTATAAGATGAGCCGCTTGTCCCTGATTTGATATGTCTATTTTATTTGGTTTACCATTAATTGTGAATCGCTAAAGATTTCAATCCTCGGTATCTTCAACTGTATTGCTAGATTCAAACCAGCTATCATGGATTCGTACTCAACCACATTTTTAGTTGTCGAGAACCCTAACTCTATGGAGTAGTGCAAGCAGTGTCCTTCAGGGGTGATTATATCGTAACATGCCCCTGCACCCTGCTCGTTGGGAACTCCATGTACAAAGAGTTGCCATTTAGTTTTTAAGTCGTTTTCTTTAATCAACTGTTCTGAAATGAAGTTCGTTCACTCGTTCACGAAATCTGCGAGAGCTTGCCCTTTGATTTCTGCCCGAGGGTGGAACTCAATTTCGTATTGGCTAAGCTCAATATCCCATTTAATTAGCGTTCCTGAGGTTTTAGGTTTGCTGAACACTTGTTTGAGCGGTAAGCCGGTTAAAACTCAAATAGGGTGAGCCTGGAAATACCCTCTGAGCTTCCGTGCGGTGAGGACTAAAAAATACACTAGTTTCTCTATGACAAGGTATCTAGTTTCTGCATCTTTTAGCCTTGGACTGACATAATAGATAGGATGTTGAGTCCCATTATTCTCTCTTTCAAGACTGAACTAACTGCATGCTCGGAGACAGCCATGTATAGGTATAGAGTTTCTCCCTTCTCGGGGTTGGACAAAACCGGAGGCGTTCCCATATAAATTTTTAATTCTTGGAATGCCTTCCTACACTCTTCATTCCATTCGAAATTCTTCTTTTTCTTTATGACATCGAAGAAATGAACACACTTATCGGTGGCCTTAGAAATGAACCTGCTGAGTGCCGCTACCTTCCTGTTTAGGCTCATGACTTTCTTGCTGGTTTTAGGTTCCTCGTCGTGTTTGTGCATCGAGATTTGGTAGTACCCCGAATAAGCGTCCATAAGGGATAGTATCTTGTGTCCACTCGTGGAATCAACCAACTGATCGATCCGTTGGAGAGGGTAACAATCTTTCGGACAAGCTTTGTTTAAATCCGTGTAATCAACACACGTCCTCCACTTCCCGTTGGACTTCTTCACTAGAACGGGATTGGCTAACCATTTCGGGTAAAGGACCTCTCGAATAAACCCATTAGTTTCCAACATTTTGACTTCCTCCTTTAAAGCCTCTATCCGGTCTCTATTATATTGTCTCTTCTTTTATCGGACCGAAGTAACTAAAGGGTCGATGTTTAAGGCGTGGCTCATAATTGAAGGGTCGAGACCAACCAGGTCTGAGTGGGTCTAGGAGAAAACATTTTTATTGAGCTGTAGGAAGTGGTTTAAGTCACTTCGGAGAGGTTCGGTTAGCCTATCCCCTATGTTGATGACCTTTGATTCATCTTTCGAATCAATGCTTACTTCTTCTACTTCTTCTATTGGTTTTATCTTTTAGATGTCTCTTCTGGACTCCAAATCTGTGATGATTTCTCCTTCTTCAGTTCACCACATTGGACCTTTTGCTCTTCCTTTTCAAAGAAGCGTACCTACCATTAGTGCGTTTATTAGTCTTATTAATTTTTATCTTGGCTTCGAATGAGGGATGTAAGAATCCGTTATCTGAAGGCATAAAAACTGTAGAATAATCAAAATACGAAGAATATTCCCTTTTTTATTTTTCGACCGTTGTGAAGTATAACTCGCGGGAGCTAAACTGCTCTCCCTGGATGGTACCCCATCCCTGTTTGGTCAGAAATTTCAACATGAGATATTTGGATGAAATGAAGGCATCTATCTCCTCTAAAGCTGATCGTCTGAAAAAGGTATTGTAATAAGACAGCTGGTCAGTCACGACGAAGAAAGTTTCGAAAGTCTTGTGAAGAGGGGACAACCCTACTTAAACCAAAAGGTTGATTTGACCCATCGGAGTTGACCCCTTATTGTTGAATTCGAAAATTGGTTCATTGCTAGGCTCCAACTTCTTTTCGGGAATTCCCATCTAATCGAAGGCGTGCTTGAAGATGACATTGACAGCGCTTCCGTTATCCACCAATATTTTAGAAACGACCGAAAGCCATATCTGTGCCATTATCATGAGGGGATCGTTATGTGGGTGATAGACCCCTTTCTTCGTTTCTTCCGGAGAGACCACGAGGTTATGTATTTTGAGGGTATAGCGCACGCTCTTCAATAATGGTTCTTCTTGGATGGAGAAGATTCCCTCCAAGGCTTCCTTCACGTATTGGTTCTTGGCTTACGGACAACTTCTGGCAGGGTGTGGCCCCCAATGGATCACATTGATTCGGTTTATGGGAGGCCCCAAATCCAGGTTGTTCTCCCCCGCAGCGACTCCGATCGTATTTACCGAAACCTTCTGCTGTCCTCCTGCACATTGAGCTGGTACCGCTTTATTTGAAACAAACTCCTTTAAGTGTCTCTCTCGGATTAGTTTATGGATATTCCCGTCCAATACCTTGCACTCGCCTGTCTTGTGCCCGTTGGTTTTATGGAACTCGTAGTATTTACCACCAACATGAGGTTAGGGGCAATTCTTGGCTTTGAACGAGACGGGGAAGTTATTGACCCTTTCTTTTGCAACTGCATACACATACGAGATGAGATTGTTCAAGGCAACTAAGTTGGTGTTAGAGTCTTCCCACCTCGGCACCCTCTGGTTCCCTTCCGGGAGTTTTCGTCCGAAGTTCGGCCTTACTCTTTCCACTAGAGGCCCGAACTTCCTCTTTGTGAAGTACAGTTCATCCATATGGATAAACTTGTCGGCTTGAAAATGGAAATATTGCAAGTCTTGGCAGCCGTGGATATATAGCTCCTTCCAGAAGGGGGTGTTCTCAAACAACCTTGGGTGTACGGCGATCAGCTTGTCGCAGTCATTCATATCCTTGGACTTTAAGGCTTCGATGTTGAACCTTTTCAGATAGTCCCCTAGAGACTCCCCTTGTCTCTGTTTGATGTTGGCAATGACTGTATAGTCTACAGTTAGATCTTTGCAAATGCAGAACTGCGCAGAGAATTCATAGGATAATTGTTTCCATAAGTAAATGGTGTTTTCCCTACACTGGAAATACCATTTTGTCAATGCCCCTTGGAAGGTCACCAGGAAGAGGCGGCACCTGACGGCTCAGGAAGCATTGTAGAGATCCATCTGGTTGTCAAAAACCATCATATGATCGTTGGGTCAGTCGTTCCCAGATACTTTATGGCGGGAACTTTGACTCTTGATGGTATTATGGTGTTCATAATCTCATTGATGAACGGTGCTACTCTTTTATTGTCAATATTCTTGTCAACTCGGGTTCTCTTCCCCTCGCTTGCCTGCAGGTCCTTGATGGTCTTCTGAGTGACATCCCTGATGTAAGCTTCCGTGTTGTCGTAGTTTTCTCTTTTGGGATCACCACCTTTGGAGGTGGAGCTCCCAGACTATTCCTGCTCGCACTGATTCCCTTGATGATCTACTCACATCAGATGAGACTTCTTTTTCTTGGAAGAAGTTTCCATAGGCTTCCCTTTTGCTTCTAATTGTTCAATGAGAGCCTTCCTTTTTGGTGATTCATTAGTCTCTCTGTAACTAAATCTGGTAGGGCTCGAGGATTTATGTGCTTGGACTGCATCGACGCGAGCCTGCATTTCTTAGAGTTTCTTTTCCAAGATCAAGATTATTGCAACGTTGTTCTCCATGGCATTTGAGTCTGGTGATTGTTGTGGGTTGGATGTTGTCCCTTTCTCGTTATTATTTGGGTTGAGCACTGGATCTTCATTTCCTTCAACGGTGGCTGTAACAACCCTGAATTTTGGGGTGAATTTAAAATTTTATTTTTAAGTAATTTTAATGAGTTTTGGCCATTTAAAATAATTTATTTAAATAAAAAAAAATCATTCTCTCCCTTTATGTTTTGAGGTGATAATAAGTAGCGAACATATATAATATTAGGATATTAGGTGAGATTTCTGAACTTTAAAATAAAAATCTATTATTTATTTCAATGTAAATTTATATATGTGTGAACTGATTGTAGCAACTTGTTGGATTTACTTGAATGTGATAGAACTTGGGATCAAAATTGCACGTAAATTAAAAATATCCTTTTTATTGTATATATTAATGATAGAGTTGTATGCAAATAAAGAAATTTCCTTTTTATTTGTATTGTAAACATTAGAATTGTACACCAACATAAAAATTCCTTTTTATTTGGCATGTGAAAATAAAAATGTTATTTTGTCGATAAATGATATGTATAAATAAATTTGCCACTTATGTAGAAAGCATACATTGTAGATAAATATGTCATTTATTTAGATTTTATTCATGTCATGAATAAAAAATTTCTTTCTATTTGCATTTGAAATATAGGATTTGTCATGAGAACATTTTTTAGTAATGTTTATGTTAAAATAAAAGAGTCACTTTTGTTAGGAAGGTTAAATTGGATTAAATATGTCATTAGATTTGAAATGTCATGAAATGTCATTTATGTCATCTATTTAGGGAATTAAGCATGTCATTTATTTAGAGAATTAAACAACAACAACAAAGCCATATATCCCAAACAAGTTGGGGTTGGCTAGATATGGAACCCAAAATTAAAATAAAATAAAATTAATAATGATGATAATAATATATATATATATATATATATATATAAAGGGTTTAAAATAACCAATTAAATAAAAGTCATCTGATAAAGGTTTTTTTTAAAATAATAATAATAATAAGAAGTAAAAATGTTCAATAAAAGTGAAATAAAATCTAAAATAGTAAATAAAAAGTAAAAAGGTTCAGTAAACATGGAAAAAAAAACTATGGCTCTGGTACATGGATTGCCAATTTCCATGCAATCCTATCAACTACCAGCTCTTCCGATAAACTCCAGTTACATAAATCTCTCTTTATTATCTCCTCCCATGTCATTTTAGGTCGACCTCTACTTCTCTTTGGGCCTTCGGCGCGACCTAGAATTCCAGCGCGTACAGGTGCATCGTATGGTCTACGTTGGATATGTCCAAACCATCTCAAGCGGTATTGGACTAACTTCTCTTCAATAGGCGCAACTCCAAGTTTTTCCCGAATATCCTCATTTCTAATCCGATCTCGTCTGGTATGCTCACAGCTCCAACGCAGCATTCGCATCTCTGCTATACTTATCTTCTGGACGTGTTGCCTCTTAGTAGGCCAGCATTCTGCACCATATAACATTGCAGGTCTGATTGTTGTCCTATAGAACTTTCCTTTAAGCTTCTGAGGAATCTTCCGATCACAGAGAATGCCTGATGCTAGTCGCCATTTCACCCATCCTGCTTGAATTCTAAAACTAACATCCTTATCAATCTCTCCATCAAACTGCAACATAGATCCTAAGTATCCGAACGATTCCTTCTTGGGTACTACTCTACCGGCCAGGGTAACATCTCCGTCATCTGACCTGACACTGCTAAACTCACACTTCATATACTCTGTTTTAGTTCTGCTAAGCCTGAAACCATTTGATTCCAAGGTCTCCCTCCACAACTCCAGTTGTCGATTAACCCATATTCTACTTTCATCAACCAACACAACATCATCGGCAAAGAGCATACACCAGGGAATCTCCCTTTGTATAACTTTTGTGATTTCATCCATCACTAATGCAAAAATATAGGGGCTCAAAGCCGAACCTTGATGTAACCCTATGTTAATTGGAATATTTAGAGAATTAAACATGCCATTTATTTAGGAGATGGAAGATGCCACTTTTATTAAAAATGTGCATTAGAAATGTCAGCGAAACATGTTAGGTTATATATATTTTTGTCAAAATATGTTAGGTTATACATTTTTGTCATTTATGTTAGAATTATGACATGCAATTAAAAGTGTCATTTATTGTTAGAATTATGTTAGATGTAAATTAACATATCCTTTTGAAAATTAACATTTGCGTTCATTTGAAAAAGTTAAACAAGACAATCATATATCTATGTATTGCAATATGGAAATTTGAAACCATATATATATATATATAATATTGAAATTTAATATTGTTTTAAACAAACTGCTAAATTTATATCATGAAGATTGATTATTCCATCTTTTCTACTTTTCTCAAATTCATCATCCTTTCTCCCTCCTCCATTGTCCTCATTAATCATGCATCCATCCTTATTTTAACATGTAAGCATGTGTTTCAATCTATCATTTATTTTCTTTCCCTAAACTCACTACCTCCATTCTCTCCACTTAAATTCTTCATTAATAACGCATTTATCTCTTTCCATCATCCTACTAATTTACATCCTTTATTTCTATTAACTTATTTCTCTTCACTCTAATTTAACATATCTTATTTACACGTTATCATTTCTTATATTTCCATTCTCTTATTTATTTTTATTTATTTTTTTCTTTTTCCTTTCTTTTTTTCCCTTCATATCTTTTTTTTTCTTTCTTTTTATTCTTCAAAAACTAATGGACCTACGTGTATATTTCTATTCTTTTTATTCATGTCTATCCAATTGAATACCTTCACGTTTTGTCTTTTCTTGTTTTGTTTTGAAATTTGAATAGGAGATGACGAGCTCTTCCTTGAATTAATGAACTAAATAATTTAATATTATAAATAACCAACATTTAGCAAACCCTGATTGCCCAACTTCAACACCTGCCGCCCTCTTCTTTTCTATGGCTGAAAACATCCAATTCTCATCTCTAAAATTCTCCCAACCTACTTCGAATTAAAAACCTCAACCAAAAAAAATCGAAGAGATTGGGGAGCACTATGGATTCAATGGCTATGATGGGCTAATCAATTCCTGGTGATCAGAATTGGACAACAAAGGGCGCGACTTTGGAGGGATTTTCGAGTGCTATGATGAGGCCGAGTTCAACCACATTGCTGGCGCCAGGTGGGGTTGCGAAGGGGTACAAGGTGATGGTCTTTGATCGCTGGATGGTGGTTCGAGTAGAGGTGCGTGGTGGAGTTGGTCTATGCGACGATGGGTTCAAAAGGGCGGCCTTATTCCTGGAGTATGCGACGAAGAAGATAAGTAATTAAGAAAGGACCGTCAGGATCGTAATTCAGATGACTATTTTTCTATACTGATTAAGCACAGTTCCGAGCCAGCCTAATTTTTGGTCAAATTCAAAGAGGAGCAACACTTTGGTGAGAATTCTTTTTAAATAATTATAATCAAATAATCATAATAGTATTGGAAATATTTATCCATCCGCTGTTAACTTCAGTTGATGTTATACACAAATTGATCTAGAATTATTGATGCTGTTTGGTTGTGATTCATTTGGTTAAAATTATATATAATGGAATTGTAGAGATTATTCAACAAAATAGAATATTTTTGTATGTTCGATTTGAAATGACAAATTATAGATGACATGTATGTTCGATTTGAATTGACAAATTATTGATGCCATGTATGTTCGATTTGAATTGACAAATTATAGATGACATGTATGTTCGATTTGAATTGACAAATTATAGATGCCATGTATGTTCGATTTGAATTGACAAATTATAGTTGACATGTATGTTCGATTTGAATTGACAAAATATAGATGCCATGTATGTTCGATTTGAAATTGAGAAATTATATATGTCATATATATTCTATTGAAATTGACAAATTATATATGTCATGTATGTTTAATTAGAATTGTTAAATTAGAAATATCAATTTTGTAGTTAGAAATTGTTAACAAATAAAATATCCTTTTATTTATTATTAGAAAACATAGTAAATTGTTAACAAATACAACATTCTTTTATTTGTAATATAGAATACATAGGAAATTGTTATGTTAATATCACCTTGTTGGGAACTGTTACGTTAACATAGAAAAATATCATTTTTGTAAAACTGTTATGTTAACATGGAAAATATCATTTATTTAAAAATGTATGTTAACAAAATTCGTCATTTTATATCGAAAAGGTTATGTTATCAAAATATGTCATTAAATTAGAAGTGTTTATTTAGAACAAAATGTGTAATAAAGTTAGAAATGTTTATTTTGAATTAATATAACATATTTGTTTAGAAAAGTTATTTTGATTTAAAATCACATTTTTAGTATAAAATGTTGCATTATAAAGAGGATAGCATTTTTAGTATAAAAGATTGCAATAGAATAAAAGAAAACATGAATTTTGTTAGATATGTTATAATAGAATAAAAACATCGTTTTAGTTAGATGATGTTAGGCGATATAAAATTGTCATTTTAGTTAAATAATGTCAGGTTAATATAAAATATTCCTGTTAGAGGAAATATCATTTTATTTATAATAAGGTCATGATAGAGAAATTTGTTATTTATTTATAATATTGTCAGGTTAGATAAAAGTAAACATTTTTGTAATAAATTGTTGGGTTACATAAAAATTTGACAAGACATTTATGTTAGATTGTAGGAGGGCATTTATGTTAAAATTTTGAAAGAACATTTATGTCAGATTAAATAGTAGTCATTAAAATATATAAGGAAGGATGTAATTGTGTTAACATAAAAATGAATGTCTTTTTAATTGTGTATCTTAACACAAAACAAAATTGGAAAATGAATGGCCTTTTTATTTGTGTTCTCTAACACAAATATAACTTAGGAAACATAAAGGATTTTTTTTTTATGTTCTATAATATAATTAAAAAGCAGAATTTGACGGTGTAATCAAAATCACAATTTTTTTTATATGTAACTATAGAAATTGAGAAGTCCCAAGTTTTACTAGGATTTGAAAGGGTAAGCTATAGTGTTTGAAATTGAGTTATTTTGGAAATATGGAATATTCCAAAATTAAGATATTTTGAAATGAGAAACATTTTAAAATAATATTATAATAGTTAACTAAAATTGTACTTGGACCCGAGGTTAGATCACATTTGTGGTGGAAGTCTGCCCGGACCCGACCGGCATATCCAGCAGCCACAGATGTTGGGCCTAATGTGAGAGGTCCAAGTGCACAAATACGAATTGGACCAAGACACGAGGTTAAGCCCAACAAGTGGAATAAGTCTGCCCGGACCCAACCGGCATATCCAGCATCCACAAGTTGCAGGCCTAATGTGAGAGATGTGGCCCATATTAAAATACAAATAGTTAAATAGAATATGAACATTATTTTCACCATCATGTTTAAAAGAATGAAAATTTTCATTTTTATGTAATTAGATTAAAGGATGAAAAATTACATTTTTATGTAATTAGACTAAAAGAAGAAATTTATATTTTTATTAAAAGAAAGAAAGAAAATTACATCTTTACGTAATTAAAACCAAAAGTAAGAAATTTACATTTTTTGTGAAATTAAGATTAAAGGTAAAAGTTATTTTTTTATGTAATTGATATAAATAAAGAAAAGTTTACATTTTAATGTAAATTAGATTAAAAAGGGGAAAATCTCATTCTTTCATGCATGTAGATTAAAAGTGTGAAATTACATTTTTATGTAATTGGATTTTAACTAAAAAAATAAGGATATGAAATTTATATTTTAATGAATTAGTTTTTCATTAAAAAGATAAAAAATATGGAAATTTCATTTTCATGTAAATAGATTAGCACACAAAATTATCGTTTTGTTTGTAATGTAAAATTATTATTTTTGTGTTTTGCATTGAAAAGATAACAAAATTATCAATTTTGTTACATTGAAATAAACATACAAAAATACTCATTTTTGTAGAAGTAAAAGTGGATGAACAAAAATATTCGTTGGTTGAAATTGAAATGAAACGCAAGAAAGCCCATTTTTGTTGGAATTGGTATGATAAACAAAATATACATTTTGTGTAATTCGAAGGATGAAACAATAAAATGTACATTGTTATGTATAAGTTGTGTATGTGTATGAAAAGAAAAATAAACATTGTGGTGTGTACAATGTATGTTAATATTGTATATACGAATAGGAATGTTTTTCGTTAGCAAAATGTAATGAAATAAAATAAATTTCATTACACATTATAAACATTTCGATAGGTTGTGAAGCAAAACATTTGCCTCTTGTTATATAATTACGTTAATGAAAGGGAATTTGAATTATTTTATATATATATATATATAAATAAAGATAAATCGTTATAAATTACTAATAATGATATGAAATGATTTCCAACTTATATATATACGAGAATTATTTGGAAAGTCCGAGTCTATCTCATTCCAAATAATTTAAGCGACGTTTCAAATTCAAGTTTTGAAGACAACGATAGAAGACCGACGATCATCATATCGAATGGAAGACGACTGCCGATGCCTGTGATTGGAGTAGCTACCTTGAAGGGGCTACAGTGGTCGTCGTCCGGATGTAGTGTTAATTAGTACGGATTTGGCTTTCGCTCAGACCCGGAGCATAAGCTTATGAATGGAATGTGTGTCTGACATTGTACTCCTTTATATTGTATTTATTGATTTTCGGTCGAATATATGAAAGTTTGGTGGCGGAGAATTTATTCTCTTGCTTAACACCCTTTCATATATTTCGGCAAAGGATTGGTAGTGTGATATGGAGTGACGATGTGGCATGCTAAGATGCATATGATCAAGGCTTTTGTTGAAAAGTAGGCCTTGTGGTTGATGATCGAAGCACGGCCTGTTTAGGCATAGCTTTGTGTATAGCGTGACTTCGCGAGCCTCACACACCGACGGAGTCTAAAACGGGAGAAGGGAACGCAGGGAGAGCAGCACGTTTCTTTCTAGCTAGAAGTGGTGTTTGAGCTTTAACACGGCCCGACATTTTACTTATGTGGATGATGGAATGAGGCGCCTCAGATGATAGGTCCTATAGGACCGGGAAACGTGTGTTCAGGAATTGCTAATCCACGAAGCTGTATGTGTGGACCGGCCCTGCAGGATCCAAGGGTTAACTGCGAGGAATCCTGAGACATTAGCTAGAGTGTCTCGAATCGGTAAGGAGCTCCTCCCTAGCCTTGACTCATGATGGAAACCCAATTTCCAATACGACCTCATTCGGTTTTGATTGTACTACTAGTATGGAGGTATAATATTATGGTATCTATGCTTCCTAGGATTGATACATTATGATTGAAATGTTTTTGAAACATATATACACACTAATAATAATATCAAATTCGTTTTTATCGTATCAAGCATTTTTGACTATTATAAGGTAAAACCCTATCCTCAGGTTGGTGTTGCATTGTGTGATGGGACTTGGGTCTTATGATGGTTTCATTTTTCCAAAAAGCATTGCGTTGTTTAATGATTTACTTTAACTTATGCACGACAATCCATTGGAGTAAACCCGTTCCGCGTTAGCGGCGTGGTCCTTGGATTTGCCTTATTACAATTAGTTAAATTAGTTAAGAATTCTCACACCAGTCCCATGACTGACCCGTTATTTGTTTCACTTTGCAAACTCGGGTGCCCTCTTTCCACATGGGCAGTCGCGTAGTTTTGTCTACAGGTTCTTATCTTAAGCAGGATCCTGGATTGAACCTTAAAGCTGTGTCCAGAGCATAGTTGTCTTCCGTTGCCTTAGTTACTTTGTTTCCGCTGCACTGTACTGTATTAAAATATTGTAATTTACGTTCCGCTGTATTTTATCGATGTACTCTGATGTTCTGTACTCTGATGCTATATTATTATGACATAATAAAAGTCTGCTATTGTTGTTCTGATGTGTTGTATTCCCAGAGTTAACGTATGCGGATTTTGGAACAGTTTTAGTCGATCTATCGATCAATTAAGGTTGGGCAAAATGCGTGTCGTTATAGTTGGTATTAGAGCTTTGGTTAACTCAAATCTTTGGGGTACAACTTATTAGAACTGAACAAAAGACTCATCAGAGATTGGATTAGTAATATCCAATAAGAATACTCATTAGAGATAGGATCAGCAGTATCTTAGAATGAGAAAGCTCATTAGAGATGGGGTTAGTAATGCCCTAGAATGAGTTGAGAGTGCCAAGCTTATAATTAACGTACTTGTGATTATATATATAATCTATTTTATAAATTATGAATTTTGAATATATATAGAAGTTATATATTTTAAAAAGTTAATCAACTAATAAAATTATGTAAACCAATGAAAAATTGAGTAGGATAATTAAACACTTTTAGCTTCGTTCCTTTTCGAGGACGAAAAGATTTTAAGTGGGGGGGACTGTAACAACCCTAAATTTTGGGGTGAATTTGAAATTTTATTTTTAAGTAATTTTAATGGGTTTTGGCCATTTAAAATAATTTATTTAAATTAAAAAAAATCATTATCTCCCTTTATGTTTTGAGGTGATAATAAGTAGCGAACATATATAATATTAGGATATTAGGTGAGATTTCTGAACTTTAAAATAAAAATCTATTATTTATTTCAATGTAAATTTATATATGTGTGAACTGATTGTAGCAACTTGTTGGATTTACTTGGATGTGATAGAACTTGGGATCAAAAATGCAAGTAAATTAAAAATGTCCTTTTTATTGTATATATTAATGATAGAGTTGTATGCAAATAAAGAAATTTCCTTTTTATTTGTATTGTAAACATTAGAATTGTACACCAACATAAAAATTCCTTTTTATTTGGTATGTGAAAATAAAAATGTTATGTTATCGATAAATGATATGTATAAATAAATTTGCCACTTATGTAGAAAACATACTTTGTGGATAAATATGTCATTTATTTAGATTTTATTCATGTCATGAATACAAAATTTCTTTCTATTTGCATTTGAAATAAATGATTTGTCATAAGAACATTTTTTAGTAATGTTTATGTTAAAATAAAAGAGTCACTTTTGTTAGGAAGGTTAAATTGGATTAAATATGTCATTAGATTTGAAATGTCATGAAATGTCATTTATGTCATCTATTTAGAGAATTAAGCAAGTCATTTATTTTGATAATTAAACATGCCATTTATTTAGGAGATGGAAGATGCCACTTTTATTAAAAATGTGCATTAGAAATGTCAACAAAACATGTTAGGTTATATATATTTTTGTCAAAATATGTTAGGTTATACATTTTTGTCATTTATGTTAGGATTATGACATGCAATTAAAAGTGTCATTTATTGTTAGAATTATGTTAGATGTAAATTAACATATCCTTTTGAAAATTAACATTTGCGTTCATTTGAAAAAGTTAAACAAGACAATCATATATCTATGTATTGCAATATGGAAATTTGAAACCATACATGCATACATATATATATATTTATATATATATATATATAAAATAATGAAATTTAATATTGTTTTAAACAAACTGCTAAATTATTTCATGAAGATTGATTATTCCATCATTTCTACTTTTCTCAAATTCAACATCCTTTCTCCCTCCTCCATTGTCCTCATTAATCACACATCCATCCTTATTTTAACATGTATGCATGTGTTTCAATCTATCTTTTATTTTCTTTCCCTAAACTCACTACCTCCATTCTCTCCACTTAAATTCTTCATTAATAACGCATTTATTTCTTTCCATCATCCTACTAATTTACTTCCTTTATTTCTATTAACTTATTTCTCTTCACTCTAATTTAACGTATCTTATTTACACGTTCTCATTTCCTATATTTCCATTCTCTTATTTATTTTTATTTATTTATTTTCTTTTTCCTTTCTTTTTTTTTCCTTCATTTCTTTTTTTCTCTCTCTTTTTATTCTTCAAAAACTAATGGACCTATGTGTATATTTCTATTCTTTTTATTCATGTCTATCCAATTGAATACCTTCCCGTTTTTTCTTTTCTTGTTTTATTTTGAAATTTGAATAGGAGATGACGGGCTCTTTCTTGAATTAATGAACTAAATAATTTAATATTATAAATAACCAACATTTAGCAAACCCTGATTGCCCAACTTCAACAGCTGCCGCCCTCTTCTTTTCTATGGCTGAAAACATCCCATTTTCATCTCTAAAATTCTCCCAACCTACTTCGAATTAAAAACCTCAACCCAAAAACGAATCAAAGAGATTGGGGAGCACTATGGATTCAATGGCTATGATGGGCTAATCAATTCCTGGTGATCGGAATTGGATAGCAAAGGGCGCGACTTTGGAGGGCTTTTCGAGTGCCATGATGAGGCAGAGTTCAACCACGTTGCTGGCGCCAGGTGGGGTTGCGAAGGGGTACGAGGTGATGGTATTTGATCGTTGGATGGTGGTTCGAGTAGAGGTGCGTGATGGAGTTGGTCTATGCGACGATGGGTTCAAAAGGGCGGCCTTATTCCTGGAGTATGCGATGAAGAAGATGAGTAATTAAGAAAGTACCGTTAGGATCGTAATTCAGATGACTATTTTTCTATACTGATTAAGCACAGTTCCGAGCCAGCCTAATTTTTGGTCAAATTCAAAGAGGAGCAACACTCTGGTGAGAATTCTTTTTAAATAATTATAATCAAATAATCATAATAGTGTTGGAAATATTTATCCATCCGCTGTTAACTTCAGTTGATGTTATACACAACTTGATCTAGAATTATTGATGCTGTTTGGGTGTGATTCATTTGGTTAAAATTATATATAATGGAATTGTAGAGATTATTCAACAAAATAGAATTGTTTTGTATGTTCGATTTGAATTGAAAAATTGTAGATGACATGTATGTTCGATTTAAATTGACAAATTATAGATGCCATGTATGTTCGATTTGAATTGACAAATTATAGACGACATGTGTGTTCGATTTGAATTGACAAATTATAGATGCCATGTATGTTCGATTTGAATTGACAAATTATAGATGACATGTATGTTCGATTTGAATTGACAAATTATAGATGCCATGTATGTTCGATTTGAAATTGACAAATTATATATGTCATATATATTCTATTGAAATTGATAAATTATATATGTCATGTATGTTTAATTAGAATTGTTAAATTAGAAATATCAATTTTGTAGTTAGAAATTGTTAACAAATAAAATATCCTTTTATTTGTTATTAGAAAACATAGTAAATTGTTAACAAATACAACATTCTTTTATTTGTAATATAGAATACATAGGAAATTGTTATGTTAATATCACCTTGTTGGGAACTGTTACGTTAACATAGAAAAATAACATTTATGTAAAACTGTTATGTTAACATGGAAAATATCATTTATTTAAAAATGTATGTTAACAAAATTCGTCATTTTATATCGAAAAGGTTATGTTATCAAAATATGTCATTAAATTAGATGTGTTTATTTAGAACAAAATGTGTAATAAAGTTAGAAATGTTTATTTTGATTTAATATAACATATTTGTTTAGAAAAGTTATTTTGATTTAAAATCACATTTTTATTATAAAATGTTGCATTATAAAGAGGATAACATTTTTAGTATAAAAGATTGCAATAGAATAAAAAAACATGAATTTTGTTAGATATGTTATAATAGAATAAAAACATCGTTTTAGTTAGATGATTTTAGGTGATATAAAACTGTCATTTTAGTTAAAAAATGTCAGGTTAATATAAAATATTCCTGTTAGAGGAAATATCATTTTATTTATAATAAGGTCATGATAGAGAAATTTGTTATTTATTTATAATAATGTCAGGTTAGATAAAAGTAAACATTTTTGTAATAAATTGTTGGGTTACATAAAAATTTGACAGGACATTTATGTTAGATTGAAAGAGGGCATTTACGTTAAAATTTTGAAAGAATATTTATGTCAGATTAAATAGTAGTCATTAAAATATATAAGGAAGGATGTAATTGTGTTAACATTAAAATGAATGTCTTTTTAATTGTGTTTCTTAACACAAAACAACATTAGAAAATGAATGGCCTTTTTATTTGTGTTCTCTAACACAAATATAACTTAGGAAACATAAACGATTTTTTTTATGTTCTATAATATAATTAAAAAGCAGAATTTGACGATGTAATCAAAATCACATTTTTTTTATATGTAACTATAGAAATTGAGAAGTCCCAAGTTTTACTAGGATTTGAAAGGGTAAGCTATATTGTTTGAAATCGAGTTATTTTGGAAATATGGAATATTCCAAAATTAAGATATTTTGAAATGAGAAACATTTTAAAATAATATTATAATGGTTAATTAAAATTGTACTTGGACCCGAGGTTAGGTCACATTTGTGGTGGAAGTCTGCCCGGACCCGACCGACATATCCAGCAGCCACAGATGTTGGGCCTAATGTGAGAGGTCCAAGTGCGCAAATACGAATTGGACCAAGACACGAGGTTAAGCCCAACAAGTGGAATAAGTCTGCCCGGACCCAACCGGCATATCCAGCATCCACAAGTTGCAGGCCTAATGTGAGAGATGTGGCCCATATTAAAATACAAATAGTTAAATAGAATATGAACATTATTTTCACCATTATGTTTAAAAGAATGAAAAATTTCATTTTTATGTAATTAGATTAAAGGATGAAAAATTACATTTTTATGTAATTAGATTAAAAGAAGAAATTTATATTTTTATTAAAAGAAAGAAAGAAAATTACATCTTTACGTAATTAAAACCAAAAGTAAGAAATTTACATTTTTTGTGAAATTAAGATTAAAGGTAAAAGTTATTTTTTTATGTAATTGATATAAATAAAGAAAAGGTTACATTTTAATGTAAATTAGATTAAAAAGGGGAAAATCTCATTCTTTCATGCATGTAGATTAAAAGTGTGAAATTACATTTTTATGTAATTGGATTTTAACTAAAAAGAATAAGGATATGAAATTTATATTTTAATGAATTAGTTTTTCATTAAAAAGATTAAAAATATGGAAATTTCATTTTCATGTAAATAGATTAGCACACAAAATTATCATTTTGTTTGTAATGTATAATTATTATTTTTGTTTTTGCATTGAAAAGATAACAAAATTATCAATTTTGTTACATTAAAATAAACAAACAAAAATACTATTTTTGTAGAAGTAAAAGTGGATGAACAAAAATATTCGTTGATTGAAATTGAAATGAAACGCAAGAAAGCCCATTTTTGTTGGAATTGGTATGATAAACAAAATATACATTTTGTGTAATTCGAAGGATGAAACAATAAAATGTACATTATTATGTATAAGATGTGTATGTGTATGAAAAGAAAAATAAACATTATAGTATGTACATTGTACGTTAATATTGTATATATGAATAGGAATGTTTTTCGTTAGCAAAATGTAATGAAATAAAATAAATTTCAGTACACATTTTAAACATTTCGATAGGTTGTGAAGCAAAACATTCACTACTTGTTATATAATTACGTTAATGAAAGGAAATTTGAATTATTTTATATATATAAAAAAATAAAGATAAATCGTTATAAATTACTAATAACGATATGAAATGATTTCCAACTTATATATATACGAGAATTATTTGGAAAGTCCGAGTCTATCTCATTCCAAATAATTTAAGAGACGTTTCAAATTCAAGTTTTGAAGACAACGATAGAAGACCGACGATCTTCATATCGAATGGACGACGACTGCTGATGCCCGTGATTGCAGTAGCTACCTTGAAGGGGCTACAGTGGTGGCTGTCCGGACGTAGTGTTGATTAGTACGGATTTGGCTTTCGCTCAGACCCAGAGCATAAGCTTATGAATGGAATGTGTGTCTGACATTGTACTCCTTTATATTGTATTTATTGATTTTCGGTCGAATATATGAATGTTTGGTGGCGGAGAATTTATTCTCTTGCTTAACACCCTTTCATATATTTCGGCAAAGGATTGGTAGTGTGATATGGAGTGACGATGTGGCATCCTAAGATGCATATGATCAAGGCTTTTGTTGAAAAGCAGGCCTTGTGGTTGATGATCAAAGCACGGCCTGTTTAGGCATAGCTTTGTGTATAGCGTGACTTCGCGAGCCTCACACACCAACGGAGTCTAAAACGGGAGAAGGGAACGCAGGGAGAGCAGCACGTTTCTTTCTAGCTAGAAGTGGTGTTTGGGCTTTAACACGGCCCGACATTTTACTTATGTGGATGATGGAATGAGGCGCCTCGGATGACAGGTCCTATAGGACCGGGAAACGTGTGTTCAGGAATTGCCAATCCACGAAGCTGTATGTGTGGACCGGCCCTGCAGGATCCAAGGGTTAACTGCGGGGAATCCTGAGACATTAGTAGAGTGTCTCGAATCGGTAAGGAGCTCCTCCCTAGCCTTGACTCATGATGCAAACCCAATTTCCAATATGACCTCATTCGTTTTTGATTGTATTACTAGTATGGAGGCATAGTATTATGGTATCTATGCTTCCTAGGATTGATACATTATGATTGAAATGTTTTTGAAACATATATACACACTAATAATAATATCAAATTCATTTTTATCGTATCAAGCATTTTTGACCATTATAAGGTAAAACCCTATCATCCGGTTTGCGTTGCATTGTGTGATGATGGTTTCATTTTTCCAAAAAGCATTGCGTTGTTTAACGATTTACTTTAACTTATGCACGATAATCCATTGGAGTAAACCCGTTCCGCGTTAGCGGCGTGGTCCTTGGATTTGCCTTATTACAATTAGTTAAATTAGTTAAGAATTCTCACACCAGTCCCATGACTGACCCGTTGTTTGTTTCACTTTGCAAACTCGGGTGCCCTCTTTCCACACGGGCAGTTGAGTAGTTTTGTCTACAGGTTCTTATCTCAAGCAAGATCCTGGATTGAAGCTTAAAGCTGTGTCCAGAGCATAGTTGTCTTCCGCTGCCTTAGTTACTTTGTTTCCGTTGCACTGTACTGTTTTAAAATATTGTAATTTACCTTCCGCTGTATTTTATCGATGTACTCTGATGTTCTGTACTCTGATGTTATATAATTATGATATATTGAAAGTCTGCTAGTGTTGTTCTGATGTGTTGTATTCCCAGAGTCAACATATGCGAATTTTGAATGGTTTTAGTCGATCTATCGATCGATTAAGGTCGGGAAAAATGCGTGTCGTTACAGTGGCGTTAGGTTCCAGCTCTTTGTTTCGATCCTCCAACCTTTTCGATTCCATCCTTCTGTCATGGAGCAACAAATTCACCAAATTAATTTTGACAAATTAACCACAAAAGCGGAGGTTCAAGCCCTCCTTCTAGTGCCAAAATGTGAACGATATTTTTCGTTGACACCCGAATTATAGTTTGTAATGTATGCGTTCATGAGATATATCGTCGTCATGACTCAGAGCCTCCAAGATATAGTCCTAGGCCTGCGACTCTAAGCTGAATCACCCTCCTCGGGGCACCAGAATTCACAATCCTAGAGGCTATTAGCCTTGCCCATGGAGGGTGAATACCATGCGTATTACACGATGGCATTTCGACTTGACCCCGGGGAAAGTTACTTAACTCGATGCCATTAAGCTTCATGGAACTGATGAGCTTTTGAGTTATGACAACTATGTTATGTATTCCTATAAGAAGAAAACAGGATAACGCTTCCCTTGAGCTAAAGGATGAAGGCATCGCTATATTCGTTAACTTCGATGATTCCTTCGTGTCAGGTCCGCCTAAGAGAGAAAACTGAATCATGATGGGGATCGGGTAGGAATTCACGGGCGATCTCCTTACATCAAAGTTCGGGAAGCTTTAGGCTCAGCATGAGGATATGTATCGATCATGGCGGACCCTTTGGGCGAGAAGAAGCGGACTTCCTATTTCCACAAAGCCCTCTTTCTCTGCCGCTGGGACGCCTTTATTGATCTTCTCATCAGAAAGGTTAGTGTTAACTCCCCATTTCATCATCATGATACTACAAGATAATCAAATCGTAAGATGAGTGAGACTCGGCATTCCCCATTCATAGTTTTCAGATAAATTACAAGAGTAGATGATTTGCTCTTCTTGAAAAGAAAGGAATTTAACTGAGAAATGAAACGTGCGCTCACCTTTATGGAGTTCCTGGGGTTCTATTTATAGGGAATCCGGAGTCCTTCTATCAGTTGGGTGTTGGGCCCGAATAATTCCCGTCGGTCGCTATTTTCCTTTGTCTCTGGTATCTGGCTATCGATCATCCTTGTGGTGCCGGTTATGGTCTTAGACGCGAGGGTCCTAGGTGAATTGGAGCCTTCCTAAGGTGAGAAGGATTTTGTTGCCGAGACTGGTGGCGGAGGAGCTTCGAACCTCTCAGTGGATGCTTCCAAGTGTTGGTCATTTGGCGTAAACTTTCGGATGTAGGCTTTCGACTTTATTGTTGGTACTTAGAGGGGACCGCCCTCACGATGTACGTGTACACCCGCCAATTTAGAACCGTTGATGGTTCAGGTACTAGCTGGATTGGTACGTGTAGCCTGTATCCTTTCTTTATGCCTTGGCTTAGCCTTCCAGTTTAATTCCCTGGAAGGTAGCTTCTGGTGATGCCCATGTTACTGACGAAGGTAACCCCTTCGTTGTCTATGAAGCCATTTTTTCAGGAGTTGGTTATGAACCATCTTTACGTTCTAACTCGCTACCCTTCTTCTTCTAATGTGTTGATGTTACATTGGTTAATTCCTGGTGGGTAGACCATGCCAGGTGAACTTTTGTTGACACTCTGAAGGCTTCGGGCTCCTTCTCTTCAAAAAAGGGTATCAGCCTGAGTCGCTCTCGAATTCCTCTTCCTTATATTCCTTCGACATCCCTTCATTATCAACCTGTGCTAAGATCATTTTGGTAGTACCATCATCCGGCTCGGGTTCGGAGCAGTGGGTTGGCTCGTGACCATTAGTTCGTGGTCCACCGGTTCGTAGTTCACCCCTTGGCATCGGCTCCTGGCTCTCATCGTGGCTCGTGGCCATCTGTTAGGCTCGTGGGAGCTTCATGGTTCAGGGTCCTGGCATCGGCTCGAGGGGTTCTTCAAGAGTGGGTTCAGGGATCGCACTTTGTGGTGCAAGTTTTGGCTCGGGTGCATCAGGCAGTTTGTAGGTGGGTTATACGACCCGACCCGGTCCTCCACCACCGATCCGAATTCCTGCGCTATTTCCAGCAAGCTATTTACGCTACACGACAGTGTTTTCAACCATTTTAACTTTGCTAAACAATCATGAAACATTCCAAGCAGTAGTAACAACATGTTTAATCACTCAAAAGCATAAATACATCAATTACGTGAATTATTTAGGATTTAACATACCAAAAACCATGATTTTCCCCTTAATCCCCTTAACCATGTTTTAACTATAGGATTAGCAAACTTAATCCAAATAACCTAAATATTTACCAAAGGCATAAAATAATATTTAAGAATTTCTAAATATTTTTTCAGATTTCTCTGAGTCATAATTTCACTAATTATCACTAATCACCCTTAATTAGCCGTAATTAGTGAATAAAAGTGCAAATCACTCCCCTTAGCCACAAATAAATTTTAGATCTGAAACTCTAACTGATTTGGCATAGATCCCAATGTATTCTAACAGCTCTATCATGATTTCTATGCTAATCCTTAGGAGGTTGTGGACATTTATCCTTGAGATGTCCTACTTGGCCACAGTTGAAGCACTTCCTGTCTGGTGGCTTTGGTTGACAATCTTTCGCATAGTGGCCCTTCTTGCCACAGCTATAACACTCGACATATTTCTTATCCTTCTTTTTCTGACCATCCTTAGTTTGGTTCCATTTTCTATTATTCTGGGAATTATTCTTGCCTCCACCGCCTTCCTGTGGCTTTGGCTCCTCTGCAGATACAACAGCAACCTCGGTCTTCAAATTAGGGTAAAGGCTCTCAGATCTCAATGCCTTTCCCACAATAGACTCGAGTGTCTCATCTATATGATTTATCAGCCTTTCCCCTAAGTACTCATCTATGCCAGTTATGAATTTCTCGTTCTTCTTCTCGGCAGTATCGATAAGAGATAATCCATATTTCGATTAAGTATCTAATTTAGCAATATATTCCGAGACTGCCCTACTATTCTGCTTAACTCCAAAAATTTCATGAATCATTCTAATTTTTGAGTAGCTGGGATAAACTTGTCACTGTAGCGAGTCTTAAATTCATTCCAAGTAACTTGATCCTCAGGAGTAGCTGCTTTAATAGCATTCCACCAATTCATAGCCCGTCTTGAAGCTGACGTGATGCTAACTTTCTTTTCATTGCATCATCGATTCCCAAATCCTCAAAGATGTGCTCACAACTATTAAGCCAATCTTGAACTTCTGTAGCCAATTCCATTCCGTGGAACGACTTCCCACCAAGGTTTGTATAATCGTTGTTGAGTTTGGCGAAATCGGCCCAAGGCGCCTGCACTGCTGCACCACCACCGTTAGCAGCGTTAGGAACTACTCCCTGAACATCCCTAATCATCTCACTCATGAACATCGTCCTCATATCAGGGGAATTCTTATTATTGGCTCCTGAACCTGTACTCCTCATGTTTCGGCTCATCGTCCAATCTGTCAAGAGAAAACGATTAACCATCACCTTAGTAGTGCCTGTGTAGTGCGACTTCATCCTTAGATATGCTAATATTATATATATACAGTTTTTGAAAACTAATACCACAAATACACACTCTCATATATGTATATTATCTCTCCCTAATGTCTTCCCCAAGGTTAACTACGCAACCTAGCTCTGATACAAAGTGTGACAGCCCGCCCCGGACCAGTCGACATTTCCCCGAAATGCGCTGAGCCAATGACCGACTAGCACGGGATGGTCGTCAAAAGAAAGGTATTTGAAACTATGAATCACCAAAGAACCTATAGTATATCTCACAACGCATGGAATAAAATATAATAGTAACATAACTTGACATAAAACAGGCGAGACAGTGCATAAGCTGAAAACTAAATCATCATAGCATCGGAATCCAAAATACAGCTTATGATCCAAACCATTATTATTACAACTTCAAAATAATGTCTCTAAAGCAAATTAGAAAAGGTACACCACTAATTCCCAAAGCAGTGAGCATCAACAACACAGGGAGAATATATGTAAATAGATATATGTAAATAGTACATGGAAGCCTCCTGCTCGTCTCCGGACAGCTACTCATGCATACCACCTAACCTGTCCCAAATATGCTCGTTTAGAAGCAACCAGAGTAATAAGAATAGACATAAAACCCTAGGTCAGACAAAAGTCTAGTATGAGGGATAGCAGCAGAACAAAATAATAACAGGTATAAATAATCATACCTGAACCTACAACCAAAGAGTTAGCACAACATGATGTACAGTACTCTAAGGTAACACTAACATAAAGTGTAAATTGGAAGTGCACATGTCATGGTGATAGCAAACATCAAACATAGCAATCATCCTCACATTTCTCACTCATTGCGTAAAGCATAAGATATCCACCACTTTGATCACCAAGTCTTTTGCCATTACTACAACCACTTTGCCATTTGAGGGCCGTGACGACCCCACTACACTGGTCCATAGTCAATAACACTTTACGATGAACACTTTTCCCCTTTGGAGTCATGACGACTCAACTGCACTGGTCCATAGCCATGCTACGATCACTTTGCCCCTTTGGAGTGTTGACGACTCCACTACACTGATCCATAGCAAATAGTTCGTCTCTCAGTGGTTAACCAAAGTTATAGATGTCAATAACCCCTTTGCACATGTTCTGCAGTGAAGACCAACTCATCAAGTTAACTCATTGGCTCCCATTTGGATCCAAAGTTCTAACTTCTTATTTGGACAACTTTTGCATCTCGGGTTTTTAGTCGAATTGGTATTCAAGTCCTCTGCTCGGTTCACGACTCAAAGCTTCCATTTATGCTCGCACTTTGGTTCGGATATGCACGATTCGTGGTCCTCATGTGGGACTGGTTTGGGTTCGGAGCAGTGAGTCGGCTCGTGACCATCGGTTCGTCGTGCTTCGGTTCGTAGTTCACCCCTGGCATCGGCTCGTGGCTCTCATCGTGGTTCGTGGCCATCGGTTCGGCTCGTGGGTGCTTCACGATTCAGGGTCCTAGCATCGGCTTGAGGGGTGCTTCATGAGTGGGTTCGGTTATTGCACTTCGTGATGCAAGCTTCGGCTCGGGTGCATGAGGCGGTTCGTGGGTGGGTTATACGTCCCGACCCAGTCCTCCATCACCGGTCCGATCCGAATTCCTGCGCTATTTCCAGTAAGATATTTATGCCACATGACGACGTTTTCAACTATTCTTACTTTGCTAAACAATCATGGAGCATTCCAAATAGTAGTAATAACTTGTGTAATCAATCAAATGCATAAAAACATCAATTACATGAATTATTTAGGATTTAACATACCCAAAACCATGATTTTCCCCTTGCTCCCCTTAACCATGTTTTAACTATAGTACTAGGAAACTTAATCCACGTTAACCCAAATTTTCACCAGAAGCATAATATAATATTTAAAAATTTCTACATATTTTTCCAGATTTTTCTGAGTCATAATTTCGCTAATTGTCACTAATCACCCTAATTAGCCGTAATTAGAGAATAAAAGTGCAAATCACTCACCTTAGCCAAAATTAATTTCAGATCTAAATCTCTAATTGATTTGGCATGGATCCGAATATATTCCAACAGCTTTATCTCGATTTCTATGCTAATCCTCCTTAATTTGATGTAGATTTGGCTAATATGTGATTAGAAAGTGATTAAAGATGAATTTAGAAGTTGGAGGCCATTACTAGGTTTCAAGGAATGTAAGTGGCAGCCAGAAAACTGAAATGAAATGTTTTCCAAAACCCATTCAGCCCTCCCATAACTCTAATCCCGAAACGGTTTATAGGCTTAGCTGCTAATCACCCCGTTAAGCCCAATTATGATGTTTTTCATCTTCCAAACATTATTTCAGCCATATCTCCCAAACGGTAAGTCGATCTGATTATTGTGACCACTCTACGGAAAGGTAAACCATCATCCGAATCCAATGGAAGTGGTTTCAGGTCAAAATTCCTTATCAATCAAAAGTTATAGGTGAAACATGATTCTCCAGGGGTAAAACGGTCATTGACAATTCGGCAAAAATCGTGAACATGGGAAATGACCCCAATAGTCGTCTCCCAAAGTTACACGACCATACGACTTCATATGAAAATAAAATAAATATTCTACCATCCTCCGATGAGTAGAATGCATGTCGTTATAGTAAAAGACGATCAAAAGACAGTTAGAGAATGTTATATGATAGTATTGGAGGGAGCTAAGAAAAAGGATAAGAGGAAGAATGCGTAGGCCCCACTCCGCATTCAAGTACCTATCTTATAGCAACTAGGGTGGGGCCCTTCTACTAGTGAACGAAGCGGAGCTCAAAAAGAAATGGATCCTAGAAACACCAGTACATGGAAGAGCGTGCGGCACCTACTGAGGCCACAATCCTAATACCAGTCCGTAATGATGATCTTGACAAAGTTTTGAAGATAGGCACTCAGCTGGGCCTTAAGTTGCAAAGAGAATTAACAATGTTTTTAAGAGCAAACTTGGATGTTTTCGCTTAGAGCCACTCAGACATGTGCGCGATATCCCCAAATGTGATAGTCCATAAGTTGAATATAGATCCAAGTGTGAAACCAATAAGACAAAAGAGAAGACTACAAGGATTCGAGAGATCCGAAGCTCTTAAGGATGAAGTGGACATGTTGTTGAAAAATGATTTCATAAAAGAATCCATCTATCCAGAATGGGTCTCTAATTCGGTACTTGTTAAAAAGTCCAGTTTCAAGTGGAGGGTATGCATCAATTATTCAGACCTCAACAAGGCATGTCCAAAGGATAACTTCCCACTTCCCATAATCAAACAAATGGTTGATGCAACAGTTGGGCATGAACTCGTGTCCTTTATGGACGCCTATTTTTGATATAATCAAATAATGATGTATAAGCCAGAAAGATAGCCCGGTTTACGAAGATTCTTATCTTGATATCCATCAAGATAATTGGGAATTGGGAAAACTTAAAGAAGAGAAAACATCGTTTTGGTTTGAAAAATGAAGTAAACATGAGTTTTATAACGGATAGAGGCCTATATAGCTATAAGGTCATGCCGTTGGGACTACAAATCGTGGTAGCAACTTACCAGCGCCTTGTAAATTCCATGTTCAAGTCGCAAATAGGCAAAACAATGGAAGTATATGTTGATGATATGCTGGTAAAGTCTAGAAAGGCCGATGATCATATGGAAAACCTAGCTGAAATGTCCCATGTTCTATGGCAATACGGCATGAAACTCAATCCTCTTAAATGCTCATTTGGTGTAGCTTCCGGCAAAATCCTTGTGTTCATGGTTAATGCCAGGGGCGTTGAAGACAAACCTACATAGGTCATTGCTCTAAGGGAAATGCGAGCTCCTAGGACAAAGAAAGAATTGTAAAGCCTGAACCGGAAGATTGCTGCTTTGAATCGCTTCATTTCTAAATTAACGAATCGATGCATCCCTCTTTTTGATGCTTTAAGAAAAGGAAGGAAGGACTTCCGGTAGACTCTAGAGTGCCAAACTGATTTTGAAGATCTGATCAAGCATATGGAATCACCATCATTGTTTTCCAAGCCTAAAAATGGAGAAGATCTGTTTCTATACCTCGCAGTCTCATCCCATGCACTCAGGCTGCCTTGGTTTGGCAGGATTTGAAAGTTCAGATGCTAGTATATAACATCAGCAAGCTGTCAGTGGCTAAGTTGAACTATCCTAAACTAGAAAAGCATGCACACTGCCTTCTCATTGCCTCCAAGAAGTTGAGACCATACTTTCAATCTCACCCCATCAAGGTTCTCATAAACTTACCTCTTAACCAAGTCCTGTTCCGTCCAGAAACTTCCGAAAGATTTTTAAAGTGCAAGCTCATCCAATACAATATCACATACCTCCCGCGAAAAGCGATAAACGGACAATCCATGGTGGACTTTATTGCAGAGTTTACAGACAGGGGTGATGACACAGAAGAAACAATTGAAGTCGTTACTCGATGGAAATTGTTTTAGATGGTTCATTGAACGAATATTGCTCAGAGCAGGGATAGTACTTGTGACTCCTAAAAAACATTCACTATGTTATGCTTTGAGACTAGATTTTCCATCCACAAATAACGAAGTAGAGTATGCGGCCTTAATAGTCAGGTTGAGAATTGCAAGAGAACTATAGTTAAACGCCTTGCACATTTTCAGTGACTCATAGTTAATGGTATGTAAAGTTAAAGGAGAGTTCCAGACTAAAGGCTGAAATATACCAGCTTACCTGTTAAAAGTGTAGGAATTGCTCGATTACTTCGGCTACTAGACTATCTCGCATATTTCTAGAGAAGAAAACTGCAAGGCAGACTCACTTCTAAGGCTCGCCAGTTTGAATGACGCACAATTACTCGGGATAGTCCCAGTTGAGGTGCTTTCGGATCCTAGTATTGCTGATAATGATGTCGATTGGATCATCAACACCTTTGTAGAGCCAGAATCATGTATGACTCCAATAAGAAACTACCTACTTCAGGGCATACTTCTAGAAGACCGGAAAAAGGGATTGAAGTTACTCTGGAAGGCTACCTTGTATCTTATACAAGATGGATGGTTATATAGGCGAGGCTTTTCCATGCCTTTGCTCTGATGCGTTACCAAAGAAGAATCATAAGAGATCTTGGCAGAATTACACAAAGGAGGGTGTGTGTAACAACCCGAATTTTAACAACGTGTTAAGACAAGAATCAAGGCAGAATTAAATGTTAAAATCTGAATCAGAGAAAACGGGTTGCGCCATTGTGTTCGTCTCGGAAAATTACGCGAAATAGAGTCCGAAATTTCGTAAATCGGAGTCCGTATGACCGAGATATGACCTCGCGGAGTTTCACCAAAATTCAAATCCGAAAACAGATTTGAATTCAGCCCAAAAAGTGAAGGCGGGAAAATTCCCGCCAGACACACAGGGTGTCGACACCCATGTCGACATGGGTGTCGACCCCCCTCCAGGGGGTCGACATGGGTGTCGACCCCCCCCCTGTAGAACCACGACCTGGTGCACCTGCTTGTAATGTTGGCTCGGTTTTGGAGGCTTGTGACGATTTTGGATGGCTTGGATTCGATCTAGGGTTAATCCTATGGCCTAAAATGCTCCTAAACTCTATAAAAAGACCCTAACCCCCTAACCTAAATCACTCAAACTCTCTCATGCCACGAAGTGCTGCCCAAATGCCAAGTGATCATGGCCTCCATCTCCAACTCCAAGAGACTATGCATGCAAATCGATCAGAATCGAAAGGTGCAAGCTTGGTACACCAAATCGAGGCTCGATCAACGTTGCTACGGAGATTTCATGACGGTTCTTCATCAAAGGAGTCACCTTTCATCGTCAAGACGATTCATGCGAACCCTCTAAGCCTCGCTATGTAAGTTCTAGCTACTTCGAGATATTAACGGTAGTTTAATCATGGCATGGAATAAAAATGTGGTTAAACATGAGTGCTATAACCTATGCGAGCCTAGTTTGCTCCTTTAACATGAACATAGGACTTTAGGTTGTGTTTTAGCAACTAAACCATGCTATTCATGTTGCATTGGACTTAGTTTGCCATGCAAGATTGGACCTTTACTTGTGGTATGTTAGGATGCACACTTGAAACCACTTTGACTCATGAAACATGTGCATAAATGTGACTTTGAGGCTATGCAAGTATATAAACCCGAAGTCCCTTTTGATAATATGCAAGTTTACCCCTTTTTATGACATAAGTAACATGTGCATGTTTATCCCTTCATGATAGGTTTATGACATGAACATTTATGCAAGTTACCCTCTTTATGACATTGTGCATGCTTGTGGCCAACCCCTATATGATAGTATGCATGTACAAGGCCAATCCCTTGATGATACCATGCATGTTTGAAGCCAACCCCGTCGTGGCATTGTGCATGTTTTGGGGTCAATGTGTACCATAGTATTTATACTATGTTGACTCGCTTTCACTCAAGTGAAAACACGATTTTGGGGTAGTTAGACAAACGTGAACGTGACGCGAAAACTTGACTTGAATGTGGCACGAAAACTCGACATGGGGTTGCATGAAAATGTGACACTCTTGAAACACTTAAACATGAACATGACACGTACGAAAACATGGAACTTGGGGCTAGACACGTATGGGTTGTAAGTGTAATATGACACTAGAACAAACATGAAAGTGGCCAACTCGAGGTTGGGTTGAGTTTGTAGCATAAATCTACCCGGACCCGCCCGGCTTAACTAGTGGCTACAAACAATAGGATCCAATGTGGGAAGTTGGTCATGTCGCGCTTAAGACCCGAGGTTAGACTAGGTTGTGGTGTAAAACTACCCGGACCCGCCCGGCTTAACTAGTAACCACAACAAGGTCTAATGTGAGAGGTTGAGAGTGCATTAATTAAATTAATGCCACATGATAAGGTTAAGAAAATTTGACTAATGACACTTAACCGATATGATACGAATGGGTAGGTTAAGTGGGACCGGGCTTGATTTCTTGATGACACTTAACCATACAAGACAATTAGGGGATGGGGTTAAGTAATTTACGCTTAACTAATCCGACTTGGTAATTAGATGGGGTTAAGTAATTTAGACTTAACTAATCTAAACCCGGTAATTAGATGGGGTTAAGTAACCTATACTTAACTAATCTAAACACGGTAATTCGATGGGGTTAAGTTAAACACTTAACCAATCTAAACTTGGTAATTCAATGAGGTTAAGCAACTAATACTTAACCAACTTAACATGATGGGTTTAAGTAACTTATAATTAACCAATTATACATGATGATTTAATGAGGTTAAGTAACCTATACTTAACCAATCTAACATGTGGACTTGATAGGGTTAAGCCACAAGACCTTTTGAATATACTTAACCCTTGTAGTACGATTAGTGGATGAGGTTAAGCTAACCCATACTTAACCAATCCGACTCGATGATCTGATGCGATTAAGATAATCTATGCTTAATCAATCTAACACGATAATCTGATAGGGTCAAGACAAACCAATACTTAACCAATTTGACTTGATAGTGTTAAGTCATGCGCTTCTTGGTATACTTAACCGCCTTGTAGGGCGAAGCATTAAACCTAAATACTTAGCCAATCTTGACATGATTCGTAGGCGGGCTAAGTCATGAACCTGAATAACAACACTTAACCCAATAGACAAAAACCCTAGTTAGAGGAACTAGGTAGGAAATCATGGTTAATCAAGGGTAACGGGGAAAAGAAGCTAAGTGGTAAACCTTAGTTAAGTATAACTAAGTAATAATTCTTAGCCAAGGACATGGGACTAGTTCATGAATGGATGAGTAACCCGATATGGTAGGTCATCGCTTAAACACACGAGAAGGAGCAAATTATCCGACTTGGATAAAGGCTCAAACGAACTGGGTGACGAAGCAGTAGCTTCGGGGGACGTGAGGGTACTCTTGGTATCCCTCTGTGAGGTGGCAGGTGGTCCATGAAACCCGGCCTCACAGAGGTTAAGGTCTGCGATAGAAGAGCCAAGAGTATGCCTTGGTTGCTATGCGAGCGACCTAAAGACCGGGATGGATTAGCGTGGAGTCGACGATACTTGATTTTGCCCTGGATAGCACGTCGCCGACTACCTACCATCTTTAGTCAATCGTGTACGAACGGAAAGGCAGAGAACTCCCAACAGACCATGTTCTTGCTATCGAGTCATGGGTGAGGTTGGCCCATAGGAAAGTGGGGCTATAGTGGGGCCGGGATGTAGTTCTCATACATGATTTTTCTTGGATTGCCTTTCAGTAGTTGAGGGAGGGGTCACGTGGGACCATAGCCATTAGTACAAAAACAGACCTTGATATCTGCATCAGCAGACGACTTAAAGCTCCCGACCAAGTTCCGTATTTCTTGATTTGCCCTGGCACGGAACTCGGATGACACATTGAGGAACATGTGCATCTAGACATGGAAAACGATTCACGATACATACGCGGGATAAAGGGTGCGGTTGACGGGTAGCATAATCCCTAGTGGCCCTAGGTGGCTGAACCCAAACCGAGACACAGAAACGTTCATCAGGTAGCATAATCCCTAGTGGTCCTAGGTGACATAAATCCTAAGTGAACACGCGATAGTTCATGGTAATAAAACATAACCAGATCAAGGGTAGCAATCCAAAATAACCGCAAGGATAAAACGTTTACATGGGAAAGCCCGTATGGCCTACGGCAAAGGACTGAACTTATACATGGAAAGAAACATACGAGTTGGAAAAACCTACATATGCTATATATATTAGGTTGACATGGACCATTACATGACATTGGGCAAGGGACATTCATAGTTGACATATGACGCGGGTTGGGATACTAGTACGAGAGGTGCAGAGCAAATATACATGATAAATACCCTGGGATGGTATACGTGATAGACACCATGGGATGGTATACATGATAGATACCTTGGGATAGTATACTTGATAGAAACCTGACGATGTGATACCTTGATTTATCATGACACCGTAGTTTATCATGATATCTTAGTTTACCTCGCTACAGTAGTTCAGCCTGTTACCCTGGTTTAGTTTATCTATCTTGTAGTCATCCTTATGTTTACTTTCAGTTTATGCATGTCATGTTACCTTTACCTGTTTTTATAATGGAAGTAGATTGGACTTACCAGTCTTTATGACTGACCCCGTTTTGTTTCGCCTTGTTGTCTTCCGTTTCCCCCCAGGTTTCAGGGAGAAAACACTGTTATCTAGTTCGGACTTCTTCTGCTTGAAGGTCATCACTCATGGCTTGGACTTTTCTTGGCTATGGCTACTTTACTGTTTTACTTGGGGAATGATTTATGAAATGGTTTTATGCTTCTTTACTATTGCAAGACAGGTTTTGATGTATTCTGATGTAAAAGGCTTTAGACCTTCTTTTACAAGGTAATGAAATTTGTTTTACTTCCGTTGTTTTATATATGTTCTGTCTTGTAATATTTCTGTGCATGTTTACCTCGATAATGCTTCACCAAACCTAGTGCATTCCCTTTGTTAGTGACCCTAGCGGAGGTGGGGTGTTACATTTGGTATCAGAGCAGAAGGTTATCAGACTGGGCAAAAGTTTTTAAAACCTTCTGAAAACTATTTGGAAAACCGTTTACAAAGAAGCATTTTTCAAGAAAAGTTTTTAAAGGCTATTCCCCAAAAGTCCATTAGCACTATCCTTGGTTTCCTTGATTGAATCTCTTTTCCTTTCTTTCCTCCATCGGTAGTCACAGTAGTTTTAACTGCGACTAATCCTTGTCTAGCCACGTAAGTGTTTTCCGTGCGAGGGAGGAAGTTCTCGAGAGACCTGTTGCCGCGTTATAAGAAAGGATAGCAAGAACAAGGATAAGGGACACAAGCTTAAGGATAGGCAACTTGTTGGTATGGCTTTAGCCACAATGGAGGAAAAACGGGACGGATAGTTAAGAATTATGGGACAAGGACAAGATCATCGAGAGGGCAATTGTATACTCTCATTTCTAGCGTATCTCGTAAGGATGGTAACGATCTTGTTAAACATTTAGCTTTTCCTCTCTATCATCCCGTCAGGACTTTGTTTTGATCATAGCATCATTTAAGTCTGCCTCGATAGTTAAGTCTCTGCACCTTAGTACTAGCATGGTAGAAGATCCCACTTTAGTCCCAAAATCTGGTTGGAGAGTCGGTCCATTTATTCATGACTTGCTTGGATTTGAGAACGTCTATGCCAAGTGTTGAGATTAGAAGCAATGCTTCTATTGATGAGCAATGGATGGATTCTAGGGGTAAAGTGGTTATCCAGTAAGGGATGCCATTCTCGGTTTTGAAAGGAGGATAGTTAAACTCCCAACTTTCCTTGGTAATACCCTCGAAGTCTCGAGTAACCTTTTGGGGTATGTCATGGTTAGTTACCTAGAATCTCTTGATGTATTTATCGGAAATCTCTTATCCGATCGAGTAACGTTCGCCAATAAGGCGGATGGTTCATTCCGCTTGAGCATGGGTTATAGGAATCACCCTAGTAAGTGCACGTGTTAACATGGATTGACATCGGAAAACGAGATCCAGAATTCACTAGTGGATTTTGGAGAGCTTGCATGATTACGCAAATATGTTTGAGCCGTGCATACTAGGGAAAGAATAAGTGAAAGTGAAACGAGAGGTGACAGAGAAATGAGTTCCAACTCATATCTTGGAAATAGGAATCAAGGAGCTACGAAATCATGAAGTCAAAGGCGGTCAAGGCACAATGGAATTAAGCTCATGGAAATGCGGCTTAGACACGCGTATCATGTCTCTTTTTTTAAGAGTATATCTTTGATCCTTGGTTCACCTGTAGAGCTTACTTGCATGTTATCGCTTGGTGGATATCCTCTCGGTCCTGTTTCTGTTACAAACCCCGTAAGGAGTTTGTCTTGTTTATCTTCTCGATCCTATCTTGGGAACCTTAGGTAGGACTCTATGGATGTAAACATGTATTTGAAACATGTTATGATTGATATGGTTGCAAATGGTTGCAAGTGGTTGCTCGTGGATGCGCGAATACACATTAGATACTAGATTGACGTGGTCACGATTCATGTTGCATATGCACGAGTATTTATACTTGTTTATGGATGAAATTGAATGTGTTATCATGCGGATGTTGCATATGAATGAATGTTTGTGCACGCATATAGTACTTATACGACTAGGACTATTTGCATACATGTTGGACTCATGGCACTAAACATATTTTGCATTAGAAAGATCACTCAGGCCTGATCATTAGCATTAGCTAAGGAGCATATACACACACGTTTTGCATATGTTCATATGGCATTAGAAATCGTCTAAGGACAATGGTTGCCTGTGGATGATGTTTTGAGTAGATGGATGATGGATGGTAGGATGCGTACTTCCTAACTTGGAGATTTCGGGGACGAAATCCTTAAAGGAGGGGAGAATGTAACAACCCGAATTTTAACAACGTGTTAAGACAAGAATCAAGGCAGAATTAAATGTTAAAATATGAATCAGGGAAAACGGGTTCCGCCATTGCGTTCGTCTCGGAAAAATACATGAAATAGAGTCCGAAATTTCATAAATCGGAGTCCGTATGACCGAGATATGGCCTCGCGAAGTTTCACGAAAATTCAAATCCAAAAACAGATTTGAATTCAGCCCAAAAAGTGAAGGCGGGAAAATTCCCGCCAGACACACAGGGTGTCGACACCCATGTCGACATGGGTGTCGACCCCCTTCCAGGGTGTCGACATGGGTGTCGACCCCTGGGTCGACCCCCCCCCTGTAGAACCCCGACCTGGTGCACCTGCTTGTCATGTTGGCTCGGTTTTGGAGGCTTGTGACGATTTTGGATGACTTGGATTCGATCTAGGGTTAATCCTATGGCCTAAAATGCTCCTAAACTCTATAAAAAGACCCTAACCCCCTAACCTAAATCACTCAAACTCTCTCATGCCACGAAGTACTGCCCAAATGCCAAGTGATCATCGCCTCCATCTCCAACTCCAAGAGACTATGCATGCAAATCGGATCCGAATCGAAAGGTGCAAGCTTGGTACACCAAATCGAGGCTCGATCAACGTTGCTACGGCGATTTCATGACGGTTCTTCATCAAAGGAGTCACCTTTCATCGTCAAGACGATTCATGCGCACCCTCTAAGCCTCGCTATGTAAGTTCTAGCTACTTCGAGATGTTAACGGTAGTTTAATCATGGCATGTAATAAAAATGTGGTTAAACATGAGTGCTATAACCTATGCGAGCCTAGTTTGCTCCTTTAACATGAACATAGGACTTTAGGTTGTGTTTTAGCGACTAAACCATGCTATTCATGTTGCATTGGACTTAGTTTGCCATGCAAGATTGGACCTTTACTAGTGGTATGTTAGCATGCACACTTGAAACCACTTTGACTCATGAAACATGTGCATAAATGTGACTTTGAGGCTATGCAAGTATATGAACCCGAAGTCCCTTATGATAATATGCAAGTTTACCCCTTTTTATGACATAAGTAACATGTGCATGTTTATCCCTTCATGATAGGTTTATGACATGAACACTTATGCAAGTTACCCTCTTTATGACATTGTGCATGCTTGTGGCCAACCCCTATATGATAGTATGCATGTACAAGGCCAATCCCTTGATGATACCATGCATGTTTGAAGCCAACCCCGTCGTGGCATCGTGCATGTTTTGGGGTCAATGTGTACCATGGTATTTATACTATGTTGACTCGCTTTCACTCAAGTGAAAACATGATTTTGGGGTAGTTAGACAAACGTGAACGTGACGCGAAAACTTGACTTGAATGTGGCACGAAAACTCGACATGGGGTTGCATGAAAATGTGACACTCTTGAAACACTTAAACATGAACATGACACGTACGAAAACATGGAACTTGGGGCTAGACACGTATGGGTTGTAAGTGTAATATGACACTAGACCAAACATGAAAGTGGCCAACTCGAGGTTGGGTTGAGTTTGTAGCATAAATCTACCCGGACCCGCTCGGCTTAACTAGTGGCTACAAACAATAGGATCCAATGTGGGAAGTTGGTCATGTCGCGCTTAAGACCCGAGGTTAGACTAGGTTGTGGTGTAAAACTACCCGGACCCGCCCGGCTTAACTAGTAACCACAACAAGGTCTAATGTGAGAGGTTGAGAGTGCATTAATTAAATTAATTCCACATGATAAGGTTAAGTAAATTTGACTAATGACACTTAACCGATATGACACGAATGGGTAGGTTAAGTGGGACCGGGCTTGATTTCTTGATGACACTTAACCATACAAGACAATTAGGGGATGGGGTTAAGTAATTTACGCTTAACTAATCCAACTTGGTAATTAGATGGGGTTAAGTAATTTAGACTTAACTAATCTAAACCCGGTAATTAGATGGGGTTAAGTAACCTATACTTAACTAATCTAAACACGGTAATTCGATGGGGTTAAGTTAAACACTTAACCAATCTAAACTTGGTAATTCAATGAGGTTAAGCAACTAATACTTAACCAACTTAACATGATGGGGTTAAGTAACTTATAATTAACCAATTATACATGATTATTTGATGAGGTTAAGTAACCTATACTTAACCAATCTAACATGTGGACTTGATAGGGTTAAGCCACAAGACCTTTTGAATATACTTAACCCTTGTAGTACAATTAGTGGATGAGGTTAAGCTAACCCATACTTAACCAATCCGACTCGATGATCTGATGCGATTAAGATAATCTATGCTTAATCAATCTAACACGATAATCTGATAGGGTCAAGACAAACCAATACTTAACCAATTTGACTTGATAGGGTTAAGTCATGCGCTTCTTGGTATACTTAACCGCCTTGTAGGGCGAAGCTTTGAACCTAAATAATTAGCCAATCTTGACATGATTCGTAGGCGGGCTAAGTCATGAACCTGAATAACAACACTTAACCCAATAGACAAAAACCCTAGTTAGAGTAACTAGGTAGGAAATCGTGGTTAATCAAGGGTAACGGGGAAAAGAAGCTAAGTGGTAAACCTTAGTTAAGTATAACTAAGTAATAATTCTTAGCCAAGGACATGGGACTAGTTCATGAATGGATGAGTAACCCGATATGGTAGGTCATCGCTTAAACACACGAGAAGGAGCAAATTATCCGACTTGGATAAAGGCTCCAACGAACTGGGTGACGAAGCAGTAGCTTCGGGGGACGTGAGGGTACTCTTGATATCCCTCTGTGAGGTGGCAGGTGGTCCATGAAACCCGGCCTCACAGAGGTTAAGGTCTGCGATAGAAGAGCCAAGAGTATGCCTTGGTTGCTATGCGAGCGACCTAAAGACTGGGATGGATTAGCGTGGAGTCGAAGATACTTGATTTTTCCCTGGATAGCACATCGCCGACTACCTACCATCTTTAGTCAATCGTGTACGAACGGAAAGGCAGAGAACTCCCAACAGACCATGTTCTTGCTATCGAGTCATGGGTGAGGTTGGCCCATAGGAAAGTGGGGCTATAGTGGGGCCGGATGTAGTTCTCATACATGATTTTTCTTGGATTGCCTTTCAATAGTTGAGGGAGGGGTCACGTGGGACCATAGCCACGGGTACAAAAACATACCTTGATATTTGCATCAGCAGACGACTTAAAGCACCCGACCGAGTTCCGTATTTCTTGATTTGCCCTGGCACGGAACTCAGATGGCACATTGAGGAACATGTGCGTCTAGACATGGAAAACGATTCACGATACATACGCGGGATAAAGGGCGCGGTTGACGGGTGGCATAATCCCTGGTGGCCCTAGGTGGCTGAACCCAAACCGAGACACAGAAACGTTCATCAGGTAGCATAATCCCTAGTGGTCCTAGGTGACATAAATCCTAAGTGAACACGCGATAGTTCATGGTAAGAAAACATAACCAGATCAAGGGTAGCAGTCCAAAATAACCTCAAGGATAAAACGTTTACATGGGAAAGCCCGTATGGCCTACGGCAAAGGACTGAACTTATACATGGAAAGAAACATACGAGTTGGGAAAACCTACATATGCTATATATATTAGGTTGACATAGACCATTACATGACATTGGGCAAGGGACATTCATAGTTGACACATGACGTGGGTTAGGATACTAGTACGAGAGGTGCAGAGCAAATATACATGATAAATACCCTGGGATGGTATACGTGATAGACACCATGGGATGGTATACATGATAGATACCTTGGGATAGTATACTTGATAGAAACCTGACGATGTGATACCTTGATTTATCATGACACCGTAGTTTATCATGATATCTTAGTTTACCTCGCTACAGTAGTTCAGCCTGTTACCCTGGTTTAGTTTATCTATCTTGTAGTCATCCTTATGTTTACTTTCAATTTATGCATGTCATGTTACCTTTACCTGTTTTTATACTGGAAGTAGATAGGACTTACCAGTCTTTATGACTGACCCCGTTTTGTTTCGCCTCTTTGTCTTCCGTTCCCCCCCAGGTTTCTGGGAGGAAACACTGTTATCTAGTTCAGACTTCTTCTGCTTGAAGGTCATCGCGCATGGCTTGGACTTTTCTTGGCTATGGCTACTTTACTGTTTTACTTGGGGAATAATTTATGAAATGGTTTTATGCTTCTTTACTATTGCAAGACAGGTTTTGATGTATTCTGATGTAAAAGGCTTTAGACCTTATTTTATAAGGTAATGAAATTTGTTTTACTTCCGCTGTTTTATATATGTTCTGTCTTGTAATATTTCTGTGCATGTTTACCTCGATAATGCTTCACCAAACCTAGTGCATTCCCTTTGTGAGTGACCCTAGCGGAGGTGGGGTGTTACAGTGTGGAGGGAATATTGGTGGTCAAACCTTAGCCAAGAATGTTCTGCGATACGACTACTTCTGGCCAAATGTGAACCTAGACTCCATGACTTACACCAAGAAATGTGACAGGTGCCAGAGATTTGCGAAGGTTCTAAGAGTGCCACCCACTGAGTTAACGCAAATGGTCAGCCCATGGCCCTTTACTGTCTGGGGCATCGATCTGATTGGGATACTACCAACAGCAAAATCCAGTTTCAAGTATGCCATCGTGGCAGTTAACTATTTTACCAAGTGGGCCGAAGCTGAGCTTCTAGCCACAATCACCTCGAAAAAGGTCATAAATTTCATTTTGAAGAGCATCATTTGCAGATTGGCATACTATAGAAAATAATCACAGATAATGGCACTCGGTTCGAAAGTGAATAATTTGAAGAATTCGGCATCAAGTATAAAATCCAGAAGAACATTGCAGCAGTGGCTCATCTGCAGGCCAACATACAGGTTGAAGCAGTGAACAAGATCATGAAGTCAACCATCAAAAGTGTCTTAAGAAAGCCAAAGGTAGTTGGGTTGACAAGCTTCCATTAGCACTATGGGCTTATTGCACAACTCATAAAACTGCGATTGGGCACACTCCATTCTCCCTAGCATTCGGGTCTAAATCCATGATTCCGTTAGAGATGGAGGTACCCACTCACCACCGAATTAATTTTAACCAAGAAAAGAACGGAAAACTGCAGCTCAAAACATTGGACCGGCTTGAGAAGAAAAGGGATTAAGAAGAATTGAGGGTCGCTGCTCACTAGAGAAGAGTTGCCAGATATTTTAGTTCTAAAATTAAACGAAGGAATTTCGAGATTGGGGACCTTGTTCTAAAGAGAGTACTACCTGGTACTGGAGTTTTGGACCCAACTGGGAAGGAACATACATTATCAATCAAAAGCTTCTAGATGAAACCTTTAGACTAAAGACGATGGATTGAATTCAACTTCCTAGAGCTTGGTATAGCATTCACCTCCTTCGCTATTTTTCTTAAATTTTCTTTCATGTCTGTTGTGAAAAGTCGTAAATACCATGGGTTGTAGAAATCATGCAAATGATGTAGTCAAACTTTGTACATATTAATGAAATCAAATTGCTTTGCCTTCCCAAATCGTACATTTGCAAATTCCTTATTATTTACAAGTTGCTAAAATTCGATTTTTGATTGTAGGCACCCTAAAAAAGCATTGACACACTGCGAACTTAGTAAAGCCTAGTGATCCTTATAGCACATCCCGATTGGAATAGCTCAAGTGCCTAACGCTCTAAACATCATTCACAACAAGTACGAAGGTGTGAAGCACGACCCTGCAAATAAAGGACACCAAGAACCAAATGGTCAAATGGCGCAATGTTCAGACTACATACAAAGTTGTAAATTTCACCATACCGACACCTTCTTAATTGCCAGGTCTAGGGCCTTAGTCCTACAAATCGTAGTAAAACCCAATAAAGGAACTAACGTCCGCCCTGTGAATCGAAGCAACCGTGAACCAAAGACCTCTCCGAGGGCACCTAGTTGATCGTCAGTATTATAATTACCTGATCCGATTATGGCAAACACTAGTCTTCAAAGACCTATTCGGAGGCATCCGACCTTAAGTCGGGTCTTCTAAATTCGATTATTGGCAGATTCAAAGAATTCTTCGGAGGCATCCGACCTTAAGCCGGGTCTTCCAAATTCGGTTATTGGCAGATTCAAAGACCTCTTAGGAGGCATCCGACCTTAAGCCGGGTCTTCCAAATTCGGTTATTGGCGGATTCAAAGTCCTCTTCGGAGGCTTCCAACCTTAAGCCGGGTCTTCCATATTCAGTTATTGGCAGATTCAGAGACCTCTTTGGAGGCGTCCGACCTTAAGCCAGGTCTTCCAAATTCGGTTGTTGGCGGATTCAAAAGACCTGTTTAAAGGCATTCAATATTATCTGCGTAGCATCTGGCCAACGCAGATGTGAAGGATACTGAATTAAAGACCTACCCGGGGGCATGTATTCAAATCTAATCTCTGAAGGGCCTGGACTTCCAGGTTAGCCAGAAATACGACTGAGTACATTATAAATATAAGACCTCTCAAGCAGGGACATAGAGAAAGCAGCATGGAACGACCAACTAAACAAAATTTCATCGTTAGGCATGCCGAGAAGCTCAATATCCAATAACAAAGTCAAAGCCTTAATTAATGGCACAAAAGCTTCCAGCATTCTAGCTATAACCAAGAGGATTCTAAAACATTGGTCATTCTCCATACAACCGCAAAACAAGATTTTGACAAACTTCGGTATGGGGGCATAACCACGGCATTAAAATAAATTAACAATGCCAACTCTACATACCAAAAGTTCATCACAACCTCATAATCAACAGAGTGTTTAGGATGCAAGTGTGTTATGTGTTATGTGCAAAACAAAGAGTAAAACAAAAATAAAGCAAAAGGCTTAAGTAAAGCAAGCAGAACATAGAACACACCTTCATTACGACAACACAGAGACAAATCACAGAACAAAATCACAAGTCATAAGTCAAGTACACAAGTATCAAATACCAAGTAGCATAAAAGTAGTAAGCGAGGACCGGTAGGCACTCACGTATACAACCGGCCTGAATATACCGCAACAAAGGAAACATACTGAAATAAAAGCACAAAAATCACGAATACTACTTCTTTTTCTTCCCATCATTAAACCTCAAAGACTGTTTAATGGAAGAAAGGGGAGTTGTATCAGCTGCATGGCTTCCATCTTTCGCTTCTTTGTCTACATAGGGACTCTTGGGGGGAGACGGGTTGATAATTCCCGGTTTAGTCACAGCGCGCTTCCTCCTGCATTTCAGATTGGATAGAGACTTGGTATCCCAAACCTCGTCCTCATCATTACTTTAGTCATAATCAATAGCTTTCAGGCCAGATGCAGTAAGTATTGATGCATCACCTGGGGGAGGAGTGATATGCGGGGCATCCTTAGTTAACACTAAGGTCGAGTCGATGGTAGCAGCTTGAATGGTGGTGGCATCAGTAGGAAGAGGATGTGAAAAAAGAAAACCTGGCACATACGAATAGTGAGCACGAAATTCTACAAACCCAAGTGAAGAAATAAGATAATCCAAATCTGGTATGGTTTGATGAATATCAGTTTTACCTGGGGTGTGCGAGTTTATGAGATCAACTTCATAATAATTTATATTCAAAAGGGTTTCATCATTCTCCTCACCATTCCCTGTGTTGTCATTTTCCGCTCCATTCCCGATACCCTGCTTGACGATATCTTCCTGAACAACATGCTCTTCAGCAGGACGAACCTTAATGACGTTTTTTCAATATGGATAGCAGGAGGGTCTACAGGAAGAGTTTGAAAACCTTAAGCTTCAACATTGGAAGGGCCGGATGGAGCATGCACATCAGTAGTATCCGGGGCTTTCTCCCCGAAGGATTGAGCTTATTCATTTATAAGTATCTTTCTACCCCTATCCAACGCTTCACGGTCTTCTTCTTCTAGGAGTGTCTCCTAATGAACATCATCTTCTACACCATTAGAGTATATAAGCACTTGTTCCCAGACGAGAGCCAGAGTTCGTGGAAAGTCATCTTTCAAATAGCTTAAGCTCCCGCGACTCATGACGCTATAAACATAAATTTGGAACAAAATATCATCAACTTCAACCATGGCCTATTCAAGAGCGTTAGTCAGCTTGGTTTTATCTTCTTCCAGAGCCTTAACTTTGTTATCTAACATAGCTAGAGCTTTATTTTTAGAAATAATCTTGTATTCAAGAGTAGTCTTTTCTTGCTGATAAGAAGCTAAAGCTAGCTTCTCTAAAGCCAATTGAGATTCAGCAGATTCTTGGCCAGTTTGGGCTTCTTGAACTTGTTTTCTAACAGCCTCAAGTTCTCTTTTAAGTTTCTCATTTTTGGATTCTAAGCTATTTACCTTAGTACTTCCATCTTTTGAAGATGCAATTTAAGATTCTTGAGACCTGATTATGTGGACCAATCAATCCTTGTCATTTTCCAAAGTTTCGATAAACTCGAGATATCGGGAGTTTAACCTTTAAAACTCGTGGCCAAATTTGTGCCACGCATCAAATCATTTGTCGATTTTGCTTATGGTCATGACTAACCTTGTTTCAAGTTTACTCTAGGCAGTATAGAATTGGGTACGTAGGCATCTCTTTATAGTGCTCAAATATTCTATAGCATCCTGTTAATAATTCAGATGTAAATCCAAGTCAAAGTACATCCCTCGCAAGTCCTAGCCTCCAAATCGATCTTCAAGCTTCAAATTTCCAGGTGAAGTGACATAAGATTGCCTGTCATGGATCATCTAGATCTGAGTAGAAGTCAGGACAATGGATTGAGAAGTAATATAGGGTTGTTCAAGAGGAATGAAAATATTAGGATCTGAGAACTCGGTTGGTTTATGGTGTTTCAGAGTCTCGTCCTCGCCTCGTCCATCCCGACTTCTCTTCCTCTCTCCCTTCTTCTAGTACAGCCCCTTTCCCTTATCATCTCTTTTTATTACATCTATATGATTGGGTTTTCCTTCCTTCGGTGGTTAGTCAATGAAAGCTCGGGAGTGTGCTAAGGCTGCGGATCCGAAGATGGTTGAGGATTCTTCGAGTAATGGGAAAGGCGAGATCGTAAAAGATTATGTATGTCAATAGAACTGAGCTGTTGAGAAAATATGTTCGATAATGAATGGCTCATTCCCGTATCTGGAAAAAGGGGGAAAGCAAAGTTTCAGCATTCAAGTTGAAAAAATACATGCATATATAAATTATAAGACTTATGGAAAACGTTAGGAGTCTATGGCTTCTATGTTTTCTAGTGCACGCCAAGTAATGAACCAATTTCAAGAGGAGTGTCTAAATCAAGTGTTTTCCCCGGCAGTTGGGCAAGCTCCCGAGCTATGTCTGCATTAGACCTTGTGGCTGGAAAGGCAGGGTCAGAGGTTATGGTACCATCTTGACTAAGATCTTTGGCAGTGTCCAGATCGCCTAAGCTCCTGAAGGTACCTGTAGAATCTTCTTCTTGAGTAACTAGGACAATAAGATCCTCGATATCTTTTTCAAAAATTGTATCATCCCTTAAAGCAGCCTCATTTTTCTCTAACTGTTTTCCCTCTCGAATTTCTCCCTCGGTAATTGAAGGAAGAGGGGATCCTACAGGTGTTTTGCTGCTACTACCATGATCCGAGCCCTTTTTAAGGAAGTATTCTTTTAATGGTTGGATCTAAGACAAGGGTTCAGGAAGGATGTAGGAAGTGATACTGACGGAGAAATTTCTCTGTGATTAAAATTTTTCTACTCCTCTCATTCTCGTTCACAGCTATTAGAGAGTTAAGCAAATTCTGGTCCACAACATTGTCGGAGTCGGTAGATGGAATTTCTTAAAAAGAAGAAAGAGTTAAAATCCTGAGACTTACATGTAAAAAGGAAATGAAGGACTTTCAAGTAATAAATTTCTCACCTCCTTCCATCCACTGACTGAAAAAACCGGTTGGGCATCGGATAAAGCAATAATGATCTATATATCCTTTGACACTCTCTACCAAATCAGTTATAACCTTGTAATGTTTCGCTTCCACAAAAATAATTGATGGTTTTTCCCTCCTTTTATTGGCATACAGAGAACAGATTTCTTGAAAAGTAGGCTCCCGTCGCTTAACTCTCATGAAGAGCACATATAAACCATTCAAAATAACATAACCGTTTGGGTGTTATTGCATGGGGGTAATAGCCAATCGTCTTAAGATTGTTTCCAAGCACGGGTTAAAGAGAGGGACAGCTCCTACTGTTAGCATATGCCGGTTGACCGTAACATATCCAGGAGGAGGAGAGTCAGCAAACTCATTCTTTTTAGGTAATTTGGCGTCGGCCTCTGTGATCCTAAACTGAAGGCACGGGTTCTTATACGATTGTGCTGTGAGCTTTGTCAAAGTCCTCTCGGAAGGTTTCCCGATGACAGGACGTGGTACAGGGAATACAGGGTTAACTTCTGAGGCAGAGACATTTGTTGTCACATTTTCTGATGACTGACAGAGGTTTCAATTCTAACAGACTCAGATGCTCCCTCAGTATGTCCACAGGTTAGTTTTTGAGTCATCATTAACTATGTCGGAATACAAATGATAGGTATGCGTTTCCTAAAATGAGAAATGTTATATGTAACATCGCAAAAATGAAAATTGGAATTTATAATCAGCCAATTAATTCGATCGATTCCAAGTTTTACTGCGAACTAACATACGGATGATCAAACTTGCATGAAAAACATGTGACTAAAATTGTCTACGAAACGTTACAACACAAGCAAATCATTTGAATGAAAGTCGTAAGATGCTATGTGTAAATTCCTTAAGTAATTATCTAACTTGTCGTCGATACGGACAGTCAACAATAGAGTATAATTGCCCAAAATGAATGATGTGTTACAGGACAGGTGGCAGTCAAAAGAAATTTACGCTTAGAGAAAGTTATGGAAATGGCATGAAGCACAATGAAGTAGTCGGTATTGACCACATTTTAGAGGATTAATGTTAGTTGATCAGTACTGTTAATTCATCAAAGAATTAGAGTAGCCGGTCTGTGCTCCAGGCAAACCGACCGATACTGTTAGTCCCACAAAGAATTAGAACAGACCGATCGGCACCGTCAAACCTCTAAAGGATTGGAAACGACCGTTGGTGCTAAAGATAGACCGATCAGTACTATTGACCCTCCAGGAGGTTGGAGCCGATCGACCAGAGCTCAGAACCGACCGATCAATATAGTCAATTCCTAGAGGATTGACACTGACCGACTGGTGTCTGGGACTAGCAGATCAGTACATTCACTTCCCAGAGGATTGGCACTTGCCGATTGGTTCTTAGAAATGACCGGTCGGTACATATAACTTCGAAAGGATAGGTAATGTTCAGTCAGCTTCGATGCATTTCAAAAATCCCTAACTTCCTCAAAACCGTACTTAAGTACAACTACAATCAGTTCTGGTTAAATGAGCAAGATCGTGTACAATTCTGAAGAAAAAAAAAGAAAAATCATACAAAGCTAAAAAAAATTGACTCGAGAAATTGGCCAAACACCTTATGTGCGTCGTATTCAAACCAAAACTTGAGGATGTTCATGATATCCGATTCATTGATACATAATCCTAAACTCAATTCATTTCCAAGTATAAACCATAGCCATTCCATTTCTGAAACCATTATGGCTCCAAGACCAATCTCCAAACCAAGTTACCTCAAAATTCAAAACCCCAATTTCGAGAGCATCAAATCAATTGAAATTTTGAAGATATCAATACCTATAATGGGATTGCTAATTCGAATCCCGAAGTCAAAGTCTAACCGCAATAGAGCCATGAGGATTCAAGGCAATAAGCTTTAGATCGATTTGGACTAGATAAGAATGAAGAGGCATTTGAATTAATTGGCTGATGAAGGCGAAGAGAGAAGCGATCGAGTTTGTGGATCGACAAAGGTAAAGATTGGCTTGAGAAGTAATTTTGGAGAAGATGAAAAGGTCTGGTAGTCTTTAAAATACAGCATCAGCATTTAAAATATCCTCCGATCGAAATAAGAAGGAAGAAAGAAAAGCAAAGGTTTGACGCGCAATATAAAGACATACATGGGATGGACCGACCGACACATAAAGGTCCATTATGCCCAGCTTGTTCAAACTGATTGACCATCCTACAGGTTAGCCAGACCGATCGGCTGTGGAAATCACACCAACTTAAAATGAAGTGTATTGTGCGTGAAATGTGATAAAATGATCATTTCGGAGCTCACGATTTTGTGTAAATAAAAATTCATAAACTCCGAGGGGTAAATGTTTATCCATTAAATATCCCACACACTTTGGTAGATCAAGCACAAAAGATAAGTACTTGATATAAGCATGACTAATCGGTATGGGGTTGATAGATGATCTGACTGAAAGCACACCGGTCGGTCAGTATCCAAGCTCCTAGCCTAATCCTAAAAACTTGTTGATCGATTCGAACTCGGCTGGAGTGATCGGCTGTAAGATGGTGTCGATCAGTATTCTCAAGGCTATGGCAACTTGGTTTAAAAAGTATGCGAATGGATTGCATCAGGGTTCGTGACCGATCGGCAGACAACAACATGACTGGTCGGTAGACAACAACATGGCCGATCGGTAGCATGAAGGCATGACCGGTCGATGGTCAAGTTGACAGCTGGAAACTGTTGGCTGATGGCATTTCTGTAATATCAAAATATACCGATCGGTTCCCTGCACCATATATTTTCAGCCTTCTTCTCATTTTCTCCACACCTATAAATAGGTCATGGCTACCACCATTAAAGGGATCGATTCCATGCTACCACGAAGTGCTATCAGATCCGTCCTACAGCCATTCCTAAGCAATTCTACCTTCATTCGTCATCTCCATTTGAAGATCCACCATCTAATTGGCCATGGCTTCCATCGAGATCATTCAAGTGTCTTAGAGATCGAAGATCCTCCTTCATCCTCCTTGCATTCAAGGATTTCTTACCATTTCTCCGCTGATCCAACCATTCCTCCATTGATTTGCATGGATCCAAGTGAGATCTACATGTGAGAGGGAGAATATATTGTAAAAGAGAGAAGATGTGTATGTATTTGAGAGCCATGCACCTTGTAAACTTTATGAAAATAATGAAAGTGGCTTCTAAAGTGGATGTAGATCTATCTTAGATCGAACCACTATAAAATCTCTTATCTTTTTGAAACAACCCACATCCGTTAAGGTCACTCACAAAGGGAATGCCTTAACTTTGGTGGAGGTTTATAAGTAAAAGTCTCAAATAAACACAAGACAGATATAAATACACATATTTTAAAAAGCATAAAACAAACAGGCTTTATTTCATCAATACGTGTTCATACAAAACATTTCCACAATTGTCTCAAAATACTTCCAACATTACAACCTCATTACTGTCTTGATTATTAAAGAAGCATAAAACATAAATAAAATAACAAAAATCCCCAAATCCCCATAGTGATATCCAAACCCATAATCCGAGCAAAAAAGATCCAAACCATACATCTACGGTCTTGAAGCTTTGTAAAGAGTCCGACTAAGCTAGGTTATTTCCTCCCTGTGGAACTGGGGGGGGGGGGAGAAAGGAAAGAAGACGAAAAGAAAATAGAGTCAGACATAAAGCCTGAGTAAATCTAGTGACTCTTCAGTATGTGAATAAGAAAAAGGGCATGATAGATATAAACTGAAAACAGGAAGGTATCACAAGCTAAGGAATTGTAGTTTAGATCGAATGTACTATCACACCAACACTATATCCCTGCACCTACTTGAGCTTATTTTAACTGGCACCCCATGCTGAGCGTGAAGTGATCCCCCATTTTCTAAAGATTGCCTCCTACTCGCATAAACATGTGTCATACAGCCCCCAAGAATTGTAGATACCTATGCTGGTCCCACCATGGGGTGTATCAAGACCCGTGGTGGCGGCCCCGACACAATTCTAGAATACATAGGTTATACTACTGGTGCCCCCAGTGCCCTGTTTGTCTGCTCCAAAGTGTGTGCACGCCCGCACTCCGTTAGAATCCACAATGTTGCACCCACCGCCGTCGCTTTGACCGCTTACAATCAGCCCAGTAATCGTGTCCCACCCTGCCTAGTTTCAGGGTGCCATGATACCTAATTTGGGTTACTGCTGAAACGGGTCCCTCGTTACTAGGGTTTTCTAGTCAAACATGTTAAGTGGTTAAGTGTCTGTATTTACTTAACCTCACCCATCAATTCTTGTTAAATTGTTGAATTTGGTTAAGTGTTTTTAGTTGACTTAACCCTACCATCTGTCCTTAGCCTTTAAAGCACCGACCACTCACATTAGAAAGATATTGCTACGGTTACTAAATGTGCCGGTCGGTTCCGGGCAGGTTTACACCATAGCTCGGTCTAACCTCGGGTCCTTATTGGGCTCAATGCTTAACCACCCACATTGGATAGGTATTGTTGTGACTACTGGACAGCCGGGCGGGTCCGGGCAGGTTTACGTCACAACTCAATCCAACCTCGGGTTAAGCATACCGTGTTTTCTAAATTTACATATTTTATCACTTCTCAATTTTATATGTAAATGCCATGTCCTTTATTCTTGGGTATAACAATTCATACCACTTAAATGTCATTGTCGTTGGCATGTGCCAAACATGCCAACATATATTTTTCATGTTTTACACCCAACGTTATTACCCCCGTTTGTAAGTTTGCAACATTATAACAAATGCTGGGCTCGACACAATTCAGCCCAACTTTATAAACATGAGAAAAGGGGAAATCAAGAACATGTAATATTTTACAATACATAAAGGTGTCTGGCGCATGAACTTACAATTTAGCGATTCAACTGACAAAAATAATGGGTCATGTGAACTTGCATTCAAATAGGCATGTAACTAAATAGGTGTCACATAAAATGTCATGTTTAGGCTTAAACAAATTTGGTTTTAAACACGGTTTACTTGGCATAATGTCAACCACAAAACTAACATGTTGTATATTCACCAAAATATCCAATTTTAACATCTAATCATATAGCCTATTTCAACATAAACTTGCATAGTTTATGTAACCCAAACGGTACTCAACATAGATCCAATTATACTTGCAAATAAACATAAGAATGTGTTCATAGGTTTTGAGTCATGTAGGCATAAAAGGTCTCAAATCTAGAACCTGTTTACATAAGCTTTAACTTAGACTTAGGGAATGTATTTAGTCCATGCCATCGACATAAACATAAAGGGATCAATTACTAGTTTTTGTCACAACTTGCAAGTGCTATTGTTTTCATATACAAATGTCCAATAGGCTTGCATCAATCAATTTATGCCACAAATATCAATACACAACTCATGACAGAATTATTACAATACACAGAATTCATATCATTATTATACAACAACACAATTCTATTTTCATTTACATCGAATAACGTCACAGTTTTATTCATATTCTGAAAGATCACTATACTTACAACGAATGCAGAATCTTGAGTTCTGGATTCTGAATTCTGAAATTGAGATTCGTTCCTTTCGGTAGATTAACGTTGAGTTGAATAATTTGATTAAGCTTTAGTTCTCTTCTTAATTTGATTCGCCTCTAAGTTATTCTCTCTTGACGGCTATGCTCAATTCCTTCCCGGCAGCATGACGACTCCAATCTTATGTTTTTTGTGTGATTTTTAGTTGAGACTTAGGGTGTATATATAGATTTTTAGATTGTTTTGAGCCGTCAGATGAAGACAGGAGGAATCTAGACCATAAAAAGTCCAAAGAGCCAATCAAGAGGTGACATGTCAGCCCTAATGACACACCGAGCCACAGAAATTCGAGCCAAAGCCAGACCCAGCTAGCCAGGTCGACCAGGTAGGTCGACTGGCAGGTCGACACCCAGGTCGACACTATGGTCGACCTGGGGGTGACCAGGTCGACATCATGGTCGACCCTATGGTCGACCTGGTCTCTGGGAGGGAATTTTCCCGCCCAGCCCAGTTTGAGCTTATTATTCGAATTTTGAACTTGAAACCGAGCTGTTTGAATTTTACATTTTATTCTGAAACTTCCGAAGGTCATAACTCCTTCATACGGAGTCCGATTCACGCAAGCTCGGACTCTATCTCAAGCAGAATTCCAAGACAAACGCAATGGCGTAACCCGTTTCCCTTAATTCTTTCATTTAGAATTAATTACACTTTAATTTGTGAAGCTTATTGTTATAGAATTCATGGGGTGTTACATTCTCCCCCTCTTAAAAGGATTTCGTCCGCGAAATCTTCAATTTAGGAAGAATGTATATCCTACCATCTACTCAACATACAAACATAGGCATTCACTGTCCTTAAAAGACTTCTAATGCTTCATGATCATATGCATAGTGTGTGTACATGTCCTTATCTAATGCAGAAATCAGGCGATCTACTGATTCAGTTAACCTCCTTAATGCGAATCATGTAAGTGTTATTAGTCCATTATGTATGCAAATTTTTCCTACTCATAATTCTACATGAGTGCACAAATATTCATGCATATGCGACAACCATATGACAGCATATCAAGTTTCAACCATATACAAATGAGAATACATATATGCATATGCAATATGAAGTGATTGAGCCGATCTAAAACCTAGGGTGTGTGTGTGTGTATATGCATCCACGAGCAACCACTAGCAACCATTTGCAGCCATCATCCATAACATGTTTTCAAATACATGTTTGCATCCATTTGTTTTCTACCTAAGGAGTTAGGAAAAGGACCGAGGAGATATACCTAGAAAGATAGATAAAGCATAACTTAAGGAAAAAGAGAGACCAAAGATGTACCCTCAAAAAGAAAAGGGTAGGCAGCGCGTATTCTGTCCTCAGTTTCCCAAGTCGCGTCTTCCTCGGCGTCGCTCCACTGAACTTTAACGAGTTTGACTTAGCGGTTGCGTAGCTTTTTCACTTCAGTTCCTACGATTCTAGTTGGAACTCTCCTCACAGTTTCTTCGCGTTCCACTTCGGCTTCTTCTAGAATGCTTGGCTCCACCACTTCCGTTGATTCATGTAGACATTTACGGAGATGAGAAACGTGAAAGACGTTGTGAATTCCAGCCAATCTTTCAGGCAGATCTACTCTATAAGCCATTTTCCCAATCTTCTCGATGATAGGGAACGGTCCTACAAATCTTGGTGCTAGCTTTCTTGCGGATCCAAAGCGAACGACGTTCATTAAAGGGGATACCTTAAGGAAAACCCTGTCCCCAACCTCAAACTCAAGGTCGGTCCTTCTCTTGTCGGCGTAGGATTTCTGTCTGTCTTGGGCAGTCTTCATTCTCCTTTGTATCAAGTCCACTTTTTCTGAAGTCTCTCTGATCATGTCTGGCCCAAGTATAATCTTGTCAGTGGACTCCCACCAACAAGCTGCTGATCGGCAAGGTCTTCCATACAAAGCTTCGAAGGGCGCCATACCGATGGTGGCTTGGTAACTGTTGTTGTAGGCAAATTCTACTAAAGGAAGGTGATCCTCCCAAGTTCCTCCGAAGTCAAGAACGCACAGTCTTAGAAGATCTTCTAGAACTCTATTCACCCTTCCCGTCTGGCCATCGGTTTGGGGGTGATAGGCCGTGCTCAAACATAACCGTGTGCCAACACCTTCTTGCAGACTCCGCCAAATCTCACTCGTGAAGATGGGGTCTCTGTCATTCTCTATGCTGGAGGGTATTCCATGGAGTCGAACTATTTCCTTGAGATAAAGAGAAGCTAGAGATGAAGCCGTCCTTCTACTCTTGATAGGTATAAAGAGGGCGCTTTTAGTAAGCCTATCCACTATTACCCAAATGCAAGTATTGCCTCTTCTTGACCAAGGCAATCCGTCAATGAAGTCCATTGAAATACTATCCCACTTCCACTGTGGGACCTCTAGAGGATGAAGCAGTCCTCTAGGTTTTTTCTGTTCCGCCTTGACCTGTTGGCATATCATACACTTAGAAACGAAATCTGCGACGTCCTTCTTCATGCCGCTCCAAAAGAAAACTCTCTTCATGTCCTTGTACATTTTGTCTCCGCCTGGGTGTATTGTCATCTTGGAATGATGTGCTTCCTCAAGAACCTTCTTTACCAACTCCCTTGCTTGTGGGACGCATAGTCTTCCATCGCATCTCAGCCAGCCTTTATCATCGATAGAGTACCTATTGAGGTGACTAGAAGTCTCACCCCTAATTAGCTTATCAACCACTTCAATTAGCTGAGGGTCTTCACGTTGTGCAGTCCCTATTGTATCCAAAAGAGTAGGGCGCACTTCAAGAGATGCTAACAAACCCGGTACGAAATCAGAGGAGGGCCTAAAGTTAAAACTGGCTATATACTCCAAGCTTTGCCTTTCTACAAAGAGAGGGCTTAAGGTCAGTTTCTTTCGGCTCAACGCGTATGCTACTACGTTGCCTTTGCCAGGTGTATAGGAAATTTCAAAGTCATACGAGGCAAGGAACTCCATCCACCTTTGCTGCCTCAAGTTAAGATCTTTCTGCAAGAAAAGATACTTCAACGACTTATGGCCAGTATATAATTCGAACTTCTCACCTAGGAGATAATGGCGCCAAGACTTAAGTGCAAAAACGATGGTGGCTAACTCAAGATCGTGGGTTGGGTAGTTCTTTTCATGAACTTTCAATTGTCTTCCACCATAAGCTACTACCCTCCCTTCTTGCATCAGAACAGCGCCTAGCCCCGTACCACGAGCATCCGTATATACTGTGAACATTTTGCTTCCATCTGGCAAAGTCAGACTGGGGCTGTTGTAAGAGCCCTTTTCAAGCGTTAGAAAGCAAACTCGCAATCCAAGTCCCAAGCGAACGCTAGATTCTTCTTTGTTAGCCTTGTGAGTGGAGCTGAGATTTTTGCAAAATCCCTAATGAACTTTCGGTAATAACCGACTAGCCCAAGAAAGCTTCGAACTTCGGTTGCACTTCTTGGTGTCCTCCAATCTTGCACTGCCACCACTTTCGCGGGGTCCACAGCCAACCCTTCTTTGGACACTATATGCCCCAGAAATCTTACTTCCTTTCTCCAAAAGTGGCACTTGGAGAATTTGGCTCTTAGCTGATATGCACGGAGAGTATCCATGATCTCTTTCAGATGCTGAGCATGTTCTTCCTCATTCTTTGAGAAGATCAAAATATCATCTACGAAGACCACCACGAACTTATTGAAGAATTCTCTGAACACCCTGCTCATCAGGTCTACGAAATAAGCGGGTACGTTCGTCAAACCGAAAGGCATGACAAGCCACTCGAAGAAACCGTCTGGGGTTCTGAATGCCATTTTATCAATGCTGTCTTCAGCTACCCTTAGCTGATGGAACCCAGTTGCCAGATCAAGTTGGGAGAAGACCGACGCATCTACAAGCTGATCAAATAAATCGTCAATTCGGGGAAGATGGTGCCTATTTTTCTTGGTCAATTTGTTTAACTCCCTATAATCGATGCAAAGGCGAAGCGAACCGTCCGCTTTGGTTGCGAACACCACTAAAGCACCCCATTCCGAAATGCTCCGTCTAATGAACCCCTTTTCGAGAAGTTTTTTAACCTGCTTACCGAGCTCCTTTCTCTCCTTTGGAGCCATGTGTCTGACAGGTAAAGCTACAGGCTTTGCATTATCCACCAGATATATGCGGAAGTCTATTTCCCGCCTCGGAGGTAAGCCCTTCACCTCCTCCAAGACATCCGGATATTCCCAGACTACTCTAACTGGTTGCAAATTCTCATTAGAAGCATCAAGCGACTCTAGATAACTAAGCATAACAGCATTTAAGGGATTACAAGAAATTTCTAGAGTGTTACCAAGACGAGTCAAGAGTCTAACTACTCTTTCTCACAATCAAGAATGACACCATTACTGGATAACCAGTCCATGCCTAAGATCAAACCATATCCCGAGAAGCCCAAAACAAAGGCATTACAACTAAACTCAACGCTGAGAATAGAGATTTTCAAACCCAAACAAACCATTGACAAGTAAGCGGAGCCCCCAATTGGATTTGAAACAACTAAGGGATCCTCTACCATGCTAGTGTCTAGACGTAGAGATTCTACTAGGGCAGAAGAAAAAAAAGGAGTGTTATGCGCCAGAGTCAAAAAGTGTGCGAACTGGATGATCATAAAGATAGACTACACTTTCTACAGAAATATTACTACCTCGTTCCTGTACTGGTGCAACCAATGCATGAACTTGACCCCCTGAAGTGGATCCAGCCTTCTGTCCCTGCCCTCGCTTCTTTGGGCAATCCTTAGCCAAGTGCCCAGTCTCTCCGCAATGGAAGCACCCACCCATCTTCGCTTTCCTCTTTCGGCAGTCTTTCGATATATGTCCAACAATGCCACAGAAATTGCACCTTCTCCTCTCACTGGGCTTATTGTTCTTCACTCCTTTCTTGAAGTCTGTTTTCTTAGCTTGTAGACCCTCTTTCTTTTCTTCCACCTTAGTCTCTTTCTTGCCATTGTCTTCCTCATGTAGCAACGCCATGTCCACCAAGCTTTCATAAGTCGCTCCCGTGGATACATGGGTCATAGCAAGGCTGTGTAGAGGCTCATTCAAACCTTTGACAAAGCGAAGCGCCTTCTTGTGCTGGGTGTTTACTAAGTCCAGCCCAAATCTGGCCAGCTGATTAAACTGATTGACGTACTCCCTGATCGTCATGCTCCCCTGTTTAAGAGTTAGGAACTTCTCCATTTGCAGGCTTCTTTTAGCTTGGGAGAGGAATTTCATCTCAAATCTTGTCCTGAAATCTTCCCATGTTTCCACTGGCCTCTGAGCATTGGTAATCTCCCACCAATAGGAAGTTTCATTTTTAATCAACCACACTGCTAGCTGTATCTTTTGCCTGTAATCAACTCCGAAGAAGACAAACAGATCCTCGGTCTCCTTTAGCCAGTTTCTTGCTCCTACAAAGGATTCTTTCCCATAAAAGTCTTTTCCACCCATAGCCTTGAAGTCTCTACAAGTTTTTGCGAAGGCAATTCCACGAGGAGGAGGAAGAGGAACCGCGGCCACTGGAGGAGGGATGTCTGCTGGGCCCACGCCATTGGCCCTTGCTTCCAAGTACCCCCTAAACCAGTCGGGTATCGGCACTCCTTCTGGAAGGTTAAGGTCTCCAGACATGCTGAAATAGAAAGGAAAGATTCAAAACGAACGATAGAAAGAGATAATGCACATGGCTTGGGGGATTATGCCTTTTTAAAAATATAACACTTTTTCTTGAAAAATGCTTCTTTAAACTTCCTTTTGAAAACAATTTTAAAAAAAAATTATTTTATATGGTAAACCTATGCTCTGATACCAAGTGAAACACCCCACCTCCGTTAAGGTCACTCACAAAGGGAATGCCTTAACTTTGGTGGAGGTTTATAAGTAAAAGTCACAGATAAACACAAGACAGATATAAATACGCATATTTTAAACAGCGGAAAACAAACAGGCTTTATTTCATCAATACGTGTTCATACCAAACATTTCCATAATTGTCTAAAAATACTTCCAACATTACAACCTCATTATTGTCTTGATTATTAAAGAAGCATAAAACATAAATAAAGTAAGAAAAATCCCCATAGTGATATCCAAAGCCATAATCCGAGCAAAAGAGATCCAAACCATACATCTACGTCTTGAAGCTTTGTAAAGAGTCTGAATAAGCTGGGTTGTTTCCTCCCTGTGGACCTGGGGGGGAGGGGGAACGAAAGAAAAGAAGACGAAAAGAAAATAGAGTCAGACATAAAGCCTGAGTAAATCTAGTGACTCTTTAGTATGCGAATAAGAAAAAGGACATGATAGATATAAACTGAAAATAGGAAAGTATCACAAGCTAAGGAAGTGTAGTTTAGAATCGAATGTACTATCGCACCCACACTATATCCCTGCACCTACTTGAGCTTATTCTAACTGGCACCCCATGCTGAGGGTGAAGTGATCCCCATTTTCTAAAGATCGGCTCCTACTCGCATAAACATGTGTCATACGACCCCCAAGAATTGTAGATACCTATGCTGGTCCCACCATGGGGTGTATCAAGACCCATGGTGGCGGCCCCGACACAATTCTAGAATACATAGGTTATACTACTGGTTCCCCCAGTGCCCTGTTTGTTTGCTCCGAAGTGTGTGCACGCCCGCACTTCGTTAGAACCCACACTGTTGCACCCACCGCTGTCGCTTTGACTGCTTACAATCAGCCCAGTAATCATGCCCCACCCTGCCTATTTTAGGGTACCATGATACCTAACTTGGGTTACTGCAGAAACGGGTCCCTCGTTACTAGGGTTTTCTAATAAAACATGTTGAGTGGTGAAGTGTCTGTATTTACCTAACCTCACCCATCAATTCTTGTTAACATGTTGAATTTGGTTAAGTGTTTTTAGTTGACTTAACCCAACCATCTGTCCTTAGCCTCTTAAAGCACCGACCACTCACATTAGACAGATATTGCTACGGTTATTGGATGTGTCGGTCGGTTCCGGGCAGGTTTACACCGTAGCTCAGTCTAACCTCAGGTCCTTATTGGGCTCAACGCTTAACCACCCACATTGGATAGGTATTGTTGTGACTACTGGACAGCCGGGCGGGTCCGGGCAGGTTTACGTTACAACTCAATCCAACCTCGGGTTAAGCATACCGTGTTTTCTAAATTTACATATTTTATCACATCTCAATTTTATATGTAAATGTCATGTCCTTTATTCTTGGGTATAACAATTCATACCGCTTAAATGTCATTGTCGTTGGCATGTGCCAAACATGCCAACATATATTTTTCATGTTTTACACCCCACCCCCGTTTGTACGTTCGCAACATTATAACAAATGCTGGGCTCGACACAATTCATCCCAACTTATAAACATGAGAAAAAGGGGAAATCAAGAACATGTAATATTTTACAATACATAAAGGTGTGTGGCGCATGAACTTGCAATTTAGCGATTCAACTAACATAAATAATGGGTCATGTGAACTTGCATTCAAATAGGCATATAACTAAATAGGTGTCACATAAAATAGCATATTTAGGCTTAAACAAACTTGGGATTAAACATGTTTAACTTGGCATGATGTCAACCACAAAACTAACATGTTGTATATTCACCAAAATATCCAATTTTAACATCTAATCATATAGCCTATTTCAACATGAACTTGCATAGTTTATGTAACCCAAACGGTACTCAACATAGATCCAATTATACTTGCAAATAAACATAAGAATGTGTTCATAGGTTTTGAGTCATGTAGGCATAAAAGGTCTCAAATCTAGAACCTGTTTACATAAGCTTTAACTTAGACTTAGGGAATGTATTTAGTCCATGCCATCGACATAAACATAAAGGGATCAATTACTAGTTTTTGTCACAACTTGCAAGTGCTAATTTTTTCATATACAAATGTCCAATAGGCTTGCATCGATCAATCTATGCCACAATTGTCAATACACAAGTCATGACAGAATTATTACAATACACATAATTCATATCATTATTATACAATAACACAATTCTATTTTCATTTACATCGAATCACTTCACAGTTTTATTCATATTCTGAAAGATCACTATACTTACAACGAATGCAGAATCTTGAGTTCTGGATTCCAAATTCTGAAACTGAGATGCGTTCCGTTGGGTAGATTAACGTTGCGTTGAATAATTTGATTAATCTTTAGTTCTCTTCTTAATTTGATTAGCCTCTAAGCTCCTCTCTCTTGACGGCTACACTCAATTCCTTCCTGGCAACATGACGACTCCAATCTTATTTTTTGTGTGATTTTTAGTTGAGACTTAGGGTGTAAATATAGATTTTTAGATTGTTTTGAGCCATCAGATGAAGACAGGAGGAATCTAGACCATACAAAGACCAAAGAGCCAATCAAGAGGTGACATGTTAGCCCTAATGACACACCGAGCCACAGAAATTCGAGCCAGAGCCAGAGCCAGACCCAGCCAGCCAGGTCGACTGGCAGGTCGACACTATGGTCGACCTGGGTGTGACTAGGTCGACACCATGGTCGACCTGGTCCCTTGGCGGGAATTTTCCTACCGAGCCCAGTTTGAGCTTATTATTTGAATTTTGAACTTGAAACCGAGCTGTTTGAATTTTAAATTTTATTCTGAAACTTCCGAAGGTCATAACTCCTTCATACGGAGTCCAATTCACGTAAACTCAGACTCTATCTCAAGCAGAATTCCGAGTCGAACGCAATGGCATAACATGTTTCCCTTAATTCTTTCATTTATAATTAATTACACTTTAATTTGCGAAGCTTATTGTTATAGAATTCACGGGGTGTTACACTTTTATTTGCTTTTTATATTTTGTGGCTCCACTTTTCCTACTTGCCGTTTGGTGAAATACCCATTGAGTATCTTTGGTGTAGTATTCCAATTTTGGAGTAAAACAGTTGGTGATGCCATTCGAGGTGACTAACGTGCCAACGTATTTTGTGGATCTTATGAATAAGGTTTTCAGAGATCGTTTGAACAAGTTCGTACTTGTGTTCATGGAAGATATTCTGGTTTACTCCCGAAATGAGGAAGAACATAAGACGCACTTGAGAGTTGTTTTGGAAATCTTACAAAAGCTGAGAGCTAAGTTTTAGAAGTGTCACTTCTGGCAGAGTGAAGTGAGCTTCTCAGGCCATGTTGTTTCTGGAAATGGAATTGCGGTTAGCCCCGCTAACACGGCAGCAATCCAAGACTGGGATAGATCTAAGAATGCAACGGATGTGAGAGGATTCCTTGGTTTGGCAGGTTATCACCGAAGGTTTATCCAGTATTTCTCCAAAGTAGCTGCTCCATTGACTGGGTAAAATAAAAAGAATCAGGTGTTCACATAGGATGCAAAGTGTGAGCAAGCTTTAGGAATTCTGAAGGAGAGACTGACGAATGCTCCCATTTTGATGATTCCAAGTGGGAAAGAAGAAATGGTGATATACACCGATGCATGTGGAACTGGACTCGAAGCAGTGTTAATGCAGTAGGATAAATTTGTGGCCTATGTAAGTCGATAGCTGAAGCCGCACGAAAGGAATTACCTAACTCATGATTTGAAGTTGGCGCCGATCGTGTTTGCTTTGAAGATGTGGAGACATTACCTGTTTGGAGTTCAATTTGAGTTGTTTACGGATCACAAGTCGTTAAAGTATCTTATCTCCCAAAATGATTTGAATCTTCAACAGCAACGGTGGTTAGAGTTTCTGGCATCGCATGATTTTGGTACATCCTATACTCCACGCAAAGGTAACGCAGTTGCAGATGTGTTGAGTTGAAGACACGCAAGTTTGGGAGCGATGTTTTTAGAATGGAAGGGCCTCGAGTATTTGGCAAGGTTTGATTTTAGGCCAAGATGTGAGTTGAAATCTGGAATGTTAGCAAGCTTGTTGATAAGACCTACTCGTATCAAAAGGATTGGAGAAAGCGAAAAGCGAGATGCAAAGCTTGTCGAGTTTATCCAGAAACTAGAACTGGAGGATAAAGAGTTCGAGGTCGATCGAGAGGGATGGCTTCGGAAATAGGGACAAATGGTGGTTTCGGATGTCGATGAATCGAGAGATGAGATTCTGAGAGAATGTCATCACCTGCAGTTGACAATTGGTGGTAATAAGATGTATCATGACATAAAGCGAATCTAATATTGGGAAGCGATGGAAAGAGATATTGGAATGTTCATTTACAAGTGCATGAACTGTCTGTTGGTGAAAGCTGAACAGAAAAAGCCTGGTGGATTGCTTCAACTATAAGAAGTGCCTACGTGGAAGTGGGAGTAGATATCGATGGATTATCTAGGACCAAGGTAGAAAGGAAGGAATTTGGGTCATAGTGGATCACTTGACCAAAAGTGTAAGGTTCATTCCTGTCAAACCGACTAGGATAACGTCAAAGTTGGATGAACTTTATATAAAATGGGTAGTTCGATTCCATGGTATCCCGAAGAGTATAGTGAGCGATCGAGATCCATTTTTCATGAGTGGATTTTGCAAGAGCTTGCAGGAAGCTTTGGGAACCGAGTTGTGTTTGAGTATGACTTATCATCTCCAGACTAATGCTCAAACCGAGAGGGTTAACCGATTTTTGAAAGATCGCCTCAGCGCTTATGTGTTAGAAATTGGAGGATCATGGGAAGATCATCTACATCTAGTAGAGTAAACATACAATAATAGCTACCAGTCGAGTATTGGGATGGTTCCATATGAGGCATTGTACGGTAGACCGTGTAATTCTTCGGCATGTTGGTTAAAAACTGGATATAAGTTGGTACTTGGACCTAAGATGATCAGGAAGACATTGGATTATATCGAGAACGTTCGACAAAGAATGAAGGCATCCCAAGATCTTTAAAATTGTTAAGCCTATAAGCCTCGAAAAGTTTTGGAATTTGACGTTGGCGATATGGTTTTTGTTAGGATTTCGCCATTGAAGCACGTCGTTGGGTTCGGGAGAAAAGAAAAGTTAGCTCCAAGGTTTGCTGGACCTTTTTCGATAATCGAGCAAATTGGAAAGCTCGCTTATAGGTTGGAGTTACCAAAGAAGAAGTCGAGCATGCATAATGTTTTCCATGTGTCGTTGCATCGGAATTGTGTGCATGATTCAAATGTAATGGTTTCTCCGAAGCTGTACGACGACCTAGAAGTCGAATCCTTAGTTACAAAGCCTTGTAACCAGCTTCGCGTTATAGGGAGTGACACGAAACAACTTAGGAGGAAGACAGTTAAGCTAGTCAAGGTACAATAGAGTGAGGATGATGACGAATGTATGTGGGGAACGGAAGAGAAGATGAAGTTGATACATCCAGAACTCTTCGTTGGAATGACCCATTGTGTCATGTCACTCCAACACCGTTGTAACTTGTACTATTGTGGTTGTTGTTGTGGTTTGTAGAATTCTGCGTGCTAGGATAGTGTTATGGATGCATGGCTTAATGGATGCTAGTTTGGATGGTAGAATTGGCTGCTTATGGATGATAGGCAAGCGGAATTGTTTTGTTTGCTTGTGTCTGTTGGGATTTCGGGGGCGAAATTCCTAAAGGGAGGGAGAATGTAATATCCCGCATTTTACGTTTCGGAGGATCATAAAATATTTTTATTTTATTCCCTGAGGACTGGAACGTTCTTATATTTTAATAGGGTGGTTATGGGGATGTGAGACATGTCCATATTTTTTACCAAATTTATTTTTGACCATTTTGCCCCTGTCAGTCTTGTACAGGGCATAATTTTGACTGATGATGAATTAGGTGTTGAAACCTATGCCATTGGAAAGGAAATGATGTTTCCATACCTGTAGAGTGGTCACATTAATGATTTGGCTCAGTGATTTGGGAGAAATCGTTGTTTCAGTGTTTTACAGTTGGTTGTCCATGTTTTAAGAGCCATAATGGGCTGATTTGGAGAGGCCCATTAGTGGGCTGGTGAAAGACTATAAATAGGGGGCAAGGGATATGAAGAGGAGGTTACTTTATTCATTCTCTCATTTGGTTGATCTTGGATTATTCCTTGCTCAATCAAATACACCTTTCCACCATTATAATTCTGGATCTACAAAAGGGGTTGAAGATCTACATCAATTTATACTAGATCTACATTGAGCGAGGATAGATTGCATCAAATCAAGTGGATTGAAGCAAGATCTCCGCTGTCCGAATTCATATTTCTTCATTTCTAAGCTAGATTGAGGATTTGGTGATTGATATGCATCTCTCACACAGATTAAATCAAGTATATGAGTTGGTTGATTAGTTGTTAATCAATTTGAGTTACTTTTCCATAAATCTAATTGATGTAAATATGGTTTTAACTCAGATCACCATAGGATCTAATTAGCAACTTAAATCGGTAAGTTTTCTATGTTATTGTAATGGAAATCATTGTTTGAATGATTGTTGTTTTGATGTGATTTATTGATGGTTGAAAAAAACATTGTTGAAAAGCATACATCAAAGTGAAAATCATTGATCCAGCGAGGTCCATGATGGATCAGCGTTGTAAAGGCTTTGGTGTGGCTCAAGTAGTGGCAAAGGAGTAGATCGACCAAAAAAAGTGAAAGAATCAGCCAAAAGTTGAAGAATCGGCCAAAAATCAAAATCTGGAAAAAATCGGAAATATATAGCATTGGAAATGCTATAGAAAGTCATGAATCGAGCACAAATCCTAGTATGCATCGGTGGCCATAAATCGGTGAATCGGCGCAAAAACGATCCATAGAGGAGGATGAACCGCCCAAAAGCTATGATAGCGTTCCAGAAATGCTGTGAAAGACTATTTTGATGTTTTACTTAGTTTTTCACACTTGATTGAAGTAGAATTGAACTATAAGCTATGATAGCATGCCAGAAACGCTGTAAAAGGCTGTTCTTATGTTTTACTTAGTTTTTTGCAATGGATTGGAGCAGAATTGAACTAGAAGCTATGATAGAATGCCAGATAAGCTATGAAAGGTTGTTTTGCTTAATTTTTCACACCAGAATGATCCAGAATTGGACGTAGAGATTTGGTAGCATTCCAAAAATATTATGAGAGGCAGTTTTGACGTTGTGCTTAGTTATCATAGAAAGAAAGCTAGAAACGCTATGGACTGCCGAATCGACCAAACAGTGCTTGTTTTGAGTCGACGATGGTTATAGATTCGACTTGAATTCAAGGAAGAATGTTCAAAGTGATGTGAGACGTTTGTTGATCGATGAAAAGCAATGAATGTCAAGATAACTCAAAGGTTGTGAGTTAATGGATAATGGTTGCTAGATGATTATTATGTTGTAAAGACCCGAAAATTAGCGACTTTGGTTATCGACATAAACTCAATGACGACTAACCAAACATCAAAAAATACCGGTAGTTAATGAAAGAAATTAGAGGGATAGGATAGATAAGGTAGAAACTTAGGATAGAAGAAGAAGAAGAACACAATATCTGAGTAACACGTGCCTCACAGCGGGACGAATAACATATAATATATATTACATAACTTTGAAATATAATTCTGTACTTGAATATACATCATTATCAAAGTACAGCACTTACAACACAGCGGAAATAAACAAAAGCTATATGTTCTGAAGCCTCCTGCTCTTCAAGTATCTGTAAGTCTCGACTACTTGACTGCCCTACAAAATTGGGCACCCAAGAGTTTAGGGAAAACAAAACAAAATAAACTCCGGGTCAGTTATGGGACTGGTATGAGTAAAACAGTTTAAAAACAGTTTGAACAGGTAACCGATATCTCATAAGACCTCGCCGTATAACGGAACGGGTTTTTCCCTTATGAGAATCCAAAATATCTTTATATCAAAAACCTATAGATATTATAATAATGTCTATCAACCACAATATAATAATCATCAAGCAGAAACGCTTCTATCTCACGTTCTACATATATAGTATACAATCAAAATCGCAAGCACGTATTGGGTAATGGATTTCCAACTATGACAAGGTATGGAACCACCTTTCGCTAGTGAAGCTCAAGAGAGGAATACACTGGGTTCAACAAGAACATCTTGCAACCCGACCACTCATTTCGCTTGAGTGTATCGAATGTATATCACCAACGGTTGGGATCAGCAACCGTTTCCCAAATGGGATAGTATCGACAATAGATTTTTAGAAGTAATTGAAACTCTAGATCAGGTGATTATACACCCTAATAGGTGCGACCTACATAGCCTTGCTGCCTCCCCGATTTCTGTCATTTACCGGATGTGAGGCTAGAAGCTACGCTTATCTTTTGCATGCCACGTCTTCATTCACTTTGAATGTCACATTGTCATACCCTTTAAATCACAAATTGATTTACCCAAAAACAACACGGGTATACAACTAAGAGAAACGAATTCCTCTGCCACCAAACGTGACTACGTTTGAAGAGATCAACTTACGCAATCTATCAGATATACTCTGTCAGACCTTCGTCCATACAAGTTGTCCTGGGACTGGACAAACCGAAGGCACTATTCAGTACATCCATCTTAGGCAATTGTTATCTAAGATTTATACAACATCCCTTGCATTTTACTCTGTGTTCAATTATCTTTGGCATATATGACTCGCAACGCTTATGCCAATACGGAGTGGTTCTTTGGATAAAAATCCAACTGGTCTCTCCATATTAACAACGTTAAAATGGTCAAAACTTTGATAGTCTGTGATTTAACTGTCAAAGAAAAACACGTGTGCAAACAACGATATTATTTCCAGATGGAAATTATATCGATCAATTATCATTCAACTTTTATCTCTTAGTTCATTAATTTACTTATCTCTTGTTTCCTGTATTAAATTCTTATTTCTATCATCAGAAAACATTTCTGAATCTTATTTGGAAAACATTTCCAAAACTCCTTTATTGGATTTAAACTGATGTTTAAATAAAACATCATGATGCCCACTCAAACCATTACCTTCTGTGACTAAATTCACATTCAAACCTTACCATTCCTTAGTTAAGAAGGAAGTCAGTCAAGTTGGGGTATAATTATCTTTCAGACCTTAACAGAACAATGTTTTGACTTTGAAATAGTCAAAATTTATCTTTTAAATCTTTAGCAACTTCTTTACGAAACTCACGGATTTTATTTACGAATCCCCTTCCTTTATAAAACATTGGTTATAACGATAACGTTAAAGTCATTACTTTCGACATTTCTAACTTCAAATATAACTCTTATTCCTTAATTTGAATAATTAACCTACAATAATTTATTTTGTATATAAATAAATCTTGATTTAAAAACTGGAAAGTAAATAATACTTTCCCGAGTTCGAAATAATCGAATTCGACGATTAACTCTCTTCGAATAACTAATATTCGACTAACTCACTTCGAATAACTAATATTCGATTACTCTTTCTTTCGAATAAACGATATTCGATAATCTCTCTTTTCGAATACTATATTCGATTACTCCTTTTGATTAAACTAATCGATAACTCCTTTCAAATAACTAAATTCGATTAACTCCTTTCGATTAAACTAATCGATAACTCCTTTCGAATAACTAAATTCGATTAACTCATTTCGATTGAACTAATCGATAACTTCTTTCGAATAACTAAATTCGATTAACTCCTTTTAACTCGATTTGAATAACTAATATTCGATAACTCCTAATTCGACTAACTCTAATCGATTTATCCTAATTCGATTAACTCTATTTAATTACTCTGTTGGTTAACTCTAACTGGTTAACTCTAACTGATCAACTCTAACTGGTCAACCCGAATTGATTAACTCTAACTGGTTAACTCTGACTGGTCAACTCTAACTGGTTAACTCTAATTGATTAACACTAGCTGGTTAACTTTGACTGGTTAACTCTAAATCTAAACGAATAATTCTAACTCTAATCGATTTATTCTAACTCTAATCGATTAATTATAACTGATTAAATCCTCTTACTCATTTTGATTAACACATTTTGATTAACTCTATTCGAATAACTAATATTCGATTAACTTCTTTGAATAACCAATATTCGATTAACTCCTTCGAATAAATTATATTCGATTAACTCTCTTCTTCGAATTACTAAATTCGATTAATTCCTGTCGAATAACTAAATTCAATTAACTCCTTCGAATAAATTATATTCGATTAACTCCTTTGATTTATCCATTTTCTATTTGTTTACCTAATAAATAACCATTCCCTTTTCAATTCTATTTATTTAACAAATAAATATTTCTTTTATATTTTCTACTTATTTAACAAATAAATGTTTCTTTTATCTTTTCTGTTTATTTAACAAATAAATATTTCTTTTATCTTTTCTATTTATTTAACAAATAATTATATCTTTTATCTTTCTTCTACAAATATTTTCCTTTATATTTGATTTCATAAATATTTTCCTTTATATTTGATTTCACAAATAAATTCCTTTATATTTGATTTCACAATTTATATTTGATTTGATTTATTTATTACTTCCTTTTTAAAAATTCTTTTCCTTTTATATAAAATCCATTGATTTTATATAAATAATTTATTTTCAAAATATACTTCGAAAATCTCCTTTTTACATCCCAATATTTCTTATGGTATTTAACATACCATATAACAATGATCGGTATCATTCAAACATATAAAATCATCAACAGATTTCATATCACATCATATAACACAATATATGAACAGAACTGTATTATAAATATTGAGGAGTCCAGTTGGACCCCTCAAACCTGTTTCCCTACATCACAGATGTTAAACAATGCAAATAACACGAATACAAAATATTCTGATAAACAGAATCAATATTCGATTAACGATTTATATATATAGATATATATATCGTTATCTATATTTTCAACCAATACATACTCAATTCAACCAAACAGTCAGCACATAGAAATCAGTCATCATTTATCAGTTCTAAATATACGTTATAAAAATAGAACTGTTCAGAGTTGGTGAGTTTTACTCACATTGGCAGTTCATCGTTAAAGAACGATAAACTGTTTGTTTGATTTGAAATCAAACAATTTATTTCACCATAAATTCAGACGAGCTCCAATCCACTCTAAGTCAGTTTCATTACGAAGTCCTCGTCCATACGATCCTAACGGATCTAACCGTTCGTGACTCTGATTTCATATGAATAAGATATAACATTTAAAAATCATATACATTGTTTTTAATTAAAATAAACTAAAATAGATTTACAGGGCCTCACCCACTATCCCCTTGGCCCAACCGTTTAAGCCCACTCCCATTTAAGTTCTGCTTCCCCGAATAAAAATCACGCTTCAGTACAAAACCCGTCCACCATTTCTACGACTTCCAACTCCACCGCACCTTCCGTTACTCCACTATTTCCATAACTAATACAACCAATACAATCTCCTTGATAATCTCCATCAACTCATACCATTAGCATCCCTTTCGACTCCACCATGCCAGTTCCGTCCTCAGCTCACAGTCATGAGCTTCAATGCAACATTGACAACAATATTCGCTAATCACCACCAGATTTTGCACGCACCCACTACTCGATGTCCTAAATCCATATATGAACTCGTATTCGAACATTAATGCCTAAATGGCTCGCGTCGATCAACCCTAGCTACTGCCTCAAAACAGCAGCAAATTTTATCGAGTTCGAACTCCACAAAAACCATACGATTGCGAAGCCCTTACCCATTTGAAGAGAACAAAACTAGCTTAAGGACTTATGGAATTTTAGAGGAATTGTTTATGATTTTAGAAAGAGAATTTTTTTTCTGTTGAAGAAATTTTGAGCGATGGCGGAATTTCTGTTGACCATGAAGAGGAAGGTTTAGAAAGAGTGAGGGTTATTTATAGGAGATTTAAATAATTTTTTATTGATTATTATATTAAATTTTACTCCTACGCTATTTGTATATGTCCTTAAAAATTCCTGTGACCACATACGATACCCAAAAATCACGAAAATGGACATGCAGCTACAGTTCGACATTACTGTTCCGAAGAAACTGGTTTCGTCGAATTCCGACTCCATTTGGTCACACATCGTATTTTTAACCATCGAAATACTGATTATTTTTCACTTTAAAAATCCGTACTGCCACACAGTGACTCTAAAAATCACGGAACTTGGAATCTAACAATAATTTGATGTTGCGGATCCAACAAAATTAGTTTCGTCGAATCCCGATTTCATTGCAAAAGTGGCTATTTTTAAAGCTCTAAATAACCCATTTAAATATATAGATATATTTAAATATAATTAAATTAAATATAAATAAATTTATATAATCGTATATATTCACAGTGGAATACCATATAGCTCTACTGGGATTTATAACTCGATATTTCAAATCCTGATTAAATCGATATTCGATTTAAAATGAAATTCCTTTTTAAAATATAAATAATTCCTTTATAAATTATAAAGGAATTCCACAACGACTTTTCTAAAATTTGATTTGGATATAAATCAAAATCTACACGACGAAATCTCGATTTTTCTCTTCCACTAGAAAAATATACTTCATAAGCTCCTAACCTTTCTTGTTTCACAGAAATCTGATTTAAAACAGACCCTGTATATTCAGTTGAAGTTCGAATCGCCAATTTACGAACTGCAGCATCACTTCGAGCTCGATTATAATTATAATATAATTATACGTTCAAACTTCATTTAAATAACAAGTGTGTAACCCGCGCTACGCATACGGGCGTTGTATAATGTGAAATTGATGTTTTAATTATTGGAAAGTTAATTTGTGTAAAATGAATTAAATTTGTTTTGAGATATGTAAAATTCTATATCAAATTTTGATGTTAGTTGGGTTAGCCCGTATGATTTGGTTGTTGTACGTAAGTAGTGGTTGGTGTACTATTATGTATGTGTAAATCTTTGTTGTGGAAAAAAGAGACAAATGATAGTTAAGTTAATGTATCTCGCTATCGCAGACGTGCTTTGTATTGTAGATTGAAAAGACGTAGTATAGGAGATGCACGATAGTTTTCTTGGTTTGTACGATTGTTGGATGTATCGCGTTTGGAAATAAATAAATAAACCATTTGGTTGGATATGTGCTAAGTTAGTAAGATTGGTTGAGTGGAAAAAAATTTAAAAGTAGAATGCAGGTAGGCGTCAGAAGAACATCAGATGAGCGCAGGTGGCACATATGGTAAGCCCATATGTGTAGATGTAGTTGAAAAATAACAAACACATTGTGATACATTGGGACAATACGAATTTACACCGTCTTGGATACAATTATGCATAGGCGCATATGTGGTAGTGGAGACAGAACTGAATGTAAATTGCGGACCAAGTAGGTGCAAATGGACATGGTTTGGGAAATAAAAAATTACAAAACTAATATTTGCAGGGAAAATAAAAAGGCACAGTTCGATGGGGAGTGCGCAGTTGGAGGCAGGGGAGTGGAAGTTGGTTGACATCTATTTTTTCTTTCTTTTCTTCAGTTTTTCTTTCTGGGTCTTTGTTTTACCGCGGTTGTGAGTTACTTCAACCTGAATAAGAATCAGAAGTCAGTTTGTAAAAAAAAGAGGAGTCAGGTGAACGAACATATGTCAGGAATCGTACGGGTGAGTGTTACCTGGCTGAGTGTGTCATGCTGTGATGAATTTGTTGGCACAACAGTGTGGTTAGTCTCATTGGGAGCAATATAAGCATAGTTGGATTCCTGTACAAAGTCAGATAGTGAGTTGATGGGTGTATGGAATAGGTAGTAGTTAATTATCAAGGATATGCGGTGGAAACCTCATAAATTTTTTTCTTCCCCTTAATATCCACCCTGATGTTTGTTGTGTAGTGTAAACATAGATGTAAATAACTACTTCAGAAAATGTATATTGAATATAAGTAAAGGTGACAAAGTCATACAGTCGTTGGTCAAGGTGCTTGACTGAAACGTTTGCTGTGTCGATGCCAAATCTCGTGCGTCATTGTCTTCTATTTTGATCGACTTGGCAGTGGTAGGTGCGTAAGGCTGATTCACATTAGAAATTCTGCTAGCAGTCAATGATTTTGCACGCATGATTATCTCGTACTGCGTTGGTTTAAATTCAAAACATGCTTCCACTCCAAGCAGCAAGTTGAATATTTTATCAATCATGTCATCTCCATTGTCCTAATTTGAAAACAGGAGTGTTACTTATATCTGAGTTATGCGTGTACAAAGTATTTGTCATCTGTATTGTACATAGAATCATGTAACAGTGACAACGATCATGTAGTAATCAACGGGAGGTATAATCAGTTAAAACCTTTTTTGATAGATCAAGCATTTCGTCAACATTCCTTTTGAGCAACGTAGCAGCTTCCCTATCAAAAGATACGACAGTTGCGGAGGCAGTGTGGTCAAAAACTTCCGTGGACAATCGATATCTGTTAAAAATTATGTATTAGTATATCAGTGGATAAATATGCTTAAGTTAGAGTAGCCAGACCTATTAAGTGGGTTAGGAACATGGGAGTTGCATTTCGGGCATACAAAAGAAGTTCTCTCCTTTGTTATTGTCTTTCTACATAGTGGGCATGACAGATAAGATCATCTATTTGAAGTGTTAACCTTCATTATTGTTGCAAGAACAACATATTTTTTCCCCTGTTTATAGTTCATCATAATTAATGAGTAAATTTCTTTAGTAACCTTTGTGATGGAGTTCCAAATTCTGGATGCTCTAACGATGATCTGATCCCAAAAAGGTCCAGGAGCTAAGTCAGACAGAAGTGGAGCAATGGCAGCCATGGTTAGAACTGGTAAGAGACAACAGACAAACTGGTCATATAAAAATGTGGTGTGAGTAATGATAAGTATTTGATGTACTGTACATGAGGAAGAAGAAAGTACATGCGTCTCTTGGTTCCTGTGTGAATACTCTGTTGGTTGAGAACAAAGAAGGATGAGTAGTGATGTTGAGGAAGGAAGACAGGGGAAAAATTTGCAGTTATAAGATGATTAGTGACATAAGAAATCGATGAGGATAAACTGTCCAAGTGGATGTGACTTATGTGAACTGGCTGCGGTTAGGAAAGATAATGGATTGATTGTTGTTGACCGGTTGGCCTAAAATATTGGCGGAAGCAGTTTAATTCAGTTCCAAATTTTATTAATTTAGATGGCTGTATATATTAATTAAAAAGTAGGGTGCGTGATGTGAAGAAGAAAAAAGAGGCAGTAAGTTACCAAACTGATTGCATGACGTGTCATTATGGGATGAAGATGAAAAATTGGCATGTTGGCAGAATAAAACAGTAGTGGGGACGTGGCATATTTCCTGTGTTGATTTAAAAACGGGTTTAATATTAAAGAAGTCTAAAGCAATAGAATGAATAAATGTGTACATGTTTGGACCGGGCCCTTGGCCCTATGGGTTCCCTGTTGAAAGTTTGGTCTTCACGGCCCGCAACCTGTTCAAACACATATTGACACAAACTGGTCAGGACACGCTGTTTTGTGATATAAAAACTGAAATAAAGATTTAAACTTGCATATAAATTTGGGTTTTCACCGTAGATTTAAGTCCCATTCTCATGCGCACAACTGTGGAAGCCTGTTTGAAGATAGGGGTAATGTCTGATAGGGGTAATTCAGAGCGCATACGTAACCATTGGTTTGAAAAATATTTTATCCGTAGTGTGTGTAGAGAACAAAAATTTCTATAAGACCGCATAAAATCTAAGGTGTAGAATTAATTACCGTATACGAATACAAATATGTATCGTCCTCTACTTGTACGTTCACAAACAGATTGGTCCATGTCAACTTCTGTACTGGACTTAGATTGTAACAATCGAAGACTGTTTGCTCGTCTATATGAGTGGAAGCTTCTAAATTATTGCATTCATGATAATGCCTTTGTTTGCTGCTACCACTGCTTTCGTATGATTCAATATTTGATGGCGCGGATGTGTAAATTTAGAAAACAGATATGTTTATAGTTTAACTGAAAACGGTACATACCATCGTGGAAATCTACTTCAGTTATGCATAAGTGTCGTAATTTACTACTTGAATGTGCTGTACTGAAGTTGTCGAAGCTTATTAATTATTATATGCTTTTGCAAATTCATTATTCTGAAGGTAATATTCAATTTAAAAGGGAACAATGTGACGATGAGGTATGACGCGTTATGAACTTTAACTGATCAAGTAGAGACCGCGTGTACACTATAACTAATGTGATGTTATCATAAACTGGAATAAAACTATGTCAAAGTATTTAATGATTTGGAAACGTATTAAAGTTGATAATCTGATTGTGTCCCGTCTAAGATAAGAATAAAAACAGTGACATATCTAATTTGATGTTTGAAGCAAACAGTTAATGTCATTGAAAAAACACACATATATTTAACCCAACTTAGCATATGCTGGAAATGTTTGTAAATAAAATGAATTAGAGTAACCACAGTTTGCATGTTAGGTCCAGAAGATTGTAAGACTCTTGTGCAAACATGTGAATCGTGTTTGAGGTATTATCTATTGGATTGTCCTACTATATTTCATATAATTTTATTATATATCAAACAATACATTATTAGGTTTTAAATAATTCAGGACTCTGATTTATGTCAATATCACAACTGAACTAACTCTGGCAAACGATATAAATCATGAAACATGAAATATAGCATAACAGATGAAGATCTGTCAGAAAATGGGACGATAGAATTTAATGTGTTACCTCAATGGAGTCCAAACCGAAAGAGAGATGTCCGTTGCCATGTAGACCAAACTGGTCTTCTAAGTATATGAACTTGACAGATTGAAAAGCGACATAAGTAGCAATGAGTTAATATGAGGTATATGGGTAGGATACAGTCCCGTAAGTATAATCCCGAGTTAAATCAACCATAGTAAACAAATATAGCATGCATGACATGAGTAACATTGGGTAGATAAATAATATTTGTTACAACATTTCATGTGTTCTTACTTGATCATGTGCTAGGTACGTGGCAAAAAAATATATATGTCTAAGACTCTGGTCAATCAAATTTTGAAGACGTATGCTGTAAGCATATAGTTTTTGCAGGAAATATGATGCAAGTATATATATATAATGTGTGCTGATGTTAGGATATTGTAGTAAGCATGAACATTGATTACGCAAGTCAAGATGTCATGAATAAAAAGCAAATGAATTTTGATGAACACTGGATATTAGATGAAAAATGACCGTTACATTGTAGCGAATCGATTAGAGTAAATCACAGGAACGGGATGCAGAGGTTTCTCTAATGGTAGACATATATGAAACAAAAAAGGATGAAAGTGTTTAAAATTTTGGAAGGCAAAATTGATGAAATCGAAAATAAAAACTGGATGGAATGATAATTTGTACAGCAGTGCTTAGCAAGAAGATGCTCAGAGTAAAAGAGGTGACAAATTAATTAATTTTATACGATGATTGATATTAATAACTGAGGAAAAACTCATAGCTATGGAATTCATATTAAAAACCATTGTTAATCAAAAATACGGGAAGACAAAAATGAGGACACATTGGTTTTGATGGGAAATTGGAATGAATAATTACCTTGCCAGGAGTTAGAACTATTTGCTCTACACCGTATGATATCATCCTACTCGGGTTGCTGAAAAAACAAAAGAGCGCATGTTACATGAATATATAAATAGTATGAGATGAATTATTTCAAGTAGTCAATTGTGAACCATATCAACCGTGTCATCCTACTAAGTGCACCGTGGAAATTAAAAAAAAAATGGATGCACATGTCATTGTGTTCACACACATCAACACACAGTCAAGCAGAACAATATTCGGTATAACAGGAGATGCTAAACTAACCACAGTCTAAAAAATGAGCTAAATTATAACCGAGGAGACGTAAAAGGGTTGGAATAACTATAATGCAGTAAAATATTTCTACAAAATTCATGTACACAACCGTATTTACAGTCAAATAGAGTAGGATAGAAATCGGTAAGGGTAGGTATGTTGGGAATGTGAGAATGAATAATTGGCTTGTCAAGAGATAAAGCTCTACACTGTTCGGCATTCGGTATCATCATACTTGATTTGTTGAAAAATTCAGCGTCAAATATATAATGCAGTGATATATGGTAAGTTGAAAATTTTAGCCAAAAAGATATTATATTTTATTTAAATGAGTTGACACATGTAAAGTGGAGAGGTGTTGAGTAGGAAGTGGGATTTGAAAATGGATGAGAATGACTCATATTCCGCATCTTTTCCACAATGTTTGCAGCACATCCCTTAGCAGTGTTACTAATATTTTCCTTGTGCGTCTGTATGCTAAACCTTAAGTTGTATTCTAAGTTCCGTTAGACAGTAATATGAAGGAATATCAATAGTTTATTTGATCATTTTGATTGTAAAATAAGTATAGGCAACCAAACATTTTTATTTTCTACTTCACAGAATAAATGTAAAATTTTGAATTATGAGAATATAATGTAAACTGAAAAATGATTATGATATAGGAGAGATAAAATGATGAGTAACAATGTATATTGACTTGATGGTTATAGCCAAGCGGGTAGATTTTTCGTACTGTAATTTCATTTTCAATTTGCAGACAATTAGACAAACATATCTTCACTGCTCTGCTTACGTCCCAATCGAACAGTACATTTGCCTTTAATCCGTGTACTTCCTGAACAACAAAAGTACCAATTACATAAATGTCAAGTTAACTGATCAAATGTTCGTAGTGATTTAAGGAGAAAAAGTATGTAAACATACAGGTATTTAAACTGTGAAATAAACAATAGAATGTTGATATTTTGCGTTGCTTGGATTCCGTACCTCTTTCCTTTATGATGAACAATAATTTGAGTGCATGTAGGTTGAGTAATGATTGCTGTACACCCACCGCGAATTACCGGATTATAGCCGTGCCCCAGTTAAAAAAGATGATAGCAGGATAGATAGAATAAAAATTCTTGATGGTTATCAAATCAGTCAGTGCATAAATGAGTGTAATGCAGGTAAAAAAACAGAATAGATAAAATTAAACTAAGTTGATGTGTGCATGAAGTGGAAATAGAGCTCCGTTGCATAAACGTGTGACTGGGCTAAAAAAGCAAGCAGCAATGTCTTGTATTTCCAAAAGGCATACCATCTCTGAATTATGTATCCTCTTATCTCATTCTAACAGATAGTAAACTGCAGTGGATTGGAAAGTTAAAAATATTGTTTAATTCAGACGGGAGAAACATAATGGAAAAAAAATGAAAAAAAACAAATGAAGCAATAAAAATTCACGTGCACAAACTAGTCCCGTGTTCCTTAAATCCCAAACTTTCAATCTTAATGTCATTCTTTGTGGGTACATGGGTTTCTTTGACAACATGAGACAGTGAAGTTATAATATTGGCAGTGGGAATAACAAAGTAAAAATTGTGGAAACATGGCGAGAAATTTAGATAACGTGATTTATGCCATGTACCAATGCTGTGCAGTAGGTTGGTTTGCAACTAAAAACCATACCAGTTCTTCTGTATTAGGCTGGTGGACAACTTGCTTATGAAATTGGAAATGATATCATAATTGAGTAGACGGAGATTGTGTGCGAAGTAGCAAATGGGCGGAAGGAAAGACGGGGGAGGGGTGGCGGGGGGGAGCCTGTTATGTAAACACTAATACAATATGATTATCACAATTGAGCGAGATATCCTTAAAGTATGAACGCATAAATTTGCAGCAGAACACAGTTATATGTAAACGTAATTAAGAGAAAACATGTTGGTACATGAAAAAATTAATTATATTAGGTTTTAGTTATTTAATAGCATAAACTATTATGGTCATAAAACGTCATATTTTTATCATTAAGTGGTGCATACATACCGATATCACCAAAGATTGAGCATCATCCATCAATTAACACTTTCAGCATAATTAAAGGAACTTCTCAGAACTGGCGACGGTGGTTTACGTCTAAAGAAAGTGGATATTAAATTATGCGAATCATGTTTGAGTTTTTTTGCAATGCCGATGTTTCAGTTCACCGTGCGGAATATTATCAGTATCAGTTATTTAAATCAAACATCGTGTCCTACCTTCGATACCCTTGCCTTCAATGCTTCAATATCCGATGCACAGTTATTGCACTACTATGTCCAGCTTCAGCCATTTCAAAAATAAAAGAACAGGAATGTACAAAACCAGGAATAAAAATATGTAAACTCTATGTTTTTTCTTTACATTCATGTAATCATATATCAAGCTGGAATGCAAATCATACGTATTATCGTAAACAGTCAAATCAACATTCTTTCCATCATTTTTATACAAAAAAAAAATTTCAGTCAGTAATGCAGGGATAATAATCATTTATTATTGCACTGATCTGCTATAATAATAAGCCACCAAACTTGTATCATTATGGATTCTCGAATTCTAACATGATATATTTTCGGTACCAATAATACTTTGGGTTGCTAACAACAATAAAGAATGAAAATTATTATGACATTTGATAATATTTTCCATTAGTCGGCTTCCCTTGGCCTTGGCCATGTACTAGTACAAAATAATACTTGAATGCAAAGTTGCAAACCACTTGTTATTTGCATGAGTATAATTTTGAAAATCATTATGTTTAGTGTTTAACACGATATTTGAAGAAATCACAGTGCTAACTGACTGTAACACAACTATTAAAAAAATAATTAGATTGATACAAATAATGCTAGCAGGCCTAGAATTATTGTAAGTATATGTGTGTGGGGGAGAAGTAAAGGTCTGGGATATCACTTCACTTAAATCCAGTGGCTACTACTATTTCTGGCCTCGTTTGGTACAGAACATTTAGGTTCAGTGGGATTTTCAATTTGATATGCGTTAAACAGTAAATAAAATAAAATTTTGTGTAAACTGTATAACATAAATTTATTTACAGAATTGACTGCATTACCAACATAAATGCGAGAAAAATAATGGAATAATCCACCAGATCTAGCACATTGACTTAATGTCATAGTATAATGAAAATAAATTTTTTACTTTATAACATATACCATGTATTCTACGCTCAAGTTTATGAGAAACCTTGTTATAGTGTTTGTTGAAAACTATTCATAATACATCGTACATAGTCCGTTTTTGTAATTAATCAAGCACTTTCAGGTAACCGCTGCTTCCTAAATATATTTTTGGAACGTGAATTCAGTGTTCTGCAAATTAATATAGTGCAAGAAAATAATCATGAAAACTAAGGTCAAATCAACAAATGAGTAAAAAAACATATTAATGTTCATATTACCACATGTAAAATAAAGGAAAAAAATGAAGTGTATTACTTTTTGTTTCATCCTTGACAGTTTGTAACTTTATTTGTGGTTCTGCTTCATCCTTCAGCCAAAAAAACCAATGTATAAACAATAAAAACTATTAATTAACCATATATGAAATTGCAACACTCGAGCTAAAAATGCAAGAAAGTGACCTATTGACCTGTAGCTGAGGTAAAGAACTGTTTTTGTTATTCTTGAAACACTCACAAATCAATCGAAGAAGAGATTTTTAGTTTAAATTTAATATAATCACACGATATAATAATAGACATTAAAAAAGAAGGCAAAATTGAAACTTTGAAAAGCACGATTTATTTTATTATATGGGTATGATCTAGAACTGATGTAAAAAAGGAACATAATCATTTCCGCTATAAAAATAAATTGGTTGGATAATTAGGTTCACATCTATTAGACGACATTTTGAATTATTGCATTAAATTTTTGCATAATATAAAAGAAAGAATTAGACATAACATGAGTATATGCAGCATCTATTTTTGTAGTGTGTGTATTTAAAACATATTTGGGAGTTTTTAAAGGAGAAACTGCATGTGAAACAAAAAAAAGAGTTATGATTTACTTGCTAACAAATCAGATTTAAGGAGCCAATACAAAACGTAGTAGACATAGTTCAAATAAAGCCACAGTTTGCGTGAACATGCCAATGATTCAAATATGTACAGGAAGGTGTAGTACGTGCTGCAGGACGTCTGATATAGGGAAACAAATTGTATGGAACATAAATGTGGTAAACATTGATCGTTTGATTGTAGCAACAAACAGTAAATGAAAATAGGAAAGTTTGCTGTTAGGATAGACTTACCTTGAACATGCAACATGTGCGAGCTTTAGAGACATAATGTGATGATTGTCTGTAAAAATTCTTTTATTTTTGTGAAGACTGTGGAAGGTATTTTAAACTGCACAAAACAGATAGAGAAGAGCCGTAAAGTTAATCAGACTTGTATTAATAATTAAGAGGAAAAATAAGATGGGAAGAATTTGTACGTACCGAAACCTTTAAGTCTACACCGTGGTTAAAAATGTGTGGTCAGTAGACATACCGGTTTTCAACACCTAAGTCAGGTTATGGAAAATTGTGGGAACTCAAACTCTGAATTTATGTGATTTGATAACCGAACACAATGTGAAGGTAACAATAATTTAATTAAAAAGTAGTAGTAATTGAGAATAAAATATTGATCTACATACACGTAATTGTACCAAAAAACAAAAGAAGAAAATTAAAAAAACAGTGTAAGGTAAATGATTCCAATTGTGATGCAGCCTGAAATTGCAGTTGGCCTACATGACTGAAACGCATATGCAGGAAAGGAAAAAAAATGTCAGTACTGCAGGAAAAAAAGGAAGATGAAATAGGGAATGTAAATTTACAACGTTTATTTGTGTACCAATGTAACTGTACATACATCACGAATTCGTTCAACCTGCGAGTATGCTGCAAAAAAAAAAATTAGATCATAATATTTATTCAGTTGCTAATATGGGAGTAGTACGTAAATGTCATGTATTTATTTTACCGCATAATCCGTTGAAAACTTCCTTGTACACAATATTCTTGGTCAAACCGCAAATCCCATCTTCCCATTGTCCCAGTAGAAACTTGATACCGTCATACAAAGTTGTTCGAGAAACAGCCACGTAGAGTCGTCCATGACTGAAAACAGGACGTGGCAAATATATCCCAACATTTTCTAATGTTTGTCCTTGGCTTTTATTTACTGTCATGGAGAAGCAAACCTTTACTGGAAATTGTCGTCGCCTAAGCACAAAAGGCCATTTTTTATCCGAAGACGTGAGGACAATTCGAGGAAGTAGAACTTTTGTACCAATATTATTGCCAGTAATGATTTATGCTTCTATAACTCTTTCAGCAAGGCGGCTGACAACTAAACTTGTTCCATTGCAAATACCTAAACTTTGGTTCAAATTACGGAGAAGCATAATAGGTACTCCTACCTTTAACTGTAAGTTATTGTTAAGCAGCCCGGATACTTTCAATGAGTTCAAGAATTCAGAGGGATAAAGAATATGTCGAACGTCTACGATTTCAGAAGAAGGACTAATGCAATCCGCACTTAGGTACATTTTCATTTCACCAGTTATTTTAGACAATATGTATACGTTGATTTCTTCTACAAACTCATTCATTGCAGCAAGTAAGCACCGTTTCTGTAAATATTCTTTGTGCTGTAAATTACTATTCAAATCTGGATATATAGCGTCAACAATTTTCTCCATCCCATCATCTCCAGGTTCAATCAAATACTCAGCAGGTATTTTTATCCATGATGGATCATCATCATAATCTATGGAAACCGTACTTATGTTGCCATCGCCAATGTCTAAAACCCATTTTGCAAAATTTTCCACTTTTGTTAAGTTGCATGGATCACATGCTGCATTTCGAATTCGCATGTTACATGTTAGAACAAACACTTGACAGAATGACCATAAATATGAGCTACTAATAGAAGCAGACACCACCATCCCTCTTGTTCCTTTTTCGACAATTGGAAGAGTTTGCCGAAAATCGCCTCCAAGCAAAACTGTTTTCCTGCCAAATAGTTTACAACTTTGATGAACATCTGTTGGTTTCATTACATCTTGTAAACTTTTCTCAAATGCCTCTAGCGCATTACAATGCATCATAGGTGCTTCATCCCAAATGACTAAATCTGCAGATTTTAATAATTTTCCTAATGTGGACTATTTTGATATGTTGCAGGTTGAATTTTCATCCAATGACAATAGGATTTTGAACTTGGAGTGAGCAGTGCGGCCTTCAGGTAAAAGCAACGAAGCTATCCCAGAGGATGCAACAGCCAAAACAATTTTGCCTTTTCCTCGCAAGTATGTGATAATGGTTTTCCACAAAAAAGTCTTACCTGTACCGCCACTGCCATACACGAAGAAAAATCCACCATTATTCTACTCAGTAGATGCGCAAACTACGTCAAACACGTGCTGTTGTTCACTGTTCAAACACTGTATTAGGCTTTTGGACTCATGTTGCAAATGATGACAATCATAATTTTGTTCTTCCCCTAGCAAATTATCATCCAAAATTAAAATTGAGCTCAGGTCGAATGAAGTGTTTAAGTTAAAATCTTTTACTATCCTACCACTTTTTCTCATCACCTTTTCCAATTCAACTAACGTTCGCTGTTGTAGTTGACATTCGTCTATCACATTACTTTCAGATGTAGAATTTTTTCCAAAACGCCATTCAATATCCTTAGACAACTTCTTCCAATTAGCATCCCAAAGCTTTAAAGGTTCGAAGACCTCACAATAAAGTAGCAACATAGCAAACATTTCACACAATGAGGATGATGATGCCCATTGTGCTGCCTTATTTAAAGCTATATTCCATTCATTATCGTCTTCTACCGGCCGCGAGCCACGCATGCATTTTTGACAGTGTCATATGAAGTACAATTAAAGGTTCTAATGTCTTCATAGCATGTAGGTCCTTTCACAATGTTTAGCAAAAATCTCAAATAAAATCTTTCACCACATGTTGGGTGCGCAAAATATAGTCTTCCAATTGTGTCCCCTTTCTTTCTCCGTGTCCACTTAGTTAATTTTTTCTGCCAAACCCATTTAGTTGGAAAATCGACATAAGTCAGGTCTCTTGCATTCTCATTAGCTTTATTTGTTTCCATCCACTCTGTGAATATAGTGTTCTTGACAACACTGTGAGAAAGTATTTCAGGTAAATTATCGTTGTCTTGAAAAACCACATTTTGCTCTTCGGGCAAATGAAATTGTAAACGTTCAACCAAAGGTTTTCGATAACGAATATCAAATTTGAAAATTCTCCAACTTGCTTCAGAAGCCGATATGTAGCGGCAATCTATATATCTTTTGATTTCATCAACTTGTCTATAAAACTGCTGTCTAGTTGCATTATTTTCCTCTATAACCACCGTGGCTCTGTCATGACCTTTATTGATGTACTTAAATAAATACTTAGTTGACTTTCCTCTGTTGCATATTTCAACATTAATATGTGCCTGGTACTTGACGACTAAATCAACATTATGTGGAACCACCCAACGGTTATTAAGAACAATCCCGGTTGTTGTTGTGATAGAATTATCGTTATCACATCGTCTATACTTCGGGAAACCTTTTGAATCAAAATAGGTGTCAGAAACAAAAAATTTCGAGAAATGCTTAGAACACTTACCATTAACCATACATGTAGCATCAGAATTGTACACCACAAAAGGACCATGAACCATAAACTGGCTAACAGAATTATATGCAACAGGATCCGATTAAAAGTGAGGAAATTTAGCGCTAACTACCTTGTCTATGTACGTTGTACTTTTAGGTTTATCATCCGCATGAACAAACATCAGTATGTGTGCATGAGGCAACCCACGTTTCTGAAATTCTATTGTATATAATGCTGCATCATGGAAGAAAAAAGGCACGATTATTTACATATATAAGGAGGATAAATTGAATAAGCATACATACATAGTTATTATACCTGCATTTATTCTACTAAAATGTTTTTTGCTTTTAATATCATGCACTAGCTCCATGAGCTTGATGTTAAAAACACGTGAGATGATATCGGGTCTATCTTCCGGTCTTTGCCCTTCAATGTGTGTTAAACACTCTTTAATCTCTTGCCATTTAGGATTGCATGTAAACGTTATAAAATAATCTGGAGGTCCGGCTCATCTACAAATTGTCATTGCATCTTGATAATTTTGAACCATATATCTAGGACTCCCGGTGAAAGATGATGGCAACACCATTCTTTTACCAATAGCAAAGGCCGATGTATCACCAGATGTTACTGCATCCTTCAAACCCTTATACACCTCGGATCGAATGTTATGTTGATTATGTCTAATCCAATTCAATCTGTCTTCCTCAACACAGCAATATGCATCTACAATCAGTTGCTGTAACAGTCTTCCAACCAAAAGCAAAGTATTGCCATCTCCCTGTCTGTACTACAGAATATTGGCATAATATTCTCGCATTGTTACCATTTGATCCTTATCATCGTCAGTTTGTCGTGTAAACTTGTAAGGTATGTTTAGTCTATATCCGTCCTCAGCATATGGAAATAGTATGGGATACTGCATGGCCATAAAACTTGGGTATTTCTCATTAATTCTCTTTAGCACACCACTTTTCTCTTCAATCACAATATCTCTGTATCCCTCGCTTGTTGTACCATTCCCTGTAATTAAGGCTGCAACCTTGGACGTTATCGGCATAATGTGTTGTCTACCATCTCTAACCCTCCTTTCGTACAACCGTAATGTTACATTGTGCAAGTTATTCATTTCGAACATGTCTCTAGCCGTACAGAACACTTTAGCAAGCGGGTTGCATTCATTGAACATAGATATTAAATTGCTAAAAATCCCGGAATCTGTAGGGTGTGATGTTGAAAGGCCAGGAGCCCTCAGTCTGTTGTCTACCTTGTTAGCTGTATTGTAAATGTAGAGCTGAGCATATTTAGCGTTTCCATTGACTGGTAGCATGGAACCGATTTGGTGATAATTCTGACCGTGTATGCGAAACACGTAAGGACCTTGACCTACGTTTACAGAATTGTCTACCCGTCCACCCATTGAAGTAAATGCAAAGATTGATTTATACACACGTATATTTTGTCTGAAATGAGAACTCTTAGAACTACCATTGTAGTCAAGCAGATGTTGTAAATACTCCGGACATTTTCTGTATTTAGGAAGTTGAAGCTTACCAGCCCTACAACAAATCGAAAATTGAGGATTAGATGGTCTTCTTGATTTTCTACTTCTTTCTTCATACCAGACCAATGCGTTACAATACGAGCAAGAGTACGTCGGACCACCAAAATTCCATGGTTCAAACATTTTTCCTACAGTCATAAATTAGAAGTGAATTAGTCATGGCAACGTGGATGATGTATGCAAGTGGGAAAAAAATCGTACGTACTAATACTTTCATTTGAATTAGTGGGAAATATAGTTGAACAGTTTTCTTCACCGTTGCTACTGCCAGAAACATCTAAAAACAAAACATGGAATGGTTATACATAACATAATGTAACAATTAATAGGAAAAAAATAAATGTGCAGTGAATTCTCGGCGAACAACATACCTACAGCTTTTTTGTTGCAAACAGATTTGCGGCATGTCGTACTTGCACTTCTTACATTACGTTTTCCCCTTACAGTGCATACAGTAATAATATATTTGCTAATAAACTAAGCCATAGACAGAGTAGGGAGAAAAGATGTTTGTATTTGCCTTACTTTGTGCTCGCCTACGAAATGGCTTTCTGTTTGATACACCCGATGTCGATCCCGTCCTTTTCCGCTTGTTCATTGACATCTTTCTTTGTTCTCTTGCACTCCTTTGTTGACGGGAATTATCCATAATATTCTGATCTGCAATTGAGTACAGAAGTAAAACATGTGAGTGAATAATTGACTTAAACACTTAATTTTGAAGTCTGTAAACTTGATAGGATGAACATGGTTGAAATGGGATGTACATTATTTTGCTATAATTATATGATCAAAAAGGAAACTTGCAGTGTAGACGGTAGTAGTTTGTCGTTCTCCAAAAGCAGCACCTGTTTGGTTAACACAATTACCTTATTCTGCGAATGTAAATACAATTTTGTTTCCAACAGTCTACTGGTCTGTCATTGAATGCATTACTGTTTTCAGTTTTGTCATAACCATTATTGTGTATCTTCCCATTTTACTTTTTCACGCTACAACATTCAACTACAAACTTGTCATGCATTAATGTACAAATATATTTATAATGTATATTACAAAATTACGGCATAGAGGGTTCTAAAAATAATGTTGACTGAAATAATTTATTTATTCAACCATTGGCGTGGGTACTTGAACAGTTCTGCAAACATAAATTTCATTTCCTTTTTAACACCTGAGATGGTGATTACTTTTGTGATTAAATCTGAATTACGATATTGGAAGGCGCTGCACTCTTTGTAAACTCAGTGGTCTTATTTTGTAGTGCTACTTCTCAGATTTGTCCACTGCACCAAATAAAGTCTGTCTGCCATACAAATAGTCAATTTAAGATAGAAACAGAGGAAGAAGAAAAAATCAGTACACGGAAGAAAGTATACAATTTCCCGAATGCGTTACACATGTCACGCATACGACCATAGTATAGTTATAGAAACAGTGAGGGTGTAATTGTCGATGTTAGATGTAATGACAGTATTTAACTCGCTGAAGAAAACAAAGTAGTGTTCCAATGTGTCATATATTTGTAAAACATTATAGCTGATGTGTTATTTTTTTAACGTTTACCACTATGTCGTGATTGTTAAAATGGTTTCACAACACTTCGATTCTCCAACTAGCGCATGTGATTTTGTAGGTGACATATTTTTTGATCTGGCAAGAAGGGATGCATGCATACGCGCCATGTACATACCTCACAGCGAATTAATGATACTGAAAACAGATAGAACCAAAATTCTTAGCCCAACTATCTTTGTCAAAGTAGAAATATTTAGACGCATAGTTTTTGCCTGAGGTTTTTATTTCACACATGTAGCGGTACTGAAATCTTATTTGAAAGGCTCATATAGAATGATAGTAACCATGTGTCACGTATACAACGGAAAGGAAAAATGTATGATTATTTAGACTGCATTTCGTAGAGTGAACACATGCGGAACATAGGTTGTAAAGAAATGCGTAACTGGTGGGAAATGGTGGTAAATACAAATGGATTAAAAACAAATATATGGAACACGTGGGGACGGAGAAATTCATGAACATTATAGTAGAGTAACACTCATCGCGGTTACATAGATATTTGGGCAGCGATTATTATAATACTTGTCGTCATTTAGGTAAATATATCATATGTGTCAAATGTTATAACAAAATCGGAGTGAAATATTTGACTGTTCTTCTAAATTCTTCGTTGATATTTAATACTACATGGAAAGTAATAGTGAAAAAATTGTAAAAATTATTGAGTAATGTGAAATATTTGACTGTTTATTAATGTTTTTGTAAATTCATGCAATCGGTGATATATTTTAATTTAAGTGCATTCGTGAACCGTAGTACAGTGGAAAAGCATAACACACGGTATTCGGTGAAAGATGCGAAAGGGTGACAGGTTTCATCACAAAAAAAAAACAACGTACCTGGTCACCTGGACATTGCTATGGTGTTATATGAAATTACAGTCACGTTCATTACAAAGATATTTGGACAGCTGCTATAATAGTACTTGTCGTCACTGAACTAAATATATGATACATGTCACATGTTATAACATCATCGGAGTGAACATGTTGGGTTCAATACATATGGTTTGTAGAGGATCAGAAATTTCAAAATGACAAATAACTAAACCAGTTAAACAGATAAGATTCAATATTTTAATTGATTCGAACTGAATCACAATCAGAATAGAAAACATGTATCCTATCCACGATATGAGTACACATTATATTGTTATAGAATATGCTTGAAACAACCAAATTTGAGTTTACTTTTACAACGGTCATTTGTTTCCACATATTCTCTTTTCAAATGCAGAAAGATAATTTTCAAAACTAATATACACTAAAGCACACCAAATCCAAATCTATCTTAAGTTTTCTGCATTTTAGTACTCATAAGTGGGCATAACAATGGGGTTTTCTTAATTTTTGCTAACTGTACCTTGGTATTATAGGAAGGTTATGAGGAAAAAGTAACGCTATGTAAAAATGAGTTACCCCTTAAATAAGAACCATATTTTAGTTTGACGCCCAGTTGATGTAAAAAGGTTGTGTGTTTTCATTTAGAGGAGCGCTGCATTTGACAATTTTTTTCCCTATTGCTGTAAATAACATATGCTGGGAAGAAGACGATCTTATTTGGTAATAAATCGTTAATAATTACAGTTTCTTGCATGAAAGGAAGACAACATTGTCCCTGTTCCGTTTGAATATCAACCTAAAAATATATATCACGTCTTCTTGTAATAGTCAATAAACAAAGCTCCCATTTTGAAATAAATAGTATCAATACTTCTTCTCGGCTAACTGAGTAGCGAAAACAAATAATACATGCTTTGAAAATTTAACATACCAAAACTTATTATTTGAAGAAATTCATGTAAGAGAAATATCAAATTTTTTACAGCAAGATTTCCAAATAACTGAGCCGAAAAATTGATGAAGGACCAAACCTTTAAATGTCATATTTGCTGTCGATGTAAAAAACATATGTTGAGATAAAAGTCATTCACATTTGTTATTGAACCATTACTGAACATATTCGATTGCCTAGAAGGAAGAGAATCTTATCCGTTAAAATTTTTATATTTCAACATAAAAATATTTGACATCTCTTCCAGTAGTCATGGCCGAGTACAAAAAATAACGGTTAGTGTTTTTACTATATATTTTATCTCACAGACACTTTTACTCAATTCAATGGGGTCTAATTTTTTTAAACTATGATTAGTCCTTCATTGACATGGGAATTATAGCCCAATATTGTCTACATGAATGTATTAGGTTCAACACATATGATTTCAGGATGTTTAGGTATTTCAAAATGGGAAGTAACCAAACTACGTAAAACAAATAACATTCAACTTTCGAACTTAATCAAACCTCTTCAAAAACAGAATAGAAAACATGTATCCACGATATGAGTATGCCTTGTATTAGGATACAATATACTTAAAACTACCAAATTGAACTTTACTTTTACAATGATCATTTGTTTCCATATTCTGTTTTGAAACACGGATAGATAATTATTCAAAACCAAAATACTGTAAATCACGGGAAATTTTAACCTATATTAAGTTTTCTGCATTACATTAATAATATGTGGCTATAACAATTGGGTTCGGTTATTTTTGGCTGACTTTAGCTTGGTGTTGTAGCAAGCATGACGGAAAAAAATAATGCAGTGTAAAAAAGGATTACCCATTAAATAAAAAAAATCTTTTGGTCGGAAGACCGCTTGATGTAAGATGTTGATAACTAATGTGTCAAACTACATACAAAATGTAATTTTAATTACAGAGCAATAAATTTGACAAAAATATTTATTCCTATTACTATAAATAACATATGCTAGGTAGGAAACCACTCTTATTTGTTAATAAATCGTTAATTAATATATTTGCTAGCATGGAAGGAAGACGGTCTTATCCGTAAAACTTTTTAAATATGAACTGGAAAAAAAAACGATTGCTCATGTCTTCTAACAGCCAATTAGCTTAGTTCCCAATATGAAATCATGAGTACCAAATATAACCTCAGCTTACCAAATATACTCAGAAGCATGTGCCGAGAATATGCATCAAAAAATGTTTAACAATTGTACAATCTGCAATCTGCATTGCAGCAGGCATTTATGTAATATGGGAAGTAAAAAGATGAAATAAGTAATGATATGTGTAAATTTTTTCCGTGTTTAAAATCTGCACACTGGACGGTGCGACGTACAAACCAAAAACTGATCGATATTTTACATTGCTGCCGGCAGAAATCCAAAAATTAATAAGCTATGGTGGAAGGATGATGATATCAAAATTTTGTAAACTACAAATTGTTGTACAACGAATGTTTTAAATGGTGTTCAAGCAGTCTGCCTTATTTACAGGTCCGGAATAGGTATATTTTTTAGCATATGCATACCATATGTTTAATGCTAGCGTATATATGTAATGTGATATGGCCAGTAAACGCTGTGTACAAATTGACCACTCAACATACGGTACGATGCATATGCGTGTTAACAATGTTCAGTCTCAGGTAGTAGTATGAGATTATCAATTTACTAATACCATAAAAATAGGCATATTTTACTGTTAACTGATTGAACTTTGCGGTCATGCTGTAGTCCACGCAGTTGATGTTTTCAAGCACTGTAGTAGTGTGCAAAATTAATGTGACTCAGTCACAGTGTGCATAGTATGTCACTGTTTAACGAACTAATCATGACAACGTACAAACATTGGTTTAACTTGACATTACATAAAAACATCGATAACATGCGCGGAGTATAAGCTCACTGTAGCAAATTTATTTGGAAGCATGTTTCAACCAAGTGGTTTGAAAAATATTTACCAACTGTACGATCTGTAATATGCATCGCACGAACCAGTAATGTAATATGGGAACTGCAATCAATAAATGAGTAATGATATGTGTAAATTTGCCAGCTTTAAATATGTGCATACTGGAAGGTGCAACGTACAGACATTTGTAATATAGCGGGATTAACTGCAATTTACATTAATGTGGTTCTACTTTGGTATATGTAAAAAGATTTACGAATGTACAACTTAGCAATACTTTTAAACACTACACCGTAGCATGTTCTAATGGCTGTAAACGTTGATAGCCTACAATGTTGAATCTACTAATGTGTGACATCATTATAGATAGGGCACTGTTAATATAATCCGTGATTAGGCAATCCCATGTCCCTAACTCCCAAACTCTCATTCGTAATGTTATTCTTTGTGCGTACATGTGTTTATTTGAGAGAAGTTGACACTGAAGTATGAATACTGACAGTGGGAATTAACAAGCCAGAATTGTGGAAACATGCCAAAAAATTAAGATAACGTGATTTACGGCATGTACCAATGCTTCAGCATTACTTTGGTATGCAATTAAAAACCATACCTGCTCTTCTATATTAGGCTGGGGGACGACTTCCTTCTGAAGCCGGAATTGATTTAAAAATTGAGTAGACGGAGGCAGCATGCGTAGTACCAATTGGGCGGAACGAAAGATGGGGGGAAGTCCGTTAATTCGGGTGACATAGGAGCAGAGAAGAGCGTTATTTGGAGGCGTTGTTACCAGACATGGTAGCCGTCGTCGGATTTGGGAGGGGAGAACAACTGTGTCCAAAACCTAATTGCTGAAAGGAGAAAAAGGAAATGTGTGTTAATTCAAAAGGGGGACAGATGTCGGCACCAGAATGTCTTGGTTCCTCCTTTCCAATATAAGTATATAGATATATTCGTTATCATAATTCAATTCTAAACTGAATTATACATTTTGAATTTCCCAATTCACACCATATCGCCATTTCAGCCAATTCTGATTATTTCAGAATTAAATTATTATTATATTATTTATATTAATTAAATATTAAAAGTTATTTAATTAAACGACCATTTGAATTCTAAATCCCTATTTATATAATTAAATAAGTTAATTATATATCGCAGAAAATACGGGTCATTACATTCTTCCCCACTTAAAATAATTTCGTCCTCGAAATTGCTAAGGTAGAAAACAAACCCTATTGACTGGTTAGAACTTATTTGTTTACTTCTTAAATTCAGTTTCGCTGAACTAATTTAATTTCAATTAAATTATTAATAAATCCTTATCAAAGAAAACATTCAAAAATCCTGAAAATTTTCTAAAACCTTAACTTTTTTTTGAAAAATTTCGCCAGCACCTCCTTTGTCTAGGTTAATAGCTCAAACTCCAACTCGCCTCTCTAGGCCATCTCCAACCCAAAAGAAAATCAAACAGCCAAGCGACTTGCCAATTCGGCTCATAAATCTTATATCCAATCGAAATATAAACTTGTACCTTTTTGTCGGCATATCATTATATCCTTTCCACCTGTTATCAATTCAGCAGATACAAGGGTCATCCCAGTCAAATTCCAATCGGTTTTTATCCACAAATCCAACCATTCGCTTAAACCTAAGTCGAATTCCATTTCAAATCAAAGTTCCATTTTCGATTTTTAAATTCTTAACTCATCAATCCAATACCATTTCAGATTCTTTCTCACAATTCAAAATCGGATTCTACTTGATATATCATATCCAATTCAATTTCCATTTAATTGGATTCAATTCAGTTCCATCTTGGTTTCACAAATTTCTATTTAGATTTGTTTTTAATTCAATCAGTCTCTTCCTAGGAGTTTTAAACAGCTTTGCTTTTCTAAAACCAAATATTCCTTTTTGGATTTCAAACAACTTGTTTCTCTCAAAACAATTCAAAAACAAATCTTTTCGGTAGTAATCCGTCACTTACAACTCGAAATTGAACACCGATGATGTCATGATCATCATCAGAATCCATTTCCATCTTTTGAAGTGAGTTCAATACTACATCGCTTTTCAAAACCATTTCTAACATTTCCACTTTGAAATTTATTTCAAAATATCCTACCAATGTTTGTAAAACAATTTAAAATCTCCCAGGATTTTAAAATTCTCATATACTTAATTTAACTCCATTTACAAACACCTTTCAAATTCTAGGGTTTAAATTTCAACTCTGATTTTAATTTCAGATTTAATTCATCTGCTTCCATATATTTCACTTATGTGAATTCTGATTGGTTATTTACACCCATTTCAATTTATAATCTTAATCGATTATAATAACAACCAATATATCCAATATGTTATAATTCCAATATATATATTTTGTATATATCAAAATATACTTTGGGTAAAATTATTTTCATTTCCCCTCTTTTCAAAACATATCGTGTCGACCCATCGTTTTCGAGTGTTTAGAAACCCCTATCGATATTGTGGTGCCCCACCATCGACCAGAATCCATAAACAACTCAACCAATAAATCTGCTCAATATAAAGTAAATTTTTATATCTAATAAAAAATACGTTCACTCGTATATATACACTCAACTCAATCTAGGGTGTTATTTACCACATCTCTACTAAGTCACACCACAAAGCCAAGGTAATTCACTTAACCTTATGCTCTGATACCAACTGTGATGACCTGAAAATTAGTGGCTTTGTTTATCGAATAAACTCAATGACGACTAACCAAACATCGAAAAATACCAGTAGTTAATGAAAGAAATTAGAGGGAAAGGGTAGATAAGGTTGAAACTTAGAATAGAAGAAAAAGAACACAACATCAGAGTAACACAAACCTCACAGCAGAATGAATAACATATAATATATATAACATAACGTTGAAATATAAATCGGTACTTGAATATACATCATTATCAAAGTACAACACTTACAACACAACGGAAATTAACAAAAGCTATATGATCCTGAAGCCTCCTGCTCCAGCTCTTCAAGTATCTGTAAGTCTAGACTACTTGACAGCCCATACAAAATTGGAAACCCAAGAGTTTAGGGAAAGCAAAACAAAATAAACTCCGGGTCAGTCATGAGACTGGTATGAGTAAAACAGTTTAAAAACAGTTCAAACAAGTAACCGATATCACATAAGACCACGCCGCATAACGGAACGGGTTTTTCCCTTATGAGAATCCAAAATATCTTTATATCAAAAACCTTTTGTTATTATAATAATGTCTATCAACCACAATATAATAATCATCTAGATGAAACTCTTCCATCCCACGTTCTACATATATAGTATACAATCAAAATCGCAAGCACGTGTTGGGTAGTGGATTTCCAACTATGACAAGGTATGGAACCACCTTTCGCTAGTGTACCTCTAGAGAGGAATACACTGGGTTCAACAAGAACATCTTGCAACCCGGCCACACATGACCGACCACTCATTTCGCTTGAGTGTATCGAATGTATATCACCAACGGTTGGGATCAGCAACCGTTTCCCGAATGGGATAGTATCGACAATAGATTTTTAGAAGTAAATGAAACTCTAGATCATGTTATTATACACCCTAATAGGTGCGACCTACGTAGCCATGTTTCCTGCCCGATTTCTGTCATTTACCGGATGTTAGGCTAAAAGCTATGCTTATCTTTTACATGCCACTTTTTCATTCACTTAGAATGTCACATTGTCATACCCTTTAAATCACAAATTGATTTATCCAAAAATAACATGGGTATACAGCTAAGGGAAATGAATTCCTCCGCCACCAAACGTGAGTACGTTTGAAGTGATCAACTTACGCAATCTATCAGATATACTCTGTCAGACCTTCATCCATATAAGTTGTCCTGGGACTGGACAAACCGAAGGCACTATTCAGTACATCCATCTTAGGCAATTGTTATCTAAGATTTATAAAACAGCCCTTGCATTTTACTCCGTCTTCAATTATCTATGGCATATATGACTCGCAACTCTTATGCCAATATGGAGTGGTTCTTTTGATAAAAATCCAACCGGTCTCTACATAGTAACAACGTTAAAATGGTCAAAACTTTGATAGTCTGTGATTTAACTATCAAATAAAAACACATGTACAAACAACGATATTATTTCCAGATGGAAATTATATCGATCAATCGTCATTCAACTTTTATCTCTTAGTTCATTAATTTACTTATCTCCTGTTTCCATACATTAAATTCTTATTTCTATTATCAGAAAACAATTCTGATTCTTATTTGGAAAACATTTCCAAAACTCATTTTTTGGATTTAAACTGATGTTTAAATAAAACATTGCGACGCCCACTCAAACCATTACCTACAGTGACTAAATTCACTATCAAACCATACAATTCCTTAGTTAAGAAGGAAGTCAATCAAGTTGGGATATAATTACCTCTCAGACCTTAGCTGAACAATGTTTTAACTTTGAAATATTCAAAGTTTATCTTTTAAATCTTTAACAACTTCTTTACGAAACTCACGGATTTTATTCACGAATCCCTTTCCATTATAAAACATTGGTTATAATGATAACATTAAAATCCCTAATTTCGACATTTCTAACTTCAAATATAACTCTTGTTCCTTAATTTGAATAATTAACCTACTCTAATTTATTTTGTATATAAATAAATCTTGATTTAAAAACTGGAAAGTAAATAATACTTTCCCGAATATTAAATAATCGAATTCGACGATTAACTCTCTTCGAATAACTAATATTCGATTAACTCACTTCGAACAACTAATATTCGATTACTCTTTCTTTCGAATAAACGATATTCGATAATCTCTCTTTTCGAATACTATATTCGATTACTCCTTTCGATTAAACTAATCGATAACTCATTTCGAATAACTAATTTCGTTTAACTCCTTTCGATTAAACTAATCGATAACTCCATTCGAATAACTAAATTCGATTAACTCCTTTCGATTAAACTAATCGATAACTCCTTTCGAATAACTAAATTCGATTAACTCCTTTCTATTAAACTAATCGATAACTCCTTTCGAATAACTAAATTCGATTAACTCCTTTTAACTCGATTCGAATAACTAATATTCGACTAACTCTAATCGATTTATCCTAGTTTGATTAACTCTATTTATTTACTCTATTGGTTAACTATAACTCTAACTGGTTAACTTTAACTGATCAACTCTAACTTGTCAACCCTAATTGATTAACTCTAGCTGGTTAACTCTGACAGGTTAACTCTAACTGGTTAACTATAGTTGATTAACTATAGTTTGTTAACTTTAACTGGTTAACTCTGACTAGTTAACTCTAACTCTAAATGAGTAATTCTAACTCTAATCGATTTATTCTAACTCTAATCGATTAATTCTAACTGATTGACTCCTCTAACTTATTTTGATTAACACATTTTGATTAACTTCTTTGAATAACCAATATTCGATTAACTCCTTCGAATAAATTATATTCGATTAACTCTCTTCTTCGAATAACTTAATTCGATTAATTCCTTTCGAATAACTTAATTCGATTAACTCCTTTGAATAAATTATATTCGATTAACTCCTTTGATTTATCCATTTTCTATTTGTTTACTTAACAAATAACCATTTCCATTTCAATTCTATTTATTTACCAAATAAATATTTCTTTTATCTTTTCTATTTATTTAACAAATAAATATTTCTTTTATCTTTTCTATTTATTTAACAAATAAATATTTCTTTTATCTTTTCTATTTATTTAACAAACAAATATTTCTTTTATCTTTGTTCTGCAAATATTTTCCTTTATATTTGATTTCACAAATACTTACCTTTATATTTGATTTCACAAATAAATTCCTTTATATTTGATTTCACAAATAAATTCCTTTATATTTATTTTCACAAATAAATTCCTTTATATTTGATTTGATTTATTTATTACTTCCTTTTAAAAAACCCTTTTCCTTTTATATATAAAATCCACTGATTTAATATAAATAATTTATTTTCAAAATATACTTTGTAAATCTCCTTTTACATCCCAATATTTCTTATGGTATTTAACGTACCATATAACAATGATATGTATCATTCAAACATATAAAATCATCAACAAATTTCATATCACGTCATATAACACAATATATGAACAAAACAGTATTATAAATATTGAGGAGTCCAGTTGGACCCCTCCAACCTGTTTCCCTGCATCACAGATGTTAAACAATGCAAATAACACGAATATAAAATATTCTGATAAACAGAATAAATATTCGATTAACGATTTATATATAAAAATATATATTTTTTTCAACCAATACATACACAATTCAACCAAACAGTCAGCACACAGAAATCAGTCATCATTTATCAGTTCTGAATATACGTTATAAAATTAGAACTGTTCAGAGTTGGTGAGTTTTACTCACATTGGCAGTTCATCATTAAAGAACGATAAACTATTTGTTTGATTTGAAATCAAATAGTTTATTTAGCCATAAATTCAGATAAGCTCCGCTCCAACTCAGTTTCATTGCGAAGTCCTCGTCCATACGATCCTAACGGATCTAACCTTTCGTGATTCTGATTTCATATGAATAAGATATAAAATTTACAAGTTATATACATTGTTTTAAATTAAAATAAACTTAAATATATTTATTGGCCTTACCCACTGTCCCCTTGGCCCAACCGTTTATGCCCACTCCCATTTAAGTTCTTCTTCCCCGAATAAAAATCACGCGCCAGTACAAAACCCGTCCACCATTTCTATGACTTCCAACTCCACCGCACCTTCCGTTACTCCACTATTTCAAAAACTAATACAAACAATACAACCCCCTTGATAATCTCCATCAACTCATACCATTAGCATCCCTTTCGACTCCACCATGCCAGTTCCGTCCTCAGTCCACAGTCGTGAGCTCCAGTACAACATCGACAACAATATTCGCCGATCACCACCAGATTTTGCATGCACCCTCTACTCGATGTCCTAAATCCATATATGAACTCGTATTCGAACATAAATGCCTAAATGGCTCGCGTCGATCAACCCTAGCTACTGCCTCAAAACAGCAGCGAATTTTGTCGAGTTCAAACTCCACAAAAACCATATGATTGCGAAGCCCTTACCCATTTGAAGCGAACAAAACTAGTTTAAGGATTTATGGAAGTTTAGAGGAATTGGTTTAGATTTTAGAAAGAGGATTTTTTTTTTCTGTTGAAGAAATTTTGAGCAACGACGGAACTTTTGTCGACCGTTAAGAGGAAGTTTAGGTTTAGAAAGAGTGACGGTTATTTATAGGAGATCTAAATAATTTTTTTATTGATTATTATATTAAATTTTACTTCTACGCTATTTGTATATGTCCTTAAAAATTCCTGTGACCACATACGATATCCAAAAATCACGAAAATAGACATGCAGCTACCGTTCGACATTACGGTTCCAACGAAACTAGTTTCGTCGAATTCCGACTCTGTTTGCTCACACAGCATTTTTTTAACCATCGAAATACTGACTGTTTTTCACTTTAAAAATCCGTATGGCCACACAGTGACTCTAAAAATTTCGGAACTTGGAATCTAACAATAATTTGATGTTGCAGATCCAACAAAATTAGTTTCGTCGAATTTCGACTTCGTTTGCAAAAGTGGCTATTTTTAAAGCAATAAATAACCCATTCAAATATTTAAATATAATTAAATTAAATATAAATAAATTTATATAATCGTATATATTCACAGTGGAATATCATAAAGCTCTACTGGGATTTATAACTCGATATTTCAAATCCCGATTAAATCGATATTCGATTTAAAATGAAATTCCTTTTCAAAATATAAATAATTCCTTTATAAATTATAAAGGAATTCCACAGCGACTTTTCTAAAATTTTATTTGAACATAAATCAAAATCTACACGACGAAATCTCCATTTTTCTCTTCCACTAGAAATATATACTTCATCAGCTCCTAACGTTTCTTGTTTCACATAAATCCGATTTAAAACAGACCTTGTATATTCAGTTAAAGTTCGAATCGCCAATTTATGAACTGAAACTCCATTTTGAGCTCGCTTTTAATTATAATATAATTATACGTTCAAACTTCATTTAAATAATATATTCGTTATCGTAATTCAATTCTAAACTGAATTATATATTTTGAATTTCCCAATTCACACCATATCGCCATTTCAGCCAATTCTGATTATTTCAGAATTAAATATATTATTATATTATTTATATTAATTAAATATTCAAATTTATTTAATTAAACGAACATCCCTATTTATATAATTAAATAAGTTAATTATATATCGCAGATAATACAGGTCGTTTACATTATAGATTTGACCTGAATTCAAGGAAGAATGTTCAAAGAGATGTGAGACGTTGGTTGATCGATGAAAAGCAATGAATGTGAAGATAACTCAAAGGTTGTGAGTTGATGGATAATGGTTCCTCGAGAAGATTGCTTGAGCTAAGAATATCCGTCATGAAGGGCAACTAGAGATGTTGAAGGTTGAGAGAGTATCGTTGTCGTAGGTTCTAGCGGGAGAAAAGCAAGGGTATAATAGAGACGTCTAAAACACCAGAAGGTTGCTGGTCGAGTACCCTGGGTATCATTGAAAGGCCTATAGGTACACATCGTTGAAAGGCGTATGGAGTTTTGCTAGAACCGGGGTTACCATTATCCCTTGACACATGGCAAGGCTGGTCGTCATACGAATAATGATTGTTTCGAAGTAGGATTAAGCGGCGATAGCCAGAGTCATGGATAATTGTTTGCTTTTCTTGTACCTTCCTACGTAGATTGTTGGACGTCGAAGTAGACATTTTTGGGTGCTTGTCTGATATTGGTTTAGGCTTTTGGGGCTTGTACTTCGGAAATGTCGATCTCGGCTAGGACGGTTTATGTTAAATATAACTGGTTTTTCTGATTGCCATGGATTTATGGTTGAAATGCTTGTTTGTAAAGGCTATCAATGTCCGATGTAGGGATGATGGGGTTGAGTTCTTCTATGGTGTTTTGGTAGATTAATTTGTTTATCTACTATTCTCGTATACTTCATTGATGCTATTAGATAGATGTTTTATCGCTCATTAAGACTATTGTCTGACCCAAGATTTTATGTTTCCTCTTATTACTTTGGTTGTTCATCTAAGGTGTTGTGGATGGGCAGACCAAGTAACAGGCTGTAGATGGTAGATCTTAGTGGATGGAGCTGCTGATCGAAGACGAGCTGAAAGCTTGCGTATTTTGTTTACTATTATACACATTTGGTGTTTCCGCTATTGTTCTTTTTGACGCATTCTCTGTGGGTTATGTAGTGAGGCTTTATGTACAGATTTCTAAAGTGTATTCCAAAGTTGTATGGATATTTTCAAGATGATATGAAAGATTGGATTTCTGTCATTTGATGCTTCACTATTTCTACCTATTTTATATGTTCTATTATAGTTTATCCTTATGTTGTGAGTTCTACAACAGGTTCTACGTAAGTTACCTACCTTGATGATTGTCCATGGCTGCTTGGCACACCTTTCAATGTATTCTTCCTTTTGTTAATGTGGAGTTTTTGGGCGGTCATAACAGTAGATCTGGAAATCAGTTCTATTAAACACTAATTAGATGTAGTTACAATCCAGATCTTTAGTTCAGTGTTGAATAATAAAGTATGTGAATTTTGATAAAAAGATGAAATTGGTAAAATATGTTATTGTAATATTAGAAGAAATATGCCTGTTTGTATTCAATATAGTTGAGTTTTGGCTTAATTGTTGTAAATATGCTGCTTTCCACTTTTTGAACAAAAAGATGTCATTTTGAATTCACAAGAGATATGAAAAAACGATTTAAAAAGGAAAAGTTGTGCAAACATATGTATAAATATAAAAATAAATATTTGTGCATAGTTGAAATCAACTATTCCAAAAATATACATATGCATATGTATTTCTTGTGAAATTAAAATATGTCTATTTTATTAATGAGGCATACTTTATGATAATCACGACTAACAGTCTTTTTGCAAGATTTAAACCTTTTGGAAATATTGAATGCAAAAAGGAATGTTTGGTTATTGACATAACCAAATCATTAAATTAAAAAAAAAAAAAACTACGTTGACCGCACAAAAACATAAAATATATATTTATACAAACAATGTGCGTCCAAATCTACGTAAAACAATAAAATATACATTGTTGAATGTCTGAATATTTGAACGTTATTCATTTATGGAATCATATATGTAAATTATATTCCATATTAAATGAATATATTTGTGGTGACTATTGTAGCAAATAATATAATTAATTGCTATGAATAGGACCGTAATTCAATAAATGAAAATTGTAACCGACAATTTCATAGAGAAAAATGAATGTAATAGGGTAATGGTTACAATTCCTAAATTAATTAGGATTAATGTTGTACACCTAAATTAGGAAATTAGAATTATAACTGCATTTTAACATGAGGTGAAGCTTAACTTGTGGTAGAAGCCTGCCCGGAACCAACCGGCAAATCCAGCATCCACAGGTGGTCTACTTAATATGAGGGGACAATGCGTAAATATAAATGTACTAAGGCACGAGGTTAAGTTCAACTTGTGGTTTAAGTCTTCCCATAACGGATTGACAAATCCAACATCCACAAGTAGTCAACTTAATGTGAGAGGCCTGGTGCATGAATATATATATACACACACACACACATATATATTTTTAACAGTCAACAAATAAATAAATAAATAAGCAATGTCAAATGGGGCACAAAAAATAGATATTTCGGGACTGATAAAATAGGAATGTTCCATTGTAATTAATGGTTTCCTTGGGAAAATATGACAGTTATAGATATAAAGGGCAATTAACGTATGAATGAGAACAAATGAAGTAAAGATGGGATTAATAGGTATTAATTGTCATTTTATATACTAAGTCCTATTAAGGAGGTAATCAAATAAATATTCTAGAATAGAGAGAATATAACCTTCTTTATTTATATTAATGAATATAGAACTTGTAATTAAATTAGAGTTGGACATAATAGGTTAATGATATGAAAATATTGTTAACCATAAGAACCCATGACAATAATAAATCATGTACGTATAGTATTCTTGTGAAGAGAAACCAAACGGGAAGTACCTAATAATGTAGCCCACTTTATCTCAATTGGTAAAGGTATTAAAGGCTAATAGAGTACGAAGTTAATAACCATCGCGTACAGTCCGCTTCTTAGGTCTTAAGCGACTAGGGTTAAGGAGTCCACCAGGGAATAGGTCTTTTAGCATTGGGGTCTTAAATGATATGTGTGTGTATTTACTATCCAAGCCTGGAAACTAAAACATCAGATAAGGCTACCTATCCTACGGGATGTAATAAGCGACTAAGAGGGTTATCTAATAAGGCTAGCAAGAATTTATGGCCAACGTTAAAATACCATCTCTCACCTTATACGGGCAAGGGTATATGCGTGAATGGCAGAATCCTGAACTAGTAGAGCACGTAGTTAGTGCCTCCTAGTTTATGTTAATGTTAGAAAAACTTTCGAGGAATGAAAGAGTAAATGAAAGTGTGTGTGTGTATGTATATATAGAACTCCGTAACTAGGGGTCTAACCTCGATTAAATAATCGGCCATGTTCTGGTATAAAGGCTTCAAAATACATGCGTAAACTTTCTATCTGGGTAACATACTTTGGAAGTACTACCTTGGGAAGAGTAGCATAGTCATGCGTAAACATTTACAAGGTTACGTTAGATTTGCTAACCTTGGTGGGCATACATCTTGGATGGAACCAAACGGGGTACTTCTGTGTGTTATAATCTGTATTGTACTTTTCTTAGTCACCAGAACTTGTTGTTCTGACCCCCTCCTTACTACAACCTCCTCAATTTCTTAGAGAAGGCCAATTTCTCACACGTGTTTAGGTTTGGCTTTTGGCTCTTGTTCTCTCTCATGCTCGATATTGGCAAAGTGACTCACTTTGACAAGGGTAGTTACTTGAGTTAATACTAGTTTATCCAATTTTGTTTCCGTTGTGAGTTATCTTATTATACTCTGATTATGCTCATGCTCATTTTGTGTTAGGTACCAGATTAACAAGCTTCATGCTTGGATATGTTTGAGTTTCGACTTTTGTCAAAATTTGGATGCGGAAAAGTGTGGGTATTACATTCGAAGCCTGCCATAGTATCTACGAAACTTAGCTTCATCGGTTGATCTGGAACTTCTTGTCGGAGAAGTCTTGTATACCTGCATCCTCACATAAGAGGTCTTGTATTTTGGTCCAATGTTCGCTTACTATCAGGTATAATTAATACAAGCATCGAAGAATTTCGTCTACTACCAGCTGATTAATTTAATCGTCGGTAGGCTTGATTTGGTGCCCCTTTGGGAGGTCTTGGGTTAAAGCCTAATCTCATCTAGAATCTAGCTTGGCTAATTCAGGTAGTGAAGATTTTCATCTCCATTTAAACTGATTAACCGAAGCGTCAGAGACTCAGAGAGCGTGCTCCCGTAGAGGCCTTGGGTTAAAGTCCAACATTGTCTACAATCCAGCTTGGCTAATTCAGGCAGTGTAGATTTTCATCCCCAATTAAATTGATTAACCAAAGCATCAAAGACTCAGAGAGGATGCCCCCGTAGAGGTCTTGGGTTGAATCCCAACTTTGTCTATAATCCAGCTTCGCTAATTGAAGCAGTGAAGATTTACAACCCTAGTTAAACTGATTAACCGAAGCGTCGGAGACTCAAAGAGGGTGCTCCCGTAGAGGTCTTGGGTGAAAGCCTAACTTGTCTACAATCCAACATGGCTAATTTTGGCAGTGAAGATTTTCATCTCCAATTAATCCGATTAACCGAAGCAATATAGACTCAGAGAGGGTGCCCCCATAGAGGTCTTGGGTTAAAGCCCAACTTTGTTTACAATCCAGCTTGACTAATTCAGGAAGTGAAGATTTTCATGTCCAATTAAACAGATTAACCAATTCGTTGGAGACTCCGACAGGGTGACCCAGTAGAGGTCTTGGTGTTTACGTAGTTCCACAAGGCAAACGTCGGTTTTTCCATCGGACACTTGACTTAGCAATAAGTTTGCGGCCTAAGAAACCAGCGTATTAGCCCCAGTCCTTGTGAGGTGCCCATTTGGTGAAACTTTGCAGCTCATGACACTCCGTCTATTTGTCAAGCTTCTCACTATCGGGCTCCGAGGGATCATAACTCCTATCGATACCCTTTTTTTATTTTTTAAACCTTTAAGGTGGTGCTTTATGTCCTTGCATAAATGCAGATGGACGTTGATGGCACTCAACACTTGAGTTATTTATTGACGGGATGCCTTTTAAGTATCACAGGATTTTCAAGAAGTATTTTTTCAATGACTTGCAATGTTGAATCAATTTTCAGCAACTCCTGAACTACTTAAAAATTGGCTAAAAATATTGTCGAAAGAAACAGGAATGTTCTTTATTCATGATGATATTCAATTACAAGACTTGGAAAAATATTTACATCCACCATCTTTTACAAGGAATTGAACAAAGAAACTATGAAAAATAGTGATGCAAATGGTTGGTGTTCCAAGCTCATGGAATAGGGATTTCATCAACCGTTGAGAGATTTAAGGTGCCATCCACAAGCTTTTGACTGATCACATATGGTCCTTCACAACTTTGCTCGGAATATGCCTATAGCAGTTATCATTCTTTTCAGTACCAGGTCACCAACCTCGAAAGTTCTCTGGTGAACTTTGCTATTGAAGTGCCTAGATACTCTCCTCTGACGTGTTGCAATTCGGAGCTCTACTTCATTTTTCTCTCTTCAAGTTAAGCGGGTGCTTCCAGATGCAATTGATCATTCTGTGCTTGGTTGAAATGAATTCTACGGTGAGTAGGAACTTCTAGCTCTACCGAAATCATCGCTTCTAAACCAAATGTTAGGGAGAAAGGAGTGTGCCCGACAGTAGATTTATGAGTTGTTCAATAGGCCCATAGTGCAAGAGGGAGATCTTCGACGCAACCACCCTTGGCTTTCACAAAACTCTTCTTGATGGTTGACTTTATGAATTTTTGATGGCTTCCATGTGCCCATTTGCCTACGGATGGGCTATAGCTGCAAAACTTTTCTGGATTTTATATTTGGCACAGAAACCCTTGAATATTTTGCTCTCAAACTGAGTTCCATTATCTGTGATTATATTCTACAGAATACCAAACCTACAAATTATATTCTTTAAGACAAAGTTGATGACTTTCTTTGATATAATGGTAGCTAGTGGCTCTGCTTCAACCCACTTTGTGAAGTAATCGACAACAACAATTGCGTATTTCATGCTTAATTTAGCGACAGGCATTGATCCAATTAAATCAATGACACAGACAACAAACGACCATGGACTGACCATTTGAGTCAATTCTGTGGATGGTGCTCTGGGTATTTTAGCAAATCTCTAACATCTGTCGCACTTTCTGGCATATGCTGTAGAGTCTCGGTTCAAGTAGGGCCAAAAATAGTCGTATCGCAGAATTTTCTTCGCAAATATTTGTCCACCTGAATGCACTCCACAATCTCCGCTATGGAATTCCACTAGGATGGCCTTAGATTCCTCTTTTGTTACACATCTGAGCAGAGGCATAGAGAAACCCCTCATGTATAACCAGCCATCCTTCATAAGAAATAGAGGCGCCTTCCGCAATAGCTTCCTTTGCTGCTTCTTATCTATGGGGATCATCCCATTGAGAATATAGTCATCGATTGGGGTCATACATGAGTATGGTTCTTCAGTAGCTTCCATGACCCAATAAACATTTGCTTCTTGAATACTTGGACTGAAGAGAACTTCGATGGGCACTAACCCCTATAATTGAGCATCTCCTAAGATAGCATATTTAGCAAGTGAACCACCTTCATGTTCTCTTCCCTCCGAATATGTGTGATGGTGCAATAGTCCAAGTTGTTGAGCAGTTTCGAAGCTTTACATAGGTAAGCTGGCAAGTTCCCCTTTGACTTGAAACTCTTTTTTTACTTGACATACCACCAACTATTAATCATTGAATATCTGCAAAGCTTTCAAGCTTAGCGCTTTCGCTATTCTCAATCCGACCATCAAAGCTTCATATTCAACATCGTTGTTTGTTGATGGAAATTCAAGCCTCAATGCATAGCATATCGAGCGTTCTTCGAGAGTTTCTAGCACAACTTCTACACTAGAACAATACTCGTTCCTATCCCCCTTAACAAAAAACTTCCATTGAACCAACATTTGCACTGCTTCTTCGTCTTTATCACCCCTGTTAGTGAATTCAGCATTTAAATCCGCCAACGCTTGCCCATTGATTGCCCTCCGTGGATAATAAGCTATATCGTAATCGCTAAGTTTAATATTCCATTTTAATTTTCCCCCCGAGGTCTCTGGGCGGAACAAGACTTGCTTCAGCGGTTGATCAATGAGAACCTTGACAAAATGAGCCTAGAAATACAGTCTGAGTTTTTTGTGGCAATGAGTAGACAGTGTGCAAGCTTCTCCATCTTCGGATGATTTAACTCTGCCCCGATAAGCCTTTTGCTGATAATAGACTGGTCCTGCATCTTCGAGTCCTAATAAACAAGACCAGCGCTTAAAGCACAGGGTGAGACTGCCAAATATAAATATAGATCTTCTCCATTTCTAGGCTTGGACGACATTGGGTGTGCTCCATATGCTTGATTTAACTCCTCGAAGGCCGCTTGACATTCTGGAGTCCATTGGAAGTCTTTCTTCCCTTTTATTAATGCATCAAAGAGTGGAATACACCTGTCTGTTGTTTATCCACTAAAAATCATGCATTGCATTGACGGATCAGACTCATAAAATAGTGGGTCGGTCAGGCTCATTAAACAATGGGTTGGTAAGGCTCAAAAAATAATTGGTCGGTCAGGTTCATAAAACAATGGATTGACTAGAAGCTAAACCCATGGGTTGATCATACATCAAAAACCTATGGATTGGTCGACTTCATCAGCGATGGATCGGTCGGCTTCTTCACCTGAGGGTCAGTCGGCTTTGTCACCTATGGATCGGTCGGCTTCATCAGCAATGGATTGGTCAGTCAAGTGACAGCTGAATATAGGTGGATATAGCTAGATGGATCGGCTATGGCTAGTGGCATATTCATTAATAAACTTATGGCTGATCCATAGCCTGCACACCATATTTCAGCCTTTCCACTTTATTCTCTTCACTTCTATGAATACCCCATGGTCTCCACCATTAAAGGGACCGATTCCTTGCTCCATGAAGTGATGTCCAATTGTTTTCTCAACTATTCCAAGCCAATTCAACCTCCGTTAATCTTCTCCAAACTATGATTCTTTACCAAGTCCTCTGTGGAATCATTCAAAATCACTCAAGTGTTCAAGTGTTGAAGATATTCATCAATCACCATCACACTTAAAGAGATCAAAACATTCCCTTCGTAGATTCATGTGAATAAAAGAGAAGAAGAAAAGTTTAATTGTAGAATGAGAAAATGCGTAATGTTGAAAAGATCATATACCTCGTAATCTTCATGATGATAATGAATTTGCTTCCATAGTGGATGTAGGTCAAAATTGAGACCGAACCACTCTAAATCGCCTGCATTTTACTTTTCCCCGCATTTATTTGTTCTTAACTTTATGTTTGATAAAATTTAAAGTGTTGATAAGCATTTCAGGGTACTAGTGACGCTTTTTGCTTTAACCTTTTTGGAGCCCACCATATGGCTCGAACCCTTGACCACAAGGTTGAGAGCCTTGGTGGGGGATTGGTAAAGTGTTTGTGAATGCCTGCTTTCTAGGATAGGCTCTGAAGCCTAAAGAGTGGGTGCGTTGAAGAGTTTGATTCAAAGTTTAAGAAGTTGTTAGAAATAATGGTTGATTCAAAGAAAAATAGCAAGTGCAAGTCTGTTAGAGCTTCTCAAGCGCTAATAATGATGCGGGTACACCACAAACTCTAAATGTATGGTCGGCCATAACTCGAGAAAAATTGAATGTGGTCATAGCTGGTTTGAACAAGAGAATGGATTCCATAACCAAGATGATGATGGAGAAACCTGATGCGCTACTTAAGGGACAAGCCAATCCTACACTTCCTGCACTTCTAAAGGTTGTAGTTAATCTTGAAGAAAAGGAAGATTCCTTAGCCTCGGATCCTAATTGTTCTCTTTTTGATGTGGAAGCTAATGATTTGGCCGATGATAAAGAGGAAGACGACGTTGATGAATCCAAAGCTAGAGCTAGACAACATGTCGATAAGCATACTAATTGGAGCACTGCTAGTCCTACCAAAGGGGCACCTCCTAAGAGAGGTCTAGGGCACCGGGACTTAAACCATGATCGATCCGCTAAGAGGACGAGCGCATGCTCCGTGGAATGAATCAGTGATGAGAAGTATCTTTTAGACATGGTCAACCGAATAATGAAAGAGCGCATGGCTCGTGAAGATGACGAGAAGGAATGGGAATTTTCCAAAAGTAAGAACCCATTCACGGAAAGAATCCGGAAGGCGAAGTTCCCTAAGAAATTTACACCTCCAACAATAGTGGCTTATGGGGTGACTGAGGACCCGAACATCTTTTTGTTAAAGTATGATTGACATATGAACAGAGCCTGAGCTACCGATGAAATAAAGTGCTTGTACTTCCCGTGTATTTGGAGGGTGTAGCTTCATTATGTTTCACTAGACTACTGCCAAAGTCTGTGGACCAATTTGTTGTTTTGGCAAAGAAATTCAAAGAACAGTTCCAAATGTACTCTACGAAATTGAAGGATGTAACGTCGCTCAATGACATCGAGCATAGAACTGGTGAACCCGTCAGAGCCTTCTTAACCCGCTTCAATGCCGTTGTAGCTAAAGTAGGGAATCCAGAACAACTAATGGTATTAATGGCATTGCATCGGGCTGTTGATTAAAGACTGAATTCGGGAAGTGGTTGAAGATGAAGGAACTAAATACTCTCAAAAAGTTCTACAAGAAAGCTGATGAATTCATTCTGGTTGAAGATGAACAAGAAACATCCCGAGTGGACGAAGAAGGTAGTGCTTCTGGGGCAATGAAGAACAATGAAATTCAAAATAAGCAGAAGAATAATCAAGGCAGAAGAGAGGGAATGAAGGGAAGGAGAATAAGTCTTATAAGAAGACACGGCTTTTTAATCCTTCGGAATTAATTCCTTTCAATGAAACTCCAGAGAAAATCTAATTTGCCATGAAGGACTCGAGTATTTTTCCCCAAGTGAAACCACAAAGAATCTCGGAGAAAAATGCTAATTCTGGAAAGTTTTTTCGCTTTCAGAACCAACCAGGGTATAATACTAATGATTAATGGCACTTAGAGAGTCCGATTGAAGAGCTGATTAGGAAAAATACACTTCTGCAGTATGTGAGAAATCAACAGAATGCTCAACCTGGCTAGGGGCAGAATACATCTATAAGCCAGTCTGGCCCTAGGGAGTAAGCTCCATCCCCTGTCAACTCGAGACTAGTTATCAATATTGTCTAGGGAGGACCTCACCTGGCCGAGACAAGCTGGGGAGACATTTAAAGATACATTGGCGAATTAAATAATGCTTCAAAAGAAGAGAAAAGCTTTATCCTAAGTAACAAATTTCCAGTAAAAATGCCAATGACTTCGTGTGAAGATGTGGTGTTTAAAGACAATGATTCTAATGGAGTAATTATGCCAACTTCCAATCATATGGTTGTCACAATTGGCATTGTTCAGGAAATAGTAAAGAGAGTGTTATTTGATTGTGGTGCTTCTTTCAATGTGCTTTTCACAAATACATTCAATAGAATGAAGCTCTCCATGAAAGATGTGCGGGCATGCCAAAACAAAATTTACGGGTTGACTGGTGAACCAAAGCAGCCAATTGGCAGGATTCACTTAATTATGGAGCTTGGAGATGGAGAGCAGAAAGTTGCAATGATGCACACCTTCATCTTAGTAGATGAGCTCTCGGCCTATAATGCATTCTTGGAAAGGCCGACATTGGCATGTTTTAAGATGGCATTGGTTCGTGGTGTATGACCATGAAATTTACAACGGAGAAAGGAGTAAGTGTAATCAAAGATGATTAGTTGACGGCCAGAGAGTGCTACATGACGGAATTGTGTGATGCTAAGAAGATAGACTTGGAAAAGAATGTGGGGGTTCACTTCCGCATTCATGATACCGCCTTATAGCAATTATGGTGGGGCCCCTGTACTGGTGAACATAGCCGAGCGCAGAAAGAGATGGATCCATGAAAAGCCAGAAAAGGGGCGGGCAGAGTGGCGCTAGCTGAGATTACAATTCCAGTTGTTGTTCATCCTAAAGATACAAATCGTGTGTTGAACATAGGATCTCAGTTGGGCCCGAAATTGCAAAGTGAGCTGATTGTTTTCTTGAAGGCAAATTTGGATATGTTTGTGTGGAGTCACTGAGATATGTGCAGAATATCTCTGTAAATTCCTGTACACAAGCTCAATATTGACCCACGTGTTCCATCCGTAAAGCAAAAAAGGAGAATCCAAGGTCCGAAAAGATCGAGAGCTCTGAAGGAGGAAGTTGGCAGATTAATAGAGAATGGTTTCATCAAAGAATCTACTTATCCAGATTGGGTATCCAATCCCGTATTTGTGAAGAAGTCGAACGACAAGTGGCGAGTTTATATAGACTACTTAGATCTCAACAAAGCCAGTCCTAAAGATAGCTTTCTAGTACCCAGGATAAATTAATTTGTGGATTCTATAGCTGGGCATGAGTTGCTTTCATTTATGGATGCTTATTGAGGCTATAATCAGATTATGATGTATGCTCCAGATCAGCAAAATACAAGCTTCATTACGGATCTAAGCTTGTATTGCTATAAGGTAATGTCGTTCGGCTTGAAGAACGCAGTAGCGACTTATCAGTGACTTGTTAATGTTATGTTCAAAGCTCAAATCAACAAGACAATGGAAGTGTATGTTGACGATATGCTGGTTAAGATAAAAGGGGCCACCGATCGCTTAGAGAATTTGGCTGAGATGTTTGATATTCTGTGCAAGTATGGTATGAGGTTGAATCCATTGAAGTGTCCATTTAGGGTCGCATCAGGGAAATTTTTGGGATTTATGGTCAATGCCAGGGGCATTGATGCCAACCCTGCTCAAATTTCAGCCCTAAGGGAGATGCATGCTCTTAGAGCCAAGAGAGAGCTCCAATGCTTGAATGGAAAGATTGCTGCTCTGAATTGCTTCATATCAAGAGAAACTGACATTTGTATTCCTTCCTTCGATGCCCTAAGAATGGGGAAGAAGGATTTTTGGTGGACTCTTGAGTGTCAGAAGGCATTTGAGGATATTATCCAGCACATGGCAACACCCCCGATATTATCCAAGCCTAATGATGGGGAAGACCTATTCTTATATCTTGCGTTATCTGCTCACGCGCTAAGTAATGCTTTGGTATGGGAGGAATCGAAGTTTCAGAGGCCTTCGTACTATATCAGTAAAAGATTGAGTATGACAGAGTTAAACTACCCAAAGTTGGAAAAGCTAGCTTACTGTCTACTTATAGCCTCGAAACTCAGGCCATACTTTCAAGAACCTCCGATTAAATTCCTTGTCGATCAACCATTAAAGCAAGTTCTATTCCGTCCAGAGATCTCAGGGAGATTGTTGAAATGGAATATTGAGCTCAGTCAACATGACATCACCTGTCATCCTCGGAGAGCGATCAATGGACAAGCACTTGCAGATTTTATTGTAGAATTTACTAACTGTGGAGAAGAGATGTAAGAACCTGTCAAGGTATTAATTTAATGGAAACTTTTTGTTGATTGGTCATCAAACGATTATTGCTATGGAGCAGGAGTAATTCTGGAAACTCCTAAGGGAAGATCTATTTTCTATGCGCTAAGGTTGGAATTCCCGTTGATAAACAATGAAGCTGAATATGAAGCACCCATTGCTAGATTGAGGCTAGAATAAGAATTACAGTTGAAGACTCTGCAAATATTCAGTGATTCACAATTGGTGGTGTGTCAAGTTCGAAAAAAGTTTCAGGCCAAAGGAAGAAACCTGCCGGCTAACCTATCCAAGGCTTGGGAACTACTTGAGAGCTTTGACTTCTACACCGTGTCACATTTTCTTGGAGAAGAGAACGTGAAGGCGAATTCACCGGCAAAGTATGCTAGTACGGGAGATGTGCGGTTGTTAGGGTTGGTTCCAGTTGATGTCCTTTCCAATCATAGTGCGGAATAGACTAACGTAGATTGGATCATGGAAATGGCAAAATAACCAGACTCGAGGATGACTCCAATCAGAGAATATCTCCTTAATGGTGTGCTCCCAATAGACTCTAAGAAGCAAAGAAAGATATTGCAAAAGGCCCTCATGTGTTTCATTCAGGATGGCCGATTGTACAGGTGAGGGTTCTCTATGCCTATGCTCTGATGTGTCGCAAAGGAGGAATCAAAGGCAATCTTGATGGAATTGCATGAAGGTGAATGTAGAGGTCACATTGGCAGTCAAACACTAACCAAGTTAATTACGATATATGTTTACTTCTAGCTAGATGTGAATAGGGACTCCGCAGAGTACACCAGAAAATGCAATAGATGTCAGGGATTGGCAAAGATTCGAATAGCTCAATCCACAACAATAACTCAGATGGTCATCCCGTGGCCATTTGTTGTTTGAGGCGTCGATCTGATTGAGGCATTACCTATAGGAAAATCCAGCTTCAGATATGACATTGTAGCCGTTGATTACTCTACCAATTGGGCTGAAGAAGAGCCATTGGCCATAACTTCAAAGAAGATTATCAACTTTGTCTTCAAAAACATCATTTGTAGGTTTGGGGTTCCGTAGAAGATAATCACGGAAAATGGAACCTAATTTGAAAGCGAAGAATTCCAGAGCTTTTATGCTAAGCATAAGATCCAAAAAAGCTTCCAGCATTGGCTCATCCTCATGCAAACGGGCGGGTGAAAGCAGTGAACAAAATCTTAATGTCAACCATCAAGAAGTGTCTGGATATATCCAAAGGTGGTTGGGTAGATGAGCTTCCGCTTGCACTATGGGCATACCGAACAACTCATAAAACTGCGATTAGGCACACCCCTTTTTTCTAGCTTTTGGTTCTAAAGCAATGATTCTTGTAGAGATGGAGTACCCACTCATAGCATGAGTCACTTCAATTAAGAGGAAAATGAGAAGTTGCAGCTTGAGGCCCTCGATCGGCTAGAAGAAAAGAGAGATGAGGCAAAGCTCAGTGTTCCTACTTACCAAAGAAGGGTAGCCAGATATTTCAACTCTAAAGTCAAACAGAGTACCTTTGAGATCAGAGACATTGTGCTGAAAAAAGTGATGACTGGAACTGGAGTCTTTAGGCCAAATTGGGAAGTACCCTATGTTATAAGCCAGAAGCTCCGAGATGGCACCTTCAAGTTATTCACAAAAGATGGAATCCAGATTCCTAGAGCTTGTAATATTGAGCATCTCCGTCGCTACTTTATATGATACTCTGTTCAAACTTGTTGAATAAAGTTGTAGATATTTGCAATCATTGTAGTTGAACTCTATACATACGAAAGAAAAGTCCTGAATGAAAAAGTTTATTCGCTTGCCCAAATCATATATTTGCAAACACTTGCTTAATAATACAAAGCTTACTAAAATTGTGTTTCTTACTACAGGCAATATGAGAACACTAGCCCATTCACAATCCAACAAAACCTGGAAGCTTTCTAATCATATCTCGATAGGGACAGCTCAAGCGCTATTTGCCGAAAGCATCATATGAAGTAAATTTGATGATTTAGTGCACTGCCTTGCAAATCAAAAAAGAAAGAGCTATCCTGAGTCAACTGGTGAAAAGCGGAGCAAATGGGCACAAAGTCAAAAAGCTGCACATTTCATAAGAGTTGTACATCCTAAAGTGGGAAGTTAGAGACACCAAATCTCCAGTTGTGGTCCCTTACAAAGATAAGCGTGTGGTAGAAAGATTGGGTGTCAGACCCATGAAACGATGCAAAAGTTGAAGCGACCCAAACAAGCTAATAACTAGAAGGTAGCAAGTTCCATCGTAGGGGCACATCACCAAGTGCAAGGTCTAGGACATCGGTTCTTTGAGCGTGATAGCTTGCCAAGTCAAAGCTTCTTGTGAAGAAGTGCCGTCCACCCCATGTAATGATGCAACACAACAAGAAAACCTCATCTGAAGGAGGCGTCAAATTTAGCTTCGCCAATGCCAAATCCATTTGGTAGGAAGTGTAGCGAACAGTGGATACCCTCATGGACGGGGGTGTTCAGGGAAGTTCCTTCGAGGCCTGGTGCAAAAGGTCTGAGGAAAGCTCACTCTGAACCCCAACTGGAAGGATCATCACAAACAGAAATCCTAGTTGGTAGGAGGATCAAAGCTAATTCCTTCGAGGCCTAGCTTAACAAGTCGGAGAAAAGCTAAGTTTAGGCTCGTTGAACGGGGGTGCCCGGTTTAGTTTCGAAGATGATGGGTTTAACCAGCGGGAGGAGAAACAAGCAGCATATTAAAAACTGGAAGGAACAGTAAACCTAAGCTAGAAAGACTAGCACAAACAGAAATCCTAGCCGGTAGGCTGATCTAAGCAAGTTCCTTCCAGGCTTGGCTTAACATGTCGGAGGAAAGCAAAGTTTGGGCTCGTTGAACGAGGTTGTCCAGTTAGTTTCGATGATGTTGGATTTATCCAGCGGGAGGAGAAACAAACAGCGCATTAAATACTGGAAGGATCGGTAAACCGAAGCAGGAAGGGCAAGCACAAACAGAAATCCAAGCTAGTAGGCGGATCCAAGCTAGTTCCTTAGCGGCCTAGCTTAGCAAATCGGAGGAAAGCTAAGTTTCGGCTCGTAGAACGAGGGAGTCCGGTTTAGTTTCGATTATGTTGGATTTACCCAACGGGAGGAAAAATAAACAGTGGACTTAATACTGGAAGGACCAGTAACCCAAGTTGGAAGGACCAACACAAACAGAAATCCTAGCCAGTAGGCGGATACAAGCTAGTTCCTTTGAGCCTAGCTTAACAGGTCGGAGGAATGCTAAGTTTGGGATCCTTGAACGGGGTTGTCCGGTTTAATTTCGACGATGTAGAATTTACCCAACTGGAGGAGAAACAAACAGCGAAATAAATACTAGGAGGAGCAGTAAACCCAAGCTAGAAGGACCAACACAAACAGAAATCCCAACCCCAAAGGGTGTATCCAATGTAGTCTCTTCATGCCTTGATTATCAGATCAGACAAGGAGAGCATTGGATTGAACTAAAAACTCAAGACCTCTCCAGGGGCGTTTGTTAAATCTGATCAACAAAGGGCCTGGACTGCCGGGTTTGAGAGTCAAATGATTGAATGCATTTCAAACATAAGACCTCCCAAGCGGGGGAAAACAAATCCAAAGAACACAAGTTTCTGTTTGTGGTGACATAAGTCCCTCCCTACAACTCTAAACAGGGGAAGGAACCAAAAAATCTTCTACAGCTACAGGTACAACACCAATCGACAAAGTCGAACCTCTTAAAAGAAACAAAGGCAAGGTCAAAGTCTTCAATACAGTGGTAAGCACAAAAGGCTGCTACTCACTGAGTATAAGTCTTCATTGTTTTGGCTAAATTTCAAGAAGTTCGGCAAAGTTGATCATGTAGACTCTAAGCAGCTCGTGATGGTCTATGGTATGAGGGAAACTAGTTACACCGGAAGAACCAGTATTCACAAAACATGCCACAAACTCATCACGATGCTTAGCACTACAATAATTAAAAACTTGTAATACTGAAGACTTATAGTTTATAATGAAGCAAATGTATAAGTTAGTACAACAAAGCTACTGTAACAATTACCAGCCAAAGTATATAAATGCAATTGAACGGCTCTACCACAACAACATCACAAGTCACAGATACAAGAGTCTCAAGCACGAATGTGCATAAAGTAACAGGCGAGGATGGGCACCTGCATATACAATAGGTCTAAATGAAATATATGAAAGCAAGCTAAAGGAACGTAAACAGTCATGGGTACCACTTCTTCCTTCCATTTTTGGAGCCACTGGACATCTAAGAAGATTTGCTGGTTTTGGTAGAGGGAGGAGGTGTATCAACCGACTGATTTCCATTTTTAGCACCGGAGGGACTATCAGGCGAGAATAAAACTACAACTCCTTGCTTCCTTAAAACACGCTTTCCCTTGTGCTTTGAAGAAGATGAAATCGTAGTTTTCTTCTTTCATGTATCCTCGACTGGGCTTTCAACTATATCATCAAGTGCAACAATCTTTTTAGCTTGCGACCCTGGTTGTAATGGTGCGTCAACTGGAGCAGAAATAACAGTCGGAGTAAGAGGGTAGCCGACATTAAAGTCGAGTTGCTTCGGTCATCATGGTATCGGCTCTGGTAGGAGATGGTTGTAATGAGATTAAACCTAATGTAAACGAACAGTGAGCATTGAATGCAATAGACCTAGGAGCAATACATAGAGAATCCAAGTATGATATTGCTTGGGCGATCTCAGTTTTACCTACGGCTCGAAGACTTGCTTCAAGATCTCTGTGCTCAACCCTATATTCATCTGCATTATCATCATCTCTCTCACTATCTCCATTATGCTCCATGACATCGTCCTCTTCTATAGCATGTACCTTAGAAGTTGTTTCCTTCTCTTTAGGCATAACAAAAGGATTGAAATGAGGCACAGTTGAGGTCTGAGAACCCGAAGCCTCAGCATGGATAGAACACGAAGGAGCATCAGTAGCGGATGTGTCTGGGACCTTCTCCCCAGAAGATTTAGCTTGCTCCTCCATAAATGGTATTTTTCCCCCCGCCAAGGCTACACAAATCCTCTTCGTCTAGGAGAGTTTGCAAGAGGCAATCTTCATTATGCCCGGCTTCGGCATGCTTAAGTGCTTGCCCCCAGACAAAGGCTAAAGTCTTTGCAAAGTCATCTCCCAAGTAGAGAAGCTTCCACGACTCATAACGCTGTAGTCGTAAAATTTAAATAAGGTGGCATTTGCATCCGCCTTAGATTTTTTTTAAGGGTGGTCACAACTTTAATTATATCCTCCTCAAGAAATTCATTCCTGGTATTTACCACAGAAAGAGCCAAACTCTGAGAGGTAATCTTCTCTTCAAGGATAGCATTTTGTTGCTGATAAGTGGTGGAAGCATGTTATCTACGGATAATTGCGATTCAGCAATTTGTTGAGCAGTTTGAGCCTCTTGGACTTGTGTCGTTAGTGTATTCCTCCTTCTTTTTGCGGCGACAAGCTCTTCCTTGAGCCTTTTATTCTCAGTTTCTAAACTCTCTAGATATAAATTTCTTTGTGTGAGAGAAGCAATAGTGTTATCCCGGTATTCAGGAACCTTGATTAATTCGACTTTTTCGTTCTATAACATAGTAATTCAATCGAGGTTGAGTCCGTTAAGTCTATAGAGATCATTAGAAAATGTATACCGTGAACCCAGTTATTTTTAGCATGCCTTTTGGCCACATATTGCTGCATCTCAAGTTTACTCTTGGCTATATCAAACTGTGTGCACATGCAGCTTTTCAACGTGTCAATTTCTATATGTATGTCCCGCTTGTTAAACAGTCAATCGGCACAAAAATAACTAAGAGTTAGAATGAAAAGCAGAAAAAAATACCATAAATGCAGATTAGATCTTTATTAATTTCTCCATTTTTGAATACATGGGGTGAATCGAGGCAAATCCTGAATCAATATTAGTATTGAGTTTTAAAGAGAAAGAATACAAAAGTTCTTGTGGCCGTTCCCCAAAAAAGTGACCCTTGGGGTCTTATTTATAGGAGATTTGGAGTTATTTCTGCCATTGGGCTGTTGGGCCTGCAGGAGTCTCTGGCTGCCACTTTTCTTCTTAGTTTCAGGTATTTTTGCTTCCGGACGCCTTATCGTGCTAACTGCAGCTTCTGTAATGCAAGCTTCGGTTAGTCAGGAGCCTCTCTTTGATACTGGAATGAGCTTGCTGTTGTAGTAACATTTTGGAAGGTATTACGGGTTTCTGGTTGTATGCTTTTGGTGATGGACTCTCGGATGTAGGCTTCTGGTTCTCCCGTGAATACTTAGAGGAGCCTGCCCTCGTTATGTATGTGGCTTGCTGCCGGCTCGAAACCACTGCCGGGGTCTGTGCTAAGCGTGGATAGCTCGTATCCCCTCCGGGGTTCCGCTTTGCCTTCCGGTGGGATTCCCGGGTCTAGCCTGATCTTCCAGATGGTTGCTCTAGGTGACTCGTCCGTTACTTCATCAATATGGACCATCGGTATTTATATGATAGGTGTCTCGGGAATTGGCTCCAGATAATTTTTAGTGAATATTAGCGTGACATCCCCATTTAAATTTCAAATTAAAGCCATGTACCCCTCAAAGATTTAATACAAATCCGACCCCTAAAATTAATGTGCCGCTCTTTTTTTTTATCCCTTCTGCCCTCACGTCCAGGCACTTCTGCTTTTTCCCCTTTTGGACCAAAAAAAATGCGCTCTGATATAAAAAAATTCAAAAATTAGGAAATATTCCCATAAGCATTCACAATAAAAAAAGTTGCATACTTCTTTGCAACTATTGCTAATAATAGCATATATACATGCATATACTCATACAGTGTTTTTATGTTTAAAATCTGGACCAAAATACGCATACATATATGCAACTATTTTCAATAGCTGCATATATGTATGCATATAAAGTTGAATTGAGATGCATGTGTTACGAATAGTTGCATACATGAATGCAACTATTCTGTATATATGCATGCATGTGTGCAACAAATTTAAAAGGGATGACGACTTATGAATATGCGCATGAATGCATGAATGTATTCTGTACAAAGGCATAAATGTGTACAACAATATCTGAAAAGGGCGAATGCTTGAAAAAACAGGCCAAATTTGAATATATGCATAAAAGGATGCGTATATTGCTGTTTACTGCATACACGTATGGATTTATACTGCAGTTTGATGCAACACTGAAATATAAGCATGAATATATGCAACTATGTACGAATATGTGCATCTTTTGATGCAAAAACCTGTTGTTTCACTGTTTTTGTGTTATTTTGGGTTTTGACGTGGTTTTTGATTGTTTTAACGCATGAATTTTTTGGCGTGTATGTGTTTTATTTTATAATGAATTTTCATGATTTCTTAATATATATTTTAATGAATTTTCAAAAAATAGGGACCTAATTTACATGAAAAGTTTGACCGGATGTGAGCCTAATTTTGAAATTTAATAGGGACCTGTGACAAACGGACCCTAATTTTTATGTGCTGTTGTCTTGATTCTTCTGGAGTTTTAGCCTCTTGGCATATCAGTATTAGGCGGGTTAACACCGAAGGTCCTTTCGGGCCTCAATTGGTGGAGTTCTTGTCTTCTTCTTTCTTTGTTTCTAACATGGGTGACCTCTCGCCATGGGACCGCTTTACGGTTTGATGTTTTTGGAAGGACCCTGCCGGGCTAACCTTGTCGGATGGTTCTTGTTAGCTATATTTTAAGGTTTTTACGATTCTTCCTCTCAGGTAGGTCTTGGTTGATATGGCTCTCATATCGTTTTTCCCTTACTCCTGACTCTTATTAATATTTGACTCTGATTTCCGGAGGACTCTTATGTACTCACGGTCATTCGATACCCCTTCACCGTCAATCAGTTTCATTGTTAATTCTGGTAGTAACATTTGCTCCCCTAATGAAGGGGTGTTTTTGACTTATCAAGTCGAACCATTTTGTCTTTTCTGGAATGTCACATCTAAGTCCTTTGATCTTGTTCGATCAGGGCCGTAGATGGGCTTTTGTCTGTATGGTCCAAATCGAATCTTATATTTGAACATAAACTCTTTTCCTTCTTCATTTCCACCTTTCCCCTACAAACCAAATTCTCAAGAAAAAATTATTACTTCTCTTAAGAGCTAATCGGCTTTTTCCTTTGAGGATTAACACTCTATACTCTTTAAGTGTTTGCATTCTTCACTTAAGTCGCAATTTTAATTGTCCATCAAAATTGTCAAGGGAGACGTCAAAATTATGATAATTGTTATAATAGGTTTTAGCAATATTAATCTCTCCTTTTTACCAAGATTAATGTCCGGCATTTGTTGCTGCCCATTCTTACAGTTTATCTTGATTAGGAAATTCGATATATAACACAAGTTACACAAATAGGAAAAAACATCCTACTAATTAAGATTTCATACCTCCGGTATGAAATAAAATGAATCTAACAAGGTTAGGGCTAACTTCCTATTGTCGTTCGCATTTTGCTTAAGCATTTGATGATGACGTGGAACTATCTAATTCCTGCATAATCCCATTTATGGTGCTGATGATGTTATGGTATGAGTTTGTCTTGTCATTAAAGGCCTAAATGACCCCAAATGAAATTGAATTTTCCTGTCCCATCACATGTTTATTATCTGAACTTATTTTATTTTGTGATAAGTTGAACGTTTTGCGAACAAGATATAGTACTATTCTGTCCATTCATAAATGTTATTCGTGTATTTGTGTAAGAAATATGTATACTAATGGTACTGTAATAGAATGATACTACCTGGTAGAATCATGTCCAGCAAAAGCCCTGCAAAGGAGAAGACCAAAGATCCCAAAGTATCATGTCCTAAGAAATAATTTGGTCCAAAGTCATCCTTAATTACCTACCAATGCTCCGTGAATGCCATATTGGAGGGGTTTGGCATATCGGGCATTGATGCCATCATAGCTCCTCTTCAAAATTTTATCAAGAGTCCTCCCGATGGGTATTTTGCGTACTCAGCAATCAATATCTAGCAAGGAGGTTTTCTTCCCTTCCCTCGTTTTTTACACGAGCTCTTAAGTGATTTGAAAGTTGCTCCCATTCATCTTTCCCCCAACACGTATACAACCCTTTTATGCTTGGAGGCCCTATCGCTCGCGTCGAGTCAAGGTTTTGTAAACCCAAAACTCATTTGTCATATGGTCCAATTTTCTAAGACCTCATAATCGCCGATATGGAGGGCTAACCGTATGAGGAGACTAATCACAGATAGTATTAACAAAACCAGACCATGGGAGGATCAATTGTTCCTCATTAAATGACCCCCGGCATATCAGGCAAATTTGTTGATGACGGTAGGTTCTTTGTTTCGGGGAGTAAAATGTTTTACGCTTGTGGTTCTTGATTATCTGTATTTTCTTTAATCGCAGAACCCCCATCTAAATACGTAATTTTAGCCCCAAAAGAGGCTCGAGTGGCCGATGCTATCATTAAAGCACCGACGAAGCACATGTGCCAGTCATTTCTCCTGACTGAACACAGGCTTCGTGAATATGGCTTGCTTCCTCCTCGAGAAAAGATATCGGGCCAACCTCCCATCAAATTTTCTGGCCCTAAAGGATTAATGTTTGATTCCGACTCGTTCAACGCAGGTTCTCCCATATATTCAGGTGTTTTTGATAGGACTATATTCTTGATTAGATAATGCTTCCCATTCAATATCTTGCTCTCCTATTACTGCAATCTTTCTAATTTAACTCCTCTTTGATCAGGTTCTTCAACTTCCCAAGATGCGTCTACCCTCGTAGCTTACAACCGGTCCAGCGTTCGAGCCATAAAAAGGCTCGCTCGTACTGATACTGAACCGCCGTCGAAGAGGTCCAGGCATGACAAGTCAGTTGACTTAGAGGATATTGTCGTTACTCCAAAAGCAAGGCAGACTTTTGATCCTTCCACCGTAGATGATGATCAGGTAGTCGATGTGGACGCTTCCCCTGATATATCACCCAAGGGTAAGTCTGCAACCAGCCCCGTTCCTCCTGATACCATCGGCAAGCTAGATGTGGAAGGGCACAATCTTTCGATCCCTTCCTCCCCCAGCCTGTTATTCCTCCTCCTCTTGTTTACCAGCTTTTAATTTTGATAGGCTTGTGAGTCTTGCCCTCTCATCACCTGAAGTCGCTAACATTACCGTATAAGAGTACTTCCATCAACAACAAATCTGGGATCAACTTTTGGTACTGATTTATTCTTTCTGATACCTTTATATTCTTATCATTTTTGTAAGAAGCCTGATTCATTACTCTTCCTCAAATAATGAAGAACTGGTATTTGTCCAGAGGGACGGTTTCTGCTTTGACAGCGGAGGTCAGTGCTCCCAAAGAAGAGAATAAGGTGCTAACTGATAAAATTAATACTCTGGTGTAGGATAAATCGAAGTGTGAAAAGGAAAGTGATGAACTGGCGAGTTTACTGGAAGCAGAGAGGAAGGACAGAGGCGCATTGGTGAAGAAAGTGGAAGATTTCAAGCAAGAAAAGTCAGAGATGGAGGCTGATCATGCGGCTGAGCTGGAAAAGATTAATACCCAACTTTCTATTGCCAAATGAATAATTTACGAGGCCAATGATAAAATCTTGACTTTCCTGAGGGTGCATCTTAATAATATAGTCATAGAGTATTATTGATGAGTTTAATGAATAATTTTCTTCAATCCGAGAGAGAGTTTTGAGGAAGACCGAGCAAGTAAGATGAGAGCACAAAATCCCCTCAATGGATAAGATAAATCCTACGTCGCTTATGTTTACTGATGGGTTTAATGAGGACTATGAAGAGGAGGCGGAGGGGGAACATGTAGCGAAAGGGGAATCAGGAGAAGGTCCGGATAAACAAGGTGTAGATAGAAAGAGTGGTGAAGCATCCCTCGCCATAACGAGGGATTTACCTTCAAAAGAAGGTGGTTCCTTGGATCTCGAGAAGAAAAGGGTTCCTGGCCGGTCTGATATTGAAGTCACATAAGTAAGGCTTTCGTTTTCTAAACACTTTTCCTTTTCTTGAATTTCATTAACAATTAGTCTTCTCATGTTATAGCAGTTCTCTGCTTCCCTCAAGATATAAAGTACAGTAGCACTTTAGGTCCTTCATTTGAAAACTTGAGGATTTCTCAAGGAGTTTGGTCCTATCAAAACAATTTAACAAGGAGTTTCGAACATTATTGTATGAAGTACACATTTGCTTTTAATTTGTCCTTGAACAATGATGGTTTCTGGTTGTTTGGTGGTTTTTGATGCAGTACTTTCAAGTTGGTGTGGACATTGTGCGTATGTGCGTATGAATTGACAAAAGCCATGTATCTGTCCTTCTTCTGAATGTGTAATGTTGCTAATATATTCTTGATGTCTGTGTTCGTTTCCTATTTTTTATATGTTATAATATTCCATCTTATCTATGAGTAGAAGGATCAGTTCTAGACCCCCTCTTCATAGTTTAGAGTGGAAATGTCGAACATTGTTGACCACAGAGATATTTTTGAGAATGCTCCCCCTCGGGATGTAAAAAGATGAACTATCTTCAAAAGACAGTCACCACAAATCTCCCGGAGCAAGTGTCCGCATTGGAAAAACAATCAAAGGAGAAAGACGAGGTTATCCATAATTTGCAGCGTAGGATAGCAACAAAGTTCTCCAGCAATATTGATGCGGAGGTGGGCTATACAAACAAATTGCCTAGTGGAGGATGAGCTAAGGAAAATAAAGAAAACTATGCTTCTCTTGAATTTTCCTTACAAAACCGAAATTCAGAATAACATGTTTTTCTTGTATGTTTGTAATGTATATCCCTTTAAGACCGTGACATTGTTTATGTTATGACACCTAATGGGTGTACCTTTGCATGGTGTGATTTACATGACATACTTCTTTTCGTTGGAAACAAGGCTATAATACCATAAGGTGTCGTAGCAATAGGAGATCCATCTGAGCTAGATGTTAGTGAAAGACTTTCTTACGCGATCGGTATTTTTGGGAAAATACCTGTCGTAATGTTTCTTAGAAGATGAGTGGTCTCAGTTACGGAACTCTATCAGAAGAATTTGGGCTATTCTTCCCTTGCACTTTTTTGAACTTATGTTTTTAACATGATGTGACTTTCTCATGTCGTGCAAGTAGCTGATACTTTGAGAAATAAATAAATTCTGGAATGTACAGGTTAAGGGTACTTCCCTAATTGGGCCACATGAACATAAGCTTATCTTCAGTAATAACGGAAATGCAACTTTAATCCATCCTCGGGTTGCCGAGAGGGTTGAACAACTCTCCGTTTTAGATTTGAGACCTTACATCCCCTTACGTTTTGGTATTTTTGACGAGACCGGAATCCCTCATTTGATTGTAATTCGCACCCGGATCTAGTGTCGAGATAAGACTGGATTCTATCTGCTGGTATTCGCGATGTTTTGAACCAGCTCAGCTTCAGGTTATCTTGAAATAGGAGGTCAACATGATAGCTTTCGGTATTTGTGAAGAACTAAATCGACCCAGATTCGGGTGTTAATATAGGTAAAAGACCAGGAACCCCTTCCGGCATTTGTAAGGAGCCGAATCAACCCAGATTCAGGTGGTAATATAGGTAGAAGACTGGTAACCCCTTCCAGCATTTGTAAGGAGCCGAATCAACCTAGATTCAGGTGTTAATATAGGTAGAAGATCGGGAACCCCATCTGACATTTGTAAAGAGCCGAATCAACCCAGATTCAGGTGTTAATATAGGTAGAATACTGGGAACCCCTTCCAGCATTTTTTAAGAGCCGAATCAACCCAGGTTCGGGTGTTAATATAGGTAGAAGACCGGGAACCCCTTCTGGCATTTGTAAAGAGCCGAATTAAACCAGATTCGGGTATTAATATAGGTAGAAGACTAGGATCCGCTTTCGGCATTTGAAAAGAGCCGAATTGACTCAGATTCGGGTGTTAATATAGGTAAAAGACTAGGAACCCCTTTCGGCATTTGTAAAGAGCCGAATCAACCAAGATTAGAGTATTAATAGATTGAATATCAGATCCCCCTATGGTTTGTTTATGAAGCAAAGGTTGTACGTGCTTCTTGAGCCACTCCCCAGGCTTTCGATATCAAAGCAGAGGATGTACGTGCTTTGTTGGCCACTCTCTGGGCCAGTGCGTCCGGTGCGCTTGGCTAGCTTATCCACAAGCAGGGCCTAAGGACTTACCCGACCTCCCTCCAGGAGGCGCCTTATCCTGACCATCGTGGGTGATGATAAGGATATTGAGGCTTAGATGGGGCCATTGTAGGCATAGAATTTCACCCTTTTGATGCTCTATACTAATCATCGTAGATACTGATAGAGGCTTACACACCACCTCCCTCTGAGGGTTGCCCTATCCTGAGCATCGTAGGTGATTACAGGGGTTTGTGTTCCCGTCTGCGGGTAACGCGGAACATAAGCAGAGGTAGGACGTGCTCTTCTACGAGTAGAGGTAGGACGTGCTTAGTTCTAGTAGAGGCGGGGCGTACTCTTCTACGAGCAGAGGCGGGGCGTGCTAATTTTAGATGCACCGCCACAACCAATGCTTGTGTGAAACGAAGGCTTACGCTTTTGATGCTTTAACCTGTCCCCCTATGATTTGGGAAGGGAGAAAGACTATCACATCATTCCCCTCCGAGGAATGCCTCATCTTGACCAATTTGGTGATGACAAGGGATTTAATCCATTAGTGGTTCGACCCCTTCTCGGTTTCTTCAAGCTTGGAAAGGAGGGGTTTCCACACACTCAATTATGTTTAATAATCCTTTTCCGAAGGACTTTTTGTTGGACTTAATCTGATACATTTACAAACTCTCGTAATTGACCATGGTTGATGAATTTGATGATCGCTTCTCCAAGGACTTTGCAGTGATTAGTTTCGTGCTTATTTATCATGTGGTAACGGAGAAAGGGCCCTCCGTTTTCCTTTTGTATCTAGGCTTTTTCTTGGCAATCGGCCAATAGTTGAGTTTGTGTTTGATTAGGAAGTAAATGTTCTCCATCGAAGTTGTGAGTTAACATCTTGTGGGTAGTCTGGGCTTGAGTCCCACTTTTTGCCGCTGGGCTATAATCCCTCTGGCGACCCAGTCTCGTTGTTGTATTTATACTTTTGTTTCCTCTTCCAAATATGTACCGAGCCTCGGGTATCACCCTTTATGACCATTTGTCAAAAAAGTAGTCGAAATCATTCATTATTTCTTGTTTTAGCACTATACCTCTGGTTTACTCGTGGAGAGATTTCCTTATGTGAAAGAAAACATTAATATCCTTAGATATAAAGTTATTTGGAGGAGGCGCTGGGGTCTGTCCCATGTGGGAATAGCCATAATTTTCGATGTCGGAAGCATATTATTCCATTTCCCTTTTTCGCTTTATTATCTATAAGGCTTCCACTCTCAATATTTTCTCTTTTGTCACACCTGAATCAATGATTTTTGACTTGTCTGTTCGAGATTCTGAAGGCTTCTGTCGTGATCTCCTACCCATAATTTTAGCTTCTTCAAAGTTTTAGTCCAATCCAGGATGAAACAGCACAGGTAGATATATGGTGAGTTTAACCAAAGGAACGAAGGTTCAGGCCCCTCCCTCTAGCGCCAAAATGTTAACGATATTCTTTGTCAGTACCAGAATTGGGTCAGTAGGAATGGACCTAGGGGAGAAATAGGATGTCTATCCTTCACGCATCTGAGCCAGATCGCTATCCCTAAGTACCAAGCCAAGATCCCTTGGTACATTTGGATTTGTAGACGAGGCCAAATCTTACAAAGATGACTCGAGTTAGAAAGAAGGAGCATTCCCCCGTTCATTGGAGCAGATTCGAGCACGAATCCATACATATATAGAGAGCAAACAGTAAACTGGCAAAAAATAACTAAGAGATAGTATGAAAAGCAAACAAGAAATACCACAAATGTAGATTCAATTTTTATTAATTTCTCCCCTTTTGAATACATGGGTTGAATCGAGGCTAATCCCAAATCAATATCAGTTTTGAGTTTTAAAGAGGAAGAATACAAAAGTTCTTGTGGTCGTTCCCCCAAAAATCTAACCCTTGGGGTCTTATTTATTGGAGATTTGGAATCTTTTTGTTCATTGGGCCGTTGGCCCTGCAGGAGTCTCTGTCGGCCACTTTTCTTCATGGTTTAAGGTATTTTTGCTTCCGGCCGCCTTATCGTGCTAACTGTAATTCCGTAATGCAAGCTTCGGTCAGTCTGGAGCCTCCCTTTGAGACTGGAATGTGATTGTTGTTGTAGTAATTTTTCGGAAGGTATTACGGGTTTCTAGTTGTATGCTTTCGGTCATGGACTCTCAGATGTAGGTTTCTGGTTCTCCCGTGAATACTTATAGGAGCCTGCCCTCATTATTTATGTGGCTTACTACTGGTTCAGAACCACTACCGGTGTTTGTGCTAAGCAGACTGGTGTGGATAGCTTGTATCCCCTCCGGAGTTCCGCTTTGCCTTTCGGTAGGATTTCCAGGTATATCCTGATCTTCCAGGAAGTTGCTCTCGGTGACTCATCCGTTACTTCATCAATATGGCCTCTCGGTATTTATATGATACGTGTCTCGGGAACTTGCCTCGAATAATTTTTATATGCTTTTGTCCTGATGCTCCTGGTGTTTTAGCCTCCTGACATAATTGTATTAGGAGGGTTAACACCAAAGGTCCTTTCGGGCCTCAATTTGTGGAGTTCTTGTCTTCTTCTTCCTTAGTTTCTGACATGGGTGACCTCTCGCCGTGGGACCGCTTTGCAGGATTGATGTTGTTGGAAGGACCCTATCGGACTGACCTTGTTGGATGGTTCTTGTCAGCTAGATTTTGTTGCTTTTACAGTTCTTCCTCTTTAGTAGGTCTTGGTTGATATAGCACTCGGATCATTTTTCCCTCGCCCCTGACTCTTATCAATATTTGACTCTGATTTTCGGAGGACTCTTATGTGCTCACGATCATCCGATACCCCTTCACTGTCAATCAGTTTCATTGTTAATTTTGGTAGTGACACCCCTAAATCCCAGTCATGATTCATAATACAGGAAATTCCCCTAAATCATCATTCCCAATCATTCCCAATTTAATCGGGTTTCGTTCATACGCATGTTTCAGCGATATCGGCTTAGGCTTGAAGGTAGCCTAGGCTATAAAAATAAAAGGGAATAAGAGAGGAAGTAGAACAAAAATAGGCACATAATAATACAAATAGGCATATGATAGCAGAAATAGGCATATTAGAAATACGCATATAAGAACTAAACAACAGATAAGTTATACAGAACAATAACAAAAATGTTTAGGTGTGAATCAGATTCTTAACACGCATATTTTCAAATCCACATTCATTAACATGTCATGTTTACTATTAAATTTCTATATGTAAATGTAACATGAACTCAAAGTTATTTGGACCTAAAGAACAGAGAATAATATGCTGAAGTTCCAAAAGAAATTATCATATGTGTATAGGCTATTGTTGAAGAAAATAGTCTAATTCCATCCAAGCTGGGGCAGCATCTCGTTGTCTCCATTTTTTTATGTGTAAAACCAATAGAAATGTTGTCCTATATATAGCCTATCGCCAATAAGCCCTGCAGAAAAAAGTCCAGAACAAGTAGGATGAATTTGGCTGGATACAGTATGGGTCAACATATTCCCTTCTGGGTTGACCCACCTGCCCTTGGGTCGACCCATCCAGGTCATGGATTAACACCCAACGGGTCAATTTCCCTCCTATATTTACCGCTTCTCTATTTGACTTATTTTAAAAATTCTGAGTTGATATATATATATATAATCATCTTATACATATATAAATTTCCAGGTTTCGTATCTTTCTCATACGATGTCTGTTTTATGGAAACTCGGAGTCTTTCTTAAGCAGAATTCCAAAGCAAACGCAATGGTACAGTCTGTTTTACTTAATTCTAAATATTTAATTAAGTATTCCTTAGTTTATTATTATAATACCTGTTACTACAAGAATTAACAAAGAAATTGATTGACGGTGAAGGGGTATCGGATGATAGTAAGCACATAAGAGTCATCTTGAAATCAAAGTCAAATATTAATAAGATTCAGGAGCAAGGGAAAAATGATCCGAAATGGATATCAACCAAGACCTATCTGAGAGGAATAATCGTAAAAGCCACAAAATCTAGCTAACAAGAACCATCCGACAAGGTCAGGCCGGCAGGGTCCTTCCAATAACATCTAACCGGCATAAGGGCCCTACGGCAAAAGGTCACGCTTGTCAGAAACTAAGGAATAAGAAAACAAGAACTCCACCAATTGAGGCCCGAAAGGACCTTCGGTGTTAACCCGCCTAATATTGATACGTCAGGAGGCTAAAACACCAGGAGCATCAAGACAAAAGCACATAAAAATTAACCGGAGCCAGTTCCCGAGGCACATATTGTATAAATACCGAGAGGCCATATTGGTGAAGTAACTGATGAGTCACCTAGAGAAACCTCCTAGAAGTTCAGGCTATACCTGCAAATCCCATCGAAAGGCATAGTGGAACTCCGAAAGGGATACAAGCTATCCACACCAGTTTGCTTAGCACAGACACCGACAGTGGTTACGAACCAGCGGCAAGCCACATACATAACGAGCGCAGGCTCCTCTAAATATTCACCAGAGAACTAGAAGCCTACATCCGAGAGTCCATAACCGAAAGCATACAACCGAAAACCCGTAATACCTTCTGGAAAGTTACTACAACAGCAAGCTCATTCCAGTCTCAATGAGAGGCTCCTGACTAACCGAAGCTTGTATTACGGAAGCTGCAATTAACATGATAAGGCGACCGAAAGCAAAAATACCTAAAACCAAGAAGAAAAGCGGCCGATAGAGTCTCCAGTAGGCCCAACGGCCCAATGATAGAAAGGACTCCAAATCTCCTATAAATAAGACCCCAAGGGTCACATTTTTTGGGGGATGACCACGAGAACTTTTGTATTCTTCCTCTTTAAAACTCAATACTGATATTGATTTGGGATTTACCCCGATTCAGCCCATGTATTCAAAAAGGGAGAAATTAATAAAGATTGAACCCGTATTTATGGTATTCCTTGTTTGCTTTTCATAATAATTCTTAGTTATTTTTGTGTCGATTGATTGTTTGCTTTCTATATATGCATAGATTCGTGCTCGAATCTGCTCCAATGAAAGGAGGGAATGCTCCTTCTTGCTAACTCGAGTAATCTTTGTAAGCATTGGCCTCATCTGGAGATCCAAATGTATCAAGGGATCTAGGATTGGTACTTGGGGATAGTGATCTGGCTCAGTTGCGTGAAAGATAAACATCTTCTTTCTCCCCTAGGTCCATTCCTACTGACCCACTTCCGGTGTTGATGAACAATATCGTTAACATTTTGGCGCTATAAGGAGGGCCTGAACCTCTGTTCCTTTTGTTAAACTCACCATAGATCTATCTGTGCTGTTCCGTCCCGGATTGGACTAAAAATTTGAAGAAGCAAAAATTTTGGGTAGGAGATCCTGACAGAAGCTTTCAGAATCTCGAACGGAAAAGTCGGAAATCATTGATTCAGGTGTGACAAAAGAGCAAAGATTGAGAGTGGAAGCCTTACAGATAATAAAGCGAAAAAGGGAAATGGAACAATATGCTTCCGACATCGAAAATTATGGCTATTCCCATATGGGGCAGACATCGGCGCCTCCTCCAAATAACTTTATATCAAAGGATACTAATGTTTTATTTCACCTAAGGAAATCTCTCCGCAAGCAAACCAAAGGTACAGTGTTTGAACGGGAAGTAATGAATGATTTCGTCTACTTTTTCGATAAATGGTCTGAAAGGGAGACACCCGAGCCTCAGTGCATTTTGGTAAGAGGAAATAAAAGCATATATACAACAACGAGGTTGGGTTGCCAAAGGATTAAGACCCAGCGGCAAAAAGAGGTTCTCACGCCCGGACTACGCACAGGTTGTTACCACACCCCTTCGATGGAGAACATTTATTTCCTAACCAAACACGAACTCAACTATTGGCCGATTGCAAAGAAAAAGCCTAAATACGAAAGGAAAACCAGAGGGCTCTATGGCCATTACAACATAATGAATGGTAACGAAACTTAAGGAAACCCAAAAGGGATCGAACCACAAATATATTAAATCCCTTGTCATCACCAAATTGGTCACGACGAGGCATTCCCAGGAGGGGAATGATGTGTTAGTCTTTCTCCATCCACAAATCAGTGGGGGCTAGGTTAAAGCATCAAAAGTGTAAGCATCCGTTTCACACGAGAAATGGTCGTGGCAGTGCATCTAAAATTGGGGTGTCCTTTCTCTGCTCGTAGAAGAGTATGCCCTGCCTCTGCTAGAACTAAGCACGGCCTACCTCTGCTTATGTTCCGTGTTGCCCATAGAAGGGAACACAAGCCCCTATAATCACCTACGATGGTCAGGATAGGGCACCCCTCGGAGGGGTTGGTGTGTAAGCCTCTATCAGTACCTACGATGGTCGGTAGAGAATCAAAAGGGTAAACCTTAATTATGTGCTTACAATGGCCCCGTTTAAGTTTCTAAGTCCTTATCCTCACCCACGATTGTTAGGATAAGCCACCTCTTGGAGGGAGGTCGGGTAAGTCCTTGGGCCCTGCTTGTGGATAAGCTAGCCAAGCGCACCGGACGCACGGGCCTAGAGTGTGGCCAACAAAGCACGTACATCCTTTGCTTTGACATGAAAGCCCGGGGAGTAGCTCAGGAAGCACGTACAACCTCTGGTCTTCTACCTATATTAACACCCGGATCGGGTTTGATTTGGCTCGAGTTATCATTGTAGCCAAATCAAACCAGATTCGAGTTCGTTAATATAAATTGATCAGGAAGCACGTACAACCTCTGCATTATAGCCTTATTTCCGAAAGAAGTATGTCATATAAATCACACAACACAAAAGTACACACATTAGGAGTCATAACTTAAACAAGGTGACGGTCTTAATGGGATATACATTACAAACATATTAGAAAAACATGTTATTCTGAATCTGGGTTTTGTAAGGCAAATTCCATAGAAGCATAATTTTCCTTAATTTTCCTTAGCTCGTCCTCGAACTTTTCAATCTGTTGGTATAGCCTACCAACCTCCGCATCAATATTGTTGTGCTAGCCTATGCTGCGACTTATAGATAACCTCGTCTTTCTCCTTTAATTGTGTTTCCAATGCGGACACTTATCCCGGAGATTTGCGGCAGCTATCTTTTGAAGATTGTACATCTTTTTATTTCCCGGGAGGGAAGCTTTCTCAAAAATATCTTTGTGGTCAATAATGTTCGAGATTTCCACTCTAAACTATGAAGTGCGGTCTAGAACTGATCCTCCTAGTCATAGACTAGATGAAATATTATAACATACAAAAAACAAGAAACGAACACAGACATCAAGTATATATTAGCAACATTGCACATCCCAAAGAAGGACAGACACGTGACTTTTGTCAATTCATACGCACATGCGCACAATGTCCACACCAACATAAAAGAACAACATCACAAACCACCAAACAACACGAAACCAACATTATTCAAGGACAAATTAAAATCAAATGTATACTTCATAAAATAGTGTTCGAAACTCCTTGTTAAATTGTTTTGACAGGACCAAACTCCTTGAGAAATCCCCAAGTTTTCAAATGAAGGACTTAAAGTGATACTATACTTTACATCTTGAGGGAAGCAACTGCTGTAACATGAGAAGCCAAATTGTTAATGAAATTCAAGAACATGAAAACCGTTTAGAAAGCGAAAGCCATAACCGTGTGACTTCTATATCAGACCGGCCAGGAACCCCTTTCTTCTTGAGATCCAAGGAACCACCTTCTTTTGAAGGTAACTCCCTTGTTACGGGAGAGGATGCTTCATAAATCTTTCCAGCTGTACCTTGTTTATCTGGACCTTCTCCTGCTTCCCATTCCGCTTCGTGTTCCTCCTCCGCCTCCACTTCATAGTCCTCATTAAACTCATAAATAAACAGAAGCGACGCAGGATTTATCTTATACATCGAGGGTATTTTGTGCTCTCGTATCACCTGCTCGATCTTCTACAAAACTTTGTCTCCGATGGGGGAATAAAAGTCAAACTCCGGCAACCTTTTATACTTACCGCAAAATGCAAGGAGGAGGGCGTCCTCATAATACTCCGTGACTATATTATTAAGATATACCTTCAGGAAAGCAGAGATTCTACCGCTGGCCTTGTAAATTATTCGTTTGGCAACAGAAAGTTGGTATTCATCTTTTCCAGCTCAACCGCATGATCAACCTCCATCTATGACTTTTCTTCCATGAAATCATCCACTTGCTTCACCAATGCACCTCTGGCCTTCCTCTACTCTTCCAGTAAACTCACCGGTTCATCACGTTCCTTTTCACACTCCGATTTCTCATGCACTAGAATATTAATTTTATCCGTTAGCACCTTATTCTCTTCTTTGAGAGCATTGACCTCCACCACCGAAGTAGAAACCGTCCCTCTGGACAAACACCAAGCCTTCATTATCTGAGGAAGAGAAATGAATCAGGCTTCTTACAAAAATGATATGAATATAAATGTACCAGAAATAGTAAATCAGTACCAAAAGTTGATCCCTGATTTGTTGTCGATGGAAGTACTCCTAGTTCAAAGGTAAGGAAGACAGGTTAATGTTAGCAACTTCTGGTGATAAGAGGGCAAGACTCACAAGCCTATCAAATCAAAAGCTGTTAAAGAAAGAGGAGGAGGAATAGCAGGCTGGGGGGAGGAAGGCATCGAAAGTCTATGCCCTTCCACATCTATCTGGCCGAAGGTATCGGGAGGAATGGGGCTGCTTGCAGACTTACCCCTCGGTGAGAAATCAGGGGAAGCATCCACATCGACAATTGATCATTATCAACGGGTGGAAGGATCAAAAGTCTGCCTTACTTTTGGAGCAATGGCAATATACTCTAGTTCAACTGACTTGTCATGCTTGGACCTCTTCGACGGCGGTTCAGTGCCGGTATGGGCGAGCCTTTTTATGGGTCGAACGCTGGACCGGTTGTAAGCTGCGAGGGCATACGCATCCTTGGAAGTCTAAGATCTTAATAAAAGACGAGTTAAATTAGTAAGACTGCAGTAACAAGAGAGCAAGAGAAAGAATGGGAAGCATTATCTGGTCAAGAATATAGTCCCATCCAAAACTCCTGAATAGATGGGAGAACCCGCATTGAATGAGTCGGAACCCAATAGTAATCCTTTAGGGCCAGAAATTTAGATGAGAGGTTGTCCTAATATCTTCTGTCCAGGAGGAGGAAAGCCATATTCACGAAGCCTATCGGCGATCAAGAGAAATGACCAACACAAGTGCTTCATCGGTGCTTTAAAGATAGCCTCGACAACTCGAGCCTCTTGCAGGGTTAAAACCATGTCTTTAATGGGTGTTTTGCGATAAAAGAAAATACAAATAAGTAAGAACGGCAAGCGTAAAACATTTTACTCTCCGAAACAAGAAACCTACTATCGTCAACAAATTTTCCTGATATGCCTGGGGCCATTTGACGAGGAAAAATTGATCCTCCCACGGTCTGGTTTTGTTAATACTATCAGTGATTAGTCTCCTCACGGGGTTAGCCCTGCATATCGACGATTCTGAGGTCTTAGAAAATCGGACCATATGATGAGTTTTGGACTAATAGAAACCTGAGCCGACGCGAGCAATAGGGCCTCCAAGCGTAAAAGTTTTGTATATGCGTTGGGGGAAGCCTGAAACAGAGCAACTTTCAAATCACTTAAGAGCTCGTGTAAAAAAGGAGGGAAGGGAAGAAGACGTAACAGCCCAAGTTTAGGGTACCTATGTAAACAAATTGTGGTGAAATTTATGATTTGAAATTATAGAAAATAAATACAAATTCATGAAGAAGACCTTGTACTATCATCTAAGTTGTTTATAAAAGAAAATAAAATCAATACATGTGAAAAGATATTGTTTGTGGTTAATGCAATAAATTTGCAAATTATTGCAAATAATGGAATTTGATTGAAAAGTGTAACTTTCAATTTAATTAAGTGTGAATAAAGTGTAAAAGTGAGCTTTTGATTAGAAATCTTATAATATATGTGATTTTACCAAATGCAATAATTTTGCGTGTTTTGGAATAAATTAAATATCTTTGTTGTAAAAAGAAATTTATTCCAATGTATATTTGTAAAATTATAATTTGTTGGTCAAAGTGAATTTAGTAATAAAAATTGATTGGCAATCAACATTTAAGTGTATGATTTATTTCCTATATGAGTGCTAAGTTATTATAAATAGACAATTAGTAATTTGAGAGTATTGTATTTGGAAATGAGTATTTGACTATTAATGTACCTGTGTCCAAATTAATATTTTCATGGTTTAAGAATATTATAAACATTTTTGCGTAATTTGATAGTGATAAGCAATGCAAAAAAATATGTGCAAACAAATTTAGAGTAGAATCGTTATGTGTTGTATATGTTACTATGTGTGTTGTTAAAAATATAAACTTGCAACTTTATAAAATTTGCAACTCCTTAGCTTATTGGGTTAGTGAGTTTAGACCCAAAGCCTGAGTGTTTTCTGGAAGAGAGAAAAAGAAAGGATGCGTATTTGTTTCCTCCCAGTCGTTTTTTATCTTTCTTTTTGACGCTTCCGGAGGAAAAATTCCGAGGAAGAGACTAATCAATGGCCACCCCTTTCATCTCAAATTCTAAAATCAAATCTCTCATTCAAATTAAAAATAGGAAAAGCTTCAATCTTATCAATTTAGGGCTAATTCAAGATGAAATCAGAGGACTTTTCAATAATTGCTTCTAGGGTTTGAGAAGTTAAAGGAGGTTTCCTTGTTGCATGCGAGTAAAGCTTGTTGATTTGGGTTCCTGAAGCCTTGATTCATCCTTTTGCAACCAATTCAAGCTAGAGATCCTCCAAACAAACCTAAAGGTGAATAATCTCACTCACGCTAGCTGTTCTCAGTTTTATATGTTCATATTTGGTATAAAATTTGATTTTTGGAGTTATAAAAGTTAAGTTTCGATCATAGTTGTGCTCAATACAAAAGCTGAAATTTGTTCATCTTTGAAGCTAAAACGAAATTATGTATAATTTACTCATTTCTTATCCAAATCCTTATTATCATAATGTTTTGGAAAGTACAGAATTAGAGCTACGATTTTCATGCTTTAAGTTTTCTTCAATTTTTGTGTTTATTTGCACAAAATCGTGGTTGTTTGTTGATGTCCCGAGAACAAATTGACAGCAGCAACAATCACAGACCAGCGAGGTATTTTTGACATAACTTACTCGATTCTTATCCAAATCCTTATTATCATAATGTTATGGAAAGATCAGAAGTAGAGCTACTATTTTCATGCTTCAAGTTTTCTCAAATTTTGATGTTTACTTGCTCAAAATCGTGGTTGTTTGTTGCTGTTCCGAGAGCAAATTGACAGCAGCAACAATCATTGGCCAGCGAAGCATTTTGGCCATAACTTACTCGATTTTTATCCAAATCCTTATTATTATAATGTTTGGAAAGCTTAGTAGAAGAGCTACGACTTTAATGCTTTAAGTTTTCAGAATTATGAAGTTATCTTGTTCAAAATTAAGGGTTTTTAATTGCTGATTTTATGAGATTTTTGCTGATTTCGGGTACTTGCTTTCGAAAGATCTTTTAAGATGGTTTTAAAACAATAAAGTAGTTTTTCTAAATAAGTATTTTAGAAAAAAATTAAAATAATTCTCCAAAACTAATTATATATATTATATTTTTTTATATAATAAAGACAATTTATATGATAATAATTTCCAGAAATCATTTTAAATTCATGTTTTATGTAGTAAAAATTATTTTATGAATAATATTACTTACTTTTATGAATTTTGGATACATGAGAAAGAAAATTAAGTGATGAAGTAGAGCATATGGTACGGGACATATGGAATTGCTTTATCGCTTAATATATGAATTTCACGATGGAAATCCTTTTGATGAATTATTTGAGAAAATTTATGATGCTACAAAATTTTGGATAAAATTTTGTGGTTCGTGAAAACCCATTTATGAGTATGTTCGATAAGGAACCATTTTTAGATGTATGTCATGAACGCCGATGAGATGAGACGTGTTAAATGTTAAAATTTCTTATTTGGGATTTATGGTTATAATTAACTATCACGATGTTAGTTTAGTTCCAATAAGACGAGACAAGCTTCTTTATGATGATTTCACGATGTCGAGATGTTTTATGATGATTTTCCACTTATCTATAAAATGAGACAAGTCACGATGTTAATAGTACCCATCAATGAGATGAAACAAGTAGGGTATTGTATTTACGCCAATGAGACGAGACGTAATATATATATTTCATGATGTTTCTAATGTTTTTGATGTTTTATGAGGTTTCTGATGTGGTATCTACTATCGGCTAGTAAACCGTTAGGTACAAACGTATGGTATGAGACATATGTTTATACCTTATGGGTTCCTATCCGAGAAATTGAGGCACATTCAAGATGTTACTAGTACTATTACCGAGTACATGATTGGAGTCATCACGATGATTTTGACTATAGCCATCACAATGTCTATGACTCCAATCACCATGATGTTATTACTCGGATTTTATGACTAAGGTCATCACGATGTTTCGGCTATAGTCATTAAGATGTTTATGGCCCTAGTCATTACGATGGATGGTACCAACATGTAGTACTAGTCAAGATGTAAGCACGTGCTTTATTTCTTGAAGTTTCTTGATGTTTCGGTTTCACCATTTCGATGATGATACTTTATTATTGCCTTATGTAAGAAAAAAAGAGACTTATTTATGTGCATGTTTAATGGTGGTATCTAATATGATGTTTTGAATTCCTTCCGGGTTCTATTAAGATGGATTTGAGATATATTTATAATTGTACCGATGGGATGAGGTATAATTTTTGAAGACTCTTTTATGGTGAATTTTAGTGATAAATTTGAGATGCATTTATAATTGTATCGTTGAGATATGGTATAATTTATGGAGATCCTTTTATGATGAATTTAAATAATGGATTTGAGATATATTTATATTTATACCAATGACATGAGGTATAAATTATGACAATTGTTTTAAAATGGTTTTCAATGATGGATGAAAGATGTATTTATATCAATACCAATGAAATGAGGTATAAATTATTATGAGGTTTGTTTATAATGAGCTTAGTAATAGATTTAAGATGTTCCTATATTTATATCAATGGAAAGAGGTATAAATAATTAAGAAGATTCTATTGATGATCTTTATGATATGTTTGTTTGATATTTTGAGATTTTAGTGTATTTCAATGAGATAAGCATATCTATATGTGTTCATTCATTATATGAGGGGAATATACTTTGATGTATAGTTATGTGAATCCCTCTTCTAGGGAGATATTTCCTTCCTTTGAAGTCTTTAACGACATTTGATTCACCTTGTCCATGATATGAGGCAGAAGCTATATTAGTTAAGACTTACATTTAATACTTAGCTTGTTGATGTTTTATCTTCTTAAGTGTAGTTTTTCCACTTGAGTGTAGCCTTATTCTAATTTTCACTTCTACTTCCAAAGAAGAGATATCATTCTTTCTTAGAAGGAAGTAACCCCATGGTATCCATTGGGAAAAAGGATATCATATCTTTCATTAACTTAACCTTATCGAGTGCCCAATTTTACTGATGAGTTTAGCTTGCCTGACCCATGTGTTTTCACTCGGGTCAGACCGAGTTTGTTTCAGGTTTTAGCTTCTCTTTTGATGAAGCAGTTTTTTGATGCTTCCTTGTGGATCGGAGTCCTTCTCTTTGAATTGTTTAGCATTTCTTTGAGATATAGTTGAATTGTTATTCATTGTCTTTCGTATATAAAGTGGTCGTCATATCACTTTGTTGTAGCATTTGTATTATATTGAGATGTATCATTGTATATGTAAGTATGTATATATGTATATGTACTGTTCTATGTTGAGATAGTCACTACTTATGGTGTTTTGTTCTGATAGATCCATAGCTATCTATAGCTTTGCATTATCGGTTTATTGAGTATGTCAATCCACTTGAGTTGAAAAAAAAATAGACATCACTTGTCGACATATTCAATAGATTGTTAAGACAAGGTTATAGTCAGTCGCCCCTAACCAGCCCTATTCTCTGCAGTAGCAGGAGGAATTACCATGTAATTCTCTTTATTAATGCGGGTCTCAGGGTAGGGTGTTACATTTTGGTATAAGAGCAGGATTTCAGAACAAAATACGATAAACATAGAATAGAAACATATATAGCGATACATCCAAATATTGTACGAATGCTATGAACCCCTATCTTTGAGCTCTTGTCTTTCTTTGATCCATTGAGTTGATAGTTTGGGATATGTCTAGGAAAATATATGTATTCCGCAATATTCCAAATTAATTTTATGATGTCTTATCGTAAGGGTTATTCTTTGGATTTGTTCTATTTGAGTTGGGCATTCTGATAATATCTCGATAATTTCTTTTATGGTTCTGGATTTTGAGTAATTATATACTGTGATTTTGAAATATTTTAAAGTAAAAAAAAGTTTGTTTAAGAAGGAAGTTAAAATTTTATTTGTGTTATTGAATGAATTGGAAATCATATAAAAGAATCTCTTTTATAGAAAATAATTTTCATTCGTGTTGGGTTGTCCATTCGAGTGTTTAACAATTCTGGTCGATACATCTGATCAACGATATCGATAGGGATCTCCTAAACGCTAAGATGAGACAATCATACATGGTTATAAAGTTTAAATTCACTTCATAAAGAAGCTTTATTATGAAGTAAAAAGTTTTTTTTGCAAAGAGGGGTTGAGACTTTGTATTCTAAGAAATAATATTCTCTAGCCATGTGAATTTTGAAGTCTATAACCATCTTCTTGGGATATTTTAATTCCTAGTGTTCCTATTGCCTTAGTGCAATGGTTTAATTGTTCGCATAATTGCGGTCATTAAGGTTGTTGGGCTCTTCAATAAACCTCATTCTTTTGGTTTTTCCTATCCATTTTGAAGTTTATTCTATTATCGATTTGGTTTTTCGTTGTGAAATATGGAAAGGTAGGATGATTATTCCTTTGACATCTTGATTTTAGGTTAAAGTTAAGTTAAATCTCAATATAATTCGAGGCATTTTGAGAAATTTTCTCTTATGATTGATTTTGCGAGGTATTTTTACATTTGCATTCTTGTTTGAAGGTGAGGTACCTTCAAAATTTGAGTCGATGCTTAGAAATTTTCCAAAATTCGCTTATCCCTGTGTAGATGTTCAGGAAAGTTTACAGAATTACCAAGCAATTTCCTTCTACCTTGCCTTTGTCTTGAGTAAGGGATAAGGAAAATTTTGATTTTGTGCTTGTCTAGCTTTCATTCGATTGAGGAGGTAAGATGTTGAATATAGTCTTTCCTCTAGAATTTGCGAGGACGCAATTTTGTTAAGGGAGGAAGTCTGTAACAACCCGGGTTTAGGGTACCTAGGTAAAGAAATTATGATGAAATTTATGATTTGAAATTAGAGAAAATAAATACAAATTCGTGAAGAAGACCCTGTACTATCATCTAAGTTGTTTATAAAAGAAAATAAAGTCAATACATGTGAAAAGATATTATTTGTGGTAAATGCAATAATTTTGCAAATTATTGCTAACAATGGAATTTGATTGAAAAGTGTAACTTTCAATTTAATTAAGTGTAAATAAAGTGTAAAAGTGAGCTATTGATTAGAAATCTTGTAATATATGTGATTTTACCAAATGCAATAATTTTGAGTGTTTTGGAATAAATTAAATATCTTTGTTGTAAAAAGAAATTTATTATAATGTATATTTTTAAAATTATAATTTGTTGGTCAAAGTGAATTCAGTAATAAAAATTGATTGGCAATCAATATTTAAGTGTATGATTTATTTCCTATATGAGCGCTAAGTTATTATAAATAGACAATTAGTAATTTGAGAATATTTTATTTGGAAACGAGTATTTGACTATTAATGTACCTGTGTCAAAATTAATATTTTCATGGTTTAAGAATATTATAAACATGTTTGCGTAATTTGATAGTAATAAGCAATGCAAAATATGTGCAAACAAATTTAGAGTAGAACGGTTATGTGTTATATATGTTACTACGTGTATTGTTAAAAATATAAACTTACAACTTTATAAAATTTGCAACTCCTTAGCTTATTGGGTTAGTGGGTTTAGACCTAAAGCCTGAGTGATTTCTGGAAAAAAGAAAAAGAAAGGATACATATATGTTTCCTCCTGGTCGTCTTTTTTTCTTTCTATTTGACGCTTCTAGAGGAAAAATCTGAGGAAGAGACTAATCAATGGCCACCCCTTTCATCTCAAATTCTAAAATCAGATCTCTCATTCAAATTAAAAAGAGGAAAAGCTTCAATCTTCTCAATTTAGGGTTAATTCATGATGAAATCAGAGGACTTTTCATCAATTGCTTCTAGGGTTTGAGAAGTTAAAGGAGGTTTCCTTGTTGCATGTGAGTAAAGCTTGTTGGTTTGGGTTCCTGATGCCTTGATTCATCCTTTTGCAACCAATTCAAGCTAGAGATCCTCCAAACAAACGTAAAGGTGAGTAATCTCACTCACGCTAGCTGTTCTCAGTTTTATATGTTCATATTTGGTGTAATGTTTGATGTTTGGAGCTATAAAAATTAAGTTTTGATCATAGTAGTGCTCAATACAAAAACTGAAATTTGTTCATCTTTGAAGCTGAAACAAAATTATGTATAACTTACTCATTTCTTATCCAAATCCTTATTATCGTAATGTTTTGGAAAGCACAAAAGTAGAGCTACGATTTTCATGCTTTATGTTTTCTTAAATTTTTATGTTTATTTGCTCAAAATCGTGGATGTTTGTTGCTGCCCCGAGAACAAATTGACAGCAACAACAATCACAGACCAGCGAGGTATGTTGGCCATAACTTACTCGAGTCTTATCCAAATCCTTATTATCATAATGTTTTGGAAAGCTCAGAAGTAGAGCTACGATTTTCATGCTTCAAGTTTTCTCAAATTTTGATGTTTACTTGCTCAAAATCGTGGTTGTTTGTTTTTGTCCCGAGAGCAAATTGACAGCAGCAACAATCATAGGCCAGCGAAGCATTCTGGCCATAACTTACTCAATTTTTATCCAAATCCTTATTATTATAATGTTTTGGAAAGCTTAGAAGAAGAGCTACGACTTTCATGCTTTAAGTTTTCTAGAATTATGAAGTTATCTTGGTCAAAATTAAGGGTTTTTAAATGCTGATTTTATGGGATTTTTGCTGATTTCGTGTACTTGCTTTCGAAAGTTCTTTTAAGATGGTTTTAAAACAATAAATTAGTTTTCTAAATAAGTATTTTAGAAAAAAAATTAAAGTAATTTTCCAAAACTAATTATATATATTATATCTTTTTATAATAAAGACAATTTATATGATAATAATTTCCAAAAATCATTTTAAATTCATGTTTTATGTAGTAAAAATTATTTTATGAATAATATTACTTACTTTTATGAATTTTGGATACATGAGAACGAAAATTAAGCGATGAAGTAGAGCATATGGTATGGGACATATGGAATTGCTTTATCGCTTAATATATGACTTTCACGATGGAAATCCTATTGATGAATTATTTGAGAAACTTTATGATGTTACGAAATTTTGGATAAAATTGTATGGTTTGTGAAAACCCATTTATGAGTATGTTCGATAAGGAACCATTTTTAGATATATGTCATGAACGCTGATGAGATGAGGCGTGTTAGATGTTAAAATTTCTTACATGGGAATTATGGTTATAATTAACTATCACGATGTTAGTTTAGTTCCAATAAGACGAGACAACCTTCTTTATGATGATTTCACGATGTCGAGATGTTTTATGATGATTTTCCACTTGTCTATAAAAGGAGACAAGTCACGATGTTAATAGTACCTGTCAATGAGATGAAACAAGTAAGGTATTGCATTTACGCCAATGAGATGAGGCGTAATATATATATATATATATATATATATATTTCATGATATTTCTGATGTTTCTGATGTTTTTGATGTTTTATGAGGTTTCTGATGTGGTATCTACTATCGGCTAGTAAACTATTAGGTACAAACGTATGGTATGGGACATATGTTTATACCTTATGGGTTCCTATCCGAGAAGCTGAGGCACATTCAAGATGTTACTAGTACATTACCGAGTACATGACTGGAGTCATCACGATGATTTTGACTATAGCCATCACGATGTCTATGACTCCAATCACCATGATGTTATTACTCGGATTTTGTGACTAAGGGCATCACGATGTTTCGACTATAATCATTAAGATGTTTATGGCCCTAGTCATCACGATGGATGGTACCAACATGTAGTACTAGTCAAAATGCAAGCACGTGCTTTATTTCTTGAAGTTTCTTGATGTTTCGGTTTCACCATTTCGATGATAATACTTTATTATGCCTTATGTAAGAAAAAAAGAGACTTATTTATGTGCCTGTTTAATGGTGGTTTCTAGGGAGATATTTCCTTCCTTGGAAGTCTTTAACGACATTTGATTCAACTTGTTTGTGATATAAGGCAGAAGCTATATTAGTTAAGACTTACATTTAATACTTAGCTTGTTGATGTTTTATCTTCTTAAGTATAGTTTTGCCACTTGAGTGTAGCCTTATTCTTCACTTCTACTTCCAAAGAAGAGATATCATTCTTTCTTAGAAGGAAGTAACCCAATAAGACATGGTATCCATTAGGAAAACGGATATCATATCTTTCATTTACTTAACCTTATCGAGTTCCCAGTTTTACTGATTAGTTTAGCTTGCCTGGCCCATGTGTTTTCACTCGGGTCAGACCGAGTTTGTTTCAGGTTTTAGCTTCTCTTTGGATGAAGCAGTTTTTTGATGCTTCCTTATGGGATCGAGTCCTTCTCGTTGAATTGTTTAGCATTTCTTTGAGATGTAGTTGAATTGTTATTCATTACCTTTCGTTTATAGAGTGGTCGTCATATCACTTTGTTGTAGCATTTGTTTTATATTGAGATGTATCATTGTATATGTAAGTATGTATATATGTATATGTACTGTTCTATGTTGAGATAGTCACTACTTATGGTATTTTGTTCTGATCGATCCATAGCTATCTATAGCTTTTCACTATCAGTTTATTGAGTATGTCGATCCACTTGAGTTGGAAAAAAAATAGACATCACTTGTCGACATATTCTATAGATTGTTAAGACAAGGTTATAGTCAGTCGCCCCTAACCAGCCCTATTCTCTGCATTAGCAGACGGAATTACTATGTAATTCTCTTTGTTAATGTGGGTCTCTGGGTGGGGTGTTACAGAAGTCCTCTATGCCAGATATAGATTACCGAGTATGCAAAATACGCTTCGGGAGGACTCTTGAGAAAAATTGGAGAAGGAGCTGTAACGGCATCAATGCCCGATATGCCACAACCCTCCAATATGGCATTCGCAGAGCGTTGGGAGGTAATTAAGGATGGATTTGGAGCAAATGATTTCTTTGGACGTGAGACTTTAGGATCTTTGTTCTTCTCCTTGGCAGGGATTTTGGTAGACATGATGCTACCAGGTACTATCATTCCATTACAGTACCATTAGTATACTTATTTCTTACACAAATACACGAACAACATTTATGAACAAATAGAATAGTACTATATATTGTTCACAAAAAGTTCAACTTATCAAAAAATAAACTAAGTTCAGATAATGAACATGTGATGGGACAGGCAAATTCAATTTCATTAGGGGTCATTTAGGCCTTTAATGACAAGACAGACTCATACCCTAACATCATCAGCACCATAAATGGGATTATGCAGGAATTAGATAGTTCCACGTCATCATCAAATGCTTAAGCAAAATGCGAACGACAATGGGAAGTTAGCCCTAACCTTGTTAGATTCATTTTATTTCATACCGAAGATATGAAATCTTAATTAGTAGGATGTTTTTTCCTCTTTGTGTAACTTGTGTTATATATCGAATTTCCTAATCAAGATAAAATGTAAGAATGGGCGGCAACAAATACCGGACATTAACCTTGGTAAAAAGGAGAGATTAATATTGCTAAAACCTATTATAACAATTATCATAATTTTTACGTCTCCCTTGACAATTTTGATGGACAATTAAAATTGCGACTTAAGTGAAGAATGCAAACACTTAAAGAGTATAGAGTGTTAATCCTCAAAGGAAAAAGCCGATTAGCTCTTAAGAGAAGTAATAATTTTTTCTTGAGAATTTGGTTTGTAGGGGAAAGGTGGAAATAAAGAAGGAAAAGAGTTTATTTTCAAATATAAGATTCGATTTGGACCATACAGACAAAAGCCCATCTACGGCCCTGATCGAACAAGATCAAAGGACTTAGATGTGACATTCCAGAAAAGACAAAAAGGTTTGACTTGAAAAGTTGAAAACACCCCTTCATTAGGGGGTAAATGTTACTACCAGAATTAACAATGAAACTGATTGACGATGAAGGGGTATCGGATGACCATGGGTACATAAGAGTCCTCCCGAAATCAGAGTCAAATATTAATAAGAGTCTGGAGCAAGGAAAAAATGATCCGAAAGCTATATCAAACGAGACCTACCTATGAGGAAGAATCGTACAAGCCACAAAATCTAGCTAACAAGAGCCATCCGACAAGGTTAGCCCGACAGGGTCCTTCCAATAACATCAAACCGGCAAAGCGCCCCCGCGGTGAGATGTCACCCATGTCAGAAACTAAGGATGAAGAAGAAAAGAACTCCACCAATTGAGGCCCAAAAGGACCTTCGGTGTTAACCCGCCTACTATGATATGTTAGGAGGCTAAAACACCAAGGGCATCAATATAAAAGCACATAAAAATTATCCAGAGCCAATTCCCAAGACACCTATTGTATAAATACCAAGAGGCCATATTGATGAAGTAACGGACGAGTCACCTATAGGAACCTCCTGGAAGATCAGACTATACTTGGAAATCCCACCGATAGGCAAAGCAGAACCCCGGAGGGGATACAAGCTATCCACTCCAGTCTTCTTAGAACAGACACTAGAATTGGTTACGAATCGGCAGCAAGCCACATACATAACGAGCGCAGGCTCCTCTAAGTATTCACGAGAGAACTAAAAGCCTACATCCGAGAGTCCATATCCGAAAGCATACAGTCGGAAACCCGTAGTACTTTCAGAAAGGTTACTGCAACAGCAAGCTCATTCCTGTCTCAAAGAGAGGCTCCTGACTGATCGAAACTTGCATTATGGAAGCTGCAGTTTGTACAATAAGGTGGCCGAAAGAAAATTTACCTGGAACCAAGAAGAAAAGCGGTTGACGGAGACTCCTGCAGGCCCAACAGCCCAATGACAGAAAGGACTCAAAATCTCCTATAAATAATACCCTAAGGGTCACATTTTTGAGGGGACGACCACAAGAACTTTTGTATTCTTCGTCTTTATACCTCAATACTGATATTGATCCGGGATTTGCCCTGAATCAGCCCATGTATTCAAAAAGGGAGAAATTAATAAAGATCGAATCCGCCTTTATGGTATTTCTTGTTTGCTTTCTATACTAACACTTAGTTAATTTTGTGCCGATTGACTATTTTCTTTCTATATATGTATGGATTCATGCTCGAATATGCTCCAATGAATGGAGGGAATGCTAGTTCTTGCTAACTCGAGTCATTTTTGTAAGCTTTGGCCTTGTCTAGAGATCCAAATTTATCAAGGTATCTAGCCTTGGTACTTAGCGATAGTGATCTAGCTCCGATGCGTGAAGGATAAACATCCTATTTCTCCCCTAGGTCCATTCCTACTGACCCACTTTCGGTGCTGACGAAAAATATCGTTTACAATACCCTTTAAAATAGTGGTGTGTTACACGGGTATTTAAGAATAAAAGTCTAGAAATGAACTTTGGTAATTAGTTCCGTTACACCAATTAGGTTTGATTTATGACGCAGAGGATGTACGTGCTTCTTGAGCCACTCTCTTGGCTTCTTATTGTCAAAGCAGAGGACGTATGTTTTGTGTTGGCCACCATCCGGGCATGTGCGTCAATTGCGCTTGGATAGCTTATTTTTAAGTTGGGCCCAAGGACTAGCCCGACCTCCCTTTAGAGGTCGCCTTACTCAGGCCATCGTTGGCGATGATAAAGGCATAGATGCTTAAACTGGGCCATCATAGGCATGGAATTAAGGCTTACTCTTTTGATGCTCTACCCCGACCATCGTAGGCGATAATAGAAGCTTACACTTTATGCCCTCCCCCTCCAAGGCATGCCTTACCCTGGCCGTCGTAGGCAGTGATAAGGGTTTTTCGTTCCCTTATGTAGGTAATGAGAAACATATGCAGAGGTAGGACATGCTCTTCTAAGAGCGGAGGTAGGACAAGCTTAGTTCATAGCAGATGTAGAGCGTATTCTTCAACGAGTAGAGGCGCGGTGTGCTAATTCGATGCTTCATCCTAACCAATTCTAGCGTGGATCGGAGGCTTACGCTTTCAATGCTTTAATCTGGCCCTTTCTAGTTTGGGGACGGAGAAAGGCTTACACATCAACCCCCTCCGAGTGATGCCTTGCCCCGACAAACTTGGCGATGACAACAGTTTTTATCCATTAGTAATTTGACCCTTTCTGGGTTTTTCCAAAGTTTGAGTGGGTATCCCTACCCTTGGCTTATGTAGACAATACTTTTCGAAGGACTTTCGTTGTTCTTAGTTTGATTCTATTACAAAATCTTGTAATTGGCCTTGATTAAGGACCTTAACAATCATCCCTTCAAGAAATTAGCAGTGGTTAGTTTTATGTCCATTCATCATTTGTTAATGGCAGTAAGGCCCTCCAAATTTTCTTTCATACTTGGGCTTCTGCTTGGTGGATGGCCAAAAGTTATGCTCATGTTTTGTTAGGAAGTAAATATTTTCCATTGAGGTAGTAATGTGGTATCAATTAGGTAATCTTGAAAGTTCTTTTCCTGCTATAGAAACTTAGCACTTTTTCCACTAACCCTTATTGTTTCATCAATATCCTTGTTTCTCTTTTTCAAGTTGTATTGAGATTGAAGTACTATCCTTTCAATCCATTTAGATGCAAAACTGTTAAAATCCTTCATTATTCCTTGTTCGAATACCATTCCTTTGGTTTGTTCATGGATGGCTTCTCTTATCTGGGAAAATAGTTTATACTCCCTTAATGTAGAATCACTTAAGGTAATGGTTTGGATTTGTCCTATGTAGGAAGGGTCGTTGATCCAATAATCAGGATCATACTGTTATATTTCCTTTTTCCACTTGATTACTCACAAGGCATCAATCCTTAACCTTTGTTCGACCATCACCCTTGAGTCAGTGACACATGACATAGCCATTTGAGTTCTAGAACATTTTTGTTGGGATCTTTTCCCCATAATCTTTCTTCTTCCAATCTTAGTTCAATCCGGGATAGAACAACACATTTAGAAATGTGGCTGTTACCCACAAGGTCAAAGGTTCAAGCCCTCTTCAAGATCCAAAATGTTAACGATATTTTTTGTCAACATTGAAGATAGGTTAAAAAAATGAACCTAGGGAAAAAATCAGATTATTTAGTTTCTGTAAGCTTGAGTTATTTCATCGTTTCCTAGATATCAAGCTCTTATGCCCGAAGTTATGTTACTCTTCCCTCAAGGGGGGAGTATCATGCTTACCAAACTTAGCAACCAATAGCTATATTGGGATAAAGGTTTCCTGAGATTAACAAAAGATAGAAAGCTAAATGGTTTGTAAAAAGGGGGTTTTCAATAATCTTGAGGAAGGGTTTAGGCTTGCATTTGAAACCTTTGTCATGTAGAAAACATAAGGTCGTATGTAAAGGAAGTAGCTAAAGAACTCATAAGAATTATAATAAGTGTTGATTCACTCTTTATTGCTCATTGATTTGAGTAAATAAGTGTTTACAAAGGAGATCCCCAAATTGATTTGGAAATTAGGATTTACTCTAGAAGAAAAGAGTACAAGATTGGGGTATGATAATTCAGCCTCGAAAATGTGACCCTTAATGTCTTGTTTATAGGTAAATCGGGACCCTTTTTGTTATTGGGTTAGAAGAAGCCTCTTTTGGGTGCAGCAGCTACGTGTTGGCCGGCTTTTATCTTTCAGTTTCGGTTGTTTCGGCTCTCGGCCGTCCTTTTGGCCTTGTTAATAAACATAATGGAGCTTTCAATGTGTCGGTCTTAACTCTCGGGAAGTTGGTCTCGATATTTGGATCCTCTCCTTGATGTTGGTTCTGCCTTTCATATCGATACCAAGCTCGTGGGTATGGATGGCTTTGAGAAAGGCTATCGGCTTTTGGTCTTTTCCTCAAGTCTTTACAGTATTAGTTTTTGTGCTTCATTTATGTTCCGGGAACAATCACCCATTTCGGTATCGACATTAAGCAAGTAAGTGGGGATAGCCCTTTTCCCTAAAGGCTTTGTTTTGCTTTTTGTAGATCTTTGGGGTGGGTTTCGATCTTTCGAAAGCGTGCTTTAGGTGTACTTCCTGTTGAAGTTGCTTCTAAGTTGCCATCAAGATCTGACTCTGATTGCAGTCTTTTAGGATACGTAATCCTCTATTTCTTGTACCTTTGTTGTCTTTACCTCTTTTTGCATCGGCATTAAGTAAATTAATGACGATAGCTCTTTCATCTCACTTTGCTTTGCTTGATGCTTCTTGTCAAGTCAATGGATTCAGATCATAGGTTTTCGTCCTTTCTTTCCTATTTGCCTTCAGCTTTAGGTGATTGGCTTTCAGATATGAATCCACACTAACTATCCTTCCTTTTAGTTCTACCCTGTCCGTATGCCTTTTTCCAGTTGGTTCCAAGTTCTCTACTATTAGGATGGTGATGGTTGTCTGTTATCACCATGCTTCTTTGATGCTTTCGGCTTTGTCCTTGTGTTGGGTCTATGTTGGCGGCGGTTCGATACCCCTTCACCGATAGCCTTTTTCAGAGTTAAATTAGGTAGTAACAACGAGTATCAGTACCACGTGTTAAATTCATACGTATTATCTATAAAACCTTAATCGTTATCGAGAATTGCTAGCATTAGTAATTTGATGAACCCATAAATGTTGGAGCACAACAAAAGTCATTAGTGTTGAGGCCTTGGAAAACCACACACACCATGAAGCACATTGCATATTCCTTAAAGAAATTAAGTGTCTGGTGTCGATCTTGCTAGCTGCCCCAACGCCGAAACCAAAATGATGAGAGTTTCGATAATGGAAGAGTTGAAGCTATGTTTTCTAGAATGTTTGATATCAGTCCAACCAGGACCGAATGCTTGGGAATCGATATAGAAAGCTAAACTTACGAAGAGAAAAGCATCAGACTTGGTATCGATGAAGTTAAAATCAAAATGTCACAATGTCGGGACCTCAAAGTTTTGTCGATGTTATAACAAAGGGAAAGCATGTCTTTCAAGAACACTTCGTATTGTCTTAATGCCAATTGAATTGAAAGAAAAGTAAGAAATAAATATTGGTGTTGTTAAAACTAGGATTAAGAAAAACCGACAATGGGTTGGCATTGATTTCATCGGTAAACTTCATTTATATAGTAAAAATTATCCTACTATATGCCAATTTTGCATATCAGACCTCAGAAATATGTTAATGGATTAGATAACCTGTACTATCTCCCCTCAGTAGTTGCTAAAATCATTATCATCATTTAATTTTGTTCTTAAGAGCAAGAATCATGATTGATTTCATAATCGACCAATAGTAAAAAAAATCAACCATAATTTTTGATCAATTAAAGTACTTAAAGAGGATAGGTTGAAGTTGTGAATTTCGAAAGCATGAAAAATTTCGAAGAACAGTAATTTGATTGAAAGCATTCACTTGTAGGTGAATAAATGATGATGGAGAAGAAAAACTTTATGTCAAAACCGCCACTCAATCCAAGCCGCACAAGCAAGCGCTAATTGATGAATCAAATCAATCTAGCAATAACAAATGACGGGTAGTCAAAGAAAACAACAAAAGCCAAAAGTTCGACTTGAAAAAGTTAAAAATTCCCCATACTTGGGGTCGAAGGGCAAATGTTACTACGGAATCTTAACACCAAAATTGAGTAAAGTCGAAGTGGAACGGAAAGCAACAAGAGTCGGTGTCGAAAGCACGAACCATCACCAAATCACTGAAAAACCCTATGCCGAAAGTTAGAGGAGGATGATCATATTAGTGTGCTATTGACGCAAACACAAGCCATACAAACTTAATTCCAACACAAGGAAGACGACAACAAGGTGATTCCAGATGCAACGTGTGAAAAGTGAACAATTAAGAGTGATTACAACACCGTAACCGAAAGCCATCAACTTGGTATTTATTCTAAAAGTCGTTAGTCTAACTTGAACTTCGAGAGCACACTATTCAACATCATACAGCCAGAGTAACTGATACTGGAAGAAAACAATGGGAAGTGACTGAAAGAAAATGATCTGACACAAGAAATATGGAACTAGTAATGGAAAGCACAAGACCAAGCAAAGATAAAGCAAAAAGAGTTATCGATACTAACTTCCTTGGTGTCGATACTGAACCCAGCAAGCATTCAGAAGCTAGTAAAGAAAGCTTTGCTATCGAGGCTATCCAAAAAAATTACTTGGTATTGATACACAATCCGAAGAAAAAACTTGAGTCACGAATCACTAGGTATCGAAATGTGTGTTCCAAAAGCAAGGGAGACCTGATAACAAAGCTTAAAGGAAGAAAGAAAGCCAACACGAAAGTTGGGAGTCCAAAAATAACTTTTAGAGGATGGTAAATCAAGTCAAAGCTTGTGAAAGGTTGGGTCATCCACACTAACCTTCTTAGTGTCGATACCAAAAACAAATGTAACGAAAGCAAAGTCCAAAATTGGCTATCGAAACTGGATCTTATCACCGGTACCAAAGGCCGATAGCGATGTTTAGAACCTGAGAGGCTGAAACTCAGTAAGCAATGCTGAAAGCAAATGAAGCAGTCGATACCAAGCCCTTTTATCATTGCCAAAGTCGAAAGCACTGCAAACAGGCTTCTATTTAGGAATCTTCTATGTACTCAACAAAAGCGATCAATAAATAGAGGATCCATACTAAAAATTTATATCATGAATTCCATTATCTCTAATTATGCTAATTTCTTAATGCTACCTCACGACATGGCTCTATGCATAACCTAAATTGTCCAAAATACCCTTTTACAAATCGTTTAGCTTTCTAACTTGAATTGCGCTTAAGGAACCCTTATCCCAAGGTAACCATTGGTCGTTGAGTTTCATAAGCATGATACTCACCTCTTTGAAGGAAGAGTAACTAATCTACGGGCTTACGACCTTAATATCAAGGAAATGGTGAACCAACTCAAGCTTGTGGAAATTTAATAAACCGTTTAATTCTCTTAAGCCCACTTCTGCAAACTTGATTCCGGTGTTGACAAAAAATATCGTTAAGACTTACTATAACCAAAACGTTTTGTTGAAATTCAATGATACTACCACAATGTTAAGAGTTTAAAATAAATATAGAATATAGCCGAAATTGATGCATTAATTAAATTCCAGCATATTAGGTACACGTCCAATAATGTAAGGGTTTGAAATAGAGAATGGTTTCCATATAATGGTTGGGCACTAGGGTGCTGCCGGTAATAGTACCTCTCTAGATAAGTGTACCGAGGACCATACCTATATCCCTTACTAGCACATGACCGACTTACCATTAACTTGATAGTACCGTATATGTTAGCACAGCGGTTGGGGACAGTAACAATACCAAAGAGTTTATAATAAGTCAATCAGTCTAGATTTGGTGATAAAAATACCTTAATGGGTACGACCCAGAAAGCCCTGCCGCATATCCACTTTTTTAGTCATGGTCAATTGATGAGGCTTGAGGCTAACTTATATGTTCATATAAGGACTACTGGCTTAGAATGCTTAACATTAATCCATACAATTCGTTTTACGTTTGAAAAAATCAGATAACTACTTCAAAGTGTTTTTTAAGCGATACTTGGATTTTCCATAATTCGAAAGTTATGTTTGTTAGAATCAGTTTATGATGACTGGATATCATATTAGGTTTCCTTAAACCTACATTTGATAATTAAAAACTGTCAAGTTACTTGATAATCGACAATTCCATTATCTAGGTGCCATAATTTAAATATAGAAGTTCCTTCCATATGATTCTGTTATCATTACCTGCTTTTCGAAATTAACCCTTCTATATTTATCACTTTTATAACATTTAGCATTGTGCTAAATACAAGATGGCATACTTCAAATTAAAGCGTGTCCCTAGTTTAGAATTACCACTATTATTTATATGAATACTTAATGGTGTATACAATAGATCTTTGGTTGAAAAGAAATTTTATTTAAGAAAGAAAGCTAACTTGAAAACATAACCGAAACAGGTTTTAATGAAACTTTACTAGGTACAACCGTAAGTTAATATTAACTAGCTTAATCAGAAAATATTTGATTATTAGCTCATTATTAAATCAAAATCAAATCATAATCAAACCTTAATTAATTTTGATTTGGCCTTAATTTAAAATAATAAACCTAACATTGTTTGATTGTTAATGAATTAATAATAAACTCTAATTTATTATTAGTTAGTTAAATAATAAACTATTATTAAGTAAAATTCAATTTATAAACTTTATTAACTAAATTTAATCATAATTTACATTTATTAATTAAATAAAACTCTTTTAATTAAAATAAATCGTAATTAAAAAAACCTGATAAGTACTAATTACTCCTTAAGTGCTAATTACCTATTAATTATCAATTAAATTATCTTTTAATTTTTTTATTGCTTATTAACAAAAATTAATCAGAGATTAATCTTACGTAAAAAGATAACAAGTTAGTAAATTAGAGTTACCTAAAATAACTTAATATGCCTTAGTTATTAAGTTTATTCACCATTGATAACTATTTAAAATTAGTTAATAATTAATTGTACTAAAACTTAATTAACTTACTAAAATACCCATTTGTATGTTAAAACATCATTTACAATTTTATAAAATATATTTAAAACCATTTTAATGTAAAAATATTAATTTAGTAAAAATTGTAGTTTTATCGTTGAACGACGTTCACAGCGACTATCACAGTGGACGTTGTAACTTTGTTGTTTCTTTATAAATATAAATTTAAAACCTTTACTTAATATCTTCATTCACTTTTGAAATTATACAGAAAAGGAATTTTTATAATAAACAAAGTCGTAGGCTTCGAAAACCTTTCCATTTTACGGTATAGCAAAACATTTGTTCGTAAAATCAAAGGATATCAAGCTTTTAACTAGTTCAAGTTGCTAACTTTATAGAACCAAAAAAGCACACAACCAATTTAACATAATCTTGCATGAGTCAAATTACAAACAAATAACTATGACACGACAAGACCGTAACATTAAGTAAAGCACAAAGTTAGACTGAAAATTCAAATATGCTTTCCAACAACAAATTTCGAGCAACATCAATACCAAAAAGTTTGTGAATAAGACTAACATTCAACATGTTAAATAGATAATAATTTATCAATCTAAAGCTACTATTTTTTTCCTAAAAAGGGAAGGGTTCAACTCACTAAAAAGATAAGAAAATCCAAGCTATAACAAAACTTGGAAATAACTTCTCCCTAGCCTTAGCTTTGCAGATATGAAATTTAGAGCAGAATATTAACAATTTTGTTTAGACTTGGGCTTTTTAGTTGCATGGTTATGGCCTGGGGAGTTAGAAGGGTATGGTGTTTTAAAAGTAGAAGAGGAGGGGGTAAAAAGGAAGGTATAGGTTTAGAAATGAATTTCACGTTATTTTGGAAAGGAAGAATCAAATTTTTAACCTTGAAATATTTTTTCTCAAAATAGTAGCTATTAAAGCATTTTGTAAAATCTTTGCAAAGATGAAGGAAGATAGAAATGAAATGGAAATTATGGAGGAGAATGAAGTTACTTTTACAAAAAATTAGAATGTGAAATTACTAAGTATCATTTAAAGTACCTAACCACCTTTATAATTTGGACAACTCAGTCATACAACATCTTGCACTTCCATGCCAACTCATTTTTCAACTACTCCTTATTCAACAACCGAAGATACACCTAATTTCCTTTAAGTACCATTTGTGTAAGTAATAACAATACTTGTAGTGCTTTTTTCTTACCTGTCTCCTTATTTTAAAAATAAAAAGCTTTATGTCACATTCCTACTTTATTAAGTTAACGAATACTTAATTATTAACTGTATTAACAACTTTATAAATGTTGTTTAGGTAATTATAGGTTCATTCAAGTGTTCACAACTTCTTGATGACTTTTTGAAGGCAAAATGTTGAATTTTTCGAAAATAATTTCTGGTCACATTTTCTATTTCTTTTCAAACTACAGCTCTATGTGAACTAAATTTAAAATTGATATCTCCAGTGTTAGTTATGAATTTAAAATTTTTATTTATTATTTAAAGCCTAATATTAAATTGACTAATTATTTATCAAAAATCAATTTTCTAGGAGAAAAATTTCCGAGTTGTTACAAATTACATCCGTTGTTAAGTTAAAATTGATGCAAATTACTATTGTTTGCTACAGTTACGAACACAATCGATGCAAATAATGTGAAGCAACAAACACATACTGTAGTAGTGGTACAGTATTGAAGCAAAATTTGGCAGAGAGAAAGAATAGAAGGAAATAGGATTTTCATAACAAAAGGTAAGTGGAATATGGATACAGGACATTTGGGTTTATAATTATGGAAAAAACCTTTGATGATATTGCACTATTGAAACCAAACACATTAATTATTGTGTAACATCCCGTAAATTTCGACCATTTAAGTTATATAATTTAATTTAATTATTGAATTTAAAACGGTTTTATAATAAAAGTTATGATAATAATGAATGGTTCCATAAGATTTTTAATAAGAAATTATCATTAAGTTGAGTGTCAACAATTATTAACTGGCTTTTTGGTTCGGTTCCCAAGAGTGCATCTGACACACTCAACCGAACGTATCGCGTGAGGCTAAGAGAGAGGGGGACGCTCAGAAGCAAAGGAGACAGGATCGACAAGGGACTGCACCACTCAGAACTTCATGGCACTCATGACCCATATCCGAGTCGAGATCTCAAATCCCAAAGGAATGGCGTGCCCCGAGACACCCGGAACCACGATCCTTCCACACCTCGAAAAGTAGACCTTGCACCTAGCGGGCACGAAATCTCGCACCCAACGGGCGTGAAATCTCGCATCCAAGCGGGCGTGAAATTTTGCCCCCAAGCACGTGCGAAATCTTACATTCGCACCTAGCAGGTGCAAAATCTCGCACCTAAATGGTGCAAAATCTCGCACCCAGCAGGTGCGAAATCTCGCACCCAGCCCCGGGTGCGAAATTTCTACATCTACTAGTGGCGGGTGCAAAATTCTGCTAGTGGTCCCATATTTCTACCTACTCCTACCTAATGCTACCTAACCCCTCTTCTATAAATAGCCCATGGCCTCACACTTCAAAGGGGTTGCATTTTATTCAATAGAGACCTTCCTAGAGCATGGCTCTACCTTGTAATTCTTGAGTGATTAATAAAATTCCAACATCCTTCCAAAGTGGACGTAGGCCTAATCCGCGGCCGAACCACTACAAATACTTGTGTCATTTACCGCTTTCTTCTACTTAGTCTTGCGACCAAATTAGCTATTCCTAGTAATAGGAATCTTTAGTGTTTTCGACATTTTTTGCCGTCAACGTTTGATGCTTTCACTGAGAACTTGAACTCGGGATTCACGTCTTTCTCTCACATTATCATCTCAACTTCGACAAGCTTAAGATTCCTCGCTCAACTTGCTGTCGAGTCCGCTTACAATGGTAAAGAAGTCAAAGAATGCAATGGTCGGCTCTTCAGCCGCAGCCAAGGCCGGTACCTCCCAACAACCTCAACCGGTAGATATCCCGACCACTGATGAAACCGTCCCTCCTATTATGGACCCCAAAGCGACCGTTACGCAAGCTCAAATTTGCACGCTTAATGAAAGATATGAGAACGCTGCAGTCGAGCTCAACCAAGCATTAAGAAATAACATCGACCTTGTGCGACAACTTCAAAAAAGTCAACGCGTCGTCGCCCAACTTCAACTAGCTCGGAACAATGCTCGACCCTGAATAACTTCCTCCGAAACTTCCTCTTCCAAGTCAAGTGGCCCACACCAAAGAAGGAGGTTCAGCCTCATTAACAATGTCATCGCTCGTACCATTGCCCTCAATAACGGTAACGGTCATGCCAGTGGAAATAGGAATGACAACGACGACCAAACTACAGTCACATATAGCTAGGGGGAATACTACCAAGACCGCCCTCGTTTGGTTATCAATGACGGACAAGATCGTATAAACCAACCTCTTCCTCGACACAGCCTGATGGTCGTTAATCAGGGCGATGGGCCTCCTATTCCAGCGGCCCGCGCTCCTCCAGAACAGGATTCGCATCACCCTGCTCCACCTAACCATCCACACCAAGATCCAATCATTGATGTCGAGGACATGGAGGAAGACGATCTGGACATCCATCATAGAAGACGACCTCGCAACAGGATTCTGAAACCATGTCAAAATCCGTGGATCTCGATGGAGGATCCACACCCGAGCTATCTCCCCCACATGGTACGAAAGATCATGAGGGAAATGCGAGGGGGCACCCATGGCTCATGGGAAGCTCACATTAGGCGTAACCCCTTCACAACAAGGGTAAATGAAGCCGAGTGGCCTAGGTGCTTTAGCATGCCACAAATGCCACTCTACGATGGTACCACTGATCCTTGTGCCGTCTTGAATCGATATGAATGGCAAATGGATTCGAGTCGGGCTAATGATCCAGCTAAATGCAAGTGCTTCCCGGTCTTCCTATCCGATGCTGCTTTGCTTTGGTTCTCTCGCCTCACACTTGATTCCATTAAAAACTTCGGGCAATTAGCAACAGATCTGGTCAAGCAATTCAGGATGCATATCCCAACTCCGAAGAATGCCCTTACTTTATCCAACCTATACCAAGGGCCCACTGAGTCACTCATAATCTACCTTTCCCGGTTTAACATAACTCTCGCCAAGGTCAAGGATCCAGATCCTCGCACCGTACTCTTTCAGCTAGCAAAAGGTGTCCTCCCTACTTCAGAGTTCAGGGCCTGGATCGATCGGAAGCAGCCAAAGAGCATTGACGCTTTCTATGAGAAAGAAGATCAACGCTTATGACAAGAAGAGGCAAGTCGGAACCGGCTCTCTACCACAAGTTATCCTAATGATCCCCAAGCGGACACCAAAAATAACAACCTCAGGGGTAGGCGAGGCGGGGAGCCCTTCGACCAAAACAGAGGGGCAGGTCCCTACAGGAAAAGACCAAACAACGGCAGGCCGGATGGACGGGACAACGGGCAAGCCCCAGCAGAATCGGGATAGCCCGACCCTCGCCAAGCCTTCGAGACATACACCCCATTGAATGAAGACATAGAGACAATCTACTTGGAAACATATAACACTGTGTCGTATAAGAAGTCATGCGTTAGAGAATCAACAGAGCGCAAGAAGAACACCGGGAGGTACTGTAGAAACCACGACATGTACAGGCTCGACATACACGAATGTTGCCAACTTAGGGATGCAATCGAGAAATTTATTCGTGAGAAATGGCTCGAGCAATATGTCCAAGAGCCCTTTCCCCCGAAGCAAACTCGCAGCCTCCAGCGCCGGCTCCACAAGCAGCCACCAAGGCAGCTCCTGGACCATCTAACCCAAGACGAGGAATCATGATTAACACCATATATGGCGGACCTTACCCCACACACGACATTTTTAGAAAAATGGAGAAGTATGTGAGTTCCATAATGTATGCCATTTATGAAGCCTACTTCACTCTCCCTCAGTTTGTTCCAGCCAAGCTACAAAAAACAATGCAGGACGACATCGCCTTCCGAGAAAGAGAATCTACAGGGGTGGAAATCCTGACCATCGATCCATTAGTCGTCATTGCCCAGATCGGCGCCGCTTCTGTTCGGAAGATTTGAATCGACTCAGGGAGCTCGGACAACATCATCCTTAAGGCCTCCTATGACCAGATGAAATTGGAAAAGAATGATTTGAAGCCATGCCACGCCGCAGTTCATGGCTTCAACGGGGCCTCTAGTTTCCCCATAGGGATGATCGACCAATCTGTAGAACTGGGCGAGGGGGACCGAAGCCGAGTCCGAATTTTCACTTTCATGGTTATAGACATTGACTTCCCCTACAATGCCTTCCTAGGGTGCCCCTTTCTCACCGAATTCCGGGTTTACATGGCACCATAGTCTCTCCTAATGAAGGCGAGAAAGTAAGCACCAGGGAATTCTGCACAATAGAATGGGCGAATGTGTGCAATAAGGACAAGGGAAAAGCCATGCCCATGCCTTCTTGCGCCAAGAACGTCTCAGCATAGCAATTAGCGGCATCTGGGCCCTAGCTCAGGCTCCACTGTCGTCTTTCCGATGACCTCGACCCACCGAAGGACAAAGAGCCCGAGTACGAGAGGGCTACCCCGGTCGAATCCATAGTGGACGTTCCCGTCAACCTCGACGACCCCACAAGGGTGTTGAAGGTAGGGTCACAACTCCACCCAGCAATCAAATAAGATCTTATATGCTTCCTGAAAGCCAATCTAGATGTGTTTGCATGGAGCCACTCCGACATGAAGGGCATCGACCCCGCGATTGCTTTCCATTCCCTTTGCTAAGATCCTAGTATGCCTCTAGTTAAACAGAACCGCCGCTTCTTGGGGCCCAAGAGGTCCAAAGCACTCGAAGAAGAGGTAAATAGTCTGCTCAATATTAACTTCATCCGCGAAGCAAACTATCTTGAATGGGTTTCCAATCCAGTTCTGGTTAAAAAAGCCAATGGTAAATGGCGAACATGCGTCAACTTCTCCAATCTAAACAAGGCATGTCCCAAGGACAGTTTTACGCCACTAAAGATCGATCGATTAGTTGACTCGACCGCCGGATACCAACTGCTATCTTTCATGGACGCCTACTCAGACTACAACCAGATCCCGATGAGTCTCCGCGACCAAGACCATAGCTCTTTCATAATCGACCTTGGGCTCTACTGCTACCGTGTTATGCCCTTCAGCCTCAAGAATGCCAGCGCTACTTATCAACGAATGGTTAATTGACTCTTTAAAAATCATATTGGAAGTCCATGGTCGTGTATCTGAAAACCATGGGAGTCAAACCCCCGACCTCTCGAAAATCTAACACAAAGATCTTTTAGCACAGTGGTTAGTGCGTGGTGTTGCTTTCCGGGAGGTAGGGGTTCAAATCCCGTGGTTGTCACATTTAGAATCAGAGCCTATACCCAGCCAGAATTGTGTGTGTAATGATGCAGATGTCATTCGATGTGGTACTGATGCGGGTTACATGCACAATGCCTAGGTGGTGAGTGATATGAGCCAATGAGGATGTTGGGCTCTTTAAGCGGGGTAGTCTGATACCAAGTGGAACACCCCTCCTCCGTTAAGGTCACTCAGAAACGGAATGCATTAACTTCGGTGAAGCATTATAGGTAAAAGATACAGATAATTTACAAGACAAACATATAAACAGCGGAAAAAACTAGAATTATTTCATAAGAAGCGTGGTCTAGTCAAATCATTACAACCATTGTCTCAAAACCCAACTTTCTCTTTATTATTGTTTTATGCTTCTTTATGTATTTTGAGTTTTTAATTATGACAGAAGCAATATTGTAATAACTTGGAAGTTGGGTTTTGAGACAATGGTTGTATTGTTTTGACTAAACCATGCTGCTTATGAAATAATTCTAGTTTTTTCCGCTATTTATATGTCTGTCTTGTAAATTATCTGTATCTTTTACCTATAATGCTTCACCGAAGTTAATGCATTCCCCTTTGTGAGTGACCTTAACGGAGGTGGGGTGTTTCACTTGGTATAAGACTACCCCCTTAAAGAGCCCAACGTCCTCGTTGGCTCATATCACTCACCACCCAGGTGTTGTGCATGTAACCCGCATCAGTACCACATCGACTGACATCCGCAACATTACACACACAATTCTGGCTGGGTATAGGCTCTAGTACCAAATGTGACAACCACGGGATTCGAACCCCTGACCTCCCGGAAAGCAACACCACGCACTAACCACTGTGCTAAAAGATCTTTGTGTTAGCTTTTCGAGAGGGGTGTTACAGTGTAAGTGGATGATATGCTGGTGTAATCTAAAATATCAAGCGATCACGTCCACGACCTCTCCAAAATGTTCGGTGTCCTCCGCCAATACGACATGAAACTCAACCCCTTGAAGTGCTCCTTCGGAGTCGCTTTCAGGAAAATTCTTGGGTTTCATTGTCAACTCTCGGGGCATCAAAGCCAATCCAGAAAAAATCCAAGCTACTCGGGACATCCAAGTTCCCAAGAACACCAGGGATGTCCAAAGTCTGAATGGAAAGGTTGCCGCTTTAAGTCGATTCATCTCTAAGGGCACCGACAAGTGCATCCCCTTCTTCGATTTACTCCGAAAAAGGAAATGCAATTTCGAGTGGACCCCCGAATGCGTCTCTGCATTCGAGGAACTTCTGGATCACTTAGGGCGACCGCCTATCCTTTCTAAGCCTACAGACCATGAGGACTTGTACATTTATCTGGCTGTTTCTGCATAGGCAATCAGCTCGGCGCTAATACGCCTCGAAGATCACACCTAACGGCCCATCTACTATATTAGCAAGCGGCTGATGGGGACAGAGAAAATTATCCGAAGCTAGAAAAGCTGGAATTCTGCTTATTGATTTCCTCTAGAAAGCTCCGACCGTACTTCCAGTCTCATCCCATAAAAGTTTACACTGACCAGCCACTGCATCCGGTCCTATAGCGGCCCGAGGCGTCAGGACGCTTACTAAAATGGAGCATAGAGTTAAGCCAGTTCGAGAAAACCTTCGTCACCCGACAAGCCATCCTCGGCCAAGCTCTCGTAGATCTCATCATGTAGTTCACAGCCTCTGAGGAGGCTCCCACCAAGAACGCTGGGGCTCCCGACTCCCAGTGGAAATTGTTTGTTGACGGCTCCTCTAATAGAAAATGCTCTAGGGCCGGAGTCGTGATCATCACCCCTGAAGAACGCCCGATGTATTAGGCGTTAAGACAAAAATTTCCTTACAACTAACAGTGACGCGGAATATAAAGACCTTGATCGTCGGGCTTAGAATCACGATCGAACTCAAGCTAGAGACCGTCCACATCTTCTATGATTCACAGCTTATCGTCCAACAAGTGCCGTGAGAGTATCAAGCGAAAGAGGGACGGATTGCCAAATACCTGGCCCGAGTGCAGGGGCTACTCGACCACCTCGAGCATTTCACCATCACCTATGTCCCGCGCGAGCAAAATGAAAAGGCATATTCCCTCGCCAAAATGGCAAGCTTTGAAGATCCGCATCTTAACGGATTCGCCCTGGTTGAAGTCCTCAACTCTCCGAGCATTAAGCAAGGGAAAGAAGAGACGATCATGAGCACCGAACCTGACCCCGAGCCTGGATGACAACGATTAGAAATTACCTACAACACGGGACCCAACCAAGGCACTACAAGGAAAGGCGCGCGCTTACTCGCCAATTGGCCTGTTACCTTCTTATGGAAGGGGTATCTACCGCAGAGGTTCTTTTATTCCCTTGCTCCGATGCGTAGCCCACGACAACACCCTCTGAGTGCTAAGCAGTGTGCATAAAGGCGAATGCGGCGACCACACTTGGGGGCGAACCCTGGCCAGAAAGATTCTCAGACATGGTTATTACTGGCCCACACTTGATCAAGACACCACGGACTATGCTCGCATGTGCGATAAGTGCCAGCGTTTCTCCAAGATCCCAAGAGCCCCGCCTACCGAATTGTCTCAAATGGTCAGGCCATGGCCATTCGCCTTGTGGGGGATCGACATCATCAAAACTCTTCCAATGGCTACAGGCGGAGCATGATACGCCATCGTCGCAGTAGACTATTTCACCAAGTGGGAAGAGGCTGTAGCTCTCGCCACCACTACCACGAAGAAGATGATCAACTTCGTTGTCCGCAATATCATTACCCGCTATGGGGTGCCCCAAGCGATTATCTCTGACAATGACACTCAATTTGAGAGCAACGAGTTCTAAGCCTTCTGTCAGCTTCACGGCATCGATAAAAGATTCTCAGTAGTGGCCCATCCTCAAGCCAATGGGCAAGTCGAGGCGGCTAACAAGGTTATTAAATATATCATCAAGAAGCGCCTGGAAAAGGCTGGCGTCATGTAGGCAGACGAACTTCCTCTAGATCTATGGGCTTACCGCACCACCCACAAGACAGCAACTGGTCATACACATTTCGCCCTCGCATACAGATCTGAAGCCGTCATTCCCATTGAGCTCAAGCTTCAATCCCATCGAGTCACATATTTCGATCCAAGAATGAATCAAGATTTACTTCTGGGATCACTCGACTTGCTGGAAGAAAAGAGGAACAATAGTTGTCGTCGAACACCGCTCGAGCATCACATGAATTTATGTCTGACTTCCTTGCGAGCTGAAATTCCAAATGAAATAGAGAATCGGAAGGAAGCCTTGGGGGGAGAAAAATCTTTCTAAGATATTAGGTTAAGAAGTAGGCCGATACCAGAGCCACCGCCCAATGACAGCGAGTTGCCCGATACTTCAATTCCACGGTCCCCCATAAGGACCTCAACATCGGCGACCTCGTTCTAAAGCGGGTTTCTTCCCCACCAACAGGCCTCGCGCCTCGCTAGGAAGGCCCATACTCCATACAGTGAAAGCTCAGCGATGGAACTTTCATACTCGCCCCCGTTGACGGAGCTGAACTCCCAAGGGCATGGAACAACAAACATCTTCGTCGCAACTTTACATAACTCAGTTTATGGTTGTTTATGCTTTCAAACATGTTCTGTTTTTTTAGAAATTCAAGGCATTGTAAAGGCTAATACTGCCAAAGTTATCAGTAGAAATGATGTTCAGTTTCCTATCTCCTTGTTGTTTACCCCTCAGGAAATGCGTCTTGTTAGTTCTGATAACCAGCTCAATTCACGCCTATGACCACCGCATCGGCATCCCAGGCACGGGAGCCGGCGCCGTTCCAACCTCTAGGCAACACCGAGTTTGAAACACTTGGCTATGCCCAGCACCCCGAGCATGGGAGCCGGCAACGCTACTCGAATTGCCGGCCCACGTCGCGACCGAGTCTAAACAACCACTAACTCGAACCTCGGCCCCGTGCCGAGGCCGAGTATAAGTCGTTCCGTGTCCTAGTCCAGGCGACTTGGCGCCACTCAGCGATCTACTAAGATTGATGCAACTCTCTCTTCGCTGGTTGTGGCTGCCAGTCGAATCTTGGCGCAGCACCAAGACCGACTTAAAATTGTTTCTTCCCCTTTAGCTCTTAAGGCTTAGGGGCAGCCCATGGCCACGATTGGACCTTACGAGTTGATGATCGGGGCTGAAAACTACGCTGATGAATAAACGATGTCCGGCGGCTCGCCTCAACCGATGAACGATGGGAGAGCCACCCACCTGGCGTACCGATAACGGGACGCCCTACGCCTTCGCTATACTTGGGTTTAACACCGGGCCACCCAAAACAGCAGGTGCATTGCCTAGTTTCGCAAACTACGGGTTTCCTGAGCTAAGGGAAACTTGCTGAAACCTGCGCTCTACCTCACCTCTCTGAAATAATTACCCAGAGACGACCCCTAATCGCTTTTGTGGCAAGTGTAACGATAAGTATGCTTATGCAAGTATAGGGCGCTGGAAAACATAAAAAGAACATCCTAACACTTGGCATAAACAGAGCTCGTTACTAATTTATATTTCGTTTTCACACTCACACACTAAACAAACTACTTGCCTAACACTTTTACTTTCTAATGACAGGGTGTAAATGAGAACTACACCATGTCTTGAAAAACAAAAAGCGAGGGTCGTACTCGTGTAAACTATGGGCCTACACTACCAAAATAATGGTAATATCCACTTAGGACACTAACACTAATCGTATCTTTTCTTCTATTCCTTGTGCTTGTACTTTCTTGCAGATTCAGCGCTCGACGGTTCGTCACCAGCACCAGACCTCTTCCGACCAGATCCCCTTCTACTCGATCGACCCTTTTGGGAGGGTAACTGATTCGTGTGTAATAGAAAGGCGACGATCCCCGGCACCATCACCGCCGGAAATATTCATGATATTAGTAGTAACGACAAGCGGCATAGGCACAGGGGCACTCCCAATAGAAGACCTAGCACAGCCTCGCTCTTCTTCGGGATCTCTTTTCCTTCCCGCTCAGCCTTCTCCTTGGCCTCTCTAGCAGCCTATCGCTCAGCGAGCTTCATTCTAATCCTATGCTCAAAACCCTAGACTGATCTAAACCCTTAGATCAGATTTCCCCTGATAACAACTTCGTAACCAGTAGCCCTTGTTTTTACAGACTTTAGTAAACTGCCAGCTAAAACTCTGACTGCATTGCCTATTTTTTTATAAACACTAGAAAAATTGAACAATGGTTTACAACTCAAATTAAAAACAATAAAATAGAACAAATAAAAACCCTAGTTTGTAAATAGGTTTAAATCCCCTTAAACTCAAACAAACTTGGCCGACCTCTTTCACAAATTGGTCACACCACTTTTCTTTATCCCGATCTCCATAAATAAATGGCATCTACTAAAGATTAGGGTTTTTCTGAATTCCCCTAAATCAAATCGCGATAAAGAGGATTATGTTCTTGAATTTTCTCTGTAGGCTCGAATGCTTGGTTGCTCTTGTTCATCGACTGATTTGGCTACGATCGATAACAATAGTGAGTATTTCTTAATTGATTTGAGTTTGGCTTTATGAAAAATTGGCTTGTGTTTTCGATAATGCTTGCCTATGATGAATGGTGATTAAGTAGGATTATAGAATCCTTAAAACGCCTTTTGATTTCACCAATACTGACTTGACCCGATTTTGTGGGATTTTCTCTTTTGTTCCTCGACGTAAATTAGTTGCTGTGAATTCTTGGCGTGATTTTGTTGTTGCCTTGTAATGGAAAGAATTCGAATTTGATATTTCTTGCGTGATTTGAAGTGGTGCATCTGGACATGAATTTTGGCCTTCATGTAATCTAGAAAAATAATTGCCCCCTTTGGAAGATTGCTGTTGCCTATAAATATTCTTGCCAAATCTGTAGCATGACTCATTCATAATTGTATTGCTTGCCAAAAACAAAAATGATGATGAAAATCATTTATCCTTGAAGCAAAATAGGAAACTATGTTTATAAAGATTTGAACCTCTTGCTGATTTTTTGCATATCTTGATTTTCTCTTGCCAAAAATATTTGTGCACCCTTGAATGAATTTTGAAACGAATTAACTGCTTTCCTTGGTTGATTTCTATAGATCATTCGATTTATCCCTGCCACAATTAATTTTGTTAGCAAACAATTTTCCTGAAATCACTTACAAACATTTTCCACTGATTTCATGTTGTTTTAAACATTCTTCACTGTGTTTAAAAGTGAAACACATTCCTGTCATTTTGTAACAATGTAGAAACGAATCCTTGACTTGGCATTTATGTACACGCGTCCTTTGCTGTACTGTTGCTCATTCCTGTGCATTCATAAGTATGTGCCAACATGAATATATCCTTGCATGTCCATTGCAGTTTTGCCATGTTGTTTTAAACTCATAATTGACTTGTTGACATGCCACTTTGTTCTTGTGTACAGTATATAGAAAGTTCAACTGCATGTTGCTATAAGCTGGAACATTTGTGTGCATTCTTCTTGTAATCTGCCATGCACCCTTGAACTTGACCTCTCTTCATGTGATGTTGTACACTTGAATGCATGTAGCTAGTACAACATCTATGTCACCATTCATGTTGGCTTCTATTGTTTTGAATTGTTGTATAATCTGCACTATTACTTTTCACCATGCTGAACTGTGTATATATGTTCTTCACTATTGAATCATGTTGCATCAAACATGTGTGGACCATACTTGTTGAACTACTTGCACTGTAGTGATTCCATGAACCATCCATGATTTTACTATATACAATTGTGCACTCTTGACCATGCTCATGTTCTTTCACTACTAAATGCGGCTTCATTTCTGAGCTGATTCATAATTTAGTGTTACTTGTTGTTTGCTGCTACACCATGACCATGTATTGCTGCATCCACTTTATAGTTGCTGAAATTCATGTATATGTTGCCTTACATTTGCACTATGTTATATTCATGTTTGACTTTGATCTTGGCTTGAACTCTTCCCTGTTTGTCTTGTGTTGGTGCATGTTGTCCTGACTTTCATCCCTAGGCTTTTGACCTTGCTGTTGTGTATGCACAGTTGTTCATTGATGCATATGTGCTCGACCATTTTACTTGGGTTGTACTGTGTACTTGAATTTGAGCTGCTTTGACCTTTATTTTTGAATTTCTTGGCTCGGCACTTGGGCTGCTTGCTTCATTTTGCTCCATTTCACTGTTACGCTGAAAAAGTTGACCTGTATGTATACATATATGTATATATACATGTATGTGTGTATATATATGTATGTGCGTGTGTGTATATATATATGTGTCTATTCGAATATATATCAGCAGAGTGCTACAGTGTGTTATGGCTGTTTAGAATCAACTGGTTCTGATCAGCAAACAGGTGTTGTGTGTTGAGGCTGATTAGTGGGTACTAGAAATATATACATATCAGATCAAGTAATGAAAAATGATTAGAAACACACCAAAATTCTGAGGTAACTAAATTTTAAAAATAAAATAATATTTGCTAGAAATAAAATTATTTCTGTTCAAGATTACTATGTGTGTTTCTGTTTGTGATAGGTAAGCAGATGACTGGACTGACTGTAAGCTGTGAAGATTGAAGACTGCAGATGACAGAGAAATGTGTAAAAGAATATCTGTATATGAGTGAATCTGTAAACTGAGTGACAGAGCATATTGAGTAACGTGTGAGGATCTTTGTATATAATGAAATTGATTGAAATAGACTATATTGTATTTCTGAGATGTACAAATCTATACTGTTTAAATATTGAAATAAAATATTATATTTTAATAAAATACTGTGTAAATATTTGAATTTCTGTACAGTCGTATTCTATTTAAACATGAATATTATATTCCTGTCTGTGATAAATATATGAAATAATACAGTAACAAACACATTTAAAATAATATATATTTGTTTGTTATCATCAAGCAAAAATCATATAATTGTGTATAAACGTCGTTATATACAACAATCTCCCCCTTTTGATGATGACAAACAAATATTAAGATTTTGAATACAATAAATGTGTTTGACTAAAAAGAACATAACTCCCCTTACAACAGAGACTCCCCTTATAACTGTGCATCAGCGAAATGAAATGAATAATAATGAATTTTCAAAATTAAAAATATTTATAAAATATTCACTCATAAATCAAAATCTCAACCCATTCTCCCCCTTTTGTTATCATCAAAAGGATTCAGAAATTAAAATATAGATGAAAAATGACTAAAAATATAATTTCAGCTTAAGAGGAAGAACAGTCATCATAAATCCCAATCAGTCAAACAAAAATCATAATATTCTAAGAACTAGTGGCATATTTCACATTTTAGAGAACGACAGATTTACAATGAAATTTATATGAATGGAGAGAGTTTTAAAACAAATAATTCCAATTATTTTCCAATAAGATTTTCAAAAATAAAGCACAAAAATAGTGATGGATTTGGGCTATAATTAATAATTCAATTTAAGTGACAAAATCGTATAATCTCAATTCCCAATAGTTATCAATCAACAAATCATAATACTTCATAAGATTTCAACACATTTCACAGATCAGAAAGATGGATTGATAAGCTGGTTTTTAAACACCAAGGAGAATTTCAAATTAATTTTAATTTATAACGCATTATTTCCTTTTTCTTTTTTTATTTTAGAGCACACTGACCACGCATAACCAGAGCTTGGATTTTTAAATGAGGTCAGTCGCAGCTTAAATTATAAGTTGTCTCACAACCATGCATAACCCGAGCTTGGATTTTTAAATGAGGTTAGAGACACACTTATGTATTAGTTATATATTTTATCATTTTCAGCTTTAAATAGAAAAACTCCTCGGTATATAAAGCCAATATGAATGATAGAAATGTGGAAGGTACAGTAATGGACTGTGAAATAATTTTCTAAATTATTTATATTATGAAATATGCTCGACTGTACCGGGATCATTGAAAATTTTCAATTATCACTAATTCTAAATAATAACATAGTCCAATTTTTATCACAAATATTTTCACTGTTTATTCAAGATGATTTTTTTTAAAAATAAAAATAAACCCTCTACATTATTATAAAATCGCGATGGATGGTAGAAAGATGAAAGATAATGAAGATGGTCGTGAAATAATTGCCAATTCAAAGATATTACAATTATTGTTCAACCATCATGAAAAATCTAAATAAAAATCTCCTCTTGTTGTGAAATATACTATAGTAACAATTCATCACAATTTAAAAATCCAATAATAATTTTGATGAATTATAAATACAGTTCAATTTTTATATTGATTTCAATTTCTGAACGAATAAAAAATAAATAATTTTAAAATTGAAAATCAATTACAAGAGGAATTTAGAGAGATATATACAAGAAAAAAAATATACATATATACAGAATGAGAATAAGATCCATAAAAAAACAGTACTTCCTAATCTGAAACCGACTAGTGTCCTTATTAACAAATATTAATCACAAAGCCCAACCAAACTAAAATTAACAAATTTGGCGCATTTATCAGAGCTGCAGACAAGAACAAGCAGTTATTTGAAAAATAGTATCAGAGCAGCAAACAGATCATAAACAAGCAATTTCCAAAATATTTTCAGTTCAATATCAGGGCCACTACAACACAATGACCCTATTACAACGGTGGAACACCGTTGTAATATACATTTTACAACGGTGGGCTAACCGTCGTGTATTAAGAAGTTGTAATAGACTAAAATCTTTTACAACTTTTTTGCACCGTTGCAACACCGTTGTAATATGTATATTTTACAACTTTTTTCCACCGTTGTAATAAACTTCATTACAACAGTTATGCACCGTTGTAATAATATCTACTACAACTGTTATGCACCGTTGTAATTGACAGTTGCATTTAAAAAAAAATACATTCATTGCAACTGAAATGAACAATACACTAAATATAGCAATACTCCATAAGCAAAACAAATATTACAGTTATTTGCAAACTAATTTATTAAAATACTTAAATTTTCAATATTACAAACAATAAGTTTTACAAAAGATTTCGCGGACTATTACATACTTTCAAATCCCTTCTTCTTCATCATTCCCTTCTTCTTCATCATTCTCTCCATCGTCGCCGCTAACACTTTCAAATCTATCTTCGCATATTTCTTCTTTATCAGTCTGTTTGTTGCCTGATTATAAAAAATAAATCATCATTGGTATGGACTTAAACTTGGAGGTGTGTACTGTGGATGCATATGCTCAGCGCTATTAACAGTAAATACATGTATCACTTGATGACAATCATACAGAAGCACACACAGTGATCAACATAAAAAAAAACTTAGACATGCACTCTGCTTGAAACACAAGGTTTGGAAGGCATAAATTCAAATGTATCTGCTACATCAGGCGATATATAAGAGTTTCCGATCACCATTAATCAATCTAATGATCTCTCTTACAGGCATTAATATTATAGTAAAATCATAGAATCAGATTCCAAAATCCATTAAGTAAATAACTAAATACCTAGATAAACAAGCTACAAATGGTGATTGGACATTGATCCTGTTAGTGGATTAAACGGTAAGGACAGTGCTGCTATTTATTATTCATAACACTTTGCTATTTCATAATGCGCTTCTTTCATCGCATATCTTAAAATTTATGATCATTGCTTTGAAAACATTTTGTTTAGATAAACCGCCACAAATCATGCCATCAAGCTGTTTCCAAAAATAAAAAATAAATGTTGGGATGTTTGCCATTATAGATGCCTATAAATGTATTGTGCTTACATTCTATAGAGATGTAATGTGTCATACAAAATTACAACCACGAAACATATTTGCTTTCAGAAAATATTCAATTGATGATTATATATAATAAGACTAAGCCTCATTTTAGCATTCATGGTATTGGTTTCTTGTTGCACTTGCCAAAAACTAGCAATCAAGTGATAACCACCCTTTTATTCCTACAGCCTACCACACGAAAAGCATTCATTTTTTTGCAGCATACCTTAATTTATGTAGCGCTGGCTGCTGGTTTTTTGTCCCCCCTCCCTTCTTCCCCTTTGTGTTTGCAATTTCCCCCATTTATAAAGGACTAACGAAACCCAAAGAGGAACCCACACTTACACAAATCGTAAGCTCAAAATGGAGAAGAAACCGGTATGTATAGAACTGTTCTCATAAAAGAGCATAAACCCTTTTGGATTCTCAACAAAAAGGCAACGTCCCAGATCGAACTGTTCTCATAAAGAAGCAACGTCCCAGATCTAAAGTTTGCACAAGATAATGAACAAAAAGGCAGAGGAAAACCTGGAAACAAAAAGGCGGCTTGCTCCTGGTGCAAATCTGCTATGAGGTGGAATAAGGATGCTGAAGGAGCAACGAAAACGCAACGCAGGGCTGAGGAGGGTATTCGATGGCGAAGGGAGAAGCCAGGCGGAGGCAAAATCCGGAGGTGGAGCCCGGATTTTCAAGTGGTAGGGCTCGGTTGTGAATTTTCGATGAGGAAGAAGAAGAAATACGAAGAAACGTATGTAAATTTGGGGAAACTTACTTTAGGGTTACCAAGGAGAAAAGCGTAACCTGGGTTAATACTTGGGTTTGGGGAAAATTTAGGTTTGCCGCCCAAAATTCAGTTTTGGAGCCAAAAACGAGACTTGGTTTTGGAGCCAAAAACGAGATTTGGTTTTGGAACCAAAGCATCTTTTAATAGTAATTATTATAAGCTAATTACTATTTATTAGTTACTACTCATTATTAAATACTTAACAATCATTATTAAAAAATAATTACTATTTATAAAATATTAAGTATATTTTATTTAATAGTATTTATTATTTATTTATAAGGTTATTATTAGTTATTAATTATTATTAAAATATTAATATTATTAATTATTAAATATTAGGTATTACTAATATTTAATAGGCCTCTATTACAATTAGTAGAAAAAAGAAATGCTGAAAATAATTTTGTAAATTTTTATAATAAAACCGTTTTAATTATTAATTACCAAAATTAATAACTAATACTAAATATTACTTTGTAATTATTAATATTAATGATTATTTCTTAATTATTTATTACTAAAAATTAATTACTAGTTATTTAACAATACTAATAATTTATTATTTAATATACTAGTTATTAATATTAATTATTAAAAAGTATTTATTAATTATTAATTATTTAATAGAAATTATTAATATTAATATTATTATTATACTAATTACTAATTATATAATGTTAATTGTTAAAAATTTTACTTATTACAACAGGTAAGAGTGAAAAGTTGTAATAGGCATTTATTACAACAGTCACAATAAAAAAGTTGTTAGAAGTATGTTTATTACAACTTTAGTGAACTGACTGTTGTAAAAAATATTTATTACAACTGTGCATTTTCCACCGTTGTAAAATGAAAGTTGTAATATAGTATTTTTGTTGTAGTGGGCAGCACAAATAGTTTCAAAGCAAACTTGTCAGGATGACGGTCACATAGGATGATTCATGATCCAAGATAAAAAATACCGTTTATTTTAAATCATTTGATGGAATATGAAGATATTAGGATTCAATGAATCGATCTCACCAAATTATTATTTATTTATTTGAGATATGTGTGTGATTCAAAAAAATCAATAATTTCAAATGATTTTAAAACAAATAGATATTCAAATCAAATAACCATGAAATACCAATAAATTTCAAGAACCAAAATTTTCAAAGAATTTTTCAAAAAAAATTCTGACAAGCATATGAGTAATTTCAGATCATTTACATCAAACTTAAGTGATATTCATGATCTAGAAAATTAAAAAATAATTTATTCGAAATCACTTGAATCAATGTCAAGTTTTGAGATATAATGAACAATCACACAAGGTTGATAATTTCAATTTTAAGAGGTATGTGAGATTCAGAATATCAAATATTTCAAATGATTTCAAACAAACAGATTTCAACCGTAAAATGATCATGAACATAAGATCAATTTTCAAAATGTATCAATGATTCAAGACAATTTAAAATATTCAAGCCAATGCGTTTTTTTTTTTTTGAAATTATCATAACTAATAAATAACAGAGTGTTGTAATGATTATAAATTTTCAAGACTTTCCAAAGTGAATTAGAGGAGTCTCAAAACAACAAAGGTGTGTGAAATTCTACAAAACTTTCAAATCTTCAAAAATTTATAATTCGAATCAACAGTGTTCAAGATATGACAAGAATACATCAACACTGTTATGAATTCAGAGATTCAGAAAACGAACTTCAAATCAATTGCAGATATTTACCAAAATAAATTCAAGATCTGGAAAAGATTAAAACATCAAAGTTTTATTCAAATGAAAATTTTCCAGAAAATCAAAGGTTTTGCAATTGGAAGTTAAGACAGCATAGAGAAGAAAAATATAGCAGTGACAAATCAAAAACAAACAAAATAACATATGGGGGTAGAAGGAATAAACAATGAGAATAAACCAGAGAATATTTACAAGGTTGAGTCTAGAGATCATACCAGATTTCGGTGTAAGAAAATGAATCTCTAACTCAACACAATTTTAGGCCAAGGAACTCTGAATGATACAATAATATAGACCAACTTGATTTCAAATTTCCTTTCAGCACAGCAGTTCCTCAGCCACCTTTGGTACCTAACAGTTTAAAGAATCGAGTGGTCTAACAAAATTAGTAAAACCGCTCACTGTTGTATTCATATGTTTTGGTACCTAAATTTGTTTATATAACAATCCATCCGAATTTACCAAAGTACCTTTAGGGACCCAAATCTGTTTGAATTTTGATGAATTTACTGTATTTCTTTTTGGGGTCCAAAATGGTTTAAATGGATTATTATCAAACAAATTCTCATTTCGCTTTTGATTTAAAAACCCTTTGAAATTATATGAATTCAAATTTTCAAGATGAATATTTCCAAAACGATTAGAAGGATTTTTAACATCATTTGAACTTCTCTTTTTATAATTCATCACATTTTCCAAAGCCAAGACAATTCTTATTTCTAGAAGAAAATTGATTTTTCAATAGCATATCCAATGATTTTTTTCCAGTTGACAAACGCTTTAAGCTCAATTCAAGATCGTTGATTTTGGATTTAAGATCAGAATTTTCTTTCATTAGATCTGAACAACGATTAATACTGATCTTTCTCCTTTCGGTATCATTTTGTTTCAAAAACAAATTTTCATTTTCAAGAAGTTTAATTTTGGTCTTGAATTCAAAAAACTAAGATTCAAACTGATTTTTTTTTCAAATTGTTGTTTTTCAGAACACTTGAATTTTTCAATCTCCTTTTCAAGTTCTTTCAAAATAGATTCAGTTTTCAAGAGGCTCTCTCTTTCAAAAATTTTAAATTTTGAATTTCCAGATGTCTTGAGATTATCTAATTCCTTTTGCAAAATATTGTTTCTACAAATTAGTTCATTCCCTTTTTCTTTTAAAAGCATGATTTCATTTTCAATGTTTTTTAGATCTTCATTTTGATGAACTAAATAAGATTTGAAATTGAAACAATTTTTGCAGTCGGAATTTTCTAAATTTCAGACATTTTCAAGCTTTAATTCCAAAATGTTATTTTTGGTGATCATCTCAAGTTTTTCAGATTTCAGAGTTTTATTTTTAGATTTGAGACTATCAACAACTTTTTTTTATTCAGTACAAAAATGAACCAAATCTTCATATGAGTAATCACTTGTCCCATAGTCTGTTGAGTCTCCATCTTCAGATTCATCCTTGGTAAATCCAGTCAGGCAAAATTACGAACTTGAGTTGTCCTTGTGGGGTTTTGAGCAATTTTTGTCATTTCGTCCGTATTTTGCATTGAGTGTTCTCCATATTTCCTGCGTAGTTAAACAACAGGAGACAAGCTTAAATTGATCAATACTAAGGTAAGAAAAAATAATGTTCATAGCATGAGTGTTGATAGCTCTACACTTTTTATCTGACAGATCTCCTCCATTAATAATAATACTCCAATATTTAATATTAATAGATTTTAAATAAATTTTCATTTTTAATTTCCAATTTAAAAAATCCGTTCCATTGAAAATGGGTGGAATATTACTGGACCGACTCTCGATGGGCTGATAACTAGGGTTACCCATGATTCTAGGGTTAATGAAAATACCTGCTCTGATACCACTTGAAGATCTAGAATATAAATTATGGCTCTTCAGTGGACCTCAAACACTGGTTTTACGTCCGGCCTCTCAACACGGAATAACCAGTAGAAGGACATATGGGGGTAAGAGTCAATGCTTCGCCAACCATATTATAGATCACAAGGCGAGAACCCCCCATCATGCATTAACCACCTTTGATACCACTTGTTGGATCTAGATTAACCCTAGAGGGGGTGAATAGGGTTTATCACAGTTTTTTGCTGAATTAAAAATCTAATGGGTTATTAAATAATAAACAGATCACAGAATATAGGAGAAATAGAAATGCAGAAAGGAAATAACACATAGAGATACCCAGTTTCGGCAAAACCCTGCATTCCTAAGGTTTCTACTAGGTAACAGAACAGATCCCGCTTGAAAGACCATGTAAACTCACGAACCACTCGCTCCTGTTCTAATCCTACGCTCAAAACCCAAGACTGATCAAAACCCTTAGATCAGATTTCCCCTGGTTACAACTCCGTAACCAGTAGCCCTAGTTTTTACAGACTCTAGTAAACTGCCAGATAAAACTCTGACTAGACTGCCTATTTTTTTATAGACACAAGAAAAATTGAACAATGGTCTACAACTCAAATCAAAAATAATAAAATAAAATAAATAAAAGCCCTAGTTTGTAAATAGGTTTAAACTCCGCTTAAACTCAAAAAAACTTGGCCGGCCTCTTTCACAAATTGGTCACACCGCTTTTCTTTATCCCAATCTTTCTAAAAAAATGGCGGCTACTAAAGACTAGGGTTTTCTGAATTCCCCAAAATCAAATTGTGATAAAGAGGATTATGCTCTGGAATTTTCTCTATAAGCTCGAATGCTTGGTTTCTCTTGTTCGTCGACTGATTTGGCTACGATCGATAACAATAGTGAGTATTTCTGTATTGATTTGATTCTGGATCTAAGAAAAATTGGCTTGTGTTTTCGATAATGCTTGCCGGTTGTTGGCTCGCTTTTTGACCAAGCCACCCAGGATCATTCGTAAGAGGAAAGCAGGAAACCACGATATCTAAGGACATGAAGGAATGGATCGCGCACCATCGTCTCGCCCAATATCGGATCGCGTACCATTGTCTCGACCACCGTCGGATCGAGTACCATCGTCTCGACCACCGTCGGATCGCGTACCATCGTCTCGCCCAATATCGGATCGCGTCTCTACGGGTCGCCCCATCTCATCAGCGAACGACGCAGCCGGGCGATCCGATCCAAACTTACATTGTTACCCCGAGCGAATCGATCCGATCCCCTGGTGCATGGCGAACCCTCTGACCTGTTCAAGCATGAGCTAGTCTTCAGCGATCCGAATCGCACGGATCTGGCGACGCGTGTCCCTAACCGTCACTTGGACCGATTCTCCCCATCTGCACGATCCGATTTTCAAGCAGATCACGACACCTGTCCACAACGGCTAATTTGACTGTTTCTCCAACGGTGGCAATGCGATCCGATGCTCTCGGGATTCGTGCCACGTGTCCACGATCCGCCTGATAAAATCAGCTATAAATACCCCAGAGCTTGGCATTTTTCGGGATCCTTTTGGCAATATTGAGTACTGAATCCGCCATTGTTGTCAGACTACTGAAATATTGAGAGAAATCATTGTTGTATTAGCTTTTAAAGCATAATCAATAATATATAAAGTGGACGTAGGGTCGTTAACGCCGAACCACTATAAATTCTGAGTGTTCTTTTCTTTTTCCTTGTTCTTCATTTGAAATTCTCTACTGTTCATAACAATTTGGGTGTTAGGTCCAAATTTCGATCTAACATTTTTGGTGCTTTCACTGAGAAACCCAGTCCTAAAGTTTCACTATTCGCTTCTTTGAGGATTCCAGCGATTCGGATATCATGGCTGGAAAAAGATCTAAAGCTTCGCAGACCAACGAAACGATTGAGGAGAGTGTGCACGAACTGGGCAACGAAGAAACTCTGGATCTCGGAGCGCAGGGGGCGAACCGATCCGACGAAGACACCACGTTCCGAGTCGATGAGAACGAGATGATCCGCGCCACTGAAGGGGTTGTTACTCGATCCCGAGGTAACACCTCGCAGCCTCCGCGTACCACGACCACGAGTCGATCTCAGGGGGGCGCAACGAATCGCCCTCCACGAACCGCAGCTATCCGAACTGATGGTCAGACTACAACTCGACCTGGAAAAGAACCTATGACCCACTCCTATCGTCCCGGAACCTCTGCTCGACCCGGTTCGAGCTCTTTGCGCATAAGAGAGAGTGATGATGACCACTATGATCCTGCTGCTCCTGTCACTGAGGGGGATCTCTCTCGCTTCGCCGAAATGTGGGATAGGTTGTTTGATGAGTTGGCTGCCCAAAGGCAGGAAAGTTCCATCCTGCGGCAAAATTTGACGGCTATGGATAGAAAACTTGATGAGCTAGCACGGCAAAGAGCATCGCCGGTTCGTCCACTCACCCCAGTATATTCCTCTTCGTCTGAAGAATCGCCGAGACCTCCGCGGCGACCGTATGAGAGAGCCGAAAACATAGAACAGCTTCGGTTCGGAACCCTGCCCTCACAGGAAGAAGAAGAACTAGGGGCGGGGCCCCCAAACCGTAATGTGAATGGTCAAGCAACGGCTCTCAGGACTCGAGATGTGAACAGTCCTGTGCATAACAGACCACCTCAGCCCCGTCGCCGCACGCATACTCATGATAACAGTGGGCAGCGAAGCCCTGTCCGAGCCCCGGATCTTGTGGCTGCTTCCCGAAGAGAGATCAGAGAACCTCGTCGGGCCAGAGGCACTGACCCTGAACCTCCTTTGACCAGTGCAAATGTTGCAGCCATGGTCCACCAGATTCTGGCCGACAGCCGCGGACAGCGGAACGAAGATTGGGGGATCGACCACAGTCATACTCCTTTTACTGACGATATTTTGGATGCGACTTTTCCAAGGCATTTCAACATGCCACAAATGAACCGATATGCGGGAAGATCTGATCCTGTTCAACACCTAATGAGATACTCTTGGTCGATGACCGCTGCCGCCGCCTCTGACGCGGTTAAGTGTAAAGTGTTTCCCATATTCCTGGAGGACATGGCTTTGTTATGGTTTACTCGCCTGCCGGCGAGATCGATTTCTAGCTTCAGGGAGCTGAGCGAGAAGTTCGTAGAACAATTCCGTATCTACGCACAGAAGACAAAAAGCGTGATCGATTTATTCCTTGTCAAACAGCGACCAGGCGAGAGTCTAAAGATGTACCTGGATCGTTTCAATTTGGCCGCCACTGAGGTTAAAGATCCTCATGAACCGACCATTGTCGCAGCACTGATTGACGGAGTAGATAAGGACACTGAATTCGGGAGGTACTTGGCAGGCAAACCGCCCCACACTAGAGAGTTATTCTATGAGAAAGCCAACATACATCTACGCCGGGAAGAGGTATACGCAAACCGAAAGGTTAAAACAACTGATAAGGAGGAAATTCAGAGCAATGTCGCCATCAAACAGACTGGAGACAGCTCGGGGAAAGTTGAAGTTAACGTCGGAAATCAGAATCAGGGTGGTCGCCAGCCAGGTAACAACAATAACAACGGCAACGACAACAACTGGAAGAAGGGCCGAGGGAACGACTCCCAGAGAAGGACTCGTCCCAGGGCCTTTGAAAGTTATACACCCATAAGTGATACTCTGGAAAATATATTCATGGATGCGTACGAAGTCCTCCAGAATAAGAGGCCACCTCCTAGAGAGTCGACAGAGAAAGAGCGTGAGACAGGGAAGTTTTGTCTCTTTCATCAAATCCACGACCATTCGACGAATGAATGTCGTCACCTGAGGGATGTAGTCGAAAGGCTGCTTCGAGAAGGAAAGCTAGATGAATACAGAGTAATGCCCAGGGACAGGGGGCAAGCAGTGCAGGCCCCGAATCAGAATCAAAATCAACTTGCTGCTAGGCCGACTGCTCAGCAAAAAGGAAAGAATATTGTTATCAATACCGTGATCGGAGGACTTTATCTTGCTGGGCACAGTTCCAAAGCATTGGATCAATACGTCAACGCGGCCAAACAACACCTCGAGGTGGGAGAATGTAGCAACCCCGAGGACAGTATCCCGGTGAAGCAGCAGAAGATGATGACCGATGATGTTGTTTTCCGAGAACGAGAAAGCATCGGAGTCCATGCTCCAACTGAAGATCCACTTGTAATTACGATACCCATTGGGCCAGCCACTGTTCATAAGGTTCTGGTGGACAACGGGAGTTCCATTAATATTCTTTTCAAAAAGGCCTTTGACCAGATGAATCTTGAAATAAAAGACTTGAAGCCCTGCCAAGGATGGATCCGTGGATTCAACAGAGCATCCACCGCTCCGATGGGATATGTAGAGTTGCCAGTTACACTTGGGGAAGGAGAACGCCAGAGAGTGAGAATCCTTCCCTTTGTGGTTTTGGATGTTGAATCGCCCAACAATGCCTTCTTGGGCCGACCGGCCCTCGCAAAGTTCAGAGCCTGTATAGCCCCCTGGTGCTTGTTATTGAAATTCCCCACAGAAGCTGGCATGGGTATCGTCAGAGGGGATCAAGTTGCTGCGCGAGCGTGTTATGTTGCCGAACTAAAGTTACTTCGCAATGGAGGGGATATCGAAACTAAAGGCACTTCTCCCCCTTCGGGGGCGGAGACCTTATAGCAACCAAAGAGGATAATCGTTGGAGAGTTGCCCAGAGAGATGCCCGAGGATATAGATCCCAGAGAGGATCAAGAACCCGGGGGCAGAATGGCGACTCCCAACGAGGCAACTGTGGATGTACCAATCGATGACAGTGACCCGGAGAAGGTCCTTAAGATTGGATCCCAGTTAAGTCCGAATCTTGCTGAAGAATTGACGGATTTCTTAAAGAACAATTTGGATGTATTTGCTTGGACCCACACGGACATGTGCGGGATATCCCCATCAATCATGAGCCATTCTTTGAGCATTGACCCCAAACATCCTTCGGTAAAGCAAAAAAGGCGAATGTTGGGCCCAGAGAGGTCCGCTGCCTTGAAAGAAGAGGTTGGAAAGCTAAAGAGTAATGGATTTATCAGAGATTCGACCTACCCAGACTGGATTTCGAACCCAGTCCTAGTAAAGAAGGCCAACGGGAAGTGGCGAACGTGTATCGACTTCTCGGATTTGAACAAAGCCTGTCCAAAGGATAGTTTCCCATTACCTCGAATCGACCAGTTGGTAGACTCGATGGCAGGTCACGAGCTTCTCTCATTTATGGATGCTTATTCAGGATACAACCAAATTCCGATGCGTGTTCCAGATCAAGAGCATACTAGTTTTATCACTGATCTGGGATTATATTGTTATGTGGTAATGCCCTTTGGTTTGAAGAACGCAGGCGCTACATATCAACGTTTGGTCAACAGAATGTTTTATAACCAAATCGGGAAAACAATGGAAGTATACGTCGACGATATGTTGGTTAAGTCCAAGCAATCTTCTCAACACACTACTGACTTGGCAGAGATGTTCAGCATTCTTCGAAAGTATGGAATGAAACTCAATCCAACCAAATGTTCATTCGGTGTTGCTTCTGGAAAATTCTTGGGATTCATTGTCAGTTCCCGCGGTATCGAGATCAATCCAGACCAGATCGCGGCAATCAGAAACATTCAGGAACCTAGGCAAATTAGGGATGTGCAAAGCCTTGCCGGAAAAGTGGCCGCACTAAGCAGATTTATCTCCAGGGCTACGGATAAGTGCATCCCATTCTTCGAATTAATAAAGCGAGGAAAACGCCACTTTAAATGGACACCTGGCTACGTAGAAGCGTTTCAGAATTTTCTCAGGCACTTGGAGAAACCTCCGATTCTATTTAAACCAATAAATCACGAGGATTTATTCGTGTATTTGGCAGTGTCATCCCATGCGATCAGCTCAGCGTTGGTAAGGGAAGAGGATAAGGTCCAAAGACCTGTGTATTATGTGAGCAAAAAACTGGCAACAGCAGAGCGTAATTATCCATGGATAGAGAAGCTGGCGTATAGTGCCTCCAGAAAACTTCGGCACTACTTTCAGGCACATCCTATCACCATATACACTGATCATCCACTCAAGCAAGTTTTACAGAGACCGGAGGCATCTGGAAGGTTACTCAAATGGAATATTGAGTTGAGTCAATTTGACTTGAACTTTCAGCCCAGACGGTCAATTCGGGGGCAAGTGATAGCCGACTTCATAGCAGAGTTCACTGTTACTGAAGAAGATATAGCAAACGAAGAAGTGGAACCTTCAAAGTTACTTTTCGATCCTAATGCCTGGAGATTGTATACTGATGGCGCTAGGAACGACGAAAGATCCGGCGCTGGAATAGTGCTTGAAACCCCCGAGAAACGATTGATAACCTATGCAATCCGAATGGAGTTTCAGGCCACTAACAACGATTCCGAATATGAAGCTCTGATAGCCGGATTGAAGATTGCAAAGGAACTAGAAGTCACAAAGCTGAACATCTTCTGCGACTCCAAGTTAGTTGTGAATCAAGTCACTGGAAGATTCCAAGCTAAAAGTGCAAGATTGATTCTATACTTAAAGAAAGTGAAAGAACTGTTGAATGATTTTGATCACTACAGCATATCTCATATTCCGCGGTCAGAAAATCAGCAGGCAGACAAGTTGGCAAAGATGGCTAGTTCTAACGATCCTGAAGTGATTGGGCTAGCCCCCGTTGAAGTACTTCGGTCCCCCAGCATAGATCAGATAGAAATCGACCTAGTACTAGAGACGGAACCAGAAAGGGAGTCCTGGATGACCCCTATAAAGAATTTCCTAATGGATGGAACGCTTCCAACCAAGAAAAGCGAGAGGCGTAATGTAATTCGTAAAGCCGCCCGATACGTTATGCAAGGTGGAATTCTTTACAGACAAGGGTTTTCAATGCCCCTCCTTCGGTGTGTAGCCCATGATGACATTAAACGTGTGCTGCAAGAAGTCCACGAAGGCGAATGTGGCGACCACACTGGAGGGCAAACTTTGGCAAAAAAGGTATTGCGGCATGGTTATTTCTGGCCTACCATAAACAAGGATGTAGTAAGATATGCACGACGATGTGACGCATGCCAGAGATTTTCAAAGATACCTAGAGCGCCTCCAAGTTAGTTAAAAACAATGATGAGTCCATGGCCTTTCGCTATGTGGGGAATTGATATCATAGGAAGTCTCCCCATAGCAAGGGGCGGAGCGAAGTTCGCTATTGTGGCCGTAGATTACTTCACTAAGTGGGTCGAGGCAGAACCACTAACTACAATCACAACTAAACGAGTGATCAACTTCATCGTGAGAAACATCATCTGTCGATTTGGGATTCCAAAGATTGTGATAACAGACAACGGAATTCAGTTCGATAGTGCTGAATTCAGAAATTTCTGCCAAAGATACCACATCGAGAATCGGTACACCTCCGTGGCACACCCACAATAGAACGGGCAAGTCGAAGCGGCAAATAAAGTAATTAAGTCCATTCTGAAAAGAAGAATGAAGCGGGCTAGAGCAATGTGGGCTGATGAATTGCCCTTGGCACTATGGGCCTACAGGACAACATATAAATCAGCAACAGGACATACCCCGTTCTCCCTTGCTTTTGGAACGGAAGCAGTCATCCCGGTTGAGATAAAGGTACCTTCTCATCGGGTGACCTATTATGATCCAATGACCAATAATGAAATGCTCCTTGAGTCCCTGGATATGATCGAAGAAAAGAGGGATGAAGCAGACCTGCGTGCCCTGAGATGCAAACAACAGGTCGCCCGATATTACAACAAAAAGGTCCGAGCCCGAACTTGGGAACCAGGAGACTTGGTTCTGAAACGTGTCTTTCCACCCCCGACTCATATGGGAGCGAAGTGGGAAGGACCGTTCTCTATTCTGAGCAAGCTTGATAATGGAACCTTCAAGTTGGCAACCGTAGATGGAAAGGAAATCCCCAGAGTGTGGAATGCCCAACATTTACGGCCATATTTAACATGAGAAGTTTCAAATTTATTCTTTTGCTTTGTTAAAAAACTATGTACAGGGCATGACTTGCCTAGAACAGTCTGATTCCTTAAAGCAAGAGATTATAAAGTGGACGTAGGTCATGATTCGACCGAACCACTATAAAAATACTGTGTGTCATTGGCCTTTATTGCATCTTTATTTATTTGCCTGTTTATTTTTATGAAAATCAATGTGAATAATGCAGGTACTCGAAGTCCGGTGCCAACCGTTCCCCCCGTAGACTAATCGGAGGAACCTAAAGCCATGGCAAAGGCTCCAACTGCTTGTCCGACTAGTTTTAATCCACGGAGCATGGGTTAAAGTATACACCTAGGATAAGTTTGATGAGCATGCATGATTGCAGACTGCTTGAAACATAAACTCTAACTCTCCAGAGAGAGAGAGAGAGTATAAAGGCGTCTCCGATTGAGCGCTGAGAAAGAGCTCCTTTCCCGCTGAAGGATCGGGGAGCGAGTGAATCGCTGAGCTCGAACTCTAACTCTCCAGAGAGGGAGAGAGTATAAAGGCATCTCCGATTGAGCGCTGAGAAAGAGCTCCTTTCCCGCTGAAGGATCGGGGAGCGAGTGAATCGTTGAGCTCGAACTCTAACTCTCCAGAGAGAGAGAGTATAAAGGCGTCTCCGATTGAGCGCTGAGAAATAGCTCCTTCCCCGCTGAAGGATCGGGGAGCGAATGAATCGCCAAGCACAAAACCCTAACTCTCCAGAGAGAGAGACAGTATAAAAGCGTCTCCGATTGAGCGCTGAGAAAGAACTTATTCCCTGCTAAAGGAACAAGGGCCGACTGAGCTACTGTTATCCCATGAAATCTCCTATACCCCCGTATTCAGAAATAGGGGGCAACTTGCCGACAGTACTAATCAATCCCTAGTAAACCCCAGTCAGATGCTACGGTAACAACTGATTGGGGGGCACCACGCACTCATATGCAAACACTAAACTTTGATACAACAGTGTAACATAGCATGAACATTCTTCTTCCTGTTGATTGACTGATTTATAATTATTAATAGTTGGCTAATGACTAAACATGGAAAGTTTCTCTGAATACAGGTACACAATGATGCAAGGAGAGATAAATCCTTGTTTATATACTGCGAATCAACAAAGTGAAAAACAACCTAGAAACAAAAGTGAGGACCAGTCTCACAATTACACTTCCTGGCCAGTGGAAAACCTAAAGACAAAATATCAACAAACTACAAACAACCTATTTACGCTTTGACCTCTTCTCTTGCCTCTGCCTCTCCAGCCTCTCCTTGTCGGCTTCAAATGGATCCCCTTTCTTCCTTTTCCGCTTGTCTACGAGGGGAACATCCGACTCCTCTGAAGTTTCCTCTTCCACCTCTTTTCTCTTGCTTCTACTAGAGAGGGAAGCCGGGATGTCATCGGGGTTTGCGAAGTGAAGCTGCCGGCTGATGGACTTGGGCTGGATTTTCACAATCATCCCAGTTTTGGGATCGAATTCTGCAAGAGGGACTACATCCAAAGCCTCATCTCCCACCTTCTTTGAAGCCAACTCTTTCTCTTGTCTGGCTTTTCGGCTGGCCAGGGGTTCCTCATCATCATCATCATCGACCTTTTTGGTGCCGGTAATGTCCTCTTCGTCATCCACATGACGACCATCCATGTCTTTTAAAGCTTCGATAGTCTCAGCATCCTTGGGTACATCGGTGCTAGCTGCCGGGATGCTTCCTTCTACTGTTGTGACCTCGACCCACTCTGAGACATCAATACCATCACCCGGCAGGACAGCCTCCTTCTCCACTTCTCTCTCTTTTTCAGCACCCTTGTCAACGGGCTCACCACCTGCATTACGAGAGACACACATTACTAACTCAATTGGTTGTTCTGCCAGACGACGACAATTCGCAATTGCTTTAACAAATCGCGGGGAAAAGAGAGAGATACCTTCAGCAGATGCTCCCTCTTGAGTAGTTCCAGATGCTCCACCAACCACGGGAGTTAGGCCCAAAGGGATTAGCGGATCATCAGGATGGTACTCCTCAACTGCGGAGGTTTTAGGCTTCGCAGCGGAACTGGAACCTTCGTCAACTTTGCTTTTACCTTTAGCTAAGGTTCTCTCCTTTTCCATTTCCGCTAGGATTAGGCGACGACCCTCTGCCAGGTCCTCAGGCTCGTTGTCTCTTAGGATGCTCTTCATCAATTCATCCTCATTGATTTCTTCGACCCCCAGTCTATGTCTTTCACCCTCCACAATGGCATCCCATAAGTTGGCCAAAGTAACATGGTAATCCGGGATCCATGAGATGTTGCGAGTTTTGAGAACCTGGCCGAGGAAATCGAAAATCATCTCTTCAAACCCCTCAATCTCTTTCTCTCTTGCAAGGAGTTTGTTGTTAGAGGCAGTGGCCATTTCAATGGCGCTTTCAACGTTCTTTTCGGCGAGAGCTGCCCGTCTCTCCACGTCCGCAACCTGGTCATTCAAGATCACCTTTTCTGCTTTTGCCAGGGCCAAACTTTCTTTTAAACTCGCTTTTTCCGCCTCCCAAGCAGCCTTCTCAGCTTCAAAATGACCTTGTGCTGTTTTCAACTCGATATTGGCCATTTTGAGATCTTCAACCTCCTTCTTTAAAGCCATTTTTTCTTGGCTATTGGAGTCCAGTTCTGAATGAAAGCGCTGCTTGGCATTCTCTAATTCAGTCTTATAATTTTCAACGTCCCTCCGTGCTAAAGCAAGATGGGACTGAGCATCTTCCAGGTCCTTTTCCAATTTTGTCCTAGCCCTTTCGTTATTTTCAAGTTTTGCTTTAGACCTGTGTGCTTCTACTTCGAGTTTTCGGATGACTTCCGAAAGGTTAACTGCGTGCTTTTTCATCATCTCATATTGCCTGGCTGCGTGCTGGATGTGCCCGATAACTTCATCATCCCAATTTTTAGGGACCGGCTCCAAGGCAGGAACAAAGACCATCCTGTCAAAGAACATGCCTGGAAATTGTTCCCGCAGCTTTTCCAGCCTACCTTGGATCTCGGGACCATGGACGTAATCCCGTGATCCGGGGGCAGCTAACTCTGGTTGGCTGGTGGGGACAATGTCACTTCTCTCCTTCTCAGTTTCTTTGGAAGAATCTTTGTCCCTATCTTTGGATTCGTGACGCCTTTTGGATGACCGACTGTGGGAAGGTGCACTCTTTGGAGGAGTCAACTCTTTTGGAAGTTTCTTTCCCCCGGTCGGAATTGTCGGATGACTCGAAGGCCTGGTAGAGGTTGATTTGGGTGGAGATCGAGGTTGCGAGGAACTCGGCCTATGAGGGGGACCGCGAGGGCGCTCAGTATCCGGGCGAAGGCTGGGTGTGCCCTCGCGGAGAGAACGATACGAATAAGATTTCCTACGGGACATCGTTCCTGCAAAAAAAAAAAAAAAGAGCATATTAAAATTTTGAATACCCACGATATAATAGTGCAAGGTCAGGCAGCGTGTGTGATGTGTGCATCCCATATAATTCCCCCTAACAGACCCGGGCCTGGAGACAGGCTCATCTGACCAGTTTCTCGTCCCCTAGCTGAAGCGATCGCCTCTTCGGAAGCAGAGAAGAAAGGCTCCTCTCCGAAGTCTTTTTCTGTATATACAATATCGGGTAGAGGGATTTTATTCAGCTCGTCAAATAACTGCTCTTCTGTTAAGTCATCGGGAGCAACGGTTTCAATTGGAGCAGAAATAGGAATTTCCTTGGACACGTCATCGCGGACCTCATCCCCTCTGTATATGTTCAGGTCCTCATCGTCTTGGATGACTATCGGAGAAGGGCTCTTGCGAAACTTAGTTGTCTCTGCCGCTTAGTTCCCTCTCCTTCCGTTGGGGGCACATACTTATAAGGTTTGCCGCCAGTGCCAAGTCCAAATCTTCTGTCTAGGAGACGATGCTTGTGAAGATTGTCATCAGTGATGCATTTTTTGATCCTTAGAAAGTCGGATCTGCTCTGTGAAAGAATGGATAATCGATGGTTATATAACGGACCCTCCGTTTTCGGGACGATATGATCTGTTTAAGACAAAGAAAAAGGCGAAAAAATGTTAACACTTAGACTCCTTGAGCAAAATGTTCGATTAGGAGATCGAAGTTTACTTGATTTGAGCCATCTTCGTGAGCATCCGGCCTGTTTCCTTATATAAAACCAATCAGATTTAGGGTCCCCTATATTGCTATACCCATCGTATAGAATCTTTCTGTTCGCCACTGATTCGAAGAAAGAAAAGTTTGGAGTTGCCGAAGAACGGTGCTTGAAAAGAAAGAAGAATACCAGATCTTTGAATTTAAGTTCGGCATGCAGGATCTCCGCATATGCAACATATAGTGAGTATAGAGATGCGTAGGCGTTTGGATGAAGCTGCATCGGAGCAATGCCTAGTCGTCTTAAAGTTTCGATGGCAATCGGGGGAAACGGAGGGATAGCTCCTACTAGACACATTGTTCGACTAATCGCCATATACCCTTCCGGTGCTAGGTGGGGTCTATCTTCGCTTCCAAGCGTCAAGACATCGTCCCAAGGAATGCCGTGTCTTAAGCAGATTCTTTTAAGTTTTATCTCATCAAGCTTGGATGCTAAAGAATCGGAAAATTTATCTATCGCGAGCGCGCCTGGGATCTCGTCAGGAGCTCGCTCATCAGTCTCAGAATCGTTGCTGGATGAAGTACTTTCCGTCGGATCTGATTCTGTGGCTTCGTACTCAGATCCAGAATCTTCACCTCCCGGATTGATTGGAGGAATTTCAGGATTGTACTGTTCAGGAGTCTCGGATTCCGCTTCTGCTACAGATCTTGAAGAAGAGTGATCATTCGACATTGCTGCTAGGACGAGAAAACATGACCAATAAGATTAACACTACCCGTCCCCCGTGTGTGCAAGTGTCGGTGTGTGTACTCGTGCGTGCATTTAAAATAAAGCGTGAAAGTAATCAAGATCATCAAAGCATTAATCATCGTATGCCGCCAAATTATGAGGTCATTTAGTCCAGAAAGTCCAACGTCAAGGCTCTATCCTAACTGTTCAGAGTTTTATAGTGACAAGGCGTTGATTAAAGTCTGAAATTTCTTCGTATCGTCAGCTATGAGTCGGATCGCGAAGCAGAGGGATCGCCCCTTACGGATCGCAGGACGGGGGAATCGCCCCCATCGAATCGCCGGGCGAAGGGATCGTTCCTTCACGAACCGTTGCGACCCCCACGATACGTCCCTTTGCTGCCACCTCGATCTTTCGTCTCGCCACTCGCTTTCGTCTTCTATCCTTGACCACGATCCGAATCGGCTTTCCTTCTCCTTCTGCCTCCTTCGTTTTCCTCCTCTCCTTCCCATCCTCGAATTCCGAGCTCTACGCCCGATGGCCATGGCAACTTGGTGATTTCTTCAGAAAATTGCGGATTTCCACCGTTTCTCCCTCGAATCAGTCGTAAAAATTCAGGAAAGTGCTGCGTTTACAAATGAGAATGTTTTCTATGAAGTTACCTTTTTAAAAATTGAGAGAATGCTCGGATTTTTGAAGGTTTGGAAAATTTGGGTTCGTTCTTCGATAATGCGAGACGATTCGGCAGTGAGAAAGAAGAAGGGGAATGAAGAGGAGAGGGTCGGCTTATATAGGCAAAGAGGGCGACCGTTTGTCTCCCTTTCTTTGTCCTATTCGGTCCACGAAACATCATGCAGGCCACGATCCAAAGATTGTATCGTATAGAAGCCCACGGACCGCCTCAAACAATGGCCCACCAAACTCAAAGCCCGACGCGACTCGAAGGAAAGTCCGCCTCGTTTCGCACAAAGGCCTAGATACTCAGCTCGAGACGAGCACGTGACCACTCGGACCGTGGCACTCTATGGCGATCCGATTCAGGCATGCGTTGATTTGAACCAATGCGACTGTTGATTTACGTCCCTTCAAGAAAAGGTAGATTAGAATCTTCGAAGCATGTTCCATCATCGATAGAACATGCTTCGAGGGGGCAAAATGTTGGCTCGCTTTTTGACCAAGCCATCCAGGATCATTCGTAAGAGGAAAGCCGGAAACCACGATATCTAAGGACATGAAGGAATGGATCGCGCACCATCATCTCGCCCAATATCGGATCGCGTACCATCGTCTCGACCACTGTCGGATCGCGTACCATCGACTCGACCACCGTCGGATCGCGTACCATCGTCTCGCCCAATATCGGATCGCGTCTCTACGGGTCGCCCCATCTCATCAGCGAACGACGCAGCTGGGCGATCCGATCCAAACTTACATTGTTACCCAGAGCAAACCGATCCGATCCCCTGGTGCATGGCGAACCCTCTGACCTGTTCAAGCATGAGCTAGTCTTCAGCGATCCGAATCGCACGGATCTGGCGACGCGTGTCCCTAACCGTCACTTGGACCGATTCTCCCCATCTTCACGATCTGATTTTCAAGTAGATCACGACACCTGTCCACAACGGCTAATTTGACTGTTTCTCCAACGGTGGCGATGCGATCCGATACTCTCGGGATTCGTGCCACGTGTCCACGATCCGCCTGATAAAATCAGCTATAAATACCCCAGAGCTTGGCTTTTTTCGGGATCCTTTTGGCAATATTGAGTACTGAATCCGCCATTGTTGTCAAACTACTGAAATATTGAGAGAAATCATTGTTGTATTAGCTTTTAAAGCATAATCAATAATATATAAAGTGGACGTAGGCTCGTTAACGCCGAACCACTATAAATTCTGAGTGTTCTTTTCTTTTTCCTTGTTCTTCATTTGAAATTCTCTACTGTTCATAACAATTTGGGTGTTAGGTCCAAATTTCGATCTAACACCGGTGTTGTATGGTAATTAACTAGGATTATAAAATCCTTAAAATGCTCTCTGATTTCACCAATATTGAATTGACCTGATTTTGTGGGATTTTCTCTTTTGTTCCTCGACTTAAATTAGTTGCTGTGAATTCTTGGCGTGATTTTGTTGTTGCCTTGTAATGGAAAGAATTTGATTTTGATATTTCTTGCGTGATTTAAAAAGATGTATCTGGACATGAATTTTGGCCTTCATTTATCTGGAAAAATAATTGTTCCCTTTGCAAGATTGTTGTTGCCTATAAATATTCCTGCCAAATCTATAGCAAGACTCATTCATAACTGTATTGCTTGCAAAAACAAAAATGATGCCGAAAAATTTTCATCCCTGAAGAAAAACAGGAAACTATGTTTATACAGATTTGAACCTCTTGCTGATCTTCTGCATATCTTGAGTTTCTCTTGCCAAAAATTTTTGTGAACCCTTGAATGAAATCTGAAATGAATTAACTGCTTTCCTTGGTTGATTTCTATAGATCATTCGATTTATCCCTGCCACAATTACTTTTGTTAGCAAATAATTTTCCTGAAATCACTTACAAACATTTTTCACTAATTTCATGTTGTTTTAAACGTTCTTCACTGTGTTTAAAACTGGAAACACATTCTTGTCATTTTGTAACAATGTAGAAATGAATCCTTGACTTGGCATTCATGTACACGAGCCCTTTGTTGTACTGTTGCTCTTTCTTGTGCATTCATAAGTATGTGCCAACATGAATATTTCTTGCATGTCCATTGCAGTCTTGCCATGTTGTTTTAAACTCATACTTGACTTGTTGATATGCCACTTTGTTCTTGTGTACTGTATATAGAAAGTTCACCTACATGTTGCTATAAGCTGGAACATTTGTGTGCATTCTTCTTCTAATCTGCCATGCAACCTTGAACATGACCTCTCTTCATGTGATGTTGTACACTTGAATGCATGTAGCTAGTGCACCATCTATGTCACCATTCAAGCTAGCTTGTATTATTTTGAATTGTTGTATAATCTGCACTCTTAGTTTTCACCATGCTGAACTATGTATATATGTTCTTCACCATTGAATCATCTTGCATCAAGCATATGTGGACCATACTTGCTGAACTATTTGCACTGCAGTGATTCCATGAACCATCCATGATTATACTATATACAATTGTGCACTCTTGACCATGCTCACGTTCTTTCACTAATAAATGCTGCTTCATTTCTGAGCTGAACCATGATTCAGTGTTACTTGTTGTTTGCTGCAACACCATGACCATATTTTGCTGCATCCACTTTGTAGTTGCTGAAATTCATGTATATGCTGCCGTACATTTGCACTATGTTATATTCATGTTTGACTTGGATCTTGGCTTGAACTCTTCCCTGTTTTCTTGTGTTGGTGCATGTTGTCCTGACTTTCATCCCTATGCTTTGTGACCTTGCTGTTGCGTATGCACACTTGTTCATTAATGCAAATGTGCTTGGCCATTTTATTTGGGTTGTGCTGTGTACTTGAATTTCAGCTGCTTTGACCTTTATTTTTGAATTTGTTGGCTCGACACTTGGGTTGCTTGCTTCATTGTGCTCCATTTCACTGCTACGCTGACCATGTTGACCTGTATGTATACATATATGTTTATATACATGTATGTGTATATATATATGTGTGTGTGTGTATATATATGTGTCTATTCGAATATATATCAGCAGACAGCTACACTATGTTATGGCTATTCAGAATCAACTGGTTCTGATCAGCAAACCCGTGTAGTGTGTTGAGGCTGATCAGTGGGTACTAAAAATATATAAATATTATATCAAGTCATGAAAAATGATGAGAAACACACCAAAATTCTGAGGCAGGTAAATTTTAAAAATAAAATAATATTTGCTAGAATATGAAATTATTTCTGTTCAAGATTATTGTGTGTGTTTCTGTTTGTGACAGGTAAGCAGATGACTGGACTAACTGTAAGTTGTGAAGACTGAAGATGATAGAGAAATGTTTAAAAGAATATCTGCATATGAGTGAATCTGTAAACTAAGTGACATAGTGTATTGAGTGATGTGTGAGGATCTTTGTATATAATGAAATTGATTGAAATAGACTATATTATATTTCTGAGATGTACAAATCTGTACTGTTCAAATATTGAAATAAAATAATATATTAAAATAAAATATTATATTTAAATAAAATACTTTGTGAATATTCGAATTTTTGTACAGTCGTATTCTATTTAAATATAAATATTATATTCCTGTCTGTGATAATTATATGAAACAGTCCAGCAACAAGCACATTAAAAATAATATATATTTGGTTGTTTTCATAAAAAAAATCATATAATTGTGTGTACAACACCGTTATATACAACATTGGCCACCATCTTTCCCATTTGGGTTGCCACCATAGCCGCCATCGTAGACACGTCGGCTTCCACAGGGCCTCTAGTTGGGGCACTCTATCGATTGACCGCCTCTCCTTCTTTGTTAACAATGTCCACCATGCTAGGAGTTACTCTTATGTCAGAAAAGGTGTCAAGTTGGTCGCCGACCTCTCCAAACTGTGTCCCTATGAGGCCTGGCCCTAATTCGATCGCTTATGGGATCGCGGGGGCAGGGTCTACTGCCGTCGTAGACTCAGGAGGAAATGCATAGCAAAGGCATAACGTTTTTAGTCCGTGAACTCGGAAATCACTTCATCCTCAGGGGTGCAGGGTAAAAGGAATTTAACTATGGTCAAGGATGGCATAGGAATGATAGGAAGGGTGCATACAGCGAAAGGTGAAGTGAATCTGGTATCCCCCATTGCCGGGAAGTCGGGATTGTATTCGCTTGCTGTTTGGCCTAAAGCCTCGGGACCGCTCACCATGGCAGATCCGGGATCCAGGGGCTTATAAGAACTCCCCTCTGCAAATGTTTCTGCCATAACCACGCTCTCGGTCATCGCGAATTTCCCCTTCTCCTCAGCGAGCCTTGCCAACCTTTCATTCTCAGCATCCTCCTGCAACAGCCTCCTTCCTTCCTCCAATTTCTCGCTTTCGCCACTGTCCAGAAGAACATTCGCGAGCTGGCGCTCATCTAAAGTACCCACGTCCAATTGACGCAAGAAAGCCTCATAAGAGACTAATCTCTCCCAAGTTCTGGCTAGCTCGCGGGGACAGTCCTCAACCCACGAAATTCCTCGGAATCTCAAAGCCTTTACATACATATTGTGGATACTCTCCTCGAAGGAGGACCCAACATGGAATTCCGCATCATTCAGCTGTCCCCTCAGCTGCTCTATCTCCCTTACGTGTTCGGCTTTTATACCCTCAGCCGTACTCAACACGTCCCTGTTGCTAGCTTCGACATCCTCCTTCGCTTTTCTCGTCACCTCAATCTGCCTCTTCAATTCAGCGACCTCGGCATTATCAGCCCACCACCTTTCATTTTCCGCCCTCAGAGCGGCGCTGTCATTCTGGAGCTCGGTGACCCTTGCATTATCCTTCTCCAAAATATCACACGCTAGTGTTAGGTCAGCTTTGTCCTTTTTCAGAGCTGTGGTCTCAGTAGTTAAATCTACTAAGGTGGACTTAAAATGCGGGAGGGCATACACCGACTCCCTCTTTAGTGTATCATAAGCCTACGTCATCTCAGCTGCAACGACAAAGCTAAAGTTAAAGGGTCTAATAATGCATAAAAGAGAACTTACAATGCGGGGAATGGGCATACCTATCTTCATATTCAAAGCTTCGACGTTTGTCTTCTCGGCGTCAATGGTCGACCTTTGATCAGCAATCTGAAGGTTCTTCTTTCTAATTAGCTCCGAAAGTCAGAAGGAATACTTGGTGAACTCATTGGTTTGATGATATGAAGCTTTCACATGAATCCACACCTCCTTGGACTCTCTGTCAGGAGCTGGACGGAGGTCGGAGACGAACTTCAGCTCGTCAAAGTAGTGCCGGGTTGTTTCAGGAATGCCCTTCGCTCCTCTATGGATAGCCCTCGAAACTGAGGAACTGTCAAGTCTGGAACCTCTATCTCAGTCTCTCTCTTTGGCTTCGGCTGGCCAAGACGTGCTTCCTCTTCCCTAACAAGATGAACTGGGGCCGGAGGGGCGACATACGGAGGAGCTGTCAAAGGCAAAGACCGAGATCCGCCTATGCTGAGCTGAGTATCTCCCACGGATATGCGAATAAGAGGAGGAGGAGGTTTCGGAGATCGCATAGATCGATCCCGGCCTCGATGCCCGCCGCCTTGTTCTAGCAGAGGTGGAGCACCATACAAACTGGCGAATCTTCGAAAACTCTCGAAGGAAGAACTATATGGATGTTAGCGATCCCCATGTCCATACCCCCTTCCACCACGCCCTCTAACCATATCATCTGCCAATGAAACAAGCCGAAGTTAGTCAAGTTACACACGTAGGCAGACATCTGTGCTATGCAGTGTTATGAATGTATGCCCTAAGTGTTCTCTCAACAGACAAGATTGTGGTCCGATCGAGGGAATTAACCCCTTTGCAGCACAAGTAAGTTCTTCCATGCTTGTCGTATTTGGCCATGGAGTCACTACTAAACCAAGTCCTTTTAAACCATCGAACTGGCCCACGGGTTCAACCTAGGTTGTGGCCCCTGAGCGAGCCGCAGGAGACCGCGGTCTATCCAGCGTCCCTTCCCCTGTTGGAGGCAGGAAGGAAGTGCTCGGTAACCCCTCGTCTCCGGCGACCTCTTCATGACCATGGGCCTCGCCCTCGCGCACATCTCTTTGAGGCTGAGCAGTCTTTTGCGGCTCCCCTCCCACGGGGAGCATTTTCCTCTTTCGCCCAATAGTGATCGGGCCTGACACAACTCCCTCTTTTGGCGCACTAATAACAGCCGCAGTCCTGATCACAGCCTGGATGTTAGGTAGCAACCCTGCGCGGCGGAGGCGATCCTTGTAACACCCGAATATTTCTATAAGTATTTGATTGTGCGTATATGTCAATATATGCATGGTCATTGATAATTAAAAAAAAAAGTTATAAAGGTAATGCATGAATATATGTTAAAAGAAAAAGAGTCATGCATTTTAAAAAGGTTAATGCATTAAATGTGGAAGAAAAAGGAAGAAATCAATGTGTAAATGCATTAATATAAAAAGAGAGATAAGCAAAGATAAATTAATGAGACAATTTCATGCAACAATAAAAATAGGAAAGATGTAAAGTTTTAATGCATGAAAAAAAGGAAAAAGAAAGAGGAAGTTAACAATGTAAGCAATAAAGGTATGCAATAAATAGAAAGGAAAGATAAAGAATCAATGTGTTAGCCTACTTTGTGACAAGGCTACCCAAAGAAAAGATCATGTTGACGCACTTTTTGGCTAATGCTGTCACATATGGAATATCTGGATAACATCACTCTCCGGCATTGGAAGCATCATCAGAAGACACAGGGCAGTTTGATTAAAATCACAACATCAGTATAAACTGGAACAAAACCCCTATCAAACTACCTCATTTGTATCTAAACACATCAAATACTTGTAGCCCTCTGAATAGCTTCGAGTATTGCTTTCGTTTGGTCCAATCGGCCTTACGGTTTGAAAGTTATGTCTGTTTCCGTGAACGCATGCAGAAATATTAAAAAAACATGGATTTTGGCATTTTTGAAGACCGGTTAGTGAGCACCCCCTAGGGGCGGTTCGTGACCACCCACTGGGGTCAGTTCGTGACCACCCCCGGGGTCGGTTCGTGACCACCCCCTGAGGGCGGTTCGTGATCATGACCCGGGCTGACCATCACCATCACGACCATCACCAGCTCACGACCCCGGCTCACGAACCGCGACCACGAACGAGACCAGGACCCGCTACTACACATGTAGATTGTGACCTATTCTCAAGGGTATAATCGCTCCTACTTTTCCGGATCGGGTGCCACGTGTCCTACCATGACGCCATCACCATATGAGCTCTCCAACAGCTATAAATACACCTCCAGAGGGCATTTTCAAGGGACTTTTGGTACCTCCTTGTCCATGGCTGCCATGAACAACACTTCTCCATGAATAACCACCATCTTCCTCAATAAAATCAATGAATCCAGAGAGAATTATTCATCAGATTCAAGCGATTGAGAGACAATATTTATTGGAATTGTAATCTATGAGTGAAATGAGAAAATATGAAGTGTACGTAGGCTCGTTAACGCCGAACCACTATAAAAATCGCGTTGTCTTGCTTTTTCTCTATTTTTCGATTGTTTCTTCATATGTTATACTCTAGATATGACGATTTGGGTTTTAGGGCCAAATTTTGGTCTAACATTTTGGTGTTTTTACTGAGAACTAAAGATTCTCAGCATATAAGGATTCCCCGGCCTATTTTCGGATCGCCTTGTCCGATAAGGAAATCCTATGAATTTTATACTGATTTTGCGATGGTGGAGATCGCTAAACATGATGTTATTTCCGTACTCTCTAGCAACAACAACTAACGAAGAGCAGGGACGAGGTTTAGTCGCATTTTCAAATACCAGGCTTTGGCGAATACGTGTTCACTTTTCGGATCTGATCAGTAGAAGGACCTGGTCGGCTATTGGTCATACTTACTGCTTGCATATACGATTTCATGTTGGTCAATAGAACTATGCGCTTTCTTTCAATTAATTGAGAGACTACCTGCTAACTGTTTGAATAACAACTATAATATAAAATGTCGCAGGTCATCCACGAACCGAACATAGGCTCCCTATCCGCGAATCACAACCCACAAAGCAACGGGGACCCGAAGACAAGAGTCAAAATCAACTTCCAGGATTAGACCCGAATAGACCTAAGTTAGTGGTATGAACTGAAAGGGAATTTACTCGGGTCGTTTGTGGGAAAATGTGTTGTATATGCATTAATGTTAAAATATGTGATGGGAAATAATTCAAGTAGAGGGTTCATTATCAAGTTTATGGTGGACTGTTGTACACTGTATGAATCTCATATACCACGTGTTGCATGACGGGAATACGTGGACTTCTGCGCAGATTTACAACAGAGAGACAAATATGACCCGCTCGTGAAGATGTACCCGATCAACTCGTGGAGGCATGTCCAACCCGATCTCAAAAAATAGCAGCAAACCGAGATCATGACCGGGTCCCAAAAAGACGTCGCGAACCGACCTAGAACGAGTGCGGTGACTGGACCCGCGCGGATGTGCGAACCGCGACATGCATCCTGGACAAATAATAATGATTCACGATCTGACTCGATAACCAGTATACGACCCGATCGTCATGCATCGAAGTATGGTTCGTGAAGAGCATACAACATGGTTTGGTTCATCAATATGGTTCCTGCATGTAATAAACACGTAGTCTGGGCCACTTGAATTCAACATACATGAACAGTTTGTTAAAAAAGTATGGATCAGATCTACACTTTATGGGAATGCTACAAAATGACTTTTTGGATTATTAGACCTGCTCGTGTGATGTTACACATGAAGTATACGACCTGCTCACGAATGTATTCTATGATATTGTGAGGTTAGAAGGACCGAAGATAACGAAATTCACACGTGCTGAAAGAAGAAAGCATTAACAAGTGCTAGCTCGTATAATACATCCACGAGTTCACGAGTGGGGGAAGTTGATTGATTCTCATTAGCCTATTCACGAGTGGGACCTCAACATATGGAAGCGAATTGATGCACTCCAGTGCATTTTAGTGTAGTCACGAACTGGATCCATGCTCACGAATAGGATGTGCGAGCCCTCACGAACTGGTCAGCATTAGTCGAGACGTCATGAACGGGTGTCATGCATTAAGGCGAAACGAGCTAATAATGCATTAATCGTTTCATGAGTCCAAGCGTACGGGCTAAGGTCCACTAACCATAGTCAGGAGTTTAGAATATGTGTTCGAGTTCATGACCCTATGGCACACCCAGCACGACCCTAGAGAATACGTTCAAGGCATGAAGAATAACAGCAAGCCAAAGATACGATTGGCTCAAAGACGGCTCGTGGATAACATTAAAAGTACGGATTCTTTAGAGAACTATGCATTAGCAGCTATGTAGAATCCTTCATGAGTTATGGGCTAACACGTGGCTTCATGGCATAACACGTTGGTTTCCAGAATAAAAGAATGAAAGCTATGTGGAAATCAGTGGTTGGAAATACGTGCGTCCCTCAAGCCATCCCATCTTCAGTCGTGATGATGATTTGTTCAATAAATGGAGAAAGCGGGCAATGGAAATTAGTCGGTGCGTTCCCTCAGTCACGTGCTCACACATCTCAGACATTGCTGCATGCGAAGTGAAAATTGAATTGGATATATGTGGCGGATCTTTTTTAGTGTGTCCGCTTTATAATAACGAGTGGGCTTATGCAGCGCTGTGTTCAGGGCATGTTCACGACCCATCATTCGCCGGTACGAAACCTCACGAGTTAGAGCAGCATTCGTGATTTTGAGCAAAAATCTTTCTGGAATCTGCTCATAAATCGGAGCAATGTGGAAGCTTACGAGCCATAGGTAAACTCCCCTGTTCGTGATTTTTATTCTAGGCCAATCATGAACCGATGAAGCTCAGCAACCGCGACCACAAATGGACAGCAAACGTAAGCCACGACCCAGAGACGGACTGCATCCCCGAAAATCAATAATGAACATGGATCTCGATCTGACACGAGAAAGTGACAGTTTTTGGAAAAAATACAATTTTCAGATCATTTCAGAAAAGGCTCTATCTTCCAAAATCAGAAAAATCGTGCGGTGCCCATAATTTCGACCAAACCAGCAAGGTCGATCGCCATCGGGACTGTGGGGCCACGGACCTCCACTGGCGCTGCGCCCGGACCCGCGGACGGCTCGACTTCGGCTCGGAGCACGGCTCGCCTTCGGCTCGGTGTACGTTTGTCCTGCAAATATCACCAACGCTTACCAACCGAGATTCAGTTGATGGTCTAAGGATATCGAAAACAAATTGGCAGCGATTGGGATTCTTCCTAATGCCATAACACATATTTATTGATGTTATTCAATGTGAGGAGCTATTTAAAAGATTCAGCATGCTGGCTATGACGACGGTATACGAGATAGTGATTGTATCACAATAGCCTCCTCCTCTAGAGCCCTGATGGTCTATAGATTTCACCAACGCGACTGATGGTCTTCCTAAACGAGTAATAATTGCCTAGTGTACATGATTTAAACCTGTACTACAGGTGGAGTCTCAGATGTCATTGACATAGAACAATCCGGACACTATTCTGCAGATGACTCAGAAGATCCCAATGATTTTCAATAATAGGATATCCAATAGCAATTCACTCCCTGAAAAGCTTAACTAACATTTGCAATGCCTATTTTCCATCAACCGCATCGAGGGAGATTGATTGCCATCGAATAAGGGTTAGATCAACACACTTTGGTGCCCAGAGTCAAATACTATGTGATCCAATGCAAGCCATGATTGGACCCAGGGATCCTTACCCGGATGATAGCAATGTTGACTGCTTACCAACCACCATATGACCTTGGTCAAGAGACGAGAGCTTGAGACCAACGAAAACATGAATCAACCATTAGCTCTCCACTTCATACAACAGTGGTGATAGAATATACCAACCGTACTTGAAGCCTCACGAGCAATGCTATCGTATTCAGGCTTATCTGATCAAGGTCCAGACAAACTGGCTCTAACAGAGCCTAGAGCCTTCATTGCACCCTAGTGCCTATTGCTAAATATCCCAACCGAAGATGGAGTAGGGATGGTCTATGATGACCAAGTTATTGGAGGAGCCGACTATTTGGCTAGATGGAGTATGTTATGCAACACAGATGGTGTGAAACCCAAAGACGCTTCCCCTCCAGATGAAATTGAGCATGAAGGAGGTGTCAATATTGCGAATATAGGGAGAATCACAAAAGGAATTGCCCGATGATCTGCCCGAAGACATAGATCTCAGAGAGGATGGTGATTCGGGATGCAGAGGGATAACATCTAACGAAGCAGCTGCCTAAAGATGGAAAGGCTCGCTTACCGCCTGATTACTTTGAGAAAATCCTATCACTATCTCCAAGTTCATCTGATTGTGATGCACATTAATTAGCCACTACGGCGGGCCCTTTAGTGACCAGAGGCACCTGGGAGATTGCTCAAACGGAACAAAAGGCTTAACCAGTTTGATCTCAATTTCCTCCTAAAGAAGTACCTGTGGGCAAGCGTTAGTCAACTTCATCGCTAAGTTCACCACCCCCAAAGAGGATGTATTAGACGAAGAAGATGACCCCTCAGAATAAAAGATGAAAACAAGCACCTGGAAACTGTATACATATGATGCAAGAAATGATCGACGGTCCAACGTCAGAGTTTTGCAGATAAACCCTGAAGGACGGTCAATTTAATGTCCCTTATGATTATAATTTTCCACTACTAACAACGATTCCGAATATGAGGCCCTGATCACCGGGTTTGTAACAACCCGTATTTTCAATAACCTGTAATAACATAAATCGAGGCAGAATTTAATTCTAAAATGGGAATCAAGGGAAACGGGCTATGCCATTGTGTTCGTCTCGGAAAAATACGCGAAATAGAGTCCGAGTTTTCGAAAATCGGAGTCCGTATGACCAAGATATGGCCTCGCGAAGTTTCACGAAAATTCCCAAATTAAAGTATACTTAATTAAGTGAAATGGGTTGTGTAGATATATATATATATATATATATTGATATATATATATATATATATAATTGAAAATTTAATAAATAAATATGCAAAAATGCTCAAAACAGCGAATTGGGAGAGGGGAATAACCGAACCGGCCGATTTTTGAAGTCGACCCGAGCCCGCTGGGTCGACTAGGGGTTAATCCAGGGTGTTTGGCTGTCAACCCGTGGGCCGATTCGCTCAAGTGCAGATTTTGCATTTGAATGGTTCTCATGGTCCATCTTTAATCTAAAGGCCCTAGATGGTTCCTACACTTGACTTCTTCCCCAAGACATGCTTTGATGGCTTGGATTGAATCTAGGGTTAATCCTATGGCCTAAAACACTTGCCTAATCTATAAATAAGACCCTAACCTACCCTAATTCATTCATAATTAAACCTAGTGACTAAACTATGGCAAAATGCTAGCTCTCATGGCCTCCACTAATTTTATGAAGAGGGTTGCATACTAATCACTCTCTAATCAACTTCTAATCCCTTCTTAGCATCTTAATCTTCTTCATTTGGTGTTCAAAGTTGCTAGTTGTGAGTTTCTATCACTTTGATGATCTTTTGGTAAACTAATTAGATGAGATGTGATGAGATTTATGGTTTTGTATGTGGGTTAATGAGCTTTGAATCATATGATATGATGTTAGCATTAATCTTATGTTTATGCATGTTGAGTATGTAAGCTTATGCAAGTTTAATATGATGTATGTTATGTTTGCATGATGCTAAATATGCAAGTTGTGGGCTATGTAATCATATGCATGTTATGCAAGTTCATGGTAATATGCTATGCAAGTTACATGTTTGTTAATATGCAAGTTACATGTTTGTTAATATGCAAGTTACATGTATGTAAATATGCAAGTTACATGTTTGTTAATATGCAAGTTACATGTATGTAAATATGCAAGTTACATGTTTGTTAATATGCAAGTTACATGTTTGTTAATATGCAAGTTACATGTATGTAAATATGCAAGTTACATGTTTCTTTATATGCAAGTTACATGTTTGTTAATATGCGAGTTACATGTATGTAAATATGCAAGTTACATGCTTATTAATATGCAAGTTCATGATGACACATTATGCAAGTCTATAAGCTAATATGCAAGTTTGTTATGCAAAATGAATATGTAAGTTATGTGACATATTATATGCAAGTTATGTGACATGTTATGCAAGTTCATATGCAAGTTATGTGTTTGTTAATATGCAAGATGGCACCTTTGAAACATGTTCATTCATATGCAAGTTGACACCTTTTATATGTGTTATATCATGAACGAAATTACGTGGGAACGATGGGGTAATTAAATGCATAAGTTAATAAGATTGTGTGAAATTAATATAATTATGCATAACACAAAATAAATAAACATAGTATGGGAATTTGCCTATTTGGTTAGGTGTACCCATACTATGTGTTGGGAATTTACCTATTGAGTTAGGTCTACCCCATGGGAATTTACCTATTAAGTTAGGTCTACCCATGTTAAGAAAACTTGATTAATTAGGGATAATTAATATAAAATTATGAGGGTGATTAATTAGGTGTAATTAATTGACTAAGACACGAGGTTGGACTCAGTTGTAGCGTAAAACTGCCCGGACCCAACCGGCTTAACCAGTTGCTACAAATGTTAGCCCAATGTGAGAGGTCTTAGGCACAAACTAAATACGTAATTAATGTAAAGACACGAGGTTAGACTCTGTTATGACATAAGGCTGCCCGGACCCAACCGGCTTAACCAGCGGTCATAAAAGACAGTCTAATGTGAGAGGTCTTTACAAAGGTTACGTTCTTAATTAATTAATTAAGAAACACTTAACCACATTAGCATGTAGAGGGACATGAGGGGTTAAGTGGGTGCCTCGGGTGGCATGAGAAAATCTAGTGGTTGCCTTGGGTGGCAATAGAAAATACGATTAGAATACTTAACCAAAATAGAACATGTAATTAAAACATGATTAAAGGGTTAAGTGGGATATACTAGAAAAAGGGACAAGCTTAGGTGGGTAGCTTGTGGAGGCCCATTTCAACCAGTAACCCATACGTATCTTTGTGGGCTCGACCCATGTCGAGGACGGGACACGCATACTGGGCTTGACTGTAAGAGGCAAACGGGTTAGCGGTGGCAACGCAAGTCCAACGGGCTTCATATGCGTGAGTGGGCCCGGGCTGGTAGGTAAGCCGTTGTTGCATCGAGTAGATATAAGCCGTGCACCTTTAGTTCCATCAGGTTGCCACATTGGGGAATGATACATCCCACGGTGGGGCCAGCACGGGTATCTACGTTAGGGAGCCGATCGAATGGGAAGTAGTGTGTACACCTAGTGGATTGTAGGGCCCCGTGGCGCCTACTTGGTCACCTAGGGGTACGCAAGTACTATTAGGTTAATTTTAAAAGTCCTTGGGTGGGATCAACCTTTAAGTTAGGAACGACTGGTGTGGTGCAGTTTAGTAATTTACCTTAGGAAGGGTAGATGCGTCTTTATCTTTTATCTTGGTTTAGTTAACTGCTTAGTATAGCCGTTCATCCCTATATGTTACCGTATATCAAGTTATGTCTTCTCTGGTTACTTTAACGATTGTATTGTTAAAGTTATAGGACTCACTCAGACTTATGTCTGACCCCGTTGTTTTTACCTTTTTCCCAACCCTCAGGTCCTACGGTGGATCCTAGCAGTAGTGGAGCTTGATCGGATTGCTGTCCCAGTCTTTAGGAGCTTGGATAGATGTAAAGCTCCAGTTATCCAGTTATCTTTTCTTTTGTTTTGGCTATTGTGTGAGAGTGGGATTATGTACTTCTTTATTTTGATGGATATTGTACTTGACTTTTATTTTGGTTTTATGATGTAACCAGACATGTTTTACTTCCGCTGTTATGAGAAGATGTTTTAAAATTTCAAGTACTGTTTATATCTGTCTTGTTGTAATTTTTCTGTTCTATATTCACTAAAATACTCCACCGATGCTATGGCATTCCCTTAGTGAGTGACCCTAGCGGGAGTGGGGTGTTACACGTGGTATCAGAGCTTAAGGTTACCAGAACAGATAAAATTTTTTTTTTTAGAAAAAACTATTTTCTAAGAGTATTTTCAAAAACATGTCTTTTAAAAGAAAAGTTTTTGAAAAAGAAAAGCATAATCCCCAATAGCCATATCTTTATCTTTCGGAATCTCCTTTTTGAATCTTTCCTCTTTCGTTTCAGCATGGCTGAAGATCTTAACATCCCGTAGGGTTTAGTTATACCACTTTGGTATAGGAGGTTGCAAGAGGCTAGGGCCGCGGCTGCGGGTCCGGCCAATGCTACTACACCAGAGACAACCGCTCCTCCTCCTCAGCCTAGAGTGGATAATTTTGCTAAGGTTTGCAAGGAGTTCAAGGCTATAGGAGGAAAACCTTTTCTTGGTTCAGAGACTTTCGTAGAGGCTAGAGATTGGCTTAAGGAAGTGGAAGAGTTGCTAGATATCTTTGAAGTGGAAGAGGGAAAGAAAGTCAAGTTGGCGGCTTGGTTAATGAAGGGAGAGGCCTCATTCTGGTGGGAGGTCACTAATGGAGAACGCCCTGTTGACTCTTGGGCAGATTTTAAGCAAAGGTTTGGGGCTAAGTTTCTCTCAAGGGCGGAAGAGAATCTGTTTATGGAGAAGTTCTTGAATTTGAAGCAAGGGAATCTCACGGTGAAAGAATATGTCAACAAATTCAATCAATTAGCAAGGTTTGGCATAGAGTTGGTGAATACACCGGAGAAGAAGGCTTTGAGGTTCGTTAGAGGCTTGAACGAACCATTGCAAGGAATAGCTATGACTCACATTCCTATGGGGGCCACTTTTGAGAAGCTTGTCTACATGGCACTTATGCATGAGGATGATAAGAATTCTAAGGCACCAGAGAAAAAGGGGGATCAGAAGAAACCGCAACAGCAACAACAAGGCAAGGGCGGAAAAGGCAATGGTGACAAAAAGAAGACGAAGAAGAAGTGCTTCAATTGTGGGACACCAGGGCACCTCAGTAAGGATTGTCGCAAAAAGAAGAAGACCGGTTGCTTTCATTGTGGTGAAGCGGGGCATCTTGTGAAAAACTGCCCAAAGAAGGGGCAGAAGACGGGGTCTACCTCAGGAGGTCAGGTGCAAGCTCTTATAGCACCACCTCAGTCAGGGGGGCAAATTCAGGTTCTCTCAGTTCCACCGATTCAGCAGAGAGGTAGAACTATTTCCGTTGAAAGTCTGGTTTTTCTGTTTGATCATCCAGTACGTACTTTGTTTGACTCTGGCGCATCGCATTCTTTTATCTCATCATCGTTAGTTGAGTCACTGCACTTAGACACCAGTCTAGTTGATGATCCCTTGGTTGTCTCAAACCCAATTGGGGGCTCCATATATCTGTCTATGATATGTTTGGGTTTGAAGATTTCTATACTTAGCGTTGAGTTTAGATGTGATGCTTTTGTATTGGGCTTCACGGGCTATGGGTTGATCTTGGGCATGGACTGGTTATCCAGTAATGGTGCCGTTCTTGATTGCGAAAGGAGAGTTGTCAGGCTCATGACCCGCTTGGGTAACACTCTCGAGATCTCTTGCAATCCCATGGAATCTGTTTTGCTAAGTTATCTTGAATCGCTCGATGCTTCGGTCGAAAGTTTGTGTTCTGTCAGAGTAGTCCGGGAATATCCGGATGTGTTTGAAGAAGTAAAGGGTTTGCCTCCGAAGCGGGAGATAGATTTCCGAATTTATTTGGTGGATAATGCCAAACCAGTGTCTTTGCCAGTACGCCACATGGCTCCTCGTGAGAGAAGAGAACTTCATAAGCAAGTAGGGGAGTTGCTTGAGAAGGGGTTCATAAGGCGAAGTATATCGGAGTGGGGAGCTCCAGTAGTGTTTGCCACGAAGGCGGATGGGTCCCTCAGACTTTGTGTGGATTATAGAGAACTTAATAAGCTCACAAAGAAGAATAGACACCCATTGCCGAGAATAGATGATCTCTTTGATCAGTTGGTTGGCGCGTCAGTATTTTCGCAGATGGACTTAGCTACAGGGTTTCATCAGTTAAGAGTGGCGGAGGACAGTATAGAGAAGACTGCTTTCCGGACTCCGGATGGTTTTTATGAGTGGCTAGTGATGCCATTTGGGTTGACAAACGCCCCCGCATACTTTGTTGATCTCATGAGTAGAGTGTTCAGAGAGTATCTGAATAAGTTTGTAGTAGTTTTTGTGGATGACATCTTGGTCTTTTCCAAGAATGAAGAAGAGCATGCCTTACATCTCAAGGAAGTGTTGGAGACTCTTCGAGCGCATAGTCTTAAAGCTAAATTCTCTAAATGCCATTTTTGGAGAAGAGAAGTGCGATTCTTAGGGCATGTGGTCTCTAAGGAGGGGATAGCTGTGGATCCCGCAAAGATAGTATCTATCCAGGATTGGAAAGTTCCTAGAAATGCTACCGAGGTAAGAAGTTTCTTGGGGTTGGCAGGATATTATAGGAAGTTCATCAAAGACTTCGCGAAGATATCAGCCCCATTAACCCGCTTGACGAAGAAGAATCTGGTTTTCTCATGGGATGTAGATTGTGATGATGCTTTCCGACGGTTAAAGAGAGCTTTGACCACCGCTCCAGTTTTAGTGCTTCCAGATGGGAGTAAGCCGTTTGTTGTTTATACCGATGCTTGTGGAACAGGATTAGGCGCAGTCTTGATGCAGGAGGGAAGGGTAATAGCCTATGGAGGGAGACAATTGAGAGTGCATGAGAAGAATTACCCTACCCATGATCTAGAGTTGGCCGCGATTGTTTTCGCACTTAAGTCTTGGCGCCATTATCTTCTTGGTGAGAGATTCGAGTTGTTCACCGACCATAAATCATTGAAGTACTTATTCTCTCAGAAGGATTTAAACTTAAGACAGCAAAGGTGGATGGAGTTCTTAGCATCCTATGATTTCGAGATAGCGTATACCCCTGGTAAGGGTAACGTGGTGGCAGACGCCTTAAGTAGAAAAAGGCTATCTTTGAGTCCATTGTTCGTGGAACGACGAAGCTTGGAGTTTCTTTCTTTGTTTGACTTCAGACCTTCTGTTGATTTTGTACCTGGTTTGTTGGCATCCTTGGAGGTTAGACCTACTCTTTTGAGACGGATTGGCGAGGCTCAGCGAGACGACCCACAGTTGGTTGTGTTGGTAGAGAAGCTTATAAGAGGGGAGTCGTCCAGCCATTTGGGTAGATACACCATAGATGATAAGGGATGGTTGCATAGAGACGGTAGACTTTGTGTACCGCAAGATGAGGGTTTGAAGAAGGCTATTTTGGATGATGCACATCGTTCAAGAATGACTATTCATCCCGGTGGAGACAAAATGTACCAAGACATGAAGAGAGTTTTCTTTTGGGCCGGTATGAAGAAAGATGTGGCCGAGTATGTGGCTAGATGCTTAGTGTGCCAACAAGTTAAAGTGGAGCAAAGGAAACCCGGTGGGTTGCTACACCCATTGGAAGTTCCACAGTGGAAGTGGGATAGTGTCTCGATGGATTTCATCGACGGGTTACCGAGATCGAGGAAGGGCAATACGGGAATTTGGGTTGTGGTAGACAGACTTACCAAGAGTGCCCATTTTATACCCGTAAAGAGTAAGAGGACCGCTCCATGGCTTGCTTCAGTCTATGTTAGAGAGATTGTTAGATTGCATGGCGTACCATCCAGCATTGTGAGTGATCGAGATCCTATTTTCACTAGTGAGTTTTGGAGAAGTTTGCAAGAGGCGGTAGGGACTCAGTTGTGTTTGAGCACCGCATATCATCCTCAGACGGACGGTCAGACCGAGAGGGTGAACCGTATCTTAGAAGATCTTTTGAGGCTTTGTATCTTGGATTTTGGAGGTACATGGGAAGAACATCTTCCTTTGGTGGAGTTCGCATATAATAACAGCTTTCAGTCCAGTATTGGTATGGCTCCTTTCGAAGCTCTTTATGGAAGGCCTTGTCGATCTCCTACATGTTGGTGGGAATCTACGGATAAGATCTTGCTTGGGCCGGATATGGTTAGAGAGACTTCAGAGAAGATTGATTTAATTCGAAAAAGGATGAAAGCAGCGCAAGATAGACAGAAATCTTATGCGGATCGGAGAAGGACGGATCTTGAGTTTGAGGTTGGGGACATGGTTTTTGTCAAAGTATCTCCATTGAGAAAGGTTGCTCGCTTTGGGTCCGTAGGGAAGTTAGCACCGAGATTTGTTGGGCCGTTTCCTATTAAGGAAAGGATTGGACGGATGGCATATAGGGTGGAGTTGCCCGACAGACTTAGTGGTGTTCATGATGTATTCCATGTATCACATTTGAGGAAGTGCTTACATGAGACCGCGGAGGTGGTAGAGCCGAGCTTGCTTAGAGATGTAGAGGTAGAGCGTGATGCGACGATTCGACGAGCTCCTACTCGCATCCTTGGGTCAGAAACTAGGAAGTTGAGGAACAGAGAAGTTCAGCTAGTTAAAGTGCAATGGGGAGATGACGAAAGCAATGCTACTTGGGAGACGGAAGCAAAGATGCGTTCTTTGTATCCATTTCTTTTTGAGAGTATGTCTTTTAACTTCTCCTTTATTGCTTGTCTAGTACTTATCTTATCTTTAGTATATCCTCTCGCTAATACCTATGACCTTTAGATAGGGTAAAACCTATGGTTGAGACATGTGTTTGAAACATGTTATGGTTGATGGATGCATATGGATGCAATTGTTTGCTAGTGGTTGCTCGTGGATGCATATACACACACATTAGGCACTAGATCGGCTCAGTCACTTCATGTTGCATATTGCATAAATGGATGTGGTAGTTAGATTGATGGATGTATCATGGCTGTGTTATCATATGGATGATGCATTTTTGTGTATGGTTGTGCACGCATGTAGAAATTTGTATGTGTCAATAGGGTTTCGCATACATATTGGATGCATGGCACTATCATGGTTTGCATTAAGGAGGTTTACTGTATCAGTAACCGCCTGATTTTCGCATTAGGTAAGTACATATACACACACTTTTGCATATATCCATCCAGCATTTAGAATCTTGTAAGGACAATGATTGCTCGTGGATGATGCTTTGAGTAGATGGATGATTGGATGGTAGGATACGTTCTTCCTAACTTGAAGATTTCGGGGACGAAATCCTTTAAGGAGGGGAGAATGTAACAACCCGTATTTTCAATAACCTGTAATAACATAAATCGAGGCAGAATTTAATTCTAAAATGGGAATCAAGGGAAATGGGCTATGCCATTGTGTTCGTCTCGGAAAAATACGCGAAATAGAGTCCGAGTTTTCGAAAATCGGAGTCCGTATGACCAAGATATGGCCTCGCGAAGTTTCACGAAAATTCCCAAATTAAAGTATACTTAATTAAGTGAAATGGGTTGTGTAGATATATATATATATATATATATTGATATATATATATATATATATAATTGAAAATTTAATAAATAAATATGCAAAAATGCTCAAAACAGCGAATTGGGAGAGGGGAATAACCGAACCGGCCGATTTTTGAAGTCGACCCGAGCCCGCTGGGTCGACTAGGGGTTAATCCAGGGTGTTTGGCTGTCAACCCGTGGGCCGATTCGCTCAAGTGCAGATTTTGCATTTGAATGGTTCTCATGGTCCATCTTTAATCTAAAGGCCCTAGATGGTTCCTACACTTGACTTCTTCCCCAAGACATGCTTTGATGGCTTGGATTGAATCTAGGGTTAATCCTATGGCCTAAAACACTTGCCTAATCTATAAATAAGACCCTAACCTACCCTAATTCATTCATAATTAAACCTAGTGACTAAACTATGGCAAAATGCTAGCTCTCATGGCCTCCACTAATTTTATGAAGAGGGTTGCATACTAATCACTCTCTAATCAACTTCTAATCCCTTCTTAGCATCTTAATCTTCTTCATTTGGTGTTCAAAGTTGCTAGTTGTGAGTTTCTATCACTTTGATGATCTTTTGGTAAACTAATTAGATGAGATGTGATGAGATTTATGGTTTTGTATGTGGGTTAATGAGCTTTGAATCATATGATATGATGTTAGCATTAATCTTATGTTTATGCATGTTGAGTATGTAAGCTTATGCAAGTTTAATATGATGTATGTTATGTTTGCATGATGCTAAATATGCAAGTTGTGGGCTATGTAATCATATGCATGTTATGCAAGTTCATGGTAATATGCTATGCAAGTTACATGTTTGTTAATATGCAAGTTACATGTTTGTTAATATGCAAGTTACATGTATGTAAATATGCAAGTTACATGTTTGTTAATATGCAAGTTACATGTATGTAAATATGCAAGTTACATGTTTGTTAATATGCAAGTTACATGTTTGTTAATATGCAAGTTACATGTATGTAAATATGCAAGTTACATGTTTCTTTATATGCAAGTTACATGTTTGTTAATATGCGAGTTACATGTATGTAAATATGCAAGTTACATGCTTATTAATATGCAAGTTCATGATGACACATTATGCAAGTCTATAAGCTAATATGCAAGTTTGTTATGCAAAATGAATATGTAAGTTATGTGACATATTATATGCAAGTTATGTGACATGTTATGCAAGTTCATATGCAAGTTATGTGTTTGTTAATATGCAAGATGGCACCTTTGAAACATGTTCATTCATATGCAAGTTGACACATTTTATATGTGTTATATCATGAACGAAATTACGTGGGAACGATGGGGTAATTAAATGCATAAGTTAATAAGATTGTGTGAAATTAATATAATTATGCATAACACAAAATAAATAAACATAGTATGGGAATTTGCCTATTTGGTTAGGTGTACCCATACTATGTGTTGGGAATTTACCTATTGAGTTAGGTCTACCCCATGGGAATTTACCTATTAAGTTAGGTCTACCCATGTTAAGAAAACTTGATTAATTAGGGATAATTAATATAAAATTATGAGGGTGATTAATTAGGTGTAATTAATTGACTAAGACACGAGGTTGGACTCAGTTGTAGCGTAAAACTGCCCGGACCCAACCGGCTTAACCAGTTGCTACAAATGTTAGCCCAATGTGAGAGGTCTTAGGCACAAACTAAATACGTAATTAATGTAAAGACACGAGGTTAGACTCTGTTATGACATAAGGCTGCCCGGACCCAACCGGCTTAACCAGCGGTCATAAAAGACAGTCTAATGTGAGAGGTCTTTACAAAGGTTACGTTCTTAATTAATTAATTAAGAAACACTTAACCACATTAGCATGTAGAGGGACATGAGGGGTTAAGTGGGTGCCTCGGGTGGCATGAGAAAATCTAGTGGTTGCCTTGGGTGGCAATAGAAAATACGATTAGAATACTTAACCAAAATAGAACATGTAATTAAAACATGATTAAAGGGTTAAGTGGGATATACTAGAAAAAGGGACAAGCTTAGGTGGGTAGCTTGTGGAGGCCCATTTCAACCAGTAACCCATACGTATCTTTGTGGGCTCGACCCATGTCGAGGACGGGACACGCATACTGGGCTTGACTGTAAGAGGCAAACGGGTTAGCGGTGGCAACGCAAGTCCAACGGGCTTCATATGCGTGAGTGGGCCCGGGCTGGTAGGTAAGCCGTTGTTGCATCGAGTAGATATAAGCCGTGCACCTTTAGTTCCATCAGGTTGCCACATTGGGGAATGATACATCCCACGGTGGGGCCAGCACGGGTATCTACGTTAGGGAGCCGATCGAATGGGAAGTAGTGTGTACACCTAGTGGATTGTAGGGCCCCGTGGCGCCTACTTGGTCACCTAGGGGTACGCAAGTACTATTAGGTTAATTTTAAAAGTCCTTGGGTGGGATCAACCTTTAAGTTAGGAACGACTGGTGTGGTGCAGTTTAGTAATTTACCTTAGGAAGGGTAGATGCGTCTTTATCTTTTATCTTGGTTTAGTTAACTGCTTAGTATAGCCGTTCATCCCTATATGTTACCGTATATCAAGTTATGTCTTCTCTGGTTACTTTAACGATTGTATTGTTAAAGTTATAGGACTCACTCAGACTTATGTCTGACCCCGTTGTTTTTACCTTTTTCCCAACCCTCAGGTCCTACGGTGGATCCTAGCAGTAGTGGAGCTTGATCGGATTGCTGTCCCAGTCTTTAGGAGCTTGGATAGATGTAAAGCTCCAGTTATCCAGTTATCTTTTCTTTTGTTTTGGCTATTGTGTGAGAGTGGGATTATGTACTTCTTTATTTTGATGGATATTGTACTTGACTTTTATTTTGGTTTTATGATGTAACCAGACATGTTTTACTTCCGCTGTTATGAGAAGATGTTTTAAAATTTCAAGTACTGTTTATATCTGTCTTGTTGTAATTTTTCTGTTCTATATTCACTAAAATACTCCACCGATGCTATGGCATTCCCTTAGTGAGTGACCCTAGCGGGAGTGGGGTGTTACAGGGTTGAAACTCGTTAAGGAGTTGGAAGTAATGGCATCGGACGTGTTTTTATGACTCTTAGATTGTAGTTTGCTAGCCTCAAAAGGAATTCCAGGTGTAGGAACCACGATTCGCAGCTCACCTAGAATAGGAAAAAGAGCTGTTGGATGGATTGCAGCGTTACAACATATCTCATGTCCTACAAATGAAAATCAAAAAGGCGAATAATCTCGCTAAGTGAGAAAGTTCCGAAAATCCAGAAACGATAGAGATGATCCCAATCAAGACACTACAAACTCCGGCCATTGGTCAGATGGAATTGATCTAGTATTGGATGCTACACCTGAATGAGAATCATTGACAACCCCCGTAAGAAACTTCCTGCAGCACAGAGTGCTTTCGGCAACAAGAATGAATGGCGTACCATCGTTTCTTATGCCTCAAGATACGACGTGTAGGGCGACCTGGTTTATTTCCCTAAAAAGGTTGTCCCTAGATAGAAATCAACGAATCCCATTGCTAAATTCACTACACTGAATGATCCATCCAAATCACTAATTAACTTCCCACTTTCAGGGAGATATATGCGAATGAAACGTCTAGTGAGCGATGTTTTGTAGTTAGAAAGTGAAGATGCACATTTCCATTCCTTTCATCAGTTATCTGCCAAGTGACTCGTTCCGAAACGCTGAGGGCAACTGGAGATTTGAGCATGAATTGCTAGAAATCACATCATCTAATTCAAAGCTGACACATCATAAGTCTGCATGACCAACTGCTTCAATCTTGCCCGAAGATTGGCGAATTAAAGGTTTGGAACTCTAAAGCATTATATGCACTACCCTTGTCCACGATATTAGATCGAAGGCATATCAGCAAATTCATGAGATACGACTATTGCAGCAATATCCTATTTTCTAACATGGAAAGTGCAAAAATTTCTATAAGCATGAATCCATTGTTCTCATGCCAATTGCCATCCTAACACCAATATGAAGATGTGCTACTATTAGCAATATAGTCATGACTTCCTGACACTTTATCCTTACCCTCAACATAGGGGGCAAAGAGGAAATTCAAAAGAGATGTGACCTCATCACTCGTTTATGATACTTACCTAGCCGCCTTTGCCATCTAATTAACCCGATCAAGGTCTATACATTCTTCGAACTGCCGCCCCTTAATATTTTGAAAAGACATTCGTCATCAGCTTAAGATTTTGGCAGCCATTCCCTGACAGAGACAGGATAAGGCAGAACTAACCGGCAAAGAGCATGCAATTCCATTTCCGCTCAGAATGATATTCAATCCTTTAACAGTACCTCGGATCTGGTATCGATAAGACTTTTAACACCGGCATGCAGAGTTATGGAGCACTGCCATAACGGGCCCAACTGAACTGCTCGTTTGCAAAGTCGCGGCCCCGTCTAAGGAAAGATGTATGGACCAAGGTCGATTCGAAATGAACATCCACTCCTTGGCCCTTGCGTGCTAGACCGCAAGACAATTGGACATAAATCATTGAATTACAAAGCCGGAATCCGATTCTAGATGGACGCTGTTCGACCGTCTACATGGCTCGATCCTATACTCGACGCCACCAGATTACATGAATCTGAATAAATGAGGCGGCACTGCCTCTTAATTTGCTTACTTTTCAATCATGCAATTTACTTTCACATGCTTTCCGAGTTATGGACATGACTAACTTGTGCGATATGAATAACCTAGGTACCCGAAGATCGGTGCCAATCACTCCACCCATTGATCAATCAGAGGAATGCAGAACCTTGGCAGACATTCCCTGACTGTTTGCTCGACTAATTATAATCCTCAGAGCTTGGATAGAATCATAAAAGACAGGAAGATGATGTCCGCCACTCTAACTCTCATGATTCGAGAGAGAGTATAAAGGGCAGGAAATGATGTCTGCCACTCTAACTCTCATGATCTGAGAGAGAGTGTAAAGGAAGAGAAGATATTCCTTTAATGGTCATTCCTAGATCAACCCGGCACAGATAGTTCAAATAGTCTTTCAAATCTGAAGATCAGCCATGCACAGAGCAGCATGGGCACAATAAAGTAAATGACACAACTTCAAATACTCTAATTCTCACGACTTGAGAAGGAGTACCTGGGACTGAAGATGAATTGTCCCCGAGGCGTGACGGTGCACCATGATTAAAGACCGCCTCGATAACACTCTAACCCGCTAAAGGATCGGGAGAATATAAAGGTGCTAGAGACTTAGCATCACAAGAACTCCTACCCCGCTGAAGGATCGGCGAGCAGGCTGAGAACCGAGCTTGAACTATAACCCGCTGAAGGATCGGGAGAGTATAAAGGTGCTAGAGACTTAGCGCCACAAGAACTCATACCCCGCTGAAGGATCGGGAGAGTATAAAGGAGCAGTGACATATGCCACTGAGGGGGTCCTACCCCGTTACACGACTGGGAACAAGAATGAAAGCTAAGCCCGAACCCCTCATTCCTAGGTATGGATGGCAGCACACATATAACCCTAATCAATCCTCAATAAGCCCTGGCCAAGCACCATATTAATGATTGATTGGGGGGATACCTATACATATATACTACTTTAGTGCACTTTTATTTATGTTTCATTGATAACTTATAATGCTTCATGACTTATTTGCTTATGGAATGCTCGCAGGTACAGGATAATGTGAAAGAAACAAAATTTTATTTACTAAATGCAGGATCACGAAGCTAAACTAGGGAAAATGCGAGGGCCGCACTCGCAACAACTACAAAGTGCCATTGGAAAAGAAACGAAGGAACCATCCAGAAGCCTTGGTAGTGGATTATTCAATGACATGTCATATGACGTTATACTCACGACTGGAAGGACCCGACAAGGATTTCTATGGATTGAATCCTTCTTGAATTGTCTAGAACATGTTTTCCTTTGCTAAATTTTGAAAAGGCCGTTCAAGGACTATGAAACGGATGCAAAGAGAATGTCCATTTGTTGGTCCCAACCTACTTCCAAACTGGAAAGCTCAGATAAGATTAGACATATCCCATGCTATAGTTTGCCGTGATGCGGCCACTTTGTTTTCAACCTTTTCCCTTGATACAAGGGTCAAACGGGAGAACTCGAGGCGTCTACGATCTAACTCTTATCCGCTTGATCTCAATCCTCAGAGCTTGGATGGGAGACTAGGGCGTAGCATGGGCTGAGTACTAATAAATCGATGCTCACCCAACTTTGACTCATGATGCAAAGAGGGAATATGTAAGATATGGATTCAAAGTCTACTGCTCAGAATAAACCCCTGAGGAAGGGGCATGGAATACAAGTCCCAAGCAGCATAGTTTCACTACCTGATTCCTATATTCAAAATCAAATGACAGAAGCCCGATTGATGGCTACTACTCATATGGAGCCACAAAGACCCATTTGTAATCTCAGATTCGATGATTGGGGCACTATCCATGATCTTGATAATGTACATCAATTCTTTGATGGCAACCTGCTCACCAGTTTGATTCGGCACCTCTCAGGAAGCGATACTTCTTAAGATGATGTGGGCAACGACAATCATAGTCTCTTCACACGGGACATTATAATACCCTGTTATTCCTATTGATTTCAATTTTTCACCACAATAAGACATGCTCAGAGGTTTTGATGAATTCAACCCTGAGGTGGATAGACTTTCATGACAAAAAGGTGTTAACGTCAAAATGAATGACCAATATGCTTTTCCGACTAAAGATTGGAGCACCTTCCAATTCCTAATGCGATAAGGACAAATGAAAAGCCCTGGAAAACAATGATTAAAATTTGCAATTCCAAAGAGAATCTATACCACTTATCGAGCCCATGATCTAGTTTGTCAAGCTCAATTGAACTGAGCATGAGAAAGAGACTCGACAAGACTGTGATGACCATTTCGGACTATGTTGAAGCACGAATGGAGTGGCCCAACTAACTTCACAATGACAATTATCCACTCGCATTTAACAAGTTACTTAACTCCGCAACTGATTCGATAGGAGTAACTGAGTCTGTTGACGCCCGATGAGGCAATCCGCACTATCTGATTAAAGAGAAGAGACGATATCAAAGCGAGTGTGATTCGACCATTTGCGTATGCAATACAAACTTTTGCTGACTCGAGAGGGAACACATAATTACTTGGGTAGGCTTAGTTTGTTGAACCTGCGACTCTTACCAGATGCAGCGATAAGAAGTATAAAGGCTTAATGATTGGATGCCTGATTGACTTAGCCCAACCCCCATCGATGCTGGGGGCATAACCCCTGACTTTGCTTGCCTTTTGATGGCACTGAGGGAACGAGCGTCAATTCGTGGAATGACCGCAAAGATGACCCTAGCTTGGAGCAGGATTCAAGACATGTGCAATATGACTCTAGAGTATGACCCGATTCATCTTCCCCGACCAGGCAAGCCAACTTGCAGGTCGAATGTGAATTTAAAGACTCAAACTACACCGAATGGAAGGTGTAACAAATTCCTACACTGCCTTACGATAGTGACGATCATACGAGCACTGGTTCACATGATTTCAACTGCATCTCTTACTGACTTGCATGTGATTATTAAATTACGAAACCATCCAGAGCGATTGTGGATTCTTTAAAATACGGCCCGATACGACCGTGGATTCTTTATTTTTCATTAGCATGGTCCAGAGTGATCGTGGCTTTCGAGATCCTTATTGTTACAATTTGATGCTATCGTGGAGCCCTATATTAATATCTTGATGCCGGGATAGTTTAAAGCCGAGTACAGATGACAGATTCACATGCAGATTTCGATGTGCTTTATCCCAGCGGTTCATATAACAGCTCAGGGCCTGAAGATTCTTGAACTACCCCATGATTTGGGTGGCTACTTCATACATTGACTCATATGTTAAAGAAAGTCCAACCCTACAACGCGCTTGGCTTGCATAGGATGATGACGTTGTTTGGCAACGACCTGTGCGTGTAGAATCACGCTCGGGAGCCAACGATTTAGCATGATTTTTGACGAATGAATTAGACCTTTTGATTCGACAAGTTTTAAACAATTACTTGATCATCTCGAATACTCGTTCCATAGAACTTGGCCTGACTAGCTTCCATGGAAGCAATGCAATGATTGGATAAAGCCCTTTCGAGGATAAACGACATTCCAAAGAGATTTAGCTCATTACACTCAAAGCACATCTCATCTGCGATAAGATGTACTTTAGGGGGCAAAATGTTGGCCTACTTTGTGACAAGGCTACCCAAAGAAAAGATCTTATTGGCACACTTTTTGGCTAAGGCTATCACATAAGGAATCTCTGGATACCATCACTCTCCTGCATTGGAAGCATCATTAGAAGACACAGGGCAGTTTGGTTAAAATCACAATATCAGTATAAACTAGACCAAAACGCCAATCAAACTACCTCATTTGGATCTAAACACATCAAATACTTGTATCACTTTGAATTAGCTTCGAGCAGAGCTTTCATTTGGTCCAACTGGCCTTACGGTTTGAAAGTAATGTCTGTTTCCATGAACGCATGCAGAAATATGAAAAAACATTGATTTTTGCATTTTTGAAGACCAGTTCGTGAGCACCTCTTGGGGGCATTTCGTGACCACCCCCTGGGGTCGGTTCGTGACCACCTCCTGAGGGCGGTTCGTGATCATGACCCGGCCTGACCGTCACCATCACGACCATCACCATCTCACCATCCCGGTTCACGAACCGCGACAACGAACCGCAACCAGGGCCCGCTACTACACATGTAGATTTTGAACTATTATCAAGGCTATAATCGCTCCTACTTTTCCAGATCAGGTGCCACATGTCCTACCACGACCGCATCACCATATGAGCTCTCCTACAGCTATAAATACACCACCATAGGGCATTTTCAAGGGACTTTTGGTACCTCCTTGTCCATGGCTGCCATGACCAATACTTCTCCATGAATAACAACCATCTTCCTCAATAAAATCAATGAATTCTGAGAGAATTATTCATCAGATTCAAGCGATTAAGAGACAATATTTATTGTAATTGTAATCTATGAGTGAAATGAGAAAATATGAAGTGGACGTATGCTGGTTAACGCCGAACAACTATAAAAATCACGTTGTCTGGCTTTTTCTCTATTTTTCGATTGTTTCTTCATATGATATACTCTAAATATGACGATTTGGGTGTTAGGGCCAAATTTTGGTCTAACACAATGTAATAAAATACATGTATATCGTACATTAACGAGAAGATTAGTGCAAAGGAATGCATGCAATAAAGCGCATGAAATAATATAGAAAGAGAAAAAAAGAGAAACATTAATGAATTGATGGCATGCATAAAAATGGTTAATAAAGAAGGAAAAATTAATACGATAACAATGCAGAAGAATATATTAATGTCAATGTTAAAAATTAATGTGCAATAGAATTTACAACTAAAATATTAGTGCATGAAAGAATATTCAATACGTTAAATTATGCAATGTGTCAGTGCAATACATGCGATAAAAAGAAATAGATTTCATGCAAAAGGTGTAACAACCCGTATTTTCAATAGCCTGTTATAACATAAATCAAGGCAGAATTTAATTCTAAAATCTGAATCAAGGGAAACGGGCTATGCCATTGCGTTCGTCTCGGAAAAATACGCGAAATAGAGTCCGAGTTTTCGAAAATCGGAGTCCGTATGACCCAGTTAAGGCCCATTGAAGTTTTCAGAAATTTCCATGTTAAAAACAGATTTAAATTTTAAATTAAAAACAAGGATTAGGGCTAACTGGCGTCAGGCTGGAAAACTCCCGCCAAGACTCCCATGTCGACAGGCATGTCGACAGGGGTCTAAGGGTGTCGACTGCCCTGTCGACAGCCCTGTCGACACGGGGTGGCCGGGCAGTTTTGCCTGGCGCACCATTTTTGATTTGGGCCTGGTTGTGTGGCTTGGTTCTGGAGAATTCCGAAATCTGATGGACCTAATTCAACCTAGGGTTAATCCTATGATCTAAATCACTAGCCTAATCTATAAATAAGACCCTAACCTACCCTAAATCACTCATTATTCATTCTAGCAACCAAACTATGTCAAATTGAATTCTCAAATGGCCTCCACCTAAAAACCCTAGCCTCCACCCTCTTCAAAAATCATTCCTATGAAGATTTTTATGTTCATACAAGCATTTCTAAGTTGTATGAATGATCATTAGCTTGCATACATCATCAAGTTGCAAGCTTTATTTGCTAAGCTAGAGTTTTTGGGATTTTTGTTAATTGGAGCTTTGTTTTGGGTTTTTATATGCTTGCATAAAGGGCTTCTCAATCTTTATTAGTAGATTTGTGTCTTCATAATATTTGTAAGCCCTCTTACCTTCATTTTAGAAACTCTAAAGTTAATATGTGATGAAAGTTGGGATTTATGCATGTTTAATAAGTTATGCATGCTTATGCGAGTTCACTATGCTATGTTATGCATGTTTAATAAGTTATGCATGCTTATGCGAGTTCACTATGCTAAGTTATGCATGTTTAATAAGTTATGCATGCTTATGCGAGTTCACTATGCTATGTTACACATGTTTGCATATCCCGAATGAAGTTATTAGCCGGGGGCACACACCCGGCAAAGCAAGCTTGTCGATTCCAGGTAGTAAGACCATCGGGCGGCACATGGGCTCTGCCATCTCTTCCGAGGGTATGGGCATCATCTGTCGGTATGTTAAAACGTGCCGCCATTTTCTTGACCGTGGTAGCATACATACACGATGGTACTGAATCGATGGGATTCTCCAAAATTACCGCATTAGGCAACATGTCCGAAGCTACCGGAGGTGCGGGCGCATCCTCAACCATGATATCCACATTCTCGTCCCCTTCAGTCATGACCGGGGAATGTTGTCGCTTTAACTGTTCACTATGTTCAGTCGCTTCTTACGAGCTGGCCGTATGGGAAGGAGTCGAACCTTCGGTAGTTTCAAGCTCGCTTCCAGACGAGCTACCTCTAGGGGTAGGGTTAGATGTGTGTGATGAGCGCTGGGAAGCCTCGGCTCCGATGGTCTTTCCGATCTTTGATCTTGTATGCATCTCTAACTATACTTTAATGCATCAGTATTAGAACGGGCAGTATAGTAACCGGTACCCATGGTGTTGGTAGCAACTAATATATGTGTCTAATGCTATTCAAGAATAAACTACATAAAGAAAATTCATAACAATTTGAAACAGTCCAAGTCCCAGTCCGATTGTATGCTCTATCCTATGTGAACAATCCTAAACCCCGCTCGCGCGGTTAACAACGTATGCATTAACGCTAAGTATGCAAATCCAGAGACATATATTCGAAAGTCAAAGTCCAATTGTAACAACCCGTATTTTCAATAACCTGTAATAACATAAATCGAGGCAGAATTTAATTCTAAAATGGGAATCAAGGGAAACGGGCTATGCCATTGTGTTCGTCTCGGAAAAATACGCGAAATAGAGTCCGAGTTTTCGAAAATCGGAGTCCGTATGACCAAGATATGGCCTCGCGAAGTTTCACGAAAATTCCCAAATTAAAGTATACTTAATTAAGTGAAATGGGTTGTGTAGATATATATATATATATATATATATATTGATATATATATATATATATATATATATATATATATAATTGAAAATTTAATAAATAAATATGCAAAAATGCTCAAAACAGCGAATTGGGAGAGGGGAATAACCGAACCGGCCGATTTTTGAAGTCGACCCGAGCCCGCTGGGTCGACTAGGGGTTAATCCAGGGTGTTTGGCTGTCAACCCATGGGCCGATTCGCTCAAGTGCAGATTTTGCATTTGAATGGTTCTCATGGTCCATCTTTAATCTAAAGGCCCTAGATGGTTCCTACACTTGACTTCTTCCCCAAGACATGCTTTGATGGCTTGGATTGAATCTAGGGTTAATCCTATGGCCTAAAACACTTGCCTAATCTATAAATAAGACCCTAACCTACCCTAATTCATTCATAATTAAACCTAGTGACTAAACTATGGCAAAATGCTAGCTCTCATGGCCTCCACTAATTTTATGAAGAGGGTTGCATACTAATCACTCTCTAATCAACTTCTAATCCCTTCTTAGCATCTTAATCTTCTTCATTTGGTGTTCAAAGTTGCTAGTTGTGAGTTTCTATCACTTTGATGATCTTTTGGTAAACTAATTAGATGAGATGTGATGAGATTTATGGTTTTGTATGTGGGTTAATGAGCTTTGAATCATATGATATGATGTTAGCATTAATCTTATGTTTATGCATGTTGAGTATGTAAGCTTATGCAAGTTTAATATGATGTATGTTATGTTTGCATGATGCTAAATATGCAAGTTGTGGGCTATGTAATCATATGCATGTTATGCAAGTTCATGGTAATATGCTATGCAAGTTACATGTTTGTTAATATGCAAGTTACATGTTTGTTAATATGCAAGTTACATGTATGTAAATATGCAAGTTACATGTTTGTTAATATGCAAGTTACATGTTTGTTAATATGCAAGTTACATGTATGTAAATATGCAAGTTACATGTTTCTTTATATGCAAGTTACATGTTTGTTAATATGCGAGTTACATGTATGTAAATATGCAAGTTACATGTTTATTAATATGCAAGTTCATGATGACACATTATGCAAGTCTATAAGCTAATATGCAAGTTTGTTATGCAAAATGAATATGTAAGTTATGTGACATATTATATGCAAGTTATGTGACATGTTATGCAAGTTCATATGCAAGTTATGTGTTTGTTAATATGCAAGATGGCACCTTTGAAACATGTTCATTCATATGCAAGTTGACACCTTTTATATGTGTTATATCATGAACGAAATTACGTGGGAACGATGGGGTAATTAAATGCATAAGTTAATAAGATTGTGTGAAATTAATATAATTATGCATAACACAAAATAAATAAACATAGTATGGGAATTTGCCTATTTGGTTAGGTGTACCCATACTATGTGTTGGGAATTTACCTATTGAGTTAGGTCTACCCCATGGGAATTTACCTATTAAGTTAGGTCTACCCATGTTAAGAAAACTTGATTAATTAGGGATAATTAATATAAAATTATGAGGGTGATTAATTAGGTGTAATTAATTGACTAAGACACGAGGTTGGACTCAGTTGTAGCGTAAAACTGCCCGGACCCAACCGGCTTAACCAGTTGCTACAAATGTTAGCCCAATGTGAGAGGTCTTAGGCACAAACTAAATACGTAATTAATGTAAAGACACGAGGTTAGACTCTGTTATGACATAAGGCTGCCCGGACCCAACCGGCTTAACCAGCGGTCATAAAAGACAGTCTAATGTGAGAGGTCTTTACAAAGGTTACGTTCTTAATTAATTAATTAAGAAACACTTAACCACATTAGCATGTAGAGGGACATGAGGGGTTAAGTGGGTGCCTCGGGTGGCATGAGAAAATCTAGTGGTTGCCTTGGGTGGCAATAGAAAATACGATTAGAATACTTAACCAAAATAGAACATGTAATTAAAACATGATTAAAGGGTTAAGTGGGATATACTAGAAAAAGGGACAAGCTTAGGTGGGTAGCTTGTGGAGGCCCATTTCAACCAGTAACCCATACGTATCTTTGTGGGCTCGACCCATGTCGAGGACGGGACACGCATACTGGGCTTGACTGTAAGAGGCAAACGGGTTAGCGGTGGCAACGCAAGTCCAACGGGCTTCATATGCGTGAGTGGGCCCGGGCTGGTAGGTAAGCCGTTGTTGCATCGAGTAGATATAAGCCGTGCACCTTTAGTTTCATCAGGTTGCCACATTGGGGAATGATACATCCCACGGTGGGGCCAGCACGGGTATCTACGTTAGGGAGCCGATCGAATGGGAAGTAGTGTGTACACCTAGTGGATTGTAGGGCCCCGTGGCGCCTACTTGGTCACCTAGGGGTACGCAGGTACTAATTAGTAAATTTTATAAGTCCTTGGGTGGGATCAACCTTTAAGTTAGGAACGACTGGTGTGGTGCAGTTTAGTAATTTACCTTAGGGAGGGTAGATGCGTCTTTATCCTTTATCTTCGTTTAGTTGACTGCTTAGGGTAGCCATTCATCCCTATATGTTACCGTATATCAGTTTATGTCTTCTCTGGTTACTTTAACGATTGTATTGTTAAAGTTATAGGACTCGCTCAGACTTATGTCTGACCCTGTTGTTTTTATCTTTTTCCCAACCCTCAGGTCCTACGGTGGATCCTAGCAGTAGTGGAGCTTGATCGGATTGCTGTTCCAGTCTTTAGGAGCTTGGATAGATGTAAAGCTCCAGTTATCCAGTTATCTTTTCTTTTGTTTGGCTATTGTATGAGAGTGGGATTATGTACTTCTTTATTTTGATGGATATTGTACTTGACCTTTATTGTGGTTTTATGATGTAACCAGACATGTTTTACTTCCGCTGTTATGAGATGATGTTTTAAAATTTCAAGTACTATTTATATCTGTCTTGTTGTAATTTTTCTGTTCTATATTCACTAAAATACTCCACCGATGCTATGGCATTCCCTTAGTGAGTGATCATAGCGGGAGTGGGGTGTTACACGTGGTATCAGAGCTTAAGGTTACCAGAACAGATAAAATTTTTGAGAAAAACTACTTTCTAAGAGTATTTTCGAAGAAAGTATTTTTAAAAGCATGTCTTCTAAGAGAAAAAGTTGTTGAAAAAGAAAAGCATAATCCCCAATAGCCATATCTTTATCTTTCAGAATCTCCTTTTTGAATCTTTCCTCTTTCGTTTCAGCATGGCTGAAGATCTTAACATCCCGGAGGGTTTAGTTATACCACTATGGTATAGGAGGTTGCAAGAGGCTAGGGCCGCGGCTGCGGGTCCGGCCAATGCTACTACACCAGAGACAACCGCTCCTCCTCCTCAGCCTAGAGTGGATAATTTTGCTAAGGTTTGCAAGGAGTTCAAGGCTATAGGAGGAAAACCTTTTCTTGGTTCAGAGACTTTCGTAGAGGCTAGAGATTGGCTTAAGGAAGTGGAAGAGTTGCTAGATATCTTTGAAGTGGAAGAGGGAAAGAAAGTCAAGTTGGCGGCTTGGTTAATGAAGGGAGAGGCCTCATTCTGGTGGGAGGTCACTAATGGAGAACGCCCTGTTGACTCTTGGGCAGATTTTAAGCAAAGGTTTGAGGCTAAGTTTCTCTCAAGGGCGGAAGAGAATCTGTTTATGGAGAAGTTCTTGAATTTGAAGCAAGGGAATCTCACGGTGAAAGAATATGTCAACAAATTCAATCAATTAGCAAGGTTTGGCATAGAGTTGGTGAATACACCGGAGAAGAAGGCTTTGAGGTTCGTTAGAGGCTTGAACGAACCATTGCAAGGAATAGCTATGACTCACATTCCTATGGGGGCCACTTTTGAGAAGCTTGTCTACATGGCACTTATGCATGAGGATGATAAGAATTCTAAGGCACCAGAGAAAAAGGGGGATCAGAAGAAACCGCAACAGCAACAACAAGGCAAGGGCGGAAAAGGCAATGGTGACAAAAAGAAGACGAAGAAGAAGTGCTTCAATTGTGGAACACCAGGACACCTCAGTAAGGATTGTCGCAAAAAGAAGAAGACCGGTTGCTTTCATTGTGGTGAAGCAGGGCATCTTGTGAAAAACTGCCCAAAGAAGGGGCAGAAGACGGGGTCTACCTCAGGAGGCCAGGTGCAAGCTCTTATAGCACCACCTCAGTCAGGGGGGCAAGTTCAGGTTCTCTCAGTTCCACCGATTCAGCAGAGAGGTAGAACTATTTCCGTTGAAAGTCTGGTTTTTCTGTTTGATCATCCAGTTCGTACTTTGTTTGACTCTGGCGCATCGCATTCTTTTATCTCATCATCGTTAGTTGAGTCACTGCACTTAGACACCAGTCTGGTTGATGATCCCTTGGTTGTCTCAAACCCAATTGGGGGCTCCATATATCTGTCTATGATATGTTTGGGTTTGAAGATTTCTATACTTAGCGTTGAGTTTAGATGTGATGCTTTTGTATTGGGCTTCACGGGCTATGGGTTGATCTTGGGCATGGACTGGTTATCCAGTAATGGTGCCGTTCTTGATTGCGAAAGGAGAGTTGTCAGGCTCATGACCCGCTTGGGTAACACTCTCGAGATCTCTTGCAATCCCATGGAATCTGTTTTGCTAAGTTATCTTGAATCGCTCGATGCTTCGGTCGAAAGTTTGTGTTCTGTCAGAGTAGTCCGGGAATATCCGGATGTGTTTGAAGAAGTAAAGGGTTTGCCTCCGAAGCGGGAGATAGATTTCCGAATTTATTTGGTGGATAATGCCAAACCAGTGTCTTTGCCAGTACGCCACATGGCTCCTCGTGAGAGAAGAGAACTTCATAAGCAAGTAGGGGAGTTGCTTGAGAAGGGGTTCATAAGGCGAAGTATATCGGAGTGGGGAGCTCCAGTAGTGTTTGCCACGAAGGCGGATGGGTCCCTCAGACTTTGTGTGGATTATAGGGAACTTAATAAGCTCACGAAGAAGAATAGACACCCATTACCGAGGATAGATGATCTCTTTGATCAGTTGGTTGGCGCGTCAGTATTTTCGCAGATGGACTTAGCTACAGGGTTTCATCAGTTAAGAGTGGCGGAGGACAGTATAGAGAAGACTGCTTTCCGGACTCCGGATGGTTTTTATGAGTGGCTAGTGATGCCATTTGGGTTGACAAACGCCCCCGCATACTTTGTTGATCTCATGAGTAGAGTGTTCAGAGAGTATCTGAATAAGTTTGTAGTAGTTTTTGTGGATGACATCTTGGTCTTTTCCAAGAATGAAGAAGAGCATGCCTTACATCTCAAGGAAGTGTTGGAGACTCTTCGAGCGCATAGTCTTAAAGCTAAATTCTCTAAATGCCATTTTTGGAGAAGAGAAGTGCGATTCTTAGGGCATGTGGTCTCTAAGGAAGGGATAGCTGTGGATCCCGCAAAGATAGTATCTATCCAGGATTGGAAAGTTCCTAGAAATGCTACCGAGGTAAGAAGTTTCTTGGGGTTGGCAGGATATTATAGGAAGTTCATCAAAGACTTCGCGAAGATATCAGCCCCATTAACCCGCTTGACGAAGAAGAATCTGGTTTTCTCATGGGATGTAGATTGTGATGATGCTTTCCGACGGTTAAAGAGAGCTTTGACCACCGCTCCAGTTTTAGTGCTTCCAGATGGGAGTAAGCCGTTTGTTGTTTATACCGATGCTTGTGGAACAGGATTAGGCGCAGTCTTGATGCAGGAGGGAAGGGTAATAGCCTATGGAGGGAGACAATTGAGAGTGCATGAGAAGAATTACCCTACCCATGATCTAGAGTTGGCCGCGATTGTTTTCGCACTTAAGTCTTGGCGCCATTATCTTCTTGGTGAGAGATTCGAGTTGTTCACCGACCATAAATCATTGAAGTACTTATTCTCTCAGAAGGATTTAAACTTAAGACAGCAAAGGTGGATGGAGTTCTTAGCATCCTATGATTTCGAGATAGCGTATACCCCTGGTAAGGGTAACGTGGTGGCAGACGCCTTAAGTAGAAAAAGGCTATCTTTGAGTCCATTGTTCGTGGAACGACGAAGCTTGGAGTTTCTTTCTTTGTTTGACTTCAGACCTTCTGTTGATTTTGTACCTGGTTTGTTGGCATCCTTGGAGGTTAGACCTACTCTTTTGAGACGGATTGGCGAGGCTCAGCGAGACGACCCACAGTTGGTTGTGTTGGTAGAGAAGCTTATAAGAGGGGAGTCGTCCAGCCATTTGGGTAGATACACCATAGATGATAAGGGATGGTTGCATAGAGACGGTAGACTTTGTGTACCGCAAGATGAGGGTTTGATGAAGGCTATTTTGGATGATGCACATCGTTCAAGAATGACTATTCATCCCGGTGGAGACAAAATGTACCAAGACATGAAGAGAGTTTTCTTTTGGGCCGGTATGAAGAAAGATGTGGCCGAGTATGTGGCTAGATGCTTAGTGTGCCAACAAGTTAAAGTGGAGCAAAGGAAACCCGGTGGGTTGCTACACCCATTGGAAGTTCCACAGTGGAAGTGGGATAGTGTCTCGATGGATTTCATCGACGGGTTACCGAGATCGAGGAAGGGCAATACGGAAATTTGGGTTGTGGTAGACAGACTTACAAAGAGTGCCCATTTTATACCCGTAAAGAGTAAGAGGACCGCTCCATGGCTTGCTTCAGTCTATGTTAGAGAGATTGTTAGATTGCATGGCGTACCATCCAGCATTGTGAGTGATCGAGATCCTATTTTCACTAGTGAGTTTTGGAGAAGTTTGCAAGAGGCGGTAGGGACTCAGTTGTGTTTGAGCACCGCATATCATCCTCAGACGGACGGTCAGACCGAGAGGGTGAACCGTATCTTAGAAGATCTTTTGAGGCTTTGTATCTTGGATTTTGGAGGTACATGGGAAGAACATCTTCCTTTGGTGGAGTTCGCATATAATAACAGCTTTCAGTCCAGTATTGGTATGGCTCCTTTCGAAGCTCTTTATGGAAGGCCTTGTCGATCTCCTACATGTTGGTGGGAATCTACGGATAAGATCTTGCTTGGGCCGGATATGGTTAGAGAGACTTCAGAGAAGATTGATTTAATTCGAAAAAGGATGAAAGCAGCGCAAGATAGACAGAAATCTTATGCGGATCGGAGAAGGACGGATCTTGAGTTTGAGGTTGGGGACATGGTTTTTGTCAAAGTATCTCCATTGAGAAATGTTGTTCGCTTTGGGTCCGTAGGGAAGTTAGCACCGAGATTTGTTGGGCCGTTTCCTATTAAGGAAAGGATTGGACGGATGGCATATAGGGTGGAGTTGCCCGACAGACTTAGTGGTGTTCATGATGTATTCCATGTATCACATTTGAGGAAGTGCTTACATGAGACCGCGGAGGTGGTAGAGCCGAGCTTGCTTAGAGATGTAGAGGTAGAGCGTGATGCGACGATTCGACGAGCTCCTACTCGCATCCTTGGGTCAGAAACTAGGAAGTTGAGGAACAGAGAAGTTCAGCTAGTTAAAGTGCAATGGGGAGATGACGAAAGCAATGCTACTTGGGAGACGGAAGCAAAGATGCGTTCTTTGTATCCATTTCTTTTTGAGAGTATGTCTTTTAACTTCTCCTTTATTGCTTGTCTAGTACTTATCTTATCTTTAGTATATCCTCTCGCTAATACCTATGACCTTTAGATAGGGTAAAACCTATGGTTGAGACATGTGTTTGAAACATGTTATGGTTGATGGATGCATATGGATGCAATTGTTTGCTAGTGGTTGCTCGTGGATGCATATACACACACATTAGGCACTAGATCGGCTCAGTCACTTCATGTTGCATATTGCATAAATGGATGTGGTAGTTAGATTGATGGATGTATCATGGCTGTGTTATCATATGGATGATGCATTTTTGTGTATGGTTGTGCACGCATGTAGAAATTTGTATGTGTCAATAGGGTTTCGCATACATATTGGATGCATGGCACTATCATGGTTTGCATTAAGGAGGTTTACTGTATCAGTAACCGCCTGATTTTCGCATTAGGTAAGTACATATACACACACTTTTGCATATATCCATCCAGCATTTAGAATCTTGTAAGGACAATGATTGCTCGTGGATGATGCTTTGAGTAGATGGATGATTGGATGGTAGGATACGTTCTTCCTAACTTGAAGATTTCGGGGACGAAATCCTTTAAGGAGGGGAGAATGTAACAACCCGTATTTTCAATAACCTGTAATAACATAAATCGAGGCAGAATTTAATTCTAAAATGGGAATCAAGGGAAACGGGCTATGCCATTGTGTTCGTCTCGGAAAAATACGCGAAATAGAGTCCGAGTTTTCGAAAATCGGAGTCCGTATGACCAAGATATGGCCTCGCGAAGTTTCACGAAAATTCCCAAATTAAAGTATACTTAATTAAGTGAAATGGGTTGTGTAGATATATATATATATATATATATATTGATATATATATATATATATATAATTGAAAATTTAATAAATAAATATGCAAAAATGCTCAAAACAGCGAATTGGGAGAGGGGAATAACCGAACCGGCCGATTTTTGAAGTCGACCCGAGCCCGCTGGGTCGACTAGGGGTTAATCCAGGGTGTTTGGCTGTCAACCCGTGGGCCGATTCGCTCAAGTGCAGATTTTGCATTTGAATGGTTCTCATGGTCCATCTTTAATCTAAAGGCCCTAGATGGTTCCTACACTTGACTTCTTCCCCAAGACATGCTTTGATGGCTTGGATTGAATCTAGGGTTAATCCTATGGCCTAAAACACTTGCCTAATCTATAAATAAGACCCTAACCTACCCTAATTCATTCATAATTAAACCTAGTGACTAAACTATGGCAAAATGCTAGCTCTCATGGCCTCCACTAATTTTATGAAGAGGGTTGCATACTAATCACTCTCTAATCAACTTCTAATCCCTTCTTAGCATCTTAATCTTCTTCATTTGGTGTTCAAAGTTGCTAGTTGTGAGTTTCTATCACTTTGATGATCTTTTGGTAAACTAATTAGATGAGATGTGATGAGATTTATGGTTTTGTATGTGGGTTAATGAGCTTTGAATCATATGATATGATGTTAGCATTAATCTTATGTTTATGCATGTTGAGTATGTAAGCTTATGCAAGTTTAATATGATGTATGTTATGTTTGCATGATGCTAAATATGCAAGTTGTGGGCTATGTAATCATATGCATGTTATGCAAGTTCATGGTAATATGCTATGCAAGTTACATGTTTGTTAATATGCAAGTTACATGTTTGTTAATATGCAAGTTACATGTATGTAAATATGCAAGTTACATGTTTGTTAATATGCAAGTTACATGTTTGTTAATATGCAAGTTACATGTATGTAAATATGCAAGTTACATGTTTCTTTATATGCAAGTTACATGTTTGTTAATATGCGAGTTACATGTATGTAAATATGCAAGTTACATGTTTATTAATATGCAAGTTCATGATGACACATTATGCAAGTCTATAAGCTAATATGCAAGTTTGTTATGCAAAATGAATATGTAAGTTATGTGACATATTATATGCAAGTTATGTGACATGTTATGCAAGTTCATATGCAAGTTATGTGTTTGTTAATATGCAAGATGGCACCTTTGAAACATGTTCATTCATATGCAAGTTGACACCTTTTATATGTGTTATATCATGAACGAAATTACGTGGGAACGATGGGGTAATTAAATGCATAAGTTAATAAGATTGTGTGAAATTAATATAATTATGCATAACACAAAATAAATAAACATAGTATGGGAATTTGCCTATTTGGTTAGGTGTACCCATACTATGTGTTGGGAATTTACCTATTGAGTTAGGTCTACCCCATGGGAATTTACCTATTAAGTTAGGTCTACCCATGTTAAGAAAACTTGATTAATTAGGGATAATTAATATAAAATTATGAGGGTGATTAATTAGGTGTAATTAATTGACTAAGACACGAGGTTGGACTCAGTTGTAGCGTAAAACTGCCCGGACCCAACCGGCTTAACCAGTTGCTACAAATGTTAGCCCAATGTGAGAGGTCTTAGGCACAAACTAAATACGTAATTAATGTAAAGACACGAGGTTAGACTCTGTTATGACATAAGGCTGCCCGGACCCAACCGGCTTAACCAGCGGTCATAAAAGACAGTCTAATGTGAGAGGTCTTTACAAAGGTTACGTTCTTAATTAATTAATTAAGAAACACTTAACCACATTAGCATGTAGAGGGACATGAGGGGTTAAGTGGGTGCCTCGGGTGGCATGAGAAAATCTAGTGGTTGCCTTGGGTGGCAATAGAAAATACGATTAGAATACTTAACCAAAATAGAACATGTAATTAAAACATGATTAAAGGGTTAAGTGGGATATACTAGAAAAATGGACAAGCTTAGGTGGGTAGCTTGTGGAGGCCCATTTCAACCAGTAACCCATACGTATCTTTGTGGGCTCGACCCATGTCGAGGACGGGACACGCATACTGGGCTTGACTGTAAGAGGCAAACGGGTTAGCGGTGGCAACGCAAGTCCAACGGGCTTCATATGCGTGAGTGGGCCCGGGCTGGTAGGTAAGCCGTTGTTGCATCGAGTAGATATAAGCCGTGCACCTTTAGTTTCATCAGGTTGCCACATTGGGGAATGATACATCCCACGGTGGGGCCAGCACGGGTATCTACGTTAGGGAGCCGATCGAATGGGAAGTAGTGTGTACACCTAGTGGATTGTAGGGCCCCGTGGCGCCTACTTGGTCACCTAGGGGTACGCAGGTACTAATTAGTAAATTTTATAAGTCCTTGGGTGGGATCAACCTTTAAGTTAGGAACGACTGGTGTGGTGCAGTTTAGTAATTTACCTTAGGGAGGGTAGATGCGTCTTTATCCTTTATCTTCGTTTAGTTGACTGCTTAGGGTAGCCATTCATCCCTATATGTTACCGTATATCAGTTTATGTCTTCTCTGGTTACTTTAACGATTGTATTGTTAAAGTTATAGGACTCGCTCAGACTTATGTCTGACCCTGTTGTTTTTATCTTTTTCCCAACCCTCAGGTCCTACGGTGGATCCTAGCAGTAGTGGAGCTTGATCGGATTGCTGTTCCAGTCTTTAGGAGCTTGGATAGATGTAAAGCTCCAGTTATCCAGTTATCTTTTCTTTTGTTTGGCTATTGTATGAGAGTGGGATTATGTACTTCTTTATTTTGATGGATATTGTACTTGACCTTTATTGTGGTTTTATGATGTAACCAGACATGTTTTACTTCCGCTGTTATGAGATGATGTTTTAAAATTTCAAGTACTATTTATATCTGTCTTGTTGTAATTTTTCTGTTCTATATTCACTAAAATACTCCACCGATGCTATGGCATTCCCTTAGTGAGTGATCATAGCGGGAGTGGGGTGTTACACCAATGGCATGAAATATTGGAATCCCGGCACCTTGAAATCCGAATTCCCTGAACCCTATCAAGCTCGAAATTTCGAACCTTTCTAGGTTCGAAAATTCGAACCCCTTAAGGGTCGAAAATCCAAACCCAGAAGGGTTCGTAATTCTGAACCCATCCGGGTTCGAAAATTCGAACTTCTCTAGGTTCGAAATTTCAAACCCAAATAGAGGGTTCGGAAGTTCGAACCCACGGGGGATCGATACTTCAAACACCATGGAGTTCGAAATTTCGAACCCACGAGGGTTCGAGACTTCAAACCCAGCAGGTTTGAAAATTCGAACCCATGAAGGTTTAGGACTTCAAACCTAGTAGGTTCGAATTTCAAGGTCTCTGCCGTGGCCCTTCGACCTCCTTTCCCCCTCACCTCCTTGACCCGAAGCATCACCTAGTTCGGTATCGAAATTATCGGGCTCGAAAAAACTAGGTTCGAAGTTTCAGCAACCATGGCGGACGGAGAAAGAAAAAATAGAAGGAAGAAAGTGAGGGGGTTATTTGTAAATGAAAAAGGTGTCTCTTCACATTCCAGGGCGGGTTTGAAACGTTCAAGCACACTGGGTTCGAAATTTCGAACCTCACGGGTTCGAAACTTCAAAACTCAAGGGGTTCGAAAATCCGAACCTCACGTGTTCGAAATTTCAAACCCCTAGCTATTCGAAATTCCGAACCCCTGGGCTCACAATCTCGAGTCCCTCGGGCTCGAAATATCAAACCCCTTGGATTCGAGACTTCGAATCTATCAGGGTTCGAAGGTTCCTGACCCCAAATTCAAAAAAAAATGATGATGATGACACCACCGGGTGTGAAATTGCCGCGCCACACTCTCTCGTATGCGTACTCCACGCAGGTGCATACCGACCCCCGCGCATCCATGGAGGCGACGCACTATGGACGCTTAGCGATTTGAGTATGGTGAATCCTCCAACGGGGCTCATCCGCACCACCAGAGGGAATGATCCCAACAACTAATGCTTATTCGCCTTTTGAATTACAGGAAGAATTACAGCTTAGCTACTATCTCAACCAACACAAAGCACATCATGTCAAGATAAGGCGTACTTTGGGGGGCAAATGTTAACCTTCTTTTTGGTCCGGTCCCCAAGAGTGCATTAGACACACTCAACCCAATGTATCGCATGAAGCTAAGAGGGAGGGGGACGCTCAGGATAAAAGGAGACAGGATCGAGAAGGGACTGCACCACTCAGAACTTCGCGGCACTCACGACCCATTTCCGAGTCGAGATCTCAAATCCTGAAGGAATCGCATGCGCCGAGACGCCCGGAATCGCGGTCCTTCCACACCTCGAAAAGCGGACCTCTCACATAGCGGGCGTAAGATCTTGCACCCAGGCGGGCGCGAAATCTCCAACCCGGGCGGGCGCGAAATCTCACAACCAGGTGAGCGCGAAATCTCGCACCCAGGCGGGTGGGAAATCTCGCATCAGCAGGCGGGAAATCCCGCACCCAGCTGGCGGGAAATCTTGCACCAAGCGGGCATGAAATCTCACAACAAGCGGGCGCGAAATCTCGCACCAAGCGGTCGTGAAGTCTCGCACCCAGCCCCGAGTGCAAAATTTCTACAGCTGCTAGTGGCGGGTATGAAATTCTGCTGGTGATCCCCTATATCTACCTACTCCTACCTAACCTCTCTCCTATAAGTAGCCCATGGCCTCACACTTCAAAGGGGTTGGATTTTCTTCACTTGAGACCTTTCTAGAGATTCCTACACTCCATTAATAGCATCTCCTATTTGAGGAAGGAGGAGAATTAAATAATCTTTTTTCCAAATACCTAGCATATGGCAATTATGAAAGCAAATGTAATAAGCATGGCTCTACCTTGTAATTTGTGAGTGATTAATAAAATTCCAACATCCTTCCAAAGTGGACGAAGGCCAAATCCGCGGTTGAACCACTTTAAATACTTGTGTCATTTACCGTTTCCTTCTATTTTGTCTTGCGACCAAATTAACTATTACGAGTAATAGGAATCTTTGGTGTTTTCGACATTTTTTTGCCGTCAACAGCAATATATAAGACACGTTTGGTTTGAAAATAAAAATTAAATGATAAAATTGATTTATTGTATTTATTTGGAAATTAAAACATGGAATTGATTTATAAGGAAACATAATTTCCTAATATATATACACTTTTGGCATACATTTCATTCCTTCTAAACACTCGTATGCATGTGTTTCTATATAGGCGTTGATTGTAAAAGAGAAAAATAAATTATATTAAAAACCTTTCAATTGCATTCATCATAACATTAATGCCTTAAATTACAAATGTTGAATAAATGTGAGCCATAAGAAGTGAAATGAATGATGCGGCCTCATTGAATTAAAAGCCGTAATTGTTATTGTTTATGCTTTCACCTTTCATCCATCCATTGTTTAGTAACACCACGCATTTTTTTTATTAATTATACAATACAATTTGAAGAGCTTCCAGAATTTGGTAACGAGATTAGTGTCATTGCATCCGTGGCAATTTTCTGGTCGATTTAGACCTATGGATTGCAGGAAGCTGATTTAAGATGGAAGAGATACCTTTAAATGAAATATTGTAACAAACATGAAAAGAAGGTAAAAGAATAGGAACAATGACCACCATTGTTTTTAGACTTGTTAACAAAAGCCTATGTAGTCCAGTTGGTAAGAGCATGTGACTTTCAAGAGATTGGCGCGAGTTCGATCCCCACTGGTGCCATATTTTTGTTTTAGGGGAACAACTAAATTAACACAAATTCTAAGTAGAAAATTGGTATATATGCACATATAAGGAAAAAGTATACATATAAGCAAGATAAAAAATATATGTATACAAAAATGTATGTGTATATATGTGCATATATATATATATATATATATATATATATATATATATATATACAAAGGAGAAATTCAAAATAAGGCTTCAATCAAAGAAATATGGTAAGAATTAGATAATGGCATTACACCTTTGAATTTTGAGAGTGAAATAAAAGTTGTGCGCATATATATACGTGTAAACTTGTCATTTGAAGTTTTGTATACATATAAGGACCTAATATATGAATATAATTCAAATCAATTCAAAATAAAAACCATGTGCAGAAGAACAATAAGAGCCATGGTCGACCCAGGTAAGGGTGTGTCGACCCTACGGTCGACCCACCCCAGATCTGGCCAGATTCGTTCGACATATCTGGACTACTTTTCTAACAACATTCACTATTGACTCTGTGATGCGTGTATGATAAGATACTGAACATCTGTAAATAGGCTAGCATAGCCTAGCCTAAATCTTATATTTTCTTAGAGGATGTCTAGACTTTGCCATTCTTTTTCCTCCTCAAAATCTCTTTAGAAAATAGAATAATTAATCTAAGATAATTCAAATTCAAAATCCGAAGGAAAAGAATGTATATTTACAAAGAGGGGGTTCAGAATTCTATTTGAAGTACGGTATATTCCTGGATCTGGTCAATTTAATTTTCTCATCTTTCTTCCCTTTATCTTTTTGTTGCGAATTATGGATCCGTGGTTATTTAGGTTTTAAGATTCAATTAGTGAAGCCATGGAATGCAAGGTCTAGAACAGATTCATGAATTGGAAAGAAATTAGGTGAGTGGATTTATGTTACACCTTTTTGATAATGGTATACTAATCGTTTCACATTCCCCGTTAATATGTGTATTAAATCTGCTGGAATGATAAATCCGTGGAAAGGTAAATATGTTGAAATTTATAAACCTATTAAAATATATGGAAATGATTACTGTTGTATACATACATTGTGACACCCCGCGTCCATTAATGTCACTCACTAAGGGAAGTGTTATAGGTAAACAAAAACAGAAATATTACAAGATAGATATAAAAGCAACAGCGGAATTTAAAAACATTATTTATCATAAGATATCGCGGTTCAAAAACAACACATGTCTGAAATACACATAAACCATTACATCATAAAACTATTGTCTTGTACTTTAAAACATCAGAGTACATAAAAAGCATAATTCCCCAAATAAAACATAGCCATAGTAGCAAGGATAAAAGCTTGAGTCATATGTCTAAGCAGCTCCATTAAAATGAAAGCAGAACCACGGTCAAGCATGAGTGTTCCCGCCCTAAGAACCTAGGGGGAGGGGGCGGAAGGAAGAAGAGGAAACAAAAAGGGTTAAAACATAAAGTCTGGCGAGTCTAGTTACTTTTAGCAAGTAAATAAATAAAAGTATCATGACATGCATATAAAGTGGATAAGAGAGATTAATACATAAAAGGCAGTTATGACAAGGTAAAAAGGACAACAAGATAGAATAAATAGCGCTTCTTAATACTTTCCTTGCTCAGCACCAATACAAGTATAACAGATATGTAATAGGATTACATACTTCCCAATTACTTAACAAAAATAGGATGATCATGACAGAAACATAATGGTCGTTTTAGGTGTACTCTAGTAACGGATTTTAACCCAAATAGAATTGGTACCTAAACCGAAATAACGGGTGTTAGCCCAGACAAAAACACTGGTAATCCACAGAAACAGATTGGACTAGATGTACCCTATTTACTATCCCCCAATTGATCGGCTCCCTATTCCGTAGATACCCTGTGCTGGCACCACAGTAGGGCGTATCACTCCCTAAAGTGGCAACACTTCATTTTCCGGATGTGCACAACCATATCTACTGATGTCACAGCGTCTTATTTTCTAGAGCAGGCGGAGTCTTCCTTGAACATGACCCCAATAGAACGTGTCGTCATGACACCGTCCTCCACGTTTGGTTCTCTTATATTCAGCTCAGTAAGCGTGCCCCACTCCGACCTAGTTCAGAGTACCCGTTTGGTACCTATTTAAGGGTTACTGACGGAAATGGGTCCCACATAAGATGATCCAAGCTCTCCCCTTTGTCTGCATCCCAACTACTAGGTTTTCCACTGGTTATGTTTACCTAATGGTGTCTTTAATTACCTTACCCCAACAGGTTAAGTTTGTCGGCCTATACATACAAATACTACCCACCAACCCAAGATTTACTTAACCCTCCCACTGATTCAAGCATGTTTATTTAACAGTTAAGTTTGTGGGCCTATATATAATAATATTACTCACCTACCCAAGATTTACTTAACTTAACCCACCCACTGTCCAACCAGTTTTTACTAAAACCTAACTTTAGTTCATAATCATACAATCCCTATGTATTAGATTAGGTTAAGTAGTCCAATTCATTACCATGTCCATATATGGTTATAATGATCTAGACCTCCTACATTAGGCCTACAACTTTTGGATGCTGAATATGCCAATCGGGTTCGGGCAGACTTCTTCCATATGTTGGGCCTAACCTCGTGTCTTAGCCCGATTCGTATTTACGCACATAGACCTCTCACATTAGGTTCAACAATAGTGGCTATTGGATATGTCGGTCGGGTCCGGGCAGACTTCCACCACTAATGCAACCTAACCTCATGTCATAAGTGCAATTACAATTTCTAATTATAATTATTAAACATTCCATTTTTATCCAATTCTTAGCTATGTCTTAATAGGTGATTATGTCCTCACTTCCCCCTTTTGAATTTTATGTCCAACTCATGTTTATATTCAAATTATGCCAATATTAACCTTTTTCCCTCCCCGTTCCCTAATGTAAAGACCAGGAAAATTCGAACACTTAATCTTTGAATAACATAACAATTTGTAATATTGTTAAGTGTTATAAATATGATTTTATAACCTTGTTAAACATCATTTAATTAGTAATTTATAATTCTAGACTCGTTTTGGAAGAATGCTTTCAAAAATATATTTTTGGTAAAATATTGATAAAATGACCGAAAATCGTTTTATCAATAAATGTTTAATTAATCATTAGGGAAGTAGTTAGCTAATAAAAGTATTTTTCATATTTATGGTTAACTATTTTGATGATGTCATCATTTTAAAAAATGAGCATTTAAGGAAATTTTTTGTATTTTGGGTATTTAAATATTCAAATAAATGTTTTATAATTTGAATATGCTTGTTTTAATTGTTTAAATAAGTTAATGAATTTATTTCCAAGTTTTGTTTACTTGAATAAATCATTTGATAAAGAACTAAAAATATGATCGAGGTTCAACTTCCAGATTCACATCCTATCGTTGAATATAAGTTGTTTCATATCGTTGCAACGTTGTTTGATATATTTGTATATATGCACATACACATATATATGTAATCATAATTAGTCACATCAAGAGTTTAGAAAATATCCTAAGTGTATGTATATAAGCTTCTTATATGTATACAAATGAATGCTTACTTGAAAAAACAAACTTACCATCATCTTACACACCTCTCACATCAACTTACACACCTCTCACTTCACCTTACACACCATCCCATCACTCATTAATGCCATTAGAGTTTTAAGGGCATTTTGGTCTTTTCTCATTCACCTTCCTTTTACTATATAAGGAGGGGTACGTCTCCTTATTTCTTACACAAAATTCCTAAGCTTAATGAAGCTTTTTAATGGTTTCTCTTCATCTTCTTCCTCTTCCTTACTAACTTTCTCAAACTATACTCAAACCAACTCCAAATCAACTCAAACTTTGAGTGTAGCCTTCTTATGCCATTACAAGACCTTCTAGAAAGTTAGAAGTTGAAAATCCCAAGTCCTTCTCTATTTTCATCTTTGGCCGTGAGCTTTATAAGAAGGGAAAGCAAGGAAAGGAAGGAGGTTGCTAGCTTGGATCTTTGTTCTTATTCTTGGATCTTTATTCTTATTCTTTGTTCTCGGATTTGCGAAGGATTAAGGTGAGTTTACTCACTATTTAGGACAGCAAACATAAACCCTTTTGCATGTTTTTAACTATGCTTAGAGTTGCTTGAATGTTGGTAACTTATGTTAAAAATGTGAACTTGATTCTTACTTTAAAAGTAAGCGACATATGTGATCCATATTAATGGATTGGAATGGACTTGAATGGACTTGGAATTGTATTTGAATTTACTTGTATAACAAGTGGAATGGATTTGAAAAAAAACACACAAGAATTAATATGGATTGACATATTATGGACTTGAACTTGAAAGTGCACTTATAACTATAGATGTCGTTTGAATTGTTGTGTTTTTAACACTTTGTATGAAACTTTGCAATGACATCCTTAGTGATTTCTTATCATATTAAAATGGTTGTTTAACTTATATGTTAAATTGAAGTAAGTTTGAAAGTGTGTAAAGCTAGAATAGTCATATAAGTGCACTTGCTAATTACTTGTTTATTGAATATCATGATTATTGTGCTTAATTCTAATAAGCCGACGAGTAGGCTTATCTATCTGTGAGTGTCAAGAATGAGGTGTCTAGGCAAGGGGTGATATGCAACCAGTGCTCTAACTTACCTGGCCTCACTCTTGACCGAGGGATAGTTAAGTTGATAATGTCGGAAACGAGTTAAGTGCATGAAGTGTGATTTCTATAAGCATAAAATGGTTTTGGGTTTGTCGTGACAATGTGTTAATTACATTAGTCTTTAACCCTCTCAGATTATATCATGGAAGTAAATATAATTGAATCTTTAAACAAATATTTGAAGATAAATTATAAAGGATTGTTTTGGGTTTGTTGTAAACATTGTTTTAGCAACACTTGTTTTGAAACAATTGGAATGTAGTTAAACTGGAATATACGGTTTAATGATTTTGAATATACTTAGATCTTTAATAATTGATTTTAAAGATAGAAACAAGTATAGGAAACTTTCAGAATAAAGATATTGAATAAGATGTTTAACTTATAAAAGAGAAGAGGTTCTTTATTAAACAATTGTTTTAACCTCTTTGGTTATACTTTAAGAAATCTAGAAATGAATTATTGAGATACTTATAACGGAGGGATATGTACACAAATACGTTTTGAAGTATTGAAGTTAGAAAAGAAACATTGAAAATGAATTGTAGTTATACTTATGCCGGAGGGATAAATATATGAATACGTTTGAAGTATTGAAGTTAGAAAAGAAATCTTAAAATTGAATTGTAGATATACTTATACCGGAGGGATAAGTAACGTTTTGAAATATTGAAGTTAAATAGGAAATCTTGGAATTGAATTGTGATTATACTTATACCGGAGGGATAAGTATATTAAAACCCTTTTTGGGTAGTAAGACTATAACGGATTAGGTAATTCGTAGAATATATACATATACACATTTTATATGTATAAGTTGAATATATATGCTAGTATATAAAGGAATATTAATCGAGTATGAGTTATTGATTAATAAGTGATGTCTTATTTGACAAACGAAGTTTTATTAGTTAAAAGTAGTTTTACTAAAAAAGGGATATTAATCGAGTATGAGTTATTGATTAATAATTGAAGTTGTATTTGACAAGTGAAGTTTTATTAGTTAAAAGGAGTTTTACTAATAAAATAAGTTTTAATTAATGAAACATTAATTAAATGGGAATGGGATTAGAAGCCGTTTATATGAGCTAACCGTGCTTCGACTAATTGTCATGTTGCGTGACTTGATAGTGATTTTGGCTGTTATCATGCTTCGTGATCTTGATAGTGCCTTGAATGTTTATTCGGTTGTTATGGAAATTAAGCAAGGTTGTTTTCCATATATAATCGTATATTGTGTGAAATGTAGTCAGTTAGTTGACTATATAACTTGGCCTTAAATTTAGCGACTGGTTTTGAGGAGACCGGGATTGGTAAGTGTTTTACTTATCGAAAACCACTTCAAAACTAGTATACGGGTTCTATGTTTTGGAAGCGGTTGTGAAGTGAAGGCCATATGGCGATTCAAGATCTGTTGAGATGCTCGAACACATATAGTGATTCTAAGATCTATGAAAGAATCTATGTGTGATTCCAAGATCTGTTGATGTATTGGAATCCATGTATGATTCCGAGATCTGTGAAGGAGTTTATGTGTGATTCCAAGATCTATTGAGCTGTGGGATTCCAACTGGGAATTCTTGTTCTGTTCAAGTGATGAAGACTCGTGTGAAAGATGCCGAACGAAACCTCGACATCGGAAATGGCTAAAAACAGAGTAGGAGCACAATCTGGGGTTTTGCTAACCTATGGCAGGATATATTGACTCCATATCTAGTGTATGCTTATTATCGAATCGTGCGGGAGCTCCTCGAAGTTGCGCGCGAGAGTTGGATATATTTGGTTCCACGTGGTGCACTTCGGTGTTTCGTGCGTGGGCCAATTGTGTTTACCTTATGGTATATTTTATCTAGAGATATGCGACGCTCGGAGGTACTTTCTGAACCTTGTGCATGGAGTTTGGATCTGTATTGAGAGATCTCCGATGGAAAATCCAATATGTGAACGTGCCTTATCGGTTTTGTTTGTACACTTAATAGTTGTCGAATGTAACCAATGTAACCATTCCTTCTATGTGAATTTATTTATATTCTACACCCTAGACATTATTTATAATGCAACTATACTTCTCCTAATAAATGGTTGGTTTCAATTGAGGGGAAATCCGGAGCGGTTATCTGCACAGTCCCCTCAGTGTTGTTACATGCAATGTGTATCTTGAGTTTCTCATACCAGACTGATGTCTGACGCTTGGTTTTTGTTTTCCTTAAAATCATCACGTACTCCTTCGAGTAGGCTGAGTATGGCAGGTTTTACTTTGGATGCCTTGGAGCTTTTGGAAGAGAGTTGGAGTTCATCTTACCGTACTTTTTATATACGCTGCATTCTATGTTGTACATCAACATTTATGAGGACGGGTTGTTATAACTGTCCAAGTTGATGATAGGTTAGTCTTCTCTGATAGTTGTAATCATACAGTTTTATTTGGTAAAGATCATTCATTATATTATATGTTACCGTTCCGTTGTGAGATTCTGATATTGTGTCCTCTTCTTCCTCAGTCTATTTTCTTTTTATTTTATTTCACCCTAACTTTTCGTCTTTCCGGCACGTGGGTGCTCGGCACGTGAATACCGTGGATGTATTAGTGTCGACATTTGAGGGTCGAAAAGTCGGGTCGTTACATTTGGTATCAGAGCACAAGTTTGAGCGAACACCTTGGCTTAGGTTGGGTATGACTCTTCAAGAGATAGGGTAATGGAATGCCCTAACATGAGTTGAGTGTATTATATATAAGAGAGCGCGTATTTGTTAGTGCTATAAATATATTTTATGTTGTGTTAGTTAATCTGTTGAGTGGTTTATGAATTCTGGTCGATATGTGGGACGCCATGGTATCGATAGGGATTTCTAAATACTTAAACAAGGCAAATCGACATAATATTGGTTTTAAATTGGTAAATGAAATAATTTTACCTAGGCTTATATTTTTGTACAAAATATAAACTTTCATAAATTGATATAGTTATTTATGATGTGTTTGGTTGTTAGGAATGATAATATTCAACTATTATTAGTTATGCTTGATCAGTTTATGAGCATGTACTATTGCTTGTTGACTTATAACTAATTTACCTTTTAAAAACATGGGTTGGGTAGATGGGAATAAGTGAGAACATTAGATATGAACACCTTGTGAATGAAGTTTCATAGTTTGACTATAAGGCGTTTAATGATGATGCTAGGTTAAATTTAATTTTAACATGATTCGTCTATTATAATCCGAATAATGATAAGAATTTGTGAAATAAGTTAGATAAAGAAGTGCTTTATATAAATTATTGAAACTCGATTGAGTCATTTTACGGAACCATATAGTTTATGCATTAAGATTGTATAAATGTGAATAATGCCATGATTTGTAGTTTGGTCGGTTTCATTTGTTAAAATGAAACGGGATTTTCAACGATTTTGGATAGTTGAAAACTTTTGAATTATTATGGAACTTGAAGTTAAGTGTTTGTGAAAATATAAATTGAGTTTATATAACACTTGAATTATTAAGATAGCAAGTTGGAAAAAGTTCAAAATCTGATTAACATACTCAACAAATTTGATGTTTGGATATACTCATAGAATGTATTAGAGTATTATATGTGTACAAACTTAAGTTATACAGTGTTTACTAACTTGAAGTATAGTTTTATGAAATGATTCATAAGTGGTTTTAGTATTAATAAAGAAATACTAAGTGATGATTGAATGTTGAAAAAGAGGAAGGATATTAGAATAAAATGGCATACTATACATATAGAAGAATTAATAAAGGATATTGGTGGTTAAGAAACCAATAGGATAAAATACGTGAGTTGTACGTAGATCGTTTTATTCGCATAGTTGATCTTGGTACAGATTCGAGTACAGGATTTTGAAGGTGATTTACACCGGTCCGAACAAGGGTTCTTCACTAGACTTTGATAGTGAATACTTGATATGGATTTTTGATATGATCCTGAAGTTTTCTATCATAGTGTATGGCTATGTAAGGAAGATGGAAGTTTCTGGTCAAGAAACTAGATCGAAGTACGCACTAGATATGTCAAGTGTGGTATACTAGTTCGGAAACGAAGTCTTTTGATCAGGAAAGTGATATGATCAAACAATGTGTACGGATGGTTTATTAACATCGTATGGGATTTAGTATGTTTGGTAGCTAGTGGAGGGTTTGGGAAACGACTCTTTGATTTGTTATGAGGTATTGTGAATTATCGACTGAGTAATCCCTAAGGCTGTTGAGCATAAGACGCACTTAGTAGGTTGTTTTTCATCCTTATGCGATGAGGGGGTTTGAACTTGATCAAGCCATGAGTTTTGTTTGCTGGTAGTATGATACTGTTAGGTATCGATGTTTGATTGTTTCTTTGGTTTCTCGTGTTGCAATTTCGGGGACGAAATATTTTAAGTGGGGGAGAATGTAAAGACCCGGAAAATTCGAACACTTAATCTTTGAATAACATAACAATTTGTAATATTGTCAAGTGTTATAAATATTATTTTATAACCTTGTTAAACATCATTTAATTAGTAATTTATAATTCTAGACTCGTTTTGGAAGAATGCTTTCAAAAATATATTTTTGGTAAAATATTGATAAAATGACCGAAAATCGTTATATCAATAAATGGCTATTTTCTCAGTAAAAGTTGTTGAAAATTTTAGTGAATGTCTAATTAATCATTAGGGAAGTAGTTAGCTAATAAAAGTATTTTTCATATTTATGGTTAACTATTTTGATGATATCATCATTTTAAAAAATGAGCATTTAAGGAAAGTTTTTGTATTTTGGGTATTTAAATATTCAAATAAATGTTTTATAATTTGAATATGCTTGTTTTAATTGTTTAAATAAGTTAATGAATTTATTTCCAAGTTTTGTTTACTTGAATAAATCATTTGATAAAGAACTAAAAATATGATCGAGGTTCGACTTCCAGATTCACATCCTATCGTTGAATATAAGTTGTTTCGTATTGTTGCAACGTTGTTTGATATATTTGTATAGACGCACATACACATATATATGTAATCATAATTAGTCACATCAAGAGTTTAGAAAATATCCTAAGTGTATGTATATAAGCTTCTTATATGTATACAAATGAATACTTACTTGAAAAAGCAAACTTACCATCATCTTACACACTTCTCACATCAACTTACACACCTCTCACTTCACCTTACACACCATCCCATCACTCATTAATGCCATTAGGGTTTAAAGGGCATTTTGGTCTTTTCTCATTCACCTTCCTTTTCCTATACAAGGAGGGGTATGTCTACTTATTTCTTACACAAAATTCCTAAGCTTAATGAAGCTTTTTAATGGTTTCTCTTCATCTTCTTCCTCTTCCTTACTAACTTTCTCAAACTATACTCAAACCAACTCCAAATCAACTCAAACTTTTAGTGTAGCCTTCTTATGCCATTACAAGACCTTCTAGAAAGATAGAAGTTGAAAATTCCAAGTCCTTCTCTATTTTCATCTTTGGCTGTGAGCTTTATAAGAAGGGAAAGCAAGGAAAGGAAGGAGGTTGCTAGCTTGGATCTTTGTTCTTATTCTTGGATCTTTATTCTTATTCTTGGTTCTCGGATTTGTGAAGGATTAAGGTGAGTTTACTCCCTATTTAGGACAACAAACATAAACCCTTTTGCATGTTTTTAACTATGCTTAGAGTTGCTTGAATGTTGGTAACTTATGTTAAAAATGTGAACTTGATTCTTACTTTAAAAGTAAGCGACATATGTGATCCATGTTAATGGATTGGAATGGACTTGAATGGACTTGGAATTGTATTTGAATTTACTTGTATAACAAGTGGAATGGATTTGAAAAAAAACACACAAGAATTAGTATGGATTGACATATTATGGACTTGAACTTGAAAGTGCACTTATAGCTATAGATGTCGTTTGAATTGTTGTGTTTTCAACACTTTGTATGAAACTTTGCAATGACATCCTTAGTGATTTCTTATCATATTAAAATGGTTGTTTAACTTATATGTTAAACTGAAGTAAGTTTGAAAGTGTGTAAAGCTAGAATAGTCATATAAGTGCACTTGCTAATTACTTGTTTATTGAATATCATGATTATTGTGCTTAATTCTAATAAGCGACGAGTAGGCTTATCTATCTGTGAGTGTCAAGAATGGGGTGTCTAGGCAAGGGGTGATATGCAACCAGTGCTCTAACTTACCTGGCCTCACTCTTGACCGAGGGATAGTTAAGTTGATAATGTCGGAAACGTGTTAAGTGCATGAAGTGTGATTTCTATAAGCATAAAATGGTTTTGGGTTTGTCGTGACAATGTGTTAATTACATTAGTCTTTAACCCTCTCAGATTATATCATGGAAGTAAATATAATTGAATCTTTAAACAAATATTTGAAGATAAATTATAAAGGATTGTTTTGGGTTTGTTGTAAACATTGTTTTAGCAACACTTGTTTTGAAACCCTTGGAATGTAGTTAAACTGGAATATACGGTTTAATGATTTTGAATATACATAGATCTTTAATAATTGATTTTAAAGATAGAAACAAGTATAGGAAACTTTCAGAATAAAGATATTGAATAAGATGTTTAACTTATAAAAGAGAAGTGGTTCTTTATTAAACAATGGTTTTAACCTCTTTGGTTATACTTTAAGAAATCCTAGAAATGAATTATTGAGATACTTATACCGGAGGGATAAGTATATAAATACGTTTTGAAGTATTGAAGTTAGAAAAGAAATATTGAAAATGAATTGTAGTTATACTTATACCGGAGGGATAAGTATATGAATACGTTTGAAGTATTGAAGTTAGAAAAGAAATCTTAAAATTGAATTGTAGATATACTTATACCGGAGGGATAAGTAAAGTTTTGAAATATTGAAGTTAAATAGGAAATCTTGGAATTGAATTGTGATTATACTTATACCGGAGGGATAAGTATATTAAAACCCTTTTTGGGTAGTAAGACTATAACGGATTAGGTAATTCGTAGAATATATACATATACACATTTTATATGTATAAGTTGAATATATACGCTAGTATATAAAGGAATATTAATCGAGTATGAGTTATTGATTAATAAGTGATGTCTTATTTGACAAACGAAGTTTTATTAGTTAAAAGTAGTTTTACTAATAAAGGAATATTAATCGAGTATGAGTTATTGATTAATAATTGAAGTTGTATTTGACAAGTGAAGTTTTATTAGTTAAAAGGAGTTTTACTAATAAAATAAGTTTTAATTAATGAAATATTAATTAAATGGGAATGGGATTAGAAGCCGTTTATATGAGTTAACCGTGCTTCGACTAATTGTCATGTTGCGTGACTTGATAGTGATTTGGCTGTTATCATGCTTCGTGATCTTGATAGTGCCTTGAATGTTTATTCGGTTGTTATGGAAATTAAGCAGGGTTGTTTTCCATATACAATCGTATATTGTGTGAAATGTAGTCAGTTAGTTGACTATAGAACTTGGCCTTAAATTTACCGACTGGTTTTGAGGAGACCGGGATTGGTAAGTGTTTTACTTATCGAAAACCACTTCAAAACTAGTATACGGGTTCTATGTTTTGGAAGCGGTTGTGAAGTGAAGGCCATATGGCGATTCAAGATCTGTTGAGATGCTCGAACACATATAGTGATTCTAAGATCTATGAAAGAATCTATGTGTGATTCCAAGATCTTTTGATGTATTGGAATCCATGTATGATTCCGAGATCTGTGAAGGAGTTTATGTGTGATTCCAAGATCTATTGAGCTGTGGGATTCCAACTGGGAATTCTTGTTCTGTTCGAGTGATGAAGACTCGTGCGAAAGATGCCGAACGAAACCTCGACATCGGAAATGGCTAAAAACAGAGTAGGAGCACAATCTGGGGTTTTGCTAACCTACGGCAGGATATATTGACTCCATATCTAGTGTATGCTTATTATCGAATCGTGCGGGAGCTCCTCGAAGTTGCGCGCGGGAGTTGGATATATTTGGTTCCACGTGGTGCACTTCGGTGTTTCGTGCGTGGGCCAGTTGTGTTTACCTTATGGTATATTTTATCTAGAGATATGCGACGCTCGGAGGTACTTTCTGAACCTTGTGCATGGAGTTTGGATCTGTATTGAGAGATCTCCGATGGAAAATCCAATATGTGAACGTGCCTTATCGGTTTTGTTTGTACACTTAATAGTTGTCGAATGTAACCAATGTAACCATTCCTTCTATGTGAATTTATTTATATTCTACACCCTAGACATTATTTATAATACAACTATACTTCTCCTAATAAATGGTTGGTTTCAATTGAGGGGAAATCCGGAGCGGTTATCTGCACAGTCCCCTCAGTGGTGTTACATGCAATGTGTATCTTGAGTTTCTCATACCAGACTGATGTCTGACGCTTGGTTTTTGTTTTCCTTAAAATCATCATGTACTACTTCGAGTAGGCTGAGTATGGCAGGTTTTACTTTGGATGCCTTGGAGCTTTTGGAAGAGAGTTGGAGTTCATCTTACCGTACTTTTTATATCCGCTGCATTCTATGTTGTACATCAACATTTATGAGGACGGGTTGTTATAACTGTCCAAGTTGATGATAGGTTAGTCTTCTCTGATAGTTGTAATCATACAGTTTTATTTGGTAAAGATCATTCATTATATTATATGTTACCGTTCCGTTGTGAGATTCTGATATTGTGTCCTCTTCTTCCTCAGCCTATTTTCTTTTTATTTTATTTCACCCTAACTTTTCGTCTTTCCGACACTTGGGTGCTCGGCACGTGAATACCGTGGATGTATTAGTGTCGACATTTGAGGGTCGAAAAGTCGGGTCATTACACCTAACTAGCATGTTCACATAACATACGGCATGTATAGGCTAAATAATGGCATAATCATAAACGATAAAAACGGAAGGTAATGGAAATATGATAAAGGTGAATGTTCTAACATAAATAGCATAAACATATACTAACATGGTGAACATATAAGCATTGATCTAATGAACTTGTGGCAGTTAACTAGTCGTAACATAGCAAAGGTGATAAGATGAACATGACAAGATCTAAACTTAATTTAGATGTCCAACAGGTTCAGATCTAATATGAGAAGCACAAGGGGACCAAAATAATAAACTAGATTTGATTAATAATTTAGGTGTCCACATAATACAGGTCTAATAAGTAAAAGTAAATCTAACAAAGATGGATTAAGATCTGCATCATAGAATATCCACATAATTCAGATCTAATAGATAAAAGTAGATCTAACAAAAATAGGGATAAGATCTACATCATAGAATGTCCACATTATTCAGATCTAATAGATAAAAGTAGATCTTACAAATAAGGATTAAGATCTACATCATAGAATGTCCACATAATTCAGGTCTAATAGACAAAAGTAGATCTAACACTAATAGGGATAAGATCTACATCATAGAATGTCTACATAACTCAGATCTAATTGATAAAAGTAGATCCAACACAAATAGGGATAAGATCTACATCATAGAATGTCTACATTATTCAGATCTAATAGATAAAAGTAGATCTTACACAAATAGGGATAAGTTCTACATCATAGAATGTCTACATAATTCAGATCTAATAGATAAAAGTAGATCTTACACAAATAAGGATAAGTTCTACATCATAGAATGTCTACATAATTCAGATCTGAAAGATAAAAGTAGACTAACACAAATAAGGATAAGATCTACATCATAGAATGTCTACATAATTCAGATATAATAGATAAAAGTAGATCTATCACAAATAGGGATTAAGATCTACATCATAGAAACTTAGATCCAAGTTATAAACAATCGTTGGCACATGAACAAATCCAAACTAAATCCTATCAAGTTTACTTTTAAATATTTAATTCTAAAAGTAACTAAGAACTCACAAAATTTGCATTAGAAGATTGAACTAGAAAAGATTGGATCTTAAATTTCCAACAAATTTGCTTTACTTAATAGTTGTAGAAGATAAAGAATCCAATTCATTTCAGATGCCGGCAGAGTTTGGCCTCCATGGATTCTCAATGAAGTAAACAAGAGAAATGACCATGTGTTCATAGCTACCAGCCTCCAGGATTTAGATGCCACATCAGCCCTAGGGCGAATCGGGTCATGGGTTGACACCCAAACACCCTCGATCGACCCCCAAAATGGGGCGGTTCGGCTATTCCCCCTCCCGATTCACTATTTTGAATTTTTTTGAATATTTTTTTTTTTTTTTATAGATCTATATATATATATATTTCTCGTATGCATACAAACTTCAATGCTTAATAAATTCTTCATACGGTGTCCGTTTTACGCAAACCAAATGTCTACCTTGACCAAAATTTCAAGATGAATGTAGTGGTACAGTTTATTTTACTTAATTCACAGTATTTAATTAAGTTATCACATTATATTCATTATATAATGTAGTTAAAATGTCTAAAATTTTTGGGGTGTTACATTCTCCTCTATTCAAAGTATTTCGTCCCTGAAATCTCCAAGTTAAGAAGAATGTACCCTACCATCCATCATCCATATACTCATCCACCAATCACAGGCATCCATTGTCCTTGAAATTTTATAATGCTTATCTAAACATATGCAAAAGTGTGTGTATATGCCCCAATGCTAATGCGAAAGTTCAGGTGGTCCACTGATTTAGTCGGCTTCCTTAATGCAATGTATGTTAGTGCCATGAATCCAACATGTATCCAGATAATCCTAATATAACATGTAGGTTCTATATGTGTGCACAATCATCCATCCAAATGCAACATCCATCTGATGATACATCCATTTTCACCCATTAAAGAAAATAAAAATGCACACCCATCCATATGCAGTATGAGAGTGATTGAGCCGATCTAGTGCCTAATGTGTGTATATGCATCCACATGCAACCACTAGCAAACACTTGCATCCACTTTCATCTAACAAACATAACATGTCTCAAACACATGTTTACATTCATGGGTTCCCTACCTAAAGGTCGAAGATTCGATCGATAGGATACAGACGAATGACAGAAACAAGTATAAATAAAAAGCTTTGGAATAAAGTTAAGAACATAGTCTCAAAAAGGAAAGGGTATGAAGCATAATCTTTATCTTCAGTCTCCCACGTCGCATCCTCGCTGTCTTCTCTCTATTGCACTTTTATTAACTTAACCTCTCTCTTGCGCAGTTTCTTAACCTCTGATCCAAGTATGCAAGTCGAAACTCATCCAATCATTGTATCCTTCTCTACTTTCACCTCCTTTCGCAAGTTTGGCTCCACTACCTCGAACTCTATACATTTTATTGCCGCTTGGATGAATAGTCATCTTAGAATGATGGGCTTCCTCAAGGATTGTCTTCAATAGGTTTCCCATCCTGGTACGATTAACCTATCAAAACTCTTTTTAAATAGTTCCCCCACTTGCTTATCAACTTCCCTCTTTTCTTTTAGGAGCTATATGGCACACAGGTAATGCAACCGACTTTGCATTGTCCACTAGGTACATACGGAAATCAATCTCGCGCCTCGGGGGTAAACCCCGAACCTCATCAAAGACATCAGGATACTCATGGACTACTGGTACCGATCACAGATCATCGATGGATGCCTCAAGAGACTCTAGGAAACTAAGCATGACAGACCCTTGTGGGTCCCAAGAAATTTAGAGGGTCCTCCCATGACAAGTTAGAAGCTTAACGACCCTCCCTTCACAATCTAGAATGAAACCATATGTGGTAAGCCAATCCATCCCTAGAACCAACCCCCATAAACCCGAGCGTATATGCGTAGCATTCAAATTCGACGCCTAACACAGATATTCTCAAACCCCTACAAATCATAGATAAATGAGTTGAACCACCAATGCGGTTTGAGACAACTACAGGATCCACTACCATACTAGTAATTAAGTGCAAAGATTCAACAATAGAACTAGATATAAATGAATGTGAAGCACCAGAATCAAAAATTTTACTAAGAGAAATTAAACCTTCCACAGAAATTTTTCTACCGCTATCAGGAGCACTGATCGTGAGAGCATGCACCTTCCCTCCAGAAGTTCCTGCCCTTTGACCTTGTCCCTTTTTCTTCGGGCAATCCTTAATAAGACGCCCGGCCTCTCAACAAGCGAAGCAAGCATTCTTCCTTTTCCTGTAGTTCTTGGCTAAGTGACCCTCTTGCCCACAACTATGACACTTCCTCTTATCTTTAACCTTGTCATTCTTTTCGCCTTTCTTATGTTGTTGTTGTTGTTGCTTTTGTCCCTTCTTAGCCAAACCTTCTCATTTTGTGTTACTTCCTCAGTCTTTACTTCCTTCATTTCTCCCTTGTTTTCCTCATGCATTAGGGCTGTATCAACAAGCTTTTCAAGAGTGGATCCCATTGAGATATGGGACATGGCAAACCCACGAAGGGGTTCATTTAGCCCTTTAGCAAACCACAAAGCCTTCTTATGTGGCGTATCCACCAATTCTAACCCGAACCTTGCTAGCTGGTTGAATTTGTTCACATACTCTTTCACTGTCAAGTTCCCTTGTTTGAGTGCTAAGAACATCTCCATCTGTATATATCTATCGTCTTGGGAAAGAAATTTCATTTCAAATCTTTGTCTAAATCTTCCCAAGTTTCCACCGGGCGTCCAGCTTGGGTAACTTCCCACCAAAATGAGGCTTCATCTTTTAGTGGCCAAGCAGCTAACTAAATCTTCCTTCTATCTTCTACTTCAAAGATTACGAACAAATCCTCGGTCTCCTTGAACAAATTCTGCACCTCTACGAATATCTCATTCCCATGGAATGGATTCACTCCCACAACACGGAAGTCTTTGCAGATCTTAGCAAAATTATCTGCTCTTGGAGGAGGAGGCGGAGGAGGAATGACTGGTGCAGCTGGGGGAGGAAGGTTTCGTTGGCCTTCGGCAGGCGCCGTGGCTGGCAGATACCTACGAAACCATCCAGGTATCATAACGCCCTCTGGGATATTAGGAATGTTTTATTCCTCAAACATGCTGAAAAGAAAAAGGAAGGGATTCAGACAAAGAATCTAAGATATTTCATATGGCTTTTTGGGGAATGTTTTTCAAAACAGACTTTTCTTTATGAAAATGCATTCTTTTAAAACCTTTTTGATAAATAATTTTCAAAAACTTTTACCTAATCTGGTAACCTTCGGCTCTGATACCAAGTGTGAAACCCCACGTCCATTAATGTCACTCACTAAGGAATGCATTAAGTTTCGTGAAGCGTTATAGGTAAACAGAAATAGAAATATTACAAGGCAGATATAAAAGCAACAGCGGAATTTAAAAACTTTATTTATCATAAGATACCGTAGTTCAAAAACAGCACGTGTCTGAAATACACATAAACCATTACATCATAAAAACTACTATCTTGTACTTTAAAACATCAGAGTACATAAAAAGCATAATTCCCCAAATAAAGCTTAGCTATAGTAGTAAGGATAAAAGCTTGAGCCATACGTCTAAGCAGCTCCATCAAAATGAAAGCAGAATCACGGTGAAGCTTGAGTGCTCCCGCCTTGAGAACCTGGGGGGAATAGAAGAAAGAATAGGAAACAAAAAGGGTCAGACATAAAGTTTGGCGAGTCTAGTAACTTTTAGCAAGTAAATAAATAAAAGTAGCATGACAGGCATTTAAAGTGGATAAGAGAGATTGCTACATAAAAGGCAGATATGACAAGGTAAACAGGACAACAGGATAGAATAGATAGCTCTTCTTAATACTTTCCTTGCTCTGCACCAATACTAGTATAACAGATATGTAATATGATTACATACTCCCCAATTTCTTAATAGAAACAAGATGATACCAACAGAAACATAATGGTAGTTTTAGGTGTACTCTAGTAACGGGTTTTAACCCAAATAGAATTGGTACCTAAACAGAAATAACGATGTTAGCCAAGACAGAAATACAGGTACCCCGCAGAAACAAATAGGACTAGATGTACCCTATTTACTACCCCACAATCGGTTGGCTCCCTATTCCGTTGATACACTGTGTTGGCCCTATAGTAGGGTGTATCACACCCTAAAGTGGCAACCCTTCATTTTCCGGATGTGCACAACCATATCTACTGATGTCACAACGTCTTATTTTCCCGAGCAGGCGGAGTAATGCACGCACATGACCCCGATGGAACGCGCCGTAATGACACTGTCCTCCACGTTTTGATCTCTTATATTCAGCTCGGTAAGCGTGCCCTACTCCGACCTAGTTCGGAGTACCCGTTTGATACCTATTTAAGGGTTACTGACTGAAATGGGTCCCACACAAGATGATGCAAGCTCTCCCCTTTGTCTTGCATCCCCACTACTAGGTTTTCCACTGGTTATGTTTACCTAACAGTGTCTTTAATTACATAAACCCAAAAGGTTAAGTTTGTGGGCATATATATACAAATACTGCCCACCAACCCAAGATGTACTTAACCCTCCTACTGATTCAAGCATGTTTATTTAGCGGTTAAGTTTGTGGGCCTATATATAATAATATTACCCACCTACCCAAGATTTACTTAACTTAACCCACCCACTGTCCAACCAGTTTTTACTTAACCCTAACTTTAGTTCATAATCGTACAATCACTATGGATTAGATTAGGTTAAGTAGTCCAATTCATTACCATGTTCATTTATGGTTATAATGGGCTAGACCTCCCACATTAGGCTTACAACTTATGGATGCTGGATATGCCGGTCGGGTCCGGGCAGACTTCTTCCACAAGTTGGGCCTAACCTCGTGTCTTTGCCCGATTCGTATTTGTACTTAGACCTCTCACATTAGGTTCAACGTAAGTGGTGGATATGTCGATCTAGTCCCTGCAGACTTCCACCACTAATGCAACCTAACCTCGTGCCATAAGTGCAATTACAATTTCTAATTGTTATTATTAAACATTCCATTTTTATCCAATTCTTACCTATGTCTAATAGGTGATTATGTCCCCACTTCCCCTTTTGAATTTTATGTCCAACTCATATTTATATTCAAATTATGCCAATATTAACCTTTTTCCCTCCACGTTCCCTAACTAGCTTTTTCACATAATTTACGGTATGTATAGGCTAAATAATAGCCTAATCATAAACGATAAAAAGGGAAGGTAATGGAAATATGACAAAGGTGAATGTTCTAACATAACTAGTATAAACATATACTAACAAGGTGAACATATAAGCATAGATTTAATGAACTTGTGGCGGTTAACTAGTTGAAAAATAGAAAAGATGATAAGACGAACATACAAGATCAAAATTTAATTTAGATGTCCAACAGGTTCAGATATAATATGAGAAGCACAAGGGGATCCAAATAATAAACTAGATCTAATTAATTATTTAGGTGTCCACATAATACAGGTCTAATAGGTAAAAGTAGATCTAACAAATAAGTATTAAGATCTACATCATAGAATTTCCACATAATACAGAACTAATAGATAAAAGTAGATCTAACACAAATAGGGATAAGATCTACTTCATAGAATGTCTACAGAATTCAGATCTAATAGATAAAAGTAGATCTAACACAAATAGGGATAAGATCAACATCATAGAATGTCTACATAATTCAGATCTAACACAAATTGGGATAAGATCTACATCATAGAATGTCTACATAATTCCGATCTAACAGATTAAAGTAGATCTATCACAAATAGGGATTAAAATCTACATCATAGAAATTTAGATCCAAGTTATAACCAATCCAAAATGTCATATGTTCATAATTTACAATGGATCCAATATAACATAGGCACATGAACAAATCCAAACTATAATCCTATCAAGTTTACTTTTAATATTTAATTCTAAATGTAACTGAGAACTCACAAAATTTGGATTAGAAGTCAGAACTAGAAAAGATTGGTTCTTGAATTTCCAATAGATTTGCTTTAGTTAATAGTTGTAGAAGATAAAGGATCCAATTCAGTTCAGATGCCGGCAGAGTTTGGCCTCCATGGATTCTCAATGAAGAAAACACGAGAACTGACCATGTATTTATAGCTGCCAGCCTCCAGGATTCAGATGCCATATCAGCCCTAGGGCGAATCGGGCCACGGGATGACACCCAAACACCCTGGATCGATGCCCAAAATGGGGCAGTTCGGCAATTTTCTCTCCCGATTTGCTGTTTTGAATTTTTTTGAATATTTATTTATTTAATTTTTATATATTTATATATATATTTTTCTCATATGCATACAAACTTCAAGGCTTGATAACTTCTTCATATGATGTAACCAAATGTCTATCGTGACCAAAATTTCGAGACAAACACAATGGTATAGTTTTTTTTTTACTTAATTCACAGTATTTAATTAAGTTATCACATGATATTCATTATATAATGTAGTTAAAATGTCTAAAAATTTTGAGGTGTTACATTCTCCTCTACTCAAAGGATTTCTTCCCCGAAATCTCCAAGTTAAGAAGAATGTATCCTACCATCCATCATTCATCTATTCATCCTGCAATCACAGACATCCATTGTCCTTGAAATTTTCTAATGCTTATCTAAACATATGCAAAAGTGTGTGTATATGCCCCAACACTAATGCGAAAGATCAGGCGGTCCACTGATTCAGTCGACCTCCTTAATGCAATGTTTAGTGCCATGAATCCAACATGTATACCGATAATCCTATTATAACATGTAAGTTCTATATGTGTGCACAATCATTTGTCCAAATGCAACATCCATATGATGATACATCCATTTTCACCCATTAAAGAAAATAAAAATGCACACTCATCCATATGCAGTATGAGAGTGATTGAGCCGATCTAGTGCCTAATGTGTGTATATGCATCCACAGGAAACCACTTGCATCCACTTGCAACCATCAAACATAACATGTCTAAAACACATGTTTACATCCATGGGTTCCCTACCTAAATGTCGAAGTTTTGATCTAAAGGATACAGACGAATGATAGAAATAAGTATGAATAAAAAGCTTTAGAAAAAAGTTAAGAACATATTCCCCAAAAGGAATAGGTATGAAGCATGATCTTTATCTTCAGTCTCCCAAGTCGCATCCTCGCTGTCTTCTCTCCATTGCACTTTTATTAACTAACCTCTCTGTTGCGCAGTTTCTTAACCACTGATCCAAGTATGCAAGTCGGAACTCATCCAATCATTGCTTCCTTCTCTACTTTCACCTCCTTTTGCAAGTTTGGCTCCACTACCTCAAACTCTATACATTTTATCGCCGCTTGGATGAATAGTCATCTTAGAATGGTGGGCTTCCTCAAGGATTGTCTTCAATAGGTTTCCCATCCTGATATGATTCACCTATCAAACCTCTTTTCAAGTAGTTCCCCCACTTGCTTATCAAGATCCCTCTTTTCTTCTAGGAGCCATATGGCGCACAGGTAATGCAACCGGCTTTGCATTGTCCAATAGGTATATACGGAAATTAATCTCGCACCTTGGGGGTAAACCCCGAAACTCATCAAAGACATCAGGACACTCATGGATTACTGGTACCGATCACAGATAAATGATGGACGCCTCAAGAGATTCTAGGAAACTAAGCATGACAGACCCTTGTGGGTCCCCAGAAATTTCGAGGGTCCTCCCATGACAAGTTAGAAGCTTAACGACCCTCCCTTCACAATCCCGAATTGCACCATATGTGGTAAGCCAATCCATCCGTAGAATGAACGCATAGCCCCTAAACCCGAGCACATATGCGTCGCATTCAAATTCGACGCCTAACACAGATATTCTCAAATCCTACAAATCATAGATAAATGAGCTGAACCACTAATGGGGTTTGAGAAAACTACGGGATCCACTACCATACTAGTAATTAAGTGCAGAGATTCAACAACAGAACTAGATATAAATGAATGTGAAGCACCAAAATCAAAAATTTTACTAAGAGAAATTAAACCTTTCGCAGAAAATTTTCTACCTCTATCAGTAGCGAGAGCATGCACCTTCCCCCCAGAAGTTCCTGTCCTTTGACCTTGTCCCTATTTCTTCGGACAATCCTTAGTAAGATGCCCGATCTCTCCACAAGCGAAGCAAGCATTCTCTCTTTTCCTGCAGTCCTTGGCTAAGTGACCCTCTTGCCCACAACCATGGAACTTCCTCTTATATTTAACCTTGTCATTCTTTTCGCCTTTCTGCTGTTGTTGTTGATGCTGCTGTTATCCCTTCTTGGCCACACCTTCTCATTTTGCGTTGCTTCCTCAGCCTTTACTTCCTTCTTTTCTCCCTTGTCTTCCTCATGCTTTAGGGTCGTATCAACAAGCTTTTCAAAATTGGGTCCCATTGGGATATGGGGCATGGCTAACCCACCAAGGGGTTCATTTAGCCATTTAGTAAACCACAAAGCCTTCTTATGCGGCGTATCCACCCATTCTAACCCGAACCTTGCTAGTTGGTTGAATTTGTTCACATACTCTTTCGCTGTCAAGTTCCCTTGTTTGAGTGCTAAAAACCTCTCCATCTTTATACTTCTCTCGGCTTGGGAAATAAATTTCATTTCAAATCTTTTTCTAAATCTTCCCAAGTTTCTACCGGGCATCCAGCTAGGGTAACTTCCCACCAAAATGAGGCTTCGTCTTTTAGTAGCCAAGCAGCTAACTGAATCTTCCTTCTATCTTCTACTTCAAAGAATACGAACAAATCTTCGGTCTCCTTGAGCCAATTTCGCACCTCTATGGATGTCTTATTCCCATGGAATGGCTTCCCTCCCATAGCACGGAAGTCTTTGCAGATCTTAGCGAAATTATCTGATCTTGGAGGAGGAGGAGGAGGAGGAGGAGGAGGAATGACTGGTGCAGCTGGGGGAGGAACGTTTCGTTGGCCTTCAGCAGGCATCGTGGCACCTAGATACCTACGTAACCATCTAGGTATCGTAACGCCCTCTGGGATATTAGGAATGTTTTGTTCCCCAGACATGCTGAAAAGAAAAAGGACGAGATTCAGACAAAGGATCTAAGATACTACATATTGGTTTTTGGGGAATGTTTTTCAAAACAGACTTTTCTTTTTGAAAATGCGTTCTTTTAAAACCTTTTTGAAAAATAATTTTCAAAAACTTTTATCTAATCAGGTAACCTTCAGCTCTGATACCAAGTGTGACACCCCACGTCCATTAATGTCACTCACTAAGGGAATGCATTAAGTTTCGTGAAGCGTTATAGGTTAACAGAAACAGAAATACTACAAGGCAGATATAAAAGCAACAGCGGAATTTAAAAACTTTATTTATCATAAGATACCATGATTCAAAAACAGCACGTGTCTGAAATACACATAAATTATTACATCATAAAAACTACTGTCTTGTACTTTAAAACATCAGAGTACATAAAAAGCATAATTACCCAAATAAAGCTTAGCTATAGTAGAAAGGATAAAAGCTTGAGCCATACGTCTAAGCAGCTCCGTCAAAATGAAAGCAGAATCACGGTAAAGCCTGAGTGTTCCCGCCCTGAGAACCTAGGGGGAAAGGAAGAAAGAAGAGGAAACAAAAAGGGTCAGACATAAAGTCTGGCGAGTCCAGTTACTTTTATTACATAAAAGGAAGGTATGACAAGGTAAACAGGACAACAGGATTGAATAGATAGCACTTCTTAATACTTTCCTTGCTCTGTACCAATACCAGTATAATAGATATGTAATAGGATTACATACTCCCCAATTGCTAAACAGAAATAAGATGATACCAATAGAAACATAATGGTAGTTTTAGGTGTACTCTAGTAACGGGTTTTAACCCAAACAGAATTGGTACCTAAACAGAAATAACGGGTGTTAGCCGAGGCAAAAGCACATGTACCCCACAGAAACAGATAGGACTAGATGTACCCTATTTACTACCCCTAATCGATCGGCTCCCTATTCCGTTGATACTCTATGTTGGCCCCACAGTAGGGTGTATCACTCCTTAAAGTGGCAACCCTTCATTTTCCGAATGTGCACAACCATATCTACTGATGTCACAGCGTCTTATTTTCTCGAGCAGGCGGAGTCATGCATGCACATGACCCCGATGGAAAGCGCCGTCATGACACCGTCCTCCGCGTTTGGATCTCTTATATTCAGCTCAGTAAGCGTGCCCCGCTCCGACCTAGTTCTGAGTACCAGTTGGTTACCTATTTAAGGGTAACTGACTGAAATGGGTCCCACACAAGATGATGCAAGCCCTTCCCTTTGTCTTGCATCCCCACTACTAGGTTTTCCACTATTTATGTTTATCTAACGGTGTCTTTAATTACATAAACCCAGCAGGTTAAGTTTGTGGGCATATATATACAAATACTACCCACCAACCCAAGATGTACTTAACCCTCCCACTGATTCAAGCATGTTTATTTAACAATTAAGTTTGTAGGCCTATATATAATAATATTACCCACCTACCCAATATTTACTTAACTTAACCCACCCATTGTACAACCAGTATTTACTTAACCCTAACTTTAGTTCATGATCATACAATCCCTATGGATTAGATTAGGTTAAGTAGTCCAATTCATTACCATGTCCATTTGTGGGTATAATGGGCTAGACCTCCCACATTAAGGCCTACAACTTGTGGATGCTAGATATACCAGTCGGGTCCGAGCAGACTTCTTCCACAAGTTAGGCCTAACCTCGTGTCTTAGCCCGATTCGTATTTGCGCACTTGGACCTCTCACATTAGGTTCAACATTAGTGGTTACTGGATATGTCATTCGAGTCCGGGCATACTTCCGCCACTAATGCAACCTAAGCTCGTGTCATAAGTGCAATTAAAATTTCTAATTGTAATTATTAAATATTCGATTTTTATCCAATTCTTACCTATGTCTTAATAGGTGATTATGTGCCCACTTCCCCCTTTTGAATTTCATGTCCAACTCATGTTTATATTCAAATTATGCCAATATTGACCTTTTTCCCTCGCTGTTCCCTAACTAGCTTGTTCACATAATTTACGGTATGTATAGGCTAAATAATAGCCTATATAAACGATAAAAAGGGAAGGTAATGGAAATACGACAAAGGTGAATGTTCTAACATAACTAGCATAAACATATACTAACATGGTGAACATATAAGCATAGATCTAATGAACTTGTGGCAGTTAACTAGTCGTAAAATAACAAAGGTGATAAGATGAACATACAAGATAAAAATTTAATTTAGATGTCCAACAGGTTCAGATATAATATGAGAAGCACAAGGGGATCCAAGTAATAAACAAGATCTGATTAATAATTTAGGTGTCCACATAATACAGGTCTAATAGGTAAAAGTAGATCCAACAAATAAGTATTAAGATCTACATCGTAGAATGTCCACATATTTCAGATCTAATAGATAAAAGTAGATCTAACACAAATAGGGATAAGATCTACATCATAGAATGTCCATATAATTCAGATCTAATAGATAAATGTAGATCTAACAAAAATTGGGATAAGATCTACATCATAGAATGTCTACATAATTCAGATCTAATAGATATAAGTATATCTAGCAAAAATAGGGATAAGATATAAATCATAGAACGTCTACATAATTCAGATCTAATAAATAAAAGTAGGTCTAACACAAATTGGGATAAGATCTACATCATAGAATGTCTACATAATTCCGATCTAATAGATTAAAGTAAATTTATCACAAATAGGGATTAAGATCTACATCACAGGAATTTAGATCCAAGTTATAACCAATCCAAAATGTCATATGTTCATAATTTACAATGGATCCAATATAATATAGGCACATGAACAAATCCAAACTATAATCATATCAAGTTTACTTTCAAATATTTAATTCTAAAAGTAACTAAGCACTCACAAAATTTGGATTAGAAGATAGAACTAGAAAAGATTGGATCTTGAGTTTCCTATAGATTTGCTATAGTTAATAGTTGTAGAAGATATAGGATCCAATTCAGTTCAGATGCTGGCAGAGTTTGGCTTCCATGGATTCTCAATGAAGAAAACAAGAGAAATGACCATGTATTTATAGCTGCCAGCCTCCAGGATTTAGATGCCACATCATCCCTTGGGCGAATCGGGGAATGGGTTGACACCCAAACACCATGGATCGACCCCCAAAATGGGTTGGTTCGGCTATTCCCCCCTCCCGATTTGCCGTTTTGAATTTTTTTCAATATTTATTTATTTAATTTTTATATATCTATATATATTTTTCTCAAATGCATAAAACTTCAAGGCTTAATTACTTCTTCATACGGTGTCCGTTTTACGCAAAACAAATGTCTATCTTGACCAAAATTTCAAGACAAACGCAATGGTATAGTCTGTTTTACTTAATTAGCAGTATTTAATTAAGCTATCTCATTATATTCATTATATAATGTAGTTAGAATGTCTAAAAATTTTGGGGTGTTACATACATGTTATAAATACATGTTAACCTGTGGCTTATTATATACTTGAACCCTTGACTGTAAGAATTTGGATAATTAACTGTTAATTTTGTTAGATTGGAACAATTAAATGATTGGATGATTACACATTATTCTCTTAAAATGGAGTTAATTACATGTTAGAAAGAATACGCGACATGATAATCAGAAAATGGACTTAATATGATATTAAGTGTGACATGTGAAAATAGATTACAGTAAAATTTGGAAGGATGGATATGCCTAAATTTATAATAAATAGAAAATTGTAACCATGCCTAGACACGAGGTTAAATTCTACTTGTGGTGACGTATGCTAGGGACCGCCCGGCAAACCCAACATCCATAAGTGGTTAATTTAATGTGAGGGGTCTAGTACGTAAACACGCATATGATGGTGCTAAGACACGAGGCTAAGTCCAACTTGTGGTAGAAGTCTGCTCGGAACCGCCCGGAAGATCCAGCATCCAGAAGTGGTCGGCTTAATGTGAGAGGTCTGGTGCATAAACACATATATGAATATATGTATATAGCAAGATAGAAATAAATGGCATTGATTGCAATAAATGTCATCGATCGAATTGTTCGAAGGTGGCATTCTGTACGCTTACGTAGAATAGCGATGGCGGTTCTATGCAGAACGTAGCAATGATATATAGAGATCCGTACATCGCTCCGGTGTAGGATGAGGGACTACGTATATTTCTATGGCATTACGGCGGAGACCGTGCGAGTGGGGTACCATGGGGTGTACCTTAATTAAGGGGTAGCTACATATATACTATATTGGGTTAATCTCCTAGGCATTAGATGGGTATGACGGGTGTGTAAGTATTGGGTGTTGTTAAGAAAAGTAAACTAATAAATAAGATAACGTAATTGAATGTTATATATAGGGTTATCCAAAATGTGTAGTTTAAATACAGTCACCATAGCTTGCGGTCTAACCTCCTCGTCATAACATACTCACAAGTTAGATTTGCGGCAGAATATGATAGCTTTGGATATTGGTTAGGCAGTATTATTATCTGGGTAAGGCTATATTTTGATTATATTAAATTTTATCCATTCCACTGTAAGATGTTTTCTGAGCTATGATATATTTTATATCTCTGTCTTTTCTACAGGATACCAGACAAACCAACAAGAGTTTTGACAGATCAGAATTTTTAAACAAATTCGATCAGTTGGAATTTGGGTTGTTACATTTGTTATCATGGCCTAGGTTTAGGATTCTTGTATAGATAGTGAGCGAACATATTTGTATTTTTAAAATATAAATATATTATATATATACCTAGATCCATAGAGGAATCCACTAAATAGGAAAAGCATAATTCGGTAAAAGTTAGAATATCTGTTTTGTACACTAAAGGAACGAATATGGAAATCCGAGATCCTTAGGTAATTTGGGTGGGAAGTGTACAATATACTTTGTATAGAAGAAAGGTAAATCCCATGTGCTAGTATTTCAGGTTAGTGGGTTTGGCGCTAAAACCTTATAAACTGGAAAAGGTTAAAAAAGAGAAAAATGGATTAGGAATATATGTAGTTTAGATAACTGACTTTGCGGAAATGTCCAGCAAAGCCTAAGTAGGATAGAAACCCACTTTGAATCTAATCCCATTGTTAACTTTTAAGAACTTGAAATTGTAAAAGTTTTTGAAAGATGGTTTATGGTGTTTTCAAGTTTTGATCATAAAAGTTACAGTTTTAAAAATATGTGAAGAAGTACATAATGGGTTTTGAAGTAAAATGGGGTATATTTTGGAAATGGTGGTTTCTTGTGAAAAATTTGTCTAAAATAAATTATCTTGGTAAAATTATAGAGCACGTATAGCTCGCTAGTTTTCATATTATATAGTATGAAAGGATTAAATAGCAAAACATAGAAAAGGTTGCATTTTGATGGTGCATTTTGTTGAAAACAAAATTTTTTAGTAAAGAAAGATTTTGAAATCTCTATTCTTTTGTCAATCATTTTTTATAGATTGTTTTAACAAGAAAATTTTGTTGGATGGACAAAATAAGTTGTAGAAATTAAGAATATAGTGGATGTTCGCACCTAGTTGTAAGTAACTAAATTGACATTATAAGTAAGAGCAGTTGTGAACAAGATTGAGAAATAGTTGTCCTTGTCTACTCGGGTTTTTGTGATTTGAAAAAAAAATGATTTGCATTTTTATGAGATGACACGTTTTTATCGTTTGGCAAAAGTAAATTTTCATGAGGAAAATGAAGTTTTAACACTTTAAATTTTTGGAAGAAAATTTAAATTAAAAGGCCAAACAATATTTTAATAAAAAAAGTGTGGAGTAGGTGAGGATTAGTGCCAAGGGAAGACAAGAAAAGTTTTGAGGCTACGAAGTAGATAGTGAGAATTATATTGGAATAACGGTAAGTTTCCGTAGAATGCATAAGCATTGAGAAGCCTACGGTGTTGCTTGAAAACGATTATTGGTACACAACTAGGACTAGTGGTGACTATTAGATAGTGAAGGGCAAGTAAGTGTTTAGATCCTGTTGTCATTTTCTTGTTAGGGGTAAAACCGGTTATTACATTTCTGTTGGGATCATTCTGCTATGTTGTTTCCCTTGGGTAGTTAGGGTAGCACCTAAACCTGTCACTGATCTCGTGGTTTGAACATTTCTAACTGAGGATGGAAATAGTCCTAAGGTTCTTGGTCCTTAGTAGTAGCTATATCGAGCGTCTTTTTTCCTGTTTTTGTCGAAGGACTAGAAGGCTTATTTGAGACTAAAATTAGATCAGCGGACTAAGTTGAGTTAGCTAAGAAAAGAGTTATAATACAACTAAAAAGGAAACAACAAATTCAGAAAAGCAACAGACATGACAGTTAAAGGAAATGAAAAATTCCGAGAAAAGACGAATAAGAATATATTTTTCCAAGATAAGTTAAAAAAGAAAATCTGTAACAAAGAAAGTTTTCTTATGTGGGTTGTCCTTGGATAGGAAAATAGGGAATCTGTGTAAAATAGTTTCATAAAATACAAGTACAGAAAGAAAAGGTGCAATAACGAAAAATGGAAGATGTCAAGTTTTCCGTTTTCCACATTTTTGTAACATAAGAAACCGAATTTTGAAAATTAGATTTTTCTGAAATTCGAAAAATAAAGCTGTTTGGTAGGGTTTTGGATGCAAAAATTAGATGAACTACGCTCTTGGGAAGTAAGTGCATTGGAAAATTTGGATGAAAAAGCACTTTGATTTTCAAATATTGCATTCATATAGAAATTGCCAATATATTTAGGATGTGCACATCATGTTTTCAAGAAGATTTTCAAAGAAAAATTCGCATTCATATAGGAGGTACCACCTAGTATTCATTTCATTCATGTATTATTATGTTGAACTACACTTTGCATGTAACAACCCGGAAATTCTTGGCCAGATTAAAATTTTTATTTTGGCAATTTCTACGGATTTTGAATATTTAAAATGAATTATTTCAAATAATAACGACGGAAAATTTATTTTCGACGAAATTAAAACGAATAATTTTATTTTAATTATATAACGAGCCTGAAATGGCGCGGTAGTTCGAAAATTCGATTTCGAATTTCAATTGAATGTACAGGATTCAAAATAAATCGGATTTCAATGAAATAAGAAATATTTGAATCTGTTTGACGATATCTTTCTAATGGATGTAAGAAACTGAGATTTCACTTTATAGAGTGTAAGATAAGTCCAGTTTAAAATTTAGAAAAGTTGTTGTGGAATTTATATATATTTTAATATATATAAAGGCCTTGAAAATAGCCATTTTGCAAACGACCTCGGTTTTCGACGAAACCACTTTTGTTGGATCCAGGATGTCAAATTATTGCTACGTTTCAAAATTCATAATTTTCTGAATCAGTATGTAAGCGTGGCGAAGCTAAACGTGTTTTAATATTTTCAGTCAATTTCGATCGAGCAGAAAATGACCATTTTTAAAAGGTCTCAGAATTTGAGAAAATTAGTTTTGTTTGGACTGTATCATCAATACGAAGCTAGAAATAATTTTTCGGGAATTATTAGAGACTGTGTTTGGCCCTAGTAAATTGAAATGTGCGTTTAAATTGAGTATATAAAGATTTATATTTTAAATTCAACGGAAACTGGTCGAAACGGTAGAACCAGCTTGCGATACATATCTCATTGTGTTCGGAATGTGGGTATTACCCTAGGGAAGATAGTCGGGGTTTGAATTGGAGTTCGAATTAAAAAAATTCCTTTTGAAATTAAATTAATTAAATATATGAATATATATTAGGGTTATAACCCTAATCCCTTTCCTCTTCTATCAGCCGCAACTTTCCTTTGAAAAAAAACCCGACAGTTTCTCCAATCCCTAAATTCGTTCAACCCCCTCCACATGCCAGACCACATCGCCACCCTCCTCCATCGACATCGCCATCCCCGCTTCCACTCCTCCTCTCGCACCTCGTCCTCTCCCTTCTCCTCTCGAACGCACCGCCGCATGTCCACCATGGCGCCCCGAAGCCCCCCTCCTGCGACAGCGTTTGCTCCCTCCTGCACCCCGCGCGACCCCTCCCTCTTCTCGAAATAAATCCGTGACCCAACCCCCCCTTCGTGACCGCGATCCCCCAAGCCCCAAAAACCTAACCCGCGATGAACTACCGGAGGCGAAGCTGCTCTGTTTGAAGGAGGCACAGGTCGAGGGTGCTTCGTGTGGACTGACGATGGCCGTCCGGTCATGGATGATGGCGTGCGCTGGTGACCTTTTTTTGGAGCGACGGGCTTCTATTTTGGCCGACAAAGGAGAAGATGATGCAGGGGTTTTTAACACGGACAAGGTGAGTTCATTCTCCCTAATTCCTTTGTTAATTTAATTAAAAATGTAATAAACAAAACACTATTTTAAAATCTGAAATTCTAGAAGAGAAATAAAATAATTGTAGAGTTAAAGATAAGATTTTTGTAGAAATAGCTTTAGATAAAAATAGGATTTTTTTTAATATATATAACTTAGTAATAAAAATGTAATTTTTGATATGTAAAGCACGATTAAAAGGCGATATTTTTAAGTATGAAAGGCGATATTTTTAAAGTATGAAAGGCGATATATTTATTATATAAAAGGCGATATTTTTAAAGTATGAAAGGAGATATTTTTATTTTATAAAAGGCGATATTTTAAACATATAAAAGAGACGATTTTTAACAAATAAAAATTCGATTTTTATATGTATATTAGCATGGTAAAAATATGATTTTTGATGTAGCAAGATCGAGTTTTTAGAAAGTAGAAAGATTGGGTTTTTAATAAGAAAAAATTTGATTTTTAATCTAGTAAAGAAGCGATTTTTAATTATATAAAAATATAATTTTTGTATAAGCAGCGAATTAAAAATATGATTTTTATATCGTGGAAAGGTTAAAAATATAATTTTTATATCGTGGAAAGGTTGAAAATATAATTTTGTATGTGTAGTGAAAATAAAAATTCGATTTTTATGTACACGTAGTGATAGTAAAAATGTGATTTTTAATGTGAACGGCGTGAAAAGAATTGAGATGGAACGGATTGGAATCAAAAAGGAATTCAAACGGTTCAGAAATTCAGAAATGAAATGGCGGAGTGGAACCCCAAGGTGAGAACTTCTCACTTTAAATTTCCTTTTCTAGTTAAAAATATATAGTAGGATGCAGACGGTGCTTAGCAGCACCCGACACCCATCGTCCACAGACTATGGACGGCTTGTTTGTTTAGTTGATTGTTTAGTGATTGATTTATTTGTTTGGTTAGTTTGGGAAATGTAATGGAGTTGATTGAATTGGTATGGGTATGGCGTAGGCCATTAATAGACTGGGATAAGGCTAGGCCTTGTCTCGTTTCTAGTATTGTGCCGTTATGCCACCGAAATTTTCTAAAATAAGTTAGAAAATTAAAAATATCATTTTATTTAATAAATGAGCTGAGTAGAAATTCATGTGTTGAGATAAAATAGTTTATCGTTAAAAATATAATTTTTAACGTGTGTGTGAATAAAATAAAATATTCATTTACAAATTAGACGATTTGTTTATGTACACTGATTTGACTGATATTGATCGAGACGACAAATTTTACACGACGTCCAACTGCACAAATAATATTCGGTGTTTGTGGATTGAAACCCCACACGGGTATTGGGATGATATTTACCGTACACTAGTCCCAACTGTATAGTTGTTTGTCGATCGATAGGTGGACAGACAGTTGTGTTGTGCACTTTGGATGATGGTTGATTATTTATCGTTGCTATTATGTACATGTGTTGTATGGAATCCATATAATTAAAATTAAATGGTAATTGATTGGGTCTCATTCCAATTTAGAAAATAAATTAAATTCATGTTTTGAATAAACAAAATGCTCATGTGTTGAGAATATTCATGTGTTGAAACCATTCATGTGTTGAAAATATTCATGTTTTGAGTGAAGTCTTTAAATGATAAAATTTACATCTTTATCATATATAAAATTAGAAACTTACTAGAAACGAGTTTAGATGAGTGGTTTACTGGGTATTGATCTGATGTTTGTTTCGGCCTTCGGGGTTAATACTTAGGAAATCGTTCTCTCGCTAATTTACGGTTGGAGTCTGATTAAGAATTAAATGATAGAAATCATAATTTTATCAAATATATTAAATAATAGAATGCTCATGTGTTGAAAAAAAAAATTATACATTCATGTGTTGAAGAAAATATTCATTTGTTGAATAGAATAACGAAGTTATTGAAATATATAAAGCCATGTTGATTAGATTTGCGCCATTTTGACGTGAACGATATTTACATCGATTTTATTCGAATATCGAAAAAGAAGTGATTTCAAAATATAACGTTTTGAAAATATTATCATGGTTGGTATGGAATATTCAATTTTGATTTCAAAACTGAATATGAAGTTGAAATCGTTTTTAAAACGAGTTTAAAACGATTTATAAATTACGTTTAGAATTGAAATCGACGAAGTATATATAATAAATATATTATATAGATTAAATGGCTTGAATAGAACGCGCCGCGCCGCGGTAGTTCGCGAATTTCGACCATTGTCTTCGAATTGACGTTATGGGAGTTCCGATCGTCGGATTATCCTGAAATCGGGACCTAGGGTTCGTATCGAAATGAGCTTTCCAATGAATATTAGTAATTTAAAATCTAACGGTCGGATTTGGAGTTATGTCCAAATCAAATTTAGAAAAGGTCGTTGTAAGTGCAGTTTGACGACCGTTATTGGAAATCGATTGTACGGGCCTTGATTAAATTATTAAAAATATCTATAATTTGTGTAAAATCATAATATATGAATTGTAAAGAACTGGGATGAAATATTCCACATTTGTAAAGATAAAAATATATTTTTATCGAAATGAATTAGTTTATAACCGGAAATCTGTTAAGATGAACGGTTTCCCGGGTATAGATCTGATGTTGGTTTCGGCCTTCGGGGTTAATATTTGGGGAATTGTTCTCTTGCTAATTTACGGTTAGAGACTAATAGAATGGAATGTGGTTTTGGGTTTATCATGAACCGTGTTTTAAATGACATCGGTTCTTTAACCCAATTAAAAATTAAAGCTAAGTGGAGTTTTAATGAATCTTTAATTAGATTAAAATCATCGAGAATGGAGTATCACCAGTTTTGCTCCAAGTGATAGTTAAATCTTTAATTAGATTTGTACGTGAAATGGTAATTAATATTTACCAATAACACCGTGGTGTTAGATATGGAGTATTACCAGTTTTGCTTCATGGGATGAATAGGTTGGGATTGGGAAATAAAATAAATAATTACTCCGTTGTGGTTTGCTAATCCCGACTAGTTTGGAAAACCTTAACATGGTTTGAAATGATATTCAAAGGAAGATTAAAGAATAAATTTCAAAGAATTTATCTTTAATAAGATTAATGGGAACCTTTCCCTAAGAATGTAAAATTTAGCAACTAACTGAAGACTAGTTGAGATGAATGGTTTCCTGGGTATTGATCTGATGTTGGTTTCGGCCTTCGGGGTTAATAATTGGGGAATTGTTCTCTTACTAATTTACGGTTAGTGACTGATGAATTGGAATGAGGCGTATGTTGTGTTTGTGTAACATTTGTTCATTATATACACGGGTTATTTGGAAAGACCGGGTTTATACCCATTCTGAATAACCGATTTGACGATAAGTCGAAGATAGAGACGGTGATATGCGAGGAAAGTGCCTCCAGTTTTGTTCAGACCCAGAACGAACTTGTAAATGGACCGTGTGTCTAACTTTGGATTTTATTCTGTGTGATTGATTTCTATTAAATATATATCTGTTTGGCGGCAGAGAATTTATTCTATTGCTTAATGCCCTTCTCTGAGACGTACGAGCTCAGAGGTTATATATTGATGGATATCAATCGCATGGCATGAATTGCCTGTGTGGCATGCCTAAGTAGCAAACGATCAATGATTTTGTTGAAAAGCAAAGTCTTGTGGTTGATGATCAAAGCACGGCCTACGTGGCATAACTTTGTGTATAGCGTTGATTCGCGAGCCTCACACCTCTGTATGAGTCAAAAACGGGATAAGGACTGCAGGGAGAGCACGACGCTTCTTTCTATCTATAGGTGGTGTCAGTGCTTAAACTGGCTGACATTTATATACTTTTTACCTGTGTTGTTGGAATGTGAGGCATCTCGAATATATGGTCGATCACTGGCACTTTGTGAGCCGACGTACAGACCATTATATATAAGTCTGATAGGACCGTGAAACGTGTGTTCAGGAATACTAATCCCCAAAATTAAGAGAGGACCGGCCCTGAAGCATCCAAGGAATTCTGTGTGTGGTCCTGATACATTTGCTAGAGTGTCTCGAATCGGAGAGGAGCTTGCCTCTTGCCTCGACTCATGATGGACTCCAATTTCCAATACGAAATTGCGGATTTGATTTGTAACTTATATATGGCGACACGGGAAACTTATGCCGTCTATGATTGATATTTATGATTGTATATAAAATTAGAAACTAACTTTAAACGAGCTAAGATGAGTGGTTTCCTGGGTATTGGTCTGATGTTGGTTTCGACCTTCGTTTAATACTTAGGCAATCATTCTCTTACTAATTTACGGTTGGAGTCTGATTAAGAATTAGAAGATTAAATTTCACATATCAAATTTTATTTGGCTGTTATAAGGTAAAACTCTATCCTCCGGCTTGTGTTGCATTGTGGGATGGGACATGGGTCTTATAACAGCTTTATTGTTCTTTATTTAGCATTGCGCTGTTTGTCTATGCACTGGTATCCTTGGGGTAAAAACCCGTTCCGTGTTATACGGCGTGGTCCCTTGATTTACCGAACTTCAAAAATCAAATTAATAACTGTTTTAGTTCTCACACCAGTCACATGACTAATCTGGAGTTTATTGTTTTGACTTAAACTCTGGGTGCCCTTATTTCCGCAAGGGCAGCTAGTAGTTGGATTTTGTAGATTTATATTCGCAGGATCCTGGTTTTTAGCTGAAGTGACATTCGGAAAGCTCTATATCCGTGTATTTCTATCAGTTATGTTTTGTATTATTTTTCCGCTGCAGTAATGTATTTAAATCTCTGATATTCTCTGTTGTATAATATTTGTTCTTACTTTGTATATTCTTGTATTCTGATGGAATTGTTGTAACAAATAATGAAATGTTCTTCTGTTTGCATTCTGATTAGTCTTGTTTTCAAAGTAATCCACCTTCTTGTTCGGTCTAGGCCGACCAGGGAGTTTCGGGTCGCTTCATTTGGTATCAGAGCTTTGGTTTACAGGGCTTGAGAACAAGGCACATTAGAATCAAACAAAAGAATTCATCAGAGATTGGATTAGTAATATCCAATGAGAATGACTCGTTAGAGATAGGATCAACAGTATCCTAGAACGAGTCGAAAGAGTGTTATTTTTGAAATAAAAATGAAAACCAATTTTGTTTTGAAAATTAAACTATTTTATATGTATTTGAAATTTTATTTTATATTTGATTTGGACAATCCAATATATAAAGATTTTACATATACGCCTTGCAAACGTATATTCGAAGTTTTAATATACTAGATAGATATAGAATCACACTCTAATCACCTGGAGATGATTCTGATGATCGGTGCACCATCATCGGGGTTTATGTTCGAGTTTCGAAAGTGGGATATCTATATATTTCCTTTAGACTGGTGTGAGAACCAAAATTAGACAGGATATATTGTTGTGATTTGGCATCAAAAACAGGATTTTCTGTATATATCAAAATTATGAAATTGAAATGTTAATCCACTAATTGATTGCTGATTGTGTTGTTTGATTTTTGGTTGATTAATTAATATTTTAAACCATTATGTGGATGTAAGGTATACGTAGCGAAATTGAACCAAATATTGAACTGTATTGAAAATTGGTTGAAATTGCATGCATATATATGTGTATACATTGAACAGGTCATAGCAGGGAGGCTAGAGAAGAGGAATAAAATTGTTTGCCAGACAAATATGTACACATTTACTGTTTTATTTGGGTTTGGATGATTTAGTGAGCCGATTGGCGAGCCGCTTGGCTTTTCCTTTTTCTTTTTGAGACGAGAGGGCCTGTATGGCAGTTTAGGGATTTTCCCGATGCTCCCGGTGCAAGGAGGTTATGGCAAAAATTTTCGAAAATTTAGGGTGTTAGCCAAATTTTTGAAAAATTTGAAAGTTCTTTGAAACTGAAAATTTGAAGGACTTAAGCCATAATTAAAATAATGGAAGTTGAGTTGATTATTAAACAACTTTCAGCTTCGTTCCTTTTCGAGGACGAAAAGATTTTAAGTGTGGGAGAATGTAACAACCCGGAAATTCTGAGCTAGTTTAAAATTTTTATTTTGGCAATTTCTACGGATTTTGAATAGTTAAAATGAATTATTTTAAATAATAACAAGGAAAAATTTATTTCCGACGAAGTTAAAACGAACAATTGTATTTTAATTATATAACGAGCCTGAAATGGCGTGGTAGTTCGAAAATTCGATTTCGAATTTCAAATGAATGTGCAGGATTCAAAATAAATCGGATGTCGACGAAATAAAAAATATTTGAATCTGTTTGACGATATCTTCCAAACGGATGTAAGTAACTAAGATTTCACTTTCTAGAGTGTAAGATATGTCCAGTTTAAAATTCAGAAAAGTCGCTATGGAATTTTTTTTTAATATATATAAAGGCCTTGAAAATAGCCGTTTTACAAACGACCTCGGTTTTCGATGAATCCACTTTTGTTGGATCTGGGATGTCAAATTATTGCTAGGTTTCAAAATTCATAATTTTCTGAATCAGTATGTGAGCGTGGCCCCGGTAAATTGAAATGTTCATTTAAATTGAATATATAAAGATTTATATTTTAAATTCAACGGAAACTGATTGAAACAGTCGAATCAGCTTGCAATACATATCCCATTGTGTTCGGAATGGGGGTATTACCCTAGGGAAGTAGTCGGTGGGTTTGAATTGGAGTATGAATTAAAAACTTTCCTTTTGAAATTAAATTAATTAAATATATGAATATATATTAGGGTTATAACCCTAATCCCTTTCCACTTTTATCAGCCGCCACTTTCCTTTGAAAAAAAAACCCGACAGTTTCTCCAATCCCCAAATTCGTTCAACCCCCTCCACACGCCAGACCACATCGCCCCCCCCCCCCCTCCATCGACATCGCCCTCGCCATCCCTGCTTCCACTCCTCCTCTCGCACTACGTCCTCTCCCTTCTGCCCTCGAACGCACTGCCGCAGGTCCACCATGGCGCCACGAAGCCCCCCTCCTCCGACAACATTCGCCCCCAACCTGCACCTCACGCGACCCCTCCCTTTTCTCGAACTAAATCCGTGACCCAACCCCCCTTCGTGACAGCGATCCCCCCAAGCCCCAAAAACCTAACCCGCGATGAACTACCGGAGGCGAAGCAACTCTGGTTGAAGGTGGTGCAGGTCAAGGGTGCTTCGTGCAGACTGATGATGGTCGTCCGGTCATGGATGACGGCGTGCGCTGGTGACCTTTTTTTGGAGCGACGGGCTTCTATTTTGGCCGACAAAGGAGAAGATGATGCAGGGGGTTTTAACAAGGACAAGGTGAGTTTATTCTCCCTAATTCCTTTGTTAATTTAATTAAAAATGTAGTAAACAAAACACTATTTTAAAATCTGAAATTCTAGAATAGAAATAAAATAGTTGTAGAGTTAAAGATAAGATTTTTGTAGAAATAGCTTTAAATAGAAATAGGATTTTTTTTAATATATATAGCTTAGTTATAAAAATGTAATTTTTGATATGTAAAGCACAATTAAAAGGCGATATTTTTAAAGTATGAAAGGCGATATTTTTAAAGTATGAAATGCGATATTTTTATTATATAAAAGGCGATATTTTTAAAGTATGAAAGGAGATATTTTTATTATATAAAAGGCGATATTTTTAACATATAAAAGATACGATTTTTAACAAATAAAAATTCGATTTTTATATGTATATTTGCATGGTAAAAATATGATTTTTGATGTAGCAAGATTGAATTTTTATAAAGTAGAAAGATTGGATTTTTAATAAGAAAAAGATTTGATTTTTAATCTAGTAAAGAAGTGATTTTTAATTATATAAAAATATAATTTTTATATAAGCAGTGAATTAAAAATATAATTTTTATATCGTGGAAAGGTTAAAAATATAATTTTTATATCATAGAAAGGTTAAAAATATAATTTTTATACATGTGGTGAAGATAAAAATTCGATTTTTATGTACGCGTAGTGATAGTAAAAATGTGATTTTTAATGTGAACAGCGTGAAAAGAATTGAGATGGAACGGATGGAAATCCAAAAGGAATTCAAACGGTTCAGAAATTCAAAAATGAAATGGTGAATTGGAACCCCAAGGTGAGAACTTCTCACTTTAAATTTCCTTTTCTAGTTAAAAATATATACTAGGATGCAGATGTGCTTAGCAGCACCCGACACCCGTTGTCCACAGACCATGGACGGTTTGTTTGTTTAGTTGATTGTTTGGTGATTGATTTATTTGTTTGGTGATTGATTTATTTGTTTGGTTAGTTTGGGAAATGTAATTCATTGATTGAATTGGTATGGGTATGGCGTAGGCCATTATTAGACTTGGGATAAGGCTAGACCTTGTCTCATTTCTAGTATCGTGCCGTTATGCCGCCGAAATTTTCTAAAATAAGTTAGAAAAATAAAAACATCATTTTATTGAATAAATGAGCTGAGTAGAAATTCATGTGTTGAGATAATATATTTTATCGTTAAAATATAATTTTTAACGTGTGTGTGAATAAAATAAAATATTCATTTACAAATCAGATAATTTGTTTATGTACACTGATTTGACTGATATTGATTGGGACGATAAATTTTACACGTCGTCCAACTGCACAAATAATATTCAGCGTTTGTGGATTGAAACCCCACACAGGTATTGGGATGATATTTAACGTACACTAGTCCTAATTGTATAGTTGTTTGTCGATCGATAGGCTGATAGACAGTTGTGTTGTGCACTTTGGATGATGGTTGATTATTTATCGTTGCTATTATGTACATGTTTTGTATGGAATCCATATAATTAACATTATATGGTAATTGATTGGGTCTCATTCCAATTTAGAAAATAAATTAAATTCATGTGTTGAATAAACAAAATGCTCATGTGTTGAGAATGCTCGTGTGTTGAGAACATTCATGTATTGAAACCATTCATGTGTTGAAAATATTCATGTGTTGATTAAAGTCTTTAAACGATAAAATTTACATCTTTATCATATATAAAATTAGAAACTAACTGGAAAATAGTTAAGATGTGTGGCTTACTGGGTATTGATCTGATATTGGTTTCGGCCTTCGGGGTTAATACTTAGGAAATCGTTCTCTTGCTAATTTACAGTTGGAGTCTGATTAAGAATTAAATGATAGAAATCATAATTTTATCAAATATATTAAATAACAAAATGCTCATGTGTTGAAAAAAAAAATATACATTCATGTGTTGAAGAAAATATTCATTTGTTGAATAGAATAACGAATTTATTGAAATTTATAAAGCCGTGTTGATTAGATTTGGGTCATTTTGACGTGAACGATATTTATATCGATTTTATTTGAATATCAAAAAACAAGTGATTTCAGAATAAAACGTTTTGAAAATATTATGATGGATGATATGGAATGTTCAATTTATATTTAAAACTGAATATGAAGTTGAAATCGTTTTTAAAACGAATATAAAACGATTTATAAATTACGTTTAGAATTGAAATCAATGAAATATATATAATATATATATATATATTATATAGATTAAATGGCCAGAATAGAACGCGCCGTGCCGCGGCAGTTCGTGAATTTCGACCATTGTCTTCGAACTGACGTTATGGGAGATCCGACCGTCGGATTATCCTGAAACCGGGACCGTTGGATTTGTATCGAAAAGAGCTTTCCAATAAATATTATAAATTTGAAATCTAACGGTTGGATTTGGAGTTATGTCCAAATTAAATTTAGAAAAGGTCGTTGTAGGTGCAGTTCGATGACCGTTATTGGAAATCGACTGTACGGGCCTTGATTAAATTATTAAAAATATCTATAATTTGTGTAAAATCATAATATATGAATTGGAAAGAACTGGGATGAAAAATTCCACATTTGTAAAGATAAAAATATATTTTTATCGAAATGAACTAGTTTATAACCGGAAATCAGTTAAGATGAATGGTTTCCTGGGTATTGATTTGATGTTGGTTTCGGCCTTCGGGGTTAATATTTGGGGAATTGTTCTCTTGCAAATTTACGGTTAGAGACTGATAGAATGGAATGTGGTTTTGGGTTTATCATGAACCGTATTTTAAATGACATCGGTTCTTTAACCCAATTAAAGATAAAAACTAAGTGGAGTTTTAATGAATCTTTAATTAGATTAAAATGATTGAGAATGGAGTATCACCAGTTTTGCTCCAAGCGATAGTTAAATCTTTAATTAGATTTGAACGTGAAATGGTAATTAATATTTACCGATAACACCGTGGTGTTAGATATGGAGTATTACCATTTTTGCTCCATTGGATGAATAGGTTGGGATTAGGAAATAAAATAAATAATTACTCCGGTGTGGTTCGCTAATCTCGACTAGTTTGGAAAACCTTAACATGGTTTGAAATGATATTCAAAGGAAGATTAAAGAATAAATTTCAAAGAATTTATCTTTGATAAAATTAATAGGAACCTTTCCCTAAGAATGTGAAATTTAGCAACTAACTGAAGATTAGTTGAGATGAATGGTTTCCTGGGTATTGATCTGATGTTGGTTTCAGCCTTCGGGGTTAATATTTGGGGAATTGTTCTCTTACTAATTTACGGTTAGTGACTGATGAATTGGAATGAGGCGTATGTTGTGTAACATTTGTTTATTATATAGGCGGGTTATTTAGAAAGACTCGGTTTATACCCATTCTGAATAACCGATTCGACGATAAGTCGAAGATAGAGATGGTGATATGCGAGGAAAGTGCCTCCGGTTTCGTTTAGACCCAGAACGAACTTGTAAATGGACTGTGTGTCTGACATTGGATTTTATTCTGTGTGATTGATTTCTATTTAAAATATATCTTTTTGGCAGCGGAGAATTTATTCTCTTGCTTAACGCCCTTTTCTTAGACGTACGAGCTTGGAGGTTATATATTGATGGATATCAATCGCATGGCATGAATTGCCTGTGTGGCATGCCTAAGTGGCAAATGATTAAGGCTTTTGTTGAAAAGCAAAGCCTTGTGGTTGATGATCAAAGCATGGCCTAAGTGGCATAGCTTTATGTATAGCGTTGATTTGCGAGCCTCACATCTCGGTATGAGTCAAAAACGGGATAAGGACTGCAGGGAGAGCACGGCGTTTCTTTCTAGCTATGGGTGGTGTTGGTGCTTAAACTGGCTGACATTTATATACTTTTTACCTGTGTTGTTGGAATGTGAGGCGCCTCGAATATATGGTCGATAACTGGCACTTTGTGAGCCGACGTACAAACCATTATATATAGGTCCGATAGGACCGGGAAACGTGTGTTGAGGCATACTAATCCTCAAAAGTACGATAGACCGACCCTGAAGCATCCAAGGATCACTGTGTGTGGTCCTGAGACATTTACTAGAGTGTCTCGAATCGGAGAGGAGCTTTCCTCTTGCCTCGACTCATGATGGAATCCAATTTCCAATACAAAATTGCGGATTTGATTTGTAACTTATATATGGCGACATAGTGGTATAGGACACTTATGTCATCTGTGATTGATATTTATGATTGAATATAAAATTAGAAACTAACTGTAAACGAGCTAAGATGGGTGGTTTCCTGGGTATTGCTCTGATGTTGGTTTCGGCCTTCGCGGTTAATACTTACGGAATCGTTCTCTTACTAATTTACGGTTAGAGTCTGATTAAGAATTAGAAGATTAAATTTCACGTATCAAGTTTTATTTGGCTGCTATAAGGTAAAACTCTATCCTCTGGCTTGTGTTGCATTGTGTGATGGGACATGGGTCTTATAACAGCTTCGTTGTTCTTTATTTAGCATTGCGCTGTTTGTCTATGCACTGGTATCCTTGGGGTAAAAACCCGTTCCATGCTATACGGCGTGGTCCCTTGATTTACCGAACTTCAAAAATCAAATTAATAACTGTTTTAGTTATCACACAAGTCACATGACTAATCTGGAGTTTATTGTTTTGACTTAAACTCTGGGTGCCCTTATTTCCGCATGGCAGATTTATATTCGTAGGATCCTGGTTTTTAGCTGAAGTGATATTCGGAAAGCTCTGTATCCGTGTATTTCTATCAGTTATGTTTTGTATTATTTTTCCGCTGCAGTAATGTATTTAAATCTCTGATATTCTCTGTTGTATAATATTTATTCATACTCTGTATATTCTTGTATTCTGATGGAATTGTTGTAACAAACAATGAAATGTTCTTATGTTTGCATTCTGATTAGTCTTGTTTTCAAAGTAATCCACCTTCTTGTTTGGTCTAGGCCGGCGAGGAAGTTTCGGGTCGCTTCATTGCACTAGTACACTAATGGTTGCAAATTTGGATGCACGCATGATGGATGTATATTATGCGAGGGATTATTTAATTTTACCCTTATCAAATTTCGGGGATGAAATTTCCTAAGGACGGGAAAATGTAACACCCCTCATTTTTTATTAATTAAATAATAAAATTTGAAGAGCTCCCCGAATTTGGTCATGGGATTAGCATCATTGCGTCCGTGGCGATATTTTGGTCGATTTTGACCTATGGATTGCAGGAAGCTGATTTAAGATGAAAGAGATACCTTTGAATGAAATATTTTAACAAACATGAAAAGAAGGTAAAAGAAAAAGCATAACGACCACCGTTGTTTTTAGACTAGTTAACAAAAGTTTATGTACTCTAGTTGGTAAGAGCATATGACTTGCAAGAGAGTGGCGCGAGTTCGATCCCCGCCGGCGCCATATTTTTATTTTAAGGGAACAACTAAAATAACACAAGTTCTAAGTAAAAAATAGGTACATATGCATATATATGGAGAAACTATACATATAAGGAAGAACAAAAATATATGTATACATGTATATAAAAATATATGTGTATATATGTGCAAAAATATATATACAAAGGAGAAATTCAAAATAAGGCTGCAATCAAAGAAATATGGTAAGTATTAAATAACAGCATAACACTGTTTGAATTTTGAAATTGAAATAAAAGTTGTGCGAATATATATACGTGTAAAATGGTCATTAGAAGTCTTGTAGACATATAAGGACCTCATATATGAATATAATTCAAATCAAATCAAACTGAAGACCATGCGTAGAAGAAAAAAGGGGGGTCGGGGTCGATCTAGGGGTCGACCCAGGGAAGGGTGTGTCGACCCTAGGGTCGACCTACCCATAGGGGGGTCGACCCATCCCAGATCTGGCCAGAGTCGTTTGATGTATCTGGACTATTTTTCTAACCAAATTCTTTGCTGACTCAGCGCTGCATGTACGATAAGATCCTGAACACCTATAAATAGGCTAGTAGAGCCTATCCTAAATCTCATATTTTCTAAGAGGATGTCTAGACTCTGCCTTTCTTCTTCCTCCTGAAATCTCTTTAGAAAATAGAATAATTAATCTAAGGAAATTCTGATTCGAGATATGGAGGAAAATAATGTATATTAACAAAGAGGTTGTTCAGAGTTTTGTTTGAAGTAGGGTAAATTCTTGGATCTGGTCAATATTAATTTCACATCTTTCTTACCTTTTTCTTTTAGTTGAGAATTGTGGATTCATTGTTATTAGGTTCTAAGATTCAATTAGGGGAGCCATGGAATGTTAGGTCTGGACCAGATTCATGAATTGCAAAGCAGTTAGGTAAGTGGATTGAAGTTATACCATTTTGATAATGATATATTAATCGTTTGACATTCCTCATTAATATGCATATTAAGTATGCTTGAATGATTAATCTATTGAAATGTAAATTTGCTGAAATGTATTACCTTGTTGAAATATGTGGAAATGATTACTATTGTATACATACATGTTCTAATCACATGTTAACCTATTGCATATTATGTACTTGAACCCTTAACTCTAAAAATTGGGATAATTACAGGTTAATTTTGTTAGATTGGAATAATTACATGATTGGATGATTACATGCTATTATTTTAAAATGGTGTTAATTACATGTTAGGAAGAACATGCAACATCATGTACATTCAAATCTCTCATGACCTAGCAATGGCGGTGGCGACAACTCATTCATTTTCTCCTATCTCCTTCTCCTTTGCCACCGATGCCTTTCCACCTCTTCCACCTCGTCCTCCACCCCTCAAACCCCCTGATCCACCACCTCCCTCTAGAAATCCCTCTTCTTCGATGGATGCAAATCCAGATCTGGCTATTCCATCGCAACCATCTTTTCCAGTGAAATCTGATTACGCATCTCTATTTAGATCTTCTACAAGGAATGCAGGATCATACATGCCACTCCAATTTTATATACCGAGAGATTGTAAGAAGCATATTATACAATATCTTGTCAAGATGCAAGGTCTTAATTAACGGAGTAATTTTATGATCGGATTTTTCCTCAATGGTACGTTATCGTTTCACGCTGTATCTAATTATTTGCATAGGCATTGGAAGCTTGATGGTGAGGTTGATAATAAATCTGATGGGTCACACTTTTACTTCAAATTCTCCAATGACTTTGATAGGGAAAAAATTCTCAGATCTGATCCATCTTCATACGTGGTAGGACGTTTATCATATTTGTTTGGGATCCAACAATAGGATTTGCCCAATCTCAAATAAAAAAAGTCCTTGTTTGGATCCATTTATATAGGATACCCATGGTTTTATGGACTCTAATAGGCATCAATTGGCTTGTTAATTATGTTGGCAAATTGATTTGTTATGATGCTAGTGCTGAAAGGTTAGATAGGTTCAGATATGCAAAGGCATTAGTTGAAGTATCACCTGAATTTGAGCTACCAAATGCTATTGAGATTGATGGTTTGGGAGATGCTTGTCCTATTGTAAAGGTTAGCTATGACTGGAAACCAAAGATTTGTGTCAATTATTGGGTATTTGGACATGATTCATCCGACTGTGAATTACACGCCAATAACAGTATGGATAATCAGAATCTGGGTAATGCTAATGGGAGGGATTATTGTCCAGCTGAGAATGTGCAAGTACAAAAGCCACATATTAAAATACATGCAAATGGTAATCAGGACAAATGGACAAATGTTTACAACAACAAAAAAGAAGTATTGGAAGAGAAAGGAGATAGATACTAATAAGGGTACGACAGATTCACCAGTTGCTACTGGCAATGAAAATGGTAATTCTTTTGCATGCTTAGCTACTGATGATACTGGGAAGAATTTTGATATTAATGCTACTTAGAAGAATGTTGATATTGATGGTCATGGTCCTGATGAGCCTAATATTATTCAGTCTAATCCGGTTACCGATGCTCATTCGGACTACACAGCTAACGCTAAGATGCTAACCATGTTTGGCAATCTATTTAATGATACAAGAGAACATTTAGGAACTTCAAATAAGGATACAGGTAATGGAACTATTTCTTGTATTGATTTCTTGGGAACTAATTCATCTTCTAGTGCCACTATTGTTGTTCCTTGTTCAGCTCTTTCTAGTTCTATGTCATGTTCGTCAACTTATAGTCAGAGTTCTCCTGCTTCTTCTTGTATGAATTTTACTTCGGCTTTGATTGGAACTTCTTCTTCTAGTGCCATGCAATCTACTTCCCCATATGCTAATTTAAATCCACCTGACCATCTAATTATTCCTCCTCCAGTAATTGAATCTTCCATGTTATCCTCTGCAGTTTCAATGAGTGCCTTTCCATCTGCAATAACCAAAGGCAAGAAACCTAAAGGAAAATTTTGGGCTGATGATGACCTTGATGAGGGACGTGAGTTCACACTTGAAGACATACTACCCATTGGTAGCAAGGTGATGTCGCAGAAACAAAATACAGGGCGCAATCCTGACCCCTTTTTTGACAAATTCTACACGTGAGTTTTGACTTGTGCCTTGTGTTAGAACTGAGGGATTAAGGTGCGTGCAAGCTTGTCATGGAATGTTTTTTAACGGGTGTGTTAGAAGCAAGAGAAACTGGAATGTAATTTTGATTACTGGAGATTATTTCTTGTAATCACTTGTGGTTAGCGAGTGAGTATTAGTGAATTTGAAGGGTATAGAGAAGGATGGTTATACATCATAGCATACTTGTATATGCTGATATATGTAATGTAAATTTTTTGGTGATTAATAAAATTTGTGCTTAACTTTCAAAAAAAGAAGAGCATGCAACATGATAATCAGAAAATGGACTTAATATGATATTAAGTATGACTTGTAAAAGTAGATTACAGTAAAATTTGGAAGAATGGTATGTGTAAATTTGCAGTAAATAGAAAATTATAACTATGCCTAGACACGAGGTTAAATTCTACTTATGGTAGAAGTCTTCCCGGAACTGCCCGGCAAAACCATCATCCACAGGTGGTTAGTTTAATATGTGGGGTCTAGTGCATAAACCCATATATAACTGTGCTAAGACACGAGGTTAAGTCCAAATTATGGTAGAAGTCTGCTCGGAACCGCCCGGCAAATCCAGCATCTACAAGTGGTCGGCTTAATGTGAGAGGTCTGGTGCACAAATATATATATATATATATATATATATATATATATGTATATGTATATATATATATTATGTATATAACAAGATAGAAATAAATGGCATTCATTTTTATTAATGGGAATGATGGAAAGTTACAACAGTAAAAGGATTGGAATGAACGGGGAATGATAATAACCTATTAAGAATAAACTTGAAAGGAAAAAAGGAAAGATAACAGGTAGGCTTGTCCTAGGGACAAGTGGAAATTATAACTTAGGTTAAAATAAAGATAGGGGAATGACATAACTTATGCAATAAAATTAGTTGTACTTGATAATAAATTAAGTAGTCTATAATTCTGGAAACCTAAAACCTTCTGTTTGTAATAAGTTGAGGAAAGAAGGGAAAACTTATGAAATGCAATAAGTTGTACTTAATTATAAATTAAGTAAAATATAAAACTGAAGTTTGAAATCTGATGATAAGAACAACATGTTAAGGGCTTATTAATGAACTTAAATGGGTTAAGTTAAATAACTGAAATTAATAAGCAAGAGTAACTTGGTAACTTGAATAAGAAGTTAATAGGACTTGAAATAACCAAGTTAAACTGGAAATCTGATGAGGTAGAGCAAGCGCGTAATTAAATGATATGACATAGGGTCTAATAACACATTAACCCGATACATTTGGACCAGTCTATACGTTGACGCTGAATAACCCAACGGGGTAGATCATTGTGGTGTCATGATGCACGAGGTGAGCGCACATCCATCTGATTATTCTGCTAATATTCTACTGGCTTCGAAGGACTGGAAGGGTAAGCACGCGGCTTCCTGGGACGTGGGGGATACTCCTGGTAGTCCTCCATACGTTGACAACACTAGACTGTGCTTGTAGAATTGGGTCTGTGCGTTACTACCCGGTGAGTATACCTTGTTTGTCGCATTCGTGAGCAATCAGATGGCTGTAGGGTGGCATAGGTGATTCGACAGTCCGATTGCCTTGTGACTAAGCGGGTTTCGACCATTATCCGTTTGCCCTTGGGCGGGTCTAACCATCTGTTTGATAGCAGTTGTCGGGTACCTACCATCGACAGTCGTCATGATGCATGATGCTGAAAGACGGAGAGATAAACCTACAAATCATCGACCTTTCGCTATCAAGGCTTTGGTTGCGGTACAAGCCAATTAGGATTTGTTGTTTGTTGTTTTCTCTAGGGTCACATCACTAGCTCTCAATTATGTTTGTCTTTAAATACTTGAGGGAGGGGTCTGGTGGGAACATAGCCACTGTGAAAAAGCATACCATATCATCCGTGTATACAGATATCTGAAAAGCTCTTGTTTGAGTCTGTGTTTCTTATACAGCCCTATTACGGAACTCGGTACCTAGTAGATGATATGTGCGGATACATGCATACCATTTTCGGATGGTGTATCGTAAAGGTTATGGCATCGAGTACGATTAACGATACATACATAACAAAGTATAGCTACATGCATGTCTGCTCCGGGTGGTTTATCGTAGACTCTAGGGCATTACTCTGTGATGGAATCTGATTCGATCGAATGGTTCGAAGGTAACAGTCCATACGTTTACACAGCATGGCGATGGCAGTTCTATGCGGAATGTTGTGTTGATATATAGAGATCTGTACGTCGCTCCGGTGTAGGATGAGGGACTGCGTATTTTTCTGTGGTGTTACAGTGGAGAACGTACGAGTGGGGTACCATGGGTGTACCTTAATTTGGGGGTAGCTACAAGTATATTGTTTTAGGCTAATCTACTGGGGAGTAAATGGATATGATGGGTTGTAAGCCTTGAGAGCTGTTAACACAAGTATCTAATAAATAAGAAAACATAGCTGAACGGTATATGTAGGGTTATCCAAAATGCGTAGTTTAAATCCAATCACCAGAACTTGTTTTCTGACCCTCTCCTCATTACATACTAGCAAGTTAGATTTGCGGCAGAGACATGATAGCTTTGGATACTGATTAGGCAGTATTATTATTTTGGTAAGGGTATATTTTGCTTATATTATATTTTATCCATTCCGTTGTGAGATGTTTTCTGAGCCTTGATATATTTTATATCTCTGTCTTTTTTGCAAGGTACCGGACAAACCAACAGTAGTTTTCGTGTTCTTACAGCCATCTTCATTCTTCCAATTCATGCGCCATTAAAAATTTCCAAAACTGTATGTCCATCCATCCAACCTAAAGCCAATACATGAATGCTTTAAATGATGTGTTGCTTACATCTTCATTTCCAAGTTTCCTTATGTTACTCCCAATGCATGCGTGCATTTAATACTAAAAACATTAAATGAAAAAAACATATTTGGTCATTCTCCTTAATACTTTCCCCTATCTATTCAAATAGGAACACTCACTAATTTCTAAATTTTGAAATGTGCATAGATGAATTCATTTTTAGTGCCCTCCACTCTTGTTTATTTCCTTAATACTGCATTATTCCACTTCCTCAAAACTGACGAATTCCCTTTTAATTGTCCTTTCCCAAACATTTCATGATATTTCCATCTTCCCCTCTTCTTTCTCGTTCCATTTATTGCTCATGCAATTTCTCCTCAATTAACGCCTTGTTTCCCTATTAAACTCTTTTTAGAACAATGAATTACTCTCATTATATTTCTGCTACTTTATTTTCTTCGATCGTTCTTATAATCGTTCAATTCATATTCTATGCATCCATTCATTATTAAATCCATTTCCATTTATGTGTATCTATCCTGCCCCCTTTTCTCATTCAATTTGTGGAACGCACGGAATAAAAAAGTGAAATGGAAGGCCCTACACCATATATGCACATTTAATAAAGAGAGCATACTACAATAAATTTCATGCATTTTACACATTTAAAAGTTGCAACAATATGTTAAGTTTTCATTTGAGCGCCATTTTATTCTATGCACGTTCATTTTTTTCTTCTTTTCGAAAAATTGTCATGCTGGAGACATGCATGCATTTCTTAAAACGTATGGCCAAGCTCTCTATTCTCATTCACTATTTTCAACGCATGTAAATTCTCCATAATTTTGAATTCTGACACATTCGTATACTAAAAAAAAGGGCCATAAAAGCTTGATACTTTGGTATCAAATGGACGAAAGAACCATGCAATGCTTACCCCTTTATTATCTATAGCTTTCAAATATAGAATGGAAAAGAAAAGGAAAAGTTAAAGGCTGTACTTTCATTTCTTTCCATTGTAGTTGTTCATTTCGATTTCTTCTTGGTTACCCATCCACACTATTATAAAATAATGTAACTCTCCTTGATTCTTCCCATACATCCTCTCTCCTTCAATTGATTTGTTCTACGCTCTAAACAAAAATTGCAAACGCCCACCTCCAAAGCAACCATCGCGTCTCCCAGACTTGGCCTTAGCCTCCAGCTTCGATCGAATCCAGCGCCACCGCCACTTCATAGTCATTGCCTACCGTTCACTATCAGCAGCCTTCACCATTGCTTTTCCTGTTGCATGTGCCTATTCCTTGCTGGCACGATTACTTTATTCAAGTATATCAAAAAAAATGTTTTATTTGCAATTTGGGTGTTTGATTTATTTTATTGATGTGTGATAGTGAATGCTATTATTGTGTTTTTCTTACTACAATATAAATCATGTGTTACTATTCCTCTAAGCAACACATAGACAATTCAAACCCCTTTTTCACAATCAGTTAGCACATGAATTGGTCTCTTTTAGTAGAGCTGCTTAAGTTTGGGATCTTTGATTTTCGTTAACATAACTTTGGGAAATGAAATATATCTATCCTTTGAAATGTACTTTTTGGATATTTTACAGTCTTCAAATTCTCATTGAAACTACTTCCATATAAACTTGTAAATAGCCCATGATTTTAATCACTGGCATGTATGTATTTTTTGTTATGTATATATGTGGATTGTTCTTTTATACATAATCAAACCACATTTCCATCCACCTAGGACACTGCAACCTGTTGTTTCTATTGCGCACGCCACTTGACATTCCACCCTTTGATATGCATGCTTCTTTTCCCCATGCACATATATCCACTTACCTTATAATGTTAAAACATTTGTTGCACTTTTGTTTTAGTCTGAAAAAATTTATATATTTTCTATAATAGTATTACATACGTGTTGCTTAGCTTGCTAGTTAAAAAATTTTGGTTGTCCTATATAACATGCATACATCTACCTTTGTACTGGACATAATATATGTGTAGTATTTTCATTATGAATTTGATAAGTTTAAGTATGATGTTAGGATTAATTGTTATTATTTCAGTATTTTATTGACGTTGATTTACTTGAACAGAGTTAATCCTAACTCGAGTGTTTTGTTTTTTGCATGGACTGCTCGGGTCAGATCGAGTACTACAACTTAAAGATTTCGGCTATCGAAGTTAGAGACAGTGAAGACGCACGCACTCTAAATAGAAAATTTTGAACTTTTATTTTATCAAAATCTATGTAATTCCACTGTGTAAAATTTATTGTACAACTCTGATATTTCGCATAAAATGCTTCCACTAATAAATATTGTAGCTTATTTATTCTATGATTTCTATGTTTGATTCTATTTAAATGAGTAAGCTAAATAACAATCTGTCATTTCGAGCGGTTTAAGTTGGTTTAATGACTGACTTGAAGTGGTTGAAAAGATGTAACGACCCGCCTTTTTGCCCGATTCTCGTCGGTAGTTAAACCAACTTAAATCGTTCACAAAGACAGATGGTTATGTGTACAAACATATTTGAATACAAAGAACAGAACCTTTATTTCATTATAAAATATTTATATCATAGTTACAATGAATCAAAGGATAATACAAACTCAGCGGAAGCGAATAGCCCACAGTGGAAGAAGTAAGACCAAAACCAACTCTGGCTTCAAACTGAATCCAGCTCTGAAACTAAGCATGCAAACTATACAACTAGCTTCCCAAGGAAAAAATATGGGCACCCCGAGTTTAAGTGGGGAAACAATAAACTCCAAGTCAGTCGAGTGACTGGTGTGAGAACTCAAAATAGTTATTATGTCAGGTTTATTTTAAAGTTGGGAAAAATCCATCGAACCACGCCGCTAACGTGGAACGGGTTAACTCCATGTGAATTTCCATGCACAGAAATCCATAATGACTTTGGAAAAAATGGAGCTATCATAAACTCATCCCACATCACATAATGCAAGCACACATCAAATAGGCGAGTTTTGCCTTATGATACCCAAAAATGCTTTAATACGTGAAAACCCTCTTTTAGTATTAATGCATAGTGTTGAAAACTATTTTGCAAATAAATATATAAATCATAGCAAACATAGTAAGTATACCCACGTACATAGTTTACAAACAAAGCAGAAGGTTCATATTGGTTAATAGGCTTCCAATATGATGGTTCCTGGCACGAAAGATGAATCGAGGACACGAAGCCAAGTGTCTCCCGGTTAACATCCAAACAATGGACACTGAATACATAGTGTGAAAGTATATATACCGGTTAACATCCAGACATCGGACACCGTATATACTTTATTCCCTCAGGTTTCGGGGTAGATCTAACGCCGTAGCTTTCGATTTTACTAGAGATTATGTATATAACCTAAAAGGCACTTTACCATCAATCTGGGATGTGCGGTTCGTCGAGGTGATGATATGCACAAAGCTACGCTTTAATAAGTTGTGATTTGATCATCCCAAGCTTATTTCATAACTCGAGTATGCCATATTGACAATTCACGACGTGTCACGGATTTCTATCAATACATAACCTTTAAGTTCGTATATCTTAGAGGCGAGAATAACATATTTCCACAAATTCGATATATATAAACAGAAATCAGTGTTACGCAGTCAATTTCAATGTCTAACACACAATCCATACAAGTTCGTCCTAGGTTTGAGCAGAACAACAATCCAAAAATCTCTAAATATATTCAGATCTGATGCCAAGTATAATCTCATATCGGGTGATTGGCCCAAACGAGACATTATCCTTCAATCCGAATAATTCGAACATTCTCGGTCTTCACTTTATCGATTTCCAAGTCTTCGGTTTCTTTATAACGTCGTATTATTACTTGGAATGGTTTCGAACATATATTTGATCCCGGTCTTTCCAATTAATAAGCTTATTTTTAAAACAATAGTTACGAATTATTCCGGATTTCAAATTTTAAATCTCCTTCCCAAATCGTTACTAATTTACTAAATCAAGACTAGACTTATTCCAGTTTCCATAAACCACATTATCGCCTTAACCGTTTCTTGAAATCCGATATTCATTTCTAAAACTTATAATCCCGAACATAATTCTCTTACTCATGTTGTCATCTTCATAAGTTCCCAAAAATTACCGAATCTTAATTCAGTTTTAATTTCTATTACAACAATTTAACTAGTTGATATTCCAAACAGAATCAAATCGATTTACTATTCGATATCCATTTACCAACTCCACAAATATTTTATTTCCATAACAATTTTTAATTTCCTTCTCATATCAAATATTCGACTAAGCTTAACCAAACTCATTTCTTTCAACTTTAAATTTCCAATATCTTACTTTAAAAATCAGTAGTATTTAAATAAATTTATATGAAATACTCTTAGCTCTTTAGAGTCCTAAATATATTTACAAAACCATTTCAATAGTTTAAGTCAATAGTTTTCCATTTAAACCTCAAAACATGAATTTTTTTTCTCAAGCAATCGTTATAATAACATTTGACAATGTTATCAAAATGCTGCAAAATGGTTGTTTTAAATCGATAGACTAAAAATCACTAGAAGTTCAGATATTTCAACTCATTTCACTTCTAATTTTATGATTTATCATTTTTTCCGGAATTGTTAATATATTTTTTATATAAACTCGTTTTATTCGATTTTCGTTACGGTCGCCGAATTGCACGTATAATGACATTTTCAAATTTTGTTTTAACCACAACTTGAAAATAAAACATTGGAATTCAAAATTTCTTTTCTATTAAATAACTATTATTAATAAAATTCCGACATTTCTCGTTTCACGTCAATCCAATTAAAAATACTCAAGTTGTAGTCATTTGAAAATTATAAACGATATTAACGAACTATCGCTACGTGAAGCGTCCAATTCAAACGATTTAAATATAAATCATTTAAATCTTTTTAAAATAACTTAAAAAAAGTTTAACTTAAATTTAAAATTATATTTCCCTTTTCAAATCTTCATTCATTTTAGATTGAAACTTAATAATAATAAAATTTCTCAAAGCTTATTCAATCATTTCAACTCACCGGTATTCATTATACAAAGAGAACTAATTATTTTAAATAAAACGAATTTTCGATTCTTATCTCAAATCATTATCTTCGATATTAACTTCAAAACTCGATTTACATGGTTGTAGTTTGAAAATACTTCCATTCCAATTTACATCAAACTTAATAAAGTGTTTTCCAAAGCTTATTATCAAATATTTAAACAACTCAAAATTTCAGTCTTAATTAAATTTAATCATGTTTCAACCATTTAGCATTCAAAATTAATTGAAACATTTTCCAAAACCATTTCTCCTTTCACGTATGTCGTTCGATCATTTATGACTTAGATTCCCAAATGTTTTGAAATCAAATTTCAAAACTAAATTTCCAATTATTATTTTATTATTTAAATAATTGTTATTCACATAGGAAGGAGATTTTAAAATTGACTTCCCATATATTTCCATAGAAACATTGTTCGCGTGTTTTCATACAACTAGGATTAACCACATAAATCAAACATATAAACAACCATGAACTCATCCATTAAAAATTACAACAATTGAAACCACTTGTTTTATCATGCGTCAAACGTTATCGTCGATAACACTTAGTGTTTAGTGTGTTATAACTACATAACCATCCATTCATATATTTCATGCAACCATTAACATCCACTAATAGTTAACTAACGTTAATCAATTATAATTACTAACTTAATTATAATTAACCACTAATTTAAAAATAAATTTTAAATCAGAGTTTACGCCAGCATTGCGCTCGATATTTTCCGTTGTTTGTCCCTTAAAAACCGCACATATGTTGGTTGGTTAAATCTGTATAGGAATTACAGGTCGAGTATCAAAAGGTTCTGTCAAGCAGGCATATTCGAACATATCCAGACCGATCGCACACGCCAAAAATTCAGGAACAGGGTCAAGCGCAAACTAAAGGTCAAGCAAGGCATGAAGGGTCGACAACATCAAGGAAGATCGTAAACATCAGAATAGTTGGGTCATCCGCTCATCAGAATATGGTTGAGAGTACAACATAGCACGACTGTACAAAGAGGTCGTACACATGAAGCTAGCTCAAGTGCAGCATGACTCAAGCACAATGAGGCTCGAATGTCTTGTAGAGGTCGCTCCAGTCCAAGAAAGTCCGTCACTCCTTCATCAAGGAGGTCGGTCGTGCAAAGATGGGTGAAACACTAGATTCGGTCGCTCATACTTCTTCCTAATCTCTCGTTCAAACTACCTTGGTCGACCATACATGTCTCTCGGGCAAGTAACCCAAAGAACCAGGGTGTCGCACATACATCCTTCGCTCACCCGCATTCTACAACATTAGTCGCTCGTCCATTCCTTGGTCAAAAACTATTGCTTCAATCAGATGCAACTACCGGTCGAGCAGAGAAGGACCAATGCTGGTTCCAGGCCGGTAGCACATCATCCAAGCCATATGCAATGATTCAATATCATCCTGGTCGGTTTCTCGCACGTCATCTAGTCGGTCGCTCGCAAGATACATCTAGAAATAGTTGGAGACAACAAGCTATAGTTGGGCAGTGGCCTTTTCGAAAATAATGAAGCGTGCGACCCATAGCCTGCATATATGAATTTCAGCTCATTTTTCAGGGAAGCTCACCTATAAATAGGACATGGCTTCCACCATAAGGGGGATCGATTACCACCACCCCGAAGAGCTTCCAAACTGCTTCCTCTCTCATTTCAGTTGATCCTAACATCATCTAACACTCCCAAGCAAAGATCTAAAGCTCAATCCACCATGGCTACCATCGAGATCAACCAAGTATCTTAGAGATTGAAGATCCTCCTTCAATTTCCTTGCATTTGAAGATTCTCCTCCATCCTCCTTGCATTCAAAGACATTCTCCTTCTCCTCCACTGACTTCCACTTCCCCTCCACCAATTCTACCACTTCTCCACCAATTTCCATGGATCCAAATGAGAGTTATATGTGTGTGAGAGAGAGTGTATTGTAAGAGAGGAAAGATGAATGTACAAAGAGAGATTTTGTACCTTGTAAACATAGCCATGATAATGTAAACTACTTCCATAGTGGACGTAGGCTTAGCTTAAGGCCGAACCACTCTAAAACTTGTCTTCTTTTTACTTTCTTTGCACTTCTTATTTTTAATCTTTTGGCGATTGCGGCTCCCTTAAATCTCTAACCACATTGGTAAAGTACGGTTCACGTATCCTTGGTGTTTGAGCTCATTTTTGACTCAAACATTTGGCACCTACCGTGGGGCGGCTTTCGCTTTCTACAATGTCCATATCCTTGGTGGATTGTTGAAATATTTTATGGAATCCAGCTTGCTATGATAGGCTCCAAAAGCCTAAAGAGTGGACATATCGAAGAATTTGCTTCAAAGTTCAAAAAGTTGTCTGAAATCATGGCTGGTTCAAAGAATAACGGCAAGTCCGTTAGAGCTACTACGAGTATTGAAAATGCTCCTAATAATGAAGTTACACCACAAACTCTGAACCGAGAAGTTGGAGAGTCCTCGAGGCCATCTGTAACTCGATAAGAATTGAATGTGGTTGTAACTAGCTTGAATGAAAAAATGGATGCTACGACCATAATGATGATGGATAAAATTGATGCTGTGCTTAATTCTCAAGCCAATCCTCCGCCTCCAAAGGTCATGGTCAATACTGACGAAAAAGAAGACTCTTCTTCCCCAGACCTAAATCAACCCCACTTCTTAGAGGAAGACAAGGGGGAGGCCGACGTTGAGGATTCTAAAGCCATAGCACCACAACATGCCGAGAAACGTGCAACTCGAAGCGTCACAAGTCCCACCAGAGGATCACTTGCCAAGGGAGGTCTAGGGCATCGGAACTTGAACTGGGGTCACTCAGGTAAAAAGGCCGATGCCTAGTCCGTGGAATGAACCGGTGATAAGGAGAACATCTCGGACATGATCCAACAAATAATGAAGCAAAATATGACTCCTCAAGACGACGAGAAGGAGTGGAAGTTCTCGCCCAGCAAGAACCCATTCACAAAAGGATTCGTCAAGCTAAATTTCCTAAGAAGTTCACACCCCCCAACAATAGCACCCTATACTGGGATTGGAGATCTGAACATCTTCCTGTTCAAGTACGATCAACACATGAATGAAGCTAGGGCCACAAACAAGATAGGATTATTTTACTTCCCCGTATGCTAAGAAGGGGTAGCTTCACTTTGGTTCACTAGGCTCCTGCCTAAATATATCGATCAATTTGCTGATTTAGCAAGAAGGTTCCAAGACCAGTTCCGACTACAAACTACCAAAGTAAGGGGTGTGATGTCATTTAGCGAAATGGAGAAAATGCATGGAGAGACATTCAAAACTTTTCTTACAAGATTCCACGCTGTGGCAGCCGAAGTTATAGAACCAGAACCTTGGTATTTACTGGTAGCATTAAAAGGTGATACCGATAAGAAGTCAGATTTCGGAAAGTGGCTCGGTATGAAGAAACCCAAAACTCAAAATAAATTTTATAAGAAAGATGAGAAGTACATGAGCGTGGAAGATGATCCTCCCACTGTCCGAAATGTTGTAGGAAGTAGTGCTACCGAAGAAGGGAAAGATAATGAAGCTCAAACCGATCCGAAGGATACCTCTGGGAAGAAAAGGGGAAATGAAGGGAAGGATAACAAGTCATATAAGAAGACACAGTTCTTCAATCACTCAGAATTAACTCCCCTAAATGAAACCTCAGAGACTATTTAATTCGCCACACAGGATTCGGGCATTTTTCTTTAGATAAAGCCATAGAAAATTATGGTGTAGCAAGTCAACTCTGGTAAACTCTGTCGCTTTCGTAACCAACCAGGGCACAACACCAATGAATGTCGGCACCTAAAGAGCTTGATTGAGGAGCTCATCAGAAAGAATCAGCTTCAACAATATGTGAAGAATCCTCAAAATTCCCCAACTGACCAGGGGCAGAGTAATGCCACCAATCAACCTGGCTCTAATGAAAAGGCTCGGGCTCCTATTGACTCAAGACTGATAGTCAACACAATTTTTGGAGGCCCCCACCCAGTTGGAAGAAGCTGGGAGGATATGGAAAAGTATGTTAATGAACTGAAGGGTGCTCCCAAAAAAGAGAGATGCATGATATTAAGCAATGAACTTCCAATGAAAATGCCCAAAAATTCAGTCGACGATGTGGTGTTCAAGGATAGAGAGTCTGATGGACAACTTACACCAACTATTGATCCCATGGTGATTGTAACACCTCGCATTTTTAATATAATTAAAAATGTACGTATGCATTGATGAGTAAATAATGGTGGTGTACAATGAAAATTTAGAAATACATGGAAGGGAAGGAAAGATTAATTCGATAACAGTGCGCGTAACGGATAAGATAATAAAGTAAGAATACTTAATTTAAATATCAGGAATTAAGTGAAACGGACATCACCATTGAGTTCGTCTCAGGATTCTGCTTGGAATAGAGTCCAAGTTTGTGTAAACTGGACTACGTATGAAAGAGTTATGGCCTTTAGAAGATTCAACCAAAATTCAAAATAGTTCGAAATTCGACCCAGGCAGCTGGGCGGGAAATTTCCCACCATCAACCAGGCAGGTCGACCTAGGGGTCAGGTCGACCTGGGGGTCGACCTACCCCCAGGGAGGTAGACCTGGGGGTCGACCTACCCCCAGGGAGGTCGACCTGGGGGTCGCCCTACCCTCCAGATCTGGGAAGTTTCGTTCCCGTGATGTGTTTTAATGTATTGTGCGGATCTGATGGCTTCTAAGTCAATCTAAGGGCTCTAAAACACTCTCTACACATATAAATACATAGCAAGACCTAACCCTAATTCATAAAAATTCCTTAGGACGCCTCCATGCTGCTAAACTTCGACCAAACATAGCCTCCGCCGCAAAACTCTAAATTTAATTGCATGTTCTTCATCAACTTTGGAGGTTAATCAAATCAAGAAGCAAAATTTTTCATCAACATTTCAAGCTCTTCACCAACAATCAAATAAGAAGATTAAATCAGCGTTCTACATCAACAACAAATCGTTTATTTCTCCAATCCAGTCAAGGTGAGTGGAATTATAATAAATTTGTTGCATAATAGTATTATATCATTCATCATTCCCCAGTTATAAATTCAATGCAAGATTCATGTTATAATAATTGTTCTTTTATTCTCCTTCCCCTTTTTATTTTTGGATCTAGGTTATCTCGAACCTAGGCAAAAATCTTATTATACATACGTAAGGTTGGAATATGGGAATATTGGGCATAACCTATTTTATGCAATCGAGGAATATAATCTGTAATTTGTGGTTTGTGGCATAACAATCATTATTGCAAATATTGGGGTAATTGGCAAGGCATATATTGATATTATTCAATGAAATAAGTGGAAAGGATCGTGAAATTGGTAATTTGGAATAACTTATGATAAAGTTAAACAAAGATTGAATGGACGATTTGAGAAAAATAATTTAAAGACAAAATACCTAATTTGGTGAAGAAATAGGTAAACTAGAAACCTAATTGGAATTGGATAAGTTTGGGGTTTAATCTATCTTATGTATTTGTGAAGTCTAATTTAAAAACCTGAAATTCGAGGCATGAGTATTTTAATTAAATTTGGGTTTGATTGGTTAAATAAATGGGAAATTTAGAAACGTAGCATGAAAATAGACATTAGTGGCATAACAAGAACATGAACATATTTATGAATTTGTTAATTGGCTAAAAATGAAACATGACTAACTTGAGGTTAGAATGAGTTTGCGGTGTAATTCTGCCCGAAACCGCCCGACATATCCAGTGGCCGCAAACAATAGGGTCTAATGTAAGAAGTTAGTCATAACACGCTTAAACCCGAGGTTATATTGAGTTGTGGTGTAATACCACCCAGAACCGCCTAGCACATCCAACAACTGCAACAATAGGTCTAATGTGAGAGGTTGGTGCAATAATAACCAATAAATGCTAATGACATAGGCTAGTATGGTAGGGTTAGGTTAACAACACTTAACCAATTTGGCATGATGCGTGGGTGGGTTAAGTCAATATGAACTGATAGACAACACTTAACCAAATTTGTGGAACATACGAGTAGTCACATGAGCGGGAGGGTAGGGTTAAGTAAAACTTGACATATGAACAAACTTAACCAACACAGTAATGGGGAATGATAACTACCTATTATAAACCAGAGTTGTGGTAATGTAAAATTAAAATAATAGGTAAACTTGTCCTAGGGACAAGGGAGGTTTATGACTTAAGATATAATACAAGACTTGAAGGGTGGGATGACTTTTACAATGAAATAAGTTAATCTAAGCTGAAAGTCTGGGAAAGCACCTGTATGCTATCGTTTAATAAAGATAACTTAAGTCATGTTTGAATTCATTGGAAAACCTTAGTTAGAGAACTAAGTAAGCAACTGTAAAGATAACTAAGTAAGCAACGGTAAAGATGACTAAGTAAGTAAAACTTAGCTAAAGAGGACTAAGTAATAAACCTTAGTTAAAGAGAAACTTGGTAATTAGAATCCAAGGACAACATAAACTAGGATAACCAAGTTAATAAGATAAAGCAAGCACGTAATCAGAAGTTTAGAATTAAGGTCTAATAGTATGAAAGGATAAGGCGCTTGGACCAGTCCATACGATAGGCGATAAATAACCAAACTAAGTAGATCATCATGGTGTCGTAGGGCGTGAGGGGGAGTGTACGTCCATTTGATCATATAGAAGGCTCTAACGGACTGGGTTACAGAACACGCGGCTTCGAGGGGGCATGAGGATAATTTTGGTATCCCTCTATGAGAATGCAGATGATCCTCCTGGGCTCACAGAGGTTAAGGTCTGCATAAGAAGAACCAAGAGTATTCCTTGGTTGCAATAATAAGGAAACCTAAAGACTAGGATGGACCAGTGTGAGTCAGCGGTAACCAGCTGGCCCTATGATAGCACGTCATCGGCTACCTACCATCTTGAGTCAGTCGATCACGAAAAGCGGAAAGGCGGAGAACTCCAAAAGACCATATACTTTCTATCTAGTTGTGGGTGAGGTTGGCCAATAGGTTTGTGCGGCATAGAGGGCCTGCTACAGTTCTTATTCTTGATATTCTTGGGTTCCTTTCATTAGTTGAGGGAGGGGTCAAGTGGGACCATAGCCACAGTAAAAACAAACCTTAGCATCTGCATCGGTAGATAACTTAAAGCTCCCGACCGAGTTTCGTGTCTCTGGATTAGCCCTGCCACGGGACTCGGGTCGCACATATAGAGGACATGTACAACTAGATATCTAGCACGTTTAACGATACGATTGGAACGTAAAGCCTAGGAACACATATCACTATGGGTAGTGTGTCCTAGACTAGAGGCATTGTTCGATAGGTAGCATAAACCATAGTTGGACCTAGGTAGCGTAAACCCTGGTTGAATCTGGAAAGCGTTCGATAAGTAAACCCTAGTTGGACCTAGGTAACACTCAATGGTAAACCCTAGTTAAATCTAGGTAGTATTCGATAACAAAACCTAGTAAGACCTAGGTTAGCAGTCCAAACGCTCACCCAACACAGGAATGGCGGTTTTACGCAGACATAGTGAGAATATATATATATATATATATATATATATATATATATATATAAGAAAGCCCGTACGAAGCACGGCATTGAATAAGGGACTGCGTACGCATGAAAAGAGGATACGAGTAGGGGGTAACTACATATACATTGTATTAGGTTAATCTGCTAGTGGATGGATAAGTATAGCTTAAAGAGCTAACATTGCTAACAACCTAATAACCAAGAAAATGTAATTGAACGGTATATGTAGGATCATACAGGAGTTTATTCTAAGTCCACTCACATAGAACTTATGTTCTGACCCCCTCCTTATTACATACTTCCATGTTAGGTTCGTGACGGAGATGGTATAGCTTTGGATACTGGTTTAGCAGTATTGTTAATAAGTAAAGCAATATTTGGATATTATACTTTATTTCCTTCCGCTGAGAGATGTTTTACGAATTCTGACATGTTTCTTTATCTCTGTCTTTTTCTGCAGGATACCAGAGCACTCAACTCGGGTTTCGATAGATTGGATTTTTGATAAAAATTCGCTCTATCCGAATCCAGGTTGTTACAGTGATCACAATCGGTCTTGGTCCTACAATTGTGCGAAGAGTCCTGGTTGACACTGGAGCCTCAGTTAATGTGCTTTTCATAAATACCTTTCAGAAAATGAACATCTCGATGACGGATGTGAAGGCATGTGCAAGTAAAATTCATTGGTTCACAGGACAGCCTACACAACCCATTGGTGTAATCGATTTTCTCGTAGAATCGGAAGATGAAGAACACAAAGCATCCATGGTGCAAACTTTTGTCTTGGTAGATGAGCTCTCCGCTTACAATGCCTTCCTTAGAAGACCAACCCTAACAGGCTTCAAAGTCGCACTAGCTCCATGGTGCTTAACCATGAAGTTTCCAACCGAGAATGGAGTTGGTGTGATCAAGGGGGATCAAGCCACTGCAAGTGATTGCTATATGACAGAACTTCGTGAGGCCAGGAAGAAAGAGTTGGAGAATAGTGCAGAGACTCTGCTCCAGACTCGAGACCTCCCCTTATAGCAATTAAAGTAAGGTCTCTGCACTGGTGGGCACCGTGAAGCACGAAAAGAAATTGATCCTAGAAAAGCCAGTGCAAAGGATGAAAGAGCGGCCCCAGCTGAGATCATGATTCTCGTTGCCGTTAATCAGAAAGATCCAAACTGTGTGCTGAATATGGGATCTCAGTTGGGCCCGGAATTGAAGAATCAGTTGATTGTCTTTTTGAAAGCTAACTTGGATGTGTTCGCATGGAGCCATACTGACATGTGCAACATATCTTTGGATGTTTTATCCATAAGCTTAACATTGATCCACATGTTCCACCTGTAAAACAGAAAAGAAGGGCTAGAAAGTTTGAGGGCTTTAAAGAGGAAGTCGATAGGTTAATCGAAAATGACTTCATCAGGGAGTCCACCTACCCATATGGGACTCCAACCCTGTACTTGTAAAGAAAACAAATGGCAAATAGAGAGTTTGATAGACTACTTAAATCTTAATAAAACATGTCCAAAAGATAGTTTCCCTCTCTCCAGAATAGATCAGCTGGTGGATTCTACGGCTGGGCATGAGTTGCAATCCTTTATGGATGCATACTCAGGCTGCAACCAGATCGTGATGTATGGGCCAGATCAAGAAGATACTAGCTTCATCACTGATCTCGGCCAATATTACTGCAAAATAGTGCCATTCGATTTAAAAAATGCAGGGGAAACTTACTAGCGGCTAGTAAATGCCATGTTTAAAGCACCGATTGGTAGAATATTGGAGGTCTATGTCGATGATATGCTAGTAAAATCAAAAAAGGACACCGACCATTTGGATGATTTTGCCCAAATGTTTGATATTCTACGCTGGTATGGAATGAATTTGAACCCTCCAAAGTGATCTTTCGGAGATGTTTCAGGAAAATTCCTGGGATTTATAGTCAATGCCCGAGGAATAGAGGCTAACCTAGCTCAAATATCAGCTTTGAGGGAGATGCGTGCTCTAAGGACCAAAAGGGAACTTCAATGCTTAAATAGGAAAATTGCAGCCTTGAATCGCTTCATATCAAGGGCAACGGACGGATGCCTTCCTTTCTTCGATGCCCTCAGAAAAGGAAAGAAAGACATTCAATGGACTCCAGAACGCCAGAAAGCTTTTGAGCAACTAATCCAGCATATAGCGACACCTCTGATGGTTTCCAAGCCCAATTACAGGGAAGACTTATTCCTATATTTGGCGGTGTCTTCCCACACTCTAAGCGCGGCCTTGGTAAAAGAGTATTTGAAGGTCTAGATGCTGTCTATTACAGTCGTAAACGGGGTACTGGGCAGAGTTGAACTACCCAAAGTAAGAGAAACTCGCTTATTTCTTGATTATTACCTCAAAAATGCCTTGTTCCTACTTCTAGGCTCATCCTATTAAGGTCCTCACTGATCAGCCTTTGAGACAAGTCTTATCCCACCCACAGACTTCCGGGAGGTTGTTGAAATGGAATATCGAGCTTAGTCAGTATGATGTTACACCCCTGGAGATCAATCAATGGACAAGCTTGCAGATTTTATCGCAGAGTTCACTGATCGAGGGGAAGAGAAAGAGGAGCCTACTATTGGGGCCGACATTCAATGGAAGTTATTTGTTGATGGAGCATCAAACGACTACTGCTCTGGAGCAGGAGTAATCCTGGAGACTCCTGAAGGAAGATCTATCTGCTACGCGCTAAGATCGGAGTTTCCATCAACGAACAATGAAGCCGAATATGAAGCACTCATTGCAGGAATAAAGCTGGCAAGGGAATTCAGCTAAGGACCTTGCAAATTTTTAGTGATTCACAATTGGTGGTACGTCAAATTTGGAAAGAGTTCCAGGCCAAAATGGGTAACTTGCCAACTTATGTACGCAAAACTTTGGAACTACTGGTGAGCTTTGAACACTATACTATATCTCACATTCCGAGAGAAGAAAACACCAAAGAGGATTCACTAGCAAAGTATGCCAGCACAGGAGATGCGCAACTTCTGGGATTAGTTCACGTGGAAGTCCTTTCCATTCATAGCATAGAGCATATTGATATGGATTGGGTCATGGAAGCAACCGATGAGCCCGATTCATGGATGACACCAATCAAAGAGTATCTCATGACCAATGCACTTCTAGAGGAAACCAAGAAACGAAGGAAGATTTTATGAAAAGCCCCTATGTATCTCATTCAGGACGGACGACTATATAGGCGAGGGTCTTCTATGCCCCTACTTCGATACGTCGCAAAAAGGGAATCAAAGGAAATCATGATGGAATTGCATGAGGGTGAATGCGGAGGCCATACTGGCAGTCAAACATTGGCCAAGAAAATTCTGCGATACGGTTACTTCTGGGTAGATATAATAAAGACTCCGCAGCATACACTAAAAAGTGCGACATATGTCAAAGATTTGCGAAGATTCCGAGAATGCCATCCACAGCCATAACTCAAATGGTCAGCTCATGGCCATTCGCCATAAGGGGCATTGATCTCATAGGAGCACTTCCCACTGCAAAGTCTGGTTTAAATACACCATTTTCGCCATTGATTACTTTACCAAATGGGTTGAAGTGGAACCACTAGCGACCATAACCTAGAGGAAAGTCATGAACTTTGTCTTGAAAAAAATCATTTGTATATTTAGAGTGCCGCAAAAGATAATCACAGACAACGAAACCCAATTTGAGAGCAAAGAGTTCCAAAACTAATGTTCCAAATATAAAATCTAGAAAAGTTTTTCAGTAGTCGCCCATCCGTAGGTAAATAGGCAAGTCGAGACAGTAAACAAGATTATGAAATCAACCATCAAAAAGCATTTAGAGAAACCCAAAGGCGGTTGGGAAGACGAACTTCCATTGGCACTATGGCATACCGCACAACTCTAAAGTCTGCGATCGGGCACACTCCCTTTTCCTTGGCTTTCAGTTCTGAAGCTATGATTCCTACAGAGTTAGAAGTTCCCACTCACAGGAGTATTCATTTCAATCAAGAGGAAAATGAGAGATTATAGCTTGAGGCTCTCGATCAGCTCGAGGAAACAAGAAAGGAAGCAGAACTCAGGGTTGCTGTACATCAGAGAAGGGTGTTAAACATTTTAATTCAAAAGTTAGACATAAGACTTGGGAGATCGGGGACCTTGTGTTGAAAAAAGTGATGACTGGAACCAGAGTTTTTGGACCGAACTAGGAAGGACCTTATGTTATAAGCTAGAAACTCCAAGACGACACCTTTAAATTGTCCACCACGGATGGAATCCAGATCCCTCGTGCATGGAATAACGAGCATCTTCAGCATTATTTTCTATAATGCATTGTTCAAAGAAGTCGTAAAAGTTGTAAATGTTTGCAAACTTTACATTTGAGCTATGTACATATGAAAAATAATGGATGAGCAATTCTATTTTCTTGCACAAATCATATATTTGCAAACTCCTGCTAAAATTGATCTTTCAAATGTGGGCAAAACAAGAACAACCACTCGTTTGCAGTGCAACCATATCTGGAAGCTTCCAAGCATATCCCAGTTAGGACAACTCAAGCATTGAATGACAAAAGCATCTTACAAACTAAACGAGATGATTAAATGCACAACTTTGCAAATCTAAAAGGAATAATCTATCCAAAATCAAGATGCCAAATTCCTGACAAGCATTCAGTAAAAAGGATTGGTATCAAACTCGGAAAACGATGCAAAGTTGGAAGTAGCCACATCTGACCAACAAGCAAAAGATTGCAAGTTCCACCAAAGAGGCACCTTTAAAAAAAAGTCCAGGACTTCAGTTTCATAAATCGAGACAATACTAGACAAAACTAGCGTTTGCCTTGTGGAATGAGGCAACATGTCCGAAGGACTAACAAAACCTAGGCTGGAAGTCCCAGTCCTAGGCCGGAAGGACCGGCAACAAGCTGGAAGGACCAGCAGTCGGAAGGACTGTCAAAACCTAGGATGAAAGTCCCTGTCCTAGGCCAGAAGGACCGGCAACAAGCTAGAAGGACCAACAGCCGGAAGGATCGAAAAAAACCTAGGATGGAAGTTCCAGTCCTTGGCCGGAAGGACCGGCAACAAGCTGGAAGGACCAACAGTGGGAAGTACCGACAAAACCTAGGCTGGAAGTCCCATCCTAGGCTGAAAGGATTGGCAACAAGCTGGAAGGACCAGCATTAACAGAAATCCTAGCCGAAAGGGGGTATCAAATTTAGTATTCCTGATTCTAAATTAATCAGAACTGACAAGACATGAAAGTTAATTAAACTTACATGTATTTAAACATAATCTCCGAAGAACTTGGACTTCTAGGTTAGCGAGAAATACGGTTGAGTACACCAAACTAAAAAAAAACTCTTTGGAGGCATGTATTCAAGTCTAACCTCCAAAGGGCCTGGACTGCCAGGTTAGTGAGAATATGACTTAAAACATAACAAATATAAAACCCCTCAAAAGGGGGCATTGGAAAATGGCGTGAATCGATCAGCTAGACTGAATTCTAGCTATAACTAAGAAATTTCGGAAAGTTGATCGTTTCCAGCCTAATAAAACTGCAACGAACTTTGGTACGAAGGAATAGCCATAGCATTAAAGTTAAACTAGTAATGCTCACTTAAAATATACCATAATCTCGCTACAACTTTACGCTAAAAGGATTGGCCCTACAAGGATTATTCTGGCCAACAAAAGTCGATCCCTTGAAATGACTAAGGCTAACACGGGATCTTCAATACAGTGATAAACACGAAGAGTAATCAATTCCAAAAAAATAAAAGGAAGAGATAGCCTCAAGTAATACCATCAAAATCAAGAAAGTTAGAGCATGAAGAGAAGTAAGTGCAAGATACGAAAAGTATGACAAGTAGAACGCAGAATATAGTTTCGTTACAACAACACAAAGGTCATAGGGTTCACATAGAAGTTTAAAAGTATTAAGTAGCATAAAGCAGCAAGCGAGGACTGGCACCCGCATATACAACCAGTCTAAACATAGCATATAAAAGGAAATAATGAGAGACTGATCAAGTCGGTCGTGGCCCATATTTCTTTCCATCATTAGATCTTCCTGTTCCCTTAACGATGCACTTTCCTCCCCTGCACCGAGAATGCGATAAAGACTTAGCCCTATTTTTCTCGTCTCCCGACTCAGCTAGTTCCACACCCTTGTTAGCAAAGGAGGCAATGACTTTATCCTGGGATTTAAGGACCTTAATAAGCTTGATCTTGTCATTTTCTGAAGTATGGATTCGCTCGATGTTCTCTCTATTTAACCTCTGAAGATCACAAGCAAGCATATGCCAAGCACCTAATTGCCTTGCAACATGATCCCTTACCATATTCATTTGCGTGTCCAGTTGATCCTTAGCAGCATCAAATTGCTCAAGCATGCAATCCTTCATAGCATCCGTCTTACCACCAATGATCGACTTGTCGAATAGGTCTATGTCCAAGTTGAAGCTCGTACCTTGTAGACACCATGTAACAACCCGCATTTTACGTATTGGACGATCGTAAAATATTTTTAGTGCATTCCCTAAGGGCTGGATCATTCTCATCTTTTAATATGTTGCTTATGGGGATGTGAGACATATCCATAATTTTTACCAATTTTGTTTGTGACCATTTTGCCCCTTTCATTCTTGTACAGGGCATAACTTTTGAGTCATGTCGAATTAGAGGGTGATACCTATGCCATTGGAAAGGAATTGATGATTCTCTTTCCGTAGAGTGGTTACATTAAGGATTTGGTTCAGTGGTTTTGGAGAAATCGTTGTTTTAAGGTTTTTCAGTTTGTTGTTCAGGTTTTGGAAGGCTAATGGGCTGATTTGGAGAAGGTCCATTAGGGGGTTGGAGGAGGCTATAAATAAGGGGTAAGGGATAAGGGTAAGGGTTTGAATTTTCCATTCCCTTATTTGGAGGCCGTGATCTCCTTCTTCCTCCTATACCTTTCCACGATTAAAAATCCAAATCTAAGGAGGGAAATCATAGATCTACACCATTGGATACTAGATCTACATCAATCAAATCAAGAGTTCATCGGATCAAGGTGTTTGGTGCAAGGTGCTTGCTGTCAGGATTCCTTTTTCATTGATTTTAGCTTGTTTTGACAAATTGTTGAGTGATTTACATCTTTCACATGAATGCAATGAAATATATGAGTTTTTGTGCATGTTTCTCATCAAATTGGAATGTTTTACCATAGATTTACACCATTATATGTCCAATTTCATATGCGTCACCCTACGATCTAATCTAATAAGTTTTATCTATTGATTTCATGCCATTTTACATGTTTATGTTAGTTAGAACTCTCATTTTGATCATATGTTCATTTTAATGGTTTTTGGTGAGATTTACATCATTTTTGTGGTAATCGTCATATTCATGTGATTAGTAATGTCACGATATGTTTATGATTGTGTTTGATGATTTTGGTTGACTTGGTTTAGTTGAATTCGTTGTTTGGCGAAGTTTTGGTCGCAATTGAAGTTGGAATGAAGCTGTACAATGAACCGATCGATCTAAAAATCTTCTCTTGGGGAACACTCCAGGACCGATCGGTGGGTATAAGATATGGGACCGACCGGTCAAATTCGGAGGACCGACCGGTTGTATTTCAGAGGAGCTTGACCACTGTGTTTCACAAAGGCCAGTTGAAGTGCTTAGGACTGACCGGTAGGTAGTTACTAGGTGGATCGGCCGGTGTAGTTACTGGGAGGATCGACCGGGGTAGATGATGTTTGGCAGGACAGACCGGTGTAGTGTGTTTCCAGGACCGACCGGTGTAGTGTGTTTCCAAGACCGACCGGTAGGGGGGTTTTGAATGACCGATCGGCGGGTGTGTTCCAGGATGGACCGATCGGTGTTGATTTTTCTGAAATTTTATTTTTTGGGTACGAACCAAAAAGGTCTAAAAAAATATATTTTTCGAGGGAAACCCCCCTAACGCTAGCCGCAACGCAGTGGTGTAATTGGCTCGGTGATGGTGTGACTTCGAAGTAAATTCAAGTAGGAAGGTTCGAAGTGTTGGAAGTTGCTCGTTGATCGGTGTAGAACAACGAATGAGGTGACAACTCAAAGGTTGTGAGTTAGTGGATAATGGTTGCTCGAGAAGGTTGCTTGAGCCATGGAAAGTCACCAGGTTGGGTAACTAAAGATGCAAAGGCTGAGAGATGATCGTTGTCGTAAGTTCTCGCAGGCTCAAAGCAAGGGTACGATAGGGGCACCTCAAAGACCGGTGGTAGGTCGAGTACCCTGGGTCTTGGGGAAAGGCCTAGTTGTCAAGGTTGGACATGGTCAAGGTTGGATATATGGAGTTTATGCTAGAACTGGGGTTACCATTAGACCTTGACATGTGGCAAGATTGGCAGTCATACAATTAATGATGGTTTCAAAGCAGTATTGGTGGTGATAGCCAGAGTCAGTCATGGAAGATTGGTTGTTCTGTTTTTACTGTCTCATGTAGGTTGTGCAATGTCGAAAGAAATGTTCCTTGGGTGCTTGTCTGATATTGGTTTAGGCCTTTGGGACTTGTGCTTGAAGGATGTTGAATTCGATTAGGATGGTTTACATGAGATACCTATAATATGGATGTTATGATTTCTTTACCATGATTGAATGGGTGTTCTGGTTTCCTTGGATGAATGGTTGAATTGTTTATTGTAAAGGCTATCACTGTCCGATGTGGGGAAGGTAAGGTTGAGTTCTTCTTTGGTGTTGTAGGTAGATTAGTATGTGTATTTATCCATTCTCATATACTTTATTGTTGAAGTTTTTTAGCTATTTTATCGCTCACTAGGACTGTTTTCTGACTCAGGTTTTATGTTTCCTCTTATTACCTTGGGCTGTTCATCCGGTTGTGGATGGGGCAGACTGAGTAGCAGGTGACAGGTGATGCTTTAGTGAGGACGATGATGATGATCGGCGACGAGCAGGAGGCTCACGTATCAGTTTTACTATTATCTAATAATTAGATTTTCGCTGTTTGCTTTTCTAAGTGATGTAGTGAGGCAACTTTGTACAAACACTATTTCCAAGTTGTGGATATTACTTTCTGCTTGTACGAAAGTCTTGTGTTTCTGCTTCACTATTTCTACCTGTTGTATATGTTCTATTATATTTTATCCTTGCGCTGTGAGTTTACGACAGGTTCCGCTTTTGTTTACCTACTTTGATGATGGTCAGTGACTGCCTGGCACAACCTTCAGCGCATTATTCCTCTTGTATAGTGCGGGGGCTACGGGCGATCGTCACATTTGGTATCAGAGCTCTGCGTAACGATTTTAGCCAAAGTTCGAAGACGTAATCACGTATGAGAGACGTACTTGTAGATTTCAGTTGGATGCTTAATATATATATTAGCATATATAGTAGTCGCGGTTGTATCTCTTTAGCAGTTTATTTTGAAAGTGGCTAATTGTTCTAAATTGTAGATTTAGAATGAGTGGACGACCATCAAGACACGCTACTAGGATGGCTAACACTGGAGGGGTAAATTGTGGTGAACCAGACTACCCATCCATGTTCGAGGCCATGGCGACAACAATCGTGAATAGGGTCCCCGCTCCAGTGGCGGCTACTGTAGATGTAGGTGTGCGGGTTCCTAGAGTGGTAGATTTTGCAATACTGTGCAAGGACTTTACATCTCTATGGGGAAAACCATTCAAGGGAACTGAACCAGCTGAAGAAGTTCAGAGGTGGATGGATTCATGTATCCGAATCTTTGGAGATTTAGGTGTTGAGCATGCAATGAAGAGAAAGCTTACATCAAGGCAGCTGCAGGGCAGAGCCATGGAATGGTGGAATTCTATCATACTTGAGACTCCGGAAGAGGAGATTTCATGGGAGCAATTCCAGGCTAAGTTTGAAGCAAAGTTTATCTCCACTGCTCAGAAGTCCGTTCTCTTTAAAAAGCTCGTGGAGCTAAAATAGAACGGTCATTTTGTTCTTGACTACATCTTCGACTTTGAAGCCTTGTCCAGATATCCTCGTTCATACATTGATACACCCTATCAAAAGAACGAGAAGTTTGTCTTGGGTTTGGATGCTTATATCGGAAAGCTGTTAGTGGACCATCTTGATGATTCTTTTCAGAAGATTGTGGAAAAGGCTATTTTCCATTAGAGCTTGTTTCCCCAAGAAGCAAATGTTGTCGCTGCAACAAAGGAAGCTCAGAAACTACAGCAGGGTGGTAATAATAAAAAGAGGGAGCAGCAACAACAGAAAGGAAAAGATGGCCAAAAGAAACCCAAGAGTGAGGTGGTTTTCTTTAACTGCCAGTAGAAAGGCCATTTTGCTAGTGAGTGCACGAATCCCAAAGTTGAGAGGAAGTGCTTCAAGTGTGGGAAACCTAGGCATGAAAAGAAGGATTGTCCAGAATTAGCTAAGGGTAAGCTAATTGTGAGGGCATATGCTTTGGAAGCCGTGCCATCTTCTTCGACAGCTCCTACTGTAGAGGAGAAGGGAAAGGTTGTCGTAGTGCAAGGTACTCTTTCTGTTAATGGTGTTTCGGTACAAATTTTGTTTGATACTGGAGCATCACATTCATTCATTTAAAACGAGCTTGTTTGTCGTTTGGGTTTGGAACCCGATATTTGTGATAGACCATTGATTGTGACTAATCCAGTTGGGGGTTTGTCTAGTTTGTGCATGATTTGTCGTGATCTAGTGTTGTCGAGTCACGGTTGCTCTTTTGTGTGTGATTGCTTTGTTCTTAACTTCGCTGGGTAAGGGATCATCTTGGGCATGGATTGGCTCAAGAGGTATGTGACAAGGGTGAATTGCGAGAAGCTAGAGGTGAGAGTCGAGGATGTGGAAGGGCGAAAGGTGTTGATTAGATGTAAGTGTGAAGACGGGGTCTTCGTGAGTTATCTATATTCGCTTGGGATTCCACAAGAAGACCTGTCTTCACTGTTGATCGCTAATGAGTGTGTAGATGTCTTTGACGAGGTCAAAAGGTTGCCGCCGCATCGTGAGATTGAGTCTAGGATCGATTTGGTCGAAGATGCTAGACCAATCGTTATGCCCCTTAGGCGGATGGCGCCTAGGGAACAACGAGAGTTAGAGGTGAAAGTTAGTGACCTTTTGGGAAAATGATTCATTCGGAGGAGTGTTTCCAAGTGGGGTGCACCAGTCATATTTGCAATCAAGGAAGATGAATCGTTAAGATTGTGTGTGGACTATCGTGAGCTAAACAAGGTGACTAAGAAGAACAAGTATTCGTTGCCAAGGATAGATGACTTGTTCGATCAGCTTCACGAAGACGAAGTGTTTTCTCAGATGAATTTGGCAAAGGGATTTCACCAGTTGAGGGTGGCTAAGGATAGTGTGACAAGGACTTCTTTTAGGACACCATCTAGTTTCTTCGAGTGATTGGTGATGCCATTCAGATTGACTAATGCACCAACATATTTCGTGGATCTTATGAATAGGGTGTTCAGAGATCAGTTAAACAAGTTCGTGCTTGTGTTCATGGATGATATTCTGGTTTACTCCAGGAATTAGGAAGACCACAAGACGCACTTGAGAGTTGTGTTAGAGATCTTGCGAAAGCATCAACTGAGAGCTAAGTTTTCCAAGTGTCACTTCTGGAAGAGTGAAGTGAGATCCTTAGGCTATGTAGTTTCTGGAAAAGGGATAGCAGTTGACCCCGCTAAAGTTGCAGCAATCCAGGACTGGGATCGACCTAAGAATGCGACGGATGTTCGCAGTTTCCTTGGGTTGGCAGGATATTACCGACGGTTTATCAATGATTTCTCTAAGGTAGCTGCACCGTTGACTAGATTGATGAAGAAGAACCAACTGTTCACATGGGATGCAAAGTGTGAACAAGCGTTCGGAATCCTGAAGGAGAGATTGACGAGTGCTCCTGTGTTGACCATTCCAAACGGGAATGAAGATGTGGTGGTGTATACCGATGCATGTGGTAATGGACTTGGAGCAGTACTAATGCAAAAGGATAAGCTTGTGGCCTACGCGAGTCGACAGCTAAAGCCGCATGAGAGGAATTACCCAACTCATGATTTAGAGTTGGCAGCGATTGTGTTTGCTCTGAAGATGTAGATACATTACTTGTTAGGTTCGAGTTGTTTACGGATCATAAGTCGTTGAAGTATCTTTTCTCCCAAAAGGATTTGAACCTTCGGCAGCAAAGATGGTTAGAGTTTCTGGCATCGTATGATTTTGGCATAGCCTATACTCCGGGCAAAGGCAACGCAGTTGCAGATGAATTGAGTCGAAGACACGCAAGTTTGGGAGTGATGTTTTTGGAATGGAAGATCCTCGAGTACTTGGCAAGGTTCAATTTCAGGCCAAGGTGTGAGTTGGAAACTGAAATGTTGGTAAGCTTGTCGATAAGACCTACTCTTATCGAAAGGATTGACGAGAGCCAAAAGAAAGATGCGAAGGTTGTCGAGTTCATTCAGAAACTGGAACCAGAAGATAAAGAGTTTAAGGTCGATCGAGAAGGTTTTCTTCGAAAGCAAGGGCGATTAGTTGTTCCTGACATCGATGGATTGAGGGATGAGGTTCTGAGAGAATGTAATCACTCGAAGCTGACGATTCATCCCGGTGGCAATAAGATGTATCAGGACATGAGGAGAGTCCACTATTGGGAAGGGATGAAGCAAGATATTGGAAAGTTCATTTTCAAATGTATGAACTGTCAGTTGGTGAAAGATGAACAGGAGAAGCCGAGTGGTTTGCTTCAGCGATTGGAAGTTCCTACGTGGAAGTGGGAGCAAGTATCGATGGACTACCTAGAACCAGGGCAGGAAACGAAGGAATTTGGGTCATCGTGGATCATTTGACCAAAAGCGCGAGATTCATTCCTGTCAAGTCGACTAGGACGGCATCGAAATTGGCTAAACTTTATATGAAATGGATAGTTCGATTTCATGGTGTCCCAAAGAGTATAGTGAGTGACCGAGATCCATTATTCACGAGTGGATTTTGGAAAAGTTTGCAAGAAGCTTTGGGAACTGAGTTGTGCTTGAGTACGACATATCATCCCCAAACTGATGGTCAGACTGAGGGAGTCAACTGAGTTTTGGAAGATCTCCTGAGGGCTTGTGTGTCAGATTTCGGTGGATCATGGGAAGACCATCTACATCTAGTTGAGTTTGCGCATAATAATGGCTACAAGTCTAGCATTGGGATGGCACCATACGAGGCGTTGTATGAGAGGCCGTGTAATTATCCAGCATGTTGGTTAGAAACTGGAGATAAGTAAGTACTTGGGCCTGAGATGATTAGAGAAACCTCAGATTGTATCGAGATTGTTCGACAACAAATGAAGGCGGCCCAAGATCGTCAGAAGAGTTATGCCGATAAACGTCGTAAGCATTTGGAATTCGACGTAGGTGATATGGTTTTCGTGAAAATTTCTCCATCAAGGCATGTGGTTCGATTTGGAAGTAAAGGAAAGTTGGCTCCTAGGTTCGTTGGACCATTTCCGATAGTCGAGCGAATTGGAAAGCTCGCATATAAATTAGAGTTACCCGAGAAGATGTCGAGTGTGCATAATGTGTTCCATGTGCCGTTTCTACGGAAGTTCGTGCAAGATTCGAATGTGGTGGTACCCCCAGAGCAGTACGCAGAACTAGGAGTAGAGACCACAGTTATGAGACCTCGTAAGCCACTTCGTGTTGTGGGGAATGATACGAAACAACTTAGGAGGAAGATGGTTAAGTTAGTCAAGGTACAATGGAGTGAGGACGGAGACGATTGTACATGGGAGATGGAAGAGAGCATGAGAGCGACTCATCCAGAACTCCTCGTCGGTAGGACCCTTTGATATTGTATCATCGTTATATCATTGTATCTTGTTGTTGTGTTGTAGAATTCTGCATGCTAGGATAAGACTATGGATGCATGGCTTGATGGTTGCTATTTTGGATAATAGAATTGCCTTCTTACGGAAGATAGGCATGCGGAATTGTTGTGGTTGCTTGTGTTTGTTTGGAATTTCAGGGGCGAAATACTTAAGGGGGAAGAATGTAACAGCCCGCATTTTACATATCGGAAGATCGTAAAATATTTTTATTGTATTCCTTGAGGGATGGATCTTTCTCATCTTTTAATATGTTGCTTATGGGGGTGTGAGACATGTCCATAATATTTACGGATTTTGTTTGTGACCATTTTGCCCTTGTCAGTCTTATACAGGGAATAACTTTTGACTTAAGTTGAATTAGAGGGTGAGACCTGTGCCATTGGAAAGGAATTGATGATTCTCCTTCCGTAGAGTGGTTACATTAAGGATTTGGTTCAGTGGTTTAGGAGAAATCGCCGTTTTAAGATTTTCCAGTTGGTTGTTCAGGTTTTGGAAGGTTAATGGGCTGATTTGGAGAAGTTCCATTAGGGGGTTGGTGGAGGCTATAAATAGAGGGTAAGGGATATGGGGAAGGGTTTGAATTTTCCATTCTCTTATTTGAAGGCCTTGATCTCCTTCTTCATTCTACACCTTTCCACCATTAAAAATCCAAATCTAAGGAGGGAAATCATAGATCTACACCATTGGAGGCTAGATCTACATCAATCAAGCAAGATTTCATCGGATCAAGGTGTTTGGTACGAGGTGCTTGCTGTCTGGATTCCTTTTTCATTAATTTTAGCTTGTTTTGGCAAATCAGTGAGTGATTTACATCTGTCACATGAATGCAATGAAGTATATGAGTGTTTGTGCATGTTTCTCATCAAATTGGTATGTTTTACCATAGATTTACACCATCATATGTCCATTTTCATATGCATCACCATATGATCTAATCTAACAAGTTTTATCTATTAATTTCATGTCATTTTACATGTTTATGTTAGTCAGATCTCTCATTTTGATCATATGTTCATTTTAATGGTTTTTGGTTAGATTTACATCATTTTTGTGGTAATCTTCATATTCATGTGATTAGTAATGTTACGATATGTTTATGATTGTTTGATGATTTTGGTTGAGTTTGTTTAGTTGAATTCGTCGTTTGGCGAAGTTTTGGTCGCAATTGAAGTTGAGGTGTACAGTGGGCTGATCGGTCTAAAAACCTTTTCTTGGGGAACACTACAGGACCGATCGGTGGGTAGAAGATAGGGGACCAACCGGTCTAATTCGGGGGACCGACCAGTTGTATTTCAGAGGAGCCAGACCAATGTGTTTCACGAAGGCCAATGGAAGTGCTTTGGACTGACCGGTAGGTAGTTACTAGGAGGACCGACCGGTATAGTTACTGGGAGGACTAACCAGTGTAATCACTGGGAGGATCGACCGGTGTAGATGATGTTTGGCAGGACCGACCAGTGCAGTGTGTTTCCAGGACCGACCGGTGTAGTGTGTTTCCAGGATCGACTAGTAGGGTGGTTCTGAATGACCGATCGATGGTTGTGTTCCAGGATGGACCAATCAATGTTGATTTTTCTGAAAATTTATTTTTTGGGTACGAACCGAAAAGGTCTAAAAATATATATTTTTCAGGGGCAACCCCCGAACCCTAGCCGCAGCGCAGTGGTGTAATTGGCTCGGTGATGGTGTGACTTCGAAGTAAATTCAAGTTGGAAGGTTCAAAGTGTTGGAAGGTGCTCGTTGATCGGTGTAGAATAACGAATGAGGTGACAACTCAAAGGTCGTGAGTTGGTGGATAATGGTTGCTCGAGAAGGTTGCTTGAGCCATGAAAAGCCACCAGGTTGGGTGACCAGAGATGCGAAGTCTGAGAGATGATCATTGTCGTAAGTTCTAGCAGGCTCAAAGCAAGGGTACGATAGGGGCATCTAATAGATCGGTTGTAGGTCGAGTACCCTGGGTCTTGGGGAAAGGCCTTGTTGTCAAAGTTGGACATATGGAGTTCATGCTGGAACTGGGGTTACCATTAGCCCTTGACATGTGTTAAGGTTGGCCGTCATACAATTAATGATGGTTTCAAAGCAGGATTGGCAGTGATAGCCAGAACCTGTCATGGATGATTGGTTGTTCTGTTTGTACTATCTCATGTAGGTTGTCCAACGTCGAAAGAGATGTTCCCTGGGTGCTTGTCTGATATTGGTTTAGGCTTTGGGGCTTGTGCTTGAGGGATGTTGAATTCGATTAGGATGGTTTACATGAGATACCTATAACCTAGATGTTATGAGTGCTTCAGCATGATTGAATGGTTGTTCCGGTTTCCATGGATGAATGGTTGAATTGTTTATTGTAAAGGATATCACTGTCCGATGTGGGGAATATAAGGTTGTGTTCTTCTCTGGTGTTGTGGGTAGATTAGTACGTGTATCTATCCATTCTCATACACTTTATTGTTGAAGTTTGTTAGCTGTTTTATCGCTCACTAAGACTGTTGTCTGACTCAAGGTTTTATGTTTCCTCTTATTACCTTGGGTTGTTCATCCGGTTGTGGATGGGCAGACTGAGTAGCAGGTGACAGGTGATGCTTTAGTGAGGACGATGATGTTGATTGACGACAAGCAGGAGGCTCACGTACCAGTTTTATCACAATCTAATAATTAGATTTCTGCTGTTTGCTTTTTTGAGTGATGTAGTGAGGCAACTTTGTACAAACACTATTTCCAAGTTGTGGATATTACTTTCTGGTAGTATGAAAGTCTTGTGTTTCTGCTTCACTATTTCTACCTATTGTATATGTTTTATTATATTTTGTCCTTGCGCTGTGAGTTTACGACAGGTTCCGCTTGTGTTTACCTACTCTGATGATCGTCCATGACTGCCTGGCACACCCTCCAGCGCATTATTCCTCTTATATAGTGTGGGGGTTATGGGCGGTCGTCACACACCGACCTTTGAATCATTCAGCAAGCACAGGGTTGCATGGTTCAGAAACGTAATTAAGCCTGTATATGATCATTTGAAGGTCAGCAGGAGTTGGAGTGGTGGATGGAGAAATGAAAGATAGTTGATCGAGAGTAATATGGATATCTGGCATGGGAGGTTCATCCGGTCTATGACATCTCCGGAGGTCGCCTTTGCCCAAATTCTTCCCATTCTTCTTCACCTTGCTCTTCCTGTTATTTTTCTCTACCATCCTCCTCTTCATTCCTTTTAGCATAAGGAGCTTCATCCTTGGATATAAGAAAAGAGATAAAAGTGACAATTCAGTTACAAATTAGTGCTACCAAAAGGTTCAGCGATCAACAAAAACTTTGGCCTCAAGATAGATGAAGCACGGCCAAAATGGTAGAGATCATACATGTCTAAACAAAGCAAGGTCACGCATGACCGACTCCTACAGGGTTAAGTAAAAACGACCCGACCAAGTTTAAACATGAAAGACCTAAAACCTGGTAGATCACACACGACATATGACCAGTTGTTTGTGAATGGTTCTGACCCGGTCGTGCACGTACAACTAAACTCGGTCGATCATACCCCACCAACCCTGGTTGTACAAGGTCAGTTCACATCGTTCGTGCTTGCTTGACTCAAAGCGGTCGCTCATACTCAACTAAAGCGCGCTTGTTCTTAATGACCTCATAAAAGAGTCGATCAAGAATGACCCTTTCCAAGCTAAACATTGAGAAACCACAGAGGTCGAACACGAGCGCCAAACGACTGAAAGATCGAAAGTTTCAAAACTTAGTACGAAACGAAAACAAGTGCCACCAACATGCAAATATCAATCAGAGCATGAAACTACAATAATACTATCGAGTTCGTATAATGCACTCCTACGATAGGGGCATTCCATCAAGCATCGTATGCGCAGTCGAAATTTGTACCCATTCGAGCGTAAAATCTTGATTCAAACCACTCAAATATGATCACAAAATCAATGCCTATATTATCGAAAGCATGGTTACATAAGTATGGACCAATGAGTTGCTTAAGGCATTTCACCAAACATCTTATGCGCACAAGATTCGAATGAAAGTAAAAGGGAGATCATGTAATTGAACTTCTTCAAACAACTACATGCACAAACAAAATATAATCCACCCCAAATTTTTGCCATTATCATCTCAAAGGATTCAATTATAACACAAATTATACCCAGAGATTATCTTAGTTTGAAACTTCGGTCATTGTACATACCAAGGGATTATTTGAACCCTAAAAACAGCTCGGAAAATTACATGAAGAAGAACTTACCTCTGATGAACATGACGCTTCTAATCCAAAGAAAATACACAAGTATAAACCAAGGTTTATAAGGCGTTGCACCAGAAATCGACTTCAACGAAGGGTTCGAGGCCTTTTGTGACTAGTGATGCAGATTCAATCAGGGGACAATCGAATCTAAGATGATTGGAATCCAGGTTCTCTCTAGAAAGATGAAGTGACCGCCATTAATTTGTTTTCTTCAAAAGTTGGAACGCAAAAATGAAGTGAAGAGCAGGAAAAGGAAGGAGAAGACTAAAAGACTCGTCTAGGCTGTTCTGCCACGTCAGTTCGATCAAACTTGAATGGCCCACTCATCGCATTGGTATGTTGGCCCAACCCAACTTGTCTTCTTAAGCCTCAGTGGTCTGCTTGACCACGTTGACGTTTTGATTTGAAAGGAAGAAATGCGAGCGACCTAAGCTCGTTCAATCGTGTGAGAGAACGATCTCAACCTTGCTCAACCTCTCTCAATCATATTTATCTGCATACGACCGAGAGTTATGTGTGATCATCCCTTGGAAAACCATATTTAATCTACCAAGTAATGTTATGATCAATTATTTCGAAGCTTGTAATTTTTAGCAAAATAAAAATTACGAACTTCGAGGGGAAAATGTTTTTATCCCTTAAAAAACGCGCATATGTTGGTTGGTTAAATTTGTATAGGAACTACAGGTTGAGAGTCAAAAGGCTCGGTCGAGCAGGCATAGTCGAACATATCTAGACTGGTCGCATATGCCCGAAATTCAGGAATAAGGTAAGGGTTGATCACCCATAATCAGGGTCAAGTGCAAAATAAAGGTCAAGCAAGGCATGAAGGGTCGAGCACGGCAAGGATGGTCATACACATCAGAATAGTTGGGTCATCCGCTTATCAAAACAGGGTCGAGAGTACAACATAGCACAACTGTACAAAGAGGTCGTACACACGAAGCTAGCTCAAGTGCAGCACAACTCGAGCACAATGAGGCTCGAACATCTTATAGAGGTCGCTCGTGTTCAATAAAGTCCCTCACTCCTTTATCAAGGAGGTTGGATGTGCAAAGATGGGTGAAACACTAGAGTCGGTTGCTCATCCTTCTGCCCAATCTCTCGTTCAAACTACCTTGGTTGGCCATACATGTCTCTCAGGTAAGTAACTCAAAGAACCAGGGGAACGCACATATATCCTTTGCTCTCCCGCATGCTACATCGTTAGTCGCTCATTTATTCCTTGGTCAAAAAGTATTGCTTCGATCAGATGTCAACTACCGGTCGAGCAAAGAAAGACCAAAGCTGGTTCCAGGTCGGTCGCACATCGTCCAAGCCATATGCAATGATATAATATCAACCTGATCCGTTGCACACACGACCTCTAGCCGGTCACTCGCACGAGACAGTTGGCAATACCTGGAGACAGCTAGCTACAGTTGGGCGGTGGCATTTCCGTAAATAATGGAGCGTGCGACCCGTAGTCCGCATACATGAATTTCAGCTCATTTCTTCAGGGGAGCTCACCTATAAATAGGTCATGTCTTCCACCATAAGGGGATCTATTTCCACTACCCCGAAGGGCTGCCAAACTGCTTCCTCTCTCATTTGAAGTGATCCTAACATCATCTAACACTCCCACGCAAAGATATAAAGCTCAATCCACCATGGCTACCATCGAGATCAACCAAGTGTCATAGAGATCGAAGATCCTCCTTCATTTTCCTTGCAATTGAAAATTGTCCTCCATCCTTCTAGCGTTCAAAAACATTATCCTTCCCCTCCGCTGACTTCTACTTCTCCTCCACCAATTCTACCACTTCTCCACCAATTTCCATGGATCCAAATGAGAGTTATATGTCAGAGAGAGAGAGTGTGTATTGTAAGAGAGGTGAGATGAATGTACAAAGAGCGATTTTGTACCTTGTAAACATTGGCATGATAATGCAAACTACTTCCATAATGGACGTAGGCTTAGCTTAAGGCTGAACCACTCTAAAACTTGTCTTCCTTTTACTTTCTTCACACTTCTTATTTTTAATCTTTTGGCGTTTGTGACTCCCTATAAAATCTAACCACATTGGTAAATTACGGTTCACGTATCCTTGATGTTTGAGCCAATTTTTGACTCAAACAGCCGTCAAAGTCCTGTATCACTGTGAACCAAGCCTACGAACGATCATAAACAAATCTTCATGGATGAAGCTCGCAACTCCACATGCTATCTTTAATTTTTTTTCCAGATGCGCATATTGCCCACCATTTCCTACTTGCTCACGTCTTTCCTCAGTTGCTCCAAGCAATAGAATGCATGTCTACATGGCTACACCTGAAATCCAACCAAGGCTCCATTTCCCACTTTGCAAAGCTTAAGTCTATTGCTGGTATTCAAATTCATGCGTCTTGCATGCACACTAACTTTTCCAAACATGCGCTTATAGGACTACAACACTCCCAAACACACTGCCTGATGCATGTGCCTTCATCTTTTTGCCCCATCTCCCATTTCTATTCTCCTCTGCTTCCTCATTCAAACGTTCTTTTTTTCTACACAAAAAATAAGTGGGCCGACTGCAAAAGGAAAAGAGGGACAAGAGGGGAGGAGCGACAGGGTACCGAAGCAAGTTGAACACCTATTACAAACGGAACATGTTGTTACATGGAAGGAAGGAAACATTGGTGAAGACAAGAGAGTGGTTGCGGATCTTAGGTTTGCATGGAAGTTAAGGAGAGGACTTAGAGATGGTGTTGTTGACAGAAGGAAAAAGGGAGAGGGAAGAATGACGGTGGGGGGAAAAGGATAGGCGCGGTGGAGTTTGCTTTTGGAAGAGCCGATGGGGGAGGGGAGAGCTTGCGTTCAAAAGGCAGAGGGTGATAGGTGAGAGAAGACTGATGGAAATGGGTGGAAAGAAGACAAGGCGAAAGAAAAATAGGAAATGGAAATGATGCTTAGAAGCTTTGGAAGGAAGAGAGTTTGGCTGAGCTTTCTTCTTTCCTTATTCTTTGTTTCGTGAGTTTTTTTCTTTATTCTAAATCAAACAATGTTACATGCTTTAGGAAGACAAGGAAGAATAGATACACGGGCATAGGAAGGAAGTGATCAAAACGTGGCGTATGTTTTCAGACATAAAACGCCAATGTTCTTCATCAACGAAGTGGTGTTACCGCTGTAAACTCACCAAATCATTAATTTTTGAATTATAAGTTTTTTATTTAACGAAGAACGACACACAAATACAATCAAAATTGTGTACAACAATGTATACTGATCACAAAACGATTATAAAACAGACCGGTGGATTGATTCTGTCAAGGGTCAATGGATCACAATTGCCCTAAAATACGTAAGAAAAATACATGTTTATTTTAAAAGTAAAAATTTACAGAAAAACCTTATAAATTATTTTAAGACTACGCGTATAGAAATTGAATGATTATTTCAACCAATTATTTAATTATAATTTATATTTGAATGGTGATCGTTCTTATCAGCCATACTACAAACCGTCTATTGCTTTGCCAAAACGAACATTGTTCTAACTAAATTAATTTCAATCAAAATTGTTAACGTTATTTTCCGTTAGCACCCGGATCAAGCTATTTGGAACATGTGTTCAAGAGATTTGACACTGTCATGACTCAGGGTTATCGAAGATCATTCCGGAGTTTGCAAATCTAAGCTAAATCTACCTCTAGGTGTTGGAACGTCAACTCTAACGATTAGTTATTCCTCCCTCTGGGGATGAATATCACGTTTACTGCACGGTGGTTTTCCGAAATGACCTTAGGAAGGCTATTTAATCCGATATTACTAGGTTCTGTGAAATCAATTGCTCCATGAATCATGAAGTTCTTGATATATACGGTGATAAGAAGAAAACAGGCAAATGCATCCCTCCATTCAGGAAAGATGGCATCACAAGGTCCATTAACTCAAATAACCATTTCGCATCGGACCAACACCAAAATGGGGGGTCCAGTTTTCGTCAGAGATTAAGTTACAAACTCTCGGATGGCCCCCTCCTCATGAGGTGAGGAAGCATTAGGCTCATCATGAGAACGTCGATTAGTGTCGCAAAACCCTCGAGATAGGAGGAAGAGGACTCTGAATATCTATGAAGCTCTTCCTCCTTCACAAAGGTGCCATGATCGAATTTCTCATAAGAAGGGTTAGTGTTAACTCCTTGTCTCATCATAAATGCACAACAAGATTATCAAATTGCTAGATTTGTAGATATTTTACAATAGTTGAGGATTTGTTCCTCCAAGAAGAAAAGAGTAAGGTTGAGAGATAAAGAATTCGTCGCCCTCTATGTGGCTCCCGGGGTGTTGTTTATAGGGAATTCTAGGTCCCCTCTATTGTCAGGATATTGGGCCTACATGGGCCTCTACCGACCGCTTTTTCTTTGGTTTCGAGCGTTTTGCTCCCGGTCGTCCTTGCGGTGCTAATTATAGCCTTCAAAGCGAGGGTCTCGGTCAACCTGGACTTCTTCGAGAGTAATATAGGCTTGTTGTCACAGTGGACTTCAGATGGCATTTGGACTTCTGGTAATAGCTTCCAGGTAAAGGCTTCCGGACGTAAGCTCCTGGATGTAGGCTTCCAGCTTTCTCGGGTTTACCTAGAGGAGCTTGTCCTCGTGATGTGTGTAGGGAGCTGCTGGTTCGGAAACTCTGTTGGTTCCTGTACTAGGTAAGTTAGTACGGATAGCCTATATCTCCGCTATGGTCTCGGTCCGCCTACCGGTGGACCTTTTGGGACAGTCTTGGCTTTCCGAAAGATAGCATTCAGTGATGCTTCCGCTGTCTATCAACGTGTCGTTATCCATGGAATGGGTATTGGAAGCTAGTTTCAGATAATCTTCATGTGCTTCTGGCTTGATATCTTTTATACCTTCTTCTGCTGCTATGTCAGTACCAAGTAAGTTACTACCGATAGCCCTTTCGGGTTTTAATAAGTGGAGCTTGCACCTTCCTCTTTCCCGGTCTCTGATTTAGATGAACTTTCTCTTCAACACTCTTTTGTCGGGTAGACCCTATTGGATAGACTCTGTCGGGTAATCCTTGCTGTCGTTTTGTTGGCCTTGAGCTTGTTTCTTCTTGGGAGGTGCCGGTTTATGTTGCTCTCGGATCATTCCTTCCGGCTTTCGGTCTTCTCTATTTGTTCCTAGGGAAGGGTCTTACGTATTTGTGTTCCTCCGGTACCCTTTCGCTGTCAGCCCGTATTAGGTGCTAATTTTGGTAGTAACATTTGCCCTCCCTAGTGAAGGGGTGCCTTTGACATTCCAAGTGGAACTCTTCTTTCCATATTCTTTTTCTATCAAGTCATTCTTTGATGCTAGATTACGTTATGTAACCTTGACAGTAGTTTTAAATCAACCTTTGTTTGAATAACCTGAAGATTAAAGATTAGAGGTCTCCCTTTGGAATTTGTGGAGAACGGACTCGACCCGGATTCTGATAGAAGGCCGGAAATCCCTTCCGGTATTTGTGGACTAAAGACCGAAAACCTGCCGGTTTTGTGAAGAACCAAATCAACCCAAATTCGTGTATTAATAGATAGAAGACCTGAACTCCTCCCGTATTAGAGATTGAAGAAAGAAAACCCCTCTGGTACTGTGAAGAACTGAGCTAACCCAGATTCGGGTATTAATATATAGTAGACCGGAATCCCTCAGTATTATAAAGAACCGAACCGACCCAGATTCGAGTATTAATAGATAGAAGACAGGAACCCTTCTGATATTCTCAAGAACTGAACCAACCAAGATTTGGGTATTAATAGATAGAAGACCGGAACCCCTCAGGTAGGCTAAAGGACTGAACCAACCCTGATTTGGGTATTAGTAAATAGAAGACCGGAACCCCTCTAGTATTGTAAAGAACTTTAACTAATCCAGATTCAGGTACTAATAGATAGAAGACCGGAACCCCTCCAGTAATGTAAAGAACTAAACCAACCTAAATTCTGGAATTAATAGATAGAAGACCGAAACCCCTTCCGGTGTCTTAGATTGAAGGCCAAAAACACCTCCAGTACTGTGATCTGTGAAACATAGGTTGTACGAGCTTCCTGAGCCACTCCCTGGGCTTTTGATGTCAAAGCAGAGGATGTACGTGCTTTGTTGGCCACTCTCTGGGCCTATGCGTCCGGTGCGCTTGGCTAGCTTATCCACAAGCAGGGACCAAGGACTTACCCGACCTCCGTCCATGAGGCGCCTTATCATGGCCATCGTAGGCGATGGTAAGGTCTTAGAAACTTAGACCCGACCATTGTACACACAGAACTAAGGTTTACTCTTTTGATGCTCTATACTGACCATCGTAGGTACTGATAGAGGCTTACTTCCCACCCTCCATTGAGGGGTGCCCCATCCTAACCATCGTAGTTGACGATAGGGGTTGATGTTCCCTTCTACGAGTAACGCAGAACATAAGCAGAGGTAGGACGTGCTCTTCTACGAGCAGAGCGTGCTTAGTTCTAGCAGAGGTAGGGCGTACTCTTCTGCGAGCAGAGGCAGGGCGTGCTAATGTTAGATGCACCGCCACGACCATTTCTGGTGTGAAACGAAGGCTCACGCTTTTGATGTTTTAACTTAGCCCCCTCTGCTTTGGGCATGGAGAAAGACTAATACATCTTCCCCCTTCGGGGGATGATTGTTTTGATGACAAGGGATTTGATCCTTTTTTCAGCTTGGCACCTTTTGGGTCACTTTTAAGCTAGTGGAAGGGTTTGTGTACCCTTAGTTACACAATTTACTTTGGAGGAAAGTCCTTTTCTCTATTCATTTACCATTGGGAAGTATGGTCTTAAATGTTCCGAGTTCTAAGTTCTTGAAACAATATCTCTATTGGGTCTGCACAGTCGATATGTTCCGGGCATAACTTCTTCATGGATGATTAAGAGTCCTTCCCATTTTGGGCTGAGAGGGACATCCGCTGGGTTCTTCGTGTTAGCCATCACTCTTCGTAAAACCAGATCTCCTTTTGCGACGGTTCTAGTTCTGACTTTTGAGTTTTTGTATTTTGTGATCCTTCTTTGAGATTCAGTTGTTCTGTTTGCAGCCTCGTCTCTTAATCCTTGTATTAAGTCTAGGGATTCATTCCTTAACTCCTGATTAGGATTAAACGCATATGTTATCCTCCTATGTGATGGCATTTCGATCTAAACCGGAAGCATAGCTTCACATCCATATGTCAAGGAGAAAGGGGTGTGTCCCGTTGCTGTTTTAGCAGAGGTTCTATACGGCCAAAGTACTAAAGGCAACTCTCCGTCCCAATTTCCTTTGGCCGGGTTTAGGCGCTTTTTAATAATTGTCTTTATGGTTTTGTTGGCAGCTTCCACAGCTCCATTAGCTTTCGGATGGGCTATCGAAGAGTAACTTTTAATAATTCCATTTTACTATAAACCTTAACACCTTTTTCGACATGATTCTCGGAAGGGGTTCTGCTTCCACCCATTTGGTGAAGTAGTCGATGGCGACTACAGCATATCAGCTACACATTTAAAGATAAGTAAGGGTCCGATTAAATCTATTCCCCAAACGTCTTAGGGCCAGGGGCTAGATATAGTAGTTGGTTCACTAGGAGGAAGTCGAGGTACCTTAGAATACTTTTGAATCTTGTCACATTTCTTGACATACTCAACTGCTTGATTAACCATCCGAGGCCATTAATAACCTTGCCGCATAACCCTTTTGGCGAGCTTAATTCTGCTGTAATGGTATCCACACCATCCCTCGTGAGCTTCTTTCAACATGCTAAGTCCATCTTTGGAACTTACACATCTTAAGTAAGGAAGCGCATGTCCTTTCTTGTAGAGTATATTATCCATATTCACAAATCTAGGAGCTTGGTGTTTTATCCTTCTCGCGTCTTGCTTACTAAGGGGTAAAATCCCCTTTAGGAGATAATCTACTATGGGAGTCGTCCATGTAGCTTTCTGATGGGGACATGTTACAACCCGAATTCCAACAGACCATTTTTTTTTGTTCAAAATTCTAATCTATCGAAACTCGTGTTGGTTTGCTTTGGTATCTATAGAAAAGACAGAGGTATAAAATATGTCAGAGCTTAGAAAATATCTCATAGCGGAATGGATAAAATATAATATAAGCAAGGTATAGCCTTACTGTATTAATAATATTGCCTAACTAGTATCCAAAGCTATTATCTCTCTGCCACAAATCTAACCTACGAGTATGTAATGAGGAGTGGGTCAGAACACAAGTTCTCGTGTCTGGATTTAAACTATACACTTAGGATAATCCTACATAAACCGCTCAATCATATTTTCTTATTTATTAGGTAACTTGGGTTAACAGGACTCAAGGCTTACACACACGTCGTACCTATTTACTCACCAATGGATTAACCTAATGCGGTATGTACGTAGTTATCCCCAATATTGAGGTATAACCCATGGTACCCCAATAGCACGGTCTCCGCCGTAATTCCACTGAAATATACATAGTCCCTCATCCTACGCCGGAGTGACGTACGGATCTCTATATAACAATATTGTGTTCCGCATTTATCTGTCATTACTATGCTACGTAAATGTACGGATTTCCACCTTTGATCAAATCAGATGCCATACCAGAGTAATGCCCTCAAGTCTACGGTACACCACATAAAGCATACATGCATGTATCTAGAATTTCCCACATACATATCGTCAATCGTTTTCGATGCCTTAACCTCACTTAATGTGCACCGACTTCCGTGGCAGGGCTATACAAGAAACATAGAACTCAGCCGGGAACTTTTCTATATCTGTACAGGCCCGCCTTTAAGAGCCTCAAAATATAGATATCCCTCGGGTCTGTTTTTCATGGTGGCCATGGCCCCACCTCGGCCCCTCCCTCAACTAGTAAATACTAAAAGAGCTAAGCGACTTGCCCCTAACAAACAATCTAAAAATCCAGGTGGCGTCTCCCCTCAACCACCGTACCTCGATAGTGAAAGGTGAATGGTCTATTGGGTTTAACTCTAGTCTTTTCACATCCCACTGGCTAACGATGACGGGTACCCGAAGATCTACTATCCTTGTTGGTTCTGACCTCGCCTCCCTTTGAGGCGATCGCCAAATCACCTTAGTGTCACCTCGTCACAGCATTCTAACTACAAAGCTACTTTAGCAGTCAAGGCGCACCCACCCGGTAGTAGCGCGCAGACCTAACCTCTGCGAGCACAGACTAAACATCTACCACCGCACAGATGACTACCAGGAGCACCTTACGTATCTCAGGAAGCCGCGTGCTTCCCCTTCCAGTCCTTCGGAGCCGACAGAATAATCATATGAATGTGCGCTCCCCTCGTGCCTCATGACACCACGATGGTCTACCCCGTTGGGTTATTTACCCTCAAACGTACGGACTAGACCAAGCTCCCCAGTTTAATGTGTTTTTAGACCCTATGTCTAAACATTCAATTATGCGCTTGCTCTACTTCATCGGGTTTCCCTTTAACTTGGTCATTCTCATTCACATTGATTTCTTATTCAAGTTACTAAGTTCCTCTTGCTTATTAATTTCAGTCATATAACTTAACCCATTTAATTTTACTAATAAGCCCACAACATAATATTCTCTAGATTGTGATCCAAGGTCTGTAACCCACAATCTGTTTTATTCTTGTTGATTTCATAGTTACAATAACATGTCCCACTTAATATGTAATCTCAATTCACATGTTTCCTGTTTAACATGTCAGTCATTATTTATGATTAAATATAACTTATAACATTTCATAAGTTTGCCTCACCCTTTCCTATTTAATCATATTTCCATTTTACACTGTCACTACAACTTATCGTTGTTTACTTATTAACTTAATTCTCTTAACTAAGGCTCACTATAAGTCTCCTTTCCAATTATTATAGCCAATGTTATAATATCCCCTTGTCCGTAGGACAAGCCTTAGCATGTTATTCTTATCAGCAGATTTCGGATTTCCAAATTTACCAATTACTTAATTTATAATTATGTACGGCTGCTTACATTTCCGTAAACTTCCCCCCTTTTCTCTACTTTTTACAAACAACTGGTTTCACGTTTTCCCCATTTACCGATTACTTAATTTACAATTAAGTGTCACTTATTTCATTTCATCAGTTATCTCATTTCCAAACTAGTTTATTATAACCTAGGTTATAATCTTCACTTGTCCATTGGACAGGTCTACCTATTATACAACATTCTCATTAATGTAATTTATTCATAGTAGGTAATTATCATTCCCCGTTCATTCCAATCCTTTTTACTATTGTATTTTTCTTTCAATTCCATGTATTTCCATTAATTACAATTAATGTTGTATATCTGTCCTTCTATTTACATATATTTATATATATGTATATATTTATGCACTAGACCTCCCACATTAAGCCTACACTTGTGGATGCTGGATTTGCCGGGAGGTTCCAGGAAGACTTCTACCACAAGTTGACTTAACCTCCTGTCTTAGCAACATTACATGTTTTATTTATGCACTTAGACCCCTCACATTAGATTTACCACTTGTGGATGCTGGATATGTCGGGTGATTCCGGGTAGACTTCTACCAAAAGTGTAATCTAACCTCATGTCTAAGCGCGGTTACAGTTTCCTATTTACTGTAAATTTTCTATATTTTACATGTCATCATATTAAGCCCATTTTATGTCGCATGTTTTAATCATGTAATTGTTCAAATCAAGCAAACTAACATGTAATTTTCTCAGTTTCAACCGTTAATGGTCCAAGTACATAAAGGTCACAAGTTAACATGTAACGTCCCAGATTTTCGTACACTGATTACGAATATTTAAACCAGTTTTAAATATCGGTTTGGTGACATAAATGGATTTTTATCGAAATTATTTATTTAAAATGGAATTCGAATATATATATTTATAATTAAATTATAAAACGAACTGCAGCTGCGCGGTAGTTCGTAATATAATGATTTGAACTTCAATTGGTTATACTGGATCCGATATAAATCGGATTTCAGTGAAACAAGGAACGGTTGAATCGATTAAATGATAATTTTTTAATAAAAGAGAAAATTCGAGATTCCATCGTATAGATGTTAAGTTATGGCCAATTCAAATTTTCAGAAAATCGCTGTGGAATCGTTTATATACCATAACGATAATTTAATATAATTAAATATCGGTTTCGAATTTGGACAAGACCTTTGAGGCGTAGTCATAATTTAATTTTTATAATTTTATTGAATTTTTTTTTTGGAAAAATAAGTTACATTTTATTTGGAGGCACCCTATGTCAACATTTTGGGGTTTCACAATATAAGTTAACATACCGATATTATTATAGTTTTGGGATCGTGAGGCGTTGTTCGACACAACAGTATTTTTATTTCTGTTGATATAGTTCCTTAAATGATAAAATTCTGTATAGCATCATAGTACCCTAAAATATCTACTCCTAAATCACATCACATTTAAATTGCACGCCCTTTGCCATAAAGCAAGTATCTAACCTACCTCCTCACATTCTGTAGAAGCATGTCCAAACATTTACTGAAGTTAAGGCAAGACATCCCCTACATTGAAAAAGAATTCCCCTATTTTGTACCCAGTGGAAATGACTCCCTTCCTATCTTCAAATCTTTCCTATATATAAAACCGTCCATTTTCTTAAACACAGCAAGCAATTAATTCCAACTTCCAAAAATATATTTAATCAAAACCGCAAAGTGAGAATGAACATCGTGATCCATGCATCTTGCTGGCGCCTTCAGTATACACTGCGATTTGGAGTGGATTCTGCCAAAGCTATAAGGTGCCGGAAGTTGGGGAAGCGGAAGTCAAGACGGAATATGGAGGGTAGTGACATGATCCGAGAAGCGGGAATCATGGCATAGGTTGTTATCATGGAAAGTGGAGATCGATGGTCGGTGTCGGCGCGATGATTGTGGGTCTGCGAGGCGAAGACAAGAGAGATGCCGATGGTGTAAGGACATGGCGATGTTTACGGCATTTATGAATGGGAAATGAACGGAAATGTACATGTATGGATGGAGAACTTGTGCAAAAGGGGTAAAGCAAGAGACTGGTGGACCATATACATGAAGTCTGCATGTTTTTCGTGAGGCAACAGGGGAGTTGCGTGGAAACTAAAAGGAGCTCGAACTATTTCAACTGATGATGAAGTGTTGAGGTCGGTGGACTATTGTAGAATGGTGATTGAGGGAGGAATTGTAGCAAGCTTACTGGAAGCGGTGGACCTCTGATAAGCTGACTGGAGGAGATGTAGTCGGTGAGGTCAACCTGAAGCGCTACTGACATGGAGGTGCTAGTTCATGGTCTCGGTTGGGAGTGTGATGGACATTGTAAGGGAAGGGAAGGAAGGAAAACGGGACTGTAGTGCATGGGGATTGTTTTGAATAGAAGTTGGAGCAGCTGGTCTCAGGCAACGTGGATGAACGGTGGCAAGGAGCAAAAGAAGGATCACATAGTACTGTTTTAAACAAAGAAGGAGCACGGGTTCACTTCTTTGAACTGGTAAAGAGAGATTAATGTTTTTTTGAATGTTAATCAGATTTTTAGTAATCTTGCTGAGGAGTTCAGCTGTATACACTATATAGAGGGGTTAGTTTGTTCGTTGTTCCCTTTTAAGTGAGAAAGTTGTGCAAATGGTTAGATACTGGAACAAAGGAAAGAAGAATGTCAAGGGCAAGGCGTTGATGGTTTGGTGGGGTGGTCTCGGTTGCGTAGTAGGCGAGGTGGGGAAGGATGAAAGTTGCGGTTATGTTGAAAAAAGGGTGCGTGAATTACATATTGTAAAATCAAGAAAGAAAGGTTCTTGCGTCTGGGAGAAGGTGGATACGTGAATTCGAAAAGCTTGGGAACAGAACCAAAACTAAGGTAGGTGACGGGTAATAGAATTGAGTAATTAAAGTATTAATTAAGATATAATTTAATTAGATTAATCATACTAGAAGTTGTTAAACGATGTAGTATTTCCTAACAAGGTGATGGGCTCGAACAGCGAGCAGTTGAAGTGAGGAACGAGACAGTTTTGAATCAAACGAAATAAAAGCTGATGAAATCGTGTCGATAGAAACAACGCGATGGAGGTGATTTGGAGAAGTTAGGAGCTGATTGGAATTTCATGTAATTTTAAACACATGTTTAAAATTAAATGGAACAACTTGGAACTGTCGAATCAGAAACAAAGTGAGTTAACTCTTACACTTTTCTGAAATTCTATGATGTGCTAAATTCACATAACTATAATTAACAATTATGCCATGATTGCTTATTGTTTGTTAATGGTTGGATGTGTTAGTTTAAATGGTTGGCCACCCGTTGTTATAAAATCATATTATGATCTGTGATGCAGGGAAGAACAGGTTAGTGGGACCCGACCGGATTTCTAAAATAAATTATATATTATTGATTGATCATATGATTCACATATGAATTGTTTATCCCCAAATGATGCTATAACCTATTGGATGTTAACCGTTGTATTTAAAATCAACGATTGTTATGTTTTAATCGATAGACAGTATTGATTAAGCGATTGGCAGCAAAGGACCTGATATCCATCATTTTAAGATGTCGTTTTGCCATTAGGCGAACTGACGGAGTTTATGTTATAAAATATATTTTTATAACCGAATCGAACTTCGAATTTATTTTTAAAAGGATTACAAATATATTTTTATTTATAATCATGGTTTACAAAAATTATTAAGAATTATATATATAACGAATTCTTATATTGTTATTAAGATTTTATAAATAGGAAAGTATAAATTAACCGATGGGGTAAGGAATTAGAATAATTGTTTATTTAAACAATTAAACAATATGGTTAAGTTAATTAAATTGATAATTAACTTAAGAAGGTGGATTAATATAAATCCATTAATTAATGTTTGTAAGTTGACAAAACTAACTAGTTAATGAAGATCGAATAGTAGATTACGTTGATCTAATAATTCTATGAACATCGTTAATAAATCTTCTAAGTAGTTAATTGAATTTTAATTAACTACATTTAAAGCTGTTTATTTAATTATTCATTTTAATAAGAATATTATTATTGAATGACCTTTCTAAAAATGAATTATTAGTCTATGTTCATTAATACTGAAGTGAACTACCTTTACTTCAAATGAGATGATAAAGTTTATTAAAGTGATTTACTTTTAAATAATTTCATTAAAGAAGTAAGGGTAATAAGATTCTAATTTGAATTAGAGAATTATAATAATTCAGAGTGTTATGAACTATATTGATAAAAAGGTTGGAATAAAACGGAATGCTTTTTAAATGGACGTTAACATAATAATTAGATTAAGACAAGTATAAACAAAGCAAGGATGGTAGTTATCTTTGGGATTAAAAACCAGTTAAGTTATGATAAGTTATAAAAGATGGATTTGCGGACAGATTCAATAAATGAATTGTATAACAAATCCAAGTTATAAACGAAGTGTATAAAAAGATTTTAGACAAGGGTTAGTAAATAATTTACTTAATTAACGAATTAAGTAAATAAGGAATTAGAATATGAAGTGAGTTTCCGAATAAAGGAAAATGGTCTATAAAACCGTATTTAAATTAAATAGAAATGGAAAAGGGGATAATATATGGGATTTTGAGTTTCAAACTTCTATTATCTTAAGATAAGAACATTGTCGATCAATGTCTGAGAGGTAATTATAATACCCCAACTTGAACGGCTTCACTATTATCGAGGGATAATATCAGTTTGAATGGTAAATGATTTGGGATTATTTTTGTTACATAGCAACATTGACAAGTTTTAAATTATAATCAAACGATTGGTTTAAAAATAAACAATGTATAATTTAACATTGTTTGACCCGAGTTGAAGTGTAATGAAATATTATGGGTTGAAATACACTTATTCTACGAAATAAGAAAATAACAAATGTTTTCCAAAGAAGTGGAAAATGCTTATGTTGAAGGGGGAAATAAAAGTAATTATTTGAATTCAAATTATATAGTATTATTTGAGACGGAGTTAATAAAACAAATTGTGTTATATAATAACTAAAATATCGCTTGACTTGGGTTATCCATACGAGAATCCTTGATTGGAGTTATACCATCAAGCGGATAATACATCGATATTTTCCGAAGTAAAGTTAAAAAGGGGATTTTGATGAGTATAAAGTAATATTTCCACGGTAAAGGAAATGGAAAGGTGTGTGATAATATAACGATATTAAATCGATATAAAGGTTTTAAAAAGAATGGTTTTATCGAAGGGTTGGAGCTGCCAATGTACTTAACAATATTATTGACATTGATAGTTAAAACACTGACTATCAATGACCGGGATGGGAACTAGACCCATACCCAATTCTATCCGATGTTGCGTACGAAACGAACTACAGTAATTGAAGAAGGAGCATTGAAGACCGTAGATCTTCATGAAACGGAAGAACTACTTAAAATCTCTGGGTCGCTCCCACAAAAGAGATACACTGTGATTCTGTCGTGATTGGAATTTACGGATTGCAAGGAATACTTGTTACTGAATCTAGGGGTGATTCCTATATAAGGATGTGGTAGGAGGGTGCCTTTGGTTCATCCTGTTCCTGGATGACTTGTATGGTCGAGTGTCAAACAGAGTATTTCCTTAGGGTCACGTACGTTGATTTTTACAAATATGCCAAGTTTGGTGGCGGAGAAATGCTCTTTCTTAACACCCAGAATATATTTGTGGACGTCAATTAGTGATTTGATGGATCTAACGATGTGGCATTCAAAGTGAATGGTGACCAGATATTCTGAAAAGATAGACGTGGCCTTTAGCCTCACAACTGGGAAATGACAGAAATCGAGCAGGCAGCATGGCTAGTTGGGTCGTACCTAAGAACGGTGTATTGTCATCGATCTAGAGAAAATTCATATTTGTTCTTCTTTTTGTTTCTGTGTCTTCGGGTTACGGTTGGATAGCCAACAACCGTGGTGACAAAATATTCAATACACTCAAGCTAAATGAGTGGTCGGTCATGTGTGGCTAGGTTGCAAGACATTCTTGTTGAACCCCAGTGTATACGCTCTAGAGCACACTGATCGGAAGGTGATCCCGTACCTTGTCTGTTACAATCCATTCTCCAATAAGCGCCATGCGGTTTTTTATTATATAATAAACACGTAGAGCGTGAGATGCAAGCGTTCTACTGCATGATTATTTATTTATGGTTTGATAGACATTATTATAATATCACTGAATTTTGATATATCAAATCTGTTTTGGGTTATAGTAAGGTAAAAACCGTCCGTATTTATATGTGGGCTGGTCTTACTACTATCCTTTCTTTTAAAGGGATTTCTGAAGTTAAATAAGTTATTTATTGTGAATTTTCCACTGAAAGTATTCCAGACTGATCCAGGTGAATTTTGTTTTAAATCAGATTTGCCCGGGTCAGACCGAGTATATTTACAGGTTCGGTTCCGCTTGGAGTTCAAGAGCTGGAAGCGGGAGGCTTCACCGTTAGTTATCTGGAGTTTATTTCCGTTGTGTCTGATATATGATGTACTCTGATGATTGATATGTACATACAATTTATTATTTTGTAATGAGATTTGATATATTATACTTTACTCGTTCCGCTATGAGGTTCTGATGTTCTTCTTACTCTTCTATTCTATTAGTTCTATCTTTCTACTTCTCATCCTCTAACTTCTTTCTCTTAACATTCTGCTTTTCTGTATAATTTGGGTTGACTGTGGCAGTAAAATGTCAGCTTAAATTGATACAGAAAAGTGGGACGTTACAACATGGTATCAGAGCTAATGGTTTAGTGATAACTTTGGCTCTATGGCGTAACTCGGTAGAGATGGGGATAGTAATACCCTAGATTGAGTTTGAGTGTATATATTTGAGCGCATATTTGTAAATTGATATAAAAACTATTTTATATTTTGTTGCTTGGTCTGTCGAGTGGTTTATGAATTCTGGTCGATATTGTAATGCAAACTATATCGCTAGGTGTTTCTAAACTCTTGGACAGAGTAATTCGACATGGTATTATTTTAAAAACTAGGTAAATGAAATAATTTTACCCAAAATATATTTTGATATAAAAGAACTATATATCTTGAGATTATTATAATATATTGGATGTGTGATCATTATTATAATCTAATATGATCATAATTGGGTTGGTTATGTAAATAACCAATCGAAATTCATGTAAGTATAAAATACAAATCAGATGAACTAAATCTGAATTTAAATCTGATTTGGAATTTAAAACCATGGTAATTCGGAAAAAGGCTTGTAAATGAAATTGGATTTAATATATGGAATTTTAAATCCTGGGAATTTAGAAATGTTTTTCCAATCATTTTAAAAGGGTATTTTGATGTAATTTTAAAATGAAGTGTTAAAAATGAGTTTTTGAAGGTAATATAGTATTGAACTCACTTCGATTGCTAGAAAATAATTCCGATAATGATCGAGACATCATCGGTGTTCATTTTCGAGTTTCGAAGTGATGGATTACTACCAATTTTGTTTTTGAATTATTTGAGGAAACAAGTTATCAAAAATTCAAATGTTTTGAATTTCCATCATTATATGTAAATACATATGATTTCAAACTGATTTGAATAAAACCCAGGAATTTAAATTCTGATATTCAAGTTATGAAGTTAAAAAGATTTAAAAGGTAAAAGTGGATAAATAAAATTGGAATTTAACGTAAACTAGGATAAACAAAATTGGATTGGATTAGAGTAATCTGGGATGGAATTGGATTATTGAAATGATTTAACAAAATGGGTATTTCAAATATGAAGTTCGAAAATAAAAAGTTCAATGTAAAGTAATTTGGAATCAAAGTGAATATTAAAGTAAATATGAATCAGAATGATTTGGTTATGATTGATTGTGCCTTGTTTGATTGAATGATTGATTACATGGTTAAAAGAATAAAACTGGATTGAAACCCATCTTGAATGACTAAATTGAACTTATAATAAATCAAAATGGATTGCTAAGAAATGATTATATACATAATTCATGTTAATCGAATGGAATGTAAATGTTCAGAATAGATAACTTGATTGTTAGAATTTAACTGACATGGTTAGAGCTGATATTGAATTATGAAATAAATTCCAGTATAATGAATCGAAAATAAAAATCAGTATGAGATGAAGCTCAAACCTATGTTTGTTATTCGTGGTGTAAATTGAGATAAGTGCAGATTCCAGAAGGCTATGGAATTGATTTGGTTACAAAGATGGAAGTGCAAAGGGGAAAACGAAGAGTAGTTATTTGATTACATTGGAGTTGGAATTGAGTTACCCGACATAAAGGTAAACCTTAGTATATTTTTGGTTGGTGATTGATATTACCCCTGAGTTGGGTGGACATTTGGTTTTGATTTTCTTTTGGAGAAGTTGAGGCCCAGAGTGGAAGTTGTAGTTGTACAGATCGAACCACGTAGAGGAGGTGCTGGCGAAATTTTTGAAATTTTCAAAAAGTTGGACTTTATTTTGATAATAATTCAAAATTATTATTTTAAAATAATCAGTTTCAGATCATTCTTCTTACCTTGTAATTTCGGGGACGAAATTCTTTTAAGGGGGAAAGTATGTAATATCCCAGATTTTCATACGCTGGTTACGATTATTTAAATCGGTTTTAAATATCGATTTGGTGTTATAAATGGATTTTTATCGAAATCATTTATTTAAAATGGGATTCAAATATATATATTTATAATTTAATTATAAAACGAACTGCAGCGGTGCGGTAGTTCGTAATACAATGATTTGAACTTCAATTGGTTATACCGGATCATATATATATCGGATTTCAGTGAAACAAGAAACGGTTGAATCAATTAAATGATAATTTTCTAATGAAAGAGAAAATTCGAGATTACATCGTATAGATTTTAAGTTATGGCCAATTCAATTTTTCAGAAAATCGCTATGGAATCGTTTATATACCATAATGATAATTTAATATAATTAAATATCGGTTTCGAATTTGGACAAGACCTTTGAGGCGTAGTTATAATTTAATATTTAGAATTTTACTGAAATTTTTATTTTGGAAAAAATAAGCTACTTTTTATTTAGAGTGTTTTGCAACCTATATCAACATTTGGGTTTTCACAATATAAGTTAACGTACCGATATTATTATATTTTTGGGATCATGAGGCGTTGGTCGACACAGTGGTATTTTTATTTCTATCGATAGAGTTCCTTAAACGATAAGATTATATATAGCGCCATTGTGCCCTAAAATATCTACTCATAAATCACATCACATTTAAACTGCATGCCCTTTGCCTTAACACTAGTATCTACCCTACCTCCTAACATTTTGCAAAAGCATGTCCAAACATTTATTGAAGTTAAGGCAAGACATCCCCTACATTGAAAAAGAATTCCCCTATTTTGTACCCAGTGGAAATGACTCCCTTCCTATCTTCAAATCTTTCCTATATTTAAAACGTCCATTTTCTTAAACACAGCAAGCAACTAATTCCAACTTCCAAAAATATATTTAATCAAATCTGCAAAGTGAGAATGAACACCATTATCCATGCATCTTGCTGGCGCCTTCAGTATATAGTGCGGCTTGGAGTAGATTCTGCTAAAGCTATAAGGTGCCGAAAGTTGGGGAAGCTGAAGTCAGGACGGAAAATGGAGGGTGGTGACATGATCCGGGAAGCGGGAGTCATGGCGCAAGTTGTTATCATGGAAAGTGGAGATCGATGGTCGGTGTCGGCGCGATGATTGTTGGTCTGCGAGGCGAAGACAAGAGAGATGTTTGCTGCACCGATGGTGCAAGGACATGGCGGTGTTTACGGCTTTTGTTAGTGGGAAATGAATGGAAATGCACGTGTATGGATGGAGAACTTGTGCAAAAGGGGGAAAGCAAGAGACGAGTGGACCGTATACATGAAGTCTGCATGGTTTTTGTGAGGCAATAGGGGAGTTGCATGGACACTGAAAGGAGCTCGAACTGTTTAAACTGATGATGAAGTGTTGAGGTCGGTGGACTGTTGTAGAATGATGATTGAGGAAGGAACTGTAGCAAGCTTACTGGAAGCAGTGGACCTCTAATAAGATGACAGGAGGTGATGTAGTCAGTGAGGTCAGCCTAAAGCTCTACTGACGTGGGGTGTGAGTTCATGGTCTCGGTTGGGAGTGTGATGGACATTGTAAGGGAAGGGAAGGACGGAAAACGGGACTGTAGTGCATGGGGATTGTTTTGAATGGAAGTTGGAGGAGCTAGTCCCTGGCAACGTGGATAAATGGCGGCAAGGAGTAAAAGAGGGAACACATAGTACTATTTTAAACACAGAAGGAGCACGGGTTCATTTCTTTGAACTAGGAAAGAGAGATTAACATTTTTTTATTGTTAATCAGTTATTAGTAATCTTACTGAGGAGTTCAGCTGTACACACGGTATAGAGGGGTCGGTTTGTTCGTTGTTCCCTTTGAAGTGAGAAAGTTTTTGCGCAAATAGTTAGATACTGGAACAAAGGAAAGAAGAATGTCAAGGGCAAGGCGTTGATGGTTTGGTGGGGTGGTATCGGATGCGTAGTAGGCGAGGTGGGGAAGGATGAAAGTTGCGGTTATGTTGACAACAGGGTGCGTGAATTACATATTGTAAAAGCAAGAAAGAAAGGGTCTTGTGTCTGGGAGAAGGTGGATACGTGAATTCGAAAAGCATGGAAACAGAACCAAAACTAAGGTAGGTGACGGGTAATAGAATTGAGTAATTAAAGTATTAATTAAGATATAATTTAATTAGATTAATCATACTAGAAGTTGTTAAACGATGTAGTATTTCCTAACAGGGTGATGGGCTCGAACAGCGAGCAGTTGAAGTGAGGAACGAGACAGTTTTGAATCAAACGGAATAAAAGCCAATGAAATCGTATCGACAGAAACAACACGATGGAGGTGATTTAGAGAAGTTAGGAGCTGATTGGAATTTCATGTAATTTTAAACACATGTTTAAAATTAAGTGGAACAACTTGGAACTATCGAATCAAAAACAAAGTGAGTTAACTCTCACAATTTTCTGAAATTCTATGATGTGCTAAATTCACATAACTATAATTGACAATTAATTGGTTGATTGGATGCCATGATTGCTTATTGTTTGTTAATGGTTGGATGTGTTAGTTTAAATGGTTGTCCACCCATTGTTATAAAATCATATTATGATCTGTGATGAAGGGAAGAACAGGTTGGTGGGACCCGACCGGATTCCTAAAATAAATTATATATTATTGATTGATCATATGATTCACATATGAATTGTTTATCCCCAAATGATATTATAACGTGTTGGATGTTAACTGTAACACCCCACCTCCGCTAGGGTCACTCACAAAGGGAATGCACTAGCTTTGGTGGAGCATTATCTAGGTAAATATACACAGAAATATTACAAGACAGAACATATAAACAGCGGAAGAAGAACCAAATTTCATTGCTTTAAAATCTAGAAAGGTCTAAAGCCTTTTACATCAAAATGCCACTAATTCCATTACATCTAAATCAGTCTTGCAATAGTAAAGAAGCATAAAACCATAGTCATAAATCATTCCCCAAGTAAAACGGTAAAGCATGCATAGCTAAGGAAGGTCCAAGCCATATATGATGATCTTGAAGCAGAAAGAAGTCCAAACTAAGTAGTGGTGTTTCCTCCCCTGAGAACCTGAGGGGGGAGGGAACGGAAGAAAAAGAGGCGAAAGAAAACTGGTCAATCATAAAGACTAGTAAGTCCTAGTGACTTTCAGCGTAGAAACAAGTAAAGATAACATGACATGTATAAACTGAAAGTAAACATACGGATGATGACAAGATAGGCCAGTTAAACTAAGATAACAAGATAAACTATGCTAACCAGATAAACTACGGTAATAAGATAAAATATGCTAACAAGATAAACTACGTATAGCCTCGCATGTTTAACATTCTCTGCACTAGTACTAGTATAACAGAATTAGGTGTTATCCTAATGTCCAAACAGAAACAGAAACAGGGCGATCTTTACAGAAATAGTAATGCGCTTTTACCACCTGTACTAGTAACCCAACCCATGTCATGTATTAACTATGAAATGAGCCCTTGCCCAATATCATGAAATGACCCATTACTTGGTCCCATGAAACGATCTATTAATCGATCGGCTCTCTACAAGTTCTATCTCGTCGTGTGTCTGTGTCATACGGCCCTATCACGAATGTAGTTACCTGTGCTAGGTCCACCGTAGGGTGTATCAAGCCCTAAGGTGCCAACCACCGACACGAATCAAGCACGCATAGTGTAAACCTACTGGTGCCTAATGCCTGCTTTTTCAACTCTGGACTATTTGCACGACCATAGTCCGCCTGAACCTACAATGGCGCACCAACTCAGCCGTCGTTCTGGTCGCTTACAATCAGCCTAGTGATCGTGCTTCACCCTACCTAGTTCCAGGGTACTGTGATACATCTAGTGGGTTACTGCTGAGAAGGACCGCGTAACTAGGGTTTCCGTCCAATAGGTTAAGTGTTGTCATTTAAATTCGAGACTTAACCCTATCAGTCTAGCATGTCAAGTTTGTTAAGTGTTGTCATTCAAGTTCGTGACTTAACCCGCCTACGTGTCATGTCAAATTGGCTAAGTGTTGTCGTTCAAGTTCATGACTTAGTCCTACGAATCATGTGTCAAGTTGGTTGAGTATATTCAAGCGGTTCATGACTTAACCCTACCAAATCATCATGTCAAATTGGTTAAGTACATTCAAGCAGTTCATGACTTAATTCTATCAAATCATCGTGTCAAATCGGTTAAGTATATTCAAGCGGTTCATGACTTAACCCTATCAAATCATCGTGTCAAATTGGTTAAGTATATTCAAGCGGTTCATGACTTAACCCTACCAAATCATCGTGTCAAATTGGCTAAGTACATTCAAGCGGTTCATGACTTAACCCTATCAAATCATTGTAACACCCCACCTCCGTTAAGGTCACTCACAAAGGGAGTGCCTTAACTTTGATTGAGCGTTTTAGTAGATAGAACAGAAACTTACAAGACAGATAAAACAGTACTTGAAAAATTTATAGCTTTATTACAACAGAAACCGAAGTAAGTTTGGTTACATCCTTTCAAATCACAATATCAGAATTCAAGTACAAAATATCAGTCTTGTACAAAAGCCTTCAGAATGCATAGTTTTTAAAACCATAATCCCCAACATAAACTGCCATGCCAAAGCCAGACGATACTTCAAACAGAGAAGATCCGAATCAAGCTCATAGATTTCCACCCTACAAACCTGGGGGGAAACAGAAGAAAAAGGGGTGAAAACAAGCAAGGTCGGACATAAAGTCTGGCAAGTCCAGTGACTTTCAACATATGAACAGATAATAATAATTATGACATGAAAATAAAACTGGATGCGAGATAACAGTAACATGAGTAGCAGATATACTTAGGTTAAACAGAAAAAGAACAGAATGATGTAAGCTACTACTTTTCACCTCTTTGCACTAATACTAGTATAACTGGGTTAGGTGTCACCCCAATGTCTAAACTGAAACAGAAACCGGAACAGAATAATTTCCACAGAAGAGAATGCTAGTAATGGGCCTTTACCACCCCAACAGAAACAGACAGAAACATAATGCTAATAATGGCACCCGAACAGAAGGTACAGAAACATATTAATCCATACGGAAACAGAATGTAGAATTAGGTGTACACTAGTAAATGGGCCTTTACCACCCGAACAGACGGTACCACGCAGAAACAGACAGTTGTTACCACCCAACAGAAACAGACGGTACCAACAGAAATAGACAGAACTAAGTGTACCCTAAAACACTACCCCAAGCGATCGGCTCCTTAATACATAAATACCCTGTGCCAGCCCCATAAAAGGGTGTATCACTCCCCAAAGTGGCAACCTTTAAATGACACAGACCTATTTACAGATGTCACGGCGTCTTACATCCTCAGAGGCAGACCGGGATCCATGCACGCACATGACCCAGTTGGAACGCACCATTAACACCCCTCGCCATTATCAGAATGAACCACTTATAATTAGTTCAGTAAGCGTGCCCGGACCCTACCTACAGTTGGGTCAAAGTTTTGATACCAGAAAGGGTTACTGACTAATATGGGTCCCAAACAACAGATGACACAAGTAATTTCCCTCCTAACCTTGTGTCCCCAGACTAACAGATTTCAGATTAACTTGTTTACAAGTTAAGACATACAGAGTTCAGATCAACTAGCTCACAGATCAGACAAGTTTTCAGACTAACGGATCAGATATACAGATTTAATAGATTTATAGATTTGTCTAACTTTGTAATTGGGCCTACAGATTCACGAAACGGGTTTGTTAAATTCATTAGTCCAATTGGTCCAACCCTATCCACCCAACACGTTTTAGACATCATATTTATCTTAGATTTGTATTAATTAAAAATAAATGCGCAGACCTCTCACATTAGGCTGACAATTTGCGGCCACTGGTTAGGCCGGTTGGTTCCGGGAAGATTTCTGCCGCAAACTGAGTCTAACCTCGGGTTTCAAGCACGTTATGACTAACTTCTCACATTAGAACCTATTGTTTGCGGCCACTGGATGTGCCGGGCGGTTCTGGGTAGGATTACGCTGCAAACTCATTCTAACCTCGAGTTAGCCATGTTTCTTGTTTAGCCAATGCATTCATTCACAGACTATGCTAATATCAGACTAATCATGCTAATTTAACAAATTAACTTCTATACAAGCTACAGCAGATTATTCGAGATTCTATTAACAAGTTTTGCTAAATTTTAAATCAAGACTACAGATTTACATACTTCAAATTTCAGCATTTCAGTTCCAACAGATTACGCCATTCAACAGATTAAGCAGATAACAGATCTTGCAGATTAGGCGATTTAGCAGATTTAGTAGATAAGGCAATTTAACCTAATTAGCAGATTAGGCAATATAACAGAACTAGCAGATTAGGCAATATAACATATTTAATCATTCCTTAAAGTTGCAAAGACATATCTTACCTAATTATAAATTTGGCTTAAGTTTGCATGCCTAAATAGTTGTCATGATTCACAATATGATCATATACCCCACATTTGCATTGAATTTACATGGCACAGATTAAGGTCATAATTTACCATATAACACATGTCCCAAATTTAGTTAAACTTGCCTAGTACAAAAGATTCACATATAAATTATACCAAATATAGCCATCGATTTCAATGCATGTCATATATTCAAAAATCTGCCACTTAGGTGTTATTCACATTTAATAGTTATCAAATCTTAATATAGATCTTCACACCTAAGTCATATTCTCTTTTTATCTCAAGTCATGAATCATTATATAAAAATATGCCCAAAAATCTATAACTTTAAATTATAACAGATCTTAATTCAAAATATGCGTTATGTCAAATGTCTCAAGTCACATGTTAACATACAATGGTTCCTCTTCTCCCAATTCACAGAATATGCATATATCAAAATCTAGTTTACAACATCAGTCACAGATTAGCCATTTCCAATTATGCCATCACTCATTATTTGTCCCAAAATTTAGCGTTCGTGCATTAATCTCTTATGAGATGTGGCGTAGGCTCGTGGTAGCCTGGCTATCGAACAGAAAGAAGAAAGAGATACAGAATAAAATAGACCAGAACAGAACATACACAACCTCAAATTCAGATTTACAATCATGTCACAATTATAATTAAATTTTATATCGGAAAATAACTGTACTTTCCTTTCATGGTTTTAAGAAAGGATAATAAACAGTTGTTGATGTAGAAATGCCGAATTACTTCTCTTTAATTGTTGTCGTTGCTCTAAACTTTGATTTGAGATTTGATTTAGCTTTTAATTCTATTCAGATTGGAAGAAGATGCATCAGTCCAAGTTTTGATTCCAGCAGAGTAGCGACGCCATTTTTATTTTTAATTAGAACAGAGGCAGAGTATAGACAGAATGAAATTTTGTTGAGAAAATGAGGCAAGGGGGCTGTTTATATAGGATTAGGCGGACGAATCTAGACAGAAAACGAGACCGGATACATCAGAATGAACCAGGTTCAAAAAATGGGTTTCGGGAGCAGGTCGACCCCCAAGTCGACTCTCCAGTCGACCTGGTCATGGGGAGGTCGACACCCCAGTCGACTCCCCAGTCGACCTGGTTGGGGGGTCGACTGCCCAGTCGACCTGGTCATATGGGCGGGAATCTTCCCGCCAGCCTTCTCTGGGTTTGAATTTCGAATTTCTGGCTTTATTTTTGAGCTGTTTTATTTTATTCAAATTCCTGAAACTTCTGAGGGTCATAACTTGGTCACACGAACTCCGATTTTTGAAAACTCAGACTCGATTTCATGCAGAATTCTGAGATGAACGCAATAGCGCAACCCGTTTCCCTTGATTCTTATTTTATAATTTAATTATTCTCTAATTCGTTAATTATACGATCATAGAAAATACGGGGTGTTACATTCTCCCCTCCTTAAAGGATTTCGTCCCCGAAATCTTCAAGTTAAGAAGAATGTGTCCTACCATCCAGTCATCCATCTACTCAACCATCATCCACAAGCATCCATTGTCCTTAGAAAACTCCTAATGTTGTATGAACATATGCAAAAGTGTGTGTATATGTTCCTTATCTAATGCAAAGATCAGGCAGTCCACTGATTCAGTTGACCTCCTTAATGCGAACTATGTCAGTGTCATGAGTCCAACATGTATACAATTTTCCTATTTGATACATATCATTCTTATATGAGTGACAATCATTCATTCATATGCAACATCCATATGATGAGTCAATCATTTTGCATCCACAAAAATTGAAAATGCTCACACATCCATATGCAGTATGAGAGTGTTTTCGAGTCGATCTAGTGCCTAGTGTGTGTATATGCATCCATGAGCAAACACTAGCAACCACTTGCATCCACTTGCAACCATCAAACATAACATGTCTCAAACACATGTTTACATCCATAGGATTCCTATCTAAAGGTCGAAGACTCGATCGATAGGATATAGTCGAATGATGGAAGCGAGCAAAAATAAAAACTTGGTTCCCACTCGACCTTGGTTGAGAAAATAATTCCCCTAAGTATCAACCCCGAAGACCGAAATCAACATCAGATTGATACCCCGAGGATTACCCTCTTTAGACAATGTCAAAACTAGAAATCTTAATCTTATCAGAAATATTCAGATACTTACAGGCTACTGGTACAGATCAGATCACCGAATGATTCTTAGGAAACTAAGCATGATAAAACCCAGAATGTATGCGTCCTACTTGACGCCTAACACAGATATCTCTCAAACCCCAATCTATCACAAGCAGATGAGTCATAACCCTTATGGGTTTGAGCTTACAGTGGAATCAGAAACAATACTAGTATTAAAGTGCAGAGTGTCGGTTACATAATGAAAATGCCAGAATCAGAAATAGTTTCAACTCAACAATCAGATAAAGAAATTAAACCTCCCACAGAACGTTTTCCTAATTCTATCCTATCCACTAGCCTCGATAGTGTTCGCCTGCCCTCAAGAAGTTGGTCCTGCCCTCTGCCCTTGCCCTCTTTTTTTTGGGCAGTCCCTAGTGAAGTGTCCCATCTCACCACAGTTGAAGCAAGTGCCCTTCCTTTTTCTGCAATCCTTGTTCAGATGAGTCGAGCTTCCACAAGTAAAGCACTTTTTCTCCTTCTTATCTTCAGACTTCCCAATCTTCTTTTGTGTTTCCTTTTTGGGCCATGCTTTCTTGTTCTGTAGTTCTTCCTTCTTTGCCTCTTCCTTGCCCTTATCTTCCTTGTGCAGTAGTGCCATGTCCACCAATCTCTCATAAGTCGCTCCCATGGGTACATGGGTCATGGCTAGGCTGTGCAGTGGCTCGTTCAATCCTTTTACAAAGCGGAGAGCCTTTTTATGCTGAGTGTTCACTAAATCCAGTCAGAACCTAGCCAGTTGGTTGAACTAGTTGACGTATTCCTTGACCGTCATACTTCCTTGCTTAAGAGATAAGAACTTTTCCAATTGTAGACTTCGTTCAGCTTGCGAGAGGAATTTCGTCTTAAACCTTGTTCTAAAATCCATCCATGTTTCAACTGGCCTCTCGGCGTTAGTGACTTCCCACCAATAGGAATCTTCGTCCTTGAGTAACCATACCGCCAATTGTACCTTCTGCCTATCGTCTACCTCGAAAATGATGAACAAATCTTTGGTCTCTTTCAGCCAGTTCCTTGCTGCCACGAAGGATTCAGTTCCACAGAAGTCTTTTCCACCCATAGCCTTGAAATCTCTACACGTCTTTGCGAAAGCATTTCCATGAGGAGGAGAAGGAGGAGGAGGTGGTACCGCTGCCACTGGGGGAGTAATATCTGTTGGGCATGTACCGTTGGCCCTAACCTCTAAGTACCTCCTGAACCAGCCAGGTATTGGCACACCCTCTAGAAGGTTAAGATTCCCAGACATGCTGAAACGAAAGAAAAAGGATTCAAAACAGAGAACTGAAAAGATAGATATATGGCTTTTGGGGATTATGTTTTTCAAAATAAGCTTTATTTTTGAAAATATTTCCTTTCAAAACCTTTTTGAAAATAGTTTTCAAAAACTTTACCCAATCTGGTAACCTTCAGCTCTGACACCAAGTGTAACACCCCACCTCCGTTAAGCTCACTCACAAAGGGAATGCCTTAACTTTGATGGAGCGTTTTAGTAGACAGAACAGAAACTTACAAGACAGATAAAACCGTACTTGAAAATTTTATAGCTTTATTACAACAGAAACTGAAGTAAGTTTGGTTACATCCTTTCAAATCACAATATCATAATTCAAGTACGAAATATCAGTCTTGTACAAAAGCCTTCAGAATGCATAGTTTTTAAAATCATAATCCCCAACATAAACTGCCATGCCAAAGCCCGATGATACTTCAAACAGAGAAGATCCGAATCAAGCTCCTAGATTTCCACCCTACAAACCTGGTGGGGGAAACGGAAGAAAAAGGGGTGAAAACAAGCAAGGTCTGACATAAATTCTGGCAAGTCCAGTGACTTTCGGCATATGAACAGATAATAATAATTATGACATGAAAATAAAACTGGATGCGAGATAACAGTAACAGGAGTAGCAGATATACTTAGGTTAAACATAAAAAGAAAAGCTACTACTTTTCACTTCTCTGCACTAATACTAGTATAACAGGATTAGGTGTCACCCCAATGTCTAAACTGAAACAGAAACAAGAACATAATAATTTCAACAGAAGAGAATGCTAGTAATGGGCCTTTACCACCCCAACAGAAACAGACAGAAACAGAATACTAATAATGTGCCTTTACCACTCGAACAGAAGGTACAGAAACAGAAACAGATTAATCCCTATGGAAACAGAATGTAGAATTAGGTGTACACTAGTAAATGGGCCTTTACCACCCGAACAAACGGTACCACGCAGAAACAGACAGGTGTTACCACCCAACAGAAACAGACGGTACCAACAAAAACAGACAAAACTAAGTGTACCCTAAAACCATACCCCAAGTGATCGGCTCCCTAATACATAAATACCCTATGCCAGCCCCAAAAAGGGTGTATCACTCCCCAAAGTGGCAACCTTTAAATGACACAGACCTATTTACAAATGTCATGGCGTCTTACATCCTCAGAGGCAGACCGGGATCCATGCACGCATATGACCCGGTTGGAACGCACCATCAACACCCCTCGCCATTATCAGAATGAACCACTTATAATTAGTTCGGTAAGCGTGCCCAGACCCTACCTACTGTTGGGTCAAAGTTTTGATACCAGAAAGGGTTACTGACTAATATGGGTCCCAAACAACAGATGACACAAGTAATTTCCCTCCTAACCTTGTAACCCCAGACTAACAGATTTCAGATTAACTTCTTTACAAGTTCAGACATACAGAGTACAGACCAGCTAGTTCACAGATCAGACAAGTTTTCAGACTAACGGATCAGATATACGGATTTAATAGATTTACATATTTGTCTAACTTTGTAATTGGGCCTACAGATTCACGAAATGGGTTTGTTAAATTCATTAGTCCAATTGGTTCAACCCTATCCACCCAACACGTTTTAGACATCATATTTATCTTAGATTTGTATTAATTAAAAATAAATGCGCAGACCTCTCACATTAGGCTGACAGTTTGCGGCCACTAGTTAGGCCGGTTGGTTCCGGGCAGATTTCTGCCGCAAACTGAGTCTAACCTCGGGTTTCAAGCACGTTATGACTAACTTCTCACATTAGAACCTATTGTTTGCGGCTACTGGATGTGCCGGGCGGTTCCGGGCTGGATTACGCCGCAAACACATTCTAACCTCGATGTAACAACCCGTATTTTCAATAACCTGTAATAACATAAATCGAGGCAGAATTTAATTCTAAAATGGGAATCAAGGGAAACGGGCTATGCCATTGTGTTCGTCTCGGAAAAATACGCGAAATAGAGTCCGAGTTTTCGAAAATCGGAGTCCGTATGACCAAGATATGGCCTCGCGAAGTTTCACGAAAATTCCCAAATTAAAGTATACTTAATTAAGTGAAATGGGTTGTGTAGATATATATATATATATATTGATATATATATATATATATATATAATTGAAAATTTAATAAATAAATATGCAAAAATGCTCAAAACAGCGAATTGGGAGAGGGGAATAACCGAACCGGCCGATTTTTGAAGTCGACCCGAGCCCGCTGGGTCGACTAGGGGTTAATCCAGGGTGTTTGGCTGTCAACCCGTGGGCCGATTCGCTCAAGTGCAGATTTTGCATTTGAATGGTTCTCATGGTCCATCTTTAATCTAAAGGCCCTAGATGGTTCCTACACTTGACTTCTTCCCCAAGACATGCTTTGATGGCTTGGATTGAATCTAGGGTTAATCCTATGGCCTAAAACACTTGCCTAATCTATAAATAAGACCCTAACCTACCCTAATTCATTCATAATTAAACCTAGTGACTAAACTATGGCAAAATGCTAGCTCTCATGGCCTCCACTAATTTTATGAAGAGGGTTGCATACTAATCACTCTCTAATCAACTTCTAATCCCTTCTTAGCATCTTAATCTTCTTCATTTGGTGTTCAAAGTTGCTAGTTGTGAGTTTCTATCACTTTGATGATCTTTTGGTAAACTAATTAGATGAGATGTGATGAGATTTATGGTTTTGTATGTGGGTTAATGAGCTTTGAATCATATGATATGATGTTAGCATTAATCTTATGTTTATGCATGTTGAGTATGTAAGCTTATGCAAGTTTAATATAATGTATGTTATGTTTGCATGATGCTAAATATGCAAGTTGTGGGCTATGTAATCATATGCATGTTATGCAAGTTCATGGTAATATGCTATGCAAGTTACATGTATGTAAATATGCAAGTTACATGTTTGTTAATATGCAAGTTACATGTATGTAAATATGCAAGTTACATGTTTGTTAATATGCAAGTTACATGTTTGTTAATATGCAAGTTACATGTATGTAAATATGCAAGTTACATGTTTCTTTATATGCAAGTTACATGTTTGTTAATATGCGAGTTACATGTATGTAAATATGCAAGTTACATGTTTATTAATATGCAAGTTCATGATGACACATTATGCAAGTCTATAAGCTAATATGCAAGTTTGTTATGCAAAATGAATATGTAAGTTATGTGACATATTATATGCAAGTTATGTGACATGTTATGCAAGTTCATATGCAAGTTATGTGTTTGTTAATATGCAAGATGGCACCTTTGAAACATGTTCATTCATATGCAAGTTGACACCTTTTATATGTGTTATATCATGAACGAAATTACGTGGGAACGATGGGGTAATTAAATGCATAAGTTAATAAGATTGTGTGAAATTAATATAATTATGCATAACACAAAATAAATAAACATAGTATGGGAATTTGCCTATTTGGTTAGGTGTACCCATACTATGTGTTGGGAATTTACCTATTGAGTTAGGTCTACCCCATGGGAATTTACCTATTAAGTTAGGTCTACCCATGTTAAGAAAACTTGATTAATTAGGGATAATTAATATAAAATTATGAGGGTGATTAATTAGGTGTAATTAATTGACTAAGACACGAGGTTGGACTCAGTTGTAGCGTAAAACTGCCCGGACCCAACCGGCTTAACCAGTTGCTACAAATGTTAGCCCAATGTGAGAGGTCTTAGGCACAAACTAAATACGTAATTAATGTAAAGACACGAGGTTAGACTCTGTTATGACATAAGGCTGCCCGGACCCAACCGGCTTAACCAGCGGTCATAAAAGACAGTCTAATGTGAGAGGTCTTTACAAAGGTTACGTTCTTAATTAATTAATTAAGAAACACTTAACCATATTAGCATGTAGAGGGACATGAGGGGTTAAGTGGGTGCCTCGGGTGGCATGAGAAAATCTAGTGGTTGCCTTGGGTGGCAATAGAAAATACGATTAGAATACTTAACCAAAATAGAACATGTAATTAAAACATGATTAAAGGGTTAAGTGGGATATACTAGAAAAAGGGACAAGCTTAGGTGGGTAGCTTGTGGAGGCCCATTTCAACCAGTAACCCATACGTATCTTTGTGGGCTCGACCCATGTCGAGGACGGGACACGCATACTGGGCTTGACTGTAAGAGGCAAACGGGTTAGCGGTGGCAACGCAAGTCCAACGGGCTTCATATGCGTGAGTGGGCCCGGGCTGGTAGGTAAGCCGTTGTTGCATCGAGTAGATATAAGCCGTGCACCTTTAGTTTCATCAGGTTGCCACATTGGGGAATGATACATCCCACGGTGGGGCCAGCACGGGTATCTACGTTAGGGAGCCGATCGAATGGGAAGTAGTGTGTACACCTAGTGGATTGTAGGGCCCCGTGGCGCCTACTTGGTCACCTAGGGGTACGCAGGTACTAATTAGTAAATTTTATAAGTCCTTGGGTGGGATCAACCTTTAAGTTAGGAACGACTGGTGTGGTGCAGTTTAGTAATTTACCTTAGGGAGGGTAGATGCGTCTTTATCCTTTATCTTCGTTTAGTTGACTGCTTAGGGTAGCCATTCATCCCTATATGTTACCGTATATCAGTTTATGTCTTCTCTGGTTACTTTAACGATTGTATTGTTAAAGTTATGGGACTCGCTCAGACTTATGTCTGACCCTGTTGTTTTTATCTTTTTCCCAACCCTCAGGTCCTACGGTGGATCCTAGCAGTAGTGGAGCTTGATCGGATTGCTGTTCCAATCTTTAGGAGCTTGGATAGATGTAAAGCTCCAGTTATCCAGTTATCTTTTCTTTTGTTTGGCTATTGTATGGGAGTGGGATTATGTACTTCTTTATTTTGATGGATATTGTACTTGACCTTTATTGTGGTTTTATGATGTAACCAGACATGTTTTACTTCCGCTGTTATGAGATGATGTTTTAAAAATTTCAAGTACTATTTATATCTGTCTTGTTGTAATTTTTCTGTTCTATATTCACTAAAATACTCCACCGATGCTATGGCATTCCCTTAGTGAGTGATCATAGCGGGAGTGGGGTGTTACACGTGGTATCAGAGCTTAAGGTTACCAGAACAGATAAAATTTTTGAGAAAAACTACTTTCTAAGAGTATTTTCGAAGAAAGTATTTTTAAAAGCATGTCTTCTAAGAGAAAAAGTTTTTGAAAAAGAAAAGCATAATCCCCAATAGCCATATCTTTATCTTTCGGAATCTCCTTTTTGAATCTTTCCTCTTTCGTTTCAGCATGGCTGAAGATCTTAACATCCCGGAGGGTTTAGTTATACCACTATGGTATAGGAGGTTGCAAGAGGCTAGGGCCGCGGCTGCGGGTCCGGCCAATGCTACTACACCAGAGACAACCGCTCCTCCTCCTCAGCCTAGAGTGGATAATTTTGCTAAGGTTTGCAAGGAGTTCAAGGCTATAGGAGGAAAACCTTTTCTTGGTTCAGAGACTTTCGTAGAGGCTAGAGATTGGCTTAAGGAAGTGGAAGAGTTGCTAGATATCTTTGAAGTGGAAGAGGGAAAGAAAGTCAAGTTGGCGGCTTGGTTAATGAAGGGAGAGGCCTCATTCTGGTGGGAGGTCACTAATGGAGAACGCCCTGTTGACTCTTGGGCAGATTTTAAGCAAAGGTTTGGGGCTAAGTTTCTCTCAAGGGCGGAAGAGAATCTGTTTATGGAGAAGTTCTTGAATTTGAAGCAAGGGAATCTCACGGTGAAAGAATATGTCAACAAATTCAATCAATTAGCAAGGTTTGGCATAGAGTTGGTGAATACACCGGAGAAGAAGGCTTTGAGGTTCGTTAGAGGCTTGAACGAACCATTGCAAGGAATAGCTATGACTCACATTCCTATGGGGGCCACTTTTGAGAAGCTTGTCTACATGGCACTTATGCATGAGGATGATAAGAATTCTAAGGCACCAGAGAAAAAGGGGGATCAGAAGAAACCGCAACAGCAACAACAAGGCAAGGGCGGAAAAGGCAATGGTGACAAAAAGAAGACGAAGAAGAAGTGCTTCAATTGTGGAACACCAGGACACCTCAGTAAGGATTGTCGCAAAAAGAAGAAGACCGGTTGCTTTCATTGTGGTGAAGCAGGGCATCTTGTGAAAAACTGCCCAAAGAAGGGGCAGAAGACGGGGTCTACCTCAGGAGGCCAGGTGCAAGCTCTTATAGCACCACCTCAGTCAGGGGGGCAAGTTCAGGTTCTCTCAGTTCCACCGATTCAGCAGAGAGGTAGAACTATTTCCGTTGAAAGTCTGGTTTTTCTGTTTGATCATCCAGTTCGTACTTTGTTTGACTCTGGCGCATCGCATTCTTTTATCTCATCATCGTTAGTTGAGTCACTGCACTTAGACACCAGTCTAGTTTATGATCCCTTGGTTGTCTCAAACCCAATTGGGGGCTCCATATATCTGTCTATGATATGTTTGGGTTTGAAGATTTCTATACTTAGCGTTGAGTTTAGATGTGATGCTTTTGTATTGGGCTTCACGGGCTATGGGTTGATCTTGGGCATGGACTGGTTATCCAGTAATGGTGCCGTTCTTGATTGCGAAAGGAGAGTTGTCAGGCTCATGACCCGCTTGGGTAACACTCTCGAGATCTCTTGCAATCCCATGGAATCTGTTTTGCTAAGTTATCTTGAATCGCTCGATGCTTCGGTCGAAAGTTTGTGTTCTGTCAGAGTAGTCCGGGAATATCCGGATGTGTTTGAAGAAGTAAAGGGTTTGCCTCCGAAGCGGGAGATAGATTTCCGAATTTATTTGGTGGATAATGCCAAACCAGTGTCTTTGCCAGTACGCCACATGGCTCCTCGTGAGAGAAGAGAACTTCATAAGCAAGTAGGGGAGTTGCTTGAGAAGGGGTTCATAAGGCGAAGTATATCGGAGTGGGGAGCTCCAGTAGTGTTTGCCACGAAGGCGGATGGGTCCCTCAGACTTTGTGTGGATTATAGGGAACTTAATAAGCTCACGAAGAAGAATAGACACCCATTACCGAGGATAGATGATCTCTTTGATCAGTTGGTTGGCGCGTTAGTATTTTCGCAGATGGACTTAGCTACAGGGTTTCATCAGTTAAGAGTGGCGGAGGACAGTATAGAGAAGACTGCTTTCCGGACTCCGGATGGTTTTTATGAGTGGCTAGTGATGCCATTTGGGTTGACAAACGCCCCCGCATACTTTGTTGATCTCATGAGTAGAGTGTTCAGAGAGTATCTGAATAAGTTTGTAGTAGTTTTTGTGGATGACATCTTGGTCTTTTCCAAGAATGAAGAAGAGCATGCCTTACATCTCAAGGAAGTGTTGGAGACTCTTCGAGCGCATAGTCTTAAAGCTAAATTCTCTAAATGCCATTTTTGGAGAAGAGAAGTGCGATTCTTAGGGCATGTGGTCTCTAAGGAAGGGATAGCTGTGGATCCCGCAAAGATAGTATCTATCCAGGATTGGAAAGTTCCTAGAAATGCTACCGAGGTAAGAAGTTTCTTGGGGTTGGCAGGATATTATAGGAAGTTCATCAAAGACTTCGCGAAGATATCAGCCCCATTAACCCGCTTGACGAAAAAGAATCTGGTTTTCTCGTGGGATGTAGATTGTGATGATGCTTTCCGACGGTTAAAGAGAGCTTTGACCACCGCTCCAGTTTTAGTGCTTCCAGATGGGAGTAAGCCGTTTGTTGTTTATACCGATGCTTGTGGAACAGGATTAGGCGCAGTCTTGATGCAGGAGGGAAGGGTAATAGCCTATGGAGGGAGACAATTGAGAGTGCATGAGAAGAATTACCCTACCCATGATCTAGAGTTGGCCGCGATTGTTTTCGCACTTAAGTCTTGGCGCCATTATCTTCTTGGTGAGAGATTCGAGTTGTTCACCGACCATAAATCATTGAAGTACTTATTCTCTCAGAAGGATTTAAACTTAAGACAGCAAAGGTGGATGGAGTTCTTAGCATCCTATGATTTCGAGATAGCGTATACCCCTGGTAAGGGTAACGTGGTGGCAGACGCCTTAAGTAGAAAAAGGCTATCTTTGAGTCCATTGTTCGTGGAACGACGAAGCTTGGAGTTTCTTTCTTTGTTTGACTTCAGACCTTCTGTTGATTTTGTACCTGGTTTGTTGGCATCCTTGGAGGTTAGACCTACTCTTTTGAGACGGATTGGCGAGGCTCAGCGAGACGACCCACAGTTGGTTGTGTTGGTAGAGAAGCTTATAAGAGGGGAGTCGTCCAGCCATTTGGGTAGATACACCATAGATGATAAGGGATGGTTGCATAGAGACGGTAGACTTTGTGTACCGCAAGATGAGGGTTTGAAGAAGGCTATTTTGGATGATGCACATCGTTCAAGAATGACTATTCATCCCGGTGGAGACAAAATGTACCAAGACATGAAGAGAGTTTTCTTCTGGGCCGGTATGAAGAAAGATGTGGCCGAGTATGTGGCTAGATGCTTAGTGTGCCAACAAGTTAAAGTGGAGCAAAGGAAACCCGGTGGGTTGCTACACCCATTGGAAGTTCCACAGTGGAAGTGGGATAGTGTCTCGATGGATTTCATCGACGGGTTACCGAGATCGAGGAAGGGCAATACGGGAATTTGGGTTGTGGTAGACAGACTTACCAAGAGTGCCCATTTTATACCCGTAAAGAGTAAGAGGACCGCTCCATGGCTTGCTTCAGTCTATGTTAGAGAGATTGTTAGATTGCATGGCGTACCATCCAGCATTGTGAGTGATCGAGATCCTATTTTCACTAGTGAGTTTTGGAGAAGTTTGCAAGAGGCGGTAGGGACTCAGTTGTGTTTGAGCACCGCATATCATCCTCAGACGGACGGTCAGACCGAGAGGGTGAACCGTATCTTAGAAGATCTTTTGAGGCTTTGTATCTTGGATTTTGGAGGTACATGGGAAGAACATCTTCCTTTGGTGGAGTTCGCATATAATAACAGCTTTCAGTCCAGTATTGGTATGGCTCCTTTCGAAGCTCTTTATGGAAGGCCTTGTCGATCTCCTACATGTTGGTGGGAATCTACGGATAAGATCTTGCTTGGGCCGGATATGGTTAGAGAGACTTCAGAGAAGATTGATTTAATTCGAAAAAGGATGAAAGCAGCGCAAGATAGACAGAAATCTTATGCGGATCGGAGAAGGACGGATCTTGAGTTTGAGGTTGGGGACATGGTTTTTGTCAAAGTATCTCCATTGAGAAATGTTGTTCGCTTTGGGTCCGTAGGGAAGTTAGCACCGAGATTTGTTGGGCCGTTTCCTATTAAGGAAAGGATTGGACGGATGGCATATAGGGTGGAGTTGCCCGACAGACTTAGTGGTGTTCATGATGTATTCCATGTATCACATTTGAGGAAGTGCTTACATGAGACCGCGGAGGTGGTAGAGCCGAGCTTGCTTAGAGATGTAGAGGTAGAGCGTGATGCGACGATTCGACGAGCTCCTACTCGCATCCTTGGGTCGGAAACTAGGAAGTTGAGGAACAGAGAAGTTCAGCTAGTTAAAGTGCAATGGGGAGATGACGAAAGCAATGCTACTTGGGAGACGGAAGCAAAGATGCGTTCTTTGTATCCATTTCTTTTTGAGAGTATGTCTTTTAACTTCTCCTTTATTGCTTGTCTAGTACTTATCTTATCTTTAGTATATCCTCTCGCTAATACCTATGACCTTTAGATAGGGTAAAACCTATGGTTGAGACATGTGTTTGAAACATGTTATGGTTGATGGATGCATATGGATGCAATTGTTTGCTAGTGGTTGCTCGTGGATGCATATACACACACATTAGGCACTAGATCGGCTCAGTCACTTCATGTTGCATATTGCATAAATGGATGTGGTAGTTAGATTGATGGATGTATCATGGCTGTGTTATCATATGGATGATGCATTTTTGTGTATGGTTGTGCACGCATGTAGAAATTTGTATGTGTCAATAGGGTTTCGCATACATATTGGATGCATGGCACTATCATGGTTTGCATTAAGGAGGTTTACTGTATCAGTAACCGCCTGATTTTCGCATTAGGTAAGTACATATACACACACTTTTGCATATATCCATCCAGCATTTAGAATCTTGTAAGGACAATGATTGCTCGTGGATGATGCTTTGAGTAGATGGATGATTGGATGGTAGGATACGTTCTTCCTAACTTGAAGATTTCGGGGACGAAATCCTTTAAGGAGGGGAGAATGTAACAACCCGTATTTTCAATAACCTGTAATAACATAAATCGAGGCAGAATTTAATTCTAAAATGGGAATCAAGGGAAACGGGCTATGCCATTGTGTTCGTCTCGGAAAAATACGCGAAATAGAGTCCGAGTTTTCGAAAATCGGAGTCCGTATGACCAAGATATGGCCTCGCGAAGTTTCACGAAAATTCCCAAATTAAAGTATACTTAATTAAGTGAAATGGGTTGTGTAGATATATATATATATATTGATATATATATATATATATATATATAATTGAAAATTTAATAAATAAATATGCAAAAATGCTCAAAACAGCGAATTGGGAGAGGGGAATAACCGAACCGGCCGATTTTTGAAGTCGACCCGAGCCCGCTGGGTCGACTAGGGGTTAATCCAGGGTGTTTGGCTGTCAACCCGTGGGCCGATTCGCTCAAGTGCAGATTTTGCATTTGAATGGTTCTCATGGTCCATCTTTAATCTAAAGGCCCTAGATGGTTCCTACACTTGACTTCTTCCCCAAGACATGCTTTGATGGCTTGGATTGAATCTAGGGTTAATCCTATGGCCTAAAACACTTGCCTAATCTATAAATAAGACCCTAACCTACCCTAATTCATTCATAATTAAACCTAGTGACTAAACTATGGCAAAATGCTAGCTCTCATGGCCTCCACTAATTTTATGAAGAGGGTTGCATACTAATCACTCTCTAATCAACTTCTAATCCCTTCTTAGCATCTTAATCTTCTTCATTTGGTGTTCAAAGTTGCTAGTTGTGAGTTTCTATCACTTTGATGATCTTTTGGTAAACTAATTAGATGAGATGTGATGAGATTTATGGTTTTGTATGTGGGTTAATGAGCTTTGAATCATATGATATGATGTTAGCATTAATCTTATGTTTATGCATGTTGAGTATGTAAGCTTATGCAAGTTTAATATGATGTATGTTATGTTTGCATGATGCTAAATATGCAAGTTGTGGGCTATGTAATCATATGCATGTTATGCAAGTTCATGGTAATATGCTATGCAAGTTACATGTATGTAAATATGCAAGTTACATGTTTGTTAATATGCAAGTTACATGTATGTAAATATGCAAGTTACATGTTTGTTAATATGCAAGTTACATGTTTGTTAATATGCAAGTTACATGTATGTAAATATGCAAGTTACATGTTTCTTTATATGCAAGTTACATGTTTGTTAATATGCGAGTTACATGTATGTAAATATGCAAGTTACATGTTTATTAATATGCAAGTTCATGATGACACATTATGCAAGTCTATAAGCTAATATGCAAGTTTGTTATGCAAAATGAATATGTAAGTTATGTGACATATTATATGCAAGTTATGTGACATGTTATGCAAGTTCATATGCAAGTTATGTGTTTGTTAATATGCAAGATGGCACCTTTGAAACATGTTCATTCATATGCAAGTTGACACCTTTTATATGTGTTATATCATGAACGAAATTACGTGGGAACGATGGGGTAATTAAATGCATAAGTTAATAAGATTGTGTGAAATTAATATAATTATGCATAACACAAAATAAATAAACATAGTATGGGAATTTGCCTATTTGGTTAGGTGTACCCATACTATGTGTTGGGAATTTACCTATTGAGTTAGGTCTACCCCATGGGAATTTACCTATTAAGTTAGGTCTACCCATGTTAAGAAAACTTGATTAATTAGGGATAATTAATATAAAATTATGAGGGTGATTAATTAGGTGTAATTAATTGACTAAGACACGAGGTTGGACTCAGTTGTAGCGTAAAACTGCCCGGACCCAACCGGCTTAACCAGTTGCTACAAATGTTAGCCCAATGTGAGAGGTCTTAGGCACAAACTAAATACGTAATTAATGTAAAGACACGAGGTTAGACTCTGTTATGACATAAGGCTGCCCGGACCCAACCGGCTTAACCAGCGGTCATAAAAGACAGTCTAATGTGAGAGGTCTTTACAAAGGTTACGTTCTTAATTAATTAATTAAGAAACACTTAACCATATTAGCATGTAGAGGGACATGAGGGGTTAAGTGGGTGCCTCGGGTGGCATGAGAAAATCTAGTGGTTGCCTTGGGTGGCAATAGAAAATACGATTAGAATACTTAACCAAAATAGAACATGTAATTAAAACATGATTAAAGGGTTAAGTGGGATATACTAGAAAAAGGGACAAGCTTAGGTGGGTAGCTTGTGGAGGCCCATTTCAACCAGTAACCCATACGTATCTTTGTGGGCTCGACCCATGTCGAGGACGGGACACGCATACTGGGCTTGACTGTAAGAGGCAAACGGGTTAGCGGTGGCAACGCAAGTCCAACGGGCTTCATATGCGTGAGTGGGCCCGGGCTGGTAGGTAAGCCGTTGTTGCATCGAGTAGATATAAGCCGTGCACCTTTAGTTTCATCAGGTTGCCACATTGGGGAATGATACATCCCACGGTGGGGCCAGCACGGGTATCTACGTTAGGGAGCCGATCGAATGGGAAGTAGTGTGTACACCTAGTGGATTGTAGGGCCCCGTGGCGCCTACTTGGTCACCTAGGGGTACGCAGGTACTAATTAGTAAATTTTATAAGTCCTTGGGTGGGATCAACCTTTAAGTTAGGAACGACTGGTGTGGTGCAGTTTAGTAATTTACCTTAGGGAGGGTAGATGCGTCTTTATCCTTTATCTTCGTTTAGTTGACTGCTTAGGGTAGCCATTCATCCCTATATGTTACCGTATATCAGTTTATGTCTTCTCTGGTTACTTTAACGATTGTATTGTTAAAGTTATAGGACTCGCTCAGACTTATGTCTGACCCTGTTGTTTTTATCTTTTTCCCAACCCTCAGGTCCTACGGTGGATCCTAGCAGTAGTGGAGCTTGATCGGATTGCTGTTCCAATCTTTAGGAGCTTGGATAGATGTAAAGCTCCAGTTATCCAGTTATCTTTTCTTTTGTTTGGCTATTGTATGGGAGTGGGATTATGTACTTCTTTATTTTGATGGATATTGTACTTGACCTTTATTGTGGTTTTATGATGTAACCAGACATGTTTTACTTCCGCTGTTATGAGATGATGTTTTAAAAATTTCAAGTACTATTTATATCTGTCTTGTTGTAATTTTTCTGTTCTATATTCACTAAAATACTCCACCGATGCTATGGCATTCCCTTAGTGAGTGATCATAGCGGGAGTGGGGTGTTACACTCGAGTTAGCCATGTTTCATGTTTAGCCAATGCATTCATTCACAGACTATGATAATATCAGACTAATCATGCTAATTTAACAAATTAACTTCTATCAACAAGTTTTGCTAAATTTTAAATCGAGTCTACAGATTTACATACTTCAAATTTCAGCATTTCAGTTCCAACAGATTACGCCATTCAACATATTAAACAAATAACAGATCTTGCAGATTAGGCGATTTAGCAGATTTAGCAGATTTAGCAGATAAGGCAATTTAACCTAATTAGCAGATTAGGCAATATAACAAAACTAGCAGATTAGGAAATAAAATAAATTTAATCCTTTCTTAAAGTTTCATGGACATATCTTGCCTAATTATAAATTTGGCCTAAGTTTGCATTCCTAAATAGTTGTCATGATTCACAATATAATCATATATCCCACATTTGCATTGAATTTACATGCCACAGATTATGGTCATAATTTACCATATAACACATGTCCCAAATTCAGTTAAACTTGCCTAGTACAAAAGATTCGCATATAAATTATACCAAATATAGCCATCGATTTCAATGCATGTCATATATTCAAAAATCTCCCACTTAGGTGTTATTCACATTTAATAGTTATCAAATCTTAATATAGATCTTCACACCTAAGTCATATTCTCTTTTTATCTCAAGTCATGAATCGTTATACAAAAATATGCCCAACAATCTAGAACTTTAAATTATAACAGATCTTAATTCAAAATATGCGTTATGTCCAATGTCTCAAGTCACATGTAAACATACAATGGTTCCTCCTCTCCCAATACACAGAATATGCGTAGATCTAAATCTAGTTTACAACATCAGTCACAGATTAGCCATGTCCAATTATGCCATCATTCATTATTTGTCCCAAAGTTTAGCGTTCGTGCGTTAATCCCTTATGAGATGTGGCGTAGGCTCGTGGTAGCCTGGCTATCGAACAGAAAGAAGAAAGAGATTTAGAATAAAATAGATCAGAACAGAACATACACAACCTCAAATTTAGATTTACATTCATGTCACAATTATAATTAAAGTTTATATCAAAAAATAATTGTACTTGCCTTTCGTGGTTTAAAGAAAGGACAATAAACTGTTGTTGATGCAGAAATGCTGAATTACTCCTCTTTGATTGTTGTCGTAGCTCTAAACTTTGCTTTGAGATTTGATTTAGCTTTTAATTCTATTCAGATTGGAAGAAGATGCATCAGTCCAAGTTTTGATTCTAGCAGAGTAGCGACGCCATTTTTATTTTTAATTAGAACAGAGACAGAGTATCGACAGAATGAAATTGTGTAGAGAAAATGAGGCTTGGGGGCTGTTTATATAGGATTAGGCAGACGAATCTGGACAGAAAACAAGACCGGATACATCAGAATGAACCACGTTCAAAAACTAGGTTTCGGGAGCAGGTCGACCCCCAGGTCGACTCCCCAGTCGACCTGGTCATGGGGAGGTCGACACCCCAGTCGACTCCCCAGTCGACCTGGTTGGGGGGGTCGACTCCCTAGTCGACCTGGTCATATGGGCGGGAATTTTCCCGCTAGCCTTCTCTGGGTTTGAATTTCGAATTTCTGGCTTTATTTTCGAGCTGTTTTATTTTATTCAAATTCCTGAAACTTCTGAGGGTCATAACTTGGTCATACGAACTCCGATTTTTGAAAACTCGGACTCGATTTCATGCAGAATTCCGAGACGAACACAATGGCGCAACCTGTTTCCCTTGATTCTTATTTTATAATTTAATTATTCTCTTATTTGTTACTTATACGATCACAGAAAATACGGGGTATTACAATCATCGTGCCAAATTGGTTAAGTATATTCCAGCGGTTCATTACTTAACCCTATCAAATCATCGTGTCAGATTGGTAAAGTATATTCAAGCGGTTCATGACTTAACCCTATCATGTGGCATTAATTCACTAATTCACCCCAACCTCTCACATCAGACCTGTTGTTGTGGTCACTGGATATGCCGGGCGGTTCCGGGCAGATTTACACCACAACTCAATCTGACCTCGGGTTTCAAGCGCGATATGACCAACTATCCACATTGGATCCTATTGTTTGCAGTAACTGGATTTGTCGGGCGGTTCCAGGCATATTTACACTGCAAACTCAATCCAACCTCGAGTTGGCCATTTTCATGTTTATTCTAAGTGTCATGTCCATGTTCAAGTTTTCATGTCATATTTCATGTCAAATCGTGTCAAGTTCATGTCCATATCCAGGTTCAAGTTATAACAATGTTCATGTTTCAAGTTCATAGTAAATTCAGGTTTTGCCTAATCTACCCAATCGCATTCCCATCGCACGTGAATTCGAATCGATACAAACAAATCTAGTTTGGGAATAACATAGAAAGAACGGGCATAAGGTGGCAAAAGTGGTTATAAGTCAAGCATGGTATAACATGAGATAAATGATTACAACAATACTGGCATATGGAATAGTGGTCTTAAATATCAAATCTAGCGAAATAGGGTGATAGTCATGGTAACAATTGACATAAGATAATAACCCCAAACTTGTGAATAACGACTAATTCCACATCACAGGCATGTTAACATCATGGACATGAGGGGTTTAGGTTTACAACATGTTTAGGCCCCAAATCAATTTCATGTAAATATTTCCACAAGTCAAGATTTAAGATGGATAGATCCAAGGTGAATAATAGTAGATCCAAAAGGAACAATAATAGACCCATGATATACAATGATAGATCCAAAATAATTGTCATACTTAGGTTCAATTTCAATTTACAACATGTCCATGTTAAGTTTAAATTTTAGATCTAAAAGTAACTGGGGCTTACAGATCGTGGTTTGAGAATCAGAAAACCAAGAGGCGATGTTGAATCTCGAGTCTAACAGAAATCCTCCAAACAGCAATACTCTATACGTAGCCTTGTTGGAGAAGAAGCAATTCCTTTTTCTCTAACTTTTCAACCAGAGTTTTAGCAGCATAAGACCAGAGAGAATTTGTGTAGAGAGACTAGAGTTAGTGGCTGTTTATAAAGGGTCAGGCCAACGAATCTAGACAGAAATCGGACTAGAAACACCAGAGTGAACTCTGACTCAAAAATGGGCTCGGCAACCAGGTCGACTCTATGGTCGACCTGGTCCTGGGCAGGTCGACTCTATGGTCGACCCCCAGGTCGACCTGGTCCTGGGTGGGAAATTTCCCGCCCAGTCAGTTCTGGGGTTTGAATTCGAAATTTGAATTTGAATTCTGAGCTGTTTTGAACTTGAAAATTTCTGAAAACTTCGAAGGGTCGTAACTTGGTCATACGGACTCCGATTTTCGAAAAATCAGACTCGTTTCCAAGCAGAATTTCGAGACGAACGTAATGGCATAACCCATTGCCCTTGATTCTTATTTTAAAAATTAATTCTGCCTAGATTTATTTTTATAACACGTTATAAAAATACGGGTTGTTACATTAACCGTTGTATTTAAAATCAATGATTGTTATGTTTTAGTCAATAGACAGTATTGATTAAGCAATTGGCAGCAAAGGACTTGATATCCATCATTTTAAGACGTCGTTTTGCCATTAGGCGAACTGACGGAGTTTATGATATAAAATATATTTCTATAACTGAATCGAACTTTGAATTTATTTTCTAAAAGATTACAAATATATTTTTATTTATAATCATGGTTTACAGAAATTATTAAGCGTTATATATATATATAACAAATTCTTATATCGTTATTAAGATTTTATAAATATGAAAGTATAAATTAACCGATGGGTTAAGGAATTAGAATAATTGTTTATTTACACAATTAAACAGTATGGTTAAGTTAATTAAATTGATAATTAACTTAAGAAGGTGGATTAATATAAATCCATTAATTAATGTTTGTAAGTTGACAAAACCAACTAGTTAATGAAGATCGAGTAGTAGATTACGTTGATCTAATAATTCTGTGAACATCGTTAATAAATGTTCTAAGTAGTTAATTTATTTTTAATTAACTACATTTAAAGTTGTTTATTTAATTATTCATTTTAATAAGAATATTATTATTGAATGACCTTTGTAATAAAGAATTATTAGTCTATGTTCGTTAATACTGAAGTGAACTACCTTTACTTCAAATGAGATGATAAAGTTTATTAAAGTGATTTACTTTTAAATAATTTCATTAAAGAAGTAAGGGTAATAAGATTCAAATTTGAATTAGAGAATTATAATAATTCAGAGTGTTATGAACTGTATTGATAAAAAGGTTGGAATAAAACGGAATGCTTTTTAAATGGACATTAACATAATAATTAGATTAAGACAAGTATAAACAAAGCAGGGATGGTAGTTAGCTTTGGGATTAAAAACCAGTTAAGTTATGATAAGTTATAAAAAATGGATTTGCAGACAGATTCAATAAATGAATTGTATAACAAATCCATGTTATAAACGAAGTGTATAAAAAGATTTTAGGCAAGGGTTAGTGAATAATTTAATTAATTAACAAATTAAGTAAACAAGGAATTAGAATATGAAGTGAGTTTCCGAATAAAGGAAAATGGTTTATAAAACCGTATTTAAACTAAATAGAAATGGAAAAGGGAATAATATATGGGATTTTGAGTTTCAAACTTCTATTATCTTAAGATAAGAACGTTGTCGAACAAGGTCTGAGAGGTAATTATAATACCCCAACTTGAAAGGCTTCACTATTATCGAGGGATAATATCAGTTTGAATGGTAAAGGATTTGGGATTATTTTTGTAACATTGCAACATTGACAAGTTTTAAATTATAATCAAACGATTGGTTTAAAAATAAGCAATGTATAATTTAACATTATTTGACCCGAGTTGAAGTGTAATGAAATATTATGGGTTGAAATACACTTATTCTATGAAATAAGTAAATAACAAATGTTTTCCAAAGAAGTGGAAAATGCTTATGTTGAAGGGGGAAATAAAAGTAATTATTTGAATTCAGATTATATAGTAATATTTGAGACGGAGTTAATAAAACAAATTGTGTTATATAATAACTAAAATATCGCTTGATGTTGGGGTGGCCATACGAGAATCCTTGATTGGAGTTATACCATCAAGCGGATAATACATAGATATTTTCCGAAGTAAAGTTAAAAAGGGGATTTTGATGAGTATAAAGTAATATTGCCATGGTAAAGGAAATGGAAAGGTGAGTGATAATATAACAATATTAAATCGATATAAAGGTTTTAAAAAGAATGGTTTTGTCAAAGGGTTGGAGCTGCCAATGTACTTAACAATATTATTGACATTGATAGTTAAAACACCGACTATCAATGAAATATTCTATTGGACCTTTTGATGTGTTATTTTGAAGAGACTGGGATGGGAACTAGACCCAAACCCAATTCGATCCAAAGTTGCGTACGAAACGAACTGAAGTAATTGAAGAAGGAGCATTGAAGACCGTAGATCTTCATGAAACGAAAGAACTACTTAAAATCTTTGGGTCGCTCCCACAAATGAGATACACTGTGATTCTATCGTGATTTGAATTTACGGATTGCAAGGACTACTTGTTACTGAACCTAGGGGTGATTCCTATATAAGGATGTCGTAGGAGGGTGCCTTCGGTTCATCCTGTTCCTGGATGACTTGTATGGACGAGTGTCTAATAGAGTATTTCCTTACGGTCACGTACGTTGATTTTTACAAATATGCCAAGTTTGGTGATGGAGAAATTCTCTTTCTTAACACCCAGAATATATTTATGGATGTCAATTAGTGGTCTGATGGATCTGATGATGTGGCATTCAAAGAGAATGGTGACCAGATATTCTGAAATAATAGACGTGGCCTTTAGCCTCACAACCGGGAAATGACAGAAATCGGGCAGGCAGCATGGCTAGTTGGGTCATACCTAAGAACGGTGTATTGTCATCGATCTAGGGAAAATTCTTATTTGTTCTTCTTTTCGTTTCTGTGTCTTCGTGTTACGGTTGGATGGCCAACAACCATGGTGACAAAATATTCGATACACTCAAGCTAAATTAGTGGTCGGTCATGTGTGGCTGGGTTGCAAGACATTCTTATTGAACCCCAGTGTATACGCTCTAGAGTATACTGATCGGAAGGTGATCCCATACGTTGTCTGATGGAATCCATTCTCTAATAAGCGCCATGCGGTTTTTGATTATATAATAAACACGTAGAGCGTGAGATGCAAGCTTTCTACCGCATGATTATTTATTTATGGTTTGATAGACATTATTATAATATCAATGGATTTTAATATATCAAATCTGTTTTGGGTTATAGTAAGGTAAGAACCGTCCGTATTTATATGTGGGCTGGTCTTACTACTATCCTTTCTTTTAAAAGGATTTCTGAAGTTAAACAAGTTGTTTATTGTGAATTTTCCACTGAAAGTATTCCAGACTGATCCAGGTGAATTTTGTTTTAAATCAAATTTGCTCGGGTCAGACCGAGTATATTTACAGGTTCGGTTCCGCTTGGAGTTCAAGAGCTGGAAGCGGGAGGCTTCACCGTTAGTTATCTGGAGTTTATTTCCGTTGTGTCTGATATATGATGTACTCTGATGATTGGTATGTATATACAATTTATTTTTTTGTATAGAGGTTTGATATATTATACTTTACTCGTTCCGCTTTGAGGTTTTGATGTTCTTCTTACTCTTCTATTCTATTAGTTCTATCTTTCTACTTCTCATCCTCTAACTTCTTTCTCTTAACATTCGCTTTTCTATATAATTTGGGTTGACTGTGGTAGTAAATTGTCAGCTTAAATTGATATGGAAAAGTGGGACGTTACAACGTGGTATCAGAGCTAATGGTTTAGTGATAACCTTGGCTCTATGGCGTAACTCGGTAGAGATGGGGATAGTAATACCCTAGATTGAGTTTGAGTGTATATATTTGAGCGCATATTTGTAAATTGATATAAAAACTATTTTATATTTTGTTGCTTGGTCTGTCAAGTGGTTTATGAATTATGGTCGATACGGTAATGCAAACTATATCGCTAGGTGTTCCAAAACTCTTGGACAGAGTAATTCGACATGGTATTATTTTAAAAACTAGGTAAATGAAATAATTTTACCCAAAATATATTTTGATATAAAAGGACTATATATCTTGAGATTATTATAATATATTGGATGTGTGATCATTATTATAATCGAATATGATCATAATTGGGTTGGTTATGTAAATAACCAATCGAAATTCATGTAAGTATAAAATACAAATCAGATGAACTAAATCTGAATTTAAATCTGATTTGGAATTTAAAACTATGGTAATTCAGAAAAAGGCTTGTAAATGAAATTGGATTTAATATATGGAATTTTAAATCCTGGGAATTTAGAAATGTTTTTCCAATCATTTTAAAAGGATATTTTGATGTAATTTTAAAATAAAGTGTTGAAAATGAGTTTTTGAAGGTAATATAGTATTGAACTCACTTCAATTGCTAGAAAATAATTCCGATAATGATCGCGACATCATCGATGTTCAATTTCGAGTTTCTAATTGATGGATTACTACCAAAGATTTTGTTTCTGAATTATTTGAGGAAACAAGTTATCAAAAATTCAAATTTTTTGAATTTCCATCATTATATGTAAATACATATGATTTCAAACTGATTTGCAATAAAACCCAGGAATTTAAATTCTGAGATTTAAGTTATGAAGTTAAAAAGATTTAAAAGGTAAAAGTGGATAAATAAAATTGGAATTTAACTTAAACTAGGATAAACAAAATCGGATTGGATTGGAGTAATCTGGGGTGGAATTGGATTATTGAAATGATTTAACCAAATGGCTATTTCAAATATGAAATTCGAAAATAAAAACTTCAATGTAAAGTAATTTGGAATCAAAGTGAATATTAAAGTAAATATGAATCAGAATGATTTGGTTATGATTGATTGTGCCTTGTTTGATTGAATGATTGATTACATGGTTAAAAGAATAAAACTGGATTGAAACAAATCTTGAATGACTAAATTGAACTTATAATAAATCAAAATGGATTGCTAAGAAACGATTATATACATAATTCATGTTAATCGAATGGAATATAAATGTTCAAAATAGATAACTTGATTATTAGAATTTAACTGACGTGGTTAGAGCTGATCTTGAATTATGAAATAAATTCCAGTATAATGAATCGGAAATAAAAATCAGTATGAGATGAAGCTCAAACCTATGTCTGTTATTCGTGGTGTAAATTGAGATAAGTGCAGATTCCAGAAGGCTATGGAATTGATTTGGTTACAGAGATGGAAGTGCCAATGGGAAAACAAAGAGCAGTTATTTAATTACGTCGGAGTTGGAATTGAGTTACCCGACATAAAGGTAAACCTTAGTATATTTTTGGCTGGTGATTGATTTTACCCCTGAGTTGGGTGGACATTTGGTTTTGATTTACTTTTGGAGAAGTTGAGGCCCGGAGTGGAAGTTGTAGTTGTACAGATCGAACCACGTAGAGGAGGTGCTGGCGAAATTTTCGAAATTTTCAAAGAGTCTGAATTTATTTTGATAATAATTCAAAATTATTATTTTAAAATAATCAGTTTCGGATCATTCTTCTTACCTTGTAATTTCGGGGACGAAATTCCTTTAAGGAGAAAGTATTTAATGTTCCAGGCTGGTTAGGAATATTTAAATCGGTTTTAAATATCGATTTGGTGATATAAATGGATTTTTATCGAAATTATTTATTTAAAATGGGATTCGAATATATATATTTATAATTTAATTATAAAACAAACTGCAGCGGCGCAGTAGTTCGTAATATAACGATTTGAACTTCAATTGGTTATACCGAATCATATATATATCGGATTTTAGTGAAACAAGAAACGGTTGAATCGATTAAATGATAATTTTCTAATGAAAGAGAATATTCGAGATTCCATCGTATAGATGTTAAGTTATGGCCAATTCAATTTTTCAGAAAATCGCTATGGAATCGTTTATATACCATAATGATAATTTAATATAATTAAATATCGGTTTCGAATTTGGACAAGACCTTTGAGGCGTAGTTATAATTTAATATTTAGAATTTTACTGAAATTTTTATTTTGGAAAAATAAAGCTACTTTTTATTTGGAGTGTTTTGCAACGTATATCAACATTTGGGGTTTCACAATATAAGTTAACGTACCGATATTATTATATTTTTGGGATCGTGAGGCCTTGGTCGACACAGCGGTATTTTTATTTCTATCGACAGAGTTCCTTAAATGATAAGATTATATATAGCGCCATTATGCCCTAAAATATCTACTCATAAATCACATCACATTTAAACTGCACGCCCTTTCCTTAACACTAGTATCTACCCTACCTCCTAACATTTTGCAAAAGCATGTCCAAACATTTATTGAAGTTAAGGCAGGACATCCCCTACATTGAAAAAGAATTCCCCTATTTTATACCCAGTGGAAATGAATCCCTTCCTATCTTCAAATCTTTCCAATATTTAAAACCGTCCATTTTCTTAAACACGGCAAGCAACTAATTCCAACTTCCAAAAATATATTTAATCAAATCCGCAAAGTGAGAATGAACACCATGATCCATGCATCTTGCTGGCGCCTTCAGTATACAGTGTGGCTTGGAGTAGATTCTGCCAAAGCTATAAGGTGCCGAAAGTTGGGGAAGCTGAAGTCAAGACGGAAGATGGAGGGTGGTGACATGATCCGGGAAGCGGGAATCATTGCGCAGGTTGTTATCATGGAAAGTGGAGATCGATGGTCGGTGTCGGCGCGATGATTGTTGGTCTGCGAGGCGAAGACAAGAGAGATGTTTGCTGCACCGATGGTGCAAGGACATGGCGGTGTTTACGGCTTTTGTGAGTGGGAAATGAACGGAAATGCACATGTATGGATGGAGAACTTGTGCAAAAGGGGGAAAGCAAGAGACTAGTGGACCGTATACATGAAGTATGCATCGTTTTTGTGAGGCAATAAGGGAGTTGCATGGAAACTGAAAGGAGCTCGAACTGTTTAAACTGATGATGAAGTGTTGAGGTCGGTGGACTGTTGTAGAATAATGATTGAGGAAGGAACTGTAGGAAGCTTACTGGAAGCAGTGGACCTCTAATAAGATGACTGGAGGAGATGTAGTCGATGAGGTCATCCTGAAGCGCTACTGACGTGGGGTGCGATTTCATGGTCTCGGCTGGGAGTGTGATGGACATTGTAAGGGAAAGGAAGGAAGGAAAACGGGACTGTAGTGCATGGGGATTGTTTTGAACATAAGTTGGAGCAGCTGGTCTTAGGCAATGTGGATGAACGGTGGCAAGGAGTAAAAAAGGGATCACATGGTACTGTTTTAAACACAGAAGGAGCACGGGTTCATTTCTTTGAACTAGTAAAGAGAGATTAATGTTTTTTAAATGTTAATCTGTTATTAGTAATAATGTTGAGGAGTTCAGTTGTATACACTGTATAGAGGGGTCGGTTTGTTCGTTGTTCCCTTTGAAGTGAGAAAGTTGTTGCGCAAATAGTTAGATACTGGAACAAAAGAAAGAAGAATGTCAAGGGCAAGGCGTTGATGGTTTGGTGGGGTTGTCTCGGATGCGTAGTAGGGGAGGTGGGGAAGGATGAAAGTTGCGGTTATGTTGACAACAGGGTGCGTGAATTACATATTGTAAAAGCAAGAAAGAAAGGTTCTTGCGTCTGGGAGAAGGTGGATATGTGAATTTGAACAAGCGTGGGGACAAAACCAGAACTAAGGTAGGTGACAGGTAATATAATTGAGTAATTAAATTATTAATTAAGATATAAATTAATTAGCTTAATCATACTAGAATTTGTTAAATGATGTAGTATTTCCTGACAGGGTGATGGGCTCGAACAACGAGCAGTTGAAGTGGGGAACTGAGACAGTTTTGAATCAAATGGAATAAAAGATAATGAAATCGTATCGACAGAAACAACGCGATGGAGCTGATTGGAATTTCATGTAATTTTAAATGCATGTTTAAAATTAAATGGAACAGCTTGGAACCGTTGAATCAAAAACAAAGTGAGTTAACTCTCACACTTTTCTGAAATTCTATGATGTGCTAAATTCACATAACTATAATTGACAATTAATTGGTTGATTGGATGTCGTGATTGCTTATTGTTTGTTAATGGTTGGATGTGTTAGTTTAAATTGTTGTCCACCCATTGTTATAAAATCATATTATGATATGTGATGCAGGGAAGAACAGGTTGGAGGGATCTGACCGAATTCCGCAAATAAATTATATATTATTGATTGATCATATGATTCACATATGAATTGTTTATCCCCAAATGATGTTATTACCTGCTGGATGTTAACCATTATATTTAAAATCAATGATTGTTATGTTTTAATCGATAGACAGTATTGATTAAGCGATAGGCAGCAAAGGACCCGATATCCATCATTTTAAGATGTCGTTTTGCCATTAAGTGAACTGACGGAGTTTATGTTATAAAATATATTTTTATAACCGAATCGAACTTCGGATTTATTTTTAAAAAGATTATAAATATATTTTTATTTATAATCATGGATTACATATATAACGAATTCTTATATCGTTATTAAGATTTTATAAATAGGAAACTATAAATTTACCGACGGGTTAAGGAATTGGAATAATTGTTTGTTTAAACAATTAAACAATATGGTTAAGTTAATTAAATTGATAATTAACTTAAGAAGGTGGACTAATATAAATCCATTAATTAATGTTTGTAAGTTGGCAAAACCAACTATTTAATGAAGATCGAATAATAGATTACGCTGATCTAATAATTCTATGAACATCGTTAACAAATGTTCTAAGTAGTTAATTTGTTTTTAATTAACTACGTTTAAAGTTGTTTATTTAATTATTCATTTTAATAAGAATATTATTATTCAGTGACCTTTCTAATAATGAATTATTAGTCTATGTTAGTTAATACTGAAGTGAACTACCTTTACTTCAAATGTGATGATAAAGTTTATTAAAGTGATTTACTTTTAAATAATTTCATTGAAGAAGTAAGTAAGGGTAATAAGATTCTAATTTGAATTAGAGAATTATAACAATTCAGAGTGTTATAAACTGGATTAATAAAAATGTTGGAATAAAACGGAATGCTTTTTAAATGGAAGCTAACTTAATAATTAGATTAAGACAAGTATAAACAAAGCGAGGCTGGTAGATAGCTTTGGGATTTAAAACCAGTTAAGTTATGACAAGTTATAAAAGATGGATTTGCGTGGAGATTCAGTAAATGAATTGCATAACAAATCCAAGTTATAAACGAAGTGTATAAAAAGATTTTAGACAAGGGTTAGTAAATAATTTACTTAATTAACGAATTAAGTAAAAAGGAATTAGAACATGAAGTGAGTTTCCGAATAAAGGAAAATGGTTTATAAAACCTTATTTCAATTAAATAGAAATAGAAATGGGGATAATATATGGGATTTTGAGTTGCAAACTTCTATTATCTTAAGATAAGAACGTTGTCGATCATGGTCTGAGAGGTAATTATAATACCCCAACTTGAACGGCTTCACTGTTATCGAGGGATAATATCAGTTTGAAAGGTAAAGGATTTGGGATTAGTTTGTTAAATTGCAACATTGACAAGTTTTAAATTATAATCAAACAATTGGTTTAAAAATAAACAACGTATAATTTAACATTGTTTGACCCGAGTTGAAGTGTAATGAAATATTATGGGTTGAAATACACTTACCCTATGAAATAAGTAAATAACAAATGTTTTCCAAAGAAGTGGAAATGGTTATGTTGAAGGGGGAAATAAAAGTAATTATTTGAATTCAGATTATATAGTAATATTTGAGACGGAGTTAATAAAACAAATTAGGTTATATAATAACTAAAATATCGCTTGACGTTAGGTTGGCCACATGAGAATCCTTGATTGGAGTTATACCATCAAGCGGATAATACATAGATATTTTACGAAGTAAAGTTATAAAGGGGATTTCGAAGAGTATAAATTAATATTGCCATGGTAAAGGAGATGGAAAGGTGTGTGATAATATAAGGATATTAAGTCGATATAAAGATTTTAAAAAGAATGGTTTAATCAAAGGGTCAGAGCTGTCAATGTACTTAATAATATTATTGACATTGATAGTTAAAACACCGACTATCAATAAAATATTCTAATGGACCTTTTGATGTGTTGTTTCGAAGAGAACGGGATGGGAACTAGACCCAAACCCACTTCGATCCAACATTGCATACAAAACGAACTGCAGTAATTGAAGACGGAGCATTGAAGACCATAGATCTTCATGAAACGGGAGAACTACTTAAAATCTCTAGGTCGCTCCCACAGCAGAGATACACTGTTCTGTCGTGATTGGAATTTACGTATTACAAGGACTACACATTGCTGATCCTTGGGGTGTTTTTTACATAAGGATGTCGTAGGAGGGTGCCTTCGGTTCATCCTGTTCCTGGATGACTTGTATGGACAAGTGTCTGACAGAGTATTTCCTTAGGGTCACATACGTTGATTTTTACAAATATACCAGGTTTGGTGGCGGAGAAATTCTCTTGCTTAACACCCAAAATATATTTGTGGACATCAATCAGTGATTTGACGGATCTAATGATGTGGCATTCAAAGTGAATGGTGGCCAGATATTCTGAAAAGATAGACCTAGCCTCTAGCCTCACAACCGGGAAATGACAGAAATCGGGCAGGCAACATGGCTAGTTGGGTCATAACCAAGCAGGGTGTATTGTCATCAATCTAGGGAAAATTCATATTTGTTCTTCTTTTCATTTCTATATCTTCGGATTAAGGTTGAATGGCCAACAACCGTTGTGACAATATATTCGATACACTCATGCTAAATGAGTGGTCGGTCATGTGTGGACGGGATGCAAGACGTTCTTATTGGACCCCGCGTATACCCTCTAGAGTACACTGATCGGAAGGTGATCCCGTATCTTGTCTATTGGAATCCATTCTCCAATAAGCGCCATGTTGTTTTTGATTATATAATAAATACGTAGAGCGTGAGATGCAAGCGTTCTACTACATGATTATTTATTTATGGTTCGATAGACATTATTATAATATCATTGGATTTTGACATATCAAATCTGTTTGGGTTTATAGTAAGGTAAAAACCGTCTGTATCTATGTGTGGGCTGGTCTTACTATTATCCTTTCTTTTGAAAGGATTTCTGAAGTTAAACAAGTTGTTTATTGTGAATTTTCCACTGAAAGTATTCCAGACTGATCCGGGTGAATTTTGTTTTAAATCACATGCGCTCGGGTCAGACTGAATATATTTATAGGTTCGATTCCGCTTGGAGTTCAAGAGCTGGAAGAGGGAGGCTTCACCGTTAGTTATCCGGAGTTTATTTCCATTGTGTCTAATATATGATGTACTCTGATGATTGGTATGTATATACAATTTATTTTTTGGTAAAGAGATTTGATATATTATACTTAACTCATTCCGTTGTGAGGTTCTGATGTTCTTCTTACTCTTATATTCTATTAGTTCTATCCTTTTACTTCTCATCCTCTATCTTCTTTCTCTTAGCATTGCTTTTCTGTATAATTTGGGTTGACTATGGTACTAAAATGTCAGCTTAAATTGATACGGAAAAGTGGGACGTTACACAACATGAAATTGAAACAACAATAATCTCTACATGATAGGTTTATATTTCAACATATGAATTTTCCGAAATATTAATATCTTAACATATTAATATTCCAACATGTCATATTTGTCACTTTAATCATTTTAACATATGTTTAAACATTTCAACATATAATATTTCAATGTGTCATATATAATGTTTCAATGCTTTTTAATTATTCTAGCAAATTCACATCGTATAATAACGGGGAATGTTAAATGATAATATATCATTATCAAAAATGATATAACTTAAATCCACTCACCTCGTTTGCTTTCCAGAATCACCTCATTTGCTTTCCAAATCCTGGATCTGGTCCAGATCTAGCATTCCATAGTTTTCCTCTAATTGTATTCAGAACCTAACAACCATGGATTCATAATTTTTACTGAAAGAAAAAGGGAACAAAGAGGAAGAAATTTAATAGACTAGATCTTGAAAATTACCTCTCTTCGAATATGATTCTTAACACCTTTTTATTAACGTCAATTCTTTTCCTCCAGATCTTGATTTAGATTTTTTTCTAAACTAATAATCATAATTTTCTAAAGAAATTTGAGGAGGAAGAAAAATGGCAGAGTATAGACGTCGTCTCAGAAATGTTAGATTTAGCTAGGCTTTGCTAGCCTATTTATAGGTGTTCAGGATCTTATCGTACATGCAGCGCTGAGTTAGCATTGAACGTCGTTAAGAAAACAGTCCGAATTCATCGATGCATCTGGCTGGATTTGCGGGGTATCGACCCCGGTGTCGACACACCTTCAGGGGTGTCGATCCCCTAGGTCCCACGAGCTGTTTTGGCGCAGAAATATTATTTTTGAATTTTTGGAATTTATTTATCTTGTTATATTCACATGTAATCTTTTTATGTGTATACAATTCTTCTAACGACCACTTTTCGCGTATATATATACACACTCAACTTTTGTTTTCAAAATTCAAACGGTAATGCACCGTTATTTGATTCTTGTCATATTTCTTTGATTTCAGCCTTATCTTGAATTTTATCTCTTGTATATATATATATATATGTATATATATATATATATATATATATATGTATTCTTACACATATATAAGCGCATATTTTCATATACATATATTTTCTTTACTTCCTTATATGTTTATTTTTCCTTATATGTGCATTTATACATATTTTCCCTCATGAACATGTGTTATTTTAGCTATTTCCTCAAAACAAAAACATGACGGCGACGAGGATCGACTCTGCACCTCTTGTATTCAAATCACATGCTCTAACAAACTGGGCTACTAAGGCTATTGTTAACAAGGCTTAAAACAATGGTATTTATTGTTCTCTTCTTACTTCTCTTTTTCATGTTTGTTACAATATTTTAATTAAACCACTACATGAATCTTTTTCTTTTATTTCTCTTTTATTATTAATGCATAATCAGTGCATGCAACATATTTACACAGCATGCAACCTATCCTTTCTTTCTTTTAATGCATGCATTACATTTGTATTCGCATTAATATTTTCTTCTTATATATGTGTGTATATATATATATATATCAATGCATATATATATACACACACATATGCATTATTTAATTATTTTAATTGTTACAAAATGCGGGGTGTTACATTCTCCCACCCTCAGGAAATTTCGTCCCCGAAATTTGACAAGGGTAAAAAATCAATTAACCCCTCACATAATATACATCCATCATGTGTGCATCCAATTTTTACAAACATTGTGCACTTGTGCAAGGTGAAATGCAACATAATAATACATGTATGCCTAAGCAGTACCTTCTATGTGTATGCAAATTTTTCAAAAATCCTTTTACAATATGATGCTCACATCATAAATATACTGGCAGTTCTATATGAATGCAATATTTTGAAAATCAAAATTGCTTTTTCATCCAAATTTTCTCACACTCTTACTGGGTAAGAGCATAGTTCAACCATTTTTTGCATCCAAAATCCTACCAACCAACTTTATTTTTCGAGTTTCAGAAAAATCTAATTTTCTAAATTCGATTTCTTAGGTTACCAAAAGGTGGAAAAATGGAAAACTTCACACTGTCCGTTTTTCTTTTATGTACATTTTTTGCAACCGTACTTGGATTTTATGAAACTATTTATAAAGATTCCTCTATTTTCCTATCCAAGCACTACCCACATATGATATTTTTCTTTATTACAGCTTATCTTTTTCATCTTAGCTTGGAAATTTTTATTTTTATCCATCTTTTCTCGTAATTTTCCATTTTTCTTTAATTGTCATGTTTGTTGCTTTAATGAATTTGTTGTTTCCTTTTTAGTTGTTCCATTTCTCTTTTCTTAGCTTATTTAATCGTCTAATCTATGTTTAGTTTTCAAATAAGCCTTCAACTAAAACAGGAAAACAGACACTCTACACAGCTACTACTAAGAACCAAAAATCTTGGGACTATGTCCCCGTTAGACATAAAAGTCTAAACCATAGGATCCACGATAGGTTTAGATGTTACCCTAACTACCCAATAAGAACAAAATAACAGAACGATCCCAATAGAAATGTAATAATGGGTTTTACCCCTAATAGGATCTAAACACTTGCTTGCCCTTTTTCTATCTAATAGTCACTACTAATTCTAGCGGCGTACTAACAGACATTTTTAAGAAACATCCTAGGCTTTTCAATGCTTACGCATTCTACGGGAACCTACCATTATTGCAATATAATCATCGCTATTTACTTCATAGCCTCAAAACTCTTCCTATCTCCCCTAGGATCTAATCCTTACATACTCCATACTTTTTAAAACACGGTTTGGTCTTTTCATTTAAATTTTCTTCCAAAAATTTAAAAGTGTCAAAACTTTATTTTCTTCAAGAAAACTTACTTTGGCCAAACCATAAAAACATGTCATTTTAAATAAAAAATGTAAACCTCTCTTTTTCAAATCACAAAAACTGGAGAAGATAAGGACAAATATTTCTTAACCAGGTTTACGGCTTGTTCTTGCCTATAAGGTTAGTTTAGTCTCTTACTACAAGGTGCAAACATTTACTCTGTTCTACAACTTATTTTGTCCACCCAGCAAAAATTCTCTTGTTAAAACAACTTGTCAAAAATGATTGTCGAAAGAATAGAGACTTCAAAACTTTCTTTACTGAGAATTTTAGCAAAAATGCAATACTTTCTAAGTTTTCCTTCTAAATCCTTTCATGCCATATAACAAGAAAACTAGCGAGTTGTACATGCTCTATAATATGCACCTTTTACTAAGAGAATTTTATTTTAAACAAAATTTTCACTAGAAATCACTATTTACTAAATATACCCCATTTTACTTCAAAACCCCATATGTACTTCTTTACGTATTTAAAAATTAAAACTTGAAAACACCATAAACCATTTTCCCAATTTTTTTACAATTTCAAGTTCTTAAAAGTTAACAATGGGGTTAGACTCAAAGTGGGTTTCCAATCTTAACTAGGCTTTCCTAGACACTTCCCAAGGTTAATTCTCTCAACTATATATATTCCTAATCTAGTTTTCTCTTTTAACCTTTTCCAATTTATAAGGTTTTACTGCCAAACCCACTAACCCAACATACTAATCATATGGGATTCACCTTCCTTCCATACAAAGTACATTGCACACTTTCCACCCAAATTACCTAAGGGTCTCAGATTTCCATAATCATTCCTTTAGTGTACAAAACAAACATCCCATTTCTTACCATATTGTACTCTTTCTATTTATTGGGTTCATCTATGGATCTAGGTATATATATATAATATATTTATATTTTTAAAAATACACACACGTTCACTCACTATTTATACAAAAATCCTAAACCTAAGCTCTAACACCAGATGGAACAACCTAATTTCCGACAGACCGATTTTTTTTTCAAAATTCTAATCTATTGAAACTCATGTTGGTTTGCTCTGGTATCCTGCAGAAAACACCGAGACATAAAATATGTCAGAGTTCAGAAAATATCTCACAGCGGAGTGGATAAAATATAATACAATCAAAGTATTGCCTTACCGTATTAAAAATACTACCTAACCAGTATCCTAAGCTGTCATATCTCTGCCACAAATCTAACCTGCGAGTAAGTTATGAGGAGGGGGTCAGAAAACAAGTTCTAGGGACTGGATTTAAAGTATACACTTTGGATAATCCTACATATGTCGTTCAATCATATTTTCTTATTTAGTAGGTTACTTGGGTTAACAGCACTCAAGGCTTACACACACGTCATGCCCATTTATTTCCTTGTGGATTAACCTAATATGGTATATATGTAGCTACACCAAACATTGAGGTACACCCCATGGTACCCCACTCGCACGGTCTCCGTTGTAACTCCACCGAAATATACGCAGTCCCTCATCCTACGCTAGAGTGATGAACAGATCTCTATTTAACAATATTATGTTCCATATATATCTGTCATTACTATGCTACATAAATGTACGGACTTCCACCTTTGATCAAATCAAATGCCATACCATAGTAATGCCCTCAAGTCTACAATACACCACCCAGAGCAGACATGTATGTATCTAGACTTTCCCACGTACGTATCGTTAACCGTTTTCGATGCCTTAACCACACATAATGTGCACCGAGTTCCGTGGCAGGGATATACAAGAAACACGGAACTCGATCAGGAACTTTTCAATATCTGTACAGGCCCGCCTTTAAGAGCCTCAAAATACAGATATCCCTCGGGTCTGTTTTTATGGTGGCTATGGCCCCACCTTGGCCTCTCCCTTAACTAGTAAACACTACAAGAGCTAAGTGACTTGCCCCTAATAAACAATCTAAACATCCAGTTGGCATCTCCCCTCAACCACCGTACCTCGATAGTGAAAGGTGTATGGTCTATTGGGTTTAGCTCTAGCCTTTTCACAACCCACTGGATGCCGATGACCGGTACCCGACGATCTACTGTTCTTGTTGGTCCTGACCTCGCCTCCCTTTGAGGCGATCGCTGAATCACCCTAGTGTCACCTCGTCACAGCATTCTGACTGCAAAGCTATTTTTGTAGTCAAGGCAGACCCACCCGGTAGTAACGCGTAGACCCAACCTCTACGAGCACAGCCCAAACATCTGCCACCGCACAGAGGACTACAAGGAGCACCTTACGTATATCAGGAAGCCGCATGCTTCCCCTTCCAATCCTTCAGAGCCGACAGAACAATCAGATGAACATGCGCACCCTTCGTGCCTCATGACACCACAATGATCTACCCCGTTGGGTTATTCACCCTCAAACTGGTCCAAGTGCCCCAGTTTAATGTGTTTTTAGACCCTATGTCTAAACATTTAATTATGCACTTGCTCTACCTCATCGAGTTTCCCTTTAACTTGGTTATTCCCATTCACATTGACTTCTTATTCAAGTTACCAAGTTCCTCTTACTTATTAATTTCAGTCATATAACTTAACCCATTTAAGTTTATTAATAAGCCCACAACATGTTATTCTCTAGATTGTGATCCAAGTTTTGTAATCCACAATTCCTTTTAATCTTGTTGATTTCATAGCTATAATAACATGTTCTACTTAATATGTAATTAAGTAAATCTTGATTCACATGTTTTCTGTTTAACGTGTCAGTCATTATTTATGATTAAATATAACTTATTTCATTTCATAAGTTTGCCTCACTCTTTCCTATTTAATCATATTTCCTTTTTACACTGTCACTACAACTTATCGTTGTTTACTTATTAACTTAGTTCTCTTAACTAAGGTTCACTAATAAGTCTCCTTTCCATTTATTATAACCTATGTTATAGTTTCCCCTTGTCCCTAAGACAAGCCTTAACATGTTATTCTTATCAGCAGATTTCAGATTTCCAAGTTTACCAATTAATTAATTTATAATTAAGTACAACTTCTTACATTTCATAAACTTTACCTCTTTTCTCTACTTATTACAAACAATTGGTTTCAGGTTTTTCCCATTTACCGATTACTTAATTTACAATTAAGTGTCACTTATCTCATTTCACCGATTATCTCATTTCCTTACCAGTTTATTATAACCTAAGTTATAATCTTCACTTGTCCCTAAGACAAGTCTACCTATTGTACAACATTCTCATTAATGTAATTTATTTATAATAGGTTATTATCATTCCCCGTTCATTCCAATCCTTTTTACTATTGTATTTTTCTTTCAATTCCATTTATTTCCATTAATTACAATTAATGTTGTTTATCAATCCTGCTATTTACATATATTTATATATATATATATGTTTATATTTATGCACTAGACCTCTCACATTAAGCCTACCTTGTGGATGTTGGATTTGCCGGGCGGTTCCGGGAAGACTTCTACCAAAAGTTGACTTAAACTCGTGTCTTAGCACCATTACATGTTTTATTTATTCACTTAGACCCCTCACATTAGATTTACCACTTGTGGATGTTGGATATGCCAGGTGGTTCCGGGCAGATTTCTACCATAAGTGTAATCTAACATCGTGTCTAAACACGGTTACAATTTCCTATTTACTGTTAATTTTCTATATTTTACATGTCATCGTATTAATCCCATTTTATGTTGCATGTTCTTTCTAACATACAATAATTCTATTCTAACATGTAATCGTTTAATCATGTAATTGTTCAAATCAAACAAACTAACATGTAATTTTCTCAATTTTAACCGTTAGTGGTCCGGGTACTTAAATGTCACAAGTTAACATGAAATTGAAACAACAGTAATCGCTACACATATTTTGACAAGTTTATATTTCAGCATATGAATTTTCCAACATATTAATATCTTAACATATTAATATTCCAACATGTCATATTTGTCACTTTAATCTTTTTAACATATGTTTAAATATTTCAACATGTCATATATAAAATTTCAATGCTTTTTAATTATTCTAGCAAATTCACATCGTATAATAACGGGGAATGTTAAATGGTAATATATAATTATCAAAATTGATATAACTTAAATCCACTCACCTCATTTGCTTTCCAAATCCTGGATCTGGTTCAGATATTGCATTCCATGGTTTTCTCCTAATTGGATTCAGTACCTAATAACCATGGATTCATAATTTTTACTAAAAGATAAAGGGAAGAAAGAGGAAGAAAATTGAATAGACCAGATCTAGAAAATTACCTCTCTTCGAATATGATTTTGAAACCCTTTTTATTAACGTCAATTCTTTTCCTCTAGATCTTGATTTAGAATTTTTCCTAAAATAATAATCTTAATTTTCTGAAAAAAATTGAGGAGGAAGAAGAATGGCAGAGTATAGATGTCATATCAGAAATGTGAGATTTAGCTAGGCTGTGCTACCTATTTATAGGTGTTCAGGATATTATGAAAATAGTCCTGTAACATACCGTAATTTTAACAACATATTAAGATGATACATTATAGAATACTTAGTCTAATATTCAGAATTAAGTAAAAGGGACAATGCTATTGCATTCATCTCAAAATTCTGCTCAAAATAGACACCTGTTTACGTAAAATGGGCACCGTATGTAGAAGTTATTAGGGTTTGAAGTTTGTATACGCACAAGAGATATATATACACATATAGATGAATAAAATAGGTCAAAAAATTCAAAACATTTCAAAATCGAGTGGTTGGAGGGAGCGAGAAAAATCCCCTCATGCGTGTCGACCCCATCAAGGGGGTGTTGACCCATGGGTCGACCCCATCAAGAGGCTGTCGACCCCTCGGTCGACACACTAAGGGGGTCGACCCCGTCACCGCAGATCTGGGAAGATTCTTCTGTTTGAACGTGGGCTCCTTTCTTGGCTTGGTCCGTTGACTTTAGGCTATAAATAAGACCCCATTTCTCTTATTTTTACACACCAAAAACAATGGAGAACTAGATAGTACCACTGCCTAGATTAAATCAAGCCTTTTCTTCTTCAAACAATCAAGTCATTCAAGTTTAGACATCTGTGATTCAACATCTGCAATTACTCTTCTATTTCTTAGATCCAATCATAGCAAGTCTACGTTATTTCTAGATCTAAATACTTAAAAGTTAATCTTTACATGACTATAACTTGGACCTAAGTTTGTGACTATTTGAATCATATCAGATCTACTATAACCTGTGTATCTAAGTTATTCTGACATGATTATGAACTAAATCTAAGCCTATACCTATTTATCATATCAGATCTGCCATTTTTTGTAGATCTAATTCACTGTTTAGATCTCATCATGCATATCCCTATTATGTTAATGGTAAAATCAGTGCTATTGTCACAACAGATCTGTTATTAGTTGGGTATCTTATTCAATGTTTAGATCTTATCTTGCCTGTTTATGATATCCCTATTATGTTAGAATCAGTTTTACTATTACATGTTCATCAGATCTGTTCCTATACGACTATCTTGTCATTATGCCCAACTTTGTCACTATATGTTTATTAGTTGCAATGCCTATTTCTGTCGTTTTATATGTCAATCTTATCATTATGTTCATTTATGTCCTCTTCCCTTCATCCTTTCCCTTTTATTTTTATAGGCAGGCTACTTTCGAGCCTAGGCATGCCGCTGAAATATGCGAACATGTGAAATTGGGAATGTGGGGAAAACATTAAAATTGGGGCATAACTTGTATTGGGAAAATTGGGCATAACTTGATGAAATATGCGAATATGAATTTGGGGCATAAATCAAATTGTGATTTAGATCTTAAATTTGGGACATACGGTACATGATAAATATGACTTGGAAAAGGGGCATGAAAACTAATAATGACATAGAAATAATTGGTTAATAATGGAAATTCCTTGAATTACAATAATTAGAAACTGTAACTGCGCTTAGACACGAGATTAGATTACACTTGTGGTGGAAGTCTGCCTGAAACCACTCGACATATCTAGTGACCACAAGTGGTGAATCTAATGTGAGAGGTCTAAGCGCATAAACATGAGACGTGCTAAGACATGAGTAGGCCCCAACTTATGGAAGATGTCTGCCCAGAACCACCCGGCATATCGAGCATCCACATGTTGTAGGTTTAATGTGGGAGGTCTAGCACATTATAACCATAAATGAATGGTAATGAACTTGAATACTTAACCTAGTTGAATCCATAGGGATTACATGAACATGTTAACTTGATTATGGGTTAAGTAAACTTGTATGAAACAGTGGGAGGGTTAAGTATATCTTGGGGTGGTGGGTAATATTTATATATAGGCCCACAATCTTAAACTGTGGGGTTATACAATCTTTTACTCTGGTATGGCATAACCTGTGGAAAACCTAGTAGTGGGGATGCAAGCGTAGGGGGAAGCCTGTATCATCTTGAGTGTGGGATCCGTTTCAGTCGGTAACTCATATATAGGTATCAAACGAGTACTCCGAACTAGGTCGTTGTCCGGGCACACTTATTGGGATGTTTGTTAGAGATCCAAAAGTAGGGGATGGTGTGGGCGGCGCATTCCGATGGGGTTATGTGCGTGCATGGGTCTGGACAAGAGGTGGCTAAGACGCCGAGTCACTTGTATATATGGTTGTGCACATCCTAAAAACGAAGGGTTGCCACTTTAGGATGTTATACATCCTACTATGGGGCCAACACAGAGTATCTACGGCGTAGGGAGACGATCAATTGGGTAGTAATTAGGGTACATCTAGACTTCGGTATATTTAGGAGCCCGTTATTATCCTTAGGGGTAACTCCGGTATATTGGGCTATCTGTCATTGTATGGGGTTAAACCTCTCACTAGAAGTACGCCTAAGTCTACCATATAATACTTGTTGGGGATCATCTTGTTCATACGACACTAGTAGAGGTGCAAAGAAAGAGAAAATACTAGAGAAGCGCAATATATTCTATCATGCTTATCCTGTTCACCTTGTCATACCTGCCTCTTACGATGTTATCTCTCTTATCCACTTTATGTGCCTGTCATGATGCTTTTACTTATTTATATGCTAAAAGTAACTGGACTCGCCAGACTTTATGTCTGACCTGTTTTTTTTCCACTTCTTTCTCTTTTGATTCCCTCCTAGGTTCTCATGGTAGTAATACTCAAACTTGATCAGGATTCTGCTTTCATCTTGCTTGGAGCTGCTTAGATGTACTACTTGATTCCATATCTCTCTACCATGGCTATGTTTTGGGGATTATGAATCTTTTAATATTGTACTCTGATGATTTAAGTACAAGAGAGAAATTTTAAGTTGATTTATTGGGTTTGTGCATTTCAGACTTATGTTGTAACTATGTTTTGAACCATGATGTTTTCTGCTTAATAAAAGTTTTAAATTCCGCTACTATTTTATATTTGTCTTGTAATGTTTTTGTTTCTGTTTATAACACTTCATGAAACTTAATGCATTCTCTTAATGAGTGACATTAATGGACATGGGATGTCACACTTGGTATCAGAGATGAAGGTTACCAGATCGGATAAAAGATTTTGAAAATTATTTCCAAAAGGTTTTAAAAGAAAGCATTTTCAAAAGGAAAACTCTGTTTTAAAAAACATAGTCCCCAAAGCCATATGTAATATCTTTCGATTCTCTATTTGAATCCCTTTTCCTTTTCTTTTCAGCATGTCCAGGGAACTGAATATTCCTGAGGGCGTTACGATACCAGGCTGGTTCCATAGGTATCTAGAATCCACGGCGCCTGCCAGTGGCCAAGCAGACGTTCCTCCCCTAGCTGCACCCACTGTTCCTCATCCTCCTCCGAGAGCAGATAATTTCTCTCAAATCTGCAACGATTTTTGTGCTATAGGTGGAAAGCCATTTCGAGGAACCGAAACGTTCGTAGAGGCAAGGAATTGGCTCAAAGAGACGGAGGATTTATTTGGAATTTTCGAAGTGGATAATCGTAGGAAGATTCAGTTAGCTGCGTGACTATTGAAAGACGAGGCTTCATTCTGGTGGGAAGTGATGCAAGAAAGGAATCAAGTGGAGACTTAGGATGATTTTCGGCAGACCTTTGAAATGAAGTTTCTTTCTCAACGTGATAAAAGCATGCAAATGGAAAAGTTTCTAGCACTCGAGAAAGTAGGCATGACTGTCAAAGAGTATGTTAACAAATTTAATCAATTAGCAAGGTTTGGGTTGGAGCTAGTGGATACCCCGCATAAGAAAGCTTTGCGATTTGTTAAAGGACTGAACGAACCCCTTCATGGGTTAGTTATGTCTCATATTTCGATGGGAGCCACTTTTGAAAGACTCGTTGATATGTTATTGATGCATGAGGAAGATAAAGCTGAAAAGAAAGAAGCTAAGGCGGAGAAAACACAAAACAAGAAAGTATGGCCTAAGAAGGGACAACAACAACAAAGATAAACGAAGGGCAGGAAGAACGAAAAGTCTAAGGATAAGAGAATGTGCCATAATTGCGGATGCAAGGGTCACTTGATCAAGGATTGCAAGAGAAGGAAGAATGCTTGTTTCAGTTGTGGAGAGGTCCGACACTTTTCTAAGGAGTGCCCAAAGAACAAAGGACAAAGTCAAAGGGCGGGAACTTCTTGAGGGCAGGTGCATGCTATCATGACCAGTGCTCCAGATAGAGGTAGGAATGTTTCTGTGGAAAGTTTGAATTCTCTTTCCAATCATCCTATTAGAACTCTTTTTGATTATGGCACTTCGCATTCATTTATATCCGATTCTGTGGTTGAGTCTCTACCCCTTAGTACTAGTATGGTAATGGATCCCGTTATTGTCTCAAACCACATTGGGGGCACGACTCATCTGTCTATGATTTTTCGGGGTTTGTGAATTTCTATGTTAGACGTCGAGTTTGAGTGCGATGCATATGTGCTTGGTTTCATGGGCTATGGTTTGATTCTAGGGATGGATTGGCTAGCCATGCATGGTGCCATTCTGAATTGTCAGAGAAGGGTCATTAGACTTTTGACTTGCCATGGGAGGACCCTCGAGATTTCTTGTCACCCTAAGGGGTCTGTTATGCTTAGTTTCCTAGAGTGACTTGATGCATTTACCGATGATCTGCGATCTGTACCAGTAGTACGTGAGTATCCTGATGTTTTTGAGGAAGTTCAGGGATTATCTCTGAGGCGCGAGATTGATTTTCGTATATACTTGGTAGACAATGCAAAGCCAGTTGCATTGCCAGTGCGCCATACGGGTCCAAGGGAAAGAAGGGAGCTTAGCAAACAAGTATGGGAGCTACTTCAGAAAGGGTTTATTAGGCGAAGCATATCTAAATGGAGTGCTCCGATAGTATTCGCAACTAAGGCAGATGGTTCGCTTATGTGTGGATTATAGAGAGTTGAACAAACTCACCAACAAGAACAGGCACCCACCCACTCCCAAGGATAGATGATATGTTTGACCAGCTTGGTCGTGCATCTGTTTTCTCTCAGTTAGACTTGGCCACGGGGTTTCATCAGTTGAGGGTGGACGAGGACAGTATAGATCAGACCGCTTTTAGGACTATAGATGGTTTCTTTGAATGGCTCGTTATGCCTTTTGAGTTGAAGAATGCACCCGCCTATTTTGTTGATCTAATGAGTAGGGTGCTTCGGGAATTTCTAAATAAATTTGTCGTGGTCTTCGTTGATGACATCTTGATTTTCTCGAAGAGCGAGGAAGAGCATGACCAACATTTGAGAGAGGTTTTGAAAACTCTCTGTACACACCAGCTTAAGGCAAAGTTCTCCAAATTTCATTTTTAGAGAACAGAAGTGAGATTTCTAAGGCATGTGGTCTCTAAAGAGGGGATAGCAGTAGACCCCGCAAAGGTAGTTACAATTCAAGATTGGAAGATTCCAAAGAATGCAACGGAGGTGAGAAGTTTTCTAAGGTTAGCAGGCTATTATAGAAAGTTCATTAAGGACTTCGCAAAGATATCAGCCCACTCACCAGGCCGACGAAGAAGAATTTAACATTTTCTTGGGATATAGATTATGATGTTGCTTTCCAGCGATTGAAGAGGGCTCTGACAACAGCCTCAGTCTTGACCTTTCCCGATGGGAACAAGATGTTTACAGTATACACTGATGCATGTGGCACAGGGCTTGGTGCAGTTCTGATGCAAGAGGGAAGGGTAGTATGCTATGGAGGTAGACAATTAAGGGTTCATGAGAAGAACTTCCCTACTCATGACTTAGAGCTAGCTGCTATAGTATTTGCTCTTAAGACATGGCACCATTATTTGCTTGGAGAAAAGTGCGAGTTGTATACCGACCATAAATCTCTCAAGTACTTGTCGTCACAGAAGGATCTTAATTTAAGGCAACAAAGGTGGATGAATTTACTAGAATCTTATGAATTTGAGATTGCTTATACCCCTGTCAAGGGTAATGTGGTGGTAGACGCACTGAGTAGGTAGAGGATGGCCTCAAGTCCTATGTTTGTGGAGAAGAAGAGATTGAAGTTTATATCGACTTTTGATTTTAGACCCTCCAACGAGTTTATACCTGGCTTATTAGCATCACCGGAGGTGCGACCTACTCTTATGGATCAGAAAGGAGTTTCACAGTGAGATGATCCATCAGACATCTTGGATAGGTTCGGTAGAGGGGAGGCTTCTAGTCACCTCACTAGATATTCCACAGACGATAGAGGGTGGTTGTGACGAGATGGAAGGCTTTATGTTCCCCGAGTCGGGAGTTTGTTGGAGGCTGTCCTAGAGGAAGCCCATCATTCTATGATGACTATTCATCCAGGTGGTGATAAGATGTATATGGATATGAAGTGGGTTTTCTTTTGGGCTGGGATGAAGAAAGATGTGGCAGAGTTTGTTTCTCAATGTCTGATTTGCCAACAAGTCAAAGTTGAGCAAAAAAAAGCCTGTTGGTTTACTTCATCCTTTAGAGGTCCCACAGTGGAAGTGGGAGAGAAACTCTATGGACTTCGTCGATAGTTTGCCTAGATCAAGGAAGGGAAACACTAGCATTTGGTTTATAGTAGACAGGCTTACAAAGAGCGCTCATTTCATTCCCGTTAAGAGTAAGAGGATGGCAGCATGGTTGGCAGCAATTTACGTTCATGAAATTGTCTGTATTTATGGAGTACCTTGCAGTATCGTAAGTGATCGTGACCCTATTTTCACCAGTAAATTTTGGAGGAGCTTGCAAGAAGCATTAGGTACACAGTTGTGTTTATCATTATCAGACTGGTGGACAGAAGGAAAGGGTGAATAGTTCTTGAGGATCTTTTAAGGCTGTATATCCTAGACTTCGGTGGGACTTGGGAAGAGCATCTTCCATTAGTAGAGTTCACCTACAACAACAGTTATCAATCTAGTATTGGCATGGCACCCTTCGAAGCATTGTACGGACGACCTTGTAGATCACCGACTTGTTGGTGGGAATCTACAGAATGACTTCTACTTGAACCGGATATGGTTAGAGAAACTTCTGAAAAGATTGATCTTATCAGACGACGAATGAAGACAACTCAGGATAGGCAGAAGTCCTACGCATATAAGAGAAGGACTGACATTGAGTTTGACGTGGGAGACATGGTTTTCATCAAGGTATCACCATTAAGGAATGTAGTTCGTTTTGGATCTGTAGAGAAATTGGCACCAAGATTTGTAGGGCCATTTCCCATAACAGAAAGGATCGGCCAAATGGCCTATAGAGTAAAGCTACCAGAGAGACTATCCGGTGTTCATGATGTTTTCCATGTTTCTCATTTGCGGAAGTGCTTGCATGATACCGTAGAAGTAGTTGAGTCGTGTATGCTTGAGGAAGTAGTGGTGGAACGTGAGGCAACGTTAAGGCGAATTCCTATCCGTATTCTTGGATCAGAATTTAAGAAGCTACGCAATCGAGAGGTCAATTTGATGAAGGTTCAGTAGCGAGATAACCAAGAGGATGTAACTTGGGAGACCGAAGACAAGATTCACGCTTCGTACCCTGTTCTTTTCAAGGGTATGTTCTTAACTTCCTTTTATTTATGCTTGTCTCTATCATTAAATATATCATATCAATCGAATCTTCGACCTTTAGATAGGAATCCCATTGATGTAAACATGTGTTTTGAGACATGTTATGTTTGATGGATTCAAGTGTTTGCTAGTGGTTGCTCGTGGATGCATGCACACACAAATTAGGCACTAGATCGGCTCAATCACTCTCATACTGCTTATGGATGTGTTTGCATTTTTCTTATTTTAATGGATGAAAATGGGTGTATCATCATTTGGATGCCGCATTTGGACAAATGATTGTGCACACATATAGAACTTACATGTTATGATAGGATTATTTGCATACATGTTGGATTCATGGCACTAACATACAATGCATTAAGGATGTCGACTGAATCAGTAGACCGCCTAATCTTTCACATTAGTATAGGGACATATATACATACTTTTTCACATGTTCATAAGCATTAGAAACTTTTAAGGACAATGGATGCCTGTGATTGGTGGATGAGTAGATGGGTGATGGATGTTAGGATATACATTCTTCTTAACTTGGAGATTTCGGGGATGAAATCCTTTAAGTAGGGGAGAATGTAACACCCCGTGATTTTAACAACATATCAAGATGATAAACTAAAGAATACTTAATTTAATATTCAGAATTAAGTAAAACGGACTGCGCCATTTCGTTCATCTCTAAATTTTGCTCAATATAGACACCTGGTTTGTATAAAATGGACACCGTATGAAGAAGTTATTAAGGTTTGAACTTTGTATATGCAAAAAGATATATATATATATATATATATATATATATATATATGAATAAAATAGGTCCAGAAATTCAAAACAGTTCAAAATCGACCGGTTGGAGGGAGCGGGAAAATCCCGCCCTTGGGTCGTCCCCATCAAGGGGGTGTTGACCCTGGGTCGACACACCAAGGGGGTCGACCCCACACCGCAGATCTGGGCATATTCTTCAGTTTGAACGTGGACTCCTTTCTTGGCTTGATTCGTTGGATTTAGGCATTAAATAAGACTCCATTTCTCTTGTTTTTACACACCAAAAGCAATGGAGAACTAGATGTTGTCGCTGCCCAGGTTAAAGCAAGCCTTTTCTTCTACAAACAATCAAGTCATTCAAGTTTAGAGATCTATGATTCAACATCTGCAATTACTCTTCTATTTCTTAGATCCAATCACAATGTGTCTACGTTATTTTAAGACCTAAATACTTAAAAATTAATCTTGACATGACTATAACTTGGACAAGCCTGTGATTATTCGAATCATATCAGATCTGCTATTACATGTGTATCTAAGTTATTCTGACATGACTATAGCTAGATCTTAGCCTATACCTAATTATCATGTTAGATTTGCCAATGTTTGTAGATCTAATTCACTGTTTAGATCTCATCATGCATGTCCTTATTATGTTAATGGTAAAATCAGTGTTATTGTAACAACAGATCTGTTATTATTTAGGTATCTAATTCCTTGTTTAGATTTCATCATGCCTGTATATGATATCCCTATTATGTTAGAATCAATTTTACAATTACATGTTCATCAGATCTGTTCCTATATGCCTATCCTGTCATTATGTCCAACTTTGTCACTGTATGTTAATTAGTTGCTATGCCTATTTCTGCCGTTATATGTCAATCTTGTCATTGTGTTCATTTCTCTCCTCTTCCCTTTTACCTTTGCCTTTTATTTTTATAGCTAGGCTACCTTCAAGCCTAGGCATGTCACTGAAATATGCGAACGCGTGAAATTGGAAACGAGGGGGAAAACGTTAAAATTGGGGCATAACTTGTATTGGGAAAATTGGGCATAACTTGAATGAAATATATGAATATGAATTCGGGGCATAAATCAAATTGTGATTTAGATCTTAAATTTGGTACATACGGTACATGATAAATATGACTTGGAAAAGGGCCATGAAAACCTATAATGATACAGGAATAATTGGTTAATAATGGAAATGCATAGAATTATGGTAATTAGAAACTATAACTGCGCTTAAACACGACGTTAGATTACTTGTAAGTGAAGTCTGCCTGGAACTGCCCGGCATATCCAACGACCACAAGTGGTGAATCTAATGTGGAAGGTCTAAGCGCATAAACATGAGACGTGCTAAGACACGAGGTTAGGCCCGACTTGTGCAAGAAGTCTGCCCGAAACCGCTCGGCATATCCAGCATCCACAAGTTGTAGGCTTAATGTGGGTGGTCTATTGCATTATAACAATAAATGAATGAATTGTAATGAACGTGAATACTTAACCTAGTTGAATCCATAGGGATTACATGAACATGTTAACTTGAGTAGGGGTTAAGTAAACTTGTGTGAAACAGTGGGAGGGTTAAGTATATTTTGCGGTGGTGGGTAATATTTATATATAGGCCCACAAACTTAGCCTGTGGGGTTATGCAATCTTTTACTCTGGTATGGAATAACCTGTGGAAAACCTAGTTGTAGGGATGCAAGCGTAGGGGGAAGCTTGTAACATCTTGAGTATGGGACCCGTTTTAGTCAATAACCCATATATAGGTATCAAACGAGTACTCCAAACTAGGTCGCACTCGGGGCATGCTTACTGGGCTGATTGTAAGATATCCAAAAGTGGGGGACGGTGTGGGCGGCACATTCCGACATGGTCATGTGCGTGCATGGGTCCGGACAAGAGGTGGCTAAGACGTCGTGACACCTGTAGATATGGTTGTGCACATCCTGAAAACGAAGGGTTGCCATTTATGAAGTGATACATCCTACTGTGGGGCCAGCACAGGGTATCTACGGAGTCGGGAGCCGATCAATTGTGGTTGTAATTAGGGTGCATCTAGACGCTGGTATGTTTAGGTGTCCGTTATTATCCTTAGGGGTAACTTCGGTATGTTGGACTGCCTATTATTGTGGTTAAACCTCCCACTAGAAGCATGCCTAAGTCTACCATCTTATACTTGTTGGGGATCATCGTGTTCATACGACACTAGTATTGGTGCAGAGAAAGAGAAAGTACTAGAGAAGTGCAATATATTCTATCATGCTTATCCTGTTCACCTTGTTATACCTGCGTTTTATGATGTTATCTCTATTATCCATTTTATATACCTGTCATGATGCTTTTACTTATTTATATGCTAAAAGTAACTGGACTCGCCAGACTTTATGTCTGACCCATTTTGTTTCCTCTTCTTTCTCTTTTGTCCCCCTCCCCCCAAGGTTCTTAGGGTGGGGATACTCAAACTTGATCAGGATTCTTCTTTCATCTTGCTTGGAGCTGCTTAGATGTACTAATTAATTCCATATCTCTCTACCATGGCTATGTTTTGGGGATTATGCTTCTTTTAATATTGTACCCAGATGATTTAAGTACAAGACATAAATTTTAAGTTGATTTATTGGGTTTGTGCATTTCAGACTTATGTTGTAACTATGTTTTGAACCATGATGTTTTCTTCTTATTAAAAGTTTTAAATTCCGCTACTATTTTATATCAGTCTTGTAACGTTTCTGTTTCTGTTTACCTATAACGCTTCACGAAACTTAATGCATTCTCTTAATGAGTGACATTAACGGACGTGGGGTGTCACAAGTCCATACTTATCGATGAATATGGCTGGATCTGGGGGGTGTCGATCTTGGTGTCGATCCTCCTACAGGGGTGTCGACCCTTGCGTCGACCCCGGTGTCGACAACTGAGCTGTTTTGGCGTAGAAATTTGATTTTCGAATTTCAAATTTCTGGAATTAATTTATCTTGTTATATTCACATGTAATCTTCTTATGCATGTAAAATTCTTCTAACGACCATTTTTCGCGTGTATATATATATTATATATATATATATATATATATACACATGCAAAACTTTTGTTTTGTTCTCAAAATTCAGACGGTATTGCACCGTTATTTGATTCTTGCCATATTTCTATGATTTCAGCCTTATCTTGAATTTTATCTCTTTTATATGTATATTCCTACACATATATATGCATATATTCTCATATACATATGTACATATATTTTCTTTACTTCCTTATATGTATATTTTTCTTTATATGTGCGTTTATACATATTTTTCATCATGGACGGGGATCGAACTCTGCACCTCTTATATGCAAGTCACATGCTCTAACCAATTGGGCTACTAAGGCTATTATTAATAAGGCTTAGAACAATGGTAATTATCGTTTTCTTCTTACTTCTCTTTCCCATGTTTGTTACAATATTTCATTTTAACCAATGCATGAATCTTTTAATTTTATTTCTCTTTTATTGTTAATGCATAATCAGTGCATGCAACATATTTACACCGCATGCAACCAATCCTTCCTTTCTTTTAATGCATGCATTACATTTTTATTCACATAATTATTTTATTCTTTTAAATATATATATATCAATGCAAATATATATACACATATACATTATTTATTTATTTATTTTAATTGTTACAGAATGTGGGGTGTTACAGTTTTCGTTTCCATTAAGGGAGGCTACCCATTGGAGTTTACCTCTTTGTCTCCTTTGTCCCCCCTCTCAAGGCTTGAGACCTAGTTAATACTAATAACTCCTTCCACGTTTCCGACACTTCATTCTCAATACTAGGCTTTTCTGGATAACCAACGGGAATTACTCGAGTCTCGGGGGCTCCCGTGAACTAGCTAGTTTGGCTAGCGAATCTGCTTGGGTATTCTCCCCGCGGGTTATTTGGTGAACTGAGAAATCCTCAAACTGGGAAAACATATTTAACCCCCTCTTCATATATAGTATTAACCATTCATCCCTGGTTTGATAGGTTTGATTTATTTTTTTACCATTAGTTGTGAATCACTAAAGTTTTCTGTGACGACCGCCCATAACCCCCGCACGTAAACAAGTGGAATAATGCGCCGAAAGGTGTGCCAGGTTGCTATGGACGATCATCAGAGTAGGTAAACACATCGAAACCTGTCGTAGAACTCACAGCGCAAGGATGAAATATAATAGAACATATACAACAGGTAATAGTAATGAGGTATTATATAGCAAAATTTTGAAACTTTTTCAACATCCAGAAAGGTTATCCAACTGATATCAAAGTTTGTACATAAGGCCTCACTATAACTCTCAAGCAACTCAAACAGCGGAAACAGAAATACTAGATAGTAATAAAACTGGTACGCCAGCCTTCTGCTCGTCTTCGCTCAGCTTCCCCGTCTCACTAAGCTCCATTACCTGTAACCTGCTACTTAGTCTGCCCATCCACAACCGGATGAACAGCCCAAGGTAATAAGAGGAGACATAAAACCTTGAGTCGGACAATAGTCTTAGTGAGCGATAAAACAGCTAACAAACTTCAACAAGAAAGTATATGAGAATGGGTAAATTAACAACTTATGTACCCACAACACCAGGGAAGAACTCAACCTTATCTTCCCCACATCAGACAGTGATAGCCTTTACACCAAGCACTTCAACCATTAATCCATAGAAACCAGAACAACCATTTGTTCATGGAAAACAGAAACAACCAACAATAGCAATCATGGCATCGAGATTTTATATATATATATATATATATATATATATATATATATATCTCACGCAAATCATCCTAGTCGAATTCAACATCCCTCGAATACAAGCCCCAGAGGCCGAAACCAATATCAGACAAGCACTAAAGGAACATCTACTTCGATGTTGGATAACCCACGTGAGATGGCACAAGCAAAACATCCAGCATACATGACAGACTCTGGCTATCACCTCCAATCCTGCTTCGAAACCATCATTATCGTATGACGGCCAACCTTTCCATATGTCAAGGGCTAATGGTAACCCCAGTTCTAGCATGAACTCCATATGTCCAACCTTGACAATGTCCAACCTTGACACTAGGCCTTTCCCCAAGACCCAGGGTACTCGACCAGCAACCTTCTGATCTTTTGGGTGCCCCCATCGTACCCCTGCTTTGAGCCTGCTAGAACTTACGACAACGATGACCTCTCGGCCTTCGCATCTCTTGTCGTACAACCTTGATGATATTCCATAGCTCAAGCAACCTTCTCGAGCCACCATTATCCATCAACTCGCGACCTTTGAGTTGTCACCTCATTAGTTGTTCCACCTTGATCAATGAACACATTCAACACTTCGAACCTTCCCACTTGAACTACTTCGAAGTTATAACATCACTAGAAGTGTCCGATCAGAAATTTCCAATAGAAATGTCGACCAGACCCATTCTGGACCGACCAGACCCCTTCTGGTCCTTCTGGACCGATCAGACCCCTCCTGAACCGACCCGACCTCCCTCAGCTCCTTCTGGACCGACCAGAATCCTTCTGAACCGACCAGACTCCTTTCTCAACCTTCTGGACCGATCAGACCGACCAGCTCCAAGACCGACCAGCTCCAAGACCGACCAGCCTTTATCACCTGAGACCGACCGACCACCTGGTCGACCAACCACCCTAGAGCGACCCAACCTGATCACCCCCTTCCTGGAACATGACCGACCCGCCTGCTCCAAATCAGAACTCCAGATTTGCTCGACTTGACCAGTATAGACCGACCGACCACTTCTTTGCGACCGATCCGACTAGCCTGCTCCCTCTTAGCCGACCCAATCCCTGTCTTGCTTCCCAAGCCACGATTTGACCGACCAGTCTAGGACCGACCCTTCTAGACCGACCTGATTCCTGCACAGCTCCATTTCGACTTCGATTTCGACCAAAACTTCGCCAAACGACGAATCCGACGAAACCGGCTTATCCGGTTCATCCAAACGCAACCACAAACATGTTATGCAACCAACAATATCATCAATCTAACAATTTCCATCAAAACGCATAAATTTCCCAAAACATGATAAGTGAACATATGAACATAAAAACGGATCTAACTTGCATAAACTTGTGAAAAATCATGAAATTAACCATTTAAATTATCTAGATCAGATCCTAAGATGATTCGTTTGTAATATAAACATAGCATGGTGTAGATCTAAGGAAAAGAACACGGAAATGATGAAATTAACAACATAAAACTCATATACTTGCATGAATCCGAATGAGAGATGTAAATCACTCACCGATTACCCAAAATAAAGCAAAAGCGATGAAAAAGCAATCCGGACAGCGAACACTTCGAATCAAACACTTCAATCCGATGAATTCGCCCTTGAAACGATGTTGATCTAGCCTCGAATGGTATAGATCTTCGATTTCCCTCCTTGGATTTGGAATTTTAATGGTGGAAAGGTGTTAGAGGAAGAAGGAGATCAAAGCCTCCCCATAAGAGAATGGAAAATTCCAACCTTTCTCCATATCCCTTACCCCCTATTTATAGCCTCCACCAACCCCTTAATGGGCCTTCTCCAAATCAGCCCATTAGCCTTCCAAAACCTGAACAGCCAACTGAAAACCTTAAAACAACGATTTCTCCCAAGCCGCTGAACCAAATCTTTCTTGTAACCACTCTACGGAAAGAGAATCATCAATTCCTTTCCAATGGCACAGGTCTCACCCTCTGATTTGACATGAGTCAAAAGTTATGCCCTGTACAAGACTGACAAGGGCAAAATGGTCACAAACAAAATTGGTAAAATTTATGGACATGTCCCACATCCCCATAAGCAACATACCAAAAGATGAGAATGATCCAACCCTCAGGGAATAAAATAAAAATAATTTACGATATTCCGATACGTAAAATGCGGGCTGTTACATTTTCTATCCGAGGTATCTTCAACTATAGTGCCAAATTCAAACTAGTTATCATCGATTCATATTCACTTGTGTTGTTAGTTGTCGGGAACCCTAATTTCATGGCGTAGTGCAAGCGTTGTCCGTCAGGGGTAATTATAACATTTCGTGCCCCTGCTCTTTGTTCGTTAGAAGATGCGTCCACAAAAAGCTGCCACTTGGCCTTCAAGTCATTTTCCTTAAATGATTGTTCCGAAATGAAGCTTGTGCACTCATTCACAAAGTCTGCGAGGGCTTGTCCTTTAATCGTCGCTCAAGGAATGAACTCGAGCTCATATTGGCTAAGCTCAACGCACCATTGGATTAACCTCCCCGAGGTTTCCGGTTTACTGAATACTTGCTTGAGCGGAACACTAGTTAAAACCATGATGAGATGGGCTTGGAAATATCCTCTAAGCTTTCGTGCAGTCGGTATTAGGCAATACGCTAGTTTCTCTATCACAGGGTATCGGGTTTCTGTGTCATTGAGCCTTCAGCTGACGTAGCAGATGGGGTGCTGAGCCTCATTACTCTCTGTTATCGGGACTGAGCTTACCGCATGTTCTGAAACGGCCATATATATGTATAGATCTTCTCCTTTCTTGGGACTGGATAAAATTGGAGGTGTTCCCATATAAACCTCTAATTCTTGGAATGCCCTCCTACATTCTTCATTCCATTCGAAACTCTTCTTTTTCTCTATAACATCGAAGAAATGGACACATTTGTTGGTGGCTTTGGAAATAAACCTATTGAGGGCTGCTACTTTCCTGTTCAGGCTCATGATTTCTTTGCTTGTTTCAGGCTCTTCCATGTCTCTTATGGCTTGGATTTGGTCAGGGCTAGCTTTAATCCCTCTCTCACATACTACATATCTCAAGAACTTTCCTGATTGAACTCCACAGGAACACTTTTGCGGGTTTAACTTCATTTGGTAATCCCTTAGGACATTGAACATTTCTTTCAAGTCCCTTAGATGGTTTTCTGTTTTTGTGGACTTTACTAGCATGTCATCCACATATACCTCCATATTGTGTCCTATTTGTTCCTGAAACATCCCATTTACCAGTATTTGCTACGTTGCTCTCGCGTTCTTTAACCCGAAGGGCATCACTTTAAGCAAAATGTTCCCCAATCTGTGATAAATCTTGTATGCTCCTCGTCGGGTTGATGCCTCTAAATTTGGTTGTACCCCAAGTAAGCATCCATAAGGGATAGAACCTTGTGCCTACTCGTGGCATCCACTTGTTGGTCGATCTGCAGAAGGGGTTAGCAGTCTTTCGGGCAAGCCTTGTTTAGATCCATGTAATCAACACACGTTCACCACTTCCCATTGGACTTCTTCACTAGCACGAGATTGTCTAACCATTTTGGGTAAAGGACCTCTCAGATAAACCCGTTGGTCTCTAACCTCTTGTCTTCCTCATTCAAGGCTTCTAACCGGTCTATATTATATTTTTGTTTCCCCCCCCCCAATCGGGGTCACCAAAGGGTCAATGTTTAAGGCATGACTCATAATAGAAGGGTTGATACAGGTCATATCCGAATGGGTCTGTAATGACCCGCATTGGAAGGGGTATTATGATTAATTTATTTAATTATATAAATAGGGATTTAGGGAATAAAATCGTCGTTAATTAAATTATGGTGAATATTTAATCTAAAATAATAATTAAATAATATATTTAATTCTGAAATAATCAGAATTGGCTGAAATGGCAACATGGTGTGAACGGGATCATCTGTGATATTTAATTCAGTTCAGAATTTGAATTAGATAATGAATATATTTTATATACGACAGTTAGAACGTATAGTTTATAATATAATTATAAACGAGCTTGAAATGGCGCTGCAGTTCGTAAATTGGCGATTCGAACTTCAACTGAATGTACAGGGTTCGTTTTAAATCGGATTTCTATGAAACAAGAAACGTGTGGAGCTGGTGGAGTATATCTTTCTAGTGGAAGAGAAAAATCTGGATTTCGTCGTGTAGATTTTGATTTGTGTTCAAATCAAATTTTAAAATAGTCGCTATAGAATCGTTTATCGACCATAACAGTTTATTCGATATAACTAGAGATCGGGTTTGAATTTATATAAGGTTCTTTTGGGAAATAGTGATAATTTAATTTTTAGAATTTTATTGTAATTTTTAATTAATTAAATAAGCAACTTTTTATTTGAAGAATTCTGCACCCTGTAATCAACATTTTTGGGTTTCACAATATGAGTTAACCTACCGACGTTATTACATTTTTGGGATCGTGGGGCATCGCTGGTTACAACAGTAAGTTTATTTCTGTCTCTAGCAGTTCGTAAACAAATGAAATTACATGAAATGAAGTACCCTCAATATCTAAGTAATTGTGGACATAAACAATGCCACATCTCTTCTCTTTCAACCACAAGGACCACACAGTGTCCACGTCTTCCAAATTAATTAAGGGGTTGAAATCTATAAGTACACGCTGCATCACTGTGTTCTTTTTCTTTTGGAAACAAAAGGCTCGAAGCTGCCATATTTACCTCATTTTTCCAGTGATGATCCTCGAGTAAACAAATGAGGATCAAAATCGAATACCACTAAATAAATTCCACAAAGTAATCCTTGAATCCTAATCAAAGATCCTCAACTTCCTGTACTTCGTGAGGGTTGGACAGCATTCAGCAATGATTTGAAAGTCACAACCCGTTTTGGATCTTGAGATTCACGTTTAGGGGATGAACGGAGGGAGAAATGGCTGACGGGTTCTCTGGTGTTGACAACGGCGGCACTCGATGATCGCAGTGGTGTGTTTCTTCACTGTAAATGTGTATGGGTCTTCGCTGTATTTCAATTGAGCCTCGCTGGAAGTTGAAAACCGTGACTTAGGGTTAGCGTTTTTGGAGAATACAGGTATCAGTTCAGATTATCGATGTGGCATTGGAGTTTATCGTGCTTTTTAGCATCTGCGTACTGATTTTGAGGGGAATCCGACGTTAAAAGGTTCGCCCCCTTTCTCCTTGGAGCAGCGATAGAAGTCTGAAAGTTGCGATGAGATGATGGCTTCCAGTCTCCCAAAACGATGACGGAATTAAAGAGGATTTGGAGGAGAGTTCAAAGATGAAGACCGTTGGTAAAACTGTGTGGTATGGTGAGAGGATGGAGTTGCCAAAGTACGGCCATGGGAGGATGGGAATTTGCGTTTGCCTGTAGAAGAAAAGGGATGAGAGGTAGATTGGGTGTAAACGTGGATTAAGAAGGACGTTTGAATTGGTTTAAATATGGGCGAAGGTATAAAGGTAAGGCCCATGTTTTATTTTAAATCCGTGTTTTATTTTTTTAAATATGTTTAAACTTCAAACGGTTATAACTGGGTCGTATGTTATCGGAATTACGCGAAATCAGATCCGTTGGGATTGTATGGACGACGACTACAGAATGGAACTGACTAGGAGTGAGTTCGAGCTCATTACAATTTATGAAGAAATAAATTGTCCTTCGCAATCAAATAACGCAAACCGTTATTTAACCGTTAACGCGCCAATGTGAGTAAATTTCACTAACTCTGAACAGTTTATAATTTCATGTTGTATTTTTAGAACTGTTAGATATTGGCTGATTGACCGTGTGTTGACTGTTTGATTGAACTGGTAGTCAGTTAGTTAAATTTCTATATTGATTCTGTTTAACAGGATATATCATATGGAACTGAAAGTGATGTTATCTATATTGTTTAACATCTGTGATGCAGGGAAACAGGTTGGAGGAATCCAACTGGATTCCTCAACATTTATTTTACTGTTTTCATATATTGTGATATATGATGTGTTATATAATCTGTTATGGATTATGGGTGTTGGAATGATGTTGATCATTTTTATTCGATATTTTAAATATCATAAAAGACCCTAGGATGTAAAAAGAATTATTTCAATGTATATTGAAATAAAGGGAGTTTATAAAATCAACAGATTTTATAAAAGGAAATATTTCGAAAGTAAATAAAAAGGGAAATCATTTGTAAAGTGAAGAACTGTTACTAAAAGTAAATCTTTATAAATGAATAGTTTGTTCGTATAGAAGCAAAGGAGTTAATCGATGTTAGTTTAATCGATTAGAGTTAAAGCAAAGGAGTTAATCGATGTTAGTTTAATCGATTAGAGTTAAAGCAAAGGAGTTAATCGATGTTAGTTTAATCGATTAGAGTTAAAGCAAAGGAGTTGATCGATGTTAGTTTAATCGATTAGAGTTAAAGCAAATGAGTTAATCGAATAAAGTTATTCGAATAGAAGCAAATGAGTTAATCGAATATAGTTTATTCGAAGAAAGTAAAATGAGTAAATCGAATATAGTTTATTCGTAGAAAGTAAAATGAGTTAATCGAATATAGTTTATTCGAAGAAAGAAAAAGGAGTTATCGAATATAGTTTATTCGAAAGGAGTAAGTTAATGAGTAAATCAATAGCGTTAGTCAAATAGAGTTAATCCAATAGAGTTAATTGATTAGGGTTAATCGAATAGAGTTAAGTGAAAAGAGTAAATCGAATATAGCTATTCGAAGGAGGGTTAAGTAAGGAAGTTAGTAAAAGGAATATAAAGTGAACTTTGTCTATTTCAAAGTTAGAAATGTTGTTCAGTTAAGGTCTGAGAGGTAGTTCTACCCCAACTTGATTGGCTTCGTTTTTAACTAAGGAATAGTTAAGGTTCGGCAGTAAAGGAAATGGTTTGAGTTGGCATAGCGATGTTTATTTAAACATCTGTCTAAGTCCAATGAAGGAGCTTTGGAAATGTTTTCGAAATAAGAAACCAGAAATGTTTTCTAATAAAGAAAACAAGAAATGGAAATGTTTTCCATTGTTAATGACGTATATTTTCCAAATTTAGAAAATAAGAAATGTTGAATATAGGAAAACAGGAGATGAAAAATGAATTAAGGATATAAATGTTGAATGATGTTTGATCGATATAAATTTCCATTTGGAAATAATATCGTTGTTTGCACACTTGTTTTTATTCGATAGTTAAATCACAGACTATCGAAGTTTTGACCATTTTAACGTTGTTAATATGGAGAGACCGGTTGGATTATTATCCAAAGAACCACTATGTATTGGCATAAGCGTTGCGAATCATATATGACAAAGGAAATTGAAGACGGAGTTATGCAAGGGCTATCCTGTTTACAGAATAGTGCCTTCGGTTCATCCTGTTCCTGGATGACGAGTATGGACGGATGTCTGACAGAGTATTTCCAAACGATCACTTATATTGATTTCTCCAACCGTACCAAGAGTGGAAGCGAAGAAGGAATCTTCTTTTAGCTAACACATAATGTATTGTTGAGGACGTCAATCGGTGATTGGATGGATTTGATGATGTGGCATTCAAAGTTGAATCTGATGTGATGATAAAGCGTAGCTTCTAGCCTCAACATCCGGTAAATGACAGAAATCGGGCAGGCAGCATGGCTAAGTCGGTCGCACCGAAGTAGGGTGTATAATCACCTGATCTAGAGTTTCATTTATTTCCAAAAATCTATTGTTGATGCTGTCCCATTCGGGAAACGGTTGCTGATCCCAACAGTTGGTGATATACATTCGATACGCTCAAGCGAAATGAGTGGTCGGTCATGTGTGGCCGGGTTGCAAGATGTTCTTGTTGAACCCAGTGTATTCCTCTCTAGAGGTACACGAGCGATAGGTGCTTCCATACCTTGTCATAGTTGGAAATCCATTACCCAATACGTGCTTGCGGTTTTGATTGTATACCATATATGTAGAACGTGAGATGAAAGCGTTTCTGCTAGATGATTATTATATTGTGTTGATAGACATTATTATAATATCAAAAGGTTTTTGATATAAAGATAATTTGGATTCTCATAAGGGAAAAATCCGTTTCGTTATACGGCGTGGTCTTATGAGATATCAATTACCTGCTTGAACTGTTTTAAACTGTTTTACTCATACCAGTCCCATGACTGACCCAGAGTTTACTTTGTTGTTTTCCCTAAACTCTTGGGTGCCTAAATTTGTACGGGCAGTCAAGTAGTCGGGATTTACAGATACTTGAAGAGCTGGAGCAGGAGGCTTCAGGATCATATAACTATTATTATTCCGCTGTGTTGTAAGTGCTGTACTTTGATAATGATATGTATAAGCAAGTACAGATGTATATTTCAAGTTATGTTATATATATATTATATGTTATTCGTTCCGCTGTGAGGTTCGTGTTACTCTGATGTTGTGTTCTTCTTCTTCTTCTATTCTAAGTTTCTATCTTATCTTTCCTCACCCTCTAATTTCTTTCACTAATTATCACGATTTTTCGATGTTTTGGTTATCAACATCGTGCTTATGTCGATAACCAAAGTCGCTCAAAATCCGGGTCGTTACAGTTGGTATCAGAGCAGAAGGTTAATTGATTAACTTGGCTCTGTGGCGTGACTCGGTAGAGATAGGGTGAGTAATACCCTAGACTGAGATTGAGTGTATATATACGAGTGAACGTATTTGTTATTGATATAAAAATAATTTTATATTGGGGAGGTTCATTGGTTGAGTTGTTTATGAGTTCTGGTCGATCAGTTTGATCCACTGTATCGGTAGGAGTTACTAAACACTCGAATACGATGGGTCGGCACGATATGTTTTGAAAGTAGGGTAAATGAAAATAGTTTACCCAACGTATATTTTGATATATATTGGGTATATTGGTTGTTATTATAATCGAGTAAGATTATAAATTAAATGGTTATGTAAATAACCAATCAGAATTCATATAAGTGAAATACGTGAAATCAGATGAGTTAAATCTGAAATTTAAACCATAAATTGAAGTTAAAACTCTAGAGAAATGGGATAAGTGTTTGTAAATGGATTTGGATTAAAAATAAGGAAAATTTAAGATCCTGGGAGATTTTAAATTGTTTTACAAGCAGTGTGAATTATATTTTGAAATGAATTTCAAAGTGGAAAAGGTTAAAAATGGTTTTATAGTATTGAACTCACTTCGATCGCTGGAAAATAGATTCTGATGATGACAGCTGCATCATCAGTATTCATTTTCGAGTTGTAAGTGACGAATTACTACCAGAGATACTGTTTTGAATTTGTTTTGAGAAAGACAAGTTGTGTTGAATTTCAAATGGGGTTTCAAATATAGAATTTGAATTTTGAAATAGATTCGAAATATTAACTTGTTTAAAAGAAATAAAACGTGAAGTTCCGTCATAAACGAAGTTTATAAATAGTTCTTTTATAAACGAAGCTTATAAATGAAGTGAAAAGAATTATCATTGGATAATTCAGAAATAAAAATACAAGTGTGAAATTGAAAGGGAAACCTATTTTCCTAAGGTAGAAATATCGATTTCAAAAGGAATTGAAATCAAGACTTATGTAAAGAATGAAAAAAGAAAGTTTGAAAAGGAATTTGAATAAAGGAAGTTCAAACATAGAATTTGAAAAAGAAAATTCAAAGAGGATTTGAATATAGAAAATTCAAAGGGGATTTGAATATAGAAATTCAAATGAGATTTGAATAAAGAAGATTTAAATAATGGAAAATTGAATATAGAATTCATATAGAGTAATAATGAAATTTGAATATAGAATTCAAATAGTTTGAAAATGAAATTTGAATAAAGAGGATTCAAATAGAATTGAATTTGAAATTTGAATATAGAAGATTCAAATAGAATTGAAACGAAATTCAAATATAAAATTTGAATAGAAATTGAATAGAATTAACTAAGTCGAAGAGGAATTAGTTAATCGAGTTTTGAATTTGAAGTTGAACTTTGAAAGGTGAATTGGATTTGTAAATGGATATTCGAAATCGAATATAGAACTTAAATTTGAAATTTGGATTCAAATTAGTTAACAAGCAAGTTAAAATATATTTGAACATGTCATGTTCAAATATAAAAGTGAAATAGACTAAAAAGTTAATTAACAAGTTAATTAACGAATTGAGTTAAAACGATCGGGTATAGTTAAAATAAAGTTGACATGTATAAATATACATGAGATAGGTATGGATAAGGTATGAAGGTAACAGATAGAATGCTCGACGAAAAGGTATGTGTTTAATTCATATATGAGATTTTATGCGCCGTATCGGCTAGCCGCTTGGCTTTTTCTTTTTCTTTTGGATTGGTGAGGGCCATGGGAGGCTATTTGAAATATCCCGATGCTCCTGGTACAAAGGAGGTTATGGCGAATTTTTCCGGGAATTTAAGGAGTTAGAATATTTTTAAGATAATTTGATAGTTAGAAATCAATGTATCGATATATATATATATATATATATATAGAAGTCGATAAGGAAACGAACTTAGAAATAGAATAGTAAAATCAAAAAGGAAGACTAAGAATAAAACCTAGTAAGAATAGAAGAGGAAGTGTATACGTGTTTAAAAGTGAATCAGTAGTTGCATGGTATTGATTATTCGAGTAAGTAGTCATATCTCTTTTGACGTTAAAAAAATGTTATTCAATCAAGGTTTGAGAGGTAGTTATACCCCAACTTGATTGATTTCATTATTAACAAATAAATAGTAAGATTTCAGGCTCGAAGATCAATGTTGAATAATAGTTAGTTGAATATAGTATTTGGGTTGTCGTAGCGATGTTTTACACAACATCCTTTTTAACCCAAATAAGTGTGAACTTGGAAATAGAATAATAAATATTTCCTAATTATAGAAATAAACGAGATCGGAAAAGAGATAAGTAATTGGAATATTTTCCAATTATAAATAATAATATATATATTTTCTAAGTTTAGAAAATAAAGGATGGCGATATTCGGAAATGTTTTCCAAATAACGTAAAAGGCCAATATGGTTATTGAAAATATTTGGTTAACAAATATTGATAAAGAAATAGAGAAGTGATTTAACTAATGGAATATTAATTAAGGGCTCAGTTCAATTTCAAAAAGGAAATTTTGATTTTTGAAAAGAGTAAACTGTTTAAAAACTCCCAGGGAAAGACTGTTTAAATTAAAAACAAATTTAACAGAAATTTGTGAAAGCAGATTTGAATTAAAGTAAAGTCAGTTAAGTGGTAACTGAAGTTGAATTGAAATCGAATAAGATTGGATTTGTGAAATTAGAATCCGAAATGATATTGGATTGGGAAGTTAAGAGTTTGAAATCGAGAATGGAACTCGAATTTGAAATAAAATTCGATTTAGGATATAAGTGAATGGTTGTGTCGTGGATAAAAGAAGATGGGGATTTGATTGGGATAACCCTTGTATCCGCTGAATCGATAACAGGTGGAAAAGATAAAATGATATGCCCGACAAAAAGATACAAGTTTATATTTCTATTGGATATAAGATTTATGAGCTGAATTGGCAAGCCGCTTGGTGTTTGATTTTCTTTTGGGTTGGAGATGGCCCAGAGAGGCGAGTGGTGGTTTGACGTATTGACCAGTACAAAGGAGGTGCTGGCGAAATTTTCGAAGAGTTAAGGCGTTAGAAAATTTTCAGGATTTTTGAAAATTTTCGTTGATAAGAATTAATTAATAATTTAATTAAAATTAAATTTGTTCAGTTGAAACTGAAATTAAGAAGTGAACAAATAGGTTCTAACCAACCGATAGGGTCGTCCTCTACTTTTTAGCAATTTCAAGGACGAAATTATTTTAAGTAGGGAAGATTGTAATGACCCGCATTGGCAGGGGTATTATGATTAATTTATTTAATTATATAAATAGGGATTTAGGGAATAAAATCGTCGTTAATTAAATTACGGTGAATATTTAATCTAAAATAATAATTAAATAATATATTTAATTCTGAAATAATCAGAATTGGCTGAAATGGCAACATGGTGTAAACGGGATCATCTGTGATATTTAATTCAGTTCAGAATTTGAATTAGATAATGAATATATTTTATATACGACACTTAGAACGTATAGTTTATAATATAATTATAAACGAGCTTGAAATGGCGCTGCAGTTCGTAAATTGGCGATTCGAACTTCAACTGAATGTACAGGGTTCGTTTTAAATCGGATTTCTATGAAACAAGAAACGTGTGGAGCTGGTGGAGTATATCTTTCTAGTGGAAGAGAAAAATCTGGATTTCGTCGGGTAGATTTTGATTTGTGTTCAAATCAAATTTTAAAATAGTCGCTATAGAATCGTTTATCGACCATAACAGTTTATTCGATATAACTAGAGATCAGGTTTGAATTTAGACAAGTTCTTTTGGGAAATAGTGATAATTTAATTTTTAGAATTTTATTGTAATTTTTAATTAATTAAATAAGCAACTTTTTATTTGAAGAATTCTGCACCCTATAATCAACATTTTTGGGTTTCACAATATGAGTTAACCTACCGACGTTATTACATTTTTGGGATCGTGGGGCATCGCTGGTTACAACGGTATGTTTATTTCTGTCTCTAGCAGTTCGTAAACAAATGAAATTACATGAAATGAAGTACCCTCAATATCTAAGTAATTGGGGACATAAACAAAGCCACATCTCTTCTCTTTCAACCACAAGGACCACACAGTGTCCACGTCTTCCAAATTAATTAAGGGGTTGAAATATATAAGTACACGCTGCGTCACTGTGTTCTTTTTCTTTTGGAAACAAAAGGCTCGAAGCCGCCATATTTACCTCATTTTTCCAGTGATGATCCTCGAGTAAACAAATGAGGATCAAAATCGAATACCACTAAATAAATTCCACAAAGTAATCCTTGAATCCTAATCAAAGATCCTCAACTTCCTGTACATCGTGAGGGTTGGACATCATTCAGCAATGATTTGAAAGTCACAACCCGTTTTGGATCTTGAGATTCACGTTTAGGGGATGAACGGAGGGAGAAATGGCTGACGGGTTCTCTGGTGTTGACAACGCCGGCACTCGATGATCGCAGTGGTGTGTTTCTTCACTGTACATGTGTATGGGTCTTCGCTGTATTTCAATTGAGCCTCGCTGGAAGTTGAAAACCGTGACTTAGGGTTAGCATTTTTGGAGAATACAGGTATTAGTTCAGATTATCGATGTGGCATTGGAGTTTATCGTGCTTTTTAGCATCTGCGTACTGATTTTGAGGGGAATCCGACGTTTCGCCCCCTTTCTCCTTGGAGCAGCGATAGAAGTCTGAAAGTTGCGATGAGATGATGGCTTCCAGTCTCCCAAAACGATGACGGAATTAAAGAGGATTTGGAGGAGAGTTCAAAGATGAAGACCGTTGGTAAAACTGTGTGGTATGGTGAGAGGATGGAGTTGCCGAAGTACGGCCATGGGAGGATGGGAATTTGCGTTTGCCTATAGAAGAAAAGGGATGAGAGGTGGATTGGGTGTAAACGTGGATTAAGAAGGACGTTTGAATTGGTTTAAATATGGGCCAAGGTATAAAGGTAAGGCCCATGTTTTATTTTAAATCCGTGTTTTATTTTTTTAAATATGTTTAAACTTCAAACGGTTATAACTGGGTCGTATGTTATCGGAATTACGCGAAATCAGATCCGTTGGGATCGTATGGACGACGACTACAGAATGGAACTGACTAGGAGTGAGTTCGAGCTCATTACAATTTATGGAGAAATGAATTGTCCGTCGCAATCAAATAATGCAAACCGTTATTTAACCGTTAACGCGCCAATGTGAGTAAATCTCACTAACTCTGAACAGTTTATAATTTCATGTTGTATTTTTAGAACTGTTAGATATTGGCTGATTGACCGTGTGTTGACTGTTTGATTGAACTGGTAGTCAGTTAGTTAAATTTCTATATTGATTCTGTTTAACAGAATATATCATATGGAACTGAAAGTGATGTTATCTATATTGTTTAACATATGTGATGCAGGGAAACAGGTTGGAGGAATCCAACTAGATTCCTCAACATTTATTTTACTGTTTTCATATATTGTGATATATGATGTGTTATATAATCTGTTATGGATTATGGGTGTTGGAATGATGTTGATCATTTTTATTCGATATTTTAAATATCATAAAAGACCCTGGGATGTAAAAAGAATTACTTCAATGTATATTGAAATAAAGGGAGTTTATAAAATCAACAGATTTTATAAAAGGAAATATTTCGAAAGTAATTAAAAAGGGAAATCATTTGTAAAGTGAAGAACTGTTACTAAAAGTAAATCTTTATAAATGAATAGTTTATTCGTATAGAAGCAAAGGAGTTAATCGATGTTAGTTTAATCGATTAGAGTTAAAGCAAAGGAGTTAATCGATGTTAGTTTAATCGATTAGAGTTAAAGCAAAGGAGTTAATCGATGTTAGTTTAATCGATTAGAGTTAAAGCAAAGGAGTTAATCGATGTTAGTTTAATCGATTAGAGTTAAAGAAAATGAGTTAATCGAATATAGTTATTCGAATAGAAGCAAATGATTTAATCGAATATAGTTTATTCGAAGAAAGTAAAATGAGTAAATCGAATATAGTTTATTCGTAGAAAGTAAAATGAGTTAATCGAATATAGTTTATTCGAAGAAAGAAAAAGGAGTTATCGAATATAGTTTATTCGAAAGGAGTAAATGAATGAGTAAATCAATAGAGTTAGTCAAATAGAGTTAATCCAATAGAGTTAATTGATTAGGGTTAATCGAATAGAGTTAAGTGAAAAGAGTAAATCGAATATAGCTATTCGAAGGAGGGTTAAGTAAGGAAGTTAGTAAAAGGAATATAAAGTGAACTTTGTCTATTTCAAAGTTAGAAATGTTGTTCAGTTAAGGTCTGAGAGGTAGTTCTACCCCAACTTGATTGGCTTCGTTTTTAACTAAGAATAGTTAAGGTTCGGCAGTAAAGGAAATGGTTTGAGTTGGCATAGCGATGTTTATTTAAACATCTGTCTAAGTCCAATGAAGGAGCTTTGGAAATGTTTTACAAATAAGAAACCAGAAATGTTTTCTAATAAAGAAAACAAGAAATGGAAATGTTTTCCATTGTTAATGACGTATATTTTCCAAATTTAGAAAATAAGAAATGTTGAATATAGGAAAACAGGAGATGAAAAATGAATTAAGGAAATAAATGTTGAATGATGTTTGATCGATATAAATTTCCATTTGGAAATAATATCGTTGTTTGCACACTTGTTTTTATTCGATAGTTAAATCACAGACTATCGAAGTTTTGACCATTTTAACGTTGTTAATATGGAGAGACCAGTTGGATTATTATCCAAAGAACCACTCTATATTGGCATAAGCATTGCGAATCATATATGCCAAAGGAAATTGAAGACGGAGTTATGCAAGGGCTATCCTGTTTACAGAATAGTGCCTTCGGTTCATCCTGTTCCTGGATGATGAGTATGGACGGATGTCTGACAGAGTATTTCCAGACGATCACGTATATTGATTTCTCCAACCGTACCAAGAGTGGAAGCGAAGAAGGAAAGTTCTTTTAGCTAACACATAATGTATTGTTGAGGACGTCAATCGGTGATTGGATGGATTTGATGATGTGGCATTCAAAGTTGAATCTGATGTGATGATAAAGCGTAGCTTCTAGCCTCAACATCCGATAAATGACAGAAATCGGGCAGGTAGCATGGCTAAGTCGGTCGCACCGAAGTAGGGTGTATAATCACCTGATCTAGAGTTTCATTTATTTCCAAAAATCTATTGTTGATGCTGTCCCATTCGGGAAACGGTTGCTGATCCCAACCGTTGGTGATATACATTCGATACGCTCAAGCGAAATGAGTGGTCGGTCATGTGTGGCCGGGTTGCAAGATGTTCTTGTTGAACCCAGTGTATTCCTCTCTAAAGGTACACGAGCGATAGGTGGTTCCATACCTTGTCATAGATGGAAATCCCTTACCCAATACGTGCTTGCGGTTTTGATTGTATACCATATATGTAGAACGTGAGATAAAAGCGTTTCTGCTAGATGATTATTATATTGTGTTGATAGACATTATTATAATATCAAAAGGTTTTTGATATAAAGATAATTTGGATTCTCATAAGGGAAAAACCCGTTCCGTTATACGGCGTGGTCTTATGAGATATCAATTACCTGCTTGAACTGTTTTAAACTGTTTTACTCATACCAGTCCCATGATTGACCCAGAGTTTACTTTGTTGTTTTCCCTGAACTCTTGGGTGCCTAAATTTGTACGGGCAGTCAAGTAGTCGGGATTTACAGATACTTGAAGAGCTGGAGCAGGAGGCTTCAGGATCATATAGCTATTATTATTCCGCTGTGTTGTAAGTGCTGTACTTTGATAATGATATGTATAAGCAAGTACAGATGTATATTTCAAGTTATGTTATATATATTATATGTTATTCGTTCCGCTGTGAGGTTCGTGTTACTCTGATGTTGTGTTCTTCTTCTTCTTCTATTCTAAGTTTCTATCTTATCTTTCCTCACCCTCTAATTTCTTTCACTAATTACCAGGATTTTTCGATGTTTTGGTTATCGACATCGTGCTTATGTCGATAACCAAAGTCGCTCAAAATCCGGGTCGTTACAGGGTCCAAGAAAAAACATCATTGTTGAGTTGTAGGAATTGAATCAAGTTTCTCTTGAGGTGCTTTGTTAGCCTTTTCCCTATGTTTATGACTTTCGATTTATCCTTTGAATCAACATTTACTTCTTCCATGTCTTGTATTGGTTTTATTCTCTTAATGTTTCCTCTGGAATCTAAGTCTGTGATGATTTCTCCCTCCTCAGTCAGATTTATGTTGTCGGATCTCTTCCTCTTTCTCTTCAAAGAAAGATACCTACCATTTGCATTTTTGTTAGCCTTATCAGTTCTTACCTTAGCTTCGAATGTGGGATCTAAGAATCCCTTATCTGAAGGTATAAAAATAGTAGAAGAAACAAAGTATGTAAAACAATCCCTTTCTTATTTGTCAGCAGTAGCGAAGTACAATTTGCGGGAGCTAAACTGCTCTCCCTGATGGTACCCCATCCCTGCTTAGTTAGGAATTCTAACATAAGATACTTGGAAGAAACGAAGGCGTCCATATCCTCCAAAGTTGTTCGTCCAAAGAAGGCGTTGTAATAATATGGTTGATCAATCACAACGAAGAGAATCTCGAAGGTCCTACGAAGTGGGGACAGTCCAACTTGTACCAAAAGATTAATTCCCCACCGGAGTCGATCCCTTGTTGTTGAGGCCTAAGATGGGCTCACTACTTGGCTCTATCTTCTTCTCTGAAATTCCCATCTGATCGAAAGCGTGTTTGAAGACAACATTGAAAGCACTCCCAGTATCCACTAGGATCTTTGAAACAACTGAGAGCCCTATCTGCGCTGTTACCATAAGAGGATCATTATGAGGGTAGCGGACCCCTTTCTTCATCTCTTCTAAATAAATGACTAGGTTGCGCATTTTGAGAGCATAACGTGTGTTCTTCAACGATGGTTCTTCTTGAACGGAGAAGATTCCCTCCATGGCTTCTTGCACGTACTGACTCCTAGCTTTCAGACAGTTTCCGATAGGGTGCGGTCCTCTATGGATCACATTGATTCGATTTACGGGCGGACCCAAATCTAGGTTACCCTCTTCCATAATAGTTCTTGTCGTATTCACTGAGGCCTTCTGCTGTCCATTTGTATGTTAAGACGATGTTGTCTTATTTAAAATAAATTCTTTCCGGTGTCCCTCTCGGATCAGTTTCTGAATGATCACGTCCAATACCTCACACTCGTCAGTCTTATGTCCGATGGTTTTGTGGAACTCACAGTACTTACCATCAGAATAAGGTTTGGGGACAATTCTGAGCTTTGAACGAGACGGAAAAGTTATTAACCCTTTCTCTTGCGATAGCATACACATACGAGATAGGTTTGTTCAAAGCAACCGATTTGGTGTTAGAATCTTCCCACCTGGATCTCTTTTGGTTTCCTCGCGAAGGTTTTCATCCAAATTTTGGCCTTCCTCCTTCCCCTCGATGCCTGAACTTTCTCTTTGTGAAGTACATCTCATCCATACGAATAAACTTGTCGGCTTGGAAATGGAAGTCTGGCAAGTCTTTACAGTTGTGAATATATAACTCCTCCCATAAGGGGTGTTTTCAATTAACCCTGAGTGTTCGACAATCAACTTGTCGCGTTCGTTCATATCCTTTGCCTTTAGAGCCTCGATGTTGAACCTCTTAAGAAAATCTCCCAGAGATTCTCCTTGTCTCTGTTTGATGTTGCAATGACTATGTAGTCAACTGTCAGATCTTTGTAGATGCAAAACTGCACAGAAAATTCGTAGGAGAACTATTTCCACGAGTAAATGGTGTTTTCTCTATACTAACGATACCACTTCGCTACCGCCCCTTGGAAGGTCACCGGGAAAAGGCAGTATCTGACGACTTTGGAAGCATTGTAGAGATCCATCTGCCTGTTGAAAGTCATCAGATGTTTATCAGGGTCAGTTGTCCTGAGATACTTTAAGGTTGGGACTTTCACACTTAATGGTATTATAGTGTTCATAATTTCATCGATGAATGGGGCTACCCTTTCGTTATCGTTGACACTATCATCATGGGTTCTCTTTCCCTTGCTAGCCAACAAGTCTTTGACGGTCTTCTGTTCGATGTCTTTAAGGTAAGCTTCCGTGTTGGCGTAGTTTATCCTCTTATGATCATAACCCTTGGAAGTTGAACACCCGGACTGTTCCTACTCACGTAGGTTTCCTTGGTGGTCTACTCCCGTCAGATAGGACTTCTTCTTCTTGGAGGAAGTCGACTTAAGCTTCTCCTTTGCTTCTAAGTGCTGAACGGGAGCCTTTCTCTTTGGGGATTCATTCGTCTCTCTCTAACTAGATCCGGTGAGCTTCGAGGACCTCTACGCTTGGACAGCGTTCAACTGAGCTCGCATTTCTTGGAGTTGTTTCTCCAAGGCCATAATTCTTGCGGCGCTATTGTCGATGGCATTTGAGTCGGGTAGCGGTTGCGGATTGGATGTGGCTCTTCTTTCACTATTGTTCAGATTAAGCATTAGCTCCATGTTTCCCTCAAGGGTTGCATTAAGTGCCGGTTCCTTGTTTCAGTCCTCCAGCCTCTTCGATTTCATCTTTCCTACCACGGAGCAATAAAATTTCCAGGTTAATTTTTTGATAGATTAACCATAAGAATGGAGGTTCTGGCCCTCCTTCTAGCGCCAAAATGTTAACGTTATTTTCCATCAACAACCAGATCAAGTTATTTGGAAAATGTGTTCAAGAGATTTGACATTGTCATGACTTAGGGTTATCGAAGGTCATTCTAGAATTTTCAAATCTAAGCTAAAATTAGCTCCCCTTAGGTGTCGGAACATCAATTCTAACGATTAGTTGTTCCTCCCTTTGGGGATGAATATCATGCTTACTACAAGGCGGTGTTCCGAAATGACCTTAGGAAGGTTATTTAACCCGATATTACTAGGTTCTGTGAAATCAATTGCTCCCTGAATCATCAAGGTGATGATATATACGGTGATAAGAAGAAAACAGGCTAATGCATCCCCTATTTGGGAAAGAAGGCATTGCAAGGTTCATTTACTCAGATAATCATTCTGCATCGGACCAACACCAAAAAGGGGGGTCTGGTTTGCGTCAGAGATCAAGTTACAACCTCATGGATGGCCCCCTCCTCTTGAGGTAGGAAAGCATTAGGCTCATCATCAGAATGTCGATTGGTGTCGCAAAGCCCTCGAGATGGGAGGAAGAGGACTCCAAATTTATATGAAGCTCTTCCTCCTTCGCAAAGGTGCCATGATCGACTTACTCATCAGAAAGGTTAGTGTTAACTCCCTGTCTCATCATACATGAACAACAAGATTATCAAATTGCAAGATGTTTTAGACTCGGAATTCCCCATTCATAAATTGTATATATATTACAAGAGTTGAGGATTTTCTCCTTCATGAAGAAAAGAGTAAGGTTGAGAGATAAAAAATTTGTCCCCCTCTTTGTGGCTCCTGGAGTCTTATTTATAGAGAGTTCAGGGTCCCCTCTGCTGTTAGCCTATTAGGCCTGCATGGACCTGTGTCGACCGCTTTTACCTTGGATTCGTGCGTTTTGCTCCAGGCCGTCCTTGCGGTGCTAATTATAGCCTTCAAAACGAGGGTCCCGGTCAATTCGGACTTCTTCGAGATTGATATAGGCTTGTTGTCGTGATGGACTTCGGATGGCATTTGGACTTCCCGTAATAGCTTCTGGATGTAGGCTTCTTGCTTTCTGGTGTATACTTAGAGGAGCTTGTCCTCACGATGTATGTAGGGAGCCGCCGGTTCGGAATCGTTGTTGGTTCCCATTCTACGTAAGTTAGTACGGATAGCCTGTATCTCCGCTAGGGTCTCGGTCCGCCTACCGGTGCAGCTTTCGGGATAGTATTTGGTTCCCGGAAGATAGCTTTCATTGATGCTTTCGTTGTCTATCAACGTGTCGTTATCCATGGAATGGGTGTTTCGGAAGCTGGTTCCGGATAATATTCATGTGCTTCTGGCTTGATATGCTTTATACCTTCTTCTATAGTTATGTCGGTACTAAGTTACTACCGATAGCCCTTCCGGGTTTTAATAGGTGGAGCTTGCGTCTTCCTCTTTTTTGGTCTCTGATTTAGATGACCTTCGCTTCAGGACTCTCTTATTGGGTAGACCCTATTGGATAAACTCTAACGGGTAATCCTTGTTGTCGTTTTGTTGGCCTTGAGCTTCTTTCTTCCTTAGAGGTGCCAGTTTATGTTGCTCTCGGATCATTCCTTCCGTCTTTCGGCCTTCTCTATTTGTTCCTGCGGAAGGGTCTTACGTATATGTGTTCCTCCAGTACCCCCTCAATGTCAGCCTATATTATGTGCTAATTTTGGTAGTAACAAAAATATTATTGTCTTCAAATTTATATGTAACCAAACAATTTTAAATTTTAAACCTTTAAAAATATTCATACATATATATATCATTTAAAATCTTAATATTCAAAATAGATTTGTAAAATCTTCTATATTATATTAAATATCATTTGAATGAGTCACATAAAATAATTACTCATTAAATCTTGTGTATATACATTAAACATATTCTTAAAATAAGCTTTATTTTACAAAATCATATTTATAAAATAGATTTTTTTATATCTAAAATAATATATAAAAGATTTTAATCCATATTTGTATTTATACCATATTAAATTAAATATATATTCAGAAAATTCAAATTAATTTCATATATTAAAACGATGAAATCTTGGATCGTTACAGTCTCCCCCCTTAAAACTTTTTGTCCTCGAAAAAGAGAGATTGTAAAACCCATACAAACTTAATTTTTTTACCAATATCATATCTATTTCAAACAAACAGCCAATGGGATATAAACTTGAAAATCAATGTACGAAATAATTTTCTTCGACCCGAGATCTCTGTTTTATTTCAAAACATTCGAAATACTATATTTTCCATTTTTGTATTGAATCATACTTGCTTCGGGATTTTAAACCAAAAAATCATTTCAAAATTTCAAATATTTTACAATATAACAAAATAATGCTTATGTCCCAGGTCGAGAGGTTTCTCCCAGTGACAAGGCCATTAGGTACGGCCTACATGTATCGATATAAACAAATGACTTCTCTCCAAACCCTAGAGAAGATCATCAATCAAGGGTTTGCACCCACGTCATACCTTTCTTTGGTCATGGGTTACTCGTATCTTAGTAATAAATCATTTTATTTCATGTCCCGAAGTTATAAATCATTTGGTAGTAATAATTTACAAATATTTTCATCATAATATTTCAAAATATCGGGATTTCAAGTCGTCGAACTTTACATCCAAATAACTAGGAAAATCAACTTCGTTCAATAATTCGAAATCAGAATTTTTACTTTGCAAAACAATTTAACTTAAATCCAGCATTAAATAAATTTAAACTTTAAAATTTCCAAACCATAGGCTTTATAAACCATTTCAATCCACAACCCATTCAAGTTTTCGTGAAAATAAATTTCAAATTACTTTGCAAAATAGCATATTGGATAAATTCAACATTTTTGAAATTCGTTTGTACTTAATGCAATTCAAAGTAAGGGATAATTTAAAATACTAAATTTCAAATCCACAACCTCGCTTTGATACCAACTGTAATGACCCGTCTTTTTGCCTAATTCACACAGGTAATTAAACCAACTTAAATCATTCACAAAGACAGATGGTTATGGCGACAGACATATTTGAACACAAAGAACATAACCTTTATTTCATTACAAAATATTTATATCAGAGTTATAACGAATCAGAGGATAATACAAACTTAGTGGAAGCGAATATCTCACAGCGGAAGAAGTAAGACCAAAACCAACTCTAGCTTCAAACTGAATCCAGCTTTGAAACTAAGCTTGCAAACTAAACTACTAGCTGCCATGCAAAAAATATAGGCGCCCAGAGCTTAGATGGGGAAACATTAAACTCCAGGTCAGTCGAGGGACTGGTGCGAAACTCAAAATAGTTATTATTTCGGGTTTATTTTAAAGTTGGGAAAAATCCACCGGACCACGCCGCTAATGCGGAATGGGTTTACTCCATGTGAATTCCGGTGCATAGAAATTCGTAATGACTTTGGAAAAATTGAAGCTATCATAAGCTTATCCCACATCACATAATGCAAGCGCACACCAAATGTGCGAGTTTTGCCTTATGATGCCCAAAAATGCTCTAATACGTGAAAATCCTATTTTAGTATTATCATTAGTGCATAGTGTTGAAAACTATTTTGCAAACAAATATATAAATCTTAGCAAGCATAGTAACTGTGCCCACGTACACAGTTTACAAACAAAGAAGAATGTTCGTATTAGTTAATGGGTTTCCAATATGATGGTTCCTGGCATGAAAGATCAATCGAGGACACGAAGCTAAGTATCTCTCCGCAAATATCCAGACAACGGACACCGAATACATAGCGCGAAAGTATATATCCCGGTTAGCATCCAGACATCGGACTTTGTATATACATTATTCCCTCTGGTTTCGAGGTGGATCTACCGTCGCAGCTTTCGATTTTACTCGAGATTATGTATAAAACCTAACCACCAGTTACCATCAATCTGCGACGTGAGGTTGATCGAGGTCACGATATACACAAAGCTACACTTCAATAAGATGTGCTTTGATCACCACTAGCTTATTTCGTAACTTGAGTACGCCACACTGACAATTCACGACGTGTCACTGATTTCTATCAATAGATAACCTCTAAGTTCGTATATTTTAGGGACGAGAATAATATATTGCCACAAATCCGATATATATTAACAGAAATCAGTGTTATGCGGTCAATTTCAATGTCAGACACACAATCCATAAAAGTCCGTCCTAGGTCTGAACAGAACAACAATCCAAAAATCTCTAAATATATTCAGATCTCATGCCAAGTATAACCTCGTATCGGTTGATCGGCCCAAACGAGACATCAGCCATCAATCTGAATATTTCAAAGATTCTCGGTCTTCACTTTATCGATTTCCGAGTCTTCGGTTTCTTTATAACATCTTATTATTACTTGGAATGGTTTCGAACATATATTCGATCCCGGTCTTTCCAAGTAATAAGCGCATTTTTAAAACAATAGTTACGAATCATTCCGGATTTAAAATTTTAAATCTCCTTCCCAAATCGTTACAAATTTACTCAATGAAGACTGAACTTATTTCAGTTTCCATAAACCTCATTATCGCCTTAACCGTTTCTTGAAATTCAACATTCATTTCCAAAACTTATAATCCTGAACATAAATCTCTTACTCGTGTTGTCATCTTCATAATATCACAAAAATTACCAAATCTTAATTCAGTTTTAATTTCTATTATGACAATTTAAGTAGTTGATATTCCAAACAGAATTAAATCGATTTATTATTCATATCCATTTACCAACTCAACAAATATTTTATTTCCATAACAATGTATAATTTCCTTCTCGTATCGAATATTCGACTAAGTTTAACCAAACTCATTTCTCTCATCTTTAAATTTTCAATATCTTACTTTAAAAATGGGCACTATTTAAATAAATTTATACGAAATACTCTATGCTCTTTAGAATCCTAAATATATTTACAAAATCATTTAAATAGTTTAAGTCAATAATTTTCAATTTAAACTTCAAAACATGATTTTTTTTTTCCTCAAGGAATCGTTATAATAACCTTTGACAATGTTATCAAAATGCTGCAAAATGGTCGTTTTAAACCAATAGATTTAAAATCACTAGAAGTTCATATATTTCAACTCAAATCACTTCTAAATCATAAAATATGATTTATCATATTTTTTTAATATAAACTCGTTTTATTCGATTTTTCATTACGGTCACCAAACTGCACCTATAGCGACCTTTTCAAATTTTGTTTTAAACATAACTTGAAAATCAAACATCAGAATTCCAAATTTCTTTTCTATTCGATAACTATTATTAATAAAATTCCGACGTTTCACATCAATCCGATTTAAAATGCTCAAGTTATAGTCATTTGAAAATTATAATCAGTATTAACGAACTGTCGCTACGCGACGCGTCCAATTGAAACGGTTTATATATAAATCGTTTAAATCTTTTTCAAAATAACTTAAAATTTTCTTAACTTGAATTTAAAATTATATTTCCCTTTACAAATCTTCATTAAATTTAGATCGAAACTTAATAATAATAAAAGTTCTCAAAGCTTATTCAATCATTTCAACTCACCGGTATTCATTATACAAAGAGAACTAATTATTTTAAATAAAACGATTTTCCGATTCATATCTCAAATTATTATCTTCGATATTAACTTCAAAACTCATTTCACATGGTAGTAGCTTGAAAAATACTTCCATTCAATTTACATCGAACTTAATAAAATATTTTCCAAAGTTTATTATCAAATATTTACATAACTCAAAATTTCATTCTTAATTAAATTTAAACATGTTTCAAACATTTAGCGTCCAAAATTAATTGAAACATTTTCCAAACCGTTTCGCCTTTCACGAATGTCGTTCGATCATTTATGACTTAGGTTCCCAAATGGTTTGAAATCTAATTTCAAAACTAAATTTCCAGTTATTATTTTAATATTTAAATAATCGGTATGCATATAGAAAGGAGATTTTTAAATTAACTACCCATATATTTCCTTAACTACAGTGTGTGCGTGTTTTCATACAACTAGGATTAACCACATAAATCAACCATACAAACAACCATGAACTCATCCATTAAAAATCACAACAATTGAAACCACCAGTTTTATCGTGCGTCAAGCGTTATGGTCGATAATGCTTAGTGTTTAGTGTGCTATAACTACATAACCGTCCATTTAAATATTTCGTGCAACCATTAACATCCACTATTAGTTAACTAATGTTAATCAATTATAATTGCTAACTTAATTATAATTAACCACTAATTTAAAAATAAAATTTAAATTAGAGTTCTCACCGGCATTGCGCTCCGATATTTGCCGTCAAAGTCTTGTATCACTGCGAACCAACCCTACAAACGATCATAAACAAATATTCATGAACGAGGCTCACAACTCCACATGTTATCTTTAATTTTTTCCTGATGCGTATATTGCCCACCATTTCCTACTAGCTCACGTCTTCCCTCGGTTTCTCCAAGCAACAGAACGCATGTCTACATGGTTACACCTAAATTCAAACCAAGGCTCTATTTCCCACTTTGCAAACCTTAAGTCTATTGCCTGTATTCAAATTCATGCGTCTTGAATGCACACTAACTTTTCCAAACATGCGTCTATAGGACTACAACAATCCCAAGCACACTGGCTGATGCATGCGCCTTCATCATTTTGCCCCATCTCCCATTTCTATTTCTCCTCTACTTCCTCATTCAAATGTTCTTTTTTTATATACAAAAATTAATAGGGCCGACTACAAAAGGAAAAGAGGGAAAAGAGGGAAGGAGCGATAGGGTACCAGAGTAAGTGGAACGACTGTTACAAACGGAACATGTTGTCACAGGGGAGGAAGGAAATGTTGTTAAAAACAAGAGAGTGGTTGCAGATCTCAGGTCTGAATGGAAGAGGCGAAGCGGATGAAACCACCCAAACTTCCCCTTACAGGAAAGCCGAGATTGCTTTGAGAACACGACAAATCATAACACAAACAATAGAACATTTCATTGCTTATTACAACAATTTATATCAGAGTACAAGAATATCATAGTATGAATAAATATTACAAAGAAAAATATCAGAGATTTAAAATACATAGCAGTGGAAATAAAATGTATAAATACAATGCGTAGCGGAAGTACATCAACTAGCACAACTAAATGAAATACACAGATACAAAGCTTTCCGAATACAGCTCTAGCTGTAATCCAGGATCTCGGGACAAGAAGTATCTGCAAAAACCAAAACTACTAGCTGCCCTTGTGGAAAATATGGGCACCCAGAGTTTAGGTTAAAATAATAAACTCTGAGTCAGTCATGGGATTGGTGTGAGACCTAAAAATAGTTATTTAGCTTTATTTTAATTTAGGTAAATCACGGGACCATGCTGTATAACACGGATCGGGTTTATCCCCCATGAATACCATAAAACAAAACTGCAATGCTAAACAAAAGAAAATTGAAGCTATTATAGGACTCAGGTCCCATCACACAATGCAACGCAAGCCGAAGGATAGAGTTTTACCTTATAATAGCCAAATATGCTTGATATGCGAAATTTATCTTTGATTACTGTAAGTGTATAGTGTATAAATCAATTTCAAAAGTAAATGTATCAATCCTAAACGGTATAATACCCCATCCTATTATGTCTCCAAATTTATAGGTATACAACAAAAACCACAATGCTTGTATTGTAAAGTTGGATTTCCATCACGATGGCTACTGATTCGAAAGATCAATCACGTAGTGCAATACTCCACGGCTTACGTCCAAGGCTTTGGGAAAACACCATAATGCACATCCGCCATATCATATGGGAATCAGGGGGTGTTCCATATCCCTACTGGTGTGGGGCTACCACACCCGACATCATCTCATTCGACCGAATACATGACAACCCTAAAGGTGTCAAATCTCAACCCGTAGGTTACTCATTTCAAACGCATACTGACCTAACCATCAGATCACCATCATACCGGTGTGTGAGGCTCGCGAATTAATGCTACACAAAGCTATGCTTATTAAAGTTATGCTTTGATCATCAACCACAAGGCTCTACTTTTCAATAAAAGCCATGATCCTTGCATCTCAGCATGTCACATTGTCAATCCATACCATACCATTGATTTCTGTCAATATATAACCTCTAAGCTCGTACGTCTTTGAGAATGGTGTTAAGCAAGAGAATAAATTATCCTCCACCAAACAGATATATATTTAGCAGAGATCAACGAATACAACATAATGGAATACAACGTCAGATATACCATCCATTTGCAAGTCCTTTCTAGGTCTGAACGAAACCGGAGGCACCTTATTCCTCGTCCCATATGTCCAATACAGGAGAGAGGTCCTTGCATATCCGGACAATCAACAAGTACGTCCGGATCACCACCACTGTAACCCCTCCGTGGGAGCTACCCAAATTCAGGGCATCAGTAGTAATCCATTCGACGTGAAGATCACCGATCTTCAACCATCGTCATTAATATCTTCGACTTTTAGTCATTGTATCAGCTATTCAGAATGGGTTAAACCCGGTCTTTCCGAATAACTAGCATATCTTATAATCAAGTGCTATAAAAACACATCATACGTCTTATTCCAGTCCAGAATAATCTTTTATTCAAATATTCTTTAAATTGGGAATTCTTCCCATAAATCTTATCAAAGATTTAATTCATTTAAACCTCTTTTTTAAATCTTCACTTGGAAACCATTTCAAAAGATTTTGTATTATCTTTTCACAACTTTAAACCAAATTAAGGTTTATCAAACTAGTCAGGATTAGCGAACCTTACCGAAGTAATCATTTATTTTATTTTTCCAATCCCAACCCATTCATCCCATGGAGAAAACTGGTAGTACTCCATATCCAATACCCATGTGTTATTGGTAAATTCAATTACCATTCTACGTTCAAATCTAAATAAAGATTTAACTATTGCATGATGTAAAACTGGTGATACTCCATTTTTGAACACCTCTCAAATTTGGCAAATTTAATTACCACATTAACATTTCAATCTAATTAAAGATCTATTAAAACTCCATCTTCGTTTTAATCTTCAAAAATCATTATTTAATGATTATTCAACTTAGAAAATAAATCATGTCTTCACTTGGGTTAAAGTACTTATGTTATTTAAAACACCGTTCATGATAAACCCAAAATCATCTTCCATCAAAATGGAATCTACACGGAAATCATAACAATGCAGAATCGAAATAAATTCCCATGTCCGACTAATAATATAAATGGAATAACCGTAAAGCCTTTTAAATTCCATATATAGTATCGGCCTTCCTTCACAGAAGCTCATCTCGATTATTACCGAATCGAATTCCATTCAATTCCAATTTAATATATTAAATTAGAAAACATTACTTTGGAAAATTCTATTAATCTTAATTAAAATATTATAAATTCCAAATCATATCTTCACTGTTAATTGGGTTAAAGAACAAGTGTTATTTAAAACCCCGTTCACGATAAACCCAAAAATCCAATTTCAATTCAATTCCAATTAAATATTGATTAATTGGTAAACTCCTCTAAATCTTAATTAAAATATTTATTCTTTTCTAAACTAGGTTTAAGAACAGTGTTATTTAAGACACCATTCACGACAAACCCAAAATCCAATTTGATATCAAATACTAGGCTCTGATTAGAAATTATATCGGCTTATATTCAATATCAAATTATGAAACTAACGGATATCATATTGGGAATAACGATATCTGTATCTTCCAAATTCCTCTACAATATCCGTATAATCACGGCATCTAATATCGAAATATTCCGAAGATTATTTCCAATCAAATCCAAGTTGTATATAACGGTGTTGTATACACAATTATATGATTTTTGTTTGATGATAACAACCAAATAAATATTATTTTAATGTGTTTGATGTTATACTGTTTCATTTACTCATCACAGACAGGAGTATGATATTTATATTTAAACAGAATACACCAGTACAGAAATCCAAATTTTTACACAGTATTTTGTTTAAATATAATATTTTATTTCAATATTTAAACAGTACAATTTAATAACTCCGCTATTTGTTTATCTCAGTAATACATCACATTGCATATACTTTTCATTTACAGTACACAGCTCCTCTCATACTCAGTTACATATATACATATACATTCACTCATATACACAATCAACACTGTCTTGTTGTTTTTCATCTTCTGTCTTCAAGCTTCAGTCTTTACAGCATCCTTCAGTCAGTCCAGTCTTCATACCTGTCATATACATGAACACACACACAGTACACTGCAATAGAAATAATACTGAATATATGCGGATATAAATTTTATTTTTAAAATTTTATTTGCCTCAGATTTCGGTGTGTTTCTCATCATTTTTCTGACTCGATCTGATTTGACTGTGTCTAGACTGCTTGTGATATTCACAGTGAATCACTGAAAATACCACAAGGCAGCCAGTATAAATATATATTGAACAGGGACAGGAAATCCAGTCTGATGGCTGCATATACACACGTGTATATATATACACGTGTGCACTGCCTCGCCAATCAGAATATAGTGTATGCAGCTGAGGAGGAGCCGCTTGGACCATCTCGACTCAGAGCACAATATAAAATGCAACATAGTACAAGGATGGTCGAGGAAAACAACATAACAAGTCAGCAAGAAGCAAGCAAGGAATGGCATATCACATATATGCATGACAAAGTCAAGAAACATAGTGATATAGCAGCAAGTGTGGGTGAAGTGTAAGTGCACAAACCAGAAAAGGGTCAAGCTCTTCATGGATCAAGCAAGTCGCGCTAGTACATGTATGGGCAACACTTCAGCATGATGCAAGAATATGTGCACAAGTACATAGGAGGTTACATGACAAACATACATGGTTCAAGTGCAAAATGGTCGAGTGAATCATGGTGTGCCAACATGGTCAACTATGGTCGAGCTCACAACAAAAACTGGTGGACAAGAATGCATGGTGCAGCAACAAACTCAAGCAGCATGGTTTAAGTGAAACTGAACAAATGATATAGCATGACAGTATGTACATGGTGCACACAGCATATTTAAGGGTGGCCAAGCAAATTGAAACAGTATGGACAGTATCAAGCTCAAGTTTAGCATGGTTTGAACATGCATGGTCTGTACACAGCTTGTAACACCCCACACCCGCTAAGGTCACTCCCTAAGGGAATGCCTTAACTTCGGTGGAGCATTTTAAGTGAATATAGAACAGAAAAATTACAACAAGACAGATATAAATAATACTTGAAAATTCTAAAACATCATTTCATTGCAGCAGAAGGTAAACATGTTTAGTTACAACACCATAAAAAGAGTCAAGTACCAAATATCCATCCTGACAAAAACATAAGTACATAATCCCACTACATAACTAATAGCCATAATCGAAAAGATAAGCTGGGCTTTACATCACGGTCCAAGCTCCAAAAGATAGATAAAGAAATCTAATCAAAGCCCACTAGTGCTAGGCCCAACCTGAGGACCTGAGGGGGAAAAAAAGATAAAAACAACGGGGTCAGACATAAGTCTGAGTGAGCCCTATAACTTTAACAACACAATCATTAAAGTAATTAGGGTATGATATAAACTTGGTACGGTGATGACTGGGGATAAATGACTACACTAAGTAGCCAACTAGACATAGGATGAACTAAGATAAGGGTAAAGACGCATCTACCCACCCAAGGGTAATTAGTAACTGCACCACACCAGTCATTCCTACTTAAAGGTTGATCCCACCCAAGGACTTAGAAAATTTACCCAGTAGTTTCGTGTACCCCTAGCTGACTACATAGGTGCCGTCTGCCCCTATCTCCACTAGGTGTACCCACTACTCCCCAAGCGATCGGCTCCCTACCGTAGATACCCGTGCTGGCCCCACAGTGGGGTGTATCACTCCCCAAAGTGGCAACTCGATACAATCAACGGTGCACGGCTTATACCTACACGATGCAACAACGTCTTACCTACCAGCCCGGGTCCACACACGCATATGAAACCCGTTGGACTTGCGTTGCCACCGCTAACCCGTTTTGGCCTCTTATAATCAAGCCCAGTACGCGTGTCCCGTCCTCGACATGGGTCGAGCCCAATAAGATACATATGGGTTACTGGTTGAAATGGCCCCCCACAAGCTACCCACCTAAGCTTGTCCCTTTATCTAGTGCATCCCACTTAACCCTTTAATCATGTTTAAATTACATGTTTCCACTTGGTTAAGTATTTTAATCGTATTTTCTATTGCCACCCAAGGCAACCCACTAGATTTCCACATGCCACCCAAGGCACTTACTTGATTTCCACATGCCACCCAAGGCACCCACTTAACCCCTCATGCCCCACTACATGCTTATCTGGTTAAGTGTTTCTTAATTGATTAAGAACGTAACCGTTGTAAAGACCTCTCACATTAGACTATCTTTTATGGCAGCTGGATTTGCCGGTTGGGTCCGGGCAGCCTTACGCCATAACCGAGTCTAACCTCGTGTCTTTACACTTGTCACGTATTTAGTTTGTGCCTAAGACCTCTCACATTGGGCCAATCATTTGTAGCCGCTGGATTTGCCGGTCGGTTCCGGGCAGTCTTATGCTACAAAAGGGTCCAACCTCGTGTCTTAGTCGATTAATTACACCTAATTAATCACCCCCATAATTTGTATTAATTATCCATAATTAATTACAAATTTAACGATGTACATAATTGACTCAATTATGTCCATCCACTTTATGGTATGCATAATCATACCAACTTCACACCATTTCATTAACATGAATATTAACCCCATCGTTCCCCACATAATTCGCTAACATGACATAAAAGGGAAGATTCCTCACAAATACAATGGGTTCAACTTGCATAACATTAGCATCAACATGGGTTTTTAAGGTGTCAACATGCATATAGCATCAAACCCAACTAGCATAAATAATCAACCCAAACTTGCATGAATCACATATGTCATAAAGAGGGTAACTTGCATAAGCTACTTATGTCATATGAAGGGGTAAACTTGCATATGTATGTATGACATACAAAGGGGTTAACTTGCATATGTATGCATCTCATACAAAGGTGTAAACTTGCACATGTTACTTGCATATAATCAAACACCAAACTTGCATAACATGTCATATATGATCTTGCATATAATCAAACACCAAACTTGCATAACATATCATATATGAACTTGCATATAATCATACACCGAACTTGCATAATCATGGTGTCATAATGGATCAATGTTTTTCATAGTAATTTGCATAACTAGCATCATGAACACATAGCCTAAAACTTGCATAACTTGCATAACACCATGATCACATAGCATATGACTTGCATAACTTGCATAACATCATGATCACATAGCATATGACTTGCATAACTTGCATAACATCATGATCACATAGCATATGACTTGCATAACTTGCATAACATCATGAACACATAGCATATAACTTGCATAACTTGCATAACATCATGAACACATAGCATATAACTTGCATATCTTGCATAACATCATTAACACATAGCATATAACTTGCATATCTTGCATAACATCATTAACACATAGCATATGATAACATAACTTGCATTGATCCACATTCATAGCCATAACCTCATTATATCCTATCATAATCATTTCAACAATTGGTCATTAAGGCTATAGAAACTCACAACTTGTTGCTTAGCACTCCTATGAAGAAGATTAAGTTGCTAGAGTTGATTAGAGGTTGATTTGAGAGGCTATCTTCTTCTACAATTTGATGGAGGCTCCTTCAAGTTGCATTTTGACGGCATAACGACATCGTATCTATTTTTAGTATGAATTAGGGTAGTCTTAGGGTGTATTTATAGATTAGTTAGGTGTTTTAGGCCATTAGATTAATCCTAAATCAGATTAGAGCCGTCAGATTTTGTTACTAGCCACCAGCACAGCCCAAAAGCCAAAATGGCGCATCCAGGTCACACAGACCGACAGGGGGGTCGACCCCTGTGTCGACCCCTGGGGAGGGGGTCGACACCCATGTCGACCCTAGGGTCGACTCCCTCTGCCTGGCGGGAATTTTCCCGCCTCTTCTGAAATGTGAAATTTTTGTATTTAAATCTGTTTTGAATTTCTGAAAACTTCTTCGGGCCTTAACTAGGTCATACGGACTCCGATTTTCGAAAACTCGGACTCTGTTTCGCGTATTTTTCCGAGACGAACGCAATGGCATAGCCCGTTTCCCCTGATTAAGATTTTAAAATTTAGTTCTGCCCTGTTTTATATTATAGCAAGTTATTCAACATACGGGGTGTTACATTCTCCCCTACTTAAAGGATTTCGTCCCCGAAATCTCTAAGTCAAGAAGAACGTATCCTACGAACCAAACAACCATCTACTAAACCATCAAACACTGGCATCCATTGTCCTTAGAGTTTCTAATGCTGTATGAACATATGCAAAGAGTGTGTGTATATGTTCCCTGTCTAATGCAAAATCAGGCGGTCTACTGATTCAGTTGACCTCCTTAATGCAAACCATGATAGTGCCATGCATCCAATATGTATGCGAAAGAACCCTATCGACACATACTATTTCTACATGAGTGCACAATCATTCACCAAAATGCATCATCCATATGATAGCACAATCATTATACATCCATTAATATAGCTACCTACACACAATTATATGCGATATGTAATATGAAGTGATTGAGCCGATCTAGTGTCTAAAGTGTGTGTATATGCATCCACGAGCAACCACTAGCAACCACTTGCATCCACACACATCCATCAAACATAACATGTCTCAAACACATGTTTCAACCATAGGTTTACCCTATCTAAAGGTCAAAGGTACTAATGAGAGGACATACTAAAGATAAGATAAGTACTAGACAAACGATAAAGGAGAAGTTAAAAGACATACCCTCAAAAAGGAATGGGTACAATGAACGCATCTTCGCTTCTGTCTCCCAAATAGCATTGCTCTCATCCTCTCCCCATTGCACTTTGACTAGTCGAACCTCTCTGTTTCTCAACTTCCTAGTCTCTGACCCAAGGATGCAGGTAGGAGCTCGTCGAATAGTCGCATCACGCTCCACCTCCACTTCTCTAAGCAAGCTCGGCTCTACCACCTCTGCGGTCTCATGTAGGCATTTCCTCAAATGTGACACATGGAATACGTCATGTACCCCACTAAGTCTCTCGGGTAAATCCACTCTATATGCCATCCGTCCAATCCTTTCCTTAATAGGAAACGGTCCTACAAATCTTGGTGCTAACTTCCCAACGGACCCAAAGCGAACAACATTCCGTAATGGAGATACTTTAACAAAGACCATGTCCCCAACATCAAACTCAAGATCCGTTCTCCTCTTATCCGCATAAAATTTCTGTCTGTCTTGTACCGCTTTCATCCTTCTTCGAATCAAATCAATATTTTTCGAAGTCTCTCTAACCATATCAGGCCCAAGCAAGATCTTATCCGTAGATTCCCACCAACATGTAGGTGATCGACAAGGCCTTCCATAAAGAGCTTCGAAAGGAGCCATACCAATACTAGACTGAAATTTGTTATTATACGCGAACTCCACCAATGGAAGATGCTCTTCCCAAGTACCTCCAAAATCTAGGATAAAAGTCTCAAAATGTCTTCCAGAACACGATTCACCCTCTCGGTCTGGCCGTCCGTCTGAGGATGATATGCGGTGCTCAAACACATTTGAGTCCCCACTGCTTCTTGCAAACTCCTCCAAAACTCGCTAGTGAAGATAGGATCTCGATCACTCACTATGCTAGAGGGTACCCCATGCAATCGAACTATCTCTCGAAGGTAAACTGAAGCTAGCCATGGTTATATTAACTACTATACTTGTTATATCATTAGGAAAAAGTTAGAATCGAATCAAATTCTTCTTTCTTAAATTTCCATATTAATCGTTTTTCTTTATTTCCAATTTTATTATTAACGATATCAAAGTTAATTATCTTTCCAATTACAAATCAACAGGTTATAGGTCTCTATGAAAACAATAAACGTTAGTTAAAATTCATGATAAAATTATTATCTAACATTTAAATCTCATTAATTTCATACTGATTTAAAATAGATAAGAAAATGAAACATAACGGTTGTTATTTTAAAGTAATTCAAATCATATTCATAAATCTATAGTTTTCAAGCAAATATTATAATTATTACCAAACTTTATTTTAATCAAAATAAAATTTAATCTTACTTAGTAAATCAAAATTTATTCCTATTAAATTCCAATTTTTATATTTCAATAATTATTTACATAAATCAAAATATTTAAATATTAAGTTTCAACTTTCAATATTTATAGATACAAATTAAATCAAAATTTCAAACTACAGCGCTATTTCTAACTCCTTTTATAATTAAATAAAATTTATTCGTTTTAACTTTGATTAAAATAAATTTTTAATTGTTATTATTTAAATAAATTATTTTATATTCTCAAAATTCATTAAAATTTTCTAAAATAAATTTTTTAAATTGGTTCAGAATTTGTGGGTTGTTACAAAAAATGCCATCAAGACCCGATCAAACCCGACCCGCATAGACCCGACCCGCATAGACCCGGATAAAAAGTATTGAAATATATGTATTCTTAGTGTTATTATTCAACTGGACCCGAACCGATCCGACCCGACCCGAATCGAAGCTTGGGTCGGGTCGGGTCTAGATTTTTGTAATGTATAGTTTAGACCCAACAAAACCCGACCCGCCTAGAACCGAGACCCGACCCGGTGGGTCTAGGTCCATCGGGTCGGGTCTAATTGCCACCCCTACATAATAAAGTCAATTAAATCGTCCATGGTCTGTGGACGAGGGAGGTGAGCTAATAGGCACCGTATACAATTTATAATGATTAAAACTGATAAAAATCTACACTGGCAATTCTATATAATTTTATACATGAATACAATAACATGATAAAAAAATTTAAGTGAGAAGGAGTTCTTACGTTGGTTTCCACTCCGTCATTCTTTAATTGAAGATTGTTTTAACTGAATTAAACTGTCCATTCAATTCAGTCAAAAACCCAACTAGCTCTGTTTCTGTTCTGAAATGTAGAGTTCGTCGTTGTGAATCCAACGCAACTGAAATCGTTCCATTCCGACCTCGTTTGAGAGAGATATGATCATTTATACATTGAATATTTTAATAAGTCATTAATATATTAATAAATTAATTAACTTAACTTTTCCTTAATTCCCCTTCTCCTTCGTATAACTCGTCGTCTTCAAAACCTATAACCGTCGCCAATGAAAACCGCTTGTCGCCCCTCCTTAAGGAGATTGGACCCGCCATCGTCCCTCCCACGCAATGCGCCTCCAACCTCTCCGCCCTCTCCTCGAACCCCGCGCCTTCCGGAGGCCCCATGCCTCCCTAATTCCAGTTCAAACGCGGCTCCTTTGAACCCGGAAAATGAAAAAATTACTTAATGATTTTCGATCACACCGAAATCAATTTAAAGAGCAAAAGAATCTCATCGATTTTTGTCTTTGGTGTCTTGAATTCTACTGCGTGGATCGGGAGAAAATTTGAGGAGGAGGATGGAGAGATTTGGATCGTTAATTACATCATATGGCGGCTGGACGTTATGAAGAGAATTAGGGTTTCAGTTTATATATATATATATATATATATACACACATTATTTAATTATTAATTAATTAACAAATTTCTTGTTTAATGTTCCGGACTCCAAATCAAACACAACGACTGTCGGCCCGAGCTAAATAACCCCATTCCGATCACAATGGGATATGTTTTGTAAGCCAATTCGGCTGTTTTAATTAGTTTTCATTAAAATTTAAATATGAATCAATATATATTGAATTTAAACTTACATTTTAATTTACCGGGCCACATACTGACTCCAAAATTTACAGAAAAATAAATCTACCTATGTTTTGATGATACGGTCCTAACAAAACTAATTTCATCGAATTTGGAGGCCATTTGAAAAATGGCCTTTTTAACTGGCTATTAAATTTAAACTGAACTTTCAAACATGTTTAAATTCACCACGCTCACATATTGATTTCAAAAATTACGAAATTTGAAACCTAACAATAATTGACATTACGAATCCAACAAAAGTGGTTTCATCGACAACGGAGGCCGTTTGCAGAATGGATATTTTTAAGGGATATATATTATATTAAAATATATATAAATTCCATAGCGACCTTTCTAAATTTTAAACTAGACATAACTTTCAATTTATATTATGAAATCTAAATTTTTCACATTCCTTAAAAAGATATAATTAAACAGATTCAAATGCTTCTTGTTTCACTGAAATCCGATTTATTTTGAATCCTATACATTCAATTGAAATTTAAATTCGAATTTTCAAACTACCACGCCATTTCAGGCTTGTTTTATAATTAAATTAATTTTATATGTTCTAACTTCGATTCAAATAAATTTTTAGACGTTATTATTTAAAATAAACGATTTTAAATATTCAAACCCCATTAAAATAGCTAAATAAATTTTTTAAATTGATTCAGAAATTCAGGATTGTTACAGCCGATTTTGAGATGGTGTTGCTGACGGAAGGAAAAAGGGAGAGGGAAGAACAGCGGCGGGGGGAAAAGGATGGGCGCGGTGGAGTTTGCTTTTCGAAGAGCCGATGGGTTTTAGTTTAAGGGGAGGGGAGAGCTTGCGTTCAAAAGTTGGAGGCTGATGGGTGCGAGAAGACTGATGGAAATGGGCGGAAAGAAGACAAGGCATAAGAAAAATGGGAAAGGGAGATGATGCCTACAGGCTTTGGAAGGAAGAGAGTTTGGCTGGGCTTTCTTCTTTCAATTAGAGTTTATGCCCTAGAGGTAATCCATTTGATGAGATTGATAACACTGTTGATGTTATTATTTTATTTGGAATAAAATAATATTCTGTTATTTTATATTTACTGCGTAATATAAATAATTATTTAATAGAAGTCCTTAGAATAATAATACGGAATTATATAGTTCGAGTAAGACTGAACTAGAGATTATATAATGTGATAAGTAGTATAATTCCTAAATGTCCCTGGTCGAGTTTTGATGTTTATATAGGACAATAATAAAGCGTTGAGACTAGTATGTTGATTGACTGATGATTACATCTCATTGATCATTAATATACGTGATATTAATGTCAAAACATAAATACGTATTGGAGAATACCGTATTGGGCTGACCCACCGTGAGAAAACTACATGGAATATAATTAACATTATCATAAGTTATTCTCATAGTGATAGTGATGTAATGGTCCTCAAACCTGAAATCATTATAATTTGATTCGAGGATATTTGTGTTTTGATATCATCTAAAGTTATTCGTAACAGAGTAACGATAACAGTGATTATTGGATACATCTCGAATCGAATGAAAATTATGAATGATCTAGATGGAATTTAACCCTTCAATATATTTGTGGTGATATCTATGAGCCTCTTGATTGAGTGAGATTGTGAAATGCATGGCCGTGCTCAAATATTGATTTGTTTTAAACAGTCTACTCATCGATTAATATAAACGAATTAAATTATTAAGAGGATGATACGATCCATGCCTCGAGTTTAATCCTGGATATATTGGTTAAAAGGATTATATTACATTGATACATTGGTCACAGAAAGGTTGTATCGAATCGATCATATTATTATAACTTGGGTAGCAGTGATGTGTTGCTAGATACTGCTCACTGTTTATAATTTAAATACGATTTAATTATTGCCAACATTATAGTAACCTATAGGGTCATACACTTTGAACGTTATAAGGGAAGAACATTTTGGATAAATAAACTATCAAACAGTTGATATTTTATTGAATGTTTGAAAAGGCAAGTTGGTCGGTTCCTATTATCATGGCTCACGTTTCTTTTATAAGGAATATCTTATTTCCTTTAAAAAACGAAGCAAGCATATGACTCATATCAGATGAGAGATAAAATTCCAGAACCTAACTGAAACCCCTTTTTCATACAATACCCAAAATGGCGGTAGCACCTAAAATATCTTGTTCATTTGATTTGATTGAGCGGAAAACATTCGTGTGGATTATCTATGGAGGCTCGCTACTTTGAGGGCTCGGATTCGAACCAATCAAGACTCAAATCAGTTTCGTGGTTTAAACGATGAAGCATAAGCAAGGTATGATTCTCGATTTACAAATTATCATGTAGACCCAGTAGGGATTTGGTGGAAATTTCATTTATTAGACATGGATTCGTACCAATTCTTCTTTCACATTCCTTATTCTTTGTTTCGTGAGTTTGTTTTCTTTATGCTGAATCAAACAAAGCTACATGCTTTAGGAAGACAAGGAAGAATAAATACACAGGCAGAGGAAGGAAGTGAGAAGAATGTGGCGAATGTTTTCAGATATAAAACGCCAAGTGTCCTTCATCAACCAAGTGGTGTTACCGATGTAAACTCACTAGATCATTAGTCTTTGAATTATACATTTCTTTATTTAACGAAGAATGACACAAAAATACAATCAAAATCGTGTATAACAATGTATACTGATATCAAAAAGGAGTGTAATCGCTATTTTGTTGGCTCGTCCAACTTTGGTAATTGTTCTCTTTCCATTCATTGCCTGCTATATACAGATATCTATCTCGATTCAATCCTTCTTATTTATGATTCCAGACAAGTTCTATAATAAAGTTCAAAAACCATACCCCTGATCTTTTCATACAAATTATTTAATCGTTGCAATCCAGTTCTCTCATAAATTTTACATTATTCGATATAGATTAAGGGGAGGTTTGCTTACTGTAAGGGGCCAAAACCAAATTATCTGAAGCCAAATAATTATGCTTCTTCTTCAGCGTAGTTTTATCCTCCGCATCCAATACCCCTAATTCTCCTACCGTGATAACATTTCTTCTCCTATTATTTCTTCTTCCGTATACCATCTCTTCTCCTATTATTTCGTTCACTAATTTTCATTATTCTCCTAAAGCCCTATCTCTTCTCCGATTATTTCATTCACTAATTTTCATTATTCTCCTAAAGCCCTAGATTTGCAATTGCCAAGTGCCGATAATCACCAGAGTTTTTCTCCTTCCTGTTGAGTTCCTAAATCCAGCCTTTAAATCACCAAAACCTAAATCTGAAAGTGCAACACCAACCTATGTTGCTGCATTCGGATCAACAAACCTTATGCGGACCACATATCCAGGTATGGAAAAAAATTGGTTTTCATAATTTATCTTCATGTTCTGTTTAAACAGTGTTTGATGCTCATTTGATATTTTAGATCTAATTAGAGTTTTTGTGTGTGTGTGTGTGTGTTGCATGCTGCAGACAAATTCAATGAAACTCCGTTCAGACTATAAGGATGCATTTGTTGAGAAGCATGGTGTGAAGTTTAGGGCTGATGTTGCTTTGTGAAAGTAAGAAGTTCATATTTGTATATCTATGTGCTATTGCTATGATTAGAAAATATAGAGTCATAAGTTCACATTACTAGGCTGCTGTCACTGGACTTCAAAACCAGCCTATCATAAACACAGTGATTGATGGTCCTGACATTATTTGCAGAGAATATATTGATATCAGTATTGCTGTTGGTACACATAAGGTATGCACCTACTGTATGAACCTTTTTATTAAAGATTGTATTATACTCATATTCTAGTTTCACTTCATCTCTGTAGGGCCTTGTGGTTCCTGCTATCCGAAATGCTGATACTATGAATTTTGCTGATATTGAGAAAGAGATCAACATGCTTGCCAAGAAGGCAGTTAATGGCTCAATTTTAATTAATGAGATGGCAGGAGGTGCATCTATTTTTTCTTTAATCAATTCATTTTGCTTTAATTATGTGTATCTATTGATACAACATATACATACACGCACACAAGATTACAAAAAGGAGTGTAAACGCTATTTTGTTGGCTCGTGCAAATTTGGTAAGTGTTCTCTTTCCATTCATTGCCTGCTATATACAGATATCTATCTCGATTCAATCCTTCTTATTTATGATTCCAGACAAGTTCTGTAATAAAGTTCAAAAACCAAACCCCTGACCTTTTCATACAAATTATTTAATCGTCGCAATCCAGATCTCTCATAAATTTTACATTATTCGATATAGATTAAGCCTTATAATCCTTATTTCCGTTCTATCCCAAGCTACATATGTGACTGAGGGAGGAATTATTATGATGTGCTTCAAATTCCTGAAGGTGCATGTGAGGAGCAGATTTTCTCTTGGTTGCTCCGTTCCTTTCTATGCTACACAAATCAATGCGCAAATTCCTATATCTAAATCAACGCGCAAATCACTTCTCTCTTTTCTAGCCATTTCCATTCGATAGGGAAATTTAAGTATTTGTGAGACTTCAAAAGATGCCAATTTTTTAACGGATTCACTCTCAAATTCATGACTTTGACTCCAAAAACTCTGATTTTGAACAAAAGTTGAGAAATTGTGATCGAATTTGAACCAAAGTTCTGTTCCTTGGATTTCGCCTTTTTCTATTTTGGGATTTTCGATCCTCTAGGTCAGTTTTTTTTTAATTCTTTGATTTTTAATTCTTCGATTTTTCATTCAGTTGTGCTCATACTACGTATGGTTCTTTTTCATCCGGTTATGATCATAGGTATGCTTTTAGTTCTTTCCTTGTTCAAAGTTTTCATACACTGGGAAATTTGCTTCGATATGCTTTTTTTCCCCTGAATGGTGGAAAGCTAGCTCTCTTCGTAAAGGAAGAGAGGTTCTGCTTGCCATTAAATTAAAGGAGTAAATAAAAGGTAGTAGTTTTTTATTTTGAGTCTTGAATCATGTTTGAGTATGTATGTTTTTGTATCCTGGTTTTCTTTACTTTCAGATATAGCTTCCATGCAGTTTAGTTTAGCAAAAGCACTCCTTCACCTGGCACTACTAGCTAAGCGATATAGACTATCTCTATGCATATCTTTGTTTTTGGATCCGTCTAAAATTGTCATAAGAAATGTGCCTGCTTCTATTAGAATCTAATCCCTATTAAAATTAATTGGTAGGCATTTACGCATAAAAAAAAGTAACTGTTTCATGACATTTTGAAGCTGCTGAATACAGGAAATAATCTTAGAACTGTGATGCACAAATGAATTTTGTAAGCCTGTATCATCCATTTTGGTATCATTTATTTTCTCAATTTTTTTTCCGAGGTGGGATATTTTGTTTTATATAAACAATTCATATAATCTGCTTTGGTGCAATAGCATGAAAGAATAAGATTGATCAGGAATTTTTTTCATAGCGGCCAAAATTTTAGCATGGGTTGGTACCTTCATCAAAATGTATGTGTGAAGTGATTTGTTTGAATGGAATCTGATGTATATGTTGATCGAGCTTGAGTTAAGAGTTTTGGTCAAAATTTTGCACGTAACATGAAGTACCTAGGAAGTGCTATTTTTGTTGATTAAGTGTATGAAGAACATGAGAAATGTATTTACAGTAATGACAATGATAGGTTTATATTTTCTTAGCAAAGATTAAAAATAAAATAAATATAGCATTGACCAGACACTCAAAGATTTCAGATTCTCAGTCCCTAATTTGCATAGAAATCAAAGTAATTGCTCGAGCCGGATCTGATGTGATTGCGAATTGTAGTTTCAGATTTTGACGTTGCTATGATTTGTGAGAAGGAGATGTTGATGTTTACATGTTTGGAGGTTTTGCTCCAAGATGAATTTGTTCGAGAAAGATTTGAGAGAAGGGGATGATGCGATTCAGATGAGTATAATGTTGAAACTAACGCTGCAGCTCTTTCGAGGTTTGTAGTTACGCATGTTTCTCAGGTTTGTTAAAAGAATTAGTCAAAAATTGCTTAAAGTCTCTAGCTCTGTCCAGAAATAATTTTCAAATGGAATTGAACCCAAGCTAACTGTGTTTGAGATTTATGAAACAACATCATTTTATTTGTTATAATTCATAAATGCAATTTTGCACTGCTTTCATTTAATCATCAAGTTACACCGGATACGCTTTATAATTTTGGAGAGATTGCACATATATTTCCAACACTATATGCCTAGAATGGTTTTCATGAACAAAATAAAAGACAATACTTGTGGGATCATTTCAAAGCTATTGCAATTAAAATTTATGGAGTATAATGATTTTTGTAAAAACAACTTATGTGGATGTATGATGATGAAATATTTATAATGCAAGTCAGTTTTGAGTATAATGCAACATAGTATTTTTACTATGCAAGTCAAATTATTAAACAACAAATTAATCGTGAATGCTATGCAAGTCAGTTTTATTTCATTGCAAGTGGATTTTAATGCCATGCAAGTAAATTCTAAATTCAATGTGAGCCATGTATAATACAATGTAAGTCTCAATGCAAGCCATCCCCAAAACGCAAGGCTAATACGTATTTTTATTATTAACATTACATAGTAGTGAGCAAGAAATTCCACATATATATGGGACGAAAAAATTTAGCAGATATATGGTGGCGTAATATTAATATTTTATTACAATGTAAGTTAAATTTTTGCTGTTGGGTTTTAATTTGATGCATTATTCATCAAGATCTGGATTTCTTTCAGTTTTTTATGTGGAAGTTTGATTGAAATTGGGTGTTTGAGTTGCAGGCACCAAAGTTATTTTCTTAAATTTAGCTATTTAATGCTCTGATTTACATATTAAACATGTTCTTATGGATTTTGGTTATCATATGTTTGGTGGGTGACAATAGATGTACTTATTATATATGTTTGTGATAATGTAGGTGAGAGATTCACTGAAACTGTTAGCAGTCCTTACTACATGGTTCCATATATGAGCCTGAAGTTGATGTTCAGAGTGTTGGAGTAATATTGTACATTTTCTTTATGGTGTTCCACCATTTTGGGCAGGTTCATCACGTATATTAAAAAACTGTCTTACATAGCTAGTTAGTAGCATTTAAATGAACAATGTTGATTGGGCGGTTGTATATACAATGTCTCAATTTGAACCAAGGCAATATAAGGAAGAGATATATATTATGTCCAAAATTCATAGTTAAATATATCGTGTGTAAACTAAAGTTATTTTAGTTCGTGATAAAAATCAATAGGAAATAGTTTCAAAAGCGGTGGCTTGGAAGACAAGACAACAATAAAGTTTATCCACGCTTAAAGAAAATTATGTACATATATTGGATTTTGTAGTACTCTTACCATAACTTGGAAGTCTCGTAACAATGTTATGGCTTTATTACTGGAATCTTTTGGCAGATTGAAACATGAACCTTTTTGTTATTTTCAACAAAAATGAATAGTGATGTTGTTATTACTGTTAATCTTAAATTTACAAATTCACCTTAGTATTATTATTTTCAATTTTCGTCAACAGGTGGGAAAGAGGTAATTAAGGGAAGGGAAAAGTAAAAAAAATAAAAAATAGATTGAAGGACACCAAGTTTCGTTTTTAGGTTGAAAGACGAAGTTAGAACAAAAATTAAACTTAAGAAAAATGCTAAATATAACAAGCATTATATTTGGTTTTTTTACTATACAAAAATGCTAGTTAAAACTAACATTGTATTTAATTGTACACTGCACAAAACGCTAGTTATATTTAGTATTGTTCTTCAGTTTATTTTATTTTTACGCCTAAATTAAAAACTTAGATTTTCTTCAGACCGATTTTTTTCTCAAATTTTGTTTTCGTGTCTATTTTCCATGGTTGAAAACAGACGTAAAGCACTCCATTGCAACGGATGACAATAGTTATATAAGATAATATTGCAATGGATAAAAATGTTGTAAAAGATTGTAACATGCAAAAAAGATTGTAATAAACATCAACTACAAGTCTGCAACGATCGAGAATACTTGTAAAATGCATCCACTCTATTATAGCTTCGCAAGTTATAATGGTTTTATTACCTTTGTTAAAGGTCTATCACAACTAGTATTGCAATTATGAAATATTTTGGTTTAGTGATTTATAGTTGAACATCTTTGGTTTAACAAATCCTTTGCATAGGCATGTAAATGGATTGGACGGAACAAATATTTGTTATGGTCTCGTCATAAAATGGATATGTAAGAGACAAAGATTATGCTTGGACATTATTCGTATAGACCGTACAATGGATGAATAATGTTTGAATAATAAAAAACATTAAATATTTTCAAATGGATATATTTTCATTTATTATTTTTTTGGTTCTAAAATAATAAAAATTGAACTTGAGCTCTTGTGGGCAATAGCCATCACGGTTTTCTTTCAATAGTGCTTACCGAACCAATGATGAATTTATGATGGCTCAAAGCAAACATGCAGGAACACACAATACCGTATATTACAAAGGAAAATAAAAGAAATGCAGGTGTTTCATCAAAAGCTAATTGATTATTCAAATGAATGCATGCATCAGTGCACCAGCATTCGATCTACATTTTCAGGTGCGTTAACATTCTACATACAGTCATCAAGCATGCTTTGCCTACATGATATCATGTTCTCTAAATTTCTCACCATGTTTCCAGATTTTTGGCTTTGTTATTCGCATATAATCGAAATAAGTTGAGCGCAAACATAAAAGTGATGGCTACCATACTGATAATGATCACAACCAATGCGCTTGCGATGCCTTCTCCCACTTGGGTGCAAAATTTCCTATGAATGTCACATATTTTCATCCATTGCACCTGAGGTAGACTGTATTTGCCGATCACTGCTAATTGTGTTGCTGCTGCCAGTGCTGATTAACGTCAAATAAGCCATCACCTGCATTGTTCAATCTGATTAAACATACATATATTTCTACTATGTAGCAGTATTTCATACATCCATGTGAATATGTCCGAGTATTTACGAGACATACCAATTATTCTATCCATGTGCATAGTGGCTTAACCTTGTTGAATTTAGATTTCTGGAATGTTAACACTGCATTCTATTTCACATGAATGATCTGTACGTATACTGTTGTATAACAGATTTAAGTGTGGCTTTTGTATTAATTTTCAAAGAGAAATCTTAAGTAAGGTATTTGTAAATGATGCATCTAATACCTTTTAAACAAATATGATATATATCTAGAAGCATTTTGGTTTTGCTGCCAATATCGGATCACAAGAGAAGATGGCCCAAGCAAGGCCTTTGTTAAAGAGAAACCATGCTCAATTCAGAGCGCAATTCTTGAATTAAACTATAGTTTGCTGCTATTCCATTTGCTATCGCCACAATCTACAACAATGAAATTATATGGATTTTTGACTATTATAAATTTTTTGAAATGGGGTATTTTTTTTTTGAAACGGGGTAAAATAGTTTCTTAAGTAAAGTCAATGCTTATTTACAGGGATAAAATAGTTTGAAAAGTACATTATTTTTCTCAATAGCTATGACTATATAAACTCCTACCAAGTAAATGAAAACTCATGCTGATACACAAGTTACATCTGTCCAATACAACACTCGGAGGTTTGTCTATCGCTTTTAATGAAACAGCAGGGGAAATCATAGGTTGCAGCACTAGTGATCTTTGCAAGATTAACAGTGAAGAAGGAGAGGATGTATATAAACAAAAACTAAAGGAGTTGCTACGAATACCTCATCTTTTCAGGGTTGGTGTTGTCCAAATTGACTACATAAATGAGAAAAAGCAAAAGATTACTGTTATGTCTCAATCGATTATTGATTATTTAGCTGAATCAAATTTCTTATCAAAAGAAATATTAACGATGACATATTCTTCGGATTATTTATTTATTTATTTCAGCGGAGTTAGCTTAATCATCTGAGCAATTTTAGTTTTTGACAATAACAATGGTACTTTTAGATATTTATTTAAATAATGTAGTTCATTAATGTGTGACTTATATATTACACTTATTATTGCATTATTCATCTTCTTTAATTGAGTATTCACAAATATAATGATGTGTTTTAAGCTAGCATTTGTTTAATTTGTTATTTCATTTTATAAATTCAATAACGATTTAGAATATATTAATTAATAAAATTTACATGTTTGCACTCATTGTCATTTTTTCAAAAATAACATAGTCAACTTTTCATTAATTTCTTTTTTAAGGAAGTAATTAATAGAATTTTTTTTAATATCACCCAACTTAACGGTCGGTTTTCCCACTGTTGTACGGTAATACTAGTACAAATATAATTTGATCCTAGCAGTAAATATAATACATTAATGATTTATTACATATATAAATGAGAGAATTAGAATACTGGAATGATTTGTCATTCAATATATGTATTGCTGCTTAGACACTCACCTATATGTATATACATATGACACATATATATATATATATGACATATATATATATATATATATCTTATTGAATCTAGACAAAGCCAGGAGCTGGAAAAATTCTGGACGTATGTATATTTGATGTACATATTGATAATAAAATCCCTTTTGCAGATTTTAAACTTATGATAAACTAATAGGTTATTTTATAATGTGTGTTAGCAACATTTATATTGTCGTAAATTCATTGTCTGAATTGCTCTCATTATCACCAGATCATCATATATACACATATAACATTCTATTAGATGATAGATACTAACAACATGTTAGATAAATTACTTACTATGTTAATTTCAAAAGCATGATCTACATTACTGTCATAATACATATTGATGTATCTTTGTATTGTGAGTTTGATTTGCATTTACAATGTTTTGATGTTTGCTAAATAGACCTATATAAGTTAGAACATATATAGTTTATATTTAGAAAGACAATACCAAGTTGCGCATGGTAATTATATTCAGATAATTTATATTGATATATGCTAATATTAGGATAAATATAAACCATATGGAATGTCATAACAGATATGCAATTGGTTTGTTGCCAGAATAACACTTCCTGTAGGTGTATATCATCTATATATATGTTTAAATAGTGATTCTTAGACATGTATAGACATAAAAGAATACTGGGTGATTAATAGATGATTAATGCAGATCGTATTAATATAGTTTCAACCTTCTTTCAAAATGTTTTCGAACTGGAAAGTTTTAATTGTGTATGACACTTAATATTTAATGACCATTGCTTGCTATATACTATGTGAAATCGATGATCACCTGTTTTTCATCTTTTACACATTCTATTTAGGAATTAAAATCCAGATCCTATGCTTAACTAAATTGTTATGGTTTTTCTTTGGATTTGATTCCAAGAAACACACTAATGTGAAAACTGAATGTATATATTTAAACCATTGATGTAAATATGGTTTAGATAAAAACCAGTATGACTTGATTCAAACAATATTTGTTGGTTGTATGATCATTTAACACATCTGTTCTTATAAGCGTATATTAACTTAAGTGTCTAAGTCGTTGAATTTATATTAGACACTGAGTCAAAGAGTTATGATAGTTTAACACCATTTTATTGTAACTGTTGGTTTTTATCAGTGTAAAAACCAAAAATCCTGCCTAGCTTATGTAGCTATTCTGATATATAAATACATATATATGGCACATTAGCAATAGACGAGTCCTTGTTCAATTACAGATGTGCGAAAATATGAAATAAATGATTTCGTTTTATTTGCTAATTCTGTATGAATACAGACTTGTTCATCTATGATTGCAAAATTTATGTATGACATGGATGATTATAATTGGATAATTGTACTAACCACATTTTTCAAGATTTCATCATACTTATGCAGGTAAATGTACATATTGATGTACAACTGCTTAGGCTTGGATCATCTCCATGTTGATGCTCTGCTTATACAAGCAAATCTGCATATTGATGCACCTTAAGATGCAAAAATGTTTTTGTAGTTTACAAAAACTATATATATGTAACAGTTTATATATATATATATATGTATATATGTGTGTGTGTGTGTGTGTGTGCGTGTGTGTGTGTGTATATATATATATCTGTGTAAGACAGATTACATAACTAGACATGTAATTATAAAAGCGTTTATATCTGTGTATGACACAGTTTACATAACTGTATACATTTATGTGGCTATGTAAGTATAAATCTTGTTTATGTATATTTGTGTAAGTGTGTATGTAGGATACATATATGCAATGTGATTAATATATTATGTGTATTTATATATATATATATATATATATATATATATATATAGACATGTATTTGTTTATGTTACACTAACATATGAAAGTTTTGGTAGAAGAATAGGCTTTAAAATCTGTTTTAAACGGCCTACAAACATATGGCTATGTGTTTTGCACTTGCTATTGATGTTTTTTGGTTTGATGTTAAATATACATCTGAAAATGTGATGTACTAAATCTAATACAATGGCATATATTCCAAATGTTAGTGGGCTATACATGCATATTTAGATAAGTCTTTAATTATATAGACCTTGATATATTTAGAGTTGTTTGGAACAAATTGGTAAATAGGAATACCTCTTTGGATACCCTATATGTATGTTATATTCATTTTTTTAGAAATGTTCAGAAAATAAAATATTTGTATACTCATTTTATAACATTAAAATCATAGTACAAGTATGTTGTACGTTATATATGTACGATTGCATTTATATGCAACATATATTTAATAAAATACATATATTTAATATATGTAAATAACTCTAATATTCTTTCCACTACAAATTATAAAATTTTCTCTAAAGCAAATATTGTTATATTAAGTCATGGTGACGTCTTCCAATAATATACTCATCACTGTCCAAGATCAATAGCTGTAACTAACACCAAAGCGTTGTGCGCCTTTTATTTTGGTTATATGCAATGGAGTAAAATGTGGTGCTCCAACATATTATTGGGTCAGACTTAACTAGGCTACATAATACGATTATGGCCTTAGAGACAAAAGCATGAATTATTCTACATTTTGAGCAAATGAATAATACTAAACAAAATGTTCAACATGCGATCCAAGAGTTATATAGACGATATAATTGACATAAGATGTCTACCTAAAAGGTTGTGTTTTGAGTTTAGCCAAAGCTAGGTCAAGGCATGATTAGATATGAATCTTGGAACACCATTATATATATATATATATATATATATATGTTGATACAAATATATAAACAGAGGGATGTTAATTTGAGTGGGAGTATATTTTAGTTTAAATTATACATTTATGTTAATATATATTTTGATTTTCAAAATTTGTATTAAATAAATATTAAAGAATCAGTTATTATTTATTATCTACTGCAGATATTAAATAACAAATAACTTCGATAATTTAAATTAATCCTTGAGAAGGATAAATTGAATTAAATCAAATTTCTTAACTAACATTGAAATTTGAGGATCGTCCTCAAACAAACTTAATGTAGTTATTTTTCAAATATAGAAGATCTAAAACAAAGCTGAAGTGTGACTTAAATTGAATAAGATATAAATGTTATAATAATCTACGTATACATTTCTAGTAGATACTAGATATGAATAACATAAGTGTATGTGAATTTACAGAAATTGCAAAATAAGTAGAAATCTGATAAAACGACAAGTGGACTTACGTTTGGAAATGAAGCAAATGTTGCTAGAATATCCATCGGAAGTTCACTCTTGTTGTATATACTGCCTTAATTAAATAAATAAAATAACTGTTATTATGAAATTCCACTTAAAATAAATATTATAATAGATCTTGTTTAGACATATTTGAATTTTATTTATAATAAAAGAACAATTGTTATTCATTTTATTTCAAATGAAATATCTATGGAATTTCACAAATAGTTAATGATCTTTATAAATCCTTAACTGTGGTGTACTTGACATAAATGCAGAGTGGTTTAAATTTAATGATTTAAATCTGTCATACCTTTAGTATTACCGGTTAGCCCAGTGGACAAGAAATTATATCAAAACTCCATAATGATGGAATTTTGAAATCATTTGATTTTGAATCATATGAAGAACGCAAATCTTTTTTATTTGGCAAAATAACTAAGTCACCTTTCACTTGACTTAGTGAATGAATGATAAGTATTGGGTCTCATACATAATGATGTACATGACGCAATGAATACATAAGCTAGAGGTAGGTTTATTACTTCATTATATTCACTGATGATATCAGTAGATACAAATATGTGTATCTTATGAAACACATATTGCAATCCTTTGAAAAGTTCAAAGAATTGAAAGTGGAGTTAGAAACCAATTTTAATAGAAAATAAATACTTTTCGAACAGATCGAAAGAGAATATTTAAGCCAATTACTTAATGATTTTCCAGATGAGTTTGAAATTTTTCACAACTCACTCCATTTAGAACACCATATTGGAATGGTGTGTCTAAGAGGAGAAATCGCACCTTATAAGATATTGTACGATTACTGATAAGTCATATAGATCTTCGAATAAATTAAATGTAGAAAAAAAATTGAATTTAATCCTATTAAAACAAGTTTGGGGACGCCATATAAGATATGGTCTAGGCAATGTCCTAGTGTGTCTAATGCGAAGATTTGGGATGCAAGACGTTTATTAAACATCCTTCCTCTGATAAGATCAGACCCAAATAAGAAAACTATTTTGTGTAATATCCACAAAATAAAAATGGATACTATTTCTATAAATTCTCTGAGAATAAAATGTTTATTGCTCAAATTGGTATCCTTTATAAATGAGAACCAGTCTCTAAGATACCGATAGGAATGAAATAGAAATTGAAATGTCTCCACAAAATGTCATTGAATCTTGTATGGACAAGAAATCGAGTGGGAGTGAGACAATAATGTTATTTGATAACACATTAATGACTGTAAATTATGTAAGTTTTAAAACAAGAAATAAATACTGATTCTAAGAAAGTAATGTTTGGATTAAGAAGTTCATAACTGAACTTAATTCAATGTTGATCCAATGATATACATTGCGATAACAATATGGCTGATGCTCAGGCCTGAAACTTTAAACTCGTTATCGATCCAAACATATATTTAAGAAATATAATTCCTATGTGAAGAGGAAATGAACATATCTGCAAAAGCTACAAACATTGTAATGTTGCAGACCTACTAAATTAAACTCTATCGCAGCAGAAGTTTAATAGTCACACTAGTTTCATGAGTATATGATACATGAATGATTGACTCTAGTGCAAGTGGGAGATTGTTAGAGTTTATGCCTAGAGGCAATCCATTTGATGAGATTGATAACACTGTTGATGTTATTATTTTATTTGGAATAAAATAATATTCTGTTATGTTATATTTACTGCGTAATATAAATAATAATTTAATAGAAGTCCTTAGAATAATAATACAGAATTATATAGTTCGAGTAAGACTGAACTTGAGATTATATAATGGTAAGTATTATAATTCTTAAATGTCCCTAGTCGAGTTTTGTTGTTTATATAGGACAACAATAAAGCGTTGAGACTAGTATGTTGATTGACTGATGATCACATCTCATTGATCATTAATATACGTGATATTAATGTCAAAACATAAATACGTATTGGAGAATATCGTATTGGGCTCACCCACCCTGAGAAAACTGCATGGAATATTATTAACAGTATCATAAGTTATTCTCATAGTGACAGTGATGTAATGGTCCTCAGACCTGAAATCATTATAATTTTATTCGAGGATATTTGTGTTTTGATATCATCTAAAGTTATTCGTAACAGAGTAAAGATAATGGTGATTATTTGATACATCTCGAATCGAATGAAAATTATGAATGATCTAGATGGAATTTAACCCGACAATATATTTATGGTGATATCTGTGGGCCTCTTGATTGAGTGAGACTGTGAAATGCATGGCTGTGCTCAAATATTGATTTGTTTTAAACAATCTACTCATCGATCAAGATAAACGGATTAAATTATTAAGAGGATGATACGATCCATGCCTCGAGTTTAATCTTGGATATATGGGTTAAAAGGATTATATTACATTGATACACTGGTCATGGAAAGGTTCTATTGAATCGATCATATTATTATAACTTGGGTAGCAGTGATGTCTTGCTAGGTGCCACTCACTGTTTATAATTTAAATACGATTTAAAAATTGCCAACGTTATAGTAACCTATAGGGTCACACACTTAGAACGTTATAAGGGAAGAACATTTTGGATAAATAAAATATCAAACAGTTGATATTTTATTGAATGTTTGAAAAGGCAAGTTGGTCGGTTCCTATTATCATGGCTCATGTACCTTTTATATGGAATATCTTATTTCCTTTAAAAAAACGACGCAAGCATATGACTCATATCAGATGAGAGATAAAATTCCAGAACCTAACCGAAACCCCTTTTTCATACAATACACAAAATGGCGGCTAGCACCTAAAATCTCTTGTTCATTCGATTTGATTGAGTTGAAAATGTTCGTGTGGATTATCTATGGAGGCTCGCTAATTTGAGGGCTCGAATTCGAACCATTCAAGACTCAAATCGGTTTCGTGGTTTAAACGACGAAGCTTAAGCGAGGTATGATTCTCAATTTACAAATTATCATATAGATCCAGTAGAGATTTGGTAGAAATTTCATTTATTAGACATGGATTCGAACCAATTCTTCTTTCACTTTCCTTATTCTTTGTTTCGTGAGTTTGTTTTCTTTATGCTGAATCAAACAAAGCTACATGCTTTAGGAAGACAAGGAAGAATAAATACACAGGCAGAGGAAGGTAGTGAGAAGAACGTGGCGTATGTTTTCAGATATAAAACGTCAAGTGTCCTTCATCAACGAAGTGGTGTTACCGATGTAAACTCACTAGATCATCAATCTTTGAATTATACATTTTTTATTTAACGAAGAATGACACAAAAATACAATCAAAATCGTGTATAACAATGTTTTCTGATCACAAAACGATTTTAAAACAGACCGGTGGATTGATTCCGTAAAGGGTCAACGGACCACAGTTGCCCTAAAATACATTGGAAAAATACATGTTTATTTTGCAAATAAAAATTTATAGAAAAATCTTATAAAAATTTTTAAGACTACACGTCTAGAAATTTAACGATTATTTAAACCAGTTATTTAATTATAATTTATATTCGAACGACGATCGTTCTTATAAACCATACTACAAACGTCTACTCCTTTTCCAAAACGAATATTGTTTTAACTAAATTAATTTCAATCAATATATTATTGTCTTCAAAATTATTTGTAACCAAACAATTTTAAATTGTAAACCTTTAAAAAAATTCATACATATATATATCATTTTAAATCTTAATATTCCAAGTAGATTGGTAGAATCTTATGTATTATATTAAATAGCCTTTGAATGAATCATATAAAATAATTACTTATTAAATCTTATGTATATACATTAAACATATTTTTAAAATAAGCTTTCTTTTACAAAACCATATTTATAAAACAGAACAAAATATTTATCTAAACAAATATATAAAAGATTTTATTCCATATTTGTATTTATACCGTATTAAATTAAATATATATTCAGAAAATTCAAATAAATTTCATATATTAAAATGATGAAATCTTGGATCGTTACAAAAGGCCTGTGGTGACAGTTGTTATCATAGATTAGGTTATAGAAAGCTTAGCTTGTTAGGTTTAAAAACTCATTAGAGATAAGGTAGTAATACCTTAGAATGAGTGGAATCGTCATTGGAATTACTGTAGACAGAGTGTATTTTGAATATATAAATTACTTTGAAATTAAATAAATAATTTAACATGATTATTCTAAAATATATCTTATAATAGGAGTCTGAGAATTTTATTTGACGTCACGATTAGACTGTCGATATGTGAAGATTTCGAATATACGCCTGACCAGCATATGTACAAAGTCTTATATGTAGTAGATGGATACGAAATTACGCTCTAGTAGCTTTGAGATTATTCTGGTGATTGTCGTGACATCACCAATATTTATTTTTGAGTTTCGAATTTAGGATTACCATATGATTCCAATTGAAACATCGATAAATACTTGGACTAATTATTTTGATAATTATTCGAAACCGATGTGGATAAATTTTATTGAAGATGCTTTGCTAATATTGATATGAACTTGGATAAATGATCAAAATTTAAATAAAGTTACATTGTTATGAAATATAAGTAGAATTTACAAATAAATGTTCAGAATTCAATTGTAAATTTGAATAGTTAATCGAAAATGACTTGAATGAAATAGAAAAAAAATCGAAGACAAGTGGATATTTTGGAAATATGAACTTAAGAAAAACAAATTAAAAATAGGAAAATAAAATAATTTGTGGATGTATCATTTGCATCCTTGGCCCAGAGAATAGCTATTTCCATTGTTCATTTTGATTCGTTCACATAGCTATACTTGTTATTGTTGACCTGCTCACCTTTGCTTTACTCATGCCACCGCTAAATTCATATCCTTGTGCCCTTTCGTTTATTGTGCATAGGAAAAAGTCTAAAATAAAGTTTGATTGATGACATAGCTTTTGATTTGAAACACATGTTTGAACTTTGAATTATGACAACAATTCTTGAATTTTCAAAGTATTGATTATATACTATGTCAAAAGAATTGTTGAAATGAGATGTAAAATATAATTGAAATGGTCTGAAATAGATTTCTTAATTACCAAATTATATAAGAAATGGATAAGAAAGGTTTTGACAAGAAATATTTTGATAAGGTAGTGTTAACTAAGTATGTTTGATGAATTGGAATTGTTGAACCATGAAATAAAATAAGAAGTGTGTATTGCTAATGAAGCCAAATTATGAAATAAAATGATATATCAATTTAGTTATAATTAAGGAGATCTTTTGAATTAAATTTGAGAATTTGATTCCGGAATTTTTTGAAAATGATTTCTAAGGTTTCGAAAAAGTTTATTAATATTATATATATAAGTATTTTCGAATAGAAATGTTGGAATTATTTTTTGGAATATTTTCAAAAAGAAATATATGAATGGAGAACCCACTTTTGTCACTAGAAAATAATTGCGATGATAAACCTTTGTCATGAGAATTTATTCTCAAGTCTCAAAGTAGGGGAAACCACTTTGGTAGCTTAGCTACATGTTTATCTTGAAAAAATGAAATTGATTTATGAAGAATGATTTCATTGATAATATGTATATTTCGAATGATTGAAAGAATAACGTGGAGTTGATTTTAAAGTTGGTTGAATGATAATCCTGTGTATTAGGATAATGAAATTGTGCATCAGGAAGAGATGTCTTAAAAAAATTGATTGAACTCGTGATTTCCAATTGTTGAATTGAAAGATAAATTTTTCAAAAATTTGAATAATCCAACCTTTGCTAAACAAGATTTGAATTTTAGGTTGAAATTATCTAAATAGCTCAAATGAATTAAATATTGGAAATGGAAATGAAAGGAATTTTGTAAGTATGAAAGTTTTGGAATATTTTGAGTAAAATTTTGTTTTAAATAATATTTTAACAAAAGTAATAATTGAGAAAAAATTATTTTAGCTTGACTATATGAACCAAATGGTTTTGATATTAAATTGCAAACTTAAATTAATATGTAAAATATTTTAATCGAAGGAGTAAATTAACTTAACTAATTCAATGAATGGCTTTAATTTATTGAAATCTAGTTTGGTAGTTTGAAAATTGAAGATAAATGCAATGTTTGAATGCAAAGTTTTAATGATGTTTAGATTTAAAAAAATTGAACTAGTTAACCTAAGGATTTTATTGTTTAATCGCTAATAGATTCAAATTTGAGTTGTAAGGAATCAATTTAAGGGATGAACTTGACATATGGGAATTTGAAATTTGGTTTAAAACCAATGATATGGACTGAAAGTAAAATTCAAACTTCATGTGAAATTGAGGATTACTTTATGAGTTGTGATCTAATTTGAACATTTGGTTCAAATTGAAATGTTATCAATTGAATCTTAAGTTTAATTTGAGTTTGACTTCGACATCGGAATCTATGTTAACTAAAATTTTGAAAAGTACGAAAAATTTGATTCGGTTTGGAATATTTTTTGAAATTAGTACTTTTTTTTCCACAAATGTACTTGTTTGACAATTGTTTTATTTCTAATAAAGTATTGAATTTATCTACTTTATTTGATTATTCTATACCAAGTCTATTTTTGATTTTGAACAATTTTTGCAAACTTACCTTACATCAAAACCTATCTTATTTCAAAGTTATCATTTTTAAACTGTTTTGTATCTAGTTATTTTGAGATAAAAGTACATTTCTGATCCAAGTAATTTATGTTTGAAATAAATTATGTATTAAGACTAAATTACATAATGATATTTATGATATGTAATCCATATCGAAAGTGATGTTCTAATAATGAATCGATTATCAATATGAACTAGATTTGAATTGATATTGAATATTCAAATCACTTGTGAAATCAAAACTAAATTGGTATTGAAATGGAATTTCCAGTATGAGACGACCCGAAATCCCGTTCTCACGGAAACAGGGTTATCTTTGGAATATAACACAGAAACAGATAATAGCAGAACAGAATTAAATAAATACACCAGATAATGAACAATAGAATATACTGGATAAAAGCAATCATCAGAGTTACACAGTATACAGGATCTTACTTAGTACCAATACAGTTCAGCTATACATAAATGTCTACAGCGGAAATAAACAAAATATGTACAATAGGAGCTGAACAGCATAAAAAGAAATAAATGATAGAATCCATCTTCTGCTCCAGCTATCCAGAAAGAACCAGCTAAACCTGAATACAAGGCTGCCCGTGTAGAAAAAGGGGCACCCGAGTTTGAAAGTGAAACAAACTACGAGTCAGTCATGGGACTAGTATGAGAAATCCACTCAACACATATATATAATTTGTCTAATCACAGGACCACGCCACCTTCATGGAACGGGTTTACTCCATTGGATTGCCAGTGCTTTAAAACAAATCTTTCTTTTAAACATCGCTATGCTTTTCATAAAAATGAAGCCATCATAAGACTCAGTTCCCATCACACAATGCAACGCAAACCGGAGGATAGAGTTTTACCTTATAATGGCCAAAATATGATTGATACGAATAAAACAAAGGCATTTGATATTATTGCTAGTGTTAATATGTTTTGAAAACAATTTCAAATCATAACTATCAATCCTAGACGGCATGGGTACCATATATCATGTCGCCATATATATATACAATCAAAACCGCACGATGTCGTATTTGGAAATTGGATTTCCGTCATGAACCAAGGCAAAAGATAGTCCTTACCGAATTCGAGACGCTCTAGCCCGTGTCTCAGGAACAGCCGCAACTGCCCCTTGGATCGTCAGGGCCGGTCCACCGATGTGGATTATTATGCCTGAACACTACGTCTCCCCGCCCTTTGGGGCGTAAACGAGCCAACGAATGACTCCATCGGACCCGGATCGTCCGATCAAACCGAGGCGCCTCGCAACAGCAACAACCACATAGGTGAAAAGTATATAAATGTCAGGGCTGGTAGGTCACTGACACCACCCTAGCTAGAAGGAAACGCATGCCCTCCCTGAGGTCCTTCTCCCGTTTTAGGTTCATACCGGGGTGTGAGGCTCGCGAATTTACGTTATACACAAAGCTACACCACACAGGCGGTGCTTTGATCATCACCACAAGACTTTGCTTTTCAACAGAAGCCCTGATCACTGCATCTTAGCATGCCACACAGGCAATTCATGCCATGCGACTGATGTCTATTGATATACAACCTCTGAGCTCGTGCGTCTCAGAGAAGGGCGTTAAGCAAAAGAATAAATTCTCCACCGCCAAACAGATGTATATTTAACAGAAATCAATCAACACAGAATAAACTCCAATGTCAGACACACAGTTCATTTACAAGTCCGTTCTGGATCTGAACGAAACCGGAGGCACTAAATACCTCGCAAACCCATCGATCACCACGTACGTCTGGACGATCACCACTCATTATCCATATTTCGGGATGCCTCCCAATCAGGACCTCGGTTACCATCCAAACGAGGTGAAGATCTCCGGTCTTCGACCGTCGTCTTCATCTTCGAATTTCAATCGTCGGTCAATTATTCGAAATGAGAATTAACTCGGCCTTTTCAAATAATTCACGAATATTTAGAATTTCAAATCAATTTATTTAAATGGTTAAATTATTCGACAACACCAATTGTGTCCTTTAATGTAATTTTCAAACCAAACACATTCAACCATCAAATACAACATAAATCGAGCAAATTCAGTTTATTTCCATTCCATATTGTTTATGATATTTTATAACTATTTATCGCTATTTTTATTTATTTTAAAATAGCTAATTTATTCAAAACGACGCTTCGGGCCATAAAGCGGCCATGGCGCTGTTTTTCTTCAGATTTGATTTACACATATCTGAAAATTTAACCGTTGGATCTTCACAAAATTTACATCATTAGAAAGGTCTTTTCAAAACGAATTCAACGGTTCCAGTTTCGGGAAAATCCGACGGTCGGATCTCCCTGTACAATCGTTTGAAGTTTCGATTTCAAAATACGAACTGCAGCGTCGTTATTCGATTAAATAAAATTATATTTATATTTATATATAAATATAATCGTTTCTGGCACTGTTTTTCTTCAGATTTGAATTAAACATTTCAGACAATCCAACCGTTGGATTTTTACAAGGTTGGTGCCGTTGGAAAGATTATTCCAAGGCGAACCCGACGGTTGAGGTTTCGGGAAAATCCAATGGTCGGATTCCCCGCACTAGTTGTTTGAAATCACGGTTTCAAAATACGAACTGCACGGCCTCGTTTCGTTTTAATTTTATTTGTATTTATATAATTATATAAATATAGTTCATTCAATGATTTCAATATCGTTTTCACTTCAAATATTTCACTAACGCCTTAAAATTTTGGAAAATTTCGCCATAACCTCCCCTGCACCGGGAGCATCGGGAAATCGCAAATAGTTTTCCCGGTCCTTCTAATCTCAAAAAGAAAAAGAAAAAGCCAAGCGGCTAGCCAACAGGCTCATAAAATCATCACCCAAACAAAGCAGTAAATGTGTAACTATTTGTCGGGCACAAAATTTTATTCCTCTTCTCTAGCCCCTTTGCTTAAACCTGTTCAATGAATACGCATGTACATATATATACAGTTCTTATCATTTATCATTTTCTATTCAACTTCATATTTGATTTCTATTTGGTTTAAAAACACCATTCATTCTAATGTTACATAAATAGGTGCAAATCATTTCATTAGCTAATTAATGAATATTTCAACTCATATATGTTTATTTTGAACAAGTGGCTATTTTTAACACTTCACATTTCAACGATTTATGCATACAATAAAAATGTGATTTTTATTGTAAAACGGTTCATTTCAAAACACTATTATTTGATATACTTCATATTGATGATAAAAATAGGATTTTTATCATAAAACAATTTCTTTAAAACGAGATTATTTTACACAGTTCATATAGTCGATAAAAGGTGATTTTTATTATCAAACAATTTATTTCAAAATATGAATACCATTCAACACATGAATTTCTAATCAACGAATGAATATCAATTCAACACATGAATGTTTTCTATAGTTTCTATATATAGATAAAAATGTGATTTTTATTATCAAACGATTTATTTCAAAATATGAATACCATTCAACACATGAATTTCTAATCAACGAATGAATATTAATTCAACACATGAATGTTTTCTATAGTTTCTATATATAGATAAAAATGTGATTTTTATTATCAAACGATTTATTTCAAAATATGAATACCATTCAACATGAATTTCTTATCAACGAATGAATATCAATTCAACACATGAATGTTTTCTATAGCTTCTATATATAGATAAAAATGTGATTTTTATTATCAAACGATTTATTTCAAAATATGAATTCCATTCAACACATGAATTTCTAATCAACGAATGAATATCAATTCAACACATGAATGTTTTCTATAGCTTCTATATATAGATAAAAATGTGATTTTTATTATCAAACGATTTATTTCAAAATATGAATACCATTCAACACATGAATTTCTAATCAATGAATGAATATCAATTCAACACATGAATGTTTTCTATAGCTTCTATATATAGATAAAAATGTGATTTTTATTATCAAACAATTTATTTCAAAATATGAATACCATTCAACACATGAATTTCTAATCAACGAATGAATATCAATTCAACACATGAATGTTTTCTATTCAATGAATAAATATAGTTTAAGCATATGAAAATAATTCAAACACACGAATATTATTCAAAATTTCGGCAGCATAACGGCAGGGTAGTTAAAACCGGGACCGTCCCTAGTACGGCTCCTCGCTCTACCTTAAAACCTCGCGGTTTTTGACAATGGGGATCATGCATCTAGTTCGCACGCAGGAGGCATGTATATATTTATTTCATTTCCACAAACTAATCCTATGTGGTTTCAACCAAATATTTCTCAACCACAAATGGGTATTTTTCAACCACAAACAATCCCAAACAATCATTCGCTATCAATCAATTTTCACAACAATTTCAACCAATAAATATCGTCCATGGTTTGTGGACGAGGGGCGTATATATATATATATATATATATATATATATATATATATATATAGCAATTCACTTTTATTTCAACACATATATATATAGAAAAAGAAATTGAAGAGTGAGAAATTCTCACCAATAGCTATCCAATACCACGACTCTTCCTTTATAGAAATCTTTTTCTATCTCGCCTTTTGTCGCTTCGTTGCCCGTATTCTCTACATATGTAAAAATCGAATTTTTACTATGTTATTCAATATATAAAAAATCGAATTTTGACTTCGCTATTCAATATATAAAGATCATATTTTAAAAATAAAGATTATATTTTTAATATTCCTGTGATGTAAAAATTATATTTTTATTGCTTTAAAAATATAAGAATCATATCTTACTTCTTCTACTTAATAAAAATTCCGTCTTTTTCTATTTTAAAAACATGATCTTTTCTATTCTAAAAAAAATCTGATCTTTTTCTTTTTAAATTTCAAATCTTTTCCTTTATAAAAAAAAAATCAGTTTTTAAATCATTTTAAAAAATCAGTTTTTAAATCATTTAAAAAAAATCAGTTTTAAAATGCTTTTAAAAAAAACAGTTTCACATGCTTTTCAAAATTCAGTTTTAAACCCCTTATTTTAAAATCAGTTTTAAATTCTTTAAAAATTCAGTTTTAAACCTTTTTTAAAATTCAGTTTTAAATTCTTAAAATAAAAAATAAAAATAAAATAAAATACTCACTGTATCTCGAAGAAGGGGGGGCGTCGTCTTCGTCGGAGCTGGCTTCTAGGGGGGGCGGCGACTTCAGCGTCTCGAACTGGGGGGCGTCGTCTTCGTCGGAGCTCGTGCGATCTGGGGGGGCTTCGGGGGTTGTGCCACTGGAAGGAGGAAGGCTGGACGGAGGGGGCGGTGGGTCGGGTAGTTCGTCGGAGGGGCGGCGCGTCGATCGATGGGGAGGCTGAGGGGGGCGACGGGTTTAGGTCATCGGGTTTTTTTTTCTGAGTGAAAATAAGGAGAGAGAAGAGGGAATAGGGGGGGTTTTATATAAAATATATATATTTAATTATTTAATTTTTCAAAAAGTTGACTTTTACATACGACCTCTAAACGAGGCCCACCGCCTGTCGTCCATAGCGTTTTACCTCCATCCCGAACACAATGGGATATGTATCGCAAGCTGATTTGATCGTTACAATCAGTTTCCGTTGAATTTACATTTAAATCACTATATTGAATTTTAAACGTACATTTCAAATTACCGGGGTCACATACTAACTAGAAAAATTCCAGAAAAATATTTTCTAGCTTCGTATTGACGATACGGTCCTAACAAAACTAGTTTCGTCAAATTCTGAGACCGTTTGAAAAATGGCCATTTTCCAGTCGATTAAAATCAACTGAAACTGGTCAAATGCGTTTTCCTTTGCCACGCTCACATATTGATTCGAAAAATTATGAAATTTGAAACCTAACAGTAACTTGACACTGCGGATCCCACAAAAGTGGTTTCGTCGAAATCTGAGGTCGTTTGCAAAATGTCCATTTTTAAGGGCCTGAATTCCATAGCGACTATTCAGAATTTTCAACTGGACATATCTTTTGATTCCCGCTATCAAATTTCGATTGGTCGGATTCGTTAGAAAGATATTACCAATTAGATCCTAATGTTTTTGGTTTCACTAAAATCCGGATTGTTTTTCACCCGGTACAGTCCGACAAAGTTTGAATTCAATTTTTGAAACTGCCACGCCATTTCAGGCCTTGTTTATAATTATAATTAATTATATTCGTTTTCAATGGTCGATTCAAACTTAGTTTTCATCGCCATTATTTAAAATATTTATTTTAAATATTTAAAATCCATTATTTTAGCCAATTTAAAATTTTTAAATTGGTTCAGATTTTCTGGGTCGTTACAATCTCCCCCACTTAAAACTTTTCGTCCCCGAAAAGGAACAAAGTCGAAAGTGGTTTGATAAATCTACAATCACACAATACAACAACCAATCCAATTGTTTTTAACCTTCAAAAATATACTAATCTATTTTTATACTCCTTTTCAAAATCATTCAGCCTATAGAATTTAAAAGTGCACATCCATGAAAAAAAAATTACAACAGATTAGAGAATTAAATGGTAATGCAAAGTATGGTAAATGTACCTTGCACCGGACTCAATCAGAGATATCCACTCGGCATCTAGGATAAGCTTTCTGAATGCTCTCCTCAGTTTCCCAAGTACAATCTCGCGGATCTCCACTCCATTGCACTTTGACTAAGTGGACTTTCTTGTTCCTCAGCTCTTTGGTTTCTTTGTCGATAATCTTTAGCGGCTCTCGCCTCACAGCTAATTCTGGAGTAATTTCAATATCCTGCTGAGCTGCTTCTTCCACGATCAAGTCTGGATCATGAACGTGCTTACGAAGTTGAGATATATGAAATACATCATGAACTCCAGGCAACCAATCAGGCAATTTGACCCTATAAGCGAGAGTCCCAATCCGTTCCAGAATAGGAAACGGACCAATGAATTTGGGTGCCAACTTTCCAGTTTTACCAAACCGGATAACTCCTCTCATCGGCGATACTTTCAAATATACGTAGTCGCCAACTTCAAAGGATATATCTCTTCTTCTTCTATCGGCATAGCTCTTTTGTCGGCTTTGAGCGGCGAGTAATCGCTTCTTAATAAAATCGACTTTGTCGGCAGCTTCTCGAATCATATCGGGACCTAACACAAGTCTATTTCCAGGCTCGACCCAACAAGCAGGAGATCGGCACGGTCTACCGTATAATGCTTCGAATGGCGACATTGTCAGACTCGCCTGGTAGCTGTTGTTATAAGAGAATTCAGCCAAATGCAGATGGTCTTCCCATGATCCACCGAAATCTAGAACACAAGCCCGCAATAGATCTTCTAAAATGCGATTCACCCTCTCAGTCTGACCGTCTGTCTGAGGATGATAAGCGGTGCTCAAGTTCAACTTCGTTCCCAGCTCGACTTGAAATGCTTCCCAGAATTTGCTAGTGAATATTGTATCTCTATCACTGACTATACTGAGCGGCACTCCATGTAGTCTAACTATTTCCCTGAAGTAAATCTGCGCCAGACTCTGAGCAGTTCTGTTTGATCTGACAGGTATAAAATGGGCGGTCATCGTGAAGCGATCTACGATCACCCAAATACTGTCATTTCCTTTCCGGGTCCTAGGCAAACCATCAATGAAATCCATAGAAATATGTTCCCACTTCCAGCCAGGAACTTCTAGTGGTTGTAATAATCCAGCCAATTTCTGTTGGTCGCTTTTGACTAGCTGGCAAGTAGGGCATCGACTGACATATAAAGAAATGTCCCTTTTCATCGACTTCCACCAGAAAGTGCGTTTGATGTCGTTATACATTTTGCTTACTCCTGGATGGATGCTGAGTTTTGACTTGTGGCATTCATCCAGAACTTCTTTTCGAAGCTCAGGAATGTTAGGGACACAGATTCGACCTTTGAGCCTTAAAATCCCATCACTGTCTACTTGAAAACTCGAGGGTTCGCCTTGTTGAATTATCCCTCTGATCTTCTGAATGAAGTGATCATCCTCCTGAAGAGCAGATATCTTATCTAGCAATGAAGTCGTGATAATAAAACTGGCGATCATTTCATTCTTTCTGCTTAATGCATCGGCCACGACATTGGCTTTTCCTGGAGTATATATAATTTCAAAGTCATATGCTGCAAGAAACTCCAGCCAACGTTGTTGCCTTAAATTCAAGTCTTTCTGAGTGAACAGATATTTTAGCGACTGGTGATCTGTAAACAGTTCAAATCTCTCACCCAGAAGATAATGTCTCCAGATTTTCAAAGCGAACACGATAGCTAATAACTCAAGATCATGAGTTACGTAGTTCTTCTCGTGCGGCTTCAGTTGACGGCTAGCATAAGCAATCACTTGACCTCTTTGCATTAACATGGCGCCAAGGCCTTCTCTAGAAGCATCAGTCCATACTTTTAAATCCTGGTTGCCATCGATGATGGTTAACACTGGAGCAGTTGTTAGTCTCAACTTCAGCTCTTCGAAAGCCTCCTCACTTTCTGCAGTCCATTTGAATTTAGAATGCTTCTTGGTAAGCTTCGTTAAATGACCAGATATCTTCGAAAAGTCCTTAACGAACTTCCGGTAATAGCTAGCCAATCCAAGAAAACTGCGGACTTCAGTGGGGGTACTGGGCTGTTTCCAGTTCTGAATGGCTGTGATTTTACTTGGATCCACAGCAATTCCTTCTTTCGATACAACGTGACCCAGAAATTTCACTTCATCTTGCTAGAAGATACATTTAGAAAACTTGGCTTTTAACACATTCCTTCTCAGAATCTCTAGAACCTGTTCCAGATGCTTTTCATGCTCGGCCTTTGATTTAGAGAAGATTAGAATATCGTCAATGAAAACCAGAACAAATTTATTCAATACTCCTCTGAATACTCTGTTCATTAGATCGACGAAGTAAGCGGGAGCGTTACATAAGCCAAATGGCATTACTAACCACTCGTAGAATAAGCCGGGGCCTCTGAACGCTGTCATTGGAACACACTCTTCGGCGATTCGAAGTTGATGGAAGCCTGTAGCTAGGTCCATTCGTGAAAATACTTGGGCGCCATTTAATCGATCCAACAAATCATCAATCCGCGGCAATGGATACTTGTTCTTTATTGTCTGCTTGTTCAGATCCCGATAATCCACACATAGACGTAGAGTACCGTCAGATTTTGGGACAAATACCACTGCTGCACCCCAATCAGAGAAACTAGGCCTGATCAGACCTTTCCATACTAGCTGTCGTGTTTGATTGTCTAATTCCTCCTTCTCTTTCAAGGACATTCTTCGAATAGCGTGAACTACCGGCCTTGCATTCGGAATCAAAGCAATCTTGAAATCTATTTCTCTCTGCGGAGGTAAGCGAACGACTTCCTCAAACACATCCGCATAATTCTTGACGACAGGAATGTCTTTGATGAGGTCAGGAATATTCTCTGTGACTTCATGAACATTTTCAATTTGGGCTGGAGAAACATTCAAAGCAGCCCAGAAGTCTTTTCTATTAGAAGTCGGGCCTTCACATGGTATGGTTATATAATTTCCCAATTGTGCCTTTGCCTTAACAACCCTCTCGGCGCATCTAACCTCCGCCTCGTATTTGGTTAGCCAATCCAATCCCAAAATAAGATCGAATTCATTAAAATTCATGACGATAGAGACAATGGGGAATTTATAGCAAGAAAAAGAGACGGGTACTGCACAAATCCAACTGAGATTGATGGAACCTCCAACTGGATTCTGGACAGTCATTGGCTCTTTGAGCTTCTTCAAATTCAAATCCAACTTCTTGACTGCACTCTTTGCAATAGAGCTCTGTGATGCACCTGTGTCAAACAGTACTTTAACTGGAATGTTTATGACATTGAGCGTGCCTTCTAAAACATCAGACCTCCCTTGCTTATCTGAGGGCTCAGAAGTTTCTGCTATTTCGTTTATATGTACTGCCTCGGATTTCTTTGAGAGTTGACACTCCCGTGCAATATGACCTGCTTGATGACACTTATGGCATCTCCTTTCCCCATGCAGGTTCTTTTGTTTCATAGCGCGTTTATACCCACTCTCGATCTGCTTCTTTAGAGATCTGCAACTTATCGAGAAATGTCCTTGCTTATTGCAGTTAGAGCAAATAGTAGTTGTCACTGGTTCTTTCCCAGACTTAGCCCTTTTTCTCTTAGCACTAGGCTTCTCATTGACCTCTGACCTCGTACTGGCTCCAGCAATATCAGTTTCCGACTCTGCTATGTCACTAGAACTGACTTCTTCTTCGTCGCCTAACATTCCTTTCTTATGGAGATCTTCATACTGATAGGCCATATATATCATTTCAGAAAAAGGAAGCTTCACACGCCCCAATACTTTATTCTGGTATTTCCTTTGAAGTCCGTGAATAAATCTCATATTTTTCCTCTTCGGATTTTGAATTAGATGAGGGGCAAAGTGAGACAGTTCATTGAATTTCTTATGATATTCGGGAATGGTCATGTCTCCTTGTATCAGATAAGAAAATTCATCACATAGTCGTTCGGTCGCTTCGGGAGGAGTAAATCTTTCTAAGAAAATCATTTTGAATCTGTCCCAGGTGATATCACCTTCTGGATCATTCTCTATAACCGAATCCCACCAGAACAAAGCTTCATCTTTGAGTGCTCAGGAGGCCAGTAATCTTTTCTGGTCATCCCTCAGTTTTAAGGCTTCGAAGATTTTCTCAGCCAAACGAACCCAAGCTTGTGTTTTCATAATTGCTTCTTCACCCGAAAAGGGTTTTCCACCCAGATTTCTATATTTCATGAATAGAGCTTCTATATCCGGGTCAGTATTACTTCTTCTGTTTCTGGCACTCATTTTCTAGTTCTTCTGCAAATAGCAGATCAAGTGTCAGGTCACAGAAAAGGTATTTTAAAATATAGAAACACATACTTCAAATGTAAATGTGTCTATCAAGGTGTAATTTCATTCTGCTTCTCATACTAGGATTTTACTGATCCTATCTGTATAGAGTTACCCGTCCTAGAACACTACTGGTTCTATTTCTGACGAGTTCGTTCACATGTTATATTCCAGAACTAAGCTTAACCAAAGCTCTGATACCACGTTGAGACGACCCGAAATCCCGTTCTCACGGAAACAGGGTTATCTTTGGAATATAACACAGAAACAGATAATAGCAGAACAGAATTAAATAAATACACCAGATAATGAACAATAGAATATACTGGATAAAAGCAATCATCAGAGTTATACAGTATACAGGATCTTACTTAGTACCAATACAGTTCAGCTATACATAAATGTCTACAGCGGAAATAAACAAAATACGTACAATAGGAGCTGAACAGCATAAAAAGAAATAAATGATAGAATCCATCTTCAGCTCCAGCTATCCAGAAAGAACTAGCTAAACCCGAATACAAGGTTGCCCGTGTAGAAAAAGGGGCACCCGAGTTTGAAAGTGAAACAAACTACGAGTCAGTCATGGGACTGGTATGAGAAATCCACTCAACACATATATATAATTTGGCTAATCACAGGACCACGCCACCTTCGTGGAACGGGTTTACTCCATTGGATTGCCAGTGCTTTAAAACAAATCTTTCTTTTAAACATCGCTATGCTTTTCATAAAAATGAAGCCATCATAAGACTCAGTTCCCATCACACAATGCAACGCAAACCGGAGGATAGAGTTTTACCTTATAATGGCCAAAATATGATTGATACGAATAAAACAAAGGCATTTGATATTATTGCTAGTGTTAATATGTTTTGAAAACAATTTCAAATCATAACTATCAATCCTAGACGGCATGGGTACCATATATCATGTCGCCATATATATATACAATCAAAACCGCACGATGTCGTATTTGGAAATTGGATTTCCGTCATGAACCAAGGCAAAAAATAGTCCTTACCGAATTCGAGACGCTCTAGCCCGTGTCTCAGGAACAGCCGCAACTGCCCCTTGGATCGTCAGGGCCGGTCCACCGATGTGGATTATTATGCCTGAACACTACGTCTCCCCGCCCTTTGGGGCGTAAACGAGCCAACGAATGACTCCATCGAACCCGGATCGTCCGATCAAACCGAGGCGCCTCGCAACAGCAACAACCACATAGGTGAAAAGTATATAAATGTCAGGGCTGGTAGGTCACTGACACCACCCTAGCTAGAAGGAAACGCATGCCCTCCCTGAGGTCCTTCTCCCGTTTTAGGTTCATACCGGGGTGTGAGGCTCGCGAATTTACGTTATACACAAAGCTACACCACACAGGCGGTGCTTTGATCATCACCACAAGACTTTGCTTTTCAACAGAAGCCCTGATCACTGCATCTTAGCATGCCACACAGGCAATTCATGCCATGTGACTGATGTCCATTGATATACAACCTCTGAGCTCGTGCGTCTCAGAGAAGGGCGTTAAGCAAAAGAATAAATTCTCCGCCGCCAAAGAGATGTATATTTAACAGAAATCAATCAACACAGAATAAACTCCAATGTCAGACACACAGTCCATTTACAAGTCCGTTCTGGGTCTGAACGAAACCGGAGGCACTAAATACCTCGCAAACCCATCGATCACCACGTACGTTTGGACGATCACCACTCATTATCCATATTTCGGGATGCCTCCCAATCAGGACCTCGGTTACCATCCAAACGAGGTGAAGATCTCCGGTCTTCGACCGTCGTCTTCATCTTCGAATTTCAATCGTCGATCAATTATTCGAAATGAGAATTAACTCGGCCTTTTCAAATAATTCACGAATATTTAGAATTTCAAATCAATTTATTTAAATGGTTAAATTATTCGACAACACCAATTGTGTCCTTTAATGTAATTTTCACACCAAACACATTCAACCATCAAATACAACATAAATCGAGCAAATTCAGTTTATTTCCATTCCATATTGTTTATGATATTTTATAACTATTTATCGCTATTTTTATTTATTTTAAAATAGCTAATTTATTCAAAACGACGCTTCGGGCCATAAAGCGGCCGTGGCGCTGTTTTTCTTCAGATTTGATTTACACATATCTGAAAATTTAACCGTTGGACCTTCACAAAATTTACATCGTTAGAAAGGTCTTTTCAAAATGAATTCAATGGTTCCAGTTTCGGGAAAATCCGACGGTCGGATCTCCCTATACAATCGTTTGAAGTTTCGATTTCAAAATACGAACTGCAGCGTCGTTTTTCGATTAAATAAAATTATATTTATATTTATATATAAATATAATCGTTTCTGGCGCTGTTTTTCTTCAGATTTGAATTAAACATTCCAGACAATCCAACCGTTGGATTTTTACAAGGTTGGTGCCGTTGGAAAGATTATTCCAAGGCGAACCCGACGGTTGAGGTTTCGGGAAAATCCAATGGTCGGATTCCCCGCACTAGTTGTTTGAAATCACGGTTTCAAAATACGAACTGCACGGCCTCGTTTCGTTTTAATTTTATTTATATTTATATAATTATATAAATATAGTTCATTCAATGATTTCAATATCGTTTTCACTTCAAATATTTCACTAACGCCTTAAAATTTTGGAAAATTTCGCCATAACCTCCCCTGCACCGGGAGCATCGGGAAATCGCAAATAGCTTTCCCGGTCCTTCTAATCTCAAAAAGAAAAAGAAAAAGCCAAGCGGCTAGCCAACAGGCTCATAAAATCATCACCCAAACAAAGCAGTAAATATGTACCTATTTGTCGGGCACAAAATTTTATTCCTCTTCTCTAGCCCCTTTGCTAAAACCTGTTCAATGAATATGCATGTACATATATATACAGTTCTTATCATTTATCATTTTCTATTCAACTTCATATTTGATTTCTATTTGGTTTAAAAACACCATTCATTCTAATGTTACATAAATAGGTGCAAATCATTTCATTAGCTAATTAATGAATATTTCAACTCATATATGTTTATTTTGAACAAGTGGCTATTTTTAACACTTCACATTTCAACGATTTATGCATACAATAAAAATATGATTTTTATTGTAAAACGGTTCATTTCAAAACACTATTATTTGATATACTTCATATTGGTGATAAAAATAGGATTTTTATCATAAAACAATTTCTTTAAAACGAGATTATTTTACACAGTTCATATAGTCGATAAAAGGTGATTTTTATTATCAAACAATTTATTTCAAAATATGAATACCATTCAACACATGAATTTCTAATCAACGAATGAATATCAATTCAACACATGAATGATTTCTATAGTTTCTATATATAGATAAAAATGTGATTTTTATTATCAAACGATTTATTTCAAAATATGAATACCATTCAACACATGAATTTCTAATCAACGAATGAATATCAATTCAACACATGAATGTTTTCTATAGTTTCTATATATAGATAAAAATGTGATTTTTATTATCAAACGATTTATTTCAAAATATGAATACCATTCAACACATGAATTTCTAATCAACGAATGAATATCAATTCAACACATGAATGTTTTCTATAGCTTCTATATATAGATAAAAATGTGATTTTTATTATCAAACGATTTATTTCAAAATATGAATACCATTCAACACATGAATTTCTAATCAACGAATGAATATCAATTCAACACATGAATGTTTTCTATAGCTTCTATATATAGATAAAAATGTGATTTTTATTATCAAACGATTTATTTCAAAATATGAATACCATTCAACACATGAATTTCTAATCAACGAATGAATATCAATTCAACACATGAATGTTTTCTATAGCTTCTATATATAGATAAAAATGTGATTTTTATTATCAAACAATTTATTTCAAAATATGAATACCATTCAACACATGAATTTCTAATCAACGAATGAATATCAATTCAACACATGAATGTTTTCTATTCAATGAATAAATATAGTTTAAGAATATGAAAATAATTCAAACACACGAATATTATTCAAAATTTCGGCAGCATAACGGCAGGGTAGTTAAAACCGAGACCGTCCCTAGTACGGCTCCTCACTCTACCTTAAAACCTCGCGGTTTTTGACAATGGGGATCATGCATCTAGTTCGCACGCAGGCGGCATATATATATATTTATTTCATTTCCACAAACTAATCCTATGTGGTTTCAACCAAATATTTCTCAACCACAAATGGGTATTTTTCAACCACAATCAACCAATATCAACCACAAACAATCCCAAACAATCATTCGGTATCAATCAATTTTCACAACAATTTCAACCAATAAATATCGTCCATGGTTTGTGGACGAGGGGCGTATATATATATATATATATATATATATATATATATATATATATATATATATATATATATATATAGCAATTCACTTTTATTTCAACACATATATATATAGAAAAAGAAATTGAAGAGTGAGAAATTCTCACCAATAGCTATCCAATACCACGACTCTTCCTTTATAGAAATCTTTTTCTATCTCGCCTTTTGTCGCTTCGTTGCCCGTATTCTCTACATATGTAAAAATCGAATTTTTACTATGTTATTCAATATATAAAAAATCGAATTTTGACTTCGCTATTCAATATATAAAGATCATATTTTAAAAATAAAGATTATATTTTTAATATTCCTGTGATGTAAAAATTATATTTTTATTGCTTTAAAAATATAAGAATCATATCTTACTTCTTCTACTTAATAAAAATTCCGTCTTTTTCTATTTTAAAAACATGATCTTTTCTATTCTAAAAAAAATCTGATCTTTTTCTTTTTAAATTTCAAATCTTTTCCTTTATAAAAAAAAATCAGTTTTTAAATCATTTTAAAAAATCAGTTTTTAAATCATTTAAAAAAAATCAGTTTTAAAATGCTTTTAAAAAAAACAGTTTTACATGCTTTTCAAAATTCAGTTTTAAACCCCTTATTTTAAAATCAGTTTTAAATTCTTTAAAAATTCAGTTTTAAACCTTTTTTAAAATTCAGTTTTAAATTCTTAAAATAAAAAATAAAAATAAAATAAAATACTCACTGTATCTCGAAGAAGGGGGGGCGTCATCTTCGTCGGAGCTGGCTTCTAGGGGGGGCGGCGGCTTCAGCGTCTCAAACTGGGGGGCGTCGTCTTCGTCGGAGCTCGTGCGATCTGGGGGGGAGCTTCGGGGGTTGCGCCACTGGAAGGAGGAAGGCTGGACGGAGGGGGCGGTGGGTCGGGAAGTTCGTCGGAGGGGCGGCGCGTCGATCGATGGGGAGGCTGAGGGGGGCGACAGGTTTAGGTCATCGGGTTTTTTCTTTTTTCTTTTTTTTCTGAGCGAAAATAAGGAGAGAGAAGAGGGAATAGGGGGGGTTTTATATAAAATATATATATTTATTTATTTAATTTTTCAAAAAGTTGACTTTTACATACGACCTCTAAACGAGGCCCACCGCCTGTCGTCCATAGCGTTTTACCCCCATCCCGAACACAATGGGATATGTATCGCAAGCTGATTTGATCGTTACAATCAGTTTCCGTTGAATTTACATTTAAATCACTATATTGAATTTTAAACGTACATTTCAAATTACCGGGGTCACATACTAACTAGAAAAATTCCAGAAAAATATTTTCTAGCTTCGTATTGACGATACGGTCCTAACAAAACTAGTTTCTTCGAATTCTGAGACCGTTTGAAAAATGGTCATTTTCCAGTCGATTAAAATCAACTGAAACTGGTCAAACGCGTTTTCCTTTGCCACGCTCACATATTGATTCGAAAAATTATGAAATTTGAAACCTAATAATAACTTGACACTGCGGATCCCACAAAAGTGGTTTCGTCGAAATCCGAGGTCGTTTGCAAAATATCCATTTTTAAGGGCCTGAATTCCATAGCGACTATTCAGAATTTTCAACTGGACATATCTTTTGATTCCCGCTATCAAATTTCGATTGGTCGGATTCGTTAGAAAGATATTACCAATTAGATCCTAATGTTTTTGGTTTCACTAAAATCCGGATTGTTTTTCACCCTGTACAGTCCGACAAAGTTTGAATTCAATTTTTGAAACTGCCACGCCATTTCAGGCCATGTTTATAATTATAATTAATTATATTCGTTTTCAATGGTCGATTCAAACTTAGTTTTCATCGCCATTATTTAAAATATTTATTTTAAATATTTAAAATCCATTATTTTAGCCAATTTAAAATTTTTAAATTGGTTCAGATTTTCTGGGTCGTTACACAGTATCTTTCATTTCGAAAAATTGATATTAAGTTTCGAACCTTATTTACGGAAGATTTATATGAAAATGATGACCAATTCGAAAACTATTGATTTGGAAGGTAATTGCCATGAAATGAAATCTTATAAATTGGAAATTATATAAGAATGATATGTACGTAAAAAAGATTTGGAAAATCATATGTGAATTGATATTTATATAAGTGTGAAATATGAGAAAATAGGATGAAGTACTATATATATTGTATGTATGTTTTCAAAATGAAGACATGGAAGTACCTTCCACCGAAAATTACAATTCCTATTGAGAGGGTTTGCGCTGGCACTCGTCAAGAGTGTCCATTGAAAATTTAATGTTGTAGCTACGTTGGTGCTTCGTTTATTGGAGTATCCATTGAAGTTGGAATCCCACTCGGTTGCATCATTTTAATTTACTATACGCACTTGATATTTTCATAGCGTAATTCGAGGAGCGAGATGCCCATAGTTATGTTGTAGAAAAAGAACGAATAGGAACGGATTGATGGTGATGCAATACAAAAATAGATAGTCACCAGCAAAACAATCACAGATCTAGCAATAAAAGAAACAACACAAGAGGTTTATAGTGGTTCCACTAATGTCTTGTTAGTGTACGTCCACTTGAGGAGAGGAGATTTTATTACTTTTCTCAAGAAGAAAAAATTACTAGACTGATAGTAGGGAATAAGAAGAACTTTTAGAGATGATACACCTCACATTTTTGAGATGATAATACGTTCACCTAATCCCTATCATTATATAAGGATTAATGCTTGGGGTTGAAGTAATTGATTTATGATATAAATCAATGCCTAACTAATTCTCATATTCTCCTGATAGGCTTCCTTGTTTAACCAACCAATTAGGGAATTAATTCCTTACTTCACTATTCCAAAAAGAAACATTTTTCAAATCCTTCCACTTATGTAGGTAATTTATTACCTATCCCTTTCACAAATAAAAGAGCAATAAATTTCTGATATCTTCCAAATCTTCTGCAAATTGGAAATATTATATTCTAAAATTAGCAATATTTTCCAAAACTTTTCTTAGTGGAAATATTGTATTACCATAAATAATATATTCCAATCTTCAGCAAATGGAAATATTGTATCACAAATTCTAACAATCTCCACCTTGATACTATATTTCCTTAAAAGCATACCAACTCCACCAACATTCTCTTACCCTAAGCATCTTCTCGGATAAGACACCATGGTTACTCTCCCCAATGAGCTTCGTCATAGGCATCATCCATTGCACTTTGTCAACAAACTCCGGCAACGCCACCGCCTACTAACAAAGTGTTAAAAAAGTACCCCCTTCAAGTAAGACCTATCAATCTTCACCATGAAAACAAATGCCTCCATGAACCATCTCACCTCTCTCCCCACATCGTGCCACCACGTGGCACCTAGCATTTCGATAAGCGATTCCAGTTCGAGCAACACCCGAACTTAGCAGTCTGCAAAGGCTTATGCATATTCACTGCTTTGTCCTTTGATCTCTGACCAACTTCAGACGATCCCTCCTTCCTCTTATCAAGCACATCCTCTGGGCAAAATCCCACCTTGTTGAAGCTTTCCCCTTTGATCATATTCTGCCTATGAAGAAACTCAAAGTCCCTTCTTGTATGCCTAGCTTTGACATCTTTCCACGAGAACTGTAGGCTCCAACCCTTGACTTTCCAAGTACAATGCTTCCCATCTCTTGACTTTATTTTCTTCTTCTTCTCCCCTCTCTCCATACCAGCGAATAAGGCTTCCATACTACTTCCTCCTCTACCTTCACTCAACCCCTTCATTTGATCATTCAAGTCCTCGAATAGAAGATCTTCCTTCACATCAAGATGTGCCTTCACTGAAGTACCCTCTCTCATCTTCATGGTGAAAAACGTCTTCAGCAAAATCAGACGGTTGGTTAGCTACTTCTTTAAATAGAGTTTTTCTAGATTGTTCCAAATGTCCTTAGCAGTGGTCTCACCGCTAATCTCTGAAATGACATTTTCTCCCATTGACAATTGTAGAGTAGTAAATGCCCGTCGTTCCATCACCTTCCTTTCCATGGCTGAAAAATCATCGGTCAACTCCTCAAGATCAAACACCACAGGATGAACATTGTTTCTCATCAGAACAGCTTTCATCCTCCATTGCCACTTCTCGAAGTCTTTATCCCCATTCCATCTTTGTATTGCTAATTGAGATCCTGCTTCCATATATGTCCCTTTAACATATGGCCTTGATACAATTGCTAAATTCTCCTTATCTCCTGCCATAATGCCTAACATCCTTTCTCAATCAACCTCGTAGCTCTGATACCAATTTTTGCGAAAAAAACGAATGGGAATGGAATGATGGTGAGGCGATACAAACAACTGATAGTCACCAGCAAAACAATCACAGATCTAGCAATAAAAGAAATAATACAAGAGGTTTATAGTGGTTCCACTAACGTCTTGTTAGTGTACGTCCACTTGAGGAGAGGTGATTTTATGACTTTTCTCAATAAGAAAAAATTACAAGACTAATAGTAGGGAATAAGATGAACTTTTAGAGATGATACACCCCACATTTTTGAGATGATAATACATTCACCTAATCCCTATCCTTATATAAGGATTAATGCTTGGGGTTGAAGTAATTGATTTATCATATAAATCAATGCCTAATTAATTCTCCTATTCTCCTGATAGGCTTTCTTGTTTAACCAACCAATTAGGGAATTAATTCCTTACTTCACTATCCCGAAAAGAAACCTTCTTCAAATCCTTCCACTTATGTAGGTAATTTATTGCCTATCCCTTTTACAAATAAAAGAGCAATAAATTTTTTTGATATCTTCCGAATCTTCTACAAATTGGAAATATTATATTCTCAAATTAACAATATTTTCCAAAACTTTTCTTAATGGAAATATTGTATCACCATAAATAATATATTCCAATCTTCAGCAGATGGAAATATTGTATCACAAATTCTAACAGGTTATAAGCGATTCCACTGGGATAGTTGCGTAACCACTGCGTAATTGCGATCTATAAGCATAGAGAAATTCGAGTGGCGAGATGCCTATGGTTACAAGCAATTTGGCTGGGGTATTGGCGTAAAAGCCGTGTAACTACGATCTAAGCAACAACCATGGTGAAACTCGATGGGCCCGATGCCAGTGCTTACAAACGATTATACTGGGATATTAGCGTAACCACCGAGTAACCGCGATCCATGGGGGAATGTATTTTCCGTGTCAATTTTCGGAAGTTTTTAAGTATTTTCACAGGAAGTTGAAACAAGTATATTGAGTACTTGGATATTTTTGAGTCGTGCATCTGATCAACTTATATCTAAAATTTGTAAGAACGAAAATAATCTTGTTAAACCTTCGAATTATAAAAGTATTTTGAAATTAAATAACAAATCAATAACAAGAAAATTTAACATCGTATCACTTCAACATAATAAATTAAGAAAGAGATTTTAAATGTTCTGTAAGTTCAAAGCTTTGAAATAAATCAAAATTCTAATTTTCGTCTCTAGAAAGGAAAGGAAGGAGTACGTAGTTGAACATAAATCATTCCATTCGCATAACACTTTTTATTTAGTTTGAATATACAGTGTTGATTCTAAATAGATTTTTTTGCTTGATTCTCAATGACAGACACTGGCAAGAGTTTTTGATGCGAGTCTGATATCTTATACCATAGTTTATTGTTGTCCAAGAAGAATATAAGTTTCAAATCAAGAAGTAGAATCAGAAGCTCATACAAGAGTGATCGGGTAATAAATACTAACTGGAAGCAAAATTTTGTGTTAGAACAAACAATCAAAGTTTATATGTGTATGAATGGTTTATCGTTTAAATGGTAGTTCCTTATTATATGTCTCAATGGTAGTTCCTTCTCAAGGACAAAATGTACTGAGTGGGGGAGATTGTAACATCCTGTAAAGTGCAACCATTTAAGTTATATAATTTAATTTAGTTATTGAATTTAAAATGATTTTATAATAAAATTTATGATAATAATGAATGGTTCCATATGATTTTTAATAAGAAATTATCATAAAGTTTAGTGTCAACGATATATAAGATACTTTTGATTTGAAAATAATAATTAAATGATAAAATTAATTTAGTGTATTTATTTGAAAATTAAAACATGGAATTGATTTATAAGGAAACATTGTTTCCTAACATATATACCTTTGTCAATTCGTTCCTTCTAAACACACTTATGCATGTGTTACCATACATGTATTGATTGTAAAAGAGGAAAATAAATTATATTTAAAACCTTCAATTGCGTGCATGATAACATATATGCTTTAAATTACAAACATTGAATAAATGCGGGGCAAGAGGGATGAAATGACCGCTACTGCCTCATTGAATTAAAAGCCATAATTGTTAGAGTATATACATTCACCTTTCATACTTCCTTTCTTTAGTGCCCCACTTTATTTCTTCCAATTCATGCATCATTATATATTTCCAAAGCTATATGTCAATCCTTCAAACCTGAAGCCAATACATGCATGCTTCAAATGATGTGCTACTTACCTCTTCATTTCCAAGTTTCCTTATGTTACTCTCAATGCATGCGTGCATTTAGTGCATTTAATACTAAAAGTAAATAAATGAAAGAAGCATATTTGGTCATTCTCCTTAATGCTTTCCCCTATCTATTCAAATTGGAACGTTCATTAATTACTAAATTTTGAAATGTGCATAAATGCATTCATTTTCAGTGCCCTCCACTCTTGTTTATTTCCTTAATATTGCATTATTCAACTTCCCCAAAACTGGCGCATTCCCTTTTTATTATCCTTTCCCAAATATTTCATAATATTTCTTTCTTCCCCTCTTCTTTCTCATTTCATTTCTTGCTCATGCGACATCTCCTTAGTTAAAGCCATGTTTCCTTATTAAACTCTTGTTAGAAAAATAAATAACGCACATAATATTTCTGCCACTTTATTTTCTTCGATAGATCTTATAACCGTTCAATTCATATTATATTCTTCCATTCATTAGGAAATTCATTTCCATTTATGTGTATCCATCCTGCCACTTTTTCTCATTCAATATGTGAAACACATGGAATAAAAAAATGAAATGAAAAGGCCCTGCACCATATGTGCATTATGTAAAGAGAGGCATACTACAATAAATTTCATGTATTGTGTACATTTAACACTTTCCACAATATGTTATATTTTCGTATGCCTTCCATTCAATTATACGCACTCTCGTTTTTTCCTTCTTTTCATTAAATTATGATGCTCGAGACATGCATGCATTTCTTAAAATGTGTGGCCATGCTCTCTTTCTTCCTTCATTATTTTCAACACATATAAATGCTCCGTTATTTTGAATTCCAACACATTCGTATAGTAAAGGAATAAAAATAAACTAAGCCATAAAAACTTGATACGTTGGTTTCAAATGGATGAAAGAACCATGCATAGTTTTTTGCTTTTATTATCTATAGCGTTCATATATATATAGAAAGGAAAAGACAAGGAAACCTTAAAGTCTGTACTTACGTTTCTTTCCAATGTGGTTGTTTATTTCCATTTCTTGTTGTTTACCCATCCTCACTATTATGAAATAATGTAACTCTCCCTTATTATTCCCTTACCACGTCTTTCCTTCAATTCGATTTGTTCTATGCTTTAAAAAGAAGAATCAAATGCATGCCACCTTTAAAGCAACCACCGTGCTTCTCTGACTTGGCCTTAGCCTCCAGCTTCAATGGAATCGAGCCTCACTACCACTACGTCGTCTTTGTGTATCGTTCATTGTCAGCAACATTCACCTATGTTTTCCCCGTTGCCTGCACCTATTCCTTGTTGTCCCTTCATCACTGTTGCATTTAAGGTGATTTTTGCCACTCTCGATTACTATATTCAAGTACATCAAAAAAAAGGTTTTTTTTTTGTTTCATTTGCAATTTGGGTGTTTGATTTGTTACATTGATGCGTGATAGTGAATGCTACAATAGTGTTTTTCTTATTACAATACAAATTCTCTGTTACCATTCCACTAACCAGCACATAGATAAGTTAAACCCTTTTTGCACAATCGGTTAGTACATGAATTGGGCTTTTTTAATAGAGCAACTTTTGTTTGGGATCTTTGATTTATGTTAACATAACATTGGGAAATGACATATACATATCCTTTGAAATGTAGTTTCATAATTTTCAAATTCTCAATGAGACTACTGCCATGTACATTTGTAAATATCCCTTGTCTTTAACCACTAACATGTATGTATTTGTTGCTACATATATATATATATATGTGTGTGTGTGTGTGTGTGTGTGTGTGTGTGTGTGTGTGTGTGTGTGTGTGAGTGTGTGTGTAGTTCTTTTGTACATATTCAAACCATGTTTCCTTCCCCATATGACACTACAACCTATTGTATCTATTGTGCATGCCACTTGACATTCCACCCCTTGGCATGCATGCTAGTTTTCCCCATACACATATATCCAATTTCTTTATAATGTGGAAACATTAGTTGCACTGTTGATATAGTCTGAAAACACACACACACACACACATATACATACATATACATACACACACACACACACACACAAATATATATATATATATATATATATATATATATATATATATATATATATATATATATATATATATTACATACGTGTACTTAGCTTGATACTTAAAAATTTTGGGCTGTCCTATGCAACATGCATACATCAACCTTTGTACTAAACATAATATATGTGTGGTATTTTCCATATGAATTTGACAAATTTAAACATATTGTTAGGATTAATTATTTTTATTTCTGTATTTTATTGATGTTGATTTACTTAAATAAAGTTAATCCTAAATCGAGTGTTTTGTGTTTTTCATGGAACGATCAGGTCAGAACGAGTGTTACAGCTTAAAGTTTCAACTATTGAAATTAGAGACACCTAAAGACGCATGCACTCTGAATAGAAAATTAGTGATTTTTATTTAATCAAAATCTATGTAATTCCACTATGTAAAATTTATTGTACAACTCTGATATTTTGGGTAAAACGCTTTCCGCTGTGAGATATTGTAGTTTATTTATTATGTGTTCTGATTCTCTTTAAACCTACAGGCTTAAAAATAATTTGTTATTTTGAGCGGTTTAAGTTTGTTTAATTATTGTCTTGAAGTGGTCGAAAAGGCTTATCGTTACATATTGTATAGTATAAATAAATTCTATTCAATTTTGTAACCATATATAATCACATTCATCCTTTATGTTCTAATAATCCACAAATGCTTAAGAAATTCATTCCTATCAGTCTAAAAGTTGAAACTTAATTCTAGCTAGTATATATCCCGTTGCACACGACAATATTTTAAAAATAATATTTACCATTTTAACATTTTAAAGAGAAATTTAATACATGACTTGTAGTAAATTTGATGAAATATAAAGTATAAATTAAATTTATTATTTTTGTGTTTTCGAAAATGAAAATATTTGTTGCTTTTTATTATATTAATATACTTCGTACATTGGGACTAAAGTATGTTAGTGATTTATTAGATGAATAAGCAAATATTATTTAATGAAATTTGTTTAATTAGGCTAAATTGAAAATTATGATATTATTTTAAATATAGGGACTTACGGTGGGAATATTGGAGAAAACATTGTAAAAGATGTATGAAATTATTGCGGAGTTAGGGATGATAAAAAATAGTTTTATGATATAATGTATGATAATTTTTTTGAATATATAAGTGATAATTCATTTACAAATTTTCATTGTTTTTATTTTTTATATACATTATTTATGTTTTGTGATTTGTGCATTATTACAGTTAAGAGGAATAGTTTTTCTTAATAACAGTTTGTGTTTGTACTCACGTGTTTGTTTGTGTGTGTATATATATATTAACATTTATGTATATTTCAAGTCGTATTAGAAAAATGGACCTCGTATTCACTATGGTTGTTTAAATAAATTGAATTTAAGAATTAAGGAGTAGTTTAAACATATTGATTTAAAAATAAACTATCTAGAAAGAATGGAGTGGGTTAAGTAAATAGCTATGGAAATGTTAAAATATAAACATTTGAAGCTATTTGTTTCTTTTGGTGTATGACAATTTTATTGAGATAAATAAATAAATAAATTATTATTGCTTATACATATTATTTATGTCGTGTGATTTATATAACTTCATACGTGAATGAAATACTAAATTTATTCATTGACTTTGCAACTATTGAATTCATCGATATATGAATATGGTATGCATTTTAAGCTGTGGTGTGTGGTATTAATTAGATGAATTAACAAATATTTGTTGATTGAATTACTTTATTTTCAAAATCCTAGATCACATTACTAATTTAAATATACTAACCTAAATATAAAATTTTAAGTGATACTATGGAGTGTTTAGTAAATAATTAAATAAAATTTGATGTGTTGCTGTTTAGGGTTAATTTTACAATGCATTGATGATATATGGGAAACATATATCAATATAAATGAATAAATTTTTATATTGTGATTATTATTTATGTATATATTCTTTTGGTTTTTATTGATATACTGGTATATCCGAATGAATTTTTTTCTTAATTCTATTCATATAAATATATTATTAGATGAATCAATAAATAACAGTTTGCTACAATTATTCATACAGTTATCATATTTGTACTTAATAATAACATATCGTCTTGAATGTAAAACAGTTAAAAATAATTGAAAGGCACTTTGTAAATGATCATAAATTATTTAAATTGAGGTTATTTGGAGTAAAAAACATAATCTTGCCATTCTTTATGATTTATAAGTCATATTAGTTTAATAAATTTATTTAAACTATTTTAATTTTGAGTTATGTATTAAATTCATATCAATGGACTTAAATATAAAATGTTATGATATAACTGATAAATTACTTATAAAAAATTATATAAACTGTTTAATATCCATACGAAAAATTAAATCATGAAGTAGGTGAAATATTACAGAGAATTTGGAAATAAGTGTAAAATATAAATTATTTGAAAATAAAATTAATCAGAAAAAGGAAGTGTCAAAGATCAGTGTGAGAGAGTCAAACCTTTCTAATTTACTATTTTAATAGATATAACATTAAATATTTGAATTAACAACTTTTTATTTAGCTAATTTTATATTAAATCTAAGATCACATAGCTGATCAATTTTATTGATTCAAATGTATAATTTTAAGAGATACCATGAAGTGTTTTCTAAATAACTACATTAAATTTGAAATGCTGGTTCTTAACATTGCTACACAATGCATTGATGCAATATACGGTATATATATCGTTGTAAATGAATTAAGCATTAAACTTATGATTATTATTTATGAAAATAATTTATCTTACGTTATTGATATATTTATGTATTTAATTGAATTATTCTCTCATTTCTATTAATATGAATATGGTTTGTGCTAATATTATATATTAGATGGGTCAATGAACAATAGTTTGAAAATATTATTTACATAATTTTAAATTTATTTAGCTGATAATACCATATGGTTTTGAATGTAGCATATTAGAAAGAATGAGTGGCATCTTATAAATGATCATAAAAAATTTCAATTGTTGGTTTCTTGAGTAAAAACATAATACAGTCATTCTTTAGTATTTATAAGACATATTCTTTAATTTAATTTATTAAACAACATAAATTTTGAGATATGCAATAAATAAATATTTATGAATTTAAATAAAATATTAGGAGCTAATTGTTAAATTAACCATGAATAATTGTACATGCTTTACAATGCTCATTAAAAAATGTCAAATGACCAAGGTGTAAAGTGTGGAGAAAATTGGTAAATGAGTGTAGTAATAAACTAATTTAAGAATAAAATATCTTAAAAGAATTAATGAGAAGAGAGAAAAATCATATAATTAATGAGAGATCTTCAAAATTTTCCACTTTACTATTATTTAATTGTTTGATGGATATATGTCGTGATCTTTACAAATTTACATTTTAATTAAGCAGTTAATGCTTGAGAAATATTTCATTCCCATCTGGCTAATTATTGAATTTCATTTCTAAATAAATATGGGTGATTCCTATAATGATGTTCGGAAACACCACAAAAAAAAATAGATTTTGAAGAGAAGATTCTTAATGAAATTATTCCTGCTATGGTTATACGTATTATTTTCTTATGTCATTTTTCTAAGTGATAGAAATGATGCAAAACAAGTTGATCAACTAATGAAACATCTCATTAGTCCAATAGAGGAGAAATTGAGCACAAATTTTTATGATTCATCGTTCATTTCTGCTAAGTTTTATTCCACTATTCATGTAAGTTCCCAAGAGGGACAAATGGAAGTTGATAAAATTACTGAATTACCAGGCCAGCCAAAGGTAGATTTTAATCAATACGGAGGTTATGTAACTGTTGATCAAAAAAATGGAAGGGCGTTGTATTATTATTTTGTGGAGTCTCAGCAGAATCCTTCTACGAAACCTCTTCTATTGTGGCTCAATGGAGGTAATTCGTGTTTTAATTTCATTTTTATTATAAAATAATCTCTTATTAGGCGTTGTGTGGAAACTTTGGCCTTCCCAAGCATGTCCATGTATATAAGTTTACATGTTATATGATAAACTCTGCAACTATACTTAAGTTTACACGTTAAAATCTACATACTTGTTGATTTCTTCAAAAATAGGGCCTGGATGCTCATCTTTAGGCTTTGGAGCCATGCTAGAACATGGACCATTTCGAGTAAATAGGAATGGTGGAACTTTATTCAGAAGTAACAATTCATGGAATACTGGTAAGTAGGTCACCTATTTTTGACTAGGTGAAAACATATACCAAAATTTTCCAATCCAAGAATAATTAAAAAATTATGTTTACTGGCATGAACAATTCAACATGTCATTTCTTTACCTACATATTAACGAATATAAATTAATATTATATCATCAAAGTTCCAAATAATTAACTATTATATAATCTGTAATTGCAGTGGCAAATGTATTATATTTGGATTCTCCAGTAGGGACAGGCTTTTCATATTCGAATACTACTTCGGATTATCAAAATATTACGGACGAGAGGACTGCAATTGATTTATTTACATTCTTAATAAATTGGTTTGAAAGATTTGCCCACTACAAAACTCATGGATTTTTTATTGCGGGAGAAAGTTATGCAGGTCATGCTATACCTCAACTTGCACAAATTATTCTAAAAAGTAATAAATATAAACGTCACTCTACCATCAACCTTCTCGGAATAAGTGTAAGTTTTAATGTTTTTATTATAATTTATGAAGAAGGACATCGTCATATATGTGTCCTTAGGATAATTTCTAACTTATTTAAACTCTTCTTTTTCGTAGATTGGAAATGCATATATGGACACCAAATTAGTAGCAGAAGGAAATTATGAGTTCGATTGGAGTCATGCTCTTATTTCAAACGAAGTATATCACCTCATAAAAAGGAATTGCAAATTTGGAGGTGGTGATAGAAATAATACGAAATGCCAAAAAGGAAAAAATGAAGCTCTAAAGGGACAAATAGATTTTAACAATATCTATGACCCTTCGGATCCAAATTGCGATGAACCAAATAGTACATATGTATGTATCCGTTTTTGATTTTGAATTCTTGTATCATCAAATTTTATTCATGCAACGTACGTTTTTATATGTATAACGTTACATGTTACTTGGTACATCAGAGGTATTGCTCCGCAGACTATGTAACTACATATCTCAATACCCCAAGAATACAAATGGCACTTCATGCGAACATTACAAATTTATCATATGCTTGGGAATTTTGCAGGTATAACTTATCTATAATTCTCATCGTCACCGATTATATATGAATCCATATTTTTCTATAAATGCTAAATTATCTCTGTGTCTAGTAATTATTCAATCATAAAGTTTGCCGAACATCCATCAACCGTGCTACCAATCGTCAAAGAGCTGATCGCCGACAGATTAAATATTTGGCTCTATAGGTAAATACATAATATCATTTATAATTTGAAGTTTTTTTTTACTGCAAAAAGGTCCATAATGGAAAAGCGCATGTTTAGTAACTTTTTGTAATAGCTGGACACTTTTGGTACTACGCAAAATATAACCAAGTATGGTGGTAAAGTTAGTTTCTAAGAGAAAACAAATTCATTTATCCCCTTACTGCACATCCCTATATCCAATCGATTTTAACAATCAGCCATGTTAAATTGATTACTAATTGAGATGCTCTATATTTAGGAAAAATGAATGCTGACTAAAACTTATCGGTGGAGGTTTACATGTTAGAAGCTTAATATGAAATTGTTTTATGCGAACGCAATAGTTTTAGAGCTATTCGTTCAACATAATGAAATGTTCAAGTTCCATTTTGTCTTTTGATGTAGTGGTGATGTTGATGAGAACGTTTCAATATCATCTACAAGGCTTGCAATCAAAATGCTCAATTTGCCAATAATTAATAGATGGCGTCCATGGTATTGTGGAAAAGAGGTGAGTAATTACTATAGATATATTTACACAAGAAGTACAAACATATATTTATCTTGATAATTCTAATTTTTATTACATTGAAAAAGGTTGGAGGTTATATAGAGGAGTACGATGGAATAACACTTGTAACAATAAGAGGAGCTGGACATATGGCACCAGCTGATCAACCGGAAAGATCGTTGGCAATGATATCTTCTTTTCTTACCGGGAAATCCCTACCAAAAAGCAAGATGAAATAATTATTGCATGTTTAAAATGGAAATACAATGAAAAATGTGTTCTTATTTTTCTTCAAATAGTATGAGTATATGAATCACATATGAAACCCTTGTTTTATCATAAGTATAATAAATCATATAAAAAGCCTCATATCGGGTTGACATCAAAAATTGGTACAACACCCAAAGAATGAGTTTTTGTAGAGAAATAACGAAGACAAATGAAAATGAAAATTGTAGAGAAGAACGATCACACACAAATTTATAGTGATTCGACGTTAATGAGCCTACTTCCAATTTATAATTCACATTATATCAGAAAATCTACTACTGTCGAATAGTTACAATGGTGACATAATCAGAATAATGCCAGAAGTCCCTCTTTCTAAATCCCGAAAGTGTATTTATAGATGATTCAATGCTTGAGTTGGCAGGGACACGTGCGATTTGATCCTAGTTAGTCAAAGAATATGAAGAAACACCCTAGTCCCTAAGAATAGGAATGATTTGAACAGGTATCGACAGACGGTAGATGACCCGATTTATTCGGATGGTTTGAAATGATTAATGTCGAGTGTGAGCTATTCTTTGGGTGGATATTTTGCTTCAGATCAGGTTTGTCTTGACTTGGTCGGTTTGGCTATTGTGGGTTCCGGCAAGATTCGTTTGACATGGGTCCGTGACTCTAGTGAGCCTTGATGGCCTTGCCAAAAGGCCCATCAACACTGTGCCACCCAAAGTATGTCGTGTTAGGGACAGGACGTTCTTTCTACTTATTTACTAGATTACCATTCTACATAGATGAGGCTACTTATAGGTCAGCTTTCTTTGGGTATGAATTGATTTCTTCTTCTTCTTAACTTTCCAGTGCAATTTAACGTAATTCTCCTAAGAAAATCATCTTTCTCCACCTTTTTATCATAATTCGCATTAATTCATGCCTCATATAGTTCCTTATCGAAATCGCCAGCATCAAGTCGCTAGAGTCAGTGGCGATAAGGTGGTTGATGGCAATTCTAGTACCATCATGGAAAATTTCATGGCATCAGAGTAATAGTCTTGAAATGGTATGAAGGAGGAAATGAATCCCACCTTTTTTTAAAATGTCTTGGGCTTCAAGGTGTCGTTAAACGCTTGGACACGTAGCAAAGTTTGAAAGGGTAGCAATGTGTAGGTAATGATGCGATTTCTGTAAAGCCTGGCACATAAGGACAAAAAAATTGATTTTGTAATTTGTCATCTATCGTAATAACACTATAAGGCGAAATTAGTTGCTTCTGAAGTAATTTCTGATTCTAGCTCGATAAAATATCTGTTCGACTTTCATTCCCCCTTTTTTTACAATTAGTCCTCATTGATTCTTGCATGCCTTTGTCTGATGATTTTCAAGCGAATAGGCCGCTTAAAAAATCTAAGACACGAGGCGTCCATAAACGGGGTCCTGGTAAAGGTAAAAGTTATATGCCTTGATTACAATGGAAAGCACTCCCTAGTCTTCAGCCTGTTCTAAATATGATTCGGACACCGAAACTCATGGTGGATCGACACACTCGTCCCTGCATCCTGTGGTAACAGTTGAGTCAAACGAAATGGCAGTTATACTAGTAGTGCCCGACATACTTCCAAATGCACCGATCCTAAGGAATCCCCTGGATGTCGAGGCAAGCAACTTGACTCTTAAGAAACTGTGGAACCTAACGGCTAAGCACAACATCCCTTGGGGAAATGTTCGTCTTCCTATGGAACATGATCAACCTCACGATCCCTCGTAATGTTATATGGAGGTGTATCGTCCCGTGTGTATTGTTGGTGTTATTCCTCCCTTTCCTTTGTTTATCATCAACTTCCTTCAATGAATTAACTTGGATCTGATGCTGTTTCACCCAATTGCTTATGGAAACCAACTATCGTTATATTATCTGTTCATGAGGTATCTAGTTCACCCCTATCTTTGATGACATTATCCTCTTTTTTAACTTCAGGCACAACGAGAAGAGTTCAACTTCCTTCCTTTACTTCGAATATGCCCGCGACAGGAAAGTTATTAAGAAAATCCCAAGCAAAGTAGGAGAAATAAAGCATAGCTGGTTCTACATTAAACAATAGGAGGGATGTGCTCGTTACTGGCTTTGATGCAGTAAGCTTCCCACCTTATCTGATGTCTATAATGAAATTCCTTATATCGACCGTCTCTTTTGCAGGAAAGAAGCACAAAAAACCTGAGGGGGGAGTATTCGAAGAATGCTATAGTAAACTGTCAAAGTTGATGTTCAAGCAACGAAAGATTTGGAGGTGTCTGACCAATGCTCATTTACATCAATATAGCTTTTTTTTTGTAAAAACCGGACATTGGGACACTGGAAAGAGGGATCGACTTCAACAACTCTTAGTCAAAAGGGGACGCCTGAAGATGTTCAAGCAGCGCTTCAAGTCAGGGATTCTTCTTCCCATCCCTCGTCTGAAGGGAAAAAGAAAACTCGCCACTAGGAAAGAGGCCTACCACCAAAAGGCAGTTTCTGGAGACCGACTATCTGAAGAGACAAAATGGTTAGATCGTGAAAATTCTGGATGCAGGCCAAGAAAGGTTAGCTGAGGAAGACCAATGTGAACGTTGTTCGGAGGGATTTGAAGTCGCGAAAGATCTGTATTCCATTCGTTGCCCTCATGAGGAGGAGATGACTTCTCCTTATCATGGTTTAAACAATTTGCCGATGCCTGACACCATCATCTCTTCATAGAATTTAGACCTTATAATTTCTTCGCTGCTAAGTCCGAGGAGGTCTCTGCCTCGGAGGAGCCAATTTATGCCGAGGTATGAGTCAAACTCCAATATTGGGTCATCCTAAACAAATCTTTCGCACAGCATCGGCACTGCACGTCACAACACCATATTTATTTTGTAAATTGAGTACTAAGTGCACTTATTTGGCCATTTTATAGGGTAATGAACACCGAGTATTATCATGACCTGTTTGTCTCCCTATCCGTAGGCGATGGGCCTGCCGAATCTGCCTTGCCACAAGTTAGGCAAGGTGACGAATGGGGAGACGATAGTCTTAAGAAGAAAAGAAAGAAGAGGAATATGGAGGAAACCGCTTAAAGAGGGAGGACGAAGGGAAGGAGACTAGAGGAAGCACAAGCATGTACACGAGGAAGGGAAAGATGGAATCATGTCCAAAAGAAGAAAAGAGTTCGGGCCTTATGAAGGTCAAACTTCTCCCCTTTCCCTGGGACAACATCCCGGGGGGAATTAATAGGGTAGAGCATCCTCGGGTCGGACTAAGCCGTTCTAAACTCTCGGTTGACCGTTAGAGTTTATGTCCTAGAGGCAGTCCATTTGATGAGGTTGATAACAATGTTATTGTTATATTTTATTTGGAATAAAATGTTCTGTTATTTTATATTTACTACGTAATATAAATATTAATATAATATAAGTCCTTAGATTAATAATACGGGATTATATAGTTCGAGTAAGACTGAACTTGAGATTATATGATATGTCAAGTATTATAATTCTTAAATGCCCCTAGTTGAGCTTTATTGTTTATACAGGACAACAATAAAGCATTAACACTAGTATATTGATTGACTGGCGATCACATCTCATTGATCATTAATATATGTGATATTAAAGTCAAGATATAAATACGTATTAAAGAATAACGTATTGGGCTGACCCACCGTGAGATAACCACATGGAATATAATCAACAGTATCAAAAGTTATTCTCATAGTGACAGTGATGTAATGGTCCTCAGACCTGAAATCATTATAATTTTATTCGAGGGTATTTGTGTTTTGATATCATCTAAAGTTATTTCATAACAGATTAATGATAACGGTGATTATTGGATATATCTCAAATCGAATGAAAAATATGAATGATCTAGATGGAATTTAACCCTACGATATATTTGTAGTGATATCCATGGGCCTCTTGATTGAGTGGGACTGTGAAATGCATGGCCGTGCTCAAATATTGATTTGTTCTAAACAGTCTACTCATTGATCAAGAAAAACAGGTTAAATTATGAAGAGGATGACACGATCCATGCCTCCAGTTTAATCTTGGATATAACGGTTAAAAGGATTAAATTATATTGATACACTATTCACAAAGGTCATTTCGAATCATTGATATTGTTGTAGCTCGGGTAGCAGTGATGTATTACGAGATGTCGCTCACTGTTTACAGTATAAATGTTTAAATTGTTGCCAACGCTACAACAACCTATAGGATCACACGTATAGGTGTTGCAAATGGAGAGAATATTTAAATTAAAAGGAAATCAAAATTAGTTTTGACAAATTCCTTTTTGAACGGGTAAAAGGGTGAATAAAACATCTCGTAGGGTTTACTTTTAAAAGGAATGAGAGGTCGCACTCTGATGATTATTCATTTTATTTAGAAAACCCAAATCGAATTTTCCAAAACCCTAGATCTCGTTCAATTCAATCGGCTAGTACTGAATCTTCAATCTCCGATTTCGATTGTCATTCTCGAGAGCATCACTTGTGGATTCCGATAGAGGTGCTTTGATTTAAGCACTAAGATTCGAAACAATCTGAAGGTGGATTTTGTTGACTTCGCAATTCAAGTTCAAGCCTTTTGTTCGATTTAGCTATTCAAAGAAGAAAGGTACTTGTTTTAATACGATTTCATATTCGATTTACAAACTAGGGTTACTGAATTTATTTTAAATCCGCCGCTAATCGATCCAATTTTACCAACAATGGTATCGAAGCAAGGTTTCATTAGATTCAGCTCCTAATTAAGCCATGTAATTATTACCATAATAATTTAAATAGTATTGTGAATACAGATGTTTACGGATCTGGAATAGTAAGACATATGATCCAAAATCGAAATTGTTTCGAATTAGAACAAAATCCTGTTTTGTTTACAGTTTTGAATCTGAGTTAATATTTGATGTTAATTCGGATATGTGTGTTTGAATTCCTGTTCTTATTTATTTATAATATGGCTTAATCTATGAACTGTTTCTGTGATAATAATTTGGATCAGTTTTTATTTTTATTTTTTTATGTTTAAGTCCAGAGCAGTTTTATCCTGATAACATAATTCTGTATGTAAACTTGAAAATTCTGTGGATAACTAATCCTAGTAAGTTTTGTTTACAGAGCTATGAATATATATGTTTTAACAAATCGTCTTGTTCTTTATGTAAGTGACAGATTGATTCAGTTTTTGATTCATGGTTGATCTGTTTTAAATGATCTATACTTAAATCAAGTTCATACCATTTATCAGTTCATACTAGTTATAAAATGAAGTTACAGTTTCTATGTTTAAATGTACCAGTACATATAAATTGTTAGAAAAGGGGTTCCTGATATATACATTGATGTTACAAATATCATAAGGATATTGTGAAATCTGGGTTTCGCAAATTCTTTATTTGAATGATATTTGTATATTCTAATTCATCTTGTAATCAAATAATTGCTATACATATGCCTCGACCTTTCTTTTTTTTATAGCTGAAATTGAAATTTGATTGTCAAATGTTTTGAGCAGGATATAAGATATCCAATATGTATGCGTCATACCTGTCTGTATACATTTATTTCTATATAAATCCTTTTAACTAGTTTATATGAATTAGACAGTATATGGCCAATCTGTATATGAGACTGTAATATCTAAAACTGCCAGTCATTTGTAGCACATTCTGAAAGATGCTTTCATGTTATATGATCTGTAAACATGCTAGAATAGATATCTGTGTTTAATCTTTTAATATTGTTTGCAAGATGCTTGTATGTTAATAGGTTTTATTTTCATAACTTGCTATATTGATAGACTATACCTGTAAAATGATTGCAGTTTGATTCATCATACAATTTTACTATAAATGTTCATTATTCTATTAAGCCCATTAAGTATTCGAAGATATGTCTGTGTAAGAAGCGGATGTATAATCATGTGAAATAGAGCCTGTGTATTATTTTCCATATTCTGGAGATAAAAATGAATGTAGTATATATATATATATATCTGTATTCAGTTTTATACCTGCAAATGTAATAGACTGAATAACTCATAATACATTAAGGCTGCGGCTTAATAAAGAGACGATATTTGATATCAATATGGCTCATTAACTCGGTGAATTATATATATGATGTGTTTCATAAGTATGCAAATATCATATATGTACTGACATGTATGAAACTGACCTGTTATATAAAACAACGTATGGATTTCTAATCTAGCTGCATATTTATAATGATAAGTATACAATATAAATGATTTCAGAAATACAAGAAATGTGATTTCCTGTCTAATTTCAGTTTAGTGCTACATGTATTAGTTATTGTATGAAGATGCAAAACTGATATCAAAGACAATTTAGGATGTTGCTAATAATATTCTACATTAATGAATGTTTTGTTACAAGTTTTACTTGTAAGTGGATCACTACATGTTTCTCTATCTTGAAATACTAGAGAACCCATTTATATTGATTTGAATATATTGATATACTTTGTAATGCCACTGTGAGTTAAAATTCCTTTAGTCATCCATTTTGGTTATTATTTTAGGCTTACATGAAAATATGTTCTATTTTATGGTTTTATGTAAATTAACATGCAAAAGTATCGAGTTCATATCTGATGAAGATAATTGCATGTTTATTTTACTTTATCTTGGCACTAAAACCATACGCTATTTTATATTAATTATGTTAATATTCAATATGGGCCCAATTGATATAAGAAAGCCATCCACTATAATAACCTAGAAGATGCATCATTTTAAAACGCATGCTCGAAATGGCTGATTATGTAATAAATGGTTTAGTGTCGATCTAAATTATTTGGTGCATAGTATTGATCTATAATAACATACTCAACAAAAATTTCTTTGGTTTCTGAATTAAAATGAAACCTGTATTTATCTGATATGTTTTCAAGTCCATATAATACCCAGGTTTTAGTTTTGACAAATATATTTGGGTTAAGTTCTTTTGGATATTGTATTTATGGGATATATAGTATGATTCACTTGAAGTTATAATGTTAACTCTCTTATGAGAGCCAGACTAATTATATAAAATATATTTTATATAAAAAAATAGTCCTTGTATACGTTTACACCAATGTATTCTGTTTTTTTTCCTTCCTTATATTTCATATGATGAAATAATCTCGCCGTAAAATAGACATACATATTGATGTATTTAATGATCGGATGAATTGGAACAGAATCAAGTTTCATAATAATATGTATGACTATTGTCCCATAAAACTCCAAAATTTTCCTTGGATTTTTACATGTTATATGTGTAGAAGTAAAATATCCTCCTGCATTAAACTATATATGTGTATGATAATATAAATATGGCCCGTAAAATTGATTTATAGATGACCACTATATAAATATATACACACATGTACTTATGCTGCAAATATGAGAGTTGCAGCAGTTATGAATTGTCATATGGTCTCATGTTTACTATGAGTAAATATGTAAACAAATATGTGTATTTGTTTCTTTTAACCTGAATTACTGTTATAATTACCTAGTAATTGGGACACACAAAGAAAGTATATTGTTTGACAGTTCATATTTGCTAAGTTTATTGATTTATATGTATTTGCTGATTCATGTTCATTGAATTATGTATAACTAAAATATCCATGTGCGACATGGATGAATAAAACTAATAGCATATACTTATTTTGAATGTTGTTTAATCAGATCAGTATAATGATACTGAAAGGGATGGGTTAGCAGCAATGAACAAGTTTGTACATATTGATGTTCATTTATTGGTGCAAAATGTTTTACAGAGTTCAAGAGCAAGTATGACTTGCGTATAATCCACATCTTTGTTTATATATATGTATGTAAATAATTCCATTGTATGCCTATTGATGTATGCATATATTTGTATAAAATGGAATGAGTGGTGCAGATTATATTGGTCTTACCTTCTCTGATGTTCCCTGAAACATTGCAATGTTATATGTTTGCATATATGCCAGTCTTGTTTAATTACTTATGCATATAAAATTACATATTGTATAATTCTATTGAGCCTGCATGTGTAAAATATGATATTATATATATATACTGTGTCTGTATGAATCAATATGTAATGACATGGTGGCACCTGTACTTCGTAATGAGTTCTAGTATTCTGTATAGTTACACCGTCTTACTTGTTCGTTTTCAAATGACATATTATAAATCTTGTCGTAGGGCCATACAATATATGTACTCTGTTGTAAATTGTTTATATATGGATGTTGAAACTAAGATATGGTTTTTGAAATGTTCAAAACAATGACGTCTAATGTTCAAGTCAAGTTTAATTTCTGTAGGGATTCGGATATATAAAATAAGGTTTTATATCTCTTTATTAGGGTTTGTGTGGAACTAAAATTACCAAAATAAAATACATATATTTAGATATATGTAAATGACTATAATATTGTTCGCTAATACAAATTATAAATTCCCTCTAAAAGAAATTTTTGTTATATTAAGTCATGGTGACGTCTTCTAATAATATACTCATCACTGTCCAAAATCACTGGATGTAACTAACGACAAAGCGTTGTGCACCTTTTATTTTGGTTATATGCGATGGAGTAAACGTAGCGCTCTAAACTATTATTGGGTCTGACTTAACTAGGCTGCATAATAAGATTATGGCCTTAGAGACAAAAGCATGAATTATTCTATATTTTGAGCAAATGAATAATAATGAACAAAATGATCAACATGCGATTCAAGAGTTATATAGACGATATACTTGACATAAGATGTCTACATAAAAGGTTGTGTTCTGGGTTTAGCCAAAGCTAGGTCAAGGCACGACTAGATATGGGTCTTGGAACACCATTATATATATATTGATATATTTTATATAAACATAGGGATGTTAATTTGAGTGGGAGCATATTTTAGTTTAAATTATACATTAATATAAATATACATTTTGATTGTCAAAATTTTGTATTTATATTAAATAAATTTTATAGAATCAGTTATTATTTATTATCTACTGTAGATATTAAATAACAAATAACTCTGGTAATTTATATTAAGCCTTCTGAAGGATAAATTAAATTAAATCAAATTTCTTGACTAACATTGAAATTTGAGGATTGTCCTAAAGCAAATTAACCGTAATTGTTATACAAACATGGAGTATCTAAAATCAAAGCTGAAGTATAACTTCAACCGAATTATATATAATTGTTATAATAATCTACTTATATAAATTTCTAGTATTAGATACTAGATATAAATCACATAAATGTATGTTGATTTACAGAAATTGTAGAGTAATTAGAAATTTAGTGAAAGTAAGATTAGAAATGAAGCAAATATTGCTGGATTATCCACAGGAAGTTGATTCTTGTTCAATATACTAGCTTAATTAATTAAATAAAATAATTGTTATTATGAAATTCCATATAAAATAAATGTTATTATAAATCTTGTTTAGACAAGTTAGAATTCATTTGTAATAAAAGAACAATTGTTATTCATTTTATTTAAATGAAATATTTATGGAATTTCACAAATAATTAATGATATTTTTAAATCCTTAACTATAAGTACTTGACACTAATAATGACTGGATTAATTTTAGTGATTTAAATTCAGTATACCTTTAGTATTACCAGTTTGCCCTATAAACAAGAAAGCATATCAAAACTCCATAATGATGGAATTTTTAAATCATTTGATTTTGAATCATACAAAGAATGCAAATCCTTTTATTAGGCAATAACTGAGTCACCTTTCACTTGATACAGTGACTGAGCGATAAGTATTGGGTCTCATACATAATGATGTACATGGAGCAATGAATACATAAGCTAAAGGCAGGTTTATTACTTCACTATATTCACTGATGATACCAGTAGATACAGATATGTGTATCTTATAAAACACGTATTAGAATCCTTTGAAAAGTTCAAAAATTGAAAGTGAAGTTAGAAACCAATTTTAATAGAAAATAAATACCTTTCGAACTGATCGAAAGAGAATATTTAAGCCAATTATATAATGACTATCAAAATGGGTTTGAAATTGCTTCACAACTCACTCCACCTAGAACATCATATTAGAATGGTGTGTCTGAACGGAGACATCGCACCTTATAAGATATAGTACGATTAATGATAAGTCATATAGATCTTCCAATAAATTAAATTTAGAACAATTATATTAAATCCCACTAAAACGATTTAAAGATGCCATATAAGGTATAGACTAGGAAATGTCCTAGTGTGTCTAATACAAAGATTTTGGATGTAAGGCGCTTGTTAAACGTCCTTCCTCTGATAAGATCAGACCCAAATCAGATAACTATTTTGTGAAATATCCACAAGAGACAAATGGATATTAATTTAATAAATCCTCTAAGAATAAAATGTTTATTGCTCGAATTAGTATCCATTTAAAGGAGAGCTAGTCTCTAAGATACCGATGGGAACGAAATAGAATTCGAAATGTCTCAGAAACCACAAAATGCCATTGAATCTTGTATAGACAAGAAATTAAGTGGGAGTGACACAATAATTCTAATGTTGTTTATTTTGATAACACATTAATTATTGTGAATAATGTTAGTTTTAAAAACAAGAAATAAATACTGATTCTAAGAAAGAAAATGTTTGGATTAATAAGTTCATGATTGAACTTAATTCATTGTTGATCCAATGATATACATTGCGATAACAATATAGCTGTTGCTCAGGCCTAAAACATTAAACTCATTGTTCGATCCAAACATATATTTAAGAAATATAATTCTTGTGTGAAGTTGTGCACAGAGGAAAGGAACATATCTGCAAAGTTACAAATGTTATAATGTTGCAGACCAACAGAATTAAACTCTGTCACAGCAGAAGTTTCATAATCACACTAGTTTCATGAGTATACGATACATAGATGATTGACTCTAGTGCAAGTGGGAGATTGTTAGAGTTTATGCCCTAGAGGCAATCCATTTAATGAGATTGATAACAATGTTATTGTTATATTTTATTTGGAATAAAATGTTCTGTTATTTTATATTTATTGCGTAATATAAATATTAATATAATAGAAGTCCTTAGAATAATAATACGGGATCATATAGTTCGAGTAAGACCGAACTTGAGATTATATGATATGTCAAGTATTATAATTCTTAAATGTCCCTATTCGATCTTTATTGTTTATATAGGACAACAATAAAGCATTAAGACAAGCATATTGATTGACTGATGATCACATCTCATTGATCATTAATATACGTGATATTAAAGTCAAGATATAAATACGTATTAAAGAATATCGTATTGGGCTGACCCACCGTGAGATAACTACATGGAATATAATCAACAGTAACATAATTTGTTCTCATAGTGATAGTGATGTAATGGTCCTCAGACCTGAAATCATTATAAATTTATTCGAGGGTATTTGTGTTTTGATATCATCTAAAGTTATTTCGTAATAGAGTAATGATAACGGTGATTATTGGATATATCTCAAATCGAATGAAAATTATGAATGATCTAGATGGAATTTAACCCTACGATATATTTGTAGTGATATCTATGGGCCTCTTGATTGAGTGAGACTGTGAAATGCATGGCCGTGCTAAAATATTGATTTGTTCTAAACAGTCTACTCATTGATCAAGAAAAACAGGTTAAATTATGAAGAGGATGATACGATCCATGCCTCCAGTTTAATCTTGGATATAACGGTTAAAAGGATTAAATTATATTGATACACTATTCACAAAGGTCATATCAAATAATTGATATTATTGTAGCTTGGGTAGCAGTGATGTATTACTAGATGCCGCTCACAGTTTACAGTTTAAATGTTTAAATTGTTGCTAACGCTACAACAACCTATATGGTCACACGTATAGGTGTTACAAATGGAGAGAATATTTAAATTAAAAGGAAATCAAAATTAGTTTTGACAAATTCCTTTTTGAACGGGTAAAAGGGTGAATAAAATATCTCGTAGGGTTTAATTTATAAAAGGAATGAGAGGTCGCACTCTTATGATTATTCATTTTATTCAAAAAACCCAAATCGAATTTTCCAAAACCCTATATCTCGTTCAATTCAATCGGCTAGTACCAAATCTTCAATCTCCGATTTCGATTGTCGTTCTCGAGAGCACCACTTGTGGATTCCGATAGAGGTGCTTTGATTTAAGCACTAAGATTTGAAACAATCTGAAGGTGGATTTTGTTGATTTCGCGATTCAAGTTCAAGCCTTACGTTCAATTTAGCTATTCAAAGAAGAAAGTTACTTATTTTAATACGATTTCGTATTCGATTTACAAACTAGGGTTACTGAATTTATTTTAAATCCACCGCTAATCGATCCGATTTTACTAATAGGTTGACCTCGAAAAGCATTATAAAAAGTCATCCTCCCCTAGTCAGGAGAGAGCATTTACCGACCGGGTTAAAGAGCTAGAAAAAGCCTTTCCTGACCTTGTCTTTCCGGAATTGAACCTACTGCCGAGGTGCAACCGTTCCCACCGAGCTTCCGTCACTGGATACATTCTAACGTCGACTATGCCTTATACCAAAACGACGCAATGCATGCTTGTGCCAAGCAACTATGTGGGGTAGTAAAGAACGAATTGGTAGAGAATGTTGGTCTGAGGAGGGAAATTGAATGCAATAAGAAGACTTTCAGTCGGCTTGAGAAAAGAATGGAAGAATGTGAGTCACAGGTAGCGACCACTAAGGAAGAATGCAGGAAGGCCTTTGAGGATCTAAAGACTCGTCTTCGGTAGAAGAGCCAAGAATGCAGTCTTTAGGGACAGTGGTTGAAAAGTTGAAGAGTGAAAAAGGTCGACTGGACCTGGAAGTTCAAAGTCTCAAGGCCACCTCAACTCATCTGAGTCGGATATGATTCAGGCCAAAGAAAACACCGCTGCCACGATTGGGTCAGGCGATGACCACCGAGTTCAACATGATATTGATCTTAAGTCAATCAAAGTTGAGCATGCTTTAGAGTTGACCAACAAAAAGAAAATATTTATGGGCCACGTTCTTATATTTTCCAGAGGACCCTTCGTCATAAGAACTTGGCTTGGGTAAAAGATTATCAGAGGATGTTCAACGATACATGAAAGGTTTTTGTAAAGGCGGAGATGGACACAACGAAGGGGCAACCAGTAAATGAAGAGGATTTAATGGCCCGATTCCTACGTGAGGACGAACGTGCGGAGTTGGATGAGGGGAAGAAGAAGTAGAAAGAGGCAGTAGATGTCTAGTGATATAAGGAAAAGGGGAAGTCAGTCCCCGGAGGAGATGTTAGTACTAGTCGGGTTAAGACAAATAATCCTTTCTCTGTGCGCATGGAATCGGGTTCGACTTCTGCTCCCCCCTCGAACCCATCTATGGTCGTGGTCGAGGATCCGTTCAAATCTGATATTAAAGGTCGACCTATTCCTTTTCTTGTAACTCGTGTTTATCTACTTGCCCGTACTTTATATCTTTCCTATCGCTGGAACTTCATTGGAGAAGGAGAATGTTGAAGTAGGAAATAGAGCTTTGGAGAAAGATGATATTGGGTGGACGACTAGTGTCCCAAAGGAGAAAGTGGATGAAAAAGATCCATCGAATGACGACGATGTAGCGTTTGAAGGTGAAGTTAAGGGTGGATTGTCCTTCCACTGCCGACATAAGGGCTAGAGATGAGAGAGATGTTTTATCTATGAAACCAGAGCTGCTTGCCGAATCTCTTAATACCCCTCTCCTCAAGGCTATTCCTCAGAGCATCATTTCATCGATCAACTCCCTCCCTTTATAGATTCGAATGGCTTGAGAAAGAAAAAGAAAGATGCAGCATCGACTCCTGGTCGTTCTAGTTCTTTTGGCAACACTCTTCAGGGTTTAGGATCTAGGTTGACCACTGAAGAAGCATTGAAGATGGTTCGGTAGAAGGAGCTGGAAGACGTGATCAAGTGTGGGGATATACCACCTCTAGGGTAGGATCCTTTCACTAGAATTTGACCTTAGGCCCTTTATAAGTTTCATGTGAGTGTTGCCCTTGTGTTTTTTCCATCTCCAAGTCTTGTGTTGTTGTGGGTGATGTTTTAGTCCTGTATGTAAAAACATTTTGTAAGCTTGTTATATTAATATTGACTAAAGTCTGTATTCATTTTAGTAGTTGTTACTAATGTGTTGAAATAGGAATAATATTAGTCTTTCCAATTTGTTCCAACCTTCAAGGGTTATTTGTCGACCCTCTTGCCTCTAGTGTCATAGGGAGTCATCAAGTGCTCCAGTCGTATTTAGGACTGACTCCTTCCACGCTGGCAGTCAAGTGTCCCTAAGTGGGAGTACCTTCAGTCTTTTATACTCTTTCTCTAGTCATTGAGGGTTAGAGTTTTAAGGAAAGAGCGGTTTCTAGTCGAGGTGCACCTTTCATGCTCGTCCGTGATTTTATACTCCTTCTCTAGTTTGGAGAAACAGAGTTGTTCTTAAACAGTCAGTCATGTTGTTCGTGTTGGTGTCATCCTCTCCTTTAGGTGACAAGGTGGGATCTGAAAGTCCATGCCGGTGTTAGGTTTTGGGAGTAGTCTCTCTTTATCCTTCGCCATCTCCTGAATGAGGTTAACTCATCGGTCAACCAGTCATTGTGTTGGTACTTAATTTTAAAGCCGGTCGAGTCACAACACTCAGTTATTTCATTAAGAAGTTAGAGCAGGAAAGGATCCTTCCATGCTAAAAAACTGTACTTTATAAATTCAACTATAAGAGATATACCGTACTTTATTATAATGCTAAAAAATAAGGCGACAAAGAAGATAAAAAATCTAAGAAAGATAAGGTCACAAATGCTCAACATTCCATGCTCTCTGAAACGGCTCGCCAATAACAGTCAATAGTCTGAAGATTCCATTATTGATCTTGTGTTGGATGACGCAGGGTCCTTCCCATTTGGGTAGCATATGTACAGGAGTCATGAAAATCCGTTTTAAGGCAAGGTCATCAACATCAAAGTCTTATGTCAGACCTTTTTGTTGTAGTATTGAGCAACCCTTCACCGTTGAGCTTAGGAACAGAGGTTTGTTTCTTCTTCTTTTTCGTCGATTAGGTCCAATGATTTCAAGAGAGGAGCTTTATTGGTCAATGGATCATAATATGTCATCTGATGGGAAGAAACTTCGATTTCTATTGGAAGGACAACTTCCGAGCCATAAGACAAGGCAAATGGAGTATGGCTTGTGGCAGTCTTGTGAGTAGTACGATATGCCTAAATGTCTAAAGTTAATTCATCGACCCATTTCCCTTTAGCTCTCTTCAGTCGCTTTTTCAAGATGGTCTTAATAATTTTTTTGACAGCCTCAGCCTGCCTGTTAGCCTGTGGATGTGCAACCACTATATATTTCTTTTCGATACGATATCGCTCGCAAAAGTATCTGAATTCCAAGCTGTCGAACCGAGTCCCATTATCCATAATAGTGGTCGAGGTATCCCATACTGACATAAGATAATTGTTACAATGAAGTTAATTACTCGCTTCGTCGTAATCGTGGTCATATGATCAGCTTCTGCCCATTTTATAAAAGAATCTACTGTCATGATCACATACTTCGCTCCTCCTTTTGAAATGGACAAGCTCCCAATGACATCTATCCACCAAACGGTGAATCGCCAAGGGCTACCATTCGTGTGATCTTTGTTGGGGATGCTCATGTAATCTGCCCAAACCTCTGGCATTTGTCACATCGTCCAGAGTAATTAGCTACATCTTTGCTGATAGTTGGCCAGAATTATCCGTGTCGCAACACCTTCTTAGCTTGATTTTACTCCAAGGTGTGTGCACAACATTCCCCTTCATGCACTGCTCTCATTATTCTCTGGATGTCATCATTGGCTACACATCAAAATTCTATAGCCCGTCTTTCATTTCTTTTTTCAGGAAGAGTGCCATTTAGGAGAAAGTTAAAACTCTCTTTTAGGTTCAGCTTCTGTTTTGTCGACTTCCATCTGGTCGATGCTTGGAACACCCAAAGTCTCTATTGGGACTAGCTCTCTTTCATTCGGGTTGTCCAAGCTTGCAAGCTTTGCCAGTCTATCCACTATCTTCCTCTCTGGGAAAATGGGAGATGCTATACCAGTTGAAGTCATGCAATAATTTCTCAACCATCTTGAAATAGGGGGAAAGTCGAACTCCTTTGGTATGATATTCTTTTTGAACATGAAATACAATAAGTTGTGAATCACAGAAAATTTTGAACGATGTTATTTTTAAATCCCTCGCGAGTTTGAGCATGCCAATTAGGGCATCGTACCTGAAGTCATCGTTTGTTTCCAAAAAAAATCAAATAGCATGGTGTTATAGATCAACCGCCCCTCCGGAGATAGCAATACTATGCCAGCACCAGAGGGTTAGACATTATGGGCTCTATACGTGTTTAGCTTCCAAATATATGTTCATAATTCTACGTCCCGGAGTTCAATTCCCTCTTCTAGATTTTCGTCCTCAAGGGTGGTAAATTTGCTATGAAATTGGCAAAATCTGGACCTCGAATGGATTTCCGTGAAACAAAAGTCAAGTCGAACTGGCTGAACTCAATATTCCATTTAAGTAGTCTTTCGCTTGCCTCGGGTCGCTACAGAACTTGTCAAAGTGTAACACCACGTAATTAAGTAAAATGGACCGCGCCATTGTGTTCGTCTCAGAATTCTGCTTAAGATAGACTCCGAGTTTTCATGAAACAGACATAGTATGAAGAAGATATTAAGATTTGAAGTTTGTGTATGCACAAGAGAATTATATATATACAAAACAATTCAAAGCAGTTCAAAATAACTCAAAATCTGAGACGCGGGACAGGGTGGGAGTTCGGACCGTTTGGGGTTGACCCCACCCTAGGGGTGTCAACCCATGGGTCGACACCATAACAGTGGTGTCAACACCCATGTCGAGACCCCCCCAGATCCAAGGCTGATTCAGTTCTGCGTAGGTGGACTTGTTTTCTGACCAGATTCGTTGACCCTAGGCTATATAAAGGACATTAATCCCATTCTATTATTCATCTAAATCAATGGCGACAACAAGGTGCTGCCCCAACTCTATCTGATCTAGCCTATTCTTCTTCAAACATCAAGTTATACAGATTCAGAGATCTATGCTATAGCATCTACGATCAATTCCCTGTTCTTTATATCCAATCATAGTGAGTCTATGTTAATTTTAGATATAAACACCTTAAATGTAATCTTGACATGCCTATAAGTGTGGATCTAAGCCAATGCCTATTAGTAATCTGAAACCATATCAGATCTGTTATTAATTGTATATCTAATTCACTGCTTAGATCTCATCATGCCCGTTTATGGTATCTGTATTTTGTTAGTTTGCCTAATCACCGTATGCCTATTATGTTGGTTTGCCTAATCATGTCACAATGCCTATTCTGTTAGTATAACCAATTCTATCATCATTTGCCAGTTTTTATTTGCTATGCTTATTCTTGTTCTCTTCCCTTTCTCTTTCCCTTTTTGTTTTTATAGCCAAGCTACCTTCGAGCCTTGGTTTATCGCTGAAATATGCACGCACACGAAATTGGGAATGATTGGGAATTATAAATTTAGGGCATAATTCATATTGTAAAACATGATTGGGAATTTTAGGCATAATTTGTACCTTAATTCAAAACTTGGTATTTGGGGGCATAATCTATATCTTAACATTAATAGGGCATAACTTGTATCGTAAATTGGACGGGGAATTGGGGCATAATGAACACGATAATTGGTTAACAATGAAAATGCCTAGATTTACAGTAATTAGAAACTGTAACCGCGCTTAGACACGGGGTTAGATTACACTTGTGGTAGAAGCCTGCCCGTAACCATCCGGCATATCCATCATCCATATGTGGTGAATCTAATATGGGGGGTCTAAGTGCATAAACACGTAACGTGCTAAGATACGAGGTTAAGTCCGACTTGTGGAAGAAATTTGCCCGGAACCGACCGACATATCCAGCATCCACAAGTTGTAGACTTAATGTGAGAGGTCTAGTGCATTAATAACCACAAATGAATGAATGGTAATACTTAACCTCTTTGAATATGTGGGGGTTACAAGAACCTGTCATGTTAAGTAGGGGTTAAGTAAGCTTGTTTGAATCAGTGGGGAGGGTTAAGTAAATCTTATGGCGGTGGGTAATATTTATATATATAGTCCCACAAGCTTAGCCTGGGGTTATGCAATCTTGTTAAACTGGTAGGCATAAACCTATTGAAATGCTAGTAGTGGGGATGCAAGACAAAGGGGAGAGCTTGCATCATCTGTAGTGGGGACCCGTATCAGTCAGTAACCTATCTTGGTATCAAACGGAGTACCTCGTACTAGGTCGAGGTCAGGGTACGCTTGCTGAGCTGGTTATAAGAGGTCACTTGGGAAGAAGTGCTCCGACGGCGCGTTCCATCGGGGTCATGTGTGTGCATGGGTCTGCTTGCTCGGGAAAATAAGATGATGTGACATCAGTAGGTATGGTTGTGCACGTCTTGTTAACAAAGGGTTGCCACTTTAGGAAGTGATACATCCTACTATTGGGCCAATAAAGGTATCTACTGGTTAAGGAGCCAACCGATTGGGGGTAGTAATTAGGGTACATCTAGTTTTTCTTGTTTAGGAGCCCGCTATTATCATTGGTGATAACACCTGTTAATTCTGTTGGGCTACCTGTTATTGTATGGGGTAAAACCTCTTACTAGAAGTACACCCAAGTCTACCATCTTGTACTTGTTGGGATCATCTTGTTCTTGTTATACTAGTAATGGTGCAGAGAAAAGTATTAAAGAAGCGCAATATATTCTATCATGATCATCTTGTTTACCTTGTTATACCTGCTTTATGACATTGTTATCTATCTCTCCAGCTTATATGCCTGTCACGGTGCTTTTACTTATTTATATGCTAAAAGTAACTGGACTTGCTAGATTTTATGTCTGACCCATTTTGTTTTCTCTTCTTTCTCTTCCGTCCCCCCCCCCCCCCCAAGGATCTAAGGGTGGGAATACTCAAGCTTGATTAGGATTCTTCTTTCCTTCTGCTTGGAGCTGCTTATGTGTATTGTTCGATTTCGTATCTTCTGTGCTATGGCTATATTTTGGGGATTATGCTCTTTTATGTATCTTAGTACTCTAATGATGATTATCGTACAAGGTAGTAGTTTTTATGTTTTTTTCAGTATCAGAGCTGAAGGTTACCAGATTAGATAAATGATTTTAAAAGAAAGCATTTTCATTTTGAGAAACATTTTCCCCAAAGATTTATGAAATATTTTTCGATTTTCTGTTTGAATTCCTTTTCAGAATGTTTGGGGAACCTAATATTCCTGAGGGCATTCAGATACCGTCTTGGTTTCATAGGTATCTGGAAGCTATGACACCTGGCAAAGGCCAAGGAAACGCTCCTCCGTCTACTGCAGCCACTGTTCCTCCTCCTCCACGTGCTAAAAATTTCTCTAAGATATGCAAGGATTTCTGTGTTATGGGCGAAAAGCTATTCTGGGGGACCGAGACTTTTATAGAAGCAAGGAATTGGCTTGAAGAGACGGAGATCTGTTTGGAATCTTTGAACTGGACAATCATAGGAAGAATCAATTAGCCATTTGGCAGCTGAAAGATGAGGCCTCGTTCTAGTAGGATGTGACAAATGTGGGACGTCCAATCGAGACTTGGGTTGATTTCCGATGGAGATTTGAAATGAAGTTTCTTTCACAAGTCGAGCAAAGTATGCAAATGGAAAGGTTTTTTGACACTTAAGCAGGGAAGCATGACTGTTAAGGAGTATGTGAATAAGTTTAATCAACTCGCGAGGTTTGGATTGGAGCTAGTGAATACCCCGCACAAGAACGCTTTGTGGTTTATTGTGGGACTGAATGAGCCCCTCCATGGGTTAGCTCTGTCTTATATTCCGACGGGGGCGACTTTTGAGAAACTCATTGATATGGCATTGATGCACGAGGAAGATAAAGGTGAAAAGAAAGAGGCTAAGGTCGAGGAAACACAATACAAGAAAGTGTTGCCTAAGAAAGAACAACAACAACAAAAGAATGACAAAAAGAACTGCAAGGCTCGAGACAAGAGGAAGGGTCGTAATTGCAGACGCGAGGGTCACTTGATCAAGGACTACAAAAGAAGGAAGAATGTTTGTTTCGAGTGTGGAGAGGTCAGACACTATTCCAGGGAGTGCCCGAAGAAGCAAGGGTAGGGCCAAAGGGCGGGATCTTCAAGGGCAAGTGCATGCTCTCGTGGCTAGTATGCCAGATAGAGGTAGGAAAGTTTCCATTGAAGGTTTGATTTCTCTTTCCAATTACCCAGTTAGAACTTTTTTTGATCATGGTGCTTTGCAATCTTTTATATCTGATTCTATGGTTGAGTCTCTGCACCTTAGTACTAGTACGGGTTTGGATCCCGTTGTTGTCACAAACTCCATTAGGGGTACGGCTCATCTGTCTATGATTTGTCGGTGTTTGAGAATATCTTTGTTAGGCATCGAGTTTGAGTGCGACGCATATGTGCTTGGTTTCATGGGCTATGGATTGATTCTTGGGATGGATTGGCTAGCCATGTATGGTGCTATTCTGGATTGTGAGAGGAGGGTCGTTAGACTTTTGACTTTCCATGGGAGGACCCTTGAGATTTATTGTGACCCTAAAGGGAATGTCATGATTAGTTTCCTAGAGTCGCTTAATGCATCTATCGATGATTTACAATCTGTACTAGTAGTCTGTGAGTATCATGATGTTTTTGAGGAGGTTCGGGGCTTACCTTTGAAGCGCAAGATTGATTTTCGTATATACTTGGTGGATAATGCAGAGCCAGTTGCATTGGCTGCGCGCCATATGGATATAAGAGAAAGAAGCGATCTCAGCAAGCAAGTAGTGGAGCTACTTGAGAAAGGGTTTATTAAGCAAAGCATATCTGAATAGGGAGCTCCAATAGTGTTCGCAATTAAAGCGGATGGTTCGCTTTGCGTATGTGTGGATTATAGGGAGCTGAATAAGCTCACCAAGAAGAATAGGCACCCACTCCCGAGGATAGATTATATGTTTGACCAGCTTGTCAGTGCATCTGTTTTCTCTCAATTAAACTTAGCCACGAGGTTTCATCAGTTAAGGGTGGCCGAGGACAATATATACAAGACCTCTTTTAGAACTCCAAATGGTTTCTTTGAGTGGCTCGTCATTCATTTTGGGTTGATGAATGCACCCGCCTTGTAACACCCCACACCCGCTACGGTCACTCACTAAGGGAATGCCATAACATCGGTGGAGTATTTTAAGTAAATATAGAACAGAAAAATTACAACAAGACAGATATAAGTAATACTTGAGAATTTAAAACATCATTTCATTCCAGCGGAAAGTAAAACATGTTTGGTTACACCAAAACCATAAATAAGAGTCAAGTACATAATATCCATCCTGATAAAAACAAAAGTACATAATCCTACTACATAACCTAATAGCCATAATAGAAAAGATAAACTGAGCTTTACATCCACGGTCCAAGCTCCAAAAGATAGATAAAGCAGTCCGATCAAAGCCCACTAGTGCTAGGCCCACTCTAAAAACCTGAGGGTTGGGAAAAAGATAAAGAAACAACGGGGTCAGACATAAGTCTGAGTGAGTCCTATAACCCTAACAATACAATCATTAAAGTAATTAGGGTATGATATAAACAAGGTACGGTACCTCTGGGGATAATGACTACACTAAGTAGCTTGGTAGACTTAGGATAAACTAAGATAATCGTAAAGACGCATCTACCCACCCAAGGATAATTACTACACTGCACCACACCAGTCATTCCTAATTTTAAAGGTTGATCCCACTAAGAGTACTTAGTAAATCTTAATGGTAGTTTCGTGTACCCCTAGCTGACTATATAGGTGTCGTCTGCCCCTATCTCCGCTAGGTGTACCCACTACCCCCCCATTCGATCGGCTCCCTAACGTAGATATCCGTGCAGGCCCCACAGTGGGATGTATCATTCCCCAAAGTGACAACCTGATACCAATACTGATGCACGGGTTATACCTACACGATGCAACAACGTCTTACTTACCAGCCCGGGCCCACACACGCATATGAAACCCAATGGACTTGCGTTGCCACTGCTAATCCATTTTGGCCTCTTATAGTCAAGCCCAATATGTGTGTCCCGTCCTCGACTGGAGTCGAGCCCACTAAGATACGTTTGGGATATTGGTTGAAATGGGCCCCCACAAGCTACCCACCTAAGCTTGTCATTTCTAGTGAATCCCACTTGACCCTTTAACCATGTCCACTTACATGTTATAAATTTTGGTTAAGTCATTAATCATATTTTAATTGCCATTCAAGGCACCCACTAGATTTCCACATGCCACCCAAGGCACTTACTTGATTCCCACATGCCACCCAAGGCACTTACTTAACCCTTTAATCATGTTTAATTACATGTTCCACTTTGGTTAAGTATTCTAATCGTATTTTCTATTGCCACCCAAGGCAACCCACTAGTTTCCTTATGCCACCCAAGGCACCCCCACTAGTTACTACATGCCACCCAAGGCACCCACTTAACCCCTCATGCCTCACCACATGCTAATTTGGTTAAGTGTTTCTTAATTAATTAAGATCGTAACCTTTGTAAAGACCTCTCACATTAGACTGTCTTTTATGGTAGCTGGATATGCCGGTTGGTTCCGGGCAGCCTTACACCATAACAGAGTCTAACCTCGTGTCTTTACACTTGTCACGTATTTAGTTTATGACTAAGACCTCTCACATTGGGCCAATCATTTGTAGCCGCTGGATTTGCCGGTCGGTTCCGGGCAGTCTTATGCTACAAAAGGGTCCAACCTCGTGTCTTAGTAGATTAATTACACCTAATTAATCACCCCCATAATTTGTATTAATTATCCCTAATTAATTACAAATATTTAAGAATATGGGTAGACCTAACTCAATAGGTAAATTCCCAATTCCATAATATGGGTAGACCTAACTTAATAGGTAAATTCCCAATTATGTCCATCCACTTTATGGTATGTTTAATTATACCCACTTCACACAATTTTATGTGTTCATTAATTTTTACCCCATCGTCCCTACGTAAATACGTTAACATGACATACTTCAAAAGAGAAGATTCATCATACACACCATGGGTTCAACTTAGCATATCATTAGCATTATCATGGGTTTAAAAGGTGTCAACTTGTATATATGACCATAAACCAAACTTGCATAAATAACCAACCCAAACTTGCATGAATCACATATGTCATAAAGATGGTAACTTGCTTGAATGTTCATGTCATAGACCTATCATAAAGGTGTCAACTTGCATACATGTCATAGGTCTAAAAGGGATGAACTTGCACATGTACTTATGTCATACATAGAGGCAAACATGCATATATTATGCATATCATAAAAAGAGACAAACTTGCATATGAACTTGCATCATAACTTGCATATGAACTTGCATCATAACTTGCATATCATAACTTGCATATGAACTTGCATCATAACTTGCATATGAACTTGCATCATAACTTGCAAAACACACAACATACACTATACTAAACTTGCATAAGCACATTTATCCACAAACATAGTCATATCTTATCATATCCTATCATAATCAATTTAACAATTAATTATTAAGGCTATAGAAACTCACCACTAAACTCCCATAAGCAAACCCTTGCCAAAAATCACCCAAAAACTCTAGCCTTGAACATAAAGCTTGCAACTTGATGATGAATGCAAGCTAATGATCACTCATACAACTCAAAGATGCTTGTATGAACATGAAAGCCTTCATAGAAATAGTTTTATAAGAGGATGGAGGCTAGGGCTTTGAGTGGAGGCCATGATCATAGAAAATTTTGGCATAGTTTAGTTAGAGTATAGGATTATGATCATTTAGGGCTAGCTTAGGGTCTTATTTATAGGATTAGGCAAGTGTTTTAGGCCATTAGATTAACCCTAGATTAGATTAGGACCATCAGATCTCGGAAGCTTCTAGAAACCAGCCCCAAAACACAGCCCAAACTGTAAAATGGTGCACCAGGCCAAACTGGCCGAGCACCCCCTGTCGACACCCAAGTCGACAGGGCTGTCGACTTGGTCCTAGCCAAGTCGACTGCCCAGTCGACAGGGCTGTCGACTTGGGTAGCTAGGCGGGAATTTTTTCCCCTGCGCCCAATGGCCCCAATTTCGAAATTTGAACCTGAAATTTAAATCTGTTTTGAACTTTGAATTTTCTGTAAACTTCATTGGGCCATAACCGGGCCATACGGACTCCGATTCTCGAAAACTCGGACTCTATTTCGCGTATTTTTCCGAGATGAACGCAATGACGCAGCCCGTTTCCCCAAATCCTCACATCTGAGGTTATTTATTCTGCAATTAGTGAATTTTAGCATTAACCGAAATTCGGGGTGTTACACGCCTATTATTTTGATCTGATGGGTAGGGTGTTTCGGGAGTTTCTAAATAAGTCCTATGTAGTCTTTGTTTATGATATCTTGATTTTCTCGAAGAGCGAGGAAGAGCATGCCTTACATTTAAAGGAAGTTTTGAAAACTCTCTGTGCGCACCAGCTTAAGGAAAAAGTTCTTCAAATGTCATTTTTGGAGAAAAGAAGTGAGATTTTTAGTGCATGTGGTCTCTAAAGATGTGGTAGCGGTAGATCCCGCGAAGGTAGTTACAGTTCAAGATTGGCAGGTCCCAAAGAATGCAACGGAGGTGAGGAGTTTTCTTGGATTAGCGGACTATTATAGGAAGTTCATTAAGGACTTTGCAAAGATATCAGCCCCGCTCACCAGACTAACAAAGAAGAACCTGATTTTTTCTTCGGATGTAGATTGTGACGATGCTTTACAACGATTGAAGAGGGCTCTGACAATAGCCCCAGTCTTAACCTTGCCCGATGGGAACAAAATGTTTACAGTATACACTGATGCATATGGTACAGGGCTTGGTGTGGTTCTGATGCAAGAAGGAAGGGTAGTATGTTATGGGGGTAAACAGCTAAGAATTCATGAGAAGAACAACCCTACCCATGACTTAGAGTTAGCTGCCATAGTATTCGCGCTTAATACTTGGCGCCATTATCTACTTGGAGAGAAGTTCGAATTGCATACTGGTCATAAATCTCTCAAGTACTTGTTCTCGCAAAAGGATCTTAATTTAAGACAACAAAGATGGATGGAGTTCCTAGCGTCCTATGATTTTGAGATTTCTTATACCGCTGGCAAGGGTAATGTGGTGGCAGATGCATTGAGTAGGCACAGGATGACTTTAAGTCCTCTGTTTGTAGAGAGGAAGAGCTTGGAGTTTATATCGACTTTTGATTTTATACCCTCCACTGAGTTTACACTTGGTTTATTGGCTTCATTAGAGGTGCGGCCTATTCTATTGGATCAGATAGGAACTTCATTGCGAGAAGACCCACAGCTAGAAGATATCTTGGATAGGCTCGTTGAGGGGAGACTTCCAATCATCTCAGTAGATATTCCACGGACGATTGAAGTTGATTGCGATGAGATGGAAGGCTTTATGTACCCCGAGTTGGGAGTTTGTTGAAGACAGTCCTTGAGGAAGCCCATCATTGTAAGATGACTATTCATCCAGGCAATGATAAGATGTATAGAGACATGAAGATGGTTTTCTTTTGGACTGGGAGGAAGAAAGATGTAGCAGAGTTCGTTTCTCAATGCTTGATTTGCTAGCAAGTCAAAGATGAGCAAAGGAAGCCCAATGGTTTACTTCATCCTTTGGAGGTCCCACAGTGGAAGTGGGAGAGTGTCTCTATGGATTTCATTGATGGGTTGCCTAGATTGAAGAAAGGCAACACCAGTATTTGGGTTATAGTTGACAAGCCTACTAAGAGCGCTCATTTCATTCCTGTTAGGAGTAAGAGGATGGCAGCATGGTTGGCAGCATTTTATCTTTGTGAGATAGTCAGTCTACATGTAGTACCATCCAGTATTATGAGTGATCGTGACCCCATTTTCACCAGTGAATTTTGGAAGAGCTTACAAGAGGCATTGGGAACATAGTTGTGTATGAGCATCGCTTATCATCCTCAGATCGATGGCCAAACGGAGAGGATAAATAGAGTTCTTAAGGATCTTTTAAGACTATGTATCCAAGACTTCGGAGGGAATTGGGAAGAGCACCTTTGGTAGAGTTCGCCTATAACAACAGTTATCAGGCTAGTATTTGTATGGCACCCTTCGAGGCATTGTACGGACGACCCTGTAGATCACCAACTTGTTAGTGGGAGTCTACAGATAGACTTCTACTTGGACCTAAGATGATTAGAGAAACTTCAGAGAAGATTGACCTTGTCTGCAGATGCATGAAGACAGCTCTGGACAGGCAGAAATCCTACGCAGATAGGAGAAGGACCGACATTGAGTTTGAGGTAGGAGACATGGTTTCCATCAAGGTATCACCTTTGAGGAATGTGGTTCGCTTCGGATCTATAGGGAAATTGGCACCAAGATTTGTAGGGTAATTTCCCATAATAGAAAGGATTAGCCAAATGGCCTATAGAGTAAAGCTACGTGAGAGACTATCTGACATTCATGATGTTTTCCACGTTTCTCATTTATGGAAGTGCTTGCATGATATCGCAGAATTAGTTGAGCTAAGTATGCTTGAGGAAGTAGAGGTGGAACTGGAGACGACGGTTAGACGAGTTCCTACCCATATTCTTGGATCAGAAGTTAAGAAGCTACGCAACAGAGATGTCAAGTTGATGAAAGTTCAGTGGGAGGGATAACCAAGAGGATGTAACTTGGGAGACTGAAGATCGGATTCGTTCTTCGTACCCTTTTCTTTTCAAGGGTATGTCCTTAACTTCTTTTCCAAAGCTTTTATTCATGTGTGTTTCTATTGTTTAAGCATATCCTATCGATCGAATATTCGACCTTTAGGTAGGAATCCCATGGATGTAAACATGTGTTCGAAACATGTTATGTTTGATGGATGCAAGTGTTTGCTAGTGGTTGCTCGTGGATGCATATACACACACATTAGGCACTAGATCGGCTCAATCACTCACATACTGCATATGGATGTATGCACATATTTTTCTTCTTTTAATGGATGAAAGTGAGTGTATCATCATATGGATGTTGCATTTGAATGAATGATTGTGCATACATATAGAACTTACATATTATAATAGATACATGTTGGATTCATGGCACTAACATACATTGCATTAAGGGGGTCAGCTGATGGACCACCTGATCTCGTCGCATTAGTCTAGGGACATATACACACACCTTTGCATATGCTCATACAAGCATTAGAAATCTTTTAAGGACAATGGATGCCTATGTTTGGTGGACGAGTAGATGAATAATGGATGTTAGGATATACATTCTTCTTAACTTGGAGATTCGGGGACGAAATCCTTTAAGTAGGGGAGAATGTAACACCCCATAATTTTACAAAATAATAAATTAAAGAATACTTAATTAGATATTTGGAATTAAGTAAAACGGACTGCGCCATTGTGTTCGTCTCGCAATTCTGCTTAAGAGTGACTCCGAATTTGCGTAAAACGGACATCGTATGAAGAAGATATTAAGGTTTGAAGTTTATATACGCACAAGAGAATTATATATATATATATAAAACAATTCAAAATAGCTCAATAAAATTCAAAATTTGAGATGCGGGACAAGGCGGGAGTTCGAATCGTTATGGGTCGACCACACCCTAGGGTTGTCGACCCACGGGTCGACACCACAACATGGGTGTCGATACCCCCAGATCCAAGGCAGATTCAGTTCTGCGTATGCGGACTTGTCTTCTGACCAGATTTGTTGACCCTAGGATATATAAAGGACCTCAATCCCATTGTTTTATTTATCTAAATCAATTGCAACAACAAGATGTTTCCCCAACTCAATTTGATCTAGCCTATTCTTCTTCAAACATCAAGTTATACAGATTTAGAGATCTGTGCTACAACATCTCGGATCATTTCGCTGTTCTTTAGATCCAATCATAGTGAGTTTATATTAATTTTAGACATAAACACCTAAAATGTAATCTTGACAAGTCTATAAGTGTGGATCTAAGCTTATGCCTATTAGTAATGTGAAACTATACCAGATCTGTTATTAATTGCATATCTAATTCACTATTAAGATCTCATCAAGCCTGTTTATGGTATCCCTATTTTGTTAATTTGCCTAATCATGTCACCGTATGCCTATTATATTGGTTTGCAGTTTGCGAACAAATTAAACAATGGTAAACAACTGTTAAATTCGTTCGGCTTTCCTAAACAACAAGGATTGTTGTAGTGGGTGTCGAACTCTGGGACCAAAAATATTTAAACTAGTAAATCCAATCAAGTTATTCCATAATTTTGATTGGTTGAAAACACAGAAAATAATAGAAATTAAATAAAAGAGAGTTTTATATGATTAAAGAAAGCAATTAGGGAGTAATGACATTGATTAAATTAACATGAATTGATAACCAAACAGATTATTCAGATCTAATTCATGTTTCTGTCACAAACATGAATCAACGCTTATTAGGTTTCTAGAAACAAATATGTGAATAACGACAAGTATAGCCTATACAAGAGATAAGCTCTTAAACAACCATAGGCTATCAGGATAGATTCACTATTATTTCAAAAACCCTAAATGTTAGATCTAAATCTGTTAAACGCTAGATCGAACTCGAATATACCCTGTGAAGGAGCATAGCTCTTAAACGACACAGAGTATGAAGGTTCAGATCCAACCCTCGGTTCAGATCTAGTTCTACATACATGAAGTTCTAATCTCTTTGGCTATGTGATTCATATTGAATCTAATCCAGCATCATCACCCCCTAATTAAAAGAGATTAGCTAGACATAGCTAAAGAAGAAGAGAAAAAGAAAATAAACAACATAAATAAAATACAATAAAAAGTAAAGAGAAAGGAAGAAGAATTATTTTTTTCCAAGAAGAGAATTACAGAATAAAACCCAATGTACTTTTCAATGAACTAGATACAAGTGTATTTATAGCTGATATGATAAAGACTAATTGGCTAATTACACAATGTAGGACTAAAGAATTAGCCCAAATAACACATAAGCAAGTGTGAACACAACTGTAGAGTGAGTGGCCTTGCAAATGAGCTAATGTGAACGCATAATGAGTCTTCAGTGAGCCAAATCTACCATGCTGAGCTTTATTTGCAACCGTTCTTCAAGATTTAAACTCTTCAAGCTTTAGGAATTTCAAACTTCACTCTTTTTAAGCAAATTCTTCATGCTTTATCCATCAAATGCTCTAAACCATGCTTTTTATCAATAATCTGAAAACACAGCTATAAATACACAATATCAATTATTTTAAAGGGAAAATAAGATAAATAGGAGGATAAAATATACACATTTACGTGTATATCAAATACCCCCACACTTATCTTTTTATTCGTCCTCGAATAAACTAAACTAATATATGTCACACTTTCGTAGGAAACACGATTGCATTTAGCATATGCAACAAGCCGTTAAACCCCTAGGTGTCCCTAGTAGGACGAGTGTTGTCTCGTGAGGGTTTTCAACGGATACTGCCCACAAAATCCAAGGCGTCTTATGTACGCGGATTAATTAGATGATATATTTAAGGTCTTTCACATTCCAAGGACTGTACCTAACTTCAACAATAACTGTTTAGTCCCAAATTGTCCATCCCATTATTGGTGCAAAAATGAATAAAAATTTTCAAACTGAATCGTAATTCCTTGATAACACTGTAATTGTCTTGAAGGTTAAGAGCGTGGTGTCAACCAAAGTTCTACACATCGACAATACGTACCCAATCATTTATTCATTCCTTTCTCTTTCGAATAATTTTGCACCAGTGTAACTGTAATGTATTGGATGTGAGTTATGCATAGATGAAGGAAAATTTTGTAAGTTCTAAAAATGTTATTAATAAGAGGGCAAGTGTACTAGTTGAACTTCAAGCTACAAAGATAAAGTAATACTAAGGCACATATAGACGTTTTTTGTTTCCTTTCATCTCCTTAACTACAATCCTCGCTTCTAAGTATGGTATGATGGATGTAGATGGAATGAAGATGCTTTGTAGTCAAGAATGAAGAATGACTATTTTATTCTCAGAGATTTTCTCTTTATTACTTCTTTTTTTTCTTTACTTTTTTTTTCTTTTTTTGAAGAATGATGAGTGGATATGGAATGGAATGATACCGTATTATTTCATTTGATTCCTCCTTTACTAAGCGAATTATAACCAACACTTCATGAAAGGAAAGTCTTGTGCCCTAGTTACTCTACTTCTATAACCCTAATTCAACACACAAGTCTAGATTGATGTTATTAAAAAGCTGAAAGGAGAGATAGGCAAAGTTTCGTAAGATAAACAACCCATATAAAATAAGATGTGGTATATGGTTATCCTACCTTAAAACAAGTACGGAGTGGGTAGTGTAATATTGGTATAACGTGATGTTTTTGAACCTTTGAAAATAAATCTGTACAAGGTTCTTAAGTATACCAATATAAGAAAAAACTTATCGAAACTTGGATGTAATTCGACTAAAACTTGGGTTTGAATAATGTGGGGTATCGAAGAAGAACACTACAATGAGTCATTTCTCCTTAATTGGGCCAAGTGGACTTTAGAACTTACAAGTTTGAAATTTTAAGTGAGAAAAAATATTATGCATGAACATGAACTCAGAAAATCCAACAAATGTAGGTGAAAAATTATTATTTTTTTGATTATTTTTACTTGCACATTCTAACATGTATAACAAGGGTTGATACACTTACTCCAGAACACGACTAACGTCTGCACAGTCTCAAGCTAGCATCTTAAAAAGACACATTACGATTAAATGAATAAATAATGTTCATTCCCATCACCCAACAATTCAACTTATCAAACAAGAACCAAGGTGTTATTTATGAATTTAAGTTAGTTCTTGTTCAACGAATGACCTAGTTCATAAAATATGATTGCTGATATAATGTAAATTCCCCCCACATTTGAGTGTGACTGTTCCCTCACAGTCGTTAATCAGACATATCTTAGTGAAAGGGAAATAAAATAAGAGGGTCAGCACGACTTACCGGGTACACATGCATAAGATAAGCAATCATCGAATAGATGAACCGTTCCTAAATGGACCAATAGATCAGCCCCATTAAGATTATGAGACACAGCTTAAGCATAGAAAACCAAATCATAAAGGACTTTATATTATATGTCAGATTTTGGAAAACAAATTTTGTTTTCTCAAAAGTTTGAGTTGCTAATTTTAAAATTTTGAGCTTACAATTGTTCTTAAAATCAAATTGAATTTCTGTAGCAACTAAAGAGAGGCCACTGGGTCGGGGTTCAGTAAAGTTTTCAAAAACAAAGTTTGATTTGTTCAGATGATGTATAGATTGAGAGACATGTGCATCACTTTCACCCCCACACTTGTTTTGAGAAATATTGTTCAGTTTTGCTTTGATATTTGAAATTATGTTGACTAAAGGTTTATTTGTAAACCTAAAGTTACAACCAAACAAATGAATTTTCAGTAAATTTCGAAGTCGTGTTTTCTCAAAAACAGCGTTATTCCAAAAAGAATTCATATACTACAGAAATTTATCATTGAAAAACAAGTGATCAAAGTGAGGTTCAGTTGAAATGATAAGTCGTAAGGAGTTTCAACAGTTTCAGAAAAATTGTTATTGTGTTGAAGATCACATTCAGCAATTTCGTTGTTTTCAAACTCAAGAATTTCAAAGATTTCAAATGTTTCAGTTACAGTTTCAAACCCAACAACAATATCGTCAATCAGTTCAAGAAGTTTTTGCTCATCAAAGTCGTCCTCACCTAAACAGTTGTTACCAACTTCGTCTTTTCTTTCAATTTGACAATCTAAAGTTGCTAAATTTTTAAATTTTTCAAAATCTGAGAGAGGAAGATCAAATTGAAGATTGACGTATTTGTTTTCAAGAGAATTTAAATTCAAATCAATTACAGAGATTTCAACAACTTTATTAAGATTTTCATCAATTTCGAAAGTTGTTAGTTGAAATTTTTCGATGTCAGTAAGAGTTAAATTTTCAGCAGAAGCATCTGTTTGAGTTTGAATTTCAGTTTCACAGAAATTAGTGTTTCGCACAAGAGATTTTTCAAAATTTTCATTTTCATCAAGAGTCATATCATCAGAATCATCAATAATCCTTATGTAATGTTGTGACGAAGTTAATGGCTGACTATTTGTTTCAAAAGAAGCATTGGCAGAAACTTATCTGTCGCTAGATTGAGATTTAAAGTTGTTGTGCATGTCTGTAACTTCAGTTTGAAGAAGAGAAATTTGATAAACTATCCTAGTGCAACTTTGCTTGTTATCTGTTATTCTTTGAGCTAGCTCTTCGATGTAAGTCCAGCCAAGTTTCAAGAAATTCTCAAATTCATCAACGTCATCAATTCCCTCAAGTAATAACTTTTCTAGATTTTGCCAAAGTTCAATAGTGTATTGAGCCAGTTGTTCGATGATACGCATGTTTTTGATATATTTATTTTCAGAATCTTGTTTTTCATCTAAAGTTCATGCCCATTCCTTGATTTCCTCGTGAGAAATCCAAATTTCATGCATTAATTACTCATTTTCAATTAGGCCCTCTTCAATAAAATCGGTAGATACATTAGACTTCAAAATGTCTTTTTTAGATTCGTCGTTCCTATGTGTTCCTCGCTGGTTGACCTTAAAAATTCATCCACCTCATCTCTTAGAAGTCGTCCATTATTTATTTTCCAAAACCAACATCTCCAAAAATTTAGCTAGTTCGCAACACATTTTTCATATTCGATAACCAACATTGGACATCCACTCGTATTATGAAAATCATTTTGGTCTTCAAAAATTTTGTTAAAACCCGTGTTGCAATTGTTTTGATTTTCATCACTTTGCTTAGCCATTTGCGCTAAAAGTTGACGCGCCTCAAATAAATTTTCATTAATCGTAGAATGGCAATTTTCATATTGGGGTACAATCGTTTGATGAGATTGGTGGAAATTATTCGAAAAGTCTTCAGCTTGAAATTCAATTTGATTTGAACTGAAACCAAAATCATTTAAATTTTGAAAAGAATTGCAATTTTGGCTATACATGGGACAAGCGCGCATGTACTAGAAGAAGAGAGTATATTGTTAAAAATCAGTTGCAAAACTTGCAGCTCAAAAGAATCTCTAAAAAAATACGTTAAAATTAACAACATTGAATTGTACGAATGCAAGTCCAGGCCAGGTTCGGACAAGGGTTATCAGTGTGCCACCAGTCACCGTAGAAACATGACTGAATATTTGTGAACTTGTTTGAGTTCAAGACTCTACCTTTCCTTTGACACCTTAGAGAGAGTATCAATCCTAATTATCAATTTAATGAATATTTTGTCCTATGAGCTTTGGGGAATCCTCGAGTTGATTTCAAAAATAATTTATTTCAAAAACAAACTATTCAATTTATCATATGTTCGTTTTAAAATTTTAAACCACACATCAACAGGAAAAATATTCAATCACAGAACAGTCACAAAATAATAAATTACAGAAATAAAATTTTACAAGCAAGCTGCGGCCCCTGCAGAAGAATTTTTACAAGCAATGTCTATATTTTTCTTTTTTAAAGTAGCAGCAGACCCTGTAAAGTTTAGAAAATTCTCACCTAGATCGGCAGTCCGTCCAGTGCAACTGAGTAGCGCTAGCGCGTTCACACCCACTTGGTGTGCAATCGCTCCAACAATTCAAATTCTGTTAATTGCTTGAACTCTGAATTTCGTATGTCGGTTGGTTGAATTCTCTGTTTGTTGATTGAATTCTGCCTCGTTCGATCTTGAGTGAATTTGATTTCTCTTGATTTTTTTATTTTTTTATCTTAATTAAAATGTAAACAAGATGAGTGAAAATCAAAAGAAAATAAAAATAAAAACAAAAGGATTTTTTTTTCAAAGAACTAATAAAGAAATAAGAAACTATTTAAACAAAAATACTTCAACCCGTTTCCCAACAATCAGTTCAGACAATTAACCAACTAAACAAGGCCCAACAATCAACCCACGCAAACAATAATGGTTTGACAAAATACTTCAGCCCACGCAAAAAAGGATAAAATCCACGTCCAAAAATTTACTAAGAAAATAACTCTCTTTTATCAACCCTTTTCAAAATAAAATCACGTGCCCCCAAAACAGGTATAGCACAAAATCGAAATCGCCTCAAATAAACTAGCCGTCCTCTTTCTGTTCTCAAATCGAAATCTAACCCCACAATAAAATTCACGCCCCTCCCAATTTCCTCTGAAAACAAATCGAACACGTTCTGTTGCTTCAAATTGGTCGCGACCGAAAGGCGATTGAGTTACAGGTGACGGTTGATGATACTCGAGTATAGGCGATATTTAGAGGATGCAATTGAAGTTCGAATTTCGGGTATGGTTTCGAATTGTTGCTTCGGGTTCAAGAGGAGAGGTTGCAATTGGATGATGTAAAGGTGGTCGGGGAGTTCGTATGTAGATGCTTGCGATTTCGAGTGGGTTTATAGATTTGGAGACAAGCTGCTGGCGTTTTCTTCTGGGGTTGCGGTTTGAGGTGTATTTTGGTTGCTGCTGTTAAACAGTTCTGAGGTTGTAATGGTTCAGCAGAGGGGAGGTACTGATGTTATGGTGAATACGGGATGCTGAAGTTGATTATGAGGTATGTTGAAGGATGATGCAGTTTTGTTGTGTTGATTGCGGATTTTGTCTGAGGTACGGTGAGCAGGTTCGTCGAAGTGCTGGTTGGGGTTTTTGTTTGGGGTTCGTTGGGGGTTGCGATGGAGGGTGAGGTTTCGGCTGAGGGTGGATTTCAGATGTGGGGAGCGGATGTTGGTTGATTGCCGTTGTGATGGGTATTGCGTGAAGGAACGTGGGTGATTGGAAGTTGCGGGCGAGATGTGGTAGGGCGAACCAGTGTTTGTTTTGATATGATTTCGGGTGCTCGGTTGAATTGTGCAGATGGCGGTGACGTGATTCTTTGGTGACGTGATTTTTTGTTAATGCAGGAAAACTTGGGGATGAGGGCGAGTAATGTAGACGACAGAGGGTTTGACTAATATTGGAATGGGTTTGTGAACCCAATTGATGCTTGCGTGATGGAGGGAGATGCTGGAGATGTGGGTTGCCTGAAGTGATGAACGTGGGTAGGTATTGGGTAGACAAGGGGATTTTGGTACGATTTGGTATTGTGAATTGGACTTGAGTTTGCAAAGTGGTGTGGACCAAGTAATTGTAGTGGCCGAGACTGTTGTGGTTTGTGTACGTGGGATGACAGAGGATGGCAGTGAAGGACAAGTTAGTGGAGAAAGATGGGGTTTCTTGTTGAACTTGGAGTTGGTTGGTGAGTGAGTTGCTGGGGTGGTTAAAGACACTTGTTGGATTGAAGTGGCTTTGAGTGGTGTTGAAGTGGTGATAGAATGATGGACTTGCGGCAGTTTTGGGTATTGGAGAAGTGATGAATGTGGTGATAGATGGAAGGTGTTTGTGCAATGATTTTGTGGAGTTCTCAGTAGCTGGTAGGCGCTATGGGTATTTTCTGGTGAGTAGTTGAAGGTTGAGTAGGAGTTTGGTTATGAAGAAGTTGTGATGGTTGAATTTTGAAGTGCGAGGTGGTATGGCAGTGGATGTTGAAATGTTGGTATGGTGATGACTGTGTGACAATGGGTTTGAAGTGTTCAGGGAGATGGGGTTTGTTTGTAGAAGAGGATGGGACTATTTGTTGAATTTGTTGGCCGTCAGTTTTGGAAAGAGAGAAAAAATGTGGAAAAGGATTTTTTTTATTATTATTGTTGGAAAAGAAGAGTTATGAAAATCTGGAAAGAAAAGGAATGAAATTGAGCAAAACAAGTGGAAAGAAATTGGCAATTTTTTTTTTTGGGAATTGTTGAAAAGAGGAAAGAGATTTATAGAATATTGGAAAGAAATCAATGAAAGGAACTGAAACAATAAAAAGGCAAGATTTTTTTTCTCTTAATTGGAAGATTACGATATCAATAATTTAATACCAAATCGTTTAAACAAGATTTTTTTTCTAAAAAAAGGAAAAAAGGAATAAAAATATTTTTGCTGTTTTTTTTAAAAAGGAAAAAATGTAGAGAAAATAATATAAAAAATATAAATATAACTCGAAGGATTTACTAATAAAATTATTTTTGTCCCCGGCAACGACGCCAAAATTTGTTTGCGAACAAATTAAACAATTGTAAACAACAGTCAAATTCGTTCGGCTTTCCTAAACAGCAAGGATTGTTGTAGAGGGTGTCAAACTCTGGGACTAAAAATATTTAAATTAGTAAATCCAATCAAGTTATTCCAAAATTTTGATTGGTTGAGAACACAGAAAATAACAGAAATGAAATAAAAGAGAGTTTTATATGATTAAAGAAAGCAATTAGGGAGCAATGACATTGATTAAATTAACATGAATTAATAACCAAACAGATTATTCAGATCTAATTCATGTTTATGTCACAAACATGAATCAACGCTTATTAGGTTTCTAGAAACAAATATGTGAATAACGACAAGTATAGCCTATACAAGAGCTAAGCTCTTAAACAACCATAGGCTATCAGGACAGATTCACTATTATTTCTAAAACCCTAAATGTTAGATCTAAATCTGATAAACGTTAGATCGAACTCGAATATACCCTATGAAGGAACATAGCTCTTAAACGACACAGAGTATGAAGGTTCATATCCAATCCTTGGTTCAGATCTTGATCTAAATACATGAAGTTCTAATATCTTTGGCTATGCGATTCATATTGAATCTAATCCAGCATCATCACCAATTAATTAAAGGAGATTAGCTAGACATAGCTAAAGAAGAAGAGAAAAAGAAAATAAACAACATACATAAAATACAATAAAAAGTAAAGAGAAAGGAAGAAGAATGATTTTATTCCAAGAAGAGAATTACAGAATAAAACCCAATGTACAAGATACAAGCGTATTTATAGCTGATATGACAAAGACTAATTGGCTAATTACACAATGTGGGACTAAAGAATTAGCCCAAATAACACATAAGCCAGTGTAAACGTAGCTGTAGAGTGAGTGGCCTTGCAAATGAGCTAATGTGAACGCATAATGAGTCTTTAGTGAGCCAAATCTACCATGCTAAGCTTTATTTGCAACTGTTCTTCAAGCTTTAAACTCTTCAAGCTTTAGGAATTTCAAACTTCACTCTTTTTAAGCAAATTCTTCATGCTTTATACATCAAATGCTCTAAACCATGCTTTTTATCAATAATATGAAAACACAGCTATAAATACACAATATCAATTATTTTAAAGGGAAAATAAGATAAATAGGCAGATAAAACATACACATTTACGTGTATATCATTTGCCTACTCATGTCACTATGCTTATTCTGTGAGTATGACCAATTATATCATCATATGTCAGTTTTACTTTGAACGAAAAGTATTATTAATTCACAATATAGACAATTACAAAGAGTTACAATTATACAAAACACTCTATCTTTCTTATATGCAGTTTGAGAAAAAAAAGGATATACAACATTAAAAGGGAGTCCCTGAAAAAACTCAAAGTGCAAAATAAAAATGGTAAGACACTCTACATTACTATTCAAACTACTATCCAAACTCTATCCAACAAACTGCAACGAAACTTTGCATCCAAAATTGACAGCATTTCCTCACTGCAAAAGATCAACAAACTGAACCACTCAAATTATTCAATCACCAAGAATTAAATTGCCAAAAAACAATGGCATGATTAGATTCAAAATTGGGTTGCAAAGAACTGCTGCATTATCCAAAAATAGAAGTCCCAAGAACATACTATACAACCCCACTGTATTATAAGAATTCCAATGCAGCCAACATTAGAACACTGAGCCACTATACTGGATTGCTTCTAGTGTGTCGAGTTGCAGATTTCTTACGATAACAGGATTGCCAAAAATCCTCAAGCCCAGGGTTTAGCTGTGATGAAAAGTACCAATTCGGCCATAGATGTAAGCCCACCCACATACTGATGATCTTACCTGAAGTCAACTCCGATGATGCTTCACCATTAACCACTGCCGAGCCCTTATCCCCCCCCCCCCCCCCAATAACCGAACTTCCCCTCTCACCACAATCAAACCCTGAACAAACGCAAGAGATCTCGTACCATGCCTTGACAGGGTCTTCCAATCCGCGAGCCCTACGCCTTCCCACCTCTATCAGAGGAAAACCGATCTCAATTCTTGTTGACACTCGATCAACCCATAATTATCTTCATCCAAAGGCAGCCAGATATTTAGGGCTTGAGATAGCATACTCCAATTCGTTCGTCGTGACGGTTGGAAATGGTGATAAATTAACTAGCTCAGGAGAATGCCCAAATAACCACGTTAGTATCCAAGGGTACGATTTTTTCATTGATTTCTTTTTGCTAGAGATTGTGGGCTCTGATGTTGTTTGTGGAATCCAATGGCTCGAACAGCTTGGCCCAATTACGATGGATCACAAACTTCTCACAACGAGTTTTATACAATAGCAGCCCAATCTGCATTACTGGGCTAGGCCCAATCCACAACCCAAAACTCTTATCCTTAAACCAACTCGAACACAGTGATTCTACCTCCTCAATCTCCCATTTCTATTACCTCCAATTTCAAACCACAACCGTCCAAGCAAACCCGCCATCCCACAATCATAACCCGCAATTACAAGAACTACTATCCAAGTTTTCTCACATTTTTTCAAAACCCACAACCCTACCACCCACAAGGCCGCTCAATCATCACATTAATCTCCTTCCAAACGTCGAACCGATAAAACACCAAACCTTACCTCTACCCTTGTTTTCAAAAAAAATGAAATTGAACGCCAAATCCATGAAATGTTGCAATCCAATACCATACAACCATCAACTAGCCCATTCTATTCCCCGGTCTTATTAGTCAAAAAAAAAGATGGCTCATGGCGATTTTGCATTGATTATAGAGCTTTAAACGTAATCACCATTAAAGATCGCTTTCCAATACCGACCGTCGACGAGTTATTGGACGAGCTTCACGGTGCAATCATTTTATCTAAACTTGACCTTCGTAGTGGGTATTTTCAAATCCGCGTTCACCCACCCGATATTCCCAAAACCGCTTTTCGCACCCATGAAGGACACTATGAATTTTTAGTCATGCCATTTGGCCTCACCAACGCCCTATCCACCTTCCAAGCCACCATGAACAATATATTTCGCCCACACTTGCGCAAATTTGTCCTAGTTTTTTTTGATGACATACTTGTTTACAACCCTTCATGGCACGACCACTTAGCCCATCTTCGGACCACACTCGAAATTCTACATCAACATCAGTTCTTTGCTAATCTCAATAAATGCAACTTTGGGCTCACCGAGTTAGAGTATTTAGGCCACATTATCTCTAGCCATGGGGCTAAAGTCGACCCAAATAAAATCGAATCAATGATATCCTGGCATAAACCAACTTCCCTGACAGAAGTGAGAGGATTTCTGGGCCTCACTGGGTATTATCGACGCTTCATCAAACACTACGCCGCCATTGCAAGCCCATTAACCGACCTACTCAAACAAAATTCTTTTTGCTTGACCCTTGAATCCCACCTCGCCTTCATCAACTTAAAACAAGCCGTCACAAGCACTCCTGTACTCGCACTCCCAGATTTCAATAAACCTTTTATGGTGACCACTGATGCTTCCGCCGCTGCCATCGGAGCAGTTCTGTCACAAGCGGAACACCCCATAGCCTAATTTAGCCTCAAACTACCTCGTCTCCTCCAAAAATCCACCACCTACTCTCGAGAAATGTACGCAATAACTTCCGCGGTAAAAAAATGGCGACACTACTTATTAGGTCGTCCATTCCACATTTACACAGATCACCAAAGTTTGCGGCAGTTAAATTCGCAGGTTATCCAGACTCTTGAGCAGCATAAGTGGCTAACGAAGCTATTGGACTTCGATTTCACGCTTCACTACCATCCAGGAAGGCAAAACAATGTGGCTGACGGTCTCTCACGCTTCACCACGGACGCAGCTATGACCGCCATCTCGAGACCAACATTTCCTTTGTTGAACGAAATTCAAAAGGTGCTAAAGTATGATCCAGCCGCTCAAGCAATTATAACGCGGCTATCGGTAGGTAACAGTCTGAACCCTAATTACCAATTCCGTAATAACTTGCTATTTTAGGGAAATCGACTTTACATACTGGATGATAAGGCATTGCAACATAAGATAATTACTTAATTACACGATTCCAAAATTGGGGGCCATTTGGGCATTAAAGGAACAATCGCTAGAGATACTAGCAATTTTTTCTGGCCCAAACTAGCTGCAGTAGTACAATCATTCGTGAAACAATGCCCAACTTGCCTTCAGACAAAACCAGATAACACACCATCCAAAGGACTTCTCCAACCACTCCCTATTCCGACACAAATTTGGGAGGATATATCAATAGATTTCATCGCACACTTGCCGCCATCAGCCGAGAAAACTTCAATTTGGGTCATCGTCGATCGCCTATCTAAATATGCTCATTTCAGCGCCTTGCCCACTTCAGTTTCCGCCACATACTGCAGGAGTACGTCCGGTTGCACGGATTTCCACGAACAATCGTTTCCGACAGAGATCGTCTATTCACAAGCTAATTCTAGAAGGAATTATTCCGGCTTCACGGCACCAAGCTTCACATGAGTAGCGCGTATCACCCCCAAACTGACGGACAGTCCAAAGTGGTGAACCGTTGTCTTGAAAATTATCTTCGCGCAGTGATCGGAAACATATCAACTAAGTGGGTGAAATGTCTGCCGTGGGCAGAATGGTGGTACAATACAACGAAACACTCCTCTTTGCTTATGTCACCCTTCCAAGCAGTTTACGGTCGACCACCGCCAATAATTTCCAATTACATTACAACCTCTTCCCAGTCTCCTGAATTATCTACTTGGGCTGCATCACGAGACAAGCTGTTGTACATCATCAAAACGAACCTGCACAAGGCGCAAAGCAGGATGGAAATCCATGCCGATCAGAAACGAACTGACAAGCATTTTGACATTGGATCATGGGTATTCGTGAAGCTGCAACCATACAGGCAGACATCAGTAAGACAACATCGCAACAAATTATCAAAAAGGTATTTCGGGCCTTAACAGATTCTAGAAAAAATAGGCCAAATAGCTTATAAACTCCTCCTACCACATGACGCCCGCATTTATCCTGTTTTTCATGTATCAATGCTGAAACTATGTCCTAACCCAGTCAACACTCAATCACAGCCAATACCACCTAACTTTGAACCCAACAACCTTGAGGACACGGTTGATTTTGATGGAGTGAGTGATGATACGCACACAACATCACAAGTGCACGCTGCTACTAGTCATGCAAGACCACGAAGAAACATACAACCACGCCAGAGATTCTTGGACTAAACGTGGATGCATGAAGAAACGTTATTTGCTGCAAAAGACTGTCATTTTATCTTTTGTTTTTGTTGTTTTCTACTTTCCGTTAATTTGCTTTAAGGTACTGCAATTTGTTGCATTAAAATAGCTGGCAATAGCCACGTAGGCAGGAAAGATTCCCTAGAAATTGCTATATGTATGCGCACCAATTCTTCTGTGCCTAAATTCGGTGTGCCCCGTGTCTCCAACCAATCACAGCCTCCTGATTTTCGCTTTTTGCAGTTAAACCCTTTAATTGTCCGGGGACTAAAATGCAAAAAAACCGAAATGAAGATATTTGATTGGAAGGGACATTGGGGATAGAGGAATTGGGTACAGAAGAACTAGAATGCACTAAAGAATGGTATGGAAGTTAGAGCACAACCAACCATGGCTTGTTCAGTTACTAAACAAGCCACGGAGCAACCAGGTGTGGCTTGTTCACTCACCCGTGGCTGGTCTGTGGCTAGTTTTGAGCTCCTTCGTGGCTGGTTCACTGAACAGAGGCTAGTGCTTATAACGGCAAAGAGAAAGCCGTTATAAGTTTATAACGGCAAACTCTTTGCCGTTATAAGTTTATAACGGCAAAGAGTTTGCCGTTATAAAATAAAATGTGCGAAGTTTGATTATAACGGCAAACTGTTTGCCGTTATAATTCCCATCTGTGGCTAGCCCCGTGGCTGCTTCCCCCCTTCTGGTTGCTCGGCTCGTTGGACCAGTTGAAAAACAAGAGAGAGAATAACTGAACAGAACGGATGGTTGGTTATGGTCTTATTGTTAATTACATTTCACTTTTCTTACCTTCTTCTTTCCTGTGTTTCGACTTCTCCTCTCATCAAAACTGCAGCTTGGAAAATGAATTGAGAGAACTGATCTGCAGAAAAAATATGCTAGCTAGAGTCTATAGTAGTTCTAATGCGAAGTATCCTGCCACTGGGGAATTCATTCCAATTTTGGTAGCAGCTATGTCTTGGAAAGGTTCATTTCTATAACTTGTGGCCGTCGTTCTAAGTTACTGAAGAAATTAATGCTATTTAGGTACCATAATAAACATATTTCTGTACATCCTAACTAAGCTGTTTGTTAGATCATCGTTCCTAAGTTTGATACTATTTGGTCAGATTTCTCAGTCCAACTTTTTGGGATATTTTCATTCTTCACTGCGCATGGACGCTATTGTTAAGTTTATAGAGCATGTGCTCAAAATCTTTTTTTTCCTGGAAGAACCATTTATTGCAAAACTACGTGAATGAGAATATTTTGATGCCCATTTATGCTACTGTACACTTCTTAAATAGTCCGAATTTGTAAATCTTTATGCACATTTATCTATTTTTTATGAAAATATAGACTTTTAACCATGTTGACTGGAAAGTTAGATCAACAAAGTTGATTTTGAGTAGGCGGTCATCTTCTCATGTATTGTAAATAAAAATTTCACCTAGCTAAAATACGAAGATCATATTTAGTGAAACCAGGTATTAAAGTATAACCTAAGGGGAAGTGATACAATGGATCGGCTTGCTAGGGACCTATTATATTTGTCAATTCATACATCCATCATTTTTAATATTTTGCACCAAGTTATAGCCGGACAAACATGTGATATAATTGTGATTTCTCAGCGCAGGTCATGCGGATCATGCAATGTTGGATTGTGGTTCAATCCAAGTTTGTCAGACATTAATAGTGATCAATATTAGGGGTGTATAAGGTGGGACAACGTTGATATTAATCCCAACCGCTGTCATACCGGTCTTCGACGGTTGGTTCATTTTGTCAACCGCAACCATCTACCATTGGTAACGGTTAACCGTTAAACAATACAGTTATCATTTGATTGCATGCCGTGCAGTTGAGTTTTAACCGCTGTAATAAATGCGCACATATTAAGTAACTAAGTACACAACACTGTTTGGTGCTTGCACAATCATTAACAGCAGAAGCATCAAGAAAAGAGACAGCATTCAAACAATGTAACAACATTCATAGTTTCATACAATGATATGTTCATATTTCATAACACAATACAACATTCAAAGCTCAAACAATGTAACAACATGCATTCAAGAAAAGAGACAGCATTCCAGTGGCAATAACAAAATAAACACTAAGCATTCATACATGATGTTTCATATTTCATAATACAAGTCCATATTAAATAAAAGACTAATTTATACTAGAGGGAGTTTATGCTTCAACTTTTACGACTAATAATTTTACTCACATTTCATTATAGATCGCAGTAATTAAGCTTCTTCGCGTGCAGAATTGTGGTGCAGCATCCCAGCATCCGTCTTCCCAAACTCGACTGACGAAGACAAGTCTGCACTCTCCACACAGTGAGGCAGATTATATCGTAACGGAACCCAACTCCATACGGCGATGTAGAGTAGCAAAATGCAGTTACCATGAGCTGACTTTATAAGTCTCCATGCTGCGACGAAAGCCCAAAAATCTGCATAAAAAAGACTTTTAATAGAATGCACAGAAAATGATAACATGTTAAACAAATGAGTGCATGGTACCCAGAAAATGATTCATGTATGCAGTCCCCCTATTTGCTATTACTCTCTCCCATAATAGTATCCATACTGATTCAACTACCATATTAGGACCTGTTTGACATTATCTACAAACAAAATGCATATAAGAAATGCTGAATTATAGCCTATAAATGAGCAGCTACACTATCCTATAGGCCTCTCAAAACAAATATTGGGGGCGAGAATAGGATGAGTAAATATCTGCTCGGAAATTCTGTTTTATAGGGTAATATTGAATGGACTGGATTGTTTCATTTTACATCGATGGTCCCAAATTCACCAAAGAAAAACCCTAATCTTCAATCAACAGTTGAAAAAGGACGTATGGTTAGCCGTGGTTTTGAAAACTGAAACCGCTTCCGCCTTTTGTCTGATGCGGTAGTAGAACCGCTCCGTATTTCTTGAAACGGAGACCGTTTCATATATTTTTTGCGATTACCAATTCTTTTGTGGGTACGGTTATGCGGTTTAAAAAGGAATTGATACAGCCCTAATCAATATATAAGAGGTAAAGTTACGTATATACAGAAATATGTTTTTCTTAATCATCAATTGTTGGAACAGTTTGTGAATTTATTAAAAAAAAATAGAATTAATTGCATTACCAAAATTTTATTATTGAGCAATTAATACAGTAGAGCCGTTGAAAATTATAACGGTAATTTGTTAACATATTTTATGCCATTATTTTGGAGATGTTAATGCATATTTATGAGCCATTAATGCATAGAGCCGTTTGAAGTTATAAACGGTATTATATTTTGTATCAGTAAATTTTTTTCCTGAGAGCTGTTACATTTGCATAACAGTTGTGTGTGTATATATATACACACATGTATTTGATTGAGCTGTTACAAAATATAAATAGCATTAACAAATTGCAATGAATGGTAATAAATAAATATTTATTAACATTCATCTTTCTCTTTATGAAACGAATGCAATTTGCACATTGCAAATTTTTTTGAATGGTTTTTCATTTAATATGGCATTAATTTCAGTCCAATCTTCCTCCCACTAGAATAGCCACCGTTTTTTTGTATAAGAACTTGGCCATAGACCAGAAAGAAGATAGAATACAGAACATTTTTTCATTGCTCTTTTTTCTGGAAAAACTCTCTCGTCCTCTTACACAGAAAGAAAAATCATATATACTTTTCTATCCTCTTCTCAACCATTCTTTTACAAAAAAAAATAGAAAGAAAATAAACTTGAGCAGTATTATTTTAGAGTGCAAACTGAATCGGATTCATATGTGCAAATGATCTGATATAGAAAAAAAAACAAAGAAGAGGCTATTTTATCCCAGAGGCGGCGGCGAACAGTACGAACTACTTTGCACCGTGAGTAGATCGCTGAAACGTCTTCAAGAAAGTGACCTAGTCCAAGACTCAGCCGAACCATTGTTTCCAACAATTTGAAGACGTTCTCAGAAAAATAATGGCTTCGACTGCAAATCTTGATGATGCTGCCCCATCGTCCAAGTTTCAATTTTTAGCGCTGCGCTTTTCAGATTTAAAGAAACCGCAATGAGTATCGACATATTTTTCATGTAAAGGTACGAACGGGATCACTGTTTTGTGTTTGCGGGCATGGGACTATTGGTATCTTCAAGAGAGAGTTTGGACAAAACGCTAAGGTATGTAAAGATATTTCTGCCATGAACAGAATATAAAATAATTTTATGAAATCAAAGACCTTGGAAATTTCAAGGACAATCAAGATGACAAAGGTACTATTTTCATTATCATATTATTACTGTTTACATGTATTTACATGTGATAAACTATTTGTTTAGTTTAAGAGCAGTTTGCTTTGGTAGATCTGCTGATGTCGCTTGTTAAATAATATTGCTTGGACTAGGATCTCTAATAAAAAAATTGGGAGAAACAATCATTATTTGATCTGTATACAATTAGGTCAATGCCTAATGGTCTGAATTGAATATTGTCATTACCCCTTTTTATACAAAAGCATGAATTTTGTGTTCAAATGGTAAAATCAAAATGCAAACCATTTCTTTATTTAGTGAAGAAGGAGATCCTTATCTGGATAGCTTGTTGACAAATAAAATAATGAATGATATTATGATGCATGTAAACAAGACTTTGTACGGTGGTCATTGGTTATGAGAGCCACTGTTAATTTTTTGGTTGCTTATGGTAATACACATGTTTATTTGGAAATGTCATTAAAAATTAACATTAATAGAACACATATATTATTTGGAAACGTCACTAAATATTTGACATTAATAGAATGCGTATGTTATTTGATAATGTCATTGAGAATTGACATTAATTGGCTGAATAGGTTTTTTGCATCAAAATAAATTGACAAAGTTTATATGCATAAATTTTAGAAAATGTCACTAAAAATTGAGATTAATTGAATGCAAATTTGGAAATGCCTTCATTATAAAAGGGCATTAATTACATGCATAATGTTTCTTTTGGAATGTCATTAAGAAATGACAATGGTGTAGATTTAATTATCAATGAGTGCATTTTATGTGAAAATGAATAATATTGATTAGATATGGACACCACTATTTTAACGGTTGTTCTAATTTCACATATGTATATCTCATGAAAATAAAAGTGATGCATTTTATATTATTGAGACATTCAAAAATGAAATTGAAGATTAGTCAAACAAGAAAAATAAAGAACTTCGTAGAAGAAGAACAGAATATGAATCTAGTTCTATTCTGAATTGGTATGAACAACATGACTTTAGACATGGGAGAACTGCACCTTATTCACATGATATGAACGGTAAAGCAAAAAAAAAGAAGACCTTTACCGAATTAGTAGTTGTCATCTTATTAATTTCTGGTGCAGCAAAACATTGGTGGGGGATATATTATTAACTATTTGCTATGTTTTGAATAGAATCCCTAGATCAAAGAATAAAATTTCATCTTATGAAATTTTAAAGAATTATAAACCCAATGTGTCATACTTTAGAACTTGGGGGTATTTAGCATATGTTCGCATTCTATACCCTAAGAGAATAAAATTGGCAAGTAGGGCATATGAATGTGTATTTATAGGCTATGCTATTAATAAGAAAGCATGCAGATTTTATAACCAAAATACACATAATATAATTGAATCAAATGATGCCAATTTTTATAAAACAAGATTTCCTTTTAAATTAAGGAATAGTGGGGGCACTTCAAGTTTGCCTGTTAGAACAGAATTTAATGAAAATTCTGAAGCAGAACCTAGAAGAAGTAAAAGAGCAAGAATCATAAAAGATCTTGGTTTAGAATTTTTTTTTGTTTCTACTATAGAGGAGGATCACTTAAACCTCCAAGAGGCCTTATCTTCTTTAGATGCTGACTTTTGGCAAGAGGCTATAAATGATGAGATGGATTCCTTGGAATCCAATAAGACTTGGCACTTGGTAGATTTACCCATTGGTTGTAAATCTATAGGCTGTAAATGGGTAATTAAAAGAAATTAAAACCTGATGATGCTATTGATAAATATAAAGCATGACTAGTAGCTAAAGGTTTTAAGTAAAAAGAAAATATAGATTTCTTCGACACTTTTTCACTTGTAACTAGAATTACATCCATTCGGATATTAATCTCACTTACTTTCATTCATAATTTATTAATACACCAAATGGGTATTAAAACCGCATTTTTGAACGATGAATTAGAAGAAGAAATTTATATGGACCAGCCTGAAGGATTTGTAGTACATGGTCAAGAATATAAAGTATGCAAATGAGATAAATCTTTATATGGTTTAAAAATAAACACCTAAACAATGGCATGAAAAAAAATTGATAACTTAACCATTTCACATGGTTTAAAGTTAATGAAAGTGACAAATGCATTCATTACTAATTTAAGAATGACATTTGCACTATTATATGCCTTTATGTAGATGACCTACTTATTTTTTGGGTCAAACATTCATGCCACAAACTCAGTCAAATCCTTATTAAGTGCCAACTTTGATATGAAAGATCTAGGTGAAGCGAATGTACTTCTTGGTATTAAAAAATTACTAGGTCCGAAAAATGACTTTCTTTGGATCAATCTCATTATATTGAGAAGTTTCTAAAGAAAGACAATCACTTTGACTGTAAACCTGCATGTACATCATATGATCCTAGTGTGAAGACATTTAAGAACACTGATGAAGGTGTAAGACAGTCAAAATAAGCGAGCATCATTGGCAGCCTTCGGATGTTGCTGATTGTACTAGACCCGACATTGCCTATGTTGTGGGATTATTAAGCAAGTTTACTTGTAGACCTAGTACAGAGCATTAACATGTTATTGAGAGGGTTATGAGATACCTATAATAAACCTTAAACCTTGAATTACAATATGAAAAGTTTCCAGCTGTTGAAAAAGGTTATTCCGATGCAGACTGGAATACTTTATATGATGATTCAAAAGAAACCAATGGATATATATTTAGCATTACTAGAGAAGTTGTTTCTTGAAGAATTCAGCAAACATACTATTTTGACTCAGTCTACTATAGAAACTGAGATAATTGCACTAGTCACAACTAGTAAAGAAGCAGAGAACTAAAGAAATCTGCTAGTTGAGATCCATATATAGGAAAAATCGACATCAGTGGTGTAATCGATTGTGATAGTACCGCGGCTATTGCAAAAGATATTGAACCGTTATTACAACGGTAAAAGACGACAGTCGTAATTAAGGACAATACTGTAAGAGAACATCACATACATAGTGATGAAAATTTGACGACTATTGAAAGAAGGACAGAACCGATATTACAACGGTAAGAAATGACAGTCGTATGCACAGTATTGTTAGAGAACATCACATATGAAGTGATGATAATTTGGCAGATCCTTTGATGAAAGGACTGGCCAGAAAGAAAGTCCTGAATGAATCTAAAAGAATGGGACTGTTGCCCTTGGATTGATGAGTCAAGCACAATGGTAACCCGACCTAAATGACTGGAGATCCCAAGAACTAGGTTCAATGGGTAAAAACAAGTTGTGTAGTGATAGGAGTTGAACATGCTATTTAATAAACCAAGAAGCATGTATTCCTGAAGTGATTAGAGGATGAGTTAATAGAAACTCTTAATGAGATCTATACTCTATTTGGAGTGGAGTACCTACCTTCAGGAGTACTCTTGATAGACTCACCTATGTGAATGTGAAAATATGGCTGTTTCCTATGGAGTTTGGGCAAGATTCCTAGAGCATTCACTAAACTGGGACAGACGTGCATGGCCATGAATGCACGAGCTTATTTGATTGCACTCTAGAAAGGTTGTGTGTGGTTTGATGTCAGGAATAGAGTTCAAGACTACGTGTCACTCTAGTAAAAACTGAATCTTACTCACTATGCGAAGGTTCAAGTCGGATGACACCTTTGTTTATGCACAATCTTATGTATTTTTAATGGATTGCTCATTTTTTAAGAAATTCAAGTGGGGGATTGTTGGAACCGTTTGTGAATTTATTAAAAAAAAGAATTAATTGCATTACCAAAATTTTATTATTGAGCAATTAATACAATAGAGCCGTTGAAAATTATAACGGTAATTTGTTAACATATTTTATGCCACTATTTTGGAGATGTTAATGCATATTTATGAGCCATTAATGCATAGAGCCATTGGAAGTTATAAACGGTATTATATTTTGTATCAGTAATTTTTTTCCTGAGAGCTGTTACATTTGCATAACAGTTGTGTGTGTATATATATACACACACGTGTATTTGATTGAGCTGTTACAAAATATAAATAGCATTAACAAATTGCAATGAATGGTATTAAATAAATATTTATTAACTTACATCTTCTCTTTATGAAACAAATGCAATTTGCACATTGCAAATTTCTTTGAATGGTTTTTCATTTAATATGGCATTGATTTCAGTCCAATTTTCCTCCCACTAAAATAGCCACCGTTTTTTTGTATAAGGACTTGGTCATAGACTAGAAAGAAGATAGAATACAGAACATTTTTTCATTGCTCTTTTTTCTGGAAAAACTCTCTTGTCCTCTTACACAGAAAGAAAAATCATATATACTTTTCTATCCTCTTCTCAACCATTCTTTTACAAAAAAAAAAATAGAAAGAAAATAAACTTGAGCAGTATTATTTTAGAGTGCAAACTGAATCGGATTCATATGTGCAAATGATCCGATATAGAAAGAAAAACAAGGAAGATGTTGTTTTATCCCAGAGGCGGCGGCAAACAGTACGAACTACTTTGCACCTTGAGTAGATCGCCGAAACGTCTTCAAGAAAGTGACCTAGTCCACGACTCAGCCGAACCATTGTTTCATCAATGACACTTCTTACTGTCCCTATAATCTACATGGTACTATTTACATTAATCTTTGGGTGTTATGCATTTGTTTGGCTTCGTGACTTTAATTTAGACAGCCTTCATGTGTTATCACATGCTTTTTTCTTTTATCCTTTTGTTCTAGTTTTCATGTTATATTTGTATTGTTTTGTGTAACAACAATTCATGTACTGTAATATGTTATAACCTGATCTATTCCTTATCTTTTTTAATTTTGTTTTCGTGAGTCATAACCGTAAGCTGTCATCACCTAAGTGCTGAGTTACATTGTATTTTTCTTCCTTTTGAATTAGTATTGGTTTAATATGCTATCCCCATGCAAATATATACTGTTTGTTTTCATTGAAAGCTTCCCACCGTTTTACTTTCGTGAGCAATCACTTAGTAATGCTTTAGCATACATGATTATTAAGGCCAAGGTGTTTATACCCTACAACATGGTTTTTTTTTTTTTTTTGTTTTTTTTTTGTTTTTTTTTGAAAGTTAAGCGCTGATATTATTAATCAACGAAATATTTACAAATTTAAATTCACAAGCATATACTAACATATGCAAAGCATACAAAATGAAAAGACTGATAACATTACTAATGTCACCATAACTTGCTGCATAGCTCATTGAAGCATGAAGTATCCAACTTGACGACCTCAAAACATCTTCCAATTTATAATGCATTCCATGAAAGTTTGCTATCTTCACGTCTGCATGTTGATGATCAACAGAACATGATATCAAATCACCTCATGTAAGAGATGGGTCATACATCGGAATGTTCCGCGTGTGCCTTCTGGTAGTTTTAAGCTTACTACCGACAGGCATCACATCCTCAGGACCATAATCATTACCATCATCGAGATCATCATCTGCCCAAAACTTTCCTTTCAGTTTTTTGTTCTTGGAATCAAAAGAAGGAAGGGAGGAAGTGGGCATCGCAGATGAAAGCAGGGCATTGTTAACAATAGGAAATGTCAAACCTGCGCCTGTTACATTAGAAGGAGGTAGTTGAAAGTTTGATGGAGGTTTCAAGTGTCCATAAGGGGACGTAGAAGCTACATGAGCTGATTTCGCGGCGATAGGAGAGGATTTAGAAGAGACTGGATTTAAACCAGTGGTACGCATCAGACCACATGCTGCAGAAGTATTGCTCATGCCTGAATTTCCTTTTGGCGATTTGTCAACATTAACAGAATTTTCATCAAAGAGATTACCTAGCAGATCCTCCTCGCCTTCAACTTGATTGATTTGTTCTATATTTTGAGCTGCAGCCTCCTGCATGGTATTGATTAATGCTACAAAGCTAGTTGCAGCTTCAGCATTACCTCCAATATTATAATCAACCTGTTGACTATTAGCTTGCACATTTGTGTTAGCATTGATGTCATTATTAACCGTCCCTTCATCTACTACTGCTTGTTCGTCCTCACCAACATGTTCCACATCAGCAGTAGTAAGATTCTCAAAAGGATTGGAGCTTTCATTTCCTATCTCCACATCACGACTCACATTAACCATGCTATTACTCATGGTTTTCATTCTCCAATATTTCTTTTTCCTATTATTAACAGTTTTCCAATTGTTCTGAAAAAAGATCTCATGTGTCTTTTTAATGTTATTCCCATTGTGATCATTGACTTGATGTTGCTTGCTAGTATCAATTTGAACATCTTTTGCAACCTTCTTGTTATTATTTAACTCACATGAGGATGTTTCGTGGTCAAATTCTTTGCATAAGGTACAAAACAAATTCTTTGCATAAGGTCTCCTTAACTAAGTCGGGTATCGAACTCCAAGTGGGCCAACATGCAGTCATGCGGGCCTGATAAGCACGTTTTGATATCCTCAAAACGGTATTGGATGGCTCCAACTCAAACCCCCTGTGTTAAACGGGAAAAAAATAACATGGTTGCTAGAACAACAATTTAAATAATTTATTGTACTTAAATTAAATTTATACTAAAAACATAGTTTTTACCCTTTTGATACTTTTGGCTTAAGCCAGACCACATGACGAGATAACTCCGACGATGGACCACCCTCCTCACCACCTGACGCCATACCTATTACAAACAAAAACATAACAAAACATAACATAACATGACATAACATGATATAACATGACGTAACATAACATAACATGAACGAACTATATGTAAAAACATGGTATTAGATAACATGAGTACTTGATAATAGAAATGTCATAACATGAGTACAAGTTTGTTTCATAGAAGTGTTAAATATAAGTTTGATTCATAGATTTGCCTAGTTAACATATGATCGAGTTTGATTCATAGAAGTGTTAAATATAAGTTTGATTCATAGATATGTCTAGTTAACATATGAGTTTGATTCATAGAAATGTCATAAAAATAAATATATGGTTACTTGATAATAGAAATGTCATAACATAAAATTACCTTTTGAAAATGAGGAGTATTAGTTAGTCGTCCTCATCACTTTCAGATTCCGACTCTACTTCCTCCTCCATATATGGTTCATCTGTAGTATCAAATACATCAATTAATGCATTCGATTCATCGTTTAGAGGTCCAAAATCGGTTTGATCGTCGGTTATTACTATTTCTGTGTAATAACCCGGAAAATCTGGGCCAGTTTAAAATTTTTATTTTGGCCATTTTAGCGAATTTTGAATATTTAAAATGAATCATTTTAAATAAAAACGAAGGAAAATTTATTTTGAATATAATTAGAACGTATATATTATACGCGTCGTCGTTAGAATATAAATAATTATATATAATTATAAATAGAATTGAAAATGGCGCGGTAGTTCGATAATTCGATTTCAAACTTCAATTGAACATACCGGGTGCAAAACAATCCGGATTTTAGTGAAACCAAAAACATTAGAATCTAATTGATGATATCTTTCTATTGAATCCGACAAATCGAAATTTCATAGCGGGAATCAAAAGATATGTCCAGTTGAAAATTCTGAATAGTCGCTATGGAATTCAGGCCCTTAAAAATGGACATTTTGCAAACGACCTCGGATTTCGACGAAACCACTTTTGTTGGATCCGTGATGTAAAGTTATTGCTAGATTTCAAATTTCATAATTTTTCGAATCAATATGTGAGAGTGGCAAAGGAAAACGCGTTTGACCAGTTTTAGTTGATTTTAATCGACTGGAAATTGGCCATTTTTCCAACGGTCTCAGAATTCGACGAAACTAGTTTTGTTAGGACCGTATCGTCAATACGAAGCTAGAAAATATTTTTCGAGAATTTTTAGAATTAGTATGAGACCCCGAGAATTTGAAATGTACGTAAAAAATTCAATATAAGGATTTAAATGTAATTTTAACGGAAACTGATCGAAACGATCAAATCAGCTTACGATACATATCCCATTGTGTTCGGAATGGGGGTAATACGCTATGGACGACAGGCGGTGGACCTTGTTTAGAGGTCGTACGTGAAAGTCAACTTTTTGAGAAAAAAAATAATAAAAATATAAAATAAAAAAAAGGGAATATCCTTCTCTCTCCTATCCCTTATACGTTGGCCCCCCCCTTTGTTTCTTCAGTTCGATCCAAATCAAAAAAAAAAAAAAACCCGGCTTGCCCTCGTCGTTCAACCCTAGCCTCGTAAGGAGCGCCGCCGCCCCTGTTCCAGACGCCGCCGGCCTCATCTGCAACCACCCTCCCTTCGCTCCGCCTCCACTTCGTCCAGCCCCCTCCATCGAAGACCGCGATACCCTCTCGCTCAATCCCATCGACGGAGTCCCCATCGCAGCCACCGCCACCCTCCGGAGCACCACCGCCCGCAGTCGACCGTCACCACCCTCGTTCACTTCCTCCAGGCCACGCAGCAGCACCCCACCCCCTCTCTCACAGTCAACAGGAGAAAACCCCAACCCAGCGCGAGACCCTTGAACCGCCACTTGCTCGAAGCCGTGACACCCCCCTGCACCACCATCCAGCGCCTCAGCAACTCCTCCTCCCCTTGGACGTTGCGAACAACGTCGATTTCCCCCCCTTCCAACTCGAACAAAGGTGAGTTTTTAATTTCTAATTTATATAAAAACTGATTTTTGTTTAGTTATAAAAAAAAAACATACGATTTTCAGTTTTAAATACATTGTTTTTGAAAAATAAAATAGCAAAGATTAGCATTGTTTTTGAAAAATAAAGTAGCAAAGATTAGAACTGTTTTTGAAAAATAAAATAGCATAAATAAAAATATGCATTGTTCTTGAAAAATAGATTTGAATTTTTAGAAATAAAAATAGAATTTTTGGAAAAAAAAATTATTTTTAAGATTTTTATTAATACGAAGAACATGATTTTTCGTTGTAAAAGAATATGATTTTCATATATGTGAAGGCGTTATAAAAATATGAACTTTATTGTTATCGTGAACAGTGTGAATAAGAGTGCGATGGAATTGACCGAAAGCAGAACAGAATCCAGATCGATCAGAAATTCAGAAACAGGAGGAGTGGAACCCTCGGTGAGAACTTCTCACTCAAAATTCTTTTTCTAGTTATATTTATATACTAGGATGTAGACGGTGCTTAGTAGCACCTGACACCCGTCATCCACAGACCATGGATGGCTTGTTTGTTAAATTGTTTGGTTGTGTAGTTGGTTAAACTATTTGGTTTGAATTGAATGGTTTGGTGAATTTGATTGATGTGTGAATGGCGTGGGCCTTCACTAGACCGGGGATAAGGCTAGGCCTCATCCCGTTTCTGGTATAGTGCCGTTATGCCGCCGAAATTTTCTAAAATATGTTAGAAAAATAAAAATATGATTTTTATTGAATAAATGAACTGAATAGAAATTCATATGTTGAAATAAAATGTTTTGTCGTTAAAATATAATTTTTAACGTGAATATGAATATAGTGAATGTGAATAAATAAATATTCATTTACAAACCGGACGGTTTGTTTATGTACACCTATTTGAAGGACATTGATTGGGTCGATAAATTTCACAAATCGCCCAACTGCACGAATAAAATCTGTGTTTGATTGTTTGAAACCCTACACGGGTGTTGGGATGAAATTTGAAGTTCACTCATCCTGATTGATTAAATATGTCGATCAATTGATTGACATGCTGTTATAAGCGTTAGATATCTTTATTTGATGCTTATACAGTGTAGTGCACTTTGGTTGATGGTTGATTATTTTTCAATGCTATTATATACATGTGATGTATGAAAATCCATATAATTAACTTTATATGGTAATTGATTGGGCCTCATTCCAATTAGAAAAATAAAGAATATTATAATAAAGGTTCATGTGTTGACTGTACTCATTCGTGAGATTAGTCATGTGTTGAACGAAATATTTTTATAATAAAATTTACATCTTTATCAATATTAAAATAAAGGTTCATGTGTTGACTGTACTCATTCGTGAGATTAGTCATGTGTTGAACGAAATATTTTTATAATAAAATTTACATCTTTATCAATATAAAATAAAGGTTCATGTGTTGACTGTACTCATCCGTTGAGATTAGTCATGTGTTGAACGAAATAATTTAACAAAAATAGTCACACGTGGACGGTACTCATTCATTGAGATTAGTCGTGTGTTGACAAATAGAAATATCTGAAATAGAATATTTGAAAATAGAAATATATGAAGCCGTGTTGATTAGATTGACGCCATTTTGACGTGAACGATATTTATATCGATTTTAAAGATTTCAAAATGAATTGAATAGATAACGAATTTGATTTCAATGGAATATATAACGGATTTGATTCAAATAGAAAACGAAATGAATTAAATATATAACGATTTCGAAATGAATTGAATATATAACGATTTCGAAATGAATTGAATATATAACGATTTCGAAATGAATTGAATATATAACGATTTCGAAATGAATTGAATATATAAAGATTTCGAAATGAATTTAAATCGAATAGAAAAATCAATTTGAATTGAATTGAAATCTGAATTGAATAGAAATGAATTTTAAAACGAATTTATAAAGGAGAATTCAATTTTGATTTGAAATGAAATGGAAGTTGAAATTGCTTTTGAAACGAATTTAAAACTATTTATATAATTCGTTTTAAATAGAAATCGACGAAATATATATTATATATATATAATATAATGGCCTGAATAGAACGCGCCGCGCCGCGGCAGTTCGTGAATTTCGACCATTTATTTCAAACAGACATTACGGGAGATCCAACCGTCGGATTCTCCTAAAACCGGAACCATTGGGTTCATATCGAAAAGAACTTTCTAACGAATATTAGAAATTCAAAATCTAACGGTTGGATTTGGAGATACGTCCAAATCAAATTTGAAAAAGGTCGCTATAAGTGCAGTTCGATGGCCATTGATGGAAATCGAGTGTACGGGCCTTAATAAAATTCTTAAAAATATCATTAATTTGGGTAAAATCATAAGAAATGATTTGAGAAAATTTGGGATGAAAAACCCCATATTTGAAAAGATAAAAATGGGTTTTTATCGAAATGAACTAGTTTTGAACTAAATTTAAAACCCAATTATTTTTAAATAAATGAATTAGATTTAAAAAGGGGTTTTAAATAATCGAATTTCTAATATATTTGATTGAATTTGAAATGGGTTTATCGTGAACGGTGTTTTAAATAACATAGTTCTTTAACCCGATAACAAATAGAATGTGATTTGGGTTTGTCGTGAACTGTGTTTTAAATAACACCTAGTTCTTTAACCCAGTAAAAGGAGTTCTAACGAATCTGCAATTAGATTGAAATGTGAATCTATAATCTAAATTATCAAATTTAGAAATGAGCGGGAATGGAGTACTACCAGTTTTGCTCCAAAGCGATAGTTAAATCTTTAATTAGATTTGAACGTGAAATTGTAATTAATTTTACCGATAACACCACGGTGTTAGATATGGAGTATTACCAGTTTTGCTTCATGGGATGAATAGGTTGGGATTGGGAAATAAAATAAATAATTACTTCGTTACGGTTCGCTAATCTCGACTAGTTGGAAAAACCATAATTTGGTTTTAAATGACATCCAAAGGAAGATTACAGGATAAATTTTAAAGAATTTATCTTGGATAAAATTAATGGGAACCTTTCCCTAAGAATGTGGAATTTAGAAACTAGCTGTAGGTTGGCTAAGAAGAATGGTTTCCTGGATATTGATCTGATGTTGGTTTCGGCCTTCGGGGTTAATGTTTGGGAAATTGTTCTCTTGCTAATTTGCGGTTAGTGACTAATGAATTGGAATGAGGCGTATGTTGTGTTTGTGTAACATTTGTTTTTAATATACGCGGGTTGTTCGGAAAGTCCGGGTTTACACCCATTCTGAGTAACCGATTCGACGATAAGTCGAAGATGAAGACGGTGGTCGAAGACCGGAAGTCTTCACATCGTTTGGGCAATTACTGACGATCCTGATTGGGCTGTACACCCAAGAGGATGGAAATAGTTGGGGGTCGTCCAGACGTACTTGGAGATGGATGGATATGCGAGGAAAGTGCCTCCGGTTTCGTTCAGACCCAGAACGGACTTGTAAATGGATTGTGTGTCTGACATTGGATTTTATTCTATGTTGATTGATTTCTATTAAATAAACATCTGCTTGGCGGCGGAGAATTTATTCTTTTGCTTAACGCCCTTCTCTGAGACGTACGAGCTCAGAGGTTGTATATCGATGGACATCAGTCGCATGGCATGAATTGCCTATGTGGCACGCTGAGATGCAATGATCAAGGCTTCTGTTGAAAAGCAAAGTCTTGTGGTTGATGATCAAAGCATGGCCTTTGTGGCGTAGCTTTGTGTATAGCGTGAATTCGCGAGCCTCACACCTCGGTATGAGTTAAAAACGGGATACGGACCGCTGGGAGAGCACGACGTTTCTTTTTAGCTTTGGTGGTGTCACTGACTTACCAGCCCTGACATATATATACTTTTCACCTTTGTGGTTGTTGGAATGAGGCGCCTCGATTATAGGTCTGTAAGGACCGGGAAACGTGTGTTCAGGCATAATTAATCCTCTAACGTAAGTGAGGACCGGCCCAGCCGCATCCAGGGTTACCCAGTGTGCGTAGTCCTGAGGCATTTGCTAGAGTGTCTCGAACGCGGAGAGGATCTTGCCCCTTGCCTCGACTCATGACGGAATCCAATTTCCAATACGTGTATTTCGGTTTTATTTGTAGAGCCTAGTATGGCGACATAGTGGGATGGGGCACTCATGCCGTCTATGATTTATATTTATGATTGAAATGTTTTGACACTATACACTTATTATAGTATCAAATGATTTGTTTTAAACGTACCAAGCATGTTTGGCTGTCATAAGGTAAAACCCTATCCTCCGGCTTGCGTTGCATTGTGTGATGGGACCTGGGTCTTATAACAGCTTCATTTTTCGAAAAAGCATTGCGTTGTTTATTCTATATGCACTGGTATTCTTGGGAGGAAACCCGTTCCGTGTTATACGGCGTGGTCCCTTGGATTACTCTCTTTTAAAGTAAAGTTTTAAATAACTGTTTTAGTTCTCACACCAGTCACATGACTGACCTGGAGTTTATTGTTTTAACCTAAACTCTGGGTGCCCCTATTTTCCGCACGGGCAGCTAGTAGTTTTGGTTTTGCAGATTTATATTCACAGGATCCTGGTTTACAGCTGGAATGATATCCAGAAAGCTCTGTATCCGTATATCACCTTCAGTTGTGCTTCGTATTATTTTCCGCTGCTATGTATTTAAATGTAATTTAAATCTATGATATTTCTGTGTAATATTTATTCATTTATACTCTGTATATTCTATTAATCTGATGCATTGTTGTAATATACAATGAAATGTTCTTCTGTTTGTGTTCTGATTTGTCATGTTCTCAACGTTCAGGGGTTTCGAACGGTCTAGATCGGTTTAACGACTGATTCAGATCGAGCGAAATTCCAGGCCGTCACATTTGGTATCAGAGCTTTGGTTTACAGAGCTCGAGAACAAGACACATTAGAACCATACGAAAGAATTCATCAGATATTGGATTAGTAATATCCAATTAGAATGACTCGTTAGAGATAGGATCAGTAGTATCCTAGAACGAGTGTGAAGAGTATATTTTTCAATTGAAAACCATTTTGTTTTGAAATTTAAACCATTTTAAAACGTATTTGATTATTTATTTATTTTGAATTTGGACAATCTAGTATATAAAGGTTTTGCATATACGCGTCATGAACGTATATTCGAAGTTTTAATATATTGGATAGATATAGAATCATACTCTAGTGGCCCGAAGATGATTCTGATGATTGACTAGTCGTCATTAGTGTTCATGTTCGAGTAACGAAGGTGTGATATCGATATATTTCCATTAGACTGGTGTGAGAACCAAAACTTATATATAGTTAGAACACATTGTTGTGAATTGGCATCAAAAACATGATTTTTTGTATATGTATCAAAATTATGAATTTGAAACGTTAATCCACTAATTGATTGATGTTTGTGTTGTTTGTTTAATTGTTTGCTAATTTTGAACCATTTAGCCTAACTGTATCAAATATTGAATTGTATTGAAAATCGGTCGCATTTGCTTGCACATATATATACTTACATTGAACAGGTCATAGCAAGGAGGCTAGAGCAGAGAATAAAATTTGTTTGCCCGACAAATAGGTACATGTTTACTACATAATTTCCTGTTTTGTTTGGGTGATGATGATTTTGTGAGCCTATTGGCTAGCCGCTTGGCTTTTTCTTTTTCTTTTTGAGATCTGAAGGACCGGGGAAGCTATTTGAAATTTCCCGATGCTCCCGGTGCAGGGGAGGTTATGGCGAAATTTTTCAAAAATTTAGGGTGTTAGCCAAATTTTTTGAAAATTTGAAAATTCTCAGAAACTAAAGAGTTGGAGAATGGAAGCCAAATCGAGCGTAGAGTTGATTAATCAAACCACTTTCGACTTTGTTCCTTTTCGGGGACGAAAAGTTTTAAGTGGGGGAGATTGTAATAACCCGGAAAATCTGGGCCAGTTTAAAATTTTTATTTTGGCCATTTTAGCGAATTTTGAATATTTAAAATGAATCATTTTAAATAAAAACGAAGGAAAATTTATTTTGAATATAATTAGAACGTATATATTATACGCGTCGCCGTTAGAATATAAATAATTATATATAATTATAAATAGAATTGAAAATGGCGCGGTAGTTCGATAATTCGATTTCAAACTTCAATTGAACATACCGGGTGCAAAACAATCCGGATTTTAGTAAAACCAAAAACATTAGAATCTAATTGATGATATCTTTCTATCGAATCTGACAAATCGAAATTTCATAGCGGGAATCAAAAGATATGTCCAGTTGAAAATTCTGAATAGTCGCTATGGAATTCAGGCCCTTAAAAATGGACATTTTGCAAACAACCTCGGATTTCGACGAAACCACTTTTGTTGGATCCGTGACGTAAAGTTATTGCTAGATTTCAAATTTCATAATTTTTCGAATCAATATGTGAGAGTGGCAAAGGAAAACGCGTTTGACCAGTTTTAGTTGATTTTAATCGACTTGAAATTGGCCATTTTTCCAACGGTCTCAGAATTCGACGAAACTAGTTTTGTTAGGACCGTATCGTCAATACGAAGCTAGAAAATATTTTTCGAGAATTTTTAGAATTAGTATGAGACCCCGAGAATTTGAAATGTACGTAAAAAATTCAATATAAGGATTTAAATGTAATTTTAACAGAAACTGATCGAAACGATCAAATCAGCTTACGATACATATCCCATTGTGTTCGGAATGGGGGTAATACGCTATGGACGACAGGCGGTGGACCTTGTTTAGAGGTCGTACGTGAAAGTCAACTTTTTGAGAAAAAAAATAATAAAAATAAAAATTAAAAAAAAGGGAATATCCTTCTCTCTCCTATCCCTTATACGTTGGCCCCCCCCTTTGTTTCTTCAGTTCGATCCAAATCAGAAAAAAAAAAAAAAAAAACCCGGCTTGCCCTCGTCGTTCAACCCTAGCCTCGTAAGGAGCGCCGCCGCCCCTGTTCCAGACGCCGCCGGCCTCATTTGCAACCACCCTCCCTTCGCTCCGCCTCCACTTCGTCCAGCCCCCTCCATCGAAGACCGCGATACCCTCTCGCTCAATCCCATCGACGGAGTCCCCATCGCAGCCACCGCCACCCTCCGGAGCACCACCGCCCGCAGTCGACCGTCACCACCCTCGTTCACTTCCTCCAGGCCACGCAGCAGCACCCCACCCCCTCTCTCGCAGTCAACAGGAGAAAACCCCAACCCAGCGCGAGACCCTTGAACCGCCACCTGCTCGAAGCCGTGACACCCCCCTGCACCACCATCCAGCGCCTCAGCAACTCCTCCTCCCCTTGGACGTTACGAACAACGTCGATTTCCCCCCTTCCAACTCGAACAAAGGTGAGTTTTTAATTTCTAATTTATATAAAAACTGATTTTTGTTTAGTTATAAAAAAAAACATATGATTTTCAGTTTTAAATACATTGTTTTTGAAAAATAAAATAGCAAAGATTAGCATTGTTTTTGAAAAATAAAGTAGCAAAGATTAGAACTGTTTTTGAAAAATAAAATAGCATAAATAAAAATATGCATTGTTCTTGAAAAATAGATTTGAATTTTTAGAAATAAAAATAGAATAGAATTTTTGGAAAAAAAAATATTTTTAAGATTTTTATTAATACGAAGAACATGATTTTTCATTGTAAAAGAATATGATTTTCATATATGTGAAGGCGTTATAAAAATATGAACTTTATTGTTATCGTGAACAGTGTGAATAAGAGTGCGATGGAATTGACCGAAAGCAGAACAGAATCCAGATCGATCAGAAATTCAGAAACAGGAGGAGTGGAACCCTCGGTGAGAACTTCTCACTCAAAATTCTTTTTCTAGTTATATTTATATACTAGGATGTAGACGGTGCTTAGTAGCACCTGACACCCGTCATCCACAGACCATGGATGGCTTGTTCGTTAAATTGTTTGGTTGTGTAGTTGGTTAAACTATTTGGTTTGAATTGAATGGTTTGGTGAATTTGATTGATGTGTGAATGGCGTGGGCCTTCACTAGACCGGGGATAAGGCTAGGCCTCATCCCGTTTCTGGTATAGTGCCGTTATGCCGCCGAAATTTTCTAAAATATGTTAGAAAAATAAAAATATGATTTTTATTGAATAAATGAACTGAATAGAAATTCATATGTTGAAATAAAATGTTTTGTCGTTAAAATATAATTTTTAACGTGAATATGAATATAGTGAATGTGAATAAATAAATATTCATTTACAAACCGGACGGTTTGTTTATGTACACCTATTTGAAGGACATTGATTGGGTCGATAAATTTCACACATCGCCCAACTGCACGAATAAAATCTGTGTTTGATTGTTTGAAACCCTACACGGGTGTTGGGATGAAATTGGAAGTTCACTCATCCTGATTGATTAAATATGTCGATCGATTGATTGACATGCTGTTATAAGCGTTAGATATCTTTATTTGATGCTTATACAGTGTAGTGCACTTTGGTTGATGGTTGATTATTTTTCAATGCTATTATATACATGTGATGTATGAAAATCCATATAATTAACTTTATATGGTAATTGATTGGGCCTCATTCCAATTAGAAAAATAAAGAATATTATAATAAAGGTTCATGTGTTGACTGTACTCATTCGTGAGATTAGTCATGTGTTGAACGAAATATTTTTATAATAAAATTTACATCTTTATCAATATTAAAATAAAGGTTCATGTGTTGACTGTACTCATTCGTGAGATTAGTCATGTGTTGAACGAAATATTTTTATAATAAAATTTACATCTTTATCAATATAAAATAAAGGTTCATGTGTTGACTGTACTCATCCGTTGAGATTAGTCATGTGTTGAACGAAATAATTTAACAAAAATAGTCACACGTGGACGGTACTCATTCATTGAGATTAGTCGTGTGTTGACAAATAGTAATATCTGAAATAGAATATTTGAAAATAGAAATATATGAAGCCGTGTTGATTAGATTGACGCCATTTTGACGTGAACGATATTTATATCGATTTTAAAGATTTCGAAATGAATTGAATAGATAACGAATTTGATTTCAATGGAATATATAACGGATTTGATTCAAATAGAAAATGAAATGAATTAAATATATAACGATTTCGAAATGAATTGAATATATAACGATTTCGAAATGAATTGAATATATAACGATTTCGAAATGAATTGAATATATAACGATTTCGAAATGAATTGAATATATAAAGATTTCGAAATGAATTTAAATCGAATAGAAAAATCAATTTGAATTGAATTGAAATCTGAATTGAATAGAAATGAATTTTAAAACGAATTTATAAAGGAGAATTCAATTTTGATTTGAAATGAAATGGAAGTTGAAATTGCTTTTGAAACGAATTTAAAACTATTTATATAATTCGTTTTAAATAGAAATCGACGAAATATATATTATATATATTATATATATATATATAATATAATGGCCTGAATAGAACGCGCCGCGCCGTGGCAGTTCGTGAATTTCGACCATTTATTTCAAACAGACATTACGGGAGATCCGACCGTCGGATTATCCTAAAACCGGAACCGTTGGGTTCGTATCGAAAAGAACTTTCTAACGAATATTAGAAATTCAAAATCTAACGGTTGGATTTGGAGATACGTCCAAATCAAATTTGAAAAAGGTCGCTATAAGTGCAGTTCGATGGCCATTGATGGAAATCGAGTGTACGGGCCTTAATAAAATTCTTAAAAATATCATTAATTTGTGTAAAACCATAAGAAATGATTTGAGAAAATTTGGGATGAAAAACCCCATATTTGAAAAGATAAAAATGGGTTTTTATCGAAATGAACAAGTTTTGAACTAAATTTAAAACCCAATTATTTTTAAATAAATGAATTAGATTTAAAAAGGGGTTTTAAATAATCGAATTTCTAATATATTTGATTGAATTTGAAATGGGTTTATCGTGAACGGTGTTTTAAATAACACTAGTTCTTTAACCCGATAACAAATAGAATGTGATTTGGGTTTGTCGTGAACTGTGTTTTAAATAACACCTAGTTCTTTAACCCAGTAAAAGGAGTTCTAACGAATCTGCAATTAGATTGAAATGTGAATCTATAATCTAAATTATCAAATTTAGAAATGAGCGGGAATGGAGTACTACCAATTTTGCTCCAAAGCGATAGTTAAATCTTTAATTAGATTTGAACGTGAAATTGTAATTAATTTTACCGATAACACCACGGTGTTAGATATGGAGTATTACCAGTTTTGCTTCATGGGATGAATAGGTTGGGATTGGGAAATAAAATAAATAATTACTTCGTTACGGTTCGCTAATCTCGACTAGTTGGAAAAACCATAATTTGGTTTTAAATGACATCCAAAGGAAGATTACAGGATAAATTTTAAAGAATTTATCTTGGATAAAATTAATGGGAACCTTTCCCTAAGAATGTGGAATTTAGAAACTAGTTGTAGGTTGGCTAAGAAGAATGGTTTCCTGGATATTGATCTGATGTTGGTTTCGGCCTTCGGGGTTAATGTTTGGGAAATTGTTCTCTTGCTAATTTGCGGTTAGTGACTAATGAATTGGAATGAGGCGTATGTTGTGTTTGTGTAACATTTGTTTTTAATATACGCGGGTTGTTCGGAAAGTCCGGGTTTACACCCATTCTGAGTAACCGATTCGACGATAAGTCGAAGATGAAGACGGTGGTCGAAGACCGGAAGTCTTCACATCGTTTGGGCAATTACTGACGATCCTGATTGGGCTGTACACCCAAGAGGATGGAAATAGTTGGGGGTCGTCCAGACGTACTTGGAGATGGATGGATATGCGAGGAAAGTGCCTCCGGTTTCGTTCAGACCCAGAACGGACTTGTAAATGGATTGTGTGTCTGACATTGGATTTTATTCTATGTTGATTGATTTCTATTAAATAAACATCTGCTTGGCGGCGGAGAATTTATTCTTTTGCTTAACGCCCTTCTCTGAGACGTACGAGCTCAGAGGTTGTATATCGATGGACATCAGTTGCATGGCATGAATTGCCTATGTGGCACGCTGAGATGCAATGATCAAGGCTTCTGTTGAAAAGCAAAGTCTTGTGGTTGATGATCAAAGCATGACCTTTGTGGCGTAGCTTTGTGTATAGCGTGAATTCGCGAGCCTCACACCTCGGTATGAGTTAAAAACGGGATACGGACCGCTGGGAGAGCACGACGTTTCTTTCTAGCTTTGGTGGTGTCACTGACTTACCAGCCCTGACATATATATACTTTTCACCTTTGTGGTTGTTGGAATGAGGCGCCTCGATTATAGGTCTGTAAGGACCGGGAAACGTGTGTTCAGGCATAATTAATCCTCTAACGTAAGTGAGGACCGGCCCAGCCGCATCCAGGGTTACCCAGTGTGCGTAGTCCTGAGGCATTTGCTAGAGTGTCTCGAACGCGGAGAGGATCTTGCCCCTTGCCTCGACTCATGACGGAATCCAATTTCCAATACGTGTATTTCGGTTTTATTTGTAGAGCCTAGTATGGCGACATAGTGGGATGGGGCACTCATGCCGTCTATGATTTATATTTATGATTGAAATGTTTTGACACTATACACTTATTATAGTATCAAATGATTTGTTTTAAACGTACCAAGCATGTTTGGCTGTCATAAGGTAAAACCCTATCCTCCGGCTTGCGTTGCATTGTGTGATGGGACCTGGGTCTTATAACAGCTTCATTTTTCGAAAAAGCATTGCGTTGTTTATTCTATATGCACTGGTATTCTTGGGAGGAAACCCGTTCCGTGTTATACGGCGTGGTCCCTTGGATTACTCTCTTTTAAAGTAAAGTTTTAAATAACTGTTTTAGTTCTCACACCAGTCACATGACTGACCTGGAGTTTATTATTTTAACCTAAACTCTGGGTGCCCCTATTTTCCGCACGGGCAGCTAGTAGTTTTGGTTTTGCAGATTTATATTCACAGGATCCTGGTTTACAGCTGGAATGATATCCGGAAAGCTCTGTATCCGTATATCACCTTCAGTTGTGCTTCGTATTATTTTCCGCTGCTATGTATTTAAATGTAATTTAAATCTCTGATATTTCTGTGTAATATTTATTCATTTATACTCTGTATATTCTTGTAATCTGATGCATTGTTGTAATATACAATGAAATGTTCTTCTGTTTGTGTTCTGATTTGTCATGTTCTCAACGTTCAGGGGTTTCGAACGGTCTAGATCGGTTTAACGACTGATTCAGATCGAGCGAAATTCCAGGCCGTCACATTCTGCATTTTCCTCGACGTCTGCTTGATAAGCTTGGTCATCGGGAATATTACGCCCGTCAAATGTAAACCTTGCTTTTGTTTTGAAAACAGCCCACCAATCTATTTTGTCTCTTCTCATAGAAGGATAAGGAGCATAATATACTTGAAGAGCCTGTTTGGCAAGTACGAAAGGGTCGTACTTATAATAATGGGGCGTGTCTTACTTCTATAAGATTATATTTTGGGTGCACGTTGATTCTAGAACCTGGAACATTGCTGAACCAGTTGCATGTAAACAAAAATACTTCTTCCGCGGGTCTTGTGAAATATGTCAATTGCAGAATCTGGTTTAGCACGCCATAAAAATCGTGTATATGGTCGTTTGGATCATCACTACCTTTAACAAATACACCGCTATTGTCAGTTAATTTTTCAGCACCATATTCTTTACTGTTAAATTTATATCCATTGACAAAGAATATTGGATATGTCTTCACATTTCTTTTAGGTCCCAATGCCAAATGTTTCAATCCCTCAGCCATTCCTCCACACATCTACCAGAAGGCCGACCATGTTTTTTAAAATTTGATAAAGTCGATTGGCAGTCATCTTGATCAATGCCTTCATCATTATGTGCAGTACTTGCAAATGAGATGTTCACATGATCACTAAAATAATGAGAGAAAAAAAATGAAGCTTCTTCTTTAATGTATGATTTGCAAATAGAACCTTTAACGCTAGCTTTCTGCCTCACTTTTTTCTTTAGATGATTTAAATACCTGTTTAGAATTATTGTAAATTATTTTTTCATACACTTAACCAAAATTTAATTAACTGAATATTAATATACCTTTCAAATGGATACATCCATCCGTATTGCACAGGCCCTCGAAGACGTGCTTCTGATGGAAGATGAATAGGTAAATGCTCCATAACATTGAAAAACCCTGGAGGAAATATTTTTTCCAATTTGCAGAGTAATATGGGGATTTCTTCCTCTAGTTTACGTAGATGGTCAATTTTTAATGTAGATGAACAAAGCTCTTTATAGAACAAACTAAGCTCTGTTACAACAGTCCAAACTTTCACGGGCAATAGTTCTTTGAAAGCGACGGGCAATAAATTTTCCATCATAACATGACAGTCGTGGCTTTTCATCCCGCTAAGTTTACTGTTTTTATAGTCAACACATCTACGAAGATTGGAAGATATACCATCCGGGAATCTTAACCCTTCCATACATTTTAAAAATATTTTTATTTGATTAGTATCCAGTTCATAGCACGCTTTCGGTTTTCTGGTGTCATTTGGCTTTATATGAAGCTCCGGACGATTACATATTACTTCAATATCACGTCTGGATTTCAAATCATCTTTCGTCTTCCCTTTGACATTCAAAATTGTATTGATTACGTTATCAAACACGTTTTTCTCATTATGCATCACGTCAATATTATGACGAATCAGAAGATCTTTCCAATAAGGCAACTCCCAAAATATGCTTTGTTTCCACCAATTATGAATTGATGATTTACCTTGAATTTCTGTCTGTACTCTGATTTCATGAATCTTGGGAAAATCTTGCACAAGTTCATAAATTTCCTAACTTGCCCATACTTTAGGTGGTCGTAAAGTTTCAAGTCTATTAGCTGTAAAAAAATTCTTATCCCTTCTAAAAGGATGATTAATATGAAGAAAACATCTATGACAGTCAAACCATGAAATTTTCTTTCCAATAGGTAAAGAAAATGCTCTTGTTTCTTCCATACAGTACGGACAAGCTAGACGACCAGCCGTACTCCAACCTGAAAGCATCACATAAGCAGGAAAATCGCTAATTTTCCACAAAAGAGAAGCATGCATACGAAAGTTTTTCTTTTGGGAAATATCATTTGTTTCTACCCCTTCATACCACAATTTTTTTAATTCTTCAATCAACGATTGTAAATAAACATCGATTCCTTGTGTCGGATCATCAGGACCAGGTACGACAATTGTAAGAAACATATAAGGAGTTTTCATACACATCCACGGAGGTAAATTATAAGGTGTTACAATTACTGGCCAGGATGAATATTTAGAACCAAATTGAGAAAATGATGAAAACTCATCCGTACATAAACCTAGTCTAACATTGCGACTCTCAGATGCAAAATTGGGATACTTTTGATCAAAATGCTTTCATGCTTCTCCATCAGATGGGTGTGTTAACGTACCTTCTTCCTGTGTTCTCACCTTGTGCCATCTCATATGTTGCGCGGTTACAGAAGATGCATATAACCTTTGAAGTCTAGGAATAATCAGTAAATAATGCATACGTTTATACGGGACTTCCTTTCCCTTTTTCTTTCTTGGTTTGTATCTTTCTTGATTACATATTCTACAATTCTTAAGCTTGATATCTTCCTTCGAAAATAGCATGCAACCCTTTAGACATGTATCTATTTTTGATACGGTAAACCAGAGACCGCATCATTTTTTTTACTTCATAATGGTTTTCACACATTAAATTATTGGGAGGCATATGCCGCTTCGCAGCTTGTACAACAACTGTAAATCCAGCTTCTGTGAGGTTGTATTTAGATTTCATCGCAATGTATTCAGCAGTTACTGATAATTGAGTTCCACTTTCACAGCCTTCCCAAAGAGGTTTTTTTGCGGCATCTAATAAGTCATATAATTTTTTGGCTTCAATATTTGGTTCTTCTTCATCATTACCATCGTTATCATTACCAACGTTTTCATTAAATTGTTGAACCGGGAACATAGAACGTGCAACATCTTCAACCATTTGTTCTCCGAGATTCGTCGTGGCAATTTCATTATTCGCTACCTCCTCAACTTGTATAGAAGTAGATGCTAACGGTTCTCCATGACGATCTCAAACTAAATATTTCGGCACAAAACCGTACTGACGCAAATGAACTCTGACCATTTGCGGTATCAAATGCTTCAATAACTTGCATCTACTACATGGACAACGGATTTCGACGTCGTTTCCATTGTTACTTAAAGCGAAATCAATAAACACGCTGACACCATTAATAAAATGTTTGTTTATTGTGCCATCGGTTTCTCTTCGTTTGTACATCCAGCTTCGATCATTAAAATAATCGTCCATTTTTTCTAAGTGCATATAAAATTAGAAAGAATTATATAAAATTAGATTCATAATTTTTGTGTCTGATCGCTCAAACGCTAAGATTGTATTTTAATGAAAACATTTCTTTTACATATTAATTATGATGATAAAATTTGCATTGACAATGTGTTAAAACAATTTTAGTGATTAACGCATGTTATGTCAATTGATCATTTAATGGTGGGTTATCCTACCTCCCATTACAAATACAATAACGTAATTAAATCGCGTAAATCTTTTCAATTTAAACGATTCAACAAAATTTCGGCAGCACTTCCTTTTAGTTCCCTAAATAGTACACAATTGCGTGCACACAGGGAACATAAACAAAGTGCTTTTGAAATTTTGAGAACCGTTTAAAATAAAATATTTTACGAGATTTAATTTCGTTATTGTATTCGTAACTTGTCCAATACAAAGGACAAATCCAATAAATATTGTATACAATGAATATAAATGTCCGTTCCGTTAATAAAACGAACATCATATCATGATTATATACAATACTTATCAGACGGGGCCAAAAAAACTCTTTAAGGCTTTATGAATATAACATATTATATGATTTGCTTTTTTTTGTGATTGAAGTGTTTTTTGTACACCTTTGTGCGCCTTAGCCCAAAAAACACAAACTTAAATATATGTATTTCCACGACACGTTTTCGACAAATTAAATATTGTTTTCGATGAATTGGGCCTTAACCAAATAAACAAATGCATAGAGTGTCAACTATATATACGTGTATATATATACATAACACTATATATATGCATATATACATAGTCAACTTTAACTAATCAAACCCTAGATTACAAACATAATCAATAAAATCTATAAACACAATCTCAATAACAACAACTACTTCAACTAATTCAAACCCTAGATCATAATAACAACTAAGTAATTTATTACTAAAAACCCTAAATTAGCAACTAAAATGATTAAACCCCACATTAACAACTAATTAACAACACTACACACACAAACATACTATAATTATGCTTCAATTACACTAAACATAAAGTATTAAACAAAAATTAGGATAAACACATACCTAAAAATCTGAGAGAATAGGAGATTAGAGAGGATGAGAGAGTGCTTTGATATAGTAGGAGAGACCCTAGGCGGAAGATGAAGCGAAATTGGCGATTTCAGAAATGGAAGGGGGGAATATTGGAGATTTTGGGGTAAAAACCGTGGGTTTGGTGAAATGAAGAAGAAGAAGCAACGTCGGCTGATTTGTGCTCCAGTTCGTGTAGCGGGGGGCAACGACTTCAAACCAACGGCCGCAAACAGTTTCCAACGGCGTATATTTTACATACGGAATACATATACGTATTTTGGCTTCCGTTGGAAGCCGTTGGAGGCCGTTGGAAATGTCCGTTGCAATACTGTTCAATTCTTGTAGTGAAATGACATTGTCCAATTCCTTAGTACGAAATGGGTCATGTTTGCATATTCTGATTTTGCTATGAATTCTCATATTCTGATTATTCCAGTGAATTCTAATTTACATATTTAGGCATCATATTTTTGTTAATAACAAAATCATTTTGTTTATTCTGGTAATGGTTATCTTTTCAATTATATTTGAAGGATTGTGATCTCTTGATGATGCTGAAAAAGAAGAAGATATGCTTCTTGCTGTAAAGGATAAACTATCCCCGTATCATTACCTTATCTCCTTTTTAGTAAGTTTTTGGTGGCAAAAAAGACAGTGCTGTTTTATTATTGTATTGTGTTTATCTGATTATTGAGTATCTTCAATTATCATTATAAAAAAAATTCACCAATGCTATAACATGCATATTGAAGAAATAGCGTAGGAATGGGAAAAACTTGACATCTTGATTTGAGGTACACTCGTTTTTGTAGTCAATAATGTGTAGTCACTTGGTGTAATTATTTCCTTGCTACGCGAGTTTGGAGTCAGCATTTGGTTTATGTAGTTATTGGATAATTTCCAGTGGAAACAAAACATAAACAGACAGAAAAAACAGGTAGTGTACATATATTTGAATCTGATATCGTCAACATACCGTGCGCTAATAATATACCTCTGCTCTAAAAAAAAACTACAGCATTTTTCTTTGTAGTATCACATTGCATATAACAGATACTGATGATATAGCCTAAAAATCTAAGCATCTTTGTATATATACACAGGTTTATATAATCAATAATGCAGCAGTGTTAAATGTGTGAAGGTAACTTGGTATTGCTAATTAATCCTATCCATCATTGATCTTCATGGAATTTATCTTGGTACATTTATTTCATTTTTAACCATATAAACTTACAGTATGAACATTTATCTGAATGGGAAGCATTTGCTTTACTCGCAATTATAATTGCTCATTGGTTTATGCAGTTATAAAATCGTTTCATTACAATTCACTTACAAGCTTGAAATTGCTCAACTCCTGCATCATAGCATTGATTTTACTTCTAACATGGTTCATTTTAAGGACAAGATATTCTTTATGTAAAATCTTTTGTGCATTTGTTTGTGTCAGATATGGTTTTAGTTGTGATTTTCATATGCTGGAGAATGTGATGGAGGCAAGGATTCAAACTTCTCATTCTGATTGTTTAACTTAACATTAAAAACTGCAATGTTGAATCCTTTTTATTCGCATGCAGGTAACCTATATCCCATTCCTGGTGATATAATAGCTTATATCCAGGACATTTTGTTCATTAAGAAATGTTGGACATGTAAAATATCACTAAAATTTAAAGCTTCATATATCTTCTTGTTTTAAGGCATTAATACTTGTAAATAGAAGTTTTTTTTCCCAAGTTCGTTACTCTAGTATTTATATGTAATAATTTCATAAATCTTCATTTAGAGATTCACAAATGTGCTTATGTATTTTCCCCTTAGGAGAGGCATTTCTGTAGTAAGCTTTGAATTTGATCTATGATTGCAATACATTTTTTTCAATAGATTTATTCGTATAATGAAACCAATTAGATCTAAATAAATCCTTAACAAACCCTATACATTCATAAGATTTTACATTGTTTTGATATAGATGCAACATCTTGAATCATATTTGGATACAAAACTACATAAATTCATGGCTTACATCATGCATCCGATGATATAGATGGGAGAGGATCCTCTATTCAATCTTCCTTTTATGGACATCTGGCGCCGGGCTTATTCATTTTCATCACCTTCCACCACAAAAAGGTTATATTATGCCTTACCATGAAAAGTTTGCGAGCATTCAAAATTTAACGATGATGGCTTTAAAGCTCAATTTGTTAATATGTGCATATATTGGTTGGTTATGTTACATTATATTATTTGGTTTTATTGCTCGACTAGTAGTTTTCTCCTAACGGTAAGTACATGTTTGTTGTGGATGTTCAGGTTAGATGAATCAATATTTTTTGAATATTTTAGCATCTGGGCCATCTAGCTTTAATTTTTAAGCAGCACAGTTTTTTTTTGGTTTATTGAAATTCACTTTATTTCTCCTTGAAATTTAATGATACGATAACAAGTGTAAGGCCGTAAACAAAAAAGCAAGTTATTATTTATTATTTTCTTGCATATGTAGGGCTTTTAAATCATTAAAAGCGTATGGTGGCAAGTCTCGACGAACTACCTTGAAATAGAAGGCTTATTAAGGTGGGTTTTTTAACAAATAATTTTTTTTGAATGTTGTTTGAGTTATAAAAACCATTTTAAACTAATTATTAAATTATCTTGAGATATTGCTATAGTTCACTCCGCAATCTAAAATTACCGCTTGCATATACTTGTGATGAAGTATATGCATGATATAGTAAAAAAACCACCATCAAAGTGGTGATTCACATAAGGTGCAATTTTAGTTTTTCCCTTCATATTTTATGTTAAACAATTATACAATTAATATTTTGAAACAATATATCTTAATTGTGGTACTTTATACAAGATGCTTTTGATAGCCAACAATAGTTGAACGAGGTTCATGATAATTTAGCTAGTTATGTCATGTATAATTAGACGTTGTAACACCCCGTAATTTTAACAACAATAAAAGAAGATAAATTTAATAATAATTAATTTAATATTCAGAATTAAGGGAAACTGACTACGTCATTGCGTCCGTCTTAAAATTTTGGTCAAGATAGATATTTGGTTTGCGTAAAACGGACATCGTATGAATAAGTTATGAAGGTTTGAAGTTTGTATACGCGCAAGATAATTATATATATATGGTTCAGAATTCAAAATCAGGTTCAGAGAATTCAAAATCACGAAAATCTGGGTGAGCAGGAAAATTCCCGCCCAGGGGAGTCGACCCCTTAAGGGGGTGTTGACCCCTGGGTCGACCCCATAAGGGGTGGGTCGACCCCCCTAGGGCTGACATGGCAGGTCGGTTCCGAGGGCTGGCAGCTATATATACAGCGGTCTCATTTCTCTTGTTTTCTCATGCTGAAATCAATGGAGCCCTAAATATTGTTGGTGCCTAGACTGAATCAAATCTCTTTCTTCTTCTGCAATCAAAGTTTAGAGATTCAAGTGTAGATCTGTGATTCAACCTCCGCTTTTCTCCTTCTATTGTTCTATATCCGAACACTGTGAGTTTAAGTTACCTTTAGATTTAAATGATTAAAAGTAAAACATGATATGACTGTAATTTGGATCTATGCCTGTGACTGAATCATATCAGATCTATTGTAATATGTGAACCCATGATATTATGAATTAACTATGACTTGGATCTCAACCTTTGTCATATCAGATCTATTGAAATTGGTGAATCTACGATATTCTGATCGTGTCAGATCTACTTTTGGTTATAGATTTAATTTACTATTTAGATCATCTTCTACCTATCATGTTGTGATTAATTTAGATCTATCATTAGTTGGACATCTAAATCCTTGTTTAGATCTAATCTTGCCTATTATGACATCCCTACTATTTTAGAACCAGTTTTATAGTCACAAGTTCACCGATCTGTTCTCATATGCTTATGTCAATTTTGTTAGAATATTAGTTTCTGTCATCTTCCCTTCACCCTTTCCCTTTTATTTTATATAGCAAGGCTATTTTCGAGCCTAGGCATGCCGCTAAATTATGCGAATGCGTTAGTATGGGAACGGGGGGAAAAAACGTTAAAATTGGACATAACTTGAAAAGGGAAAATTTGGCATAACTTGAATAATGTTTATGAACATGAATTTGGGCATATAATTCACTATGAACATAATTGTGGAAAATGGAGCATAAAACCTATAATGACATAGGTAAAATTGGCTAATAATGAAATGCCTAGGATTACAGTAATTAGAAACTGTAATTGCACCTAGACACAAGGTTAGATTACACTTGTGGTGGAAATCTGCCCGGAACTGCCCGGCATATCCAGCTACCACAAGTGGTGAGTCTAATATGAGAGGTCTAGGTGCACAAACATGAGACGTGCAAAGACACGGGGTAAAACCCGATTTGTGGAATAAGTTTGCCCGAACCCGCCTGGCATGTCCAGCATCCACAAATGGTAGGCTTAATGTGGAAGGTCTAGCATACTGGAACCATAAATGAAAATATGGTAATAAACCTTGAATACTTAACCTAGTTGAATCCATAGGGATTGTATGAACATAAACTTGAATAGGGGTTAAGTAAATTTGGTTGAACAGTGGGTGGGTTAAGTAAATCTGAGGGGGTGGGTAATATTTATGTATAGGCCCAAAAACTTAACTTAAGGGGGTTATTTAATTAAATACACCAATAGGTATACATAACCGGTGGAAATCCTAGTGGGGATACAAGACAAGGAGGAGAGCTTGTATCATCTTGTGTGGGACTCGTTTCAGTCAGTAACCCATATAACGGTATCGAACGAGTACTCCGCCCTAGGTCGGAGTTGGGGCACGCTTACTGGGTAGATTGTAAGAGATCCAAACGTGGAGGACGGGTGGACGTCACAAACCGACCGAGGACATGTGAGCGCATGGGTCGGGCAGAGGGGGATAAGACGACTGTAACACCAGTAGATATGGTTGTGCATATCACGAAGGGTTGCCACTTTAGGAAAGCGATACCTTCTAATGTGGGGCCAGCACATGGTATCTATGGAGTAGGGACCTGATCGATTCGGGTAGTAGTTGGGATACATCTAGACTCTGGTAAAAAGTTTAGGAGCCTATTAGGTTGGGCTGCATGTGGATTGTATGCGGTTAAAACCTCTCACCAGAAGTACGCCTAAGTCTACCATCTTATTGTTGTCGGGATAATCTCATTATGGTTATACTAGTATTGGTGCAGAGAATTAGAGTAATCATTAGAGAAGCATACCACACTCCATCATGTTTACCTTGTCACAATTACCTTTTATGATGTTATCTTTCTTATCCAGCTTATATGCATGTCATGATACTTTTATTCATTTACTTGTGAAAAGTAACTAGACTCGCCAGACTTTATGTCTTACCCTTTTTGTTTCCTCTTCTCTCTTCCGTTCCCACCCCTCCCCCAAGGTTCTCAGGGTGGGAATACTCTGGTTTAATCAGGACTCGGTTATCATCTTGCTAGGAGCTGCTTTTGAAGTATTGCTCAAGTTCTCGTCTTTATTACTATGGCTTTGTCTCTTTTGGGGAATTATGTTTTTTTGTATTTCTGTACCCTGATGGTACAAGACATAAGTTTTATGTCATTATAATGGTTTTTTTGTAGTTCCAGACTTGTGACATTTTGGACCACGATGTAATGAATTATGTTTTAAATAAAAAAAATTTAAATTCCGTTGTTATCTTTTACATCTGTCTTGTAATGTTTTATGTCTGTTTACCTATAACGCTTCACGAAACTTAATGCATTCTCTTAATGAGTGACATTAACGGTCGTAGGGTGTCACACTTGATATCAGAGCTGAAGGTTACCAGATTAGATTAAAGTTTTTGAAAATTATTTTCAAAAAGTTTTAAGAAACCATTTTTCAAAAAGAAAAGTCTATTTTGAAAAACATATTCTATAAAGCCATATGTAATATTCTTCGATCCTTAGTCTAAATCTCTTTCTTTTTCTTTTCAGCATGTCTGAGGAACCTAATATCCCCGAGGGCGTTACGATACCAGGCTGGTTCCGCAGGTATCTAGAGGCCACGGCGCCTGCCGGAGGTCATGCTGGCGTTCCTCCTCCAGCTGCACCCGTCGTTCCTCCTCCTCCTCCTCCTCCTCCAAGAGCAGATTATTTCGCTAAGATCTGCAAAGATTTCCGTGCCACGGGAGGGAAGCCATTCCGTGGAACCGAAACATTCGTAGAGGCATGAAATTGGCTCAAGGAGACCGAGGACTTGTTTGTAATCTTTTGAATTGGAAGATCGAAGGAAGATTCAGTTAGCTGTCTGACTACTGAAAGATGAAGCTTTGTTCTGGTGGGAAGTAACCCAAGCTGGACGTCCGGTAGAGACATGGGATGATTTTTGGCAGAGGTTTGAAATGAAATTCTTTCTCAAGCTGAGAAAAGCATGCAAATGGAAAGGGTCTTGGCGCTCAAACAAGGAAACATGACTATTAAAGAATATATGGACAAGTTCAACCAACTGGCGAGATTTGGATTGGAACTGGTAGACACTCCGCATAAGAAAGCATCCTGCGATTTGCTAAAGGGCTGAATGAACCCATTCATGGGTTAGCTATGTCATGTATTCCAATGGGAGCTACTTTTGAAATGCTTGTTGATATGGCCTTGATGCATGAGGAAGAGAAGGGAGAAAAGAAGGAAGTGAAAGTTGAGGAAACAACACAAAACAAGAAGGTATGACCCAAGAAAGGACAACAACAACAACAGAAGAAAGGCGGAAAGAATGACAAGGCTAAGGATAAGAGGAAATGTCACACTTGTGGATGAGAGGGTCACTTGGTCAAAGACTATAAAAGAAGGAAGAATACTTGCTTCAATTGTGGAGTGGTCGGACACTTTGCTAGGGAGTGCCCCAAGAAACAGGGACAAGGTCAAAGGGCTTCTGGAGGGCAGGTGCATGCTCCCACGACCAGTGCTCCGGATAGAGGTTGGAAAATTTCCGTGAAAGGTTTTATTTCTCTTTCCAGTCACCCTATTAGAACTCTTTTTGATTCTAGCGCTTCACATTCATTTATATCTAGTTCTGTGGTTGAATCTCTACACTTAAATACTATTATGGTAGTGGATCCCGTTGTTGTCTAAAACCACATTGCTGGTTCGGCTCATTTATCCATGATTTGTTAGAGTTTGAGAATATCCGTGTTATGCATCGAGTTTGAATGCGACGCGTATGTGCTTGGGTTTACGGGCTATGGGTTGATTATAGGGATGGACTGGCTAACCATGTATGGTGCTATTTTGGATTGTGAGAGGAGGGTCATTAGGCATTTGACTTGTCATGGGTAGACCCTCGAGATTTCTTGTGACCCGCAAGGGTCTGTCATGCTTAGTTTCCTAGAGTCTCTTGACGCATCTATCGATGATTTGCGATCGGTACCAGTAGTCCGTGAATATTCTGATGTCTTTGATGAGGTTCTGGGTTTACCCCCGAGGCACGAGATAGATTTCCGCATATATTTGGTAAACAATGCAAAGTCAGTTGCATTGCATGTGCTACATATGGCTCCAAGAGAAAGGAGGGATCTTGGCAAGCAAGTAGGGAAGCTACTGGAAAAAGGGTTTATTAAGCGAAGCATATCTAAAATGGGGCGCTCCAGTGGTATTCGCAACTAAGGTGGATGGTTCGCTTCGCTTATTTTTGGACTATGAGTTGAATAAACTCACCAAGAAGAACAGGGACCCACTTCCGAGGATATATGACTTGTTCGACCAGCTTGTTGGCGCCTCGGTATTCTCTCAGTCAGACTTGGCCACGGGGTTTCATCAGTTGAGGGTGGCTGAGGACAGTATAGATAAGACCGCTTTTAGGACTCCAGATGGTTTCTTTGAATGGCTTGCAATGCCTTTTGGGTTGACGAATGCACCCGCCTATTTTGTTGACCTGGTGAGTAGGGTGTTTCGGGGGTTTCTAAATAAATTTGTCATGGTCTTTGTTGATTATATCTTGATCTTCTCAAAGAGCGAAGAAGAGCATGCCCAATATTTGAAGGAAGTTTTGAAAACTCTCTGTGTACATCAGCTTAAGACAAAATTCTCCAAATGCCATTTTTGCATAAAAGAGGTGAGATTTCTAGGGCATGTGGTTTCTACAGAAGGGATAGTAGTAGATCCGCAAAGGTGGTTGCTGTTCAGGACTGGCAGATTCCAAAGAATGCAACGGAGGTGAGAATCTTGTTGGGGTTAGCAGGCTATTATAGGAAGTTCATTAAGGACTTCGCAAAGATATCAGCCCCACTCACCAGGCTGACGTAGAAGAACTTGGCGTTTTCATAGGATATAGATTGTGATTTTTCTTTTCAACGACTAAAGAGGGCTCTGACAATGACCCCAGTCTTGACCTTGCCCGATGGGAATAAAGTGTTTACAATTTACACTGATACATGTGGTACAGGGCTTGGTGCGGTTCTGATGCAAGAAGGGAAGGTGGTGTGTTATGGGGGTAGACAACTAAGAGTTCATGAGAAGAACTACCCTACCCATGATTTAGAGCTAGCTGCCATAGTATTCACACTAAAAATGTGGCGTCATTATTTGCTTGGAGAGAAGTTCGAGTTGTACACCGATCATAAATCTCTCAAGTACTTGTTCTCGTAGAAGGATCTTGATCTGAGGAAACAAAGGTTGATGGAGTTCTTAGCATCCTATGACTTCGAGATTTCTTATACCCCTAGCAAGGGTAATGTAGTGGCAGACGCACTAAGTAGACAGAGGATGGTCTTAAGTCCTTTGTTTGTAGAAAGGAAAAGCTTATTGTTTATATCAGCTTTTGACTTTAGACTCTTAAGTCCTTTGTTTGTAGAAAGGAAAAGCTTAGAGTTTATATCGGCTTTTGACTTTAGACCCTCCACCGAGTTGTTACCTGACTTATTTGCATCACTGGAAGTGCGGCCTAATCTTATGGATCAAATAGGGGCTTCACAGCAAGAGGATCCACAGATTATAGACATCTTGGATAGGCTCAGTAAAGGGGAGACTTCTAGTCACCTCAGTAGATACTCCATAGACGATAAAAGGTGGTTGCGACGAGATGGAAGGCTCTATGTTCCCCGAATTGGGAACTTGATAAAGACAGTCCTAGAAGAAGCCCATCATTCTAAGATGACTATTCATCCAGGTTGCGATAAGACGTATAGGGATATGAAGCGGGTTTTATTTTGGGATGGGATGAAGAGAGATGTGGTGGAGTTTGTTTCACAATGTTTGGTTTGTCAGCAAGTTAAAGCTGAGCAAAAGAAGCCCGGTGGTTTACTTCATCCGTTGGAGGTTCCAGAGTGGAAATGGGAGAGCGTCTCTATGGATTTCAAAGATGGTTTGCCTAGATCGAAGAAAGGAAACACCAACATTTGGGTTGTAGTGGGTAGACTTACAAGGAGCACTCATTTCATTCTAGTTAAGAGCAAGAGGACGTCATCATGGTTGGCAGCAGTTTATGCCTGAGAGATAGTCTATCTTCTTGGATTACCTTCCAGTATCGTAATCGATTGTAACCCCGTTTTCACTAGTGAATTTTGGAGGAGCTTGCAAGAAGCATTAGGTACAAAGTTACGTTTAAGCACCGCTTATCATCCTCAGACCGATGGACGGACAGAGAGGGTGAACAGAGTTCTAGATGATCTTTTGAGGCTGTGTGTTCTAGACTTCGGAGGTACTTGGGAAGAGAATCTTCCTTTAGTAGAATTCGCCTACAACAACAGTTTTCAAGCAAGCATTGGCATGACACCTTTTGAAGCATTATACGGACGACCCTGTAGATTACCAACTTGTTGGTGGGAATCTACAGAAAGACTATTACTTGGACCAGATATGGTTAGCGAAACGTTCGAGAAGATTGATCTTGCTAGACGGCGAATGAAGACGCTCAGGATAGGCAAAAGTCCTATGCAGACAAGAGAAGGACTGACATTGAATTTGAAGTAGGAGATATGGTTTTCATTAAGGTATCTCCATTAAGAAATGTGGTTCGGTTTGGATCTATTGGGAAACTGGCACCAATGTTTGTAGGGCCATTTCCCATAATAGAAAGGATTGGCCAAATGGCCTATAGAGTGAAGCTACCCGAGAAATTATCCGATATTCATGATATTTTCCATGTTTCTCATCTACGGAAGTGCTTGCACGATACCGTAGAAGTTGTTGAGCCATGTATATCAGAGGAAGTGGAACGGGAGGCAACATTCAGACGAGTTCCTACCCGTATTCTTGGATCAGAAGTTATGAAGTTACGCAATAAAGAAATCAAGTTGATGAAGGTTCAATAGGGAGATAAACCATAGGATGTGACTTGGGAGAATGAAGACAAAATTCGTTCTTCGTACCCTTTTCTTTTCGAGGGTATGTCCTTCAATCCTTTTCCAAAACTTTTATTTATGCTTGTTTCTATCATCTAAGTATGTCTTATCGATCGAATCTTCAACCTTTAGGTAGGAGTCCCATGATTGTAAACATGTGTTTGAAACATGTTATGTTTGATGGATGTAAGTGTTTGCTCGTGGATGCACATACACACACATTAGGCACTAGATCAGCTCAATCACTCTCATGCTGCATATGGATATGTGTGCATTTTTCTTTTTTTAATGGATGGAATGGATGTACCATCATATGGATGTTGCATTTGGACGGTTGATTGCACACCAATATAGAACTTACATGTTATAATAGGATTGTTGCATACATGTTGGATTCATGACACTAACATACATTGCATTAAGGAGGTCGACTGAATCAGTAGACCGCCTGATCTTCGCATTAGTATTGGGACATACACACACACCTTTGCATATGTTCATTTAAGCTTTAGAAGTCTTTAAGGACAATGGATGCCTGTGATAGGTGGATGAGTAGATGGGTGATGGATGTAGGATATACATTCTTCTTGACTTGAAGATTTCGGGGATGAAATCCTTCGAGTAGGGTAGAATGTAACACCCCGTAATTTTAACAACACTAAAAGAGGATAAATTAAATAATAATTAATTTAATATTCAGAATTAAGGTAAACAGAGTGCGCCATTGTGTCCGTCTCGAAATTCTGGTCAAGATAGACATTTGGTTTACGTAAATCGAACACCATATGAAGTTATGAAGGTTTGAAGTGTGTATACACACAAGATAATATATATATATATATATTTATATTTATATATATATGGTTCAGAATTTAAAATCAGGTTCAGAAAATTCAAAACCACGAAAATCTGGGTGAGCGGGAAAATTCCCGTCCAGGGGAGTCAACTCTTAAGGGGGATGTCGACCCCTGGGTCGACCCCTTAAGGGGGTGTCGACCCCAAGGTCGACCCCCTAAGGGGTGGGTCGACCCCCCTAAGGCTGAGCTGGCAGGTCGGTTCTGAGGGCTGGCAACTATATATACGGCCTCATTTCTCTTGTTTTCTCACACTGAAATCAATGGGGGCCTAAATGTTGTCGGTGCCTGGACTGAATCAAATCTCTTTCTTCTTGTGCAATCAAAGTTTAGGGATTCAAGTGTAGATCTGTGATTCAACCTCCGTTTTTCTCCTTCTATTTTTCTAGATCCGAACAATGTGAGTTTAAGTTACCTTTAGATTTAAATGATTAAAAGTAAAACATGATATAATTGTAGTTTGGATCTATGCCTGTGACTGAATCATATCATATCTATTGTAATATGTGAACCCATGATATTATGTATTAACTATGACTTGGATCTCAACCTTTATATCAGATCTGTTGAAATTGGTGAATCTATGATATTTTGATCATGTCAGATCTGCTTTTGATTATAGATCTAATTTACTATTTAGATCATCTTGTACTTATCATATTGTAATTAATTTAGATCTGTCATTAGTTGGACATCTAAATCCTTGTTTAGATCTAATCATGCCTATTATGACATCCCTACTATGTTAGAACCAGTTTTATAATCACAAGTTCACAAACCTGTTCTTATATGTCCATCTTATCATTATGCAATCATATGCTTATGTCAATTTTGTTACATAAATCGTTTCAGTCATCTTCCCTTCACCCTTTACTTTTTATTTAGTATAGCCAGGCTATTTTCGAGCCAAGGCATGCCGCTAAATTATGCGAATGCGTTAGTTTGGGAACGAGGGGAAAACATTAAAATTGGACATAATTTGAAAAGGGAAAATTTGGCATAACTTGAATAATGTTTATGAACATGAATTTAGGCATATAATTCACTATGAACATAATTAGGGAAAATGGGGCATGAAACCTATAACGACATAGGTAAAATTGGCCAATGATGAAATGCCTAGGATTACAGTAATTAGAAACTGGAATTGCGCCTAGACACGAGGTTAGATTACACTTGTGGTGGAAGTCTGCTCAGAACCGCCCGACATATCCAGCGACCACAAGTGGTGAGTCTAATGTGAGAGGTCTAGGTGCACAAACATGAGACGTGCTAAGACATGAGGTTTAGCCCGATTTGTGGAATACGTCTACCCGGACCGACCCGCATGTCCAGCATCCACAAATGGTAGGCTTAATGTGGGAGGTCTAATATACTGTAACCATAAATGAAAATATGGTAATAAACCTTGAATACTTAACCTAGTTGAATCCGTTGGGATTGTATGAACATGAACTTGAATAGGGGTTAAGTAAATTTGGTTGAACAGTGGGTGGGTTAAGTAAATCTCAGGGGGTTGTTAATATTTATATATAGGCCCACAAACTTAACCTAAGGGGGTTATGTTATTAAAGACACCAATAGGTATACGTAACTGGTGGAAATCCTAGTGGGGATACAAGACAAGGGGGAGAGATTGTATCATCTTGTGTGGGACCCATTTCAATCAGTAACCCATATAATGGTATCGAGCTAGTACTCAGCCCTAGGTCGGAGTTGGGGCACGCTTACTGGGCTGATTCTAAGTGATCCAAACGTGGAGGACGGTGTGGTTGGCGCAAACTGATCAGCGACATGTGCGTGCATGGGCAGGGCAGAGGGGGATAAGACGACCGTGACACCAGTATATATGGTTGTGCACATCGACTAGGGTAGTTGTTGGGGTACGTCTAGACACTGGTAAAAAGTTTAGGAGCCTATTATGTTGGGCTGCCTATGGATTGTATGGGGTTAATACCTCTCACCAGAAGTGCGCCTAAGTCTACCATCTTATAGTTGTTGGGATCATCTCATTATGGTTATACTAGTATTAGTGCAGAGAATCAGAGTAATCATTAGAGAAGCGTTTACACTCCATCATGTTTGCCTTGTCACACTTACCTTTTATGATGTTATCTTTCTTATCCACCTTATATGCCTATCATGATACTTTTATTCATTTACTTGCTAAAAGTAACTAGACTCGCCAGACTTTATGTCTGACCCTTTTTGTTTCCTCTTCTATCTTCCGTTTTTCCCATCCCCAAGGTTCTCAGGGTGGGAATACTTAGGCATAATCAGGACTCGGTTATCATCTTGCTAGGAGCTGTTTTTCAAGTATTACTCAAGTTCTCGTCTTTACTACTATGACTTTGTCTCTTTTGGGGAATTATGTTTTTTATGTATTTCTATACTCTGATGGTACAAGACAGAAGTTTTATGTTATTGTAATGGTTTTTATGTAGTTCCAGACTTGTGACATTTTAGACGACGATGTTATGAATTATGTTTTAAATACAAATTTTAAATTCCGCTGTTATCTTTTATATCTGCCTTGTAATGCTCTGTGTCTGTTTACCTATAACGCTTCACGAAACTTAATGCATTCTCTTAATGAGTGACATTAACGGACGCAGCATGTCACAGACGTTGTTTTCCGACATGCTATAATATGGTAAGTTTATAAGTATATTAAAAACAATAATTCTCTTTTATGGTAGGATATACCATCTGAATGAAGCAAAGCAATGTTCCATTAATTGTATTTTTTATTTCTAGATTTGGACACTCTTTCTTTCACTTATGACACGTTTTCTTTGTTCACATTTTTTATTTGATAAAATGGCTTGTCATTCGATTAGCAGATTCTAGAATTTTTGACGATAGATTGTAAAGAAAGATAAATAGTGCCAATCAATGTATGACTTCTACTCTTACATCGAACAGTCACGTACATGTCTTTGAGTACTTCTCTTTGCTATATGAATTATAAATGTAAATCTGATGGATTATTTTCTTGAATTGCAGTGCCATCATTATTCATAGAATTGTTAGAAGAAGGTTTATTGGCATCAGACTTCAAGTTGAGGTCTAGAGGAGAATTCCTTATGTCGGTATTCTCTCCTTTTGTCCCATTGTTAAACCTTAATTGTCCTGTTGTTGGATTATATTTCCCTTTTTAAAGTGAACCGAATGTTGTAAGAGCTTGATTATTTTCTATTTGTTTTCATTGGATGGACCTGTTTCTTAATGACAATTACATTCAAATTTATATTGATAATATATCATCTTTAATTTTGATTTATTTTTAGCTAATTTATTTTTGTACTATGTTCAGTTTATGTTTATCATTCAGTTTGATTTTAAATGAATATAAAATTACCTGCAATATTAGATTATGATACATACACATACACACACACACACACACATATATATATATATATATATATAACCCTATTCCAGTGTTTTGGGGATTTAAAAGTGGTTTTTTGCGTTGGTTTTTACAAATAGCGAATGCAAAAAAGGTTATATTTTACATCGGTTGTTATTACCAACCGATGTGAATTAGAAAACTTTTTACAAAGAAAAAAATCTTTTGCATCGGTATTTACAGATAATGGATGCAAAAAGGTTATATTTGCATCGTTTATTAGTATCAACTAATGCGAATGAGAAAATATTCTTTAAACCAAAAACCTTTTTTGCATCAGTTATTAATATTTATGGATGCAAAATACAACCTTTTTGTATCTACTGGTATTAATGACCGATGTAAGAAATTACGTTTCGCATCAGCTGGATGTACCAACAAATGCAAAACAAGGGAAAAAGTAAGGCAAAAACCATTTTTTGCACCAGTCTTTGCAAGAACCGATGCAAAATACAACTTTCATGCATCGGTTTTTAATAACATCCAAAGCAAAAAATTAATTTTAGCATTGGTTATGTAAATCATGCAAAAAGTTTGGGTCTGTTGCATCATCCACATTTGCATCGGTTCTTAAACCAATGCTACATAGGGGAAAACAAATGATGCAACTGATTTGTTTTGATGTAGTGCTGGCGTATGAAGCTATTATTGAGGGGAAAGCATAAGGTAGCCTGGCACCCGCTGAAACGGTTAAGTGGTAAAGCGTTCACTAAATAACACGGTAATATACTATAAAATATGTAAACTAGTAAAGAACACAACAATTTATAGTGGTTCAGTTCAAATTGAACCTACGTCCACTTTAAAGGCTTTGATGATTTTATTCTTAGAGGAGGTTACATATGAAATCCCTAAATTGATTTACAAATTAGGGTTTGATTTCTTAGAAATGAGAGCAAGATTGTAGAATGAGACCAAGTCCTCCAAAATGAGACCCTGGGGTCTTATTTATAGGCAAATCGTTCCCCTTCTGTTGTGAGCCAAACAAAATCCTCTCTCGGATACTTGAATAGGGCTTCGACCGCTCTTGTAGCTTTCTGTTCCGGCATAGAGGTCTCGGTCTCCTTTCTTCTTATTAAATATTTTCATTAATGCCTTCATGCCTTCAGAATATTAATCTATGGCTTTTGGAAGCGATTCCGCCATCATGCCTCTTATAGCTTCTTCTAAAAGCTTTTGTTCTTGATTGTAAATCCTTAGGGTGTTGTGCATATGCTTTCGGTATGCCTTCCGTTGACAGGCTTTCGGCCGTGGGACCATTAGGTTTGGTCCGCTTTTGTGCATGGATTTTAACATCAAATTATAAGGAATTTGTGTCGGAAGAGGGTGATGGTTCTAACTGTTTTATCACCCTCAACATTCGTTACTTGCTCTGATCGATTATGCTTTTGCTTGTCGGATCCATTCCTTGAACCATGGGTATGGGTGCCTCCTTTCTTCTCCTGACCACTCATGGTTTCAGTCTTGTTCTCAGAATAGCTTTATCCGTGACCCCTTTCGGATGAATTATAAATTTTCTTCAAATGTTAATGTCAGTGTCATCCTTCAATTTGTCCTTACTTAATGTAGCGCTAACCTTTCGAGGCTTTCAGCTTGGTTTATATGCTCTCGGTAACCCCTATCGCAAGCATTAGATATCATGTACAATGCTTTCGGAGTTGCTTCTCTATGTTTCCTTTAGTGTCAGTATTGCCTTGGCGATGTCTTCTTCTTTCGTATCAGTTCTAAGCCTTTTCCTTTTTTGTCCTTTTGGAATCTTGACTACTATTTTCAACCTTCTGCTATCGGTGTTGGACCGTGGCCTTGGTTTACTCAAGTCTTTTTATAATGATCGTGGCTCTCGCCTTGCTACCCTAACATCACCAAATACTGATGCTTGGTTGTATTATGTCTCATACTTGCTGCCGGTATTTGCCTTTGGCTTACTTCTTTTGGCTTTGCTGCTTGTTGTATGCGGTGGTTTCTCTACTTTATCCTATGGCTTTGCCGCCGACTCTCGGACTTTGCTTCCGGCAGCACCTTAGCTTTGATCCTTTATTCAGCATCCAGGTTTCGCTGTCTAAAACCTTTTGTTCTTTTGGCTTTGGAGCTTTCGTTTCTTTATATTTGGTCAGTGCGAATTTTGCTATTTACACAATCTGTTTGATGTGCCTTATCCATGTTTGGATCGTGTCCGATCCACCCCCCTTTTATAGCGTTTGCTAATGATATTATCTAGAATTTTGTAAAACTGAAGTACAAAAGGATAGGCTCCGATCCATTGATAAATTAATGGCGGATCCGCTCTCTTTAGCATGTGCGATCCATTCCTGGATCATGGCTGATTAGGGGCTTTCTACAGTGTATCCAAACGTTGTTGTCCACCAGAACTAAGTCTTTCCCGGTTCATGAAAACATGCCCAATCCACTCACTTTCTCTTGACTATCGATACGATTCACACTCGACCGATCCAATGCCAAGCACACCCATACTCATCCCTTCAATTAGACTCAAAACCAACCAATTTCGTCCTTCAAATCAAAAGTTGATTCAAGAAATAATAAACAACCATTAAAATAATGATTCAACAAATGAACAAACCAATCATTGGATCTAAACATAGAATTAGCGTATGAAATTACCGTTTATAAGTTTTTAGATTAGATCCTATGGTGGTTTGAATTGAAGTCATACTTACATCGATTTGATCATATGAAAACAACTTGAAATAATGAACATAAATCAAATAGCCCTTATACTCGATTGAATCCGCGCAAGAGATGCTTATCACTTACCAAATCTTCAAACAATCTTGAGATCACTAAATTCCCAATCCGAACAGCGAAGAATGATCTTAAACCTATGAATTTGATGTGATATCCCTTCACTTGATGTAAATCTAGTTTTGCCTTATGTTGATCTTCAATCTTCTTGCGTAGATCTAGAATTTTAGTGGAAGAAAGATGTATTTGATTGAGAAATATTTCATTTCTATCGGGTTAATTGTTTAATTTCATTTCTGTATAAATACTTGTGATCCCTATAAATGATATTAAAAAACACACACAAAAAATTAGATTTTGAAAAGAAGATTCATAATGAAATTATTTCCGCTATGGTTATAGGTATCATTTTCTTCAGTCATTTTTTCTAAGTGATAGAAATGATGTAAAACAAGTTGATCAAGTAATTAAACATCTATAACACCCCACACTATTCTATGCCTAAATTTCGACAAAAATCAAAACTCAAACATGTCAAAGCATGGAGCGTGTAAATCTGGTACATACATAAAACGAGCAAGAGAATAATCTGAGTATGTTAAGATAACTCATAGCAGAAACGTAATAGGATAAACTAGTATTAGGTCAAGTATCTACCTTTCGAAAGTAAGTCACTTTGCCAATATCGAGCATGAGAGAGAACGAGAACCGAAAGCCAAACTTAAAAACATGTGAAAACCATACCTTCTCTAGAAAACCTGGGTGGTTGTAATGAGGAGGGGGGTTAGACCAATAAGATTCTGGTGAAAAGTAAATGTACTACACAGATTATAACACCCGGATGAAACATATTTCGTTCTACCCAGGATGTTTGCCTACCAAGATTAGTGATTTTAGCCTAACATCGTAGATATAATTACGCACAGCTGTAACTACCCTTGCTAAGGTAGACTTTCCAAAATATAATACTAAGATAGAATGTTTATGTAACAACCAAAAATTTTGAAAATAAATAATTATTTAATTAGAATCTCGAAAATAGGAATTTTTGAAAATGGCGGAGTTTCACCATGAATCTTTAAACATTGCGTTCGTCTAAAAATTATGGTCAACTTTCATGTTTGGATTTTCACCAAAGAAGTCCGTATGGAAAAGTTACGGACGAAACACAATAAACAGACGGAAATAAATAAACGTAATAAATACAATATTCATTTCCTTTTATTACCCACGTTCATTGGGCGAATTGACTCAAGAGAGGTTGACACCCTTATATAAGAGGTCGACCGCTTCAAGCCAAATCAGCCCAATGACGGCTAGGGTTAAAGGTTTTAGGTTATAACATATCATTAAATGAATGGAAAGATATAAACTAAAATAAATTTAATGGTTCATGGGCAATTCCACTCCTATAAATAAAGGGGTAATGGCGTAATGTTATGGTTCATGCTCATTGGATGAAGTTGGGAACTAAAATTGTGGTGAAAAATGATCTTAACACTTCATTCTGGTTTGATAATTGGCTCTCTCCCATCGCTTTGTGTGTGGAGTTTTCGGATCTTTTTGCAATTGCTTGTAACAAGAATTACACAGTGGGTGAGATGTATGATTTTGATGCTCCGGGTTTCAAATGGAAGCTAACATTCTCCAGATTGGTGGCTGGTGATGCGTTAGTCCAGTTGCGCTGTATCTTTAATTTGCTTGAAAAGGTGAGTTTGTCCAATGAGCGAGATGATTTTGTATGGATGCTTGAGGGGGAGAGAAAGTTGTTCAGCGTTCGCAGTTTATACAAATTGATAAACTTTGCTGGAACTAGGAGGTTGGGGTTCGAACATATGTGGCACTTCAAAATTCCTGATAAAGTTAAAATCCACATGTGGATTGTGATGCATAGTCGTTTAAATACGGTTTCCAGGCTTAGACAGAGAGGTGTAAACGTAGTGGGTGGTTGTGTGTTTTGCGGTCATGACGAGGAGGACTACCATCACCTTTTTTTGATTTGCGACTTTGCGTTTTACATCTGGACTAAGTGTTTAGTTTCCCTTTACTTGGACTTGCATTGGGGTGATTTCATTTATGATCAATATAACTTTTGGCACTTTATTTACCCGGCCTTAGATGATTCACACAACAGTTTTCTTTTTGCTTTGCTGAACTTTGCTTATACTTGGATTTTATGGCATGAGCGCAACTCCAGAAAATTGAAATACAAGATGAAAGCTCCTAATAGTATCATTTACTCCATCCTTAACTTTGTTTATGACTGAGCAGGCATGGAGAGGAAGAGGCATGTCGAGAGCATCGCTGACAGAGTGCGCAAGCGTGTGCGGCACATCACTGGTCCTGATGCTTAAGGATGTTGGCTGCTGGGCTTATTTTATGTCTTTCGGCTTTAAGTATTATGTTATGTAATATATAAAGTATTTGCTCTCTCTTTTTGTCAGGCTGTGTGTATTTATTACGATCGCTGTGATGTAGCGATAGCCTGTTTTTTGGTTGTACATATGATGTATATACACGACTTGCTATGCTATGGCAATATATTAAGGCGTGAATCATGCTGATTCACTACCTTTTCCTTCAAAATAAAATAAAGGGGTAAGGCCTCATTCTTTTCCATACAAATCAGTGGGCATCAGCAAAGCTTTGTCATTTTTCCTTTCTCTTCCAATCAATTTCTTAAATCAAAACAAATTTATACACAACAAATCATAAAACTGAAAGGAATTATCAGATTCAATGTAAAAGAATGTGAATTGGAGCTCTACGTCTGATTCTCCCCTCTCTTCCTATTTTCTTGCGTACAGATCTAAAAGTATCCCCTTTTTCTGTTAAATTGTAGATTTATAAGAATTTGGGAATTATATGCCTAAAAGATTATTCAACTTCAGATTTGAATGAATTTAGGTAAGTGTGAAATTTACGTACAAAGTTATAATAGCCAACTATCTTGTTTGAATTAAATCTAAAAATATATGCCCATTATCATTAGCTTTGTTCATAATATGGTGGAATTTGAAATGAAACCAATTAGATTTGTTAACAAATACTGTCAAAACTTGAAAATTGTGAATTGTTGTAAGAAATAATATTATTTGTAGGCCTACTTGAATTATTTATACATATTTCCTACAATTATGTTGAAAACTGTATTGTGGTTGATGTAAAACACAAAAGATTTGGAAATCAGCCCAATAACGTTGTTCAGATGCGGTTTTCTTCCAAATCTCTAGTTCAGTGTTAAAAAGATAAATTATATGATGAAATGGTGAATTATGTAATTTTTATTTAAAAGACTTATGCCGATTTGTGCTCGTTATTATTGAGGTTTTTGTTTAGTTGTTGTAAATATGTCATTTTCCTCTTTTTAAACAAAAAGACATTATTTTGAATTCACAAGAGATATGGGAAAAAAATGTAAAAGGGAAAAGTGGTGCAAATGTACATATAAATACAAATATACATATTTGTGCGTAGTTTGCATCAACTATTCCAAAATATACATTAAAATATATTTCTTGTGACTCGAAAATATGTTAATTCCAATAATCAAGCATAATTTACAATAACTATACCGATAAGTATTTTGTATAATTTGGAACCTTTTGGCAAGATTGAATGTGAATAGGAATGTTTGGTTATTAATAGAACCAAATTATTAAATTTAACATTAAATAATAATAAAGAAAGATATGTACGTTGACCGTGCCTAATATAAATATAAATACATACAAACTATCCATCCAAATCTACGTAAGACGATAAAATATACATTGTATTGAATGTTTGAATGTCTAAATGGTATTCATTTATGGAATTATACACGCATATTGCATTCCTATTAAATGAATATATTTGTGGTGACCACTGGAACAATTAATATAATTAATTGCTATAAATAGGACCGCAAATCAATAAATAACAACGGTAACAGTTGTTAAATAGGAAAGGTGAATGTAATAGGGTAGTGGTTACAATTCCTAAACTGATTAGGATTAATGTTGTAAACCCCAACTAGGAAATTTTAATTTTAACCGCATTTAGTCATGAGGTTAAGTACAACTTGTGGTCGAAGTATGCCTAGAACCAACCGACAAATCTTGCATCCACAATTGGTCAGCTTAATGTAAGGGGTCAAATGCGTAAATATAAATGTACTATGGATGAGGTTAACTTCAACTTGTGGTAGTAGTCTACCTATAACCGGCCAACAAATCCAAGTTCCACAAGTAGTCAACTTCATGTGAGAGGTCTAGTGGACATATATATATATATATATACACACACACACACACACACACACACACACACACACACATACATACATACATACATACATACATACATACATACATATGTATGTATATTTGTAATGGTCAAATAAATAACCAATTAAGAATACTAATTGTTTTTTGGGGTACAACAAATTGATACTTCGGGATTGATAAAATAAGGATATCCAGTGTTAATGGTTGCGTTAGGAAAATATGACCGTTAGGGTCATAATTGGCAATAACAAATGAATAAGAAAAAAGGGATTAACCGGTATCGATTGTTGTATAAATACTAAGTCCAACTAGGGAAGTAATCAAATAAATATCCTAGGGTAAGGAGGACATAACTTTCCTTATTTATACTAATTAATATAGAACTTACAGTTAAAAGTTAAAATTGGACATAATAGGTTAAAGATGTGAAATAATATTAACCATAGGAACCCGTGACAATAATAAATCGTGTACGTATAGTATTTCCACGGAGAGAAACTAAACAGGAAGGACTTAATAATGTAGCCATTTTTATCCCAATAGGGAAAGGTATTGAAGGCTAATAGAGGTACAAACTTAATAATCTTCGTGTTTATTTCGCTTCATTAGGTTTAAAGTGGCTTGGATGGTGGAGTCCACTTGTGAGTAGGTCTTTCAATATAGGGGTCTTAAATGTCTTGTGTATATGGTCTACCCAAACTGGAAACTAAAAAAGTCTGATATGGCTACCTATACTATGGGAATCATTAAGCGACTTAGGACATTACCAAACAAGGTCAGCTAGATGGTATAGCGAGCGATAAGATACCATTTCTCACCTTACCCGCAACAAGGGTAAGTGTGAATGATAGAAGCTTTAACTTGTACAGCCCGTAGCTAGTGCCCTCTAGTTTATGTTAACGTTGAAAAAATTATCAAGGAATAATAAGTGACCAATTGGCATGCCTAGGGCCTTAGGTGATCAGAGTGAATCCATCATTGATAGTGAGACATTGAATAATAAAGGATGAATGAATGAAAATGTATATATATTCATATATAAACTCTGTAACTAGGGGTCTAACTTCGATCTAATAAATAGCCATGTTCTGGTATAAAGACTTCACGAATATACGTGTAAACATTCTATCTTCGTATTATATTTTGCGAACACTAACTTTGGAAGGGTAGTTAGAGTCGTGTGTAAATATTTGCAAGGTTAGGCTAGAATCACTAACCTAACCTTTGTGGGCATACATCTTGGAGTGAACCAAACGGGATACATCCATGTATTATAATCTATGTTTTACATTTCCAGTTCACCAGAATCTTTTTGTTCTGACCAACTCCTCATTACAACCATCCAAGTTTTCTATAGAAGGCCGGGTTCTCACAGATGTTTTAGTTTGGCTTTCAGTTCTCGTTCTCTCTCATGCTCTGCATTGGCAAAGTGACTTACTTTAAAAAGGTAGTTACTTGAGTTAATACTAGTTTATCATATTTTGTTTCCGCTATGAGTTACTTACCGTACTCTAACTATGCTCAGGCTCATTTATTTGCAGGTACTAGATTTACATGCTCTACGCTTGGATGTGTTCGAGTTTCGATTTTTGTCCAAATTTGAGCGAAGAAAAGTGTGGGCGGTTGCATCTTGGAGTAATTTGGGTAACTGAGGTGAAAATTCCACGGTAGAGCGGGAATGAAATATTTGTAAGCAGAGGAAATACTAAAATTCTTTGCTTTGAATTCCTTTTTCCATTCTAGGTGAAATTAAATATGAAACGATTAGATTACATGATGTTTTGGATGGTAAGGTTTGGATGCAAAATTGGTTGCTTCACACTTCTATTCATAGTTGTTTAGGGGTTATGGATGAAAATGAATTTTCAAAATTTGCATTCATATAGAAATCTGCCATCGCATTTTCAAAAGTATTTTAAAAATCTCAATGCATGCATTTAGAGGCCCCAATTTATAATCATCTTTTATGCATGTTTTATAATTGAAATTAATTATGCACACCATGCACATATACATATGATTGCAATGTTTATGTACACAAATTGGTTGTGTAGGATAGGACGACCAAATGTTAGAATTTTCGGGACTAAATTCCTTTTAACGGGGATGAATGTAATAACCCTAAATTTTGACAATAAATAGTTATTTATTTAGAGTCTCAAAAATAGCAATTTTTGCAAGTGATGGAATTTGAACTTGAAACTTTAACTATGACGTTCATATAAGAATTCTGGTCAACTTTCATGTTTGGTGTTTCGCGAACAGAGTATGTATGAAAAAGTTATGGACGAAATATGAAAAACGGACAAAAATAAATAAATGTAATAAATATATTATGCTTTTCTTTTTATTATCCGCGTTCATTGGGCGGATTGACTCAAGGGCGGTCGACACCTTTATATAAGCGGTTGACCGCTTCGAGAAAAATAAACCCAGTGATGGCTAGGTTTAAAGAGGTTAGGTTATATTATATTATCAAACAAATGGACGGATAAAAACTAAAATAAATCGAGCATTTCATGTCCAATTCCACTCCTATAAATAAGGGGGTAAGGCCTCATTATTTTGCATAAAAATCCTTGTGCAGCAGCGAAGCTCTGCCATTTTTCTTTTCTCTTCCAATCAATTTCTTAAATCAAAATATATTCATACACAACAAATCAAATGCAAATCATATAGAAATGAAAGGAATTATCAGATTCATTGGAAAAGAATGTGAATTGGCGCTCTACTTCAGTTTCTCCCTCTCTTCCTATTTTCTTGCATGTCTACAGATCTGAAAGTATCCCCTTCTTCAAATTAATTGTAGATTTATAAGAATTTGGGAATTTTAGGCCTAAAAGATTATTCAAACTTCAGATTTGGATGCTTTGAGGTGAGTGGGAAATTCATATACAAAATTATAATAGCCTATTTCTCTCTTTTGAATTAGATCTCAAAATATATGCATATTATCATCAGATCTGTTCATAATATTGTTGAATTCGAAATGACACATATCAGATCTATAAATAAATATTGTCAAAACTTGGAAATTATGAATTGTGGTTAGGAATAATATTATTTGTAAGCTTATTTAAATTGTTTATACATACTGCCTAAAATTATGTTGGAAATTAGATTGTGGTTGTTGTAAAACACTGAAGATTTGGAAATCATACCCAATAACATTGTTTAGATGTTGTTTTCTTTGAAATCTCAAATTCAGTGTTAAAAAGACAAATTATGTGACGAAATGGTGAATTATGTAATTTCAATTTAAATGACATATGCCTATTTGTGTTCATTATTGTTGAGGTTTTGGTTTAGTTGTTGTAAATATGTCGTTTCCACTTTTTGAACAAAAGGCATTATTTTGAATTCACAAGAGATATGACAAAAATATTGAAAAAGTGAAAAGTGCAAATGTACATATGAATACAAGTATACATATCCATCCAAATCTATGTAAAATGATAAAACATACATTGTATTGAATGTTTGAATGTTTTAATGGTATTCATTTATGGAATCATACATGCATTTTGTATTCCACATTGAATGAATATATTTGTGGTGACCATTGTAAAAATTAATATATATAATTGCTATAAATAGGTTTGCAAATCAATAAATAACAATGGTAACCAACATTGATTGAATGTAATAGGGTAATGGTTGCAATTTCTAAATTGATTAGGAAAAATGTTGTAAACCCCAATTAGGAAATTTGAATTTTAACTGCATTTAGACACGATGTTAAGTTCAACTTATGGTAGAAGTCTTCCCGGAACCAACCGGCAAATCCAGCATCCACAGCTGGTCAGCATATTATGAGGGGTCAAATGCATAAATATAAATGTACTAAGATACGATGTTAAGTTCAAATTGTGGTAGAAGTCTGCCCAGAACCGACCGAAAAATCCAACATCCACAAGTGGTCAACTTAAAGTGTGAGGTCTAGTACACAAATATATCTTATATTATAACTCAAAACCTTAAGTCAACGGTCAACGGTCAAAGTGAAGCCTTTTTCGCTTTTCCTTATATACCCTTCACACCAGAACTTCCTCAACTCATGTTCCACCGATCAATACGTAATTTAACAACACTCATGTCTCCGCTTTCTCCAGTCTCTCTCTTTTCCACCGCTTTCTCCTCAATTCCAAAACAAGCGTGTTTTTCCAGGCCGCCATTCACATCTGCGCCACTGCCGGCACTAAAACCGCCTTTTTCACTTTTCCACGAAGCTTTCTAAACCCACAACCATCACTTCTTATGATAAATCACATCGTTCCTCCTTCCTTCGCTTCAACCTGTTCGGTCTACCAGATCTACACTTCCAAAGGTTTGTATCCCGTGTCCCGTCTACCCGATCCACAAGCCATCGTTTCTTCTTCTTCTCCTTCGGTTGATAAATACAATGTGAACTTGATTTCTTCTTATAATTCCATGTCTTCACCTTAGGTTTGTAATTTTTTCTCTCTTATGCAATAATTTTCATATTATACATTAATAGAACTAGTTGATTAGGCTGTTTTTTCCAATGTTTACAGTCCTCCTAATTCCGATTGAGTGTGTTCATCGTTGTGCAGCAATGAAGGTCAGTCCTTTACTTTTAACCTGTTACAATTCTTTAGCTTCAAATTACTTTGATGTGTACACTTGGAATATATGATTGTTGAAATATTCCATATATGTGAATTAGCATCAGTTGTTAGATCCTCTACTACTTGCATTCAATTATTGGTAAAACTAGAAATTGATCTTACAATAATTGATGCAAGTAATTAGGATATTTTTTTGAGGAAAAGTTGAAATAATCATAGAGGTTGATAATCTAGGGAGGTCATGATTAATTGTTGAACTACCAATGTGGTACTGCTAGAAGTAATACTTAGTATCATCGGGCTACATGAGAACATCTTTGCCAACCAAGTACGACGAGTAGAAGTCAACACAAAATTGTCCAGTTGTGCTCAACATCAGCAAAAACTTACATTGATTACATGAAATATCTTACTCGAGCATCTATATATGCTCAAACTGTTCACAATGCCCGCTGGACAACATTACCCAGTCAAAAATATGAATACCTGAGAAACGTTCGATAAATCATTTAGACCAGAAAAAAGTGCTAACCTTTGTCCGTATCAGTTTACCAGAAGGGGTCCGCTAGGAGGTTGACTTTTTGATTTTTTTTTTATAATTGAAGGAAAGAGTACTAACATATATGTTTACATTTGGCAGTTCTTCAGTAGACTTATCATCATCTCTATTGCTATTGGCTCCATGACAGTGATGGGAATTGTGCATGATTAAGAAGGGAGTGCTGACGTACGATCGCAGGCCTCAGATAGTCGATGTCAAGCGATATGCTGGATGCAGTGATCTGGCATGAACTTTGACGGTAGAAGGTACGTATTATATGTGTATGCTGCTTTATTTCTTCGTTACACCCCTTCCCCATTTTTTTAATATTTGGTGCTTAAGCTATATTATTTTGTTTTGCTTATGATTGTTGTTGTGGCATGCCCAGTTCAGCTGTAGTAGTTGGCTGAATTGAAACTTATATGACTATTGGTTCTACCCATTCTTCTTATTTTAATGGCCCAATTGGAATATTTAATCACTAATGATATTCTCATCTGTCAAAATGAACTATAATCATATTTGTCTTATAATTTGGTAAAAACTCTTACGCATTGAAGTATTTTAAGCTTTGTTATTGCATTTCCACCATGCTTTTATCCACATATAAACATTTTCATTTTACAGCATCCATACATGTCATAAAGAGCAATGTCCTTTCCTCTTTGCTTATTATGTGCTTATAAATGCTTTGGTGCAATATAACTTGGCATGATGTATTTGTGGTTTTGCTTACTCTTTTTCAAAACCAATACAAGCATGGAAATAAAAATATCTTTCTATTTGACTTAGGCTGTCGTTCAACGACTTTGTATACCGAAATTTGGTTTTTGCATATATCTCATTACTCATTTAATTTGTCAATATTTGTTTTCATATGTGGAACTTATCCTTCCTTTATGTATTGATCATATGTGTAACGATTTAGGTGAGAAAAGTTTAAAAGAAAGAAAGTTAAAAATAAGGACAAAGATTGCCAAGAAAACTAAAGATGAGGAAATTTTTTTTAAAGCAAAATCAATAATGTGGAAAAAGATTGAAGAATGTTGAGGAACCAAGAGGTGTATAGGTAAAGTTGAACTAGGAAGTGAATGAATTCAAGGTAATCACTATTAACCCTTGAAAATATGGGTTCAATAATCTAAGTCATGTCGTCCTTCATTAAGTCGTATTAAAAGCACCGAGTCGTTCTTCGACCATGAAGTTGGAACAAAACAGAGTCAAGCTGTTATGTCTTCATGACATTCCATGTTCATGTCGTAGGATCCAGGTGCTAGTCAAGTCGTCTTGCCTCCAAGTCTTTCTCTTCCATATGATGTTCAAGTTCAACGACATAATAAAAGCAGGCTTCCGTCAGGATTATTCACCCCGGCTTGAAGTCAAGACGTTCACTTCGACTTGGAGTCATGTCCCTACCAAGCTTCCATCAGGTTGTTCATCACGACCTGGAATCATGTCGTTCAAAGTGTGCCACATGTACATACATGAAGAAATAACCCATGTTGAGCCACAAAAACTCATTGATAGATAACTATAAATACAAGGCAACATCGTTATATAAGGATGGGAGCAGCATATTGTATGGCAACATTTATATGGTCCACGTCAGCATATGTATATATGCAAATGGACCATGCATTAGGTCGTCGCTCCCCAGCCAGCTCATTAAGGCCGCATATTCATCATAACATGTATGTATTGTAGGCATGTCAGGCCGTTACTACATAAATAAGTGGAGTGCCATGTGGCAACGGATTGTGGCATGATGAATTAAATGGCATGATAAGCAACGTTGAAGGCAAGGTCATTGACTTTATACTGGGTGGCCACATATATTTAAGTCGTCAACACGGTTTGCATTCAATTCGTTCATGCAACACGAATTATACGACATGGTTAAGGTCGTTAAGCACAACATGCTCCATCACATGTACTGTTGCATGCCGCAAGTCATTAACATTCAGTTGGAAAAGCATGTCCTATTTACTAGCATGAGGGCATGTCGTTCTGACGACATTAAAGCAGGTCGTTACTAGCATGAAGGCACGTGGATATTTAGTAAAGAGCATGGTTTATGCTGGGTTATATTACGTAAGGCACATGAGAAGAATATTCAAGTCGTATATTGATATTTAAACCGTGAAAAGCATGTCGCATTCAAGCATACCGTATGTCCCTAAAGCCATTCATGTCGTCAGACAATCAGGTCACAGAAAAAAGCTTGTGACAACTGTTGCCAGCTGGAGGCCGTATGTGTGTATGTTCAATCAGATTGTTAAACATATATTAGACCCTTAAAGCTAAGTCATGAGTACAATTAAAGGGCAGGTCGTTCATATTCTATTCAAGTCATTTATGCGACTTAACCTGGACCCCGTACACACCTTTTTAAAACTTCGCCACTCCATTCCAATGACACCTATAAATACCCCTTACATCCTTCATTTAAGGGGACCGAATTTTATACCACGAAGGGCTGCTATTTTCACTTCTCCTTCATTCCAAGCTTCATTAATGACTTCTCAAGCTTAATCCATCTGGCTTCAACCACAAGTTGATAAATTCTTCTCCAAACTCCATTAAAGATTTCTCAAACTCAATGCAAGGATCTCCAACCTCTGTTAATTCTTTCTAAAGCCTAGACCCAACACAAAATCATCATGGAACCAATTAAGGTCATCTAAGTGTTCAAGTGATTGAAGATCTACATAACAACGATCACAAATCCATTCATTCTTTCATGAATTCAAGTAATCAAGAAGGAAATAGAGAGATAATAGAGGAGATCATTATAAATGAAATAAATGAGTGAAATGAATCAAATCATGTACTTTATAAATTCAAAAGCGATAATGAAAAGTGCTTTCATAGTGGACGTAGGCCTTCTCTTGGCCGAACCACTCTAGATTCCAGTGTTTTTACTTGCTTTCATATTTCGTGGCTCCATATTTTCAAATCTTAATTTTTTGAAATGTTGCTCAAACACCTTGGAGTGTTGTGATCAATTTTTGATATCAACATTTTTGGCATCCACCGTAAGGCTCGAACCTATGACATAAGGTTAAGAGCCTTATGGATTTGTTGAATTTCTAAGCTTGCTTCTACTATAGATTCTTTAAATCTACGATCCAGGCCAATCGACGAATCCTATTTGAGATTCAAAACCTTGTCCGAGATAATGGTAAAGTCAAAGAAGACTACAAGTAAAACTATTGGATGAGCCTATAATGTTGCTGACGAGGAAACACCGCTAACCAACAGCTTTGACTTTGCGAAAACTCGGTAGGTGGAGCCGGTGTGACTAGGAATGAATTAGACGCTGCTATCGCCAATCTAAACCAACGAATTGAGACCTTTAATAAAACATTGGTGGATTCAAATCAAGCCTTGTTGGAAAAGGTAAATACTCTTATCGCTGCTTAAGCCAACCCCATGCCTCCTCAAAGAGTTTTCATCAACCTTGGGGAGAACGCAAATTCATCGGCGTTTGATCATTATCGTAACGATAATATGGAAGACCTCAATGGTTCGGAAAGCAATAAGAACGAAGCTCGAATTCAGGATTCGAATCTAAAGACTAAAGATCATTCCGATTCAAATGCCCAAAGAGTTGCTAGTCCCGCCAAGGGGGCACCTTCTCATAGTGGAGGTAGAAGGCCTAGGTCCTCTAACCGCGATCGCTCGCCAAGACGGGCATCTGGCAAAGAGATCAAAGTCCGCCCGGTGGAACGCCACAACTCGGAGGACTATATCGTGGATATGATAAAGCAAATCATGAAAGATAGCATGGCTCGCAATGACAGTGAGAGGGAACGGGATTTCTCCCCCAGTAAAAATCTGATCACTAAAAGGATTCACAAAGCAGAGTTCCCTAAAAAGTTCACTCATCCTACTCTACCTCTGTACAATGGGACTTCTGATCCGAATTACTTTCTTCACAAATATGAATGGCATATGAATGCAGCAAAAGAGGTAGACAGGGTCAAATGCATATGTTTTCACTCTTTATCTAGAAGGCGTAGCATCATTATGGTTCATGAAGCTTCTACCCAAATCCGTTGATCGATTTGCTGATTTTACTTTGAAATTCCAGTAGTTGTTTAGGTTGCCAGTTATGAAGGCTAAGGATGTTATTTCTCTAACATCGATGAAAAAGAATCCCAGTGAGTCTGTTAAAGCTTTCCTCAAGAGGTTCAATACTGCTTTGCCTGAAGTGGGAAATCCCGAGCCTTGGATGATCTTAATATCCCTAATCGACGCCATAGATAAGAAGAGCAAATTTGGTAAATGGATTAAAATGAAAGAACCAAATACACTTGAGAAATTCTATAAAAAAGCAAAGGAGTATATGAGCGTGAATGATGATCCTGTGCCTCTTCAGTTTATTGATGGTAACAAACTTCTTAAAGCTCCCAAATGTGACGCTCTCAATATAACCAGGAGAATCTCGAAAGTCAAAAGAGAGGAAACGGCAGGAAAGATAGTCGAGATGGCAAGAAGACTCGCTTCTTTGCACCCGCTGAATTCTCCCCTTTGAATAATACACCGGAAAACATTTTCTTTTCCACTAAAGATACAGAACACTATCCTGAACCACAACCGATCAGTACTTCTAAGAAAGCTGCGAATTCTGGACAATTTTGTCATTTTCACAATCAACCCGGGCGTGATACTGATGAATGCTGGCAGTTGAAGAACCTCGTCGAGGAGCTGATCAATAAAAACAGGATACAATAGTATGTGAAGAATCCGCAAGCCTCAATTTATGCTCTAGCTCCTTAAGGGCAGACTGCACCCATAAGTCAAATTGATCCAAGCAAGGAAATTACAAGATAGGGTAATACAAGGCCGGTCATTAACTGACTACTACTGATGAGCACTCCAATTTCAACAGCTGAGATCAAGCGATCATCATCGCCGTAACTTTATTTCATGCTTTACTTCATGTTGTATTTGAATTTCATATAAAAGTCTGTAATATTTTACAAACATTGTACTAAACATTAGCTCTGTGACTAAGAGCAGATCTGCCTAAATAAATCTCTTGCTTGCAAAAATTTATGTCAAATCAAAACTTTCCTAAAAATGATTTCATATTGTAGGCCATCCGACGTGCGCTTGCTCCTTTAAAATCTGACAAGACATCACGACCCCAACAATGCCAGTTCAAAAACCCAGTGTTTCACACATCGATATGCACAAATGCAAAGACAAAGAGCACTGTTTTGAAAGGTGAATGGAAAGAGTCATGAAAAGTCAAATAAGGAACAAGCGCCGCGGTAAATATAAGATCTCCCCAAGTCGGGACACTAAATATAAGTCCTCCCCAAGTCGGGGCACTAAATATAAGTCCTCCTTAAGCGGGGACGAAAATATTAAGTCCTCCCCAAGCGGAGGCAAAAAATATAAGTCCAAGACCTTCCCAAACAGGGGCATTAAATCCCAAGACCTTCCCAAGGGATGCATCAAACCCAAAGACCTCGCCATGTGGGGGCACAAAATTCAAATCTCTAAATTCGATTAAGCTGCTGCAGCAGGCCTAAAGATGAACAATCAGCAAATTCCTCTTTCCATGACAATTTTGCGTCAAATTCGGGAATGCTAAAATAAGTGCACGCTTGATTAAATACTTATTGAGTTAGCACAGAATGGCATCTTTCCGCCAAATTGCCAGGGGGACGAGAAATAACCAAAGACTGATTCGTGCAATCCGAAAGATGTAGTCACCCTAGCCTCGGAAACTCAAATTGAATTTCCAATTTAAACAGGTACGCATTTCATAAAATGTAAACAATCGTATAGCATTACACAAGTCGTTAAAAGAGCAAGGCTTGAAATATGTAACTGGTATACATATCGATTTGCAGAACTCAAGTATCGATGTAAATTCGGATTAGAGTATCATATTTATGCAGACAATGTTCGACGAATTATAAACAATGAAACAAAATAGTCCCATATAGGCACGCTATTCAATTCCAGTCACAATACTCACTATAATTCATTTTTAATGATTAACTAATCTGTTATTGATGTGGATAGACGATCAATAGCAAAGCATAATTCCAAAATCGTGCAAGTACTTGTTTTAATTTCGGAACAGGTGGCATGAAGCTTACAAATTCAACTAACAAATTCTATGATCGGGTCATTCAGAATCAACGGGTTGAGTAAGCATGCCCAACAACTCAAGTCATTAAAACGACCTTAAAGCCCAATGCGTTCACTGACCTAACCTAAGGCGCCAGATCACCTCACGGAAGTTCAAAGCATGACTTTCCATAGCAAACAAAAACCTACAATTGAATCCCAATGCGTTGCAAATTTAAGCTTGAAGTATTCAGGTATGAGATACAAATTTCAAGTGCTTTTCTACACAAAGATATGAACAATACAGACTTGAGCTATTTCACAAAATTGCCGGTTCCAATCCTAAAATATGAGTTTCAAATGCTCAGGCAACTTTAGAACGTCAGTATCAATTACGACTTGACTAGCACTTGGGTCCTACGACATAAACATGGAATGCCATGACGACATAATGGCTTGGCTCTGTTTTGTTTCCCACTTCATGGTCGGTGAATGAATTAGTGCTTTTAAAACGGCTTAACGAAGGGCGACATGACTTAGATTATCAAACCCATATTTTCATGGGTTAACATTTGACCTCGATGCTTGTGTAATCGAAGATAGCACGGGCTTCGATCTTGCCTTCAAGTCATTCTCTTCCATTTGATGTTTAAATCGTTCGATATAAGAAAATTAGGCTTCCTTCAGGATTGTTCACCCTGGGTTGAAGTCAATACGTTCACTGCGACTTGGAGTCATGTTGCCCAGGTTTCATCAGGATGTTCACCGTGACCTGGAATTATGTCGTTCAAAGTGTGCCACATGTACATATATGAAGAAACACTCTATGTTGAGCCACCAAAACTTGCTGATAGATAACTATAAATACAAGGCAACTTTGTTATATAAGGATGGTAGCAACATATTGTATGGAAACAGTTATTCGTTCCACGTTAGCATATGTATTTTGGCAAATGGACCATGCATTTGGTCGTCGCATCCCAGTCAGGTCGGTAAGACCGTATATGCATCACAACATGTATGTACTGCAAGCATATCTGGCCGCTACTACATAAATAAGTGGAGTGCCACATGGCATCAGATTGCGGCATGATGAATAAAACGGCATGGTAAGTAACGTTAAAGGCATAATGTAGCATGGGTCAACACGGTGACATGGCAAGACAAACAAAAGCAGGTTGTTACTGCTGAGAGTAATTCCTATTCTTATATAAAGTTCCTTGGCCCACAGATAGTGATGGACACGGTAAAGCACAAGCCGCTACTACATAAATAAGTGGAGTGCCACATGGCATCAGATTGCGGCATGATGAATAAAACGGCATGGTAAGTAACGTTAAAGGCATAATGTAGCATGGGTCAACACGGTGACGTGGCAAGACAAACAAAAGCAGGTTGTTACTGTTGAGAGTAATTCCTATTCTTATATAAAGTTCCTTGGCCCACAGATAGTGATGGACACGGTAAAGCACAAGTCGCATATGTTTATATATATATATATATATATATATATATATCAATGTATTGGGAAGTTTAGCTGAATAAAGCTGACGTGGCAAGGTCATTCACTTTGTACTGGGTGGCCACATATAATTAATCCGTCAACACGGTTTGCATTAAATTTGTTCTTGCGACACGAATTATACGGCATGGTATAAGTCGTTAAGCACAACATGCTCTATCGCGTGTACTGTTGCATGCCGCAAGTCATTAACGTTTAGTGGGAAAAGCATGTCGTATTTACCAGCATGAGGACATGTTGTTTTGACAACACTAAAGCATGTCGTTATTAGCATGAAGGCACGTTGATAATTAGTAAAGAGCATGGTTTCATCTGGGCTATATTACGTGCGGTACACGAGATGAATAGTCAAGTCGTATATTAATATTTAAACCGTGTAAAGCATGCCGCATTCAAGCATACCGTATGTCCCTAAAGCCATTCATGTCGTTAGACAATCAGGTCGCCAAAAAAAGCTTGAGACATCGGTTGCCAGTTGGAGGCCGTAAGTGTGTATGTTCAATCAGACCGTTAAACATATATTAGACCCTTAAAGCCAGGTCGTGAGTACAATTCAGGGGAAGGTCGTCCATATTCTATTCGAGCCGTTTATGCGACCTAACCTAGACCCCGTACACACCTTTTTACAACTTTAACACTCCATTCCAGTGACACCTATAAGTACCCCCTCATATCTTGCATTTTGGTGGACCTAATTTTAGACCCCGAAGGGCTTCCATTTTCACTTCTCCTTCATTCCAAGCTCCATTAATGGCTTCTCAAGCTCTATCTATCTGGCTCTGACAACAAGTTGATCAATTCTTCTCCAAACTCCATTAAAGATTTCTCAAACTCAATTCAAAGATCTCCAACTTCCGTTAATTCTCTCTAAAGCCTAGAACCCAACACAAAATCATCATGGAACCAATGAAGATCATCTAAGCGTTCAAGTGACTGAAGATCTACACTACAACGATCACAAATCTTGAGATCTCATTCATTCCATCATGAATTCAAGTGAAATCAAGAGCAAAAAAGAGAGGAAATAGAGAAGATCATTACAAGCGAAATGAATCAAATCATGTACTTTGTAAATCCAAAAGTTATAATGAAAAGTGCTTCCATAGTGGACGTAGGCCATTTCTAGGCCAAACCACTTTAAATTCATGTGTTTTTTCTTGATTTTATATTTCCTGGCTCCATATTTTCAAATCTTACTTTTGTGAAGTATTGCTCAAACACCTTGGAGTGTTGTGATCAATTTTTGATATCTACAGTCTGCTAACCGCTTTTTAATGCATGTCTAAATGTGTTACGCTTATAATGACATATACTAGGGCTTCTTTTTCTCAGAACTTATATACTATAGATCATGGTTATCATGGCGGTAAGTCGAGTCGAGTCGACGGAGGTCCAATTAGTCGACTAGTGGACTAGTCGTAGACTAGTCGAGACTAGTCGATAAATAAATAAATATATACATATGCATAAAAATTCAAACATGTGCATAAAAATTTAAACATGTAGTAACCATAGTTTTAAAAACCATGCCGTTAGTTAAACCGTGGAAACTCAAGGTAGGAGGTTTTGATGGTCGGTCGAACCGTAAGAACCGTAGACATACACATACCAATATGCAGCTAACATGAATAGTTTTGAGCAAAGTTGAGTTGTATCAGTCCCACGTTTCAAAATAATGTGGGTACTCTTCCATTTTCGTGTATAAGTATGTCCCATCTTGGTTCAAAACTAAAGCAGCTGGCTTCAATGCATTGCATGTGCTGCTGTGTCCACGAAATTTAAGTATTTATTATAAAATATCCAATTCTTGGCTTGATTTCTGGTTCAGAATTACAGGTTTTCTGACCTGTGTAATTTTTTTTTTGGGTTTTGGTTCCCAAATTTGGAACCAGTCGGTTAAGTCGATCGCTAGTCGACTGATTAGTCGCGACTAGTCGCTCCTTGTCGATCAAGTCGACCGACATATTGACAAATTTCATGTCGACGGTCCTAGTCGATGACTTAGGACCGACTGACCGACTAGTCGACGACTAGTCGCGACTAGTCGGTCGCCGTGATAACAATGCTATAGATGCTTTTGCAAATGGATTTACCTTAGTTTCATCCTAATACCAAGTCTAAAGTATTTCTATTTTCTGTTATGGACAACGGAAAAGGTACATGTGTTCAATATGGTTAAAGAACTTGATTGTGTACGTACTTAAAAGAATGTACCTGATCTTCTATTTATACTTATTTACATATAGATTTAAAGAACTATAATGACTAACTTCTGCTCTTGTTTATGGACTTGAGTACTGCATGACCCCAACTAGAGATTCCAGACTTCTATGGAGCAAAGAATATATAATGCCATAATGCTTTTAACATCAATAAGATGAATAGTTTGTTTTATAATAAAAGCTGAATTCACTAACTTTATATGGTGATTGAACATTTTAGCTTTTTCTGCCTTTTGTATAGGCATATCTATTAGTATTCTTACTACACTAACGATATTGCACAATTAAATAAAGACGACAATACATAGGCTAAACATTTGCTAAAGCTCTTAAATTAAGTTATTTTTTACACATATTTGTATTCCTACCAGTGGCAAACCAAAATAAAAATGAAATAATATATTTATTCCTCCATGAAAGTTATATCAAACGCAGCTTTGTCTGGTCGTATTAAGCATGCATACAAATTTCTTTTTATTTTTTGTGTCTGCATCTTATTTATAGGGTGAGAGCTTTGCAAGGAGGTCCCCACCGTTTAGTTTGAAATTGTCGCTACAAAGCTTAATAGATGTAATCAATAATTTTTTTAAACGGTTGAATTGATTGTTTTTTTAACATGGTGAGTGATCCTGTGATAAGGCAAGTAGTCATAATTTAGTTAACTTGTAAACAAAATCGATATAAATGTATGACGAGCGATGCAATTATGGGAATTCAAAATCATATTTTTGATGATCAGCAAAATCTTAATGATAAAAATCGAAAAATAGTTTATTTACACTTATTTCCATTGACAAACAAAGCAGGAAGTGGATTGTATATTATTAAGCTGATACTGGGTGAACGACATAGAAGAAACCAGCAATATAAAAGTAATAATGCTGCAGCAATTAAAGACAGATTATGTGCAATGAATAGGCTATAGAAGGGACAAAGCAATTGATGTTAATTGGAATCTATTAGCTGATGATGCGTCGAAGGCTACAAAAGAGGTGAGCTGATGCTGCGTATAGATATTCAATTCTAATGTATGCATCAAACTTCTCTTAAACCCATCATATTAGCACGTTATAAATTGTGGTTCTAACTATCAGTTTTTTTTTTCATGCATATTGAAAAAATTGATAAGAATTTTGGTGTGCTTAAAAGCCGTTGATGCTAATGCTGATGTTGTTGTTGATGCTGATGTTGCTTCACACTTCTCTAACCCCTTTGTGTTTTTTTGTTTTTCTATTCTATCCTCATTGTTATTTAATTTAACAAAAAACAATTTCTAGCAGATAAGCATTCCGAATGAACAACGTTCGCACTTTTTATTTTTCCATTTGTTATGTTTTCTAATTATTATATAACTTCATATACCATAAACGTGCTCAGTCTGACTATTCATATTTCCTACAATGTTTTTGTTTACTTTAATTCTTGCTTGCAACTTATTTGATATTCAGCCTGCTGCTGCATTGGACAGCGCTTAAGTTTTCCACCTACTCCTGCAATATTGTTATTTTCTTCACTAATCTACACTCATGTCCAACGGACGTGCCTAAATACTATATATATAACGGTCAACAAGTAAGTCAACAAATAAGAATAGTAAGTGCCTATTGGGGTACAACAAATAAATACTGCAGGACTGATAAAATAACGATGTATAGTGTTAACGGTTGCCTTAGGAAAATATGACCATTACCGTCATAAATAGCAATAAACTAATGAATGAGAAAAAGGGGATTAATGGCTATCGATTGTTGTTTAAGTACTAAGTCCAATTAGGGAAGTAATCAAATAAATATCCTATGGTAAGGACGATATAACGTTCATTATTTATACTAATTAATACATAACTTATGATTAAAAGTGAAAATGGGACTTAGTAGGTTAATGTTAAAACACTATTAACCATAGGAACCCGTGACGGTAATAAATCTTATACGTAAAGCATTTTGGTGAAGAGAAACTAAACGAGAAGGACTTAATAACGTAGCCCACTTTATCCAGATAGGAAACATATTAAAGGCTAATGATGTACGAACTTAATAATCTTCGTGTATAGTCTGCTTCCTTGGGTCTTGAGTGGCTTGCATCAGGGAGTCCACCTATGAGTAGTGCTTTCGGTATAGGTGTCTTAAATGACTTATGTGTATGGTCTACTCAAACCTAAAAACTAAAAATGTCAGATATGGCTACCAACCATATGGGAAGTATTAAGCGACTAAGGAGATTATCAAATAAGGTCAGCTAGATGGTACAACGAGTGATAAGATACCGTTTCCCAGCTTACGCGGGACAAAGGGTAAGCACGAATGACCGAGGCCTTAACTAGTAGGGACAGAAGCCTTAACTAGTAGGGTCCGTAGCTAGTGCCCTCTAGTTTATGTTAACATCGAGTAAATTATCGAGGAATAATAAGTGACCAATCGGTCCGCCTAGTGTCCTAAGCGATCAGGGGGAATCCACGTTACCTATCATTAATAGTGAGGCATTAAATAAAAAAGGATGAGTGAATGAGTGTATATATATGTATATAAACTCCATAACTAGTGGTCTAACCTCGATTTAATAACCAACCATGTTCTAGTATGAAGGCTTCACGAATATACACGTAAACACTCTATCTTGGTATTATATTTTAGGGACACTACCTTGGGAAGGCTAGTAAGAGTTAGTCATAAATATTTGTAAGGTTAGGCTAGAATCACTAACCTTGGTGGGCATACATCTTCGGTTGAACCAAACGGGATACATCTATGTATTGTAATCTATCTTGTAAATTTCATGTTCACTAGAATCTTGATGTTCGAACCCCCTCAATACAACCACCCAGTTTTTTTAGATAAGGTCGGGTACGCACAAGTGTTTAAGTTTGGCTTTTGGTTCTCGTTCTCTCTCATGCTCAGTATTGGCGAAGTTACTTACTTTAAAAAGGTAGTTACTTGAGTTAATACTAGTTTATCCTATTTCATTTCTCCCTTAATTTATCTTACCGTGCTCATTTGTTTGTAGGTACCAGATTTGCACACTCCATACATGGATGTGTTCGAGTTTCGATTTCTATTTAAATTTGGGTGCATAAAAGTGTGGAGTGTTGCACTTTACGCATATATTTTTGAAGCCTTTACAACAGAACATGGATGGTTATGTAATCGAGGTTAGACCCCCAGTTATGGAGTTCATATATATTTTCATCCGCTCATCCCTTATTATTTATTACCTCACTGTCAATGATAAATATGATGGATTCTCGCTGATCGCTTAGGATCCTAGGCGGACCTATTGTTAACTTATCTTTCCTCGATAATTTATTCAATGTTAACATCAACTAGAGGGTGCTAGCTATGGACCCTACTAGTTAAGGCTTCTGTCATTCACGCGTGTACCCCTGCCCCATGTAAGGTGAAAGATGGTATTTTATCGCTTGCTATACCATCTAGTTGACTTTATTGCATAATCTCCTTAGTCGCTTACAACTTGCCGCATGATAGGTAGCCATATCTAACATTTTAGTTTCCAAGTTTTGGTAGGCCCCACACACATGCCATTTAAGACCTCTAAATTGAAGACCTACTCCTAAGTGGACTCCTCGACCCAAACCACTTAAGACCCAAGGAAGCAGACTATACGCGAAAATTATTAAGTTCGTACCCTATTAGCCTTTAATGTCTTTCCCTATATGGATAAAGTGGGCAACATTTTAAAGTAATACCCATTTAGTCTCTCTTTATGGAAACATTATACGCATACGATTAATTATCATCCAAGTCCCTATGGTTAATAATGTTTCACATCACTAACCAACTAAGTCCAATTCTAACTTTTAATTATAAGTTCAATATTAACTAAATGTAAATAAGGAAAGTTATATCCTCCTTACCCAAGGATATTTATTTAATTATTTCCCTAGTTGGACTTAGTATTCAAACAAAAATCAATACACGCTAATCTCAATTTTACACCATTTACATATGTTCATAAGTTTATTGCCATTTATGACCATAAAGATCATATTTTCCTAAGGCAACCGTTTATAATAGATATTCTTATTTTATCAGTCTCGAAATATCTATTTGTTGTACCCCAACAGAAAATTACAATTCTTATTTATTTATCTATTTCCTATTTTATATATATATATTTTTTTTGAAAACGGGTATAATATTATTAAGGCATATTTCAGCCCAAATCACGATGCTTGTCTCACATATGAGCGACAACACATTATATTTACATTCATGGAAAATAAAGAGACAAAATAACTTTTACATTTAAATCATCCGATTCTTTCCCAAATTAGTCATGGCGGGCGGCAGCTTCATCTTCAGTGAGGAATTTATGGTGGCTATAGGTTTTGAGCTTCTAGCCGTGATTCCTGTCAACCCTCTCGATCCATTCCTCCAATACGAGATAATCGTACTGCCTTTGATGTAGTAAGTCTTCTTCCCCTTGTTCGCAAAATTAATTTAGTTTAAGCTTCAATTAATTTGTTAATCTCACTCGCTGTTCTTCATTTGTTATTAAATATTTATGTATATATATATACACACATGTCACATTAAATTGACCACTTGTGAATGTTGGATTTGCCAGTTTATTCCAGGCAGACTTCTACCACAAGTCGAACTTAACCTCGAGCCTTATTACATTTATATTTACACATTAGACCCCTTACATTAAGCGGACCAACTGTGGATGTTGGACTTGTTGGGCGGTTCCAGACAGATTTCTACCACAATTTGAGCTTAACCTCGTGTCTAATTGCGGTTAAAATTCAAATTCACTAATTGGGGTTTACACCATTAATCCTAATCAATTTAGGAATTAAAACATGACATTTTTAATTTTAATTTTCCCAAATCAGCATTGGTCAAAATGGTTATTTATTGATTTGCGGCACCAATTATAGCAATCAATTATATTAGTTGTTACAATGGTCACTACAAATATTTAATTCAAAATGGATTATATTTACATGTATAATTCCACAAATGAATACCGTTCAAACATTTTGTTGCTACCAAAATTGACTCCAAAATAAGATGACCGTGAATGGGTATAAGATTAACACAAGCACAGAAAAATTCTTCGAAAGCAAAGACAAAACCCAAGAGAAAACTCAAAGGCAACAAATTACTAGAAGGGTCTATCTGGCAAGGTCTATCTGAAAGGGTTTATGCGGCAGGGTCTATCCGACAGGGGAATTCTATAACGGAAGGCCATCTAAGACCAAAGCTAAGAAAGAAAGGGTCAAGAGCTTCGCTAATCAAAACTAGAAAGATGGAAGGGCTGTCGGTGTAAACCCACTTACCAATACGGCAGGAGATAAAAACATTAATAATACCCAGATGAAAGCACAAAGGGACCCTCCGGGAGAAACTTCCGAAACATTTTACCATAAACAAACCACTGGAGGCTACCTTCCGAAAGACCAGGATATACTTGAAGGTTCCACCGGAAGGTAAATTAGAACCTTAAAGGGGATACATGTTATCCATGCTAATCAGCTCCATACCGACACTGACAGGAGTTCTGAATCGACATTTATCTGCATACACCATGAGGGTAAGCACCCCAAATTATTCATGAGAAAACCGGAAGCCTACAACCGGAAGTCGCAACCTGGAGCGCAAATGTCATTCGAAAGCAATTTACATCATGTGCACATCAATCCTAAAGAAGCTTCAACTGAACGACCCTCACTCCGGATGCTGTATTCAACGCCACAAAGGCCGCCGAAAGCTAAATGTCCAAGACCAAGGAGAAAAGTGCCAGACAGAGGCTTCTGCAAGCCTAAAGGCCCAATAGCAGAAGGGCCCCTGAATTCTCTATAAATAAGACCCCATGCGTTACATTTTGGGGACGGTTTTTTCATTCTATTCTTGGACTCTCTTTTTGTGTCGAGTAAACACTAATTTTTAGATCGATATGGGATTTCTTCTATTCTATTCATATGATCTAAATAAAAGATCAACAAAGATTGAATCAATACTTATGATGTTCTTAATGAGTTTGCCATGCTATTTCTTAGTTATTGTTGCTACGACTTACTATTTGTTTCCCGCATGTACACGAACCTTAACCAAAACCTTCCTACAAGCTTAGACCCTCCCGCAGGCAGAGTGTAGAGCCCCTTCCTACAAACCGTTAAGCAATCCGCTAAGGGTTGTGCTTAGGAATCCTTCATCCCAAGATAACCATTGGTTCTTTAATTGCTTAAGCGTGATACTCACCCCACATAGGGAAGAGTAACTATTATTTTGACTTCCAAACCTTGATATCTAGGATACGGTGAACTAACTCAAACTTGTGAAGACTAAACAACCTATTTTCCCCTTAGGTCCACTTCCGTAGACCTATTTCTGTATTAAAGAAAAATATGGTTAACATTTTGGCACCAAAAGGAGGGCCTAAACCTCCGATCCTTTGGTTAACCTTGCCAAATATCTACTTGTGTTGTTCCGTCGCAGATTGGACTGAGGTTTTGAAAAAGTAAAATTATTAATAAAAGGTCTCTACGAGTTACTAACAGATTTCCCATGATGGGGTCAAATATTAACGAACCATGGGCAACCGAAAGGTTTGAATCATAAACCTTGCATATCCAAGGGAAAGAGGAATATGTAGAACCTTATGATCCTGATCGATGGAGCATTAACCCCTTCCATTTAGGACAAACTCTGATCTTTTCCCTATGCCATTCCTCAACGATAGGATATAACCGCTTTCTTCATATCAGAGAAGATATCCAGACACAAGCTAAGGGACCATATTCAGACAGAAGGTTGGGAAGGCATTCAGTCCTCTTTCCGTAAAGAGGCCTACAAGAGATATGCCCCCATGTGAAAAGGCGGCTAAAAGAAAGTTTGGAAACGAAGAGGAGGTAACAAAATCAAATGGTAAAAGGGTCAAGTTTTAACATCAGAAGAAGGCTTTCGAATCAAGATTTCCAAAAGGTTGTAAACTCATGACGTCAATTGAGGGCATCTACATCCTAACTAAGCAAGAGTTAAACTTTTGGCGGTCATCAAAGAAGAAGCCCAAAAAGGAAGTTTAGTTGGAAGAGCCTTATTGCTACTAACATATGGTGAACGGATATGAAACCAACTTTTGCAGAGTTTTGGAGGGAATGGTTATCAGCTTCTTAAGCCAAGGAAAATTACAAAAATATGTAAAGAAAGTATAAATAACTGTGACAATAAGTCCTTCGAGAAATAAAAGAGTTATCTACACGATTGCAAAGGAGAAAATTTCCTCAAACTTGAGATGGCTAAAGATAGGTCAAACCACAAATGGATAAAAACCCTTGTCACCGCTAAGTTGGCCAGGGTGAGGCACCCCCCGGAGGGGGGCGATGTGTTAATCTTTGTCCATGCCCAAATCGGAGGGGGTTAGTTTAAAGCATCAAAATCATAAGCCTCCATTTCACACCAGAAATGGTCGTGACAGGGCATCTAAAATTAGCACGCCCTGCCTCTGCTCGTAGTAGAGTACGCCCTGCATCTGCTATGAACTAAGCACCTCCTACCTATGCTCGCAGAAGAGCACGTCCTACATCTTCTTATGTTCCGCGTTACCCATAGAACGTAATGCAAACGCCTATCATAGCCTACGATTAACAGGGTAGTTCACCCATTGGAGGAGGTGGTGTATAAGCCTCTATCATTGCCTACGATGGTCAATATAGAGCATCAAAAGAGTACCTTAATTTCGTGTCTACATTGGCCTGGTTTAAGTTTCTAAGATCTTGTCATTGCCTACGATGGCCAGGACAAGGCGCCTCCTGGAGGGAGGCCGAGTAAGTCCTTGGGCTCTACTTGTGGATAAGCTAGCCAAGCGCACCAAAGGTACATGCCCAGAGAGTTGCCAACGAAGTACATACATCATTTGCTTTAATATCGAAAGCCCATAGAGTTGCTCAAGTGGCACGTACAACATCTCCTTCGTAAACCAAATCCAAGGGGATACCAATACACTAGTGCCAGAAGTGGATTTCTGGTCCTCAATCTCTAATTGCCTAAACAGTGGGTTAGTTCAGGTCTCCTATCTTGAATACCCGAATCTAGGTTAATTCATTAATCAACAAAGGCCGGAAGTGGGTTTTCGATCTCCTATTTTAATACTTGAATCTGGGTTGGTTCAAATCCCTACAAACACCAAAAGTGAATTCCGACCTTATTTCAATACCCAAATCTAGGTTAGTTTGGGACTTTTGTCAAGAGCACAAACCTGAAATAATCCATGAACTCTATTGAAGTGTACAAAGCTAGTTCCCGGTCCTTTACTAGGTAATCCTTGCCTAAAATGAATCCGAAAACTTATAATTTACCAAAGGAGGAACTCATAGGGGTTATCTCGAAATCTTGAATCAGAATAGTCGGAGATATGTTCTCGGGAGAAAATCCACAGAACAAAAGTTGGCAAGAAATGAAAAGCCCATCATCAAGACAAATCCAAATAAAATGGTATCCCTTTCCTCATCCAGGGAGACTTCTTAAACCATTTATGTGCAAATAACTGCTATCTACATTTTATGTCAATAAAATTTACACACCAGAAACCATCAATACACAAATTCACTTACGAGAGTTACAACTTCAATGACCCAAACATGGGCATAATTACACATTACTATTACAATCTGTCACAAAATATTTAGATCCTCTCCATCATCAAGTAAAGAGGGAATGATGGCAGGATGAAGTGCCATACTTGGTAGCTTATTAAGCTTTCGCACTGTTCTACTCGTTCCATCGAGATTGTTGCTACCAAAATTAACATCAAAGTAAGCTAGCGATGAAGAGATATCAGATAACACGAAGGGTTACATCAACCACAATCCTCCTAAAGGAAGGGATCGCAAAATCTATAGGATATAAACGACGAATTCATCCGCTAGGGTCAATCCGGCAGGATCTCTTCAACAACCCCTATCTGACAGAAGATCCTGTAATAAAGAATTATCCTAATCCGAAACTAAGTAAGACAGAAGCAATAACCCCGATGGATGAAGCCCAAAGGAATCTTCAATAATGACCTGCCCAATTGCCGATACACCCGAAGACGAAAGCATCGAAGGCACTAATCCGAGAGAATGCAAAGGCCATCCGGAACCAACTTTCGGAGGATCTACTGCACGAATACCGAAAGGCCAAACTCACAAATAACAGGAAGGACATCAAAACCCCCCCTTCGGGAATCCAAGATACCGCAAAAGCCCCACCAAAAGGTTAACCGAGACCTGAGCAGTGATACAGGCTACCCGTACTATTTATCCCTTAAAAAGCACACATATGTTGGTCTATTAAATCTACGTTAGCATTATGGGTCGAGCGTCATTAGGATCGGTCGTGCAAAGTGCCATCCAATACACTCAAACAGTCAGTGAAAGGTCATGACCGACCACACAGACACAATGACAGCAAGACTCGCACATCCTGGAAGGGTCGCTCAGCTCATTCCCCATATCAGAGAGTTCGGTCGCACATTCCACTCCTGACTAGTCAGCCGAGAGTCCAAAGAAATCAGAGATCGCGCACACGCTCTATGTCTGCTTGTAGATTACAGCCCTAGTCGCTCGCTCTTCAATCTGTCATTATTATTTCAGCCGGGCGTTGTCCTCCAATTATAGTGTTGTTCCCCCGTTCATCTACAATCAAGCACGGATGCTCCAACCAACCTGCTTGCATGCGTGGAATTGCTCGCCTAAACTGTTCGAAACTGAGTAGCCGCTCACTCTCACAAAGTCGTTCGCTCTTGTAGAGTCACTTATGCTGGACAGCTAGAAACGGTTGCTGACAACTGGCTACAACAAGGTAGTGGCATTTTACTAATTAATGGGACGAGCGACTCGTATGAATTCCATTTCAAATCTCCGTGAGGGCTTAATTATAAATAGGTCATGTCTTCCACCAAGAAAAGGGACTTCTGGCCACCACGAAGTGATGCTAAATTCCATCCTTAGTCATTCCTTAAACATTTTCAACTATGATCATCAGCTCCGTTGGAAGATCTTTCATCCATTTGGCCATGGCGTCCATTAAAATCCTATAAGTGCAAAAGTCGAAGACATCCTCCTCCGTCGCTCATCCATCCTTCTCCTCCATAGATTCCTCCATTCTTTCATTGAATCTCGTGAATTGCTGTGGTTCACCAGACTCCCACGTAAGTGTGTTGATCAATTTGCCGAATTGGCAAGAAGATTTCAAGACCAGTTCCGCCTACAAACTACCGAAGCAAGAGATGTAGTGTCGCTCAGCGAGATGGAGCAAAAGTCTGGGGAAACCATCAGAGCTTTCCTTACATGATTCCATGCTGCGACAGCTGAAGTCATAGAGCCAAAACACTGGTATTTGTTAGCAGCCCTAAAAGGTGCTATTGATAAGAAATTGGAATTTGGGAAATGGCTCAAAATGAAGAAACCAAAAACTCTAAAGAAGTTCTATAAGAAAGCTGGGGAGTATATGAGCATGGAAGATGACGCCCCAAATGTTCAGAAGGTCATAGAAAACAGCGCCTCTAAAGAAGGAAAAAACAACAAGTTCCGAATGGAGCAGAAAAATGTCTTTGGGCAAAAAAGGGGAGTGATGAAAAGGACAACAAAGCTTATAAGAAGACGCGGCTTTACAAGCTTTCAGAATTGACTCTTTTAAACGAAACCGCAAAGAGAATTCACTCCACCACTAAGAATTTAGGCATCTTTCCCCAAATGAAACCTCAGAAGATTACTGAGCAACAAGCAAATTCTGGCAAATTCTTCCGGCTTCATAACCAACTAGGGCACAACAACAATGAGTGTCGACACCTGAAGAGTTTAATCGAAGAACTCATCAGAAAGAATCAACTCCAACAGTATGTGAAGAATCCTTAAAACGCTCCAACTGCATAAGGACATAATAATACCATTAGCCAACCTGACTCAAGTGAGAAAGCTCAAGTATCTGTTGATTCAAGACCTCACCCGGCTGGAAGCAGCTGGGCGGACATGGAAAAGTATGCTAACGAGTTGAAGGGAGCCTCAAAAGAAGAAAGATGCATGATCCTAAGTAATGAATTGCCGATGAAGATGCCTAGAACCTCGAGCGATGAAGTGGTATTCAAAGATAGAGATGCTGACGGATTAGTTACACCAACTTTCGATGCCATGATGATTACAATAGGTCTTGGTCCTGCAGTTGTGAAAAGAGTCCTAGTTGACATGGGGGCATCCTTTAATGTGATCTTCACAAACACGTTCCAAAAAATGAATCTTTCTGTGGCAGAAGTGCGAGCCTATCCGAATAAAATTCACGGTTTTACTGGACAACCTACACAACCCATCAGTTCGATAGTCCTGCTCGTGGAACTGGCGGATGGAGAATGCAAGGTCTCTATGGTGCAGACCTTTGTCCTAATAGATGAGTTTTCGTCCTACAATGCATTCCTTGGAAGACCGACTCTCGCAGGCTTTAGGATTGCACTAGCTCCATGATGCTTGACCATGAAGTTTCCAACTGAAAGGGGAATTGGTGTAATTAAAGGCGATTAGATCACTGCAAGGGATTGCTACGTGACAGAGTTGCGCGAGGCTAGGAGAAAAGACTTGGGAAAGGATGCAGAGGCTCCACTTCACATTCACAAACTTCCTTTGTAGCAACCAAAGAAGGGTCCCTGCACTAGCGAGCACAGCGGAGCGCGAAAGTAAATTGACCCAAGGAAGGATAGTGTAGAGGACGAAAGAGCGGCTCCGGCTGAGATCACAATTCCCATAACTGTTAATCCAAAAGATCCAAACCGTGTGTTGAATATGGGATCTCAATTGAGCCCTGAACTAAAAGGTCAATTGGTTGTCTTTTTGAAGGCTAATTTAGATGTGTTCGCATGGAACCATTCTGACATATGCGGCATATCTCCAGATATCACATCCATAAACTTAACATTGATCCGCATGTTCCTTCTGTCAAGCAGAAAAGGAGGACCCAGGGGCGATAGAGATCACACACCTTAAAGAAGGAAGTCGATAGGTTAATGGAAAACGACTTCATCAGAGAATCTACTTATCCAAAATGGGTCTCCAATCCTGTGCTTGTAAAGAAAGCAAACGGAAAATGGCGAGTCTGCATAGACTATTCAGATCTTAATAAACCTTGCCCAAAAGATAGTTTCCCTCTTCTGAGAATATATCAACTAGTGGATTCTACGGCTGGACATGAGTTGCTATCTTTTATGGATGCGTATTCTGGTTACAACCAAATTATGATGTACAGACCGGAACAAACTGGACACAAGTTTCATTACTGATCTTGGCTTATATTGCTACAAGGTGATGCCATTTGGCCTAAAGAACGCCGGGGCAACTTACCAACGATTACTAAATAGACTGGCAGGACAATGGAAGTCTATGTCGATGATATGTTGGTAAAATCAAAAAGAGTAGAAAATCACTTGGAAAATCAGGCCCAAATGTTCAATATTCTATGCCAATATGGCATGAAGATGAATTTTTTAAAGTGTTCTTTTGGGATCAGTTCAGGAAGTTCCTAGGGTTTATGGTCAACGCTAGGGGCATAGAGGCCAATCCAGCTAAAATATCATCCTTAAGAGAAATGCGCGCCCCAGGAACCAAGAAAGAGCTTCAGCGTTTAAATGGAAAAATTGCAGCCTTAAATCGCTTCATATCCAGGGCAACAGACAGATGCCTTTCCATCTTCGATGCCCTTAGAAAAGGAAAGAAAGAGATACATTGGACTTCTGAATGGCAGAAAGCTTTCGAAGAATTAACCCAACACATGGCAATATCTCCAATCTTGTCAAAGCCTAGCAACGGAGAGGATTTGTTTGTGTATCAGGCAGTGTCTGCCCATGCTGCGCGGCGTTGGTAAGGGAGGACTTGAAGGTTCAGAGGCTAGTCTACTACATCAGTAAAAGATTAACTGGGTCAGAACTGAATTACCCAAAGCTCGAAAAACTCACCTACTGTTTACTTATTGCCTTAAAGAATCTCCAGCCTAACTTTCAGGCTCACCCTATTAAGGTTCTCATAGATCAGCCTTTAAAGCAAGTTTTGTCCTGACCAGAGACTTCCGGGAGGTTGTTAAAATGGAATATTGAGCTTATTCAGTATGACATTACATACCACCCTAGAAAGGCAATCAACGGACAAGCACTTGCTGATTTTATCGTAGAACTTACCGATCAAGGAGAGATAAAAGAGGAGCCTGATACTGAAACTAACATCCACTGGAAATTGTTTATTGATGGAGCATCAAACCATTACTGTCATGGGGCAGGAGTAGTCCTGGAAACTCCTGAAGGAAGATCTATATGTTATGCGCTAAGATTATAATTTCCATCAACAAATAACAAAGCTGAATATGAAGCTCTCACTGCAGGGATAAGGCTAGCAAAAGAATTACACATAAAGACCATACAAATTTTCAACGATTCCCATCTAGTGGTGTGTCAAATCAAAGGGTAGTTCAAGGACAAAATGAGGAAGAAAATACCAAGGCAGATTCACTGGTGAAATATGCAAGCACAGGTAATGCAAAACTTATATGATTAGTTCCAATGGAAGTCCTTTCCAGACCCAACACGGAACAAATTGAGATGGATTTGAACATGGAAGCGATCAATGAGCCAGACTCATGAATGACACCAATCAAAGAATACCTCAAGACTGGTGTGCTCCCAGCGGAAATTAACAAGCGAAAGAAAGTCCTACAAAAGGCTCCTACGTACCTCATTCAGGATGGACGCTATAAAGATGTGGATTTTCTACGCCCCTGCTTCGTTGTGTTAAAAAAAGAGAATCGAAAGCAATCATGACAGAATTACATGAAGGTGAATGCGGGGGTCATACTAGTGGTCAGACCTTGACTAAGAAAATTCTGCGATATGGTTATTTTTGGCCAGATATAAATAAAGACCCCGTAGCTTACACTAAGAAGTGTGATAAATGTCAAAGATTTGCTAAGATTCCAAGGATCCACAGATATAACCCACATGGTCATCCCGTGACCATTCGCTATCTGGGGCATTGATCTTATAGGGGCGCTCCCCACTGCAAAATCTGGTTTCAAATAGGCCATTGTCGCTATTGATTATTTTACAAAATGGGCTGAAGCAAAGCCATTGGCAACCATAACCTCAAAGAAAGCTATTAACTTTGTCTTGAAAAATATCATATGCAGGTTTTGCCACAAAAGATAATCATAGACAACGGAACCCAATTTGAGAGTGAAGAGTTCTAAAATTTCTATGCGAAGTATAAAATCAGAAAGGCTTTTCAGCAGTCGCCCATCCGAAAGCAAACGGGCAAGTGGAAGAAGTAAACAAAATCATTAAAACAACTATTAAGAAGCGGTTAGAGAAATCCAAAGGTGGTTAGGCAAATGAGCTTCCATTAGCATTATGGGCATACCGTACAACTCATAAACTACGATTGGGCATACTTGTAACACCCCACCTCCGCTAGGGTCACTCACAAAGGGAATGCACTAGCTTTGGTGGAGCATTATCTAGGTAAACATACACAAAAATATTACAAGACAGAACATATAAAACAACGGAAGAAGAACCAAATTTCATTGCTTTAAAATCTAGAAAGGTCTAAAGCCTTTTACATAAAAATGCCATTAAATCCATGACATCGAAATCTGTCTTGCAATAGAAAAGAAGCATAAAACCATAGTCATAAATCATTCCCTAAGCAAAACAGTAAAGCATCCATAGCCAAGAAAGGTCCAAGCCATATATGATGATCTTGAAGCAGAAGGAAGTCCAAACTAAGTAGTAGCGTTTCCTCCCTGAGAACCTGGGGGGGGGGGGGGGGACGGAAGAAAAAGAGGCGAAAGAAAATGGGTCAGTCATAAAGACTGGTAAGTCCTTGTGACTTTCAGCTTAGAAACAAATAAAGTTAACATGACATGAATAAACTAAAAATAAACATAAGCATGATGACAAGATAAGCTACAGGCACGATAACTAAGAACAACATCATATGACTTTTGTCATGTATAACATTGCGAGGTTCCCATTCAAGATGAACTAAGTATAATTTCGCAAGATCGCAAGATTTCTCTGCTTCACCGTTAAAATATTTATATGATATCTATTTGCTCTGCACCACCCGTACCAGTATCCCAACCCGTGTCATGTGTTGACTATAAAATGATCCCTTTCCCAATGTCATGAAATGATCCATTACTTGGTCCCATGAAACGATCTATTAATCGATCGGCTTCCTACAAGTCCTTCTCGTTCATGTGTCTGTGTCATACGACCCTATCACGAAAGTAGTTACCTGTGCTAGGTCTACCATAGGGTGTATCAAGCCATAGGGTGCCAACCACCGACACAAATCAAGCATGCACAGTGTAAACCTTTTGGTGCCCAATGTCTGCTTTTTCAACTTCGGACTACGTGCACGACCATAGTCCGCCTGAACCTACAATGGCGCACTAACTCAGCCGTCGTTCTGGTCGCTTACAATCAGCACAGTAATCATGCCCCACCATGCCTAGTCCCAAGGTATCGTGATACATCTAAGTGGGTTACTGCTGAAATGGACCGCGTAACTAGGGTTTCCGTCTAATAGGTTAAGTGTTATTTAAATTCGTGACTTAACCCTTATCAGTCCAGCATGTCAAGTAGGTAAAGTGTTGTCATTCAAGTTCGTGACTTAACCTGCCTACGTGTCATGTCAAATTGGCTAAGTGTTGTCGTTCAAGTTCATGACTTAGCCCTACGAATCATGTGTCAAGTTGGTCAAGTATATTCAAGCGGTTCATGACTTAACCCTAACAAATCATCATGTCAAATTGGTTAAGTATATTCAAGCGGTTCATGACCTAACCCTATCAAATCATCGTGTCAAATTGGTTAAGTATATTCAAGCGGTTCATGACTTAACCTTATCAAATCATCGTGTCAAATTGGTTAAGTATATTCAAGCGATTCATGACTTAACCCTATCATGTGGCATTTATTCATTAATGCACCCAACCTCTCATATCAGACCTGTTGTTGTGGTCATTGGATATGCCGGGCGGTTCCGGGCAGAATTACACCACAACTCAGTCTGACCTCGGGTTTTCAAGTGCGATATGACCAACTACCCACATTGGATCCTATTGTTTACAGTAACTGGATTTGCCGGGCGGTTCCGGGTAGAATTATACTGCAAACTCAACCCAACCTCGAGTTGGCCATTTTCATGTTCATTCTAGTGTCATGTCCATGTTCAAATTTCATATCAAGTTCGTGTCAAGTTTCAAGGCAAGTTTCATGCCCATATCCAGATTCAAGTTATAACAATGTTCATGTTTCAAGTTTTGTCTTTTATCAAGTTCATAATTCATGTTCATAACCAATTCGTGTTTTGCCTAATCTACCCAAATCGTATTCCCATCGCACGTAAACATGAGTCGATCCATACTACAAATAAATTCAAATCTCAGAATAAAGGGAATAACATCAAAACTATGATAGGCAAAAGGGACAAGCATAAAGCGATAAAAGGGGTTACAAGACTAGCATGACATAACTTGAGATAATTGGTTATAACATCACTGGCATATAGGAATTCAAATCTAGAAAGATAAGGCGATAGTCATGGTAAATGCTGACATAAAAGAATAGGCATGCAAAAGCAAGCCAAATACAAGGATAATAGATCCAATGGTTTTGGTGTACATAATAGTGAATAAACTAAGCAAGTCACACCCTAGGTATACGATCCAACCAAATGCCAATTCGGTGTACAACATGGTTTTCAACTATAGTGTTATGGGCATGAACAATCAACTTTAATAGTATTAGGAAATTAACCCCAGTAGTCATAGGTAGAAACCTCATAAGCGACTAATCACAATAGTCATGGATAATTATCCAAAACAGTCCTAGGCAAATAGTCATAGGAAATTAACGGTAATAGTTTCAAAGTCATGTTCATGGTCATAGGTAATAGCCTTATGTTCATAATCATAGGTAATAATTCTCATAGTCAAGAGTCATAGGTGATTAGCCCCAATTGTCCTGGTCATAGTCATAGACAATAGTCTTATGTTCACCGTCATAGGCATAGACATAGTCTTATGTTCTCAGTCATAGGCATAGTCTTATGTTCACAGTCATAGTCCTTGGCCATTAATAATAGTTTCAACGTCATAGGCATGTTAAGGTTATAGATATGAAAGAGTTTGATTTACAATGTGAATAGGTCCAAACTGATTTCATAGCAACATTCCCAAAAGTCAAGATCAAAGATGAACAAGAATAGATATGAATCGATTATCATACATAGATCCAATTCCAATTTACAACATGTCCATATTAAGTTTATAGTTTTTATCTAAAAGTAACTTGAACTTACAAATCGTGGTCTAAGAAATTGAGTTGCAGAAGTCGAATCTATAAACTAGTCGTCGAATTGTTGAATCGTTGAATCTTGATTTGATTGTAGAAGCAAATCCTCAAATATGCAATTCCTAGCCGTAGTCTTCAAGAAATAGTCTTTGCGATTTAATTTAATTTAATTTAATTTAGAGGAGGAAGAAGAAGCCATGTCTATCAAGAATTTAAGCAGCATTAGATTAGAGAAGAATGGTGTAAAGAAAATGAGGCTAGGAGGCTGTTTATATAGGATTAGGCAGACGAATCTGGACAGAAAACGGGGTCAAATACATCAGAATGCATCAGGTTCAGAAAATGGGTTCGGGAGGCAGGTCGACCCCCGGGTCGACACTATGGACGACCTAGTCCCTGGGAGGTCGACACTATGGTCGACCCCCAGATCTACCTGGTCCATGGGCGGGAATTTTCCCACCCAGCCTATTCTGGGGTTGGAATTCGAATTTCGAATTCGAATTTCGAGCTGTTTTTTATACTGAAAATTTATGAAACTTCGGAGGGTCATATCTCCCTCATACAGACTTCTATTCTCGCAAACTCGGACTCGTTTCCAAGCAGAATTTCGAGAAGAACGCAATGGCGCAACCCATTTTCCATGATTATTATTTTAAAAATTGATTCTGCCTTGATTTATGGTTTTAGCACGTTATTAAAATTCAGGTTGTTACATTCTCCCCTCCTTTAAGGATTTCGTCACAGAAATCTTCAAGTTAAGAAGAATGTGTCCTACCATCCAATCATTCATCTACTCAATCATCAATCACGGGCATCCATTGTCCATAAAAGATTTCTAATGCTATATGAATATATGCAGAAAGTGCGTGTATATGTTCCTTATCTAATGCAAATGATCGGGCCTGATTGATCTTCTTAATGCAAAAATATGTTTGGTGCCATGAATCCAACATGTATGCAAATAGTACTAGTCACATAAACACTATATGTGTGCATAAACATCCGTCCATATGCAACATTCACATGATAATACATTCAATTTCATCCATTAACAAGTATAAACACTCATGCATATGCAATATGAAAATGTGTCTGAGCCTATCTAGTGCCTAATGTGTGTTATGCAACCACGAGCAACCACTTGCGACCACTTGCAACCATTAGAAAACATCAACCATAACATGTTTCAATCACATGTTTTCACCCAATTGTTTCTACCTAATGATATAGTCGAACGATAGAAGCAAGTAAAAACTTTGTGCCCGTTAGGTAGTGTCAAAACTGGAAATCTATGTCAATATATACTGATTAGGAGATGAACTCCCTAAGCACCAGCCCGAAGACCGAAATCAACATCAGGCTGACGCCCAAAGAATTACTCAAGCCAACGGACACCCTCAAGCCCCAACATGTATTACTAACAGATGATCCCTATGGGGTTTTGCAACAGAAATAGGATTGAGAATAGAACCGAGAGGATATACTTAAAAGATAGCATGCAAGTAAGCTCTACAGGAAAATAGGGATCAAGGATATACTCTTATAAAGAGATATAATTTGCGTATCTAGCCTTCAATCTTCTAAGCCGCATTTCCTTGAGCTTAACTCCATTGTGCTTTGGCCATTTTTAGCTTCAAAATTTCATAGCTTCTTAATTCCTATTTCCAAAATATGAGTTGGAACTCATTCCACTGTCGCCTCTCGTTCCACTTTCATTTATTCTCTTTCTAGTATACTCGATTCAAACATAACTTCTTACTCATGGTTTCATGCAATCTCTCCAAAATTCACTAGTGAATCCTGGATCTCGTTTACTTATTATAAGGTATTCCATGTAGAAGAACTATCTCTTGAAAACAAACAAATGCCAACCATGTTGCCAAATGTACTTACTAAGGTGATTTTTTATGACTCATGCATAAGCAAAATGAACCATTCGCTTTAGTGGCGAACACTACTCAAGCGGATCAATAAATGTACCAAGAGATTCTATGTAACTACGCATTGCAGAACCCTAAGGGTTACACTAGACTTCGAGGGCATTACCAAGGAAAGTCAAGAATCTAACTACCCTCTTTTCATACTCAAGAATGGCACCATTACTGGATAACCACTCCATCCCTAGAATCAACCCATAGCCCAAAAAAACATAAGCATTACTTCTAAACTCAACACTTAGCATAGACATTCCCAAATCCAAACAAGTCATGAACAAATGAGCTGATTCCCTAACAAGATTTGAGAATAAAATGGGATCCTCTACTATGCTAGTACTAAGGTGCAGAGACTCAACTATCGAAGCAGAATTAAAAGGATGCGATGTATAAAAACAAAGTTCTAACAGGATGATAGAAAAGAAAAGCTAAGCCTTTAACAGAAACGTTACCACCTCTCTTAGGTACGCTAGTAGTGAGAGCATACAATTGCCCTCTCGACGATCTTGTTCTTTGCCCTTTCCCTTGTCCTATAACACTTAATTACATGTCCCTTTTTACCATACTAAAGATATTCTCTCTTGTCATGGGTTTTTATTATTCTTTCACTCTGCCTCTTTCCTTTCACCTTTTTCCTCTTCGTGGATTAAGCCATATCAACAAGTTTCTCATCCTTAGACTTGTGTTCTTTATCCTCGTTCCTACTATCCTTGTATAGCTTGTTGAAAAGTTTCTCGAAAGCTACCTCCATCGCATGGCAACCCTACAAAGCTTGAAATAAGATTAGTTGCAAGTAAAACTACTGCGGCTACAGATGGAGGTTGGACACTACTTTGCCCTCCGACATGTGTCACATGCCTACAAACTATGGTGAAAAAGAAAGAGAGAAGAGACTCAAGGAGAGAATCAAAAGATAGTGCATATGGCTTTGGGGAATATGCCTTTCGTAAAATAAAACTTTTCTTTAGAAAAATGCTTCTTTGTAAACGTTTTGAAAATAATTTCAGAATGTTTTTAAAAGCTTTTGCCCAATCTGTTAACCTTCTGCTCTAATACCAAATGTAACACCCCACCTCCGCTAGGATCACTCACAAAGGGAATGCACTAGCTTTGGTGGAGCATTATCTAGGTAAACATACACAAAAATATTACAAGACAGAACATATAAAACAGCGGAAGAAGAACCAAATTTCATTGCTTTAAAATCTAGAAAGGTCTAAAGCCCTTTACATCAAAATGCCATTAAATCCATGACATCGAAATGTGTCTTGCAATAGTAAAGAAGCATAAAACCATAGTCATAAATCATTCCCCAAGTAAAACAGTAAAGCAAACATTGCCAAGAAAGGTCCAAGCCATATATGATGATCTTGAAGCAGAAGGAAGTCTAAGCTAAGTAGTAGTGTTTCCTCCCTAAGAACCTGGGGTGGGGGGAAGGGGAACGGAAGAAAAAGAGGTGAAAGAAAACGGGCCAGTCATAAAGACTGGTAAGTCCTAGTGACTTTCAGCATAGAAACAAGTAAAGATAACATGACATGAATAAACTGAAAATAAACATAAGCATGATGACAAGATAAGCTACAGGCACGATAACTAAGAATAACATCATATGACTTTTGTCATGTATAACATTGCGAGGTTCCCATTCAAGATTAACTAAGTATAATTTCACAAGATCGCAAGATTTCTCTGCTTCACCGTTAAAATATTTCTATGAGATCTATTTGCCCTGCACCACCCGTTCTAGTATCCCAACCCGTGTCATGTGTTGACTATAAAATGATCCCTTGCCCAATGTCACGAAATGACCCATTACTTGGTCCCACGAAACTATCTATTAATCGATCGGCTCCCTACAAGTCCTATCTCGTTCATGTGTCTGTGTCATACGGCCCTATCACGAATGTAGTTACCTGTGCTAGGTCTACCATAGGGTGTATCAAGCCCTAGGGTGCCAACCATCGACACGAATCAAGCACGCACAGTGTAAACCTACTGGTGCCCAATGCCTGCTTTTTCAACTCCGGACTACGTGCATGACCATAGTCCGCCTGAATCTACAATGGCGCACCAACTCAGCCATCGTTCTGGTCGCTTACAATCAGCCCAGTAATCGTGCCCCACCCTGCCTAGTCCCAGGTTATCGTGATACATCTAAGTGGGTTACTGCTGAAATGGACCGCGTAACTAGGGTTTCCGTCTATTAGGTTAAGTGTTATCATTTAAATTCGTGACTTAACCCTTATCAGTCCAGCATGTCAAGTTGGTTAAGTGTTGTCATTCAAGTTCGTGACTTAACCCGCCTACGTGTTATGTCAAATTGGCTAAGTGTTGTCGTTCAAGTTCATGACTTAGCCCTATGAATCATGTGTCAAGTTGGTCAAGTATATTCAAGCAGTTCATGAATTAACCCTAACTAATCATCGTGTCAAATTGGTTAAGTATATTCAAGCGGTTCATGACTTAACCCTATCAAATCATCGTGTCAAATTGGTTAAGTATATTCAAGCGGTTCATGACTTAACCCTATCAAATCATCGTGTCAAATTGGTTAAGTATATTCAAGAGGTTCATGACTTAACCCTATCATGTGGCATCAATTCACTAATGCACCCCAACCTCTCACATCAGACATGTTGTTGTGGTCACTGGATATGCCGGACTGTTCCGGGAAGAATTACACCACAACTCAGTCTGACCTCGGGTTTTCATGTGCGATATGACCAACTATCCACATTGGATCCTATTGTTTGCAGTAACTGGATTTGCCGGGCGGTTCCGGGCAGAATTACACTGCAAACTCAACCCAACCTCGAGTTGGCCATTTTCATGTTCATTCTAGTGTCATGTCCATGTTCAAATTTCATATCAAGTTCGTGTCAAGTTTCAAGACAAGTTTCATGCCCATATCCAGATTCAAGTTATAACAATGTTCATGTTTCAAGTTTTGCCTTTTATCAAGTTCATAATTCATGTTCATAACCAATTCGTGTTTTGCCTAATCTACCCAAATTGTATTCCCAGCGCATGTAAACGTGAGTCGATCCATATTACAAATAAATCCAAATCTCATAATAAAGGGAATAACATCAAAACTGTGATAGGCAAAAGGGACAAGCATAAAGCGATAAAAGGGGTTACAAGACTAGCATGACATAACTTAAGATAATTGGTTACAACATCACTAGCATATAGGAATTCAAATCTAGAAAGATAAGGCGATATTCATGGTAAACGCTGACATAAAAGAATAGGCATGTAAAAGCAAGCCAAATACGAGGATAATGGATCCAATGGTTTTGGTGTACATAATAGTGAATAAACTAAGAAAGTCACACCTTAGGTATACGATCCAACCAAATGCCAATTCGGTGTACAACATGCTTTTCAACTACAGTGGTATGGGCATGAACAATCAACGATAACAGTCTTAGGAAATTAACCCCAGTAGTCATAGGTAGAAACCTCATAAGCGACTAATCATAATAGTCATGGATAATTATCAAAAATAGTCCTAGGCAAATAGTCATAGGCAATTAACGGTAATAGTTTCAAAGTCGTGGTCATAGATAATAGCCTTATGTTCATATCATAGGTAATAATTCTCATAGTCAAGAGTCATAGGTGATTAGCCACAACTGTCCTCGTCATAGTCATAGGCAATAGCCTTATGTTCACCGTCATAGGCATAGGCATAATCTTATGTTCTCAGTCATAGGCATAGACATAGTCTTATGTTCACAGCCATAGTCCTTGGCCATTAACAATAGTTTCAACGTCATAGGCATGTTAAGGTTATAGACATGAAAGAGTTTGATTGACAACGTGAATAGGTCCAAACTGATTTCGTAGCAACATTCCCAAAAGTCAAGATCAAAGATGAACAAGAATAGATATGAATCGATTATCATACATAGATCCAATTCCAATTTACAACATGTCCATATTAAGTTTATAGTTTTTATCTAAAAGTAACTTGAACTTACAGACCATGGTCTAAGAAATTGAGATGCAGAAGTCGAATCTATAAACTAGTCGTCGAATTGTTGAATCGTTGAATCTTGGTCTGATTGTAGAAGCAAATCCCCAGATATGCAATTCCTAGCCGTAGTCTTCAAGAAATAGTCTTCGCGATTTAATTTAATTTAATTTAATTTAGAGGAGGAAGAAGAAGCCATGTCCATCAAGAATTTAAGCAGCATAAGGTTAGAGAAGAATGGTGTAAAGAAAATGAGTCTGTTTATATAGGATTAGGCAGACGAATCTGGGCAGAAAACGAGGTCAAATACATCAGAATGCTTCAGGTTCAGAAAATGGGTTCGGGAGGCAGGTCGACCTGGTCCCTGGGAGGTCGACACTATGGTCGACCTGGTCCCTGGGAGGTCGACACTATGGTCGAACCCCAGGTCGACCTGGTCCATGGGTGGGAGTTTTCCCGTCCAGCCTGTTCTGGGGTTTTAATTCGAATTTCGAGCTGTTTTTGATACTGAAAATTCCTGAAACTTCGGAGGGTCATATCTCCCTCATCCGGACTCCGATTCTCGCAAACTCGGACTCGTTTCCAAGAAGAATTTCGAGATGAACGCAATGGCACTACCCATTTCCCATGATTCTTATTTTAAAAATTAATTCTGCCTTGATTTATGGTTTTAGCACGTTATTAAAATTCGGGTTGTTACAATACCTCTTTTTCCTTAGCTTTTGGCTCTGAAGCTATGATCCCTGTCGGACTGGAAGGTCCCATTCACAGGAGGACTCACTTTAACTAGAAGGAAAATGAGTGGTTACAACTTGAGGCCCTTGCCCAAATAGGGGAAGAGGGAAAGGAAGCCAAACTTAGAATGGCGCCACATCAGAGGAGAGTGGCCAGACATTTTAATTCAAAAGTCAGACACAGGACTTTCGAGATCGGAGATCTTGTGTTGAAAAAGTAATGAACGGAACTGGATTTTTTGGACCAAATTGGGAAGGGTCTTATATTATAAACCAAAAACTTTGAGATGGCGCTTTCAAATTGACCATCACAGATGGAGTCCAAATTCCTCGAGCTTGGAATAGCGACCACATCCGTCGTTATTTTCTTTAATGCATTGTTCAAACTTATTGAAAAAGTTGTAGATATTTGCAAAAATTTCGCATTTGAGCTATGTACAAAAAATATGAATGATTAAGAAACTCCATTTGCATGCATGAATCATATATTTGCAGACTGCTGCTAAAAAGTGATCTCTTTGTGTAGGAAAACGAGTAACAAGTGGGCACTAAGTCAGAAAATTCTGCTTTTCATCGCAAAAACACCAGCACCCTTTGTAAGCATTCAGCAAAAGGATTGGTATCAAACTATGCGAGGGCAGAAACAACTCAATATGTCCCACAAGGATAAAGGATTGCTAAGTCCCATTAAGGAAGCACCTTCTCTTGTGTAGGGTGCAAATTCTTTGAGTCGAACAAAAACTCGATGAGGAGAGCTGGTGCCCACCTCCAGGGATGAAGCATCAAGTCAACGATAACTCAATATGTCCCACGAGTTTAAAATTTCTTTTTGCCAATCCCAAAAGAGGCACCTTGTTGGGTGTAGGACATGAATTCTTCAAATCGAACAAAAACTCAATAAGAGGAACTAGTGTCCACCTCTCAGGATGAAGCAAAAAGAAAGAAAAAACTAGGCTGAAAGCACCAGTCCTAGTGCCAGAAAGATCGGCAAAACATGTTAGAAGGACCAGCGCAAGCAGAAATCCTAGCCGAAAGGGGGTACATGAATCCTAGCCGAAAGGGGTTATCCAATTTAGGTCTTTTTGATAACTAGATCAAATAAGACCAAAATTGGATTGAAATCTGAAACCCAAGCCCTCCCATGGGGGCACGTACTCAAAAACAGTCTCCGAAGAATTTGGGTCACCAAGTTAGTGAGATTCGGAGTTCAGTACATCCTAATCAACAACAATATACAGTCAAGTCTAAAGACCTTGTGCCACCTGGTCAGTAGACGTACAAATAAATGCTCGAACAAAAAAGGAAAAGTGGCACAAGGTCAACTAACCAAATTAAATTTTAAAGAAGCTAACGACTTCTAATTCTATTAAAACTATAGTAAACCGCTATAAAATCGAAAAGCAAGCCGATAGTACTAAAGCTACACATCGTAAATGCGATACTAACGCGCGACCGTAATAGAAAATTGTAATACAAAGACATAAATAAAAATGATAATAAACAGGGTGGAGGACCACAGTGGAACGAGTACGAGCACTGCCTCACACCAACGAAACAAAACACAGAAGCATCACAACATCACATGTAACAGCCCGCATTTTTAAAGAAATTAAAAATGTGGAAATATGTATATATATTATATACATAGATATATTTAAGAGAAAAATTAAATATTGCAACAAAACATGAAAAAGAGGAATGAGAAAAGAATAATGTTTAGCATTGTTCTGAGGATTGTAAACAAAAGACTTTGTGGCTCATTTCATTAGAGCACGTGACTTGTATACAAGAGGTTCTGAGTTCAATTCCCGCCAGCGCCATATCTTTGTTTTAGGGGAATGGCTAAAAAATGGCTTAGTGTGTACGTAGTTCAATTAAAAAAAGGCGGTTTAGTGTGAAAAGTGTTAATTGGAAAGATAGTTAAAAAGAAAAATAAATATATATATATATATATATATGTATATGACATGTGGGTGTCAACAACCCTGCTGCTATGCATCATGTAGCAAACATGGCGGATTTTTATTTGTTAATGACAATTTTTGAGTTTTAGGCCGACGTGGCCTCTTCTGACTGGTTGGATGACGTGTCTTTGAGCTGTGTGGTTCTGATGATCTCCTAGTTAATCTAAGGGCTCTAACTAAGCTAATACAATTATATAAGCACATCTAATCTAACCATAATCTAAACTAAATTCATTCATAAGCCTTCATGCTGCTGCATCCAAAACTAAACTAGTTTCTCTTCTTTAACGAATCAAAGCATAGGAATTGTGAAAAAGAGGAACGATTCTAGAACAACAACAAACACTTGGTTCATATCTATATTCTTTCTTCTTCTACCACAGTGAGTACAGTTACTTTCACAAGATAATTAATTAAAAATAATGGTGATAAGTGTGAATTGGACTGTATGACTATGCCTGTATCATATACTATTAGATCTATTAAGTTTATGTTGATTAGATCTATTCTGTTATATGCAAGTTTATGTTAACTAGATCTATGCAAGTTTATGTTAATTAGATCTATGCAAGTTTATGCTGATTAGATCTATTCTATTCTATGAAAGTTTACGTTAATTAGATCTATGCAAGTTTATGTTAATTAGATCTATGCAAGTTTATGTTAACTATATGTATGCAAGTTTATGTTGATTAGATCTATTCTATTCTATGCAAGTTTATGTTAATTAGATCTACGCAAGTTTATGTTGACTAGATATATTCTATTCTATGTAAGTTTATGTTGATTAGATCTATTCTATTCTATGCAAGTTTATATTAATTATACCTATGCAAGTTTATGTTGACTAGATCTATTATATTCTATGCAAGTTTATGTTAATTAGATCTATGCAAGTTTATGTTGATTAGATCTATTCTATTCTATGCAAGTTTATGTTAATTAGATCTATGCAAGTTTATGTTAATTAGATCTATGCAAGTTTATGTTGATTAGATCTTTTCTATTCTATGCAAGTTTATGTTAATTAGATCTATGCAAGTTTATGTTAATTAGATCTATGCAAGTTTATGTTGATTAGATCTATTTTATTCTATGCAAGTTTATGTTAATTAGTTCTATGCAAGTTTATGTTAATTAGATCTATGCAAGTTTATGTTGATTAGATCTATTCTATTCTATGCAAGTTTATGTTAATTAGATCTACGCAGGTTTATGTTAATTAGATCTATGCAAGTTTACGTTAATTAGATCTATGCAAGTTTGTGTTAATTAGATCTATGCAAGTTTATGTTGATTAGATCTATTCTATTCTATGCAAGTTTATGTTAATTAGATCTATGCAAGTTTATGTTAATTAGATCTATGCAAGTTTATGTTGATTAGATCTATCTTATTCTATGCATGTTTATGTTAATTAGATCTATGCAAGTTTATGTTAATTAGATCTATGCAAGTTTATGTTGATTAGATCTATCCTATTCTATGCAAGTTCATATTCCATATGATTATTGGATCTATATTATGTGTGGATGATGTCACTTTCCCTCTTCTTTTATTTTTTTATGAGTTAGGCTAACGACGAGCCTAACATATTATGTGAATTATATGTACGAATGACGTAGGAACGTTGGGGAAAAGTTTGGGAAAAACGTTGAATATTATGTAATTGGCATAAATTGGTTTGTAATCATGTAATTAACTTGGGGCATAAATTGGTATAATTTATGTACATGGAATTACAGACATAATTAGAATGAGAATTATGAACATATCCTAAATTGGGAATTATGGACAAATTGGAATATGGATATTAATTCAAATTAGCTTTTGAATAATAGAATGAGATAATGAACGCCTAAAACACGAGGTTAGACTTGGCTTGCGGTATAAACCTGCCCACACCCACCCGACACATCCATCAACCGCAAACGGCAGTCTAATGTGAGAGGTCAAAGGCATAAACTAGATGCGTAATAAGGCAAAGACACGAGGTTAGATTCAGATTGCAGTATGAGCCTGCTCGAACCCTCCGACAAATCTAGCAAACGAAAAACTGAATCTAATGTAGGAGGTCTTGCAAGATTACGGTTATAATGAATTAAATAACACTTAACCAAGATAAGTCATGTAGTGGGACATGGGTTTTAGTGGGTGACATGTGAAATATAATTAGAAAACTTAACCAAGTTGAAACATGTAAGAAGACATGAATAAAAAGGGGTTAAGTGGGAAATCCTAGTGGGGACCAAGCATAGACGGGAAGCTCGTGTCAAGTGTGGGGACCATTTCCAACCAGTAAACCATTTAGTATCTATGTGAGCTCGAACTAGGTCGAGAATGGGACACACTTACTGGGATTGATTTTAAGAGGTCAAACGGGTTAGCGGTGGCAACGCAAGTCCAACGGAGTCATGTGCGTGCATGGGTCCAGGCTGGTAGGTAAGACGTTGCATCTTGTAGGTATAAGCCGTGCATCCTTAGTGGTATCAGGTTGCCACTTTAAGGAGTGATACACCCTACTGTGGGACCAACATGGGTATCTACGAGTTAGGGAGCTGATCGAATAGGGGGGTAGTGGGTACAACTAGTGGAGATAGGAGCATGTGGCACTTATGACAACAACTAGGGATACATGAAACTACCATTATCATTATCATTATAATTAGTAAGAGGGATCAACTTTATGTATAACTATTATTGGTGCGGTGTAGGAATTCTCTTACAGTGATTAGAAGCGCAATCAACGTTTTGTTTTGTCCATCTTGCTTACTATGTCATACCTGTTTGTGTTACAGTCATTTCTTATATTCAGTTTATGTTCTTATCCTGTTACTTTAATGATTATATTGTTAAACTCACTGGACTCGCCGGACTTTATGTCTAACCTCGTTTTTTTCGCCTCTTTTCTTTCTTTTCCCCCCTCCAGGTTCTCAGGGTAGGACTAGTGGAGCTTGACTTGAATCTCTTTCTCTCTATTTTGGAAGTGCTTGGAGTTGCTGAAAGTAATGTTCAGCTTTATCTTTTTTTTATGGCTATTTGTAACGTGATTATGCTTTTGGTTTCCATTTAATAATTTGACCAAGATGGATATTTGTGTACTTGGTTTATAAGTTGGTTTTGATGTTGTAACCAAACTATGTTCCATTTTCGCTGCAATGAAGTTATTTTGAATTTTGAAGTACCATTTTTATATATCTGTCTTGTGATGTTATGTTCTATGCACTTATAACGCTCCATGAAAGTTAATGCATTCCCTTTGTGAGTGACATTAATGGACGTGGGGTGTTACACGTGGTATCAGAGCTGAAGGTTACCAGATTTTGAAAAACATTTTCAAAAGCATTTTTTTAAGAATTATTTTCAAAAACATGCTTTAAAGAAAGTGTTATCAAGAGAAAAGTTTATTATGAAAAACACCAAGAGCCATATATCTTTCTTCCGATTCTTCATTTGGAATCTCTTTCTTTTTCCTTTCTGAATCTCCTCCTTCGCGTTTAGATGCTTTTCCTAAGATATGTAAGGACTTCCGTGCGATGGGCGGAAAACTGCTTTATGGGACTGAGACGTTTGTCAAGGCTAGAAATTGGCTCAAGGAAGTGGAGGACTTGTTTGGTTTCTTTGAGATAGATGATGGAAGGTAGTTTCAACTAGCTGCTTGGTTAATGAAGGATGAAGCTCCATCTTGGTGGGAGGTCACGAATGGAGAACGTGTAGTGGAGGCATGGATATGACACAGGATAAGAAAGTAGAACCTAAGAAGGGTGAAAAAAATAATAGACTCCATTACAAGAGGAAGACAGGTTGTTGTTTCTAGTATGGTGAACCAAGGACAAGGATAGAGGGTAGGATATTCTGGAGGGAAGGTTGTGTTCTCGTGTTCAGTATACCGGAATGAGATGGTAAGTTTCTATTGAAGATTTGATTTCTTTTTCCTAGAACTCTTTTCAACTCTTGGGCTCCGCATTCGTTTATATCTGCTTCGTTAGTTGAAACATTGCACCAAAAATACTAGTTTAGTTATGGATCCCATTGTAGTCTCAAATCCTATTGGTGGTTCGGCTCATTTATCTATGGTTTGTCGGGATTTGAGAGTGTCTATCTTGGGCGTTGGATTTGAATGCAACACCTACATTCTTGGTTTCACGGGCTATGGGTTGATTCTAGGAATGGATTGGCTTGCCAGATATGGTGCCATCCTAGACTGTGAAAGGAGGGTAGTTAGACAGTTGACTCGTTGTGGAAGGACCCTCGATATTTCTTGTGACCCTAGAGGTCCCGTGATGCTTAGGTACCTAGAATCACTTGACACATCCATCGATGATTTGGAATCTATTCGTGTAGTCTGTGAGTATGGTGACGTCTTTGATGAGGTTCAGGGTTTACCCCCGAGACGTGAGATAGACTTCTGTATATACTTAGTAGATAATGCAAAGCCAGTTGCATTACCGGTGCACCACATGGCTCCAAGAGAAAGGAGGGGGCTTAGTAGACAAGTGAAAGAGTTTCTTGAGAAAGAGTTCATAAGAAGAAGTATCTCAGTGTGGGGTGCTCCAGTTGTTTTTGCTATGAAGGCTGATGGTTCGCTCAAATTGTGCGTGAACTATAGGGAGCTGAATAAGCTCACGAAGAAGAACAGATACCCATTGCCTCGATTAGATGACTTGTTCTATTAGTTGGTTGGCGCTTCGGTTTTCTCTTAGTTGGATTTAGCTATAGGGTTTCATCAACTAAGGGTGGCTGAGGACAACACAGATAAGACTACATTTAGGCCTCCTGATGGTTTCTTCGAATGGCTCGTCATGCCGTTTGGTTTGACGAATGCACCCACATATTTTGTAGACTTGATAAGTAGGGTGTTTAGGGAGTTTCTAAACAAGTTCGTGGTAGTCTTTTTTGATGATATTTTGATTATCTCTAGAAGCGAGGAAGAACATGCTCTACATCTTAGGGAATTCTTAGAGACCCTTCGGGCACATCAACTCAAGGCTAAGCTCTCCAAATGCCATTTTCGGAGCAAGGAAGTGAGGTTCTTAGGACACGTGGTCTCTAAGGAGGGGATAGTAGTGGATCCCGCGAAGGTGGTCGCAATCCAAGATTGGAAGGTTCCTAGAAACGCAACGGAATTAAGAGATTTTCTAAGGTTAGTTGCGTAGGGATGGAAGACTTTGTGTACCTCGAGACAAAAGTTTGAGAATGACGATTCTTGAAGAAGCACATCATTCTAAGATGACCATACATCCCGTTGGTGACAAGATGCATAGGGACATGAAGCGAGTTTTCTTTTAGGCCAGAATAAAGAAGGATGAGGCTGAGTTCGGTTCTAGATGCTTGGTGTGCCAGCAAGTCAAGGCGGAGCAAAAGAAGCCTGGTGGTTTGCTTCACCTCTTAGATGTTCCACAGTGGAAATTGGAGAGCGTTTCCATGGATTTTGTCGACAGGTTGCCGAGATCAAGGAAGGGTAATACGGGGATTTGGGTAGTAGCAGATAGGCTTCCCAAGACCGCCCATTTCATTCCCGTCAAGAGTAAAAGAACAACGGCATGGTTAGCATCTGTTTATCTTCGAGAGATAGTTCATCTGCACGGCATACCTTCTAGTATCTTGAGCGATCGAGATCCCATTTTCACTAGTGACTTTTGGAAGAGCTTGCAAGAGGCAGTGGGAACACAATTGTGTTTGAGCACTGCTTATCACCCACGGACGAACGGCCAAACAGAAAGAGTGAATCAGATTCTAGAATATCTTTTAAGATTATGCATCTTGGACTTTGGAGGGACGTGGGAGGAACATCTTCCATTATTAGGGTTCGCCTACAACAACAGCTGTCAGACTAGCATTGGCATGGCACCTTTTGAAGCTCTGTATGGACGACCTTACCGATCACCGATTTGTTAGTGGGAATCTATCGAAAAGATTTTACTTGGGCCCGATATGGTGAGAGAAACTTCGGATAAGATAGACTTGATTCGGAGATGTATGAATATGGAACAAGACCGGAAAAAGTCTTATGCTTACAAGAGAAGGACCGATCTTGAGTTCAATGTTGGAGATATGGTCTTTATTAAAGTATCACTATTGAGGAACGTAGTTCGCTTTGGGCCCGTAAGGAAGTTGGCACCAAGGTTCGTAGGGCCATTCCCCATTACAGAAAGAATTGGACAAATGACCTACAAAGTGAAGTTGCCTAAGAAGCTTAGTGGTGTTCATGACGCATTTCATGTGTCGCATTTGCGGAAATGTTTACATGATACCGCGGAAGTAGTAGAGCCGAGCATGCTTAGAGAGGTGGAAGTAGAGCGAGATGTCATGATTAGACGAGCTCCTACATGCATCCTTGGATCAGAGGTCAAGAAGATACGCAACCGAGAGGTCAAGTTGGTTAAAATCCAACGGGAAGATGATCAAGGAGATGCGACTTGGGAAACAGAAGACAAGATACGTGCGTTGTACCCTTTCCTTTTTAAGGGTGTGATCTTAACTTCTCCTTTTTCTACCGCTTTGTTTCTACCTGTTCTATCGTTTAGTATGTCTTCTCGATTACATATTCGATCTTTAGGTAGGAAAATCCTATGGTTGTAAACATGTGTTTGAGACATGTTATGTTTGGTGGATGCAAGTGGATGCAAGTGTTTGCTAGTGGTTGCTCGTGGATGCATTTACACACACATTAGGCACTAGATTGGCTCAATCACTATCATATTGCATATGAATGAGTGTGCATATTTAAATTAATGGATGTATATTGAATGCGTTATCATATGGATGTTTCATTTGAATGAATGGTTGTGCACTCGTATAGAAATGATATGTATCATTAGGATTCCTTTGCATACATGTTGGACTCATGGAACTGACATAATTTGCATTGGGGAGGTCAACTGAATCAGTAGACCGCCTAATCTTTGAATTAGATAAGGAACATATACACACACCTTTGCATATGTTCATATAGCATTAGAAATCTTTTAAGGACAATGGATGCTTGTGGATGATGGATGAGTAAATTGATGATGGATGGTAGGATATATTCTTCTTAACTTGAAGATTCCGGGGACGAAATCCTTTGAGTAGGGGAGAATGTTACACCCCGCATTTTTAACAAAATTAAAAATGTGGAAATTTGTATATATTTTATGCATAGATATATTTAAGAGAAAAATTAAATATTGCAACAAAATATGAAAAAGTGGAATGTGAAAAGAATAATGTTTAGCATTGTTCTAAGGTTTGTAAACAAAAGACTTAGTGGCTCATTTGGTTAGAGCATGTGACTAGTATACAAGAGGTTCTGAGTTCAATCCCCGCCAGCGCCATATTTTTGTTTTAGGGGAATGACTAAAAAGTGGCTTAGTGTGAACGCAGTTCAATTTAAAAAAAAAGCGGTTTAGCGTGAAAAGGGTTAATTGGAAAGATAGTTAAAAAGAAATATATATATATATATGACATGTGTAACAACCCGAATTTTAACAACATGTGAAAACAAGAAATCGAGGTATAATTAAAAATGAAATAAAATATATAAAAATATGTTTAGATAGGTAAATAATGGCGATGCATAAGAAGAATTAATTAATATTTGGAAGAGAAGAAAAATTAGTTCGGTAACGGTGTGTGTAACGGAAAAGATAGTAAAATAAGGATAATTAATTTAAGAATCAGGAATTAGGTAAAATGGACTTCACCATTGCGTTCCTCTCGAAAAAATACGCGGAATAGAGTCCGAGTTTTCGAAAATCGGAGTCGGTATGACCAAGATATGGCCAAAACAAGTTTCAGCAGACTTTCTGGCAGACAGAACCGAGTCGACCCTAGAGTCGACCTCCCCAGGCCAGGTCGACCCTAGAGTCGACCCCCCTGTACAGGTCGACCTGGTTGGCCTGGTTTGGCCCAGAACCCATTTTTGAACCCCGGTATGTGTTTTGATGGTCCGGATTGACTCTGGGGTTGATCTAATGGCCTAAATGAGTTTCCTACAACTATAAAAAGACCCTAAGACCTAGCCTAAATCATACTATTTCATTTTAGCACTCATGCAGCCGCCATTAAACCTAGAACTCTAAATTAAAAATACAAAGAACAAAATTAAAGAAGACGAAGGATGATTCTTGTAAGCTACAACTAGAAGCTACAACAACTACGACGCTTTAGACAACGGATTTGGGGCTATTTGATTTAAAGTTTTGATTTGGATTGCTTGCTTCATATTGTAAGTTCTATGTCACTTTTTAGGCAAAAACGCTGAAATAACATGGACATGCTATGAATTGAAACCGGATTTAGGAACTATTATTAATCCATGTTTAGATTGTTTAACTTTGAATCAAAATTTGGGAATATTGCTATGTTAATGTTGCAAGTTAAACTTATCATGATGTTGTTATGAATCACTTGGGCTTAATTTTATTGCAAGTTGAACAAATACATGTCCATGGAGTCATTATGTTCATTGAAATCCTCATGTTGATTAAACCATGCCTATGATGCTAATTAAACCATCTCTATGATATTAATGAAACTATGCCTGTGATGTTAATATACCTATCATGCTAATGACAAATTGGGAATTGCTAGGTCATGATGAAAAGTTGGAATCATTATGTTTATAATGCTAGATGAGAATCATTATGTTAAAAATACTAAATTGGAATCCACTATGCCTATCAGGGTCATTTCGTGATATTGGGCCGTGGGATTTATTTCGTGATTAACTAGTGACATGGGCTTAGTATACTAGTACAGTCAATGCAACGAATCTTGAACATGTGATGCTTTATTTGACTTGTCTTGACTTATCATGATCACCTTAGTCTGTCTTGTCCACCTTGACACCATTCTCAAGTTTAGTTCCAGTTCATACATGACATGTTGTTTTAACCGTTTCTACACTGAAAGTCACTAGAACTTACTCAGTCTTTATGACTGACCCTTTTCCTTTCGCCTCTTTTTCATTCGTTCCCCCCCGGTTCTCAGGGAGGAAACACTAGCTCTTAGCGTGGATATCATTTGCTTTGGCTCAGCATGTACGGTTTGCTATGGCTGCTTCTTTTTACTGCACTTGGGGAATAAGCTGTTTTTCTGTTTTTAATCATTTCTTCTTTGGCTATTATTACAAGATTGTTGTAAGGAAGTTGTTATCTGAAATGTTTGTAAGAGACATGTTTTATTTTGGAATAAAATAAAGGTCTGTTTTACTCATAAATTCTTCCGCTGTTTACTTAATTGTTTATTTATGTTCTGTCTTGTGATAATTCTGTGATGTTATCTCGATAATACCCCTCCAAAACTAGTGCATTCCCTTTGTGAGTGACCCTAGCGGAGGTGGGGTGTTACACTTGGTATCAGAGCAAGGTTACCAAGACTGGGCAAAAGTTTTGAAAACCTTTTGAATTTTTTTTCAAAACAATTTACAAAGAAGCAAATTTTCAAGAAAATTTTGTTTTGATTAAAAGGCATATTCCCCAAAGCCATTAGCACAATCTTTGTTTCCTCGTTTGAATCTTTTCCTTTTTCGTTTTCAGCTTATCATGGCCGACGACCTTAATCTTCCCGAGGGGGTCAATATACCCACTTGGTTCCGTCGTTTCCTCGAGGCTCGGGCTAATGTGGCAGGCCCAGCCAATCCTCCTCCTCATCCTCCTCAACCTCCGCGAGAAACCGCTTTTTCAAAGATATGCAAGGACTTTAAGGCCATGGGCGGAAAGGATTTCCTAGGAACTGAGACTTTTGTTGAGGCACGGAATTGGTTGAAGGAAACCGAAGACTTGTTTGTTATCTTTGAGGTAGAGGACAATAGGAAAGTACAGTTGGCGGCGTGGCTCATGAAAGAGGAAGCTTCTTATTGGTGGGAAGTCACCAACGCTACTAGGCCCATTGAGACTTGGGCGGACTTTAGAGGGAGATTTGGGCTTAAGTTCTTGTCATCAGCAGAGGAGAGTCTCCAAATGGAACGGTTTCTGGCCCTTAAACAAGGAAATATGACAGTTAAAGAATACGTGAACCGTTTCAATCAGCTTGCTCGCTTCGGATTGGAGTTAGTCAACACTCCTCAGAAAAAGGCGCTACGTTTTGCACGGGGCTTGAACGAGCCACTACATGGTTTGGCCATGACTCATGTGCCCATGGGGGCGACCTTTGAAAGCTTGGTGGATATGGCCCTACTGTATGAGGAAGATAAAAAGGGCAAGAAAGAGGTCAAGCCCAACAATTCTCAGAATAAGAAGGTAGACTCCGAGAAAGGAGGCAAGAACGACAACTCACGTGATAAAAGGAAATGCAATTTATGTGGTACGGAAGGGCACATAGCCAAGGATTGTAGAAAGAGGAAGAGAAAGTAAGGTGAATATTTTCATTGTGGGGAGATTGGACACATCAGCAAGGACTGCCCTAAGAAGCAGACCGGACCTTCTGGGGGTACATCTTTAACTTCTTTTTCTAGATGCTTTGTTTTATCTTGTTTCTCTCCTCGATCCTATCTTGAGAACCATAGGTAGAATCTTTTTGGATGTAAACATGTAATTGAAACATGTTATGATTGCGTAATGGTTGCAAGTGGTCGCAAGTGGTTGCTCGTGGATGCATGAATACATATTAGGCACTAGATCGGCTCAGTCACAGTTTCATACTTGCATATGCATGAGTGTTTATTTTGGAAACTTGGTTGTGCTATCATTTGGTTGTTGCATATGATTGAATGTTTGAGCACTCATATAGAAATTATGAATTATAATAGGAAAATTTTTGCATACATATTGGATTCATTTCACTAAACATATTTTGCATTTGAGAAGATCAATCAGGCCGGATCATTTGCATTAGATAAGGAACATATACACACACTTTCTACATATGTTCATACAGCATTAGAAATCTTTTAAGGACAATGACTGCCTGTGGATGATGCTTTGAGTAGATGGATGATGGATGGTAGGATACGTTCTTCCTAACTTGCAGATTTCGGGGACGAAATCCTTTAAGGAGGGGAGAATGTAACAACCCGAATTTTAACAACATGTGAAAACAAGAAATCAAGGTATAATTAAAAATGAAATAAAATATATAAAAATATGTTTAGATAGGTAAATAATGGCGATGCATAAGAAGAATTAATTAATATTTGGAAGAGAAGAAAAATTAGTTCGGTAATGGTGTGTGTAACGGAAAAGATAGTAAAATAAGGATAATTAACTTAAGAATCAGGAATTAGGTAAAATGGACTTCACCATTGCGTTCCTCTCGAAAAAATACGCGGAATAGAGTCCGAGTTTTCGAAAATCGGAGTCCGTATGACCAAGATATGGCCAAAACAAGTTTCAGTGGACTTTCTGGCAGACAGAACCGAGTCGACCCTAGGGTCGACCCTAGAGTCGACCTCCCCAGGCCAGGTCGACCCTAGAGTCGACCCCCCCTGTACAGGTCGACCTGGTCGGCCTGGTTTGGCCCATAACCCATTTTTGAACCCCGGTATGTGTTTTGATGGTCCGGATTGACTCTGGGGTTGATCTAATGGCCTAAATGAGTTTCCTACAACTATAAAAAGACCCTAAGACCTAGCCTAAATCATACTATTTCATTTTGGCACTCATGCAGCCGCCATTAAACCTAGAACTCTAAATTAAAAATACAAAGAACAAAATTAAAGAAGACGAAGGATGATTCTTGAAGGCTACAACTAGAAGCTACAACAACTACGACGCTTTAGACAACGGATTTGGGGCTATTTGATTTAAAGTTTTGATTTGGATTGCTTGCTTCATATTGTAAGTTCTATGTCACTTTTTAGGCAAAAACGCTGAAATAACATGGACGTGCTATGAATTGAAACCGGATTTAGGAACTATTATTAATCCATGTTTATATTGTTTAACTTTGAATCAAAATTTGGGAATATTGCTATGTTAATGTTGCAAGTTAAACTTATCATTATGTTGTTATGAATCACTTGGGCTTAATTTTATTGCCAGTTGAACAAATACATGTCCATGGAGTCATTATGTTCATTGAAATCCTCATGTTGATTAAACCATGCCTATGATGCTAATTAAACCATGTCTATGATATTAATGAAACTATGCCTGTGATGTTAATATACCTATCATGCTAATGACAAATTGGGAATTGCTAGGTCATGATGAAAAGTTGGAATCATTATGCTTATAATGCTAGATGAGAATCATTATGTTAAAAATACTAAATTGGAATCCACTATGCCTATCAGAATTACCATGCCTTTAATGTTTCATGTTTGCAATAAAATTATTATTATGCCCTCAATGATTATTATGTCTATGATGTAAAGTTGAATTCATCATGTTGAACTAAGTTGGAACCATTACTATGCCATGTTATCATCATGCTAGTATTGAAACCATGTGATATGTTATAGCCTGTTTATTATGCAAGTGATGTTGGAATTGTCACGTATGCCTATCACATGTTTGGTGTTATTCCCCTTTATCTCTTGAATTGTTTATGCTTGTGAACGAAGTACGTTTATATACGTTGGGGATACGATTTGGTAAAATAGGCAAAACTTGAATTGATTATAATCATAAACCGTGAAATTTGGCATAAGTAGAACATGAAATATGGCACGAAAACTGGACTTGAACATGCCATAACTTGACTTGAAACATGCCTTAGTTGGGCACGAAATTGACATATGAACATGCTATGAAAATAGCATGAATCTGATAAGAACATGGGCATGACTTTAGAAAACAAGAAAGTGGCCAACTCGAGGTTGGGTTGAGTTTGTAGTGTAAACCTGCCCGGAACCGTCCGGCAATCCAGTTGCTACAAACAATAGGATCCAATGTGGGTAGTTGGTCACATCGCGCTTGAAACCCGAGGTTGGGCTGAGTTCGTAGCGTAAACCTGCCCGGAACTGCCCGGCAAATCCAGTGGCTACGAACAATAGGATCCAATGTGAGTGGTTCGGTGCATTAACGAATCAATTAATGCCAATTAGGGTTAAGTCATGAACATGAAAAGACAACTTAACCAACTTGAACACGATTTGTAGGGCTAAGTCATGAACTTGAAACGACAACACTTAGCCAACTTGACATGACACGTAGGCGGGTTAAGTCACGAATTTAAATGACATACTTAACCATCTTGACAGGACTAGACTGGAAAAGGATTAAGTCACGAATTACATGACTTAATCGGTTAGGCGGGTTAGGTCACAAATTACATGACCTAATCTGTTAGGCGAAACCCTAGACACGACCCTTTTCAACAGTAACCCTCTAGATGTATCAAGGTACCCTGGGGCTAGGCCGGGTGGGGCACGATTACTGGGATGATTGTAAGAGGTGAACGACGGCAGTGGGGTATGCCAGTGTAGGTTCGGTGGACTACGGTCGTGCACGTATTCCGGGGCAGGCACTGGGTATCCGTAGATTTATCTGTGCATCTTGAATCGTGTCAGAGGTTGACACCCTAGGGCTGATACACCCAAAGGTGGACCCAGCACAGGTGACTACATTCGTGATTAGCCGTATGACACGGACACTTGACGAGCTAGAACTTGTAGGGAGCCGATCGACTAGATAATCGCTCCGTAGGACCCCGTACTTGGGTCAGACCCCGTTTCAGGGTCATTTCATGATATTAGGCCGTGGGATTTATTTCGTGATTAACTAGTGACATGGCTTAGTATACGAGTACAGTCAATGCAACGAATCTTGAACATGTGATGCTTTATTTGACTTGTCTTGACTTATCATGATCACCTTAGTCTATCTTGTCCACCTTGACACCATTCTCAAGTTTAGTTCCAGTTCATACATGACATGTTGTTTTAACCGTTTCTACACTGAAAGTCACTAGAACTTACTCAGTCTTTATGACTGACCCTTTTCCTTTCGCCTCTTTTTCTTTCGTTTCCCCCCAGGTTCTCAGGGAGGAAACACTAGCTCTTAGCCTGGATATCACTTGCTTTGGCTCAGCATGTACGGTTTGCTATGGCTGCTTCTTTTTACTGCACTTGGGGAATAAGCTGTTTTTCTGTTTTTAAGTCATTTCTTCTTTGGCTATTATTACAAGACAGTTGTAAGGAAGTTGTTATCTGAAATGTTTGTAAGAGGCATGTTTTATTTTGGAATAAAATGAAGTTCTGTTTTACTCATAAATTCTTCCGCTGTTTACTTAATTATTTATTTATGTTCTGTCTTGTGATAATTCTGTGATGTTATCTCGATAATACCCCTCCAAAACTAGTGCATTCCCTTTGTGAGTGACCCTAGCGGAGGTGGGGTGTTACAACATGCGTGTGTCAAAACCCCTATTACTGCGTATCATGTTGCACACACGGAGCATTTTTATTTGTTAATGAAGATTTTTGAGTTTCAGGGCTGACGTGGCCTCTTCTTACTGGATGGATGGCGTGTTTTTGAGTTGTGTGGTTCTGATGATCTCCTAGTTAATCTAAAGTCTCTAACTAAGCTAATACATCTATATAAGCACATCTAATCTAACCCTAATCTAAACTAAATTCATTCATAAGCCTCCATGTTGCAGCATCCAAAACTAAACTAGTTTCTCTTCTTCAACGAAGCAAAGCATAGAAATTGTGAAAACGGGGAACAATTCTAGAACAACAACAAACGCTTAATTCAGATCTATATTCTTTCTTCTTCTACCACAGTGAGTACAGTTACTTTCACAAGATAATTAATTAAAAATAATGGTGATAAATGAGAATTGGACTGTATGACTATGCCTGTATCATATGCTATTAGATATATTAAGTTTATGTTGATTAGATCTATTCTATTATGTGAAAGTTTATATTAATTAGATGTATGCAAGTTTATGTTAGTTAAATCTATGCAAGTTTATGTTAATTAGATCTATTCAAGTTTATGTTGATTAGATCTGTTCTATTCCATGCAAGTTTATGTTAATTATATTTATGCAAGTTTATGTTAATTAGATCTATGCAATTTTATGTTAATTAGATCTATGCAAGTTTATGTTGATTAGATCTATTCTATTCTATGCAATTTTATGTTAATTATATCTATGCTAGTTTATGTTGACTAGATCTATTCTATTGTATGCAAGTTTATTTTAGTTAGATCTATGCAAGTTTATGTTAACTAGATCTATGCAAGTTTATGTTGATTAGATCTATTCTATTCTATGCAAGTTTATGTTAATTGGATCTATGCAAATTTATGTTAATTAGATCTATTTATGTTAATTAGATCTATTCTATTCTATGCAACTTTATGTTAATTAGATCTATGCAAGTTTATGTTAATTAGATCTATTCTATTCTATGCAAGTTTATGTTAATTAGATCTATGCAAGTTTATGTTGACTAGATCTATTCTATTCTATGCATGTTTACGTTAATTAGATCTATGCAAGTTTATGTTAATTAGATGTATGCAAGTTTATGTTGATTGGATCTATTCTATTCTACGCGAGTTTATGTTAATTAGATCTATGCAAGTTTATGTTAATTGGATCTATGCAAGTTTATATTAATTAGATCTATGCAAGTTTATGTTGATTAGATCTACTCTATTCTATTCAAATTTATGTTAATTAGATCTATGCACGTTTATGTTAATTAGATCTATGCAAGTTTATGTTAATTAGATCTATGCAAGTTTATGTTAATTAGACCTATGCAAGTTTATGTTGATTCGAACTATTCTATTCTATGCAAATTATTGTTAATTAGATCTATGGAAGTTTATGTTAATTATATCTATGCAAGTTTATGTTGATTAGATCTATCATATTCCATGCTTGTTTATGTTAATTAGATCTATGCAAGTTTATGTTAATTAGATCTATGCAAGTTTATGTTGATTAGATCTATCCTATTCTATGCAAGTTCATATTGATTATTGGATCTATACTATGTGCGGATGATGTCTCTTTCCCTCTTATTATTTTTTTTGAGCTAGGCTAACAAGAGTCTAACTTATTATGTGAATTATACGTACGAATGACGTAGGAACATTGGGGAAAAGATTGGAAAAAACATTAAATATTATGTAATTGGCATAAATTGGTTTGTAATCATGTAATTAACTTGGGGCATAAATTGGTATAATTTATGTATATGGAATTATGGATATAATTAGAATGAGAATTATAAACATAGCCTAAATTGGGAATTATGGACAAATTGGAATATGGATATTAATTCAAATTGGGTTTTGAATAATAGAATGAGATAATGAACGTCTAAGACACGAGGTTAGACTTGATTTGCGGTATAAGCCTGCCTGGACCCGCCCGGCGCATCCAGCAACTGCAAACGGCAGTCTAATGTGAGAGGTCAAAGGCATAAACTAGATGCGTAATAAGGCAAAGACATGAGGTTAGATTCAGATTGCGGTATAAGCCTGCCCGGACCCGCCCGGCAAATCCAGCAACCACAAAACAGAGTCTAATGTGGGAGGTCTTTCAAGATTACAGTTATAATGAATTAAATAACACTTAACCAAGATAAGACATGTAGTGGGACATGGGGTTAAGTGGGTGACATGGGTGACATGTGAAATATAATTAGAAACACTTAACCAAGTTGTAACAGTAAGAAGACATGAATAAGAAGGGGTTAAGTGGGAAATCCTAGTGGGGATCAAGCACAGACGGGAAGCCTGTGTCAAGTGTGGGGAACCTTTTCAACCAGTAACCCATTTAGTATCTATGTGAGCTCGAACTAGGTCGAGGACGGGACACGCTTACTAGGATTGATTGTAAGAGGTCAAACGGGTTAGCGGTGGCAACGCAAGTCTAATGGAGTCATGAGTGTGCATGGGTCCGGGCTGGTAGGTAAGACGTTATTGCATCGTGACGTATAAGCCTTGCATCCTTAGTAGTATCGGGTTGCCACTTTAGGGAGTGATATACCCTACTGTGGGACCAGCACGGGTATCTACGAGTTAGGGAGCCGATCAAATGAGGAGGGTAGTGGGTACAACTAGTGGAGATAGGAGTAGGCGACACCTATGATAGCAACTAGGGGTACACGAAACTACCATTATCATTATCGTTAGAATTAGTAAGAGGGATCAACTTTCTGTAAACTAGTATTGGTGCAGTGTAGGAATTGTCTTATAATGATTAGAAGCGCAATCAACGTTTATCTTGTCCATCTTGCTTACTTTGTCATACTTGTTTATGTTACAGTCATTTCTTATATCCAGTTTATGTTCTTATCCTATTACTTTAATGATTATATTGTTAAAGTCACTGGACTCACCAGACTTTATGGCTGCCTTGTTTGTTTCGCCTCTTTTCTTTCCATTCCCCCTCCAGGTTCTCAGGGTGGGACTAGTGGAGCTTGACTTGGATCTCTTTCTCTCTTTTGGAAGTGCTTGGAGTTGTTGAATGTAATGTTCAACTTTATCTTCTTTTTTATTATGGCTATTTGTAATGGGATTATGCTTTTGGTTTCTATGTAATAATTTGGTCAAGATGGATATTTGTGTACTTGGTTTTACATGTTGGTTTTGATGTTGTAACCAAACTATGTTCCGTTTTCGCTGCAATGAATTTATTTTAAATTTTGAAGTACCATTTTTATATATCTGTCTTGTGATGTTCTATTCTATATACTTATAATGCTCCATGAAAGTTGGTGCGTTCCCTTTGTGAGTGACATTAATGGACATGGGGTGTTACATCACAAGTCATCCACCATGCCACCAAAACAAAAAAATGAGCACAAGGCACAAAGCAGACCAATAGAAAGTCAAATACGGGATCATCACCCGCTTATACAACTAATTTAAGAACATATTTTTCAAAAGGAACAACCAAAGCAAGACAGGAAAGCTACAGACCTCTGTTCTTCCTGAGCCTGCAAACCGTCCTTTTACCTAGAGCAGAGCAGGATGGAGGCTCATCAGCACGCTTTGAAGCTTCCAACTCGACATCTCCCAGAACAAAAGAGGCAACCACACTCTCTCTTGACCATAGAGCCTGAATCATCTTCGCGTTTTCGTCCTCTAAAGTGGAAATACGCTCGAGATTATCCTTATGAAGCTTTTGAAGGTCACAAGCTAGGGAGTGCCAGCTGCTCATTTGTTTTGCGGAATGATCATTGAGCAGGTCCATCTGCTTCCCAAATTGGTACATAGCAGCCTCAAAGTGGGACAGCATCTGCGTCTTCGAAGCAATCATATCGCAAGAAAAAGTTTGATGGTCAGACGGAGATATGTCCACATTAGAAGATATACCCTGTAAGCTCCAGCCTTTAAGCTGCTTAGCAAGCTTGGTATTGCATGGCCCAAGATCATATCCTGGCCTACTCACAATAGTTTGAAGTTCTAAATAAGAGGGACTGAGAGGAGAATCCACAGACGGCTGCCCCGTCGATTGAACGTCAGCTACCTAAACATCCAAATCAAAAAACATCTCCACCGACGTCGTTCCGGAGACGAATCCATCCTGTAAAGTGAAACAGTGAATAATTATGCAAATCAGGGATTTAAAGGGTTGGTCAAGGTCAAGACAAGTAAAGTGATCATGAGAAGAACTATGAACGACCAACTCTTCCAATCCTGATCGCATATTGTCCTCGCATATCAGGATTATTCAGAATTGATTCAAGGCCAAAGCAGGAACGATATTCCGTCAAATACACACGAGCGACCGCATGAATCAAACCAGAAGTGACAGTACTGAGATAGCTTGTCTTAAAGCATTATAATTTGTCTTAAACATTTCAACAAGCATATCATATATACAAAGTTTCAAACCAGATGAAGGAGTGTATCGGAGTTCACAGATAAATAAATGAACAAAATCCATTCCAAAATGTCGACTATTCTCATCGTGAAAGATCAACAACAGTACAAATCATATCCAATGATCATAGAAGATTTCAGAAAGCATAAAAAGGACTTATTTTTACCAAAAAGCGTGCATTATCGATTCAGAGGAAGAACAAGCATTAGCAAGAATGACAAATCTGCGCTTCACAGATTGAAGGGGTACGGGGATTCTTAATGGGGGAATCTAATCGCAATGAAGCCGAAGCAGAAATTAGGGTTTTAGAAACTTAAGTAGCTGCTATCAATGTGTTTTAGATGGGAAAATGAGAATAAAATTAAAAAAAAGGAGAGAAAACGAAATGGGAGACTAAAGGACATGCATCCAGACCTTTCCGCCATGTCAGCTTAGTACTCAATTGCGCATGGCCTATCAAGGTCCAGCTGCCTCGCTCGCCTCCCCGTGATTTGAGTGATCAAAATAATGTGAATGAGCCATTTTTCTCTAAAAACGATCCTAAGTCTTGCGCGACCGATCCTTGATAAACAAGATTTAGTCTACCAAACTATGTTGTGTTCAGTTATTTCTAAGCTAGTAATTTTTGCAAAATAAAAATTACAAACTTTGAGTGGCAAATATCTATCCCTTAAAAACCACACATATATTGGTCTATTAACTCTGCGTTTGTGTTATGGATGTAGCGTCATTAGGCTTGGTCGTGCAAAGTGCAATCCAATACACTCAAACAGTCTGTTAAAGGTCATGACCGACCACACATGACACAATGACAGCAAGACTCGTACATCCTGGAAGGGTCGCTCCGCTCATCCCCATATCAGAGAGTTTGGTCGCACATTCCAATCCTGACTAGTCAGCCGAGAGTCCAAAGATACCAGAGATCGCGCAATCGCTCTATGTCTTCTTACATATTACAGCTCTAGTCGCTTGCTCTTCAATCTGTCATTACTATTTCAACCGGGCTCTTTCCTCCAATTATGTTGTTGGTCGCCCATTCGTCTACAATCAAGCACGGCTGCTCCAACCAGCCCGCTCGCATGCATGGAATCGCTCGCCTAAACTGTTCGGAACTGAGCAGTCTCTCACTCACACAAAGTCATTTGCTCTTGCAGAGTCACTTATGCTGGACAACTAGAAACAGTTGCTGACAATTGGCTACAACAAGGCAATGGCATTTTAGTAATTAATGGGACGAGGGACTCATATGAATTCCAGTTCAAACCTCCTTGAGGGCTCAACTACATGTCTTCCAGCAAGAAAGGGGACTTCTAGCCACCACGAAGTGCTGCTAAATTCCGTCCTTAGCCGTTCCTTAAACATTTCAACCATGATCATCATCTCCGTTGGAAGATCTTTCATCCATTTGGCGATGGTGTCCGTTAAAATCCTATAAGTGCAAAAGATCGAAGGCATCCTCCTCCCCCGTCGCTCATCCATCCTTATCCACCATAGATTCCGCCAATCTTTCATTGAATTTCGTGAATCTAAGCGAGATTTGTATGTAAAAGTGAAAATATATTGAGAGAACAAGAAGATGTATAAAAAATGAGAGTTGATGTGTCTTGTAATCATCATCATGATAATGAAAACCGCTTTCACAGTGGATGTAGGCCCAGCTTAAGGCTGAACCACTTTAAAATCTTGTCCTCATTTTTTTACCTTTTTGAGTGCGGCTCCATTTACTTTCTAACCTTGTTGGTGAAGTACAATTTTCGTACCATTGGTGTTGAACCAAATTTTGGTGAAAACACGTACTAGGCTACCTAGTACTGAAACCCATAGCGGTTTTGAGCCGGCGATTATCAACGTGCACCATGATGTCAAGCCCCTCTAAGTATTCATGATAAAGCTGAAAGCCTACATCCAAAAGCTTACGTCCGAAAGCCTACATTCAGGAGCTGTTACGAAAGACTCAAATATCATCCGAAGACCATGATAGATACCCCAAGGACGGCCAAAAGGCAAACGCCTAGTGGTCATGTTTGAAGGGGGGTTCTTTTTCTACATTTTGTACCAAAAATAGAAATAAACTGAACGCTGAGTTAAATTGAGGAATTCACTCTATTGCATCTATGTACTCTCAATGGAAGTTCAACAAAAAGAGATCTTCTCATATGAAAACTGCTCTGTATGTGTGTGTTATTATTTCTACGATCATAGTAGTTGCATCCTATTATTCATTCTCCAGATAAGCACAGATTCCCATCTCAACATGTTCCCGAATAGGAAGATGAGTTTCATCCCCTGAAATTAAGTCCGCCTTTGGAAAGCCCCAAGCTATTCCTTCCTTTCATATTTCAATATTCAGGGAAGTAATCCGATTTCACCAGAAAATAGCCAAATCGCCCACTTCCTCCTTTAGGTCCGTCATATTCGACCCATCTCTGGTGTTGACAAAAAATATCATTAACATTTTGGCGCTAGAAGGAGGGCCTGAACCTCCACCCTTGTGTTTAACAACCACAAATATCTACTTGAGTTGTTCTATCCCAGATCGGACTAGCTTTGAAGAAGCAAGCTTATGAGTATGAGACCACAACAAAGGCCTTCAGGGCCTCGAGCGGATAGGTCAAAATCCAACAACCCCAAGGTGAAGAAGTACCAAAAGTTAAGAGAAGAAGCCTTGCGGGTAATAAAGCAGAAGAGAGAAATGGAACAACATGCTTATGATATTGGGGATGACAGCTCTTCCCACATAGGACGAACCTTAGCATTCCCACCCAGTGGATCTACATTAGGGGATACTAGTGTTTTCTCTCATCTAAAGGATATTCTCTATGGACAAGTTAAAGGAATGACACTCAAGCGAGAGATAATGGACGATTTCAACCACTTCACCGACAAATGGTTTAAGGTGATGTTACCTGAACTTCAGTGCGTTTCGAAAGGAAGAAACGAAAGTATGAGCACTGCAGCTAGGCTAAGTCACAAGAGGATTAGGCCCCGGCAACGAAGAGGAAAATACACCAGGGATACCTGAGGAATACTACCTCACCACTTCCTTGGAGGACGTTTACTTCCTAACCAAACACGAACTCAACTATTGGACATCCACAAGGAAGAAACCTAAATATGAGAGAAACACAGGAGGGTCTTACTACTATTACCACCTGATGAATGGACATGAGACTAATCACTGGAGAACACTCGAGGAAACCATTGTTAGATTTGTTAACCAATGCTAATTACTAGAGTTTATCAAAAAATCAAGATGAATGAGGGTCAACCCTTAGGAAAAGGATTAATAAAAGTGCGCTAGGGTAGGGCTGTCAATGGGTACCCGAAAAATCCGATATTCGTCCGCATCCGTATCCGAAAATACGAAATATATCCGTTATCCGAGATGCGGATACGGATATCCGATATCCGAAAATCATTCCGGATACGGATATGGTTATAGTTGTATCCGTATCCGAAAAATATCCGTCCGATTTTCTGATACGTGTATGTGCTTCTATGATTTATGTTTTGTTTTATTTTAGTCTTAGTAGGGTTGTGTATTTCATATTTTGAACACTTTATCTCTTAAAATATTTGTTTTAAGAAATTTATTAGATTGACGTCCTGCTTGTAATTTTTAAATAGATGTATTCACATGTTCAAAAAATATTTTATGAGCCAAATTTGCTTGTGAGTGGTGTATTTGTAAATTTTTACTGTTTTATTTTCAGATATTTTTTCGGATATTTCGGATATTTTTTGGATATTTTAGGATAACCACATCCAATTCACAGTTTTAAGTTTCGGATACGGATATTTTTGGATATCTTCGGATACCCGTATTCGCTAAGGCGGATACGGATATTTTCGGATATCCGAAAATACCCGCGGATACGGATACAGATATTTTTAACTGGTATCCGCAGATATCGGATACGGATTCGGATTTTTATTTTCGGATAAGGATTCGGATACAGCACTATCCGTATCCGACTGCATCCGTTTACAGCCCTACGCCAGGGTGCGGAGAAATCATCTGCCAGAATTTAAAAGGAAAACCCAAAAGGGGTCCGATTACAAACGGAATAAATCCCTCGTCATCATCAAATTGTCCAGGAAGAGGCATCTCCTAGATGGGGATGGTGTGTTAGTCTTTCTCCATGCCCAAACCAGAGTGGGCAGGGTTAAAGCGTTAAAAGCATAAGCTGCCGTTTCACACCAGAGATGGTCTTGGCGGTGCATCTAAAAATTAGCATGCCCTACCTCTTCTAGAACTAAGCATGTCCTACCTCTGCTTACAGAAGAGCACGTCCTACCTCTGCTTATGTTCCGCGTTACTCGCAGAAGGGAATGAAAACCCCTATAATTGCCTGTGATGGTCAGGATAGGGCACCCCTCGGAGGGAGGTGGCGTATAAGTCTCATTCAGAGCCTACAATGGTTCGTACAGAGCATCAAAAGAGTAAACCTTAGTTCTATGTCTACGATGGCCCCGTCTAAGTTTCTAAGACCTTATCATCGCTTATGATGGTCAGGATAAGGTGCCTCCTGGAGGGAGGTCGGGTAAGTCCTTAGTCCCTGGTTGTGGATAAGCTAGCCAAGCGCTCCGGATGCACAGGTCCAGAGAGTGGCCAACAGAGCACGTACATCCTCTGCTTTGACATCAAAATCCCAAGGGAGGCTCAAGAAGCACGTACAACCTCTGCTTCCCAAATCAAATCTGAAGGGGATACTTACTTCATTAATGACATAAGGGCTCCTGGTCTTCAATCTTTAAATCCCGAATCTGGGTGGATTCGGCTCTTCATTAATACCAGAAAGGTTCCTGGTCTTCAATATTTAAATACCTGAATCTCGGTGGATTCGGCTCTTCATTAATACCAGAAAGGTTCCCGGTCTTCAATCTTTAAATACCCGAATCTGGGTGGATTCGGCTCTTACATTAATACCAGAAGTGTTCTCGGCATTCAATCTTTAAATACCTGAATCTGGGTTGATTCAGCTCTTCATTAATACCGGAAGGGTTTCTAGTCATCAATCCTTAAATACCTGAATCTAGGTGGATTCGGCTCTACATTATTACCAGAAGGGTTCTTGGTCTTCAATCTTTAAGTACACGAATATAGATGGATTAGGTTCTTCATAAATACCGGAAGGGGTTCTGATCCTCTACACGCAAGTACCCGAATCTGGGTTGAACTGGTTTCTCAGTGAGGTCCTAAAGCAAGCCCACGATCCTACTCCGCGGGAGGATCCTGGAGAAAACCACGGTTGGAAATGAAGTTCTGATGTCATCATGGTTACCCCAAACTTAAGAAAAGTTCAACTCCTGATCCAAGCAAGAAGGAATTGCTCACTCCTCTTGGACAATCGAGTAGAATTCTAAATTTGTTACCAAGGACGCGCTTATGATCTTCTCGGGGAAGTGTCTTCAACCTATATGTTCATTGGTTCATTTTCTTTTCAACATATCAGCCTTTTTCTTTACATAACTCTAAAAAAAAAGTTGTATCATAATGCTGGTTTAAGGAAGAGCTAGGGAAAAGATCCCAAACATTTCCGATAACATCACATGACCAACCATTCCCTGGTTTTAAGTGATCTCTCATTAGAAATTTTCCCATGCATAGATGGGACATAAAAAGTCTTTTTGCGAACACTTAGCACCAGTAAATTTCCATTCGTTACAACACCCTTGGGACACAAGAATAGTGTTTCTAACAAAAGCGATACATCATAAAAATCATGCGACACACTGGCAGTTCAACCGGAAGTCGCGATGCAAATCATTACATAGACACAACAATTATTTTAAGAAATAAAATTTCCACATCCCAAACATACAATAAAAATCTCTCATACCAAATCAGGGTTTTGCAAAGCAAATTCCAAAGAAGCGCAATCCTCTTTAGCTTTCTTCAACTCATCCTCCAATTTAACATTTACTTATATAATCTACCTACCACCACATCAGAGCTCTCGAAAGATTTTGTCACCGATTTACATTGTAAATCACAAATAATTTCATCTTTTTCTTTCAGTTGCTTTATCAAATAGGACACTTGCTCTTTGAGGTTTTTGACTGTCATCTTTTGGAGGTAATACATCTTTTTGTAACCTAACAAGGGAGCATCGCCAAAAATATCTCTATAACCAACAGCGTTCGGATTTTCCTTCGTAAATTTCGAAGAGGGTGTCTAGAAAGAATCCTCCTAGCCACAGACAAGATGAAACATTGTAATTCGAAAATTGCAAACATCAAGTGTATGTTAACTACATCTTACATCCCAAAGGAAAATCAATTACATAACATCTATCAGCTCATACACATTATAGATACCACGTTCACACTAGCACATTATCACAACACCATACACTATCGAGAATCACAAAATCAACACATTTCACGAACAGACCACAAGAGAATATATGCTTAATACAATAACATTCGAAATCACTTGTTAGAATCGTTTGCGCTGAACCAACCTCCTTGAATTTTTCCCCTTAAATTTCTAAAATGCAGAATGTAAAACATAATTCCAACACAAGTGTTCGGAGAAACAGAGGATTGCTGCAATATGGGAAACCTAATTATTAATGAAACTCAAGGGAACGGAAGAAACCTTGAGAGAGAAAGCCATACCTATGCGACATCAGCATCGGAACGACCGGGAGCCCTCTTTTTCCTAGCATCTAAAGAACCTCCGTCCTTAGGGGACAGCTCCTACGATGCAAGAATAGATCCTCCAGCGCCTTTTCCTAACCTGTTTGGCTGACCCACTTGGCCTTCTACCCCTCCATCTGCTATGTTATCCTCCTTCCCTTCTTCCTCATAATCTTCAGCAAATTCATCAATAAACAACATTGACGCGGGATCTGTCTTGATCGCCGATGGAACCTTAAGCTCCCTGCTCGATCTTCTCTAGGACTTTGTCTCGAATATAGGGATCAATAGAAGTAAAGTTAAATTCCGAAAGTCTTTCATAATTGTCTGAAAAGGCAAGGATGAGGGCATTTTTGTAATACTCCATGGCAATATTATTGAGGTGGACATTCAAAATTTTTGAAATTCTATCATTGGCCTTGTAAATAATTCTCTTCGTGGTGGAAAGTTGAGTATTCATCTTATCCGTCTCGGTAGCATAATTGATCTCCAGTTCCGCTTTCTGTGCCTTACGATCCTCGACCTGCTTCGTCAACTCCTCAATGGCCTTCCTCGTCTTCTCCAGTGAGGCGGCCAACTCCTCGCGTTCATTATTCCTCTCTGTTTTCTCCCACTGCAAAGCATTCACTTTACACCTTATTCTCTTCCCTTAAAGTATTGACCTCAGTCGCTGAAGTGGAAGCTCGTCCCCAGGAGACATACCAAGTTTTCATCATCTAAAGAAGAGGGATAGATTAAAGACAAAATAAAGAGAAGGAAAAGAGGGAGGGGTGTATGTGCTTATAATACCAAGAGGAAATCCTTGATTTGTTGTCTACAGAAATCTACCGAGTTCAAGGTGGCAGAAGTTGAGGCAATATCCGCTACTTCAAGGGAAAAAAGAGCCAGTTCCACAAGCTTATGAAAATCCAAGGCAGGCGAAGGAGGTACGGAACGAGAAACATGCTAAGAGGAAGACGGTGTCGAAAAATCGAGCCTTCCCTCATCTACTTTACCAACAGCATCGAGACGGGCAGGGTCACTCATGGATTTACCTTTCGGAGAGACGTCTGTGGAAGCATCAACATCCACCACCTATCGACAGCTATGGCAGAAGGATCAAAATTCCACCTTGTTCTCGGAGAAGAAACAATATCTTTTGAAAAGCTAGCCAACTCGTCACACTTGGGATTCTTCGATGGGGGGTCAACGATGGGTTGAGAAAGCATCTTCATGGCCTGGACACTGTTCCGGTTATAAGCAGCAATGATAGTTGCATGCTGAGAAGCTGAAGGTCCTAAACAAAGAAGAAGATGAATTAGAAAATGCCACAACCAGAAAACAAGAGAAAGAATGACAAATATCGCTGAAACAAATGAATGAATCTCATCTAAAATACCTAGATGGATAGGAGAGCTTGCACTAAACGAGTCGGAACCCGACAACAACCCTTAGGGCCAGAAAGTTGGATATGAGGTTGTTCCAATACCTTATGTCCAGAAGGGAGCAAACCACACTCGTGAAGGTTATCGGTGCTCAGGAGAAATGACCTGCACATATACTCCACTGGTGCATTGAAAACAACATCAATCACAAGAGCCTCCTCTGGAGTTAAGATCACATCTTTGGAGGGGGGTTCTGTGATGGGGAGAAGTTCAAAAAAAAAAAAAAGAATTGTCACAGCGAGAAGATTGTTACTTTCTGAAAGCAAGAGACCTACTGTCGTCATTAAATTGTCCTAATATGCCAGGTGGACATTGAACAAGAAAGTATTGGTCCTCCCACGACCTAATTTTACTAATGCCATTGGTAATTAGCCTCTTTATTGGGTTAAACTTCCATAACGGCGATTCAGAAGTCTTAGAGAACCAGATCATGTGACGGATAAGCTTGGGTCTCATAGAACCTTGACCCTAAGCATGTGCCAAAGCCTCTAAGCACAAAAGGATCATGTATGTGTCAGATGAGAGCTGAATAGGAGCAATTTTCAAGTCAACCAAGAGCTTGTGTAGAAAGGGCAGGAAAGGTAGAAATCCTCCGTGCCAGATATGGATAGCCGAATATGCAAAGAACCCTTCTGGAGGATTCTTGAGGACATTTAGAGTAGCAGCTATCATAGCGTCCGTACGCACTATGCTGAAGTTGTCTAATACGGCGTCCAGAGATTGGTGAGACACAATTAAGGACGGCTTAGGAGCGAATGCCATCTTGGGACGAGACCCCTTGGGATCTTTGACTTTCTCCTTAGCAGGGTTTTTGTGAGACATGACTCCACCAGGTAAAATCATTCCATAACAATGCGATTAGTATGCATATTTCTTACACATATGCACATATCACTAGCATTATCAAACATTATTGGGTACCAATACGCCTCGATTAACAATGGTCAGATAGGCAGAAACCTAAATCAGACACAAGTAGGGGATATGAGGAAATTATGTCTTTTATACCTTAGCTAACATATGACTATGCCTAACATAATTGTCCCAGGGACCTAAGCAAAACCGACATAATTAACAAAGGAAATAGTCCTAATGGCTTTAGAATCCTTTCAAGAATGGCAGTAAGATTGGCATCTGAACCTTTTTATTAAAAAAGCATAGTCTTAACAAACCTTCATGTCGATTTTGACGCATAATTAGGATTGCAATTCATATGAGAAGTAAAAATACTCACCAATAATCAAGCTCGGGTCTTCAAGAAAGAGGAGAATTCGAGCGTTCTTTTTTAGGAGAACAGTAATCTTGCTCAAGAATTTGATTTGTAGATGAAAGATGGGAACGATTAGGAAGAAAGGTTTATGCTCAAATTCAAAGATCAATCTATGCCGCACAAATAAAAGCCAATCAACGCTCCTAATTGAGGAAGGCCGAAAGACGCTAACATGACAATTCAAAATGGGCTAGGAGTTTGACTTGAAAAGTCGAAAATACCACTTTACTAGAGGAGGAGGCATATGTTACTACCAAAATTAACATCGAAGTAAGCTGGCGGTGAAGGGGTATCGGATAACCCGAAGTGTTACATCAACCACAACCCTCCTAAAGGAAAGGTTTGCAAAAGCTACAGGATATAACCGGCGAGATTCATCCGCCAGGGTCGATCCAACAGGTTCTCTTCGACAGCCCCAATCTAACAGAAGATCCTATAACAAAGAATTATCCTAATCCGGAACCAAGTAAGCCAGAAGAAATAAACCTGACGGACAAAGCCCAAAGGAATCTTCAATAATGACCGGCCCAAATGCCGTTACACCCGAAGACGAAAGCATCGAAGGCACAAAACCGAGAGAACGCAAAGGCCATCCAGAACCAACTTTCGAAGCATTTACAACACGAATATCGAAAGGCCAAACTCACAAATAACAGGATGGACAACAAAAGCCAGTCTTCCGGAATCCAAGCTACCGTAGAAGCCCCACCAAAAGGCTAACCGAGATCCAAGCAGGGATATAGGCTACCCGTTCTAGGCTACCTAGTACTGGAACCCGTAGCGGTTTCGAGCCGGTGGTTATCAACGTACACCATGAGGTCAAGCCCCTCTAAGTATTCATAATAAAGCCGAAAGGCTACATTCAAAAGCTTATGTCCGAAAGCAGCTGTTACCAAAGACTCAAATATCATCCGAAGACCATGATTGATACCCTAAGGATGGCCGAAAGGCAAATGCCCGAAACCTGGGAAAAAGCGGCCAACAAAGACCCCCACAGGCCAAATAGCCCATCATCTAAGGAGCCCTGAACCACTATAAATCCGACCCCAGGAGTAATGTCTGAAGGGGGATTCTTTTTCTATATTTTGTACCAAAAAGAAAAATAAACTGAATGCTGAGTTAAATCAAGGAATTCACGCTATTTTATCTATGTACTCTCAATGAAAGTTCAATGAAAAGTGATCTTCTCATATGAAAACCGCTTTGTAAGTGTGTGTTATTATTTCTCTAATGATAGTAGTTGTAGTCTATTATTCATTCTCCAGATAAGCATGGATTCCCATCTCAACATGTTCCCGAATAGGAAGATGAGTTTCATCCCCTGAAATTAAGTCCGCCTTTGGAAATCCAAAGCAATTCCATACTTTCAGATTTCAATATTTGGGGAAGTAATTCGATTTCACCCAAAAATAGACAAATCACCCACTTCCTCCTTTAGGTCCGTCCTAGTTGACCCATCTCCGGTGTTGACGAAAAATATTGTTAACAGAGATGAGCAGACGGTTTGATCTGAAGCTTCAAAGCTTTGTTATAAGCACTAGACAAAGCCCTAAGAGACTTATTTTCTTTCTCTAACTCGAAAACATTCATGCGCAAGTCATGCCTCTCTTCTTGTAAGTGTCCTATTTGATCAACATACCAGTTAAAACGGTCGTATGAATCTTTAATTAACTTGGTATCATAGATCCTCTTTATCTCGGCTACCACTCTTTTACACCACTCAGAAATATTTGATTCTTCTAGGCTTGGAGGAGGGTTGTCCAAATAAAACACATTTGAAGTGCTGGGGTCTTACGTGCGCTCACAACACCAGAAGGTTGGGATCCCGTCATGATAGGAATATTTTTGAAGCAATATTCCTACGTCTCACACCTCATGTTGACATTGTTTAAATCAATTTCCAAGTCAGCAATACGTTGGTGTAAACTCCTTAATTCATCCTCAAACTTGATAGTAGGTTTTGTCTTTATGTACATCTTAAATTCAAGAATAGTCCTATCCCTTTCTTCTAACTGCCCTTTTAATGCATTCATTGTCTCGTTCAAATGCTTAATGGATAAATTCTAGAGTATACTCTTTCTTTCTTGAGATATAGAAGAAATCCCTTGTGTTGGTAGCGCTTTACTTGAGACAGGAAAGTACCACGACGATACACCTAAACACAAGAACAAAAAAAGTTATGATCAGATCTTTTCAATTTGCGAGGGTAGAGCTCCATTCTTACATAAAACCTGCTGTAAGTCAAAACCAAAACCAATCTGTTGTGACATACAGATCAAAAAGAGTTACAAAAGATCACTTTCGCTTGATCAATACATCTATCGTTTACATAACATCTTGGCATGCTTAACCCTTAGACTTTTTAGAATTGCTTCACGATCTTCGCTCAAGAAGCTAAAAGAGAGCCGAGGAAATTCAGTGTCAACCCTTTTAAGTTTCTTGAGAAAACTTTTTTTCCTGAAAGTCTGAATGGATGTTGTTAAGAACTCCTTTTTCAGTCTATAAGTCACACGTAGTGCATCTTCGTAATAAACAAAGTTCTATCATAACGCTAATGAGTGTATTAGTCATGTATAGTAAGTAAAATTCCACATAAGTTTTACATAAGCTACCATAGCAATTTTACAAATATACATCTTGTTCATACAAAATAGCTGTTTTAAACAACATAGTGATAAATCTATCCTTGTTGTATTCAAGCTTTTCCGGGGGAAGGTCCCTAGGAATTGGAAGAACCCACTCAAGTTTACAACACTCCCCTGGATGCGAATCGGATCCAAACTCATCTAAATAACGTCTATGAAGGCAACACAATAAACCTCCACTGCTTGCCCCTAGAAAGGAAAAGTCTATCATTTCATATTGCATATAAACCTAATACAAAAAATCAATCAAAATGTCCCTGTCCTCAGTTAACATCCATAATAAAGTCATTACTTCTTTGTTCTCTTCGCGGAGAATTTCCCTATGTTTTCGAGCCTTCTTTAACCTGGGCGTCGCTTCATGTTCCTTATAAGACATAAGATTATGTGTACTCTTTTCAAGATCATGGTATTTTTGATATAAGGAATTATAGCCTTTTAATAATCTCTCTTGCTCCACATGGGATCGAGCTAATTCCTTTTGTTTATCGAATTATGGTTTAAGGTGAGAAATAACCTTTCTTTTTGTCTTTTAGATATAACGACATGAACCTAGTTGCAGTCAAATACTAGGGAAGGGTAAGAACATTACAAGATCAAAGTTTACACCTGAGAAAGAAGAACCGCGGAATCAACTGGTTTGCCTCTTCCCAAGAGACCGGGGGAGCCACCTTCTTTAAACAAGAGAGGTTCAAAATCTCGGGCAACATGGGAACCTCCAACATCGAGACCATGCCTAGCGGAATCAGTAGATGCTTCGACACCCATAAGAGGATCATTCCCATCCTTATCATGTTCGTCCTGGCGGTCCTTGCCTCTGAAGACGTCACCACCCGTATCCCCAACATCATTAACAAAAGGAGTCTCTTCTTCTTCACCTGAGTCATCGGAAGGTCATTAATGCATATAAGGTTTTTAATTTTAGTTTTTTCCTTTCGTGGCATCTCGAGACCATGTCTATACAACTCGACCCACTCCGTAACTCTATCCCTGATAGAAGGTGGAACCGTGGTAGTGCGGATCTCAGAGAGGTTCTGGAGGTTGTTGGAAAGAACAGGAAATAAGGCGTCCTCGTAGTACTCAATCCTAATTTACAGAAGATGAACTTGTGAGAAGTTAAAAATCCTACTTTTGGCTTCACATATTATCTGCCTAGCATGAGAAAGCTTCTCTTCCCTCTTCTGAAGCTCATCAGCATGAGGCACCACATCTTCCGCTGTCTGATGTTCTAGGGACGAAACTTTATCGGGAGCAAAATCCTTAGTCAGCCTCTCCTCCTCTAAAGCTGCCTCAGTGTGTTCAAGGGAGGCTTTCAACCTCTCAAAATCATTGCTTAATGCTTCATTAGCCTCTCGAAGTCGAGAAATTTCGAGAGTTGAAGAAAAGGGGCTTGACATAGATTAAAGACCTTCTTTGGAAATCTAAAAAGGGAAGAAGAATTCGATTAGCAGCCGCAGTAAATTAAAATCATGATCAAAGGGAAAAATTCATAGCTGAAGCTATAAGGTGATTAGATGCTGATGGAAATCCACCACATCCGAAGAAGAAGAGGGTAACGAAATGTTAGTAACCTCCGGACAAGAAAAAGAATACTTCACAAGGTCAACAAAATTTGTTGAAGGGACGGGAAGCCTCAAAGTCTCAACGGGCCGAGAAGATGGAATTTGTGACATGGCATGTGAACCCACTTCTGATGTACTTGGAAAGGATAGCAACAAGACACGACCTCCACCCTCCTTACCGAAAGTACCCTCAGAAGTTGCAAGTAGGAAAATCAAGCTTCACTTTCTTAGCTGTTGGTTCGACAGGTAGCTCAGCCAAGCTCTTGATAGCAACGGTGGTGGACTAATTTAGGGAATCAGTAAGGGTCAAAGCTTTCGAAACTAAAATTCCTAATCAAGTGGAAAATCAAAGATAAGCTCAAAAATATAGAACTTGAATATTGAAGAGGCTTCGATAAAGAAACTAACAATTCAGCAAGCATATCGGGAAATGAAGGGGTAGAGAAAGTGAACACATCCAAACCCGACGTCAAACGCAGAGAGCCTAGAAAATGAATGGGTGGATGTCCCAAAACCTTTTGTCTGTCAGGAAGAAGATCGAATTGACACAACTTATCCTTGGTTAGCAAAACAGCTCGACCTTGTGGCTCTTTAAGTAGCTTCAAAATAAACTCGAACGCGCAAGATTGGCTTTCGGTTAAAGGAATCCTCTTGGAAGTAGGATCTGGAAGAAGCAACTAAAATTAGGCCATGTATAAGGAAAATAACCACTCATAAAATGTTAGAAAACTCACCATGACCAACAAATTTGCTTGAGATACCGGCGGGGCATCTTATGAAAAAGAATTGATTTCCCCATGGTATACCCTTACTCGTACCATCACTAGCAATCCTCCTTAAGGGATTGGCGCAGATTATATGGGAGTCGGCACCTCTTGAAAAACGCATCAAGTCTTGAATGAGATTAGAAGTAAGAGAGGCATAACCAGACTCAAGATTAAGGATTTCAAGATATAAAAGTAACGTGTAAGCTCTTGGTAGGATTTGGATAGGCGCGACCTACAAATTCCGTAGAGGAAGAGATATGAAAATTGGGAAAGGTAAGAAGCCCTCATGCCATATATGCACGGCCGAGTATGCAAAGTACACTTTAGAAGGATTCAAAATATTATCACAATGGGTGGCGGGTATAGCGTCCACCTTGTCCATTCCAAAGATGCCAGGGATAGAATTTACTTCAACTTGTGAAGTAATTAATAATTTCTTCAAGGCAAAAGGTCTCCCCTTCCGAGAAATACCAGGGGCACCAGTTTGCGATGGGCTGGAACTCCCCTTATCAGACATGACACTTCCAAGTGATATAATTTCATAAATAAATGAATTAGTGTCATACTCATTGATACATAGTGTAATGATAACATGTGAGCCTATTAAGGATAAATGATCAAAATAATGAACTATAAACACTAGTCTTAAGCAAGACACACAACAAATTTTACATGTGTTAGAGTACGGTCAAGCCCTTAACGATGTCAAAATTGGAATTTCCTAAAAGCAATGTTGGGGAGATAGAAAGGAAAGGTAACGGTTGAATTCGAATCAAATAAACTTAAGTCAATACCGAAGGCCTAGTTAGCTATCAAAGCCGACACATGAAACCAAAGTTGAAAGATTATGTTGGTAGAGTTCCTAAATTTATTGACACCAAAACTAGAGAAAAATCATCTCTTCGCCAACCCTTGGGATGGTTCACCCATTCAGAGTCAAGCTGACTCTCATACATTACATAAATATTGGAACTGGTGTCGGTAAAAGGGGAATGGACAAATCATCGACTTTGGTAATAAAATTGCTAATGCTAGTTGTATCATTTCCATTGCTCAATTGTCAAACACTCTTTTATGAAAATTGCATGTCTTAAACCCTAAGAATCAATATTTAGGGGAAAGAGCTTATGTATAGCTCATCGTGAATCATAATCCAGACCATTGACATTCAAATAATTTTTATCCAACACACAAAACCTAATTAGTTTAGTCAGAGTGATTAAATTCCTATTTAAAGTTCAAAGCAGAAATGTTTACGAGAGATTCAGTCGAGAAGTTCTTGAAACAAGCTTTGAGTCCTCAGTAAACAGACAATCTGGTTCTAGAAGTCAATGTTGCAGGTAAAAAATAAAGAAAAATAAATGATGGTTATTATGCCAAAATTACCACTAATTCGCACCATACAAACAAATACCAATCAATGTTTCTAATCAAGGAAGATCAAAAGATGCAGGGCGGACACTCAAGAAAAGATTAAAAGTTTGACTTGAAAAGTCGAAAATACCACTTCACTGGCAGGAGGGAAAGTGTTACTACCAATGTTGACTCCGAAACAAGATGATGGTGAACGGGTATCAAAGGAACACAAGCACATAAAAATTCTCCGAAAGCAAAGACCAAACCCTAGAGAAAACTCAAAGGCTACAGATTACCGGAAGGGTCTATGCGTCATGGTCTACCCAGAAGGGATTATCCGGCATGATCTATCCAACAGGGGAATTCTATAACGGAAGGACGTCTAAGACAAAAGCTAAGAAAGAAATAAGCAAGAGCTTCGCTATTCCAAACCCAAAAAGATGGAAGGGCTGTCAGTGTAAACCCACGTATAACCGATACGTCAGGAGATAAAAGCATTTGGAATACCAAGACGAAAGCACGATGGGACTCTCTGGGAGAAAATTCCTAAACATCTACTACATAGACACTAAAAGGCCACATTTATAAACCGCAAACAAACCACCATAGGCTACCTTCCGGACGACTAGGATATACTCGAAGGTTCCGCCGGAAGGCAAACCAGAACCCTAAAGGGGATACAGGCTATCCATGCTAATTAGCTCGGTACCGGCACCGACAGCAGTTCTAAATCGACAACCGTCTACGTACAGCATGAGGGCAAGTTCCCCAAAGTATTCATGAGAAAACTGGAAGCCACAACCGGGGGTGCAAATGTCATCCGAAAGCAATTTACATCAAGTGCACATCAATCCTAAAGAAGCCTCAACTGACCGGGACCCTCACTCTGGAATCTATATTCAACACCATAAAAGCCGCCGAAAGCTAAATGGTCGAACCAAGGAGAAAAATGGTCGATAGAGTCTTCTGCATGCCCAAAGGCCCAACAACAGAAGGAGCTCCGAATTCTCTATAAATAAACCCCCAACGGTCACATTTTTGGTCGGTTTTTTTATTCTATTCTTGTATTCCCTTTTTCTGTAGAGTAAACCATAATTCTTAGATTGATTTGGGGATTTCTTCTATTCTATCCATGTATTCTAAATAAAAGATCAACAAAGAGTGAACCGATACTTATGATGTTTCTTTATGAGTTTGCCATGCTATATTTTAGTTATTGTTACCGCGGCTTACTGTTTGTTTTCCGCATGTACGCTAACCTTAACCAAAACCTTCCTACATGCTTAGACCCTCCCACAGGCTGAGTGTAGAAGCTCCTCCTACAAAACTTTAAGCCATCCGCTAGAGGTTGTGCTTAATAATCCTTCATCCCAAGATAACTGTGGGTTCTTGAATAGCTTAAGCGTGATACTCACCCCACTGAGGGAAGAGTAACTATTCTTTCGGATTGTAGACCTTGATATCTAGGATACGATGAACTAACTCAAACTTATGAAGACTAAACAACATATTTTTCACTCCGGTCCACTTCCATAGACCTATTTCCGGTGTTGACGAAAAATATTGTTAAGACATTCAAACATTCAATATAATGTATATTTTATCTTTTTACGCAGATTCAAATGGATAATATGTATATACTTTTAATTATATTTTCATGCAGTCAACGTAGTTATTTTATTTTTTATTTTTTATTGTTTATTTAATAATTTGGTTTAATTAATAACGAAAAATTCCTTTTTGCGTTCAATCTTGCCAAAAGGTTTCGAGTCTTACCAAAAATTATCAGCTTAAATTGTTGTAAATTATGCCTAGTTTTTGGAATGGACATATTTCAAATCGCAAGAAATATATACGTTTAAATATTTTTTGGAATAGTTGATGCACACTATGCACAAATATGTATATTTATATTTATGTGTCAATTTGCACAACTTTTCTCTTTTAAAATCTTTTTGTCATATCTCTTGTGCGCTCAAAATAATGTATTTTTATTTAAAAAGAGGAAAACAACATAGTTACAAAAACTATGCCAAAACCCCAACAACATCGAATAAAAATAAGCATATGTCTTTTACATTAAAATTACATAATTCACCATTGCATCTTTTTAATCAAAATCTAATAATTTATCTTTTTAATGCTGAAACTACAGATTTGGAAGAAAACAACATCTAAACAATGTCATTGGAACTGATTTCCAAATCTTTAGTGTTTTACAGCAACTGTAATATATTTTCTAAAATAATTGTAGGCAATATGTATAAACAATTTAGATAAATCCACAATTAATATTTTTCCTTACATAATTCTCAATTTCCAATTTTTGACAAATATTTATAAGCATGCCTGATAGACGTCAATCCAAATGCAGTAATGTTATGAACAAATATGATGATAATAGGCATTTATTTTGAGATATCATTCAAACTAGATAAATAGGCTATTATAACTTTTTATGTAAATTTCCCACTCACCAGAAAGCATCCCAATCTGAAGTTTGAATAATCTTTTAGGCCTAAAATTCCCATATTCTTAAAAATTTACAATTTATCTAAAAATGGGAAACTCTCAGATCTGTAGATAAAGAAAAAATATAAAGGAAGGGGAGAATCTGATGTAGAGCGTCAATTCACATTCTTTTCCATTGAATCATATAATCCCTTTCAATTCTATATGATTTGTATTTAATTGGTTATATACGAATATATTTTTAATTAATAAATTTGATGGGAAGAGGAAGGGAAATGGCAACGCTTCGTTGCTGTCTATAGATTTGGGTGGAAAAGAATGAGGACTTTCCCCTATACTTATAGGAGTGGAATTGGCCAAGAATCGTTAGATTTATTTTACTTTGCATCCATCCATTCGTTCAATAATATAATATAACCTGACCACTTTAACCCTAACCGTCATTGGGTGTTATGACACTTAGTAGGTGGAGTGCTAGCTTGGGTCTCCAACCGCCTAGTGAGGGTGGTTAAATATGGTATAATATATAAAAATATTCAGTTTATTTATTTTCCATCTATTTTCATTTTTCATCTGTAACATTTTCATGTGAACTCCATTCAAGAAACTCCAAACATGAAAGTTGACAGAAATTCCGAGACGAACGCATCGGCTAAAGTTTTATGGACAAATTCCATCTTTTGTAGAAATTTTTATTTTTGATATTCTAATAATTAATTCATATTGCAAATAATTCCGAGTTATTGCATTCTTCCCTCCTTAAAAGGAACATTGCCCAAAAATTCTAACACTACTGTCATATTCTACGCAACCAATTTGTGTACATCCACTTGCAACCGTGTGTATATGTGCACGGTGTACATAATTTCTAATCGGGCCCTCTACATGTATGCATTGAGATTTTTAAAACACTTTTGAATACATGATGCAAAACATCCTAAATATATTGGTTGTTCTATATGAATGCAAATTTGGAAAATTCTTTTTCATCTGTAACCCTCACACAACTATGAATAGAAGTGTGAAATAACCAATTTCGCATCCAAATCCTACCATCTAAAATGTCACGCAATCCAATCGTTTCCTATTTAATTTTTCCTAAACCAAAAAAAGGAAATATAGGCGAAAAATTTACGTTTCCTCCACTTATAATATTCCATTTCCCGCAGTACAGTGGAAATTTCACCTCGGTTCCCCAAAATACTCCATAAATTAACATACGTAGATTATAAAGGAGACTTAAAACAAGCTCTAAACGCAAAAATTGTTGATTAATAACCTGCGCCCATCATTAGCAAGGTATGGAAACAATGTTTTCAAGGCTAAAACATCCTTTTCGTTGTTTCCATTAACGTTTTTATCGTATCATAGGTCCTTCTGAACCGCTAAAGTGCACGCAGAAACCGTCCAAGCATCTTCCTTAGGCCGTCCATGTGACCAAAAATCAAAACTTTTTTTTAAAAAAAAAAATCCACTTGAAAACTTCTTAGGTTTATTTTGGAAATTTCTATTCAAAACTATTCCACTTTCGTAAAAAAATGTTATTTTTTTTTTCAAACAATGTTTTCCAAAAACTCCAAAAATGTATTTTACGGAAACTTAGATGATTCAAGTCACATGTTGGCAAAGAAGGAAGTCAGTTGCACAAAAATGTGAAAAATGAAATCACACACAAAAGACCAAAATAAATTTTAGCTTTAATAGGGAATGACTTTTTATTTATTTTTATACCTGTGATATAGAACTGGTCCTTTACTAAAATTTATACAATAACGAATTCGATTCATTCTAGCTCTAGGACAACTGTTAGTCTAGATAAGAAAAATGAGATTTCATTCGAATAAATTTGGGTGAATGACACAAATATTTTCAAACATAGAAATCTCATTAACTAAAGTCGTGCGATTTAAACAACACAAATAATTACAAGTACGAATCACCACAAAGCCAAGAACCCTATGTTGGAAAGGGAAAACAGAAAAGACGACAAAAAAATAACAACACCGTAACTCCCAAAACAAGGCTACAAACAACGATATGTCTTGCTCCGCGGCTGGAGCTCAAACCTATTTTCTTTACGATCTTTAATTAACCATGTCATGGTAGCATAATGCTCAATCTAGCATTATAAACACTTTTGGTGTCATTGGAGGTTCCCACATCACTACCTATTCTAAGAGAGAATCTATTACTTATAGTAGAAAGCCGAAACAAAACATTCTTATGATGTCATCTATCCTCTTTCGTATTCGCTCTCTTTTACTTCCTTAAAACATCATTTTTACGTGCGTCTTCGTAATTTGTAATTTCTCTTTCAAATAATCGCATCTTTTGTCACTACCACTCTTCTCATCCATCTACAATGTAGAGATTGCTTGTTGCCACCATCCATTTTCCTCCCCTCTACTTCTTTGACACAATTCCGATAGCCGATGTTGATCCATCACTAACATACGGATGACTCATGTCCTCATCAAGTTAATAATTTTTAGCTCTTTTTTGGGTTTTCCCTATTTCTTACATCTGTTTCATGGTAATGGCTTTCTTCAAGTTGTATATCTTCAAAAAATTCCAGTTTTGATTAGGATGCAGATGATTTATGAAACCAGGGCTTTTCTACATTTTTCATTTTGACATAAATTATGGTTTTTCCTTTATAATTGGTAAAATAAGGAAAAAATTGCAGACTAGCTATTTAAACGACTCAATTGCATGTAAAATTGCTTGCAACCCTTTGGATTTTGGGAGATAATTATTACGATAAATGGTATTAAACAATTTGATAATAATCTTGGCAATATCTACTTATTTTGTTATTCCAGATTTGGTTTAGCCACTTCACAATTGATTTCTGCAGATGGAAACTACTCTACAATAAAATGAGATATAAATATATAATATTTAGATTTTTTTTGATAATAGTACATAATCCTCAACATGTTGTAGATCCACAATTTTAATGGTTACACCTTAATGTGCTCCTGTGATTTGATTCTTAACCAGCCATCTTGCTTGGTAGGCAATCCACGTTGGCATGCTGTAGATCTTTATCCAATTTGACAACCTTAGAGCACTACTTTACTACTCCCAAGTTTTTCCATTAAAGTGTTTGGTTACATATTCACTTATCTTGGTATTAATGATTTGAGTAACTATCCAAGCGTTAACATTCACTTAAGTGGACTATGACAACCTGTAATTTTAAAAAGAACATCATTGACAATAAACCAAGGGATACTTAATTAAATATTAGGAATTAAGTAAAACGGGCTGTACAATTGTGTTCGTCTCAGAATTCTGGTTCGGATAAACTGCGAATTTGCGCAAAATGGATATCGTATGAGAAAGGTATATAGGATAGAATTTTGTATATACATAAGGGGCTTATGTATAAATAAAACAAGCTGGAATAATTCAAAAATAAATCAAATGTACGAGTGGGAAACTGAAGTGAGAAGTCATCCAGTTAAGGGATGTTACTACCAAAATTCTCTTGGCATAAGATGAATGTAAAGGGATGTTGAATGAGTATAAGCACGGAAGAAAGAACCCAAGAGCAACGTAGACTAGCACCTTTTAAGAAGAAAGGAGCTCAAGACCTTCAGAATGGTAGTAGAGTTCACCCGGCAGGGTCCATCCGATGGGGACTACCCAAAGGAGGGTTCCGTGACGAAAAATAACCTAAGACAAGGATCAGGAAAGAGGAAAGCACAGGCTCCGCTTATCGAAACCCCAGAGGGTATCAAAATAAACCAACTTAACGCCGACACACCAGAGGTAGAAGTGTATTGGACCAATGCATAAAGATTGTCCAAGGTTGTCTTTCGAGAATCGACTTCATGTATAACGAAGGGCAACCTTCACAAGTAACAGAAATATAACCAGAAGCCACCTTCCGGAGAACCAAACCATCTCAAAAGTTTTACCGAAAGGTTAAACCAAGACCCAAGCATTGTGCCAATGCCTGAAAGCTGCTACCGGAGGTTCAAACATCGTTCGCAAATCGCCATGACAATAAAACCGTGTCAGCCTCAGGGAAGCCCAAGTCGTCCAGAACCTTCACTTCGAAGACCATAATCGGCACCACAAGGACAACCGAGATCCAGATGCCCGAGACCAGGAAAAAAAAGCGGCCAACAGAGGCCCGTGCAGGCCTAATAGTCTAACAACAAAAGGACCCCGGATTCTCAACAAATAGGACTTTAGGAGTCACATTGGTGAGGGATGAAATTTTTATTACTCAAATCAGTTATTCTTTTCAAGAAAAGAGCAAATCACCAATTCTTGTTATACATCTATAATTTATGAATGGAGAATTTATGGGTCTTAAGAATCTCACAATTTGATAATCTTTTTATGCCTTAATAATGAAACAGGGAGTTAACACTAACCTTACTGATGTGTAGATCAATGAGGATACCCTAGCGATAGAGAAGGAGCTTCGTACAAATATGAAGTCTCCTTCCCTTCACCTCGATGGTTTTCCATCATTGATCAACACTCTCATGATGAGCCTAACATTTCTTGCTCCTTGGGGAAAGGAGGGCGTCTGTGGGTTCATAACCTGATCTCCAACGTAATTCTGACCCATCTCTTGCGTTGGTCAGACGTAGAATGATCACTGAAGTTAACGAACATCACAGTACCTTCTTCCCTAAGCTCAGGGGAGGAGTCAGCCTATTTTCCCCTTATTACAGTACATCAAGCCACCATCATAATTTAGGAAGTCATCAGTTCCACCGATTCCAGTAATATAAAGCTAGATAACCTTTCCAAGGTCAATTTGGAATGACATCATGCACTATGCGCGATATCCATCCTCTGGGCGCAAGATAATTAATCATTAAAGTCAAAAACTCTGATGCCTAGAGGAAGGCAGTCTAGCTTAGATTTCCAGGTCTCAGATTGTGTTTCAATAACTCTGAGTTATGGCGATGTCGAATCCTATTAACATACAATATGTGCATCATAATCCGGGTGTTAATGAAAAATATCGTGAACAAGGGATGACTCATTCCATCCTGGGTCGACCTATGGATCAACTTAGAGGTGGCTGGATCGACCCTGGGTCGACCTAGGGGGCAGGTGGGTCGACCCCACCTGGATCCATCTGAATTCCTTGAGTGAACCTAGTCTATTCTGTTAACCAGATGTAACACTTCATAATTTTAAAGAACACTATTGACAATAAAATAAAGAATACTTAATTTAATGTTGGAAATTAAACAAAATGGAATGTATCATTGAGTTCGTCTTGGAATTATGCTTAAGATAGACTCCGAGTTTGTGTAAAACAGACAACTTAGGAGAAGTTATGATGGTTAGAAGTTTTTATACATATAAGTAGGATATACGCAAATATAAACAAACCAGAATTCAGATCAGTTCAAAAAAACAAGCAGGAGAAGTAGGTGAGATCCAGACCGGGATGGGATGACCAACGCCTAGGTTGGGTCGACCCATTGCCAGTTGGGTCGACTGACAGGTAGACCCAGGGGGATAGGTGGGTCGACCCCTCCCCGATCTGGCACAATGCATTTTTCTACACCTAGACTTGTTTATTTGTTGGGTTTGTTAGAGACAGTCTATATAAAGGCCAGCATTTCTATTGTTCTCTTACACCTAAAAAAATGGAGACAATGAGATGTTGCCTCAGCTTGGATTGAATCAAAATATCTCCTTCAACATCAGCCACATTTCTTATACACCAATCCAATCTTTATGAATTCATGTCACTTTTAGATATAAAATTTAACACTAACCCTGATATGTTAATAAAATGGATCTGAGTCTGTGCCTGTTAAGAAAACAATTAATATCTAAACAGTTCTTCCACAATAACATGTAATCTTCTGTATACCTATTTTGCTATTCATTTGTTATTATATGTAAATTTCTATTATTGTATGTCTATTTCTGTTCTCGCTCTCTCTTTCGCTTTTTGTTTTTATGAGCCTAAGCTACCTTCGAGCCTAGGCCAATCTCATAAGAGATATACATGAATGAAATTGGTAAATTTGGGGACATATATTGTATTGTGAAATATGACTGAAATCTGGTGGCATATATTATACTGTGAAATATCACCGAAATTTGGGTCATATATTGAGCTATGAAATATGACCGAATTTGGTGGTTATATGAACATGTAAATCTGTAGGCTTAGTTCAAAGATTAAGTGGAACATGTTAATGGAACTGTAAGTAACCTGTTAATTTGTAACATGTTATATCTGTGGGGGGTTATATGAACCTGTTAATTTATAACATGTTAAACCTGTTGGGGTTAGGAAAATATGTTGAAATATGGGGGTTAAGTAAACTTGTTTAATCTATTGGGGTTATATAAACCTGTTAACCTGCAAAACAAAACTTGTTAAATCTGTGGGGGTTATGCTGTAAAACTTAAACTGTTAAAATCCTAGTTAATTGGGGACACAAGTTTAGTGGTTTAACTAGTGTAATCTGCTTTGTGCGGCCCATGTCAGTCTATAACTCATTCTGGTACTAAACGGGAACCCCGCACTAGGTAGGTGTTAGGGCACACATACTGAACTGATAGTAAGAGGTTCATCTGTAAATAAGTGTGTACGGGCGAGTTCCAATGGAGAAATGAGCGTTGTTAACGATGTTTTTCGTTAACACCCGAACCAGAATAGACAATGCATATTTTTAGAAGTTCAATGCAAGGATGATCCAAAGGCTATTGAAACACAGTATTGAATCGGTGCTCTTTAGCTAAATTTACCATTTCCTAGGCGTCATGACCTTTAGTTAGAAGATTAGTTACCCTTACCTCAGGTAGTGAGTATCACGCTTATAGAACTATGGTGTTGAAGACAACCGAAAGGATAGGTTTGACTAGTCAAATGAAACAGAGACCTTCAAGATAAAACGCCCTTGGATCTTTGATGAAATAATATACATTGTGTTGGGGAGAAATAGGCTAATTCCTCAAAAAACTCGGCTTTGATTTGATGCTATTATGCTTATCACTTATATGATAGTTCCGCATCGAACCAACTTGTATGGGCTTTTGCTGCATCGGTTATCAAGTCATGATCTTATAACCTGACCCCTTCTGAGGCTGCGTTGCATTAGGCTTACTATGAAAGAGCTGAATCGCATATGAAAGTTCGAAGGGGGAAGAGCCTTGGTTTGACTAACTACCTTTCTTCCTACGAAATGATTATGATCAAGGCTTTCACAGGAAAGGTAGGTACAACTCCCTGTCTTATCATTATAAACACGATATGATTATCAAATCTGGAAAATGCTTAAGTCTTGGATTTCCTTCCTCTGTAAATTACAGATAGATTACAAGAGCTGAAGAAATCCCCAATATGATTTGGAAATTATGGTTTTCTCTAGATGGAAAGAGAGAGATTGATAAAATGGGAATTTTGTCCCCAAAATGAGACCCCTGGGTCTTATTTATAGAAAATCAGGGCCATTTTAGTTATTGGGCTGACAGAAGCCCATGTCGGCCGCTTTTCCTTCAGGTCTCGATTGTTTTAGCTTCTGGCCACTCTTTAGGCTTTTCATTGCTGTCTTTAAGGTATTGAATTGTCTCTCATGATGGTGTTCCCTGTATTTAGAACCTCTTTCTAACATCAATCATGTTTCTTTTTATACTAATACCGAGTTCAGTGATGTGAACAACTTTCAGAAAGTTCCAGCCTCTGTACATGAGTTTACGAACAAGTGCTTCTGGTTATGGTCCTCAAGTCTTGCATATTGGTTCCTCGTAGAACTTGTTCTTACGATTCTTGTAGGTGGCAACTGGATTCGCCACCTGTGTCGGTATCTATACCAGGCAAATTAGTGTGGATCGATTGTCTTCCTTTGAGGTTTCAGCTTTCCTTCGGTTAGTCCCTAAGGAGTATCTCGGTCTTCCGAAAGGTTGCTTTCGGTGCCTTTCATTTTTAAATGCATCAACATTAAGTAAGTTAATATTGATAGCCCTTTCGTTCTTCTAGGTTCCAGTTGGTAGGATTCTTAGACTTTCCCTTCATTGGCTTCCGGTCTTGGTTGACCTTCTATCGATCATGCCGAAACTACCCTGCCGGTATTCTCCTTTGTATAGATTTTAAGCTCTTTACTTCATCGTTGGTGCCAGTTGTACAACTCTCAGATTGTTTCTTTACATTGTCGTATTTTTCTTGTGTCTAACATTAACTTTGGAAGAGTTCTTTATGGTTGTGTCAGTCTGTTACCCCGTCATCGCCAGCCTGTTCCGATGTTTAATTTTGGTAGTAACATTGGCCTCCTAGTGAGGGGATGTTTTTTACTTTTCAAGTCAAATTTCTTCCCTGGATTTTCTTGTATTTCACTAGTCGTTAATCGTGAATGGATATTATCGTAGACACTGGATTCCATAATAAAACGTTTGGGGCACCGCCTCTGTAGGGGTCTTTACCACACCATTCTTTACTTGGGTACTAATGGGATGAAGGCCTGGAAGTAACTAATATCGGTAATAGAAATCATGAACTAACATTTATTCAGGTAATCAAGGATTGAAGACTAGAATTCAAATTATGGCATTATTTGAAGTACCAGACCAACCCTTGTTCGGGTAATTAAAGATTGAAGACTAGAATTCTCCTTCAGGCATTAATAAAAGTCCTGAACCAATGCTTATTCAGGTAATTAAAGACTGAAGACCCGATTTCCGCTTCTAGCACTAATAGAAGTCACAAATGAACCCCTATTTGGGGAATTAAAGATTGAAGACTAGAATTCATCTTCTAGCAGTAAGACAAGTTCCGAACCAACCCTTATTCAGGTTAATTAAAGATTGAATACTAGAATTCCGCTTCTGGCATTAAAAGAAGTCCTAAAATAACCCTTATTCGGGTTAATTAAAGATTAAAGACCAAAATTCTTCTTCTGGCATTAATAGAAGTCCCTAACCAACCCCTATTTGGGTTAATTAAAGATAAAGGACTAGAATTCCACTTCTGGCAATAATAGAAGTCCCGAACCAACCCTAATTCTGGTTAATTAAAAATAGAAGACTAGAATTCATCTTCTAGCATTGATGTTTCGTTACCCCCTTTGAGTTTAGTTTATGAAGCAGAGGTTGTACGTGCTTTTTAAGCCACTCTCTGGTCTTTTACCACCGATGCAGAGGATATACGTGCTTTGTTGGCCATCCTCTAGGCCCGTGTGTCCGGTGCGCTTGGATTGCTTATCCACAAGTAGGGTCCAAGGTTTACCTGACCTCCCTCTAGGAGGTGCCCTATCCTAAAAATCGTAGGTGACGATAAGGTGTTAGATACTTAAACCGGGCCATTGTAGAAACGGAATTAAGTTTTACTCTTTTGATTCTCTTATTCTGACCATCGTAGGCACTGATAGATTCTTACACTCTAATCATCACCAAGGTGAGACCTATCCTGACCATCGTAGGCAATCGCAGGGGTTTGCGCTCCCTTGTGCAGGTAACGCGGAACATAAAAAGAGGTAGGACATGCTCATCTGCGACCAGAGGTAGGACATGCTTAGTCCATAGTTGGAACAGGGAGCACTCTTCTGCGAGTAAAGGCATTGCGTTCTAATTAAATGCTGTGTCACTACAGTTTTCGGTGTGGGTCGGTGGCCTATGCTTTTGATGCTCCAACATGGCCCTTTTCGAGTTGGGCGCGGTGGAAGGATTACTCACCACCCCCTCCTCGGAGTGCCTTTCTCTGACCAATTGGCGATGGCAAGGGTAATTATTTTGTATCTGACTTATCTTGGGTTATTTCGAGTTTTGAGGTGGTTTCCTTACCCCTTAGTTATGTGAACTTTCTAGGAGAAAACTTACCTGTACTCATTTACCATTGAGAAATAAGGTCTCAGATGCTCCGAGTTCCATGTCCTTGGAACGAGATCACAACTTGGTTTGCAAAGCCGATATATTCCAGGAAGGACCTCCTGATGGGTGATTAAGGTTCCTTCCCAATTTGTGCCAAGTGGACTATGTGATGGGTTTTTAGTGTTGGCTATTACCCTTCATAAGACCAAATCTCTATTTGGGAAGGTCCTAGTTTTGACCTTTGAGTTGTAGTATTTTGTGATCCTCCTTTGGTATTAGGCTTTCTTGACCGTAGCCTTGTCTCTTAATCCCTGTATTAGATCTAAGGATTCCTTTTTTAACTCTTGATTTGGATCAAATGCATAGGCAATCCTTCTATGTGAAGGGATTTCAGCCTCAATTGAGAGCATGGCTTCGCAATTATATGCCAAAGAAAATGGAATATGCCATGTTGTTGTTTTGGCGGAAGAATTGCATGCCTAAAGTACCAAGGGTAATTGTTCAGTCCAATTTCCTTTGGCCTGATTTAGTCTTTTCTTGAGGATTGTTTTTATGGTTTTCTTTGCAGCTTTAATGGCTCTGTTTTCCCTTAGATGGGCTACTGATGAAAAGCTTTTTATAATTTCATTCTTGTCGCAAAACCCAGTAAATTCTTCGCTCTCGAATTGCGTTCAATTGTCTAATATGATCTTGTAAGGAATCCCAAAGCGGTTAACAACGTTCTTTATCAAAAATCTCAACATCTTCTTAGATAGTTAGATGTGATTTTCGGAAGGGAATCTGCCTCTACCGACTTGGTAAAGTAATCAATGGCTACTACAGCATACTTAGCTCTACCTTTAGAGATGGGAAAGGGTCCGATCAAATTTATCCCCCATACGTCGAATGGCCAAGGGCTTGTGGTAGTGGTTAACTCACTAGGAGGAGTCTGGGGTATTCTTGGTTAATCATTTGTGATACCCCATGTCCGTTAATGTCACTCTTTATTAAAATGCACTAAGTTTCGTGAAGCGTTATAGGTAAACAGATACAGAAAAATTACAAGACAGATATAAAATAACAACGGAATTTAAAACTTTATTAAACAGAAAACATCGTGGTCCAAAACACAGTTACATCATAAGTCTGAAATACAGAAAACCCATTACAACTTTGTCTTGTACTAAAATCATCAGATTACAGTAATAGAAAAAGCATAGTCCCCAAAATAGTAGCCATATCAAAGAAGACATGAAATCAAGCGGTACATCTAAGCAGCTCCAAGTAGAAAAAAAAATCTTAATCAAGCCTGAGTATTCCTACCCTGGGAACCTAAGGGAAAGGGAAGAGAGAGAAAAGGAAACAAAATGGGTCAGACATTAAGTCTGGCTAGTCCATTTCCTATTATCATATAAACAAGTAACAACATCATGAAAAGCATATAAACTAGATGAGAGAGATAATAGTATCATAAGACAGATATGACAGAATAAACAGGATAAACCGAACATGATATATTGTGCTTCTCAAGTACTTTTCTCTGCACTAATACTAGTAACAAGATGATCCCAACATAATTTGGAATGGTAGACTTAGGTGTATTCTCGTGAGAGGTTTTACCCCCATACAGTCACAGCAGGTAGCCCAACCAACTAATAGGTGTTTCCTGCTAAAATAATAACGGGTTCCTAAAACAAGCATGACATGTACCCTAATCACTACCCCCAATCTATCGGCTCCCTATCCCCGTAAATTTTTGTGATGGCCCCACAGTAGGATGTATCACTTCCTAAAGTGGCAACCCTGTTATTTTCAAGATGCACAACTATATCTACTGATGTCGCAACATCTTGTTTTTCGAACAAGCGGATCATTGCACGCACATGACTCCAATGGAATTCGCCGTCAACACCCAAGTGACCTCTTATAATCAGCTCAATAAGTGTGCCCCGTTTGATACTTAGATGGGTTACTGACTGATACCGGTCCCACATAACAGATGATACAAGCCAGTCCCTACACTTGCATCCCCACTACTAATATTTTAACAGGTTATGCCTAACAGTCTAACAAGGTTGCACAACCCCAACAGGTTAAGTTCGTCGGGTTCACACGTATAACCCACCCCCACATATTTAACAAGATTAACTTAACCCCCACTAATTCAAGCAAGTCTGCTTAACCCCTACTCATATTGACAAGTTCATGTAACCCCTGCACATTAAATAGGTTAAGCATCACAAGTTAATTAGTTATTACCATTCATACCTTTATGGTTATTAATGCGCTAGACCTCTCACATTAAGTCTACTACTTGTGGATGTTGATAATGCCGGTTGGGTCCGGGCAGACTTCTACCACACGTCGGACTTAACCTCGTGTCTTAGCACCATTATGCGTACATTTTTGCACTTGACCCCTCAAATTAGATTAACCACTTGTGGACGCTGGATTTGCCAAATGCTCCCGGGCAAGCTTCTACCACAAGTGTAATCTAACCTCATGTCCAAGTGCGTTTACAGTTTCTAATTACTGTAAATCTAAACATGATCATTATTACATAATTTTATGTTTATCAAAGGTGATGCCCAAAATCCCATTCAGATTCACGTTACGAGTTATGCCCCAAACTAAGATTTTTAGTTCAAGGTATAGGTTATGTGTGATGACCGCCCGTAACCCCCGCACTATACAAAACGCTGAAAGGTGTGCAAGGTAGTCATGGACGATCATCAGAGTAGGTAAAAACAAGCGGAACCTGTCGTAAATTCACAGTGCAAGGATAAAATATAATAGAATGTATACAACAGGTAGTAATAGTGAAGCAGAAACACAAGACTTTCATACAACCAGAAAGTAATATCCACAAACTTGGAAATAGTGTTTATACAAAGTTACTTCACTACATCACTTAGAAAAGCAAACAGCAGAAACCCAATTATTAGATAGTAGTAAAACTGGTATGTGAGCCTCCTGCTCGTCATCGATCAGCATCGTCGTCCTCACTAAAGCATCACCTGTCACCTGCTACTTAGTTTGCTCGTCCACAAATGGATGAACAACCCAAGGTAATACGAGGGAACATAAAACCTTGAGTCAGACAACAGTCTTAGTGAGTGATAAAACAGCTAACAAACTTCAATAATATAGTGTATGACCGGAGAAAGATAAACATACTAATCTACCTACGACACCAAAGGAGAACTTAACCTTATCTTCCCCACATCGGACTGTGATAGCCTTGACAATAAACAATTCAACCATTCATCTATGGAAACCAGAACACCTATTCAATCATGAAAAACACACATAACATCCAGATTATATAAGTCTCACACAGACAACCCTAATCGAGCTTAACATCCCCAAGTACTCTCCCCAGAGGCCTAGACAATTATCAGTTAAGCACTCAAAGAACATCTCCCTCGACTTTGGATAACCTATGTGAGATAGTACAAATAGAACAACCAATCATCCATGTCTGACTCTGGCTATCACCGCCAATCCTGCTTTGAAACCATCGTTAATCGTATGATGGCCAACCTTGCCATATGTCAAGGGCTAATGGTAACCCTGGTTATAGCATTAACTCCATATGTCCAACATTGACAATGTCCAACCTTGACAACTAGGCCTTTCCCCAAGACCTAGGGTACTAGAACTTACGACAACAATAATCCTTTAGCCTTCTCATCTCTAGTCATCTATCTTGACGACTTTTCATAGCTTGAGCAACTGCTCGAGTAACCATTATCCACCAACTCACGACCTTTGAGTTAAAACTACATTCGTTGCATCTCCCCGACCAACGAACACTCCTACACTTCGAACATCCCCTTCTCGACTCTCATCGAAGCCACCATCATCGCTGAACCAACAGCATCTTTATAAGGTTTAAAGCAATCCATAGCACTGTTTCAGCACTTCCTAACTTCCCAACTGAATTTACTTTGAAGTCACATTTCCACCGCAAATGTTCGATCTGAAAAAGCCGACCAGTAATGACAAAAATGGCTGACCAGAAGTGGCTGTCCAAAGTAGTCCGATCCACTTTGGTCCGGTCCGATCCACTTTGGTCTGATCCGATCCACTTTAGTCCGGTCCGATCCACTTTGGTCCGATCCGATCCACTTTGGTCCGGTCCGATCCACTTTCATCTGATCCGATCCACTTTCATCCGATCCGATCCGATCCCCTTTGGTCTGATCCGATCCACTTTGGTCCGGTCCGATCCACTTTAGTCTGATCTGTTTTCTACACATCCCCAATTCTACTCCGATTTCGACTAAAACTTCACCAAACGATGAATCCGATGAAACCAACTCAACCAAAATGATCAAACACAATCATAAACATATCACAACACTACTAACCACATGAATATAACGATTACCACAAAAATGATGTAAATCTCACCAAAACCCATTAAAATGAAAAGATGATCAAAATGAGAGATCCAACTAACATAAACAGGTAAAATGACATGAAACGAGTAAAACTTGTTAGATTAGATCATAGGGTGATGCATAAGAAAATGGACATGTAATGGTGTAGATTTATGGTAAAACATCCCAACTTGATGCGAAACATGCACAAACACTCATATACTTCATTGCATTCATGTGAGAGATGTAAATCACTCACTGATTTTCCGAAACAATTTAAAACGATGAATACGGACAGCGAGCATTCCGAATCAAACCCCTCGATCCGATGAATTCGCCTTTGAAATGATGTAGATCTTGGCTTGGATAGTGTAGATCTTCGATTTCCCCCCTTAGATCGGATTTTCAATGGTGGAAAGGTTTTAGAGGAAGAAGGAGATCAAATGCCTTCAAATGAGAGAATGGGGAAAGTAAACCTTTTCCCTCCACTCTCACCCCGTATTTATAGGATTCCACTAAAGCTCCAAAACCTGAATAGCCAACTGAAAAACCTTAAAACAGCAATTTCTCCCAACCCGATGAGCCAAATCCTTAATGTAACCACTATACGGAAAGGCAATCATTAATTCCTCTCCAATAGCACAGGTCTCACCCTTTGATTCGAACTGAGTCAAAAGTTATGCCCTGTACAAGGCTGACTGGGGCAAAATGGTCACAAACAAAATTGGTAAAAATTATGGACATGTCTCACATCCCCATAAACAATATATTAAAAGATGAGAATGATCCAACCCTCAGAAAATAAAATAAATATATTTTACGATCTTCCGATATATAAAATGCGGGCTGTTACATTATGACCCAAATCCCAATCATGTTTTACGACATAAGTTAAGCCCCAAATTATCATTCCCAACAATTCCCAATTTTGTGCGCTCATGTATTTCAGCGATAGGCCTAGGCTCGATGGTAGCCTGGCTATAAAAATAAAGTGGAAAAGAGGGAGAGAAGAGAACAAGAATATGCATAATAATAAAATGGGCATATGACGATAAAATTAGTTATTCTAACAAAATAGGCATATGATAACATGATTAGGCAAACTAACAGAATAGGCATACAGTGACATTAGTTGGCCAACTAACATAGTAGGCATATGGTGACCCTTTCAGACATAATGACAGAATATGGATATCATAAATAGGCATATGAGAACTAAACAAGTAATGGTAGATCTGATATGATCTAAGTTATTAACAGGCACAGATTTAGATCCAAACTTATAAACATGGCAAGACTACTATTAGATGTTTATATATAAAAATAACATGAACTCACTATGACTGGATCTAAAGATTAGAGAATTGATTGAAGATGTAGCTAATATCCTTGATTTTGTATAAACCGTTGTGGAAGAAGAATAGGCTAGTCTAATCTGAGTTGGGGCAGCACCCCGTCGTCTCCATTGAGTTTGGATGAACAAAAGCATGGAAATGACGTCAAATTTAAGGTCAACGAATCTAGCCACGAAACAAGTCCAGGTTTATAAAACGAAATTCTGCCCAGATATGCGCAGGGATCGACCCCCTTGCTATGTTGACCCAAGGGTCGACGTAGGGATCGACACCCCTATGGGGTCGACCCATGGGTCGACGCCCCTAGGGACAGGGTCAACCCAACGAGCTGAATTCCCTCCCCTATTTCGCGCTTATAGATTTGATTTATTTTGAATTCTGGATTTACTTTATATATGTATATTTATAGTTTGCTTATATGTATACAAACTTCTAGGCTTAATAACTTCTTCATACGATGTCCATTTTACGTATACTCCAAGTCTATCTTAAGTAGAATTCTGAGACAAATGCAATGGCATAATCTGTTTTACTTAATTCTCAATATTTAATTAAGTATTCCTTAGTTTATCATTTTAGTGTCTTATAAAATTACGGGGCATTACATCATTTGTGGCCAATAATAACCTTGTTGCATGACTCTTTTGGCTTGCTTGATTCCATTGGAATAATCTGTACACAAACCTCCTTGTGCCTCCTTCAATAGATTGGATTTGTCTTCGATGCTTACACGTTTTAGATAGGGGAGTGAGTGCCTTTTCTTATAGAGAATTCTATTTGTAATCGCCAATGTGGGGGCTAGGTGTTTTATCCTCCTAACATCCTGCCAGCTAAGGGGCAGAGCGCTGCTCAGATGATACTCTACGATAGGAGCCATCCTGGTGTTTTTGTAATGGTAGTTTTTCTCCATTGAAGAAGGTTCTTCATCAGAAGCCTTCCTTCTCCCTATCAATTTCGTCTGCCCTTTTCTAAGCTTGGGATCTGGTTAGGGCTAACAACTCTTTTCTTGTTTCGGGCTCTTTATGCTCAATACTGGGTTTTTGCTGGTAACCTACAGGGATAATTCGAGTTTCAAGTGCTCCTCGAGAACTGGCCAATTTGACTAGTGAATCAGCTTGGGTATTCTCTCCTCTTAGTATTTAATGTATTAAGAAATCCCCAAACTAGGAAAGCATCTTTAATATCCTTTTTACATATAGGGCTAACCATGCGTCCTTGGTCTGATAGGTTTGCTTTATCTGATTTGTCATTAGCTGTGAATCACTAAAGACCTCTATTGGAGGTATTCTCAGCTGTAATGCTAGATTTAACCCTGCCACCATTTACATATGTTCGGCCACATTGCTAGTAGCTGCGAACTCTAACTTCATTGCATAGTGCAAGCGATGCCCATCAGCGGTAATTATGATGTTACTCACTACTGCTCCTTGTTCATATAAAACCCCATCTACAAATAATTGCCACTTAGCCTTTAAGTCGTTTTCTTTCGTTTAATGTTTTGTAATGAAGCTTGTACACTTGTTTACGAAGTCTACAAGAGCTTGTCCTTTGATTGTTGTTCGAGGTTGGAACGCAATGTCATATTGGCTATGTTCGATTCCCCATTTTATCAACCTTCCTGAGGTTTTTGGATTGCTCAAAACTTGCTTAAGTGGAAAATTAGTTATGACCTTAATCAGATGTGTTTGGAAGTAGCCTCTGAGCTTTCATGCTATAAGTATTAAGCAATATGCTAATTTTTCCGTCATGGGGTATAGGGTTTCTACATCCTTTAACCTCTGCTGACGTAGTAGATTGGGTGTTAAGTCCCATCATCCTCTCTTATAGGGGATGAGCTTACCTCATTATCTGAAACGACCATATTGAGGTACAAGTCTTCTCCCTTCTCGGGACTGGATAAAATCGGGGGTTCTCCCATGTAGTCTTTCAATTCTTGAAAGGCCTTTCTACATTCTTCGTTCCACTCGAAGTTTTTCTTTTTTTTATAACGTCAAAAAAATGGATGCCTTTGTCAGTCTCTTTGGAAATAAACCTACTAAGAACTACCACCTTTCCATTTAAGCTCATGGCTTCTTTACTTATTTTAGGCACTTCCATATACTTTATGGCTTGGATTTGGTCGAGACTAGCCTCAATGCCCTACTCACTTACCACATATCCTAGGAACTTTTTGGATCGTACTCCAAAAAAACAATTTTGGGGGTTTAACTTCATTTGGTAACTTCTTAAGATGTTGGAAATCTCTTCTAGGTCCTTTTGGTGACTTTTAGCTTTGACGGACTTTACTAGCATATCATCCACATATACTTCCATGTTGCACCCTATCTTCCCTTGGAACATTCTATTGACCGACCTTTGATATGTTGCCCCCGCATTTTTCAATCTGAAAGACATTACTTTGTAACCGAATGTTCCCTAATCGGTGACCAAACTTATATGTTCCTCATTGGGTTTATGCATGGGAATTTTATTATACCCGGAGTAAGCATCCATCTTGGAAAGTATCTTGTGGCCACTTGTTGCATCAACCAACTGGTCTATCTGCGGAAGGAGGTTGAAATCCTTTGGGCAGGCCTTGTTTAAGTATGTATAACTAACACATGTTCTCCATTTCCCATTGGACTTCTTTACTAGCACATGATTAGCTAGCCATTTGGGGTAAAAAAAAACTTCTCGGATGAACCCGTGTGCTTCTATCCTCTTGACTTCTCCCTTTAGAGCCTCTGATCGGTCTCTATTGCATTGCCTCTTTTTCTGTCGGATCGAGATTACAAAAGGGGTAATGTTTAGGGAATGGCTCATGATAGAAGGATCGATTTCGATCATATCCAAGTAGGTCCAAGCAAAAACATCCTTGTTGAACTGTAAGAACCAAACTTGGTCACCTCTCATGGGCTCTGCTAATATTTTCCCTGTGTTGATGAATTTGGCCTTATTCTCTGAATTGACATTTACCTCTTCCAAATCCTCTATTTGTCTTATCCTTTCAGTGTCTCCTCTAGAGTCCAAGCCCGTGACAATTTCTTCTTCCTCTACCATATTTATGTTATCGACTCTTTTCCATTTCTGTCTTTAAGAAGTGTACCTACCATTTGCACGTCCGTTAGCTTTATTAATTTTGTACTTTAGCTTTGAATGATGGATGTAAGAACCCATCATCCGAAGTTTTAAAAATAGTAGAAGAATCAAAATACGAAGAATACTCCCTTTTGTATTCGTCAACCAATGCGAAGTACAATTCACGGGAACTAAACTGCTCTCCCCGAATAGTTCCCAATCCCAGTTTAGTTAAGAATTTTAGCATAAGATACTTGGAAGAGACAAAAGAAACCATTTCTTCCAGAGCAGGCCGATCGAAGAAGGAATTGTAGTTGGATGGCTGGTCGATCACAACAAGGTGAGTTTCAAAGGTTTGGTGGAGCGGAGATAATCAGAATTGAACTAGGAGATTGACCTGTTCTATAGGAGTCGAGCCCTTGTTGTTGAAGCCAATGATTGGCTCATTGCTAGGTTCTAACTTCTTCTCATACATTCCTACTTGGTCGAAAGCATGATTGAAGATGACATTGACGGCACTTCCAGCATCAACAAGGATTTTGGAAACAAAAGAGAGTCCAATTTGAGTTGTTATCATAATTGAATCGTCGTGCGGATGACGGATCCCTTTCTTTATCTCCTCTGGAGAAACCACCAAGTTATGCATCTTGACAGTGTAACGAGCATTTTTCATTAAGGGTTCCTCTGGAATGGAGAATATCCTTTCTCGAGCCTCCTTTAGGTACCGGTTCTTGGCTACCGGGCAATTTCTAGCAGGATATGGCCCACTTTGATCACATTAATGCGATTTATTGGCGGTCCCAAGTCCATATGATCTTCCTCCACAACAACTTCTGTTACATTAGCTGTAACCTTCTGTCGTCCATTCATACGCTGGGTGGATGACATTTTTTTAGAGTAAATTTTTTCAGATGTTCCTCTCGAATGACCTTTTGAATAATCCCGGCCAAAACCATGCACTCATCTGTCTTATGTCCAATTCTTTTGTGATATTCAAAGTACTTTCCACCAGCATAGGGTTCAGGGAAATTCATTGCTTTGAATGAGACAGGGAAGTTGTTGATCCTTTCTTTCATATACAAAAAATGGGCTTGCTTAAAGCGACTGCATTGTAACTAGAACCTTCCCACCTTGGTCATTTCTGATTTCCATCCAGGCCAAACCTTCCACTTTGAGGCTTTATACTAAAGTTCATGTTTATCCATTTAAAACCACGCACCAATTAATGGGTCAAACATGTCTCACAACTATGGGCCGGGCATGGACATGGTTCAAGCAGTAAAGCCGTTCGAGCAGCGTACATGACTCGAACACTGAGGGTCGGTCAAGCGTATTCATAAAGGGTCAAACATGGTACTTCGAACAGGGTCGGTCGAACATTGTGCTTCGAACATGGTCGGTCGAGTATGGTGCTTCCAGCAGGGTAGGTTGAACATGGTGTTTCAAGTAGGGTCGATCGAACATAGTGCTTCAAACAGGGTCGGTTGATCATGGTGCTTCGAACAGGGTCGGTCAAACGTAGGATTGGGGAGACAACTGGATACAGCTGTCAATACCTGGCAGTGGCATTTCTGTAATTACTATCGTGGTCAACCCACAGCCTGCATATACATGTTTCAGCTCACCACTTCACTGGAACCTCTCCTATAAATAGGCTATGGCTTCCATACTTTGAAGGGGGATAGGGTACCACCCCGAAGGGCTTCCAAATTGCCTTCTCTCCTGTTTCAAGTGATCCTAACACACCATCTACCATCTCAAAGCAAAGATCAAGCATTGAATTCATCATAGGATCCACCAAAAGTGCTCAAGCATCTTAGAGATTGAAGATCCTCTACCATTTTCCTTGCACTTAGCGAAATCCACCTAATTCTTCGCTGATTTATATAGATTAGAGTGAAGTCTTTGTGTAAGAAGGAAAATGAATGTACTTTTGAGTGATTCTAAACTTGTAACCCATGAATTGCTAACGGAAATCCTTACCAAAGTGGACGTAGATCTTTCCCAGATCGAACAACTATAAAATCTTTGTCACTTTTTACTTTTTATTGTGATTTTGGTCTCATTTCTTACTGATTGGTTAAGTGCCTTTGTGGCACCTTTGGTGTTAAAGAAAATTTTGGTTTCAACATTTGGCGCCCACCGTGGGGCCACATTCGCACTTCCTTCTCTCACACTCTTAAGAGCCTCGCATTTAATTTCTAAACTTTCTTCTACCATAGATTCTACAAGTCTAAGATCTAGGCTAAACGACGAACTCTCTTCAGAATTTAAAGCCCTGCTCGAAATCATGGCTAAATCTAAGAAGACTACAAGCAAAACCGTTGGAGGAAATGACAACATTTCCAACAACGAAGTTACACCACTTACTAACCGTTTTTGAAGTTGGCGAAAATTCGATAGGTGGAGCCAGTGTGACTAAAAATGAGTTGGATGCCGCTATTGCCAACATGAACCAATGGACAGATGCTTCTACTAAAGCTATGATAAAGAAACTTGACGCCAACATTAATGCTCGACCAAATCCACTACCTTAAAAGGTCCATGTTGAACTTGAAGAGAATGGCAATTCTTCTGCTTATTACCGTAATCACAACAACAACATGAAAGATGGTAATGAATGGTGGAGCGACAAAGACGAAGCCAACGTCGAAGACTTGAAGCCAAAAGCTAAGAATCATTTCGAGATGAAAGGCCGAAAGGTTACCAGTCCCATCATGGGGCACCTCCTCGTCGGGAATGTAAAGGACCTAAGCTTTCTAACCAGGATCGCATGCTTAAACGATCATTTGGTAAAGAGCTCAGCTTTTCATAACGGCATAACATTGAAGAGTACATCTTGGACATGATAGAACAAATCATGAACAGGAATCAAGCTCGCAACGACGATGATAAGGGATGGGATTTCTCTACCAGCAGGACTCCGTTTACCGAGAGAATTCGAGAAACATAGTGTCCAAAGAAATTCAATCCTCCAACCTTGCCTCCGTACAACGGCCTTGTTGATTCTATCTACTTTCTATTCAAATACGAATGGCATATGAGTGCTGCAAAAGAAATAGACGAGATGAGATGTTTATGTTTCCCTCTCTACCTAGAAGGTGCTGCATCACTTTGGTTCACAAAGATATCACCTACGTCCGTAGACCGATCCTCTGACTTGGCCAAAAAGTTCATAGAGCAGTTCCGCCTGTATGCTACTAAAGCCAAAGATGTTATAAAACTTCCGGCGATGAAGCAAAATCCAGGGGAATCTCTTAAAGCTTTTCTCAGTCAATTCAACATTGCTTTGTCCGAAGTGAGAAATTCAGAACCTCGCCTAATCCTCATGTCTCTAATCGGTGCCATAGATGAAAAAAGCGAATTCGGTAGATGGATTAAATTGAAAGAACCGAACATGCTTGAGAAATTCTATAAAAAGGTCGCGGAATGCATGAGAGTCGATACCAATCCTGTGCCTCTATAGATTATTGATGCTAATCCACTTCTTGAAGCTCCCAAAAATGTTGCTAGCCAGTATAATCACAAAGGTAATCAGGGGCAGAAGCAAGCCAATGGCAGGAACGATAATAAGGCTAATAAGAAGTCTCGCCATTTCAACTCATCAGAGCTGACGCCTTTGAATGACATTCCTGAAAATATCTATCTTGCAATAAAGAATTCTGAAGAGTATGCAGATCCAAATCCGATAAGGATAAGTGACAAAGCAGCAAACTTAGGAAATTTCTGTAGATTTCACGATCAATCTGCTCATAACACAAATAAGTGCCGACACCTGAAAAACCTCATCGAAGAGTTGATTAGGAAAAATAGGCTGCAGCAGTATGTAAAGAATCCGCAAGCCATGAATCTTTTTGCAACTCCCCAGGGGCAGGGGGCATCAAATGATCAGTTTGGTCCAAGCAACAGAGCTACTCCTCAAACCAATCCAAAGGTCGATCGTCAACTGACAACCTTTGATGGTATTCCAATTTCAATGGTTTAGAATAAGCGATTAACATTGCTATCACTTTACATCATGCTCCATTTCCTGCTTTAGTTCATGCTTTACTTCATGTTTTTCTTTCTGTAATATTCAAAACTTCTTGTAAACAGTATGTAATAATCTGCAAATAACACTGAACATTAGCTCTACGACTAAGAGCATATCTATCTGAATGAATTTCTTACTTGCAAAATTATATGTCAAATCAAAACCTGCTTAAAAGTTGATTTCATATTACATGCCATCTGTCGAGCGCTTATTCCTATAATACCGCGACCCCAACTACGCTTGTTTAAGGGCCAAATGATGTAAATATCAATGTGCACAAAGGCAGAAATAGAAAGACACCACCTTGAAAAGTGAATGGGAAAGTCGCAAAGATTCAAACAACGAACAAGTGCAATGACAAATAAGCACAAGAGCTATAACTTTTATCGAAGGGGCACTTCTCCAAGTGAGAGGTTCAAAGCCTCAGTTCCAAAATCGGAGTAGCCTGCCAAGTCAAACATCTAACAAAGGAATTGATGGTTGCCCCGTGAAATGATATAACAACCGCCTAGTCCATTTGCATAGCATCTGATAAAATTAGATGTGAAGAATGAAAATCCATTTGCGTAGCATCTGAAAAATCAGATTGAAGAATGAAAATCCATTTGCATAGCATCTGAAAAATCAAATGTGAAGAATGAAAATCCGTTTGCGTAACACCTGAAAAATCAGATGTGAAGAATGAAAATCCATTTGTGTAGCATTTGATAAAATCAGATGTGAAGAATGAAAATCCATTGGTGTAGCATTTGAAAAATCAGATGTGAATAATGAAAATTCATTTGCGTAGCATCTGATAAAGCCAGATGTGAAGAATGAAAATCCATTTGCGTAGCATCTGAAAAATTAGATGTGAAGAGTGAAAATCCATTTGCGTAGCATCTGATAAAATGAGATGTGAAGAATGAAAATCCATTTGCGCAGCATCTGAAAAATCAGATGTGAAGAATGAAAATCAATTTGCATAGCATTTGAAAAATATAAGTGAAGAATGAAAATCCATTTGCATAGCATTTGATAAAATCAGATGTGAAGAATGAAAATCCATTTTCATAGCATCTGAAAAATCAGATGTGAAGAATGAAAATCCATTTGCGTAGCATTTGAAAAATCAGATGTGAGGAATGAAAATCCATTTGCGTAGTTTCTGATAAAAATCTGATGTGAAGAATGAAAATCCATTTGCATAGCATCTGAAAAATCAGATGTGAAGAATGAAAATCATTTGCGTAGCATCTGATAAAATCAGATGCGAAGAATGATAATCCATTTGCATAGCATTTGATAAAATCAGATGTGAAGAATGAAAATCCATTTGCGTAGCATCCGAAAAATCAGATGTGAAGAATGAAAATCCATTTGTGTAGCATCTAAAAAATCATATGTGAAGAATGAAAATCCATTTGCGTAGCATCTGATAAAGTCAGATGTGAAGAATGAATATCCATTTGCATAGCATCTGAAAAATCAGATGTGAAGAATGAAAATCCATTTGCGTAGCACCTGAAAAATCAGATGTGAAGAATGAAAATCCTTTTGCATATCATCTAATAAAATCAGATGTGAAGAATGAAAATCTATTTGCATAGCATCTGATAAAATCAAATGTGAAGAATGAAAATCCGTTTGCATAGCATCTGAAAAATCAGATGTGAAGAATGAAAATCCATTTACGTAGCATCTAAAAAATCAGATGTGAAGAATGAAAATCCATTTGTGTAGCATCTAAAAAATCAGATGTGAAGAATGAAAACCATTGGCATAACATCTGATTATTTCAGATATGAAGAATGTCAGACCCCCCCTGTCCCCACCCCCCGCGCGAGCTGGGGCATTAGGTCCGAAGACTTCCCCTAGAGGGACCACGAGAACCGAAGATCTCCTCTAGGGCATCCAATTGATTGTCAGTATCAAGAAGTACCTGATCCCATTACGATAAACATTGGGTTGTAACCGAAGTCCTCCTTGGGGGCATTCATTCTTTCTAAACTTACCGACGCTTGGGTTAGTCATTATAATTGAGTGACGAAAGTATCCAATTTTGGGTTAACCAGGTTAGATTGTGGACAGAGTTTGGATTTGACCAATTAACTTGCGTAGTGTCTGAAAATCTCAGACACGACAAGTGTTAGACTATAGACCAAGCAGGGGCACAAAGTCCACAGTACTTTTCATAATGAAGACTAATTACGACTTCTTAAGCAATGGGCTTGAATATCAAAGCTTCACAAAAAGGAAGCAAAGAATAAATCACAGACACACATGTCCCAAATGGGAAATGTTAAGTATTGTATACAAGTCATCAAAACAATGACGCTTGAAATCCACGGTCGAATTATCTCGACCAGTAGATATTTAGCATTAATGCAAATTCGAATTAGAATATCGTATTTGTGCAGATAATATTTGACGAGTTTTAAACCGTTGAATAAAATAGTCTTGTGCAAACACTTTATTCGATTCAAAATAAAATTCGCTATAAGTCACTCTTAATAACTAATCCCTTATCGATATGGACAGTCGATGGTGAAGTATAAGTCCAAAGTCATGCAATTTCTTGTAGAACAGGTGATACAAAGCATACGAATTCAAGTTATGGTTTTCTATACCAAACAAGAAGCTAAACTAGATCTTGATGCAAAACAAGGAAGTACAGCAAAGCTAAAGTAAAAAGCTTAAGTACAACGAGCATAACAAAGTTTCATTATGACAACACAAAGCCAGATCACAGAGTCACAAGTCAAGAGAAAAAGTATCAGGCACAAATGTGCCTGGAGAAACAAACATAAAGCGTTAATCGAGTGTCGGCCCCGCATATACAACCTGTAGCATAGGAAATAACGAAAGATGAAGCAAGTCGGTCGTAACCCTTAGTTCTTCTTCTTTCCATTACTAGATCTTCCTGGTTCTTGATTGATGCGCTTTCCTCCTTTGCGCCGAGAATGTGACGAAGACTTAGCCCTCTTGTACTTGTTTCCCAAACTGATTGGTTCCACATTCCCTTGAGCGGAAGAGGCAATGATTTTATCCTGGGATTCAAGGAATTTGATAAGCTCAATCTTGTCATTCTCTAAAGTATGGATTCGCTCGATGTTCTCCCTATTCAACCTTTGGAGATCACAAGCAAACGTATGCCAAGCACCCAATTGCTTTACAACATGGTTCCTAACCTTATTCATTTGCGTCTCCAGCTAATCTTTAACAATATCAAATTATGCGAGCATGAGATCTCTCATAGCGTTCGTCTTGCCAGCTGTGATGGCCCGCCCCGCACCAGCCGACATTTCACCGAAATGTACTGTGCTAATGCCCGACCAGCACAGAACGGTCGTCAAAAGAAAATGATTTTGAAACTATGAATCACCAAAGAACCTGTAGTATATCTCACAGTGCATGGAATAAAATATAATAATAACATTACTTGATATAAAACAGGCGAGATATTGCACAAGCTGAAAACAAAACCATCATAGCAGCGGAATCCAAAATACAGCTTATGATCCAAACCATCATTATTACAACTTCAAAATACTGTCTCTAAAGAAAAATAGAAAATATACACTACTACTGCCCGAAGCAGTGATCGGCAATAACAAAGGGAGAATATATGTATATAGTACGTGGAAGCCTCATGCTCGTCTTCGGACAGCTACTCATGCATAACCACTAACCTGTCTCTAGTCTGATCGTTTAGGAGCACGTACACTAATAAGAAGAGAAATAATACTTTGGGTTAGACAAGACTAGTATGAGCGATAGTAGCAAAACAAAACAATAACATGAATAAATCATCATACCTGAATCTGGACCTACAACCAAAGAGTTAGCACAACAAGATATATAGTACTCTAAGGTAACACTAACATAAAGTGTAAAATGGGAGTGTGCATGTCATGGTGATAACAAACATCAAACATACCAATCATCCTCACATCTCTCACTCAGTGCGTAAAGCATATGATATCCACCGCTTTGATCACCAAATCCATTGGGGCCATGACGGCAACTCCGTACAACAATTGCTATGACCATACTTCCCTGGTCTATACTCAATAACTCTACCCGGTCCGCACATCCCTGGCGCTAGGTTAAGGGCTAACTAGTCCACACTTCCCCGGCTCTGGTTCGTCTATATCCCCCCTCTCTTCAACGGTGAACCAAAGTTATAGATATCAATAACCCTATTGCACATGTCCCGCAGCAAAGCCCAACTCTAGACATTAGCTCGTCGGTTCCCATCTGGATCCTGAGTAATAACTTTTCATTTGGACTTCCTTTGCATCTCGGGTTTTGGTTGAATTGTAGTTAATCTTCAGAAGAGTTCACAATTGTCGTCGCATGGCAGAAGTTTGAATCTGGTTAAGTTTGTAATCATCATCTTGGTTTGGGTCATGGTCGAGGTCCTCGTCAGGGTCGGTTCGTGGCTCGTGACCACCCCCCGTTTCGTGACCACCCGTCCGTTCGTGACCATCATCATGGAGCGGTTCGTCACCATCATCTTGGAGCTGTTCGTGACCATCATCTTGGAGTGGTTCGTGACTATCAATTTGGGGCGGTTCGTAACTCTATGGGCGGTTCAGTTTGGATACCTCCTCCGGTTCGTGAGTCGTAGTGCTCACCGGTTCAGTTCGGCCTCCATCGGCTCGTGGTTAAGCTCCGGGTCATGATTTACTTCCCCTGGCGATTCGGTTCATGAGTGCTCTATGGTCCGGGTCGGTTCGTGGCATCCCCATAGGTTCGAGGTCATGCTTCTCCATCGGTTCGGGGTCTTGGGTGCTTCCCGATCTGGGTCGAGGTGCTTCACCACGGTTTGGTTCATGGTTACACGCCACAATTTGGGTGCCCCGATTCGTGATACATGCTTCACGAGTGGGTCGGTCCGTGGCACATGACCCGATCTGATTTCCTGCACCTCCATCCAACAACTGTTTACGTCACACGACGATGTTTTCGACCATTCTAACTTACCTATGTAACCACAAAACATACCAAACAGCAGTAATAACATGTGTAATCAATCACAAACATCAATCACATGTGTCATTTTAGATCAAACATACCCCAAAAGCATGATTTTCCTCTTAATCCCCATAACCATGTTTAACCATAGGATTAGCAAATTAATCCAAATTAACCCAAATTTATATCGGAGACATAAAATAATATTTTAGAATTTTTACATATTTTTCCAGATTTTTATAATGCATAATTTCGCTAATTATCACTAATCACCCTTAATAAGCCGTAATTAGTGAATAAAAGTGCAAATCACTCACCTTAGGCACAAATAAATTATAGATCTTAAAACTCCACTGATTTCAGTCGAATTCCTATGTGTTCCAACAACTCTATCTCGATTTTAATGCTAATCCGCCTTAATTCGATGTAGTTTTGCTTATTTTGTGATTAGGAAGTGATTAGGGATGAATTTAGAAAGTGGAGGCCATTACTATGATTAGAGGAAGGTAAGTGGTGGCTGGAAAAATGAAAATGGATCATCCTCTAACTCTTTTCAGCCCTATCATAAGTTTAATCTCGAAATGGGTTATGGGCCTAACCACTAATCACCTAATTAAGCCCGATTGAGTTGTTTTTCCATCTTCAAACCTTATTTCAGCCATATTTCCCAAACGTTAAGTCCATTTGATTAATGTGACCACTCTATGGAAAGGTAAACCATTATACAAATCCAATGGAAGTGGTTTTAGGCCAAAACTCCTTACCAATAGAAAGTTATAGGCAAAACAAAATTAGCCAGGGGCAAAACGGTCATTTAAAAATTCGGCAAAAATCGTGAACATGGGAAATGACCCCAATAATCCTTTCCCAAAGTTACATGACCATTTGACTTCATATGTGAACAAAATAAATATTCTACGATCCTCCGATGCGTAGAAAGCGGGTCATTACACTCTCCCCCCTAAAGAAATTTCGCCCCGAAATTCCTTAACTAAGAAAACCTACAATGGTGTCCCGCATGCCTATCAACCATTTACAAACAATCAAACATACACAATAATACAACAAGCTTATCCTAGCATGCGGTTTACCAACAAGGGAATAACTATATCGCGGTTAATATCTTACCAGGCAAAGAGTTATGGATACGACTTCCTTATGTTCTCCTCTATTTCCCAAGTACTGTCATTCTCATCATCACCCCACTGGACCTTAACCAGTTTCGCCGTCTTCCTTCGAAGTTGCTTTGTATCATGTCTGACCATACGAATCATTTTCTGGCTCCCAACTGCCTCAAATTCCACTTCGATTTCATCCAACTGATCTGGTGAAATAGTCATATCAGAATCGTTCACAAACTTACTTAACTGGAAAACATGAAATACGTTGTGCACTCCCGCCATCTTTTCTGGTAATCCAACTTTTTACGTTGAATTCCCAACTTGTTTGAGAACTGGAACTAGACCAACAAATCTTGATGCCAACTTACCTCACCTACCAAATCTAATCGCATTCTTCAACGGAGAAATCTTGATGAATACTAAGTCACCAACGAAGAATTTCAAATCTCTTCGTCTTTTATCAGCATAACTCTTCTGCCTATCTTTGGCAGCCTTCATTTGTTGTTGAATAACCTTGATCTTATCTGAAATTTCTCTATTACATCCAACCCAAGCATAAATTTCTCACTGGTCTCCAACCAACATAATGGTGAGTTGCACGGTCTTCTATACAAAGCTTCTAATGGAGCCATACCAATACTGGATTGGTAACTATTATCATATGCGATTTTAACCAGATGTAAATGGTCATCCCATGATCCTTCAAAGTCCAATATACAAGCCCTTAAGAGATCCTCTAACACACGATTCATCCTCTCTATTTGACCATCGGTGTGAGGATGGTATGCGGTATTGAGATGTAATTCTAACCCTAAAGCCTCTTGTAAGCTCTTCCAAAACCCACTAGTAAATAATGGATCTCGGTCACTCACTATACCTTTAGGTACACCATGAAATCTCACTATCCACTTCGTATACAATCCTGCTAACTTAGCTGCTGTTCTATTCGACTTGACCAGTATAAACCTTGCACTTTTGGTCAATCGATCCACAATCACCGATATGCTATCATGACCCGATCTAGTCCTTGGTAAACCATCAATGAAATCCATTGAGACTTGTTCCCATTTCCATTCAGGAATTTCCAGCGGTTATAACAAACCACTTGGATTCTTTTTCTCGGCTTTAACTAACTGGCAATTCGTGCACTCGGATATAAACTTCCCAACGTCTCTTTGCATCCCTTCCCAGTAGCAGGTTTGCTTCGTGTCTCGATACATTTTGTTACCACCGGGATGTATACTCAGTTTTGAGTGATGACACTCTCTAAGCACTTTATCTCTCAATCCGTTAACATTGGGTACAACTAGTCTCCCATTCTTTCGAAGCATCTCTCTCGATCAAGACCATACTTGTTAAATCTCTCATCGTCGATATCCATCTCTACCTTGTAGATGATTTCCAATAGATTAGGATCGTCCCTCTGACTGGAACTAATCCGCTCAATCAAAGTTGGTTTGATGGTCAAACTTCCTAACATCTCTAGATCCAGTTCGCACTTAGGTCTGTAATCATATCCTGAAATATACTCTAGCTGCTTCCATTCAAGAAACATAGCCCCCAAACTGGCATGTCTCTTACTCAATGCATCAGCTACCGCCTTGCCCTTCCCAGGTGTATGCGATATTGAAATCATATGAAGCTAAGAACTCTAACTATCTATGTTGACGAAGGTTTAAATCCTTTTGAGGGAAAAGGTGCTGTAATGACTTATGATCGGTAAACAAATTGAATCTTTCTCCCAAGAGATATTGTCTCCACATTTTTATCGAGAACACGATTGCTGCCAATTACAATCAAGTATAGGATATCTTTTCTCATGTGGTTTCAGTTGCCGACTAGCATAAGCTATAACCCTACCTCCTTGCATCAGTACAACACCTAGTCCGGTACCACAAGCATCCGTGTATACCGTCATCTCTTCACTCCTTTTAGGAATAACTAACACTAGTGCACACGTAAATTTTTCCTTTAGACTCTTAAATGCATTCTCACACCTTTCATCCCAGATGAAAGCTTGATTCTTCTTGGTCAATTGAGTTAACGGTGCCACTACCTTAGAGAAGTATTGAATAAACTTACGATAATATCCAGCTAACCCCAAGAAATTTCTTACGTCTGTTGCGTTCTTTGGTGTAGACCATTCTTACACTGTAGCCACCTTCGTAGGGTCCACGGAAATACCATTCTCTGAAACAACATGGCCCAAGAATCTCACTTTCCTATTCCAGAAGTGACATTTAGAAAATTTTGCTTTCAATTGCTGTTTCCTTAACACCTCCATCACTGTCCTCAAATGTTCCTTGTGTTCTTCCTCCATCCTCAAATAAACTAAGATATCGTCCACGAACACAAGAACAAACTTATTCAATTGATCCCTGAATACCCTATTCACAAAATCCACAAAATATGCTGCTGCATTGGTCAAAATGAATGGAATGACCAACCACTCATAGAATCCAGACGGTGTCGAAATGCTGTTTTAGGAATACTCTCATCTGCTACTCGGAGCTGATGAAATCCTATCACGAGATCCAACTGGGAAAGCACTCTTGCTCCATTCAGTTGATCAAACAAATCATCTATCCGTGGAAGAGGATACTTATTCTTCCTAGTCACCTTGTTCAACTCGTGGTAGTCTACATATAAGCGAAGGGAACCATCAACCTTAGTGGCAAATACAACTGGTGCTCCCCACTCGGAAACACTCCTACGGATAAATCCCTTCTTCAAAAGATCGCCACTTGCACCTCGAGCTCTCGCTGTTCCCTTGGCGCCATACGACGAAGTGGCATCGCTATAGTCTGAAATCTTTCACTAAATCAATCCGAAACTCAATCTCTCGGGGTGGTGGAAGTCTAGTCGCTTCATCGAAGATGTCCAGCTACTCGCCAGCAATAACCACATCTGATAACTCAGCCTGCGAGATGTCGAGGGAATGTAGAAGACTACAATCACCTCATCACTAGGTAGGCAACCCAATACCACCCTCCATCCATCATCCGCTCTAATGGTCGCCGAAGACCCCTCACGGTCTACCACCACCCAATGTCTTTGTAGCCAATCGACTCCCAAAATAATGCCAAATGCAGAAAAGCCCAAAACAAAGCAATCATAAGCAAACATACATCCATGACTCGATAGGACCAAATTACGACAAATCATGCAAAGACTAGTTGAACCACCGATCAGGTTCGTCACAACTAAAGGTTTATCGACTATCTCAGGTTCTAATTCCAACCTATCTACCAGGTCACTAAATACGAAGTAATGGGAAGCCTCGGTATCAAACAATACTCGAACAGGAACATCATAAATAGAAAGCATACCTTGAATAACGACACCTTTTCCCTTCTACGCCATAGTTGGGGCATTCGACGAAGAAGGAACAACATTGATAGCATATGATTTCATGATCTATTTCTCCTAAGGGGTTTGTGGACTTTCATTCTTAAAATGCCCCACTTGGCCACATTTGAAGCATTTCTTTTCCCCTGGCTTTGCTCGACACTCTTTGGCATAGCGACCCTTCTTTCCATAGCTATAGCTCTCGATATCTTTCCTATTCTTCTTTTTCTAACCATCCTTGGTCTTGTTCTACTTCCTCTTATTTTTGGAATTAATGTTTCCTCCACCGCTTGCCTGCGGCTTTGGCTCCTCTGCAGACGTAACAGCAGCCTCAGTTTTTTACTTAGGGTAAAGGCCCTCAGACCTCAATGCCTTTCCCACAATAGATTCGAATGTCTCATCGATATGGTTTATGAGTCTTTCCCCCAAGTACTCATCTAAACCAGTTATGAACATATCTTTCCTCTTTTCAACAGTATCGATAAGAGATAATCCATAGTTCGATAAAATATCGAACTCAGCAATATATTCCGAGACTGCCCTACCATTCTGCTTAAGTTTCAAAATTTCCTAAACAATTCTGATTTCTGAGTAGTTGGGATAAGCTTGTCACTAAAATGAGTCTTAAACTGACTCCAAGTAACTTGATCCTCGGGGGTAGCTGCATTAATAGCATTCCACCAATTCATAGCCCGTCCTTGAAGCTGACACGATGCTAATTTTCTCTTCATTGCATCATCGATCCACAAATCCTCAACGATGTGCTCACAACTGTCAAGACAATCTTGAACCACCATAGTTGACTCCGTTCTATGGAACGGCTTCCCTCCAAAACTAGTATAATCCTTGCAAAGCTTGACGAAATCGGCTCTAGGCGCCTGTGCTACCGCACCACCACCATTGGCAGCATTAGGAACTGCTCCCTGAGCATCCTTAAGCATCTCTCGCACGAAGGTAGTAAACATCATCCTCATATCAGGGAAATTCCTATCGTTGGCTCCTAAACTAGTACTCCTCGTATTTCGGCTCATCGTTCAATCTGCAAAGAGAAAACAATTAACCATCTCCTTAGTGGTGCCCGTGCAGTGCAACATCATCCTTAGATATACTAATAGTATATATATAGTTTTTGAAAACCAAAATATCACAAATACGTGCTCTCATATACGTATGCTATCTCTCCCTAATGTCTTCCCCTAGGACAACTACGCAACCTAGGCTCTGATATCAAGCGTGACGGCCCGCCCCGCACCAGCCTGCATTTCCCTGAATGCGCAGTGCCAATGCCCGACCAGCACAGAACGGTCATCAAAAGAAAAGGGTTTTGAAACTATGAATCACCAAAGAACCTGTAGCATATCTCATAACGCATGGAATAAAACATAATAATAACATAACTTGACAAAAAACAGGCAAGACAGTGCATAAGCTGAAAAGTAAACCATCATATCAGCGGAATCCAAAATACGGCTTATGATCCAAACCATCGTCATTACAACTTCAAGATACTGTCTGTAAAGAAAAATAGAAAAGGTACACCACTAATGCCCAAAGCAGTGACCAGCAACAACACAGGGAGAATATATGTATATAGTACGTGGAAGCCTCCTGCTCGTCTTCGGATAGCTACTCGTGCATAACCACCTAACACGTCTCTAGTCTACTCGTTTAGGAGCACCTAGATTAATAAGAAGAGACATAAAACTCTGGGTCAGAACAAAGTCTGGTATGAGCGATAGCAGCAAAACAAAATAATAATAGGTATAAATCATCATACCTGAACCTAGACCTACAACCAAAGAGTTAGCACAACAAGATGTACAGTACTTTAAGGTAACACTAACATAAAGTATAAAATGGGAGTGTGTATGTCATGGTGATAGCAAGCATCAAACATAGCAATCTTCCTCACATCTCTCACTCAGTGCGTAAAGCATACGATATCAACCGCTTTGATCAACAAATCCATTGGGCCATGACGGCAACTTCGTACAACTATTGCTATGATCATACTTCCCTAGTCTATAGTCAATAACCCTACCCAGTCCAAACATCCCTGGCTCTAGGTTAAGGGCCAACCAGTGCACACTTCCCTAGCTTTGGTTCGTCTACGTGGCCCCTCTCTTCAACGGTGAACCAAAGTTATAGATATCGATAACCCCTTTGCACTTGTCCCGCAGCAAAGACCAACTCTAGAAGTTAACTTGTTGGTTCCTGTCTAGATCCTAAGTAATAACTTCTCATTTGGACTTCCTTTGCATCTTGGGTTTTTTTTGAATTGTAGTTAATCTTCAGAAGAGTTCACAATTGTCGTAGCGTGGCAGAAGTTTGAATCTAATTCAGTTTGGAGTCATCATCTTGGCTCGGGTCGTGGTCCTCGTTAGGGTCGGTTTGTGGCTCGTGACCACTCCCCGGCTCGTGACCATCATCTTGGAGCAGTTCGTGACAATCATCTTGGAGCGGTTCGTGACCATCATCTTGGAGCGATTCATGACCAACAACTTGGGGCGGTTCATGACTCCATGGGCAGTTCGGTCCGGATACCCCTCCGGTTCATCAGTAGTGGTGCTCACCGGTTCGGTTCGAACTCCATCGGCTCGTGGTTAAGCTCTGGGTCATGATTTACTTCCCCAGGCGGTTCGATTCGTGAATGTTCCATAGTCCGGGTCGGTTCGTGGCATCCAAATCGGTTCGGGGTCGTGCTTCTCCAACGGTTCAGGATCTTGAGTGCTTCACGGTCTAGGTCGAGGTGCTTCAGAACGGTTCGGCTCGTGGTCACATGCCACGGTTCGGGTGCCCCGGTTCATGATACATGCATCACGAGCAGGTTGGTTCGTGGCACATGACCCGATCTGATTTCCTATACCTCCGTCCAGCAACTGTTTACATCACACGATGACATTGTTGACCATTCTAGCTTTCCTACGTAACAACAAAACATACCAAACAGTAGACAGTAGTAATAACTTGTGTAATCAATCACAAACATCAAAACATCAACCACATGTGCTATTTTAGATCAAACACACCCCAAAAGCATGATTTTCCCCTTAATCCCCTTAACCATTTAACTATAAGATTAGCAAACTTAATCCAAATTAACCCAAATTTATATCAAAGAAATAAAATAATATTTTAGAATTTTTACATATTTTTCCAGATTTTTATGATGCATAATTTAGCTAATTATCACAGATCACCCCTAATTGGCCATAATTAGTAAATGAAAGTGCAAATTGCTCACCTTAGCCACAAACAAATTTTAGATCTGAAAACTCCACTGATTTGGTTCGAATTCCTATGTGTTCTAGCAGCTCTATCCCAATTTTGATGCTAATCTGCTTTAATTTAAAATAGTTTTTCTTAATTTGTGATTAGGAAGTGATCAGGGATGAATTTAGAAGGTGGAGGCCATTACTAGGGTTAGAGGAAGGTAAGTGGCGGCTGGAAAAATGAAAATGAAAATGAAACATCCTCTAACTCTTTTCCGCCCTCCCATAACCTTAATCCCGAAATGGGTTATGGGGCTAACCATTAATCACCTAATTAATCCCGGTTAAGCTGTTTTTCCATCTTCAAACCTTATTTCAAGCATATCTCCCAAGCGGTAAGTCTGTTTGATTAATGTAACCACTCTACGGAAAGGTAAACCATCATTAGAATCCAATGGAAGTGGTTTCAGGTCAAAACTCCTTACCAATCTAAAATTATACGCGAAACAAGATTCGACCGGGGCAAAATGGCCATTTAAAAATTTGACAAAAATCGTGAACCTGGTAAATGACCCCAATAGTCGTTTCCCCAAGTTACACGACCATATGACATCGTATATGAACGAAATAAATATTCTATTATCCTCCCATGCGTAGAATGCGGGTCGTTTCACCAACAATTACCCACTTGTCATACATATCCATGTCCAAGCTAAAACTCATACCTTGTAGACATCAACCCTCTAATCATTCGGCAAGCACAGGATTGCATGGTTTAGAAACGTAATAAGGCTTGTGTATGATCTATTGAAGATCAGCAGAAGTTGGAACAGTGAATGGAGAAGCCAAAAATGGTTGACCGGAACTAATCTGGATGTCTGGCATGGGAGGCTCATCTAGTTTATGGCTCCTCCAGAGGTTACCTCAGTCCATATTCCTTCCATTCTTCTTTCCCTTGTTGTTTCTCTCCACCATCTTACTCTTTAGTCCTTTTAACATAAAGAGTTTCATACTCGGACCTAGGAAAGAGATGAAAGTGACAATTCAATTTGTGCACGACCAAGATAACCTAGCAACTGGTAGAAGGCTCCAGTCAAATGGTGAGATCATGCTCAATTCCAAACAATTCAAACGTGCTCGGGTCAAAGCCAGCTCGAACATAGCCGACCCCACAGGGATCAAGTATGCTCTAGTTTAGACATGACCGGCCCGTGGGAGGTAAGCATGTTCGAACCAAAACAGGGTCGATCATGGCCGACCCTAGGATGGTTCAGGGGTCAAGCATGTTCGAACCTGAACATGGTCGAACATGACCAAACCCACAGGAGTCGGACATGCTAAACCTAAGCTGGGTCGAGCATGATAGCACTGAATCGAACAGGGCCATCAAAGAAGGTGTGGAATTTGAGCAATGATTTATAGAAGCATGACTGGGTTGTTACTGAATTTCAGCATCAAGTTCTAATCCACCCTGAGCCAGCTTAATTCAAAGGTTACGTTGGCTACTGAAAATTCAAACGGCTAGATATCGTTTTAGGGAATGTGATGCGTTAAGTTAAAAATGTGAGCTTCTAACGTAAGGATAAGTTCGAGCGTGGGCTATGAGTTATTTAAGTTCAAACTTGCAAGCAAATTAGCAAAGAAAATAGGAATTCATGTCGCAAGCATTCAACCGAACACCTTATGTGCATTATGTTCAAGCCAAAATTCAAAGAATCCTGTGAAGTTTGGATTCACTAAACACTTACATATACAACCTTAGACCAATCCTATTTGGTCCATCACGATTCCCAATCATTATGTCCCAAAAAATCCAATTATCTGACTCAAAATTCAAATTATGCCCAAATGCCATATCAGCTCGAGACTCCAAGGAGATATGCACAATGTATAAGACCCAAGGAGATAGCTCGGGTTGGATTCAAAGTCGATCTAATTTCTTGCTTTAGGGCTTGAGCGAGCCTACGATGTGTGATGGTTGGTATCTAATCCAAAAACAAATCTGAAAAGAGAAGAGACGGAGGCGCGGGAATTTCTAGAGAAAAGGAGCGGCATCCGTCAAAATCGATCCCTCTAGAAAAGTAAATGGGAAGTGGAAATGGGGGAACCAAAGGCAATATATGTTTATGTATTAATTAAAGTATTAATCATTTAGTTACTTGATTTACTTTCAAGTTTCAACAGCTTCGATCGTGATTTTAATTTGATTTATATAATCCTTTAAAGTTTATGACATTATGTAACTTAAAATTTTAACTTGTGTCGGTGTAAGTGTAATGTGTAACATGTCATGAAGCTATTGTTTATGATTTTCCTATTAAGATGATCTGTTATGATGATGAAGGAAATGCGGTTGTTGGAAATTTCTTTTGGATTTCTTTGGGTCTAAGAGACATATGAGAATTAGTGTTAAGAGTATTCTGCAATTGATTTGCTTCACCATCATTGGTTTTGTAAAACGTAGCCATAAACAATGGAGAATGTTAGTGCCATGCATCTTTGTACACTGATGACCTAAATGATATGAAAAAACATTGTTTACTTTGTTGAAATTATATTTAAATGGTAATATGTCTGCTACCATTGGATTGTTAGCAGCTCATTGTATTGTTTGTAATAATAAGATCTGAATGTTTATGGTAAATGTTTATGACATATTCTTAATCTAATGTCTGCACTCTACAGCTCATTGGAGCTGCTGACGATTTATTGGACGGTGATTGGGTGGACAGTGGTGGTGAAGAAGAAGAAGAACTTGTCATAGAGTCAAATAGTGAAAGATATCCTCCGTTAGTCCCTATGCGCAAAGCCTCTTCTAGAAAACCGTCCATGATATGGGAACATTTTACTAAAGTTAATCCGGTAGACACTTTACATCCAAAGTGTTATTGCAACTACTGTCATGCACAATTTTCTTATGATGGTAAATCGAACGATACTTCACCTTTGATCTATCACATAAAAACGACTTGTAGGTCAGTTCCTCGAGTAGGCGATAAGGGACAGAAAGTTTTAGTTTTTACAACAAATAGTGAAAGCGAAGCAAATAACATCCTTATTACATGGACAATTAACAAAGATGAATGTAGAAAGGCTCTAGCTCGTATGTTAATAATTGATGAGCTTCCTTTTAGTTTTGTTGAGGGTGAAGGGCTTCTTGATTTTTGTCAAAAAATGTGTCCTAGCTTAGAAGTGCCTTTACGTAGGACAATATGTAGATGTGCTTTATTTATATCGAGACATAAAAGATTTTCTTAAGACCATGTTTTCTAATTGTTTGCATGAGGTATGTCTTACTACCGATACATTGACTTCTTGTCAGAACGTAAACTATATGGTTTTAACTGTACATTTCATTGATAATGATTGGAAATTACATAAAAGAATTTTTAACTTTTGTGTGATCACAAGTCATAAAGGGGAAAACATTGGAAAATTTTTGGTTTCTTGCATCAAGAACTGGGAGCTTAAGCGAATAGTCTCTATCACAGTCGTTAACGCTAGTGCTAAAGAAGTTGCACTTTATTATGTGACAAATGCGTTGATTGATTATGATGGATCTAATGGTTGTGTTTTGAATGGTGAATTCCTACATATAAGTTGTTGTGCAAAAATTGTTAATTTAATTGTCAACGATGGTTTAAAAGAAATTGGTAGCACTATTGTCGGGATTCGTACCGCCATTATATTTGTAAGATCATCTCGTTATAGATTGGCTAAATTTAAAGAGATTTCTGTAAATTTGGGAATGGATGATAAGTCTATGCTTGCATTAGACGTGCCTACTAGGTGGAATTCTACTTATTCGATGTTAGAAACTGCTTTGAAATACAAAAGAGTTTTAGATGAGATTAGAAAAAGCGATGGTATTTATGTCGCCTATTTTAATAATGAAAATGAAGCTCCGAATTCGCTAGATGAGAAAATTACTGAATTTTTTTTAAAATTTTAATTTTTTTTATGAAATTACTTTAATATTCACTACCTCTTTATCTATTACATCAAATGTATGTTTTGCGGAGTTAAGTGGAATTCAAGAAGAAATGAATGAGTTAGTTGAAAACATGGATCGTAATCTTTCCCGAATGGCAAGAAGTATGAAAGAGATATTTGATAAATATTGGGGAAATATTGGTAGCATGAATAAAGTTCTATTTATTACTTGTGTGCTTGATCCTAGATATAAATTACATTTTGTGAAGTTATGTATCAAAGGCATGTATGGTAAAGAAGTGGCAAAAGACATATTAGCGGAATTAAAAAGCATTCTAGTAATTTTTTTTGACTATTATGCCACTGATTCTATATTTTGGATACAGACTTGGGATGAATCGCTATAGATTTCATCTTTAGTTGCACAAGAATTCCTGGCAATTCTGGTATCTGCGGTCGCTTCAGAGTCTGCTTTTAGCACCGGAGGGCATATTATAGATCCATTTCGTAGTTCACTATGTCCTAGGATGGTTGAGGCATCGGTTACTAACCCAAATTGGATAAGGACTAAACTGATTTTTGTAGATCACTGAATTATGGTCCCTTTTAATACCCCACATCCGTTAATGTCACTCACAAGGGGAATGCATTAAGTTTCGTGAAGCGTTTAGGTAAATAGACACAGAATATTACAAGACAGATATAAAAAAATTTCAGTGGAAATAAACAACTTTATTAAATCACCGAAATACCTTGTTTCATAATACCATAAGTCATAAAACCATTACAACTAAATACTCCTGTCTTGCATTACCAGAGTACATAGGTATTTAAAAGAAAAACATTATTCCCCAATAAAAAGAGCAAGACATAGAAGAGACAGAGGCTCGAGCTATACTTCAGAAGTAGCTCCTAGAAGATGATATCCAAATCCTGACTATGCCTGGGTGTTTCCTCCCTGAGAACCTGGGGGGGGGGGAGAACCTGAGAGAGAAGGAAAAACAAAAGGTGTCAGACATAAAGTCTGGCGAGTCTAGTAACTTTTAGCCAGTAAATAAATAAAGGTAATTATGACAGGCATAAAGTGGATAAGAGAGATCACTATACAAATGGTAGGAGCAACAAGGCAGATAAGGTAAGGTATATACATGCTTCACCAATGACTACTCTGCACTATTACTAGTATAATTTAAAATGAGATGATCCCTTCCACTATAAGTTGGTAGATTAAGGGCATACGTCCGAGTATACCCTGACCACTACCCTAATCTATCGGCTCCCTACTCTGTAGATATCCTGTGCTGGCCCCACAGTAGTGGGGTATGACTTCCCTAAGGTGGCAGCCTATAATGTGCATAGGCATACCTACTGGTGTCACGGTCGTCTTGTCCCCCTCTGCCCGGCCCATACACACACATGCCCCTGATCAGTTTGCGCCGCTCCCACCATCTGTCTCGTTTGGATCTCTTACAATCAATCAGTAAGCGTGCCCCTTCTCCGCCTAGTACAGAATTCTCTACTCTGATACCAACTATGGGTTATTGACTGAAGTGGGTCCCATGCAATATGATACAAGTTATCCCTTTGTATTGTATCCCCACTAGGTTTTCCACTGATTATGTATACCCTAAAGGGTGATCTTTAATTACATAGCCCTATACTAGTTATGTATACCCCAAAGGGTGATCATTAATTACATAACTCCCACATAATATGATACGAGCTCTCCCTTTTGTCTTGTATCCCCGCTAGGCTTTCCATTGACTATGTATATCCTAAAGGGTGATCTTTAATTACATAGCCCTATACCTGTTACGTATACCTTAAGGGTGATCTTTAATTACATAACTTTATAATGGTTAAGTTTGTGGGCCTATATATACAAATATTACCCACCAAACCAAGATGTACTTAACCCTCCCATTGATTCAAGCATTTTCATTTAATGGTTAAGTTTGTGGGCCTATATATACTAATATTACCCACCTTCCCTTCAGTTATACTTAACCTATCCACTATCCAATCCATTTTACTTAACCCTAACTTATGTTCATAATCATACAGTCCTCATATGTTAAATTAGGTTAAGTAGCCTTTTCTTATTACCATGTCCAATTATGGTTGTATTGGGCTAGACCTCCCACATTAGGCCTACAACGTGTGGATGCTGGATTTGTCAGTGGGGTCCGGGCAGTCTTATTCCACAGTTGGGCATAACCTCGTGTCTTAGCATGAAACGTATTTACGTACTTAGATCTCCCACATTAGGTTCAACATTGGTTGTTGCTGGATATGTCGGTCGGGACCGGGCAGACTTCCAACCTCGTGTCATATGTACAACTACAATTCCTACTTGTAATTACTAACATTCCATTTTTAATTAATTTACCAATTAATTAGTCCTTCCCTTTAATAGGTGTCGATACCTATTTTGCAACAATAATTTGAATTACATATCCATAAATGGTCATATTCAAATTATGCCATTTTTACCCAATTTTTCCTATGTCATTATAGGTGATTATTTCTATGTTTCCCTATTTGAATTATATGTCCAACCTATATAAAACATTATATAAATTATGCCAATTATAAATCCTGGTTTTTCCCGTTTTCTAACTAACTTGATCGCATGTATTTTGGCATCATCGAGGCTACAAAGTAGTCTCGCCATAACTATAAAAAGGGAGTGACAAGGGTGATAGTTTCAGCACAGTTTTGGCATAAGCATGACAAAAAGGTGAATGAACATGTAATCATCATAACAGGGTGAACATAGAACTGATGAACTTATGGCAGCTACAATTTCAAAGTCAACATAACATGGTCTGAACTTGTCATTTAGATGTCTAACAAAAAGAGGGTAACATAGTAGCATGATTAGATCTAAAAAGGATGGCATCACATATCAAGTTTACAATATATCGTGATTACTACAACACAACAGGTGAAAGGTGATTAACAACAAAGTCTAGATCCAAGTAATGTCAAATTAATGGATGTACTATCATCCTAACATGGTTACAAATCAATGTTTATATACATGTCATATCGAATCACCACAATCAGACCTAGAAAGTTAGGTCTGTATTAACAAATTCACATGTACCACAATCTAATTGTAATTCAAGGTTCACATAGGAAACATAGTAGAATGTCCATATATTAGATCTAAGGGAAATGACATAGTATGCTTGCATAAGTTCATAATTTACAGCATATACCGAATTCTTAGTCTACCACAATTCACATTTATCTATTTAAACCTAAAAGTGACTAGAACTCACAGAAAAAGAACAGATCTTGAATTTTGGGATCTGATTTCTAAATTTGTTAAGCTTAACCCTTGATGTAGACTTTGATTTTTATCTTCTAGCTTGAATTTGATTTTCTTTAGTGGAGGCTAGGATAATCTAGAATTTAGCAGCTGGTAGGCTTACGAATGAATTTAGTTTAGATTAGGGTTTAGGTTTATGTGTGCTTATATAGATGTGTAGGATTAATTAGAGCCTTAGGATTAGGTTAGGTTCCATCTAAACCCTCCAAATCCAAAATACACATCTCTTAGCCAATCAGAAGTCACCACGTAGCCCTAAAACCTAGAAAATCGTCACTGACCAATAAAAATGCGCCATGTGTGCAACATGATGCGCAACAGCAGGGGTGTTGACACCCATATGTCATATACATATTTATTATATATATATATATTTCTTTTTTAATTATCTTTCCAATTAACCCTTTTCACACTAAACCGCTTTTTGAACTGTGTTCACACTAAGCCACTTTTTAGCCATTCCTCTAAAAAAAAATATGACGCTGGTTGGGATCAAACTCTGTACCTCTTGTTTACAAGTCACATGTACTAACCAAATGAGCTACTAAGTCTTTTGATAATTAGTCTTAGGACAATGCTACCCATTATTCTTTTCTCATTCCTCTTTTTCATGTTTTGCTGCAATATTTAATTTAAATTTATTTTCTACATTTTAAATCAGTTTTCAACAAACTATAGGTCTAAATTGATCAGAAAATCACCATGAACGCAATGACACTAATTTCATGGCCAAATTCTGGAGGCTCTTCAAATTCTTCTTTTTATTTCTTTTTAAATGTTCGCATGCATTCCTTTGCATTTTACGCATTACATGTAATTTCTTTTATTAATCTTTTTCTTCATTTCACTTTATTAACTTATTACATGCAATTTTATTGTTATTATTTCATTTCTCTCTCAAATATATCTATGCATACAATATATATACATATTTCCACATTTTTAACTTCATTAAAAATGCGGGGTGTTACATTCTCTCCTCCTTAAAGGATTTCGTCTCCGAAATCTTCAAGTTAAGAAGAATGTATCCTACCATCCATCATCCATCTACTCATCCATCATCCACAAGCATCCTTTGTCCTTAAAAGATTTCTAATGCTTTTATGAATATATGCAAAGGTGTGTGTATATGTCCCAACACTAATGCAAAGATTAGGCGGTCTACTGATTAAGTTGACCACCTTAATGCAATGTATGTTAGTGCCATGAATCCAACATGTATGCAAGTATCCCTAATATGTCATATAAGTTCTATATGTGCGCACACTCATTCGTTCAAATTCAACATCCATATGATGATACATCTATTTTCATCTATGAGGAAAAAGAAAAATGCAAACACATCCGTATGTAGTACGAGAGTGATTGAGCCGATCTTAGTGCCTAACGTGTGTGTATATGCGTTCACAGGCAACCACTAGTAAACACTTGCATCCACTTGCATCCACTTGCATCCATCAAACATAACATGTTTCAAACACATGTTTACATCCATAGGATTTCTATCTAAAGGTCGAAAAATGTTATAGACAAGATGTACTCAAATGATAGAAACAAGTACAAATAAAAAGCTTTGGAAAAAGAAGTTAAGAACATAGTCCTAAAGGAAAGGGTATGAAGCGTGATCTTTATTTTCAGTCTCCCAAGTCGCTTCGTTGTCTTCTCTACTTTTATTTCCTTTCGCAAGTTTGGCCCCACTTCGTCGAACTCTATACATTTTATTGCCACTTGGATGAATAGTCATCTTAGATTGATGGGCTTCCTTAAGGACTGCCTTTAATAGGTTTCCCATTCTGATATGATTCACCTAACAAACCTCTTCCCAAGTAGCTCCCCCACTTGCCTATCAAGTTCCCTCTTTTCTTTTAGGGTTCACATGTCGCACCGGCAATGCAACTGGCTTTGCATTATCCACCTAGTATATTCGAAAACCAATCTCGTGCCTTGGGGTAAACCCCGAACCTCATCAAAACATCAAAAAAATCTTGGACTACTGGAACAGATTGCAAATCATCGATAGATGCATTAAGAGATCATTGGAAACTTAGCATAACCGACCCTTGTAGGTCACAAGAAATTTTGAGCGTTCTCCAATGACAAGTTAGAGGACTAACAACCCTCCTCTCGCAATCTATAATGGCCTTGCACGTAGTAAGCCAATCCATTCCTAGAATCAACCCATAGCCCAAAAACACGAGCACATATATGTCGCACTCAAAACTCGAGGCCTACCACAGATAATTTAAAACCCCTATAAATCATCGATAAATGAGCCGAACCACCAATGGGGTTTGAAAAAACAACGGTATATATTACGATACTAGTAATTAAGTGCAGAGATTCAACTACAGAACTAGATATAAACGAGTGTGAAGCACCAGAATTTAAAAAGTGTTCTAACTGGATAGTCTGAAAGAGAAACAAAGCTTTCTGCGGAAATTTTTCTACTTCTTTCAGGAGCACTGATCGCGAGAGCATGCACTTGCCCTCCAGAAATTCCGGCTCTTTGACCTTGTCCCTGCGATCCTTGTTTCTTTGGGCACTCTGTAGCATAGTGTACGAGTTCTCCGCAACTAAAGCAACTGACTTTCATTCTCTTACAATCCTTGATCAAGTGACCTTCCTTTCTGCAATTGTGACATTTTCACTTGTCGCTGCCTTTTTCATCTTTCCCTCCTTTCTTTTGCTGTAGTTGTGGCTGTTATTGCTGTTGCCCTTTCTTGGGCCATACCTTCTTATTTTGCGATCCTTCCACTTTCTTTTCTAGAGGATCTTAAATCTTCGCCTCTTTCTTCCCATCCTTGCTTTCCTCCTATAACAGTGCCATGCCCACCAATCTTTCATAGGTCGGGCCCATAGGTATATGGGACATAGCTAGGCCGTGTAGTGGCTCTTTTAACCCTTTAGCGGAACGGAGAGCCTTTTTATGTGGAGTTTTTACCAACTCCAGTCCGAATAAAGCTAGCTGGTTGAATTTGTTAACGTATTCCTTAACCGATAGGCTTCCCTGTTTGAGTGCTAAGAACTTCTCCGTATGTAGGCTTTGTTCAGCTTGTGGGAGGAACTTCATTTCAAACCTCGTTTTGATATCCTCCCAGGTCTCAACAGGTCCCTCAGCATTAGTAACTTCCCACCAGAAAGTGGCATCGTCCTTAAGTAACTATACAGCCAACTGTATCTTGCGCCTATCGTCCACTTTGAAGATAACAAATAAATCTTCTATTTCCTTGAGAGAGTTTCTTGCTTCCACGAATGATTCAGTCCCATTAAAGTTCTTTCCGCCCATAGCTCGAAAGTCTCTACATATCTTCAAGAAAGCATTCACGCCCAAAGGAGGAGGAGGAGGAATGATGGGTACAGCTGGAGGAACGTTTCCTTGGCATCCAAATACCTTCGGAACCATCCGGGTATTGTGACGCCCTCTGGGAGATTAGGAATGTTTTGTTCCCCAAACATGCTAAAAAGAAAAAGGAAGAGATTTAGATAAAGGACCAAAGGATACTAAAAATGGCTTTTTGGGTAACGTATTTCAAAACAGACTTTCCTTTTTGAAAAATGCTTTTCTTTAAAACCTTTTTGAAAATAATTTTCAAAAACTTTTATCTAATCTGTTAACCTTTAGCTCTGATACAAAGTGTAACACCCCACGTCCGTTAATGTCACTCACAAAGGGAATGCATTAAGTTCCATGAAGCGTTTAGGTAAATAGACACAGAATATTACAAGATAGATATAAATTTTTTGCAGCGGAAATAAACAACTTTATTAAATCACCGAACTACCTTGTTTCATAATACCATAAGTCATAAAACAATTACAACAAAATACTTCTGTCTTGCATTATTAGAGTACATAGGTATTTAAAAGAAAAACATTATTCCCCAATTAAAAGAGCTAGCCATAGAAGAGACAGAGACTCGAGCCATACTTCAGAAGTATCTCTTAGAAGATGATATCCAAATCTTGACTAAGCCTGGGTGTTTCCTCCCTGAGAACCTGGGGGGGGGGGACAAAAGGGGTCAGACATAAAGTCTGGTGAGTCTAGTAACTTTTAGCCAGTAAATAAATAAAGGTAATCATGACAGGCATAAAGTGGATAAGAGAGATCATTATACAAAAGGCAAGTGCGACAAGGCAGATACAGTAAGGTATATACATGCTTCACTAATGACTACTCTCCATTATTACTAGTATAATTTAAAATGAGATGATCCCATCCACTATAAGTTGGTAGAATTAGGGCATACGTCCGAGTATACCATAACCACTACACTAATCGATTGGCTCCCTACTCTGTAGATATCCTATGCTGGCCCCACAGTAGGGGTATCACTTCCCTAAGGTGGCAACCTATAATGTGCACATGCATACCTACTGGTGTCACATTCGACTTGTCCCCCTCTGCCCGGCCCATGCATGCACATGTTCGCGGTCGGTTTGCGCCGCTCCCACCATCCATCTCATTTGTGTCTCTTACAATCAATCAGTAAGCGTGCCCCTTCTCCGCCTAGTACGGAGTTCTCTACTCTGATACCAACTATGGGTTACTGACTGAAATGGGTCCCATGCAATATGATACAAGCTATCCATTTGTCTTGTATCCCCACTAGGTTTTCCACTGACTATGTATAACCTAAAGGGCGATCTTTAATTACATAGCCCTATACTAGTTATGTATACCCCAAAGGGTGATCTTTAATTACATAACTCCCACACAATATGATACAAGCTCTCCCCTTTGTCTTGTATCCCCACTAGGCTTTCCACTGACTATGTATACCCTAAACGGTGATCTTTAATTACATAGCCCTATACCAGTTATGTATACCCTTAAGGGTGATCTTTAATTACATAACTCTATAATGGTTAAGTTTGTGGGCCTATATATACAAATATTACCCACCAACCCAAGATGTACTTAACCCACCCACTGATTCAAGCATGTTTATTTAATGGTTAATTTTGTGGGCCTATATATTCTAATATTACCCACCTGCCCTTCAGTTATACTTAACCCTCCCACTATCCAATCCATTTTACTTAACCCTAACTTATGTTCATAATCATATAGTCCTTATGTATTAAATTAGGTTAAGTAGTCTTTTCTTATCACCATGTCCAATTATGGTTTTTTTGGGCTAGACCTCCCACATTAGGCCTACAATGTGTGGATGCTGGATATGCCGGTCGGGTCCGGGCAGTCTTATTCTACAGTTGGGTCTAACCTTGTGTTTTAGCCCGATCCGTATTTGCGTACTTAGACCTCCTACATTAGGTTCAACATTAGATGCTGCTGGATATGTCGGTCGGGTCCGGGAAGACTTCCACCGCTAACGTAACCTAACCCCATGTCATAAGTACAATTACAATTCCTAATTGTAATTACTAAAATTCCATTTTTAATTAATTTACCAATTAATTAATCCATTCATTATACAGGTGTCAATACCTATTTTGCAAAAATAATTTGAATTACATATCCATAAATGGTCATATTCAAATTATGCCATTTTTACCCAATTTTTCCTATGTCATTACAGGTGATTATTTCTTTGTATCCCTATTTGAATTATATGTCCAACTTATATAAAACATTATATAAATTATGCCAATTATAAATCCCTTTTTTTTCCCCGTTTCCTAACTAAAGTGATCGCATGTATTTTGGCGTCATCGAGACTACAAAGTAGCCTCGCCATAACTATAAAAAGGGAGTGACAAAAGTGATAGTTTCAGCACAGTTTTGGCATAAGCATGACAGCAAGGTGAATGGACATGTAATCATGATAACAGTTGAACGCAGAACTGATGAACTTGAGGCAACTACAATGTCAAAGTCAACATAACATGGGCTGAACTTGTCATTAAGATGTCTAACAAAATTAGGGTGACATAGTAGCATGATTAGATCTAAAAAGGGTGGCATCACATATCAAGTTTACAACATATCGTGCTTACTACAACACTATAGGTGAAAGGTGATTAGCACCAAAGACTAGATCCAAGTAATGTCAAATTAATGGATGTACTATCATCCTAACATGGTTACAAATCAATGTTCATATAAATGTCATATCGAATCACCACAATCAGACCTAGAAAGTTAGGTCTGTATTAACAAATTCTCATGTACCACAATATAATTGTAATTCAAGGTTCATACAGGAAACATAATAGAATGTCCATATATTATATCTAAAGGAAATGACATAGTATGCTTGCATAATTTCACGATTTACAGCATATACCCAATTCATAGTCAACCACAATTCACATCTATCTATTTAAAACTAAAAGTGACTAGAACTCACAGAAAAAGAACGGATCTTGAATTCTAGGATCTAATTTCTGAATTTATTAAGCTTAACCCTTGATGTAGACTTTGATTTTTATCTTGTAGCTTGAATTTGATTTTCTTTAGTGGAGGCTAGGTTAATCTAGAATTTAGCAGCAGGTAGGCTCATGAATGAATTTAGTCTAGATTAAGGTTTTGGTTTATGTGTGCTTATATAGATGTATAGGATTAACTAGAGCCTTAGGATTAGGTGAGGTTCCATCTAAACCCTCCAAATCCGAAATACACATCACTCAGCCAATCAGAAGTCACCACGTAGCCCTAAAACCCAGAAAATCGTCACTGACCAATAAAAATGAGCCTTGTGTGCAACATGATGCGCAGCAGCAGGGGCGTTGACACCCACATGTCATATATATATATATATATATATATTCTTTTTTAATTATCTTTCCAGTTAACCCTTTTCGCACTATACCGCTTGTTGAACTACGTTCACACTAAGCCACTCTTTAACAATACCCCTAAAACAAAAATATGACACTGGTGGGGATCGAACTCTGTACCTCTTGTGTACAAGTCACATGTACTAACCAAAAGAGCTACTATGTCTTTTGCTAACAAGACTTAGGACAATGCTACCTATTATTCTATTCTCATTCCTCTTTTTCATGTTTTGCTGTAATATTAAATTTAATTATATCTTCTTCATTTTAAATCAGTTTTCTACAAACTATAGGTCTAAATTGATCAGAAAATCGCCACGAACGCAATGACACTAATTTTATGACCAAATTCTGGAGGCTCTTCAAATTCTCCTTTTTATTTCTTTTTAAATGTTCGCATGCATTCCTTCACATTTCATGCATTACACGTAATTTCTTTTATTAATCTTTTTCTTCATTTCACTCCATTAACTTATTACATGCAATTTTATTGTCATTATTTAATTTCTCTATCAAATATATCTATGCGTACAATATATATACTTATTTCCACTTTTTTTATTTCATTAAAAATGCAGGGTGTTACACCTTTAGACGATGTAAATTATTACAATGTAGTTTTTTCTAGTAATATTGGTGTTTGTTTGGTTTGTAAATTATTATTGTTTAATCATTACATACAATGCACGTTACCGCTGACTTGTTTGTGGCAACAGATTTTATAAATGGGCATAATTTGACAACCTCTTTAAATAATGAAACACCAAAGGATATTTTATCGCCATCTACAGGGCAGCGCTGAGTTCATCCGTCTAGGCTTCTAACCTTTATTGACGGTAAGTATTTACTTTTTATTACTATATAGTTTCCATATTAGCCACATGGTTTTTTTATTCCACATGGTTTTTTTTGCCACATGATTTATTTTTGCTATATACAATATAGTTTCCATATTAGCCAAATGGTTTATTTTTTCATCATTATCAATCTATACATATCTTGATGACCTGACCAGTGACCTTGAAGTTTATGTAACTAATTTTTTTTAACTTGTGTGGCATATAATGGTATTAATGGATAATGAAACAAGAAATTGTTGCGAAGTTGATCCTATGTTACACTTGCTGTATTTTCAACAAAGAATAAGGTAGTCAGCCAAGTCATTTTACATATTCACTTCATAAAACCTTAACTACATACAAGGTTTTAAATCCTGGATACGGTTGCATTTCGTCGTGGGGATTTCATAGAATTGATCTCGTATCAGGGGAGATCTCGGACGAGATGAGTCTAACTCGTGGGTTTTTCTCGGATTTTTAGCTCGGGTCTAAAAGTTCATATCGGAAAAATTCGGGGTACATGATATGTTAAAAAAATGATATTTTTACAAAATGATTTTTATTAATGATATTAAAAACATAGTAACTTAAATTTGAATCGCAAAATAACATTATTATTCTTTATATTACAAAAGATCATTCATACTCTAAATCGTTGTATGCTTAAAACAAAAATATTGTTAGACATAAAACATTAAAAGGATAAACATTGAAAAATTCAGCATAAATAGACCATGAAATACATAATTTAGTAGGTAACATGTATGTAAAAAAGACGAATATGAAAATCATAAGCATTGTAAGACATTTATGAACTTATAATATGGTCATTTAACTCACATAATGTAAAATAAAAAAAGATTATCAAAGCAAGATTTAAGTTTTTTAGTTATTGTTCTAGTTCAGGCATAGATTTATTTTAACAAAAAAAACTAAGAACTTAGACGATATTCCAGTATTTCGTCCCGGAAGATATATCGTTTGAAATTGCAATATCTCGGACGATATATTTGAAAGGAGATTTAGAGTGATATTTGTTGTTTCATTTTAGAAGGAGCCTATAATAAGATCTCGGAGGAGATCTCAGATGATATTTGCGAGATTTGAAACAGTGACTGCATAAGATACTACAAGTCTACAACCTAAGTTGCCAATATCATATCAGCATCAGTGTTTAATGGTTCGTCATTCATATGTGATATTTAACAATATCAGGTCATATTGGTATGTTTGTTAGCAAGCTATTTAAGTACCTCAAGTCCTCAACCATGTTATGCATGTGCACAACTGCACATGACTTGGATTTTTGTTTGTTTTATGTTTGGCATATTATAGTTCAACTGAACCAAATTATTAGAAGCCAATGGCCATATCCTTTTCTTCTACAAACTTGTTTGATAAAGCTAAGTTTCCACTCATATCATTTCGCTATTTCAGATTTCATATTTTAGTTAGCTAGTTTAGATGGAAATCAAACACTTTCTGTTATATTTGAAGTTTGGACTTTGGACAAGAGGAGCGAGCTTTCAGATTTCAGTTGATATGAGCCTAAGGTGAGGAGCAGTGGTGTAATATGTATCATTGTATCTGTTTATCTAAATTCTGAACCATGTCAATGAATTAATGTATGTTAATTAATGTATCTGAACTCGGTGTCAATGTAATATGTAATATGTAATTATGTATCTTAGTGTAGTGAGTAGTGAGACAGTCTGTGTCTAATATGTATTTGAACTTAATGTATTAGAGGCTACTGAGCAGTTGAGTACATGGTAGTTGTTAGTGACCAAGCATGTAATCTTCATTGTTAATGTTCTCTCCATGTCTATATGTTTTAGCTGTGGATGATGACATGATGTTGTTAGTTGTATCTGAGTTCTAAGGCTCTGGGATATCTCTTTATGTTCCTGAAACTGTTTGATCCGTTAGTGTATATGGTGAATGGATACGTTTATTCATGGTTAACCGTCTGATTTAAATGGTTAACCATTCGATTTAAACGGTTAAGTGATGAATAGCTAACTGTTTAAATCGAACGGTTAATCGTTTAAATTAGATGGTTAACCATGAATAATTATTTTCGGTCGATCGAATATAGCTACCATGAATTAACCGAAATTCGGTTAACCGAACCGACCAAATCAAGTAGTTAACTGAAAAAATTAACTGATCTATCTAGTTAAACGACTGCACCCACCCCTAGATACAAGTGCGGAGGTGATTCCAATGAATATGTATTTCCCTTAAATTGATCATATGAATATCAGAATCATGACTCACTTTGCCATCAAGGCTAGGTTATGAAATCTCTCAATCATTTAGTGATACAAATCAACCTCCTGTAAATTCAACAAGTCAATACAATTAAGCTGAGGGTGAAAACTCAACCAATGAAAATAACAGATCAGGGGATAAAGTCAGTGAAATGATGAAAGCAAAATCTCTTAATACAGAAATCAAAGCAGAATATATCATTTTATGATCACAAAAGCTAAAAGTGGCATATTCAAATCGAAAGTTTATGCATCAATATTTATGACGAATCAGACTACTTTGAACAAGCTGCTAAAGATAAAAACTGAAAGACAACAATGCATGAAGATTACAACGCTTTTGTAAGAAATAATACATGAGAATTGGTGCCACTTCCAGGTAAAAAAAAAACATTGTAAACGGTAGTGTAACACCCCGAATTTTCAGCTAACATTAAATTAACAAATTAAAGTATACTTAATTAAAAATGAAAGAATTAAGGGAAACGGGTTACGCCATTGCGTTCGTCTCGGAATTCTGCTTGAGATAGATCCGAGTTTGCGTAAATCGGATTCCGTATGAAGGATTTATGACCTTCAAAAGTTTCAGAATAAATTTAAAGTTCAAACAGTTCAAATTTCAGTTTGAATTTCAAAAACAGACCCAAATAGGGCTGGGCGGGAAAATTCCCGCCTAGGACCCAGGTCGACCAGGGGATTGACCTGGGTGCCTACCTATGGGTCGACCTACCTGGTCGACTTGATCAGGTCCGGACCATTTTTTTCTGGTCTACTGAGTTACCCTAGGCCTTCTAGATAATTCTGAACTGATCTGATGGTGGTGGTTACTCCTAGGATTCATCGGACGGCTCTAATTGGTTTGAAATTCTATAAATACAACCAAAGACTCAACCTAAATTCACACAAAAATTAGAACCAGAGCCACCATGCTCTCGGGAGAAATCTGAGAGTAGCCTCCACTTGAAGAAAGTTAGGAGACGATCAAATCTAATTCTAAAACAAGATTCAAACCAACGTTTATCTACCCAAAGGAAAGCATCTCAATTTCAGAACTTAGAATCAAGAATTCAAGTTCGTCATTTGTTGTAAGTGTAGTGATCCGTTGGGAATAAAATTAGGATTTGATTCGATGTAAAGTGAAAATTGGAATCATACTATGTTGTATAATATTCTAATTCATATCTGTTATTGTGCGATGATTTCATTGGAATGTTTGTGGTGTAATCTACTTGGTGTTGATCTATTATATATTTAAAAATGGAAACAAATTTATATGTGGTTCATGTTAGAATTCACACCTATATTTTTATGTGACTATGGAAAGTTTTATACTTTTTGTTAGAAACCATTATGCCTACAAGATTTGATCCACATACATGTTCATATGTTCATGTAAAACCCATTGTGCCTTTGTGATTAAACAATATGTATATTCCCATGTTCTTATGCAAAGATAAAAACTGGAAATTGGATCTTTGCCAAGATCTATTTTAATACAAGTTTCATGTTATAGATGGGTACATGATTTGATCTAGTTTTACACCCTTTTGTTGTTGTCAAGATTATACATATAATTTTGTCATATGGCAGTTTTATATTTGAAAATATGCCTAGATCTGTACATGAACATGTTAGGCTCTAAATTCAATAATTCATGTGACACCTATTTAGTTATATCCCCATTTCAATGCAAGTTCACATGACAAGTTGAAACCCATGATTTATGCTAGTTAGATCTCAAAGTTGCAAGTTCATATGTCACACACCCTTTATGTTATTTAGAATATTTAATGTTCTTGGCTTTCCCTTCTATGTTTATAAGTTGTTCTAAAATATCTAGCTCAACATCTATTATAATCTTGTAAACGTACAAACGGGGGAATATCATTGGGATTAAACATGAAAATATATGTGTTGGCCTGTTTGGCACATGCCAATAATTAGTGGCATTTAAATGGTATGAATTGCCATGCCTAAAAATAATGAACTTGGAACGTGGGCCATAACATTTACATATAACTAGTAAAAGAGACAAATATGTAAATTTAGAAAACACGAGTATGCTTAACTTGAGGTTGGATAGAGTTGTGATGCAAACCTGCCCGGACCCGCCCGGCTGTCCAGTAATCACAACAATACCTATCCAATGTGGGAGGTTAAGGCATTGATCCCAATAAAGACCCGAGGTTAGACTGAGTTGTGGCATAAGACTGCCCGGAACCACCCGGCATACAGGCAACCACAACAATACCTGTCTAATGTGAGTGGTTAGTGCTCTAATAAGACAATTAAAGCTAAGCTAGGATTGATAGGGTTAAGTCAGTTAAATAAATTCTTAACCAAATTCAACATGTTAACTAAACAGATGGGTGGGTTTAGGTTCATATAACCACCTAACATGTTTGACTAGAAAACCCTAGTAACGGGGACCCATTTCAGCAGTAACCCAATTAGGTATAATAGTACCCTGAAACTAGGCAGGGTGGGGCACGATTACTGGGCTGATTGTAAGCGGTCAAAGTGACGACAAGTGGTGCATAGTGTAGGTTGTAATGGAATGCGGGTATGCACACACTTTGGAGTAGACAAACAGGGCAGTGGACACCAGTAGTTTAACCTATGCATTCAGGAATTGTGTCGGGCCGCCACCATGGGACGTGATACACCCCATGGTGGGACCATCATAGGTATTTACAATCATTGGGGGCCGCATGACACATATGTTTATGCGAGTAGGAGCCGATCTTTAGAAAGGGGATCACTTCATCCCGATCATGGGGTGCTAGTCAGAATAAATACAAGTAGGTGCAGAGATATAGTGTGGGGTGCGATAGTATATTCGGTTCTAAACTACTTGATCTTAGTTCATGGTACTTTCCTGTTTTCAGTTTATACCTGTCATGCCCCTTTTTCTTATTTTCATACCGAAGAGTCACTAAACTTACCAGTCTTTATGTCTGACCCTATTTTTCTTTCGTCTTCTTTTCTTCCATTTCCCCCCACCCCCCAAGGTCCATAGGGAGGAAATAACCCAGCTTAGTCAGACTCTTTGCAAACTACAAGGTAGTAGATGTACGGTTTGGATCTCTTTCGTTCGGGCTATGGCTTTGGATATCACCATGAGGACTTTTGCTGCTTTATTTATGTTTTATGCTTCATTAATAATCAAGACTGTGATGATGATGTAATGTTTTGAATGTTTGTTTTGAGACAATTATGGAAATGTTTTGTATAAACACGTATTTATGAAATTAAAAATCTGTTTGTTTTCCGCTGCTTATATATATGTGTTTATATCTGTCTTGTGCTTTATCTGTGTCTTTTACTTATAAACCTCCACCAAAGTTAAGCCATTCCCTTTGTGAGTGACCTTAACGGAGGTGGGGTGTTTCACTTGGTATCAGAGCATAGGTTTGCCAGATCAGATAAAAGTTTTTGAAATTATTTTCAAAAAGAAGTCTAAGGAAGCATTTTTCAAGAAAAGTGTTGTTATTTTAAAAGGCAAAATCCCCCAAAACCATATGCATTATCTCTCTATCCTTCGTTTTGAATCTTTTCCTTTTGTTTTAGCATGACTGGGGATCTTAATCTTCCCGAAGGTGTGCCGGTACCTGGCTGGTTCTGAAGGTACTTAGAAGCTAGGGCCAATGGCGCGGGCCCAGCAGACATTCCTCCTCCTCCCCCAGTAGCAGCGGTTCCTCCTCCTCCTCTTGGTAATGCTTTCGCAAAAACGTGTAGAGACTTTAAGGCTATAGGTGGAAAGGACTTTCATGGAACTAAACCCTTTGTGTTAGCAAGGAACTGGCTGAAGGAGACCGAAGATTTGTTCGTCATTTTCGGAGTTGATGACAGGCAAAAGATATAGCTAGCAGTGTGGTTGCTTAAAGATGAAGCTTCGTTTTGGTGGGAGATTACCCATGCTGAAATGCCAGTTGAAACTTGGGAAGATTTCCAGATGAGATTTGAGATGAAGTTCCTCTCCCAAACTAAGAGAAGTCTGCAGATGGAGAAGTTCCTAACTCTTAAGAAATGAAGTATGACTATCAAGGAACACGTCAATTAGTTTAATCAGCTAGCCAGGTTTGGGCTGGATTTAATAAATACCCAATACAGGAAGGCACTTCGCTTCGTCAAAGGTCTAAATGAGCCTCTACACAGCCTTGCTATGACCCATGTGCCCATGGGGACAACTTATGAAAGCTTGGTGGATATGGCATTGCTACATGAGGAAGACAAGGGCAAGAAAGAGGCTAAGGTTGAAGTGCCTCAAGAAAAGAAAGAGGGTTTACAGGCTTAGAAACCAGACTTTAAGAAGGGCGGGAAAAACAACAAGTCCTGCGAAAAGAGAAGATGTAATTTCTGTGGCATTGTTGGACATGTGGTGAAAGACTGTAGAAAGAGGAAGGCAAAGATGAATGGTGGCTGCTTCCATTGTGGAGAGGCTGGACACATGGCTAAGGACCGCCCAAAGAAGAAAGGAAAGGGACAGAGGAATGGATCCACTTCAGGGGGACAGGTTCACGCACTGGTGGCACCTCCACAGGAACGAGGTAGTAATATTTCTATAGAAAGTGTAGTTTATCTTTATGATCATCCAGTTCGCACTCTCTTTGATTCTGGCGCATCACACTCCTTTATTTCATCTGCTTTAGTAGAATCTCTGCACCAAGATACTAGTATGGTAGAGGATCCCTTGGTTGTTTCAAATCCAATTGGGGGCTCGGCTTATTTATCAATGGTTTGTTTGGATTTGAAAATCTCTATTCTAAGCGTTGAGTTTAGATGTAGTGCCTTTGTTTTGGGCTTCTCGGGATATGGATTAATCTTAGGCATGGACCGGCTATCCAGTAATGGTGCCATTCTTGATTGTGAAAAGAGAGTGGTTAGGCTTTTAACTCGGCTCGGTAACACTCTCGAAATTTCTTGTAATCCCTTGAACGCTACTATGCTTAGTTATCTAGAATCGCTTGACGCTTCTGTTGAGAATTTGCAGTCGGTTAGAGTGGTCCGGGAGTATCCGGATGTCTTTGAAGAGGTGAAGGACTTACCTTCGAGGCGGGAAATAGACTTCCGCATAGGCCTTGTTGATAATGCAAAGCCCGTAGCTTTACCTGTTAGGCACATGGCTCCAAGGGAGAGAAAGGAGCTCAGTAAGCAAGTTAAAGAGCTTCTCGAGAAGGGGTTCATTAGACGGAGCATTTCGGAAAGGGCTGCTCCAATGGTGTTCGAAACCAAAACGAACGGTTCGCTACGCCTATGTATAGACTATAGGGAGCTAAACAAGCTGACCAACAAGAATAGGCACCCTCTTCCCAGAAAAGATAATTTGTTTGATCGGCTTGTAGATGCGTCGGTTTTCTCCCAGCTTGATCTGGCTACCGGGTTTCATCAGCTAAGAGTGGCTGAAGAAAGCATAGATAAGACGGAATTCAGAACCCCAGATGGTTTTTTCGAGTGGCTTGTCATGCCTTTCGACTTGACAAATGCACCCGCTTATTCCGTAGACTTAATGAGCAGAGTGTTCAGAGAGTTCCTCAACAAGTTTGTGGTTGTCTTCGTAGACGATAGTTTGATATTCTCAAAGAATGAGGAAGAGCATGCTCAGCATTTAATGGAAATCATGGATACTCTTCGTGCACATCAGCTAAAAGCCAAATTCTCCAAGTGCCACTTTTGGAGAGAAGAAGTAAGGTTTCTTGGGCATGTAGTGTCCAAAGAGGGGTTGGCTGTGGACCCCCCGAAAGTGGTTGCGGTGCAAGATTGGAAGGCACCAAGGAACGCAACCAAAGTCCGAAGTTTTCTAGGACTGGTAGGCTTTTATCGAAAGTTCATCAGAGATTTTGCAAAAATCTCAGCTCCGCTTAAAAGGCTGACGAAGAACTTGACTTTCTCTTGGGACTTGGGTTGCGAGTTTGCTTTCCAACGCTTAAAAAGGGCTCTTACAACAGCCCCAGTTCTGACTTTTCCAGATGGAAGCAAGATATTCACAGTATACGCGGATGCATGCAGAACAGGACTGGGCGTTGTTTTGATGCAAGAAGGGAGGGTAGTAGCTTATGGTGGAAGGAAATTGAATGTTCATGAAAAGAGCTACCCAACCCACGATCCTGAGTTAGCCGCCATCGTCTTTGCGCTTAAGTCTTTGCACCATTACCTCCTAGGTGAGAAGTTTGAATTGTATACTAACCATAAATCGTTGAAGTATCTTGTCTCGCAGAAGGATCTCAACTTGAGGCAACAAAGGTGGATGGAGTTTCTTGCCTCGTATGATTTTGAGATTTCCTATAATCCTGCCAAATGCAATGTACTAGCAGACGCCTTGAGTAGAAAGAAGCTGGCCTTAAGCCCTCTCTTTGTTGAAAGGCAAAGCTTGGAGTATACAGCCAGTTTTGACTTTAGACCCTCCTCCAACTTTGTGCTCGGTTTGTTAGCATCACTAGAAGTGCGGCCCACTCTTTTAGACTCAATAGGGACCGCACAACGTGGCCTCAACTCGTGGATATAGTTGATAAGCTAATTAGGGGTGAGACTTCTAGTCACCTCAACAGGTACTCTATCGATGATAAGGGTTGGCTGAGGTGGGATGGAAGACTATGCATCCCACAAGCAAGGAATTTGGTAGAGATGGTTCTCAAGGAAACTCACCATTCCAAGATGACAATACACCCAGGCGGAGACAAAATGTACAAGGATATAAGGAGAGTTTTATTTTGGAATGGCATGAAGAAGGACGCGATAGATTTCGTTTTCTAAGTGCATGATTTGCCAACAGGTCAAGGCGGAACAGAAGAAGCCTGGAGGACTGCTTCATCCTCTAGAAGTCCCGCAATGGAAGTTGGATAGCATTTCAATGGACTTCATTGATGGGTTGCCTAGGTCAAGAAGGGGCAATACTAGCATTTGGGTAATAGTGGACAAGCTCATGAAAAGCGTCCACTTTATACCTGTCAAGAGTAGGACTGCCTCATCTCTAGCATCTCTTTATCTCAAGGAAATAGTTCGACTCCATGGAATACCCGCCAGCATAGTGAGTGATCAAGATCCAATCTTCACAAGCGAGTTTTGGCGGAGTCTGCAAGAAGTTGTAGGCACACAGTTATGCTTGAGCATGGCTTATCACCCCCAAACCGATGTTCAGACGGAAAGGGTGAACAGAGTTTTAGAAGATCTTTTAAGACTGTGCGTTCTTGACTTTGGAGGGACATGGGAGGATCATTTTCCTTTGGTGGAATTCACCTGCAACAACAGTTACCAAGCCACCATAGGCATGGCTCCCTTCGAAGCTTTGTATGGAAGACCGTGCCGATCACCAAACTGTTGGTGGGAGTCTACAGATAAGCTTATGCTTTGGCCAGACATGATCGAAGAGACTTCATAGAAAGTGGACTTGATACGAAGAAGGATAAAGACAGCCCAAGATAGACAGAAATCCTATGCCAACAGAAGAAGGACCGACCTTGAGTTTGAGGTTGGAGACAGGATTTTCCTTAAGGTATCTCCTTTAAGGAACATCGTTCGCTTTGGATCTGCAGGAAAGCTAGCACCAAGATTTATAGGGCCTTTTCCCATCATCAAGAAGATTGGAAAGATGGCTTATAGAGTAGAGATGCCCGAAAGATTGGTTGGATTTCACAATGTCTTTCATGTTTCTCACCTCTGGAAATGTTTATATGAGTCTGCGGAAGTGGTGGAGCCAAGCATCTTAGAAGAAGTTGAAATAGAACGAGAAGCAACTGTGAGGAGAGTTCCAACTCGAATCTTAGGAACTGAAGTCAAAACGCTACGCAACCTTGAAGTCAAACTTGTTAAAGTTTAGTGGAGCGATGCCGAGGAAGACGCGAGTTGGGAAACTAAGAATAGAATACGTGCGGCCTACCCATTTCTTTTTTAGGGTACATCTTTGATCTCTCTTTTTCCTTAAGTTATGTTTGTATCTACCTTTTTAGGTATATCTCCTCGGTCTTATCCTTTATCCTTACGTAGAAACCCATTTGGATGTAAACATGTATTTGGAACATGTTATGATTGATGGCTGCAAGTGATTGCAAGTGGTTGCTAGTGGTTGCTCGTGGATGCATATACACACACACCTTAGGCTTTACATCGGCTCAGTCACTTCCATATTGCATATGCATATATGTATTCGTGTTGTATATGGCTTAAAATTGATGTATTGTCATATGGATGTCGCATTTGTATGAATGATTGCGCACTCATATAGAATTATGAGTAGGGGAAAAATTTGCATACATGATGAATTCATAACACTTACATGATCTACATTAAGGAGGTCAACTGAATCAGTAGACCGCCTGATTTTGCATTAGATAAGGACATATAAACACACTATGCATATGATCGTGAAGCATTAGAAGTATTTTAAGGACAATGGACGCCTGTGTATGATGGTTGAGTAGATGGACGATTGGATGTTAGGATATACGTTCTTCCAGACTTGAAGATTTCGTGGACGAAATCACTTAAGGAGGGGAGAATGTAACATCCCGAATTTTTAGTTAACATTAAATTAACAAATTAAAGTACACTTAATTCAAAATTAAAGAATTAAGGGAAACGGGTTACGCCATTGCGTTCGTCTCGGAATTTAGCTTGAGATAGAGTCCGAGTTTGCGTAAATCGGACTCCGTATGAAAGAGTTATAACCTTCGGAAGTTTCAGAATTAATTTAAAGTTCAAAAAGTTCAAATTTCAGTTCGAATTTCAAAAATAGACCCAAATTGGGCTGGGTGGAAAAATTCCCACCCGGGACCCAGGTCGACCAGGGGGTCGACCTACCTGGTCGACCTGATCAGGTCCAGACTAGTTTTTTCTGGTCTGCTGAGTCACCCTAGGCCTTCTAGATAATTCTGAACCGATCTGATGGTGGTGGTTACTCCTAGGATTCATCGAACGACTCTAATTGGTTTGAAATTCTATAAATACAACCTAAGACTCAACCTAAATTCACACAAAAATTAGAACCAGAGCCGCCATGCTGTCGAGAGAAGTCTGTAGCCTCCAGTTGAAGAAAGCTAGGAGATGATCAAATCTAATTCTAAAACAAGATTCAAATAACGTTTATCTAACCAAAGGAAAGCATCTCAATTTCAGAACTCAGAATCCAGAATTCAAGTTCGTCATTTGTTGTAAGTATAGTGATCTTTCCGTTGGGAATAAAATTAGGATTTGATTCGATGTAAAGTGAAAATTGGAATCATACTATGTTGTATAATATTCTAATTCACATCTGTTATTGTGTGATGATTTCATTGGAATGTTTGTGGTGTAATCTACTTGGTGTTGATCTATTATATATTTAAAAATGGAAACAAAGTTATATGTGGTTCATGTTAGAATTCACACCTATATGTTTATGTGACTATGGCAATTTTTATACTTTTTGTTAGAAACCATTATGCCTACATGACTTTATCCACATACATGTTCATATGTTCATGTAAAACCCATTGTGCCTTTGTGATTAAACCATATGTATATTCCCATGTTCTTATGCAAAGATAAAAATTTTAAATTGGATCCTTGCCAAGATCTATTTTAATACAAGTTTCATGTTATAGATGGGTACATGATTTGATCTAGTTTTACACCCTTATGTTGTTGTCAAAATTATATATATAATTTTGTCATATGCCAGTTTTATATTTGAGGATATGCCTAGATCTATACATGAACAGGTTAGGCTCTAAATTCAATAATTCATGTGACACATATTTAGTTATATTCCCATTTCAATGCAATTTCACATGACAAGTTGAAACCTATGATTTATGCTAGTTAGATATTAAAGTTGCAAGTTCATATGTCACACTCCCTTTATGTTATTTAGAATATTACATGTTCTTGGCTTTCCCTTCTATGTTTATAAGTTGGGCTGAAATATCTAGCCTAACATTTATTATAATCTTGTAAACGTACAAACGGGGGAATATCGTTGGGATTAAACATGAAAATATATGTGTTGGCATGTTTGCCACATGCCAATAATTAGTGGCATTTAAATGGTATGAATTGCCATGCCTAAAAATAATGAACTTGGAACGTGGGCCATAACATTTACATATAACTAGTAAAAGAGACAAATATGTAAATTTAGAAAACATGAGTATGCTTAACCCGGGGTTGGATTGAGTTGTGATGTAAACCTACCCAGACCCGCTAGGCTGTCCAGTAATCACAACACTACCTATCCGATGTGGGAGGTTAAGGCATTGAGCCCAATAAAGACCCGAGGTTAGACTGATTTGTGGCAAAAGACTGCCTGGAACCGCCCGGCATACAGGCAGCCACAACAATACCTGTCTAATGTGAGTGGTTGGTGCTTTAATAAGACAATTAAAGCTAAGCTAGGATTGGTAGGGTTAAGTCAGTTAAATAAATACTTAACCAAATTCAACATGTTAACTAAACGGATGGGTGGGGTTAGGTTCATACAGACACTTAACCACCAAACATGTTTGACTAGAAAACCCTAGTAACGGGGACCCATTTCAGCCTAACCCAATTAGGTATCATGGTACCCTGAAACTAGGCAGGGTGGGACACGATTACTGGGCTAATTGTAAGCGGTCAAAGCGACGACGAGTGGTGGACAATGTAGTTTCTAACAGAGTGCGGGTGTGCACACACTTCGGAGTAGACAAATAGGGCACTAAACACCAGTAGTACAACCTTTGCATTCGGGAATTGTGTCGGGCCGCCACCATGGGACTTTATATACCCTGTCGTTGGACCAGCATAGGTATATACGCGAGTAGGACCCGATCTTTAGAAAGGGGATCACTTCATCCCGATCATGGGGTGCTTGTTGGAATAAATACAAGTAGGTGCAGAGATATAGTGTGGGGTGCGGTAGTATATTCGGTTCTAAACTACTTTATTTCAAGGTACTTTCCTATTTTCAGCTTATACCTATCATGCCCTTTTTCTTATTCCCATACTGAAGAGTCACTAGACTTACCAGGCTTTATGTCTGGCCCTATTTTTCTTTCATTTTCTTTTCTTCCGTTCCCCCCAGGTCCACAGGGAGGAAACAACCCAGCTTAGTCAGGGTATTTGCAAACTTCAAGATAGTTGTTGTACGGTTTGGATCTCTTTCGTTCGGGCTATGGCTTTGGATATCACTATGGAGACTTTTGCTGCTTTATTTATGTTTTATGCTTCTTTAATAATCAAGACAGTGATGATGATGTAATGTTTTGAAAGTTTGTTTTGAGACAATTATGGAAATGTTTTGTATAAACACGTATTTATGAAATGAAAAATCTGTTTGTTTTCCGCTGCTTATATATATGTGTTTATATCTGTCTTGTGCTTTATCTGTGTCTTTTACTTATAAACCTCCACCAAAGTTAAGGCATTCCCTTTGTGAGTGACCTTAACGGAGGTGGGGTGTTTCAGTAAGTGGACCTATAGTTTAAAATGAATCTCGATGAATCCACTAACAAATACAAGGCAAGGATTATTGCTAAGGGATTCACTCAAGAATATGAGTTAGACTTCAACGAAATCTTTTCTCTAGTGGTTAATCCAACCACTATCAGACTTGTTCGCACTATTGCATTATATAAAAATTGGCATATAAGGCAATTAGATACGAGTAATGCTTTTTTAAAGAAATTTACACGAGTCAACCACAATGTTATGAACAAAATAAAAACTTTATGTGTAAACTCAAAAAGGCAATATATGGACACAAACAAGCACCAAGAGTGTGGTTTAATAAACTGAAATCAACCCTAGTTGGTATGGGATATCAATTTACCAAATCAGATAACCCTTTATTTAATAAATCACCAAAAGATCATCAATTTACAAACTAATTTATGTTTATTATTTAATTATTACAGGTGGCGACGATTGCAAAATCAATGAACTAGTAGAATACTTGGTTTAACAATTCTCAACAAAGGACCTTGGACAACTAAACTATTTTCTAGTTATCGAAGACTCAAGAAATCAAACATTGATATGGTACTCAATCAGGAAAAATACATGTCTGAACTGCTCATGAAGACAAAAATGAGTGATGCAGATCCATAACATACTCCAATGATAAGCTGTCAGGGTTACTCTAAAAATAAAGGAGAGTCTGTACCCAATGTAAGAGAATATAAAAGTATTATTAATCCATTACAATAGGCTATCCTAACTAGATCTGACATAGTTTTCAGTATTAACAAATTATCTTAATATATGGATAATCCACTTGGCACTCACAAGAAAGGCATCAAGAAGATTCTAAGATATCTCAAAGACACAAACAAACAATGGGCTACTTCTGAAGAAAAGCAAGAATATTAATTTAATTGGTTACAATGATGCTAACTGTGCAAATGATCCTAATGATAGAAAGTTTGTATCAGGATACTACATCTACTTAGGAGAAAAATTGATCTCATGTTACTTAAAGAAACAATCAACAATCTCAAAATCTAGTACAGAAGCAGAGTATAGAAGTGGTTCAAGTGCTACAGCAGAGACTATGTGGTTACAGTCATTACTAAGTGATCTGAAGGTTGAAAGTGAACATAAACCAACATTATGTTGTGATAATCAAAGCACCGTATATATGTCTCTGTGAATCAAATCCAATAATTTGGAACTGAGCATGTAGAGATTGATTTATGTTGAGTCAAAGCTTCAAAGGTTGTTTTGATTTATGACAAGAAGAAGCTTCTACATCGACAAAAAGAAGACAAGATGACTTCATAGGTTAGAAGTTGATTATTTAGAGTAAAAAATGTTAAAATCTATCCTCAAATGATCATACTTCTAATTGCTTTAAAATATTTCTTATAAAAGCATTTTTTTATGCATATGGCCAAAAAACATGTCGACCTGCATATTTTTATAGGTCAACAGGTTTTTAAAATGTAACGGTCAAAAATAGGTCGACCTACAAATTTTTATAGGTCAACAGGTTTTTGAATTACAACGGCTAAAAACATGTCGACCTATAGATTTTCATAGGTCAACAGCTTTTTGAATTTTTGTGAAAAGTCATCTCCTTTCTCTAAGAGTTGCATCCATTTCTTCTCATGAATAATCACTTCTTTTGATTGCAACTCTTCACCAATAATTGCAACTACTCGATCTTTATAAATACATAAATTTGCAATCATTCAAATCACCGAATTTACTCTCTATTTTTTGATCTATCTTGCATTATTCTTTTCACTCAAAAAGCACTCAAAAGCATTCAATAATCGTTTGAATCACCAAGCATATTTCATACACTTGTGATTCAACTCGATATTTTACTTCCTAATCTTACTAAACATCAAATTACATTTGAGGATAAGATTATAGGAAGGGTGTACTCAATTGTTGACAAATCAGTGTTGAAGGAAGAACACATTCAAAGTCAAAATCTTATTATTGTTGAAGTCCTCGGTGTTGTAAGAGGCAAGTGTTGAAGTCCTCGTGTTATAAGAGGCAAGTGTTGAAGTCCTCGTGTTATAAGAGGCAAGTGTTGAAGTCCTCGTGTTATAAGAGGCAAGTGTTGAAGTCCTCGTGTTGTTAGAGGCGTGAAATCCCGTTCGGCTGCTCGGGTATTGTAAACCTGTTTCCTCCGGGTGAAGTGAGGTTGTTGTTTAGTGAAAATCCAGATAGAAGTCTGGGACTGGACGTAGGACGGTGCTCCGAACCAGTATAAAAATCCCTGGTGTGATTTTTCCTATTTACTGCATTTTTTATACTTGCTTATCTGTGATATTGCTTCTGTGAGATCTTTTTACATTAAATATTTACCTGCATAACTATTGTAAATATACAAGTTAGTATATCACATACTTTCCGCATAGCCATATTATAGATCCTGCATAAGTCGTGCAAACCCGACTTTTCAATTGGTATCAGAGCACGGTCATCATATAACCGTAACACAGTTATTTGATATTTTCTGATAATATGGCAAATAACACTAGCACGAGTAACACCACTTACACAGAAGGTCAATCAACACAAAGACCTCCTTTCTTTAATGGCCTAAACTATAGTTATTGGGCAACACGTATGGCTTTTTATATGCAATCAACAAATTATGATGCTTGGAATGCTACTCAGAAAGAAATAGTTAATCCAACAACTGAGTATGCAGAATGGACTCCTGCTGAGAAAACAGCAGCAGCTGTAAATGCAAAAGCAATAAATATGTTGTTTTGTGCATTAGACCAAAATGAGTATAACCGTGTTAGTATCTGTACCACTGCTTATCAAATTTGGCAAACACTAAAGACCACTCATGAAGGTACTAACAAGGTTAAACAAGCAAAAATAGCTTTGTTGAAGAGTCAATTTCAAAATGAAGTCAAATGAAACAATCAATGAGATGTACTCAAGATTTCAAACAATTCATCATGCTCTCATTGGTTTAGGACTAAAATATTCTGACTTTGATGTAGTTTCAACAATCCTACATTCACTGACTAATGAATGGGAAGGAAAAGTATTAGCCATAGAGGAAGCTAATGATCTTTCTACCATGAAGCCAGATGAATTGATAGGAAATCTAATGTCCTATGAAGCAAATTTACAGGCTAGAAGAGAACAAAAAGAAGAAAAGAAAAATGTTGCTTTTCATGCCGGAAAAGATGAAGACATTTCAGACTCTGAAGATGAAGACTTAGCACTTATTGCAAAAGGTTTTAAGAAGTTTTTGAAACAAAGAAAGGCTAGTCGATACGACAAAAAGAAGTTTGGATCAAACAAACCATCTTCTTCAACTATGGAATGCTTCAACTGTCACAAAAAGAGACATATGCATAAAGATTGTCCAGAGAAAAAGAAGAAATTCGAAAAATTCAAGAAAGACAAATCAAAGAAAAGAGCATTCTCAGTAACATGGGATGATTCAGACTCATCTTCATCTGACAGCGAAAGTGAATCAGACACTGAACAAGCAAATGTATGTTTTATGGCAACAGAGGATGAGGTACAAATTCCTACTTTTGAGGATATGCTTGATATTTATGATAAATTAATGTTTAAATTTAAAGATACAAAACATGAATTAAAAGAAGTCAAAGCAATGTTGAATAGAGCAGAACTAGAACGAGATATGTTAAAAGATGAGAAGAAAATATTAGAAGAGGAACTAGAAAAGGAACAAGAATTATCTTCTAATTCTAATTCTCAGTTATCTCTTTTAACCCAAGAAATTGAAGTTCAAAAAGAGAAAAATGATATTCTCATTGCTGAAAATCATGAGCTTAAAGCAAAAGTCAAGATTCTAGACCTTGAAAAAGCTAGTTTACAAACAAAGTTAGATAACATCTCTAAAAATGTTTCTAACTTTAACAAAGGTCGAGAAAATTTGACTAAAATTATTGAGAATTCACAATCAGTTACTAATAAACAAGGATTGGGATATAAGAAACAAGTTATCAAGAAACATCTTGGTAAAAGAAAAAGGAAAAATAAGGTAGTGCAAGAAACTGAAGCTAAGAAAAATCTTAGTCTATTATATTCCAAAACAAAACCGATTGTGAAACCTCAAAAGAAGGATGTTAAATTTATAAATGTATGGGTTCTTAAAACAAATAATAGTTTGATTAGGAACAAGTACATTCAAAATTTTTTAAGTACTGTGCATCATAATCCAAATTATTTATATAAAGGGGATACCGGACCCATATGGGTTTGGACTCCTAAGACCTAACTCTTAGGACCCTATAAAAAGTGGGTACCATGGACTTAATATTATTTTTTGTAGGTCCCACTTAAGAAAAGAGGAAAATGGATTCTGGACAGTGGTTGCTCGAAGCATATGACTGGAGACAAGAGCATATTAACGAATATTACATACTTTGATGGAGGCTCAGTCACTTTTGGAGACAATTCAAAAGGCTTCATCATCGGCAAAGGCAATGTGAGCAATTACGGTACTTCTAATTTACCTCTTATTACTAATATCATGCTAGTTAAAAATCTAAAACATAACTTACTAAGCATTAGTCAGTTATGTGACAAAGGGTTTACAATTTCCTTTTCAAATGACAAATGTAACATACTCGACCAAGATAAAAATTTAGTTTTTGAAGGCTATAGAGACAGAAATATATATATTTTAAATATGAATTTTAATCAAAATTCAAATATGTGCCTTATTGCTAAGGAAAATGATCCATGGATATGGCACAAACGTTTCTGTCATATAAACTTTAAAACTATTGACAAGCTAGCTAAAAATGATCTAGTCAGAGGTTTACCAAAACTGAGTTTCAAAGTTGACAATCTTTGTGACGCATGTCAAATTGGAAAACTAACCAAGTCATCATTTAAATCTAAGAAAGTAATCTCGAATTACAACCACTTGAACTATTACATTTGGATTTATTTGGACCTACTCAAATACAATCCATAAATCATAGTCGGTATGTATTTGTAATCGTTGACGATTATTCTCGATATACTTGGACTATGTTTCTTAAAAATAAAAGTGACACTTTTGAAAAATTCAAATCTTTCGTCAAACGTATTCAAAAATCGAAGGGACTTAAAGTAAAAAATATAAGAAGTGATCATGGCGGAGAGTTCGAAAATAATGAATTTGAACATTTTTGTGCAAAGAAAGGTATATCACACAATTTTTCCTTTCCTAGAACTCCACAACAAAACGGGGTTGTAGAACGGAAAAATCGAACGTTACAAGAATGTGCAAGAACATTATTAAATGGAAGCACGTTACCAAAGCATTTTTGGGCAGAAGCTATAGCAACTGCATGTTATGTTTTGAATCGAGTTTCCATTCGACCTCTAACTAAAAATACACCATATGAATTATTTAATGAAAGAAAGCCAAATATTTCATACTTCAAAGTTTTTGGTTCGAAATGTTTTATTTTAAACACGAAAAATCATCTTGGTAAATTTGATTCAAAAGCTGACGAAGGAATCTTTGTTGATTATTCAGATCATAGTAAAGCTTATCGTATATTCAATAAAAGAACCAAAATTATCGAAGAATCACTTCATATATCCTTCGATGAATACTATCAGTTTCCTAATATAAAAATTGATGATGACGAAAATATCAATATAAATGACACTGTTGTCACAAATGAGGATTCTGACTCCGAAATTATCAACGATATTCCTCAACCTCCTGAGATAGTTTCTCCAACTAGAATAAGATCTCCTCCAAGAATATTGAGAGATCATCCGGTTCAAAATATAATTGGAGAAGTTTCATCTCAAATTAGAACTAGAAGTCAACTTAACCAAATGGGACATGTTGCATTCATTTCAAACATCGAACCTAAGAATCCTAAAGAAGCTGCTACCGATGAATATTGGATCATTGCTATGCAAGAAGAACTTAATCAGTTCGAACGCAATGATGTATGGGAACTTGTTCCAAGGCCATCCGATCAATCAGTTATCGGAACTAAATGGGTTTACAAAAACAAAGTTGATGAACAAGGAAACATAACTCGGAACAAAGCACGGTTAGTAGCTCAAGGATATAATCAAGAAGAGGGTATCAATTATGAAGAAACTTTTGCACCTGTCGCTAGACTAGAAGCAATCAGAATTCTTCTATCGTTTGCTTGTCATCATAATTTTAAATTATATCAAATGGATGTCAAGAGTGAGTTTCTAAACGGTTTTATAAAAGAAAAAGTATATGTTGAACAACCACCCTTATTTAAACATGAAAAATATCCAGATCATGTTTTTAAGCTTAAAAAGGCTTTGTACGGTTTAAAACAAGCACCACGTGCCTAGTACGAACGACTACGAAGTCATCTTATCGACTCTGGATTCCAAATAGGAAAGGTTGATCAAACATTATTTATTAAACATTCGCACAAAGATATACTTGTTGTTCAAATATATGTGGACGACATAATCTTTGGTTCAACAAATGAGAGACTTTGTAAGGAATTTTCAGATATCATGACCAAAGAATTTGAAATGTCACATATGGGAGAGTTATCATACTTTCTTGGTCTTCAAATTAAACAACTTCCAAATGGTATTTTCATAAACCAAGAGAAATATTGTGAAAATCTTGTTAAAAGATTCGGACTTGAAAATACTTCCGGAAAACCGACTCCGATGAGTACAACTAGTCATCTTGAAAAAGATGAAAGTGGGAAGAGTGTAGACCAAAAGACGTATCGAAGTATGATAGGTTCTCTCTTATATTTAACAGCTAGTCGTCCTGACATTATGATGAGTGTTTGTTTGTGTGCACGTTTTCAAGCTGATCCCAAGGAATCGCATTTACGAGCAGTGAAACGAATTATTCGATATCTTAATAACACCAAAGATTTCGGTCTTTTCTATCCTAAGGATTGTGCATTCGAATTAGTATCATATAGTGATGCTGATTTCGGAGGATCACGAACGGATAGAAAGAGTACAAGTGGTACGTGCCATTTCATTGGAAAATCACTTGTTTCTTGGTTTAGTAAGAAACAAAATTGTGTTTCACTATCGACATGCGAGGCAGAATATATTTCAGCAGCTTTGGCATGTACACAGATTATATATATATGCAACAAACACTTAGAGATTTCGGTATGAACTTAACAAACTCTACTATATATTGTGACAACACAAGTGCAATAAATTTATCCAAAAACCCAGTTAACCACTCTCGAACTAAGCACATTGACATTCGACATCATTTTCTAAGAGATAACATTGAAAAAGGAAATATAAATCTTGAATACGTTAATACAGAAAACCAACTAGCTGATATATTCACAAAGCCTCTACTAGAATCAATTTTTGTCAAGTTACGTAGAGAGCTAGGGTTGGTTTCCAGAAAAGAACTCGAAGGATAATATTGTTTAATATAACAAGAGTTCGTATTTCTTAATCAGAAACCAATGACTTTTCTTTTTACTATATATAGCAGAGAGTTTTTCTACGGTAAAGCTAATACAAACCATCTTTTTATTTTCCTTAAAATAGAAAACTCTCTCTATATAAATGCGTTTTGTTTTTGAGTGCTATCAGACAAACATTCTCTCAAAACTCTTATATATTTTCTTTTACCTCATGGCACACGTTTGTGAAAAATGTGCCGAAAACTCCCACATTTCAATCACGAGTTCCGAACCAACGGAACATAACTCCCCAAAAACACCAGAGCATCCACCAGGTTATCATCCACCATCTCGAACGCCAGGAACCACGCCTACTCCTAAGAGAAGCAAGAAAGTTTTATTTTGCTCTCCCCGAACCAAAGAAAAGATCGACGAAATGCATTACTATCAGCAACAAATGTTTTACGAGCAAAAACTCACGACTTCACGTTTGACGTACCTCGAACGATTAGCTTCTCTCTTCTGTGGTTCTGACAGGCATGGCGTACATGAACCAATTCCTATACCAACATCTTCACGAACTCCAAACTCTTGGGATAGAAATTATCAAAACAATGAAGGAGCTAGTGAGAGATACAATCCTTGGGAACCAAAGAATCCATGGGAGCCAAGAAGATAAATTCTTTGCATTTAGAGTTTTTCTGAAAATAAATTCGTATTTGTTTTGTATTCACTTTTGTTTTGAATAAAATTTTGTTTTTTATTATATAAAGTTTATATATTCTTCACATCATTTGGTAAAAACAAAATTAATCAGTACCTGTCGACCGCCCCAATATTAGCCTGTCGACCGGTCCAGTTATACAACGCTACCAATTTTCAACCAGAAACTTTAACGGTCGACCGCCAGGATTTTTCCTGTCGACCGGTCTAAACAGAATTTTTGGTTTATATTTTCCAGAAAGTTAACCTGTCGACCGCCTATATTATTCCTGTCGACCGGTTTTATATAAAAAGTGTCACACATACTTCCAGAACTTTTATCTGTCGACAGCCCCTAACCTACCTGTCGACCGCCTTCGGTTTTTGTTCATATCCCTGTTAGACACGTCGGTTCTCTTTTTGATTAAATACATCCCTTCATTACAATCCATCCATTCATTATTTAAAATCCTTACATCTCTTCATCAAACACCCTTATTTATTCATTCTCATCATCTTCTAAGTCCATAACTCTTAAGAATTTTTCATAATCTCTCCTCTTTAAAAACCAAATCTATTAGAAATCTTCAAAATCCCCAATCTCTTCAATGGCTCCTAAGCATAAGAAGTCAAAAACCACATCTTCTCAAGCCCTTGTTCAACCTATTGATACTCAAATCAAGCAATGGCTTATGGATCCTCTTGTTGTGACTAGATGGAACAAGATGAAAGACTATACAATTCACCACGGATCCTTTCTCAAATTCTCTGATTTCGTCCTCTACGATGTTAGTGAACTATCAAGAAGAGCGGGTATAAAGTCTCTACTAGATTTTGAAGACAATAATGTTGAGATAAGTCATACCTTGATAAAAAAATTTTATGCCAATCTCAATTTAGACAAATTTAAACCCCAAAACTCGGATAATTGCTTATGGTCCGTAGTCTGTGGTCAACACGTCTTTCTTTCCAAAGACCGGATGGCAGAAATACTCCGAACCCACAACGAAGGTATTCAATTTAGTAGTGATTTTTGCCCTATACATATTCGAGATAAAAATAGTCACCTTTTTATTGAAGACCATAAGTCAAGTATTAAGGGTATCAATCTAAGACCATCGGCCAGACTTCTCCACCTTTGTATCACACACACTCTTCTTCCAAGGACTGGTAACTTTGATGCAGTGTATAGAGAAAACTTTAACGCCCTGTATGCCATTTTTGCAAATATCAGGGTAAATTGGATAGACATGATTTTCGATGAGATTGTGATGGTAAATAAACGTTCAAGGCCACACTTGTTTTATAACGAGTATATCATGCGTTGTCTCATGGAATGTGGCGTAAGATCTCCTGAATCTACAATATCAATACCAAAATGTATTGATAAAGCATCTAAAAAGAGGATGAAGCTACCGATTCCTGCTATGAGTATTATTCCGTTTGAACACTATGTTGAACAAGGTCCTCCACAAACATCTTCTTCTCAAATCCCTAGGCAAAGGCCTGAAGATGTTACAATTCCGCCTCCTACTTCTTCGACTAAGGAAACTCTTGAGCAAATTGCACGTAATCAATTCTTACTCGAAGCTCGACTAAAACGTACCGATAATAAACTCGACCGCTTGGACACCAAACTCGATAAGCGGTTCAACAAATTAAAGTCTTTCTTCAGTACAATTTGGGAAGCAATCTCTTGTGCTTCAACTTCCGCAACCCTTGCTCAAGATCCCGGAAAACGACCAATGCCACCTACTTTTACATGGTCTTCCTCTGAAGAAGGTACTAGCTCTGGAACAAGTACTCAACATACTCGTGGTCGTGAAATGTCGTATATTGAAGAAGAAGCTCATGACGATATTGAAAAGGACGATGATAACAGCGACAATGAGGAACAAGAGGAGGAAGGAAACAAAGATGACGAGGACGATAATGATTCGGACTGGCCTTCACAATAGTCATCTCATATTTATCGTTTAACCTTTTAATTTGCTTATGTATTTAACTATGCTACTTCCTGGTACTTCTGGTGTGTTTATTTTGGTTTGGCTTGTAATATGTATGACAATCTATGTATTTCGTTCTATCGTTTATTCATGTTTTATTGCTTAGTCTTATATATATTGTTGTAATCACCCTTTTTGTCGATGACAAAGGGGGAGAAAATATTACTAACAAATGCCATGCAGATTATATAACTCAGGGGGAGCATATATACAGGGGGAGAAAATATACAAGGAACAATACCTTATTAAGCCATGTTGTCATCAATCAAAAAGGGGGAGAATGTTGAGTCAAAGCTTCAAAGGTTGTTTTGATTTATGACAAGAAGAAGCTTCTACATCGAAAAAAAGAAGACAAGATGACTTCATAGGTTAGAAGTTGATTATTTAGAGTAAAAAATGTTAAAATCTATCCTCAAATGATCATACTTCTAATTGCTTTAAAATATTTCTTATAAAAGCATTTTTTTTATGCATATGGCCAAAAAACATGTCGACCTGCATATTTTTATAGGTCAACAGGTTTTTAAAATGTAACGGTCAAAAATAGGTCGACCTACAAATTTTTATAGGTCAACAGGTTTTTGAATTACAACGGCTAAAAACATGTCGACCTATAGATTTTCATAGGTCAACAGCTTTTTGAATTTTTGTGAAAAGTCATCTCCTTTCTCTAAGAGTTGCATCCATTTCTTCTCATGAATAATCACTTCTTTTGATTGCAACTCTTCACCAATAATTGCAACTACTCGATCTTTATAAATACATAAATTTGCAATCATTCAAATCACCGAATTTACTCTCTATTTTCTGATCTATCTTGCATTATTCTTTTCACTCAAAAAGCACTCAAAAGCATTCAATAATCGTTTGAATCACCAAGCATATTTCATACACTTGTGATTCAACTCGATATTTTACTTCCTAATCTTACTAAACATCAAATTACATTTGAGGATAAGATTATAGGAAGGGTGTACTCAATTGTTGACAAATCAGTGTTGAAGGAAGAACACATTCAAAGTCAAAATCTTATTATTGCTGAAGTCCTCGGTGTTGTAAGAGGCAAGTGTTGAAGTCCTCGTGTTATAAGAGGCAAGTGTTGAAGTCCTCGTGTTATAAGAGGCAAGTGTTGAAGTCCTCGTGTTATAAGAGGCAAGTGTTGAAGTCCTCGTGTTGTTAGAGGCGTGAAATCCCGTTCGGCTGCTCGGGTATTGTAAACCTGTTTCCTCCGGGTGAAGTGAGGTTGTTGTTTAGTGAAAATCCAGATAGAAGTCTGGGACTGGACGTAGGACGGTGCTCCGAACCAGTATAAAAATCCCTGGTGTGATTTTTCCTATTTACTGCATTTGTTATACTTGCTTATCTGTGATATTGCTTCTGTGAGATCTTTTTACATTAAATATTTACCTGCATAACTATTGTAAATATACAAGTTAGTATATCACATACTTTCCGCATAGCCATATTATAGATCCTGCATAAGTCGTGCAAACCCGACTTTTCAATTTATACTTTATTCGAGAGCAAGTAATCAAATGGGGAATACAATTGAATCATGTACCAGCATATTATCAGAAAGCATATATACTAACAAAGGCGTTATCAATCAAAAACTTTCAAAAACTCAGCTCAGATCTAAAAGTCAAGATGTTACTAGATTTGAACTAGTCAGAAGTCAAGCCCAAAATTGTATCAACGAACGGGGCTGTACCATCATCGCAAGTGAATAAGCAAGCCAACTAATGAGTTTGATCAGATTTGCTTCATTCGAAATTGATCAAGCCTTGATTGAGCCTCAATCTCTGTCTATTCATTACTCTTCTACTTAGACTCCGTAACGAAGATAATAACTCAAAGTTTTTGGAAGAAATGCAAGAAAGAATGAAGAGATTTCATCCAAATTATCATCAAATTTGAATTGGTACAAAAGGTGGAAACCCTAGCCTCATATCAGATTTATGAGGCCCCAGGGGGTTGGGGGTAAGAATGAGCCATGTATTTAGATTGAGACAATATATACCTAGGGGTTAGTATTTATTTTAGATATTATTGTAACTAGGCTCATTTATGTGTCCAGCTCAAATATACATTGTATTATATATAGCCAATTTATGTACATGGCAAACTAACTCTTATTATTCCAGCACTAAGCATTTCTTTTCTATCAATATTATTCTCTCAGTATATCAGTACATTTCTAAGTTCAATCTATATTTCATCAGGCCTCAGTTGTTAACTCGTTATCTCCAATCAAAATCTTTAGTCGATTGTCATAGTTTAGGCATGCACACTATATAGGTGATAAACCGTAATTACCTTTTGCCTTAAGTCTTTAATTTACTTCCTGAACCTCAAAACAAACCTAGTTCATTTTTGTTTTCCATCCTCTTGAACGTCAAAGCTTTAGTAGAGTATTACCTGTTAATAACATTTTGTTTTCCCTTTTGACCGATTATTTGTTTTCACCGTCATTGTTAATCTTTGATATTTTCAACTCTCACAATTTGTCTTTCACCGAGCATATTCAACTTCTTTTCAGAACACTGTTGTATTCCTTGTGCTACATATTTACATCCATCTCTCTCTTATCTCATGCATCTAAGTAGGAATGCGTACGGATACTCAAGAAATATGATATTCTTCTATATTCAAATCTTAAAAATGGATAAATATCTTATAGACGATGTTAATGATATTTTTCGTCAACACTGAAATGCGGGGTTATGGTTGTGGAACTACGGTAATCTAGGGACTATTTAGTTCCTACAAGCTTGAATTAGTTCACCGTTTACCATTTCCTAGATATCAAGGTCTTAAGCCCGAAGATTAGTTACTCTTCCTTTAAAGAGGTGAGTACCACGCTTACGAGACTGAAGGGCCAACAATTACCTTGGGATAAAGGCTTCATGAGCTCGACACAAGTGGAAAGTTAAAGGGCTTATGAAGGGTTATTTCGGTAATCTATCCATTTTGAGCTTGATTGAACTCACCACTCCTTAGGTATCAAGACCCTTTTTCCAAAGATAAGTTACTCTTCCTTCAAGAGGTGAGTATCACGCTTACTAGACTTACGGATCAACATTTACCATGGGATGGGGTTACAACAATCATCGCCAATCGGTACAAAAATATGCATTAAGGCTATTTAGGTGATTGTTGGATAGATTGGGTTGAGTAGAGTAGATAGGCATAAGCACAATAATACACAACATACTATGCATAATAGTATAGAACACAACAATTTATAGTGGTTCAGTGCAGATTGAACCTATTTCCACTTTAAGGGTTTTGATGATTTCATGTATGAAGGAGGTTACACAAGAAATCCCCAAATTGATTTATAGATTAGGGATAGCACTCTTAGATACGAGAACAAGATTGCTGAATGAGGAAAAGTCACCCAAAATGTGACCCATAGGGTCATATTTATAGAGGATTTGGGCCCCCTATTGTTGTGGTCATGTGGTAAAGCCATTTCTTGGTGCCAGTTCTTGTGGCCACTTATTGTTGCTACTTTTTTGGCGTCACCTCTCTATTGTCATCATCTTGTTGTGGTCACCTTGCTATCCCCACTTTGGTGTCGGTGTCATCACCATTCTAGTGTAGTCATTCTGCTATCACCACTCTGGTGTCGTCATTTTGGTATTACCTTTCTGGTTTCGATGACGTCACCATTTTGATGTCAGTGTTGTAACCATTTTGGTACCACCTTTCTGGTTTCGGTGTCGTCACCATTCTGGTATCATCATTCTGGTTTCGGTGTCGTCACCTCAAAGCCCTTTGTCATTCTGGATTAGGAGTTTCTGCCTCTTTACATTTGGTTAATGCAAATTTTGGTGTTAACAATTATCCCCCCTCCCCCGGAGTATAAATAGGCTTTTGTTCTTTAGGAAAAAAATTCTCGGGTTCTTGTATTGCTTTTCTATAACTCATGAAGCATTAGAGAAATTTTTGTTATTAGTTTCGTATACTTCAAGATAAGGATGCAAGAAAGAGCATTGGAACTTCTTAACTGGCAATATTTAGAGTTGAAACCCTAAAATTATGAGTCTTTCATGAGTTTACATATGTAATATATTAATCGAATAATGCATCCATGTGGATCCTTATACTAGTAGCTCTAAAACTTAAGGTTTTCTACTAATAGGAATGGGAAACCTAAAATTCTTAGCTGGGTATTCAGCTATCAAGGGTTCATCTTTTGAAAATGTGGAGTAGCAAACCCAAAATCCAAACTTAGATAATTGTAATAAAAATTCAGAGGTTCATAACAGAATTTTCAATGCCTATGTTTAGTTATTTATTATTTAAGGACCAGAGTCTCATTTTCGGAGAAACATGATATGTTAATAAAAGTAATATAACTTGCATAGCATTCAATATTTCACTTATATTGTGTCAATCATTGTTTTTAATCAAAATCTATAGCAATAAGGTTAGGGGTAAAAATAACGTAAGTTTAGAAAATTTCCCTTAGGGAGGTGTCGAGAAACCATAACCTTTATTTGGAAATTTTAAGTAAAATGCTTGAGGCACCAAGAAGAATGTTTGTATAAAAATTCTATTTTCGTAAATACATTTTTTGGCCTATGTTAACGATATTTTTCGTCAACACCAGAGATTGGTCTAAGGAAGTGGATCTAAGGATAGAATGAGATTATTTAGTTCCCACAAGCTTGAGTTAGTTCACTGTCTCCTAGATGTCATGGTATTAACCCCGAAGATTTGTTACTCTTCCCTCAAGGGGTGAGTATCACGCTTATGAGACTCAATAATCAATAGTTGCCTTAGGATAAGTGATCCCTAAGCACAACAAAAGTTAGGAAACTAAACGGCTTGTAGAAGGGTATTTTGGTAATCTAGTCCTTTTGAGCTTGGTTGAATTCAATGCTCCTTAGTTATCAAGACCCATAGTTACTCTTCCTTTACTAGGTGATTATCATGCCTGTGAGACTTAAGAATCAAAATTTACCCTAGGATGGGTTTACAACAATCGTCACTAATCAGCACTAAAATGTGTCACTACTCCGTAACAGCCAATTTGGCACACAACGCTATGGAGATAAAATACGGGTTATAGTCGTATCATGTTTGATAGTGCTTAGAGTTGTATCAAACTAAATTTTGCGATCTGCACCACCCTAAACACCCTAAATCTGACCATCCATCAAGGAAGCCGCGGATTAGTTAATTTGACATGCCTTTGGCCAAATCAAATGCGTATCATATTGTGCACCCCTTTAGGCACTTCGAACACAAATTTTGGCCATTCCCTTTTCCTTTTCTTTTACTTTAATGGTGACCGATCAAAAACCCAAATTAGGGTTTTCGGTCACCAAATCGTGCCTCCACCTTTCTCTGGAATCTCCTCCTTTGGAAGAGATGAACAACCCTCTACAGCTTTTCGCTAGTTAGATTATTGGCATCATTCTAATGTGCTGATCAACCTTCATCAATGTCTCAGGTATAATTATAAGTAGCCGTGCTTTACCTACTTTACCTATAAAGTGGAATTCGATTTTCCACTATAAATGTAAATGATGCCCATGATCTACTAGCACAAAGCAAGATTTTCCAAATTTGGGTAATTTGAAGATTGTAGTAGATTGTTACATTCAGGTAATTCTACTAGCACAAAGTTATCGTTACGTTAAGGTAATTCAGGTAATTCTACTAGCACAAAGTAATGATTGTTACATTTGGGTAATGATATCCAAATTTGGGTAATCTACTAGCACAAAGCTATCGTTACATTCAGGTAATTCTTTTTACTTGTTCATATTTTCATAATGTCACTCTAACTTTTGATTTTGTTACTTGTTCATATCTCAACATACATACAGAGGTTTCTAGCTTTTGATTTTGTTACTTGTTCATATCTTAACATACTTACAGAGGTTTCAGTTCGATGCTTAATGAGATACTGCCATTCTTGTAGTAATGATGCTATGATATATTCATGCTTATTAGAACACTCTTACTTATTATTTAAGCTTTCTATGGCTTTTTGTTGAACCTTTGGGGTGATGAGCTGAGAGTGCAATACCATATGGGAAGGAGTTGAAGGAGGAATTGGTAAAATTAGTGGAAGGAAAGAGGCTCAAGGTTAATATCTGTGGTAGCGATCAATATGGTCATTTTGTTGGCGATGTCTATTTCAATAACATTTTTATTCAGGTAATTCTGTCATGATACAACCCTTTATGTTATACGGGAAGTTGTTAGTGTTTTGAGTCGTATAGTTTATAACTATGCAGTAAAACCATAATTGTGCAGGGTCTACTGGATTGGGATTTCTGTCATGGTACTTAGCAGGAAAAATCAGAGCATTTTTTATATAAACTTTAGGTAATATCTTCACTTTTTTCCATCCCCTCATCTCGGATACACTACATTAGATAAGGGTGATAGAATAGAAAGGGCAAGGCTATAACAATGTTATATCTACATTGCAGCCAAGTGACAAGGAGAATTATAATAAGTTTGTGGTTTAATACTTTTAGGGCGAATTAGTGAGTCCTTACGTGAAAATCATGTTTGCGGAGATTTTGGAGAATGAAAAATAAACTGGTTCAAAGCAAAGGAATTGTTTTGGAGAATGAAATCATGTTAGTGCATTACATAAACATGTTATACATATAATTGACAAATATGCATACATGAATATAAAGACACGATATGCCCTTCACTGTTCGGTACGAACACAACGACACAATATTTTGTGCAATCAGGCATAAAATTACTTCTTTTTTCCTATAGATTTTGGGGATTTTGTGCCGTTGGAACTCAGGCGCTGGCTATCACGATTCAGTTTTACTGCCAATCATCAGGTTGGCCTTTTAAGCTTTTGTTTTAAACTGTGTACATATATTTATGCTGTTATATATAAAACTTTATGATCAGCATCATGAGCTAGCTTATTCTCATAGTACTGCTTTGAGTTACAGCAAAGACATGGATTTCATCGGCCTTGACTGGAGTTATATATATCAGTCTGATCATATGTTTTTACCTTTTTCGTTATTTCGTACTATTATGAAAATCTTTGACAATTTCCTTTATATATGTTTGTATGTTATACATTGTGTTTGTGTTATGAAAAATCTTGTAATGCTTTGAGTGTGTGTATATATATATATATATAAGTTGTGTTATTCTTGTGTATAAATTATGGTATATTTGCTGTGTTATGAAAAATATGTGCTACAGTTTATGTTTATATATATATATATATATATATATATATATATATATGCATGTATGCATATATATGTGCACACACAGATATAATTAGATACGGTCAAAGTCCGTGTCTGAATTCAGTTTAGATACGGCTGTAAGCTGTATCTTAGTACTAGTGAGATATGGTTTACAACCATATCTAAAAATTTAACACGCCGTTTTTTGATACAGCTTTTGGCCGTGTTTAAGAGCATTAGACACGACTAAAAACACAACTTAATTAGCATATATGTTGTAGTTTGTCTTAAGGGTGTTTAGATATTGTTGGAAAGGTTGGGGTGAGGAGCATAGATATACATAAGCACCACAATATACATTATAATATGCAGAATAGTAGAGAGTACAACAATTTATAGTGGTTCGGTTCGGATTGAACCTACATCCATTTTAAGTGCTTTGATGATTTTATTCATGGAGGAGGTTACATAAGAAATCCCCAAATCGATTTACAAATTAGGGTTAGCTCTCCTAGAAATGAGAGCAAGATTGTGGAATGAGAAAAGCCCCCCTCCCAAAATGTGACCCCTGGGGGTCTTATTTATAGGAAAATTGGGCCTTATTCTGTTGTGAACACAGAAGAAGCCTCTTTCGGAAGATTTAAAAAGGTTTTGGATGCTCTTATGACTTTTGGTTCCGGTAGAAAGATTTCGGCCGGCTTTCTTCTTATTGAATGTTGTTACTACCAAAATTAGCTCCGAAACAGGTTGATGGTGAAGGGTAGTGAATGTACACAAATACAAAATGACCCCCTCCTGAAGTAAAAGCCAAACACTAGAGAGAACTCAAAAGCCAACCAGGTCAGAGTTCATCAGGCAGAGTCCATCCGTCAGGATAAACCCGGTAGGGGGTTCTATGATGAAAAACCATCCAGGTCAGAAACTAAGAAAGGGGGAGGCAAAAGCTCCACTAACCGAAACTCAAAAAGACGGAAGGGCTGTCAATATTAACCGACTTTACACCGATGCATCATTAAGTAAGGCATCATGAATATCAAGCCGAAAGTACGAGGGAGTATCCAGAACCAGCTTCCGAAACGTCCGCTACGCTGACACCGAAAGGTCACATTGACAGACAACAGAAACGTCACCGGAAGCTACCTTTCGGAAGACCAGACTGTATCCAAAGCTCCACCGGAAGGCAATCTGGAACCCTAAAGGGGATACAGGCTATCCATACTAATCTACTTACAACAGACACCGACAGCGATTCCAAACCGGCAGCTATCTACATACCTCACGAGGGTAAGCTCCGCAAAGTATTCATGAGAAAACTGGAAGCCTACACCCGGAAGCTTATAACCAAGAGCGTACAACTGGGAGCTCTAATACCTTACTAAAAGATACTACATCGACAAGCTCATACCAATCTCAAAGAATCCTCAACTGACCGGGACCCTCCCACCAGAAGCTATATTCAGCACCACAAAGCGGTCGGGAGCTAAAACAACCGAAACCATGGTAAAAAGCAGCCAATAGAGGTGTTTGCAGGCCCAACTGCCTAACAACAGAAGGGGCCCCGAATTCTCTATAAATAAGACCCTTAGGGTCACATTTTAGGGACAATTTTTCTCATTCTTATTCTTGTACTCTTTCTCTCTAGGGTAAACCCTAATTCTTAGATCAATTTGGGGATTTCTCCTATTCTATTCATGTATTCTAAATCAAAGATAAATAAAGAGTGAATCAATACTTACGATATTTTCTTATGAGTTTGTCATGCTACTTTTTAGTTAACTTTGAAACAACTTAATGCTTTCTTTCTACTTGTGCATGAACCCTTATCCGAGGCTTTCTGCAAGTCGTGTGAAACACCCCTTTCTATAACCTTAGACCCTTCCTACAAACTTAATCCCTTCCTATAAGCTTAAATCCTTTAGCATGCTTGGTGAAGAACCCCTACTTTCCATCTATTAAGTCCTTTATCAAGGGTTGTATTTAGGCATCCTTCTCCCCTAGGTAACTATTGGTTCTTTAATTGCTTAAGCGTGATACTCGCCCCATTGAGGAAAGAGTAACTATTCTTCTGGATTCTACAGCTTGATACCTAGGAACGGTGAACTAACTAAAACTTTTAAAGGCTAAGCAACCTATTTTTTCCTTAGGTCCACTCACATAGACCTATCCCTGGTGTTGATGAAAAATATGGTTAAAATTTTAGCACTAGAATGAGGGCTTGAACCTCGGGCACTTTGGTTAAACTTACCACATATCTACTCGTGCTGTTCCGCTCCGGATCGGACTAAGGCTTTAAAGAAGCAAAGTTATGGGTAAGAGGTCCCGACAGGAGTCTTTTGGATCTCGAATGAATAATTCAGAAATCATTAACCCAAGAGTGAGAGAAAAACAGAGGATGAGGGTGGAAGCCTTGCGGATAATAAAGCGAAAAATGGAAATAGGGCAATATGCTTCCGACACTTGGGATAATAGCTTTTCGTACATAGGACAAACCCTAACCCCTCCTCCAATTGGCTCTACATTAAAGGATATTAACATCTTCTCCAATATAAGAAGAACTCTCTACAAGAAAATCAAAGGAATGGTGTTTGAACAAGAAATAATGAATGATTTTGACCACTTCACCAACAAATGGTCTGAAAAGATAACACCCCAACCTCAGTATATTTTGGAAGTAGGAACAAAGATATAGGTAAAACAACAAAGCTGGGTTATAAAAGGGTTAAGTCCCAGCGACAAGGAGAGTGGCTTACTCAAGGATTACCCAAGGGATACCACCTCACCACTTCAATAGAAAATATCTACTTCCTAACCAAACACGAAGTCAACTGTTGGCCATTCACAAAGAAAAAGCCCAAATACGAAAGGAAAACAAGAGGACCCTATTGTCATTACCACTTGATGAATGGACATGAAACTAACCACTGTAAAATCCTTGAGGAAACGATCATCAAATTCATCAACCAAGGCCAATAACGAGAGTTTATAAAAGGATCGAATTAAGTTCAATAAAAATCCTTAGGAAAAGGATTATCAAACATGACAAAGGATACGGAAAAACCACCTTTCGAAGCTTAAAAAACCCAAAGGGTTCAAACCATGAATGGATCGAATCCCTTGTCATAACCAAATTGGTTAGGGCAAGGCAGGTGGTATGTTAGTCGTTTTCCACGCCCAAGTGAGAGGTGGCTAGGTTAAAGCATTAAAAGCGTAAGCCTCCGTTTCACACCAGAATTGGTCATGGCGGTGCATCTAACATTAGCACGCCCTGCATCTGCTCACAAAAGAGTACACCCTGCCACTGCTATTGTAACACCCCACGTCCATTAATGTCACTCACAAAGGGAATGCATTAACTTCCATGGAGGTTTTAAGTGAATATAGAACAGTAAAATTACAACAAGACAGATATAAAATAGTACTTGGAAATTCAAAAACTTTATTTCATTGTAGCAGAAGTCAAAACATGTTTGATTACATCTTAACACCATATTCAATGTCAAGTACAATATCTATCTCGATAAAACAAGTACATAATCTCATTACATGAATAGCCATTAAAAAGAAAGATAACAAGCTGGACTTTACTTCAGCAGTCCAAGCTTTCCAGAAGATAAGCGATCCAACTAGACTCCACTAGAACTTGGCCCAACCTGCGGACCTGAAGGGAGAAAAAGGATGGAAAAGAGGGGGTCAGACATAAAGTCTGGTGAATATGATAATTCTACAATACTATTACCAAAATAACTGGACTAAGGCATAAGCTGGAAAACAGGAAAATGTCGATGAAGAGCAGATTAAGGACATAGACAATCGCTAAAGGCAACGTTATAGGCGCTCCTAAATACTAAAGGATAAACACTATTCTACACTACACCAGTCACCCTAAAGATTCATCCCACTTAGCTTCACTCAGAAACTTTCCCAATGGCTTTACGTACCCCTAGCTGACTACATAGGTGCCGCCTGCCCCTATCTCCACTAGGTGTACCCTACTTCCCATTATTCGATCGGCTCCCTAACTCGTAGATACCCGTGCTGGCCCCACAGTGGGGTGTATCACTCCCCTAAAGTGGCAACCTGATACAACGGACATGCACGGCTTATACCTACACGATGCAACAACGTCTTACCTACCAGCCCGGGTCCACACACGCATATGAAACCCGTTGGACTTGCGTTGCCATCGCTCCCTGTTTTGGCCTATTATAGTCAAACCCAGTATGCGTGTCCCGTCCTCGACTTGGGTCGAGCCCACAAAGATACGTTTTGGGATACTGGTTGAAATGGGCCCCCACTATTTACCACAAGCATTCCACCTAAGCTTGTCCCCATTAGTCCGTCCCACTTAACCCACTTAGTCATGTTCATTTACATGTGTGTTTGGTTAAGTCTAATCGTATTTCAAATGCCTCTAAAGGCAACCACCAGATTCCTCATGCCACCCAAGGCACCTACTTAACCCCCATGTCCCACCTTACATGATTATCTGGTTAAGTATTTCTTAGTTCATTAAGGCCATAACCTCATAAAGACCTCTCACATTAGACTGGCATTTATGGCAGCTGGATTTGCCGGGCGGGTCCGGGCAGTTTTACACCATAAAAGAGTCTAACCTCGTGTCTTTACAACTGTTATGCTTTAGTTTGGGCCTAGGACCTCTCACATTGGGCCGACATTTGTGACTACTGGATTTGCCGGGCGGGTCCGGGCAGGTTTACGTCACAAACGGGTCCAACCTCGTGTCCTAAGCATTGATTATTAATAATAATCCACTTTCCCCCAATTTTAATAATTCCCTACTTGAATTATTAATTACTTCCTATTTTTAACATTGTCCATAATTGACTCAATTATGGACATCCATTCATGGTATGCAAAATCTTACAAAATTGCACCCAATTTATTAATTCCTAATATTACCCCTACCCCACGTTTGAACGTTTATTCGCAAAATATATGTTAGACTTGAATAGCCTAACTCATAGCATAAAAGAGATTATCATAATAACAACATGTATATGTGACCAAATGAATCATAATAAGGGGGTGAAACTTGCATATGTCCAACTTGCATAGATTATACATGTCATGGACCTAAAGGTGTCAACTTGTTCAAAATTCACCTAATATGATCTCAATCAATTTTCATAAACTTACATATGAACATGTGTGAATCAACATCATCTAATTTTTTAACAACATGGTTTTATATGGGTACACCTAACTCAATAGGCAAATTCCCATAATCAAGTTTTATTTAATTATAGTTTCAAGTTTATGGGTACACCTAACCTAATAGGCAAATTCCCATAAACAAGATCCATTTAAATTAAGAAAAAAAACATAACTTTAAGCATGATCCAGCAACATGATTTTTCAACATAATATAGCATGATTTATAACATGGCATAGTATGATAGTATAACATAGCTTGACATGATTCTCAACATAGCACGACATAGCATAAGAGAATTTACAACATAGCATGACATAGCATATATAATTTACATCATACGACAACATAATAACATAATAAGAGATCCACAATATATAGAATTTACAATTACAAATCACATCACTTTCTTGTGATCCATTCATAACTGAGTCAAATTAGTTTGTAATAGTCTTGTGAGAATCATCATACTCACCAACAAAAGAAGAGAATTAGAGAGAGTTCTTTGGTTTGATTTGTTTTGTTGAGTAGAATTTAGTTGTAGATGATTAGGCTTCCTCTTCTTAGTTTGTGACGGCTATGCTGAACTCCATGGCAGCAGCATGACGGTAGCTTCTCTAATTTTACAAGTGATTTAGGTCTAGGGTCTACCCACTTATTTATAGATTTTAGAATTCATTTAGGCCATTAGATTTAACCTAGAAATAACCGCAGCCGTTCAGACAAGATGGGGTTTATCTTGTTGACTCAGCAATGATTCAGAAGTGACTCAGCAAACACTCAGCATATTAATAAACTTCTATTCATGTCATAAATATATATATTTTCTACAATGTACATATTAGATACATCCCCCTTTACTTATTATTGTTTTTATATTCATATTAAATACATCCCCTCTCTTACACAGTTATTAATATTTTTATATTCATATTAGATACATCCCCTCTCTTACACACTTATTAATATTTTTATATTCATATTAGATACATCCCCTCTTCTACACACTTATTAATATTTTTATATTCATATTAGATACATCCCCTCTCTTACACACTTATTAATATTTTAGCAACTTTAGTGTTAATAGAAAATTCGGGGTGTTACATTCTCCCCTCCTTTTAGGATTTCGTCCCCGAAATCTTCAAGTCTGGAAGAATGTATATCCTACCATCCAAACGTCCATCTACTCATCCATCATACACAGGCATCCATTGTCCTTAAAAGACTTCTAATGCTTTATGATCATATGCAAAGTGTGTGTACATGTCCTTACCTAATGCGAAATCAGGCGGTCTACTGATTCAGTTGACCTCCTTAATGCAAATTATGTAAGTGTCATGAATCCATTATGTATGCAAAAGATCCTAATTGCTTACATACTACTTCTATATGCGTGCACACCCATTCAACCGAATGCAGCATCCATATGATGGTACAATCATTATACATCCATTATACTAAATACATCCATATATATGCAATATGCAATATGAAGTGACTGAGCCGATCTAGTGCCTAAAGTTTGTGTATATATGCATCCACGAGCAACCACTAGCAAACACTTGCATCCATTTTGCATCCATCATACATAACATGTCTCAAACACATGTTTCAACCATAGGATTATCCTAACTAAAGGTCAAAGATACTAATGAGAGGACATACTAAAGATAAGATAAGATAAGCTAAGCGATAAAGGAGAAATTAAAAGACATACCCTCAAAAAGAAAAGGGTACAACGAACGCATCTTCTCTTCTGTCTCCCAAGTTGCGTTGCTCTCATCATCTCCACATTGCACTTTAACCAGTCTGACCTCTCGATTCCTCAACTTTTTGATCTCCGACCCAAGAATGCATGTAGGAGCTCGTCTAATTGTTGCATCACGCTCTATTTCCACCTCTTTAAGCAAGCTCGGCTCTACCACCTCCGCGGTCTTGTGCAAACACTTCCTCAAATGTGATACATGAAATACGTCGTGTACTCCACTAAGTTTCTCAGGCAACTCCACCCTATATGCCATCTTCCCAATCCTGTCTTTTACAGGAAACGGCCCTACAAACCTTGGTGCTAATTTCCCCACGGACCCAAAGCGAACAACATTCTGTAACGGAGATACTTTGATAAAAACCATGTCCCCAATGTCAAACTCAAGATCTGTCCTCCTCTTATCAGCATACTATTTCTGCCTATCTTGTGCTGCTTTCATCCTCCTTCGAATCAACTCAATCTTCTCCGAGGTTTCCCTAACCATATCGGGCCCAAGTAGGATTTTATCGGTAGATTCCCACCAACATGTAGGCGAACGGCAAGGCCTTCCATAAAGTGCTTCGAAAGGTGCCATGCCAATACTAGACTGAAAGCTATTATTATATGCGAATTCTACTAACGGAAGGTGCTCTTCCCATGTACCCCCAAAGTCTAGGATACAAAGCCTTAAAAGATCCTCTAGAATGCGATTCACCCTCTCGGTCTGGCCGTCTGTCTGAGGATGATATGCGGTGCTCAAACATAGCTGAGTCCCTACCACCTCTTGTAAACTCTTCCAAAATTCGCTAGTAAAGATGGGGTCACGGTCGCTTACTATACTAGAAGGAATACAGTGCAAACGAACTATCTCCTTAATGTATACAGAAGCCAACCACGGAGCAGTCCTCTTACTTTTCACGGGAATAAAATGGGCGCTTTTAGTAAGTCTATCTACTATAACCCAAATCCCCGTGTTACCCTTCCTTGATCTTGGTAATCCATCCACAAAATCCATCGAGATGCTTTCCCATTTCCATAGTGGAACTTCTAATGGGTGAAGCAACCCACCAGGTTTCTTTTGTTCTGCTTTAACTCGTTGGCACACCAAGCATCTAGCGACGTACTCGGCCACATCCTTTTTCATACCGGCCCAAAAGAAAACCCGCTTCATATCTTTGTACATCTTATCCCCACCGGGATGAATGGTCATTTTTGAGCGATGAGCATCATCAAGAATGCCTTCCTTAAGTCTTCGTCTTGTGGTACACAAAGTCTATTATCCCTTCGTAACCAACCCTTATCGTCTAGGGTATACCTACGAAGATGGCTTGACGACTCCCCCCCTTTGAGCTTTTCTACTATGTCAACCAACTGTGGGTCGTCTCGCTGTGCCTCACCAACCCGTCCTAGAAGTGTAGGTCTAACCTCCAAGGATGCTAACAGACCGGGTACTAAGTCAACGGAGGGTCTAAAGTCAAACATAGAGATGAATTCTAAGCTTTGTCGTTCAACAAACAACGGACTCAAGGACAACCTTTTCCTACTTAAGGCGTCTGCCACCACGTTACCCTTGCCCGGGGTATATGCTATTTCAAAATCGTAGGAGGCTAAGAATTCCATCCACCGTTGCTGCCTTAAATTCAAATCCTTCTTAGAGAATAAGTATTTTAATGATTTGTGGTCAGTGAACAGTTCGAATTTCTCACCAAGAAGATAGTGACGCCAAGACTTAAGCGCGAAAACAATTGCGGCTAGCTCTAAGTCATGCGTGGGGTAATTCTTTTCATGAACCCTCAACTGCCTTCCACCATAGGCTATTACTCTTCCCTCTTGCATGAGGACCGTGCCAAGTCCCGTCCCACAAGCATCAGTATAGATGGTAAACGGTTTATTCCCGTCTGGTAGCACTAAGACTGGGGCTGAAATTAAGGCTCCCTTTAAACGTTGGAACGCATCATCGCAATCTTTGTCACACGTAAAAACCAGGTTCTTCTTCGTTAACCGTGTTAATGGAGCTGATATTTTTGCGAAGTCTTTGATAAACTTCCTATAATAGCCAGCCAACCCCAAGAAACTTCTTACTTCGGTTGCATTTTTAGGGACCTTCCAATCTTGGATGGCCACCACCTTTGCGGGATCCACTGCTATCCCTTTTTTGGAAACCACGTGCCCTAAGAACCGTAGTTCCTTCCTCCAGAAGTGACACTTAGAAAATTTTGCCTTAAGGTTATGCGCTCGAAGGGTTTCCAACACTTCCCTAAGATGTAGGGAGTGCTCTTCTTTATTCTTAGAAAAGACTAAGATGTCATCCACAAAGACTACCACGAATTTGTTAAGGTATTCCCTAAACACCCTACTCATCAAATCAACAAAATATGCAGGGGCGTTTGTCAAACCAAAGGGCATCACTAGCCATTCATAGAATCCGTCAGGAGTCCTAAAAGCAGTCTTATCTATACTATCCTCAGCCACTCTCAGTTAATGAAAGCCAGTGGCTAAGTCCAACTGCGAAAACACTGAGGCGCCAACTAACTGATCAAAGAGATCGTCAATCCTCGGCAGTGGGTGTCGGTTCTTTTTAGTAAGCTTGTTTAGTTCTCTGTAGTCCATACAAAGTCTAAGAGACCCATCCGCCTTTGTGGCAAAAACTACTGGAGCACCCCACTCCGATATACTACGTCTTATGAACCCCTTCTCAAGCAACTCCTTTACTTGCTTATTGAGTTCCCTCCTTTCACGAGGAGCCATGTGGCGCACTGGCAAAGATACGGGTTTAGCATTATCCACAAGATAAATTCGAAAGTCTATCTCCCGCTTTGGAGGTAAGCCCTTCACCTCCTCAAACACATCCGGATATTCCCGGACCACTTCTACCGATCGCAGGTTCTCTACAGACGCGTCAAGCGATTCAAGATAACTTAGCATAACGGAATTTATGGGATTACAAAAGATGTCGAGAGCATTACCAAGGCGACTCACAAGCCTAACTACTCTCCTTTCACAATCAAGAATGGCCCTATTTCTAGACAACCAATCCATTCCTAAAATTAGCCCATAGCCCGTGAAGCCCAATACATAAGCATCTCATCTAAATTCAACGCTAAGTATAGAGATTTTCAAATCCAAACATATCATGGTCAAATGAGCCGAACCCCCAATTGGATTTGAAACGACCAAGGGATCCTCTACTAAACTGGTGTTCAAGTGCAGTGATTCAACTAATGATGCAGAGATAAACGAATGAGATGCGCTAGAATCGAATAAGGTACGGACAGGATGATCAAACAGAAAAACTAAGCTTTCAACAGAAATTGTTCTACCTCTTTCTTGCGGCGGTGGGGCCGCAATAGCCTGAACTTGCCCCCTTGCCTGCCCTGGTGCCATAAGAGCCTGCACCTGTCCTCCCGAGGTAGACCCAGCCCTCTGCCCCTTCTTTGGACAGTCCTTCAGTAAATGTCCCGCATCTCTACAATGAAAACAACCAGTCTTCTTTTTCTTTCTACAATCTTTGCTGAGATGGCCAGGTGTCCCACAATTGAAGCATTTCTTCTTCCCTTTGCCATTATTGTTTTTACCACCCTTCTTATTTTGCTGTTGGGGTTTCTTCTGATCCCCTTTCTTTTCAACTGCCTTATCCTCATGCATAAGTGCCATTTCTACTAGCTTTTCAAAGGTGGCTCCCGTAGGGATGTGGGTCATAGCCAACCCTTGCAACGGTTCATTCAAGCCTCTAACGAACCTCAAAGCTTTCTTCTCTGGCGTGTTCACCAACTCCAAGCCAAACCTTGCTAACTGATTAAATTTATTGACATATTCCTTTACTGATGAGCTCCCTTGCTTTAGTGCCAGGAATTTTTCCATATTTAAGTTCTCCTCTGCCCTTGAAAGAAACTTTGCCTCAAACCTTCGTCTGAAATCCGCCCATGAATCAACTGGACGTTCCCCGTTAGTGACCTCCCACCAAAACGAGGCCTCTCCCTTCATTAACCAAGCAGCTAAACGGACTTTCCTCCCATCTTCCACTTCAAAGATATCCAACAATTCCTCAGTCTCCTTAAGCCAATCTCTGGCCTCCACAAACGTCTCAGTCCCTTGAAACGTTTTTCCTCCCATAGCCTTGAATTCCTTGCACGTCTTTGCAAAAGTGTCAACACGAGGAGGAGGAGGAGGAGGAATGGGTGCAACTAGGGGTGGAGGAGTATCCGCTGGGCCTGCAATGGTGGCCCTAGCCTCCAAGTATCTCCTAAACCACCCTGGAATCGTCACACCTTCTGGGAGATTAAAATCTTCAGCCATGATGAAACGAAAAAGGAAAGATTCAAAATGGAGAATTCGAAAGATAAAGATAAGGATATGGCTATTTGGGATTATGTTTTTCATAAAAACTCTCTTTAAATAACATGTTTTTTTTTTGAAAGCACTTCTTCCAAAAATACTTTAGAAAAAAAATATTTTTCTAAAAAATTTTTTATCTGTTCTGGTAACCTTATGCTCTGATACCACGTGTAACACCCCACGTCCATTAATGTCACTCACAAAGGGAATGCATTAACTTCCATGGAGGTTTTAAGTGAATATAGAACAGTAAAATTACAACAAGACAGATATAAAATAGTACTTGGAAATTCAAAAACTTTATTTCATTGTAGCAGAAGTCAAAACATGTTTGATTACATCATAACACCATATTCAATGTCAAGTACAATATCTATCTCGATAAAACAAGTACATAATCTCATTACATGAATAGCCATTAAAAAGAAAGATAACAAGCTGGACTTTACTTCAGCAGTCCAAGCTTTCCAGAAGATAAGCGATCCAACTAGACTCCACTAGAACTTGGCCCAACCTGCGGACCTGAAGGGAGAAAAAGGATGGAAAAGAGGGGGTCAGACATAAAGTCTGGTGAATATGATAATTCTACAATACTATTACCAAAATAACTGGACTAAGGCATAAGCTGGAAAACAAGAAAATGTCTATGAAGAGCAGATTAAGGACATAGACAATCGCTAAAGGCAACGTTATAGGCGCTCCTAAATACTAAAGGATAAACACTATACTGCACCACACCAGTCACCCTAAAGATTCATCCCACTTAGCTTCACTTAGAAACTTTCCCAATGGCTTTACGTACCCCTAGCTGACTACATAGGTGCCGCCTGCCCCTATCTCCACTAGGTGTACCCTACTTCCCATTATTCGATCGGCTCCCTAACTCGTAGATACCCGTGCTGGCCCCACAGTGGGGTGTATCACTCCCCTAAAGTGGCAACCTGATACAACGGACATGCACGGCTTATACCTACACGATGCAACAACGTCTTACCTACCAGCCCGGGTCCACACACGCATATGAAACCCGTTGGACTTGCGTTGCCATCGCTCCCTGTTTTGGCCTCTTATAGTCAAACTCAGTATGCGTGTCCCGTCCTCGACTTGGGTCGAGCCCACAAAGATACGTTTTGGGATACTGGTTGAAATGGGCCCCCACTATTTACCACAAGCATTCCACCTAAGCTTGTCCCCATTAGTCCATCCCACTTAACCCACTTAGTCATGTTCATTTACATGTGTGTTTGGTTAAGTCTAATCGTATTTCAAATGCCTCTAAAGGCAACCACCAGATTCCTCATGCCACCCAAGGCACCTACTTAACCCCCATGTCCCACCTTACATGATTATCTGGTTAAGTATTTCTTAGTTCATTAAGGCCATAACCTCATAAAGACCTCTCACATTAGACTGGCATTTATGGCAGCTGGATTTGCCGGGCGGGTCCGGGCAGTCTTACACCATAAAAGAGTCTAACCTCGTGTCTTTACAACTGTTATGCTTTAGTTTGGACCTAGGACCTCTCACATTGGGCCGACATTTGTGACTACTGGATTTGCCGGGCGGGTCCGGGCAGGTTTACGTCACAAACGGGTCCAACCTCGTGTCCTAAGCATTGATTATTAATAATAATCCACTTTCCCCCAATTTTAATAATTCCCTACTTGAATTATTAATTACTTCCTATTTTTAACATTGTCCATAATTGACTCAATTATGGACATCCATTCATGGTATGCAAAATCTTACAAAATTGCACCCAATTTATTAATTCCTAATATTACCCCTACCCCACGTTTGAACGTTTATTCGCAAAATATATGTTAGGCTCGAATAGCCTAACTCATAGCATAAAAGAGATTATCATAATAACAACATGTATATGTGACCAAATGAATCATAATAAGGGGTGAAACTTGCATATGTCCAACTTGCATAGATTATACATGTCATGGACCTAAAGGTGTCAACTTGTTCAAAATTCACCTAATATGATCTCAATCAATTTTCATAAACTTACATATGAACATGTGTGAATCAACATCATCTAATTTTTTAACAACATGGTTTTATATGGGTACACCTAACTCAATAGGCAAATTCCCATAATCAAGTTTTATTTAATTATAGTTTCAAGTTTATGGGTACACCTAACCTAATAGGCAAATTCCCATAAACAAGATCCATTTAAATTAAGAAAAAAAACATAACTTTAAGCATGATCCAACAACATGATTTTTCAACATAATATAGCATGATTTATAACATGGCATAGTATGATAGTATAACATAGCTTGACATGATTCTCAACATAGCACGACATAGCATAAGAGAATTTACAACATAGCATGACATAGCATATATAATTTACATCATACGACAACATAATAACATAATAAGAGATCCACAATATATAGAATTTACAATTACAAATCACATCACTTTCTTGTGATCCATTCATAACTGAGTCAAATTAGTTTGTAATAGTCTTGTGAGAATCATCATACTCACCAACAAAAGAAGAGAATTAGAGAGAGTTCTTTGGTTTGATTTGTTTTGTTGAGTAGAATTTAGTTGTAGATGATTAGGCTTCCTCTTCTTAGTTTGTGACGGCTATGCTGAACTCCATGGCAGCAGCATGACGGTAGCTTCTCTAATTTTACAAGTGATTTAGGTCTAGGGTCTACCCACTTATTTATAGATTTTAGAATTCATTTAGGCCATTAGATTTAACCTAGAAATAACCGCAGCCGTTCAGACAAGATGGGGTTTATCTTGTTGACTCAGCAATGAGTCAGAAGTGACTCAGCAAACACTCAGCATATTAATAAACTTCTATTCATGTCATAAATATATATATATTTTCTACAATGTACATATTAGATACATCCCCCTTTACTTATTATTGTTTTTATATTCATATTAGATACATCCCCTCTCTTACACAGTTATTAATATTTTTATATTCATATTAGATACATCCCCTCTCTTACACACTTATTAATATTTTTATATTCATATTAGATACATCCCCTCTTCTACACACTTATTAATATTTTTATATTCATATTAGATACATCCCCTCTCTTACACACTTATTAATATTTTAGCAACTTTAGTGTTAATAGAAAATTCGGGGTGTTACAGCTTTGAACTAAGCAAGTCTTATCTCTACACGTAGAAGAGCACGTCCTACCTCTGCTCATGTTCCACGTTACCCGCGGAAGGGAGCAACAACCTCTATCATCGCCTCTCAGGATAGGGCACCCCTAGGAGGGGGGGTGGTGTGTAAGCCTCTATCAGTACCTACAATGGTCAGTATAGAGCATCAAAAGAGTAAAACTTAATTTAGTGTCTATAATGGCCCAGTTTAAGTTTCTAAGACCTTATCATCACCTACGATGGTCAGGATAAGGCGTTTCCTAGAGGGAGGTCGGGTAAGTCCTTGGGCCCTGCTTGTGGGTAAGCTAGTCAAGCGCACCAGACGCACATGCCTAGAGAGTGGTCAACAAACCACGTACATCCTTTTTTTGACATCAAAAGCCTAGAGAGTGGCTTAGGAAGCACGTATAACCTCTACTTCGCAAATCAAATCCAAGGGGGACACTGTTGACGACAAAAAATGTCGTAAACAGCAAAGATTCCAATTACTAGGAATAATTAGTTTGGTCGTGTAGACAAGAGTGGAAAGAAGTAAATAAAACTAGAGATTTATAGTGGTTCGGCCTCGTGATGGGCCTACGTCCACTTTGAAGCGTTATTGGAATATTATTAATATCACAAAGTTACAAGTCCAAGACCATCTCATTACATTCATCTAAAAGCTATATGATGTCATCTCTAAGTTATATGATGTCATCTCTAAGGCTATATGATGTCACCTCTAAGGCATGATGTCATCATTATCATATATAATGTCATAATTTTCATATATTTAATATATTAGGAAAATGACACTTTTGCACTTCTTCTTCCTCAAGTAGGAGATGCCATTAAAGTAGCTCTTTAGAGGCCTTGAGCTCACAAATTCCAACTCCTTTCAAGTGTGAAGTCATGGGGTATTTATAGGAATGGGAGTAGGTAGAAATGGGGGACCACACCCAAAATTTCGCACCATAGGCCTGCACAGCCGCTCGCACCCTGCCCCGGGGGTGCGAATTTCGCACCTCGGGGGGTGCGAAATTCATACCTCCTGGGGGTGCGAAATTCTTACCACGTTGGGTACGAATTTCACACCCAGCATGGCACAAGTCTCGTAACCTTTGGAGGTACGAAATTCGTATCCTGAAGGGTTTGGATTTCATACCTCAAAGGGTACGGATTTCGTACCTCTTGGGGTGTTATATTCGCACCCTGAGGTATGAATTTCACACCTTGCTGGGCGTGAATTTTGCATCTTGTGGGGTGCGAATTTCGCACCTCTTAGAGGTGCGAATTTCGCACCTCCAAGGGTACGAAACTCCCGTTCCTAGAGGCGCGAGGTCCGCCTGAATGGGCATTTGGGGGCTCATGATCCTGGCTTGTGAGTCTCGGGGTTTCAAGGCCTTGGTTCGGGATGTGCTTGTGGACGTGCGAGATGCTTGGTGGAGCGGCCCCACTTCATCTTGTCTCCTTCGCTCCTAGGCGTTCCTTTCGGCTTTAGTCCCACGTGATGCATTGAGCCAAGCATGGCTGGTGTACTTTTGGGAACCGGACCGAAAAGCCAGTTAACATTTGCCCCCTCAAAGTAAGTCTTGTCTTGACGTGATGTGCTTTGCGTTGGATGAGGTAGTAGTCGTGTTGTCGATGGGTCTTGTAAGTTATAAGAAAACACATGTTAGTTATTGGGCTCATTCGCGGTGGAATCGCGAGAGAGTTGGTGCTGGTGTGGTGCCGTGTTCATGTTGTTAAGTATTCGCAGTGCGTCACTTCCGCGTGTCCGCGGGGGTTGGTATACGTAAGGTACACGTGTACACGAGGGCGATGTCTCGAACTCGGGGGGGGGGGGGTTCAATTTTCCTCTCTATTTTTTTGCATCCGGAGTGTGAAATTTCAAACCCTAAGTGTTCGAAATTTTGAACTGCCGAGGTTCGAATTTTCGAGACCCCTAGGTTCGAAACTTCAAACCTTGGGGGTTCGAAATTTCGAACCCCTCTGGTTCGGAATCTCAAACACATGGGTTCAAGATTCCGCAGAATACCAAGGGACTTTGCCTTTTTATTATAAATAGCCCCCTCCTCATTTCCTTCCTTCTAATTTTCAAGGTCGGCCGCCATTAAAAAGCACTGATTCCCTAGAACTTCGAAATTCGAACACGAAATTTAGGTGGGTTTCGATGACTTGGAGGCGCACGCGGAGGAGAGGAAGGCGCCAGGAAGTGAGCGCGGAGGGGAGCCTCGAACTCTGAGATGGTTCGGGTGCTTGAAACTGCAGTGGCTCTAACGTTAGAACCTCGTCGGGGTTCGAGCCTTCGAACCCTACTGGGTTCGAGCATCCGAACCCCTGGGGGTTAGAGTTGTCGAACCCTGCTATGGTTCGGTTGTTCGAACCTCTAGGATTTCGACCTTTCAAACCTTGGTGGGGTTTGAGCATTCGAACCCATAGAGGGTTTGAGCATTCGAACCCCAGCGGGGTTTGAGCATTCGAACCTCTGGGGGGTTTGAGCATTCGAACCCTTTGGAGGTTCAAGCTTCCAAACCCCTGGGGGGTTCGAACTTTTGAACCCTTACGAAGTTTGAGCAATCAAACTCCACAGGAGTTTGAGCTTTCGAACCCGGTCGTGGTTCGAGCATTCGAACCCCGTAGGCGGGTTTTACCATTTGGACCTCAAGAGGGGATTCGTGCCTTCGGTCTTTTGATCCTCCACATCGCCTAAGTAACTATGTTATTGTGTACATTATTGATTTCCACATACATATATTCGAACTGTTGGACTATATTGAGCTTATTCTGTGTGTCTTTATTCTGCATAACACTGCACGTGCACGTTTCGCTTTTACCAGCACGAGGGGTACAGGTTATTCTACTTTGATGTCTAACACTAGTGTGTTAAAGTATAGTTAGTGATGCAGACAAGATCAAAGACTGGGAAAACCCTGAAAGCTGAGGCTTCCCCGCCATTGTCAAATACATATGATTCAACCAACAGTGGTAGCTCGAGTGGCAGCGAGCTTGAGACTACCGAAGGATCGGTTCATTCTCAAATGGCCAGTTCACCTGAAGTATCTGATCATGAGGAACAAATTAAGAGGATACATTCTCCAGTCATAAATGAAGGGGCTAAGAACGTGGATATTATTAGTGAGGATGCACCGGCGGCTCCGGTAGCCCCAAATATGCTACTCGGCGCAGTTATTTTGGAAAATCCGACAGACTCGGCACCGTCGCGCATGGATGCTACAGAAGTTAGGAAAATGGCGCTGCGATTCAATATACCGGAGGACGATGCCTATGCATCGGGAGAGGGTGGCAGGGATCATGCGCTGCCCGAGGTTGTGACCGCCTGGAACAGGCAAGCTTGTTTTGCAGGATGCGTGCCCCTAGCAAATGACTTCTTTTGGGACATGTTATCCTATTTCCGCCTTGCATTTTCGCAACTACATCCAAATACTTATTCATCGCTCTTAGGCACTTATGTTCGATACAGAGAATATCTTCACTTGGAACCTTCCGAAGAGGACATTAGGTATTTCTTCAGCCTGAGGAGAACATCTAGCGGATCGCCCACCTAATGGTTCCTGGAAGCTAGAGCCACCAAAAAATTCTTCGTCGAGACGTGGCCCAGGCCGTCGATGTTCAAATAACACTAATTCTTTATACGTTGCCCTCCTGGATTTGCAAGGAAGTGGGTAGAAGGGTGTAAGTATTTTTGAACTTCATTCCCTACTATAAAGTTCTTGGAGCCCGTGTCTTATCATTATTTTTTATTTTATTATCGTGGCAGGAAATCCAAAGGCACCAACCGATAAAGAGTACAAGCAACTCCTTAATGCTTTGCGGGCGATTCCCGAAGAGTCTCGCAAAACTGAAACTGTGATAAGCCATGAGTGCCTTCGCCATGCTGGGCTGCTCCTGGATGATCATTCTACAATCTAGCCCGCCATTGTGAGCATTGTACCAAAAGGGAAGGTGATGGGAGGTCCCATGGTTTAAAAAAAAGCTTCCTTCTGCTGGGCCCGAGCCCAAAAAGCTTGTCAAGTTCCAGGGAGATGTGTGCGGAGATGAGGCTCGTGGTCAGGAGAAGTCTACTGAGGATGAGGGTGTGTTGAGCACTCCAGTCCCACCTCCGATAGGAAAGGCGGGGGGAGGAACATTAGACATACCATAGTCCCTAGTGATTCTGACCGAGACCGCCGCCACGCTCGAGATGGAGGGCCAGTTTGATTCCCTTAATCAACTTGACTTAGAATTATCTTTGTGGCCAGTTACGACTAGTCTAGAAGAATTAGCAATTGCTACAGAGGGGTTAATTCCTTTGAGCGAATTGCAATCTAGTCTGTAGAGAACACTTAGAGAATACACTCATTGACACTACACAGCATAGCGGCTTATCTGAGCATGCGACTTAACTGACTTTGTTTCATTTCTTTGACATGCGATATGGCTAGAGGGCATGGAGGATGAGGTTATGGACATGGAGGTCGCCAATGCCCTAGGAATCCTTTCTTTGAGGGCTTTAGAAGAGGGATCAGCTTGTATGATACTCCACCTCGGCCTGGTCGCGGTAGTGAACACCGAGCTGGGGATCGATCTCGACGATCTCTGACTCCTCCTCCTCCCCCTCCGATTCAGGTGTCCAAGGAGGACTCTCGAATTAACTTAAGTGGCTCTCGGCGTCTGTCTTTGACTGCATCTATACACACAGAGCCCTTAGTTCCAGCTCCAACTACTAAAGGGAGGGAGCCGCCATTTGGCCAATCAAGGCCAGAGAGGACAACCACAGTGGGGAGGCAAGACCTTACAGAGCCCGAGAGGAGAGAGCTCCCTATGCATGAAAAGAAAGTGTTTTTGGAGCAGGACTTTACTCATTATTATTTCGACGAAATAAAGTTCCTCCCAGATCTCCAACAATCCTCTATCAGAGGTCCGGGGATGTCTGGATGCGCGTAAAGGCTGAATACCATCAGGTCGACCAACTTATGAAGTACTTCCGCCAACTATCAAACCTGATTAGGAAGAAAAACCTAGAACTCATTAACCAGGGGTTGGCTGTTGACGCTGAATGGATCACTGTCGGCAATCTGAACGCTGAAATAGGTAAGTTGATTTTTTGTACCGTGGGCACATTGTCATCCATTCCCGTATCTTTAAATGCTAACTCATGAATCTCGTTGTTGTTGCTGAGATGAAGGAAGGGAACGAGACGCTCAAGAGGGAGGCCGATCACTCCTGCTCCATTTTCATGGAAACTGTAGCTAATCCAACCACTGAGAACACGGCCCTAAAGAGGGACAAGGTTGAGGTGGATAAGGCATGTGCTGATCTAGAAAGGGATAACGCGAGAGTCTTTGAGCTACAAAATGACAACAATGCTCTAAGAGCGGAGAATGACAGCCTGAAGAGACAGCTTGAGGAGATGAAGAAGGCCAAGGAAGATGTAGACGCCGGCAATCGAGATATGATGATCACAGTGGATGGCTTGAAAGACGAACACCTGAGAGAGGTGGAGCAATTGAGGGATCAAAAGGAGAATACAGAATTCCGAGGTAGAATCGTCTATGGTGAAGGACAACAAAAACACATATGTGAAGGTTCTGAGATTCCATGGAATCTCGTGGGTTGACTACTATCCCCGGGAACTAGCTCGATCCGGGGAGAGGTTGGTACCATATGAGACCTATTTGCGCCAAGTGGATGTCGTATTCTTGGACGAACGACAGCTTAGGATTGATCTCTTATCCGCTAAAGAACGCGAGAAGCTGGAGGAGGGTAAGAGGTTGTTGCTTGAGGATGCCGAGAGAGAGAGAGAGAGGTTGGCGAAGCTTGCTGCCGAAAAGGGGAAGTCTTCCATGACTGAGATCGTTATGGTAGCAGAGATATTTACGGAGGGAAGCTCCTATCGGCCACTGGCCCCTGAATCGGTTATGGTGAGTGACATGCAGCTTCAATTCGAGTTTCAATTGAGTATGACCCTAAGCACCCGCGTCTAGGAGAGGCCAGATTCACTTTACTTGCCACCACAAGTACCCTCTCGTCCTTTCTACACCACCCCAAATCGGAGGTAAATTTCTTTTGCCATGCATCCTCGAGGATGACGTAATTACCGAATTTGCGGACTTAAGGTTGTGTTTTTACCGTACAGCCCTTCCTGGAATGACCATGTCATTGGGCCTTATCCCAGTGGTCCCACAAATAACTGAATCTGGGCCAAGACCTGCGGCAGTGCAATTTGGAGAAGGTGACGATTAGCTGGACACCCACCCAGATATAAGGATAACTCCCAGCATGTATGAGGGCCTTATGAAGGAAGGAGAGGTGGTTGACTGGAAAAGTTCTCGTGCCAAAGGTCTAGTGGAAGCCGATATGCCTTCGATGGCGGCCACGGTCGGGACTCAACAAGCCAAGATGATGGCTAAAAGCAAGGAAGCGGAGGAGAAGCAGAGGCATGATAAGGCTACTAGGAATGAGGTCCTAATGAAGACTAAACGAGATGCAGAGGCTAGGGCCGCTAAAACAGTCGAGCGGAGGAGGGACTATAAGGAGGTAGAGAAGAAGAGGGCTGTTGATGAGGCCCCGAAGAAATGGGAGGACGAGGAAGCCCGGCAGAGGGCCACTGAGTCCCTTGAGAAAATCAAGGCTGGTGTTGTCGCGCCGCATAAGTCCCATAAGCTTGCTGAGCGACGGGCCGCCAGAGCGGCCAAGGAAAGGGCTGAGCGAGAAGGCAAGGAGATAACGGAGAAGAGTGATGATGTAGTAGGCCTTGCTACCGGAAGTGCGCCCATGCCTATTCCGCATATCGCCCTTGTTGATATCACCAAGATCTCTAGCGATGAGGGTGCGGACGAGAAGCGTCTCTTGGCTTCTCATGAATCGACCACTTCTCAGAAGGGCCGAGGTGGAATGAGCGGATTTGGTAAGAAGAGGCCCATCGCGAAGGATGAACCATCAAGTGCAAAATCTACAAAGAAGAAACAAAAGGACAAAAAAGAATAGACACGGTTAGGGTTAGCAAGTTAGGCAGAAGTTACCGTTTATTTTGGTAGTGTAGGCTGATAGTTTACGCGACTACAGCCCTCGCTTTTGGTTTTTCAAGACACGGTGTGGTTCTCATGTACACCCTATCATTATAAAGGAAAATGTTAGACATGTATTATGTTTTAATGTGTGTATGTGTGGAAATTGAGTATAAATTAGTAAAGATCGTGATTTGTGTCGAGTGTTCAGATGTTCTTCTTATGTTTTCCAGCGTCCTGTGCTTGCATAAGCATACTTATCGTTACAATCAACAAAAAGGCGATCGGCGGGCCGCACTCTGGGTTGATTATTCCAGAGGGGCAGGATTAAGTGCAGGCTTCTAGTAAATTTCCCTCAGCTCATGAAACCCGTAGTTTGTGAAGCCAGGCTATGTGCCTGTTGTTTTGGGTTGCCCGGAGTTAATCCCTAGTGAAGCGAAGGCGTATGACGTCGCATTATGTGGTCCGTCTGGTGTGTGGCTCTCCCGTCGTTTATCGGGTTGAGGTGAGCCGTAGACATCGTTTATTTGCCTGAGAGGGGAAGCCCGGATCATCAGCCACTAGGGTCCAATCATGGCCATGGGCTACTACTTAGCCTCGAGAGCTTCGGGGAAGAAACGATTTAAGGTCGGTCTCATTGTCGTGCCAAGATTCGACCAGTACCCGTAGCCAGGGGAGAAATTAACATCACTCCTGGCTGGCCATGGGGTGGCCCCAATTTGCTTGGGACTTGGGCGCGGAATGATTTATCCTCGGCCTTGGCACGAGGCCGAGGTTTGAGTTCATGGTTATTTATACTCGGTCGCGCTGCGGGCCGGCGACTCGAGTAGTGTTGCCGGCTCCCATGCTTGGGGTGCCGGTAGTACCCATTGTAGTTTGACCTCGAGGTTGGCTCGATGTTTGGATGGCAGTTCCGGATCCAGCGCTCGGGGGCCGAGATGGCGATTGATTGTTCACATACAAGTTGGTCATCAGGATTAATCAAACGTGTCATGCATAGAGTAAACACAGGAAAGAGATAGAAAGTTGAACATAGTTTCTACTAATAACTTTGGCAGTAAGAGCCTTTATAATGCCTTGAATTGTTAGAAAACAAAATATTGTTGGAAAGCGTAAACAACTGTGCATTAAGTTACGTAATGTAGCGGTAAAGATGTTCATTGTTCCATGCCCTTGGGAGTTCGGACATGTCCACGGTTGCGAGTTTGAAAGTTCCATCGCTGAGCCTTCATTGTATGGAGTACGAGCCTTCACAACGAGGAGCAAGACCTGTTGGTGGAGGGAGCACCCATTTCAAGACTAGGTCGTCATTGTTGAGGTCTTTACGGTGAACCTTGGAATTAAAGTATCAGGCGACTCATTACCGTTGGGCGGCGGCTCCGAGGTCAGCTTCGTTCCTTCTCTCTTCTAGCAAGTCGAGTGATCCCAGAAGTAAATCTTGGTTTGTCTTTGGGTCGGAATAAGTGACTCGATGAGATGTAAGCTTAAGCTCAATGGGAATGACGGCTTCGGATCCATAAGCAAGGACGAAAGGAGTGTGCACGGTTGTTGTCTGTGGGTGGTTTGGTAGGCCCATAGGGCTAGAGGAAGTTCATCCACCCACATTCCCCCAGTCTTTTATAGACGTTTCTTGATGATGGATTTGATGACCGTATTTACCGCCTTGTCTGTTGGATTAGGGATGAGCCATCGCTGAGAATCTTTCTTCGATGTTGTGCTGCTGACAGAAGCCTCTAAATTCGTCGCTCCCGAACCGAGTGTCGTTGTCAGAAGCGATAGCTTGAGGTACCCCATATCGAGTGATGATGTTTCGTACAATGAAGTTGATCACCTTCTTGGTGGTGATTGTATTGAGGGCTTCACCCTCTACCCATTTGGTAAAATAATCAACTACGACGATAACATATCGTGCCCCATCTTGGGCCATTGGGAGAGTTCCAATGATGTCAATTCCCCACATGGCGAATAGCCATGGGCTGATCATTTGTGTTAATTTTGTAGGCAGGGCTCTCGGGATCTTTGGGAGGCGTTGGCACTTGTCGCATTTGCGAGCATAGTCTACGGCATCTTGATCAAGTGTGGGCCAATAATAACCATGTCTAAGTATCTTTCTGGCTAGGGTTTGTCCTCCAGTATGGTAACTGCACTCACCCTCATGTACATTAGTGAGCACTCGGGTGGCATCCTGATGGGCTACGCATCTGAGCAATGGGACAGAGAAACCTCTACGGTAGAGCACCCCATCCATAAGAAGATAGCGAGCCGATTGGCAGATGAGTGATCGCCTTTCCTTATAGATTCACGGAAGGGTCCCATGTTGCAGGTAATCCTTGATCGGTGTCATCCAAGACTCCGGTTCAGATTCGGCATTCATGGCCGCCTCGATTTGTGTTTGCTTGATACTAGGGGAGTTGAGCACTTAGACAAGAGCGAACCCCAACATTCGCGACTCCTCGGAGCTTGCTAGTTTGGCTAGTGAATCTGCTTTTTCATTCAATTCTCGAGGAATGTGCGTGATGACGAAGTGGTCGAAGTGGGTGAGTAATTCCTGAACCTGGGTAAAGTATTGGGCGAGTCATTCCCCATTAACTTGATATTCTCCTTGCACATGGCGCATAATGAGTTTCGAATCGGAGGAAATTTGGATTGTCTTTAGCTTAAGCTCGATCGCTATTCTAAGTCCGGCTACCAAGGCCTCATATTCCATGTCTTTTTTGGTAGCATGAAAATTCAGTTTTGATGCAAAGCATATCGGGCATTCTTCGAGGGTGACGAACATGACCCCGACCCTGGAGTATTTCCTGTTGGCGGAGCCGTCCACTAACAATTTCCATTGAATGTTATGGGCTTCAATGTTTTTTGCAGTAGTATCCTCTGGGGCAGTGAATTCCACTATGACATCAGCGAGAGCTTGGACGAGGATGGCTCGGCGGGGGACGAATGTTATCTCAAATTGGCTTTGCTCCATATTCCATTTTAATAGCCATCCAGATGCTTCGGGTTGTTGTAGGACCGTCCATAGTGGCTGGTTGGTGAAGACTATTATGGGATGAGACTGGAAGTTTGGTCAAAGCTTCCGAGAACAAATCAGTAAGCAGAATGCCAGCTTTTCCAACTTCGAATAATACTTCTTTGCCCCTATCAACTGTTTTCTTATGTAGTAGACGGGTGATTTGATGCAGTCTTCGAGACGTATTAATGACAAGCTGATTGCCTGCGTAGAAACAGCCAAATAAATGTATAAGTCCTCATGATCTATGGGCTTACACGAGATAGATGGTCGCTCTAAGTGATCCAGAAGTTCCTTGAACGTGAAAACACTTTCTGTGGACCACTCGAAATTGCATTTCCTCTTTCGAACTAGAATGAGGAAGGGAATGCACTTGTCGGTAGCCTTAGAGATGAACCGACTTAAAGCGGCGATCTTTCCGTTTAAACTTTGGATATCCTTGATGTTCTTGGGGATTCGGATCTCCCAAATAACCTGAATTTTTCTGGATTGGCTTCGGTTCTCCGGGAGTTGACGATTAAACCCAAGAATTTTCCTGGAGCGACTCCGAAGGAGCATTTCAGGGGGTTGAGTTTCATGTCGTACCGGTGGAGTATATCAAACATTTCAGAAGGTCGTGGACGTGATCGCTGGTCATCTTTGATTTTACTAACATGTCATCCACGTACACCTCCATGGACTTTCCAATTTGGTTTTTAAAAAGTCGATTAACCATTCGTTGATAAGTGGCACCGGCATTCTTGAGGCCGAAGGGCATGACACGATAGCAATAAAGTCCAAGGTCTGTTATGAAAGAGTTATGATCCTGGTCACAAAGATTCATTGGGATCTAATTGTATCCTGAATAGGTGTCCATGAAGGAGAGTAGTTTGTATCGGCGGTTGAGTCGACAAGTTGGTCGATCTTTCGGTGTGGAAAGCTGTCCTTGGGACGCAGCTTGTTTAAGTCGGAGAAGTCGACACACGTCCGCCATTTACCGTTGGCTTTTTTGAGCAGGACCGGACTAGAGACCCATTCGGGGTAGTCGGCTTCGCTGATGAAATTGTTATTGAGTAGCCGATCTACCTCTTCCTTGAGCGCTTTTTGGACCTCTCGGGTCCAAAGAAGCGGTGTTTCTGCTTGATTGGAAGCATGGCATTATCGATCCTCAGGCAATGGCAAGCGACTGTAGAATCGATGCCTCTCATGCCGGTGTGAGTCCATGCGAACACATCCAAATTGGAATTCAAGAAATCCATAAGATCTTCTTTGATTGCGGGATGGAGTTGTGATCCCATCTTGAGCACCCTTGGTGGATCATCAGGATAGACTGGAACATCCACTGTGGGCTCAACCGTAGTAGCCCTCTCGTACTCGAGCTCTTCGTCTTTCCGTGGGTCGAGGTCATCAGAAAGATGGCAGTGGCGTCTGAGCTAAGGCCCAGATGTCATTGATTGCTATGCGGAGGTGGTCTTGGCACAAAAAGGCGTGAATACGGCTTTGCCTTTGTCCTTGTTGCTCACTTTCTTCCATTCTATTGCATAGCATTCTCTAGCATTGGCTTGGTCGCTCCTAACTGTTCCATTTCCCTTTTTATCGGGAATTTCATTAGGAGGGACCATAGTGACATCCATACCCGAAATTCTATGAGAAAGGGACGTCTGAAGAAGATGTTGTTTGGGGAGACGATGTGAATAACCACGTAGGTGAGTATTCGGACTCGGTTTCGGTCCCCATTCCCGAGCTCGACTGGTAAGTCAATGATACTTACCAGGTAACTGGAAGTTCCGTTGAAGCCGTAGATCGAGACATGTCATGGTTTGAGATCCTTTGCTTCTAATTTCATCTGGTCATGAGCAGCTTTGAAGATGATGTTGACTGAACTTCCCGAGTCAACCAATATTCTTCGGACGGAGGCGGCAACAATCTAGGCCATGATAACCAAAGGGTCGGTGGTCGGGATTTCAATTCCCGTAGAACCCCTTTCATGGAAAACAATATCGTCCTGCATAGATTTCTGAAGCTTAGCCGGAACGAGTTCATCAAGAGCGGAGCACATCTCATAGGTAGCATGCTTTATGGAACTCACATACTCTTCCATTTTCCGAAAGCTGTCATGTGTGGGATAAGGTCCGCGGCATATAGTGTTGATCATGATCCCATGCCTCAGATTAGATGGCCATGGAGCTGCCTTGGCGGCCGAATAAGGCGCTAGCGCCGAAGGTTATGGATTTGCGTCGGGAGGAAAACATTCTTGGACATATTGCTTAAGTCGCTTTTCGCGGATAAGCTTCTCAATCGCATCCCTCCGCTGGCGAAACTCATTGGTGTTATGCCCAGACACGTCGTGGTATCGGCAGTACCTTCCCATATTCTTCTCGAGGCTGGTTGATTCCTGGGTGCGCAGCTTCTTGTATGGCAAAGTGTTGCATGTCTCTAAGTAAATTGTTTTTAGGACTTCGTTCAGTAGGGTATATGTCTCGTAGGCTTGGTGAGGGCCGGGCCTCCATGGCTCGGTCGGGGCCTGACCATTATTCTGACCAACTTGCCAACCATTATTGGGTCTTTGCCTGTAAGGACCCACCCCCTTGTTCTGATCAGATGGTGCTCCCATTTGCCTTTCCCTGAGGTTGTTATTAGTAGCGGCTGCATAAGATTCGCTGGGGCGACTGGTATCAGAGAGTCGGTTCCGTTTTGCTTCTTCTTAGCATAAGTATTACCCCGCCTTCTCATGGAAAGCGTCGAGGCTTTTTGGCTGCTTCCATTCGATCCATGACCCGAACTCGGAAGTAGGGAGGACGCCTTTTCCTAACTTGAAGAGTATGGTATAAGGGTCCGGATCCTCGACCTCGGCAAGGGTGGCGTTGATCCAGGGGAGGTAACTTTTGAGAGACTCAGCGGGACCTTGGTATAGGTTGGAAAGAGTGAGGGCATTCTTTGGAGTTGGATTATGCATCTTGAATTGTTGGACCAATGGTGTCGCTAATTAGTTGAAGTTGTTAATGGAATCAAGTGGGAGGCGAGAGAAAAATAACCAAGCATTTCCTGATAAGAAGACTGGGAAACACTTGCGTTTGACCGGATTGTTGCCCCGACTCGAGTCCATTTGCCATTTATATCGATTTACGAAGGCACAGGGGTCAGTAGTGCCATCATAGAGTGGCATTTGTGGCATGCTGAAGCGTCACGGCCATTCATCTTTGTTCACCCTTCTTGTGAAGGGGTTACACCTAATGTGCGCTTCCCATGAATTGTGCACATTCCTCGCATTTCTCTCATGATCCTTCGAACCATGTTCGGAAGATAAGTTGGATGGGGGTCCGCCATCAAGACCAACGGGTTTTGGGGAGGCCTCGGACTTCTGTTGCGATGGCGTTTTCTATGCTGAATGTTCGAGTCATCATCTTCCATGTCCTCGACATCTATGATCGGTCCTCGGTGCAGACAATGAGGCGGAGCGAGTTGATGCCAGTCCTGTTCTGCTAAAAGAGTAGGTTCATTGTCAGGATTGGCGACTCAATCTGTTGGATTCTATCGAGGAATGGGTTGGTTGTTTGGACCTGGTCCGTCATTGATGATCAAGCGAGAGCAATCTTGGTACTGTGACCCCTCGCTAACTATGACCGTAGTTAGCTCACCATTGCTATTAGCGTAACCATTGCCGTTGTCGAGGGCGTTAGTGCGGACAGCGACATTGTTGATGATACTAAACCTCCTTCTTTGATGCGGGCCCCTCGACTTGGAAGAGGAAGTTTCCGAGGCAGTTGGTCAAGGTCGAGCGTTGTTCCGAGCTACTTGAAGTCGAGCGGCGACGTGCTGAATTTCTTGAAGTTACCACATAAGGTCGATGTTTTTCCTTAATGCTCGATTGAACTCGATCGTGGTATTCTCATATTTCTCATTAAGCGTGCGGATTTGAGCTTGTGTTGCGGGCGCTTTGGGGTCCACAATAGGAGGGACGTCTTCACTAGTGGTCGGTACATCCGCCATTTGAGGTTGTTGGGATTTCCCGGCATCGGCAGTAGCTGAAGAGCCAACCATTGTGTTCTTTGGTCGCTTTGCCATCGTAAGCGGACTCGGCGGCAGGTTAAGCTGAGGAATCTAAAGCACGTCGAAGGTCGAGATGGCAACATGCGACAAAAGCGCAAAAGTCCGAGTTCTCAGTGAAAGCACCAAATGTTGACGGCAAAAAATGTCGTAAACACCACATATTCCAATTACTAGGAATAATTAATTTGGTCGTATAGACAAGAGCTGAAAGCAGTAAATAACACAAGAGATTTATAGTGGTTCGGCCTCGTAAGGGGCCTACGTCCACTTTGAAGCGTTGTTGGAATATTATTAATATCACAAAGTTACAAGGCCAAGACAATCTCATGACATCTCATTACATTCATCTCAAAGCTATATGACGTCATCTCTAAACTATACAATGTCATCTCTAAGGCTATATGATGTCACCTCTAAGACATGATGTCATCATTGTCATATACGATGTCATAATTATCATATATCTAATATACTAGGAAGAAGACACTTTTTCCCTTCTTCTTCCTCAAATAGGAGATGCCATTAAAGTAGCTCTCTAGAGGTCTTGAGCTCACAAATTCCAACCCCTTTCAAGTGTGCAGTAATGGGGTATTTATGGGAAAGGGAGTATGTAGGAGTAGGTGGGAGTAGGTAGATATGGGGGACCATACCCGAAATTTCGCACCTCAAGCATGCGCACCTGCTTTTTTCGCACCCTAATTAATGCGGTGCAAATTTCGCACCTCGGGGGATACGAAATTCGTACCTTCTCGGGGTGCGAAATGCATATCATGCAGTTTACGAATTTTGCACCTTGTAGGGCACGAGTCTCATACCCTTCAAAGGTACTAAATTCGTACCCTAAAGGGTTCGAATTTCGTACCCCGAAGTGTACGGATTTCGTACCTCCTGGGGTGCGAAATTCACACCCTGAGGTACGAATTTCGCACCTTGCTGGGTGCGAATTTCGCACCTTGTTGTGTGCGAATTTCGCACCTCTTAGAGGTACGAATTTCGCACCTCCAGGGGTATGAAACTCATGTTCCGAGAGGCGCGAGGTCCATATGAATGGGCGTTTGGGGGCTCGAGATCCTGGCTTGTGAGTCTCGGGGTTTCGAGGCCTTTGTTCAAGAATGTGCCAGTGGAGGCATGAGGTCCTTGGTGGCGTAGTCCCTCTTCATCTTGTCTCCTTTGCTCCTAGGCTTCCCTTTTGGCTTTAGTCCCAAGCGATGCGTTGAGTCGAGCGTGGCTTGTTTACTTTTGGGAACCGGACTAAAAAGCCTGTTAACAGACACCAAAACATTAATACCCGAATCTGGGTTGATTCGGTTCTTCACAAATACTAAAAGGGAATTCCTGGTCTTAAATCTTTAATTGCCTGAACAAGGGGGTTTGGGTCTTTTGTATTAATACCCGAATCTGGTTTGATTTGATTCTCCACAAATACCGGAAGGGAATTCCTGATCTTCATTCTTTAATTGCCTGAACAAGGGTGGTTCAGGTCTTCTGTATTAATACCTGAATCTGGGTAGATTCGATTCTTCACAAATACCAAGTGGATTTATGGCCTCCAATCTTTAATTGCCCGAACAAGGGTTGGTTCAAGTCTTCTATATCAATTCCCAAATCTAGGTTGATTTGGTTCTTAGCGAAGACCAGAAGCGGACTTCCAGTCCGTTATTTTTCCGAATTCGGGTTGGAACAGACCTTCACAAGTACCGAACGGGGAATCCTGGACTTATCCCAATACCGAATCCGGGTTGATTCTACTCCCCACAAAGGCCAGAAGAGGGCTCTTGGTCTCCTATCTTAATGCCTGAATCTGGGTTGATTCAGGTGTAAATTACGATCGGATGTAGGGTTCTGACCTCGTCACAAATATCCAAATCTGGATTGATTCAGAATCTTAACAAGAAGAAGTTGTTCAACCTTTTCGGTAGCCCAAATGCGGCTCGGGACTAACCTTCCATTATTACCAAGGATAAAATCTTGGCCTTCTCACTTGCTCAGGGAGGTGTCTTTAATCTATTCACTCGTTATTTTATTGGCTAAGTATGTCAAATGTTTGCACTAACACACAAAACACTAGTAAGGACTATAGACATTTCATATCTTACACACCTCGGTACTATTAACCCTACTGAGAGCAAATGACGTTTTACGAAGGCCTATAGGGCAAACTTTTAACGAAGTGTGCCGAATATTTACACCATGTCATGATAAAGCCATAATAGAGAAAAATGTTTACGCTGGAATATGTGATCACATGATAAGTGATTTGGTCATAGATCCTACCTCTATTTGTAAGCACAATCATTATGGAATATTATATATGACAGGCAAAATGCTGAGTACTTCATATCTTACATAATTATTTACAAGAAAGTTTATAGGATAAACACATCTCCAAAGGAGAAAACACCCATACCCCAATACTAAAGCTTCCATATGAACATAGTCTAGCTCTCAATGAAAAGTTTCTTATTCATTAGACAAGGAAGAAGTTACGGAATGATGAATCGCAGTACGTAAAAGTCCATCAACCTTTCGCATTTTTTTAATGACCACACATGAATTGTTTGAGGGTGTAGGCTGCAACTTTAAAGCTCGATTGAAAGCCTTGCCCATTTCAGGAAGATTTGTGTTTTCCTTCTTCAAGTCAAAAGCATCTTTACATAAAGACTGTTTCTCCTTTTGTAATTGCTTAATTTTGGAAGTGTAAAGATCAATGTGATGAAAGTTATCCTCAACACTTTTCATGTGATAAAAGCCTTTTATATTGGCCTTAAACTATCTATGCCACCTAGCGACGAGGGAGTGATCCATTCCAAACGATCGAAGGATTCCAACCCTGTTGAAGCTCGTAAGAAGCCAGTGTGGAAGTTTCAAAAGTACATCCAAAGATAGATTTCCATTCTTTACATTTTGTTAATACGTCGACACGGTCTGCCCCAAAATCAATGACTTGACGATGGAGTTCATCATTTTCTCCATCAAAATCGATAGAAGGGTTTGTCATTATATCCCTTTTCACTTCGAGGATGTTAATATCCTTTTGCTTTATCTGAGCCTCCAATATACCTATTTGTTCTTTCAAGCGTCGCGCTGGTAATTCCATGGATAGGGCATATCTGTCATCAGTATCGCTAAGAGGGTCCCCTAGAAAGTCTCCTGGTTGTGGAGTAAATCAAATACCCTTATCTATGTAAAAGGAAATGCCTTCAAGGTAATTTTTCCTGTGTGAACAAATGAGCTACCGCTTCTAGGATCAATTCTGAAAAAAAGCATCAATATTAAACCACAAAACCACATACAAAAGAAAGAAAATGAATACAAATGCGATTCATATCCATGCAAGTTAACGTCAACTACAGGAGATGTAACAAATTAATTTTTCTCTTCAATATTCCCTTCCTTCATGTTACATGTTAATTTCGCATGGTGGGCCCAAAGTTTCTTTAATATCATCTCCCTATCATCCCCTAGGAAGTTAGAAGTCAGTTGAGGATACTTCATATAAATATGCTTATGCTCTCTCAAAAAGCGTTCTCTGCTGGATTTATAGGATGGTTTTGTGAGAAATTCCCTCCTCAACCTAGAGAGAGTGCAGGTCATCCTAGGAAATAGAACAATTATTGGGAACACGATTTTCTTCACTATAAAAATAAATTCACTAAGGATCGCTGTAACACCCCGTAATTTTATAACATTAAAATTCACATATTAAAGTATACTTAATTTTTAGAAGAAGAATTAAGTGAAATGGGTTGCACTATTACGTTCGTCTCCAAAAATTTAGGTCAAGACAGACATTTGGTTTGCATTAACGGGATACCTTATGAAGAAGTTATTAAGCCTTGAAGTTTGTATGCATATGAGAAATATATATATATATACATAAATTAAATAAATAAATATTCAAAAAAGTTCAAAACAGCGAATTGGGAGGGGGAATAGCCGAACCGCACCATTTTTGGGTCGACCCGAGCACCGCTGGGTCGACTAGGGGTCGAGTCAGAGTGTTTGGCTGTCAACCCGTGGCCCGATTCGCCCTAGGGCTGATGTGGCATCTGAGTGGTCCTGGTGGTTTCTGGGTTAATCTTCCTAATACACCTAATGCTCCTATAAATAGACACCTAAACCAAACCCTACTCTCATTTCTCTCTTCATCCCTAGCTCCATGCTGCTAATTTCTCATCTGACCTAACCGCCGCCTCAAATCTAAAAATAAAAGTAGAGAGCTTTTCTACTTCAAATCAAATAGAGATTATTCAATATTAGAGTTGCAACAACAAATGATTCAATTTTCTTTTCTTAATCCTAGCAAGGTGAGTTCATGTAGTTTTCACAGGATAATCTAATTAAAGTAATGGTGTTAGGGTTATGAACTAAATCATATGCTTATGCCTGTAATTAACGTCACCAAGTTTGCAAGTTTATCATCTTTTTCCTAAACCTATCATATGCCTATCCATGTTCATATGCTATTCATGTTCATATGTCACCTATGTTCATATGCTTGTTATGTTCATATGTTTATGCCGTTTTGACTCTCTTCCCTCTCCTTTTCCTTTTTCTTTTTATGAGGTTAGGCTACCTTCGAGCCTAACAATTCTTCGTCAAATTATGCAAACGAATACGTGGGAACGATGGGGAGAAGTTTGGGAAATTGTTATAATGTGTGATTTGGCTTAAATTGTGATAATTGGTAATTAGGCACAAATTGATGATGGCTATAGCTGGGCAAAATTATGTATAAATGTAAAACATGCAAATTTAGCATAATTGGGTTTGGGTGTAAAATTGGAATAACCTATAAACTTGATATTATAGGCGTAAAGCGATTAGAATTTGTCACATAAATTTAGGTTGAAATTTATGGGTATGTTGGGGATAATTATAATCCATGATTTGAGTAGTAATGAACGCTTATGAAACAAGGTTAGATAGGTTTGCTGTGTAAGCCTTCCCAGAACCGCTTGGCATATCCAGCAACCACAGACGATATCTAATGTGAGAGGTCAAAGGCATAGAATTAGATGTGTAATAATGCAAAGAGACGAGGTTAGATTTGGATTGCGGTGTAAGCCTGCCCGGAACCAACTGGCACATCCAGCAACCGCAAAAGAATAATCTAATGTGGGAGGTCTTGGAAGACTATAATTATATGAAGAACATAACATAAGGTTGGTTGAGTTGAGTAATTCTCTGAATGTCAATCTGATGTTGATTTCGGTCTTCGGGGTTGATACTTAGGGAGTTATTCTCTTAACAAATGTTTATGTGAATTAAGATGTACTTAATTATAAATTAAGTAAAACGTTAGGTGGTTGGGGTTAAGTTAATCTATGTGAGATGACAACTTAACCAACATTACATAAACAAAGTGGATATAGGATTAAGGCAAGCTTACTCAATAATACAGATTGATTTAATAAGTGGATAGGGTTAAGTCAACTGGGCGAATAAATAGTAAACACTTAACCAAGGTGAAACATGTAAGAAGACATGGGTATGACGAAAGGTTAAGTGGGTAACATGGGTGACATGTTAAAACATAATTAGAACACTTAACCTAGAAGAGACATGTAGCTTGACATGGGGATAAAGAGGGGTTAAGTGGGAATCCTAGTGGGGACCGAGCTTAGGAGGGAAGCTTGTGTCAAGTGCGGGGACCCTTTTCAACCAGTAACCCATTTAGTATCCTTGTGAGCTCGAACTAAGTCGAGGATGGGACATGCTTATTGGGGTTGATTGTAAGAGGTCAATAAAGAGATAGCGGTGGTAGTGCAAGTCCAACGGGGTCATGTGCGTGCATGGGTCCGGGCTGGTAGGTAAGACGTTGTTGCATCGTGTAGGTATAAGCCGTGCCTTCTAATCATATCGGTTTGCCGCTTTTGGGAGTGGTACACCCTACCATGGGACCATCATGGGTATCTACGAGTTAGGGAGCCGATCAAATGGGGAGGGTAGTGGGTACAACTAGTGGAGATAGGAGCAGGTGGCACCTATGACGGCAGTTGGGGGTACACAAAACTACCATCACTCTATTATTATTATTATGCTTAGTAAGGGGGTACACCTAGTGGTGATAGTTACACGATGGATGCCTATGATAGCAGCTAGGGATACATAATCAACCAGGCAGGATAGTGGGTACATCTAGTAGTGATAGCTGCACGTCGGTTACCTATGATGGCAGTTAGAAGTACACGAAGCTATCATCATTCTTTTTAGCCAAAAGGTATTATCTTTTAGTAAATGACTAGTATGTTAGTGTGGTGCAGAGCATATCTTGTAATAGTTAGAAGCACATTCATTGTTCTATCTTACTTGCTTTATTTACCTTGTCATCCTTGTTCATGTTACAGTCATTTCATTTATCCAGTTTACTCCTTATCATATTGCTTTACTGATTATATTGTAAAAATTACAGGACTTGCCAGACTTTATGTCTGACCCTCTTTGTTTCGCCCCATTTCTTTCCTTTTTCCCCCAGGTTTTTAGGGTAGGATTACTGAAGTTTGATTCGGACCTTCCTACTTGAAGTGATGGAAGTAATGCCTAACTTTGTTTCTCTTGCATATGGTATTTTGGATTGGGGATTATGGTCTTAAAAATTATGTACTCAGAAGGCTTTTGTACAAGACTGATATTTTGTACTTGGTTTTATTTTTAGTAAGATGGGTTTTGAAGATGTAACCAAACTTGTTTTTGTTTCCACTGCAATAAAGTTATAAAATTTCCAAGTAATCTTTTATGTATCTATCTTGTAATATTCTATTCTGTTCAATTAAATTCTCCATGAAAGATAATGCATTTCCTTAGCGAGTGACATTAATGGACGTGGGGTGTTACATGTGGTATTAGAGCTGAAGGTTACCGGATCAAGTAAAAGATTTTGAAAGTTATTTTCAAAAACGATTTTTAAAGAAGTATTTTCAAAAGAAAGTTGTTTTGAAATACATATTCCCCAAAACCATATGACTATCTCTTGTTTCTTAAGTCTGAATCCTTGTTTTTGAGTCTCAGGGGCCTCTGGTTTTCTGAGAGGTAACCTCATCGCGGTAAGGTCCCTTAGGCATGATGAGACTATGGCGCCTGTCGAAGGGCAAAGCAATGCCTAACTTCCATCTATAGCCGCAATAGTTTTACCTGCGACTAATTTTCTTTCCATCTTTGTAGGGTTTTCCGTGCGATGGAGGCAGCTTTAGAGAGAGACTTATTAACATGTTCCATGAGAATGAGAATGAGAATGAGGGAGTTTGGGCTAAAGAGCACAGCCCAAGGATGAGAAACTCATGGATATAGGCTTGATGCGCAAAGAAGATAAAGGAGAAAAGAAGGAGGTCAAAGTTGAAGAACCACAGAATAAGGATGTAGAATCTAAGAAGGGTGGAAAAAACTATAGACCCCGAGGAAATAGTGAGTGTCATTACAGAGATATGGTGGGTTATATATAGCCAACGACCGTAGGAAGAAGACTGTTCGTTATCATTGCGAAGAGACGGGACATCTTATCGGGGATTATCCAAAGGGCAAGGGCAGAGGACAGGGTCTACTTCGGGAGGGCAGGTGCATGCTCTTATGGCACCCCCGCAAGAGTGAGGTAGAACCATTTCCGTTGAAAGTTTAATTTTTCTTTATGATCATCCTGTTCGTACTTTATTTGATTCTGGTGCTTCCGTTCGTTCGTGTCTGCTTCTGTTGTTAAGTCTCTACACCTAGGTACTAGTATAGTAGTGGATCCCGTTAGTGTCTCAAATCCGATTGGGAGTACGACCCATCTTTCTATGTTGGGTCGTGGTTTGAGAATTTTTGTGTATGGCATTGAGTTCGAATGCAACGCTTATGTGCTTGGTTTCACGGGCTATGGGTTGGTTTTAGGAATGGGTTGGCTAACTAATTATAGTTCCATTCTCGATTATGAAAGGAGGGTAGTTAGACTATCGACTAGGTTGGGTAATACTCTCAAGATCTCATGCGATCCTATGGGTTCGGTGACGCTAAGCTACCTAGAATCTCCTGACACTTCTATTGACGATTTGCAGTCTGTTTGAATAATCCATGAGTTTTCAGATGTCTTTGATGAGGTTTGGGGTTTACCCCGAGGCACGACTTTCGTATGTACTTAGTAGATAATGCAAAGCCAGTTGCATTGCCTAGTGCGCCACATGGCTCTGAGAGCGAGGAAGGAGCTCAATAAGCAAGTAGGGGAGCTACTTGAGAAAGAGTGCATAAGAAGAAGTATTTCGGAATGGGGTGCTCCAGTTGTTTTTTTCTATGAAGGCTGATGGTTCACTTAGACTATGTGTGGACTATAGGGAGCTAAATAAACTCACGAAGAAGAATAGACACCCATTGCCAAGGATAGATGATTTGTTTGATCAGTTGGTTGGTGTTTCGGTTTTCTCGCAATTGGACTTGGCTACTGGATTTCATCAGTTGAAGGTGGATGAGGATAGTATAGATGAGACTTCATTTAGAACTCCCAACAGTTTCTTTGAGTGCCTTGTCATGCCTTTTGGTTTGACAAATGCACTCGCGTATTTCGTGGACTTGATGAGTAGGATGTTTAGGGGTTTCTAAACGAGTTCGCGGTAATCTTTGTGAATGACATCTTAATATTCTCTAGAAGCGAGGGAGAGCATGCCCTACATCTTAAGGAAGTTTTTAGAGACATTTCGAGTACATCTAATCAAAGCTAAATTCTCCAAATATCAGTTTTGGAGGAAGGAATTGAGGTTCTTAGGGCACGAGGTCTCTAAGGAAGGGATAATTGTGGATCCCGCGAAGGTAGTGGCAATTCAAGATAGGAAGATCCCAAATAATACAACAGAAGTAAGTAGTTTTCTTTTAGCTTGGAATGAGGAATGATGTGGTGGAATCCGTTTCTAGATGCCTAGTGTGCCAGGAAGTTAAGGTTGAGCAAAAGAAGCATGGTGGGTTGCTTTACCCTTTAGAAGTTCCACAATGGAAATAGGAAAGTATTTCCATGGATATTGTTAACGGGTTGCCAAGGTCAAGAAAGGGTAATACGGGAATTTAGGTAGTAGTAGATATACTTACCAAAAGCGCCCATTTCATTCCCGTTAAGAGTAAAAGGACAACGGCATGGTTAGCATCAGTTTATTTCGGAGAGATAGTTCGTTTGCATGGAATACCATCTATTATTGTGAGTGATCGAGATCCCATTTTCACCAGTGAGTTTTGGAAGAGCTTGCAAGAGGTGGTAGGAACGCAATTGTGTTTGAGCACCGCTTATCATCCTCAGACGGACGGCCAAACCGAAAGAGTGAATCGGATTCTAGAAGACCTTTTGAGGTTATGTATCTTAGACTTTGGAAGGACATGGGAAAGAGCACCTTCCATTAGTAGAGTTCGCCTACAGCAATAGCTATCAGACTAGTAATGGCATGGCTCCTTTTGAGGCTTTTTATGGACAACCGTGTCGATCACCGACTTGTTAGTGGAGTCCATGGATAAGATTTTGCTTGGGCGTGATATGGTTAGGGAGACTTCGGAGAAGATAGACTTGATTCGAAGAAGCATGAAGATGGCACATGACATGCAAAAGTCATATGCTGATAAGAGAAGGACCGATCTTGAGTTCGAGGTTGGAGACACGGTCTTTATCAAGGTATCACCATAGAGGAATGTTGTTCGCTTTGGAGCAGTAGGGAAATTGGCACCAAAATTCGTAGGGCCATTTCCAATTACAGAGCGAATTTGAATGATGGCCTACAGAGTGCAGTTGCCTGAGAAGCTTAGTGGTGTGCATGACGTGTTTCACGTATCACATTTGAGGAAGTATTTTCATGATGCCACGGAAGTAGTAGAGCCAAGCATGCTTAGAGAAGTGGAAGTAGAGCGAGATGCTATGATTAGACAAGGTCCTACATGCACCCTTGGATCAGAGGTCAAGAAGTTGCGCAACCGAGAGGTCAAGTTGGTTAAAATTCAATAGGGAGATGATCAAGGAGACGCGACTTGGTAGACGGAAGATAAGATTCGTACGTTGTACCCTTTCCTTTTTGAGGGTATGTTCTTAACTTCTCTTTTTCTACCTCTTATTTGTACTTATTCTATCATCTTGGGTATCCTCTAGAGTATGTCTTCAGTCTTTAAGTAGAAGTCCTATGGTTTTAAACATGTGTTTGAGACATGTTATGTTTTTTGGATGCAAGTGATTGCTAGTGGTTGCTCGTGGATGCATTTACACACAATTTAGGCACTTAGATCGGCTCAATCAGTAATATTGCATATTGCATATATTTGTTTGCTTATTAAAATTTGGTATGTTATCATGTGGACGTTGCATTCGGATGTATGACTGTGCACTCATGTAGAAATAATATGTATCATTAGGGTTCTATTGCATACATGTTGGACTCATGGCACTAACATAATTCGCATTAAGGAGGTCAACTGAATCAGTGGACCGCCTGATCTTTGCATTATATAAGGAAAATATACACACACTTTTGCGTATGTTCATATAGCATTAGAAATTTTTTTTAAGGACAGTGGATGCTTGTGGATGATGGTCGAGTAGATGGATGATTGGTTGGTAGGAAACATTCTTCTTAACTTGGAGATTTCGAGGACGAAATCCTTTAAGGAGGGGAGAATTTAACACCCCATAATTTTATAACATTAAAATTCACAAATTAAAGTATACTTAATTTTTAGAAGAAGAATTAAGTGATATGGGTTGCGCTATTATGTTCGTCTCAAAAATTTTGGGTCAAGATAGACATTTGGTTTGCATACCTTATAAAGAAGTTATTAAGCCTTGAAGTTTGTATGCATATGAGATATATATATATATATATAAAAATTAAATAAATAAATATTAAAAAAAGTTTAAAACAATGAATCAGGTGGGGGAATAACCGAACCGCGCCATTTTTGGGGTCGAACCAAGCTCCGCTGGGTCGACTAGGGGTCGATTCATGGTGTTTGGCTATCAACCTGTGGCCCGATTCGCCCTAGGGCTGATGTGGCATCTGAGTGGTCCTGATGGTTTCTGGGTTAATCTAAAGGTCCTAATACACCTAATGCTCCTATAAATAGACACTTAAACCTAACCCTAATCTCATTTCTCTCTTCATCCCTAGCCTCCATGCTGCTAATTTCTGATCTAACCTAGCCGCCGCCTTAAATCTAAAAATAAAAGTAGAGAGCTTTTCTTCTTCAAATCAAATAGAGATTATTCAAGATTCGAGTTGCAACAACAAACAATTCAATTTTCTTTTCTTAATCCTAGCAAGGTGAGTTCATGTAGTTTTCACAAGATAATCTAACTAAAGTAATGGTGTTAGGGTTATGAACTGAATCATATGCTTATGACTATAATTGATGTCACCAAGTTTGCAAGTTTATCATCTTTTACCTAAGCCTATCATATGCCTATCCATGTTCATATGCTATTCATGTTCATATGTTACCTATGTTCATATGCTTGTTATGTTCATATGTTTATGCTGTTTTGACTCTCTTCCCTCTCCTTTTCCTTTTTCTTTTTATGAGGTTAGGCTACCTTCGAGCCTAACTGTAATGACCCACATTTTCAGTGATATAATAATTAATTTATTTAATTATTTAAATGGTGATTAAGAGGATTTAATGGTCGTTTAATTAAATTACTTTGAATATTTAATTAAAATAATATTTAAATAATATATTTAATTCTGAAATATTCAGAATTAGCTGAAATGGTGATATGGTGTGAACTGGATCATCTGTGATATTTAATTCAGTTTAGAATTGAATTAGAATAACAAATATATTATTTGAACGATAGTTTGAACGTATAATTATATTATAATTAAAATCGAGCTTGAAATGGCGCGGCAGTTCGTTATTTGGCGATTTGAACTTCAATTGAAGGTACAGGATTCGTTTTAAGTTGGATTTCTGTGAAACAAGAAACGTTAGGAGCTGGTAAAGTATATTTCTCTAGTGGAAGAGAAAAATCGAGATTTCGTCGTGTAGATTTTGATTTATGTCCAAATCAAATTTTAGAAAAGTCGCTGTGGAATTCCTTTATAATTTATAAAGGAATTATTTATATTTTAAAAAGGAATTTCAATATAAATCGAATATCGGTTGACCCAGATTTGAAATATCGAGTTAGAAATCCATATATGATTTTTCTGCAGTTGTATGGTATTCCACTGTGAATATATACGATAATATTTATTTTTAAATATTAAATTTTATTGTTTTTAAATATATTTATATATTTAAAAGTGTTATTTAGAGCTTTAAAAATAGCCACTTTTGGAAATGAAGTCGGAATTCGACGAAACTAATTTTGTTGGATCTGCAATGTCAGATTATTGCTAGATTCCGAGTTCTGTGATTTTTAGAGTCACTGTGCGGCCGTATGGATTTTTAGAGTGAAAAACAGTTAGTATTCTGACAGTTAAAAATACGTTGTGTGAGAACGAAGTCGGAATTCGACGAAACCCGTTTTGTTGGGACCGTAATGTCAAATTCTAGCTACATGTCCAGTATCGTGATTTTTGGGCATCATGGGTGACCATAGGAATTTTTAAGGACAGAAACCAACAACATTATATTTAAATTTGAATTAAATAATAAATATAAAAATATCCTAATGCATTGGTGGACGTAAACAAGGCCACGCCTACCTTCTTCAGCCACACAGAAATCCCATTTCCCGTATAAAACCATTCTCTTGCTGCCGCATGGTTTTTTTCATCCTCCAGTAAAAGTTTGGATAAAGAAATTTCAAATATAATTCTATAAATTATAGTACATACATATCTACATTCGCATCAGTGTTGGCTTCAATTCCGTATAGTTTTTACAGGGTGAGGTTATAGTTCCCGCCATTCGAAGTTGTGTACAGCATTCTAGGGTTAATCGTTGTGGAAATTTGGTGCATCGATTGATGGATTGGAGGTTGGTTTTGGGTTTAGGTTGCCAAGTTGTTGAATTTGTGAAAGTTTGAGATGATTTCGTGAGTATGAGGATCGGTCCTGTTCTGGATACTTACGAGTTGAGTAGGGATGTCACATTTTTGTGAAGTGTAGCGGAGGGGGTGATTTTGTTATGAAGTTGAAGAGAATTTCAAGGAGAATAAAATGGTGCTGCTGCTTTGGATTTTGGTTGAGCAGTGATTGAGATAAGAGGGAGGAAAGATGGCGCAATGGCCATTTGAAGGTGGAGCAGTGTGCTCCTAAGTTCGGGGAAGAAGAAGAACGGGTTGGCATTAGTGAATTTGGGTTTGGGCTTTAGGAAAATGGTGAGGCCCTTTTAAAGTAAATGCTTAGTTTAAATTTGATTTAAATCTGTGTTAACTTCGTAATAGCATAACTTCGTCATACTTAATCAGAACTTAGCGAAACAAGATCCGTTGGGATCGTATGGACGGTGACTACACGATGGAACTAACTAGGAGTGGATTGGGGTCCGTTACAATTTATAGCAAAATAAATTGTCCGTCTGAATCAAATCAAGCGATGGTTATCGTTATTAACGATGATTGTCCAATGTATGTAAACTCACCGACTCTGAATAGTTCTATTTTTTTAACGTATATTTAGAACTAATAAATGATGACTGATTGCTGTGTCTTAACTGTTTGGTTGAATTGCTTATTTATTAGTTGAAATTATAGATAACGATATTTATATATATCGTTAATCAAATATTTATTCTGTTTAGCAGAATATTTCATATTGAAATGAAATCGATGTTATTATGTTGATTAACATCTGTGATGCAGGGAAACAGGTTGGAGGGACCCAACTGGGTTCCTCAATATCTAAATATTTTTTTGCTTCATATATTGTGATATATAATCTATTGATGATTATGTGTGTTTAAATGATATCGATCATTGTGATATGGTATTCTAAATACCGTGAGAGATAACGCGATGTAAAAAGGAGATTTTCAAAGTATATTTTGAAAATAAATTATTTATATAAAATCAATGGATTTTATATATAAATGGAAAAGGATTTTATAAAAGGAAGTAATTATAAAATGAAAACAGATATAGCGGAAATTATTTGTGAAAACAAATATAAAGGAAATTATTTGTGAAAACAAATATAAAGGAATATTTGTGAAGAAAACAAATATAAAGGATCATTTATTTATAGGAAATAAATAAAAGTAAAAAAGAAATATTTATTTGTTAAATGAATAGAAGTAAAAAGAAATATTTATTTGTTAAATAAATAGAAGTAAAAGGAAATATTTATTTGTTAAATAAATAGAAGAATTGAAAGGAATATTTATTTGCTAAATAAATAGAGTTAAAAGAGTTATCGAATATAGTTTATTCGAATAGAGTTGAAAGGAGTTAATCAAAAGAAGTTAATTAAATGAGTTAATCGAATATTAGTTATTTGATTAAAGTTAATTGATTTGAGTAAATCAATTAGGGTAATTGATTAGAGTAAACACATTTGAGTTAGAGTTAGAGTTAATCAGTTAGGGTTGACCAATCAGAATTAATCAATTAGAGTTAATCGAGTTAAAAGGAGTTGTTGAATATTAGTTATTCAAATAGAGTTAGAAGTAGTTAATCGAATTAGAGATATTCGTAGTAAGTTAGTCTAATCAGAGATATTCGAAGTAAGTTAATCGAATCAGAGATATACGAAGTGAGTTAATCGAATTAGAGATACTCGAAGTGAGTTAATCGAATCAGAGATATTCGAAGGGAGTTAATCGAATCTAGTTATTCAACAGGAGTTAATTCAAATATAGTTTATTCGAAAAAGAGAGATTATCAAATATAAGTTATTCGGATGTAAGTTATTAGAATAAGAGTTAATCCAGTAAGAGTTAAATAGAGTTAGAGTTAATCGAATAAGAGTTATTAGATTGGAGTTATTCGAATAAGAGTTAACCAAATAGGAGTTGATAAATTAGTTGTTCGTTATTTATTCGAGTTAGGAAATAAGAGTTAGATTAAAGTTATTATATTTCAGAAGCAGGAAATTATAACACCACTGTTATAATCAAATGATTCTGTAAAGGAGTTGGACTCGTAGATTATATTTGGAAGTTACATAAGGAAGTGTAAAGAGTTAAAAGATGAACTTACCATATTTCGAGATTTGAAATGTTGTTCAGTTAAGGTCTGAGAGGTAGTTATACCCCAACTTGATTGACTTCGTTTTTAATTTAGAAATGGTTAAGGTTCGAGAGTGAAAGTGGTTAAGTGAATTTAGTAAATAAGTATAGTGTTTTGAGTTGTCATCGCAATGCTGATTTAAACAACTACTTAAATCCAAGTAAAGAAAATTTGGAAATGTTTTCCAAATAGAATCAGAAATTAATCAAATATTGAAATTGGAAATATGAATTAGAAAAGGGAATGTTCATGTATAAGGAGTTAAGAAATGGAGTTAAGCTAAATCAGAAATTGACTGGAGACTTGTTAAGTTGAATGGTTTCATAAGTCTCTATCTGATGTTGGTTTCGACCTTCAGGATTGTTACTTAGGGAATTGTTCTTATACTAGTTTACAATCAGAGACTGATCGTTGTAGAAGAATAGTGATACATAAATAAGTTGTGGAAATGTTTTCCAACGTTAACGTACATTTTCTAAACATAGAAAATAAGGAAAATATGAATATATATATATATATATGTATATGTATATATATATATATATATAATTGATGATTGATTTGATATAATTTCCATCTGGAAATATTATCGTTGTTTGCACACGTATTTTTTTTTGATAGTTAACTCACCGACTATCGAAGTTTTTGACCATTTTAACGTTGTTAATATGGAGAGACCGGTTGGATTATTATCCAAAAACCACTTTGTACTGGCACAAGCGTTGCGAATCATATATGCCAAAGATAATTGAAGACGGAGTAAAGTGCAAGGGCTATTGTATAAGTCTTAGGTAACAGTGCCTAAGATGGATGTACTGAATAGTGCCTTCGGTTCGTCCTGTTCCTGGATGACTTGTATGGATAAATGTCTGACAGAGTATTTCCAGAAAGGTCACGTACTTTGATTTCTTCAACCATACCAAGAGCGGAAGCGGAGAAGGAAACTTCTTTAGCTAACACGTAATGTACTGTTGTAGACGTCAATTAGTGATTTTTGATGGATCTGACAATGTGGCATTCGAAGTGAATCTGATGTGATGATAAAGCGTAACCTCAAGCCTCATCAACCGGGAAATGACAAAAAAATCGGGCAGGTAGCATTAGGTGTATTTCGATAATTCGATTTCAAACTTCAATTGAATGTACTGGGTGCAAAATAAACCGGATTTTAGTGAAACCAAAAATATTAGAATCTAATTGGGAATATCTTTCCAATGAATCCGAAAAATCAAGATTCCATAGCGCGAATCAAAAGATATGTCCAGTTGAAAATTCTGAATAGTCGCTATGGAATTCAGGCCCTTAAAAATAGCCATTTTGCAAACGACCCCGGATTTCGATGAAACCACTTTTGTTGGAACTGTGATGTCAAGTTATTGCTAGGTTCCAAAATTCATAATTTTTCGAATCAATATGTGAGCATGGCAAAAGAAAACGTGTTTGACCAGTTTCAATTGATTTTAATCGACTGGAAAATGGCCATTTTTCAAACTGTCTCAGAATTCGACGAAACTAGTTTTGTTAGGACCGTATCGTCAATACGAAGCTAGAAAATATTTTTCTAGAATTTTTCGAGTTAGTATGTGACCCCGGTAAATTGAAATGCGCATTCAAATTCAATATATAGAGTTATATTTTGATTTTGACGAAAACTGATTCAAACAGTCGAATCAGCTTACGATACATATCCCATTGTGTTCGGAATGGGGGTAAAACGCTAGGGACGACAGTCGGTGGTCTCGTTTTGAGTTCGAAATAGAAAGTTGCTTTAATGAATAAATTAAAATAATAAATTAATTAAATAAAACCCTTTCTCCCTCTTAACCCCCTCCCCGTTGACTTCTATTCAAATCATTCTGAAAAAAATGGAAATCGATCGTAAACGATTTCCCCCCGCCTCCCTTCGTCGTAGATCGCCGGCGCCTCAGCCAGGCGTTGCCTCCGTCACCTCCTCCTCCCCCCCCCCCTTGCGCCTCTCCTCCTGCCTTTCCCCCTTCTTCCACCGCTACAGCACGCACCCCATCGCAGCCTCGCAACCCTAGCCCAGAGCAGCCGCCGCCCCTGAAGCTCCACCCTCCGACCAACTGAAGGCCGCCACCCGACGTGAAACCCCCCCTCCTCATCGATTTCCGCGAAGAACTCCCCCCCCCCCTCCGCTTTCAACCGATTGCGCCCCAAAACCCACCTCAGGCAAGCAACGTGAGTCCCTTTGTTTATATTTCTTTTTATGCTATTTATCCGGTAAAAATATTATTAATTTTATATATAGAAAATGCTAAGTTATTTTCAGTTTTTGTAATGCAAAGTCATGAATTTATTTAAATTCAAAGTTATGAATTTTTATAAAGCAAAGATTCGATCTTTATTCATAGTGAAGATTCAATTTTTATTTATGAGGGTAACACATAAAGATTTGATTTTCATTTATATTATATAACTAGTAAAAATTTGATTTTTATTATATATAGGGATTAAAGATATGATTTTTATAGTACATAAAGTATAAAAATATGATTTTTATATTATATAGATGATAAAAATTCGATCTTTATTATGTAGGAGGTATAAAAATATAATTTTTTATATTGAAATAAGTGTTGTAAAAATATATGAAGTTGAAATAAAAATATGATTTTTATTTTATTGAATGAAGCAATAAAAATATAATTTTTATATTTGAACAGCGTGAAAAGAATTACAACTGGATTCAGGCGATTCAGCAGTTCACCAGCAAAGCACGGCGCAGTGGAAGCCTCTGTGAGAACTTCTCACTTTTGATTTTATTTTCTAGTCATATAAATATATACTAGGATGCAGACGGTGTTTAGTAGCACCCGACACCCGTCATCCACAGACCATGGACGGCTTGTATGCTTGTTTGTTTGATTTTGATGTGTAGTTGATTGTGTGATGTGATGTGAAATGAAATAAAATATTCATATAGTTAAAATATTTTATAATTAAAAATAGAATTTTTAACGTGTATATGAAAGGAAATAAAAATAAACAAATCAGACGATTTGTTTATATACACACATTTGACTGATATTGATTGGGACGATAAATTTTACACATCGCCCAACTGCACAAATTAAATCTGTGTTTGATTGTCTGAAACCCCACACGGGTATTGGGATGATAATTGAAGTACACTAATCCCAATAGTTAGTTGTATGTCGATCGGTTGATTGACAGACTGTTATGAGCGATAAATATTTATATTTGATGCTTATACAGTGTAGAATGCACTTTGGTTGTTGGTTGATTATTCATCGTTGTTCTTGTATACATATGTTGTAGAAAATCCATATAATTAACATTATACGGTAATTGATTGGGCCTCATTCCGCATTTGAAAAAGAAATATTTGCAAAGAAATATTTGAATAAAAATATTTGAAATAGAAATATTTGAAATAGAAATATTTGAAATAGAATATTTGAGAATAGGAATATATGAAGCCGTGTTGATTAGATTGACGCCATTTTGACGTGAACAATATTTTTATCGATTTTATTCATTTTATATCAAATATCGAAAGTGATTTCAAAATCTGATATTTTGAAAAGAATTGAAATTCGAATTAAACTGAACAGAAATGAATTCGAATTGAAATTGAATAGAAATGAATTCGAATTGAAATTGAATAGAAATGAATTCGAATTGAAATTGAATAGAAATGAATTTGAGTTGAAATCAATTTGAAATGAATTTTGAAACGAATTTATATTGGAAAATTCAATTTTGATTTGAAATTGAATGTGAAGTTGAAACCGTTTTGAAAATGAATTTAAAACGATTTATAAAGAATGTTTTGAATTGAAATCGAAGAAGTATATATTATATATATATATATATTATATATATATATATATTATATATATATATATTATATATATATATATATATATTATATATATATATATTATATATATATATATATATGTAATATAAATGGCCTGAATAGAACGCGCCGCGCTGCGGCAGTTCGCGAATTTCGACCATTGACTTCAAATGGATATTACGGGAGATACAACCGTCGGATTCTCCTAAAACTGGAACCGTTGGGTTCGTATTGAAAAGAGCTTTCTAACGAATATTAGAAATTAGAAATCTAATGGTTGGATTTGGAATTATGTCCAAATCAAATTTGGAAAAGGTCGCTGTAAGTGCAGTTTGATGGCCATTGATGGAAATCGACTGTACGGGCCTTGATAAAATTATTAAAAATATCGATAATTTGTGTAAAATCATAAGAAATGATTTGGGAAGAATCGGGATGAAAACTCCATATTTGAGAAGATAAAAATAGATTTTTATCGAAATGAACTAGTTTTGAACTAGAATTATAATTCTATTTATTTTAAATAAATAAATTGGATTTGAAAAGGTTTTGAAAATAACCAGAATTTCCAATAATTATATTGGAATGGATTTGAATCGAAATTGTCTTCGGAATATTTCGATGTTGGATTTCGTGATGATATAGATATTGTTATGGGAATTTGAAAGATATATATATATATATATATATATATATATATATATATATATATATCGTTACTTCCAGTACGATATTTGTTGGTCGTAGAATTTGATATTGAATATAAGCCGGTATATTTTCTGTTCAGAGCCTTGTATTTAATATCAAATGTGATTCGGGTTTGTCATGAATGGTGTCTTCATTAACACTGTTCTTGAACCCAGTTGAGAAGAGATTAAATCTTTTTATTTAGATTTAATTAAGAGTACCAATTAAATGATATTTAATTGGAATAGAATTGGTATTGATTTTTGGGTTTATCGTGAATAGTGTTTTAAATAACACTTGTTCTTTAACCCGGAAATTAATGAAATGTGATTTTGGGTTGTCATGAACGGTATCTTCAATGATATTGTTCTTAGACCTAAAGGAGTTAAGAAAATCAGAAACTAACTGGAGATTAGTTAAGTTGAATTGTTTCAGAGGTATTTATCTGATGTTGTTTTCGGCCTTCGGGGTTAATACTTAGGGAATTGCTCACTTGCTAATTTACGGTTAGGAACTGAATGAAATGTGATGTGATTTTGAGTTTATCGTGAACCGTGTTTTAAATGACACTGATTCTTTAACCCAGTTAAAGATTAAAACTAAGTGGAGTTTTAATGAATCTTTAATTAGATTGAAGAGATCGAGAATGGAGTATCACCAGTTTTGCTCCAGGCGATAGTTAAATCTTTAATTAGATTTAAACGTGAAATGGTAATTGAATTTACCGATAACACCGTGGTGTTAGATATGAAGTATAACCAGTTTTACTTCATGGGATGAATAGGTTGGGATTGGGAAATTAAAACAAATGATTACTTCAGTAAGGTTCGTTAATCCCGACTAGTTGAATCGAAATTCAAAAGAAAATTAAAGTATAAATTCAAGGAATTTATCTTTGATAAAATTAATGGGAACCTTTCCCTATGAATGTGAAATTTAGAAACTAACTGTAGGTTAGCTAAGCAGAATGGTTTTCTGGATACTGATCTGATGTTGGTTTCGGCCTTCGGGGTTAATATTTGGGGGATTATTCTCTTGATTAATTTACGGTTAATGACTGATGAATTGGAATGAGACGTATGTTGTGTTTGTGTAACACTTGCTTATAATATACGTGAGTTATTCGGAAAGACTGGTTTCATCCCATTCTGAATAACTGATACGACGATAAGTCAAAGATGTAGACGGTGGTCGAAGACCGGAGGTCTTCACATCGTTTGGGTGATTACTGATGATATTGATTGGGATGTACACCCAAGAAGATGGAAATAGTTGGTGATCGTCCAGACGTACTTGGAGATCGATGGATATGCGGGGTACTAGGTGCCTCCGGTTTCGTTAAGACCCAGAACGAACTTGTAAATGGACTGTGTGCCTGACATTGGATTTTAGTCTGTGTGATTGATTTCTATTAAATATATATTTGTTTGGCGGCAGAGAATTTATTCTCTTGCTTAACGCCCTTCTCTGAGACGTGCGAGCTCAGGGGTTATATACTGATGGATATCAAACACATAGAGTGAGTTGCCTGTGTGGCATGCCTAAGTGCCAAATGATCAAGGCTTCTGTTGAAAAACAAAGTCTTGTGGTTGATGATCGAAGCATGGCCTTTATGGCGTAGCTTTGTGTAACGTTTACTTCGCGAGTTTCACACCCGGTATGAACCAAAAACGGGAGACGGACCTCTGGGAGGACATGCGTTTCTTTCTAATTAGAAGTGGCGTCAGTGGTTTTACATGCCCTGACGAGTTTGACTTATGTGGTTGCTGCTGTTGCGAGGCGCCTCAGTTAGATTGGACGATCCGGGTCCGATGGAACCCCTCGTTGGCTCATTTACGCCCCATAGGGCGGGGAAACGTAGTGTTCAGGCATTTTAATCCACATCGGTGGACTGGCCCTGTCGCTCCAAGGCTCACTCGAGCTCTGATCCTGAGGCTCGGGCTAGAGAGTCTCGAATCGGTTGAGGACTATCTTTTGCCTCGGTTCATAGATGGAAATCCAACTTCCAAATACGTGACATTTGCGGTTTTATTTGTAGAGCCTAGTATGGCGACATAGTGGGATGGGGCGCTTATGCCGCATATGATTGATACTTATGATTTGAAGTTGTTTTATACACTATGCACTTACAATAGTATCAAATGATTTGTTTTAAACGTATGAAGCATTCTTGGCTATTATAAGGTAAAAACCCTATCCTCCGGCTTGCGTTGCATTGTGTGATGGGACCTGGGTCTTACAATAGCTTCATTGTTCTTTATTTAGCATTGCGTTGTTGTTTTATGCACTGGTATTCTTGGGAGGAAGCCCGTTCCGTGTTATACGGCGTGGTCCCTTGATTTTCCCAACTTTAAAATAAAGATTAACAACTTTTTTAGTTCTCACACCAGTCACATGACTGACCTGGAGTTTATTGTTTTAACCTAAACTCTGGGTGCCTCCATTTTGACACGGCAGCTAGTAGTTTTGGTTTTGTAGATTTATATTCACAGGATCCTTGTTTACAGCTGGAATGATATCCGGAAAGCTTTGTATCCGTATATCTCCTTCAGTTGTGTATTGTATTATTTTCCACTGCTATGTATTCAAATGTAATTTAAATCTTTGATATTTCTGTGTAATATTTGTTTATACTCTGTATATTCTTGTATTCTGATGGAATTGTTGTAATAAACAATGAAATATTCTCCCGTCTGCGTTCTTTTGTGGCTTGTTCTCGAACTATCTGCGCTTTCCTCACCGGGGAAGTTACGGGTTTTCATAGTTGGTATCAGAGCTTTGGTTTACAAAGCTCCGAGAACAAGACACATTAGAACCATATGAAAGGATTCGTCAGAAATTGGATTAGTAATATCCAACGAGAATGACTCGTTAGAGATAGGATCAGCAGTATCCTGGAACGAGTGTAAAGAGTATATTTTTAAAATGAAAACAATTTTTGTTTTAAAAATTTAAATCAATTATGCGTATTTGATTATTTATTTATATTGAATTTGGACAATCCAGTATATAAAGATTTTTCATATACGTCTGATCCACGGGTATTCAAAGTTTTAACATACTGGATAGATATAGAGTCACTCTAGTCACCCGGAGATGATTCTGATGATGTCGCGGCGTCATCAGCATTTATATTCAAGTGTCGAAGGTGAGATATCTATATATTTCCATCGACTGGTGTGAGAACCAATATTAGATAGGGCCTATTGTTGTGATTTGGCCTCAAAAATCTGATTTTTTGACTATGTATCAAAGTTATGAATTTCAAAAACTAATCAATTAATTGATTGATGGTTGTGTTGTTGATTATTGGTTGATTTATTAAAATTTGTACCATTTAGCCCAATTGAACCAAATAGTGAATTGTATTGAAATTTGGTCGCTTTTGCTTGCATATACATGTACTTACTTTGAACAGGTCATAGCAAAGAGGCTAGAGCAGAAGAATAAAATTGTTTGTCCGACAAATAGGTACATGTTTATCATAATTTACTGTTTTTTTTGGGTGATGCTGATTTTATGAGCCAACAATTTCGGGATTTGCCCGTGCTCCCGGTGCAGGGGAGGTTATGGCGAAATTTTTCGAAAATTTAGGGTGTTAGCCAAATTTTTGAAATTTTTGAAAAGTTCTTAGAAAATGAAAAGTTGAAGAACTTAAGCCGTAGTCAAAATAACGAAAGTTGAGTTGGTTTGTAAAACAACTTTCGGCTTCGTTCCTTTTCGGGGATGAAAAGTTTTAAGTGGGGAAGATTGTAATAAACCGAAATTCTGAGGCAGTTTAAAATTTTTATTTTGGCAATTTTAGAGAATTTTGATTATTTAAAATGAATTATTTTAAATAATATTGACGAGAAATTTATTTTGAATATAATTCGAACGTATATATTCGTTTGAATCGACGATAGAATATGAATATTTATTTATATATATAAAAGGAATTGAAAATGGCGCGGTAGTTCGATAATTTGATTTCAAACTTCAATTGAATGTACCGGGTGCAAAATAAACCGGATTTTAGTGAAACCAAAAATATTAGAATCTGATTGGGAATATCTTTCCAACGAATCCGAAAAATCAAGATTCCATAGCGGGAATAAAAAGATATGTCCAGTTGAAAATTCTGAATAGTCGTTATGGAATTCAGGCCCTTAAAAATAGCCATTTTGCAAACGACCTCGGATTTCGACGAAACCACTTTTGTTGGAACCGTGATGTCAAGTTATTGCTAGATTCCAAAATTCAAAATTTTTTGAATCAATATGTGAGCGTGGCAAAAGAAAACGTGTTTGACCAGTTTCAGTTGATTTTAATCGACTGGAAAATGGCCATTTTTCAAACGGTCTCAGAATTCGACGAAATTAGTTTTGTTAGGACCATATCGTCAATACGAAGCTAGAAAATATTTTTCTGGAATTTTTCGAGTTAGTATTTGACCCCGGTAAATTGAAATGCGCGTTCAAATTCAATATATAGAGTTATATTTTGATTTTGACGAAAACTGATTCAAACAGTCGAATCAGCTTACGATGCATATCCCATTGTGTTCGGAATGGGGGTAAAACGCTAGGGACGACAGTCGGTGGGTCTCGTTTTGAGTTCGAAAAAGAAAGTTGCTTTAATGAATAAATTAAAATAATAAATTAATTGAATAAAACCCTTTCTCCCTTTAACCCCCTCCCCGTTGACTTCGATTCAAATCATTCTGAAAAAAAAAACAAGAAAAAGGAAATCGATCGCAGCCGATTTCCCCCCGCCTCCCTTCGTCGTGGATCGCCGGTGCCTCAGCCAGGCGTTGCCTCCGTCACCGCCGCCTTCCCCCCTCGCGCCTCTCCTCCTACCTTTCCCCTTCTTCCACCGCTACAGCACGCACCCCATCGCATCCTCGCAACACTAGCCCAGAGCAGCCGCCGCCCCTAAAGCTCCACCCTCCGACCAACTGAAGGCCGCCACCCGACGTGAAACCCCCCTCCTCCTCGATTTCCCCGAAGAACTCCCCCCCCCCTCCGCTTTCAACCGATTGCACTCCAAAACCCACCTCAGGCAAGCAACGAAAGTCCCTTTGTTTATATTTCTTTTTATGCTATTTATCCGGTAAAAATATGATTTTTTTTATATAGAAAATGCTAAGTTATTTTCAGTTATTGTAATGCAAAGTCATGAATTTATTTAAATGCAAAGTTATGAATTTTTATAAAGCAAAGATTCGATCTTTATCCATAGTAAAGATCCAGTTTTTATTTATGAGGGTAACACATAAAGATTTGATTTTCATTTATATTATATAACTAGTAAAAATTTGATTTTTATTATATGTAGGGATCAAAGATAGGATTTTTATAGTATAGAAAGTATAAAAATATGATTTTTATATTATATAGATGACAAAAATTCGATCTTTATTATGTAGGAGGTATAAAAATATAATTTTTTATATTGAAATAAGTGTTGTAAAAATATATGAAGTTGAAATAAAAATATGATTTTTATTTTATTGAATGAAGCAATAAAAATATAATTTTTATATTTGAACAGCGTGAAAAGAATTACAAATGGATTCAGGCGATTCAGCAGTTCAACAGCAAAGCACGGCGTAGTGGAACCCTCTGTGAGAACTTCTCACTTTTGATTTTATTTTCTAGTCATATAAATATATACTAGGATGCAGACGGTGTTTAGTAGCACCCGACACCCGTCGTCCACAGACCATGGACGGCTTGTATGCTTGTTTGTTTGATTTTGATGTGCAGTTGATTGTGTGATGTGATGTGAAATGAAATAAAATATTTATATAGTTAAAATATTTTATAATTAAAAATAGAATTTTTAACGTGTATATGAAAGGAAATAAAAATAAACAAATCGGACGATTTGTTTATATACACACATTTGACTAATATTGATTGGGACGATAAATTTTACACATCGCCCAACTGCACAAATAAAATCTATGTTTGATTGTTTGAAACCCCACACGGGTATTGGGATGATAATTGACGTACACTAATCCCAATAGTTAGTTGTATGTCGATCGGTTGATTGACAGACTGTTATGAGCGTTAAATATTTATATTTGATGCTTATACAGTGTAGAATGCACTTTGGATGATGGTTGATTATTCATCGTTGTTGTTGTATACATGTGTTGTAGAAAATCCATATAATTAACATTATATGGTAATTGATTGGGCCTCATTCCGCATTTGAAAAAGAAATATTTGCAAAGAAATATTTGAATAGAAATATTTGAAATAGAAATATTTGAAATAGAAATATTCGAAATAGAATATTTGAGAATAGGAATATATGAAGCCGTGTTGATTAGATTGACGCCATTTTGACGTGAACGATATTTATATCGATTTTATTCATTTTATAACGAATATCGAACGTGATTTCAAAATCTGATATTTTGAAAAGAATTGAAATTCGAATTAAATTGAATAGAAATGAATTCGAATTGAAATTGAATAGAAATGAATTCGAATTGAAATTGAATAGAAATGAATTCGAATTGAAATTGAATAGAAATGAATTTGAATTGAAATCAATTTGAAATGAATTTTGAAACAAATTTATATTGGAAAATTAAATTTTGATTTGAAATTGAATATGAAGTTGAAACCGTTTTGAAAATGAATTTAAAACGATTTATAAAGCATGTTTTGAATTGAAATCGACGAAGTATATATTATATATATTATATATATAATATAAATGGCCTGAATAGAACGCGCCGCGCTGCGGAAGTTCGTGAATTTCGACCATTGACTTCAAATGGATATTACGGGAGATCCGACCGTCGGATTCTCCTAAAAACGGAACCGTTGGGTTCGTATCGAAAAGAGCTTTTTAACGAATATTAGAAATTAGAAATCTAACGGTTGGATTTGGAATTATGTCCAAATCAAATTTGGAAAAGGTCGCTGTAAGTGCAGTTCGATGGCCATTGATGGAAATCGACTGTACGGGCCCTGATAAAATTATTAAAAATATCGATAATTTGTGCAAAATCATAAGAAATGATTTGGGAAGAATCCGGATGAAAACTCCATAATTGAAAAGATAAAAATAGATTTTTATCGAAATGAACTAGTTTTGAACTAGAATTATAATTCTATTTATTTTTAAATAAATAAATTGGATTTGAAAAGGTTTTGAAAATAACCAGAATTTCCAATAATTATATTGGAATGGATTTGAATCGAAATTGTCTTCGGAATATTTCGATGTTGGATTTCGTGATGACACAGATATTGTTATGGGAATTTGAAAGATGTATATACATATATATATCGTTACTTCCAATACGATATTTGTTGGTCGTAGAATTTGATATTGAATATAAGCCGGTATATTTTCTATTCAGAGCCTTGTATTTAATATCAAGTGTGATTTGGGTTTGTCGTGAATGGTGTCTTCATTAACACTGTTCTTGAACCCAGTTGAGAAGAGATTAAATCTTTTTTATTTAGATTTAATGAAGAGTACCAATTAAATGATATTTAATTGGAATTGAATTGGTATTATTTTTGGGTTTATCGTGAACAGTGTTTTAAATAACACTTGTCCTTTAACCCGGAAATTAATGAAATGTGATTTTGGGTTGTTGTGAACGGTATCTTCAATAATACTGTTCTTAGACCTAAAGGACTTAAGAAAATCGGAAACTAACTGGAGATTAGTTAAGTTGAATGGTTTCAGAGGTATTTATCTGATGTTGGTTTCGGCCTTCGAGGTTAATACTTAGGGAATTGCTCACTTCCTAATTTACGGTTAGGAACTGATTGAAATGTGATGTGATTTTGAGTTTATCGTGAACCGTGTTTTAAATGACACTGATTCTTTAACCCAGTTAAAGATTAAAATTAAGTGGAGTTTTAATGAATCTTTAATTAGATTGAAGAGATCGAGAATGGAGTATCACCAGTTTTGCTCCAGGCGATAGTTAAATCTTTAATTAGATTTAAACGTGAAATTCTAATTGAATTTACCGATAACACCATGGTGTTAGATATGAAGTATAACCAGTTTTACTTCATGGGATGAATAGGTTGGGATTGGGAAATTAAAACAAATGATTACTTCGGTAAGGTTCGTTAATCCCGACTGGTTGAATCGAAATTCAAAAGAAAATTAAAGAATAAATTCAAGGAATTTATCTTTGATAAAATTAATGGGAACCTTTCCCTATGAATGTGAAATTTAGAAACTAACTGTCGGTTAGCTAAGCAGAATGGTTTTCTGGATATTGATCTGATGTTGGTTTCGGCCTTCGAGGTTAATATTTGGGGGATTATTCTCTTGATTAATTTACGGTTAGTGACTGATGAATTGGAATGAGGCGTATGTTGTGTTTGTGCAACACTTGTTTATAATATACGCGAGTTATTCGGAAAGACCGGGTTTATCCCATTCTGAATAACTAATACGACGATAAGTCGAAGATGTAGACGGTGGTCGAAGACCGGAGGTCTTCACGTCGTTTCGGTGATTACTGATGATCTTGATTGGGATGTACACCCAAGAAGATGGAAATAGTTGGTGATCGTCCAGACGTACTTGGAGATCGATGGATATGCGGGGTACTAGGTGCCTCCGGTTTCGTTAAGACCCAGAACGAACTTGTAAATGGACTGTGTGTCTGACATTGGATTTTAGTCTGTGTGATTGATTTCTATTAAATATATATCTGTTTGGCGGCGGAGAATTTATTATCTTATTTAACGCCCTTCTCTTAGACGTACGAGCTCAGGGGTTATATACTGATGGATATCAAACACATAGAGTGAATTGCCTGTGTGGCATGCCTAAGTGCCAAATGATCAAGGCTTCTGTTGAAAAGAAAAGTCTTGTGGTTGATGATCGAAGCACGGCGTTTGTGGCGTAGCTTTGTGTAACGTTTACTTCGCGAGTTTCACACCCGGTATGAACCAAAAACGGGAGACGGTCCTCAGGGAGGACATGCGTTTCTTTCTAGTTAGAAGTGGCGTCAGTGGTTTTACACGCCCTGACGAGTTTGACTTATGTGGTTGCTGCTGTTGCGAGGCGCCTCAGTTAGATTGAAGATCCGGGTTGGATGAAACCCCTCGTTGGCTCATTTACGCCCCATAGGGCGGGGAAACGTAGTGTTCAGGCATTTTAATCCACATCGGTGGACCGGCCCTATCACTCCAAGGGTCACTCGAGCTCTGATCCTGAGGCTCGGGCTAGAGAGTCTCGGATCGGTTGAGGACTATCTTTTGCCTCGGTTCATAGATGGAAATCCAACTTCCAAATACATGACATTTGCGGTTTTATTTGTAGAGCCTAGTATGGCGACATAGTGGGATTGGGCACTTATGCCGCCTATGATTGATACTTATGATTTGATGTTGTTTTATACACTATGCACTTATAATATTATCAAATGATTTGTTTTAAACGTATCAAGCATTCTTGGCTATTATAAGGTAAAAACCCTATCCTCCGGCTTGCGTTGCATTGTGTGATGGGACCTGGGTCTTATAATAGCTTCATTGTTCTTTATTTAGCATTGCGCTGTTGTTTTATGCATCGGTATTCTTGGGAGGAAGCCCGTTCCGTGTTATACGGCGTGGTCCCTTGATTTTCCCAACTTTAAAATAAAGATTAACAACTGTTTAAGTTCTCACACCAATCACATGACTGACCTGGAGTTTATTGTTTTAACCTAAACTCTGGGTGCCCCTGTTTTGACACGGGCAGCTAGTAGATTTGGTTTTGCAGATTTATATTCACAGGATCCTGGTTTACAGCTGGAATGATATCCAGAAAGCTTTGTATCCGTATATCTCCTTCAGTTGTGTATTGTATTATTTTCGCTGCTATGTATTTAAATGTAATTTAAATCTCTGATATTTCTGTGTAATATTTTTTTATACTCTGTATATTCTTGTATTCTGATGGAATTGTTGTAATAAACAGTGAAATGTTCTCCCGTCTGCGTTCTTTTGTGGCTTGTTCTCGAACTATCCGCGCTTTCCTCACCGGGGAAGTTACGGGTTTTCACATATAATCACCTGATCTAGAGTTTCATTTACTTCTAAAAATCTATTGGTGATGCTGTCCCATTCGGGAAATGGTTGCTGATCCCAACCGTCGGTGATATACATTCGAAAGTGAAATGAGTGGTCGGTCATGTGTGGCCGGGTTGCAGGATGTTCTTGTTGAACCCAGTGTATTCCTCTCTAGAGGTACACTAGCGAAAGGTGGTTCCAGACCTTGTCATAGTTGGAAATCCATTACCCAATACATGCTTGCGGTTTTGATTGTATACTATATATGCAGAACGTGAGATGGAAGCGTTTCTGGTAGATGATTATTATATTGTGGTTGATAGACATTATTATAATATCAAAAGGTTTTTGATATAAAGATATTTTGGATTCTCATAAGGGAAAAACCCGGTCCGTTATACGGCATGGTCTTATGAGATATCGTTTACTTGTTCAAACCGTTTCAACTGTTTTACTCATACCAGTCCCATGACTGACCCAGAGTTTATTTTGTTTTGTTCTCCCTAAGCTCTTGGGTGCCCAATTTTGTAAGGGCAGTCAAGTAATTGGGATTTACAGATACGTGAAGTGCTGGAGCAGGAGGCTTCAGGATTATATAGTTATTATTATTCCGCTGTGTTGTAAATGCTGCACTTTGACAATGATGCATATTCAAGTACTGATGTATATTTCAAAGTTATGTTATATGTTATATGTTATTGGTTCCGCTGTGAGGTTCGCGTTACTCTGATGTTGTGTTCTTCTTCTTCTTCTATTCTAAGTTTCTATCTTATCTTTCCTCACCCTCTAATTTCTTTCATTAACCATCTGGTATTTTCGACTCTTGATGTTCGATATGTGTGTATATCGGATAATCAAGATCGCTAAATTTCCGGGTCATTACACTAACCATTCTTCGTCAAATTATGCGAACGAATACGTGGGAACAATGGGGAGAAGTTTGAGAAATTGTTATAATATGTGATTTGGCTTAAATTGTGATAATTGGTAATTGGGCATAAATTGATGATGGCCATAGTTGGGCAAAATTATGTATAAATGTAAAACATGCAAATTTAGCATAATTGGGTTTTGGTGTAAAATTGGAATAACCTATAAACTTGATATTATAGGCATAAAGTGATTAGAATTTGTCACATAAATTTAGGTTGAAATTTGTGGGTATGTTGGGGATAATTATAATCCATGATTTGAGTAGTAATGAACGCCTACGACACGTGGTTAGATTGGTTTGCTGTGTAAGCCTGCCCAGAACCGCCCGGCATATCCAGCAACCGCAGACGATGTCTAATGTGAGAGGTCAAAGGCATAGAATTAGATGTGTAATAATGCAAAGACACGAGGTTAGATTTGGATTGCGGTGTAAGCCTGCCCGGAACCAACCGGTACATCCAGTAACCGCAAAACGATAATCTAATGTGGGAGGTGTAACACCCCACCTCCGCCAATGCCTCTCTTGCAAGGGCACTGGCTTTGGGGGGCGTTAAACGAGGTAAACATGCATGCAGATATCACAAGACAGAACATATAAGTAAAACAGAGTAGTAAAGCAGTGGATAAAACCAACATTTCAAAACCTTAGTCAAGTTGCATCAAAGTACTTGGTCATTATTTTCCCACAAAACAAAGTCTAGAACATAAACTAAAAACTGGAAAAAACATAAATTAACTATCCCCAAAGTAGAATAAAGCCATAGCATGCTCAAGTCCAAACCATACATGAGCTATCCAGAAAAGCAGCTAAAGATCCAGCTAGGTACCAGGGTTCCCACCCTGCAAACCTGGGGGGGGGGGGGGGACGGAAGAAAAGAGGCGAAAGAAAACAGGTCAGTCAAAAAGACTGGTAAGTCCTATCTACTATTAGTATAAATACTAATAAAGTTAATTGGACATGTAAAGCAGAGATGAAACATAGGGTAATAACTGGCATGGTGAAATGATAGATCAAGTGTGGCATCGCATATACAAGGTTAGGTTGCACCAAGTGTGTACTAGTAATCTATGTCAAGTATCAACAAGAAAAGATCCCTTGGCCCAATCTTGGCCCAATATCCCGAGATGACCTAGTTCAAGGTCCAACAACACGGTCTAGTCGATCGGCTCCCTAAAAGCCTAACTCGTCAAGTGTCGGTGTCATACGGCCCAATCACGAAGTGTAATCAAATTGTGCTAGGTCCACCCTATGGTGTATCAAGCCCTAGGGTGCCAACCACGGACACAAATCAAGCACGCACAGTCTAAACCTACGGGTGCCCGTGTCTGCTTTTTCAACTCCGGACTATGTGCACGACCATAGTCCGCCTGAACCTACACCGGCGCACCTGGCGCACCTACTCAGCCGTCGTTTTGGTCGCTTACATGTCAACCCAGTAATCGTGCCCCACCCTAGCCTAGTCCCTAGGGTATCATGATACAATCAAGAGGGTTACTGGTGAAAAGGACCACGTAACTAGGGTTTCTAACAGGTTAAATGTGGTTAACCCTACCCCATCAAATTGGTTAAGTGTACCCAAGGTTCATGACTTAACCCTATCAACCCATCGTGTTTAATCGGTTAAGTGTTCAAGTGGTCCATGACTTAACCCTATCATGTGGCATTAATTAATTTAATGCACCCAACCTCTCACATTAGACCTTTTTGTGGTTACTAGTTAAGCCGGGCGGGTCCGGGTAGCTTTACACCACAACTTGGTCTAACCTCGGGTTTCAAGTGCGACATGACCAACTACTCACATTGGGTCCTATTTCTTGTAGCCACTAGTTAAGCCGGTCGGTTCCGGGTAGATTTATGCTACAAACTCAACCCAACCTCGAGTTGGCCATTCTCATGTTTTCTAGAAGTCATGTCCAAGTTCATGTTTCAAGCATAATCACATGTCATCTTTTCAAGTCATGTTTTTATGTTATTTTAGTTTACCCATAATGTAACCCCATCGCATGTAAGTTCGCATAAACGCAAATAGATCTCAAAGGGGAAACTTAGAAGCATGACATAATTAATAAGGTTTGGGTCACAAGTTAAACATGGTGGCATATGAGGCAAATGTGTTCATAAACTTGCATATTACATTATAGGCCTCAAAACATGCATGATATCAACTTTAGCAAAATAGATGAAACATGGTCATAAATGACATAGGATGATAACAAGTGATTCACATATAACATCATATGCAAGATAGCATAAGGTTTACGAGAGATTATAAACTTGCATATTAGATTATAAGCCTCAAAACATGCATGATATCAAACTTTGGCAAATAGGTGAAACATGATCATAAATGACATAGGATGGTAGCTAGTGATTCGCATATAACATCATATGCAAGATAACACAAGGTTTATGAGAGTTTCTATGCTGCTTTATGCAACATTTCCAATCAAAGCTCAAAGCTTTCTATGCATAAGGTAAAGGTGATAGCTTTACAAACATGCAAAGAATAAATCTATGCATAACATGATAGGATCAAAGCACATATCATACTTAGGCCCAAACTCAAACTTGCAACATGTCATATTTAACTTCATAGTTAGAATCTAAGAGTAGTATAAGGCTTACAATGCTATGAAGACTTATAAAATATAAATAAGATTGAGATGAAGCCACTAGCAACTCTAAAGACCCCCAAATAGCAAGCTTCAATGGAAACCCTTGAGAAATAAGAAGAAGATCTTTGATGAAGAAAGATTGAACTTTGGCCTTAGAAACTCTCAAACAAGCGTAGGAACTCTCATATAAATGAAGATGGAGGCTATGACAAGAGGGTAGAGGCCATGATTAAACATTTTGGCATGGTTTAGTTGTAGGATTGATTTATGATGATTTAGGCTAGGTATTAGGGTCCTTTTATAGAAGATTAGGTTAGTTTAGACCATAGGATTAACCCTAATTCAGATCTGGGCCATCAATTCACGTCACTAGCCTCCAAACATGTCTTGAGAAACAAGTCAGGTGCACCCAGGCCAGATTGGCCAACCACCCAAGTCGACAGGGGTGTCGACTGGGCAGTCGACACAGCCTGGGGTGTGTCGACTGGGCAGTCGACACAGCCTGGGGTGTGTCGACTCCCAAGTCGACTTGGGGAGTGGCGGGATCTTTTCCCGCCTATCCTGCCCAGCTGAATTTGAAATCTGTTCCTAAATTTAAATTTTCTGAAAACTTCGATGGGCCTTAACTGGGTCATACGGACTCCAATTTTCGAAAACTCGAACTCTATTTTGCGTATTTTTCCGAGACGAACGCAATGGCATAGCCCGTTTCCCCTGATTCAGGGTTTATCATTTAATTCTGCCTTGATTTATGTTATAACTTGCTATTCAAAATATGGGTTGTTACAGGAGGTCTTGCAAGACTATAATTATATGAAGAACATAACATAAGGTTGGTTGAGTTAAGTAATTCTCTGAGTGTTAAACTGATGTTGATTTCGGTCTTCGGGGTTTATACTTAGGGAGTTATTCACTTAACCAATGTTTATGTGAATTAATATGTACTTAATTATAAATTAAGTAAAACGTTAGGTGGGTGGGGTTAAGTTAACCTGTGTGAGATGACAACTTAACTAACATTACATGAACAAAGTGGATATAGGATTAAGGCAAGCTTAATCAATAATACAGATTGATTTAATAAGTGGATAGGGTCAAGTCAACTAGGCAATAAATAATAAACACTTAACCAAGGTGAAACATGTAAGAAGCCATGGGTATGACGAAGGGTTAAGTGGGTAACATGGGTGACATGTGAAAACGTAATTAGAACACTTAACCTAGAAGAGACATGGAGCTTGACATGGGGATAAAGAGGGGTTAAGTGGGAATTCCTAGTGGGGACCAAGCTTAGGAGGGAAGCTTGTGTCAAATGTGGGGACCCATTTCAACCAGTAACCCATTTAGTATCTTTGTGAGCTCGAACTAAGTCAAGGACAAGACACGCTTACTGGGGTTGATTGTAAGAGGTCAATAAAGAGATAGCGGTGGCAGTGCAAGTCCAACGGGGTCATGTGCGTGCGTGGGTCCGGGCTGGTAGGTAAGACGATGTTGCATCATGTAGGTATAAGTCGTGCCTTCTAGTCACATCGGGTTGTCACTTTAGGGAGTGATACACCCTACTGTGGGACCAACACGGGTATCTACGAGTTAGGGAGCCAATCGAATGGGGAGGGTAGTGGGTACAACTAGTGGAGATAGGAGCAGGTGGCACCTATGACGGCAGCCAAGGGTAAACGAAACTACCATCAATGTATTATTATTATGCTTAGTAAGAGGGGTACACCTAGTGGTGGTAGGTACACGATGGATGCCTATGATAGCAGCTAGGGATACAAAATCAACCGGGGAGGATAGTGGGTACATCTAGTAGTGATAGGTACACGTCGGTTACCTATGATGGCAGTTAGAAGTACACGAAGCTATCGTTATTCTTTTTAGCCAAAAGGGATCATCTTTTAGTAAATGACTAGCCTGTTAGTGTGGTGCAGAGCATATCTTGTAGTAGTTAGAAACGCAATCATTGTTCTATCTTACTTGCTTTATTTACCTTGTCATCCTTGTTCATGTTACAGTCATTTCATTTATCCAGTTTACTCCTTATCATATGGCTTTACTGATTATATTGTTAAAATTACTGGACTCGCCAGACTTTATGTCTGACCCTCTTTGTTTCGCCCCTTTTCTTTCCTTTTCCCGCTAGGTTTTTAAGGTGGGAGTACTGAAGTTTGATTCGGACCTTCCTGCTTGAAGTGATGGAAGTAATGCCTAGCTTTGTTTCTCTTGCATATGATATTTTGGATTGGGGATTATGCTCTTAAAAATTATGTACTGTGATGGCTTTTGTACAAGACTGATATTATGTACTTGGTTTTATTTTTAGTAAGATGGGTTTTGAAGATGTAACCAAACTTGTTTTTGTTTCCGCTGCAATAAAGTTATAAACTTTTCAAGTGCTCTTTTATGTATCTGTTTTGTAATATTCCGTTTTGTTCACTTAAACGCTCCATGAAAGTTAATGCATTCCCTTAGTGAGTGACATTAATGGACGTGGGGTGTTACAATCGCTCCCCCAATTAAAAAGGATACTCAAGAATAAAGGCTCGTAACAAATGAAAGGGGGAAACCGTTTGCGTTATCTGTTCCTTCTCCCCAGGTTCTGGGAGAATGACTTCTTCAGCAAATCTGTCATCTCCACGTTAAGTAACTGAAACATGAGATAAATTAGCACTCGCGAGGCCCAATAAGTCACTTACGAACACAGAGAGCATACCTTCCTCCCTACTATCTTTATCATGCCCACGCTTGGAGTTAAATTCATTGTTGTGATCACCTATATCATCACCACCAATATACAAAATTGGATTTTTATCATTACCAGGAACTAGATAATTAGGCATCTCCTCAACCAATAAAAGATCCTCAACCCTCGCCTTGTTCACTTTGGAAATTTCGATACCCTGTCTGGCCATCCTAATTATTCGAAGATCCTACTCCGAGGGTATGGGGGAAGGGAAGGAAATTCCATGTCTGGAAACTTGCCACAATTATCGCGGTAGACCAAAGAGAGAGCCTTTTCATAATATACTGCCACCATATCTAAAAGATGTACCCTCAAAAACAAGGAAATTATGTCCTGGGTTTCATAAATTATCCATTTAGCATTGGAGAGTGTTGCCTCCTTTGTTCTCAGCTCCCCTACGTGCTCTGCCAACATATCTGACTACTTGCGCTTAAGGGCAGAAAAGGAATTGTTGCCATCCTTTTCCCTCTCAAGAGACGCTCTCAGCTGACTACAGGCTTCCTCGTTATTGCTCTTCGATAAAGCTAAGTCATGAATTTTAGACTCTACCGCGGATTTCTCTTCTTTAAGCTCTCTCGTCTCACGAGATAATGAAGCCGCCGCTACCCCAGCAATGTATCAACCTCCAGATAACTGAAACGGAACAATGCAATGTTAACCCTTACATAAGGTAAACAGATGAAGAGTTTAGGAGAATAAGAGTATGAACCAGAAGCTGTCGCTTAACAAGATGAAAACAAAAACCAGGCTAATCTGTAAAAGCAGACCTCAGAATATCGGAAACATCAATAAAAGGTAAGATAGACCTTACAAAAATATCGAAGTCTGAAGCCGGTAAAGGAGGATTTACGGGGTCACACTGTCGATAAGAAGGGGAAAGTTACTCGCATTCTCTCAAATCCGAAACTCCTTGAGAATCGGATCTTAAAAGGCCAGCAATAAAATCACTTCCAGTGGTCTCCACTGAAGAAGGACACGTGTTACGAGAGTTTCCAAGGAAAGGGGAAGGGGGTTGGATAACAATCGACAACTAGGCGACTCAACGATTTCATCACCAAAAGGACGGGAGATAAAATTTGTTGTCTTATGTCTCTTGGTAGAACCACTACTGGCAGCCGCAACTGCCCTCTTTTTAGACAAAGACTTGGGATGGGTAGAGGCAGTAGGAGACGGACGTGAATCATCCCTAAGAAACATTGAACGTGATAGAATAGGAACTCTACCCAGAGCATCAACAACTTGAAGCTCCTTCACTCCAAGCTTCTCCTCTTTTGAACAAGACCTAGCAGACTTGTCCAACCTGGAGTCGCCCAGTTGTGGAATCCTAGACATGGCCCTGCCATGTGATATCGTAACATAAACATGTGTTTTAATCTCATTTCTATTTGATAAACACATAAAAACAATATACATGTAAACAAACGACATAGAGTTTTGTTAACCCATTAATAATGATATTGACTGCAAAGATTGTTGTCAGCAAGTTAGATTGCCTTATATTACAAACTAGTTATTTGTGCAAATCTTGTTCTCAGAACCCAATAATAATTGGGGATTGATAGAATTTATTAAAGTCACCATTAAACATCATCTCAAACAATTATCGGGAATTTAATCTGCGTTAGGACCATCGAACCCCAATTCAAAGCATAATCCAAACTAGCGATTGAGATTGAGGCAAGAAAACACACCATTAGTCAGGTCTATAACCTTGGAAAGTAGTGTGCTAAATTTCGATGAACAATAATCCTGCTTGAGTAAAATGTTTTGCAAGAAAAAGGAGGAAGAGGAAAAGAAGATTCCTTTTTTGGAAAAAGCTCGCTTTTTCATCTCTACCACATATCCAAAATCGAATCAACAAGCAGGATTCTTGCTAGGAAAGCAAAAAGATAGAAACCATAAATGATAAAAGCTTGATAGCCTCTTAGACGAGAAAAGCTTGACTAAAAAAGCCGAAAATACCTCTTCACTAGTTGGCAATTGTTACTACCAAAATTAACTCCGAAACAGGTTGATGGTAAAGGGGCAGTGTATGAGCACAAATACAAAAGGACCCCTTCCGGAAGAAAAAGAAAAACACTAGAGAGAATTCAAAAGCCATCCAGGTCAGAGTTCATCCGGTAGAGTCCATCTGTCAGGATCAATCTGACAGGGGGGTTCTATGACGAAAAGCCATCCAGGTCAGAAACTAAGAAAGAGGGAGGCAAAAGCTCCACTAATCGAAACCTAGAAAGACAGAAGGGCTTTCGATATTAACCTACTTTACACCGATACATCAGAGGGTAAAGGCATCAAGAATATCAAGCTGAAAGTTTGTAGGGATTATCCAGAACAAGCTTCCGAAACATCTGCTACGATGACACCGAAAGGTCACACTGACAAACAACAGACACATCACCGGAAGCTACCTTCCGGAAGACCAGACTATATCCATAGGATCTACCGGAAGGCAAACCGAAACCCTAAAGGGGATACAGGTTGTCCATACTAATCTACTTAGTACAGACACCGAAAGTGGTACCAAACCGGCAACTATCTACATACCTCACGAGGGCAAGCTCCTAAAAGTATTCATGAGAAAACCAGAAGCCTGCACTAGGAAGCTTATAACTGAGATCGTACAACCGGGAGCTCAAATACATTACGAAAAGCTACTACATCGACAAGCTCGCATTAATCTTGAAGAAGCCTCAACTGACCGGGACCCTCCCACCGGATGCTATAATCAACACCACAAAGCAGTCGGGAGTTAAAACAAACGAAACCAAGGAGAAAAGCGGTCGGCAGAGGTGCTTGCAGGCCCAACAACAGAAGGGGCCCCGATTTCTCTATAAATAAGACCCCAGGGGTCACATTTTGGGGACGATTTATCTCATTGTTATTCTTGTACTCTTTCTCTCTACAGTGAACCTTTATTCTTAGATCGATTTGGGGATTTCTCCTATTCTATTCATGTATTCTAAATCAATGATAAATAAAGAGTGAATCAATATTTACGATATTTTGTTATGAGTTTGTCATGCTACTTCTTAGTTGTCGTTGAAACAAATTAATGCTTTCTTTCTACTTGTGCATGAACCCTTATCCGAACCTTTTCGCGAGTCGGGTGAAACACCCCTTTCTACAGTCATAGACCCTTCCTGCAGACATAATCCCTTCTTACAAGCTTAAACCCTTTAGCAAGCTTGGTGCAGAACCCCTCCCTACCACCCGTTAAGTCCTTTATCAAGGGTTGTATTTAGGAATCCTTCTCCCCAAGGTAACTGCTGGTTCTTCAATCACTTAAGCGTGATACTCACCCCATCGAGGGAAGAGTAACTATTCTTTAGGTTTCTAAACCTTGATACCTAGGAACAGTGAACTAACTCAAACTTGTGAAGGCTAAACAACCTATTTTTCCCTTAGGTACACTCCCATAGAGCTACCTCCGGTGTTGACGAAAAATATCATTAACAAATGTCTTCATTGATGTCTTCTTGCCTTCAGAATGTCAATCTTGAGCTTTCGGGAGTGGTTTCTCTGACATGCCTCTCGGTAGCTCGGTCTTAGATTCTGAAAATCCTGACTATGGTGGCTGTCGGTAGCTCAGGACCACTGGTCTTGGTCTGTTTCCATACCTTTTGGTTTTTGGTGTCCTAGCTTTGTTACGTGCCTGGATGGAAACTTTGGTGCCAGTTTTAGCTGTCGCTGTCTCCTTATTCGGCTCTTAGCTTTGTAGCCTTCGCTTATCGGTATAGGTGTATGAGCTAAGCATATTAGAGTGGATACATGCTTTCTTCTTCTAACAATCCTTGGTCTCGGTCTTGATCTTACAATAGATTCCTCCATGACCCCTTTTGGATGACTTAAAAACCGTCCTTTAATTTTAGTGTCAATATTGAACTAAGTAGTACCGGCACCCTTTTCTTGCCTGATGTAACATTTCCCTTCAGTGGCCTTAAGTTTTCGGTTTATAAGCTCTCAACCGCCCATTTCCACTTGCTTGTAGTGTTATGTTATATGCTTTTGGGGTTGTACCCTTGCTAATCGTTTAGTAATGCTACTGCCCTGTCGGTGACTTCCTTCTTCTGCTTTAACGTTATTGTTGTTTCTTCCATATTCTTCTATTGTTATTGTCGGACAAACACGCTTGAACCAGGGTACCAGATTTAGGGTTCTCGGGCCTCCCCTTTTGTTGCAGATGTAAGCCTGACGTTTCTTTACCAACAATACTCGATGTTGATGCTTGACTACAATTTGACCCTTTTTGCTGTCGGTTTTGACTTTCAGACTTTGTCCCTTCTAGCACCATAGCCACCCTCAAGGTCCCTTTCTTCATAGTTCAGGTTTTATTGCCCGAAACCCTTTGCTCTTTCATCTTTGGAGTCTCTGCTTTTTTATATTTGGGCAGTGCAAATTTTGGTGTTAACAACCTAAATTCCATACTTGGGCATGGTGATAGAAGCCAACAACTTCTTGCTTGGAAATGTGAACAAAAAAATCTGTAACAAGCTTCAAGTATTAGAATAGTGTAAATATAAGGTTCATTTCTAGAAGTATTATAAGTTCCGAATGTTCTTATAGGATAATGAGGGAAACTTCCAAAGCTATGATTTGAGTTAATGTAACAGAATTCCTTTTAGCAATTATAGAAGTCCAATACCTAAATCTGGGTATTTATGATAAAAGGCCAAAACCCTGCAAACTAAAATTAGTAGAAACCTCAAGACTCAAACTTAGGTAAATAGGAAATCAGAAGTTCGCATATGAAATTAGTAGAAACCCCAAGACTCATACTCGGGTAAATAGAAATCAGAAATCCACATCTGAAATTAGAAGGAACCCCGCCACTCACACTCGGGTAAACAGAAATCAGAAATCCACATCTGAAATTAGTAGAAACCCCGAGACTCACACTCGGGTAAACATAAATATGAAGTTCATATCTGAACTTAATAGGGATCCTGAGACCCACCTCGGATACATGGAAAATCGGAAATCCACATCTGAAATTAGTGGAAAACCTAGGATTCACACTTGGGTAAACCAAAAACAGAAATCGTTATTTGAAGATAACGAAATTTCCGAGATTCACGCTCAGTAAAATAGAAGATCAAAAACCTACATCTAATAATAATAGAAATCCCAATACTTATACTTAGGAAAATTAGGAGTCAGAAATTCACATCTGAGGATCATATCATAATTGGAAAGTCACCTTTAAATGTCATAGTTAAGTAAAATGCCTTAATTGAGGTATGGATGAGTCATCAAATATATTCAAAAATCATCCAATAGAAGCATCAAGAGTTATTTAAAGACCATCTATGTGAACAATGTTAAGACAAACAAATATCGTTGAAAGCGATCAAACAACCATAAATTATTTGTGCGTTCCTCGGAAGTTCGTTCAGAGAAAACATGTAGGCGAAAGAGTCTTGAATATCCAAAGAAATGACTTTTTGGATGCATATATAGAGGGATTCTTTCGGGACAAATTAACCCTGTCTTGAGTTAATTAGTTGTTCGGTTGAAGATCCATTCAGTTTCCTAGCCCTTGGGTATTTAACATAAAGTCTTATTCCTAATGCATAGGATATGCAGATAAATGATACTCTCTAAGAGAGTGACACTAATCCCTTTGTGGGAAGATGCATATGTTATAATAACTAGCCTCACTTAGGGGAAATTCCACTAACTGGAGATTTGAGTAATGTAGTCCTATTTAAAGGCAACTCCATCGTACGAGATGTAATTTTTGTGGCTTCTCATCTCGGAAGCTTTGTTTGTTGCGGCTTCTCTTTCTAGAAGCCCTGTTTGTTGTGGCTTCTCTCTCTGGAAGCTTTATTTGTTGTGACTTCTCTTTATGAAAGCTTTGTATGTTGTTGCTTCTCTCTCTGCAAGCTTTGTTACTTATGATGCTACCTCTTTTTTATGATGCTTCACCTCTCGGAAGCTATTTTTTATTGATGCTTCACCTCTCTAAAGTTATTTCTCCTCTTTTTAATGATGCTTCACCTCTCAGAAGCTCTTTTTTTATGTTTATTCACCTCTCGGAAGATTTTTTTTACTCTTCACCTCTCGGAAGCTACCTTTTTTAATGATGCTTCACCTCTTTTAAGCTATTTTTTTCATTTTGCCTTTTCCCCAAAGACTTTATTGATTCGCCTTTTTCCTCGAAGGCTTTATTGGTTTTCCTTTTCTGTCAAGGCCTTTATCGATTTTCCTTTCCCTCCAAAGGTTTTATTGATTCGCCTTTACCTCAAAGGTATTTACACCAAAAATGGTCTAAACACCCATGGTACTAAACTGTACTTCACCAACTCGGTAAGAAATAAGTGAGGTCGTTTTTAACTAGCAATCAAAAATGAAAAATGCGAGAAAGTAAAGTAAAGACGAGATTTATAGTGGTTCAGCCGTTAATTAGGCCTACGTCTACTGTAAAGGTGACTTCCATACTTATTGTGGAGATTATAGAATACATCAATCCTCTCTTTACATACGTACATTTTTACACTCACTTAATATACCCTCGTTTATAGATCTCATTCCTTGGAATTATACAAGAGGAAGGTGATATTTGAGGAAAAGAAGGGTGGATGAATGATTGAGGAAGAGGATGCGTTTTGTCTTCTTTGGATCATGGTATTGTTCTTAACACCATTGCTGAATCAGTAGTTGAAAATAGAATTTAGCAGCATGTTATGGATTTCAAGATTGGATCCCCTCTATGTTGGCAGCCATCGTGTATTTATTGGTGAGCTTCACCTGGGAAATGATCTGAAATATGTTTATGCAGGCTGCAGATCGCTTATCTTATCAATTACGATTATGCCATCGGCTAGCTATATCCAGCTGTCCGTGGCTGTATTCGGTTATCATGCACGAGTGTCTCAATGGAGTGAGTGTTCTGAGTAGTTGAGCGGGTCCGTAGGAGCGAGTGTTCTTGTGAGGGTGAATGTCTTGGGAAATTCTTATAAGAGTAAAATGTGGAGCTGGAATCGATTCTCCTTTGTTCCTTATGCGACCAACCTTCTCGGTTTAAGGACGCTCGTCCCTTTGTTGCCTTTGTGTGGCGCTGTTTGCCCCTATGGCTATGCAACGAGGTCGCTCCCACCTATGTTGAATGGATAACTTGCTCTGCTTCGATGTTTGAGCGGTTTTTCCCCAATACGAATGACCGACCTTTGGTTTTACGCCTGAACCACAATTCGCGTCCAACTTTTGGTTGATGTCGTCCGGTTGCGGCTATTTCTGGTATTTGACGGGTAGTTATCTGATTTTTCTTGATGACGGAGAGAAGGAACATGTTTACCATAGTTCCTTTATATGGTTAAATCTGATTTGAGTGGTCGTACGACAGTCTTCTTTAGTCTACAGATGACCGACTGAGGCTTATGATTCTGGGATGTAAAAGTGCTCTTTCCAAGGACTGGAGTATGACTGACCAGTAGGTTCGAGTGTCGAGCGATAGGCGTTGCAATCCATGAGCAGTTGTTTAAATATGCATGCGACTGTAATGTCCCGGAAATTTGCGATATTTGGTCATTGACATAAAACCCACGTCGATTATCCAAACATTGAAAATACCGGTAGTTAATGAAAGAAGTTAGAGGGTGGGAATAGATAAGATAGAAATTTAGAATAGAAGAAGGAGAAAATCATACATCATCAGAGTAACTCGAATCTCACAGTGGAACAATAAAATATAGTATACAAAATAACTTTGAAACACAAATTTGTATTTGTATATTAGAGTACAGGACTTACATCACATCGGAAATAAATAATAGCTATATAATCCTTAAGCCTCCTGCTCCAGCTCTCCAAGTATATCTGTAAAATCCTGACCACTTGACTGCCCATACAAAATTGGACACCCAAGAGTTTAGGGAAAACAAAACAAAATAAACTCTGGGTCAGTCATGTGACTGGTGTGAGTAAACTCAAATCATTTGATTTATCTTTCAAAATCCTTTTGAAACAAATGATAATCATAAGACCGATCCACACATAAACACGTATGGATTTTACCTTACGATAACCCAAAATATTTCTAAAACGATACTTGTCTGATTTTATATTAATGTCTAGATCAAGTAAATAGAAATCTAGCAGAAACGCTTGCATGTACCGTTCTACATATATAAATATACAATCAAAACGGCGGACTCTTATTTGGGTAATGGATTCCAAATATGACAAGGTATGGATCCACCTTCCGATTATTGTACTCTAGAAGAGATACACTGGAGTTCAACAAGAACATCTTGCATCTCGGCCACACATGACTGGCCCCTCATTTCGCTTGACAGTGACAAATATATTGCCACCCCTCGGTTAGTATTTCAACATAACCGTTCCCGGGAGATACAGAATTGAAAGAAGTACAAATATGAATATTCTCTAGATGGTGACAATATCCTTACTTGGGTGCAGCTTACTTAGCCATGCTGCCTGCCCGATTTCTATCATTTCCCAGTTGATGAGGCTCGAGGTCATAACATATCTTTTAACTGATCACTCCTCCATATACTTCGAATGTCACATCGCCATACCCACCAAATCACAAATTGATTTCCTCAAAAATATCACGTGTATAAGGCTAAGAGAAACGAATTCCTTCGCTACCAAACATAAATATGTTTGAAGAGATAAACTTCCACGACCTATTAAATGTACTATGTCAGACATTCTTCCGTGCAAGTCGCCCTAACCGAAGGCTCTATTCTGAAAATAGGACAGCCCTTGCATAACTCCGTCTTCAATTATCTTCATATTTTATCACATTGCTAATGCCCATATAGAGTGGTTTTCAGGTCATGAATCTGATCCCAGTCTCTCCGTATTGACGACGGAAAAGTGGTCAAAACTTCGATAGTCGTTGATTTAACTATCAAAGAAAAACATGTGTGCAAACAACGATATTATTTCCAGATGGAAATTCTATCGATCATTCATCAACCATCACTTATCTCTTAAAATAATTTATCATTAATTTACCCATTTCCTATTTCCATATATTCATAAGTTCTTATTTTTTAAATTTAGAAAATATACATTCTTAATCATTGGAAAACATTTCTAATTCTTATTTGGAAAATATTTCCTAAACTCCTTCGTTAAATTTAAACAGACGTTTAAATGAAACATAGCTATGCCAACTCAAACCATTATACTCGTTAACTAAATTCACTTAACCAATCTTCATTGTCGAACCTTAACCATTCCTTAGTTAAAAACGAAGCCAATCAAGTTGGGGTATAACTACCTCTCAGACCTTAACTGAACAACATTTCTACCTTCAAATCAGACAAGGTTCACCTTTTAAACCTTTAAAAAACTTCCTTACGTAACTATCTTTCGAATAAATCTCTATTCGATAACTCTTTCCTTCAACTAAACTATATTCGATAATCTCTCTTCGAATAGCCATATTCGATTAACTCTATTCAATTAAATATATTTGATTAACTCAAATCGATTAACTCTATTTAATTAACTCTATTTGATTAACTCTAATCAGTTAACTCTATTCGATTAACTCCTTTCGAATAAACTATATTCGATTAACTCCTTTCGAATAAACTACATTCGATAATCTCTCTTTTGACTCTATTCGAATAAACTATATTCGATAACTTTTTTAACTCTATTCGAATAAACTATATTCGATTAACTCCTTTAGCTCTATTCGAATAAATCATATTCGATTAAATCTTTTAACTCTATTCGAATAAATTATATTCGATTAACTCCTTTAACTTTATTCGAATAAATTATATTTGATTAACTCTTTTAACTTTATTCGAATAAATTATATTCGATTAAATCCTTTAACTCTATTCGAATAAATTATATTCGATTAACTCCTTTAAATATGTTCGAATAAATTATATTCGATTAACTCCTTTAACTCTATTCGAATAAATTGTATTCGATTAACCTAATTCGATTAACTAATATTCGCCTAACTTTATTCGAATAACTAGTATTCGACCGACTATAATTCGACTAACTCTAATTCGATTAATTCTAATTCCTTTTATAATCCTACTTACTTTCCAAATATTTTCTTTTATAGTTTTATTTATTTTCTAAATAAACATTCCTTTTATCTTTCTATTTTTTTTCCATAATAAATATTCCATTTTAAATTTTATTTATTTGTCAAATAAATATTTCCTTTTCAATTCTATTTATAAATGTTTCACAATTATTTCCCTTTCTATTTGTTTCACAAATATTTTCCTTTTATATTTGTTTCACAAATATTTTCCTTTTATAACTTTATTTATTTTCTAAATAAACATTTCTTTTATCTCTATTTCTTTTCTAAATAAATATTTCTTTTCCTATTTGTTTCACAAATATTTTCCTTTTATAATTATCCTTTTATTTTATAATTATTTTCTTTTATAAAATCCTTTTCCTTTTATATACAAAATCCATTGATTTTATATAAATAATTCATTTTCAAAATAACCTTTGAAAATCCCCTTTTCTACATTCCAGTATTTCTTACGGTATTTAAAATACCCAAATAATAGTTGTCGATATCATTCAACACACATAATCAACACAGATTATATATCACATCATATATTACAATATATGAAAAATAATAAAATAAATGTTGAGGAATCCAGTTGGATTCGTCCAACCTGTTTCCCTGCATCCACAGATGTTAAACAATATAATTAACATCAATTTCATTTCACTTTGAAATATTCTGCTAAATAGAATCAATTTATGTATATATATATATATATATATATATATATATATATATATATATATATATATAACCAGATCTATAATTTCAAAAAATTACTTAAAAGTTCAACCAAACAGTCAATACACAGCAATAAATCATCATTTATCAGTTTTAAATATATGTTATAAAAATATGAACTGATAGAGTTGGTGAGTTTTACTCACTTTGGCAGTTCATCGTTAAATAACGATAAACTGTTGTTTGATTCAGACCAAATAATTTATTTCGCTATAAATTCAACCGAGCTCCAATCCACTTCCAGTTAGTTCCAATGTGTTGCGCTCGTCCGTACAATCGTAATGGACCCTGTTTTGTCAAGTTTTGATATTTTATGGCGAATTTATGAATATTCTAAGTTAATAATTTATTTAAATAAACAACTTAGATTCTAATTTGTTATTGGGCTCTCCCCTTTCATTTCTCGGCCCAAATCATCAAACCAACCTGTTTAAAAACCCAAATCCCCATTAGCTTCTTCTTCGATCAAAAACATATTCGTCTGCTCCTCTCTCACAACCATTATTCCATCCTCAACTCCACGTCCCACCAGCTATACTCAACACTACAAAAGGAATGCCACACCATCTCAACTCCTCCGTACCACATGCTTGGCTACAAGGATCATCTTCTTCCTTTAAAACAAACTCCCGCTTCAGTAAAGTATTTTGAACCTCACTACTCCAATATTCAATGCAAATGTAAATAAATTATACCCAAGATCTCCTCCCTTTTTCTGCTGCTATTTCATGTAACTCGCAGTCACACTCCTACTTAATTCTCGTTAATAACTCTTCTCCCTCAATCCTTCAACTTCCTCCCATACATACACAAAGCACAACTCCTGTTAATACCTCCCCTATCAACAAACGTTTGAACGCCTCATTCTTCATCACTCAGTCAAGAAATCCACCACCGTATCTGCCATAATCACCCTCTTCGAACGCGCTTCATCCTCCACCCAAAATAATGCAATTCGATCTTCCCCCATTGATTGTGCTCGAGCAGGCAACCCTACGCTGCCCTTAAGCCAGACCGACAAATTTTATTTTTATAAAATCCCAAAAATTCAAACAAACTACTATTTCCCCTCCTCAATCCATTTCTGAACTTCAGTTTCCATATAGATGCTCCAAACCTAATATATGGCGAACCCTAGCCTTAGTGTTGCATTTCCAGCGAGCGGAATTGATGTCGAGCTATGATATACTCATACCAATGGATAGAGGAAGCGATAAGGATCTCAAATATTCACATCTTATGATTTATAGATTTTGTTTGGATTTGTTATGGATTTTATAAGATCCAATTTCTCACGATGGAAGAAAATTTGTGGCGGTAGAAAGGTGTTGACTACTACAAGAAGAAAATTATGTTTAGGCAAATGATAAGGGTGCATATAGGAAGAATTAAATAATTTTTTATTTATTAGATTTTGATCAACCGCTATCTTCGTTTATTGTTTAAAAAAAATTATGATCGTACGTGATACCCAAAAATCACGAAAATGAACACACACCTTTAGTCCGATATTACGGACCCAACAAAACTGGTTTCGTCGAATTCCGACTCCGTTTGCTCACACAACGTATTTTTAACTGTCAAAATACCGATTGTTTTTCACATTATAAATCCGTACGGCCACGTACTGACTTCAAAAATCACGAAATTTGAAATCTAACAATAATTTTATATTGTGGAGCCAACAAAATTAGTTTCGTCGAAAACGAAGGTTGTTTGCAAAACTGGCTATTTTTAAAGCTCTAAATAAACACTTTTCAAATATAAATATATTTGAAATAATTAAATTAAATATTAGTAAATTAATGTTATCATATATATATATATATATATATATATTCACATACAATATCATACAGCTCCAATTGGCTTTATATCTCGATATTCAATTTATGTTGAAAAAATCCTTTTATAATATAAATATACATTTATAAATTTCAAAGGAATTCCATAGCGACTTTTCTAAAATTTGATTTGGGCATAAATCAAAATCTACATGACGAAATCTCGATTTTTCTCTTCCATTAGAAAAATATACTTCACTAGTTCTGAACGTTTCTTGTTTCACAGAAATCCAACTTAAAACGGCTTCTGTATATTCGTTTAAAGTTCGAATCGCCAAATTACGAACTATAGCGCCATTTCGAGCTCGATTATAAATATATTATAATTATACATTCAAACTTCATTTAATTAATATATTTGTTATTATAATTCAAATCTAAACTAAATTATATCTTAGAAATATTCCAATTCACAGAATATTGTGAATTCAGCTATTTTCGATTATTTCAGAATTAAATTTATTGTTCTATTATTTATTTTAATTAAATATTCAATATAATTTAATTAAATAACTATTTAAATCTATATATTATTGTTTAAATAATTAAATTAATTAACTATTATATCTATAAAAATACGGGACATTACATTCTTTCCCCCTTAAAATAATTTCATCCTCGAAATTGATATGGTAGAAAACAAACCCTATTAACTGGTTTAAAATTATTTGTTTACTTTTTAACTTCAGCTTCAACTAGACCAATAAATTTCAGTTAAAATATTAATTAATTCTTACCAACAAAAATTTTCAAATATTCTGAAAATTTTCTAACACCCTAAATTTCCGAAAAATTTCGCCAGCACCTCCTTTGTACGGCTCAATCGGTACAACTACAGCTCGCCTCTCTAGGCCATCTCCAACCTAAAAGAAAATCAAACAGCCAAGCGGCTTGCCAAACAGGCTCATAAATCTCATGCTTATACCAAATATAAACTTTTACCTTTTTGTCGGGCATATCAAATTTATCACTTCCGTCTGCTGTTAGTTCAGCATATACCAATGTCATCCCAACCAAACTCCAATCAATTCATTCTCAAACCAAATCATTCGCTTATACCAAAGTCTAATTTCATTTCAAACTCGAGTTTCATTTCGATTCCAAACTCTTAACTCCACTAATCTGGTTCCATTTCAAATTCCGATCACATGAATCCAAATTTCTCGATAACATTCTAATCCAATTCAACTCCAATTTGCTTTTGCAAATTTCAGTTCAACTTCCACTTAACTGGTTTTAGTTCTAATTCCCATTTGCTTTCACAAATTTCTTTTTAAATTTGGGTTTAATTCAAACAATCCATTCTTTTTCAAAATCAAATATTCCTTTTCGGAATTCAAAACAACTTGCTTTTCTCAAAACAATTCAAAAACAATTTCTTTGGTAGTAATCTGTCACTTATCAACTCGAAAATGACACTGATGATGTGGCCATCATCATCAGGGTTATTTTCCAGCTTATCTAAGTGAGTTCAATACTATATCACTTTTCAAAACTCATTCTTTAAACACTTTTATTTTGAAATACATTTCAAAATATCCTTCTCAACGCTTGTCAAACAATTTAAAATCTCCCAGGACTTTAAAATTCTCATATATTCAATGCAATCCATTTATAAACACTTATTCATATTTCCAGAGTTTTAGTTTCAATCGTGGTTTTAATTCATAAATAATCCATTTCGTAACACTTACACGAAATTTGATTGGTTATTTACATAACCTTTTGCTTTTTATAATCTTACTCGATTATAATAACAACCAACACATCCAATATACTATAATATTCTAATATATATATTTCTTTATATCAAAATATATTTGGGTAAAATTATATCATTACCCTCTTTTAAAAACATACAGTGTCGGTTCATCGTATTCGAGTGTTTAGAAACCCCTACCGATACAGTGGATCAAACTGATCGACCAGAACCCATAAACAACTCAACCAATAAATCTCCACAATATAAAACAATTTTTTTTATATCAAATAACAAATACGTTCACTCGTATATATACACTCAAACTCAGTCTAGGGTACTGCTAACCCTATCTCTACTGAGCCACGCCACAGAGCCAAGATAATACTTAACCTTCAGCTCGGATACCAACTGTAACGTCCAGGAAATTTGCGATCTTTGGTCATCGACATAAAACCCACGTCGATTATCCAAACATCAAAAATACCGTTAGTTAATGAAAGAAGTAAGAGGGTGGGAATATATAAGATAGAAATTCAGAATAGAAGAAGGAGAAAATCATACATCATCAGAGTAACTTGAATCTCATAGCGGAATGAATAAAATATAGTATACAAAATAACTTTGAAACACAAATCTGTATTTGTATATTAGAGTACAAGACTTACATCACATCGGAAATAATTAATAGCTATATAATCCTGAAGCCTCCTGCTCCAGCTCTCCAAGTATATCTGTAAAATCCTGACTACTTGACTGCCCATACAAAATTGGGCACCCAAGAGTTTAGGGAAAACAAAACAAAATAAACTCTGGGTCAGTCATGTGACTGGTGCGAGTAAACTAAAATCATTTGATTTAACTTTCAAAATCCTTTTGAAACAAAGGATAATCATGAGATCGATCTACACATAAACACGGATGGCTTTTACCTTGCGATAACCCAAAATATTTCTAAAACGATACTTGTCTGATATTATAATAAAGTCTAGATCAAGTAAATAGAAATTCAGCAGAAACTCTTGCATCTAACGTTCAACATATATATAATATACAATCAAAACCGCAGGCTCTTATTTGGGGAATGGATTTCAACTATGACAAGGTATGGATCCACATTCCGTTTAGTGTACTCTAGAAGCAATACACCGGAGTTCAACAAGAACATCTTGTAGCTCGGCCACACATGACCGGCCCCTCATTTCGCGTGATAGTGCCGAATATATTATCACCCCTAGGTTAGTATTTCAGCACAACCGTTCCCGGGAGATACAGAATTGAAAGAAGTATAAATATGAATATTCTCTATATGGTTACAATATACCCTACTTTGGTGCGGCCCACTTAGCCATGATGCCTGCCTGATTTCTGTTATTTCCCAGTTGATGAGGCTCGAGGTCAAAACGTATCTTTTAACAGATCACTCCTCCATTTACTTCGAATGTCACATCGCCATTCCCACCAAATCACAAATTGATTTCCTCAAAAATATCACGAGTATAAAGCTAAGAGAATCGAATTCCTCCACCACAAAACGTAAATACGTTTGAGGAGATCAACTTCCGCGATCTATTAAATATACACTATCAGACACTCTTCCATACAGGTCGCCCTGGGACTGGACAAACCGAAGGCACTATTCTGTAAATAGGACGGTCCTTGCATAAATTCGTCTTCAATTATCTTCATATTTGATCGCAACGATAATGCATATAGTGGTTTTCAGGTCATGAATCTGATCCCGGTCTCTCCATTTTGACAACGGAAAAATGGTCAAAACTTCGATAGTCGGTGATTTAACTACCAAAGAAAAATAGGAGTGAAAACAACGATATTATTTCCAGGTGGAAACTCTATCGATCATTCATCAATCATCATTTATCTCTTAAATTAATATATCATTAATTTACCCATTTACCGATTTCCTATTTCCATATATTCGTAAATTCTCATTTTCTAAATTTAGAAAATATACGTTCTTAATCATTGGAAAACATTTCTGATTCTTATTTACAAAATATTTCCTAAACTCCGTCATTGGATTTAAACAGACGTTTAAATCAAACATAGCTATGCCAACTCAAACCATTATGTTCGTTAACTAAATTCTCATAACCAATCTTCACTGTCGAACCTTAACCATTCCATAGTTAAAAACGAAGCCAATCAAGTTGGGGTATAACTCCCTCTCAGACCTTAACTGAACAACATTTCTAACTTCAAAACTGACATGGTTCACCTTTTAAACCATTAACAAACTTCCTTACGTAACTGTCTTTCGAATAAATCTCTATTCGATAACACTTTCCTTCGAATAAGTATATTCAATAATCTCTCTTCGAATAGCCATATTCGATTAACTCTATTCAATTAAATCTATTCGATTAACTTTAATTGATTAACTCTATTTAATTAACTCTATTTGATTAACTCTAATAAGTTAACTCTATTCGATTAACTCGTTTCGAATAAACTATATTCGATTAACTCTTTTCGAATAAACTATATTCGGTAATCTCTCTTTTGACTCTATTCGAATAAACTATATTCGATAACTTTTTTAACTCTATTCGAATAAACTATATTCGATTAACTCCTTTAACTCTATTCGAATAAATTATATTCTATTAACTCTTTTAACTCCATTCGAATAAATTATATTCGATTAACTCCTTTAACTCTATTAGAATAAATTATATTCGATTAACTCCTTTAACTCTATTTGAATAAATTATAATCGATTAACTCCTTTAACTCTATTCGAATAAATTATATTCGATTAACTCCTTTAACTCTATTCGAATAAATTATATTCGATTAACTCCTTCAAATCTATTCGAATAAAATATATTTGATTAACTAATATTCGCCTAACTTTATTCGAATAACTAATATTCGACTAACTATAATTCAACTAACTCTAATTCGATTAATTCTAATTCCTTTTATAATCCAACTTACTTTACAAATATTTTCTTTTATAGTTTTATTTATTTTCTAAATAAATATTCCTTTTATCTTTCTATTTATTTTCCCAAATAAATATTCCTTTCTCAATTCTATTTATTTATCAAATAAATATTTCCTTTTCAATTCTATTTATAAATGTTTTACAATTATTTTTTTCTATTTGTTTCACAAATATTTTCTTTTTATATTTGTTTCACAAATATTTTCCTTTTATAACTTTATTTATTTTCTAAATAAACATTTCTTTTCCTATTTGTTCCACAAATATTTTCCTTTTATATTTGTTTCACAAATATTTTTCTTTTATAATTATCCTTTTATTTTATAATTAATTTCTTTTATAAAATCCTTTTTCTTTTATATATAAAATCCATTGATTTTATACAAATAATTCATTTTCAAAATACCGTTTGAAAAGCCCCTTTTCTATATTCCAGTATTTCTTACGGTGTTTAAAATACCCAAATAATAATGATCGATATCATTCAACACACGTAATCAACAAGATTATATATCACATCATATATTACAATATATGAAAAACAGTAAAATAAATGTTGAGGAATCCAGTTGGATTCCTCCGACCTGTTTCCCTGCATCCACAGATGTTAAGCAATATAATTAACATCAATTTCATTCCACAATGAAATATTCTGCTAAACAGAACCAATATATATATATATATATATATATATATATATATATATATAACCAGATCTATAGTTTCAAACAATTACTTAGAAGTTCAACCAAACAGTCAATACACAGCAATAAATCATCATTTACCAGTTCTAAATATACGTTATAAAAATATGAACTGATAGAGTTGGTGAGTTTTACTCACTCTGGCAGTTCATCGTTAAATAACGATAAATAGGGTATATATAGGAAGATTTAAATGATATTTTATTGATTATTTTATTTGATTTTAATCAACCGCTATCTTCGTTTATTGTTTAAAAATTTTGTGATCATACATGATACCCAAAAATCATGAAAATGAACACACACCTTTAGTTCGACGTTACGGACCCAACGAAATGATTTTCGTCGAATTCCGACTCTGTTTGCTCACACAGCGTATTTTTAACCGTCAAAATACTGACTGTTTTTCACATTAAAAATCTGTACGGCAACATGCTAACTTAAAAAATCACGAAAATTGAAATCTAACAGTAATTTAATATTGCTTATCCAACAAAATTGGTTTTATCGAAAACGAAGGTCATTTGTAAAGCTCTAAATAAGGCCATTTTAAATATAAATATATTTAAAAATAATTAAATTACTATTATCGTATACATATATTCACATACGATATCATACAACTCCAATTGGCTTTATAACTCGATATTCAAATCCCGGTTGAATTGATATTCAATTTACATTGAAAAATCCTTTTATAATATAAATATATATTTATAAATTTCAAGGGAATTCCATAGCGACTTTTCTAAAATTTGATTTGGACATAAATCAAAATCTACGTGACGAAATCCTGATTTTTCTCTTCCATTAGAAAAATATACTTCACCAGCTCTGAACATTTCTTGTTTTACAGAAATCCATCTTAAAACGGCTTTTGTATATTCGTTTAAAGTTCGAATCGCCAAATTACGAACTGCTGCGCCATTTCGAGCTCGATTATAAATATAATATAGTTATACGTTCAATCTTCATTTAATTAATATATTTGTTATTATAATTCAAATCTAAACTAAATAATATCTTGGAAATATTCCAATTCACAGAATATTGTGAATTCAGCTATTATCGATTATTTCAGAATTAAATATATTATTCTATTATTTATTTTAATTAAATATTCAATGTAATTTAATTAAATAACTATTTAAATCTATATATCACTATTTAAATAATTAAATAAATTAATTATTATATCGATAAAAATATGGGACATTACAGCGACCTTGACTCCTTTCCTGATACGCGCGATCGGACTTTGACATAAGCGTTTTTTTTGTTGTGAACGACTTTACAGGATATACGATCTTTTCCTTTATGAGGCCTTACTTCTCATAGCATATTATGCCAACATCTTTGGCTGTTTAAGTGTCTCGGGTGACACTTCGCAAGACCAACCCTGATGATGTTCGCTCTGTATCCTTTACTCATTGTGCGTATGGATTTTTTTGGGATTAACACTTGCCCCTCGAAGTCCGTGATTTCTTTTAGTAAGGAATTACTAGCTTCGACATATTTGATCGCACATTGTTGGGCGAATTTGGCTTGTCGAGGGGTCGTTCGTGCAAGAGATTAAGATTGCCACATTGTAGTTGGCTGGTTTTGTCTTTTTCTATGGGTGAGAGGCTTGATGTATCTTTTGGTTGTTGTGCGAATAGCCAAATTTCGGGATGCCAGTTGGGACTTTGATGAGACATTTTCGTGTAATAAGACACCAAGCTGACGTGGCGAGAATTCTCCGGATGTATGCCTTTTAATATTCCTTATTTATCTTTAGCCTTTGTTCCACTTTTTTTTCCCGAGAAACCCTTTGGTCATAGCTGCGCTTCTCCAAGAGTTTAACCAGGTAATCTACATTTGACATTTCTGGCTTGATTTCTCTCCAAAAAGTTTTGACTTTCTCATTCCATCAATTTGCCTTGTGTTTGCAGTAACATCTGTTTATCTTGTGCGATTTCATTTTGATCTTCAAGGCACCATGATCTTTCTAGTTAATTTTTTTTTGTTTTTTTTTTTTGAAATACTCATATATTCCCAAGTTAGGGAGCTCCAAATATGACCTGACCGATCCCTGTATTAATTTAGGATTTGGGTGGTAGTCATATTTTTGTGTGGCATAGGTATTGTATCTGTAGTCGTCTTTGGAGAATATGAATCATCCAGTGGTTTTCTTTGAAACCTCGATGCTTGGTATTTGTTTATAAATTGTTTGGTAGAATGCTCCAGGCTTCTCTAGTTGAGATGTTTTGTTCATGTCTGAGTCTGACTGGGATGTCTCCCTTTTCATGGTTGTCGCTTGAGTCCACCCTGATTCCCTTTGAAATAGGTTGTCCGAGGACGGAATTCCTCATGTCAAGGAGGCTTAGGAAAAAGTCGACGAGTAGGGCTGGTAGCAAAAAGGTGTCCCAAGGCAAGGAGATCTTGGATGCGATTGGCACTCAAAGCCATTGTTTGTTGAATGAACTTTCTGGTTCAGATATCCAGACTGCTATTGGTCGTACGGTTTCTTCATCCATTACCTTAGATCCTGCACCTGTACATGAGCTTATTCCTGTTCCCAACCCTTGCCATCCTGAACTCGCTGAGGACTTTGTGGCTCAGTATCCAACTAGTTCGCGTTCTGGTGTGTATGTAGATCCATTTGACAGATGGATTATTGCAGGTAAGATGGACGCTATGAAGGATTGCATATTGACTGAATTCAATCAGTTGGAAGCACGTCCGCATCTGGTTGAAGGCCTCATCACAAATGTAAGAGATTACATTGTGAGCAAATGGAGGCTGGCATTCTCTTGTCGAAGATCTCTGAAACACCCCAACTCCGTTAAGGTCACTCACAAAGGGAATGCCTTAACTGTGGTGGAGAGTTATAGGTACAAGACACAAAACAATTTACAAGACAAACATAACTAACCAGCGGATAAAAACTGAATTTATTTCATACATGGTTCATAACAAAAGTATTACAACAAACTGTCTCAAAACAACTTCTCAAACATTACATTTAAATATCTATCTTAATTATTAAATAAAGAAGAATGAAGCATAATTAAAACTACATAAATCCCTAAGTGTAGTGCGTCCAAAGCCATAGCCAAAGATAAGAGGTTCCATGCCATACATCACAAAGTCTTCAAGCTTGGAAAGATGAACGGTCCAAAATTAAGCTGATCTATTCTCTCCCTGGCTACCTGAGGGGTGGGGGGGGGGTGAAAGAAAAGAAGACGAAAGAAAACGGGTCAGACAATAAGTCTGGTAAGTTCAGTGATTACTAGTATTTAAACAAGGAAAGGGATCATAGCAGTAATAACATAACATAGGACAATAACCTAACATAAGATAAGTTGAACATGTGATCACACCCATTACTATGGTCTCCGCACGTACTAACCATTGACTCAACCATCCATACGTGTTCATAACGAACGATCCCCTTATTGATCGGCTCCTACTCGCATGCATTCATATCCTGTGTCATTCGGCCCTGCTCGATTGTAGATACCTGTGTTGGTCCCACCACGGGGTGTATAACATCCTACGATGGCAACCCGACACGAATAAAGATGCACATTGTATAACTACTTATGCCCAGTGCCTGCTTTTTTCACTCTGGAGTACGTGCACGCCCGTGCTCCGTCGGAACCTACACTGACGCACCAACCGCCGACATTTTGACCGCATATAATCAGTCCAGTAATCGTGCCCCACCCTGCCTAGTTCATGGTACCAAGATACATCTATGTGGGTTACTGCTGAAATGGGTCCCCGTTACTAGGGTTTCCTAATCAATGTGTTTAATTGGTTAAGTGTCCAATTTTACCTAACCCCACCCATCAGTTTAGTTAACATGTTGAATCGGTTAAGTGCTTCCTTAATTGACTTAACCTTACCAATCTTGACTTAGCTTTAATTCATTAAAGCACCAATCATTCACATTATACAGGTATTGTTATGGTCACTAGATGTGCCGGTCGGTTCCAGGCAGCTTACACCACAACTCAGTCTAACCTCGGGCCCTTTTTGGGATCAATGCACTAACCACCCACATTAGATAGGTGTTGTTGTGGTTACTGGATATGCCGGGTGGGTCCGAGCAGTTTTACACCCCAATTCAATCTAACCTCGGGTTAGGCATATTCGTCTTTTCTAATTCACATATTTTCTATATATGTTTAATTCTATATGTAAATTAATTCTTAATTTAATCATGCCAAAATTATTCTTTTAAATTTGGCTCACAATAAATGGTATACCAAATATACCATTTCATGATCCAATCAATGCCATGAAATTTTCATGTTTTCCCAACGCAACCCCCGTGGTATGTTCGCATAAATTACATAAAATGTTGGGCTAATAAATTAGCCCAAACCCATTAAAAAAAAGGGTAATAAACAAGGGACATGAAAGGAGCATACAATAACATACTTCCAACTTATCATGTGTAACTTGGCATAGAAGCATCATTAACTTAATTAAACATGTACAGGGGGAACTAGTGACTAAGTTGGATCCAATTATCATGTGAACTTGGTATAGATCTAACATGGAGGTTTAACATATAAACACAATTTAAACCACAACTTAGCATAATAACTTAAGTATGTCAAAATATAAGAGAGTCACTATCAACATATTTAATCACAACTTATCATGATAACTTATGTGTGTTAAAACATAAGAGGGCCATAAATCCAACTTGCAACATAAATAGGTTCAACTTAACATAGTTCTAAATATACATAATTGTTGATCTAAACATGTAGGCATGTGATTTAGATCATAAATTTGCAATTAACCAACATATTATAACATGACATGTTCATCACTAAGTTGGCAAAATAAGTCAATCACCCAATCATATTCCAATAACAACATACAATATGGTATGTTCATCACCATAAGCTTATAGGCATGATCAATCGCAACGGCAATTTAAGATAAATGAGAATCAAACTTTATTTATCTTAAACATAAGCATCGTTCTATATTCGAGTTACAAAATGTCATGATTTCGAGTTAAGAAAACGTTTAAATCTACGTAATAAATGACTTATAAACAAAAAGGAATTCTTGATTTCTGGAATCTGTATTTTGAAATTGGATTGCTCGCCTTTGATGTAGATCGTTGAATTAGATTAGTTTTTATTTGATTTTGATGTAGCTTTTATCTTGTCTTTGAATAGAAAGAGGCGACGACTACTCCATGTTCTCCATTCACGGCATGAGGTCTCTAGGAATATTTTTGTGTGATTTTATGTTGAGTATTAGGTTGCTTATATAGAATTTCAATTTAATAAGAGCCGTCGGATGAACATAGAAATAACCACAACCATTCAGACTAGATCAGAACTATCCAGAAACCCTAGTGACTCAGCAATATGTCATAAGTCGTCGAAATTCAGATCTGGCCGAGGGGGCAGGTCGACCCCCAGGTCGACCCCTAGGTCGGCTCCCAGGTCGACCTATAGGGGGGAGGTTGACCCCCTGGTCGACCTGGGTACTGGGCGGGAATTTTCCTGCCCAGCTCGCTTCTGACTTCTGTTTCGAATTTTGAATTCTGTTTTCGAGCTGTTTGAATTTATTTGAATTTGTGTAACTTCTAAAGGCCATAACTTCTTCATACGAAGTCCAATTCATGAAACTCGGATTCTATCTCAAGCAGAATTCCGAGACGAACGCAATGGCGCAACCCATTTCCCTTAATGCTCACATTTGAAATTAAGTATTGTTTAATTCGTTATTATAACTTTAACAGAAAATACAAGGTGTTACATTCTCCCCTACGTTAAGGATTTCGTCCCCGAAATCTTCAAGTCGAAAAGAACGTATATCCTCCCATCCAATCGTCCATCTACTCAACAATCAAACACAGGCATCCATTGTCCTTAAAAGTCTTCTAATGCTTCATGATCATATGCATAGTGTGTGTACATGTCCTAATCTAATGCAAAATCAGGTGGTCTACTGATTTAGCAGACCTCCTTAATGCAAATTATGTCAGTGTCATGAGTCCATTATGTATGCAAATTTTTCCTATTCAAAATTTTCTACATGAGTGCACAATCATTCATACAAATGCAACGTCCATATGATAACACATCAAGTTTCAATCATATACAAATACATATATGCATATGCAATATGAAAGTGACTGAGCCGATCTAATACCTAACGTGTGTGTGTATATGAGTCCACGAGCAACCACTTGCAACCATCAACCATAACATGTTTCAAATACATGTTTACATCCAAATGGGTTTCTACTAAGGATAAAGCATAAGATCGAGGAGATATACTTTAAAAGATAGGTACAACCATAAACTTAAGGAAAAAGAGACCAAGGATGTATCCTAAAAAAGAAAAGTGTAGGCTGCGCGTATTTTGTCCTCAGTTTCCCAAGTCGTATCTTCCATGGCATCTCACCATTGAACTTTGACAAGCTTGACTTCACGGTTGCATTGCTTTTTGACATCTGTCCCCAAGATATGAGTTGGAACTCTCCTTACAGTCGCTTCTCGTTCAACTTCTACTTCCTCTATCATGCTTGGTTCCACCACTTCCGCAGACTCATGTAAACATTTCCGTAAGTGAGAAACATGAAAGACATTATGAACTCCAGTTAATCTTTCGGGCAACTGTACTCTATAATCCATCTTCCTAATCTTCTGGATGATAGGAAACGGCCTTACAAATCATGGTGCTAACTTTCCTGCGTATCCGAAGAGAACGACATTCCTCAAAGGGGATACTTTAAGAAACACCTTGTCTCCAACTTCAAACTCAAGGTCAGTTCTCCTTTTGTCTGCATAGGACTTATGTCTATCTTGGGCAGTCTTCATTCTCCTTTGTATCAATTCCACTTTCTCTGAAGTTTCTCTAATCATGTCTGGTCCAAATATGAGGTTATCTGTAGACTCCCACCAACAAGTTAGTGATCGGCATAGTCTTCCATACAAAGCTTCAAATGGTGCCATGCCAATGGTGGCTTGGTAACTATTATTGTAAGCGAACTCCACCAAAGGAAGATGATCCTCCCATGTACCTCCAAAGTCAAGAGTGCACAGTCTCAAGAGATCTTCCAGTACTCTGTTCATCCTTTCCGTCTGACCATCGGTTTGGGGTGATAGGCCGTGCTTAAGCATAGTTGTGTGCCCACAGCCTCTTGCAATCTTCCCCAGAACTCGCTCGTAAAGATATTGTCTCAATCACTCACCATGCTAGAGGGTATCCTATGGAGTCGAACTATCTCTTTAAGATATATGGATGCTAGAGATGAGGCAGTCCTTCTACTTTTGATGGGTATAAAGTGAGCACTTTTTATGAGCCTGACCACTATTACCTAGATATTGGTATTGCCCCTTCTTGACCTAGGCAAACTATCAACAAAGTCCATCGAAATGCTATCACATTTCCACTGTGGGACCTCTAGAGGATGAAGCAAACCTCCAGGCTTCTTCTGCTCCGCCTTGACATTTTGACACATCATGCACTTAGAGACGAATTCAGCAACATCCCTCTTCATGCCATTCCAAAAGAAAACCCTTTTTATGTCTTTGTACATTTTGTCTCCACCGGGGTATATGGTCAACTTGGAATGGTGTGCCTCTTCGAGAACCTTCTTCACCAAATCCCTTGCTTGTGGGACGCATAGTCTTCCATCCCGTCTCAACCATCCCTTATCATCGATGGAGTATCTATTGTGGTGACTCGAAGTCTCACCCCTAATTAGCTTATATATCACATCAACTAGCTAAGGGTCTTCACATTGCGCGGTCCTTATTGAGTCCAAAAGCGTAGGCCGCAATTCCAATGTTGCTAACAAGCCAGGTACAAATTCAGAGGAAGGTCTAAAGTCGAAGTTGGCTATATACTCCAAGCTTTGCCTTTCTACAAAGAGAGGGCTTAAGGTCAGCTTCTTTCTACTCACGGCATCTGCTATTGCATTGCCTTTGCCAGGAATATAAGAAATCTCGAAATCATATGAGGCAAGAAACTCCATCCATCTTTGCTGCCTCAAATTGAGATCTTTCTGCGTGAAAAGGTACTTCAATGATTTGTGGTTAGTAAACAATTCAAATTTCTCACCTAGGAGTTAATGGCGCCAAGACTTAAGCGCAAAAACGATGGCTGCCAACTCTAGTTCGTGGGTTGGGTAGTTTTTCTCGTGTACTTTTAACTGCCTTACACCATAAGCTACTACCTTCCCTTCTTGCATTAGGACAGCGCCTAATCCTGTGCCGCATGCATCCGTGCATACTGTAAACATCTTGCTCCCATCAGACAGTGTCAGAACTGGGGCTGTTGTCAAAGCCCTTTTCTAGCGTTGGAAAGCAATATCGTAATCCAAATCCCAAGTGAAAACTAGGTTCTTCTTTGTCTACCTTGTAAGTGGAGCTGAGATTTTCACAAAGTCTTTGATAAACTTCCGATAAAACCTGCTAGCTTGAGAAAGCTTCGGACTTCGGTTGCATTCCGCAGAACCTTCTAATCTTGCACAGCAACCAATTTTGCGAGGTCCACACCTAACCCCTCTTTGGACACCACATGTCCAAGGAATCTAACTTCTTCTCTCCAAAATGACATTTGGAGAATTTGGCTTTCAACTGATGTGCATGGAGAGTATCCATGACTTCCCTTAAGTGTTGAGCATGTTCTTCCTCATTCTTTGAGAAGATCAAAATATCGTCCATGAAGACCACCACAAACTTATTGAGGGACTCCCTAAACACTATCTCAAGCAACTCTTTAACTTGCTTGCTGAGTTCTTTCCTCTCCCTTAGAGCCATGTGTCTAACAGGTAAAGCAATGGGTTTTGCATTATCAATGAGATATATGCGGAAGACTATCTCCCGCTTTGGAGGTAAGCCCTTTACCTCTTCAAACACATCCGAGTATTCACGGACTAATCTTACAGACAGTAAGTTCTCAACAGACGCATCAAGAGATTCTATATAACTAAGCATAACAGAGTTAATGGGATTACAAGAAATTTCGAGAGTGTTACCGAGGCGAGTCATGAGTCTAACCACTATCTTTTCACAATCAAGGACGACACCATTACTGGATAGCCAATCCATGCCTAGAATCAACCCATAGCCCGTGAAGCCGAAAACAAAGGCATTACTTCTAAACCCAACACTAAGTATAGAAATTTCCAAATCCAAACAAACCTTTGACAAATAAGCCGAGCCCTAATTGGATTTGAAACAACCAAGGGATCCTCTACTATATTGGAGTCTAGGTGCAGAGATTCAACTAAAGCAGTAGATATAAAAGAGTGCGATGCGCCAGAATCAAAGAGTGTGTGAACAAGATGATCAAAAATATAAACTAAACTCTCAACATAAATAGTTATACCTCGTTCTTGCGGAGGTGCCAAGGGAGCGTGAACCTGCCCTCCAGAAGTGGATCCAGTCCTTTGCCTCTTCCCTTACTTCCTTGGGCAGTTCTTAGCCATGTGTCCCGTCTCACCGCAATGGAAACAACCACCCATTTTCCTCTTCTTCTTCCTACAGTCTGTGGTCAGATGTCCAGGAATGCCACAGAAATTACATTTTCTCTTGTCATGGGGTTTGTTGTTGGTCTTCCCGCCTTTCTTTGAATCAGCTTTCTTGTTATGTGATCCCTCCGCTTTCTTGTCTTGAGGCACTTCCACTTTTGCCTCTTTCTTGCCCTTGTCGTCCTCATGTAGGAGTGCCATGTCCACCAATCTCTCATAAGTTGCACCCACGGGTACATGAGTCATAGCAAAGCTGTGAAGTGGCTCGTTCAATCCTTTAACAAAACAGAGAGCCTTCTTATGAGGAGTGTTCACTAAATCCAGTCCAAATCGGGCCAGCTGATTGAATTGGTTGACGTACTCCTTGACCGTCATACTTCCTTGCTTAAGGGATAAGAAATTCTCTACCTGTAAGCTTCGTTCTACTTTTGAGAGGAATTTCATCTCAAATATTATTCTGGAATCCTCCCAAGTTTCCACTGGCATCTCAGCATTGGTGACCTCCCACCAATAAGAAGCTTCATCTTTCAGCAACCACACTGCCAACTGTATCTTCTGCCTATCATCTACCTCGAAGATGAAGAATAAATCCTCAGTTTCTTTGAGTCAGTTCCTTGCTTCTACGAAGGTTTCAGTTCCATTAAAATTCTTTCCACCCATAGCTTTAAAATCTCTACATATCTTTGAGAAAACATTTACACAAGGAGGAGGAGGAGGAACCGCTGCAGCTGGGGGAGGAGGAATATGTGCTAGGACTGCATCGTTGGCCCTAGCCTCTAGGTACCTCCTGAACTAGCCAGGTATCGGTACACCCTCTGGATGGTTAAGATCCCCAGACATGTTGAAACAAAAGGAAAGATTCAAAACGAAGAATAGAAAGATAGTGCATATGGCTTTGGGGGATTATGCCTTTTAAAATAAAATAACACTTTTTCTTGAAAAATGCTTCTTTATACTTCTTTTTGAAAATAATTTTCAAAACTTTTTATCTGATCTAGTAAACCTTTGCTCTGATGCCAAGTGAAACAACCCACCTCCGTTAAGGTCACTCACAAAGGGAATGCCTTAACTTTGGTGGAGGTTTATAGGTACAAGACACAGAAAAATATACAAGACAGACATAAATAAGCAGCAGATAAAAACTGAATTTATTTCATATGTGATTCATAACAAAAGCAATATGGTAAACTGTCTCAAAATAACTTCTCAAACATTACATCAAAATATCTGTCTTAATTATTAAATAAAGAAGCAAAAAACATAATTAAAACTGCATAAATCCCCAAGTGTAGTGTGTCCTAATCCATAGCCAAAGATAAGAGGTTCCAAATCATACATCACAGAGTCTTCAAGCTTGGAAAGATGAACGGTCCAAAATTAAGCTGAGTTATTCCCTCCCTGGCTACTTGAGGGGGGGAAACGGAAGGAAAGAAGACGAAAGAAAACGGGTTAGACAATAAGTCTGGCAAGTTCATTGATTACTTGTATTTAAACAAGGAAAGGGATCATGACAGTAATAACAGAACACAGGACAATACCTAAACATAAGATAAGCCGAACATGTGATCGCACCCATTACTATGTTCTCTACACATACTAACAATTGACTCAACCAGCCATACGTGTTCATAACGAAGGATCCCCTTATTGATTGGCCTACTCGCATGCATTCATATCCTGTGTCATTCGGCCCCGCTCGATTGTAGATATCTGTGCTGGTCTCACCACGGGGTGTATCAAATCCTATGGTGGTGTTTACACCAAAAATGTCTAAACACCCAAGGTACTTAACTATACTCACCAATTTGGTAAGAAATAAATGGAACCGTGTTTAATTAGCAATAAAAAGTAAAAATGCGAGAAAAAGTAAAGTAGAGACAAGATTTAGAGTGGTTCAGCCATTAACGAGACCTACGTCCACTATGAAGATGATTTCCTGCTTTTCAATGAGAATTATAAGGTACATCAACTCTTTAACCACATACATCTCTATATCCACTCAATATACCCTCATTTATGTATTTTGATCTAGATAACTATACAAGAGAATATTGGAGTATGAGAAGAAGGACGATGGATAAATGATTTGAGAGAGAAGATGCCTTCATTCGAAGATAGTACTTGACGTCGTGGCCAGATCTGTGGTTGAGTATGAAGTTTTGCAGCACTCTGTCGTTTTTCCAAAAGCCCACTTTTTATGTTGGTAGCCATGGTGTATTTACAGGTGAACCCCTCTTGGTAAATGATCCGGAATTCGTTTATCCAGGCTGTGGGTAGCCAGCTGTCCGTGGTCATATTCAGCGTTATGTGCGGACGACTTGTTGAGTGTCTTGAACAGCTGAGCGAGTCCTTGATGCGGGTGCGGATGCTTCGGTAGATTTCGCAAGAGTGGAGTGTGGAGCCGAGATTGATCCTCCTTTGTTCCTTGTGCAACCGTTCTTCTTGAACCAAGGGCGCATGTCCTCTTACTTCCTTCGCATGGTATCGATTGGCTTAATAGTTATGCTATGAGGTTACTCTTGCTCATGCAGAACAGGCGACCTGTCTTGTTTTAGTGCTTGAGTGGCTCTCAGGATGTGCAGCCTTCATCTTCATCGAGTCGCGCTTCTTATAGCCCGGTGCATTGGTAGACTTGACCTGCCATGTATCCTTTACCCAATGTGCGTATGGGTTTTTAGCGATTAACACTTTCCACTCAAAGCCCGTGATTTTGATATGGAATTACTGGCTTCGACATATTTGATCGCACGTTGGGTGATGATTTTTGTCCTGACCTACGAGGAGTTGTTCATGCCAAATATTAAAATTACGTTGTCATTGTGAATTGGTATGATCTTTTCTGGTAAGCGAGAGACTCGATGCATCTTTTGATTACTGTGCGAATAGTTGAGTTTCGGGATGCCATCTGGGACTTAATGAGACACTTTCATGTGGTCAGGTACTAAGCTGACGTGGCGAGACTTTTCTAGATGAATGTTGTTGGCTAGCTTTTTGACCAAGCCACCAAGGTTCACACACAAGAAGGAAATATGAAGCTTCACTCCTTTCAACCCTTGGAAACCCTATCGCGGTCTTTCACCCCTCTTCGGATCGCTGCGCTCCATCTCGGATCATAGTGTACCATCGGATCGCAGCTTTCTATGCGATCCGATCCTCCCCAGCAAGCTCGATCCGATCCGACTTCAGAAGCCAAAGGATGGAGGCCATGAACCATTCTACCACGATCCGAAATGGACGGATCTTGCGACACCTGTCCACAACTGTCATATTGACCAATTCTCCTTCAAGCTACGAACCAGTCCGAGATTCTCGAGATTTGTGCCATGTATAACCGTGATCCGCCTGAAGAAATCAGTTATAAATAGCCTAGAACTTGGCATTTTTGGGGATCTTTTGGCAATTGAGAGATCTGACTCCACCATTATCATATCTCCATTGTTTCTACTTAGACTTATCCAAAAATTATTGAGAGAATCATAATTGTAAGAGTGAGATTGAGTGAAACTATTGATTGTATTTGCATTCAGCATATAATCGACTACCTACAAAGTGGACATAGGCTCATTAATGCCGAACCACTATAAATTTTGTGTGTTTCTTTTTTGCTTTTTCTTCATATTGTAGTTATAATTCTTCGTAGATCAGAACAACTCGGGTTTTAGACCCAATTTTGGATCTAACATTTTGGTGCTTTCACTGAGAACGAATTTTTAGTACATTGGATTGTTGTTCCGTTGTATGGATACTCAAGTCCGAAGAAAACAGTCCAAAACTCCACTGTTTTAGTTTTTGAAGATTTCAGTGAAATTCAGATATCATGGCTGGAAAGAAGTCTAAGGAAGTACGAGCTTCGCAGGCGAACGAAGCTGAAAATGAAGCAATTGAAGAAAGTGTGCACGAGCAGCCCGAGGAGGAGGTCATGGATCGCCGAGAGGAGGGGGCGAACCGATCCGTTGAGGGGATCGCGACCCAACCAGCTGAAGGAGTTGCCACACGCTCCCATGACCACGTCTCGAACCGTCCCCGTAACACTTCCGCGATCCAATCCTAGGGGGGCGCTCCGAGCCATCGAGGTAAGGATCCCGCTGTGACACCCCGTATTTTTACATTTTAAAAAGTAAGAAATTTACATACGTATACGATGATACGCAAAGCATATAAACCAGTGAAGCATGAAGATAAAACATATTCTGTTTATACTTCTAGAATTAAGGTAAACGAGATTCACCATTGCATTCATCTCGGAAAAATACGCGAAATAGAGTCCGAGTTTTCGAGAATCGGAGTCCGTATGACCCGTTAAAGGCCGAAAGAAGAATTCTGGAAATTTGAAATTCGGAAATAGGTTTGAAAACCAGATCTGGGGCTAGGCGGGAAGTTTCCCCGCCTAGGGCACGTCGACAGGGTTGTCGACAGGCCTGTCGACTTGGGCCCAGACTAAGTCGACAGCCCTGTCAACTTGCCTATCGACAGGGGGTGGCCGGGACAATTTGCCTGGCGCACCTGTTTGTCTCACCTGGTCTTGTTCTTGGGCTGGTTCTGGAAGCTTCCGAGATCTGATGGTCCTAATCTATCCTAGATCTAATCCTATGGTCTAAAACACACCCTAATCTCTATAAAAACACCCCTAAGGCTACCCTAAACCCTCATAACTCACCCTCTCCACGAAGTGCTGCCCAAATGCCAAGTGATCATGGCCTCCATTCCCTTTTCCTAAAGCCTAAGCACTCAAATCGGGTTCAAATCAAGTAGTGCAAGCTAGCTACACCAAATGGAAGGAAGATCAACGTTGCTATGCGAGTTCCATGACGATTCTTCAACAAAGGAGGCACCTTTCTTAGCCAAGATGATTCATGCTCCTTTCCCTAGGCCTAACTATGTAAGTTCTAGCTACTATTAGATGGAAACGGTAGTTTTGATAATGACATGGGATAAAATGAGGCTAAACATGATTATGCGAACCTATATGAACCTTACCTTGCCTCTTGTGTTCATGTTTATGGTTTTAGGCCATGTGAGTGACTTAATCATGCCTCTCATGCTATGCATAACCTAGTTTAACTTGCAAGTTTGGATCTTTATGCATGAAATGCTAGCATGAACCTTTAGGAACCATTTTTACTTATGAAACATTGGCTAAGATTAGATTTTGGGGCTTATGCATGTTTATGAACCCAAACCCCTAATGTTAACATGCAAGTTTGTTGCCAAACCCTTTATGACATTATGCATACTTATGGCCAATTCCCTTTTCTTTTCATGTTATGCATGCTTGTGGCCAAACCTTTATGAACTTATGTATGTTTAAAGCCAAACCCTCATGATACTATGCATGTTTGGGGTCATTGTGTAGCATAGTATCTCTACGATGTGACTCGTCCATTCTTGCGTTGGAACACGATTTGGGTTGAGGTTAGACAAGCGTGAATATAGCATGAAAAACTTAACTTGAAGTTACATGAAAACACGATAGGCGAGCTAAACTTGACATGAACCATGATTTGGGTAAATGGGTATAAACATGACAACGTGTAACGTTAAATATGACATGTGTTTATACTTGAAAACATGACTTGAATTATAACATGGAAGTTGACATGTAAGTATACATAAAAACTTAAGCTTGGGAATTTACCTATTAAGTTAGGTCTACCCATTGGGAATTTACCTATTAAGTTAGGTCTACCCAATTGCTTGAAACTTGAATATGAACGTGACACTAGACTAAACATGAAAGTGGCCAACTCGAGGTTGGGTTGAGTTTGCAATATAAAGCTACCCGGAACCGACCGGCCTAACTAGTAGTTGCAAACAATAAGACCCAATGTGAGAAGTTGGTCATGTTGTGCTTGAACCCGAGGTTAGACCAAGTTGTGGTGTAAAGCTACCCGGAACCGACCGGCTTAACTAGTAACCACAACAAAGTCTAATGTGAGAGGTTGGGTGCATTAAGTAATTAATGCCACATGATAGGGTTAAGTTAATTTGATTAATGACTCTTAACCAAATATGACATGGACAAATGGGTTAAGTAATTTGATTGGGCTAGTGATACTTAACAAAACATGACAGGGTTGGGTAGGTTAAGTAACTTGATTTGCCTAACGACACTTGGCCATTTTTATACGACTAATGGACGGGATTAAGTTAACTAACACTTAATCAATCCAACACGATAACTTGATAAGGTCAAGTAAATTTTCCTAAGTAACACTTAACCCATTAGACAAACCCCAATTCGGAGGATTGGGTAAATGACCATAGTTAACAAGGATAAGGGAAATAAGGCTAAGTGGTAAACCTTAGTTAAGGGAAACTAAGTAATAATCCTTAGTCAAGGAAATTTGGGCCAGTTCTTAGATAGATTAGTAACCCGATACGTTAGGGCAACGTTTAAGTATGCGTGTAGGAGCAGGCTATCTGATTTAGATAAAGGCTCCAGCGAACTGGGTAACGAAGCAGCGGTTTCGGGGAACGTGAGGATATTCTTGGTATCCCTCTGTGAGCTGCCAGGTCATTATACTAGGCTCACGAGAGGTTGAGGTCTGCGTTAGGAGAACCAAGAGTATGCCTTGGTTGCTATGCGAGCGACCTAAAGACTGGGATGGATAGCAGTGAGTCGACGAATACATACTGGTGCCCGAGATAGCAAGTTCGTCGATCATCTACCATCTTGAGTCAAGCGTGTACGTACGGAAAGGCAGGGAACACCCAACAGACCATAATTGCTATCTAATTATGGGTGAGGTAGGCCGTAGGATGTGGGCTGGCCGGAGTGTAGTTCTCATGCAAGATTTTCTCTTGTCTTGCCTTTCGCTAGTTGAGGGAGGGGTCTCGTGGGACCATAGCCACGTGTAGAAAAGCAGACCTTAGCATCTACATCGGCAGATAAACTGAAAGCTCCCGACCGAGTCCTGTACTTCTTGGTTAGCCCTGTGACAGGACTCGGGTAGCACATAATGATACATGTGCATACAGTCATAGAAAAACGATTGACGATGAATGCGTGGGAAAAAGGGCGTGGTTGAGGGTTAGCGTAATCCCTAGTATCCCTAGGTGGTTGAACCCAAACCGAAATACGAAAACGTGAGATAGGTAAGCATAATCCCTAGCGGTCCTAGGTGGCGTAAGTCCTAGCTGTACAAACAATGATTCATGTGAAAGACCTTAGTTAAAGATAGGGTGACAGTCCAAAACGATCTTAAGGGTCATAGAACTACGTTAAGGTGGGATCTCATGGGAAAGCCCGTACGGTGTACGGCAAGGGACTGAACATATACATGGAAGGAAACATACGAGTTTAGAGACTTACATATTCTATATGTTGGGTTAACATGGACCATTACACGAACTATTGAGTAAGGGTTATTCATGGTTAACACATGTACGAGAGAAGATACTAGCATGATAGATGTAAAGTATATACAGATAGAACTCGGGGATGTTAGACTTGAGGGATACCTTGGAATGTTATACTTGATGGAAACCTGACAATGTAATACCTTGTTTTACTTTGACATCATAATTTATCATGACGCCTGGGTTTGTCTGGGTACGGTAATCCATCCTATTATCCTGGCTTGGTATCTATCTTATCATTATCACCATGTTTACTTTCAGTTTATGCATGTCATGTCACCTTTATCTGTTTTATGCTGGAAGTAGATAGGACTTACCAGTCTTTATGACTGACCCCGTTTTCTTTCGCTTCTTGTCTTCCGTTCCCCCCCCCAGGTTGCAGGGAGGAAATACTGTTGTTCAATTCAGACTTCTTCTGCTTGAAGGTCATCTTGGATGGCTTGGACTTTTCTTGGCTATGGCTGCTTTACTGTTTTACTTGGGGAATATTTTATGAAAAGGTTTTTATTATGCTTCTTTACCATTGCAAGACAGGTTTTGATGTACTCTGATGAAAAAGGCTTTAGACCTTGTTTATTAATGTTATGAAAGATTGATTTTACTTCCGCCATTTTATATGTTCTGTCTTGTGATAATTCTGTGCATGTTTACCAATAATGCCCCTCTAAAGCTAGTGCATTCCTTTGATAGTGACCCTAGCGGAGGTGGGGTGTTACATTTGGTATCAGAGCAGAAGGTTACCAGGATGGGCAAAAGATTAGAAACAACCTTCTGAAAATTTTTGAAAAAAAAAAACCATTTACAAAGTAGCATTTTTCAAGAAAAACTTTGTTTTAGAAGTTATTCCCCAAAAGCCATTAGCAATGTCCTTGTTTTATTAGTTGAATCCTCTTTTTCCCTTCTCTCTCCCATCGATAGTCATGTTGGCTTTGGTTATAAGTAGTTTTTGAGTTAGAAAAGTGTTTTCTTTATGATGGGGGAATAGTTCTTGAGAAAATGGAGTCGAGTTAGGAGGAAGTAAGGAAATGGAAGGATGGCAGGGCAAGAAGAAAAAAATATAAATAAATAAAAAGAGGGCCAGTCGACAGGCCTGTCGACAGGGCTGTCGACTTACCCCCCCTCCTGTCGACAGGGCTGTCGACACGACGCGCCTGCAGATCAAAAAAAATATATAAGCCCGAAGGCCGAGAGCTTCAGCTCATAACCCCCAATTCTCTTCTCCTTCCCTCCCAGCCACCAAAACCGAAAATTCACCAATTCCACCACCTCCCATCACCTCGTTTCTCCACCGTTCTTCATAAAATTAATCTCAAATCGAAGCTAGAGACCCCCTCCATCCGGATCTATAGTTCCCCTCTTCCAATTCGTGTTTAAATCACCATGGCCAATCAACCCAATCCCTACGAGCTTTACCCTCAACTAACCGCGCAAGAGGTCGAGTGGTGTGACGAGCAACCAGGGATAATTGAGCACTACATGCAGCTTGCCAGTAGGAATTTGCTTTTAGGCCGACCCGTGAGGTTTGCGGATTTTGCGGGAACCGCCGTGGAAAGTTTGTTTGTTAATGCGGGTCTTATTCATATTCTGGATACGCACACAGCCGAGAGGAGAGGCTACAAGCGTATGGTAAGACTTTTTGATGCTCGTTTGCAAATTGATGTGGATGATAACGGGTTGATAACCTATAGTTCATGGGTTAAGGGTACCCATATATTTATGAATGAGGTCCAATTTGGGGAAATTTTGAATATCCGGGGTACGGGACTCGATATAAATGATCTGGAGATGGATGATTTGAATGTGTGGGGTAGGATTTTTTTTAATGGACTTGATAGGCAATGGGATAGTACACATTTGCGCCCCCTAGCTAGGTTTGTGATCAGAATATTGCAATATAATATTGCGGGGCAGAATCATGGGTTTGACAGAGTCCCAGTAGTTGTTAAGGCCGCTACTTATGCTATTTTTGGGGGCATACAAATAAACTGGGCAAGAACCATCTTACAGCAGTACCAGATCTTTAGGGGAGCAAGTCACTCCAATATTTGTTTTGGGAACTTATGGACCATAGTTTTCCGCTGGTTCGTGGTGGATTTGCATGATGAGGATTATGTGACACTTTCTAACCATCCCTCTGTTATCATCACTGAAGCTGCACTAGGGAGAATGAGTATAAATATGCATGAGCTGCAAGAGGAGCCACAACCTATGGAGCATGAGGGATTAGATGAGGAAGAGGATGAGGGTGACGAGGAGGAGGAGCAAGAGGAGGAGCCGCATAATGGTCAGTTTGGAAAGTTTGAGGGGCCCCATCAGGCACCACAGCACGAGGGTGAGCAGGCTGGGGATGGAGCCTGGCCTTATCAGGCCCCGGCACAGGGGGCTCCGGATACAGGTGCCTGGGATCCATGGGCTACTAGGGATCCAGACTGGAGGACTGAGCTGAGATATGTTTCACAGCAGCAGGCTCGCTTGATGAGGAGCCACCAGGATATTATGAGGTCACAACAGCAGACGCTGGAGTCACAGGTAGCCATGGCTCAGACACAGCAGCAGATGCTTCAGGATATGAGTTCCTCTTATGATCAGTTGGGGGCTGGGATACAGGACCTACAATTAGAACTTAGGCAAGGGAACCGACGACATGAAGAGAGGCTTGATAGCTTAGAGGAGCTCATCCTTAGCTATTTCCATCAGGGTTGACTTCTATCAGTTACCCGTAGGATAGTATTTTATTTCAGTATTGTTTAGCTGTTGCTTTTGTTGTCTAGTTGTAACGATGTACTGAAACTATCTTAATAAAGTTTGTACGTTGTTTGTTTATGCAATTTGTTGTGTCTAATGTGATTATGAAATATTGAACGATAATGTCTGATAACGTAGAACAATGAAAACAACAAAACGGGATATCTCTCCGTTACATAGAAATTTAGAAAGTTAGACTTTTCTAAATTAATAATGGATGGTAGGATCTTGGATGCTCAAATTGGATGAACTTCACTCTTATTTTATAAGGGTGTGGGAAAATTTGGATGAAATTACTTTTTCAAATTTTTGCATTCATATAGAACTGCAAGTATATTTAGGATGAGAGCATCATGGTTTGAAAAAGAAATTTTTAAGAAATTGCATTCATGTAGGTGGTACCACAAGTTAGGCATAAATATTTTTCTACAGTGTGATTAACTTTTGCACATGTGCACATGTTTGCAACAATTGGCTGAACACTTCTGGATGCTAATATGGGGACATAAATCCTACTACTATTGAATTTCGGGGACGAAATTCCTTAAGGGTGGGAGAATGTGACACCCCGTATTTTTACATTTTAAAAAGTAAGAAATTTACATACGTATACGATGATACGCAAAGCATATAAACCAGTGAAGCATGAAGATAAAAGATATTCTGTTTATACTTCTAGAATTAAGGTAAACAGGATTCACCATTGCGTTCGTCTCGGAAAAATACGCGAAATAGAGTCCGAGTTTTCGAGAATCGGAGTCCGTATGACCCGTTAAAGGCCCAAAGAAGAATTCTGGAAATTTGAAATTCGGAAATAGGTTTGAAAACCAGATCTGGGGCTAGGCGGGAAGTTTCCCCGCCTAGGGCACGTCGACAGGGCTGTCGACAGGCCTGTCGACTTGGGCCCAGACCAAGTCGACAGCCCTGTCGACTTTCCTGTCGACAGGGGGTGGCCGGGACAATTTGCCTGGCGCACCTGTTTGTCTCACCTGGTCTTGTTCTTGGGCTGGTTCTGGAAGCTTCCGAGATCTGATGGTCCTAATCTATCCTAGATCTAATCCTATGGTCTAAAACACACCCTAATCTCTATAAAAACACCCCTAAGGCTACCCTAAACCCTCATAACTCACCCTCTCCACGAAGTGCTGCCCAAATGCCAAGTGATCATGGCCTCCATTCCCTTTTCCTAAAGCCTAAGCACTCAAATCGGGTTCAAATCAAGTAGTGCAAGCTAGCTACACCAAATGGAAGGAAGATCAACGTTGCTATGCGAGTTCCATGACGATTCTTCAACAAAGGAGGCACCTTTCTTAGCCAAGATGATTCATGCTCCTTTCCCTAGGCCTAACTATGTAAGTTCTAGCTACTTTTAGATGGAAACGGTAGTTTTGATAATGACATGGGATAAAATGAGGCTAAACATGATTATGCGAACCTATATGAACCTTACCTTGCCTCTTGTGTTCATGTTTATGGTTTTAGGCCATGTGAGTGACTTAATCATGCCTCTCATGCTATGAATAACCTAGTTTAACTTGCAAGTTTGGATCTTTATGCATGAAATGCTAGCATGAACCTTTAGGAACCATTTTTACTTATGAAACATTGGCTAAGATTAGATTTTGGGGCTTATGCATGTTTATGAACCCAAACCCCTAATGTTAACATGCAAGTTTGTGGCCAAACCCTTTATGACATTATGCATACTTATGGCCAATTCCCTTTTCTTTTCATGTTATGCATGCTTGTGGCCAAACCTTTATGAACTTATGTATGTTTAAAGCCAAACCTCATGATACTATGCATGTTTGGGGTCATTGTGTAGCATAGTATCTCTACGATGTGACTCGTCCATTCTTGCGTTGGAACACGATTTGGGTTGAGGTTAGACAAGCGTGAATATAGCATGAAAAACTTAACTTGAAGTTACATGAAAACACGATAGGCGAGCTAAACTTGACATGAACCATGATTTGGGTAAATGGGTATAAACATGACAACGTGTAACGTTAAATATGACATGTGTTTATACTTGAAAACATGACTTGAATTATAACATGGAAGTTGACATGTAAGTATACATAAAAACATAAGCTTGGGAATTTACCTATTAAGTTAGGTCTACCCATTGGGAATTTACCTATTAAGTTAGGTCTACCCAATTGCTTGAAACTTGAATATGAACGTGACACTAGACTAAACATGAAAGTGGCCAACTCGAGGTTGGGTTGAGTTTGCAATATAAAGCTACCCGGAACCGACCGGCCTAACTAGTAGTTGCAAACAATAGGACCCAATGTGAGAAGTTGGTCATGTTGTGCTTGAACCCGAGGTTAGACCAAGTTGTGGTGTAAAGCTACCCGGAACCGACCGGCTTAACTAGTAACCACAACAAAGTCTAATGTGAGAGGTTGGGTGCATTAAGTAATTAATGCCACATGATAGGGTTAATTTGATTAATGACTCTTAACCAAATATGACATGGACAAATGGGTTAAGTAATTTGATTGGGCTAGTGATACTTAACAAAACATGACAGGGTTGGGTAGGTTAAGTAACTTGATTTGCCTAACGACACTTGGCCATTTTTATACGACTAATGGACGGGATTAAGTTAACTAACACTTAATCAATCCAACACAATAACTTGATAAGGTCAAGTAAATTTTCTTAAGTAACACTTAACCCATTAGACAAACCCCAATTCGGAGGATTGGGTAAATGACCATAGTTAACAAGGATAAGGGAAATAAGGCTAAGTGGTAAACCTTAGTTAAGGGAAACTAAGTAATAATCCTTAGTCAAGGAAATTTGGGCTACTTCTTAGATAGATTAGTAACCCGATACGTTAGGGCAACGTTTAAGTATGCGTGTAGGAGCAGGCTATCTGATTTAGATAAAGGCTCCAGCGAACTGGGTAACGAAGCAGCGGCTTCGGGGAACGTGAGGATATTCTTGGTATCCCTCTGTGAGCTGCCAGGTCATTATACTAGGCTCACGAGAGGTTGAGGTCTGCGTTAGGAGAACCAAGAGTATGCCTTGGTTGCTATGCGAGCGACCTAAAGACTGGGATGGATAGCAGTGAGTCGACGAATACATACTGGTGCCCGAGATAGCAAGTTCGTCGATCATCTACCATCTTGAGTCAAGCGTGTACGTACAGAAAGGCAGGGAACACCCAACAGACCATAATTGCTATCTAATTATGGGTGAGGTAGGCCGTAGGATGTGGGCTGGCCGGAGTGTAGTTCTCATGCAAGATTTTCTCTTGTGTTGCCTTTCGCTAGTTGAGGGAGGGGTCTCGTGGGACCATAGCCACGTGTAGAAAAGCAGACCTTAGCATCTGCATCGGCAGATAAACTGAAAGCTCCCGACCGAGTCCTGTACTTCTTGGTTAGCCCTGTGACAGGACTCGGGTAGCACATAATGATACATGTGCATACAGTCATAGAAAAACGATTGACGATGAATGCGTGGGAAAAAGGGCGTGGTTGAGGGTTAGCGTAATCCCTAGTATCCCTAGATGGTTGAACCCAAACCGAAATACGAAAACGTGAGATAGGTAAGCATAGTCCCTAGCGGTCCTAGGTGGCGTAAGTCCTAGCTGTACAAACAATGATTCATGTGAAAGACCTTAGTTAAAGATAGGGTGACAGTCCAAAACGATCTTAAGGGTCATAGAACTACGTTAAGGTGGGATCTCATGGGAAAGCCCGTACGGTGTAAGGCAAGGGACTGAACATATACATGGAAGGAAACATACGAGTTTAGAGACTTACATATTCTATATGTTGGGTTAACATGGACCATTACATGAACTATTGAGTAAGGGTTATTCATGGTTAACACATGTACGGGAGAAGATACTAGCATGATAGATGTAAAGTATATACAGATAGAACTCGGGGATGTTAGACTTGAGGGATACCTTGGAATGTTATACTTGATGGAAACCTGACAATGTAATACCTTGTTTTACTTTGACATCATAATTTATCATGACGCCTGGGTTTGTCTGGGTACGGTAATCCATCCTATTATCCTGGCTTGGTATCTATCTTATCATTATCACCATGTTTACTTTCAGTTTATGCATGTCATGTCACCTTTATCTGTTTTATGCTGGAAGTAGATAGGACTTACCAGTCTTTATGACTGACCCCGTTTTCTTTCGCTTCTTGTCTTCCGTTCCCCCCCCCCAGGTTACAGGGAGGAAATACTGTTGTTCAATTCAGACTTCTTCTGCTTGAAGGTCATCTTGGATGGCTTGGACTTTTCTTGGCTATGGCTGCTTTACTGTTTTACTTGGGGAATATTTTATGAAAAGGTTTTTATTATGCTTCTTTACCATTGCAAGACAGGTTTTGATGTACTCTGATGAAAAAGGCTTTAGACCTTGTTTATTAATGTTATGAAAGATTGATTTTACTTCCGCCATTTTATATGTTCTGTCTTGTGATAATTCTGTGCATGTTTACCAATAATGCCCCTCTAAAGCTAGTGCATTCCTTTGCGAGTGACCCTAGCGGAGGTGGGGTGTTACACCCACGATCCAAAAAGACAAGCAGACTACAACCCGACCCGGAAAGGAGGTTATGTCTCGATCCTCCTATGCTGGTACATCCGCTCGACCTGGCACAAGCTCTTTACGTATAAGAGAGAATGTTGGCGACCAATTTGATCCTTCTGCCCCGGCTACTGAAGGGGATCTCTCTTGCATTATTGACATGTTGGAAAGATTATTTGATGATTTAGCTGATCAGCGGCAAGAGAGTTCAGTATTGCGATAGAATCTGACTGCTATGGATTGGCGAATTGATGACCTCATAAGGTAGAGGGTTTCCTCACAAACCCGTCTTCCTTCCCCGGAACACACATCCTCGTTTGAGGAGCCCCGAAGAAACCGACGTTGGCCTCTGCTAGAAAGAGCTGAGAACATAAAGCAACGTTGATCTCGAGAAGAAGAAGTGCTTAACCAGGGAACTAGCAATCGTAACTTGAATGAACCTGCTTTACCGCAGAGGAATGGAAACGTGGTTGATTTTGCTCAGAATCGACCCAATCCCCTCGCTCGTCGCTTAATTGACCTCGGCAACAGAGGGCAGGGATGCTCCGCCCGAATCCCAAACTTTGTAGTTGCACGTCAAAGAAATGCTGAAGAAGCCCATCGGGCATGAATTGCCAGTCCTGAGTCCACCTTGACGCGGGCAGATGTTGAAGCAATGATTAGGGAAAACATAATAGCTAGCTGAGGGTATAGGGATGAAGATTGGGGCATAGATCGTAGTCATACACCTTTTACCGATGATTTATTGGAGGTCACATTCCCGAGACGTTTTAATATGCCGACAATGAATCGCTATGCGGGCAAATCTGACCCAATCCAGCATCTGATGCGATATTCCTGGTCCATGAATGCCGCCGCAACTACAGACGAGATAAAGTGTAAGGCATTCCCTGTATTTCTGGAAGATATGGCATTAGTGTGGTTTACCCGCTTGCCAGCCCTGTCGATATCCAGTTTCAGGGAATTGAGTGAGAAGTTCGTGAACCAATTCCGCCTTCACGCTCATAGATCTAAGAATGTGATTGAGCTGTCTCTTATTAAGCAGCGACCGGACGAAAGCTTAAGGTCATACTTAGATCGTTTTAATTTAGCAGTCACAGAAGTTAAAGATCTGCATGAGCAAACTGTGTTAATGGCCTTAATTTACGGTGTCGATAAGGATACCGAGTTTGGAAGATATCTGGCCGGCAAACCACCTCCGACCAGAGAAATATTTTATGAAAAAGCTAATGTTCGTTTACGACAGGACGAGTAATATGCTAATCGAAAAAGGAAGGCTACTGATAAGGAAGATATCCAAAGCAATGTGGCCATCAAGCAGACAGGAGTTAGCTAAGGAAAGGTTGAAGTCAATGTTGGGAATAAAAATCAAGGAAATGGTTGCCAACCGGGAAATAACAATAGCAATAATCGGAAGAGAAACCGAGGAAATGATTCTCAGAGAAGATCTCGACCCAGGCCATTTGAGAGTTTTACACCGTTTAATGATACATTGGAAAATATCTTCCTGGATACCAATAATGTTCTCCCATATAAAAGGCCTCCCCCGAGAGAGTTGACAGACAAAGAACACGAAATCGAGATGTTTTGTCTATTTCACCAAATCCATGGTCATTCCACAAATGAATGCCGTCATCTGAGAGACCTAGTCGAGAGGCTACTTCGAGAAGGAAAACTCGATGAGTACAGGATCACACCCAGAGACAGGGGGCAAGCCGCATCTGCCTCAAACCAAAATCAAAACCAGAATCAGAATCATAGCTAGCCTACTCACCGGCTGATTGCTCAGCAAAAAGGAAAGAACAACGTCATTAACACCATAGTAGGAGCGCTCCATCTAGCCAGGTATAACACCCCGTATGTGAATAACTTGTAATAATATAAATCAGGGCAGAATTAAATTTTTAAGATCTGAATCAGGGGAAACGGGCTATGCCATTGCGTTCATCTCGGAAAAATACGCGAAATAGAGTCCGAGTTTTCGAAAATCGGAGTCCGTATGACCCAGTTAAGGCCCGAAGAAGTTTTCAGAAAATTCAAATTTAGAAAAACAGATTTCAAAAGCAAAAGGGGGGCTAGGCGAGAAAATTCCGGCAAGCACCAGGTCGACACCCATGTCGACTGGGGTGTCGACACATAGGGGGGGCATGTCGACTGTAGTGTCGAAACCCCTGTCGACACGGGTGGCTCGGCCAGTTTTGGCTGGGTGTACTGTTTTGGCTTTTGGGCTGTGTTTGGTGGCTTGTGACGAGATCTGATGGCTCTAAACTATCCTAGGGTTAATCCTATGGCCTAAAACACTTAATTAATCTATAAACACACCCTAAGACTACCCTAATCCATACTAAAAATAGATACAATGCCATCATGCCGTCAAAATGCAACCTGAAGGAGCCTCCATCAAATTAAAGAGGAAGATAGCTTCTCAAATCAACTTCTAATCAACTTTAGCAACTTAAACTTCTTCATAGGAGTGCTAATCAACAAGTTGTGAGTTTCTATGCCTTTAGCAAGCAATTGCTAAATTAATTATGATAGGATATAATGAGGTTATGGTTATGTATGTGGATCAATGCAAGATTATGTTATCATGCTATGTGTTCATGATGCTAGTTATGCAAGTTTTATGCTATATGTTCATGATGCTGGTTATGCAAGTTTTATGCTATATGTTCATGACGCTAGTTATGCAAGTTTGGTGAAACTTATGCTATGTGTTCATGATGCTAGTTAGGCAAAACCACTATGACAAACATTGATCCATTATGACACCATGTTATGCAAGTTTGGTGTTTGATTATATGCAAGTTCATACGCAATATGTTATGCGAGTTTGGTGTTTGATTATATGCAAGTTCATATATGACATGTTATGCAAGTTTGGTGTTTGATTATATGAAAGTAACATGTGCAAGTTTACACCTTTGTATGATATGCATACATATGCAAGTTAACCCCTTTATATGTCATACATTCATATACAAGTTTACCCCTTTGTATGACATAAGTAACTTATGCAAGTTACCCTCTTTATGACATATGTGATTCATGCAAGTTTGGGTTGATTATTTATGCTAGTTGGGTTTGATGCTATGGTCATATATGCATGTTGACACCTTTAAAACCCATGTTGATGCTAATGTTATGCAAGTTGAACCCATTGTGTTTGTGATGAATCTTCCCTTTTAAGTATGTCATGTCAACGTATTACGTAGGGAACGATGGGGTTAATATTCATGTTAATAAAATGGTGTGAAGTTGGTATGATTATGCATACCATAACGTGGATGGACATAATTGAGTCAATTATGTACATCGTTAAATTTGTAATTAATTAGGGATAATTAATACAAATTATGGGGGTGATTAATTAGGTGTAATTAATCGACTAAGACACGAGGTTGGACCCTTTTGTAGCATAAGACTGCTCGGAACCGACCAGCAAATCCAGCGGCTACAAATGATTGGCCTAATGTGAGAGGTCTTAGGCATAAACTAAATATGTGACAAGGGTAAAGACACGAGGTTAGACTCTGTTATGGCGTAAGGCTGCCTGGACCCGACCGGCAAATCCAGCTGCCATAAAAGACAGTCTAATGTGAGAGGTCTTTACAAAGGTTACGTTCCTAATCAATTAAGAATCACTTAACCAGATAAGCATGTGGTGGGGCATGAGGGGTTAAGTGGGTGCCTTGGGTGGCATGTGGAAATCAAGTAAGCGCCTTGGGTGGCATGTGGAAATCTAGTGGGTTGCCTTGGGTGGCAATAGAAAATACGATTAGAATACTTAACCAAGTGGAAACAAGTAATTAAACATGATTAAAGGGTTAAGTGGGATACACTAGAAAAGGGGACAAGCTTAGGTGGGTAGCTTGTGGGGGCCCATTTCAACCAGTAACCCATATGTATCTTATTGGGCTCGACCCATGTCGAGGAACGGGACACGCGTACTGGGCTTGACTACAAGAGGCCAAAACGGGTTAGCGGTGGCAACGCAAGTCCAACGGGTTTCATATGCGTGTGTGGACCCAGGCTGGTTGGTAAGACGTTGTTGCATCGTGTAGGTATAAGTCGTGCACCGTTGGTTGTATCGGGTTGCTACTTTGGGGAGTGATACACCCCATTGTGGGGCCAGCACGGGTATATACGGTAGGGAGCCGATCGCTTGGGAAATGGTGGGTACACCTAGTGGAGATAGGGGCAGACGACACCTATGTAGTCAGCTAGGGTTACACGAAACTACTGGTTAAATTTTCTAAGTCCTTGGGTGGGATCAACCTTTAAGCAGGAATGACTTGTCTGGTGCAGTATAGTGATTACCCTTGGGTGGGTAGATGCGTCTTTACCAATATCTTAGTTCATCCTAAATATCTTAGTTCATCCTATGTCTAGTTGGCTGCTTAGTGTAGTCCTTTGTCCCAGTCATTACCGTACCAAGTTTATATCATACCCTAAATACTTTAATGATTGTATTGTTATAGTTATAGGGCTCACTCAGACTTATGTCTGACCCCGTTGTTTTTATCTTTTCCCCCCTCAGGTCCTCAGGTTGTGCCTAGTACTAGTGGGCTTTGATCAGATCACTTTATCTATCTTTTGGAGCTTGGACCGTTGATGTAAAGCTCAGCTTATCTTTTCTATTATGGCTATAAGTTATGTAGTGGGATTATGTACTTACGTTTTTATCAGGATGGATATTTAGTACTTGACTCTTGTTTTAGTTGGTTTTGATGTTGTAGCCAAACATGTTTATCTTCTTCTGCAATGAAATGATGTTTTAGATTTTCAAGTATTATATATATCTTTCTTGTTGTAATTTTTCTGTTCTATATTCACTTAAAATACTCCACCGAAGTTAAGGCATTCCCTTAGTGAGTGACCTTAGCGGGTGTAGGGTGTTACACGTGGTATCAGAGTTGACGGTTACCAGAACAGATAAAATTTTTAGAAAAACTATTTTTCTAAAAGCATTTTTGGAAGAAGTATTTTCAAAAACATGTCTTTTGAGAGAAAAGTTTTTGAAAGAAAAGCATAATCCCCAATAACCATATCTTTATCTTTCGAATTCTCCGTTTTGAATCTTTCCTTTTTCGTTTCAGCATGGCTGAAGATCTTAACTTTCCGGAGGGTGTAGCGATACCAGTATGGTATAGGAGGTTGATGGAGGCTAGGGCCGCCACTGCGGGTCCAGCAAATGTTCCTCCACCAACAGTAGCACCCGATCTTCCTCCCCCTCCTCCTCCTTGCACGGATACTTTTGCTAAGACTTGCAAGGAATTTAAGGCTATGGGAGGGAATCCTTTTCAAGGATCAGAAACTTTTGTGGAAGCTAGGGATTGGCTTAAGGAGGTGGAAGAGTTGATAGATATCTTTGAGATGGAAGAAGGAAAGAAAGTCAAGTTAGCTGCTTGGTTAATGAAGGGAGAGGCCTCGTTCTAGTGGGAGGTCACTAATGGAGAGTGCCCTATTGACTCTTGGGCAGATTTCAGACAAAGGTTTGTGGCAAAGTTTCTCTCAAGGGCGGAAGAAAATCTGTATATGGAAAGGTTCTTGACTCTAAAGCAAGGAAACCTATCAGTGAAGGAATATGTCAACAAGTTTAATCAGTTAGCAAGGTTTGGCATATACATGGTGAATACACCGGAGAAGAAGGCTTTGAGGTTCGTTAAGGGCTTGAATGAACCGATGCATGGGTTGGCTATGACCCACATCCCTATGGGGGCCACCTTTGAGAAGCTAGTAGACATGTCACTCATGCATGAGGAAGGGAAGGGTCCCAATGTTAATAAGGCACCCGAGAATAAAGGAGATCAGAAGAGACCTCAACAGCAACATCAAAACAAGGGTGGGAAAGGCAACGGTGGCAAGGGAAAGAAGAAGTGCTTCAACTGTGGGACACCAGGCCACCTAAGCAAAGATTGTCGAAAGAAGAAGAAGAATGGCTTCTTCCACTGTGGCGAAGCAGGGCATCTAGTGAAAGACTGCCCTAAGAAGGGGCAGAGGACGGGATCTACCTCAGGAGGACAGGTGCAAGCTCTTATGGCACCGGGTCAGGCAAGGGGCCAAGTTTAGGCTCTCGCGGTTCCAACGATTCAGGAAAGAGGTAGAACAATTTCCGTTGAAAGTCTGGTTTTTTTGTTTGATCATCCTGTCCGTACTTTATTCGACTCTGACGCATCGCATTCGTTTATCTCATCATCATTAGTTGAGTCACTGCCCTTAGACACCAGTCTAGTAGATGATCCCTTGGTTGTTTCAAACCCAATTGGGGGCTCCACTTATTTGTCCATGATATGTTTGGGTTTGAAGATTTATATACTTAGCGTTGAGTTTAGATGTGATGCTTTTGTTTCGGGCTTCACGGGCTATGGGTTGATTTTGGGCATGGACTGGTTATCCAGTAATGGTGTCGTTCTTGATTGCGAAAGGAGAGTTGTTAGGCTCATGACCCACTTGGGGAACACTCTCGAGATCTCTTGTAATCCCATGGATTCTGTTATGCTAAGTTATCTTGAATCGCTTGACGCTTCGGTCGAAAGTTTGCGATCTGTTAGAGTGGTCCGGGAGTACTCGGATGTGTTTGAGGAGGTGAAGGGCTTACCTCCGAAGTAGGAGATTGACTTCCGAATATATCTGGTGGACAATGCTAAGCCAGTATCTTTGCCAGTGCGCCACATGGCCCCTCGTGAGAGGAGGGAAATCCATAAGCAAGTAGGGGAGTTGCTTGAGAAGGGGTTCATAAGACGAAGTATATCGGAGTGGGGTGCTCCGGTAGTTTTTTCCACGAAGGCGGATGGGTCCCTCAGACTTTGTGTAGACTACAGAGAACTCAACAAGCTCACAAAGAAGAATAGACACCCATTGCCGAGGATTTATGATCTCTTTGATCAGTTGGTTGGCGCCTCAGTATTTTCGCAGTTGGACTTAGCCACAGGGTTTCATCAGTTGAGAGTGGCTGAGGATAGTATAGAGAAGACTGCCTTTAGGACTCCGGATGGCTTCTATGAGTGGCTTGTGATGCCATTTGGTTTGACAAACGCCCCTGCATACTTTTTTGATTTGATGAGTAGGGTGTTCAGGGAGTACCTTAATAAGTTCGTGGTGGTCTTTGTGGATGACATCTTAGTCTTTTCTAAGAGTGAAGAAGAGCATGCTCTACATCTTAGGGAAGTGTTGGAGACTCTTCGAGCGCATAGCCTTAAGGCTAAATTCCCTAAATGTCACTTTTGGAGGAAGGAAGTGCGGTTTTTGGGGCACGTGGTCTCCAAAGAAGGGATAGATGTGGATCTCGCGAAGGTAGTGTCCATCCAAGGTTGGAAGGTTCCGAAGAATGCTACCGAGGTGAGGAGTTTCTTGGGGTTGGCTGGCTACTATAGGAAGTTTATCAAGGACTTCGCGAAGATATCAGCCCCATTAACTCGCTTGACAAAGAAGAATCTAGTCTTCACATGGGACGTAGATTGTGATGATGCGTTCTAACGGTTAAAGAGAGCTTTAACCACAGCTCCAGTATTAGTGTTGCCAGATGGGAGTAAGCCATTTGTTGTTTATACCGATGCTTGTGGGACAGGACTAGGCGCAGTCTTAATCCAAGAGTGAAGGGTAATAGCCTATGGTGGAAGGTAGTTGAGAGCACATGAGAAAAATTACCCTACACATGATCTAGAGTTGGCCGCTATTGTTTTTGCGCTTAAGTCTTGGCGCCATTATCTTCTTGGCGAGAGGTTCGAATTGTTCACTGAACACAAATCATTGAAGTGCTTGTTTTCTCAGAAGGATTTGAACTTAAGACAGCAAAGGTGGATGGAGTTCTTAGCATCCTATGATTTCGAGATAGCGTATACCCCTGGCAAGGGTAACGTGGTGGCAGACGCCTTGAGCAGAAAAAGGTTGTCCTTGAGTCCATTGTTCGTGGAACGCCGAAACTTGGAATTTATCTCGATGATTGATTTTAGACCTTCCGTTGACTTTGTACCCGGTTTGCTAGCATCCTTAGAGGTCAGACCTAATCTTTTGGGACGGATTAGCGAGGCACAGCGGGACGACCCACAGTTGGTTGAGTTGGTAGAGAGGCTCATAAGGGGGGAGTCGTCCAGCCATTTGAGTAGGTACACCCTATATGATAGGGGGTGCTTGCGTAGAGACGGTAGACTTTGTGTACCGCAAGACGAGGATTTGAGGAAGGCTATTCTTGATGATGCGCATCGTTCAAAGTTGACCATTCATCCCGGTGGGGAAAGATGTACCAAGACATGAAGAGAGTTTTCTTTTGGGCAGGTATGAAGAAAGATGTGGCCGAGTATGTCGCTAGATGCTTGGTGTGCCAACAAGTGAAAGCGGAGCAAAAGAAACCCAAAGGGTTGCTTCACCCATTGGAAGTTCTGCAATGGAAGTGGGATAGCGTCTCGATGGATTTTATCGATGGGTTACCGAGATCGAGGAAGGGTAATACGGGAATTTGGGTTGTGGTAGACAGACTTACTAAGAGTGCCCATTTCATACCCGTGAAGAGTAAGAGGATTGCTCCATGGCTAGCTTCAGTTTACCTTCGAGAGATAGTTCGGTTACATGGAGTACCTTCGAGCATAGTGAGCGATCGAGATCCTATCTTCACTAGCGAGTTTTGGAAGAGTTTGCAAGAGGCGGTAGGGACTCAGTTGTGTTTGAGCACCGCATGTCATCCTCGGACGGACGACCAGACGGAGAGGGTGAATCGTGTTTTGGAAGACCTTTTGAGGCTATGTATCTTAGATTTTGGAGGTACATGGGAAGAGCATCTTCCATTGGTGGAGTTCGCATATAATAACAGCTTTCAGTTTAGTATTGGCATGGCTCCTTTCGAAGCTCTTTATGGAAGGCCTTGTCGATCACCTACATATTGGTGGGAGTCTACGGATAAGATCTTGCTTGGGCCTGATATGGTTAGAGAGACTTCGGAAAAGATTGATTTGATTCGAAGAAGGATGAAAGCAGCGCAAGATAGGCAGAAATCTTACGCGGATAAGAGGAGGACGGATCTTGAGTTTGATGTTGGGGACATGGTCTTTATTAAAGTATCTCCATTACGAAATGTTGTTCGCTTTGGGTCCGTTGGGAAGTTAGCACCAAGGTTTGTAGGACTGTTTCCTATTAAGGAGAGGATTGGACAGATGGCATATAGAGTGGATTTACCGGAGAGACTTAGTGGTGTACATGACGTATTCCATGTGTCACATTTGAGGAAGTGCCTACATGAGACCGCAGAGGTGGTAGAGCCGAGCTTGCTTAGAGAAGTGGAGGTAGAGCGTGATGCAACTATTCGACGAGCTCCTACCCGCATCCTTGGGTCAGAGATTAGGAAGTTGAGAAACAGAGAGGTTCAACTAGTCAAAGTGCAATGGGGAGAGGATGAGAGCAATGCTACTTGGAAGACAGAAGCGAAGATGCGTTCACTGTACCCATTCCTTTTTGAGGGTATGTCTTTTAACTTCTCCTTTATCGTTTGTCTAGTACTTATCTTATCTTTAGTATGTCCTCTCATTAGTATCTTTGACCTTTAGATAGGGTAAACATATGGTTGAAACATGTGTTTGAGACATGTTATTATTGATGGATGCATGTGGATGCAAGTGTTTGCTAGTGGTTGCTCGTGGATGCATATACACACACTTTAGACACTAGATCGGCTCAGTCACTTCATATTGCATATTGCATATAATTGTGTGTAGGTAGCTATATTAATGGATGTATAATGGTTGTGTTATCATATGGATGATGCATTTTGGTGTATGGTTGTGCACACATGTAGAGATAGTATGTGTCGATAGGGTTCTTTCGCATACATATTGGATGCTTGGCACTATCATGGTTTGCATTAAGGAGGTCAACTGAATCAGTAGACCGCCTGATTTTGCATTAGACAGGGAACATATACACACACTTTTTGCATATGTTCATACAGCATTAGAAACTTTAAGGACAATGGATGTCAGTGTTTGATGATTTAGTAGATGGTTGTTTGGTTGGTAGGATACGTTCTTCTTGACTTAGAGATTCCGGGGACGAAATCCTTTAAGTAGGGGAGAATGTAACACCCCGTATGTGAATAACTTGTAATAATATAAATCAGGGCAGAATTAAATTTTAAGATTTGAATCAGGGGAAACGGGCTATGCCATTGCGTTCGTCTTGGAAAATACGCGAAATAGAGTCCGAGTTTTCGAAAATCGGAGTCCGTATGACCAAGTTAAGGCCCGAAGATGTTTTCAGAAAATTCAAATTTAGAAAAACAGATTTCAAATGCAAAATGGGGTCTAGGCGGGAAAATTCCCGCCAGCACCAGGTCGACCCCCGTATCGACTGGGGAGTCGACACACAGGGGGGGCGTGTCGACTGTAGTGTCGACACCCCTGTCGACACAGGTGGCTCGGCCAGTTTTGGCTGGGTGCACTGTTTTGGCTTTTGGGCTGTGTTTGGTGGCTTGTGACGAGATCTGATGGCTCTAAACTATCCTAGGGTTAATCCAATGGCCTAAAACACTTAACTAATCTATAAATACACCCTAAGACTACCCTAATCCATACTAAAAATAGATACGATGCCATCATGCCGTCAAAATGCAACTTGAAGGAGCCTCCATCAAATTAAAGAGGAAGATAGCTTCTCAAATCCACTTCTAATCAACTCTAGCAACTTAAACTTCTTCATAGGAGTGCTAATCAACAATTTGTGAGTTTCTATGCCTTTAGCAAGCAATTGCTAAATTAATTATGATAGGATATAATGAGGTTATGGTTATGTATGTGGATCAATGCAAGATTATGTTATCATATGCTATGTGTTCATGATGCTAGTAATGCAAGTTTTATGCTATATGTTCATGATGCTAGTTATGCAAGTTTTATGCTATATGCTATATGTTCATGATGCTAGTTATGCAAGTTTTATGCTATATGTTCATGATGCTAGTTATGCAAGTTTGGTGAAACTTATGCTATGTGTTCATGATGCTAGTTAGGCAAAACCACTATGATAAACATTGATCCATTATGACACCATGTTATGCAAGTTTGGTGTTTGATTATATGCAAGTTCATATGCAACATGTTATGCGAGTTTGCTGTTTGATTATATGCAAGTTCATATATGACATGTTATGCAAGTTTGGCGTTTGATTATATGAAAGTAACATGTGCAAGTTTACATCTTTGTATGATATGCATACATATGCAAGTTAACCCCTTTATATTTCATATATTCATATACAAGTTTACCCCTTTGTATGACATAAGTAACTTATGCAAGTTACCCTCTTTATGACATATGTGATTCATGCAAGTTTGGGTTGATTATTTATGCTAGTTGGGTTTGATGCTATGGTCATATATGCATGTTGACACCTTTAAAACCCATGTTGATGCTAATGTTATGCAAGTTGAACCCATTGTGTTTGTGATGAATCTTCCCTTTTAAGTATGTCATGTCAACGTATTACGTGGGAAACGATGGGGTTAATATTCATGTTAATAAAATGGTGTGAAGTTGGTATGATTATGCATACCATAAAGTGGATGGACATAATTGAGTCAATTATGTACATCGTTAAATTTGTAATTAAATAGGGAAATTAATACAAATTATGGGGGTGATTAATTAGGTGTAATTAATTGACTAAGACACGAGGTTGGACCCTTTTGTAGCATAAGACTGCCCGGAACCGACTGGCAAATCCAGCGGCTACAAATGATTGGCCCAATGTGAGAGGTCTTAGGCATAAACTAAATACGTGACAAGTGTAAAGACACGAGGTTAGACTCTGTTATGGCGTAAGGCTGCCCGGACCCGACCGACAAATCCAGCTGCCATAAAAGACAGTCTAATGTGAGAGATCTTTACAAAGGTTACATTCTTAATCAATTAAGAAACACTTAACCAGATAAGCATGTAGTGGGGCATGAGGGGTTAAGTGGGTGCCTTGGGTGGCATGTGGAAATCAAGTAAGTGCCTTGGGTGGCATGTGGAAATCTAGTGGGTTGCCTTGGGTGGCAATAGAAAATACGATTAGAATACTTAACCAAGTGGAAACATGTAATTAAACATGATTAAAGGGTTAAGTGGGATACACTAGAAAAGGGGACAAGCTTAGGTGGGTAGCTTGTGGGGGCCCATTTCAACCAGTAACCCATATGTATCTTATTGGGCTCGACCCATGTCGAGGACGGGACACGCGTACTGGGCTTGACTATAAGAGGCCAAAACGGGTTAGCGGTGGCAACGCAAGTCCAACGGGTTTCATATGCGTGTGTGGACCCGGGCTGGTAGGTAAGACGTTGTTGCATCGTGTAGGTATAAGCCGTGCAATGTTGGTTGTATCGGGTTGCCACTTTGGGGAGTGATACACCCCATTGTGGGGCCAGCACGGGTATCTACGGTAGGGAGCCGATCGCTTGGGAAGTAGTGGGTACACCTAGTGGAGATAGGGGCAGACGACACCTATGTAGTCAGCTAGGGGTACACGAAACTACTAGTTAAATTTTCTAAGTCCTTGGGTGGGATCAACCTTTAAGTAGGAATGACCGGTGTGGTGCAGTGTAGTAATTACCCTTGGGTGGGTAGATGCGTCTTTACCGATATCTTAGTTCATCGTATGTCTAGTTGGCTGCTTAGTGTAGTCATTTATCCCCAGTCATTACCGTACCAAGTTTATATCATACCCTAATTACTTTAATGATTTTATTGTTAAAGTTATAGGGCTCACTCAGACTTATGTCTGACCCCGTTGTTTTTATCTTTTTCCCCCTCCGGTCCTCAGGTTGGGCCTAGTACTAGTGGTCTTTGATTAGATCACTTTATCTATCTTTTGGAGTTTGGACCGTTGATGTAAAGCTCAGCTTATCTTTTCTATTATGGCTATTAGTTATTTAGTGGGATTATGTACTTATGTTTTTATCAGGATGGATATTTAGTACTTGACTCTTGTTTTAGTTGGTTTTGATGTTGTAACCAAACATGTTTATCTTCTGCTGCAATGAAATGATGTTTTAGATTTTCAAGTATTATATATATCTGTCTTGTTGTAATTTTTCTGTTCTATATTCACTTAAAATACTCCACCGAAGTTAAGGAATTCCCTTAGTGAGTGACCTTAGCGGGTGTGAGGTGTTGCACCAGGCATAGCTTTAGGGCAATGAACCAGTATGTCGATGCAGCTAAACAACCCCTTTATGGAAGGAGAAAGCAGTAACCCTGAGGACATTGCTCCAGTCAAACAATAGAAGACAATGACTGATGACATCATCTTTCACGACAGAGATAGCATTAGCGTTCACTCCTCAACCGAAGATCCACTAGTAATCACAGCCGCAATCGGTCCGGCCATAGTCAATGAAGTTCTGGTAGATAACAGAAGCTCGGTCAACATTCTGTTCAAGAAAACGTTTGACCAAATGAAACTTGAGCCGAAGGATTTAAAACCATGCGAAGGGTGGATACGTGGATTCAATGGAGCTTCAACTACTCCAATGGGATATGTAGAGTTGTCGGTAACCCTTAGGGAAGGGGAGCGCCAGAGAGTAAGAATCCTCCCTTTAGTGGTTCTGCATGTCGAATCCCCATACAACGCATTCCTAGGCCGACCGGCCCTAGCAAATTCAGAGCTTGTATAGCCCCTTGGTGTTTATTAATGAAGTTCCCGACTGAAGCTGGTATAGGTATAATAAGAGGAGATCAAGTTGTGGCCCGAGCATGCTACATTGCAGAGTTGAAGATGCTCCGCAAAGGAAAAGATGTAGAGACCAAAGGCGCTTCCTCCCCGGCAAGGGAGGAAACGTTATAGCAACTAAAGAAAATAACCATGGGAGAGTCGCCCAGAGAACTGCCCGAGGACATAGATCCCACAGAGGACGAAGAGCCTGGGGGCAGAATGGCGACTCCTAATGAAAAAACTGTGGATATTCCAATCGATGATGGAGACCCAGAGAAGGTCCTGAAGATTGGATCCCAGATAGACCCTACTAGAGTCGAAGAGCTAATGAATTTCTTGAAAGCCAATTTATATGTATTCGCTTGGACCCACTCGGATATGTGTGGGATATCTCCTTCGATCATGAGTCATTCTCTAAGCATCAACCCGAAGCATCCTCCTGTCAAACAGAAAAGGTGAATGCTTGGCCCGGAGAGGTCGGCTGCTTTGAAAGAGGAAGTTGAGAAATTGAGAAGTAATGGGTTCATCAGAGACTCAGCATATCCAGATTGGATTTCTAATCCGGTCTTGTTAAAAAAGGCCAATGGAAAGTGGCGCACCTGTATTGATTTCTCGGACCTGAATAAAGCTTGCCCAAAGGACAGTTTTCCGTTGCCAAGAATTGACCAGCTGGTGGATTCGACGGGTGGCCACGAACTCCTCTCTTTCATGGATGCTTATTCGGGGTACAATCAGATCCCTATGCGCGTCCCAGACCAAGAGCACACGAGCTTCATTACAGATTTGGGATTGTATTGCTATGTAGTGATGCCTTTTAGTTTGAAGAACGCCAGTGCTACATATCAGTGATTGGTCAATAGGATGTTTTACAACCAGATTGGGAAGACGATGGAGGTGTATGTCGATGACATGTTAGTGAAGTCTAAACAATCATCCGACCATACAGCCGATTTAGCGGAAATGTTTGAAATTCTCTGAAAATATGGAATGAAATTGAACCCTTTGAAATGTTCATTTGGAGTAGCATCAGGAAAATTTTTAGGATTTATCGTCAATTTGTGTGGGATCGAGATTAATCCAGACCAGATCGCAGCAATCCGGAATATTCAGAAACCTAGACAGATTAAAGATGTGCAAAGCCTCGCAGGGAAAGTAGCGGCATTGAGTAGATTTATCTCCAAAGCTACAGATAAATGTGTCCCGTTCTCCGAATTAATAAAGCGAGGAAAGCGCAACTTCGAATGGACCCCTGATTGTGTTGAGGCATTCCAGAATCTCTTGAATCACTTAGAAAACCCCCCGATTTTGTCTAAACCCGTAGATCATGAAGAATTATTCGTATATTTAGCAGTGTCATCCAATGCGATCAGTTCGGCTTTGGTTAGAGAAGAAAATAAGGTGCAAAGACCAATATATTATGTGAGTAAGAAGTTGGCAGGAGCTGAACGAAATTATCCAAGGATAGAAAAGCTTGCGTACAGTTTGTTGATTGCATCAAGGAAGCTTCACCACTATTTTCAAGCTCACTCGATTACTATATACACTGATCACCCGTTAAAACAAGTTCTTCAAAGGCCGGAGGCTTCGGGAATATTTCTTAAGTGGAACATTGAACTAAGTCAGTTCGATATGAATTTTCAACCACGGCGATCAATAAGGGGGCAAGTGCTGGCGGACTTCATAGCAGAGCTTACCATCCTAGAAGATGACACAATAAGCAATGAAGTTGATTCGCCAAGGCTACTCCTCGATGCTAGTGCCTGGAAGTTGTTCACTGACGGGGCAAAGAACGATAGATGATCTGGAGCTTGAGTGGTGCTCGAAACTCCAGAAAAAGGCTGATGTACTATGCTCTCAGATTGGAGTTCCGCGCCACTAACAACGACTCCGAATACGAAGCCCTAATTGCTGGTTTGATACTCGCAAAGGAGTTGAAGATTCCGAAGTTAGACATCTTTTGCGACTCCAAAATAGTCGTGAACCAGGTCATAGGAAAATTCCAGGCCAAAAGTCCTAGGCTGATATCATATTTAGAAAAAGTAAAAACGTTGCGGGATGTTTTTGACCATCACACCGTATCCCACATTCCTCGAACAGAGAACAAAAAAGCAGATAAATTGGCGAAAATGGCCAGTTCTGATAGTCTTGAAAATACAGAACTGGTCTCGATGGAAGTCTTATAGTCACCTAGTATAGATCAGATGGAAGTTGATCCGGTACTAGATGTTTAACCTGAAAGGGAGTCGTGGATGACTCCTTTGAAGAATTTCCTAATGTATGGAACGCTCCCTACGAAGAAAAGTGAGAGGCGTGCAATAATTCGAAAGGCCTCTCGGTATGTGTTGCAAGAGGGAGTCCTGTATAGGCAAGGATTTTCAATGCCCCTCCTCCGGTGTATTGCCCACAGCGATATTCAACGCGTATTGCAAGAAGTACATGAAGGCGAATGTGGAGATCACACGTGAGGCCAAACATTGGCAAAGAATATAATACGGTATGGTTATTTCTGGCCAACCATAAATAAGGATGCGGCCAAATACGCGCAACGTTGTGATGCCTGCCAGAGATTTTCCAAGATCCATAGGGCCCCATCAAGCCAGCTGAAGATGGTGACGAGTCCGTGTCCCTTCGCTATGTGGGGAATCAATATCATTGGAAGCCTCCACATAGCAAGGGGCGGAGCAAAATTCACTATCGTAGCCGTGGATTTTTTTACCAAATGGGTAGAAGCAGAGCCATTAACCACAATAACAACCAAGAGAGTAGTCAGCTTCGTTGTTAGAAACATCATATGCCGATTTGGGATCCCAAGATTCATCATAACGGATAATGGAACTCAGTTTTACAGCACCGAGTTCAGAGATTTTTGCCGGAAATACCACATCGAGAAAAGGTACACCTCTGTGGCATATCCGCAAGCGAACGACCAAGTGGAGGCGGCAAATAAAGCAATTAAATGTATCCTGAAGAAGAGATTGAAGTGGTCCAAGGCCAAGTGGGTCGATGAATTGCCGTTGGCAATTTGGGCTTATAGAACACCTATAAATCGGCAATGGGCCATACACCGTTTTCTCTTGCCTTTGGAACTGAAGCGGTCATCCCGGTCGAGTTAGAAGTACCTTCTCACCAAGTCACCTATTACGACCCGATGACCAACAATGAGTTGATCCTTGAATCCTTGGACATGATCGAAGAGAAGAGGGACGAAGCTGATTTACGTGCCTTAAGACATAAGCAGCAGATAGCTCAATATTACAACAAGAAAGTCCGAGCACGAACCTTTGAACCTGGAGACTTATTTCTAAAACGTGTCTTCCCATACTCAGAGCATATGGGTCCAAAATGGGAAGGACCATATTCCATCCTGCGAAGACTTGATAATGGAACCTTCAAGTTAGCAACCATAGACGGAGACGAAATCCCCAGAGTGTGGCACGCCCAGCATTTGCGGCCTTACCTGACGTGAAATCGCCAGTTTCATTCTTTTGTTTTTAGGACCATGTAAAAAGGCATAACTTGCCTAGAATAGTCTGGTTACTTGAACAAAAGATTATAAAGTGGACGTAGGTCATGATTCGACCGAACCACTATAAAATATCGTGTGTCATTTACCTTTATTGCACCATTACCTATTCGCTTTATCTCGACTAATATAAATTATTGTTGTTTTTTGAGTCTGTCACAGATTATGCAGCAATATTGGAACAACCAATGCACTGTGCCACAAGGTGAAAGAGGAACCATAATCGAGGACCACAAGGTGCGGCAAAGTTAATCACCCTACGATCAAACTCTAACTCCCCAGAATCAGGAGAGAGTATAAATTAAGGACGTGAAGATGACGTCCGCAAGGCGTGAAGGTGCACCATGATAAAACCGCCTTGCCCACACTCTAACCCACCGATGGATCGGGAGAGTATAAAGGCGCCAGAGATTTAGCGCCCCCAGAATTTCTGCCCCGCTAAAGGATCGGAGAGCAGACCTGAAACGAGCTCGAACTCTAACTCGTTGAAGGATCAGAAGAGTATAAAATGGTTAGAAATTTAGCGCTCAAAGAATCCTTTCCCCCACCTCTCACAATAGGCGGCAACACACATGACTCAAATCAATCATTAATAAGCCCTGGCCAGGCATCATATTAAATGATTGATTGGGGGCATACACGCACACATTACATCTCTGCACAAAAACTTTAAAATTTTGCTAACGCGATTCATGATTTAATTTTCGATTAGTTATGGTTTAAATATTTGTGGCTAACGCGATAAATTAAAATTGCACGTTCGCTAGTTTACCCCCTTTATTATGAGACTGATGTATCTTGAAGGGAAACTTCTGTTCATATCACGACAAGGATGAAAGTCAAGGTCGACCAAGATGAATCATCCCCTTATGTCGTTATGTTGGCTACTCAGGAAGTTGCACAGAGATACAAGGAACTTGGAATCACTGCATTGCATATTAAATTAAAGGCAACAAAAATAAATTTTTATTTACTAAGATGCAGGAATACAAGATATGATAGCTAAACAAAAGTGAGGGCCATTCTCACAATTACATTTTCTGGCCAGTGGAAAGTCTAAAAATCCTAAGATCAAAATATGAACTAATATCTGCATCCTACTCACGCTTGGGGGGTTATTTTGGCTTCTTGCTCTTCTTCTGCTTCCCCGACTCCTCCTTGTCAACATCCGAACGATCGCCTTTTTTCCTCTTCCTCTTATCCACAAGACGCTCAGGCGAAGAACTAGAAGATTGAGAGGCGAGTTGCGAAGTTATTGATCGGGAGGAAAATCTTATGACCAACCCAGTTTTGGGATCGATTTCAGAGATATTGGGCACATATACTGGGTCCTGTTCCCCTTTCATAAGAAGCAACTGCCTCTCCTCCTCAGCTTGTTGATCAGCCAAGGTTTCATCACCACCACCCTTGATTTCATCTTTAATAACAACGTCATCCTCTTTATCCCCGTGACCACCATCCGTGTCCTTCAAAGCAGCAATAACCTTGGAACGTCAATGCTGCGTACCACAGATGCCATGGTTACCTTTTCACCACCCTCGGTTTGTTTTGAAATCTCAGAAATTTCAGCATCAGTGCCTGAGGGGATGTCAACTTTTTCTTCTTCCGCTTTCTTTTCTCCCCTTTTCTTGGTCAATGTGTCACCTGTATTATGAGAGGCACATGTTAGTAACTCAACGGGCTGCTCCGTAGAATGGCGAAAAGTCATAATTGCTTTGTCAAATTGCTGGGAAAATATGGAAATACCTTCAGCTGACTTTTCATCCAAGTTTACAACATGAGCTCCGACAGCCGGAGGAGTTGGGAGCAAAGGAATCAACGAATCGTCAGGACTATACTCCTCAACTTCGGGAGTCTTGAGTTCCGCCGCAGAGCTCGAGCCCTCGTCAAGTTTGCTTTTTCCCTTGGCCTTGGTATTCTCTTTCTCAACCTCTTCTTGGATTAGGTGTCTCCCCTCCTCCAAATCCTCGGGTTCTTTTCCTTTGAGGAGTCTCTGCATTAGCTGGCCTTTGTCAATCTCATTGACCTTCAATTGCTGCTTCTCATCCTCGACAATTGCATCCCATATGTTGGCAAGAGTAACGTGCTAGTCTGGGATCTAAGAGATATTTCGAGTTTTGATGACTTGGCCTAAGAAGTCAAATATCAACTCCCCAAAACCTTCCATTTCTTTTTCAGCTTCGGCAAGCTTGTCGGCAGTGGTGGAAGCCGATTCAAGAATGCTGTTAGCGTTAGTCTCAGCAAGAACCGCTCGCTCCTCAGCCTGAACAAGTTGGTCACTCAAGGCCTCCTTTTCTTTCTCGGCAGCCGCAAGACTTTTTTTTAAGTCCGCCCTCTCCTTCTCCCAAGCAGCCTTCTCGGCATCAAAATGACTCTGCGCTGTCCTCAAATCAGCATTGGCCATTCTAAGATCCTCTATTTCCTTCTTCAAAGATAATCGTTCTTGGCTGTTAGAATCTAGCTCGCTATGAAAACGCTTTCTAGCTTCCTCCAGATCTATCTTGTAGTTATCTGCGTCTCGCTGAGCTAAAGCCAGACGGGCCTGCGTGTCTTCCAAGTCCTTTTCCATTTTGCTCCTGGCCCTGTCATTATTCTGAATTCTCACCTTGGAACTTGCCACACCCGTTTCTAGGCGACGGATGGCATCTGAAAGGTTAACAGCGTGCTTTTTCATTACCTCGTACTGTTTGGCTACATGGCACACATATACTATCACCTCAGTATCCCAGTCCCTGGGAACCGGCTCAAGATCCGATACAAACATCATCCTCTCAATGAAAATATCGGGGAATTCCTTGCGCAAGCGCGCCAATCTAGCCTGATTTTCGGGGCCACGGATAGCATCTCGTGCAACGAGACTGCCGGAGTCGTGATCATCAGGGGAGGCCAAGGGTTTTTTTCCTTTCTTCACGATCCTGTCCTCGTCTTTATTTTTGTCCTTTGACTCACGCCGTTTCTTAGAAGATTGGACGTGAGAAGGCGTACTTTTTGGATGGGTTAAGTCCCTAGGAAGCTTCTTACCCTCAGCCGGTGGCAGTGGACGACTATGAGGTTTCCCGGAACCATGCCTGGAAGGAGATCGGAATCATGTAGAATAGGTTTGAGGAGGATACCGAGGCCGATAACTATCCCTTCCCCGACTATCACTGCGAGTAGGATTTGGATTTGAATGAAGACTAGGTGTACCTTCGCGAAGGAAGCGATGAGAATAAGATCGTTTGTAAGTCATCTTACCTACAAAAGAAACAAGTACGCATTAAAACTTTGAATACAGTTCGTATAAAAGTGTGGAGTTAGACAGTGCATGTGATTTGTGCATCCCATATAATTCCCCCTAACAGACCAGGGCCCGAAATTAGGCTCATCGGGGTGGTTTCTCGTTCTTCAACTGGAGCATTTGTTTCTTCAGAGATAGGGAAAAATGGCTCCCCTTCGAAATCTTCCTGTGTAAATACATTGTCGGGTATAGGAATTTTGTTCAATTCCTTGAATAACTGCTCCTCTGTTAAATCATCGGGAGTGGCAGACTCAACCGGTAGAGAGACCCTCGATGGGGAACCCCTCGGAGAGGCTGGGATTTCCTTAAGCTCATCACCACGGGCCTCATCTCCTCTATATACATTTAAATCTTCATCGTCCTGGTTAATCATCGGTGAAGGACTCTTATGAGGTTTAGTTGTCTCTGCTGCCTGCGACGTTCCTTCTCCCTCGACAGGGGGCACATATTTGTAAGGTTTTCCACCCGCACAAAGTCCAAATCTTATATCCAGAAGGCGGTGCCGATGAAGATTCTCGTCAGTAATACATTTCTTGATCCTTAGGAAGTCAGATTTGCTTTTGAGAAGAAGGGATAGTCGATTACTATACACCGAGCCTTTCGTCTTTGGAAAGGTGTGATCTGCATAGAGAAAAGAAGCATGTTCGCGCTTCAATTTCTTAAACAGGTTATTCATTTGAAGGTTTAAAATTTACTTGATTTAAGCCATCTTCTCGCATACCCAGCCTGTCGCTTTATATCAAACCAATCGACTTGGATCCCCTATGTTGGTGTAACCATCAGACAAGACCTTCCTATTGACTACCGACTCGAAGAAAGAAAAATTTGGGGTTGCTGTAGAACGATGCTTGAAAAGGTAATAGAACTTCAAGTCTTTAAACGTGAGCTCAGTTTGCAGGATTTCTGCATACGCGATGTGTAAAGTGTATAGGGCTGCGTAGGCATTGGGATGAAGCTGCATCGGAGCAATACCCAATCGTTTTAAGGTTTCAATGACGATTGGAGGAAACGGAGGAATAGCGCCTACCCAGCACATGAGTCGGCTGACTGTCGTATACCCTTCCGGAGCTAGATGAGGTCTATCTTCGCTTCCAGGTGTTCTCACATCATCCCAGGGGATCCCGTGTTTCAAGTAGATTTTCTTAAGCTTTATGTCATCTAGTTTGGAAGCTAAAGAGTCAGTGAATTTCTCTATTTCTAGTGCACCAGGAATCTCATCGGGAGCTCGGTCATCTACTTCGGACTCCTCATCAAGCGAGGTACTCCCAGATGAATCCGATTCTGTTTCAGCCTCATATTCGGATTCAGAATCCTCACCCTCTGGATGAATTGGAAGAACCTCGGGGCTGCGATGCTCAGACCTATCAGGGTCCATCTCTGTTTCAGATCTTGAAGGAGAACGATTATCCGACATTACTGTTTAGGCGAGTGAACATGAGAAATAAGAATATAATCGCCTGTCCCCCGTGTGTGCAAATGCAAGTGTATGTTTGTGCATGCATAGGAAGAAAGCATAAAAATTAGCAAGATCATCGAAATATTAGTTGTCATATGCAGTCAAGTTATGTTGTTGTCCAGTTCAGAAAGTTTCAAGGGCTCTAGCCTAACTGTCCATTGATATACCAGAGTTAAGCTGCAATGTTTATTTAACAAGTACATGATATCGTTCAGTATTTGGATCGTGGTACATCACTGGATTGCGTGATGGGGTTCAGATCGTGGTATGTCTGCGGATCGTGAAGAAGGCACCGATTCGCAGCAGAAGCGTCAACTCATGAAAGAGCATCATATCGGATCGGGAACCAGATCGGATCGTTGTAACTCCCTACTATTCACAGCTTACCACCACGATCTGATCCTCTCTCTAACTCCTAATCCTTCCGTTTAGTCCCACCACGATCCGCTCCCTGGTCATCGCCACGATCCACTACCTCACCATTCTCCGTCATCTTTCTTCTCTTTCCACCTCACCCACGATCTGTACCCAAACCTAACTCACGACCCGATCTGCTCAGCGCTTTTCTCCTCTTCTTCTTCTTCCTCTCCTCTTCTCCTATCCTTCGTTGAGCTCGAACGTTGGAATCCATGGCATCTGAGCAGCCTCCAAAAAACCTCCAACACCACAAAACTCTGCACTCTCCTCCTAAATTAGTAAAAGCTCAAGATAAACGAGAATAAAAGTGTGAGAATACGTTTTTCATGATTACCTTTCTTAAAAATGGGTAAAACAAGTGGGCTTTTTCTTGGAAATCGGAGATTAGGGTTTAACTCGAAGAGGACTAGCGGCGGCAACGAAGGAAGAAGAAAGGAAGAAATGAAGAAGGGTTCAGATTATATAGATCATGAAGCGACCGTTAGTATTCCCCTTCTTGTCTTATTCGGAACGCGAAAATAGATGGGTTGCGAGCCCAAGCCCATCGTTCTTCGTGGCGAAGCCCATTACACTTCGAGAAAAGGCCCGGATGCTCACCAAAGGTCGAAGCGAGTGTCTCACTCCATGGACCGTGGCGCGCTTGCGTGATCCGAACCAATGAACGATAGACAGAAGTGAAAACTCAGAAATACTCATGAAAGTTCAGAAGTTTACCTGGCAATTCGACAAAGAAATTTCCAAAAAGAAAAATCCCAGAAATAGGAATTATCCGATAAACGGAGAAAAGATTGAAGATTTAACTGGTACCAGTCAAAGAATGAAACTTTCCGAAGTGACACGACATTTTAGATAGATACAACCAATGATTTGCATCTCCCAATGAAAAGACATCTCTGTAATTCCAAAGCATGTTCCATCCCCGATGAAACATACTTCGAGGGGGCAAAATGTTGGCTAGCTTTTTGACCAAGCCACCAAGGTTCACACACAAGAAGGAAATATGAAGCTTCACTCCTTTCAACCCTTGGAAATCCGATTGCGGTCTTTCACCCCTCTTCGGATCGCTGCGCACCATCTCGGATCATAGCGTACCATCAGATCGCAGATTTTTAAGCGATCCGATCCTCCCCGGCAAGCTCAATCCGATCCAACTTTAGAAGCCAGAGGATGGAGGCCATGACCCATTCTACCACGATCCGAAATGCATGGATCTCGCGACACATGTCCACAACTGTCATATTGACCAATTCTCCATCAAGCTACGAACCAGTCCGAGATTCTCGAGATTTGTGCCATGTATAACCGCGATCCGCCTGAAGAAATCAGCTATAAATAGCCTAGAACTTGGCATTTTTGGGGATCTTTTGGCAATTGAGAGATCTGACTCCACCATTATCATATCTCCATTGTTTCTACTTAGAGTTATCCTGCAATTATTGAGGGAATCATAATTGTAAGAGTGAGATTGAGTGGAACTATTGATTGTATTTGCATTCAGCGTATAATCAACTACCTATAAAGTGGACGTAGGCTCGTTAACGCTGAACCACTATAAATTTCGTGTGTTTTTCTTTTGCTTTTTCTTCATATTGAAGTTATAATTCTTCGTAGATCAGAACAACTCTGGTGTTAGACCCAATTTTGGATACAACAAATGCCCTTAGGTCTCCCTTATTTCCTCTTTTCTGTTCGCTTTTTGATTGGTTTTCCCACGTATATCTATGTGAACTTGTTTCGGGTGATTCCCCATTTATTTGAATGTTGGGCCCATTGATTTGACCATTGGGCCGTTGAGCGACCAGATGAAAATACTACTTTGGTTTTCCAGCCCTTTTGTCTATCTTCTATGTATTATTTCGTTACATACTTCTTGAAAGAAAGCTTTAATGGCAACATCATTTTGAGTGGTTTTCTTTACCACCAGGATTCCCTTTGCCATTTTCGAATATCAAAGCCCTTTTACGTTCTAATTTCCACTCATGTGTGGCATTGTCATCAAGGTTTCTGCAATCTTGAGATTGATTCAACTGGGTTGCTTGCCTAAGCTTGAGACTGCTTATTTGTCGGTAAGAAAATTTCCCTCTATATTTTATTTTAACCCACTTTTTGGAGCATGAATTTGGTCATGTGACACTGGGGTTTAAAGTAGAGGTTTTTCTTTTTCTAAAATTTCATAATTTCAGGGAGCCATTTATGTTGGACCAGGTCGGAAGTTTGGATCGAGGAGAGAGTTCTGACCAGGTTACGTCTGCGCCCCATGTTGTTTGTTTTATGGGTGCTGCCCAAGAATTTGCACAACCTCGTGCGCTTTTTGAAGTACACAGTGAGAGGCCCTCGACGGAGCTTTTGCCTAGTTCATTCTGCAAGTTGTGCAAGCAATTAGGGATTTCGGAAACGGAAGAGGCTAGGCTATCTGTGGGAAATGAGTTCGCTGACAACCCTCCTAAAGGATTTGTTGTTGTTACTTATGGTATGTTGAAAAGTGGAGCAGTTCCTCCCTTTAACCCTTACATAGAGATGATTCTTCGGAATTTGGTCGTTGCCCCGTACCAGTTACACCCTAACTGTTATGCAATTTTGACAAGTCTTTATGTCCTTTTTATGGGAGAGAAACGTCGGGCTCCTTCGTCTACGGATATACGCTCATTATATGCTTTTAGGACAAGAGGCCAGCGTCCCTTATTTGTCTTCATGGAAAGTCGGTGTTCGAAAATAATCACTGGTTTAGAGGACAGTGTGCGAGGATTTCCCAATCAATACTTCTTTGTCCGATGCCCCGATAATTTCTACAGCCTCTGGAAGGCGGTCGGTGAGTATGAATTCAAACTTGCTCTTTCTTTCCTGGCTTTTTATTTTTCTAGAAGTCCTTTGGGTGTATTGTAGTGCTTCCCGATCAGAGCATACCCTTTGACCAGGATCTATGCAACTCGTTATTAGCCATCAATAAGGAGTAGCGGAATAGGAAATTTTTGATTAACGAGGGGTTCATAAGGCGATACGACTTGCTTTTACCTTTGTGCACCCTCCCGGTGGATGCTTCTAGCAAAAAGAAAACTATCAGCAAATCCCTTGCCAAGAAATCTTTGGGGGAAGGATGTTCTAGAGTCATGGGGAGCAGCGAGGCAACTTCTAGTAGCAGAGCGACCCCTGCCGAAAAGGTTGTATCCAGGCGCCCAAAGCGCAAAGGTTATAAGACTTCGGTAGCTTCGTGCGAGGAAGATGGATCTTTCCCAGAAGGAGCCGATCGAGGACAGGTTCAGGAAAAGGAGCGACTTGATGACATTGTAGAAGCTTCTATAGAAAACTTGGGAAGCGAAGAAGACTCTTCTAAAGAAGACCAAGGAGAAGATGGTTCAGAAGCCTCAAAAGGACTTGATCCTCCCGACTTGGCTAGAGAGCTTCGTCAAGGTAAAATTGCTACCTGGATGTTCATATTTGAAAGCTTTTTGATCGTGAGGACTTTTTGGGTAAAATCCCTTACTTTTGGGTCAAAGCGATATCTCAAAAAGCATTTAACCGCTTCAGCATGTTGTTTTTATGTTTCTCTTTCTAGCTTCTTTTCTCATCTTCACACAACCACTATGCTTAGATTTTCTTTTCTTTCCTAAATCCGGGAATGAAGTCGCCACTATCGGAAAGTTTTTCTTAGCAATCTGCTCTTGTTGACCCATGGAGCATCTTGCAATCTAGTTTCTCTCACTGTCTCAAGTGCTTTCATCCATCTTCAGACCTTATGATCCAAGTTGCTCTTGAAGCACCACTGGGGAGCTTGATAAATAAGAAGAAGCACGATCATTCTCGGTTATCTGGAGGAGAAAACCAGGATACCGAGAAGAGAGGAGGCAATGATAAACAAGCTGGGTTCGATGGGTTTTCTGTACCGGCTAAATTCCCATGCCCTAGTTCCTTGATTCCTGTGAAGTTGTTGATTAGATCCCCTACTCGGGACTCGCCTGCCCTTCGCTAGATCCAGACGATTCTTGACAGACCTCCCTACAGAGTTGCCCCTGGTAATCCTGAGTTAAAGGACAGGTTCAGAGATTGGGACCTGAGGGGAGTGGACCTTGACGTAGATCTGTCTCCATATGATGATTAGAACGTTTTTGGGGGAATTGAGCACCGTAAAAAACTATGTGACCTCCCAGCTTGCTACTGTCATGGGTCAGCTTGAAGTTCAGCTGGATGAAGCCAAACATACTTCCAGAAAGCGACTCGAGTCTTGGGATAAATTCCGCTTCAAATTTCAGAAGTTGAATACTCAGCATCTTGAATGTATTGATCTTCTAGAGTACGATAAAATTGAATTATGCCGTGTGATTGAAAGTCAAGCGGCCGAAATTGCATTCTTTAAAGACGGGAACAGCAAGATGAGTAGCTTAGAAGCTGACAACAGAAGACTTCAGGAAGAGATTGAAGTTGTCAAGAGACATCTTGACGAAGCTCAGACTGGCCGTGAGTTAGCTAAATCTCAATTAATTTCTGCATGACAGGATGCGGTTTCTTGTCGGCGAGAGAAAGCGGCGCTTGAAGGTAGACTTGCCTTTCAAAATGAGACCTTGGAAGCTTTAGAAGGAGATAAAGTAAGGCTAACTAGTGATCTTGAGCGAGCCCGAAATAAACTGAAGAGACCCTATTTCGATTTTACACCCTCGGTGTTATGACCCGTGGAAGCTTGGGTGTTTTGAACAAAGGTTTTCCTCGTACATTAACACTTCTTTTTGAGGAGGTGCTTAAGTATTCTAAAGCTAAGGAAGATGGTGCTCTTCAAGAAGCCCTCCTTGAGGCAAAAGATCGCGACGCTTTGGGAGGAGGTAGGAGAATGTTCACTGATGAACGGGCTCGATCCTTCGTAACAGAAGTCCAGATTGTTGTTCCTGTTCATGCCCCTAGTCATGTAGGAAATGAAGCTTTGGGAGAAGCGATTCACTTGACTGAAATTTCCGTTGCTGATCAAGGTACTTCCGAGGTTTGTTTGATTGATGGCCATGATGTCCCTGAAAAAATTGTCACATGATATGCTGTTGTTTTGCATTTTTAAGTTCCAACTTCATGATGATGTATCTTTATGATGAATTTGTATGTTGTTGTCGTGCGTTATCGTTGAAGTTTATAACTTATCATTATTTATTCATTTGCGTTGTGTTGTGCTTTTATTGGTTGCACGATGATTACGTTTTTACGTCGTACGTCGTTCAATATTGTTGATTTGCCTTGAATTTAGAACATCATATTTTCATTTTAGCCCTTTCTTTAAGGGGTTTAGTTCTTGTTATGCATATGTTCATGTTTTTATTTGGTTTGATAGTTCAAACTTTTGAAGTTCATTTTTGGATAAGTGCCCTTATAAGACGCAGACATCCTTTTGTACATTTAATCTTGTTGTACATTTAACATTGTTCCCTATTGACTCGGCGTCCCCAGTCCTTCGAAAACATGATTAAACGTACTCTATATGTTCAATTAAGGTATATATTTTTTATGTATCTAATCCTATATCTCACTAACTCAGTGACCCGAGCACTTCGGAGACTGGTTTTGGATACGTGCCCCCATGGGAGGACTTGGTTTACAATTTTCAACCCAATTTCGATCTTATTTGATCCGGCTCATTATGATCAAATAGAGACCTAGATTGGATACCCCCAAATGGCTAGGATTTCTGATACCCCTTTTCAGCTCGGATTTCTGCTGTTGCAGTCCATCCCTAGCTTTGTCTGACTTGGTTAACAATAATGAACAAGGATGGCCACCTTCCTTTCTGTCGGATTTTTGTTTTGTGCTGGTCCTTCCAGCATGTTTATGGGACTTTTTGATCCTAGGAATGGTGTTATCAAGCCTAGTTTTTTTCTTTTTTCTTTTAGAAAAGGAAGGAAAGAGCGCAGACTCCAGATGTCGGTGTTCTCTTCATGAATTGTTTTGGAATGGTCCTTTCCTTTTGAGTTCAGCAGGACGACGGTCTTAATTACCCCGCCTTTTTTGACCAATGCTCTTCATGCTCGATGCACGACTTGCCCGACATCAGAGACCAATTTTAACATTAGCTTGTAAACAATTTTTGCCTTTCATGAATTATAATCCGTGAGCGAATATCTTTCATCATGTACAGTTTCTACTTAACGTAATAAGAAAAAGGAGGAATCACAGATTACTTCATGGAGATGCAATTGGGAAAGACAGAATATAGAAGTCGTAAAATAAAGAGAAGGAGGGTCGCGCATTCCTGTTATGGGTATTGGACCGTGTCCGGTGGTAATTAGTCAATAATCGGTCGTAAGTCTTTGGGCGCCCGGGTTATCTCGCGCGACCCGGCCTAATCAGCACCCTTACCTCGCCCCCGGCTTTCTGATGTGTTTTGTGGACTCTTAACATATTGCTACAATTGATATTTTCGGATGCGCTCCTCAATCAAAATTTCCAAGTGTCGACATTCATTTGTGTTATGTCCTGGATGATTATGAAATCTGCAGAACTTTCCAAAATTTGCCTATTGATCAGTGATTCTTTGCGGTTTTACCTGAGGGAACATGCCTGAGTCCTTCATGGCAGAGTAGATTTTTTCTAGGGTTTCTTTCAGGGGAGTCAATTCTGAATGCTTGAAGAATTTTGATTTCTTGTGTACTCCACTGTTTCTTCCGTCAAACCCTCTTTTATGCCCAGAATTATCCTTCTGAGTTATCTGAGAAGATTCATCGTTCTTCCCTTCCTTAATAATACTATTCCCCGCGTCCTTCTAAGCATTTAGGGTATCGGTTTCCACGCTCATGTACTCTTCGGCTTTCTTGTAGAACTTATTTAGAGTTTTTGGTTTCTTCGTCTTAAGCCACTTTCCAAACTCTGATTTCTTATCGATGGCTCCTCTTAGGGCCGCAAGCAAATACCAAGGTTCTGGTTCCACGACCTCTACTGCCAAAGCGCGGAAGCTTGTAAGGAAAGCTCTGATGGTTTCTCCAGGCCGTTGTTCCATCTTGTTGACTCATGTCCCTTGCTTTTGTGTCCTGCAACCGGAATTGATCCTGAAATCTCCTCGCCAGATCTGCAAACTGGTCGATACACCTAGGTTGGAGCCTAGTGAACCATACTGAGGCCACACCTTCTAGGGAAACAGGAAAGTACAAGCACTTGATTTCGTCAGTGGGTCTAGCCCCATTCATGTGCTAGTCATATTTGAACAGGAAAATTGTTGGATCTCCGACTCCGCTGTAAGGTGCTATTGTTGGTGGTATAAATTTCTTTGGGAATTTTGCTTGACGATCTCCTCCGTGAATGGATTTTTGCCGGGGGAAAACTCCCATTCTTTCTCCTCATCCTCTTGAGTTGCCTTCGCATTTATCACTCGCTGAATTAAGTATGTGATGCGCCTTTCATTGCCTGCTTGTTCATCAGAATCGATGCTGATGTTCTTATTGGCACGGCCTTGGTTTAAGCTTCGGCGCCTCGCATCCTTCTTGAGGGAGGCTATATTAGTGCGACTCATTGCATGTTCTTCTTTGCGCTGTGGAGATCTGACCTCAGGATCCCCAACGCCTGCCTCTTCCCTATCTATCACTGGGCTGTAAGGTCGTCCAGGGTCTGAGGCTGATGAGTCCTCTTTTTAATCAGCATTATCCACAGCGTTTGGCGGTAATAAATTGGCTTGACTATTGGTCAGGATGTCAAACCTTTCCATTATCATCTTCGCTGTATTATCCATTTTCTCGCTCAATCCGGTTACAACCAAATTCAATTCACCTTGCGTGACAGATGGCCCGGGAGTTTTCCCAGCTCCTTGGTTTAAGATTTGAGGTATAGCTTCGTTAGCATTATCGTCCTCGATGATCGCAGCGAATTTAGCAGATTTACCGCTTTTCTTCGATCCAACCATGATTTCAAAGGAGAAAACAATTTTGGTATGTTTTGATTGCTGAATTGCAAAAGGAAATTATGAAAACGGCCCCACGGTGGGGGCCAAAATGTTACACCAAAAATGGTCTAAACACCCAAGGTACTAAACTGTACTTCACCAATTCGGTAAGAAATAAATGGAACCGTGTTTAATTAGCAATAAAAAGTTAAAATGCAAGAAAAAGTAAAGTAGAGATAAGATTTAGAGTGGTTCAGCCGTTAACAAGGCCTACGTCCACTATGAACATGATTTCCTGCCTTTTAATGAGAATTACAAGGTACATCAACTCTTTAACCTCACACATCTCTATATCTACTCAATATACCCTCACTTATGTATTTTGATCTAGAGAACTATACAAGAGAATAATGGAGTTTGAGGAGAAGGAGGATGGATGAATGATTTGAGAGAGAAGATGCCTTCATTCGAAGATGGTACTTGACGCCATGGCCAGATCTGTGGTTGAGTATGAAGTTTAGCAGCACTCCGTCGTTTTTCCAAAAGCCCACTTTTTATGTTGGTAGCCATGGTGTATTTATAGGTGAACCCCTCTTGGTTAATGATCCGGAATTCGTTTATCCAGGCTGTGAGTCGTTCATTCTGCTAATTACAACAATGCCACAAGACAACTGTAGCCAGCTGTTCGTGGTCATATTCAGCGTTATGTGCGGATGACTTGTTGAGTGTCTTGAACAGCAGAGCGGGTCCTTGAGTGCGGGTGTGGATGCTTCGGGAGATTTCGCAAGAGCGGAGTGTGGACCTGAGATCGATCCTCCTTTGCTCCTTGTGCGACCGTTCTTTCTGAACCAAGGGCGCTTGTCCTCTTGCTGCCTTCGCATGGTGCTGCTTGGCTTCATGGTTATGCTATGAGGTTACTCTTGCTCGTGCAGAACGGGCGACCTGTCTTATTTTTGTGCTTAAGCGACTCTTAGGATGTGCGGCCTTCATATTCATCGAGTCGTGCTTCTCAAAGCCCAGTCGCATTGGTAGACTTAACCTGCCTTGTATCCTTTACCCAATGTGCATATGGGTTTTCAGGGATTAACAGGTGGCAACCCGACACGAATCAAGATGCACAGTGTATAACTATTGATGCCCAGTGCCTGCTTTTTCCATTCTGGAGTACGTGCACGCCCATACTCTGTCGGAACCTACACTGATGCACCAAATACTGATGTTTTGACCACTTATAATCAGCCCAGTAATCGTGCCCCACCCTGCGTAGTTCAGGGCACCATGATACATCTATGTGGGTTACTGCTGAAATGGGTCCCCGTTACTAGGTTTCCTAATCAACATGTTTAATTGGTTAAGTGTCCAAGTTTACCTAACCCCACCCATCAGTTTAGTTAACATGTTGAATGGGTTAAGTGTTTCCTTAATTGACTTGACCTTACCAATCTTGACTTAGCTTTAATTCATTATAGCACCAACCACTCACATTAGACAGGTTTTGTTCTGGTCACTGGATGCGCCGGTCAGTTTCAGGCAGCTTTACACCACAACTCAGTCTAACTTTGGGTCTTTTTTGGGCTCAATGCACTAACCACCCACATTAGATAGGTGTTGTTGAGGTTACTGGATATGCTGGGCGGTTCCGGGCAGTTTTACACCACAACTCAATCTAACCTCGGATTAGGCATATTCGTCTTTTCATAAATTCACATATTTTCTATATATGTTTAATTCTATATGTAAATTAATTCTTAATTGAATCATGCCATAATTATTCTTTTAAATTTGGCTCACGATAAATGGTATACCAAATATACCATTTCATGATCCAATCTATGCCATGAAATTTTCATGTTTTCCCAACGCTATCCCCGTGGTATGTTCGCATAAATTACATAAAATGTTGGGCTAATAAATTAGCCCAAACCCATAAACAAAAAGGGTAATAAACAAGGGACATGAATTGAGCATACAATAACATACTTCTAACTTATCATGTGTAACTTGGCATAGAAGCATCATTAACTTAATTAAACATGTATAGGGGGAACTTGTGACTAAGTTGGATCTAATTATCATGTGAACTTGGTATAGATCTAAAATGGAGGTTTAACATATAAACACAATTTAAACCACAACTTAGCATATTAACTTATGTATCTCAAAACATAAGAGAGCTACTATCAACATTTTAAATCACAACTTAGCATGATAACTTATGTGTGTTAAAACATAAGAGGGCCACAAATCCAACTTGCAACATAAATAGGTTCAACTTAAAAAGTTCTAACTATACATAATTTTTGATCTAAACATGTAGGCATGTGATTTAGATCATAACTTTGCAAGTAACCACCAAATCATAACATGACATGTTCATCACCAAGTTGGCATAATAAGTTAATCACCCAATCATAATAGATTCCAATAACAACATACAATATGGTACCGTTCATCACCACAAACTTCAAGGCATGATCAATCGCAACGGTAATTTAAGATGAATGAGAATCAAACTTTATTTATCTTACACATAAGCATCGTTCTATATTCGAGTTACAACATGTCATGATTTCATGTTAAGAAAACGTTTAAATCTACGTAATAACCGACTTACAAACAAAAAGGAATTCTTGATTTCTGGAATCTGTATTCTGAAATTGGAATGCTTGCCTTTGATGTAGATCATTGAATTAGATTAGTTTTTATTTGATTTCGATGTAGCTTTTATCTTGTCTTTGAATTGAAAGAGGCGACGGCTACTCCAAGTTCTCCATTGACGACATGACGGCCCTGGGAATATTTTTGTGTGATTTTATGTTGTGTATTAGGTTGCTTCTATAGAATTTCAATTTAATAAGAGCCGTCGGATAAACCTATAAATAACCACAACCATTCAGACCAGATCAGAACTATCCAGAAACCCTAGTGACTCGGTAACAAGTCATAAGTCGTCGAAATTCAGATCTGGCCGAGGGGACAGGTCGACCCCAAGGTCGACCTATAGGGGGGAGATCGGCCCCCTGGTCGACCTAGGTCCTGGGCGGGGATTTTCCTGCCCAGCCCACTTCTGACTTCTGTTACGAATTTTGAATTCTTTTTTCGAGCTATTTAAATTTATTTGAATTTCTGAAACTTCTGAAGGTCATAACTTCTTCATACGAAGTCCAATTCATGCAAACTCGGACTCTATCTCAAGCAGAATTCCGAGACGAACGCAATGGCGTAACCCGTTTCCCTTAATTCTCACATTTGAAATTAAGTATTGTTTAATTCGTTATTATAACGTTAACAGAAAATACGGGATATTACGATCTCCAGCAGTCAAATAGAGAGAATCTTGAACGACTTCATGCTTTCGAAGAAGATAGGCACAAACTTGTCGAGGCCCTTGAGTCTAGGGAGAGGATCATTTCTTACCTCACCTGAACAGTGTGGCTTGCCAATGCTTTACTTATTCTATTATTTTGGTTTTGATTTTGAATGGTACTTTTTGTCAGGCTTGTGTATGCGGTAGCGAGCCTCGCTTATTCTCGTACGCTTTGGTTTGTGACTTTTATGGCTTGTTTTGGACCTCGATGTACTGTAGTTCTTATAACGGAATTTATTTGTCTATTTTCGTGCGGGTGCATCGTACGCTGCACCTTTATTTTTTGATTTACACATTCGTCCGAGTGCTTTATTAATCGTTCGATTGCGCTCGATTTTCTATTTTTATTATTATGGTTGAGATTTAGTTATCTTTTTAGGTTCATTGCTTATCGAAGGTTGTCACGTGTTTGTATTATTATGAGCACGTTTGGTATCTTTTATTTATTAGTATTCAACCCCATGCCTGACTGATTGGTAATCCAAGCCCTTCGGAGGCTGGTTTCGAATACGTGCCCCCTGGGGAGGTCTTGGGTTAAAGATTTTCGATCCATTTTAGGTCATATTTGATTGTTTTAGTTATTCAAAAAGGTTCTAAAATGGATACCCCCTTTAGGCTAGGATTTCTGACATCCCCTTTAGGCTAGGACTTCTATTTTACGCTGGTCTTTCCAGCATGTTTCAATCCTGCCCCATTTTTATGCTTCATCCCAAGGAGCGAACATTAATTTATCTCATTGAGCCTTGACTCAGTAGGGATAGATTTCGTGCCCTTTACCAAAAAAGGTGCCCCCCGTGATGGGCATTTTTCCATTTTGGGACATGTCAGTTTTTTCCGACTTTATGCCTCACCTTAGGACACATACATTGGTTCGCCTCATTGAGTTTTTTTCTCAAGTTGGAAAACCCGTGTTCAACACCTAAAAGGGTCACCTAAGAAGGTGCTTCTTTGGTGGGCTCAGCGATTTTATCCATGGGACTTTAACCGTGGGACTTTTTGAGTTGCTTCCTCTTCGGCATTGACTCTTAGGAGGTGGACATTAATCCTTGCTGCCGAATTTAACTTCGGTTTTAAGGAATTCATGTCCTGTACCTGAGAGAGCGCCTCTTTAGGATTAGCAATTTTATCCGAGGGACAGATTTGGTAACTTTACTGTATTTTCAATGAGGTCTGGCAGCAGTCCTTTGAATGGGTGTTTGCTAAGCATTCAGCATAATTCATAATGAGAGGTGCATTCTTTCGTCTTACTGTCTGTCCTAAAACAGCTTTTTCCTCCTGAGGTGTTGTGCCTGTTCTTCCCATTTGATCTTGCTTGATGTTCGCGATTCCCAAACAGATTCGTTTAGTGTTTTCCCTGGGATTTTTCATCACAGCTCCGCTACGTATGGCGGGTTGCTTTTTACCATACCTACATTCCAAAAGATTATTCTCCTTTTAGCATGGACCAGTAAGTATGTTATTCAAGTAGACACATAATTAATTTCCGATGCACACATTTTTTTTCCCCATGTAAACCACTGCTTAACACGAACATAGTGAATAATAAAGCAAGTTACAACAATTTTAAGAACAAAATAAAATCAAGGGAATGAAGTAAAGTAATGAGAGCTCTAGTTTATTGCTCCGTTTTTGAGATATTAACAACTTATCCGTCTGATGAGTGTCTTCTTTGGATTGGTTTAAGCCCTTTCCTTTCTAAGGCGTGTTGCCCTTTGTTTACGGAGAGTCAGGATAACTCTCATGATCTTGTACATACTGTTGCAAATGGTCTTTCCTGATTAACCCCTCGATTACTGACTTCAAGTACCTGCATTCATCGGTATTGTGTCCTGGATGTTTGTGGAACTGGCAGAACCTCCTTGACTTTGTAGCTGTATTTTTGACCTGTCATTGTTTCAAAACCGGATATCTCTCGGTATCTTTAGTTGCTACGAAGATATTTCCCACGGTGTCACTAAGGGGAGTGAACTCGGAGTTCTTGAAAAAGTGCAGCTTCTTTCTTGCTCGACCATCCTCTTCTTCGTTGCTTCTCTTTTGATTATATAGGTTGCTGCCTTTCCACTCTTTTCTACCTGTGCATTTTTTCCTTCATTACTTGCATATTTTTCGGCTTTGTTCAGTGGTCGTTCGAGTGTACTTGGTTTCTTTTTCTTGATCCACCGCCCTAACTTGCTTTTCTTGCATATGTCCCCCTTAAGAGCCATTAAGATCAGGCAGGGTTCGAAATTCTTGACTTTAGCCACTGCTAAATCAAAACGAGTAAGAAAAGCTTTGATGGACTCTCCTAGTCTCTGTCGTACTCCACTTAGCTCCGTAGCATCCTGAGTTTCGAACGCCTGGGATTTGAATTGCTCATTGAATAGCCTAGCCAAGATCATGAAATTATCCATAGACTGCGGTGGAAGCTTTGTGGACCAAAGATAAGCCACTCCTTCTAGATAAGTTGGGAAATATAAACATTTGATTTCATCGGTAGTGCACGTCCCATTCATGTATAGGTCATACTTACACAGAAATATATTAGGGTTGCTTGTCCCATCGTAGGCTACAATGATGGAGGTTCGAATCTTCATAGGGATACAGTTTTCTTAACCCTCTTAGTGAGCGGGGTTTTAGCTGGGAAGGACTACCATTCTTTTAGGTCGTCCTTCTTCTTTAGGCTTCCCACCATAATTGCACACGCCATACCCAAGATGTACTTCCGTTCGTTGGTTGGATCCATGGATTGACCGCCTTTTTATTATCAACCTCCGATCTGGATGTGTCTTCATGAACCGGGGGCAAGGAATTTGGACACCCTTTTGGAAGGGATATCATGATGATAGTGGGACTTTTTTTCCGCTTAGTGATTGTATCGTCAGAGTGATCGCACATAGGCTCTTTGCCTCCTCCACAGTTTGGATTGGTGCGATATGTAACTCTCTGGATGGAATCCTGCTGTCTTAAGGCTGAGGCGGGGAGCACTGTTTCTGACTCGCAATTTGTTTGAACCAGCGAGGAACAGGTGGCGCTTAAGGTGGCTTTTGCGGTGGCGGCTTTAATGGTGAGTATCGACTCGAGCTTCTTCATCATTGCATTGCTTGCAATAGTTATTTGACTCGTTAATCCTGTCATCGCCTCCTCCAATTCTTCCCTGGTTACAGTTTTTTTAATTCTTGGCAGCCCCTCTTTCCCGGAGTCGCTCTTTAACGGCGTGACGATGTTGTTGCCATTGTTAGGGTCGTTGAATTCGTCGGTGATTCTCCTCAGCGTGCTCATGATTTCAAGCGCAGTTCCTCTCAGAAAATCTCAACAGATCTGAAATGGGAAAAAGCAAAACATAGCCCCACGGTAGGCACCAAAATGTTTACACCAAAAATGGTCTAAACACCCAAGGTACTAAACTATACTTCACCAACTTCATAAGGAATAAGTGAGGCCGTGTTCAACTAGCAATCAAAAATGGATAATGCGAGAAAGTAAAGTAGAGATGAGATTTATAGTGGTTCAGCTGTTAATTAGGCCTACGTCCACTGTGAAGGTGACTTCCACACTTATAGTAGAGATTGCAGAATACATGAATCCTCTCTTTACATACATCTTTACATTCCCTCAATATACCCTTGTTTATAGATCTCAATCCTTGGAAACATACAAGAAGAAGGTGAAATTTGAGGAAAAGAAGGATGGATGAATGATTGAGGAGGAGAATGCTTTTTGTCTTCTTTGGATCACGGTATTGTTCTTGACGCCATGGTTGAATCAGTAGTTGAAGATAGAATTTAGCAGCATGTTATGGTTTTCAAAATTGGATCCCCTCTATGTTGGCATCCATCGTGTATTTATAGGTGAGTTTCCCTTGGGAAATGATCTGAAATCTGTTTATGCAGGCTGCGGATCGCTCATCTTATCAATTATGATTATGCCATCGGCTAGCTGTAGTCAGATGTCTGTGGCTGTATTCGGTTATCATGCGCGAGTGTCTCAATGGAGTGAGTGTTCTGAGTAGTTGAGCGGGTCCGTAGGAGCGAGTGTTCTTGTGAGGGTGAATTTCTTGGGAAATTCTTATAAGAGCAGAATGCGGAGCTGGAATCGATTCTCCTTTGTTCCTTGTGCGACCAACATTCTCGGTTTAAGGACGCTCATCCCTTTGCTGCCTTTGTGTGGTGCTGTTTGCCCCTATGGCTACGCTACGAGGTCGCTCCTGCCTACGTTGAATGGACCACTTGCTTTGCTTCGACATTTGAGCGGTTTTCCCCCAATACGAATGACCGACTTCTAGTTTTACACCAGAACCATGATTCGTGTCCAACTTTTGGTTGATGTCATCCGGTTGCGGCTATTTCTGGTATTTGATGGGTAGTTATTTGATTTGCTTGTTAGCGGAGTGAAGGAACATTTCGACCATAGTTCCTTAATACGATTAAATCTGATTTGAGTGCTCTTTCCAAGGACTTGTGTATGATCAACCAGTAGCTTTCTGATATGAGTGTTGGGCGATAGGTGTTGTAATCCATTAGCAATTGTTTAAATATGCATGCGACCTTGACTCCTTTCCTGGTATGCGCGATCGGACTTTGACATAAGCGTTTCTATTGTTGTGAACGACTTTACAGGATATATGATCTTTTCCTTTATGCGGCCTTACTTCTCATGGCATATTGTGCCATCATCTATGACCGTATAAGTGCCTCGGGTGACACTTCGCATGACCGACCTTGATGATGTTCGCTATATATCCTTTTCTCAAGATGCGTATGGATTTTTATGGAATTAACAAAAGGCTTTAATGATTTTCCTTTTCCCTCAAAAGCTTTATTGATTCGCCTTTTCCCTCAAAGACTCTATTGATTCACCTTTTTCCTCAAAGGCTTTATTGATTCGTCTTTTCCTCCAAAGGCTTTATTTATTCGCATTTTCCCTCAAAGGCTTTATTGATTTGCCTTTTCCATCAAAGGCTTTGTTGATTTACCTTTTCCTCCAAAGTCTTTATTGATTCGCCTTTTCCCTCGAACGATTTACTGATTTGTCTTTTCTTCCAAAGGCTTTATTGATTTGCCTTTTCTTCCAAAGGATTTTTTGGATTCTTTCATCAAGGGTATACTCTATACCTTTCATAGAAATATTCAGTTGTATTAATATAATGCATTTGATGAGAAATATTTATGTAATTTAAAAAAAAAAGATAAGATTTTAAGCAATCTCATTTGATCCCAATAATTGGCATTTAATCGCGTCTTCAGTATATCTCTTTAGGCAACTTCCATCGAAGCTTGTTGTAGACTAAAAAATACATCATGCTCTTATCCATGCATTGTATTCTTTAAGTGCTCCCATTTGAGATTTCATTCCCTTCTGCGGGACGAGACATAGACAGTGGTTGGGCACGTTTTAGGTGCTCCCCTGAGCTCTTGCTGTATGCATAAGCGTGAACAGAGTTTGGTTTTTTACCTGTAATAGCACTCGAACTTACATTAACATTTGTTTGATAATAAGTAAAAAGACAAAGTTAAATGACTAATACAAGTATTCATTTGAGATAGGACACTTATTGTTAATTTCTCATTCTCATATTGCGTTGCCTCTGACTAGCATAACCCACTGGTCTTACTTCAAAATTTTCAAATGATCTTTCATTTCTTTCTTTTTGGCTTGGTTTTTTTTATCAGATCAAGACATTGACTGATTTTGTGTCCTTATTTCCTGTGATAGGAACAATAATCTTTTCCTTTACTTAGCCTCCTACAAGGGGATTGGAATCAAGCCTTTCAACTTTCTAATCTTGCTTCAAGGTTTTCTTTGTGTTAAACATCTCTTCCATATGGATGAATTTGTTGACTCTAGAATAAAAATTACCCTAGCTTTCACATTCATTGAAGGTATGCTCCTTCAGAAAGGGGGTAATGCTAATAATCCTGACAACATAGCTATTAGTATTTCTCTATATGTTGCCCTTTGTACTTTGAGTGACTCGGCATGAAATCTCTTCAAATAATGGTTAAGTGATTCCTCTACTTTCTGTCTAATTCTGGATGGATCATAGATGCTGATAGTTGGGTCTTTCCATACATGAACTTGCATGCCAAATGCAGTAGATAATTGTTTCCAAGTTGGGATGACCGAGCCATGATAATGTCTACGCCATTTGCTAGCTTTTGTATGAAGGACTGTCAGGAAGATCTTGCATTGAAGTGTGTTGTACACATCCATGTTACTCTCAAAGATAGCAGGATGCTATTAGGGGTCTTTAGTCCCATCGTATATGAACTGTGGTACTTCTATACCAGATGGAACTTCAACCATCATTATCTCTTTGGAGAAGGGAATTCCCGGTAAATCCCTGTCCTCTAGCCACCTTAGGCTTTCGCTTTCTTCTGAACTGACCACTTCTCCTAATGCTTGATGGTTTCTTTACAATGCTTCTGTAGATTTGACAGGGATCTAATTTAGCTACAAAACTCTCAAGATGCCATGATTTTCGATTTTGCTTTATATGGCTCCACTTCATGGGACCTTTGGACTAAGTCTTCTTCAATGAGTTTTCTAGTGGCATCAATCTGTGAAACCAAGTGTAGTATTTCCAACTTATTACTTGCCCCTTTCATTAAGGTCGAAGGTTCCCCTGTTTCCAATTTTGCTAGGCTGAAGTTTGAAGGCAAGTAATTTTCTAAAGCGGATGATGTTCTAAAATTCTATTCACGGTTCTTTCTTGATCTAACCATCTTCATCTGATTTTGAGAGTATTTTTTTATGATGAAAGGAGAAATAAGGACAGAAGTTCTAAGATAAGTATGGTAGCTCTGATAAATAAGGACTAATCGCAAGGTCGGAAGTATGAGAAATAAAGTTGGGGGTTCAAGGTTATACTATTCTTAAAATAGCTTAGATCAATGATGTTTGAAGTAGTAACCCAAGATTTAGGTAATCCTTGCTGAGACTCTTTATCAATAACCTTTCTTCTTCAAATCTTAGTCCAATCCGGGACGAAACAGCTAGGGATGTTGTTGTTAACCACAAGGTCGGTGGTTCAACCCTGCATCTAACACCAAAATATTAACGATATTTTTCCTCAACACTGAAATGAGAGGTTATGGTTGTGGAACTAGGGTAATCTAGGGAGTATTTAGTTCCTACAAGCTTGAGTTAGTTCATCGTTTCCTACATATCAAGCTCTTAAGCCCGAAGATTAGTTACTCTTCCTTCAAAGAGGTGAGTACCACGCTTATGAGACCCAAGGATCAACAGTTACCTTGGGATAAGGGCTTCATGAGCTTGATACAAGTAGAATGCTAAAGGGCTTATGAAGGGTTATTTCAGTAATCTAGTCCTTTTGAGCCTCATGGAACTAACTGCTCCTTAGGTATCAATAACCTTAATCCAAAGATCAGTTACTCTTCCCTCAAGAGGCGAGTATCACGCTTACGAGACTTAGGGATCAACAGTTACCTTGGATGGTGTAACACCCCATCTCCATTAAGGTCAATTACTAAGGGAATGCCTTAACTTCGGTGGAGCGTCGTAGGTAAAAGATGCAGATAAATTACAAGACATACAAATAAAGCAGTGGAAAAAATAAGTCATTTTATAATCAATGTGAGCTTTTACAACAATTGACTCAATCATACTTAAAAGTATTAAATAAAACTTCTGTCTTAATTCAAAAACTTCCAAGTATATAAGAAGAACAAAACATAACAAAGTAGCATAAGTCCCTAAATAAAAGTGCGAACACAGCCATAACCAAAGATGAAAGTATCCAAGCGATATACCAAAGAATCTTCAATCTTGCAGAGGAAAACGGTCCAAACTAAGTTGAGCCATTCCCTCCCTAACTACCGGAAGGGGAAACGGAAGAAAAGAAGACGAAAAGAAAACAGAGTCAGACATAAAGCCTGTTAAGTTCAGTGACTTTCAGCATGTAAACAGGTAAAAGCAACATGACATGAATTAACTGAATACAGGACAACACCATGATGACAGGGATAACCAGATAACATAAAATTAGCACAAGATAGGATAAGGCAAGATCAACTAGATGCGCTTCTACTCTTTCTCTGCTTCGCTACTACCCTGTTATTCTGATTTCTTTGTCTTTGTACCACCTAACTAGTGTCCCAACTAGTAGTCTATATACAATGATAATATTACAATGTGATCCCAGTCCCTGCAATTGTGGTATCCTTTAGGTGTACATCTAGTATGAGGATCTTACCTCAATCAGCCTAAATGCCATGAGATTGTTAGATATACCCTTACTACCCTATCGATCGGCTCCCTACTTGCGTCAGCTTTCCTTTTGTCTGTGTCAATCGGCCCTCACTTTGGTGTAGATACCCTGCGCTGGTCCCACCATAAGGTGTATCAATCCATATGTTAGCAACCCGACACGATTCAAGATGCACAGTGTATAACTACTAGTACCCAGTGCCTGCTTTTTCCCACTCTGGAGTACGTGCACGCCCGTAATCCATTGGAACCTACACTGACGTACCCCCTGTCGCGGTTTTGACAGCGTATAATCAGCCTAGTAATCTTGCCCCACCCTGCCTTGCTCAGGGAACCGTGATACATCTATGTGGGTTACAGCTGAAATGGGTCCCCGTTACTAGGGTTTCATATTGATTAAGTTTGTGGGCCGATATTTGCTAATATTACCCACCAACCCGATATGTACTTAACCCTCCCACCGATTCAAGCACGTTTATTTAATGGTTAAGTTTGTGGTCCTATATTTACTAATTTTACCCACTAACCTGATATGAACTTAACCCTCCCACTCGTCATGTCATGTTGGTTAAGTGTTTCTTATTAACTTAACCTTTCTCACTTATCATTTTGGATTGGTTAAGTGCTTCTTATTAACTTAACCCCGTTCGTTCATCGAGTAATATGGGTCAAGTGTTTCTCATTAACTTAACCCCACGTGTTCACCATATTGTATTGGTTAAGTGTCTTCAATCAATTCAAGTTAACGTAACCCACCTACTTGTTGTGTTACATTGGTTAAGTGTTGCCTTCTTGTGTTAGCTTAACCCTGCCACAAATCATGTTATAAATTGGTTAAGTGTCACCCTCTCATGTAAATTTAACCCTTCCCATACATCATGTTATACATTGGTTAAGTGTATCCTCTTGTGTTACTTAACCCTACCACACGTCATGTTATACATTGGTTAAGTGTATCTTCTTATGTTACTTAACCCTACCACGCGTCATTTTATACATTGGTTAAGTGTTACCTTAGTTAACTTAACCTTACCGTCTGTTTAACTAACATGTTATAACAGTTAAGTGTTCCCTTAGTTAACTTAACCCTCCGGTCTGTTTAATTAACATGTTATAACGGTTAAGTGTTCCTTTAGTTAACTTAACCCTACCACTAATCAAGTTATAACGGTTAAGTGTTCCTTTAGTTAACTTAACACTACCACTAATCAAGTTATAACGGTTAAGTGTTTCTTATAACTTATCCCTACCCATTCATTATGCTATACCGGTTAAGCGTTTCCTATTAACTTAACCCTAGTCATTCAACTTGTTATAATGGTTAAGTGTTCCTATGAACTTAACCCTAGTCATTTCTTAGCATGTCTTGTTCATTAGCATTAATTGATTTACTAATGCACCAACCACTCACATTAGATAGGTGTTGTTGTGGTTACTGGATATGCCGGGCGGTTCCGGGCAGTTTTACACCACAACTCAATCTAACCTCGGGTTTTTCCTGGGCATGGTGCACTAACCTTTCACATTAGATAGGTGTTGTTGTGGTTACTGGACGTGCCGGGCAGTTCCGGGCAGTTTTACACCACAACTCAATCTAACCTCGGGTTAGGCACATTCATCTTTTCCCTAATTGACATGTTTAGAGTTTATCTGCAAATTATTCACAATTGTTGTCCATTTCATATTTTGTCACATTTACCGTAAGTGTCCAAATCTTGATTTTATATACTAATTATCCCAACTAGTCATTTTCCAATTCTCAAATTATGCCCAATAAGGCTGATTGCAAGTTATGGGCCCCAAATTCATTTTCAAGTTATTAATCAAAATAGGTTATACCTAATCTTCCCAAGTTTGTAATAATAGTCATGCCTCAATATCCCAATATCCATCATGCTTGGCGTCTTAACCAATGGTTATGCCGAATCTAGATTAATATTACAATTCATAGTTCATGTCAAAACTAGTTTTCTCATGTCAAATTACATACTTTGTCATTTATGCCAATTCTAGGTTCAATATGTCAAATTACATATTCCCAAATTCATGTCAAATTACCCCAAATTGCATCTTAACATTCATGCCATACTACATGCTCTCAATTATGACAAATAATGTCGATTTCATGTTATACCCAATTATTGATTTACATGCAAATTTACATATGCCCAAACTTGCAATTTTAATAATAAAAATACTTCATATCCATCACAAATTATGCCCCATAATTCTACCCAAACATGTTATGCCTATAAATTCACCCGAATAGGCACTACCCAATATTTCATGTATTCCAAACGTTCGCATTTCGCGATTTCAGCCTAGGTTCGAAGTTAACCCAATTTCAATAAAAGAAAATGAATTGGGGAAGATAGAAGTTGCATAAAATAAGAACAGTGAGAAAATAGGCATGAAAATATCATCACAGGCACGAAGGCTAAGATTTGATAAGAACATCATCATGAACATGAAAAATTGATGTATAGCAAGATAAACTGAGGATCATAGCATCATGAGGATAAGAATAGAAGCAAAAGAACAACTTAAAATTAGGCATAGTCTCAAATTAATCTTATTACATGTCACAATTTGATCTAGGTGTTCAAATCTAAAAAGTAACCGACTTACAGTGCTTTGATTCTAAGAAAGTAATTGTTGAACCCGGTCAATTAATCTTTAAAGTTGATTGTTTAATGAAGAACTTCTAATTTGATTTAGGTTTTAGAGGCGGCGGTTAAGAGAGTTGAGAGTTCAGCAGCATAGAGACGTCAGAAGGAATTGTTTATGAATTAGGCTACGTCTGTGCACTATTTTATAGGTGTAGAGAGTGTTTTAGAGCCATTAGATCGCCCTAGAAGCCATCTGGTCCGTCGAGCATACCAAAAATCGTCACTAACTAGATCTGGAAAAATCAGGGGGAGATCGACCACCAGTTCAACCCCCAGGTCAACCTGTATGGGGTGGTCGACCCCCTGGTAGACCTGGCCTGGGTATAGGTCGACCTCTAGGTTGACCTATCTAGGTTATTTTCTGAATTTCTGTAGAATCTTCCGAAGGCCATAACTCCTTCATACGAAGTCCGATTTACGAAAACTTGGAATCTATTCCAAGCAGAATTCGAGACGAACGCAATAGCCCAACCCGTTTCACCTATTTCTTATTTTACAAATTAATTATTCTTTGGTTTGTTACTTTTATGTTCGCAGAAAATACAGGGTGTTAAATTCTCCCCTTCTTAAAGGATTTCGTCCCCGAAGTCTTCAAGTCAAGAACAATGTGTCCTATAATCCAATCACCCATCTACTTAACCATCATCCACAAGCATTCATTATCCTTAAAAAGATTTCTAATGCAAAATGAACATATGCAAAATTGTGTGTATATGTACCAATACTAATGCAAAAGATCAGGCGGTCCACTGACTCAGTTGACCTCCTTGATGCGAATCATGAGAGTGTCATGCGTCCAATATGTATGCAAGTATCCCCAATCATGTAAATACTATATTTGTGCATATTCTTTAATCCATATGCAACATCCATATGATAACACATCAAGTTTCAATCCATATATAAATACATACATTCATATGCATATGCAATATGAAAGTGACTGAGCCGATCTAGTGCATAATGTGTGTGTATATGCATCCACGAGCATCCACTAGCACCCACTTGCAACCATTTGCAATCATCAATCATAACATGTTTCAAACACATGTTTACATACATTGGCTTTAACCTAAGGATCGAAGATATGACCTAGAGGATATACCTAAAAAGATAGAAACAAGTATGCATAAAATTTATAGTAAAAGAGATCAAGGAGATACTCTCAAGAAAAAGGGTATGATGCACGTGTCTTATCTTCAGTCTTCCACGCGGCGTCTTCTTGAGCTCCACTCCACTATACCTTAACTATTTTAACTTCACGATTGCGAAGTTTCTTGACCTCCATTTCCAAACTCCCTATTAAAGATAGGACCTTGATCACTTCCTATGCTAGAGTGTATCCAATGTAGTCGGACTATCTGCCATGTGTATACACTAAGATGATTAGAGTTCTTTCCACTACTTAGCTTATCCATCATGTTACAAATCTGAGGGTCTAAAGCTAAAGGTTGTTATGTTCTCTTTACCTCTCTTAAGGTCAGTCTTTTTCTACTTAGGGAGCCTGCCATAACCATTTATTTCTCATGTAAACCATTCTAGTCGAACACAACATCCCTCAAGTACAAGCTCCAAAGGCCTAAACCAATATCAGACAAGCACCCAAGGAATACCTCCTCCTAATTTGGACGATCTATGTGAGATGATACTAGGAAAACAACCAAGCAATTGAGCACTTAACCGACTCTGGCTATCCTCGCCAATCTTGCTCCAAAACTATCGTTGATCGCATAACTGGCTTTGCATTGTCAACTAGATATATGCGGAAGTCTATCTCGAGTTTTAGGGGGAAAACCCCTAACCTAATCAAAAACATCTGCGTACTCATGGACTACTCTAATGGATCGCAAATCATCGATAGATGCATCAAGTGATTATGGGTAGCTAAGTCAAACTGAACCCTTAGGATCGCATGAAATCTCGAGGGTATTCACGAGGAAAATCAAAAGTCTAACTACCCTCCTTTCAGAATTACTAGCTAAACAACCTAGAATCGACCCATACCCCATGAAACCGAAAACATAAGCATTACGCTTATACTCATCCTTAATATATATATTCTCAAATCCTTACAAATCAAAGAGAAATGAGACGAACTACTAGTTAGATTTGAGACAATAATGGGATCTTCAACTATACAAGTACTAATGTGCAGAGACTCAACTATGGAAGAAGATATAAACGAATGTGAAGCACTAAAGTCAAAAAGAGTACTAATAGGATGATCAAAAAGAAAAACTAAACTTTTCAACAGAAACTTTACTACCTCCCTCTCAGGTACGTTGGCGGTGATAGCATGCACTTGCCCTTATGAAAATCCTGTTCTTTGTTCTTGTCCTTATCCTTAATCATATGACCTGTTGAACCATAATAAAGATACTTCCTCTTGTCTCGGGCCTTACCGTTCCCTATACTTATAATCCACTTTCTTGTTCTGTGATTCCCCTACTTTTACCTTTTCCTTCTTCGTGAACCAAGTCCATATCCATGTGTTTCTCATCCTTAGGTTGTGCTCCTTAGCCAAACTTCCTCATTCTTATCTTTACCATCCTTGTGTAACCTGTTGACAGGTCTCTCGAAAGCTGCCTCCATCGCACGGAAAACCCTACAAAGCTCGAAAGAAAAATTAACCGCAGGTGAAACTAGTGCGGCTATAGATGGAAGTCGGGCACCTCTTTGCCCTTCGACAGGCGCCGTAGTCTTGTCAAGGCTACGGAACCCTGCCACGATGAGGTTACCTCCCAAAAAGCTAGGAGTCATGGAGACTCAGGAAAGAGGGAAACAAGGATTCAAATAGAGGATCAAAAGATTATGCATATGGCTTTGGGGAATATGCCTTTAAAACAAAACTTTTCTTTTGAAAAATGCTTCTTTTAAAACCGTTTTGAAAATAATTTTTCAAATCTCTTGTCTGATCCGGTAACCGTCAACTCTGCTGCCAAGTGTAACACCCTACCTCCGTTAAGGTCACTCACTAAGGGAATGCCTTAACTTTGGTAGAGCGTCGTAGGTAAAAGATGCAGATAAATTACAAGACAGAGAAATAAAGCGGTGGAAAAAGAATAAGTCATTTTATAATCAATGTGAGCTTTTACAACAATTGACTCAATCATACTTAAAAGTATTACATAAAACTTCTGTCTTAATTCAAAAACTTCCAAGTATATAAGAAGCATAAAACATAATAAAGTAGCATAAATCCCCAAATAAAAGTGCGAACACAGCCACAACCAAAGACGAAAGTATCCAAGCGATGTACCAAAGAATCTTCAATCTTGTAGAGGAAAACGGTCCAAACTAAGCTGAGCTATTCCCTCCCTGACTACATGGGGGTGAACGGAAGAAAAGAAGACAAAAAGAAAACAGAGTCAGACATAAAGCCTGGTAAGTTCTGTTACTTTCAGCATGTGAATAGGTAAAAGCAACAAGACATGAATTAACTGAATACAAGACAACACCATGATAATAGGGATAACAAGATAACATAAAATTAGCATAAGATAGGATAAGGCAAGATCAACTGGATGCGCTTCTGCTCTTTCTCTGCTTCGCTACTACCCTGTTATTCTGATTTCTATGTCTCTACACCGCCTAACTAGAGTCCCAACTAGTATTCCATATACAATGATAATATTACAACATGATCCCAATCCCCGCAATTGTGGTAGCCTTCAGGTGTACATCTAGTATGAGGATCTTACCTCAGTCAGCCTAACTGCCATGAGAATGTTAGATGTACCCTTACTACCCTATCGATCGGCTCCCTACTTGTGTCAACTTTCCTTGTGTCTGTGTCAATCGGCCCTCACTTGCGTGTAGATACCCTGCGCTGGTCCCACCATAAGGTGTATCAATCCCTATGGTAGCAACCCGACACAATTCAAGATGTACAGTTTATAATTACAGGTACCCAGTGCCTGCTTTTTCCCACTCCGGAGTACGTGCATGCTTGTAATCTGTCGGAACCTACACTGACGTACCCTCTATCGTTGTTTTGACTGCTTATAATCAGCCCGGTAATCGCGCCCCAACCTGCCTAGCTAAGAGTACCGTGATACATCTATGTGGGTTACTGCTGAAATGGGTCCCCGTTACAAGGGTTTCCTATTGGTTAAGTTTGTGTGCCTATATTTACTAATATTACCCACCAAACCGATATGTACTTAACCCTCCCATCGATTCAAGCATGTTTATTTGATGGTTACGTTTGTGGGCCTATATTTACTAATATTACCCACCAACCCGATATGTACTTAACCCTCCCACTCGTCATGTCATGTTGTTAAGTGTTTCTTATTAACTTAACCTTTGTCACTTAACATGTTGGATTGGTTAAGTGCTTCTAATTAACTTAACCTCGTTCGTTCATCAAGTAATATGGGTCAAGTGTTTGTCATTAACTTAACCCCACGCATTCACCATGTTGTATTGGTTAAGTGTCTTCAATCAATTCAATTTAACTTAACCCGCCTACTTGTCATGTTACATTGGTTAAGTGTTGTCTTCTTGTGTTAACTTAACCCTACCACAAATCATGTTAAAAATTGGTTAAGTGTTGCCCTTTCGTGTTAACTTAACCCTTCCCATACATCATGTTATACACTGGTTAAGTGTATCCTCTTGTGTTACTTAACCCTACCATGCGTCATGTTATACATTGGTTAAGTGTATCTTCTTGTGTTACTTAACCCTACCACGCGTCATGTTATACATTGGTTAAGTGTTACCTTAGTTAACTTAACCTTACCATCTGTTTAACTAACATGTTATAATGGTTAAGTGTTCCCTTAGTTAACTTAACCCTACCGTCTGTTTAATTAACATGTTATAACGGTTAAGTGTTCCCTTAGTTAACTTAACCCTACCACTAATCAAGTTATATTGGTTTAGTGTTTCTTATTACTTAACTCTACCCATTCATTATGCTATACCGGTTAAGCGTTTCCTATTAACTTAACCCTAGTCATTCATCTTGTTATAATGGTTAAGTGTTCCTATGAACTTAACTGTAGTCATTTCTTAGCATGACTTGTTCATTAGCATTAATTGATTTGTTAATGCACCAATCACTCATATTAGATAGGTGTTGTTGTGGTTACTGGATATGTCGGGCGGTTCCGGGCAGTTTTACAACACAACTCTATCTAACCTCGGGTTTTTCTTGGGCATGGTCCACTAACCTCTCACATTAGATGGGTGTTGTTCTGGTTACTGGATGTGTCGGGCGGTTCCGGGCAGTTTTACAACATAACTCAATCTAACCTCGGGTTAGGCACATTCATCATTTCCCTAATTGACATGTTTACAGTTTATCTGTAGATTATTCATAATTGTTGTCCATTTCAGATTTTGTCACATTTACTATAAGCGTCCAAGTTTAGATTTTATATACTAATTATCCCAACTAGTCATGTTCCAATTCTCAAGTTATGCCCAATAAGGCTGATTGCAAGCTATGGTCCCCAAATTCAATTTCAAGTTATTACTCAAAATAGGCTATACCTAATCATCCCAAGTTTGTAATAATAGCCATGCCCCAATATCCCAATATCCATCATGCTTAGCGTCTTAACCAATGGTTATACCCAATCTGGATTAATATTCCAATTCACAGTTCATGTCAAAACTAGATTTTTCTTGTCAAATTACATACTTTGTCGTTCATGCCAATTCTAGGTTCAATATGTCAAATTACATATTCCCTAATTCATGTCAGATTACCGAAAATTGCATCTTAACAGTCATGCCATACTACATGTTCCCAATTATGCCAAATAATGTCGATTTCATGTTATACCCAATTATCGATTTACATGCAAATTTACATATGCCCAAACTTGCAATTTTAATAATAAAAATACTTTATATCCATCACAAATTATGCCCCATAATTCTACCCAAAAATGTTATGCCCATAAATTCAACCAAATAGGCACTACCCAATATTTCCCGTATTCCAAATGTTCGCATTTCACGATTTCAGCCTAGGTTCAAAGTTAACCCAGGTTCTGCAAAAGAAAATGAATAGGGGAAGATAGAAGTTGCATAAAATAAGAACAGGGAGAAAATAGGCATGAAAATATCATAACAGGCACAAAGGCTAAGATTTGATTAGAACATCATCATGAACATGAAAAATTGATGTATAGCAAGATAAACTGAGGATCATAGCATCATAAGGATAAGAATAGAAGCAAAAGAACAACTTAAAATCAGACATAGTCTCAAATTCATCTTATTACATGTCACAATTAGATCTAGGTGTTCAAATCTAAAAAGTAACTGACTTATAGTGCTTTGATTCTAAGAAAGTAATTGTTGAATCCGTTGAATTAATCCTCAAAGCTGATTGTTTGATGAAGAACTCCTAATTTGATTTAGGTTTTAGAGGCGGCGGCTAAGAGAGTTGAGAGTTTAGCAGCATAGAGATGTCAGAAGGAATTGTTTATGAATTAGGCTAGGTCTAGGCACTATTTTATAGGTGTAAAGAGTGTTTTAGAGCCATTAGATCGCCTAAGAAGCCATCTGGTCCGTCCAGCACACCAAAAATCGTCACTGCCTAGATCTGAAAAAATCAGGGAGACGTCGACCCCCAAGTAGACCTGTATGGGGAGGTTGACTCCCTGGTCGACTCCCTGGTCGACCTCTAGGTCGACTTGTCTAGGTTATTTTCTGAATTTCTGTTGAATCTTCAAAAGGCCATAATTCCTTCATACGAAGTCCGATTTACGAAAACTTGGACTCTATTCCAAGCAGAATTCCGAGAGGAACGCAATGCGCAATTGGTTTCACCTAAATATTATTTTACAAATTAATTATTCTTTGATTTGTTACTTTTAAAAATACGGGGTGTTACTGATTGGGTTACAACAATCGTCACTAATTGGTACTAGAATACGCATTAAGGTTATTTAGGTAATTGTTGGATAGATTGGGTTAAGGTGAGTAAATACACATAAGCACAACAATACACAATATAATCTTCGAAATAGTATAGAACACAATGATTTATAGTGGTTCGGTTCGGATAGAACCTACGTCCACCTTAAGGGCATTGATGATTCTATTCATAGAGGAGGTTACATAAGAAATCCCCAAATTAATTTACAAGTTAGGGATAGCTCTCTTAGAAATGCGAACAAGATTGTGGAATAAGGAAAATTCCCCTAAAATGTGACCCTTGTTGTCTTATTTATGGAGGATTTGGGCATCCTTTTGCTGCATTTGTTAACCCTGTTAAAAATATGGGTCAGAAAAAATCGGTCAAATATATGTATAATAAATCGTTAATGTTCAAGTGCCACGGATCGGTGTTGTTTTATTATAATGGATCGGTCAACCTCAGTCCTATGGATCGATCGGGCTCAGTTCTATGGGTCTGTCGGCTTCAATGTACATGGATAGGATAAGTTTCCATCAGTCAGTTCATGTGCACAGAGCTGATTCCATACACATGAAACTAACACGGCAAACATATTAGTATGAATAATATGCCACGTTTCAACCCAAAGGAGAAAAGTAACATTCATGGATCAACCTTCATCTTCACATACAAGTATTGAGCATGGATCGGCACCTCAGATGGAAAAGAGCTCGGTCACTTTAAAGACACGTGGGTTGGTCCTAAATTGGAGGAGCTGATTGGCATGTTCTCTATGATGGTTGAGCAAATATATACACAAAGCGGTTATCATGGAACATGGGAACGAATATGTTTAAGTCATGGTCACGTGCACACATGCAATCTGCAGCATAGTGTAAATAACGTAAATAATATATATGTAACAAGGCCATGGCGGCGTTAGACTAACAGCTGGCAAACAAAAAGAACAAGCTACTATGGTTCGGCAAACTCATGAAACCCATGGATCGGCTACAGGAAAAGCAACATGGTCGGTCAGCAAACAAGGCGGTGGCAGAGATGTAATAAAAGTGGTTGGCACTTTAAACATTCAGCTGTGGTCGGTTAAGGTCTTCCACGTGGACTGATGTCAGACTAAAAATATGGACCGGTATCAAACTAAATAATGTATGGAACGGTCATATTTTCATTATAAAAGAGAATCGATCAAAATAAGACGAAAGTGGTAAAGTAGTTAATTAGATCGGCTACTGAAGGTGAATTTTGGATCGGCAGCAAAATAATTTTGGATCGGTCGGCTATAATGATAGTGGCCGGTCGGCAAAAATCATGACAGCTGTAACCCAGTGGCATTTTCATAAATACATTTATGGCCGATCCAAACCGTGCACACCATAATTTCAGCTTTGCCATTACCTCCAAACGACACCTATAAATATCCCACTTCTTAACCATTCAAGAGAGGGAATTTTGGACCCCGAAAGGCTGCCATTTTCACTTCTCCACTACTCTCAAGCACTCCAAGCTCCATTAATGGCTTCTCAAGCTCAATCCATCTTCCTCCAACAACAAATGCACCAAATCTTCTCCAAACTCCATTAGAAATATCTCAAACTCAGTTCAAGTGATCTCCAACCGCTATTAATCTCTCTCAAGCCTAGATCTAACACAAATTCACCATGGAACTAATGAAGATCGTCTAATTGCTCAAATGATTGAAGATATATATAACAACGATCAAAAAATAAGAGATATCGCTGGTTCCTTCATGAATTCAAGTGAAATCTAGATCAAAAAGAGAGAAGAGAGGGAAATGTTATAAAATGAGTGAAATGAATGAAGCGATGTACTTTGTAAATTCTTCAATGATAATGAAAATAACTTCTATAGTGGACGTAGGTCTAAATCGACCGAATCACTCTAAAAATTCTTTGTTCCCTACTATGTTCCTTTTATTTTGTGTTTGTGGCTCCATAATCTAGCATCCTACCTCTTGGTGAAGTGTTCTAAAAAAACCTTTGGTGTTGTGGTCATTTTTGATTTCAACATTTGGTGCCCACCTGGGGCCATGATTCGCATTCCTAAGGAAATTTGAAGCCTGCTTCTACGATAGATTCTCTAAATCTAAGATCCAGGTCATCTGACAAATCCTCTCCCACAAGGTTAAGACCCTTGTCCGAGATAATGGAAAAATAAAATAAAAATGCAATTAAAACCATTGGAGAAACCGATAATGTTGATCATGGAGCTACGCCACAAACGAATAATTTCGAAGTTGGCCAAGGTTCTAGAGGAGGAGCTGGTGTAACGGGAGATGAGTTGGACGTAGTTATTGCCAACTTGGAATAGAGAACGGATAGTTCTACCAAGGCTTTGATGGAGATGTTAGATGCGACTCTTAATGCTCGACTAAATCCAGCCCCTCAGTAGGTCCATGTTGACCTTGATGAAAATGTCGATTCATCCGCTTCTGATCAAAACCGCAACTATAACTTAAGCGACAAAGATGAGGCTAACGTCGAAGACTTGAAGCCAAAATCTAAAATTCATTCCGATGGAATTACTCGAAGGGTTACTAGTCCCACCACGAGGGCGCTTCCTCATCGGGGAGGTAAAGGACCTAAGTCTTCAAACCATGATCGATTGCCTAGGCGAGAGTCCGGTAAGTAGATTGAAATATTCCCTCCGGAACAACGTAACACTGAAGAGTACATCATGGATATGATAGAACATATCATGAAGAAGAATCAAGCTTGCAAAAACGATGAAAGAGAGTGGGATTTCTTTCCCGATAGGACTTCATACCGAGAGAATCCTAGAAATAGAGTGTTCGAAGAAGTTCACTCCTCCAATTTTGCCTTCGTGCAACGGCCTTGTTGATCCTAACTACTTTCCGTTCAAGCACGAGTGGCATATGAGTGCAGCAAAGGCAACAGACGAGATGCGATGCCTATACTTTCCACTCTATTTAGAAGGTGCTACGTCATTATGGTTCACGAAGCTGCCATCTAAGTCTACAGATCGATTCTTTGACTTGACTAAAAAGTTCAAGGAGTAGTTCCGACTGTATCCTACAAAAGCCAAAGCTGCAATAACACTTTCAACAATGAAGCAGAATCTAGGAGAATCTATTAAAGCTTTTCTCAGTCGATTCATTGTTGTCATGTCCGAAGTAAGGAATCCAGAGCCTCGCATAATCCTCATGGCTTTATTCGACGCTATAGACAAGAGAAGTGAGTTTGGGAGATGGATAAAGACGAAGGAACCAAATACGCTCGACAAGTTCTATAAAAGAGCGAAAGAGTACATGAGCGTAGATGGCGATCCTCCTGTTGGCCAGCCTTTTGGCACAAGTAGTATTGTTGGGGATAAAAAAGATGCTAGTGCTCATGTTAATCAGTAGAAATCTCAAGGGCAGAAGCGAGCCAATGACGGGAATGACAACAAGGCTAATAAGAAGTTTCTCCTTCATGACTCGATAGAGCTAACTCCTCTGAATGACACTCCTGAAAACATCTACCTTGCCATGAAGTATGCAGAAGACTACCTGGAACCTTGACTGATGAAGATGAATGACAATCTAACCAAATCTGGGAAGTTCTGTCAGTTCCACAATCAACCAGGCCATAATACCAATGAATGTAGGCATATGAATTCATTAATCGAAAAGCTGATTAGGAAGAACCGCTTGCAACAATATATGAAGAATCCCCAAGACACAAGTCAACTACCCAGGGGCAAGGGGCATCAAATGGTCAATTTAGTCAAAGTAACGGAGCTCCTGCTCAAACTAAAGCAAGGCTGATAATCAACTGATGATCGTTGATGCTGCTCTAATATCTGTGGATCAGAATAAGCGATCTTCTTCACCATTAGTTTACTTCTAGCTATGACTGAATTTCATGTAAAAGTTTGTAATGTTTTACATGCATTGTACTAAACAATAGCTTGACGAATAAAGTCTTACATGTCTGTATAAATCTCTTACTTACTTCCAAAATATACAAAATTTGCTAAAGACGGTTTTCACATTACAGTCTATTCCACAGGCTTTACTTCCTCAAAGTTCGATCAAGTGAGAGAACCCTGATAACGCCAAGTCAAGGGTAGATTGAAAAAGTCCCAATGAGACAAACGATGAAAAAAGTAGCAAGAAGCCACAGATCCATAACCCCAAAGATCGCGAGAGTTCTCTATGCGAAACGAAGCCCGGGAGTTCGCTATGAGAAATAATGCGCAGGAGTTCGTTACGCGAAATGATGCAGCCTCGCCCAAAGGTCGCGGGAGTTCATTGTGCGAAACGAAGCGCAGTAGTTCGCTATGCAAAACAATGCATGGGAGTTCATTACGCGAAACGACGCAACCTCACCCAAAGGAAGCGGGAGTTCGTTGTGCGAAAAGAAGCGCGGGAGTTCGCTACGCGAAACGAATTCGTTATGCGAAACAATGCAATCTCAACCAAAGGAAACGGGAATTTGTTGTGTAGAACGCGCGGGGGTTCGCTATGCGAAATAATGCATGGGAGTTCGTTACGCGAAACAATGCAATCTCACCTAAAGGTCGCGGGTGTTCATTGTGCAAAACGAAGCGTGGGAGTTCGCTATGAGAAACAAAGTGCGGGAGTTCGTTATGCGAAACGATGCAACCTCACCCAAAGGTTGTGTGAGTTCGTTCTATAAAACGATGTGTGGGATTTCGCTATGAGAAATGATACGTGGGAGTTTGTTACGCGAAATGATGCAACCTCACTCAAAGGAAGCAGGAGTTCGTTGTGTGAAACGAAGCGTGGGACTTCGCTATGCGAAAGGATACACGGGAGTTTGTTACGCGAAATGATGCAACCTCATCAAAAGGAAGAGGGAGTTCGTTACACGAAATGATGCAACCTCATCTAAACCTCGCAGAAGTTTGGTTTGCAAAACGATGCGGCAACAAAAACTCATTTCCATAGAGAAAGCAACCTCTCCACAGCGGAGATCAATGACACGTAGTGAGGTCTATAATGTCGATTCAGTCGATAGGAGAAGGCGCATTGGATTATGAACGACCTCTCCATAGTATGGGCAACCAGTGGAATCTCCGATGTCAGAACTGACTGACAAAGCAGATGAACATTGAGCAGAAAAAGTTTGTCCTATAGTGGAGACTAATGACAAACTCCTAGGCAGGGGCACGAATATCAAGAGCTTCTCCAAGAAGAAGCAAAAAATAAATCATAGATACCTATTTCCCCAATGTGAATTGTCGTACACCATCATATAAGTCATTAAAATAATGGCGCTTGCAATACACAGTCGGCTTGTATCGATTAGTTGATCTTAAGCGTCAATGTGAATTCAAATTATAATGTTGTGTTTGTGCAGAAAATATTCGACAGATTATAAGCCGTTAAATAAAATAATTCTGTATCAACACTCCATTCAATTCATAATAGAAATTCGCTATAACTAGATTTTTTAACCGACTAATTTGTTATCGATATGGGCAGTCGATAGCAATATATTAGCCTAGAAATGTGCGTTGTTTTCGTTATTGCAAAACAGGTTGCAGCATTCAAAAGACATAATTGTCATTCGCTTTAGATGGTGTACTGCTTCAGTAAAATTCAATGGCTGAGTGAGTTCATAAAACAAGTAATTTAGCATGAATTGGCCACGGCCATTTCAGTGAAAATCAGCCACGACCAATCCATCGCAAATTTCACTTGTTTCACGCGCTCGAGCCCGAATTAAAACCGAGGCATTAAAACACTAGCGCATTTTTATCAGCAACAAACACTCGAATTCGAAACTGGAGCATCTATTACCGCAACAAGATTCGTGAAATAAAGCATTTCAAGAATTAATTTGAGTTCGAATTATTACCAACAAGTTTTAAGGTGCTCAATATAAAAAATTTGACCAAATTTGGATCAAGTACACTAGTTCCATATGCAATAGATCATGTGCCAGAAGCTAAAAGCCAAATGAAGAGATTCAAGCCCAAGTTTATTATTAAAATATCTACGGTCGAGAAGTGAAGAGGTGTGCAACGACCAACCCAAGGAGGCCATGCTTTGGTCCACATATAGAAAGAACATCCAAGTAAAAATGCTCTGATCCATCTTAAACATTTATCCAAGATCTATTCATGCGCATTTAACACAGAATATATTAACAACAATGTTCATTTCGAAGCTTGCGTTTTCCGTAAGCAAAAATAAAAGCTTCGAGAGGCAAATGTTAACCTGTTAAAAACTCAGGTCAGAAATAATCGGTTAAATGCACGTATAATAGATCGTTAATGTTTAAGTGCGACGGATCGGTGTTGTTTTATTATAATGGATCGGTCGGCCTCAGTCCTATGGATCGGTTGGAGTCAGTTCTATGGGTCGGTCGGCTTCAATATACATGGATCGGATAAGCTTCCATCGGTCAGTTCACGTGCACGGAGTTGATTCCATACACATGAAGCTAACATGGAAAACATATTAGTATGAATAATATGCCACATATGAACCCAAAGAGCAAAGTAACATCCATGGATCAGCCTTCATCTTCACGTACAAATATTAAGCATGGATCGACACCACAGATAGAGAATGGGTTGGTCACTTTGAAGACACGTGGGTCGGTCCTAAATTGGAGGAGTTGATGGGCACGTTCTCTACAATGTTTTAGCAAATACATACACACAGCTGTTATCATGGAACATGGGAACGGATATGTTTAAGTCATGGTAACATGCACACATGCAATCTGCAGCATAGTGTAAATAACGTAAATAGTATATATGTAACAAGGCCATGACGATGTTAGACTAACAGCTGGCAAACAAAAAGAACAAGCTACTATGGTTCGGTAAACTCACGAAACCCATGGATCAGCTACAGGAAAAGCAACTTGCTCGGTTAGTAAACAAGGCTGTGGTAGAGATGAAATAAAAGTGGTCGGCACTTTAAACATTCAGCTATGGTTGGTTAAGGTCTTCCATGTGGACTGTTGTCAGAATAAAAAGGTGGACCGGTATCGAACTAAATAATATATGGAACGGTCATATTTTCATTATAAAAGAGTGTTTATCCATTAAAAACCGCACACATATTGGTATATTATATCTGTATAAAGATCGCGGGACAAACGTCGTTAAGGTCGATCATATCTAGTTCTACCCAGTACACTTAGACAGTTGCGAAGGGTAAGGGATGATCGCACAGAACAAGGGTCAAGCGCTAGCTCCAAGGTAAAACATGGCAAGAAAGAACGAGTTGGTTTGTCCGCTCAGCAAAGTCAGGATCGGTCACACGTTCCGTTCTGCAGTCGTTCGTTCATAATAAACTGATCGATCGTGCATAGCAGGAAATGCAAAGAAATCAGAGGTCACACATGTATTTCATGTCCGCTCATAGAATGCAATTCCAGTAGCCCACTCGTTACTCGATCAGCCGCTAATATCAGTTGCTTCTTGCCAGTTGGTTGGAAATCAATTCTCAAAGGATCGTACTTACATTTTGGATTACGGTGTAGGTCGCCCATTCATAATCAAACAAGCTGCATCAACCAGATGTCTTCTATTGACGATCATTCTTATACAAACGAGGAAGCTTTGACAGGTCGCATGTACACTCATCGCTTGCCCGTCCATTCAATATGCCCAGACATATGCAGTCGCTCGCTCTTATGAAGCCGCTCGCTCCCATGAAGTCGTTCGGGGACAACTGAATGCAATTGTCGCCAGTTGGCTACAACTAAGCGGTGGCATATTCGTAATTAATGAGACAATCGACCAGTAGTTTGCAAATATGATTTTTAGCTCATTTCTTCACGAAGATACGCCTATAAATAGGCCATGGCTTCCATCATAAGAGGGACGAATTCCTGACCACCACGAAGTGTTGTCAAATTCTTTCCTTAAGCATTTCAACCCTCATCGTCATCTCCATTTGAAGGGTCTTCATCTATCCGGCCATGGCATCCATTGAGATCTTATAAGTAAAAGAAACCAAAGATATCCTCATCCTTCGTCGTTCATCCATCCTTCTTTTCTGTAGATTCCACTATTCCACCATCAAATTCCGTGAATATTGAGCGAGATCTGTATATGAGTATGAGAATATGTTGTGAGAATAAGAAGATGTATGAGGGAAGAGAGTTTATATGCTTTGTAACCATTGTCATGATAATGCAAACCATCTTCATAGTGGACGTAGGCCTAGCTTAGGGCTGAACCACTCTAAAAGCTTGTCTCCATTTAATTTTCCTCACATTTTTACTATAAAATTTTAATTGATCATGGCTCCATTTACTTCCTAACTGTATTGGTGAAGTACAATTCTTATACCCTTGGTGTTTGAGCCATTTTTGGTGAAAACATGTAACACCCCGTATTTTCTGTGAACGTTAAACTAACAAATCAAAGTATACTTAATTTTTAAAGGAAGAACTAAGGAAAACAGGTTGCGCCATTGCGCTCATCTCAGAATTCTTCTTGGAGTAGAGTCCAAGTTTGCGTAAATCGGACTTCGTATGAAGAAGTTATGGCCTCCAGAAGTTTCAGAATTTAAATAAAATAAAACAGCTTGAAGCTGAATTCGAAATTCAAAACAGAACCCAAAAGCAGGCTGGGCGAGAAATTTCCCTCCCAGGACCCAGGTCGACCAGGGGGTCGACTTGGGTGACACAGGTCGACCAGTGGGTCGACCTGGGGGTCGACCTCCACCCTACAGGTCGACCTGTTTTCAGATCCAAGGCAGATTTGGAATTCATCACCTGGACTTGTTTTCTGGACGGATTCCTTGACTTCTAACCTATTTAAACAGCCCCAAACCTCCCTTTCTCTCCACACCAAACCATTGCAACGTTATGATGCCTCTATCCTAATAAAAATAAATCAAGGACGTCGTTATGCTGCTCGAATTCTTCGTGGAATCAAGTTTGGAATTCAAGTAGAGATTCATAGGCTAATTCAACGACTTCAACAACATTTTCTAAGAATCAAATCTAAACTACGTCAAGGGATAGCTATTCAGTTTCAGAAAACAGATCCCAAAAAACAAGTTTGCCTTGTTTTGTAAGTTCACGGTTACTTTCAGATTTTGACAACAATTGTAATATGGACATGGAATAAAATGAATTTGGACCTATGCTTGATTTCTATTTGGATATGTTCTTAGCCTTTGTGAATCTATGCCTTTGGGTTGCTTCTTATCGACCAAATCGAAACTATACATGTTGTTGAACCAAGTTTAGTATTCAAACATTTTCATGTTCATAATATTTTTCACAATCAGATCTATGTGCCTGTAATGGTCTAAATCAGTTTATTCGGTTATACTATGATTACTATTGTAAACTTGGGAAGTTTTGGGTATGGCCAATTCAGATTAATAACTAGAAATTGGAATTCGTTGGGCATGACTTGAGAATTGCAACATGACTAGTTTTTGTGAATTTGACAATTAACATGAAAATCTAGATTTGGGTATATATGGTAAATGTGGCATAATCTGGAATTGACAACAATTGTGAATAATTTACATATAAACTTAAATACGTAAATTAGTGAAAAATTGAAAACCTGGCTAACTCGGTGTTGGACTGAGTTTGTGGTGTAAGACTTCCCGGAACTGCCCGGCACATCCAGCAGCCTCAAACAATAGTGTCCAATGCGAGAAGTTAGTCATAACGTGCTTGAACCCGAGGTTAGACTGAGTTGTGGTGTAAGCCTACCCGGATATGACCGACACGTCCAGCAACCACAACAATAGGTCTAATGTGAGAGGTTAGGTGCATTAATAACTAATTAATGCTAATGATACATGATAAGTATGGGAGGGTTAGGTTAATGACACTTAACCAATAAGACATGAGGTATGGGTGGGTTAAGTTAAATGAACAAGGGACACCTAACCAACATGATATGATGTATGACGAGGGTTAAGTAAATTAAAGCAACACTTAACCAATGCAACATGTTAACTAAATTGATGGGTGAGGTTAAGTAAATTTAGAACATTTAACCGTTGTAACATGTTAGTTAGAAAAGTGGGTGGGGTTAGGTAAATTTAGAACACTTAACCAATATAACTTGATTAGTGGTAGGGTTAAGTTAACTAAGGAAACTCTTAACCGTTATAACATGTTAATTAAACAGACAGTAGGGTTAAGTTAACTAAGGAAACACTTAACCGTTATAACATGTTAATTAAACATACGGTAGGGTTAAGTTAACTAAGGGAACACTTAACCATTATAACATGTTAGTTAAACAGATGGTAAGGTTAAGTTAACTAAGGTAACACTTAACCAATGTATAACATGACGCGTGGTAGGGTTAATTAACACACGAGGATACACTTAACCAATGTATAACATGACGCGTGGTAGGGTTAAGTAACACAAGAGGATACACTTAACCAATGTATAACATGATGCGTTGTAGGGTTAAGTAACACAAGAGGATAGACTTAACCAATTTATAACCTGATTTGTTGTAGGGTTAAGTTAAAACAAGAAGGAAACACTTAACCAATGTAACACGACAAGTAGGTGGGTTAAGTTAACTTGAATTGATTGATGAAACTTGACCAATACAACATGATGAACGCGTGGGGTTAAATTAATGAGAAACACTTGACCCATATTACTTGATAAACGAACGGGGTTAAGTTAATAAGAAGCACTTAACCAATCCAACGTGATATGTGAGAAAGGTTAAGTTAATAAGAAACACTTAACTAACATGACATGACGAGTAGGAGGGTTAAGTACATATCGGGTTGGTGGGTAATATTAGTAAATATAGGCCCACAAACTTAACCATTAAATAAACGTGCTTGAATCGGTGGGAGGTTTAAGTACATATCGGGTTGGTGGGAAATATTAGTAAATGTAGGCCCACAAACATAACCAACAGGAAACCATAGTAACGGGGACCCATTTCAGCAGTAACCCACATAGATGTATCAGGGTACCCTGAGCTAGGCAGGGTGGGGCACGATTACTGGGCTGATTATAAGTGCTCAAAAGTAACGGCAGGGGGTACGTCAGTGTTGGTTCCGGCGGACTACGGTCGTGCACGTATTCCGAATTGGGAAAAGGCAGGCACTAGGTACCAGTAGTTATACACTGTGCATCTTAATTTGTGTCGGGTTGCTATCATAAGGATTGATACCCCTTATGGTGGGACCAGCACAGGGTATCTACACGCAAGAGAGGGCTAATTGACACAAACACAAGCGAAATTAATACAAGTAGGGCGCAGATCGATAGGGTAGCAAGGGTACATCTAACACATTCACGGCAATTAGGCAGACTGAGGTGGAATCCTCATAATAGATGTACACCTGAAGGCTACCACAATTGTGGGGGATTGGGACCATATTGTAATATTATCCTTTTACACAGATTACTAGTTGGGACACTTGTTAGGTGGTGCAGAGATATAGAAATCAGACTAACATGGTAGTAGCGAAGCAGAGAATAGTTATCGTGCGATGTTATACTTAGTTTATCTTGCTTATTGCTTATCCTATGTTATCCTATGTTCCTTATCGTCATGCTTATGTCTTTATTCAGTTTAATTCATGTCATGTTGTTCTTGCTGTTCATATTCTGAAAGTAGATGGACTTACCGGACTTATGTCTGACCTAGTTTTATTTCGCCTTATTTCTTCCATCCCCCCCCCCAAGGTTCTCAGGGAGGAAACACTTCTGCTTAGCTTCGATTACTTGTTGCTTCAAGATCATCATGTATTGCTTTGGATTCTGCTTCATTTCAGCTATTACTTTGGTTTGCTTTATTGGGGAAATAAATCATTGTTATTTTTATGCTTCTTTTATTCTTGGAAGTTTTTGAATCAAGGCAGAAGTACTATGTATTACTTTTAAGTATGACTGAGACAACTGTTGTAAAATCTTGACCGAAACACATTGTTTACAAAATGACTTTATTTTCCAATGCTTTATTTGTCTGTCTTGTAATTTATCTGCATCTTTTACCTATAATGCTCCATCAAAGTTAAGGCATTCCCTTTGTGAGAGACCTTAACAGAGGTGGGGGTTTCACTTGGTATCAGAGCTGAAGGTTACCGAATCAGATAAAAGATTTGAAAAATTATTTTCAAACGGTTTTAAAAGAAGCATTTTCAAAAAGAAAAGTTTTGTTTTAAAGGCATATTCCCCAAAGCCATATGCACTATCTTTTGGTCCTCCGTTCGAATCCTTGTTTTCCTCTTTCTTGAGTCTCCGGTGCTCCTGGCTTTCTGGGAGGTAACCTCATCGCGACATGGGTCTGTAGGCTTGACGAGACTACGACACCTGTTAAAGGGCGAAGTAGAGCGCAACCTCCATCTGTAGCCGCAGTTGTTTCACCTGCGGCTAATTTCCTTTCGAGCTTTGTAGAATTTTCCATGCGATGGAGGCAGCTTTAGAGAGACTTGTCAATGGTTTACTCAAGGATAGTAAAGGTGAGAATGAGGGAGTTTGGTCGAGGAGCACAACCCAAGGATGAGAAACTCATGGATATGGACTTAGTTCACGAAGGAGGCTAAGGTGAAAAGGGAAAAAGTAAAAGTGGATTATAAGTGTAGGCAACGGTAGGGCCGAGACAAGAGAAAGTATGCTTATTAAGGTATAACAGGTCATATGATTAAGGGGAAGGGCAAGAACAAAGGACAGGATTTTCAGGAGGGCAAGTGCATGCTCTCACCGCCGGCGTACCTGAGAGGTAGAGCTTAGTTTATCTTTTTGATCCTCCTGTTAGTACTCTTTTTGATTGTAGCACTTCGCATTCATTTATATCTGCTTCCATAGTTGAGTCTCTGCCCCTTAGTACTTATATAGTAGAAGATCCCATTATTGTCTCAAATCCAATTGGTGGTTCGACTCATTTATCTTTGGTTTGTAAGGATTTGAGAATATCTAGGATTGAGTTTAAGTATAATGCTTATGTATTTCATTCCATGGGCTATGGGTTGATTCTAGGCATGGATTGGTTAGCTAGCAATTGCGAAACGAGGGTAGTTAGACTTTTTACTTGCCTCGAGGATACCCTCGAGATTTCGTGCGATCCAAAGTGTTCGGTTTGACTTAGCTACCTAGAATCACTTGATGCATCTATCGACGATTTGCGATCTGTTAGAGTAGTCCATGAGTACGCAGATGTTTTTGATTAGGTTAGGGGTTTGTCCCCTAAAACGCGAGATAGACTTCTGTATGTATGTATATATATATATATATATATATATATATATATAGTTGACAATGCGAAGCTAGTTATGCAATCAATGATAGTTTTGGAGCATGATTTGCGAGGATAGCCAGAGTCGGTTAGGTGCTCAATTGTATGGTTGTTTTGCTAGTATCATCTCACATAGATCATCCAAATTCAGAGGAGGTATTCCTTGCGTTCTTATCTAATATTAGTTTAGGCCTTTGGGGCCTGTACTTGAGGGATGTCGAGTTCGACTAGGATGGTTTGCGTGAGTAATAAATGGTTGTGGCGGGGGCCCAAAGTAAGACTGACCTTAAGAGAGGTAAAAAGCACATAGCATCCTCTAGCTTTAGACCCTCAGATTTGTGACATGATGGATAAGCTAAATAGAGGAGAGACTTCTAATCATCTTAGTATATACACTTGGCATAATGGTTAACATCTGTTTATATTGGAAAGATAGTTCGACTACATTGGATACCCTCTAGCATAGTAATTGACCGGGGTCCTATCTTTACTTGTGAGTATTGGAAATCAAGAAGCTTTGCAATCGTGAATTTAAATTTGGAGTTAAGCTCAAAAGGACGGACGTGGGAGACTGAAGATAAGACACGCGCACCATGCCCTTTTTCTAGAGGGTATATCCTTGATCTCTTTTTCTAGGAATTTTATGCATAATTATTTCTATCTTTCTAGGTATATCCTCTAGGTCGTATCATCGATCCTTAGGTAGAATCCAATGGATGTAAACATGTATTTGAAACATGTAATGATTGATGGTTGCAAGTGGATGCTCGTGGGTACATATATACACACATTAGGCACTAGATCGGCTCAGTCACTTTCATATTGCATATGCATATGAATGTATTTGTATATGATTGAAACCTGATGTGTTATCATATGGACATTGTATTTGTATGAATGATTGTGCACTCGTATAGAAAGTATGATTAAGGACAATTGCATACATCATGGACTCATGACACGGACATAATTTGCATTAAGGAGGTCAACTGAATCAGTAGACCGCCTGACTTTGCATTAGATAAGGACATGTACACACACTATCCATATTATCATGAAGCATTAGCAGTCATTTTAGGGATAATGGATGCCTGTGTTTGGTGGTTGAGTAGATGGACGGTTGGATGGTAGGATATACGTTCTTCTTGACTTGAAGATTTCGAGGACGAATTCCTTTAAGGAGGGGAGAATGTAACACCCTGTATTTTCTGTGAACATTAAACTAACAAATCAATTTATACTTAATTTTTAAAGAATAATTAAGGAAAATGGGTTAAGCCATTGCGTTCGTCTCGGAATTCTACTTGGAATAGAGTCCAAGTTTGCGTAAATCGGACTTCGTATGAAGAAGTTATGGCCTCCAGAAGTTTCAAATTTTAAATAAAATAAAACAGCTCGAAACTGAATTTGAAATTCAAAACTGAACCCAGAAGCTGGCTGGGCGGGAAATTTCCCTCCCAGGACCCAGGTTGACCAAGGGGTCGACCTGGGTGACACAGGTCGACCAGGGGGTCGACCTAGGGGTCGTCCTCCCCGCTACAGGTCGACCTGTTTTCAGATCCGAGGCAGATTCGGATCTCTGCACCTGGACTTGTTTTCTGGAAGGATTCCTTTACTTTAACCAATTTAAACACCCCCAAACCTCCCTTTCTCTCTACACTAAACCATTGCAACGTTATGATGCCTCTATCCTAATTAAAATAAATCAAGGACATCGTTATGCTGCTCGAGTTCTTCGTGGAATCAAGTTTGGAATTCAAGTAGAGATTCATAGGCTAATTCAACGACTTCAACAACTATTTTCTAAGAATCAAATCTAATCTACGTAAGGGATAGCTATTCAGTTTCAGAAAACAGATCCCAGAAAACAAGATTTGCCTTTGTTTGGTAAGTTCACGGTTACTTTCAGATTTAGACAACCAATTATAATATAGACATGGAATAAAATGAATTTTGGCCTATGCTTGATTTCCTATTTGGATCTGTTCTTAGCCTTTGTGATTCTATGCCTTTGGGTTGCTTCTTATCGACCAAATCGAACCTATACATGTTGTTTAACCAAGTTTAGTATTCAAACCTTTTCATGTTCATAATATTTTACACAATCAGATCTATGTGCCTGTAATGTTCTAAATCAGTTTATTCAGTTATACTATGATTACTATAGTAAACTTAGGAAGTTTTGGGTATAGTCAATTCGGATTAATAACTTGAAATTGGAATTCGTTGGGCATGACTTGGGAATTGCAACATGACTAGTTTTTGTGAATTTGATAATTGACATGAAAATCTAGATTTGGGTATATATGGTAAATGTGGCGTAATCTGGAATTCACAACAATTGTGAATAATTTACATATAAACTTAAATATGTAAATTAGTGAAAAGTTGAAAACATGGCTAACTCAAGGTTGGACTGAGTTTGTGGTGTAAGACTGCCCGGAACCATATGACACATCCAACAACCGCAAACAATAGCGTCCAATGTGAGAAGTTAGTCATAACATGCTTGAACCCGAGGTTAGACTGGGTTGTGGTGTAAGCCTGCCCGGAACCGACCGGCACATCCAGCAACCACAACAATAGGTCTAATGTGAGAGGTTGGGTGCATTAATAACTAATTAATGCTAATGATACGTGCTAAGTATGGGAGGGTTAGGTTAATGACACTTAACCAATATGACATGAGGTATGGGTGGGTTAAGTTAAATGGACATGGGACACCTAACCAACAAGATATGATGTATGACTAGGGTTAAGTAAATTAAAGCAACACCTAACCAATGCAACATGTTAACTAAACTGATGGGTGAGGTTAAGTAAATTTAGAACACTTAACCGTTGTAACATGTTAGTTAGACAAGTAGGTGGGGTTAGGTAAATTTAGAACACTTAACCAATATAACTTGATTAGTGGTAGTGTTAAGTTAACTAAGGAAACACTTAACCGTTATAACATGTTAATTAAAAAGACGGTAGGGTTAAGTTAACTAAGGAAACACTTAACCGTTATAACATGTTGATTAAACAGATGGTAGTGTTAAGTTAACTAAGGGAAAACTTAACCATTATAACATGTTAGTTAAACAGATGGTAAGGTTAAGTTAACTAAGGTAACACTTAACCAATGGGTATCATGATGCGTGGTAGGGTTAAGTAACACAAGAGGATACACTTAACCAATGTATAACATGACGCGTGGTAAGGTTAAGTAACACAAGAGGATACACTTAACCAATGTATAACATGATGCGTGGTAAGGTAAAGTAACACAAGAGGATACACTTAACCAATTTATAACATGATTTGTGGTAGGGTTAAGTTAAAACAAGAAGGCAACACTTAACCAATGAAACACGACAAGAAGGTGGGTTAAGTTAACTTGAATTGATTGATGACACTTAACCAATACAACATGATGAACGCATGGTGTTAAGTTAATGAAAAACACTTGACCCATATTACTTGACGAACGAACGAGGTTAAGTTAATAAGAAGCACTTAACCAATCCAACGTGATAAGTGAGAAAGGTTAAGTTTATAAGAAACACTTAAGCAACATGAAATAACGAGTAGGAGGGTTAAGTACATATCGGGTTGGTGGGTAATATTAGTAAATATAGACCCACAAACTTAACCATTAAATAAACATGCTTCAAACGGTGGTATTGTTAAGTACATATTGGGTTGGTGGGTAATATTAGTAAATATAGGCCCACAAACTTAACCAATAGGAAACCCTTGTAACGGGGACCCATTTCAGTAGTAACCCACATAGATGTATCACAGTACCCTGAGCTAGGCAGGGTGGGGCACGATTACTGGGCCGATTATAAGCAGTCAAAAGTAACGGCATGGGGTACGTTAGTGTAGGTTCCGGCGGACTAAGGTCGTGCATGTATTCCAAATTGGGAAAAAGCAGGCATTGGGTACCAGTAGTCATTCACTGTGCATCTTGATTCGTGTCGGTTTGCTATCATAAGGATTGATACACCTTATGGTAGGATCAGCACAGGGTATCTACACGCAAGAGAGGGTCGATTGACACAAACACAAGCGAAATTAGTACAAGTAGGGAGCCGATCAATAGGGTAGTAAGGGTACATCTAAGACCTTCATGGCAATTAGGCAGAATGTGGTGATCCTCATTATAGATGTACACCTAAAGGCTACAACAATTGCATGGGATTGGGATCACGTTGTAATATTATCCTTTTATACAGATTACTAGTCGGGACACTCGTTAGATGGTGCAGAGATATAGAAATCAGACTAACAGGGTAGTAGCGAAGCAGAGAATAGTTATCGTGCGATGTTATACTTAGTTTATCTTGCCTATTGCTTATCCTATGTTCCTTATCATCATGCTTATGTCTTTATTCAATTTAATTCATGTCATGTTGTTCTTGCTATTCATATGCTGAAAGTAGCTCGACTTACCAGACTTATGTCTGACCTATTTTTGTTCCGCCTCTTTTCTTCTGTCCCCCCCCCCCCCAGGTTCTCAAGGAGGAAACACTTCTGCTTAGCTTGGATTACTTGTTGCTTTAAGATCATCATGTATTTCTTTGGACTCTGTCTCATTTCAGCTATGGCTTTGCTTTGCTTTATTGAGGAAATAAATCATTGTTATTCTTATGCTTCTTTTATACTTGGAATTTTTTGAATCAAGGCAGAAGTACTATGTATTACTTTTAAGTATGATTGAGACAACTGTTGTAAAAGCTTGACCGAAACACATTGTTTACAAAATGACTTTATTTTCCGCTGCTTTATTTGTCTGACTTGCAATTTATATGCATCTTTTACCTATAATGCTTCATCAAAGTTAAGGCATTCCCTTTGTAAGTGACCTTAATAGAGGTGGGGTGTTCCAAAATATTTGGCGCCCACCGTGGGGTCGTGTTAGTATTTCCTTCCTTCACACTCACTCCAATACCAACAGCCTACCCTTGAAAATCTTAAACCGCCTCCTTCCTTGAAGCCATGGTCAATTCAAGAAAAATAGCAAGTCGATTAGATCTACCACAATTGTTGAGGATATTCATGATGATGAAGCTACACCGCAAACTTTGTACCAAGAAGTTGAGGAGACCTCAAAGCCATCTATAACACGAGATGAATTGAATGTGGTTGTGACAGGCTTGAATGAAAAAATGGATGCTATGACAAAAATGATGATGGAAAGGCTTGATGCCCTGATTAATGCTCGAGCCAATCTTCTACCACCAAATACCGTAAATAATGTTGATGAAAAAGAGGACTCTTCAGCCTTAGACCCTAGTCGATTCCACTTCTTAGTGGAAGATAAGGGGGAGGCCGGCATTGAGGACTCTAAAGTCAAATCTCCGTAGCACAAGGAGAAACGTGCAGCTCAGAGTGTCACAAGTCCTACCAAAAAGACACATCCCTAAAGAGGTGCAAGACGTTGGAACTCGAACCGCGGTCACACCAATAAAAGAACTGATGTCGATCCTATGGATCGAGTGAGTGATGAGAAGTGCATTACAGATATGATCCAACGAATAATGAAAGAAAAGACGATCCGAGAGGATGAAGAGAAAGAGTGAGAATTTTCACCCAGTAAAAACCCGTTTATAGAAAGAACCCGTCAGGCGAAGTTTCCTAAGAAATTCATACCCCTAACCATAACACCTTATGGCGGGACTGGTGATCCAAACATCTTCCTATTCAAGTATGATCAACACATGAATGGAGCTAGGGCAACCGATGAGATCAAATGCCTATACTACCCTGTATGCTTAGAAGGTATGGCCTCACTATGGTTCACTAGACTTCCACCTAAGTGCGTTGATCAATTCGCCGATCTGGCGAGGAAATTTCAGGGACCAGTTTCGTCTCCAAACAACCAAAGCAAGGGATGTGATGTCACTTAGCGAGATGGAACAAATGCCTAGAGAAACTATTAAAACTTTTCTTACACGATTCCATGATGCGGCGGCTGAAGTCATAGAACCAGAGCCATGATACTTACTGGCAGCTCTGAAGGGTGTTATTGATAAGAAAATTGAATTTGTGAAGTGGCTCAAGATGAAGAAGCCCAAAACTCTGAAGAAATTCTTTAAGAAAGCCGAGGAGTATATGAGCGTGGAGGATGATGCACCGAATGTTTAGAAGGTCATAGAAAGTAGCACTATCAAAGAAGGGAAAGGCAATGAATCCCAAACCCGAGCAGAAGAATGACTTTGGGCAGAAAAGGGGGAGTGATGAGAAGGATAGCAAAGCCTATAAGTAAACGCGGCTTTACAAGCATTCAGAATTGACTCTCTTAGATGAAAGCCTAGAGAGGATCTACTCCGCTACAAAGGATTCAGGCATTTTTCCTCAAATGAATGCTCAAAATATTACTGAACAACAAGCCAACTCCGGTAAATTTTGCCGGTTCCATAATCAACCAGGGAATAGCACTAATGAATGTCGGCACCTCAAAAGTTTGATCGAAGAACTCATCAGAAAAAACCAACTTCAACAATATGTGAAGAATCCTCAAAACGCTTCGACTACCCAAGGACAGAACAATACCAACAATCAATCTGGTTCGGGAGAGAAAGCTCAGGCACCTATTTATTCGAGGCCAGTGATCAACGTGATTTTCAGCGGGCACTACCCGGCCGGTAGTAGCTAGGAAGATATGGAAAGGTACGCTAACGAGCTAAAGGGTGTCTCGATAGAAGAAAGGTGCATGATCTTAAGCAATGAGATTCCAATGAAGATACCTAGAACTTTGACCGATGACATGGTATTCAAAGATAGAGATGCTGAGGGACTACTTGCGCCAACTGTCAATGCCATGGTAATCACAATTGGTCTCGGCCCTACTGTTGTGAAGAGAGTCCTAGTTGACACACATGCATCCATTAATGTGATCTTCATAAATACATTCCAAAAAATGAACCTCTCGATGGTAGAAGTGTGAGCCTATCTGAATAAAATCCATGGATTTACCGGGCAACCCACGCAACCCATTGGTATGATTGACTTGCTTGTTGAACTAGCAGATGTGGAACACAAGGTTTCTATGATGCAAACTTTCGTCTTGGTAGATGAGCTCTCCTCTTACAATGCATTCCTCGGGTGACCGACCCTCGTAGGATTTAAGGTCGCGCTAGCTCCGTGGTATTTAACTATGAAGTTTCCAACTGAGAACGGAGCTGGCGTAATCAAGGGCGATCAGGCCACTGCGAGAGATTGCTATGTGACAGACCTACACGAGGCAAGGAAGAAAGACTTACGAAAGAATGCAGAGACTCTACCCCGCACTCGCAAGCTCCCTTTATAGCAATTAAGGAGCGGTCCCTGCACTGGCGAACATAGTGGCGCACAGAAGGAAATCGACCCTAGAAAAGCAGGTGCAGAGGTCGAAAGAGCGGTCCCGGCTGAGATCATAATTCCTATAGCCGTTAATTCGAAAGACCTAAACCATGGGCTAAATATAGGATCTCAGTTGAGCCTTGAATTGAAGAGTCAATTGATTGTCTATTTTAAAGCTAATTTAGACGTTTTCGTGGAATCATTCTAACATGAGCGGCATATCTCCAGACGTTGCGGTCCATAAACTTAATATTAATCCACATATTCCGCCTATCAAGAAGAAAAGGAGGACCCAGGGACCAGAGAGGTCAAAGGCACTAAAGGAGGAGGTCTTCAAGCTAATGGAAAACAACTTCGTTCGGGAATCTACCTATCCAAATTGGGTCTCCAATCCTGTACTTGTGAAGAAAGCAAACGGCAAACAGTGGGTCCGCTTGGACTACTCAGATCTTAATAAAGCTTATCCAAAAGACAGTTTCCCTCTTCCCAGAATAGACCAATTGGTGGACTCCACAGCTAGGCATGAGTTGTTGTCTTTTATGGATGTGTAATCTGCTTACAATCAAATCATTATGTATGGAACATATCAAGAGGACACGAGTTTTGTACTAATCTTGGCCTATATTGCTACAAAGTGATGCCATTTTGCTTAAAGAACGCAGGGGCAACTTATTGGCGATTGGTAAATGCTATGTTCAAGAAACAAATTGGCAAGATAATGGAGGTCTACGTCGATGATATATTTGTAAAATCCAAAAAGGCAGTTGATCATTTGGAAGATTTAGCCCAGATGTTCGATATTCTACGCCGATTTGGTATGAAACCAAATCCTTTGAAATGTTCCTTCGGGGTCGTTTCGGGCAAATTCCTTGGGTTTATGGTCAATGCTAGGGGTATAAAAGCAAATCCAGCAAAAATATCAGCTTTAAGGGAAATGCGCGCCCAGGAACCAAGAAAGAGCTCCAGCGTTTGAATGGGAAGATTTTAGCTTTGAATTGTTTCATATCCAGGGTAACGGACAGGTGTCTTCCCTTCTTCGATGCCCTCAGGAAAGGGAAGAAAGAGATACAATGGACTCCTGAATGCCAGAGAGCTTTCGAAGAACTAATCCAGCACTTGGCGACACCTCCAATGCTGTCGAAACCTAATGATGGAGAAGATTTGTTTTGTATATCTGGAAGTATCCGCCCATGCTCTAAGTGCGGCATTAGTGAGGGAGGATTCGAAGGTTCAGAGACCGGTTTATTACATCAGTAAGAGATTATCTGGGGTGGAACTGAATTGCCAAAAACTTGAAAAACTCACTTATTGTTTACTTATCGCGTCAAAGAAGCTTCGACCCTACTTTCAGGGTCACCCAATCAAGATCCTCATGGATCAACTACTGAGGCAAGTTTTGTTCCGTCCAGAGACATCTGGGAGGTTGTAAAGTGGAACATTGAGCTTAGTCAATGCGACATTACCTACCATCCCCGAAAGGTAATTAACAGAAAAGCTCTTGCAGATTTCATCATAAAGTTCACCGATTGAGGAGAGATAAAAGAGGAGCCTGATATGGAAACCAACATTCGATGGAAATTATTCGTTGATGGAGCATCGAACGATTACTGCTCTGGAGCAGGGGTATTCTTGGAAACCCCTGAAGGAAGATCTATATGCTATGCGCTAAGACTGGAGTTTCCATAAACAAATAACAAAGCTGAATATGAAGCCCTGATCACAGGAATAAAAATAGCAAGAGAATTATAGCTAAAAACCGTACAAATCTTCAGTGACTCCCAACTAGTGGTGTGTCAGATCCGAGGAGAATTCCAAACCAAAATGGGTAACTTGCCAACGTACCTATTGAAGGCTCTGGAATTAATAGAGAGCGTCAAGCATTATACCATATCTCACATTCCGAGAGAAGAAAATACCAAGGCGGATTCGCTGGCTACGTAAGCAAGCACGGGAGATGCACAATTTATAGGATTGGTCCCAGTGGAGGTGCTCTCCAGCCACAGCATGGAAAAAATTGAGGTGGATTAGGCCCTGGAGGTGGATGACGAGCCAGACTCGTGGATGACACCAATCAAGGAGTATCTCATGACCGGTGCACTCCCAGCAGAGGTTAAGAAGCAAAGGAAAATAATGCGAAAAGCTCCCATGTATCTCATCCAGGATGGACGACTATACAGACAAGGATTCTCTATGCCCCTACTCCATTGCTTTACAAAAAGGAAACGAAAGTAATCATGACAGAATTACATGAGGGTGAATGCGGAGGTATAACTAGTGGCCAGACATTGGCCAAGAAGATTCTACGATATGGTTATTTCTGGCCAGACATAAACAAGGACTCCGTGGCATATACTAAAAAATGTGATAGATGTCAGAGGTTTGCAAAAATTCCAAGGATTCCATCAACAACTATAACCCAAATGGTCATCCCATCGCCATTCGCCATCTGGGGCATCGACCTTACAGGAGCACTCACCACCGCAAAATCTGGTTTTAAATATGTTATTATTGCTGTTGATTATTTTACAAAATGGGCGGAAGCAGAACCACTGGCAACTATAAACTCAAAGAAAGTTATTAACTATGTCTTGAAAACCATCATTTGTAGGTTCGTAGTCCGACAAAAAATAATCACAGACAACGGATCCCAGTTTGAGAGAGAAGAATTCAAAAATTTCTGTTCCAAGTATAAAATCCAGAAAAGTTTTTCCGCAGTCGCCCATCCGCAAGAAAATGGGCAAGTGGAAGCGATAGACAAAATAATTAAATCGACCATTAAGAACCGATTAGAGACATCCAAAGGTGGTTGGGCAGATGAGCTTCCACAAGCAATATGAGCATACTGTGCCACTCATGAAACTTCGACTGGGCACACTCCCTTTTCCTTAGCTTTCGGCTCTGAAGCTATAATCCCTGTCGAATTGGAGGTTCCTACCCATAGGAGGATTCACTACTACCAGGAGGAAAACGAATGGCTACAACTTGAAGCCCTTGACCAACTCGAGGAAAAAGAAAAAAAGCAGAACTCAGGGTGGTCGTGCATCAGAGAAGGGTGGCTTGGCATTTCAGTTCAAAAGTCAGACATAAGACATTCAAAATTGGAGACCTTGTGTTGAAAAAAGTAATGACCAGAACTAGGGTTTTTGGACCAAATTAGGAAAGTCCCTATGTTATAAACCAAAAACTTCGTGATGGTACTTTCAAAGTAACCACCACAAATGGAGTCAAGATTCCTCGAGCTTGGAATAGCGAACACATTCGCCTTATTTTCTATAATGCATTGTTCAAATCTATTATAAAGCTGTGAATATTTGCAAAAAAAAAAAAAAAAAAAAAAACTTCACATTCAGGCTATGTATATAAAAAACAACAACATGAGTGAAAAACTCCATTTGCTTACACGGATCATATATTTACAAACTTCTGCTGAAAGTTGACTTCTTTTTGTGTAGGCAAGCAAGAACAGTAACTCTCTCAAAATCCAACCATAGTTGGAGACTTCTCAAGCATATCCTGGCCAGAACAATTCGATGAACATTGAGTGCCAGGGCATCATCTAAACTAAACAACGAGTGGGAAAAAAATCAGAAGGCTCCACCTTTCATTGTAAAAACATCAAATCTTCAGTAAGCATCTAGCTAAAGAATTGGTACCAAACTACGGAAATAACGCAAAGGTGGAAACAGCTAAATTTGTCTCACAGATAAAAGATTGCCAGTCCTAAAAGAGGCACCTCATTAGGTGCAGGACGCGAGTCATTCAAATCAAGCCAAAGCTCTGTAATATGAACAAGTGTCCACCTCCCAAGATGAAGCATAAAGTCGGAAGGACCGACAAAACCTAGGCTGGAAATACCAGTCCAAGTGCCGGAAGGACCGACAGCAAAAAAAGGAAGCTGGAAAAACCAGCAGTCAGAAGGACCGACAAATCTAGGATTGGAAGCACCAATTCTAATGCCGGAAGGACCGACAAACATACTGGAAGGACCAACACAAACTTAACAGAAATCCTAGCCAAAAGGGGGTATCTAATTTAGGTCTTGTTTAATTCTAGAATAACCAAATCAAACAGGGCCAAAATTAGGTCGAAATTTAAAACCCAAACCCTCCCATAGGGGCACGTATTCAAGACCAGTCTTCGAAGGGCTTGGGTCACCGAGTCAGTGAGATGTGGGATTGAATACATTTTAATAAAAAAAACACGTATGTGTGTGTATATATATATGAATGTGTATTTAATCGTAAAATCTATAACCCTCATTAAAGGGCATGCGTTCAAATCTGAATTCCGAAGGGCTTGGGTCACCGGGTAAATGAACGTATGAATGAATGCGAGAATAATGGCATAAAATTAGTCAACTAAGTTGAAACTCCAAAGAGGCTAATTGCTTCCAATCTAGTAAACTATAGCAGAACTGCTATAATATCCAAAAGCAAGTCAATAGCGTTAAAATCGCACAATGTAAAACGCAATACAAACAAACAATCGACTAAGAAAATTATAATTCCAAGTACAAATAAGAAGTGCCACTAAGCAGGGTGAAAGACCATGGTACAACAAGCGAAAGCATAGTCTTGTACTAGCAAAACAGAGCACAGAAGCATCACAACATACCATTCACAAGGTCACTAAAACACCAAAACAAGCACAAAGTCGCGACACAGACCAGCATAAAGTTAAATGCGAGGATCAACACTCACTTATACAATCAATCTAAAAGCATAATTTTAAGAAGAAACAACCAAAAGCAGAATAGATAAGCGTCAAATCCTTGTTCTTCCTGGGCCTGCCAACCTTCCTCTTAACCGGGGTAGAGCAGGATAGAAGTTCATCAGCACGCTTTGAAACTGCCAGCTCAATATCTTCCGGAGCAAAAGAAGCAATCACGCTATATTTGGATCTAAGGGCCTGAATCAACTATGCTTTATCTTCCACCAAGGTGGAAATGCGTTCGAGATTGTCTCTATGAAGCTTTTGAAGATCACAAGCCAGTGTGTGTCAACCACTCATTTGTTTAATAGAATGGTCTTTCAGCAAGTCTATATGTTTTCCGAACTGATACGTAGCAGTTTTGAAACGGGCGAACATTTGAGATTTGGCGGCAATCATGTCACAAGAAAAGGTTCGGTGGTCAAATGGATGTATATCTTCATTAGAGGATACTCCCCGTAAGCTCCAGCCTTTAAGACGCTTAGCAAGCCTAGAGTTGCATGGCTCGGGGGCATAACATGGACAACTAATAATGGTTTGGAGCTCTGTCTGAGAGGGACTGAGAGAGAGTTCACGAACGGCTGTCTAGTCGACTGAACGTCAGTTATCTGAACATCCAAGTTAAAAAACCTTTCTATCCGGCGTCGCTCCGGAGACGAATCCATCCTGTATGAATGAACCAGTAAATGGATGTGCAATTCTAGGATCTAAAGAGTCAGTCAAAGTTAAAAGAGTAATGTAATCAAAAGCAGAACCGTAGACAACTGATCCCACCGACTCGAGTCACACAAAACAGGTTCATATTATCACTCGAAAAGGTCGCTCGTATTAAACCAAGTCAGAATCACTGAGGATTAGATAATAGTAATAAACGGGAGAACGCCCTTTCGACAAAAGCACTCGAGCAACCACGAGCGGTCAAACAAAAAAGCATGGATCGTACTGACAAAATCAAGCTCGCATAGTGTAAGCATTTCGTCGAACATCTTATGTGTAAAACAAGTAACCAGGGACAAATTACTGGCACATGGTCACAAGGTTAGGAATTATGCAAGATGTGAACTTATCCTACGCATTTCAGTAAGCATATCATGTGTACGGAACCAGAAGAAAAAGGAATACCGGAATTAAATGTTCTTAGACTAGTGCATGTACAAAACAACCCAAATACAATTCGAAAATTCCGACTATTATCATCGTAAAAGATCAACAGTGACCCGAATCAAATCTAACGATCATAAGAGTTTCAGAAAGCATAAAAGAGCTTATTTCCTAATGAAACGTATGTTATCGATTCAGAAGAAGAATAGGCATAAGCAAGATTGACAATCTGTGCTTCACAGATTGATGATGGGAAGGAGTACGGGGTTATCGACTGAAAGAATCTAATCGAGAAGAAATTGAAGTAGAAGTCAGGGTTTCTTTTTTGAGAATGAAGTAGCTATTACCAATATGTTTTACCTGGGAAGTAAAAGTTAATTAAAAGGGGAAGTAAGAAAACGATAGGGTAGATTAAAGGACATGCATCCAGACTATTCTCGCCACATCAGCTCAATTCTTAATTGTGCGAGTATAAGTGGCCCATCAAGTCCAGCTGTTCTACCTGCATCCCCATGATTTGATCGATCATGATAATACTTCGGCTCAAAGGAAATAGTGTGAGTGGCTTAGACCTCTCGCTCGCAAGAAGGAACAATCCTATATACCTTTACCCAAATGACCCTAAGCTTTGCGCAATCGTTCCTCGATAAGCCAGACTTGATCTACCAAACTGTGTTGAGGTCAGTTATTTCGAAGCCCGTAATTTCTTCAAAAATTACAAACTTCGAGAGGCAAATGTTTATCCCTTAAAAACCATACACATATCGGTATATTAAATCTATATGAAGATCGCGGGACAAACGTCGTTAAGGTCGGTCGTATCTAGTTCTACCATGTACACTTGGACAGTTGCAAAGGGTAAGGGATGATCGCACAGAACAAAGTTCAAGCACCAGCTCCAAGGTTAAACAGGGCAAGAAAGAACGAGTAGGGTTGTCGGCTCAGCATAGTTAGGATTGGTCACACATTCTGTTCTGCAGTCGTTTGTTCATAATAAACTGATCGATCGTGCATAGCAGGAAATGCAAAGAAATCAGAGGTCACACATGTATTTCATGTCCGCTCATAGAATACAATTCCAGCCGCCCACTCGTTACTCAATCAGCCGCTAATATCAGATATTGCTTGCCAGTCAGTTGGATATCTATTCTCAAAAGATCGTACTTACATTTCAGATTACGATGTAGGTCGCCCGTTCATAATCAAACAAGCTGCGTCAACCAGATGTCTTCCATCGGCGATCATTTTTATACAAACTAGGAAGCTTTGATAGGTCGCACGTACACTCATCGCTTACCCGCCACTTCAATATTCCCAGACATATGCAGTCGCTCGCTTTTATGAAGCCGCTCGCTCCCATGAAGTCGTTCCGGGACAACTGAATGCGACTTTCACTAGTTTGCTACAGCTAAGCGGTGGCATATTCGTAATTAATGAGACAAGCGACCAGTAGTCTGCAAATATGATTTTCTGCTCATTTCTTCAGGAAGGTACACCTATAAATAGGCCATGGCTTCCATCATAAGAGGGATGGATTCCTGACCACCACGAAGTGCTGTCAAATTCTTTCCTTTACCTTTCCTTAATCATTTGAACCCTCATCATCATCTCCATTTGAAGGATCTTCATCCATCCGGCCATGGCATCCATTGAGATCTTATAAGTAAAAGAAACAGAAGATATTCTCCTCCTTTATCGTTCATCCGTCCTTCTTGTCCGCAGATTCCACTATTCCTCCATCACATTCCGTGAATATTGAGTGAATTTGTATGTGAGAATGAGAATATGTTGTGAGAATAAGAAGATGAATGAGGGAAGAGAGTTTATATGCTTTGTAATCATTGTCATGATAATGCGAACCATCTTCATAGTGGACGTTGGCCTAGCTTAGGGCTGAACCACTCTAAAAGCTTGTCTCCATTTAACTTTCCTCACATTTTTACTATAAAATTTTAACTGATCACGGCTCCATTTACTTCCTAACCGCATTGGTGAAGTACAATTCTTGTACTCTTGGTGTTTGAGCCATTTTTTGGTGAAAACAAAAAGGATCGGTCAAATAAGACAAAAGTGGTAAAGAAGTAATTAATAGGATTGGCTGCTGAAGTTGAATTTTGGATCAGCAGCAAAATAATTTTGGATCGGTAGGCTATAATGATAGTGGTCGATTGGCAAAAATCATGACAACTGTGTGCAGTTGTAACCCATGGGCATTTTCGTAAATACATTTATGGCTGATCCAATCCCTGCACACCATATTTTCAGCTTTGTCATTACCTTCAAACAACACCTATAAATACCTCACTTCTCAACCATTCAAAAGAGAAAATTTTGGACCTCAAAGGGCTTCCATTTTCACTTCTCCACCACTCTCAAGCACTCCAAGGTCCATTAATGGCTTCTCAAGCTCAATCCATCTTCCCCTAACAACAAATGGACCAAATCTTCTCCAAACTCCATTAGAAATCTCTCAAACTCAATTCAAGTGATCTCCAACTGCTATTAATTCTCTCTCAAGCCTAGACCTAACAAAAATCCACCATGTTACTAATGAAGATCGTCTTATTGCTCAAGTGATTGAAGATCTACATAACAACGATCACAAAATAAGAGATCTCGTCGGTTCCTTCATGAATTCAAGTGAAATCTAGATCAAAAACTGAGAAAAGAGAGAAATGTTATAAAATGAGAGAAATGAATGAAGTGGTGTACTTTGTAAATTCTTCAATGATAATGAAAATAACTTCTATAATGGAAGTAGGTCCAAATTCGCCGAATCACTCTAAAAATTCTTTGTTCTCTATTATTTTCCTTTTATTTTTTATTTGTGGATCGATAATCTCAAAACCTACCTTTTGGTGAAGTGTTCTAAAAACACCTTTGGTGTTGTGGTCATTTTTTGATTCCAACAGCGGTCATGTGGTAAAGACACTTCTCGGTGCCACTTCTTATTGCTATTTTTTTGGTGTCGGCTCTCTGCTGTCGTTATCTTGCTATTGTCATCTTGTTGTTTCCACCTTATTGTCGCCACTTTGGTATCAGTGTCATCACCATTTTGGTGTTGCCATTCCGCTATCGCCACTCTGGTGTCATCATTCTGGTATCACCTTTCTGGTTTCGTTGTCGTCACCATTCTAGTGTCGGTGTCGTCACCATTCTTGTATCCCTTTTCTCGTATCATCATTCTGGTTTCAGAGTTGTCACCTCAAGCCCTTTGTTTTTTCAGTTTAGGAGCATCCGCCTCTTTATATTTGGTTGATGCAGATTTTGGTGTTAATAGATGCAAATACGAATATGAAGATATCTGCATCCAAAAACTAGTCATTTGTTTTTTCTTCTTCAAGATTATAGTTTAAAATATGTGTATTTTAATATAATAAAAGATAATTATTTGTTGTTTCGTTAATTTAGAGGTTTAAATTATATGCATTAAATGCATATTGACTGCTTAAAATTATTTATTATCATTTTGTTTACTTATATTTATTACTTTAATAATCAACGGATTGAAAAACCTCTATGTTAAACTAAAATATTTCATTTATGTTTCTCAATTTATTGATTGTTATCAAATAAGATAGTTATCCGCTATTAGTCCAAATCAAAGGATGTGGATACCTGATATTCAAAAATGATTACTTTTAAAAAACATATTAGCAAAAATATATTTTCTTGGATTTGAGTAATAATTAACTGAATTTTCACTACGCCTTATCTTTGAGAGAAGATATATGTTATGTGTGACTTGCATTGTATGAGAGTGGTGCCTAGATAGGATTTGCAATTAGTCCCACATCGCAGGATATCTTAAAGAAGATGGGTATATATTTATGAGATTGGTGGCATGTAACCACAAGTGATCCCTTTTGTTACAATTAATTGCTGCCATGAACATATGTGTGCCTCAAGGGGACGCTGACACCAAGAGGGCTTCGTTCGGCGGTTTATATACCTCTACGCTAAACGAAATGCGCGCACATGAAGATGCTTTGGGGTGCCGAGAAAATTTCGGCATGGTATCAGAGCCGGTAGTTGGAGCGGACCTGTTAGCGACATTTTCAAGTGTTTGAGGACCCTATATAAAGTTCAATTGAGAAATGCTCGCCGAGTTGGAGATCTATTAGTTGTGGCTCGCATTGTTTGAGAGTGGGTGTGTAGATTTGATTTGCAACTAGTCTCAAATCGCAGGATATTTTAAAGAATATGGGTATATATATGTGACTGGAGACATGTAAGAACAAAGGATTGTTGTTGTTACAATTAATAGCTTGCATGAATATATTGTAGTGCCTCTACGCTAAACGAAGTGCACGCATATGAAGTCACATTGGGGTGTTGAAAAAATTTCAAAAATATCATTGTTATAAGCATTGTTGTCACGTCGACGACTAGTCGTTGATTAGTCGACGGCCAGTCGCTCGAGAAGATTCGACGATGGTCGACTTTTCCATTTTGACGATGACGGGCTTAACCGGCCCAGAAAACCCTAAATCAAGCCCAGAAAACCCTAAATCGGGTCCAAAATCCCTAAATCGACATCGGGAAAACCAAAATGCTCCTCGTCGCATAACAGACCAGATCGATATCACACATCGATAAAAAGAAACTTAATTGCTTCTCGTCCACCTCGTCGCTGCAAATTGATTAAAAAAAACCCTAAATGTCATCTTTATTGAATTTGAACTTATTATAAATTTATAATTATATCAAATTATATTACATCTTTAAGTCTAATAAATATATGTATATAAAAGACTTGTCGACTAGTCGGACGATTTGTCGACTAGTCTTCTAGACGGTAGTGGCTCAACTTGGTGTCATGATAACCTTGGTTATAAGTGTACATTCGCTACTTGGCTCAATTTGTTCAAACTTGTTGTAAAAAAAAGGGCAGTGGAATGTGAGTGGTCTATCACTTGTGAAATGAAATCCTCTGTCCCCAAAACCCTCTATCCCTCTATACCCAACCAATCAGGACCTCTGATTTTCATCTTTTGCAATTAAGCTCTCTTTCTCTTTCAAACTTAATAGCAAAAAAGTGAAAATCAGGGGCCTCTGATTGTTTAGATACAGAGGATAGAAAATTTTGGGGAGAGAGGATTTGCTCTCATCAGTTATTAAGATGTATATTTAAAAAGTTGCAATCTAGGATATTTATGTTATCACCTAAAAGGGACATACAAATTTTCATGTCAGCTTTGTTTGTTTTGATCATCCTTATGATGATTATTAACATGTATGATTCTCAGACTTAATAATTTCTGCATTCAGTTTATTTACACACACAAAATTAGAATACTCTATAGGTTTACTTTTACAAATAATTATATGTTTCTGGGTAGTGGGTACTGAATTTCTACTTGATACAGGTGATATCTTGCACGGTATTAGCCTTTTGCTTATTCATCCTTCAACATCACATACAATTATTACCAATTTTTTTCAAAATACAGATTTTGCATCTATGCGGAGCCTGCTTCAGTGTTACCCCCAGCTATGTTTAATGAAAAACGCAAAGGTAAAACCCAAATAGATGTCGCACATTTTAATTCTGAAATACCTTCTCAAATTTTATGTATTTGTGATATAATTTTATGATTGTTGACAGTTTTTTGTACCTTTTGCATCTATGTCTTTGCTCATCGGGTTCTACAGGTATCAACACCAATATCATGCTTCAACACGAACTATGAATTTTCCTAGGTCTTTTCTACTTTTCTTTTTCTTTTTGAAATTGAGTCCTTTACATACAAATTTAGGTAATCAAGTAGGTTAGCCGCAAGACGGGAACCAAACCCATGATCTTTGGCATCATATGCATATGCGACTTAATCAGCTTGAACATGGTGCTTGTCCCTTTTCCTCTTGGGTTGGCTGTAAGATCTAACACAAGAAAAGTATAATTGTGATCATGGTTGTGTTTGAAAAAGGCGTTTCTTCTTAGTTTTTTATCTCAAATTTATAGGTTCGGGAATCCCCTTTGTCATGCATTTCAAACCTGTCCATGCTATTTATTTATTTTTTCTGGAACAAATCTGAACTAGCCTCATAAGAATTTCAGCCTGAGCTTTCATTGTTTATGTCATCAGCTATTAGTGTCATTATATGGTGTATTCAAATAGAGGTTTTTGATAGCTGTTCGTGACTACTAATCTGTTAACACTTGGAAGAGTGTTCAAGTAACATTAGGACATGATTATTGGATTTTGGTTTCTGGAGGAAGTGGGTTTTTGTAGCTGTTGTGATTAATTCGACTCAAAACCACTCGAATCCGATATCTAAACCACAAAGCGCTAGCTGAAGACTAGATCGTTGTTAGACTTGCAAAAATAACCAAAGCAATAAATCTAGTCCCAAAACAATATCAACCAATCACGAACAAGCCAAATCCCAATTCTAGCAAGAAACTAATGACAAAGTAGCAAAAATAAATCACACAAGGATTTATAGTTGTTCCACTAACATCTTGTTAATGTACATCCACTTTGGAGAGAGTATTTTATTACCATGATGAAAGGAATACAAGAGGTTGATCCAATGATCACTATATTTCAATATAGAAAAGAGTTTGACGAGAATAGAATTGAAGAATTGGAATTAGGTTATAAACCCTAATTCACCCTTGAGAATAAACCCTTGATCCCAAATCAAGTTTACCAAGCTCTCCTAATTCACATCAGAAAAATAGCTTATATAGAGGTTGGCCAATTACCCAAATTGCCCCCGAATTAGTCACAAATTTGCTTGCTTATTTCCAGGCCAAAAACAGCCTAATACCCGATCAGACGTCTGTCGAACCGCCTGACAGACGTCTGTCCACTTCAGATAATTTACTGGGCAAAATCACTCAGCACAGACGTTTGCCAGGGATATGTCAGACGTCTGTATGAACTCTCGGGAAACCAATTCCCTACAATCAGACGACTGTCACTCCCTATGACAGACGTATGTTCTTGTTCCCAACTGACAGCAAACACCTTCCAGCTCATAACTCCTCCATACGTGCTCTGATTTGCGAACGGTCACCTCCGACTCGATGCTATCTTCATTCTCTTCAATCCAACGTATAGTATCGCATACTACAACACTCCATCTCGATACTGTAACCATCTCAACTCCACCAATGCACCCAAGCATTTCCTTCTACCTTCGACCAAGCAAACTTGAATGTTTCCCCAATGAGCTCGGGCATGGCCACCGCCCATTGCACTATACCAACGAGTTCAGGCTATGCCCCCACCCGCCAATGTAGTGTTGAAAACATTCAAACGAAAACCGTCTCACCAAAAGATAATGTACTTGGGAGTGTAACGAGTACTTAACAAGAAGATAGATTTCCAATCTCTCACCGCTATTCCTTTCCATCGACAAACAAAATCACTCTCTCCAACCCGGTGCCACCCTGTGGCACCTAGCAACTCAACAAGTGAATTATGTTCAAGCAATGCTCGAACTTCCCATACGGCATTGCTTTCGTAAACATGTCTGCTGCATTATCCTTTGTGTGCACTTTTCGAAGGTATACTAGCTTACCCTCATCCATGGCAACAAGAAATGACTCCCTCACCTCAATATGCTTGGTCCGTGAGTTAAACGCAATATTCTCCACCAAATGGATAGCACTTTGGCTATCACATCGAACAAATCAACACTTTCATGTTCGAAACCCGAGTCATGCAACAATCACTTCAAGTAGAATGCCTCCTTGGCCGCTTCCACAGTGGCAATCAACTCCGCCTCCGTAGTGGATAAAGCAACTACGGTTTGCAATCGCGATCTCCCACTAATAGCTGTCCCGCCAAGTGTGAAGACATACCCGGAAGTTGATTTCCTCCGATCCCTATCACCAGCGTAGTCCGAGCCATAATAACCAACCAACTTGCAACTCCTATCATCACTACCGCCAAAGACAAGTCCATGAGATACTGTGCCTTTCAAGTATCTCAAAATAGCCTTCATGGCTTCCCAATGCGATTTCCCCGGATTAGCCAAATGTCGACTAACCACCCCGACAGCATTTGCAATATCGGGCCTTGTACACACCATTGCGTACATTAAACTACCAACCGCACTTGCATATGGCACTCTAATGTCCCGCAAATCCGTACTATCTGAGTTGACTACATACATCATACATCCAACCCAAATATCACGAAAATACGAATCATTTTTTTTAGAAGAAAAAGGTAGAAGAAGAACAGAAATAACAACACAGAATCTCACATTGCAGCAGAACAAAATATAATATCATAACTTTTGAAATTCAAAATTTTAACTGTATAACATATCATTTTCAGAATATCACTATCAGAGCACAACTTACAACATAGCGGAAATAACACTAGATAACTAACCCGGAAGCCTCCTGCTCCAAGCTCCTCTATGAATATCTGGAAACACCTGAACTACTTGACTGCCCATACAAATTTGGGCACCCAAGAGTTTAGGGAAAACAAAACAAAATAAATTCCGGGTCAGTCATGGGACTGGTATGAGTAAACAATTTTAAAACAGCTCGAGAAAATAAACGATAACTCATAAGGCCACGCCGTATAACACGGAACGGGTTTTCCCTTATGAGAATCCAAAATGATCTTTATATCAAAACTCTTTTGATATTATAATAGTATCTAAATCAAATAAATAGAAATCTAGTGGAATGCTTGCATCTCACGCTCCACATATATAATGTATAATCATAAACCGCAGGAGCTTATTGGGGATTGGATTCCGACTATGACAAGGTATGGAACCACCTGTCGCTAGTGTATCTCTGGAGGAGAATACACCAAGTTCAATAAGAACATCTTGCAACTCAGCCACCCATGACTGACCACTCATTACGCTTGAGTGTATCGAATGTATATCACCAACGGTTGGGATCATCAACCGTTTCGCGAATGGGACAGCATCGAATAGAATAAGGAATTAAATGAATCTCTAGATAGGTGATGATACACCCTAATGGGAGCTAACCACATAGCCATGCTGCCTGCCCGATTTTTGTCATTTCCTAGTTGTTGAGGCCTGAGGCTACGCCTACTTGGCCTTCATTGATAGCACATTCACTTTGAATGCCACATTGTCAGATTCGTTAATCATTAATTGATTTGCACAAATATTCTGGATATTAAGCTAAGGGAACAAATCCGTTGCCACCATATATATTTGTACATTCCAACATACGCGATCATTGGAAATATTCTGACAGACATTCGTCCATATACGTTCGTTCTGGGACTGAACGAAACCAAAGGCACTCTTCAGTACATCGATCCTAGGCAATCTCTACCTAGGACTTATACAACGGCCCTTGCACTTTACTCCGTCTTCAATATATTCAGCATACTTAGTTTGCAATGCATATGCCAATACGGAGTGGTTCTTCGGATAATAATACAACAGGTCTCTTCATATTAACAACATTAAAATGGTCAAAAACTATGATAGTCAGTGATTTAACTATCAAATGAAAAATGTCTGTGTATACAAAACGATCTTATTTCCACATGGAATTATCGATCAAATCATCAAATATATATATATATATATATATATATATTCATATTTTCTTATTTTCTATGTTTAGAAAACATCCTTGGTTACGTTTGGAAAACGTTTCCAAAACTCATTTATATGGATTTCAGACTAACTCTGTCTAAAACATCGTTACAACCACTCAATCCATAAATCGCTTATTACTTAACTGTATTTCTAACTAACTCTCGCCAACGAACCACAACTATTTCTTAGTTAAGTAAGGAAGTCAATCAAGTTGGGGTATAATTACCTCTCAGACCTTAACTGAACAACGTTCTTAACCTTGCAATAGACAAAGCTCACCGCACCAATTTCTACAATCATTTGCTTACGTAAATTATCGGATTCAGATTACAAATCCACTTCTCTGATGAAAAATATTTATTATAACGTTAACAATATTAACCCTACTTCTGAAATATCTAACTTAAAACCTAACTTTTTTCTTACTTCGAATAATTAACCTAACAACTAATTTATTTGTAAATAAATAAATCTTGATTAAAAAAAACTGAAAGTAATAGTACTTTCCCGAACTCGATATAATCGAATTCGATGGATAACTCTCTTTCGAATATTCTCTATTCGATTAACTCTCTCTCGAATAAACTTTATTCCATAATATCTCCTTTCGATAAATTAAAATTGACTAACTCCTCTCAACTAACCATGCTTGATTAACTCGACTTGACTAACCATGTTCGACTAACTCGACTCGAATAACTATATTCGATTAACTCCTTTCGAATAACTAAATTTGATTAACTCCTTTTGAATACTAAATTTAATTGACTCCTTTCGAATACTAAATTCGATTAACTCTTTTCGAATACTAAATTCGATTAACTCCTTTCGAATACTAAATTCGATTAACTCCTTTAACTCTATTTGCTTAACTCTTATTCAACTAACTTTATTTGCTTTATAAAGATTTCCTTTTTATTATACTGTTCTATTTTTAAGTTTGTTTCCTTATTGACTTCTATATATATCGATACATTGATTTTTAGTTTATCAACTCTTCTTAAAAAAATATTCTAACCCCATAAATTTCCGGAAAAATTCGCCATAACCTCCTTTTTTTGGGGTTACCGGAAAAAGTCAAACCTTGCCACACAGGCCTCTCCATTCAAAAAAGCAAAAGAAACAGCCAAGTGGCTTGCCGATACGGCGTATAAAATCTCATATTCAATTTAAATACATACCTTTGTGTTGAGCATTCTATTTATATCTCTTCTAATACTTTGTTCCAAACCTGTCTCATGTATATTCATACATTCCTAATTCATTTCAACTTAATCCAATCGTTTTAACTTAATTCATTAATTGATTTTCTAATTAACTGTTTTTCCTAATTCATCTTTTTATTTGAATATAACATGTTCAAATATATTTTAACTTACTTAAAAACTAATCCAATTCCACTTTTCAAACTCGGGTTTCATATTCGATTTGAATATGAATTCACAAGTTTAATTTACTTATTCAAAGTCAACTCGATTCCAAAATCGATTGTCTATTTATCCTATAACTTGGTTAATTCTATTTGGGAATAATTTATTTTTATAAATCCAACATATTCGAATTCAGACATAAATCCTAAGGATTTATTCAACTTCATTTATATTCCAAATATCAGAACAAAGTTAATCGTTTATTTTTTTAAACGATTCTCATTTTAAATTCACATTTGAATTTAAATATTCAAATTATCCAAATGACAATTTTTCCTTTTTATTTACAAACACCATTTATTTTACTTGTTTATATATTAAACAAGTCTCACTTTCAAAACCATTTGAAATAAAATAAATTTCCTCTTTTCACTTCACATCTGAATTTACCTTTCCCAAATTATCTAAATGATAATTTTTCCCGTTTCATTTATAGATACCGTTTATAAATTCACTTCCATCTCCTGTATTATACAATTTATAAACACTATTTTATAAATTTCAACACTTCAGTTTCCTGTATTATTTCATTTATAAACATCGTTTATAAATTTTAGTACTTGTTTTATTTATTCAAAACAAGTCAATATTGTTACTCCATTCGAATTTCAAATTCTATTTTAGAATAATAGAATTTTCCTTTTAAATCTCAAATATCCTTTCCATGATATTTTTATAAATAAACACTTAGGCCCAGTGGTATTCAAACACACAAACAACCAATTATTTATTTCAGGTTTTCTAACACATCATATATGATAGTATATATGCAAACAAATAAACAAACAGATAATATATTTTTGAGGAATCCAGTCGGATTCCTCCAATCCGTTTTCCTGCATCCACAGACTTTAGTTAACATAGTAATACCCATCCTGCTTTGAGGCAGGATATCAAGGTATGAAGGTCATCCACTAATGTAACACCCCACATCTGTTAGTGTCACTCACAAAGGGAATGCACTAAGTTATGTGGAGCATTTAGGGTAAAAGATGCTAATAAATTACAAGACAGACAGAAATTAAACAGCGGAAAATAAAACTTTGTTTTATTGATAAAATAGTTTGTACAATGATTTCTTTACAATATCATAGTATCATCTGTCTTACAAAATAAAGAAGCATAAAACAACATTTATATTCCCCAATTTTAGCGAGAGCCAGCCATAGCATCTGAAAAGAGAATCCAAGCAAACTTCGACAAATCTTCAAGCTGGGAAAGAGTGACAGTCCAACTTAATCTGTGCTATACTATTCCCTCCTTTACTACCCGGGGGGGAGGGGAACAGAAGAAAAGAAGACGAAAGAAAAATAGAGTCAGACATAAAGCCTGAGTAAGTTCAGTAACTTCTAGCATGTGAACATGGAAAAGCAAAACGACATGAATTAATTAAATACAAGATTACACCATGACGATACGGTTAGCAAGAATAGACAAGATAATCACAAGATATGCTAAGCTAAGATAAACTGGATATGCTCTAATACTTTCGTCGCTTCGCTATTTCTTTGTTATACTGGTTTCTATATCTCTGCACCACCTATCTAGTGTTCCAACTAGTAACGACAACGTGATCCCAATCCCTGTATTTTCCATTGCCTTTGGGCATCCATTTATTATTTATTACCTAGATCTTAATCTAGGGTTTTCTATCAAGTGCTTTCTAGTTTCAACTAGAGTTTACGCTATCTGCTAAACGCTTCTTGGATTCAGAGTTTATGCCACCTAGTCCAACTAGGGATTATGCTACCTGTCGAACGATGCCCCCAAGTCTAGGACACACTACCTAGAGTGGTACATGTTCCTACACTTCCCCACGCATGTATCGCGAATCGCTATAGCATATCTAGATGCACATGTCCTGTAATGTGCGGCCCGAGTCCTGTGTCAGGGCAAATCAAGGAATACAGAACTCGGTCGGGAGCTTTCAGATATCTGCCGATGCAGATGCTAAGGTCTGTTTTTATTCCAGTGGCTATGGTCTCACTTGACCCCTCCCTCAACTAATGAAAGGCACACCTTGAAAAATGAGAACTATACGCAGGCCCCTGGTGTCCCACTAACCTATGGCCATCCTCACCCATAACTAGATAGCAAGTATATGGTCTTTTGGAGTTCTCCGCCTTTCCGCTTCACGTATCTCGATTGACTCAAGATGGATGGTAGATGACGAGTTGCGATCACAGGGCTACCGTTTTCTCGCCGAATCATGCTGGTCCATCCTGGCCTTTAGGTTGCCATGTATTGCAACCAAGGCATACCCCTGGTTCTTCTACGCAGACCTTAACCTCTGTGAGCCCAGGAGGATCATCTGCAACCTCACAGAGGGATACCAAGAGTACCCTTACGTCCCCTCGAAGCCTCGGGCTTCGTAACCCAATTCGTTGGAGCCTTCTTTTTACTCAGACGGACATTCGCTCCTTCCCGTGTTATACTAAGAATTACTACTTAGTTTTACTAACTAAGATTTACCACTTAGTTTCCAGAATCGTTGTTTCTGAACTAATGTTTACTACTTAGTTCCTTTCTTATCGCTTTGGATTGGTTAAGTGTCATTAGTCAATTCAAGCTAACTTAACCCTCTTCATTTATCCTATTAAACTGGTTAAGTGTTATCAGTAATTCATGTTGACTTAACCCCACCACAAACCAGGTTATATTAGTTAAGTATTTCATATTACTTAACCCTACCCATTCATCCTGTATTTGTTTAAGTGCTCCTTTTTAACTTAACCCTGCCCGTCTGTTTTAACTAGCATGTTATTAATGCTTAAGTATTATCCCTTCATGCTCTAGACTTAACCCTATTCCTTTATCACAATCCATTGGTTAAGTGTTCAAGTTTACTTAACCCTACAGTCTAGCCCAGCTATCATATCAAATTGGCTAAGTGTATTAAATCTTACTTAACCCCAACCTCTAGTCTAGTTAACATGTTAATTTGGCTAAGTGAATTAACTTTACTTAACCCCACCTTCTAGACTAGTTAACATGTTAGTTTGGCTAAGTGTTTTCTTACTTAACCTCAACAAATCTTTTCTTGTTACCATGAGTTTGGTTAAGTGTCCCTATGGACTTAGCCCTCCGTTCTAGCTTAACTGTGCTAAGTTGATTAAGTGTTCCTATGGACTTAACCCTCCCATTCTAGCTTAACTGTGTTAAGTGTCTGTATGAACCAAACCCCGCCCATCGGTTTGGTTATCTTGTTGAATTGGTTAAGTATCTTAGTTAACTTAACCCTAGCATTCTTGTTCTAGCTTTAACAAAATAGATTAAAGCCGCTACCACTCACATTAGACAGATATTGTTGCGATTACTGGATGTGCCGGTTGGTTCCGGGCAGGTTTACATCGCAACTCAATCTAACCTCGGGTTAGGCATATTCGTGTTTTTTGAGTTCAAAGGGTTTTGATTAATTTTCAAATCAGGTTTTGAAAGTAACCATCCCGTTCGTCGGACCAGTTAGGGATAGCCAGGGAGAGCAGGAAACTTGTATTTTCCAAACCCAAGCCTAAACACTATCCTCTCTGTCACCCTAGAACTTTCTGGTGTTTCATTAAAAGAGATGTGGTTAATAAACCTTTAATTTGTATAAATTTACATTTCTCGTTTAGGAAAAATTCTATAAGTAAATCAATCCTAGTTTACTTATTTCCTAATTCCTCTTTTAATGTAAATTGTCAACATTTATTCTTATGGCCCATTTTCCCCTCTATATCATATTTATGCCTTTTTAGTACGTAAACCATACCAAATTAAATGTCACTAACCATGATTTTGCTAGACATGACAATTATTCCCAATTACGGCCAATTTCAAATTTATGCCAATATACCTATTATGCCAAATTAGCTAATCCAATTTTGATTTAACATTCTAATTACAATTCATGTCAAACTAGACTTATTATTCTAGTTCACAATTCATGTAAATGCTAGATTTACAAGTCACTACTAGATTCAAATTACACATCCTATAACTCATGTAAAATTTATCCAATTTGCATATTTATGTCATAATACATGTTCCCCATTTATGCCAATTTCCAAGTTAAAACCACATTTTTTAGTAAATTTCATATTTTGCCCAAATCGTATTTCCACCGTCCGTATAATCGTGATTCAATCTAGATTATAGATAAATCTATATTCGTAGAAAATAAGGAATGAACCAAAGATGCTACGAAAAAGATAGGCATAATAACTGGCATAAAAAGGGTTGAATAACGACGTAGATTCAAGAAAATGGGTAGACCTAACTTAATAGGTAAATTCCCAAGGTCTAAAACCAAAGAAAACCAAGAATAGACAGAATAGAGGCGTAGGTTCAAGAACATGGGTAGACCTAACTTAATAGGTAAATTCCCAAGGTCTAAAACCAAAGAAAACCAAGAATAGACAGAATAGAAAATCAGGTTTAGACCCAATTTCACAGTCACAAACTTAAACAATACTTTCCTAGTCATGAATCATAGGTGTTTAGTCACAATTATCCTTGTTATGTCATAGGCAATAGTTTATGTTTTCTAATCAAAGGCATAGGCTTGTGTTCATAGTCAAGGAAATAACTCTCATAGTCACAGTCACAGTCATAGGCAATGTTCATAGTCATAGGCGATGTTCATAGTCATAGGCAATGTTCATAGTCATAGGCAATGTTCATAGTCATAGGCAAGGCCTAATTGGTCATCGAATCATAACAGTTCTTAATTAGGTCCAAAGATATAGGCACAGATTCGAATAGAGAGAGAGAGAGAGAGATTTGGCATATTCTTTTATTCCTTTAATTTCATGTCACGAACAGAGAAAAAATGTTCAAATCTAAAAATAACTGACTTACAAAGATTAGATTAGAATAGAAAGATGGCGATGCTATGATTCGTGCGACATTGCTCGAAATCGTTTGAGTTAGCCTTTGATTCTCATTCTGAAGCCTTAATCTTGATTCGAACCTCCTCTTGACAACTTGAGCAGCACTTCCTCGTCTTGATTTATCTTATATATTACTTATTTATATATTTTCTCAGAGGCAGCATAAGGATAGAAAAGAATTGTGAATAGAGAAGGAGACTAGGGCTGTTTATATAGTGTAGAAGTCAACGAATCTGGTCAGAAGGGCGTCCGGATACAGAGAAATGAATCAGGTTCAGAAAGCTGGAAAAAGCGGGGGGGGGTCGACTACCCAGTCGACTCCCCAGTCGGCCTGGGGGGGGGGGGTCGACTACCCAGTCGATTCCCCAGTCGACCTGGGTCGCTTCTGAGTCTGTTTTGAAATTTGAACTTCTGTGAAACTTCCGGAGGCCATATCTTCCTCATACGGACTCCGATTTATGCAAACTCGGACTCGTTTTCATGCAGAATTCCAAGACGAACGCAATGGCACAGCCCGTTTCCCTTGATTTTGATTTTAAGTTTTAATTCTGCCTTGATTCGTGAATCTTAGTGTTATAGAATTACGGGGTGTTACATTCTCCCCCACTTAAAAGGATTTCGTCCCCGAAATCTTCAAGTTAGGAAGAATGTGTCCTACCACCAATCACCCATCTACTCAACCATCCAATCACAGGCATCCATTGTCCTTAAAAGATTTCTAATGCTTTCATGTTCATATGCATAGTGTGTGTACATGTCTTTATTTAATGCAAGATCAGGCAGTCTACTGATTCAGTTGACCTCCTTAATGCAAATCATGTCAGTGCCATGCGTCCAATCATGTATGCAAGAATCCCTAGTTATGTAAATACTACATGTGTGCATAGCCATTCATCCATATGCAACATCCATATGATAACATATCAAGTTCAATTTGCAAACAAATACATATCTGTAAATGCAATATGAAAGCGTCTGAACTGATCTAGTGCCTATTACGTACGCATATGCATCCTCGAGCAACCATTAGCAACCACTTGCAACCACCAACCATAACATGTTTCAAACACATGTTTACATCCATTGGCTTCTACCTAAAGGATCGAAGATACGACCTAGACGATATACTTTGGAAAGAGAGAAACAATTATGCGTAAAGCTCCTAAACAAAGAAATCAAGTATGCACCCTTAAGGAAAAAGGGTATGATGCTAGTGTCTAGCCTTCTTGAGCTTTACTCCACTGTATCTTAACTAATTTAACTTCACGATTGTGAAGTTCGTGATCTCCATTTCCAAAATAAGCATATGTCAATCACGGTGCCAAGTATATGTACTAAGATGATTAGAGGTCTCCCTCTCATCCACCATGCCATAACTATAAGGGTCGAAAGGTTACTACGTGCTCTTTAGAGTGCCTGTCACAACTACTCATCTCTCACGCAGCCCATCCTAGTCGAACTCGACATTCCTCAAGTACAAGCCCCAAAGGCCTAAACCAATATCAGACAAGCACCCAAGGAATATCTCCTCCAAATTTAGACGATCCATGTGAGATGATATAAGCAAACTCGATAGTTATTCTCCAATCCCTACTAACCAAACATAAACTGGTCGGACCACCAATTGGATTTGAGACTCTAGTGGGATCTTTCTACTATACAAGTACTATGGTGCAGAGACTCAACTATGGAAGTGGATATGAACAAATGCGAAGCGCTAAAACTGAAAGAGTACGAACAGCAAGACTAGACTCTTCCAACAGAACTTTACTGCCTTACTCCTAGATATGCTTGATGGTGAAAGTATGTACTTGCCCTTCTGAAAGTCTTGTTCCTCATTCTTGCCCTTGTCCTTACTTATATGCCCTATCATACCCTAGTAAAGATACTTCCTCTTGTCTTAGGTTTTATAATTCCTTCCTCCTTTATGAGTTAAATCAACATCCATGAATTCTTCATCCTAGGGTAGTGCTCCTTTGCCAAACTCCTCATCTCCTTCCGTGTGTAGTCATGTTGACAAATCTCTTGAAAGCTGCTTCCATCGTACAGAGGATCCTATAAGCTTGAAAGAAAACTAGCCGCAGGTGAAACTACTACGGTTATAGACGGAAGTCGGGCGCTACTTCGCCCTTCGATGAGGTTACCCCCCAGAAAGCCAGGAGCCCCAGAGACTCAAGAAAGAAGGAGACAAGAATTCAAACAGAGGAAGAGAAGATAGTGCATATGGCTTTGGGGAGTATGCCTTTAAAACAAATCTTTTCTTTTGAAAATGCTTCTTTTAAAACTGTTTTGAAAATAATTTTCAAATCCTTTATCTGATCTGGTAACCTTCAGCTCTGATACCACGTGTAACACCCCACATCCGTTAGTGTCACTCACAAATGGAATGCACTAAGTTCTGTGGAGCATTTAGGGTAAAAGATGCAGATAAATTACAAGACAGACAGAAATTAAACAGTGGAAAATAAAACTTTGTTTTATTGATAAAATAGTTTGTACAATGATCTCTTTACAATATCAGAGTATCATCTATCTTACAAAATAAAGAAGCATAAAACAACATTTATATTCCCCAATTTTAGCCAGAGCCAGCCATAGCATCTGAAAAGAGAATCCAAGCAAACTTCGACAAATCTTCAAGCTGGAAAAGAGTGACAGTCCAACTTAATCTGTGCTATACTATTCCCTCCTTTACTACCTGGGGGGTGGAACGGAAGAAAAGAAGACGAAAGAAAAACAGAGTCGGACATAAAGCCTGAGTAAGTTCAGTAACTTCTAGCATGTGAACATGGAAAAACAAAACGACATGAATTAACTGAATACAAGATTACACCATGACGATAGGGTTAGCAAGAATAGACAAGATAATCACAAGATATGCTAAGCTAAGATAAACTGGATATGCTCTAATACATTCGCCGCTTCGCTATTTCCTTGTTATACTGGTTTCTATATCTCTGCACCACCTATCTAGTATTCCAACTAGTTACGACAACGTGATCCCAATCCCTGTATTTTCCATTGCCTTTGGGCATCCATTTATTATTTATTACCTAGATCTTAATCTAGGGTTTTCTATCAAGTGCTTTCTAGTTTCAACTAGAGTTTACGCTATCTGCTGAACGCTTCTCGGATTCAGGGTTTATGCCACCTAGTCCAACTAGGCATTATGCTACCTGTCGAACGATGCCCCCAAGTCTAGGACACACTACCTAGAGTGGTATATGTTCCTACACTTCCCCACGATTGTATCGCGAATCGCTATCGCTTGTCTAGATGCACATGTCCTGTAATGTGCGGCCCGAGTCCTGTGTTAGGGCAAATAAAGGAATACAGAACTCGGTCGGGAGCTTTCAGATTTCTGCCGATGCAGATGCTAAGGTCTCTTTTTATTCTAGTGGCTATGGTCCCACTTGACCCCTCCCTCAACTAATGAAAGGCACACCTTGAAAAATGAGAACTATACGCAGGCCCCTGGTGCCCACTAACCTATGGCCATCCTCACCCATAACTAGATAGCAAGTATATGGTCTTTTGGAGTTCTCCGCCTTTCCGCTTCACGTATCTCGATTGACTCAAGATGGATGGTAGACGACGAGTTGCTATCACAGGGCTACCGTTTTCTCGCCGAATCACGCTGGTCCATCCTGGCCTCTAGGTTTCCATGTATTGCAACCAAGGCATACCCCTGGTTCTTCTACGCAGACCTTAACCTCTATAAGCCCAGGAGGATCATCTACAGCCTTACAGAGGGATACCAAGAGTACCCTCACGTCCCCTCGAAGCCTCGGGCTTCGTAACCCAATTCGTTGGAGCCTTCTTTTTACTCAGACAGACATTCGCTCCTTCCCATGTTATACTAAGAATTACTACTTAGTTTTACTAAATAAGATTTACCACTTAGTTTCCAGAATCGTTGTTTTCTTAACTAAGGTTTACTACTTAGTTCCTTTCTCATCGCTTTGGATTGGTTAAGTGTCATTAGTCAATTCAAGCTAACTTAACCCTCTTCATTTATCCTATTAAACTGGTTAAGCGTTATCAGTAATTCATGTTGACTTAACCCCACCACAAACCAGGTTATATTGGTTAAGTATTTCTTATTTCTTAGCCCTACCCATTCATCCTCTATTGGTTAAGTGCTCCTTTTTAACTTAACCCTGCCCGTCTGTTTTAACTAGCATGTTATTAATGGTTAAGTATTATCCCTTCATGCTCTAGACTTAACCCTATTCCTTTATCACAATCTGATGGTTAAGTGTTCAAGTTTACTTAACCCTACAGTCTAGCCTAGCTATCATATCAAATTGGCTAAGTGTATTAAATCTTACTTAACCCCAACCTCTAGTCTAGTTAACATGTTAATTTGGCTAAGTGTATTAACTTTACTTAACCCCACCTTCTAGACTAGTTAACATGTTAATTTGGCTAAGTGTTTTCTTAGTTACTTAACCTCTACAAATCTTGTCTTGTTACCATGAGTTTGGTTAAGTGTCCCTATGGACTTAGCCCTCCGTTCTAGCTTAACTGTGCTAAGTTGGTAAAGTGTTCTTATGGACTTAACCCTCCCATTCTAGCTTAACTGTGTTAAGTGTCTGTATGAACCTAACCCCGCCCATCGGTTTGGTTATCTTGTTGAATTGGTTTAGTGTCTTAGTTAACTTAACCCTAGCATTCTTGTTCTAGCTTTAACAAAATAGATTAAAGCCGCTACCACTCACATTAGACAGATATTGTTGCGATTACTGGATGTGCTGGTTGGTTCCGGGCAGGTTTACATCGCAACTCAGTCTAACCTCGGGTTAGGCATATTCGTGTTTTCTGAGTTCAAAGGGTTTTGATTAATTTTCAAATCAGGTTTTGAAAGTAACCATCCCGTTCGTCGGACCAGTTAGGGAGAGCAGGAAACTTGTATTTTCCAAACCCAAGCCTAGACACTATCCTCTCTGTCACCCTAGAACTTTCTGGTGTTTCATTAAAAGAGATGTCGTTAATAAACCTTTAACTTGTCTAAATTTACATTTCTCATTTAGGAAAAATTCTATAAGTAAATCATTCCTAGTTTACTTATTTCCTAATTCCTCTTTTAATGTAAATTGTCAACATTTATTCTTATGGCCCATTTTCCCCTCTATATCATATTTATGCCTTTTTGTTATGTAAACCATACCAAATTAAATGTCACTAACCATGATTTTGCTAGACATGACAATCATTCCCAATTACGGCCAATTTCAAATTTATGCCAATATACCTATTATGCCAAATTAGCTAATCCGATTCTGATTTAACATTCTAATTACAATTCATGTCAAACTAGACTTATTATTCTAGTTCACAATTCATGTAAATGCTAGATTTACAAGTCACTACTAGATTCAAATTACACATCCTATAACTCATGTAAAATTTATCCAATTTGCATATTTATGTCATAATACATGTTCCCCATTTATGCCAATTTCCAAGTTAAAACCACATTTTTTAGTAAATTTCATATTTTGCCCAAATCGTATTCCCACCGTCCGTATAATCGTGATTCAATCTAGATTATATATAAATCTAGATTCGTAGAAAATAGGGAATGAACCAAAGATGGTACGAAAAAGATAGGCATAATAACTGGCATAAAAAGGGTTGAATAACGACGTAGATTCAAGAACATGGGTAGACCTAACTTAATAGGTAAATTCCCAAGGTCTAAAACCAAAGAAAACCAAGAATAGACAGAATAGAGGCGTAGGTTCAAGAACATGGGTAGACCTGACTTAATAGGTAAATTCCCAAGGTCTAAAACCAAAGAAAACCAAGAATAGTCAGAATAGAAAATCAGGTTCAGACCCAATTTCACAGTCACAAAACTTAAACAATACTTTCCTAGTCATGAATCATAGGTGTTTAGTCACAATTGTCCTTGTTATGTCATAGGCAATAGTTTATGTTTTCTAATCAAAGGCATAGGCCTGTGTTCATTGTCAAGGAAATAATTCTCATAGTCACAGTCACAGTCATAGGCAATGTTCATAGTCATAGGCGATGTTCATAGTCATAGGCAATGTTCATAGTCGTAGGCAAGGCCTAATTGGTCATCGAATCATAACAGTTCTTAATTAGTTCCAAAGATATAGGCACAGATTCGAATAGAGAGAGAGAGATTTGGCATATTCTTTTATTCCTTTAATTTCATGTCACGAACAGAGAAAAATGTTCAAATCTAAAAATAACTGACTTACAAAGATTAAATTAGAATAGAAAGATGGCGATGCTATGATTCGTGCGACGTTGCTCGAAATCGTTTGAGTTAGCCTTTGATTCTCATTCTGAAGCCTTAATCTTGATTCGAACCTCCTCTTGACAACTTGAGCAGCACTTCCTCGTCTTGATTTATTTTATATATTACTTATTTATATATTTTCTCAGAGGCAACATAAGGATGGAAAAGAATTGTGAATAGAGAAGGAGACTAGGGCTGTTTATATAGTGTAGAAGTCAACGAATCTGGTCAGAAGGGCGTCCGGATACAGAGAAACAAATCAGGTTCAGAAAGCTGGAAAAAGCGGGGGGGGGGGGGGGTCGACTCCCTAGTCGACCTGGGGGGATCGACTACCCAGTCGACCTGGGTCGCTTCTGAGTCTGTTTTGAAATTTGAACTTTGGTGGAACTTCCGGAGGCCATATCTTCCTCATACGGACTCCAATTTACGCAAACTCGGACTCGTTTTCATGCAGAATTCCGAGACGAACACAATGGCGCAACCCGTTTCCCTTGATTTTGAATTTAACTTTTAATTCTGCCTTGATTCGTGAATCTTAGTGTTACAGAATTACGGGGTGTTACAACTAATATATATTTGTGGGGCGCATAGGGAAATCATCCGTTATTAAACTGCGGGCATCCGCTAATGAGACTGTGGGAACAATCCAACCACCATATCAATATATATAATAGTCAAGCCTAAATAACTAATATATATTTTAACAGGCACAATATTATTTTCAATGCATGTAACAAGCAACACACAATTATTTTTAACTAATAAAAATAATTCTAAATGAAGGTGAGTGAGATTTACTCATCGGGGCTTTTATTTGTTGAATATCTAATTTAAATTCCATCGCTTAGTTGACGACAGTACGAATTTAACATCACTCACTCGAATGCACAGAGACCTTTTATAGGCAAGATGCACGGTTTATAAGTTTAAGATTATAAATCAATATTTAAAACACTACTCAATTTTCTAAAATAAATTACCTACGTATCCTTAATCCCCGTAAATAACTCCTTCCCCAGATTATGTAATTTGCTCCTACTTGTATACTTCACACCTCCCGGTGTTTCTTGGCTTAATGTGAATAGTGGAACCGCGGAGTTTAGCAGTTTCATTTGCAGAAGGAACAACATAAATTTGCAAGTCCAGAAACCATATCCGTAGGATTAGTTCACACACAACTACTTTGTAGATTATCCACCAGATCTAGATGAAATAAAAACAAAAATTAGAACAGTTCAACCATTCTTGTTTAGACCTAGTTCGCACCCTCCCTGTATTGTAACTTGGTACCACCATTGTACTTGCCATTCAAAACTGCAGATTTCCTTTCCTTCTAACTTATTGAAATTACTGAATTAGGTTCCTACCCTCCCTCTTTCATCCCACTAAAACCCGACTTCATTCTTAGTGAAAGTGCAAATAAAAAACAATGCTCCAGGCATGCGATATAACACCACCTCCTATTGACCTCGACTGCTGCCAAAATCAACCCAACACCCTAGTTAAATCATGCGAACCTCTTCTTCTCATTCACTCCATCACCGCACTCCTAAATCAACATCAAACCAAACTCTAGTTCGCATCCAGATCAACGTCGACTCAGTCGAACACCATCGCTTCGAACTTTACAAAATTGTACTAACAACCTCACCTTGATGCCAGCATCCACCCTCGATGAACTTTACTCCCTCTGTGTAACACCCCACTCCCGCTATGATCACTCACTAAGGGAATGCCATAGCATCGGTGGAGTATTTTAGTGAATATAGAACAGAAAAATTACAACAAGACAGATATAAATAGTACTTGAAATTTTAAAACATCATCTCATAACAGCGGAAGTAAAACATGTCTGGTTACATCATAAAACCACAATAAAGGTCAAGTACAATATCCATCAAAATAAAGAAGTACATAATCCCACTCTCATACAATAGCCAAACAAAAGAAAAGATAACTGGATAACTGGAGCTTTACATCTATCCAAGCTCCTAAAGACTGGAACAGCAATCCGATCAAGCTCCACTACTGCTAGGATCCACCGTAGGACCTGAGGGTTGGGAAAAAGATAAAAACAACAGGGTCAGACATAAGTCTGAGCGAGTCCTATAACTTTAACAATACAATCGTTAAAGTAACCAGAGAAGACATAAACTGATATACGGTAACATATAGGGATGAATGGCTACCCTAAGCAGTCAACTAAACGAAGATAAAGGATAAAGACGCATCTACCCTCCCTAAGGTAAATTACTAAACTGCACCACACCAGTCGTTCCTAACTTAAAGGTTGATCCCACCCAAGGACTTATAAAATTTACTAATTAGTACCTGCGTACCCATAGGTGACCAAGTAGGCGCCACGGGGCCCTACAATCCACTAGGTGTACACACTACTTCCCATTCGATCGGCTCCCTAACGTAGATACCCGTGCTGGCCCCACCGTGGGATGTATCATTCCCCAATGTGGCAACCTAATGAAACTAAAGGTGCACGGCTTATATCTACTCGATGCAACAACGGCTTACCTACCAGCCCGGGCCCACTCACGCATATGAAGCCCGTTGGACTTGCGTTGCCACCGCTAACCCGTTTGCCTCTTACAGTCAAGCCCAGTATGCGTGTCCCGTCCTCGACATGGGTCGAGCCCACAAAGATACGTATGGGTTACTGGTTGAAATGGGCCTCCACAAGCTACCCACCTAAGCTTGTCCCTTTTTCTAGTATATCCCACTTAACCCTTTAATCATGTTTTAATTACATGTTCTATTTTGGTTAAGTATTCTAATCGTATTTTCTATTGCCACCCAAGGCAACCACTAGATTTTCTCATGCCACCCGAGGCACCCACTTAACCCCTCATGTCCCTCTACATGCTAATGTGGTTAAGTGTTTCTTAATTAATTAATTAAGAACGTAACCTTTGTAAAGACCTCTCACATTAGACTGTCTTTTATGACCGCTGGTTAAGCCGGTTGGGTCCGGGCAGCCTTATGTCATAACAGAGTCTAACCTCGTGTCTTTACATTAATTACGTATTTAGTTTGTGCCTAAGACCTCTCACATTGGGCTAACATTTGTAGCAACTGGTTAAGCCGGTTGGGTCCGGGCAGTTTTACGCTACAACTGAGTCCAACCTCGTGTCTTAGTCAATTAATTACACCTAATTAATCACCCTCATAATTTTATATTAATTATCCCTAATTAATCAAGTTTTCTTAACATGGGTAGACCTAACTTAATAGGTAAATTCCCATGGGGTAGACCTAACTCAATAGGTAAATTCCCAACACATAGTATGGGTACACCTAACCAAATAGGCAAATTCCCATACTATGTTTATTTATTTTGTGTTATGCATAATTATATTAATTTCACACAATCTTATTAACTTATGCATTTAATTACCCCATCGTTCCCACGTAATTTCGTTCATGATATAACACATATAAAAGGTGTCAACTTGCATATGAATGAACATGTTTCAAAGGTGCCATCTTGCATATTAACAAACACATAACTTGCATATGAACTTGCATAACATGTCACATAACTTGCATATAATATGTCACATAACTTACATATTCATTTTGCATAACAAACTTGCATATTAGCTTATAGACTTGCATAATGTGTCATCATGAACTTGCATATTAATAAACATGTAACTTGCATATTTACATACATGTAACTCGCATATTAACAAACATGTAACTTGCATATAAAGAAACATGTAACTTGCATATTTACATACATGTAACTTGCATATTAACAAACATGTAACTTGCATATTAACAAACATGTAACTTGCATATTTACATACATGTAACTTGCATATTAACAAACATGTAACTTGCATATTAACAAACATGTAACTTGCATAGCATATTACCATGAACTTGCATAACATGCATATGATTACATAGCCCACAACTTGCATATTTAGCATCATGCAAACATAACATACATCATATTAATCTTGCATAAACTTACATACTCAACATGCATAAACATAAGATTAATGCTAACATCATATCATATGATTCAAAGCTCATTAATCCACATACAAAACCATAAATCTCATCACATCTCATCTAATTAGTTTACCAAAAGATCATCAAAGTGATAGAAACTCACAACTAGCAACTTTGAACACCAAATGAAGAAGATTAAGATGCTAAGAAGGGATTAGAAGTTGATTAGAGAGTGATTAGTATGCAACCCTCTTCATAAAATTAGTGGAGGCCATGAGAGCTAGCATTTTGCCATAGTTTAGTCACTAGGTTTAATTATGAATGAATTAGGGTAGGTTAGGGTCTTATTTATAGATTAGGCAAGTGTTTTAGGCCATAGGATTAACCCTAGATTCAATCCAAGCCATCAAAGCATGTCTTGGGGAAGAAGTCAAGTGTAGGAACCATCTAGGGCCTTTAGATTAAAGATGGACCATGAGAACCATTCAAATGCAAAATCTGCACTTGAGCGAATCGGCCCACGGGTTGACAGCCAAACACCCTGGATTAACCCCTAGTCGACCCAGCGGGCTCGGGTCGACTTCAAAAATCGGCCGGTTCGGTTATTCCCCTCTCCCAATTCGCTGTTTTGAGCATTTTTGCATATTTATTTATTAAATTTTCAATTATATATATATATATATATCAATATATATATATATATATATATCTACACAACCCATTTCACTTAATTAAGTATACTTTAATTTGGGAATTTTCGTGAAACTTCGCGAGGCCATATCTTGGTCATACGGACTCCGATTTTCGAAAACTCGGACTCTATTTCGCGTATTTTTCCGAGACGAACACAATGGCATAGCCCGTTTCCCTTGATTCCCATTTTAGAATTAAATTCTGCCTCGATTTATGTTATTACAGGTTATTGAAAATACGGGTTGTTACATTCTCCCCTCCTTAAAGGATTTCGTCCCCGAAATCTTCAAGTTAGGAAGAACGTATCCTACCATCCAATCATCCATCTACTCAAAGCATCATCCACGAGCAATCATTGTCCTTACAAGATTCTAAATGCTGGATGGATATATGCAAAAGTGTGTGTATATGTACTTACCTAATGCGAAAATCAGGCGGTTACTGATACAGTAAACCTCCTTAATGCAAACCATGATAGTGCCATGCATCCAATATGTATGCGAAACCCTATTGACACATACAAATTTCTACATGCGTGCACAACCATACACAAAAATGCATCATCCATATGATAACACAGCCATGATACATCCATCAATCTAACTACCACATCCATTTATGCAATATGCAACATGAAGTGACTGAGCCGATCTAGTGCCTAATGTGTGTGTATATGCATCCACGAGCAACCACTAGCAAACAATTGCATCCATATGCATCCATCAACCATAACATGTTTCAAACACATGTTTCAACCATAGGTTTTACCCTATCTAAAGGTCATAGGTATTAGCGAGAGGATATACTAAAGATAAGATAAGTACTAGACAAGCAATAAAGGAGAAGTTAAAAGACATACTCTCAAAAAGAAATGGATACAAAGAACGCATCTTTGCTTCCGTCTCCCAAGTAGCATTGCTTTCGTCATCTCCCCATTGCACTTTAACTAGCTGAACTTCTCTGTTCCTCAACTTCCTAGTTTCTGACCCAAGGATGCGAGTAGGAGCTCGTCGAATCGTCGCATCACGCTCTACCTCTACATCTCTAAGCAAGCTCGGCTTTACCACCTCCGCGGTCTCATGTAAGCACTTCCTCAAATGTGATACATGGAATACATCATGAACACCACTAAGTCTGTCGGGCAACTCCACCCTATATGCCATCCGTCCAATCCTTTCCTTAATAGGAAACGGCCCAACAAATCTCGGTGCTAACTTCCCTACGGACCCAAAGCGAACAACATTTCTCAATGGAGATACTTTGACAAAAACCATGTCCCCAACCTCAAACTCAAGATCCGTCCTTCTCCGATCCGCATAAGATTTCTGTCTATCTTGCGCTGCTTTCATCCTTTTTCGAATTAAATCAATCTTCTCTGAAGTCTCTCTAACCATATCCGGCCCAAGCAAGATCATCCTATCCGTAGATTCCCACCAACATGTAGGAGATCGACAAGGCCTTCCATAAAGAGCTTCGAAAGGAGCCATACCAATACTGGACTGAAAGCTGTTATTATATGCGAACTCCACCAAAGGAAGATGTTCTTCCCATGTACCTCCAAAATCCAAGATACAAAGCCTCAAAAGATCTTCTAAGATACGGTTCACCCTCTCGGTCTGACCGTCCGTCTGAGGATGATATGCGGTGCTCAAACACAACTGAGTCCCTACCGCCTCTTGCAAACTTCTCCAAAACTCACTAGTGAAGATAGGATCTCGATCACTCACAATGCTGGATGGTACGCCATGCAATCTAACAATCTCCCTAACATAGACTGAAGCAAGCCATGGAGCGGTCCTCTTACTCTTTACGGGTATAAAATGGGCACTCTTGGTAAGTCTGTCTACCACAACCCAAATTCCCGTATTGCCCTTCCTCGATCTCGGTAACCCGTCGATGAAATCCATCGAGACACTATCCCACTTCCACTGTGGAACTTCCAATGGGTGTAGCAACCCACCGGGTTTCCTTTGCTCCACTTTAACTTGTTGGCACACCAAGCATCTAGCCACATACTCGGCCACATCTTTCTTCATACCGGCCCAGAAGAAAACTCTCTTCATGTCTTGGTACATTTTGTCTCCACCGGGATGAATAGTCATTCTCGAACGATGTGCATCATCCAAAATAGCCTTCTTCAAACCCTCATCTTGCGGTACACAAAGTCTACCGTCTCTATGCAACCATCCCTTATCATCTATGGTGTATCTACCCAAATGGCTGGACGACTCCCCTCTTATAAGCTTCTCTACCAACACAACCAACTGTGGGTCTTCTCGCTGAGCCTCGCCAATCCGTCTCAAAAGAGTAGGTCTAACCTCCAAGGATGCCAACAAACCAGGTACAAAATCAACAGAAGGTCTGAAGTCAAACAAAGAAAGAAACTCCAAGCTTCGTCGTTCCACGAACAATGGACTCAAAGATAGCCTTTTTCTACTTAAGGCGTCTGCCACCACGTTACCCTTACCAGGGGTATACGCTATCTCGAAATCATAGGATGCTAAGAACTCCATCCACCTTTGCTGTCTTAAGTTTAAATCCTTCTGAGAGAATAAGTACTTCAATGATTTATGGTCGGTGAACAACTCGAATCTCTCACCAAGAAGATAATGGCGCCAAGACTTAAGTGCGAAAACAATCGCGGCCAACTCTAGATCATGGGTAGGGTAATTCTTCTCATGCACTCTCAATTGTCTCCCTCCATAGGCTATTACCCTTCCCTCCTGCATCAAGACTGCGCCTAATCCTGTTCCACAAGCATCGGTATAAACAACAAACGGCTTACTCCCATCTGGAAGCACTAAAACTGGAGCGGTGGTCAAAGCTCTCTTTAACCGTCGGAAAGCATCATCACAATCTACATCCCATGAGAAAACCAGATTCTTCTTCGTCAAGCGGGTTAATGGGGCTGATATCTTCGCGAAGTCTTTGATGAACTTCCTATAATATCCTGCCAACCCCAAGAAACTTCTTACCTCGGTAGCATTTCTAGGAACTTTCCAATCCTGGATAGATACTATCTTTGCGGGATCCACAGCTATCCCTTCCTTAGAGACCACATGCCCTAAGAATCGCACTTCTCTTCTCCAAAAATGGCATTTAGAGAATTTAGCTTTAAGACTATGCGCTCGAAGAGTCTCCAACACTTCCTTGAGATGTAAGGCATGCTCTTCTTCATTCTTGGAAAAGACCAAGATGTCATCCACAAAAACTACTACAAACTTATTCAGATACTCTCTGAACACTCTACTCATGAGATCAACAAAGTATGCGGGGGCGTTTGTCAACCCAAATGGCATCACTAGCCACTCATAAAAACCATCCGGAGTCCGGAAAGCAGTCTTCTCTATACTGTCCTCCGCCACTCTTAACTGATGAAACCCTGTAGCTAAGTCCATCTGCGAAAATACTGACGCGCCAACCAACTGATCAAAGAGATCATCTATCCTCGGTAATGGGTGTCTATTCTTCTTCGTGAGCTTATTAAGTTCCCTATAATCCACACAAAGTCTGAGGGACCCATCCGCCTTCGTGGCAAACACTACTGGAGCTCCCCACTCCGATATACTTCGCCTTATGAACCCCTTCTCAAGCAACTCCCCTACTTGCTTATGAAGTTCTCTTCTCTCACGAGGAGCCATGTGGCGTACTGGCAAAGACACTGGTTTGGCATTATCCACCAAATAAATTCGGAAATCTATCTCCCGCTTCGGAGGCAAACCCTTTACTTCTTCAAACACATCCGGATATTCCCGGACTACTCTGACAGAACACAAACTTTCGACCGAAGCATCGAGCGATTCAAGATAACTTAGCAAAACAGATTCCATGGGATTGCAAGAGATCTCGAGAGTGTTACCCAAGCGGGTCATGAGCCTGACAACTCTCCTTTCGCAATCAAGAACGACACCATTACTGGATAACCAGTCCATGCCCAAGATCAACCCATAGCCCGTGAAGCCCAATACAAAAGCATCACATCTAAACTCAACGCTAAGTATAGAAATCTTCAAACCCAAACATATCATAGACAGATATATGGAGCCCCCAATTGGGTTTGAGACAACCAAGGGATCATCAACTAGACTGGTGTCTAAGTGCAGTGACTCAACTAACGATGATGAGATAAAAGAATGCGATGCGCCAGAGTCAAACAAAGTACGAACTGGATGATCAAACAGAAAAACCAGACTTTCAACGGAAATAGTTCTACCTCTCTGCTGAATCGGTGGAACTGAGAGAACCTGAACTTGCCCCCCTGACTGAGGTGGTGCTATAAGAGCTTGCACCTGGCCTCCTGAGGTAGACCCCGTCTTCTGCCCCTTCTTTGGGCTGTTTTTCACAAGATGCCCTGCTTCACCACAATGAAAGCAACCGGTCTTCTTCTTTTTGCGACAATCCTTACTGAGGTGTCCTGGTGTTCCACAATTGAAGCACTTCTTCTTCGTCTTCTTTTTGTCACCATTGCCTTTTCCGCCCTTGCCTTGTTGTTGCTGTTGCGGTTTCTTCTGATCCCCCTTTTTCTCTGGTGCCTTAGAATTCTTATCATCCTCATGCATAAGTGCCATGTAGACAAGCTTCTCAAAAGTGGCCCCCATAGGAATGTGAGTCATAGCTATTCCTTGCAATGGTTCGTTCAAGCCTCTAACGAACCTCAAAGCCTTCTTCTCCGGTGTATTCACCAACTCTATGCCAAACCTTGCTAATTGATTGAATTTGTTGACATATTCTTTCACCGTGAGATTCCCTTGCTTCAAATTCAAGAACTTCTCCATAAACAGATTCTCTTCCGCCCTTGAGAGAAACTTAGCCCCAAACCTTTGCTTAAAATCTGCCCAAGAGTCAACAGGGCGTTCTCCATTAGTGACCTCCCACCAGAATGAGGCCTCTCCCTTCATTAACCAAGCCGCCAACTTGACTTTCTTTCCCTCTTCCACTTCAAAGATATCTAGCAACTCTTCCACTTCCTTAAGCCAATCTCTAGCCTCTACGAAAGTCTCTGAACCAAGAAAAGGTTTTCCTCCTATAGCCTTGAACTCCTTGCAAACCTTAGCAAAATTATCCACTCTAGGCTGAGGAGGAGGAGCGGTTGTCTCTGGTGTAGTAGCATTGGCCGGACCCGCAGCCGCGGCCCTAGCCTCTTGCAACCTCCTATACCATAGTGGTATAACTAAACCCTCCGGGATGTTAAGATCTTCAGCCATGCTGAAACGAAAGAGGAAAGATTCAAAAAGGAGATTCCGAAAGATAACGATATGGCTATTGGGGATTATGCTTTTCTTTTTCAAAAACTTTTCCTTTTAAAGACATGTTTTTGAAAATACTTTCTTCGAAAATACTCTTAGAAAATAGTTTTTCTAAAAAAAATTATCTGTTCTGGTAACCTTAAGCTCTGATACCACGTGTAACACCCCACTCCCGCTATGATCACTCACTAAGGGAATGCCATAGCATCGGTGGAGTATTTTAGTGAATATAGAACAGAAAAATTACAACAAGACAGATATAAATAGTACTTGAAATTTTAAAACATCATCTCATAACAGCGGAAGTAAAACATGTCTGGTTACATCATAAAACCACAATAAAGGTCAAGTACAATATCCATCAAAATAAAGAAGTACATAATCCCACTCTCATACAATAGCCAAACAAAAGAAAAGATAACTGGATAACTGGAGCTTTACATCTATCCAAGCTCCTAAAGACTGGAACAGCAATCCGATCAAGCTCCACTACTGCTAGGATCCACCGTAGGACCTGAGGGTTGGGAAAAAGATAAAAACAACAGGGTCAGACATAAGTCTGAGCGAGTCCTATAACTTTAACAATACAATCGTTAAAGTAACCAGAGAAGACATAAACTGATATACGGTAACATATAGGGATGAATGGCTACCCTAAGCAGTCAACTAAACGAAGATAAAGGATAAAGACGCATCTACCCTCCCTAAGGTAAATTACTAAACTGCACCACACCAGTCGTTCCTAACTTAAAGGTTGATCCCACCCAAGGACTTATAAAATTTACTAATTAGTACCTGCGTACCCATAGGTGACCAAGTAGGCGCCACGGGGCCCTACAATCCACTAGGTGTACACACTACTTCCCATTCGATCGGCTCCCTAACGTAGATACCCGTGCTGGCCCCACCGTGGGATGTATCATTCCCCAATGTGGCAACCTAATGAAACTAAAGGTGCACGGCTTATATCTACTCGATGCAACAACGGCTTACCTACCAGCCCGGGCCCACTCACGCATATGAAGCCCGTTGGACTTGCGTTGCCACCGCTAACCCGTTTGCCTCTTACAGTCAAGCCCAGTATGCGTGTCCCGTCCTCGACATGGGTCGAGCCCACAAAGATACGTATGGGTTACTGGTTGAAATGGGCCTCCACAAGCTACCCACCTAAGCTTGTCCCTTTTTCTAGTATATCCCACTTAACCCTTTAATCATGTTTTAATTACATGTTCTATTTTGGTTAAGTATTCTAATCGTATTTTCTATTGCCACCCAAGGCAACCACTAGATTTTCTCATGCCACCCGAGGCACCCACTTAACCCCTCATGTCCCTCTACATGCTAATGTGGTTAAGTGTTTCTTAATTAATTAATTAAGAACGTAACCTTTGTAAAGACCTCTCACATTAGACTGTCTTTTATGACCGCTGGTTAAGCCGGTTGGGTCCGGGCAGCCTTATGTCATAACAGAGTCTAACCTCGTGTCTTTACATTAATTACGTATTTAGTTTGTGCCTAAGACCTCTCACATTGGGCTAACATTTGTAGCAACTGGTTAAGCCGGTTGGGTCCGGGCAGTTTTACGCTACAACTGAGTCCAACCTCGTGTCTTAGTCAATTAATTACACCTAATTAATCACCCTCATAATTTTATATTAATTATCCCTAATTAATCAAGTTTTCTTAACATGGGTAGACCTAACTTAATAGGTAAATTCCCATGGGGTAGACCTAACTCAATAGGTAAATTCCCAACACATAGTATGGGTACACCTAACCAAATAGGCAAATTCCCATACTATGTTTATTTATTTTGTGTTATGCATAATTATATTAATTTCACACAATCTTATTAACTTATGCATTTAATTACCCCATCGTTCCCACGTAATTTCGTTCATGATATAACACATATAAAAGGTGTCAACTTGCATATGAATGAACATGTTTCAAAGGTGCCATCTTGCATATTAACAAACACATAACTTGCATATGAACTTGCATAACATGTCACATAACTTGCATATAATATGTCACATAACTTACATATTCATTTTGCATAACAAACTTGCATATTAGCTTATAGACTTGCATAATGTGTCATCATGAACTTGCATATTAATAAACATGTAACTTGCATATTTACATACATGTAACTCGCATATTAACAAACATGTAACTTGCATATAAAGAAACATGTAACTTGCATATTTACATACATGTAACTTGCATATTAACAAACATGTAACTTGCATATTAACAAACATGTAACTTGCATATTTACATACATGTAACTTGCATATTAACAAACATGTAACTTGCATATTAACAAACATGTAACTTGCATAGCATATTACCATGAACTTGCATAACATGCATATGATTACATAGCCCACAACTTGCATATTTAGCATCATGCAAACATAACATACATCATATTAATCTTGCATAAACTTACATACTCAACATGCATAAACATAAGATTAATGCTAACATCATATCATATGATTCAAAGCTCATTAATCCACATACAAAACCATAAATCTCATCACATCTCATCTAATTAGTTTACCAAAAGATCATCAAAGTGATAGAAACTCACAACTAGCAACTTTGAACACCAAATGAAGAAGATTAAGATGCTAAGAAGGGATTAGAAGTTGATTAGAGAGTGATTAGTATGCAACCCTCTTCATAAAATTAGTGGAGGCCATGAGAGCTAGCATTTTGCCATAGTTTAGTCACTAGGTTTAATTATGAATGAATTAGGGTAGGTTAGGGTCTTATTTATAGATTAGGCAAGTGTTTTAGGCCATAGGATTAACCCTAGATTCAATCCAAGCCATCAAAGCATGTCTTGGGGAAGAAGTCAAGTGTAGGAACCATCTAGGGCCTTTAGATTAAAGATGGACCATGAGAACCATTCAAATGCAAAATCTGCACTTGAGCGAATCGGCCCACGGGTTGACAGCCAAACACCCTGGATTAACAAAAATCGGCCGGTTCGGTTATTCCCCTCTCCCAATTCGCTGTTTTGAGCATTTTTGCATATTTATTTATTAAATTTTCAATTATATATATATATATATATCAATATATATATATATATATATCTACACAACCCATTTCACTTAATTAAGTATACTTTAATTTGGGAATTTTCGTGAAACTTCGCGAGGCCATATCTTGGTCATACGGACTCCGATTTTCGAAAACTCGGACTCTATTTCGCGTATTTTTCCGAGACGAACACAATGGCATAGCCCGTTTCCCTTGATTCCCATTTTAGAATTAAATTCTGCCTCGATTTATGTTATTACAGGTTATTGAAAATACGGGTTGTTACACTCTGGCTGGCCTCAAACCGAAACCCTAACTGACTGTAGAAAAATCGAGTTTGCCTTAAACCCGTCGCACCACAAAGCGTGCACCCCACCAAAACATTTGACATCGGACGCTCCCCCTTTCAGTCCTCATCGCACATACTCTGACCACATCGCGACATCACAATGCCACTGCGACATCCCAAAACTCCACTAATGAACTCACATGCTCACAGCCAATCACGACTTCGATCAGTACTCCTTCGAAAACGACACTCGCTCCGGATCCTCAAGGCCACGAGCTTGGTCTCGCACTCTTTCTTGCTCGTGAAACACGGTTCGAGTTCGAACTCGAATTTGAATTTCTTTTTTTTAGAATGTGGAGTATTCGATTTTTAAATGTTTAGGATATTTAGGGGAAACTGATTTCATTCGCAGAAGAGAAAAATAGAAGAGAGTAGGTGTGATTTAGCTGATTTTAGACTTCAGCATTAAGGAATTTTGGTTGAAGGATTTAAAGGGAACGATCCCTTTTTCTTTGCGGACGGAAATATGGCCACGAGCCTTTTTAATTTGTGGGGAAGAAAGGAAAACGTGTACCATTCTCCCCCTTTTGATTTTTGCCTTGTTGTTTCATTTATGTCCACAATATAGCTATGATATTTTATTTATTTTAATTTGTTTTGGACTGGTATCTTTTAATTAAAAATACTCCACGATCTCAGACTCCTTTCTAAACCCAACCACTGACATTCCTAGGGTTACACCGCTATTCTGAACACATTAGGATAGGTTACAAAGTCCAATTTTATCGTCATGAGACAATATTAATTTAAATCAATATATTAAATTCAAAACAATTTAATTCCTGGATAATAAATTATTATTATCATTCTTTATATTCACATATAATTTCTATTGATCCTCTAAATTGTTGATTATGTTTTTATCTTCGATTTTGATTATATTTCATATTACGATGATTAAATACATTCAATATTAAATCGAAATTGATTTTTAAATCGATAACTTAATATAAAAATTTATTTATATTTTCAATTCGATATTTAAAACAATATTAAATATCTAAAATTAATTTACTAGAAATCTGGGTCATTACATTCTTTCCCCCTTAAAAGAATTTCGTCCCAGAAATTACTAAGTTAGGAAAAGTTCTACAAACCCATTAACTTTTCAAAATCTTACTTATATTGAAATTCAATATTTCATAATTCAACAAATTTCAGTTCTACCAAAACTTTTGTTTTTCTATTCATTCATAATGCACACTATGTATATCTATATCCATTTACTCTAAATGATTTACAATCAAGTTATTCGCATTCAATTCATGTTCCATTCATGTGTATATTTATATTCCTTTATATTGATTTTAATCAATTTATTAACTTCGACCTATTTAACTTGCATAAGTTAAATTTAAATTTTCGAATTCAAACTCCCGGGTTTCCTTTCAAATCCTTTGATATCAGATAAATATATACATATATTTATTTCCATCTCAAATTCAAAACGTATGAATTTTCAAACCACTTGTTTTCTTTCAAACAATTTCCATCAAAAAATTTCTAATTTAGCATTCCATCACTTATAAACTCGAAAATGAACACTGATGATGTCGCGATCATCATCAGAATTATTTTCCAGCTACTGGAGTGAGTTCAGTGCTTAACCACTTTCAAAATCCATTCAAAACAATGCTATATTATTTTAATATACTTCAAAAAATATTTTTCCAACACCCAGGATTTTAAATTCTTAATTCTGATTCTGAATCCAATTTTCAGTTCATTTCATTTGTACATTTGGTTATATATAACCATTCAAATTTTATAATCTCATTGGATTATAATATTAACATTCAACACATCCATATATTATAATAATTTCATAAAATTATTCTTTTCTTTAATAAAATAGAATTTTGGGTAAAAGTATTTCATTTACCCACTTAAAACATAATTATATTGAATTTCTCTGTTCAAGTGTTTAGAATTTTCTATCGACTTCAAGGCTTCCCATGATTCGATTAGAATTAATAAACTACTCAACAGACTAGCCAACACAAAATAAAAAAAACTTCTATTATATCAATTTGCAAATACGCACTCTCGTATATATTTACACTCAACTCATTCTAGGGTACTACTGACCCTATCTCTTATGAGCATAATCCCATCAAAACTTAGGTATTCGCTCAACTTAAGCTCTGATACCAACTGTAATTTCCCGCAAATCCGTACTATCTGAGTTGACTACATATATCATACATCCAACCCAAATATCATGAAAATATGAATCATATTTTTTAGAAGAAAAAGGTAGAAGAAGAACAGAAATAACAACACAGAATCTCACATCGCAACGGAACAAATTATAATATCATAACTTTTGAAATACAAAATCAGAGTATCACTATCGGAGTACAACTTACAACACAGCGGAAATAACACTAGATAACTAACGCTGAAGCCTCCTGCTCCAAGCTCCTCCAAGAATATCTGGAAACACCTGAACTACTTGGCTGCCTACATAAATTTGGGCACCCAAGAGTTTAGGGAAAACAAAACAAAATAAACTCCGGGTCAGTCATGGGACTGGTATGAGTAAACAATTTTGAAACAGCTCGAGAAAATAACTGATAACTCATAAGACCACGCCGTATAACACGGAACGGGTTTTCTCTTATGAGAATCCAAAATGATCTTTATATCAAAACTCTTTTGATATTATAATAGTGTCTAAATCAAATAAATAGAAATCTAATGGAACGCTTGCATCTCACGCTCCATATATATAATGTATAATCATAAACCGCATGTGCTTATTGGAGATTGGATTCTGACTATGACAAGGTATGGAACCACCTGACGCTGGTGTATCTCTAGAGGAGAATACACCGAGTTCAACAAGAACATCTTGCAACTCAGCCACACATGACCGACCACTCATTACGCTTGAGTGTATCGAATGTATATCACCAACGGTTGGGACCAGTAACCGTTTCCCTAATGGGACAAAATCGAATAGAATAAGGAATTAAATGAATCTCTAGATAGGTGATGATAAACCCTAATGGGAGCTAACCACATAGCCATGATGCCTGCCCGATTTTTGTCATTTCCCGGTTGTTGAGGCCTGAGACTACGCCTACTTTCCCTTCATTGATAACACAACCACTTTGAATGCCACATTGTCAGATCCGTTAATCATTAATTGATTTGCACAAATATTCTGGATATTATGCTAAGGGAATAAATCTGTTGCCACCATATATATTTGTACAGTCCAACATACGCAATCATTGGAAATATTCTGTCAGACATTCGTCCATATACGTTCATTCTAGGACTGAACAAAACCGAAGGCACTATTCAGTACATTCATCCTAGGCAATCTCTACCTGGGACTTATACAACAGCCCATGCACTTTACTCCGTCTTCAATATATTCAGCATACTTCGTTTGCAACGCTTATGCCAATACGGAGTGGTTCTTTGGATAATAATCCAACCGGTCTCTCCATATTAACAACGTTAAAATGGTCAAAAACTTTGATAGTCGGTGATTTAACTATCAAATGAAAAATGTCTGTGTACGCACAATGATCTTATTTCCGCATGGAATTATCGATCAAATCATGAAATATACATATATATATATATATATTCATATTTTCTTATTTTCTATGTTTAGAAAACATCTTTGGTTGCGTTTGGAAAATGTTTCCAAAACTCATTTATATGGATTTCAAACTAATGCTGTCTAAAACATCGTTACAACCGCTCAATCTATAAATCACTTATCACTTAACTGTATTTCTAACTAACTCTCGCCATCGAACCACAACTATTTCTTAGTTAAGTAAGGAAGTCAATCAAGTTGGGGTATAATTACCTCTCAGACCATAACTGAACAACGTTCTTAACCTTGCAATAGACAAAGCTCACCGCACCAATTTCTACAATCATTTGCTTACGTAAATTATCGGATTCAGATTACAAATCCACTTCTCTTATGAAAAATATTTATTATAACGTTAACGTTATAAACCCAACTTCTGAAATATCTAACTTAAAACCTAACTTTTTTTCTTACTTCGAATAATTAACCTAACAACTAATTTATTTATAAATAAATAAATCTTAATTAAAAAACTGAAAGTAATAGTACTTTCCCGAATTCGATATAATCGAATTCGACATATAACTCTCATTCGCGTAATCTCTATTCGACTAACTCTCTCTCTCGAATAAACTATATTCGATAATATCTCCTTTCGATTAATTAAAATCGACTAACTCCTCTCGGCTAACCTTGCTTCATTAACTCGACTTAACTAACCATGTTCGACTAACTCGACTCGGATAACTATATTTGATTAACTCCTTTCGAATAACTAAATTCGATTAACTCCTTTCGAATACTAAATTCGATTAACTCCTTTCGAATACTAAATTCGATTAACACCTTTCGAATACTAAATTCGATTAACTCCTTTCGAATACTAAATTTGATTAACTCCTTTAACTCTATTTTCTTAACTCTTACTCAACTAACTTTATTTGCTTTATAAAGATTTCCTTTTTATTTATACTATTCTATTTTTAAGTTTGTTTCTTTATCGACTTCTATATATATCGATACATTGATTTTTAGTTTTTCAAATCTTCTTAAAAATATTCTAACTCCTTAAATTTTCAAAAAAATTCGCCATAACCTCCTTTGTACGGGATTACCGGAAAAAGTCAAACCTTGCCACATAGGCCTCTCCATTCAAAAAGAAAAAGAAACAGCCAAGCGGCTTACCGATATGGGGCATAAAATCTCATATTCAAATTAAATACCTTTGTGTTAAGCATTCTATTTATATCTCTTCTAATACATTATTCAAAACCTGTCTCTTGTATATTCATACATTCCTAATTCATTTCAACTTAATCCAATCGTTTTAACTTAATTCGTTAATTGATTTGCTAATTAACTGTTTTGCCTAAATCACCTTTTTATTTGAATATAACATGTTCAGATATATTTTAACTTACTTAAAAACTAATCCAATTCCACTTTTCAAACTTAGGTTTCATATTCGATTTGAATATGAATTCACAAGTTTAATTTACTTATTCAAAGTCAACTCGATTCCAAACTCGATTATCTATTTATCCTTTAACTTGGTTAATTCTATTTGGGAATTATTTATTTTCATAAATCCAACATAGTCGAATTCAAACATAAATCCTAAGGATTTATTCAACTTCATTTATATTCCAAATATCGGAACAAAGTTAATCATTTATTTTTTAAATGATTCTAAGTTCTCATTTTAAATTCACATTTGAATTTAACTATTTAAATTATCCAAATGATAATTTTTCCTTTTTATTTACAAACACCATTTATTTTACTTGTTTATATATTAAACAAGTCTCGCTTTCAAAATCATTTGAAATAAAATAAATTTCCTCTTTTCACTTCACAACTGAATTTACCTTTCCCAAACTATTCTAAATGATAATTTTTCCCATTTCATTTATAGATACCATTTATAAATTCACTTCCATCTCCTGTATTATTCAATTTATAAACACTATTTTATAAATTTCAACACTTCAGTTTCCTGTATTATTTTATTTATAAACATCGTTTATAAATTTCAGTACTTGTTTTATTTATTCAAAACAAGTCAATATTGTTACTCCATTCGAATTTCAAATTCTATTTCAGAAAAACAGAATTTTCCTTTTAAATCTCAAATATCCTTTCCATGATATTTTTATAAATAAACACTTAGGCCCAGTGGTATTTAAACACACAAACAACCAATTATTTATTTCAGGTTTTCTAACACATCATATATGACAGTATATATGCAAACAAATAAACAAATAGATAATATATTTTTGAGGAATCCAGTCGGATTCCTCCAACCTGTTTTCCTGCATCCATAGATGTTAGTCAACATAGTAATACCCATCCTGCTTCGAGGCAGGATATCGCGGTATGATGGTCATCCACTAATACATATTTGTGGGGTGCATAGGGAAATCATCCGCTATTAAACTGCGGGCATCCGCTAATGAGACTGCGGGAACAATCCAACCACCAAACCAATATATATATATATAATAGTCAAGCCTAAATAACTAATATATATTTTTAACAGGCACAGTAATATTTTCAATGCATCTAACAAGCAACACACAATTATTTTTAACTAATAAAAATAATTCTAAATGAAGGTGAGTGAGATTTACTCACCAGGGCTTTTATTTGCTGAATATCTGATTTAAATTCCATCGCTCAGTTGACGACAGTACGAATTTAACATCACTCATCGAATCCACTAAGACCTTTTATAGGCAAGATGCACGATTTATAAGTTTAAGACTATAAATCAATATTTAAAACTCTATTCAATTTTCTAAAATAAATTACCTACGTATCCTTAGTCCCCGTGACTGACTCCTTCCGCAAATTATGTAGCCTGCTCCTAATTGTATACTTCACACCTCCTGGTGTTTCTTGGCTTAATGTGAACAGTGGAACCCCGGACTTTAGCAGTTTCATTTGCAGAAGGAACAACATAAATTTGCAAGTCCAGAAACCATATTAGTAGGATTAGTTCACATGCAACTACTTTGTTGATTATCCACCAGATCTAGATGAAATAAAAACCAAAATTAGACCAGTTCAACCATTCATGTTTAGAACTAGTTCGCACCCTCCCTGTATTGTAACTTGGTACCACCATTGTACTTACCATTCAAAACTGCAGATTTCCTTTCCTTGTAGCTTACTGAAATTACTGAATTTAGGTTCCTACCCTCCCTCTTTCATCCCACTAAAACCCGACTTTATTCTTAGTGAAAGTGCAAACCAAAAGCAATGCTCCAGGCATGCGATATAACACCACCTCCTATTGACCTCGACTGCTGCCAAAATAACACCCTAGTTAAATCATTTGAACCTTGTCTTCTCATTCACTCGATCACCGCACCCCTAAATCAACATCAAAACGAACTTCAGTTCACATCCTGATCATCGTCGACTGAGCCGAACACCATTGCGTCGAACTTTACTAAATTGTACTAACAACCTCACCTTGATGCCAGCATCCACCCTCGATGAACTTTACTCCCTCTGGCTGGCCTCAAACCGAAACCCTAACTGACTGTAGAAAAATCAAGTTTGCCTAAAACCCGTCGCACCACAAACCGTGCACCCCACCAAAACATTTGACATCGGACGCTCCCCCTTTAGTCCTCATCACACATACTCTGACCACATCGCGACATCACGGTGCCACTTCGACATCCCAAAACTCCACCAACGAACTCACATACTCACAGCCAATCGCGACTTCGATCAGTACTCCTTCACGAACGAGACTTGCTTCGGATCCTCAAGCCCTCGAGCTTGGTCTCGCACTCTTTCTTGCTCGTGAAACATGGTTCGAGTTCGAACTCGAATTTGAATTTCTGTTTTTTTCAGAATGAGGAGTATTCAATTTTTAAATGTTTAGAATATATAGGGGAAACCGATTTCATTCGCAGAAGAGAAAAATAGAAGAGAATAGGCATGATTTAGATGATTTTAGACTTCATCATTAAGGAATTTTGGTTGAAGGATTTAAAGGGAACGATCCCTTTTTCTTTGCGGATGGAAATAAGGCCACAAGCCTTTTTAATTTGTGGTGAAGAAAGGAAAACGCGTACCATTCTCCCCCTTTTGATTTTCACCTTGTTGTTTCATTTCTATCCACATTAAAGCTATGATATTTTATTTATTTTAATTCGTTTTGGACTGGTATCTTTTAATTAAAAATACTCCACGATCTCGGACTCCTTTCTGAACCCAACCACTGACATTCCTAGGGTTACACCTCTATTCTGAACACATTGGGATAGGTTACGAAGTCCAATTTGATCGCTATGAGACGATATTAATTTAAATCAATAAATTAAATTCAAAACAATTTAACTCCTAGATAATAAATTATTATTATCATTCTTTATATTCACATATAATTTATATTGATCCTCTGAATTGTTGATTCAGTTTTTATCTTCGATTTTGATTATATTTCGTATTACGATAATTAAATACATTTAATATTAAATCGAAATTGATTTTTAAATCGATAACTTAGTATAAAAATTTATTTATATTATCAACTCGATATTTAAAACAATATTAAATATCTAAAATTAATTTACCAGAAATCTGAGTTGTTACAGGCATCTTTGCCATATAAGCCTTGTCTTTATCCCCGATATGTGATCCATTTTCTGAAAGATTCATATGCAATGGTAAAGGTGTATTTAACGCCTTTGCATCCTCCATGCTAAACCGGCAAAGCACTTTCTTTATGTATTCCTTTTGAGCCAATCTTAACTCAAAAAGCTTTCGTCCCTTCTAATTTCCGTGCCCAAGATTTTTGTTGCTTCTCCAAGATCTTTCATCTTGAATTCTGATTTCAAAAGCATCTTTAACTTGTTGATTTCATTTTGATCCTTGGAAGCAATGAGCATATCATCTACATACAAGAGTAAATACACCCAACAATCATTTCCCAACCTCTTGAAATATCGCAAGCATCCTTGATGCTTCGATGGAAGCCACTTTCAAGCATGAAATGATTGAATCTCTTGTACCATTGTCTAGGCGATTGCTTTAACCCATATAGTGATTTCTTCAACTTGCAAACCATGTTAGACTTACCATCTACAAAACCCTTTCGGTTGCTTAATGTAGATGTCTTCATCCAAGTCTCCATGCAAGAAGGCGGTTTTCACATCAAGTTGCTCCAACTCCAAGTCGTGGATAGCAACCATCGCAAGTAAAACCCGGATAGATGTATGACGAACCACCGGTGCAAAAATTTCATCATACTCCTATCCTTTTCTTTGTGAGAACCCCTTTGCCACTAACCTTGCTTTGTACCTTCCATCATCCTTTACCTTGTAAATCCATTTGCACCCTATAGCACAGTTTCCTTGAGGAAGTGGAACCAACTCCCAAGTTCGGTTCTTCATAAGCGATTGCATCTCTTCCTCCATGGCGCAAATCCACTTCGAGCTCTCTCTCGACTCCATGACGTCATCAAGTTCCATCAGCTCGTCTTCGACTACATTGAGAGCATAGTCTAAATGATCACAAAAGCTAAGGTAGCTCCAATCACCGTATCTTTTGGGAAGCCTTATTGCACGTCGACCAACCCGAGTAGCAATACTATCCCCCAAACCCCTTTCGCCTCCACCTTGAGTCGAAACTTCTCTAGTATCATGTACATCACCAACATCATCACTAGAGGAACGTTGTGGACTATGTGATGTTTCATCAACCGCTTCTACCCCCACGAGCTTCTTCAACTCTACTACCACTTGGACGGAATGTGGTAATGACTTCCTTCTCCTTTGATTCACCATGAACCAAATCCGGAACATCCTATGAGCTCTCATTCACCTTGAATAAAGCCGATTCATCAAAAGTGACATGATGAGAATTAACAACCTTCTTCGTTTTTGGATTCCAAATCCAATAGCCTTTCACGCTGTTCGTGAAACCAAGCAAGACCCCATTGAATGCTCTAGCTCCAAGCTTATCATTCCTCGGATCATGCACATAAACCGGGCTATAAAACACACGAAGATATCTCAAGTCAACACTCTTCCCTTTCCACACTTCCTCTGGAATTTTGTTACCAATGGCCGAGCACGGAATTCGATTCATCATATGCACCGCGGTTGACAACACTTCGGCCTAAAATCCCTTAGACAAACCCGATGTCAATCTCAAGCATCAAGCTTTCTCAAGTAGAGTTCGGTTCATTCTCTCCACTACTCCATTAGACTGCGGATCTCCCGGTGTAGTAAAATGTCTCTAGATTCCGTGATGCTTACAATACTCCAAGAATTCACACGAGACATATTCGCTGCCATTGTCGGTCCTAAGAACCTTCAAAGTCTTGCCACTCTCATTCTCAACAAGAGCCTTCCACACTTTGAACTTAGCAAATGCCTCCGACTTGGCCCCCATTACGTACACCCATACCTTTCGAGACAAATCATCAATGAAAGAAATATAATACCTTGCTCTTCCCAAAGAAGCAACCGGTGCCGGTCCCCAAACATCCTAATGAACATACTCTAGAACCTCCTTTGAGTTATATTTGCCTTCATCGAATGATACCCTTGTTTGCTTCCCCATAACACGTTCCTCGCAAAACTCTAGTTTGTTGAATCTCTAACCCTCGATCATCTCCCGCTTCCGAAGAATATCCAAACTCCTCTCCGAGACATGACCCAATCTCAAATGTCACAACCGTGTCGCATCTAAGTCACGAGAACTATCAACACCCACACAAGTCTCACCCCCTACGGTCACACCTTGAAGCAAATATGTGCCATGAGTCCTAGCATCTTTCATAACCACCAGTGCTCCCTTCGAAACCCTCAAGCAATCCTTCTCTATAGTGATCTTGCATCCTAGAGAATCCAATTGCCCCAAAGATATAAGCGACTTCCTAAGTCCCGGAACATAGCGAACATTGGTGAGCATGCGAACAACTCCATCAAACATCCTTATTTGCACGGAGCCACTACCCATCGACTTGCAAATAGCACCATTTTCCATAACAATTGCATTTCACTTTTTGACCTCAAAGGACAAAAAACAATCTCAATTTGGCGTCATATGATATGACGCACCCGAATCGAGAACCCATTCGTTACCTGAAACACTCGTTGCTACCGCCGTCAACACATTCTCATCTTTCTCACCATCCCCACTCTCCACCGCCACGGATGAAGACGCTACTTCCTTCTTATCTTTGTCCGGACATTCACTCTTCCAATGCCCCGGTTCCTTGCAAATAAATCACTTGCTATTTCTCTCCCTCGATTTACCTCTTCCACCGGGTTTTCTTAATCTAGAACGTCCCCGGTTTCCTTTCTTTACATTCTTTTCTTTCTCCACAAACAACCCATGACCACTACTAGCTCCACTACTACCCTCACTCATCTCCTTCATTTGATCTCTCAACTCCTCACTAAGAAGACCCGTCTTGACATCATCTAGAGTCAAGGTATCCCGGCCATAGATCAAGCTATTTGAGAAACCCGTATAGCGGTCCGACAACGAACACAATAATGTCATCGCCTTTTGCTCTTCCTCAATCTTCAAATCAACGGCCTTCATCTTCATGAGCAAGTCATCAAAGGCATTCAAGCGTGCCTTAAGCGTATTACCCTCCTTCATCTTGAAGGTGAAAAACGTACGCAACAAGATCAAACGGTTAGTGAGTGACTTCTTCATATAAAGTTCTTCCAACTCGTCTCAAATACCTTTAGCGGTTGTCTCACCACTAATTTCGGAGATCACATTCTCCCCTATGGCATGTTGAAGAGTAGTGTAAGCCCATTCCTCCATCTCCTCTCTCTCAACATCCGAGATATCACTTGGCAATAAGTGAGTATCAAATACTAATCAGTGCACCCAATTCCGCCTAAGAATCGCTTTCATTTTCCATTGCAACTTCTCAAAGTCATTATCACCATGCCCCTTGTCAATAACCAATTGAGAACTCGACGCCGCATATGAACCCCGTACATAAGGCGCCACGCTATTTGGACTTCCGGTTGAAGGACTTACAGGGCTACTATCCGTCTCCGGCATTTTCACAAACACCTAAGAAGCACCAAAACAACTTTGATACCAACTGTTACAACCGTTGTGATTATTCTGACTCAAGACCACTCGAATCCGATATCTAAACCACAAAGCGCTAGCGGAAGACTAGATCGTTGTTAGACTTGCAAAAATAACCAAAGCAATAATTCTAGTCACAAAACCTGTATCAACTAATCACGAACAAGCCAAATCCCAATCTCAAGCAAGAAACTAATGACAAAGTAGCAAAAATAAATCACACAAGGATTTATAGTGGTTCCACTAACATCTTGTTAGTGTACATCCACTTTGAAGAGAGTATTTTATTACCACGATGAAAGGAATACAAGAGATTGATCCAATGATCACTATATTTCAATATAGAAAAGAGTTTGAGGAGAATAGAATTGAAGAATTGGAATTAGGTTACAAACCTTAGTTCACCCTTTAGAATAAACCTTGATCCCAAATTAAGTTTTCCAAGCTCTCCTAATTCACATCATAAAAATAGCTTATGTAGAGGTTGGCCAATTACCCAAATTGCCGCCGAATTAGTCACAAATCTGCTAGCTTATTTTCAGGCCAAAAACAGCCCAATACCCGATCAGACGTCAGTCGAACCGCCTGACAAACGTCTATCCACTTCAGATAATTTACTGGGAAAAATCACTGAGCACAGACGTCTGCCAGGTATGTGTCAGACGTCTGTCTGAACTTTCGGAAAACCAATTCCCTGCAGTCAGACGTCTATCACTGTTCCCAGCTGACAGCAAACACCTTCCTGCTCATAACTCCTCTATACGAGCTCCGATTTGCGAACGGTCACCTCTGACGCGATGCTATCTTCGTTCTCTTCAATCCAACATATAGTATCGCATACTACAACATGGGTGTCCTACTAGAACAGAATGCATAGGCTTTCAGCTGTCATATGCAATTATTGGCAATCTGTTTAAGCTTCTTAAGCATATTTCCACATCCAATTTTTAGTAAAACAAACATATCACATCATTATACTGTGTATAATGGTAGGTTATTTTTCAAATGGTACTATCGAAATAAAAATAATTTTGTTTTGGTTATTAAGAAGGTCGCCAAATGAACCTTGCGAACATGTTGGTTTCATTTGGATACTTCATAACTTAAAATGTTTTTATCTAGTTAGGAGTGTTATGGTTGTTGTAGCCGTTGTTATTATTACCAATTGTAACCATGACTGTTATTGACAATTATAAACTTGTACAACGATTACTACAACCATTTATTATGGTTAATCGTATATTTCCAATTTTGAAGTACAATGTACATGCATTTCCAATTACATACGTTGTTGACGATAAATTAATATAGCTCTAACTTATTTTTGCAAATTTAATTATTGATTTGCTTACAAGACGACTATCCATCATGCATAATGTTGTTAGTTCATGAAAGCATATATTATTAATGTACAAGTTATTCTTTTTATTTCAATTATGAATTCACTGCACATATACAATATAAGATTCAAAAAGAAAAAATAATTAAACTTTTTTGCGTTTATGTCTCTACTAATTCAAAAACGATTATACAATCAGTTCCCTCGGCTTACATAAGGTGTCTTACCATGGTTGCGTCGATGCTTATTCCTCAGGTATCATCATTATTTCTTCTCTGAGAAAATAAGTTCATGATCCGTAGGCCTTCTATCTCCATGCGGTGTTGCTCCCTCAAGCTTTAGCCCTTTGCGGAAAATTCCCCACTGCTACCTACCATAGCAGTCCAGACCAGTGATAAGCCAGAGGAAGATGAGGAGAAACTAAGGAAGTGATTATGCTGCCACACTTAAAATCGGGCTATCTCGAATTCTGAAAGAGTTCACTGCCATTGGCTGATGGCTGGCTAAGCCAGAGAAGTTTTAGCTTGGAATGTAATTGATCATCTAAGTGTACATTATGATATGATAGGTAAATAGGTAAATATTAACACACTGTTTCTCGTTATTGCTATATATGCTGCTAGTGTTGAGAGTATCCTCAACCTCATGCAGTACGTCTGACCTAACACTGCCTTTTTCATGTCATTTCTTGATAAAATAACAAAGGTTTCTTGTTTGTATATATTAAGTTGCCACATGATATTATTATCTGAACGCCTTGGTTTACATTAATCAATTGTGACAACCTTATGGTAGGCTTAATTTTGTGGAGCTGATTTAGCTATTTGTCAAGGAAAAATTACTTCACATGCAACATCACTCTAAAAAAAATAGAACCCTAAGATTTGTATGTACGTAAGACACCAAGTGTTCAAATGAACTCTTCTTACATACAGTGTCACAAGAAAAAATTAAATACCCAGTTGTTTGTGTTCCATAGACTACTAACTAAAATTGCTAACAAAATGTATGTTTTATGTATGTAAATATATATGCTTTCATGAAGTATATCTTGTCATATATGTTAGATATGAATAAATCTTGTTTTGATCATATAAATATGTATTCATTTGAATGAGGATAATGGGAAACCACTAACCATGCAATGGATGCATTGTCCGAATTTTATGAAATTGAATTAGTTTTTAAAACTTGACTAAGTTTTATTGAAAGTTAACTAAGTTGCATTTTTATAGAAAATTGACCAAGTTTGCAAATATTAAGGTAGTTTATTTTTTATATTAAGTTTCAGTTTGAAGTTTTCGATATTAATTACAAAAAATAAAGCGTTGGCTGAAGGAATGGAAGAACGATAAATTGGGCGATGGATGGGATGAAGGAATGGCAAAGATGAGTTGTCTTTCATTCTTTGTTTACTTTTCAAAACATGAAAAATAAATAAAAATTTGCTTTTCGTCTTGTTTGTTAACTTCATTTTGTGAAATGATCTTTTTTAATAATATACTTGCGTCGTTCGCATTTTTTCATGAACGAAAACTCAAAACTAAAAAGGATAAGCTAAACACTACATAACTTCTTCTAAAAAAATAGCTATTTTAAACACATTTTATTGAATTAAACACACCTGTAAAAATTTAAGGGATGATTTTACTAAGTTCTCTGTTAAGCTCCCAAAACACAAAACATCTTTGTCTAAAATCATTGTAATTAGGTCTTTGTTTTTCAAAAACTATAAAGAAAACATATAACGTAAAAAGCTATTAAACTTCAAAACTTAATTCACTTTATAATCGTCTTCGTATTCATGTAAGAAAAGTAAAAATTGTTAAAAAAAAAAAAAATCATGCTTCAGCAAATTATGTAGGAATAACTGTGAATTTTCACTGCAAACTTCACTGCAATTATAACAAAAAATAGCATATTTTTATGCAATTTTTGCTGATAGTATCAAAAATTCAAGTTTAATGTCTATACCAATTCAACATCGCATTATTGCATAAAACTCATTAGAATATTAATTTAAATTGCATATAATTAGTGAAAAATAATACACTTTAGTAAAAATTCAAAAAAAAAACAATCATACAGAAGTATTCTAGAAATTTTTGCCTTTTTTTTTATACTGTGAGACATGTCTGCAATACACTTTAGGAATAGTTGCAGATATATATGCACTTTTCCACAGTAAATGCAGACTTTTCCACAACTAATTTTTTTCTTTTGCAGTATCTGCAATACACTATAGGAATAATTGCAAATATATTTTCACTTTTTCATAATAAATGTAGACATTTTTACAACTTTTTTTTCTATTCTGCAGTAACCTTCTGTTAATATTTACATTTTTTTTATTCTCTTTTAAGTAGTAGCATTAAAATTCATGGAAAATACAATTGCTACAATAACATGTATTCGCTTTACATTAAAACTTATAGGAGGATGCACATTAATAGTAACGACCCGCAAATCTGTACCATTTGAATTGATTGAATACGACACTCATCCAATCCAAATTGCACGAAAATTCAAATCACTAATAGAAAGAAGTTAGAGGATGGGGAAAGATAAGATAGAAAATTAAAATAGAAGAAAATAGAAAGAAAATCGAACTAAACAACAACACAGAGTCTCGCGATCGCAGCGGAATAAAATATAATATATAAATAATCACTTTAGAAATACAAACTATATTATCACTTACATACTTCATCAGAGTACATCGCACATACAATACAGTGGAAATAAACTCTAAATATCTAATATTGATTCCGTCTTCAATACTCTGTCTTCAATGATCTTCAGTAATCTCCAATTTGTAACGTATAAATCGAATCGAAGTGGAATTTAGATTCCGGTCTCTTCGAACCGACGACGTAAAAGGTCCAGATTTGATAGTCGGTTATTTAACTATCAAATATAAACTAAACAGATTTAACACCATTGGATCTACTAAGCCTTATTTAAATAATCAAATTATTTAAATTCAAATATTAAGTTTGTATAAATATTTATTTGAAAACTTAAATGTCAATTAACTTATAAATTCTTATTATCAGTCTTACGTGATAATCTCACTGTCGAATATATGTTTCATAACTGAAGACGATATTCAATTCTAACACTCATTCTAAATACAAATTAATACTATCCATCGGATAATCGTGGAATCGTTCAAGTTTGGGTATTTTAATTACCTCTCAGACCTTGAATCGAAATCATTTCTTATCGTCAAGATTCGTAGAAGTTCAATATTCAAAAATATTCAACAAAATAGAATTTGTAAATCCAAATTTATTTTCACAATTTGAATCGTTTCAAACAACTTTTTTGTTCTGGAATTATTCATCAATTTAACTTGATATTAAATCAGGGGAATTTAATCCAAATGATCGACTTGGTTTCCCTTTCTTCTGATAATTAAACTATCTTTTAACTTTACTTAATTTAAACCATTATCTTGGATAACGTATCCAATTTTAACTTCTCTGTTTACTGCACCATTATCCTACCAATTTTGTTAATTTAAAACATTATCAAGTCTTTAAATAACCATTTATTTAGAACCTTATCTATTAAATTAATTGAAACAAATTGATTTAATAAATCAATTTTTCATTTAAATAGTTGATTTACATAAACAACCCGATTAACCGATAACAATTTATTAATTAATTTAGAATAATCCATTTTATTGTTTCTTAAAACAATTTATATCTAATTAGAAACTAACGTTCATTTTTTTTAGTTACTTTACAGAAAATGACTTAGCAGCTCTAATGGTATATAACAGTTCTTATTACCGTCGATATTCAAGCCATTAACCAAATCTACGCAAACAGTTACGTAAATACAATTCAATATAATCACTGATAATATAATATTTCAACAACATATGTTAACTAATGGAATATGTTGAACATATATAATAGCAAAACGGTATTTATTTCTACTAACAGAGTGTTTTAAACAATTCAGTCAATCAATTTGAAAAGTGGAACGGTGTTTGTTTTCAATAACTGATGTCAATAAAAATAGATAATTACGATTTACGTAATTACACATAAATTAATTAAATAGAAATTAATTAAAAAACCAATTCAGAATTTATTGGATTACAGATTATTACAAATCATTAATTTACACGTCAATTTAGTTAGTGACTAAATTTACGTTTGATTGTTATAACCACTTTTAATTTCTTAATACGTCAGTTCAAATTGTTTAAAATTCGATAGTTACGTCTAGTTATTTACACACTTTAGCCGTTCACTCAATTGTACACCAACGAGCCAAAACTTCTAAACGTGTTCTTTTGTTTTAGCTTATATATATGTAAGCTCATCAACATATATATTTAAGAATTTAAGTTTAAATACTTTTTCTTTTCTTTTCTATTTAATTTTTTCTTCCTTCTTTTTTTTTTCCTTTACCAAAGAAGCTAACAAGCCATGCATTAAAACGCTACACACTTCTCTTGCCTGATCCTTTGTTTTCTCCCTTCCAGTCCGCGTCGTTTCCTTTCTAGTGTTCTTCTTTTGTGCTGTTCTTTTCTTTCACGTTTTGTTTTGTTTTTTTATATAACGCTGCATTGTTTTTCAAATAAAAGGATGGACTTAGCCCAGGTCAAATGAATGCCCACAGCAGCAAATGCGCATGCATGGCTTCAGGAGGAAACGCAAGCACCCTTTCCTCTCTTTCCATTTTTTCTTCCCTTGCTGTCTTGTTTATTTTATTTTATTTTTAATTTATTGGGCTAAGCTCGAGCCCAACAGTGCTTACGTATCATCTAACCAGCATGCCAACTCCTATTTCCTTGGAACTTTGCTAGAATACCGAAATAGTTTCAGGCCTTTTAGCCAAATAAGAGATAGAAATATGGGACCCTACACCCTAATTTTAAGGCGGAATTCAAGAAATCGGATGTTCCCTACATTTTTATCTCATAATCGGATGTTTTACCATAAAATCGTTGGGGTAAACTAGTATTCTTGATTTCCTTACTTCTCTTGTTTCTTCCTTCCAGGAACGCAACAGTCTTTTCACACAAACAACCACCATACTCCACTTCCTTAATTATTCGTGAGTCCCCCTTCTCCTTTGTTCCCGTTTCCATGCATCGACATGATGCATATAACACAGCCCCTCTTACCCTTTACTTCTTCTTCTTGGTTTATCTACTACTCGTCCATTTCATATTTTAGGCGACTAATCAACCGAATCCACCTTGCCACATAGGCATATATAGTTAAATGACATGTCTTTCATCCAACTGTGCGAGGCACCGTAGTGAAGCGGCAAAAAGAATATCTATTATGGTAACATGCCATTACATTTAATCCGTAATGAACACAATTTTTTTATCAAAGGATGTATACCTGCATGTTATATTCTAACCACCGTGGTAAATGAAGGAAACTAAATTTTGTTCTGAACAGTGTATCACTTTGTCTGTTTTGGATGGTTCTCAGTTTCTATTTTTTTATCAATAGTTCATCACATGAAAATTAGATCAAACTCAGACTGTGTTCCCTTTTGTGACCCAGTAGCAATATAAATGACCCTGACAGTAGCAATATAAATGTTTGAGGTAGATTAATGCCTTAGCTATACTAGTCTCTGCCTACCACAACAAACACAATGGAGATTCACAAACTTTTCTGTCTGTTTCCTTCGATTTCTTTTTATTCAAGGTACGTGTTTGTTTTAACAAACAAAGTCCTGTTATTTTTTGATTTTTTTTACTTACAGACTAATTGGTAACTGTTATTTTCAAATCCAAAATTCTAGTCTAGTATATGGCGATTACATTAACCCAATCCGCATATCTGTATAGATGCAAAAGCAGTAAACAAAGGGGAATTATGTTATTTACGGTCATTCATGTATTTCATCCATTTCAGTTTCTATATAATAACCATACTGATTCAAGATATTCAGAACTATTTAAACATGAGTTTGCACTATTATGTATATCAATCCATACTAGATTTAAATGGAAACAGGGTGTTTACTTATGAATGCTGTTTGGTTTCAGCAATACCACTTTAATACATTTCTATATGCACGTGTATACAGGGGGACTTACCTGATCCAGAAATTTAAAAGGGGACTTATTTATTTTCTTACTCTGTTTACTCACAGTTTTGTGTATTCAAGTTTTAGTCTTTTATTTTCTCCAGATTTTTGTCATTTGTTCTTTGTTTCCAGCTTTGATACAAATGATCCAAAAGTGTTTTGTTTTCTATGTTCTACTATATCCAGTTTGACATGAAAGCTAATTACTCCGATTCACAAGTATGCATTCAATCCATAATGTTATGTACCCATAAATGAATAAATAGGAGAGAATTTACAGTTTTATTTCAGTTTTAGACAGTATAAAGATTTAACCAAATCAACACATCCACACTTGCAAATCAGTAAAGAAATGGGTAATTTACTCACAAAAAGATCCACTGTCTCATGTTTAAGGCCGAGCTTTTGTTCACCTGCTGCTGCCATTTATTTTGCTCTCTGCTTCAGATTTGTATAAGAATGTTCGGGGGAAGAACTAGTGTATTTATAGAGGAACTCATGACTTACACTTGAAGTATGTAGGGTAGAAGTAGGGACACTAGAAGTAGGTAGGCTGCTGCATTTTGATGGCTGTCTTTCTTTTGATGGAAAGGATGTATTTTCGGGTTTATTCATTTGATTGAACATAGGATGCCTTGGTGTTTCCTCCATTAAAGCTTCCCAGTTTTTCACATGGATGGCCAATGCTTTGCAGTACACTACTGGGTACAAGTCCATGTGCAACAAAGTCTAAAAGCTAGGCTGCCTAAGGTTTTCCTACAACTTGATTTGAGTGACAGTGTATATTCAGATGAGCTATTGGATGAGATACCCATGTGCTTACTGGTTGTGTATGTGCAAAGGAAATCAGGATGTTAAGTTGATTAGAACCTATTTGCTGCTAAGGTCATACATAGCATATAGCATACATAGCTAAACCTATAACTTGATGCTATACAAGGCTGTGCAAATGTCTCCGTCTATAGGTATGCACATGCATGAGATTTTGCTTTAAATTTTTATAAGATATCAATTTGCAAGCTTGGTTCTTAAGTTTATATTTCACTATGCCTGCACATGTATTGCGAGCCTTATACAAGTACATAATAGGTACACAAATCTAAATGCAAATGGTTTTAGGCTGCATATAGGTTGATTTGAGTGAGGACGAGGGTGTAGACTTTGTTCACATTTGATTTGAAATGCAAGTGCTAAAGTATATATGCATATCTCTCTGTACTTGTTGTGTAGAAACCATATGAAGGAAATAAAAGCAAACTTAGCAACCTAGAATACATGTCTAAGCTATCTATGAAATGCCTATACCTCAGTTGTTACCTAGTTGTGAAGTAATATTATCTAAAATATGCTTATATGCTTATTTTATGCAAATTCTATATTTATAAAAATTTAAAACAAGTTTTAAATGCTAAGACAAATGTTAGAACGCTATTTACTTATATTTACATATGTTTATATAAATATAACAAGTTAATATCTCATAGGATTTAAGAAAATAATAATTATTATTGTTCTAAATTATTTAATCAAATAAATCACTGAAATACCCCATAATAAATTGTATTACAAATCCCGTCAAAACCCAGGATGTTACATTAAATTATCTTTGATTTTAGGGACTTGTCCCTAATATTCACAAAATTAAACATATCTATAAAAATAACCAAGTTCATTTGCAAAAATTAAACATATCTACAGAAGTTAACTAAGTTTTACAAATTTTTAACAAAGTTTTGTCACAAAATAGCCTAGTTTATAAGAAATAATTGAGTTTTATACTAATTTAAGTGAGTTAACTAAAAGTTTAAATTTTTTAACTAATATTTATAAATTTTGATAAATTTAATTAAGTTTATAGAAATCGCTACAAGAATTTTTTTATTTTCCTACGCCTATTTGGCGTAGGGATGGCGTAGGAAACAATATTTTCCAACGTCTTTCCTATGCCAAATACAAAGTCGAAAATTCAAATGTGACAAAAATATTTCCTATGCCTTTTCTACTAATGCGTAATACAGTTTACTATGTTTTTCCTACGCCAGATATTTCCTATCTCAATCCTACGTCAAGTTTTCCTCCAACGCCATTCCTACGCAAGATATTTCTTACACCATTCCTACATCCACATTTCATACACCCTATTATTTCCTATGCCCTACCTACGTCCTATCATTTCCTATGTCATTCGTACGTCCGAAAAGTCTCCTGCGCTGCTGCTATGACAAAAATATCATGCTCATTAATTACACCATGCATACACAATTTTCAATAAATACAATTTAAAATTTTCCACGCTTTTTCTACGTCATTATAAATATTTTCTCGCATATTATTACTACTAATATTTTTACCAACATAAATCAAAATGATAAGAGGGGGAAAGAAATCACCTCTATGATCTCTGTTTCTCGAATCATAACACTAAAAGAAAAAATGCATTTTACGATGTTCGATAAACATTGTCAAAACGTTTCAATAATATTTAGCCTGTCATTGTAATATCAGCACTTGCGAAAATAGCAACATAGACCATATACAAAGTTTCAAATAAGCTATTAAGATAATGGTTATTATAAACCAATAAGAGACAACAAATTAGACATAACATAATTTCCATTTCAGCCCATATCAATGAATAGAAAAAATATAATGTCTAACTAAATATATAACCATGTAATTGATAAATTTTCAGCACATCTACAATAAATAAAACAAAGTTTCTAGTCCTGAAACAATTTCAAACAGACAAAACCAAGAATAAAAGTTTAAAAGTTGGGGGCAGGTCTTCACAATAGAGCAAACTAGATATTTTAGAAGCTAGCAAACAAGAAACATTCATCCAGCATCTTCATGTTAAGATTAAACTTTTATGTTTCCATGTGGGTTCAATGCTTGATTGTTTCTAAGTTGATTATGATATGGTTGATCTTTATGTTGCAGGCCTCAATAGTTGCATGAATGCTCCAACCTGTTTTGAAAGATTTCCACACCTTTTGTGGATATATAAGTTGTGTGTCCTGCATAGATAAACATCTTACTTTTAACTAGCTAATCTTGGTTCTCAGTTGCACCTATTTATTATGTTCTAATTGATATTCTATTATGTATATCATCCAAGCATTTTACGTACATAGGTGACATTTCCTAGTAATTTTTTAGTATGAAGACTTATTGGCAGTTAACAACTTTGCAGTTCCATAAGGTTGTTTCCTTGCAGTGCTATGTAGAATTGTTTTTGCTTCTGTAAACATGACAACATGAGAAATATGATTGCTATAGTAGAAGTTTTCATTGTTAGTCGATGCATCCTAATTTATTTAGCTTAGTAGATAATCTTGGGAGATTGATATCATATAATATTTGACATCCATACAATATTCAGAAACTTCTGTATTCAACATAGTTAAAGAATTACGATATCAACTAAAAATTCTTTTTAACAAAAACAACGGTCGAAGAATTACGATATTCATTTAAATTTTATACTCTACAACGGTTGAAGAATTAAGATATTCATAAAATCCTCATTGGTTTTTTTTTGTGTTGTTGAGATGGGGGATTGTGACTTACGTTGTGTTTGCAAAAACAATTGAATCTATTTTTAAAAAAATAAGCATGACCCAAAATATAAAAGTTGGAAATCATAGATTTATCAAAGAAGAATTTATTGATTTTATTTGTAATATTATGTAGTCTGATATGATACAAAACAAGATGGAAACGTTCCCTTATAAATACAATGGGAAACGTTAAGGTAAAATAAAGTTGGGCCTTGGGCGTAGTGAAAGAACACAGGCCCAAATAAGGTAAAACGAACAACATATTATCTCGTATACATCGGAGCCATCGTATTTCATTTGCCTCCCTCAAACATAACCTAGGGTTAGGGTTTGCTCTCGAGAGAATAAAAATGGTGACTCCTTCTGCTTCGCGAGACAAATTGCTGAAGAATGGTGACATCTACAACTTTATGAGACTGATTGATGAAGGATCTCTATTTTCAGGCCTCCATGACAGGTAAATCGTGTTATGCTCGAGTTTACTACTTGAGAGAGCTCGATTTGCTGAGAGAGGTTAAATTGGACGAGGAACGACCGTGTTCTTATGAAGTCCTAGCTGAGAAGAGTAGATCTGACAACAATCGGTCTTAATATCTCAACAATTTGAGGCAAATCATGATTCTGGAACGAAAATGATTCTCCTTGATCTTTCGGCTTCGTTGGCGACATCTATATTTAATTCCTCTTTAAACTTGGAGAAGTTTGGCCTTGACAAGGGTTTCATGAGTATGTCAGCTTTCTGATCTGAGGAAGGTATATGACCGATCTTCAATTTTTCTTTTGTAACTAGCTCTCTGATGAAGTATAGATCTAATTTAATACGCTTGGTTTTAGAATGTAATACAGGATTTGAAGTTAGGGATATTGCACTAATATTATCACACCATACAGTAGATTTCTTGGTTGATGTGATCTGTAATTCACTTAATAGTGATTCTGTCCACATAACTTCAGCTGTGCAACTAGCAACACTTCTAAATACTGCTTCTGTACTTGACCTGGACACTGTACTTTACTTTTTAGCACACCAAGATACATGATTTTTACCTAAAAAGATGCAATAACCTGAAGTAGATTTCCTGTCATCACAATCTGTTCCCCAATTAGCATTAGTATAAGTATTGATATTTATTGTGTTGCTTGTCTTAAGAATCAAACCTTGCTCAATATTTCCTTTGAGATATCTTAATATCCTTTTAACAGCCTTCCAGTGATTATCCAAAGGATTTTGCATATATTGGCTATCCTTATTGACACTAAAAGCTATATCAGGTCTGGTTATAGTAGCATATTGAAGTGCACCAACAATGCTTCTAAAAAAATTTCCATCTAGAAAAGATTCTCCTTTATGCTTGGATAGTTGTATATTTGTAATCATAGGGGTTGGTAAAGGATTTGCTTTGTGCATTTGAGCCCTATGAAGAATTTCTGAAATATATTTTCTTTGACTAAGATGTATTTCAGAATTTGATATTCTCTTGACTTCAACACCCAAGAAATAATTTAGATCACCCAAATCTTTGATTGAGAATTCTGAATTTAGCATGTTTGTAACAGCCTTGATTTCATTGGTACTGCTGCCTATAATAATAAAGTCATCAACATAGATCAGTATATATGTTGTGTCTGAATCAGTAATTTTAATAAAAATTGAGTTATCAGATTTGGATGATCTGTATCCATGATTGACAAGGGTTATTTTTAGTTTATCAAACCAAACCCTAGGAGCTTGTTTCAAACCATAGATGGCCTTGTTGAGTTTGCACACCAAATTTTTTGATGATTGTTGAACAAAGCCTTGAGGTTGCTCCATGTAGACCTCTTCCTGCAAATCACCATTAAGAAATGCATGTTAATATCTAATTGTTTAATGCTCCAATTTTTATACAAAGCAATTTTCAAAATTATTCTGATTGATGTGAGTTTCACAACAAGTGAAAAAGTCTCTGAAAAATCAAAACCATACTATTGTGAATACCCTTTAGCAACCAGTCTTGCTTTATACTTAGAAATTGAACCATCAACATTTCTTTTTAATTTAAAAACCCATTTACAACTTATAATATTCTTGTGTTCTAGCTTTTCAACCAGTTTCCAAGTTCCTTTTTAATTAAGGCACTGTATTCATCATCCATAGCTGATTTCCAATTTTCATTTTGAGCTGCTTCAAAATATGATGATGGCTCTTCAGAAATAGTTGTAGCATTAAAAAATTTGGGTTTGAAAATTCCACACTTTGCCCTAGTAAGCATTGGATGTTGATTTGTAGCTTCATTAACAGCAGTAGCTTGATTGTCATTGTTTCCACTGTTATCTGCTGTATGAATATCATGTGAATCACTAATACTTTGTCTTCTTTGTTGAGCATTGTCTTCAATTTGATGACTGGAGGATGATTGCTCTTGACCTGGCCTATTTGAAGGCATGGTGAGTTGAGGACCAGCATTGTTGCTTTGTTCTTGACCTGGCCTACTTGATGGCACAGTGAGTTGAGAGTTTGCATTGGCGCCATGTTTATCAACATGAATTGGCACTAGCACTTCAGTCTCATTAGGTATATCAACTATTACCTGTCTGGTACTTGTATCTTTTTCTGAAATATTTTCAATATTCTTGCTAAAAGGATATACATGTTCATTAAATCTAACATGCCTAGAAATATATATCTTTCCCTTCTTATCTAGACACTTATATCCTTTTTGTTTACTACAATATCCCAGAAAAGTACAAGATATAGATCTATACTCTAACTTATGATTGTTATAAGGTCTTATATATGGAAAACATTGGCATCCAAACACCTTTAAGTGTTTGTAATCTGGTTTGATATTAGTTAAAATTTCTTGAGGACATTTGAATTTTAACACCTTAGTTGGCATTAAATTGATCAAATGTACTGCTGTATAAGATGCATATGCCCATTACTTAAAAGGCATAGATGCTTGAGCTAACAAGGTCAAACCAGTTTCAACAATATGCCAATGTTTCCTTTCAATTAATCCATTTTGTTCTGAAGTGTAGGGACAAGTAGTTCTGTGATTAATACCCTTTTTGTCAAAAAATGAATTCAAGGGCAAAAATTCTCTTCCTCCATCAGTTTGAAATGTATGGATTTTATTTCTAGTAATATTTTCAACTTTGTTGATGAACTTATTCACTACATTACTGGTTTCAGATTTAGATTTTCGCATGTAAATCCATACAAATCTTGAATAGGTATCAATAAATGATATATAGTATTTGTGACCATAACAATAACTAATATGTGCAGGACCCCATAAATCTGTAGCAATCAATTCAAGTGGTCTAGAATAAACAGTGTGTGAGTATGGAAATGCAAGTTTATGACTCTTTCCAATTTGACAAGCTGAACACATGTATGATTCAGGAAATTGATAAGCAGAAAAATTATTATTTATCATAACATGCTTAGTGATTTTTACACTGGGATGACCAAGTTTATAATGCCACAAATCAAAGTTCTTAATGCAACTAGAATCATTAGCAACAGATAGTATACAATTATCACTTTTGTGTTCAGATTTATTTGAACTAATATCAAATCTGTACAATCCATTACTCTCTTTACCTTGCAATAAAATTTTATGTGTCAGTATGTCTTTGACAATGCATGAATTAGGGTAAAATTCAAAATAAACCCTATTATCCTTAGAAAATTGGGAAACACTCATCAGATTTTTCTTAGTAGATGGAACTCTCAATAAAAATTTTAAAAATAAATTTTTTTTCCATATAAACTTGCATTTCTAATGTGTGTAATTAGTGCAGTTTTACCATTACCAATAGTAAGATTTTGGGTACCTTTATACTCCTTGTTCCCCAAATTGAGATTATTCAGATTGTTAGTAACATGGTTTGTTGCACCTGAGTCTGGGAACCAACAATCATCTGACACATCATCATTAGTATTAGAATCTGTATTGTGAATTTCTGCATGTGTTTTACTACCTTCATTAGAATTAACCAAATTTGCAGATGCATTATTGCTATGTTGTGAGGGAGTGTAATTGGTATTGAATCTAAAATAACACTTGCTAGCACTGTGCCCCAATTAATCACAAATCTGACATCTAACTCTATTGTTATTATTATTGCTTCTACCACCTCTTCTACCTCTTCCGGACCAAACCCCTCTTTGATTATTAAACTGATTTCTTGAATTATTGCCTTTGTCTTGATTTTTTCCACTACCATATGTAGTATAATTGACAGATAAATCAGCATTAATGGTTTTCTTGTGTTCTATCCTACCTTCATGTGACAGTAGTGTAGAATACACATATTGTAATGAGGAAGTTGGATCCACAGATAATATGATTGCAGTGACAGCTTCATATTCATCATCTAAACCACTCACAATAGCAATAACCTATTCTGATTCAGGTATTCTTTGACTGCTAAGTTTAATTGATCACAAATGTTTTTAGCTTTCAACAAATATTCATTCATAGATGATTCACCCTTTCTTATGCTATGCAATGTCTTCTATGATGCATTACTCTAACTGAGTACTGATTTGAGAAGTTTCTTGCAGCAGTTTCCCAAACTTCTTCGGTAGTTTTTACCCCAATTAACTATGGTAAGATTGTTGGAACAATTGATGACATCATCCATGCACATACCAAACCATCTTGTCTCTGATGCATTGTGTATTCAGGATTACTCACAAGTTTGTCTTCACTGTCTCTAATAAATTTTGGAGGAATAATTTTTGTTCCAAGAATATAGTCTTCAAGACCATAAGCTCTAACAACTGTTTCAACCTGTAATTTCCATAACAGGTAGTTTGATTCATCAAGATGATTAGAGATCAGTTGACTCTGAGGCTTAATGATGGATTTCATTAAATCATGGAAGGGATCTGATGGTGGTTGTGGTGGTAAGGGTCTGTTACTGGAAACTTGAGGAGTTGACTCACTTCTAGAATTTGCCATGATGGGAATCAGAAAATGCTCAAAGATGCAAAAACAGAAAATCAGAGATGAGATTTGCACTTTGAAGCATTGAATTGAGACTGTTTTTTCAAGATTCACAATGTTTTGTAGAGAGATGTAACCTATATTATCAAGATGAGGATAAGAAGACTTTAGAAATCGATAAGAACTGATACACAGATCAGATTGGCACTCTATGAAGGCACTGATACAGAATTTGATGATATCTCGAATAGTCTTGATCAGTTTCAGTAGGATCCTTCTCTGATAAACCTTATTCTGAAACGAGAAAGCAGCTTCAATTATAGGCGAGGCTTCTTGTTTCTTGAATAGGGCAAAAACCTTCAAATGAAAAGCAAAAGCTTCGATGAAGGGAGATCCAAATGATGATATTACTCTGATGGATCTCTAATTGATCAACACTTCTGATGACCAATTCCAGAATGTGAGAATTGGCTCTAATACCAAGTTGGAAATCATAGATTTATCAAAGAAGAATTTATTTATTTTATTTGTAATATTATGTAGTCTGAAATGATACAAAACAAGATGGAAACGTTCCCTTATAAATACAATGGGAAACGTTAAGGTAAAACTAAGTTGGGCCTTGGGCGTAGCAAAAGAACACAGACCCAAATAAGATAAAACAAATAACATATTATCTCGTATACATCGGAGCCATCATATTTCATTTATAAAGGACCTGATCTTCACAGAGCCAGTTTATATTATGAAACATAATTAGTAAAGTGTACATGTAAAATTCAACCATCGTCAAATTGTTAATGTCCATCTATTTAGTGTAAGAAACATCACACATGAAGGGCTTTATATCACATTTAAGCATTAATCTCTGAAAACCCATTACATTACCATTAGTTTTTGGGGTAACAAGCGATTTCAATTAAAGTCTTCAACCATCAAAAATGAATTTTTTTTATAGAGAACACAATACGATGTTGAGTAAAATTGAGTGATTTGAAGAAAATCAGTACCTACATTGGTGTCATTTGCCATCTTGACATCATGTTCTTCAGCTTTAAAAGGTAAAAGAGGAGCAACAGGCCCAAATACTGTAAAAGTGGAGCAACAAATCCAAATATGTCTTCCTTGTAATCACATACAAATTTGGCACACCTACTTGTGAAACAAATTTAGATTGACATGTGTTAGAAATAACTCCTATAATTAAATTGTTTATCTTTACAACAAACTCTTACAGATTTTACTTGGATTTTTTTTGAAGCATTTCTATTTTGTTGGATAAGATAATATTTATTATACTAAGTCATACAACCTAAATTTGAGCACGTTCAATAATTCCCAATACTATTCACAAATCAATGGAAATGGTTGATATGGAACTATTAGTGCTCGTTCGTGGTCTAATGCCCAGAGCTTGAAAGAATACGGCATGACCCTTAATGTTTTTAGAAGTTTATTTAAAAGAAAAGTAAGCTTAGTTTGATACAAGCATATAATTATTAGCATTTCTTATTCCAGTAGGCTCCTAATACTTCATGATGGGCCTATCTCTTTCCTCCAGGAACGATATTAGCTCCCTAGCAAGATAAAGCAAGCTGTATTTGTAAGTAACCTAGTAAAATACTCTATTTGCTTGCAATAAGGTTATCAGTTAAGTATGAACTTTTCTAGCTAAAAAATCAGAACATCATACAACCATAGAATAACCCTATGATTTCATAGAAATATTAAGTTGGGTAATAAACAATTCGATTGCTTCCTAATAAAACAGGTTAGTATTTCAAAGTTGCATGCTTAACGAGTTTCTCAATGCATACGGTGATGAGACTCATTATTGGTATAAGAATATTAATTTATAGTAAGTAAAGTACCATCAAGCTTAGGCAATAAGAATATACCTCTTGTACAACAGCTTCATTAATTATTGGGTCCTATAAAATGAAACCATAATTAAGCAAACAAGTTTCATTATTGACGAAAATTGTATAATATTTATTTAAACTGTGCTCTTAGTAAGGAACATTGCCAACTTTCAATAGCTTTTGTAAACGCATTTCCAAAAATTTCATAGATGTGTAGCAGTAAGTAGACAAGAAGTTATTTTATTTCAACACATAAGCATCAAATACACAACCTTGACTTAGGTGAGCTTGACATATCTACAAATATAATGAGCATCTTGAATAAATTATCCTAAAAATGGACATATACAACTATTTGGTTCAAATGCAAGGGAAAAGAAACAAGACTCGATAATCTATGAGCGACCCGATACATTAAGCCTCGAGCATTGTGCTACATATGTATTACTCTAGACACAACTAGAATAGATTGTTATTCCAACGCCATCTTTCCAACGGCTGGCAACGGTTATTGAGGAGTCGTTGGAAACCGATAGAACAACTGCCGTTGGCGGCCGTTGGAAGCCGTTGCAAATTTACATGATATTGCCTGCTTCAGCAAACCGAAAGCTTCATACCTCTTCCTCTACTCTGTCATCCTCTCCTCCAACCATTCCTCTTCTTCCAAATTTGCTGCCAAAGCTTCCTCCACCATTCCAAACTCTTTGGGTGCCATCTTGAAGCTTCTCCAACCCATTTTCACCCTTTTTGTTCTCCAAATTTGGTAAATTCATGAAACCTAATTTTTAGGGTTTAATTAATTGATTTCAGGTTTAATTTGTAATTTTCTTAATTCCTACTTGTTTGTATATGTATATTACATCATGTTACCCTCTTATTGCTATTATTATCACCATAATGATCAAATTGTTTAGGGTTAAATTGATTTAGGGTTTAATTGTGTTTATTTAGATAACTTTGGTTAGTGAATGTTATATGTGTGTGACAGAGTTTGCTAATAATATAATTTATGCAAACACGAAGATTATATTATGTTGACAAACACGAAGTAAATTACAAATATATATAATTTATGCACACACGAAGTAAATTACAAAAATAAATAATTTAGTACACATGTTCTAAACGGTAAAATATTTACAAATTGTATATTTAAATTTAATATAGACAAATATTTAAACCCTTAGTTATTATTTGGCCCCATTTGACAACTGTTGTATGTGATCATTATATTGATATTCTTTTTTTTACAAAAAAACATCTATTTTCATTTGATACAATGTTTGTCGGATTTGTCCTTGTATTGGACAAGTTACAAACACTATAAAGTAATTATATTTTGTATATCATATCACTTTAAACGGTTCACAAAATTTCGACGTTATTTCCTTTACGTTCCTTGTGTACACGCACGTGTGTACGATACAAGGAACATTGAGGAAATCCTGCCGAAATTTTGTGAAATCTTTTAAAATGATATGATTTACGAAATATAATTACTATTGTGTTTGTAATGGAAGTAGGATGACCGACCATCAAAGAAGACACATAAGCGTCAGTGAACCAATAGTTATTTATTTTATAATAAAGTTTGTAGAAAAATATAAAATTAACGATTACTTTTTTTTATTTCATCATATGTTTTAAAGTAGGAAAAATGGCCAATTACTTTAATGATCGGAGCTGGATGTATCAAAGAAGGAAAACTAGTGGTGCAATAAGTGAACGTTTTGAAAATGGTGTGAAAGTGTTCATTGAATTTGAGATAAGTAAAATCAGAAACAGTAGAGAAATTTTTTGTCCATGTAGTAGGTGCAAAATGTTGAACTATTTAATACCGAGTATGGTTAAGATTCATTTGCATCAATACGGTATCCTACCCAATTATATGTTGTGGGATCGTCATGGAGAAATTGTAGCCTCTAATACTCAAGAACAATCAACGGAGATCAATAGTGTTGAAGTTAGCACGAATCTCATAGAAAATATGGTCGATGATGCTGCACGATCAATGTTCTTTGCCGTTCAAATTGGTAACGACGATGATAACGTCGAAGAGGAGCCAAATGTTGAAGCTAAAAAATATATGATTTATTGAATAATGATAAAAAAAAACCTTTGGAATGAATGTGAAAGTGGCACTCAATTATCGGTAACTGCAGAATACATTGTAATGAAATCAAAATACAACGTTACGGACGCTGGATTTATGGTTGTTGTTCAAGCGACTAATTGCCATATGCCATCTGATAATTTAATATGCGAAAATTATTATGAAGTTAAAAAGATTATATCGTCTTTTGGTTTGCCATATCAGAAAATAGATACATGTTTAAAGGGTTGCATGTTGTATTGGAAAGAAGACAACAATCTTAGAAAATGTAAGTTTTGAAATCAAGAAAGATAAAAACCAAGAAAAAAGTAGGGAAAAGAAGTTTCGTACAAGCATATGCATTATTTACCCATCACCCATAGACTTCAAAGATTATATGCATCATCTGTAATAGCGCAGCATATGAGATGGCACAGTAGGAGAACACCTCAAGAAGGTACGTTGACACACCCATGGGATGGAAACATTTTGACAAGAAATATCCCGATTTCACAGCAGAGAGCCGCAACGTTGGACTAGGTTTATGTACAGATGTCTTCGCACCGTTTTCTCAATTTGGTTCTAAATATTCATCTTGGCCTGTAATAATCATACCTTACAATCTACCCCCGTGGTTGCGTATGAAAACTCCATGCATATTTCTCACAGTTGTCGTCCCTGGCCCTGATGATCCGACACAGGGTATTGATGTTTACTTACAACCGCTAATTGAAGAATTGAAAATATTATGGAATGAAGGAGTTGAAACATACGACATATCAAAAAAAAATTCGGATGTTCGCTTCTTTGTTATGGACTATTAGTGATTTTCCTGCAAATGCAATGCTTTCGGGTTGGAGTACGGCCGGACATCTTGCTTGTCCTTTTTGCATGGAAGAAATACGAGCATTTTCATTACCGTATGGAAAGAAAATTTCATGTACTGATTGTCATCGATGCTTTCTTTATATTAATCATACTTTTAGATGAGATAATTTTTTTTACGTCTAATAGACATGAGGCTCTACGGCCACCAGCGGTTTGGTCAAGCAAGAAAATATATGAACTTATAAAAGAATATCCAAAGATACATGAAACCGGAAAACAAATTAATATTCAAGGTAAATCGACAATTCATAATTGGTGCAAACAGAGTATATTTTAGGAATTGCCTTATTGGAAACATCTCTTAATTTGTCATAACATTGACGTTACGCATAATGAGAAAAACGTATTTGATAATGTGTTTAATACAATTCTGAATGTGAAGGGAAAGACTAAGGACGATCTAAAATCCAGATGTGATATAGAGGAAATATGTAATTGTCCAGTGATAGTAAAAAAAAAAACCAAAGCATGCTATGAACTAGAAAATAATCAAGTTAAAGTACTGTTAAAATGGGTGGAAGAATTACGTTTTTCTCGATGTAATTTCCTCTAATCTTCGTAGATGTGTCGACTATAAAAACAAAAGGCTGAGTGGAATGGAAAGCCATGATTGTCATGTAATGATGGAAAATTTGTTATCCATCGCATTCAAAGAATTGTTACCTGGAAAAGTTTGGAATGTAATAACAGAACTTAGGTTATTTTACAAGGAGCTTTGTTCAACTATGTTAAAAGTTTGTCTACTTATACTTGAAGAAGAAATCCCTATACAGCTTTGCAAACTGGAGAAAATATTTCATCCGGATTTCTTTAATGTAATGGAGCATTTACCTGTTCATCTTCCAAAGGATGCACGTCTTCGAGGTCTTGTGCAATACGGATGGATGTATCCATTCGAATGGTACATTATTATACTAAGTATTCAAATGTTAATTTAATTATAAATAGAACTTAATGTTGATCTGAACTATTTTTTATTAGGTACTTAAATTATTTAAAAAAAAGTGAGACAAAAAGTTCAGGTTGAAGGTTCTATTTGCAAATCATATATCGAAGAAGAAGCTTCTTTTTTCTCTCTCATTATTTTAATGATCGTGTGAACTTATCATTTGCAAGTGTCCCGCACAATGATGAGAGGGTTGAACAAGATTCTTCTTCTGAATCAACATTATCTATTTTTAAACAACATGGCCGACATGCTGGAAAATGTGTGGAAATATGTCTAAATGAAAAACATTGTCAAGTATCACACACATATATTATTCTTAGTTGTCCTGAAGATGCTCCATTTGTCAAGTAATCATTTTTTTTAAGTTTTACTAAATTTATGTTAAACGTGTTAATAATAACGTAACATATAATGCTTGTGTTTGCAGTATTTATGAATCACAAATTCCAAGTGGTGATTTAAGCAAAGATTTCAGTAGTTGGTTTACAAACTACATTTTTGATCCCACAAATCATGTGCTCGACGAAGGACTAAAACATTTAGCCTTTGGACTGAAATGAAAAGTTAAAACATATCCAATATTTTTTGTTAATGGGTATAAATTCAACACCAAAGAGTACGGTGCTGAAAATTAACAAATAATAATGGTGTGTTTGTTAAATGCAGTGAAGATGCTAATAATCATATAAATGATTTTTATGGCGAGTTAACTCGCATTTTGCAATTGACATATTTTACAAGGCCCGTAGAGGATGTTTATTTGTTTAGATGCAACTGGTTCAGCAATGCTCCAGGTTCTGGAATTAACGTGCATCCAAAGTATAATCTTGTAGAAATTAAACATACCTCACATTATCAAAAGTACGACCCTTTTTTACTAGCAAAACAAGCTCTACAAGTTTATTATGCCCCTTATCCGTCTCTAAAAAGGGATAATGCAAAATGTCCTCCGGTTTTTAAAACCAAGGCAAGATTTACGTTCGATGGACAAAATATCATGATGAACAAGCCTATCAAGCAGATTTAGAGGAAAATGTTGAAATAACAATTGTAGGCGATCAAACTGATTTTGGTCCTTTAAATGACGAGGCAAATGTATTAGTCGATGCATTTGAGAGTGCAGAGGAAAATGACATAGAACCCGAAACCGAGTCTGAATCAGAAAACGACGAAGAAATTGACGAGGACTGAGTAAAATTTGGTATTTTCACAACTATTCACATCACATTTACCTATGTGTAATATTGAATTTTCACAACTATTCACATTACATTTACCTATGATTTGTATATGTATCAGTGTGGCAGGTATATTATGTCTGGCTCTCAACGACATGGTGGTGAGAATAGCGGCTTCAGGTATCTGATGGTAATGAATCCTTTTTATAATAAGTTAATGTTTAAATATACGGTGTTGTAATATTTTATATTCTAAAATAAATTTTTTTACTATTCATTCTATTTGCATAAACGACAACCTAAGAAGGCCCAATACAAAGAAGAAATTAAAGAGCTTAGAATCATGATCGAGCAACTACGTGACCAAAGTCGTCTTCAGACTTTGCAGTTGGAACAACTAAATCCTAAGTTTGCAAAGTATGTGCACATTCATGATAGTCGTCTTTCGTCGTCTGCTGATTCTGGAAGCGATGCTTTAGGTATGTTGTATATTTTGGCATGGAGTGGGTGAGAATGATACATTTGATATGTTTAGATGTTTTGTGGGCATGTAACTTTGATGTATTTGGTTTATGAACATGTATATGTTGATTTTTGTATGTTTGGATATTTTGTTTTGTTTTACTGACGTTTCTTTGATATATTTTGGTTGTTTATATTGTTATTGGTACATATTTTTTGTATATATGTGGAGTTGATTGTAATTGGATTGGAAATGGATCGGAATTGGAAATGTGGTGGCGGGAAGAATATATGCTTGCTGGTACAGAAAAAAAATTAACCCAGGTTTTCCAACGGTTTCTAACGGCTATCTGGTCATTGTTTTTTAATGGTTACCAACGGAAGAAACCGTTTGAAGCCATTGGAATAGCCGTTAGAAATATTCCGTTGGTTCTGTTGGAAGTCGTGAACGTTATTCCAACGGCTGTTCCAATGACCCCCAACGGCTAGGAGCCATTGGAATAGCCCTACATTCTAGTCGTGAGATATCCCAAGAAGCAACTACTGGTTAGTAGTGTAAGTACAGTTCACCCAATTTATCGAACTTTATCTTATAATATAATGTTATCTTGCTAAAATAAATGAAGAGTTAAAATATAAGTATGAACTAAAATAGTTACCTTCTTGCACCAATATTTTGTTAGCGTGCATGCATGCTTACCGACTACAAGTGAAATTTTGTAGCAAGCTAAACAAATGGAAGACATGATATGAATACGATTCCTGAAATAATAATAATTAAGTCAGATTAATCGATATCAACATTATGTAAAAGGTGCTCGTAAGAATGTGTAGGTTTCATATAATATAATTCATGGTTTACCGTTATTGTACCTTTTTCAATAAACTATTTCATGAACTAAGTTTTGGCTGTTGATATTATAAATAAATTGTTATTTATCGAGTTAACTTGAATTATATATTCTTACATCAACATGAAACAAACAAAAAACAATTTCATTGATACAAAAGCTAATTTTGATTACTTAATTCAATGAGTATTTTTACAACATTTATTTTCAAGATTTATTGAATAATTATTAAGAATTTTTCAATCTAATGCTAGTTTTACTTGAAATGCTTGCCTTCTCAATACTGAACAGCCAAAAAGGCAACAATTTTATTTCTTAAAAATCGTTTCATGACATTATTTTATTTCCCTTGTATTTAGAAATTATTTAACTCTGTTTTGTATGATGTTGAAAAGGCAATGGCAAAATCCTTGAAAAATTAAGGTGAAAACTTCTTAGTACGTAAAACATAAGAAATGTTAAAAGAATAAAACATAAAATGTTTAATAAATAAGATTTATCGTATAAACTTTCTAACTTTATATTGCTTATTATTAAACATACAGAAACAACATTTGATTACTAAACATAGTTTCATTTGAAAGGAGCAGCGCCAATCCAATTTTAGAAATAAATGAAAAGAGAAGAAAGTTAGTCAATATTTTTTCCTCTTTAACACTTTTTTACATAATTATTTAATCGAACTTGATTTCAACCTAAAATTAATTTTTGATACTGATTCCTAAATGAGATTGTTTACGGAGGCTAAATTGATCATGAAACTAATTTTGAAATAATTCTGAAATCAGATTTGAAAATTAAACTTGTATTCTTGTCAGGAAAAATGCTTCTCCTCAGATTTGTATGTACGCAAGACACCAAGTGTTCAAATGAACTCTTCTTACATGCAGCGTCGTAAGAAAAAATAAATTCCCATTTGTTTGTGTTGCATAGACTACTAACTAAAATTGTTAATAAAATGTACGTTTTATGCATGTAAATATGTATGCTATCATGAAGTATATCTGTTGATATGAATCAATCTTGTTTTGATCATATAAATATGTTTTGAATTGGATCAGGGTGTATAGGAAACCACTAACCATGCAATTGAGGCATTGTCCCAATTTTATGAAATTAAGTAAGTTTTTAAAAGTTGACTAAGTTTTATAGAAAGTTGACTAAGTTGCATTTTCATTGAAATTGACCAAGTTTGCAAAAATTAAGGTATGTTTGGTTTATATTATGTCTCAGTTTTAAGTTTTCGACATTAATTACAAAAAATAAAACGACAGCCGAGGAAATGGGAAAACAATAAAGTGGGCGATGGAAGGGATGAAGGAATGGCGAAGATGAGTTGTCTCTTATTTTTCGATTACTTTTCAAAACATGAAAAATAAACAAAAAAAATTGTTTTCCGTTTTGTTTGTTAACTTCATTTTGTGAAATAATCTTTTTTATGATATACATGTGTCATTCGCATATTTTCATGAACGAAAACTAAAAACTATAAAGGATAAGATAAACACTACATAACTTCTTCTAAAAGAATAACTATCATAAACAAATTTTATTAAATTAAATAAAAAATAAAGGGATAGTTTGGCTAAGTTCTCTGTTAAGTTCCCAATACACAAAACATCTTTGTCTAAAAGCATTGTAAATTAGGTCTTTGATTTTTCAAAATTATTAAAAAAAAAATTAACATGAAAAACTATAAAACTTCAAAAATTAATTCAATTTATAATCATCTTCGTATTCATGTAAGAAAAGTTAAAAAAAAATGTTTTCGAAAAAACAAATCACGCTTCTACAAAATATGCAGGAATAACTGCGAATTTTCAAAAAATTACAAACATCGCTGCACTTATAATAAAAAAATTGCATACTTCCATGCAATTTTTGCTGATTGTTTCAAAAATTCAAGTTTAATGTCTATACTAATTCAACATTGCATTATTGCAGAAAACTCACTAAAATAATAATTTGAATTGCATATTAATGAAAAATACAGTACAAATTCAAAAAAAAAAACAATTACATAGAAGCGTTTCAGACTTTTTTTTTTTTTTGATACACTGAGACATGTTTGCAATGCACTATAGGAATAGTTGCAGATATATCTGCTCTTTTCCACAATAATTTTTGAGATTTATACAACTGTTTTTTCTTTTGTAGTATTTGCAATACACTATAGGAATAATTACATATATATATTTGCACGTATTCATAATAATTGCAAACAAATCAGCATCCTTTTTTTTGTAGTAATCTTCTGTTAATATTTATAATTTTTTGATTCTTTTTTAAGTGGTAGCATAAAAAGTCACGGAAAATACGTTGCTACAGGAATATGGATCCGCTTTAAATTAAAATTTACAGGAGGTTGCACATTAAATTACCTTTGATTTTAGGGACATGTCCATAATATTCCCAAAATTAAAATAAATCTATAAAAATTAACCAAGTTCATTTGCAAAAATTAAACATACCTATAAAAGCTGACCAAGTTTTACAAATTTTTAACAAAGTTTTGTCACAAAATAGCCAAGTTTATAAGAAATACTTAAGTTATATACTAATTTAAGTAAGTTAATTAAAGTTTATAAAATCTGACTAATATTTATAAAGTCTGATAAAGTAAACTGAGTTTGTAGAAATTAACTAAGTTAACCAAGCTGATAAAATTAAATATTTTTCCAAAAATTAACCAAGTTTTAGAAAATATAAATAAAATTATAAATATAAAGCAAGATAAACAAAAGTTAACCAAGTTTTATAAAATTTTAAAGTTTCATAAACTTTAACTAAGTTAACAAAGTTTTATAAAAATTAATTAATTTTCTAAATTGTAATTTTTTTAATAAAAATAATTTTTTTTACAAAAGTTGAATAATTTCTATAAGTTTAGATATGTTAACCAAGTTTATAAGAATTAACTAAATTTATAAAAATGAGTTTATCTAATTTTACAAAAGTTAAGTTTTATAAGAATTTAATACATTGAAAAAAAAAAATCTAAGTTTGCAAAAATTAGCAAAGTTTTTTCCTAAATAATTAAGTTTGTGAAAATTAACTAAGTTTATAGAAATTAACTTAGTTCATAAGAATGAACCGATTTTTATTTATAAAAAACTGAGAAGTTCTGAAAAATTAACTACGCCTATAAAAATATTTAATTTAACAAAATTTAACTACATTTTATAGTCATTTAACAAAATTGATCGAGTGTGTAAAATTTAACTAAGTTTTGCAAAAAATTACCGAATTCTATTATAAGTAAATGAATTTACAAGAAATAACTATGTTTAATATAAATATAAATATAAATATACATAAGGAGCATTCCGGGGCACCCATTCAGCACCCCTGCCCTACCATGAGCTGCACTAATCCAAATCCAACAAAAATTTGTACTTGTTCAATCCATATATATATTATCATCGATCCAAAACTTGAGCTCATTCCGACATTCATAGAATAATATATTTGATGATATTTAACTTTAACGATTCGAATAAATGTACGAACGACAACAAATGAGAGTAGCTTGCATAAGCCGCTTGATGCTTTCCTGAAATAGAATTATAATCAAAATGTATGAAAGGAAGCTAGTGTTAATTACTGTGAAGACTCAAATGTAAATAAAGATTTCAATTTACTAGTTACCAATTTAATGACTTGCTAAATGAAGACTTAGCAAATGAAGGTAACAACCCAAGTAAGATTGCAACAATACAGTTAAAGCTGGGAGAAAGCTTGAAGATCTAGCATGGTTTGAGTAATTGTAACACCCCGCCTCCATTAAGGTCACTCACAAAGGGAATGCCTTAACTTCGGTGGAGCGCCTTAGGTAAAAGATGCAGATAATTTACAAGACAGACCAGTAATGCAGCGGAGAATAAAGTCATTTTATTAACAATGTGATTCAGTCAAGCTTTTACAATAATTGTCTCAATCATACTTAAAAGTAATACATAAAACTTCTATCTTGATTCAAAAACTTCCAAGTATAAAAGAAGCATAAAACATAACCTAGTAGCATAAGTCCCCAAATAAAGTGTGAACACAGCCATAGCCAAGGATGAAAGTATCAAAGCGATACACCAAAGAATCTTCAAGCTTACAAAGGTAAACGGTCCAAACTAAGCTGAGTTATTCGCTCCCTGACTACCTTGGGGGGAAACGGAAAAAAAGAAGACGAAAGTAAAATGGGTCAGACAATAATTCTAGTAAGTCCAGTGATTCTTTAGTATGCGAAAAAGGAAAAGATTCATGACATGAATAAACTGAGAATAGGACAGTACCAAAAATAACAGGACAACACAAGACAAGATAATGCAGGATAACTAAATGTACTATCGCACTCATAACTATTTTTCTGCTTCACCACTACCCTATTATACTGATTTCTATGTCTCTGCATCGCCTAACTAGTGTCCCGACTAGTAATCCATGTACAATGATAATATTACAATGTGATCCCAATCCCCGCAATTGTGGTAGCCTTCAGGTGCACATCGATTATGAGGATTCCACCTCAATCAGCCTAATTTCCATGAATATGTTCGATGTACCCTTACAACCCTATCAATCGGCTCCCTACTCATGTTAATTTTCCTTATGTCTGTAACAGTCGGCCCTCTCTTGCGTGTAGATACCCTGCGCTGTTCCCGCCATAAGGTGTATCAATCCTTATGATAGCGACCCGACACGAATCAAGATGCACAGTGTATAACTACTGGTACCCAGTGCCTGCTTTTTCCACTCTGGAGCACGTGCACGTTCGTAATCCGTCGGAACCTACACTGACGTACCCCCTGCCGTTGTTTTGACCGCTTATAATCATCCCAGTAATCATGCTCCACCCTGCCTAGCTCAGGGTACCGTGATACATCTATGTGGGTTACTGCTGAAATGGGTCCCCATTACTAAGGTTTCCTATTGGTTAAGTTTTTGGGCCTATATTTTCTAATATTACCCACCAACCCAAAATGTACTTAACCCTCCCACTGATTCAAGCATGTTTATTTGACGGTTAAGTTTATGGGCCTATATGTACTGATATTACCCACCTACACGAGATGTACTTAACCCCTCCACTGATTAAGCATGTTTATTTGACGGTTAAGTTTGTGGGTCTATATTTACTAATATTACCCACCAACCCAGTTTGTACTTAACCCTCCCTCACATTATGTTATGTTGGTTAAGTGTTGTCCATTTATGTTAACTTAACCCACCCATTCATCATGTCATGTTGGTTAAGTGTTTTTTAACCCTACTCACTTATCATGTTGAATTGGTTAAGTGTTTCTTATTAACTTAACCCCGTCCGTTCATCAGGTTATATTGGTTAAGTATTTCCCATTAACTTAACCCCCTTCATTCACAAAGTTATATTGGTTAAGTGTTCCTTATTAACTTAACCCCACGCGTCCATCATGTTGTATTGGTTAAGTGTCATCAATCAATTCAAGTTAACATAACCCACCTACTTGTCATGTTACATTAGTTAAGTGTTGCCTTCTTGTGTTAACTTAACCCTTACCATAAACCATGTTATATATTAATTGTTAAGTGTTGTCCTCTTGTGTTACTTAACCCTATCACACGTCATGTGTTATATATGTGTGTGTGTATATATATATATATATATATATATATATATATATATATATATTGGTTAAGTGTTACCTTAGTTAACTTAACCCAACCATCTGTTTAACTAACAGGTTATAACGGTTAATTGTTCCCATAGTTAGCTTAACCTTACCAATAATCAAGTAATATTGGTTAAATGTTTCTTATTACTTAACCCTGCATGTTCATCATGCTATACTGGCTAAGTGTTCCTATGAACTTAACCCTAGTCATCCACGTTATAATGGTTAAGCGTTCCTATGAACTTAACCCTAGTCATCCATGGTATAACGGTTAAGTGTTCCTATGAACTTAACCCTAGTCAACCATGGTATAATGGTTAAGTGTTCCTACGAACTTAACCCTAGTCATCCATGTTATAATGGTTAAGTGTTCATATGAAATTAACCGTAGTTATCCATGTTATAATGGTTAAGTGTTCCTATGAACTTAACCCTAGTCATCCATGTTATAATGGTTAAGTGTTCCTATGAACTTAACCCTAGCATTCTAGCTTGATTATTAACGAGCTTTAATTCATTAATTAAAGCACCAACCACTCACGTAGACAGGTAATGTTGTGGTCACTGTTTGTGCCGGTCGGTCCCAGGCAGGTTTACACCACAAGTCAGTCTAACCTCGGGTTCTTTTGGGCTTGATGTACTAATCTCTTGCATTAGACAGGTATTGTTGTGGTCACTGTATGTGCTGGTCGGTTCCGAGCAGGTTTACACCACAACTCAGTCTAACCTCGGTTTTTTTTACTAAATTCAAATATTTATCATTTATATCAAGTATATATGTAAATTTTCTGCAAATGTTTCATATCACATAATTTTAACTATGTTCAAGACTAATGGTATATAAATTATACTATTCATGGCCTTAACCATTTATGGTTATGGGCCCACCTACATCATTAACATGTTTTGAATTAATGTCTACCCCAACGTTTTCCCCCGTTTACACGTTCGCATCAATCACATAAAGTAATTTGGCCCTCAAATTAGCCTAATTTATAACAAGAGGTAAAAGGAAGGAACATGCATAATATAAACATATGTCATGTAATGTTGACATAGAACATTATTCATCTAAATTAACATGTCGCATGAACTTGCATATGAATTAGACTTAATGATCATAAGCCTAAACATGTTAATATGTAGATCTAGGCATGTGTGAACATAACTTTATTTATAAACTACCATATGACGTAATCATGACATGTACATTACCAAAGCATGTATAATTTTAACTCTAGAATATAGTTGTGAACTAGATCTAACAATAATGATCATGTGAACTTGCATGAACCAACTTCATAAATAGGCATAAATATATAGATCTAGTTTCGCGCCTAACTCAAACATGTAACTTGCATATGAACATATATATATAGATCTTGATTTGGATCTAACATAAAACATATAACTTGCATATGAACATATATATGTAGGTCTAACACGAAAGTTTTTAGATCTTAATATGTAGGCATATGGATCTAAACATTATGCATATTTGAATATAATTTAGCCTAAAAATTTTCATGTAACATGTCATGAAAGGATTATCAAATTTGCATATGGTATTGATAGTTTCATTCCCAAAACATAATTGACCCAACACCAATTTCTACACAATATGATTAGTCCAAATAAACCACAATCATTCCAATACATTCATGATAAAATCATCACAAGAAATAGACATGAATTGCATTGTCATTATCATACAACATAGTACAATTCTATTTTTCATTTTATTTCAAATCACATCATAAATTTGTTCACATCTAAAGGATAACTACACTTACAAAAGATAATCTTGATTTCTAGAATCTGTATTCTGAAGTTGAAATGCTCGCCTTTGATGTAGACAATCGTTGTTTTAGTTTAGTTTTGATTTGATTTGGTATATCTCTTTTAATTTGCTACAAGTTGAACGGCGGCTACTCGAGGTCGTCCAACGGCAGCATGATGGCTCTTGGTTTGATTTTTAATATGATTTAGGGTTGAGGTATAAGGTTGCTTTTATAGAGATTTAGATTAATGTAGGCCAATGGATCACATAGGAGCAATCAGAACCGTTTAGACTAGATAGAGTTATCCCAGTGACTCAGCAACAGGTCAGGAATGACTCAGCAATGACTCACTGTTTGGATCAGAACACTCAGAAATCTGTGCAGGTTTTTAGCCCGACATGGGCGCACTTCCCAAGTGCACCAGTGCATTTTTGTACTAGCGCGCTTCACAAGTGCGCCAATGCATTCTGGCTTGTTTCCGGGTTTTTTGCCTAACTTCGTTCATCCATATCTCCTTCATACGGTGTCCGTTTTATGCAAACTCGGACTCTATCTCAAGCAGAATTTTGAGACGAATGCAATGGCGCAACCCATTTCACTTAATTCTTCTTATAGAAATTAACTATACTTTAATTCGTTATTATGACGTTAACAGAAAATACGAGGTGTTACATTCTCCCCTCCTTTAAGGATTTCATCCCTGAAATCTTCAAGTCAAGAAGAACGTATATCCTACCATCCAATCGTCGATCCACTCAACCATCAAACACAGGCGTCCATTGTCCTTAAAAGACTTTTAATGCTTCATGATCATATGCATAGTATGTGTACATGTCCTTATCTAATGCAAAATCAGGCGGTATACTGATTCAGTCGACCTCCTTAATACAAATTATGCCAGTGCCATGAGTCCATAATGTATGAAATTTTCTTTTCCTACTCAAAATTTTCTACACGAGTGCACAATTATTCATACAAATTCAACATCCATTTGATAACACATCAAGTTTCAATCATATACAAATACAAATACATATATGCATATGCAATATGAAAGTGACTGAGCCGATCTAGTGCCTAATTTGTGTATATGCATCCACGAGCATCCACTAGCAACCACTTGCAACCGTCTATCATAACATGTTTCAAATACATGTTTACATCCATTGGATTCTTCCTAAGGATCGAAGATACGACCTAGAGGATATACCTAGAAAGATAGAAACAAGTATGCATAAAATTCCTAGAAAAAGAGATCAAGGATATACCCTCAAGAAAAAGGGTATGATGAGTGTGTCTTATCTTCAGTCTCCTTTGTCGCGTTTTCTTGAGCTTCATCCACTATACCTTAACTAATTTAACTTCACGGTTGCGAACCTTCTTGACCTCCATTTCCAAAACTCCCTATTAAAGATAGGACCTCAATCACTTACTACGCTAGAGCGTCTCCAATGTGGTCGAACTATCTTCCCAAGATAAACAGGTGTTAACCATAATACCAAGTGTATATACTAAGATGATTACAGGTTTCTCTTCTACTTAGCTTATCCATCATATTACAAATCTGAGGGTATAAAGCTAAAGGTTGCTATGTACTCTTTACCTCTCTCAAGGTTAGTCTTTTTCTACTTAGGGCGCCTACCACAACCATTTATTTCTAACGCAACCCATCCTAGTCGAACTCGACATCCCTTAAGTACAAGCCCCAAAGGCCTAAACCAATATCAGACAAGCATCCAAGGAATACCTCCTGCGAATTTGGATGATCTACGTGAGATGATACTAGCAAAACACTAAGCAATTGAGCACTTAACCAACTCTGGCTATCATCGCCAATTCTACTCCAAAAATATCGTTGATCGCATGACTGGCTTTGCATGTCAACTAGATATATGCGAAAGTCTATCTCGAGTTTTAGAGGGAAAACCCCTAACTTAATCAAAAACATCTGCGTACTCATGGACTATTCTAAAAGATCGCAAATCGTCGATAGATGCATCAAGTGATTCTAGGTAGCTAAGCCTAACTGATCACCCTAGGATTGCACGAAATCTAGAGGGTATTCTCAAGGCAAGTGAAAAGTCTGACTACCCTCCTTTCAGAATTGCTAGCTAACGAACCCGCGCCTAGAATCAACCCATAGCCCACGAAACCAAAAACATAAGCATTACACTTAAACTCAATACTTAAGATAGCTATTCTCAAATCCTTACCAACCAAAGATAAATGAGTCGAACCTCCGATTGGATTTGAGACAAAAAATGGGATCTTCTACTATACAAGTACTAAGGTGCAGAGACTCAACTATGGAAGCAGATACAAACGAATGTGAAGCGCTAAAGTCAAAAAGAGTACTAATAGGATGGTTAAAAAGATAAACTAAGCTCTACCTCTCTCTCAGGTATGCTGGTGGTGAGAGCATGCACTTGCCCTCCTGAAAATCTTGTCCTTGTTCTTGCCCTTGTCCTTAATTATATGACCCGTTATACCGTAATAAAGACAGTTTCTCTTGTTTTAAGTTTTACTATTCTTTCTTCCCTTCTTGTCCTGTGATTCTTCCACTTACACCTCTTTCTTTCTTTTTTTACCTTCTTTGTGAACCGAGTCCATATTCATGAGTTACCCATCCTTGGGTTGAGCTCCTTAACCAAACTCCCTCATTCTCATCTTTACCATCCTTGTGTAACATGTTGACAAGTTTCTCAAAAGCTGCCTCCACCGCACGGAAAACCCTACGAGGCTCAAAAGAAAATTAGCCATAGGTGAAACCACTACGGCTATAGATGGAAGCTGGGCGCTTATTTGCCCTTTGAAAGGTGTCATAGTCTCGTCAAGCCTACGGAACCATGCCACGATTAGGTTACCTCCAAGAAAGCCAGGAGCTCCGGAGACTCAAGAAAGAAGGAAACAAGGATTCAAACAGTGGATCAAAAGATAATGCATATGGCTTTGGGGAATATGCTTCTAAAACAAAAAATTTCTATAAATGCTTCTTTTTAAAACCGTTTTGAAAATAATTTTTCAAATCTTTTATCTGATCCAGTAACCTTCAGCTCTGATACCAAGTATAACACCCCGCCTCCATTAAGGTCACTCACAAAGAGAATTCCTTAACTTCGGTGGAGCGCTTTAGGTAAAAGATGCAGATAAATTACAAGATAGACCAATAATGCAGCAGAAAATAAAGTCATTTTATTAACAATGCGATTCAGTCAAGCTTTTACAACAATTGTCTCAATCATACTTAAAAGTAATACATTAAACTTCTGTCTTGATTCAAAAACTTCCAAGTATAAAAGAAGCATAAAACATAATCCAGTAGCATAAGTCCCCAAATAAAGTGCGAACAGAGCCATAGCCAAGGATGAAAGTATCTAAGCAATACACCAAAGAATCTTCAAGCTTGCAAAGGTAAACGGTCCAAACTAAGCTGAGCTGATCCCTCCGGGACTACTGGGGGGAAACGGAAGAAAAGAAGACGATAGAAAAATGGGTCAGACAATAAGTCTAGTAAGTCCAGTTATTCTTTAGTATGCGAACAAGGAAAAGAGTCATGACATGAACAAACAGAGAATAGGACAGTACCAAAAATAATAGGATAACACAAGACAAGATAAGGCAGGATAACTAAAAGTACTATCACACTCATAACTATTTTTCTGCTACACCACTACCATATTATACTGATTTCTATGTCTCTGCACCGCCTAACTAGTGTCCCGACTAGTAATCCGTATACAACGATAATATTACAACATGATCCCAATTGTAACAACCCGAAAAATCTGAGCTAATTTAAATTTTTTATTTTAGAAATTTTAATGAATTTTGGATATTTAAAATGATTTATTTTAAATAATAACGACGAAAAATTTATTTTCGACGAAGTTAAAACAAATAAATTAATTTTAATTATATAACGAGCCTGAAATGGCGTTGTAGTTCGAAAATTCGATTTCAGATTTCAATAGAATGTATAGAATTCAATATAAGTCGGAATTGAACGAAACAAGAAATATTTGAATTTGTTTAATCATATCTTTCTAATGGATGTAGAAAACTGAGATTTCACTTTAGAAGTTGTGAGATATGTCCAGTTTAAAATTCTGAAAAGTTGCTGTGGAATTTATATATATTTTAATATATAAAGCCCTTAAAAATGGAAATTTTGCAAACGACTTTCATTTTTGATGAAACCACTTTTGTTGGATCCGGGATTTGCTATGTTTCAAAATTCATAATTTTCTGAATCAATATGTGAGCGTGGCGAAGTTAAACGTGTTTTGACAGTTTCAATCAAGTTGGATCGACCAGAAAATGGCCATTTTTCAAATGATATCAGAATTTGACGAAATTAGTTTTGTTAGGGTCATATCATCAATACGGAGCTAGAAATATTTTTTTTGGAATTTTTAGAGTATGTATGTGACCCCAGTAAATTGAAATGTACATTTAAAATTCAATATAATGATTTATATTTTAAATCTAGCGGAAACTGACCGAAACGATGGAATTGACTTACGAAACATATCCCATTGTGTTCGGAATGGGGGTAGTACGCTAGAGATGATAGTCGGCGGGTTCGATTTCGAGTTTGTATGGAAAGGGTACTTTATGGAATTCAAAATAAAATAATTAAATATATTATATATAACCTAATAACACCTCTCTCCCTCACTCCACATTCTCTCTCCCATCACATTTAGAAAAAGAAGAAAAAACGATCTCGCGCTCGAGCCCCAGTCGCCGCTGGCGGTGCTTCCCCGCACGCCTCCCCACCACCATCGCCTCCCCTCCGGTCTCCTCTCCTCGTCTCCAACGCCCTCACGAAGCGTGAACCCCCAATGTCCCCCCCCCCCAAATCAAACTGCGCATGAAACCTAGCTGCCAGTCCAACTGAAATCCGCCCCTCTCCGACCAGCGCAAGCCACTAGCCAACCTGCCTCCGACCACGACTCCCCTGACCTTCGGCAATGGCCCCCCTTCTTCACATTTCTACTGTTAGTGTTCCTTCTATTTATTTTTATTTATTTAATTAATGTAATTGGTTTTAAACAAGGATAAAAATCAGTTAATATTTTTATTATAGAAAGTTAATATTTTTATTATGAAAGAGTATATTTTTATTAACATGAAAGATTATATTTTTACTTATATAAAGAGTTGATTTTTATTAACTAAAGGTTCAATTTTGAAGTGATAAAAATCCAATTTTTAATATGAATTTGAAGTGATAAAAATCCGATTTTTAATATGAAATTGAAGCTATAGAAATTCGATTTTTATAAATATGAACTAACGATATAAAAAATAATTTTTATATAAAAAGAAGTGAAATAAAAATACGATTTTCATTTATACAGTAGTCGAATAAAGACCATATTTTTATGTGAATGTAGAAAATAGAAAGATCGAATTTTTATATAGAAGAAAGCGTTTTAAAAATATAATATTTACAGTATATGTAGTGAAAATAAAAATATGATTTTTATGCAGTAGAGATTATAAAAATATGATTTTTATATATGTAGCGAAATAAAAATCTGATTTTTATTAAAAATATAATGGAGTAAAAATGTGATTTTTAATATGAGCTGCGTAAAGAAGACTGCATTGGCATTGCAAACAAATCTGATTTCAAACCATCCAGAGATAAGAAATGGAGGAGTGGATCCCAAAGGTGAGAACTTCTCACTTTAATTTATTTTCTAGTTAGAAATATATACTCGGATGCAGACGGTGTTTAGTAGCACCCGACAACCGTCGTCCACAGACCATGGACGGCATGTTTGTTTAGTTGATTGTTTGGTGATTGATTTATTCGTTTAGTTGGTTTGGGAAATGAAATGGAATTGATTAGATTGGTATGTGTACGGCATGGGCCATTATTAGACCGGGGATAAGGCTAGGCCTTGTCCCGTTTCTAGTATCGTGCCGTTATGCCGCCGAAATTTTCTAAAATAAGTTAGAAAAATAAAAAGATCATTTTATTGAATAAATGAACTGAATAGAATATTCATAGGTTGAATAAAATATTTTATCGTTAAAAATATAATTTTTAACGTGTGTGTCAATAAAAAGAAATATTGATTTACAAATCAGACGATTTGTTTATGTACACTGATTTGACTGATATTGATTGGGACGATAAATTTTACACGTCGCCCAACTGCACAAATAAAATCGGTTTTTGTTGATTTGAAATCCCACACGTGTATTGGGATGACGTTTGACGTACACTAATCCCGATAATTTGTTGTATGTCAATCGATGGGTTGATAGACAGCTGTGCAGTGCACTCTGGATAATGGTTGATTATTTATCATTGTTATTATATACATGTGTTGTATGGAATCCATATAATTAACATTATATGGTAATTGATTGGGCCTCATTCCAATTTAGAAAATGAAGAATATTTTAGAATACATATTCATGTGCTGAAATAAAATATATATTCATGTGTTGAAATAAAATATATATTCATGTGTTGAAATAAAATATATATTCATGTGCTGAAATAAAATTTATATTAATGGGTTGAAGAAAATATTCATTTGTTGAATAGAATAACGAAGTTATTGAAATATATAAAGCCGTGTTGCTTAGATTTACGCCATTTTGAAGCGAACGATATTTATATCGATTTTATTCGAATATCGAAAAAGAAGTGATTTCGAAATATAACGTTTTGAAAATATTATCATTTATATATTGACGATATGGAGTATTCAATTTTGATTTAAAATTGAATATGAAGTTGAAGCCGTTTTTAAAACGATTTATAAAATACGTTTTGAATTGAAATCGATGAAATATATATAATATATATTATATATTTTAATGGCCTGAATAGAACGCGCCGCGCCGCGGCAGTTCGCGAATTTCGATCATTGACTTCGAGTTGACGTTACGGGAGATCCGACCATTGGATTCTACTAAATCTAGGACCGTTGGGTTCGTATCGAGAAGAGCTTTCCAATGAATATTAGAAATTTAAAATCTAACGGTTGGATTTGCATTTATTTCCAAATCAAAATTGGAAAAGGTCGCTGTAAGTGCAGTTCGACGACCGTTATTGGAAATCGACTGTACGGGCCTTGATAAAATTATTAAAAATATCAATAGTTTGTGTAAAATCATAATAAATGATTTAGAAAGAACTGGGATGAAAAATTCCCTATTTGAAAGGATAAAAATATATTTTTATCAAAATGAACTAGTTATGAACTAGAATTAAAATCCAATATTTTTTTTAAATAAATAAATTTGATTTGAGGTGGTTTTAAAAATAATCAGGATTTCCAATATACGTATTGGAATGGATTTGAACCTGAAATTATCTTCGGAATATTTCGGTGTTGGATTTCGTGATTATACAGACATGGTTGTGGAAATTTGAAAGATATATTTATATCGTTATTTCCAATACAATATCTGTTGGTTTCAGAATTTGATATTGAATATAAGCCGAAATATTTTCTATTCAGAGCCTTGTACTTAATATCAAATGGGGTTTTGGGTTCGTCGTGATTGCTGTCCTAAATAACACTGTTCTTGAACCCAGTTTAGAAAAAAATAAATCTTTTAATTAAGATTTAGTGAAATTGTCCAGTTAATTAGTATTTAATTGGAATTGAATTTAAATTGGTTTTTGGGTTTATCGTGATCGGTGTTTTGAATAACACATGCTCTTTAACCCGATTAATAATGGGATGTTATTTTGGGTTTATCGTGAATCGTGTTTTAAATGACATTGATTCTTTAACCCAGTTAAAGATTAAAACTAAGTGGAGTTTTAATGAATCTTTAATTAGATTGAAAGGATCGAGAATGGAGTTTCACCAGTTTTGCTTCAAAGCGATAGTTAAATCTTTAATTAGATTTGAACGAGAAATGGTGATTAATTTTACCGATAACACCGTGGTGTTAGATAAGGAGTATTACTAGTTTTGCTCCATGGGATGAATAGGTTGGGATTGGGAAATAAAACAAATAATTACTTCTGTGTGGTTCGCTAATCCCGACTCGTTGGAAAACCGTAATATGGTTTGAAATGATATCCAAAGGAAGATTAAAGAATAAATTTTAAAGAATTTATCTTTGATAAAATTAATGGGAACCTTTCCCTAATGATGTGAATATTTGAATAAAAGAATAATCTTAATTGGAATGAGGCATATGTTGTGTTTGTGTAACATTTGTTTATTATATACGCGGGTTGTTCGGAAAGGCCGGGTTTATACCCATTCTGAATAACCAATTCGACGATAAGTCGAAGATGAAGATGGTGGTTGAAGACCGGAGGTCTTCACATCGTTTGTACGATTACTGATGATCTTGATTGGGCTTTACACCTACGAGGAGGGAATCAGTTGGTGATCGTCCAGACGTACTTGGAGATCGACGGATATGCGAGGAAAGTGCCTCCGGTTTCATTCAGATCCAGAACAAACTTGTATGGACTGTGTGTCAGACATTGAATTTTTCTCTGTGTGGATTGATCTTTATTAAATATACATCTGACTGGTAAAGAGGAATTTATTCCCTTACTTCACCCTTCTCTGAGACGTACGTGATCACAGGTTGTATATCGATAGGAATCAGTCGCATGGAGTGAATTGCCTGTGTAGCATGCCTAAGTGGCAATTGATCAAGGCTTCTGTTGAAAAGCAGAGTCTTGTGGTTGATGATAAAAGAATGTCCTTTGTGGCATCGCTTTGTGTAACGTTAATTCGCGAGCCTCACACCCCGATGTGAACCAGAAACGGGAGAAGGACTCAGGGAGAACATGCGTCTCTTTCTAGCTAGAGGTGGTGTCAGTGCTTAAACTGGCTGACATTTATATTATTTTCACCTGTGTAGTTGTTGCTATTGCGAGGCGCCTCGGATATATCGGTCGTTCTCGAACCGATGGAGTCAATTGGCTCATTTACGCCCCCATAGGGCGGGGAGATGTAGTGTTCAGGGCTTCGTTTAATCCACATCGATTGGACCGGCCCTGATGATCCAAGGCTTGTCTGCGCGCTTGCCTGAGACATGGGCTATATTGTCTCGAATCAGTAGAGAACGATCCCTAGCCTCGGCTCATAGATGGAAATCCAATTTCCAATACGACACTTTGCGGTTTTAATTGCAAACCAATATTTGGCAGCATAGTGGCATGGGGCATTCATGTCATCTATGAATAATACTTATGATTGAAATTGTTTTTGACACTATACACTTATAGTACTATCAAAATAATCTGTTTTAAACGTATCAAGCGTTCTTTGGCTATTATAAGGTAAAAACCCTATCCTCCGGCTTGCGTTACATTGTGTGATTGTACCTGGGTCTTATAATAGCTTCATTGTTCTTTATTCAGCATTGCGCTGTTTGTTTTATGCACCGGTATTCTTGGGAGGAAACTCGTTCCGTGTTATACGGCGTGGTCCCTTGATTTACCTAACTTTAAAAATAAAGATTAATAACTGTTTTAGTTCTCACACCAGTCACCTGACTGACATGGAGTTTACTGTTTTAACCTAAACTCTAGGTGCCCTTATTTTCCACACGGGCAGCAACTAGTTGGGTTTTGCAGATTTATATTCACAGGATCCTGGTTTACAGCTGGAATGATACTTGAAAAGCTCTGTATCCGTGCATTTCTTTCAGTTGTGTTTTGTATTATTTTTCCGCTGCAGTAATGTATTTAAATCTCTGATATTTCATAGTGTGTAATATTTATTTATACTCCGTATATTCTCGTATTCTGATGAAATTATTGTAATAAACAATGAATTGTTCTTCTGTTTGTGTTCCGATGTGTGTTGTTCTCAAAGAAATCCGGGCTTTCTCCTCTCTTCGGAGACCGGGGAAGTTCGGGTCGTTTCATTTTGGTATCAGAGCTTTGGTTTATAGAGCTCGAGAACAAGACACATTAGATCCGAACGAAAGAATTAATCAGAGATTGGATTAGAAATATCCAATAGGAATGACTTGTTAGTGATAGGATCAGTAGTATCCTAGAACGAGTGTGAAGAGTATATTTTTAAATTAAAAGTGAAAACAAATTTTGTTTTGAAATTTAAATCGTATTATACGTATTTAAATATTTATTTTAGTTTGATTTTGGACAGTCTAGCATATGAAGATTTTATATATACGCCTAGCTAGCGTGTATACGAAGTCCCAAATATACTGGATAGATATAGAATCACACTCTAGTCGCTCGAAGATGGTTCTGATGATCACTATAGCGATCGCATCATCAATATTCATGTTCGAGTTTCGAAGGTGGGATGTCTATATATTTCCATTAGATTGGTGTGAAAACCAAGACTTATATAGGATTATTTGTTGTGATTTGGCATCAAAAACATGATTTTTGACTATATATTAAAAATTATGTGTTTGAAACGTTATTCAACTTACTGATTGTTGATTGATGATTGTGTTGTGTGTGATTATTCATTTAAAACCATTATGTGAATGAACGGTGAATATAACCAAATGGTGTTGAATATTGAAGTGAACTGAAAATTGGTTGCAAATGCATGCATATACATGTATATACATTGAACAGGTCATAGCAAGGAGGCTAGAGCAGAGAAATAAAATTATATGCTTGACGAATAGGTACACATTTACTGTTTTGTTTGGGTGATGATGATTTTATGAGCCAATTGGCTAGCCGTTTGGCTTTTTCTTTTTCTTTTGGATTGGTAACGGCCATGGGAGGCTTTTGAAATATCCTGAAGCTCCCGATGTAGGGGAGGTTATGGCGAATTTTTTCGGAAATTTAGGGTGTTAGCCAAATTTTTGAAAAATTTGAAAGGTTCTTAGAAACTGAAAATTGAAGAACTCAAGCCGTAATGAAAATAAAGAAAGTTGAGTTGATTAGTTAAACAACTTTCACCTTCGTTCCTTTTCGAGGACGTAAAGATTTTAAGTTGGGGAGATTGTAACAACCCGGAAAATCTGAGCCAATTTAAAATTTTTATTTTGGCAATTTTAATGAATTTTGGATATTTAAAATGATTTATTTTAAATAATAGTGGCGGAAAATTTATTTTCGATGAAGTTAAAACTAATAAATTAATTTTAATTATATAACGAGCCTGAAATGGCGCTGCAGTTCGAAAATTTGATTTCTAATTTCAATTGAATATATAGAATTCAATATAAGTTGGAATTGAACGAAACAAGAAATATTTGAATCTGTTTAATCATATCTTTCTAACGGATGTAAGAAACTGAGATTTCACTTTGGAAGTTGTGAGATATGTCCAATTTAAAATTCTGAAAAGTCGCTGTGGAATTTATATATATTTAATATATATAAAGCCCTAAAAAATGGAAATTTTGCAAATGACCATCGTTTTCGACGAAACCACTTTTGTTGGATCCGAGATGTCAAATTATTGCTAGGTTTCAAAATTCATAATTTTTGGAATCAATATGTGAGCGTGGCGAAGTTAAACGTGTTTTGATGGTTTCAGTCAATTTGGATCGACCAGAAAAAGGCCATTTTTCAAACGATCTAAGAATTTGACGAAATTAGTTTTGTTAGGGTTGTATCATCAATATGAAGCAAGAAATATATTTTTTGGAATTTTTAAAGTTTGTATGTGACCCCAATAAATTGAAATGTACGTTTAAAATTCAATATAATGATTTATATTTTAAATCTAGCGGAAACTGACCGGAACAATGGAATTGACTTATGAAACAAATCCCATTGTGTTCGGAATAGGGGTAATACGCTAGAGACGATAGTCGGCGGGTTCGATTTCAAGTTCGTATGGAAAGGGTACTTTATGGAATTCAAAATTCAAAATAAAACAATTAAATATATTATATATAACCTTATAACACCTCTCTCCCTCGCTCCACATTCTCTCTCCCGTCAGATTTAGAAAAAAGAAGAAGAAAAAAATGATCTCGCTTTCGAGCCCCAGCCGCCCCCGACGGTGCTTCGCCGCACGCCTCCCCACCACCATCGCCTCCCCTCCGGTCTCCTCGTCTCCAGCGCCCTCACGAAGCGCGAACCCCCAAAGTCTCCCCCCCCCCCCAAATAAAACCGCGCATGATCCCTAGCCGCCAGTGCAATCGGAATCCGCCACTCCCCGACCAGCGCGAGCCCCCAGCCAACCCGCCTCCGACCACGACCCCCCTGACCTCCGGCAACGGCCCCCCATCTTCCCATTTCTACTGTAAGTCTTCCTTCTTTTTATTTTTATTTATTTAGTTAGTGTAATTGGTTTTAAAAAAGGATAAAAATCAGTTAATATTTTTATTATAGAATGTTAATATTTTTATTATGAAAGAGTATATTTTTATTAACGTGAAAGATTATATTTTTACTTATAGAAAGAGTTGATTTTTATTAACTAAAGGATCGATTTTAAAGTGATAAAAATCCGATTTTTAACATGAAGTTGAAGTGATAAAAATCCGATTTTTAATATGAAATCGAAGCTATAGAAATTCGATTTTTATAAATATGAACTAACGATATAAAAAATAATTTTTATATAAAAAGAAGTGAAATAAAAATACGATTTTCATTTATACAGCAACCGTATAAATATCAAATTTTTATATAGAAGAAAGCGTTTTAAAAATATAATCTTTACAATATATGTAGTAAAAATAAAAATATGATTTTTATGCAGTAGAGATTATAAAAATATGATTTTTATATATATAGCGAAATAAAAATCCGATTTTCATTAAAAATATAGTGAAGTAAAAATGTGATTTTTAATATGAGCAGCGTAAAGAAGACTGTGTTGGCATTGCAAACAAATCTGATTTCAAACCATCCAGAGATAAGAAATGGAGGAGTGGATCCCAAAGGTGAGACCATCTCACTTTAATTTATTTTCTAGTTAGAAATATATACTAGGATGCAGACGGTGTTTAGTAGCACCCGACACCCGTCGTCCACAAACCGTGGACGACTTGTTTGTTTAGTTGATTGTTTGGCGATTGATTTATTCATTTGGTTGGTTTGGGAAATGAAATGGAATTGATTAGATTGGTATGTGTATGGTGTGGGCCATTATTAGACTGGGGATAAGGCTAGGCCTTGTCCCGTTTCTAGTATCGTGCCGTTATGCCGTCGAAATTTTACAAAATAAGTTAGAAAAATAAAAAGATCATTTTATTGAATAAATGAACTGAATAGAAAATTCATAGGTTGAATAAAATATTTTATCGTTAAAAATATAATTTTTAACGTGTGTGTGAATAAAAAGAAATATTAATTTACAAATCAGATGATTTGTTTATGTATACTGATTTGACTGATATTGATTGGGACGATAAATTTTACACGTCACCCAACTGCACAAATAAAATCAGTGTTTGTTGATTTGAAACCCCACACGGGTATTGGGATGATGTTTGACGTACACTAATCCCGATAATTAGTTGTTTGTCAATCGATGGGTTGATAGACAGCTGTGTATGCACTCTGGATGATGGTTGATTATTTATCATTGCTATTATATACATGTGTTGTATGGAATCCATATAATTAACATTATATGGTAATTGATTGGGCCTCATTCCAATTTAGAAAATGAAGAATATTTTAGAATACATATTCATGTGTTGAAATAAAATATATATTCATGTGTTGAAATAAAATATGTATTCATGCATTGAAATAAAATATATATTCTTGTGTTGAAATAAAATATATATTCATGTGTTGCAATAAAATATATATTCATGTGTTGAAGAAAATATTCATTTGTTGAATAGAATAACGAAGTTACTGAAATATATAAAGCCGTGTTGATTAGATTTGCGCCATTTTGACGCGAACGATATTTGTATCGATTTTATTCGAATATCGAAAAAGAAGTGATTCCGAAATATAACGTTTTGAAAATATTAACATTTATATATTGATGATATGGAATATTCAATTTTGATTTTAAATTGAATATGAAGTTGAAGTCGTTTTTAAAACGAATTTAAAACGATTTATAAAATACGTTTTGAATTGAAATTGATGAAATATATAATATATATATATATATACCTATATATATTATATATATTAATGGCCTGAATAGAACGCGCCGCGCCATGGTAGTTCGCGAATTTCGACCATTGACTTCGAATTGACGTTACGGGAGATCCGACCGTCGGATTCTCCTGAAACTAGGACCGTTGGGTTTGTATCGAAAAGAGCTTTCCAATGAATATTATAAATTTGAAATCTAATGGTTGGATTTGGAGTTATGTCCAAATCAAAATTGGAAAAGGTCGTTGTAAGTGCCGTTCGACGACCGTTATTGGAAATCGACTGTACGGGCCTTGATAAAATTATTAAAAATATCAATAATTTGTGTAAAATCATAATAAATGATTTAGAAAGAACTGGGAAGAAAAATTCCCTATTTGAAAGGATAAAAATATATTTTTATCAAAATGAACTAGTTATGAACTAGAATTAAAATCCAATATTTTTTTTAAATAAATAAATTGGATATGAAGTGGTTTTTAAAATAAACAGGATTTCCATTATACGTATTGGAATGGATTTGAATCGAAATTATCTTCGAAATATTTTGGTGTTGGATTTCGTGATTATACAGATATGGTTGTGGAAATTTGAAAGATATATTTATATTGTTATTTCCAATAAAATATCTGTTGGTTTCAGAATTAGATATTGAATATAAGCCGATATATTTTCTATTCAGAGCCTTGTATTTAATATCAAATGGGGATTTGGGTTCGTCGTGAACGGTGTCTTAAATAACACTGTTCTTGAACCCAGTTTAGAAAAGAATAAATCTTTTAATAAATATTTAGTGAAATTGTCCAATTAATTAGTATTTAATTGGAATTGAATTTAAATTGGTTTTTGGGTTTATCGTGAGCGGTGTTTTGAATAACACCTATTCTTTAACCCGATTAACAATGGGATGTGATTTTGGGTTTATCATGAACCATGTTTTAAATGACATTGGTTCTTTAACCCAGTTGAAGATTAAAACTAAGTGGAGTTTTAATGAATCTTTAATTAGATTGAAAGGATCGAGAATGGAGTATCACCAGTTTTGCTCCAAAGCGATTGTTAAATCTTTAATTAGATTTGAACGTGAAATGGTAATTAATTTTACCGATAACCACGTGGTGTTAGATATGGGGTATTACCAGTTTTGCTCCATGGGATGAATAGGTTAGGATTGGGAAATAAAATAAATAATTACTTCGGTGTGGTTCGCTAATCTCGACTAGTTGCAAAACCGTAATATGGTTTGAAATGATATCCAAAGGAAGATTAAAGAATTTTTTTTAAAGAATTTATCTTTGATAAAATTAATGGGAACCTTTCCCTTATGATGTGAATATTTGAATAAATGAATATTCTGAATTGGAATGAGGCATATGTTGTGTTTGTGTAACATTTGTTTATTATATACTCGAGTTGTTCGGAAAGGCCGGGTTTATACCCATTTTGAATAACCGATTCGACGATAAGTCGAAGATGAAGACGGTGGTTGAAGACCGGAGGTCTTCAAATCGTTTGGACGATTACTGTGCACACCCAAGAGGAGGGAATCAGTTGGTGATCGTCCAGACGTACTTGGAGATCGACGGATATGCGAGGAAAATGCCTCCGGTTTTGTTCAGACCCAGAACGAACTTGTATGGACTGTGTGTCTGACACTGGATTTTTCTCTGTGTTGATTGATCTTTATTAAATATACATCTGCATGATGAAGGGGAATTTATTCCCTTACTTCACCCTTCTTTGAGACGTACGGGATCAGAGGTTGTATATCGAATAGGAATCAGTCGCATGGAGTGAATTGCCTGTGTGGCATGCCTAAGTGGCAATTGATCAAGGCTTCTGTTGAAAAGCAGAGTCTTGTGGTTGATGATCAAAGCACGGCCTTTGTGGCATCGCTTTGTGTAATGTTAATTCGTGAGCCTCACACCCCGGTGTGAACCAGAAACGGGAGAAGGACTCAGGGAGAACATGCGTCTCTTTCTAGCTAGAGGTGGTGTCAGTGCTTAAACTGGCTGACGTTTATATTATTTTCACCTGTGTGGTTGTTGTTGTTGCGAGGCGCCTCGGATATCTCAGTCGTTCTCGAATCGATGGAGTCATTGGGCTCATTTACGCCCCATAGGGCGGGGAGGCGTAGTGTTCAGGGCTTCGTTCAATCCACATCGAGTAGACCGGCCTTGATGATCCAAGGCTTGTCTGCGGGCTTGCCTGAGACATGGGCTAGATTGTCTCGAACCGATAGAGAATAATCCCTAGCCTTGGTTTATAGATGAAAATCCAATTTCCAATACGACACTTTGCGGTTTTAATTGTAAACCTATATTTGGCGGGATAGTGGTATGGGGCATTCAGGTCGTCTATGATTGATACTTATGATTGAAATTGTTTTTGACACTATACACTTATAGTACTATCAAAATAATCTGTTTTAAACGTATCAAGCGTTCTTTGGCATATGAACATATATATATATATATATATATATATATATATATATAGTTCTTGATTTGGATCTAACATAAAACATATAACTTGCATATGAACATATATATGTAGATCTAACACGAAAATTTTTAGATCTAAACATGTAGGCATATGGATCTAAACATTAGGCATATATGAATATTATTTAGCCTAAAAAATTTCATGTAACATGTCATGAAAGGATTATCAAATTTGCATATGGTATTGATAGTTTCATTCCCAAATCATAATAGATCCAACACCAATTTCTACATAATATGATAAGTCCAATAAACCACAATCATTCCAAGACATTCATGGTAAAATTATCACAAGAAATAGACATGAATTAGCATCGTCATTATCATACAACATAGTACATTTCTATTTTTCATTTTATTTCAAATCACGTCTTAAATTTGTTCATATCTAAAAGATAACTACACTTACAAAAGACAATCTTGATTTCTGGAATCGTTATTCTGAAGTTGAAATGCTCGCCTTTGATGTAGACGATCGTTGTTTTAGTTTAATTTTGATTTGGTTTGTCTCTTTTAATTTGCTACAAGTTGAAGGGCAGCTACTCGAGGTTGTCCAATGGCAGCATGACGGGTCTTGGTTTGATTTTTAATATGATTTAGGGTTGAGGTATTAGGTTGCTTTTATAGAGATTTAGATTAATATAGGCCATTGGATCACACAGGAGCAATCAGAATCGGCTAGAGTAGATAGAGTTATCCCAGTGACTCAGCAACAGGTCAGTAATGATTCAGAAATGACTCACTGTTCGGATCAGAACACTCAGAAATCTATGCAGGTTTTTAGCCCGACATGGGCACACTTCCTAAGTGAACCAGTGCATTTTTGTACTGGCGCACTTCACCAGTGCGCCAGTGCATTCTAGCCTGTTTCCGGTTTTTCTACCTAACTTCGTTCGTCCATATCTCCTTCATATGTGTCTGTTTTACACAAAATCAGACTCTATCTCAAGCAGAATTTCGAGACGAACGCAATGGCGCAACCCATTTCCCTTAATTCTTCTTATAGAAATTAAGTATACTTTAATTCGTTATTATGATGTTAACAGAAAATACGGGGTGTTACAGTAATGGTGATCTTAAAAAAGAATGGGCTAAAGATATAATCAAGTTGCTCAAATGGAATATTAAAGAATATCAGAGACGTGCCGCAACCCCTGAGCAAGTCGAAACCAATGTTATATCCCCTCAAACTATAGTGTCCCCTTATGCTAATATTGCACCTCCTCCCGGACACAAGCCTAGGCCACCTGACATAGTGATAGAGCGGGTTCACACGAATTCGGGTGAAAAAGCGCAGCCAAAGACTCCCATTACCTGTAGTATGAAGAAAGAAATGTTGAAAAACCAATAAGAAAATAGTTAGAAGTCAAGCTTCTAACAGAAGGAATTTGTAACGTTTCCCCATGATAAGTAGTCATGAATTCGTCGATGTATTTGTATGAGTTAAGTACTCTCTTCCTTGCTTGGAAGCTCCTAGCTGATATATGCTCTATATATCACCTGTCATCAATGTATTTTAATATTTTATTAAAAAATAGTGTTATAGATCAAAATAAAAACCGGTCGGCTATGCCAAAAAAAATGTCTGAATGGTGAATAATTGAGCTATGATTTTGAAAATGTTACAAATGTCGGAAAAATCTCAAATTTTAGATAGATGGTAATATATAAATATATATAGATTGAACATCTACAAAATCTTGTTAATTTTGGATTAGTGTAGCTTACGGTAGGATGCAGATGCTAAAGTGGGGACATAAAATAGGGGTGCCCCAAAACAATTATATATATATATATATGTATATGTATATATATACACTAGGTTTTACATTTCATTAATTTTTAGCTAAGTTAACTGAGCTTTTGAAAATTAACCAGTCTTTATGAAAATATACCGATACGTATAGAAATAAACCAAGCTTTGTAACTCAAATAAATTAATAGTATTATTAATACGAGACGTCTATTTAGACGCAAAATTAGACACAAATTAGGAGAAACAAAATCTCAGTCGTTGGGTGACTTTGTCTTTATATGGCAAGTGAAAATCAGAAGGCAATCCAATGGTGGAGATTTATTATGTCACAGATTGTGTCTATTTTTTATATTCAAACAGAGTTTCCCCTATTAATAATATAAATTGTAATAGCCACTACAAGAAAATGAGATATATTTTCTTAAAACAAGCACAATATTTCAAGGGTGTTACTATATACAAATCACCAATGCTACTACTAATGCAACTTTAAAGGAAAGGAAATCAAGCAGTATAATATACTCAAAAAACCCATTTCAGCCGGTTATGGGAAACCGAGTGAAAACTTAAACATGTGAGTAAGCATAACCGAATGAAGTAGATATATAAGAATTAAATTTTAGTTTAAAAACACATAATAACTTTCGGTTTTAACAATTAATAATAGACAAATCAAAAATAACGATGTAAGCCAGTCTTCTTTTGATTGTTTTTGAGAAAATTATTGTTCGATTCATAGTTTTTTAATTACAAATAAAAATATGCAATGTTCATGTTTTTTTTATTGTCATTAAATTTTATGTTCAATTTTATTGTAGTCTCTACTTATATTTGCTAAGGTAGTAAAGTGATTACATTTAGTTGAAACTATTGGGATTTTGTGCACAGTGGAGAAGAAAAAATGCCAAAATAAAAAAGATACTTTTCACCCAATCACTTGAAGATGAGTTTAATTGAAAAATAACAACACAAGAGATCATAAATAATAGCAATACATAAATATTCCACCCAACCACCCTCTTTATTAATCACGAAAAACAAATTTTATTTACACTCAATGGATCAAAACCAAAAATAAACAAAATACAGTTGAAAATCAATTACCAGAATGAGAAAGGGAAAGAATACTAGATGACTACAAATATTGTTAGAGAAGAAAAGCAACGAAGAACAATGGAAAACCATTGAATCAACTTGGAGAAACTAATTGCATTTATCAACAGTAAATAGGAATAGGTTCTCTCAGCCTCAATTCCTACATCTTCTTTTCCAGGGTGCAAGCCCTAAAGGCACACAAACTCTTTAGATATCTCACATGGTTTCTACTTATTCTGATCTAACTAAGAATGTTGCATATATAAAAGAATAGAAAACCTAGGCAAATATCCAAATTGCCCCTTCAAAATATCTTCAGAATATAATCTTTAATTTGTTTCATCCTATGGTAAAATCAATCAATAATATCAATAAATGAATCAATCAAATCAATTAATCAATTAAATTAATTAAATCATTTAATTGATCAATCAAATCAATTAATTAATTGCATCCTTTTCATAAAATATTCGAATCAATAAATTCAACACTCCACTTTGATTCGAGTAACACATATCTCCAACAATCACCAAACAAGTCATCACTAGCTCTTTCTCATTTCCAAATTTACTACCCTCGATTTCAAGGTCACGAGATACACCCCGCCTGCTTCCAAAGAACATTGAGACTCAATTGATTTCAGGGCTACAATCACACCTAATTGGTTTTAACGGGCTACTACCCCATTTTTTCCTCGTCTTCTTCCATCTTCCCTCATCCATATCAAAGGGTTTCTTCTTATCTCCATAAATCAGATAATTAGGGTGTGGAACGTCCACCATCATAGGCTTCTAAATCCTCTAATATCTACCACCAAAAATAGTCATCTATGAAAGCAACGTCATCTCCGACATCTACAATCTTCATTCCAAAATTACTCCAAGCTATGTGATGATCTGAGCTCTAATACCAAACTGTTGGGGTTTTGTGCGCAGCGGAGAATACAAAACGCCAAAATAAAAAAGATCTTTTTCACCAAATCACTTAAAGATGAATTTGATTGAAAAATAATAATACAAGAGACTAGAAATAATAGCAATACACAAATATTCAACGCAACCACCCTCTTTATTGATTCATCAAAAACAAATTTTATTTACACTCAATGGACCAAAACAAAAAATAAATAAAATACAACTGAACCAATTACTAGACTGAGAAAGGGAAAGAATATTAGATGACTACAAATATTGTTGGAAAAGCATAGTATTGCAGAACGATGGTAAACCATGGAATCAACCTGGAGGCACCAACAACATTTATCAGCAGTAAATAGGAATAGCTACTCTTTGCCCTAATTCCTACATCTTCCTCTCCCGGGCGCAAGCCCTAGAGGCATACAACCTCTTCAGATATCTCACATTGTTTCTGCTTATTTTGATCTAACCTAGAAGGCTGCATATATAGGAGAATAGAAAACCTAGGAAAATATCCAAATTACCCCTTCAAAATATCTTCAGAATATAATCTTTAATTTTTTTCCTCCTATGATAAAATCAATTAATCAATCAATCGAATTAATTAAATCAATTAACTGATCAATCAATCAATCAAATCAATTAATTGATTACATCCTCTTCATAAAATAAAGGTGGATACCCAGTGCCAAAGGCTCCCGTACTCAAGCGCTAGAGGACTTCTCAGGTCAGTCTCCCGTCCTGATACTATTCTCACGGCTTTCCGGGCTCTGGGGGTGGTCGATTAGTGCCAAAGCATTCCCCTCACATATGTGAAGAGGCCGGGACTCGAACCTGCGCGCTCCAGATTACCAGCCGGGTAACCTTACCGTTGCGCCAGGCACCACCTTATCCTCTTCATAAAATATTTGAATAAATAAATTTAATAGAAACAAAAACAAATATGGTGATATATCTTTTTTTCAATTCAAAAATTGGTTTTAAGAGCGATCGATTTTACATTTAACTTGCATATTACATTGTTCATAAGTGGGTTGTCACTCCTTGTTGTTCTAGGGCATTTTCTTATTACAATATAAAATATTGACAAAATTTTGGATTCTTTAATTCAAATCAATTAAAATACAATTGGAGAAAATTTTAGGAAATTAGTAGTGTAGCGTTAACGATTTTATATAAAGGTGAAGACAGATGAGGGCTTTTGCGAAAATGGGAGTACATGGAAAAATGGAAGAAATTGAATTGATGCGTGCGTGAGTGTATAAGAGGAGTAAATAGGTCAGTGCGGAAAATGATGAGTAAGAGTGGGTTGTGTGTGGATAAATACCATATTTCAATAACTTAACCGAGTTCTTGAAGTTATTTTACTAAAATAAGTTTACTTTGAGGAATGTGTTTATTGTTAAGTATTCATGTGTCATTAACAAGTATCTTAAGAGCATAACAAATCAAATTTTAGACCATTTAACTAGGGTCGAATAAGTTATAGAGGAATATGATGAAAATTTTCTTGTTGATAGGTGATGTATGATGCTTTTGCGTTAGACTGGATAATGGAGGACAGAAAGAAGTATATTTGCCACTCTCTTTCTCACTCAAAAATCGACCATGCTAATATTGATGTAATTTTTTGTAGTGGTGCTCACACATTTACTTTCGACTACATTTTGGTATATATTAGTTTATAGACTTGCATACAGAATTTCTTTTGATTAAAAGTATTTGCATGCATAACATTTTATGTAAGCAATATTATGTTATACGTACTGTGGTTTGACTTATAAACTGGTTTTTGTTAAGAACTGCATGATGTGTTAATCACGGTGTAAGTTTGATAAAATTGTAAATAAATGCATGCATGCATATAGACCTGTCAAAATATGATCCTACCCATTTACCCAACCCATTTTACCCTAATCACAACCCTTTTGGGTTAACCTATTTATAATCATTTATTAAATGGGTCATAAAAGGGTTGACCTATTTTTAAAAGGGTTACAAATGGGTAACTCACTTACCCATCTAAATCTGCCTACATACGAAGTCGCTATTTTTTTTGTTTAAACTGCGGAAACTTTTTTATACTGCATTAGAACCAAACTAAACTTCGACCGACAAACTCCCACCTAAATTATGAGCAATATGGAACACTCACATATTTCATCTTATGAACGGATATTGCAGTTCTCCAAGGCGATTAACAGTTGTACTTATAAAATAACATGCTATATTACCATATTTGAACTCTTCCTACATACGTAATCACTATTTTTTTGTAAAAACTACAGTAATTTCTTTGTACTGCGTCGGAACCGGATGAGACTTTGACCGATAGATTCCCACCTAAATTAAGGACATTGTGAAACACTCAGATGTTTCATCTTGTGAACGGATAATATAGTTCTTAAAGGTGACTAACAGTTGTACATAGAAAATAATATGCAATATTCCCATATTTGAACTCTGCCTACATACGAAGTCAGAAATTTTTTTTTTTGTAAAAAATTGCAGTACTTTCTTCATACTGCCTCACAACTGAATGATACCTCGACCGATGGATTCCCATCTAAATAACAGATAGTGTGAAACACTCGGACGTTTTGCCTGTGACTGAACATTGTAGTTCTACAAGGTGACTACCGGTTGTACATAAAAAATAACAAGTTATATTCTCATATTTGAACTCTATCTACATACGAAATCGCCATTTTTTTTGCAAAACTTGCAGTAATTTCTTCATACTACCTTGGAACCGGACGAGACTTCAACCGGTGGACTCTCACCTAATTAAAAATAGTATGGAATACTCGAATGTTTCGTCATGTGAACGAACATTGTAGGTCTCCAAGTGACAAGCAGTTGTACAAAGAAAATAACATGCTATATTCCCATATCTGAACTCCGCCTACATCCAAAGTCGCTATTTTTTTTTGTAAAAATTGCAGTAATTTCTTCGTATTACCTAGGAACCGGACAAGACTTCGACTGATAGACTCTTACCTAAATTACGGACAATATGGAACACTCGGACAATTTGTCCTATGAACGGACACTATAGCTCTCCTAGGTGATTAACATTTATACTTAGAAAATAACATACTATTTCTCATAATTGTATATAAAAAATATCAGACTATATTTAGATTGGTCAAATGAGTAACCCACTTAGTAGGTGGGTTGGGTTAGATAAAACTTTGTGTTAAATGGGTCAAAATAAATTGGTTGGGTCAAATTTTGGTTGACCCTCATACGACCCTACATGACCCATTTGACACCTCTACATGCATATAGTAAAAATATAGTAGAAAATAATCCATCACATTATAAATTTATGAAATAAGACTCGTAGACAAGGAAAAGCCTTTACCTACTTAAAAATGTTATAACCTTAAATTCATGTATTTTAGAATGCTGCGACAAATAGCCTTAGCTAAACTTTCATGTACTAGAGGATTTTAAAAATGATACAAAGAAGTCCTGTAGCAACTTGAGAAATGATGCACAAGATTAATTAGATCAACAAGGAAGCATATATATATATACACATAGAAAGTAAATTAGATTAGGAGGAAAGTCTATATCTACATAAAGATCGTAGCATATGAACACTATAGTAGGTTGCTTTTTATAGCATTTATTATAATGCAATGTATTTTCACTGACATGCCATAAAATTAATTACGATTATAACATTCCAAGTCAACCTCGTCGACAAGATAGACATTACTATACAATGATGGGTGCCTTGAATTATTAAATACTCAAGCGAATTATATATCCAATTCACATTCCACTTTAGGAATCATTGATTCATTACTAAGTGCATGACTTCATCGAGATAATAAGGAAACGGGATCCTAGAGCTAGTTGATATCCATGTTTCTCGATTTTCTAACATCATTGTTTACTTCGTCAACATGACTGATTAACTAATTTGATAAGGCACTAATACTCTAGTTCAATCTTCAATAGATGTTTATCGACCAGGTCGATAAGCTTCCGTCATTTGGGATGTTAGCGAGATTTCATTTTTGCATTTTTAGCACTAGAGGGAGGAATTGAACCTATGAACCCCTTTTACTTTATGTTTGATAAACCTCATTTTGATTAGTCAAATCATATGAAATGGGGAAATCGAAGAAAGCAATAGAAATAGCAATCCAAGGTGTTCACCACATCACTATTTAGGAGGAGGACGTGGATCGAAGCATTAACCCAAGAGGAGCTGCTTGACAAAGTCCTTTTGTAGAGGACTTCTAAATTTAGTGAAGGAGAAGAGGTTGAACCACCACACAAAGCTTAAATCCTTCCTTTTTCAAGAATAAGGAAAAGAGGTATACTATTGAAGGTGAAGTATGAAAAATAAAATGCACGAAATTCCACGTTGATTATTAAGGAAGGACTAGTAATGAAACTATCAAACAATCTACAAGCTACGTGTCAAGGAATTATAAATCCACTAGAGAAAATTATCCTGACCTAGAGGATTACCTAAAAGATTTTGCTAGAACCTACTATGGACGAGCTAATGTTCAGGGGAAAGAGATTTCTTGAGGATTAAATTGATGATAATCATCAGATGGCACCTTTTGCACAAGGTATCATGTCGGTGAATCTTTCCTTCATTAATATTCCTACTACTAGATATAACGGTACCATAGATGTAACGACCCGCATTCTACATATCGGAGGATCGTAGAATATTTATTTTACTTTCATACGAAGTCTTATAGTTGTGTAACTTTGGGAAACGACTATTTGGATCATTTCCCACATTCACGATTTTTGCCGAATTTTAAATTACTGTTTGCCCCTGACAAATCTTGTTTTGCCTATAACTTTTGATTGGTAATGAGTCTTGATCAAAAACCACTTCCATTGGATTCGGACAATGGTTTCTCATTCCGTAGAGTGGTCACATTAATCAAATGGACTTATCGTTTGGGAGATATGGCTGAAATAAGATTTGAAGATGGAAAAACATCCTAATTGGGCTTAAGAGGGTGATTAACAGCTAGGCCCATAACCCATTTCGGGATTAGGGTTATGGGAGGGCTGAAAGGAGTTGGGAAATTATCTCCTTTCATTTTTCTAGTCGCCACAAACCTTTCTCTAACCCTAGTAATGACCTCCATCTTCTAAATCTTCCTCTAATCACTTTCTAATCACATATTAAGCAAATCAACATCAAAATTAAGGCGGATTAGCATTAAAATTATGATAGAGCTGCTGCAGCACATAGGAATCTGATCCAAATCAGTAGAAGTTTCAGATCTATCACTAATTATTGGCTAAAGTGAGTGCTTAGCGTGCGTCTTCGCTAATTACGGCTAATTAGGGGTGATTAGTGATAAGTTGCGAAATTGTGACTCAGAAAAATATGGAAAAACATGTATAAGTTCTAAAATATTATTTTATGTCACTGGTATAAATTTGGGTTAATTTGGATTAAGTTCGCTAATCCTATTGTTATATATGGTTAAACATGGTTAAGGGGGAAATCATGGTTTTGGGTATGTCTGATCTGTAATAACCTATATGATTGATGTTCTGATCTTTTTTTATTGATCCTATATGTTGTTACTACTGTTTGGAAAGCTTAATAATTGTTTAGAAAAGTTAGAATGATATAAAATGCCTTCGTGTGGCGTAAATAGCTTGTTGGAAGACTATCAGGAAGTGCGGCACGTGAACTAGGCATCACGACCCCGAACTGTGAGCTACCTACTTCCCACGAGCCAAAGCACCCCAAACTGTGAACCGGATCCATATGAGAGTCACGAACCAGATCCACGAGCCTAGTCATGAGCCAATGCCATAAGTCGATGCCAAGGGAGCGAACCATGAGCCGATACCAAGGGGGTGAACCGCGAGCCGTGCTGGCGGGCGAATCGCAAGCCGATGCTAAGGGGGTGATGACCACAAACCAGAATGCCTTGAGTCGAACAACGAGTCTCGAACCGGAACGAGGAGTTGAATTCGAAACTAACCAGAGGAGACTGAAAACCCGAGATGCAAGGGAAGTCCAAATGGAAAGTTATTGCTCAGGATCCAAATAGGAACCAACAAGTTAACTTCTAGAGTTGTGCTCTGCTGCGAGACGTGTGCAAAGGGGTTATCAATATCCATAACTTTGGTTCACTATTGAGAGAGGGGGTATTGACTATGGACCTGTGCAGTGGGGTCATAGGTTGTATAAAGTTGGGCTCCATCGAGCTCCAAAGGGCAAAGTGGTCATAGGGATAGTTGTACGGAGTTGGTCTCCGTCATGGCCCCAAATGGTTCTGGTGATCAAAGCGGTGGATATCATATGCTTTACGCACTGAGTGAGATATGTGAGGATGATTGCTATGTTTGATGTTTGCTATCACCATGACACGCACACTCCCATTTTGACATTTTATGTTAGTGTCACCTTAGAGTATTGTACATCTAGTTATGCTAACTCTTTGGTTTCAGGTCTAGGTTAGGTATGATTATTTTTTCCTGTTATTGTTTTATTTTTCTGCTATCGCTCATACCATACTTTTTTTCGACCTAGAGTTTAATGTCTCTTCTTATTACTTTGAGTGCTCCTAAACGAGCAGACTAGAGACATGTTAGGTGGTTATGCACGAGTAGCTGTCCAAAGACAAGCAGGAGGCTTCCACGTACTATATATTTATTCTCCCTATGTTGTTTCTAGTCACTACTTTGGGCATTGGTAGTGTACCTCTTTTATTTCCTTTTAGAGATAGTATTTTTGAAGTTATAATAACGATTTGGATCATAAGCCGTATTTTGGGTTCCGCTACTCTGATGGATATGGTTTAGTTTTCAGCTTATGCACTGTCTCGCCTGTTTTATATCAAGTTATGTTATTATTATATTTTATTCCATGCGCTATGAGATAAACTACAGGTTCTTGGTGATTGATCATTTCAACCCTTTTGAAAACCATCTCGTGCTAGTTGGGCGTTGGCACCGCGCGTCTTCGGGGAAATGTCTGGTTAGTTCGGGGTGGGCCGTCACACTTGGTATTAGAGCCTAGGTTGCGTAGTTTAACCTAGAGAAGACATCAGGGAGAGATAGTATATGTATATGAGAGTGCTTATTTATGGTATTTTGGTTTTCAAAAGCTATATATGTATAATATTAGTATATCTAAGGATGAACTCGCACAGCACTGGCACCACTAAGAAGATGGTTAATCATTTTCTCTTTACATATTGAACGATGAGACGAAATATGAGGAGTAAGGGTTCAGGAGCGAACAATGGGAATGTCGCTGGCATAAGGACGATGTTTATTGCCTTCATGCGAGAGATGCTTTGAGATGCTCAGGGAGCAGTTCCTAATGCCGCTAATGGTGGTGGTGCAGTAGTGCAGGCGCCGAGAGCCGATTTCGCCAAGCTTAACAAGGATTATACTAGTCTTGGTGGGAATCCGTTCCATGGAACGGAATCGGCTACGGAGGTTCAAGATTGGCTTGATAGTTGTGAGCTCATCTTCGAGGATTTGGGGATCGATGATGCAATGAAGAGAAAGTTAGCGTCGCGTCAACTCCAAGGACTGGCGATGAATTGGTGGAATGCCATTAAAGCGGCTACTACTGAGGTTCAAATTACTTGGATTCAGTTTAAGACTCGCTTCAGTGATAAGTTTATCCCAACTGCTCAGAAATCAGAATTGTTTAGGAAATTTTTGGAGCTTAAGCAAAATGGTATGGCAATCTCAGAATATATTGCTGAATTAGATACCTTATCGAAATATGGATTATCTCTTATCGATACTACCGAGAAGAAGAATGAGAATTTCATAACTGGCCTAGATAAGTACTTGGGGGAAAGGCTTATAAACCATATCGATGAGACTTTCGAATCTGTTGTGGGGAAATCTTTGAGATCGGAGAGCCTTTACCCTAAGAAGAAGACCGATGTTGCTATTGCATCTGCAGGAGAGCCAAAACCGCAGGCAAGCAGTGAAGGCAATAAGAATTCTCAGAATAAGAGAAAACAGAACCAAACCAAGGATGGTCGAAAAAGAAGAATAAGAAAGATATCGAGTGCTTTAGTTATGGCAAGAAGGGCCACTATGCCGGAGATTGTTGAGCAAAACCAGGGGACAGGAAGTGCTTCAATTGCGGCCAAGTGGGACATCATAAGGATAAATGTCCACAACCTCCTAAGGAGAACCAGGTCGTTAAAACATATGCTATCAATGTTGTTCCTTCTTCGTTGAATGCCCCAATAGCGGCGGAGAAGGGAAAGGGTGTTGCTATCCTAGGTATGCTTTCTATTTATGATGTTCTTGTTCGAGTGTTGTTTATACCGGGGCTTCCCTTTCCTTCGTATCTAGTGACCTAGTAAATAGGTTGGAATTGGAACCCGAGACTGTCGATAGACCTTCTGTTGTGACGTACCTGATCAGTGGTTCGACTAGCCTTTGTATGATTTATCGTAATTTTGTCTTATCGAGTCATGGATGTGTGTTTGCTTGTGATTGCTTTGTTTTGGGCTTTACTGTGTTTGACATTATTTTAGGAGTTGATTGGCTCCAAAGGTATGGGGTGGTGGTAATCTGTGATGGGTCTTTAGTGAGCATTAGGGCGGATGATGAGCGAAGGGTAGTATTGGGTTGCCTACCTAGTGATGGGGTGATGGCTGGTTTTATAAATTCCCTCGACATCCTGCATGATGAGTTATCAGATGTGCCTATTGCTGGCGAGGATCCGGGCATCTTCGGGGAAGTGACCAGACTTCCACCACGCCGAGAGATCGAGTTTCAAATTGATTTTGTAACAACCTGGAAATTCTGAGCCAATTTAAATTTTTTATTTTGGTAATTTTAGTGAATTTTGATTATTTAAAATGAATTATTTTAAATAATAACGACGAAACATTTATTTTTAACGAAGTTAAAACAAATAAATTTATTTTAATTATATAACGAGCCTGAAATGGCGCTGAAGTTCGAAAATTCGATTTCGAATTTCAAATGAATATAAAGAATTCAATATAGCTCAGAATTGAATGAAACAAGAAATATTTGAATCTGTTTAATCATATCTTTCTAACGGATATAAGAAACTGAGATTTTGCTTTGTAGAGTGTAAGATATGTCCAGTTTAAAATTTAGAAAAGTCGCTGTGGAATTTATATATATTTTTAATATATATAAAGGCCCTTAAAAATAGAAATTTTGCAAACGACCTTCGTTTTCGATGAAACCACTTTTGTTGGATCCGGGATGTCAAATTATTGCTAGATTTCAAAATTCATAATTTTCTGAATCAATATGTGAGCGTGACAAAGTTAAACGTGTTTTAATAGTTTTAGTCAATATGGATCGACCAGAAAATGGCCATTTTTCAAATGGTCTCAGAATTTGACGAAATTAGTTTTGTTAGGACCGTGTCATCAATACAAAGCTAGAAAATATTTTTCGGGAATTTTGGGAGTCCGTTTGTGGCCCAGGTAAATTGAAATGCGTGTTTGAATTGAATATATATATATTTATGTTTTAATTCAGCGGAAACTGATCGTAATAGCCGAACTGGATCATGAAACATATCCCATTGTGTTCAAAATGGGTTTAATTAGCTAGGGACGACAGTCGGTGGGTCTCATTTGGGGTTCGAAATTTAAAGCAACTTTTTGGGGAATTTAAAAATTAAATTAAATAAAAAAATAAAAGGGCCAACCCCTTTTCTCCTCAGCCTGTTCATTTCAGAATTGAAAAAAAAAGGAAAAACCTAAAACTAAAGCTCGACGCCCAAGCCCCTGGCCCACATCTATGCCGCGTCGGATCCACCCAACTGCCACCCGCCTCTAGCGCTTCCGCCACGCCCCACGCCGGCGCCGCCTTACCCCACTTCCCCCTCTCACGTTTCTCTCTCCCCGTCTCGATGCAGTCAATCCCCAAACCCATCGATACCCAAACAGTCGCGCCCCCTTACTTCTCCACCACCGCGACTGGCGATGGCCTCCCCCTTCCCCGATCTCGCGAGCCCCCCTGCTTCTCTCTCATCTCCCAATTCAAAAGCCAGCGCCAAAACCCCTCCTAAACCACGAAGCCGACAACACTCCTCCCTCCTTGAACATCAACAGTGAGCTTTCTTCTTTGTTTCTCTTTTAAAAATCTGTTTTTGTTTATTTAAAAATATGATATTGTTTATATGAAAAAGAAATGATCTTTGATTTGAAAAAGACGAGATTTTTATTTGAACAAAGACGAGAATTTTATTCGAACAAAGACGAGATTTTTATTCGTATAAAGTTGGGATTTTTATTCGGATGAAGCTATGGTTTTATTCGTATGGAAAGGGGACTTTTATCCATATAGAAATGAGATTTTTATATGAATAACATAATAAAAATATGATTTTTATTATATGAAAAGTAAAATAAAAATACGATTTTTATGCTAGTATGAAGGTATGTTTTTTAAATTTATTTTAGCAAAGTAAAAATATAATCTTTACAATGTATAGAGCGATATAAAAATATAATTTTTATCCACAGAGTGATAATATAAAAATGTGATTTTTATATATGTAACGAACACGGACGACGAAAGTGACAAAAGGCGAGCACGGCGAGATATTCTACATATGAAGAGTCGTGGTGAAAGTCGGTGAGAACTTCTCACTTTAAATTTTCTTTTCTAGTTAAAAATATATATTAGGATGCAGATGGTGCTTAGCAGCACCCGACACCCGTCGTCCACAAACCATGGACGACTTGTTTGTTTGTTTGTTTGTTTGTTTGGTGGTTGATTAGAATATTTGTTGGAATTTGGTTTGGAAAAAATAATGGAATTGATTAGATTGGTATGTGTATGGCATAGGCCATTATTAGACTGGGGATAAGGCTAGGCCTTGTCCCGTTTCTAGTATCATGACGTTGTGCAGCCGAAATTTACTAAAATAAGTTAGAAAAATAAAAATATAATTTTTAACGTGTGTGTGAATAAAATAAAATATTCATTTACAAATCAGACTATTTGTTTATGTACACTGATTTGACTGATATTGATTGCGATGATAAATTTTACACATCGCCCAACTGTACAAATAAAAATCTGTGTTTGTTGACTGAAACCCCACACGGGTGTTGGGATGATATTTGACATACACTAGTCCCTATTGTATAGTTGTATGTCGATCGATAGGTTGACAGATAGTTGTGTTGTGCACTTTGTATGATGGTTGATTATTTATCGGTGCTATTATATACATGTGTTGTATGGAATCCATATAAATGACATTATATGTAATTGATTGGGTCTCATTCCAATTTAGAAAATAAATTATATTCATGTGTTGAAAGAAATATATATATTCATGTGTTGGAAGAAATATATATTCATGTGTTGAAGAAAATATTCATTTGTTGAATAGAATAACGAAGTTATTGAAATATATAAAGTCGTATAGATTAGATTTGCGCCATTTTGACGCGAACGATATTTATATCGATTTTATTCGAATATCGAAAAAGAAGCAATTTCAAAATATAACGTTTGAAAATATTATCATTTATATATATGTTGATGATATGGAATATTCAATTTTGATTTAAAATTGAATATGAAGTTGAAATCATTTTGAAAACGAATTTAAAATGAATAATAAAATACGTTTAGATTGAAATTGACGAAATATAATAATATATATATTATATATATTAAATAGCCTGAATAGAACGCGCCGCTCCGCGGCAGTTCCCGAATTTCGACCATTGACCTCGAATTGATGTTACGGGAGATTCGACCGTCGGATTCTCTGAAACTGGAACCGTTCGGTTCGTATCGAAAAGAGTTTTCCATTGAATACTAGAAATTTGAAATCTAACGGTTGGATTTGGAATTATGTCCAAATCAAATTTGGAAAGGGTCGATGTAAGTGCAGTTCGATGGCCGTTTATGGAAATCGACTATACGGGCTTTGATAAAATTATTAAAAATATCTATAATTTGTGTAAAATCATAATATATGAATTAGAAAGAACTGGGTTGAAAAATTCCACAATTGTGAGGATAAAAATATATTTTTATCGAAATGAACTAGAATTATAATCCGATATTTTTGAATAAATAAACTGGATTTGAAGTGGTTTTAAAAATAATCAGAATTTCCAATATACGTGTTGGAATGGATTTGAATTGAAATTTTCTTCGGAATATTTCGATGTTGGATTTCGTGATTATAGAGATATGGTTGTGGAGATTTGAAAGATATGTTTATATCCTTATTTCCAATACGATATTTGTTGGTTTCAGAATTTGATATTGAATATAAGCCGATATATTTTCTATTCAGAGCCTTGTATTTAATATCAAATGAAATTTTGGGTTCGTCGTGAATGGTGTCTTAAATAACACTGTTCTTGAACTCAGTTTAGAAAAGGATAAATCTTTTAATTAAGATTTAGTGTAATTGTCCAGTTAATTAGTATTTAATTGGAATTGAAATTAAAATTGGTTTTTGGGTTTATCGTGAACGGTGTTTTAAATAACACCTGTTCTTTAACCCGATTAACAATGGAATGTGATTTTGGGTTTATCGTGAACCGTGTTTTAATGGACATTGGTTCTTTAACCTAGTTAAAGATAAGACTAATTTCTTAGTTTGGAATAACCATTAAGAAATGGTTTTCGAGATTAAAACTGAAGTGGAGTTTTAATGAATCTTTAACTAGATTGAAATGATCAAGAATGGAGTATCACCAGTTTTGCTCCAAGCGACAGTTAAATATTTAATTAGATTTGAACGTGAAATGGTAATTAATATTTACCGATAACACCGTGGTGTTAGATATGGAGTATCACCAGTTTTGCTCCATGGGATGAATAGGTTGGGATTGGGAAATAATATAAATAATTACTTCGGTGTGATTCGCGAATCCCGACTAGTTGGAAAACCTTAACACAGTTTGAAATAACATCCAAAGGAAGATTAAAAAACATTTAGAAGAATTTATCTTTGATTAAATTAATGGGAACCTTTCCCTAAGAATGTGAATATTTGAATAAAGGAATATTCTGAATTGGAATGAGGCGTAAGTTGTGTTTGTGTAACATTGGTTTATTGTATACGTGGGTTATTCGAAAAGGCCGGGTTTACACCCATTCTGAATAACCGATTCTACGATAAGTCAAAGATGAAGACGGTGGTTTAAGACCAGAGGTCTTCACATCGTTTGGATGATTATTGATGATTTTGATTGGGCTGTACACCCAAGAGGAGGGAATCAGTTGGTGATCGTCCAGATGTACTTGGAGATCGATGGATAGGCGAGGAACAAGGTTCCTCCGGTTTCGTTCAGACCCAGAACGAACTTGTAAATGGATTATGTGTCTGACATTGGATTTTATTCTATGTTTATTGATTTCTATTAAATATATATCTGTTTGGCGGCGGAGTATTTATTCTCTTTCTTAACGCCTTTCTCTGAGACGTACGAGCTTAGAGGTTACATATAGATAGATATCAATCGCATGGCATGAATTTCCTGTGTGGCATGCTGAGTTGCATGGATCAAGGCTTTTGTTGAAAAGTAAAGTCTTGTGGTTGATGATCAAAGCACGGCCTATGTGGCACAGCTTTGTGTAAAGCGTTAATTCGTGAGCCTCACACCTCGGTATGAGTTTAAAACGGGATAGTGACTGCAGGGAGAACACGACGTTTCTTTCTAGCTAGAGGTGGTGTCAGTGCTTAAAATGGCTGACATTTATATAATTTTCACTTGTGTGGTTATTGGAACGCGAGGCGCTTCGAATATATGGTCGATAACTGGCACTATGTGAGCCGACGTACAGACCATTTTATAGGTCCGATAGGACCGGGAAACGTGTGTTTTGGAATTGCCAATCCTCAAACGTAAGAGAGGATCGGCCCTGAAGATCCAAGGGTTACCCAGAGTGTGTAGTCCTGAGGCATTTGCAAGAGTGTCTCAAAGCGGAGAGGAGCTTGCCCCTTGCCTCGACTCATGATGGAATCCAATTTCCAATACGTGACATTTCGGTTTTATTTGTAGAGCCTAGTATGGCGACATAATGGGATAGGGCACTCATGCCGTCTATGATTTATACATTATGATTGAAGTTGTTTTCTTCACTTATAGTAATAATAAAAGATCAAATTTCACGTATCAAGCATTATTTGGCTGTTATAAGGTAAAACCCTATCCTCCGGCTTGCATTGCATTGTGTGAGGGGACCTGGGTCTTATAACAGCTTCAATGTTCTTTATTTAGCATTGCGCTGTTTGTTTATGCACTGGTATTCTTGGGGTAAAAACCGTTCCATGTTATACGGCGTGGTCCCTTAATTTACTGAACTTTAAAATCAAATTTATAACTTTTTTAGTTCTCACACCAGTCACATGAATGACCTGAAGTTTATTGTTTTGACCTAAACTCTTAGTGCCCTTATTTTCCGCACGGGCAGCTAGTAGGTGGGTTTGCAGATTTTTATTCACAGGATCTTGGTTTATAGCTGAAGTTATATTCGGAAAGCTCTGTATCCGTGTATTTATTTCAGTTATGATTTGTATTATTTTTTCGCTGCAGTAATGTATTTAAATCTCTGGTATTCTCTGTTGTGTATTATTTATTCATATTTTGTATATTCTTGAACTCTGATGGAAATTGTTATAATAGCAATGAAATGTTCTTCTTTCTGTGTTATGATGTGACTTATTCTCAATTCAATCCGTGCTTTCCTTCACGGGGAAGTTCGGGTCGTCTCAGATTTAGTGAAAGATGTCAGACCTATAGTGATGCCACTTCGTCGTATGGCTCCAATGGAACAACGAGAGCTTGAGGTGCAAGTAGGTGATCTTTTGAAGAAGGGATTTATCCGAAGAAGTGTTTCTGAGTGGGGAGAACCAGTTGTATTTGCTACTAAGGCTGATGGTTCCCTTCGTTTATGTGTGGACTACCGCGAGTTGAACAAGGCGATTAGGAAAAATAAGTGTCCTCTTCCATGTATAGATGATTTGTTTGATCAGTTAAATAAAGCAAGAGTGTTTTCCCTGTTAGATCTCGCGACATGATTTCATCAGCTCCGAGTAGCAACTGAGAGTATACCTAGACCGACATTTCGAACGCGGTCCGGATTTTATGAGTGGTTGGTCATGCCATTCGGATTGAACAATGCACCCGCATATTTCGTGGATCTTATGAACAGGATTTTTCAGAGATCAGTTAAATAAAAAAATTTCTTGTGTTCGTGGATGATAACTTGGTTTACTCGGACAGAAGAAGAATATATGGGACATTTGAGGGCAGTAATGGAGGTGTTGGGAAACGCCAATTGAAAGCGAAATTTTCTAAGTGTCACTTCTGGAGGAGGGAAGTGAGATTCTTGGGCCATGTTGTTTCATAGAATGGTATTACCGTGGATCCTGAGAAGGTGGCTACAGTGCAAGATTGGTCTACGCTGAAGAATGCAACGGACTTGAGAAGTTTCTTGGGGTTAGCTAGATATTATCGTAAGTTTATCCAAGACTTCTCCAAGATAGCTGCACCGTTAAACTCGGTTGACCAAGAAGAATCAAGCTTTTGTTTGGAACGAAAGGTGTGAGAAGGCATTTAAGGGTCTAAAGGAGAAATTGACATGTGTATCAGTGTTAGTTATTCCCAAAAGGAATGAAGAGATGACGGTATAAACGGATTCCTGTGGAACAGGACTCGGTGCAGTACTGATGCAAAGAGGTAGTGTTGTGTCTTATGCTAGTAGGCAACTGAAACCGCACGAGAAAAGATATCCGACCCATGATTTGGAATTGGCAGCGATCGTGTTGGCGTTAAAGATGTAGAGACACTATCTCTTCGGAGAAAGATTTAAGTTGTTTACCGATCACAAGTCGTTAAAGTATCTTTTCTCTCAGAAGGATTTAAATCTTAGTCAGTAGAGATGGTTAGACTTCTTGGCTTCTTATGATTTCAATATCGCATACACGCCTGGGAAGGGCAATGCAATAGCTGATGCATTGAGTAGGAGACATGCCAGATTGGGGGCTTTGTTTCTGGAATGGAAGCAACTGGAGTATATCGCGAGATATGATTTCACACCTAAGTGTGAATTAGATCCAGAGATGTTAGCAAGTCTGATGATTAGGCCCACTTTGATTGAACGGATCGGTTCTAATCAGAGGGGCAATCCTAACCTATTGGAAATCATCTCCAAGGTAGAGATAGGTATCGACGGTGAGGAAAGGAACAAGTATGGAATTGATAGAGAGGGATGGCCTCGAAGGAATGGGAAACTGGTTGTACCCTACGTTAATGGCTTGAGAGATGAAGTGCTTAGAGAGTGTCATCACACGAAACTGACTATACATCCTAGTGGTAACAAAATGTAATGAGACATGAAGCAGACCTACTACTGTGAAGGGATGAAGAGAGACATTGGGAAGTTTACATCCAAGTGCATGAATTGCCAGTTAGTTAAAGCCGAGCAAAAGAAGCCTAGTGGTTTGTTACAACTGTTGGATATTCCAGAATGGAAATGGGAACAAGTCTCACTGGATTTCATCGATGGTTTACCAAGAACTAGATCGGGTCATGATAGTATTTGGGTGATTGTGGTTCGATTGACCAAAAGTGCAAGGTTTATAACCTTCAAGTCGAATAGAACAACAACAAGTTAGCAGAACTATATATGAAGTGGGTAGTGAGATTTCATGGAGTACCTAAAGGTATTATGAGTGACTGAGATCCATTATTTACTAGTGGGTTTTGGAAGAGCTTACAAGAGGCTTTAAGGTCAGAATTACATCTCAGTACCGCGTACCATCCTCAAACCAACGCTCAAACAGAGAGGGTAAATCGTGTATTAGAGGATCTCTTGAGAGCTTGTATATTGGACTTTGGAGGTTCATGGGATGACCATTTGCAACTAGTTAAATTCGCATATGATAACAGTTATTAGTCCAGTATTGGTATGGCTCCATTTGAAGCTTTTACGGAAGACCGTGCAACTCACTATCATGTTGGTTAGAAATCAGTGAGGAATTTGGGCTTAGGCCAAATGTAATAATCAAAACTTCAGGTAAGATCAAGGTTATTCAACTGCGAATGAAGGTTTCCTAAGATAGGCAGAAGAGTTATGCTGATAAAAGACGAAGAGATTTGAAATTCTCCATTGGTGACTTGGTATTCGTCAAGGTTTCTCCGTTAAAGAGTGTGATTCGGTTTGGTAGAAGGGGTAGATTAGCACCAAGGTTTTTTTGGTCCATTTCCACTTCTCAAACAAGTTGGGAATGTAGCGTATAAAGTTTGATTACTTGACAAGACGGCGGGAGTGCACAACATATTTCATGTTTCTCAGTTAAGGAAGTTTGTGCATGATTCTGATATGACTATCTCACCATATAAATTGGATGATATCAAGGTAGAATCCGAGACAGTTGGAAACTACAGAACGATTCATATTGTCGGACACGACACAAAACAACTTTAAAGGAAGACAGTGAAACTGGTCAAGGTCCAGCGGGGCGATAATGAGAATGACTGTACTTGGGAAACCGAGGGGAACATAAGGAAGTCATATCTAGAGCTCTTTACCTGGTAATATTTTTATCGCGATATAGTTATTCCCTTGTTAGTAAACCGCATGCTAGGATAGGCTTGTTGTGTTATTACGTATGTTTGACTGTTTGTAAATGGATGATAGGCATGTGAAGCACCATTGTATGTTTTCTTATTTAAGGAATTTCAGGGGCGAAAATTCTTAAGGGGAGGAGAGTGTAACGACCTGCATTCTACATATCAGAGGATCGTAGACTATTTATTTTGCTTTCATACGAAGTCATATGGTCGTGTAACTTTGGGAAACGACTATTGGGATCATTTCCCATATTCACGATTTTTGCCGAATTTTAAATGACCGTTTTGCCCTTGGAAAATCTTGTTTCGCCTATAACTTTTGACTGGTAAGGAGTTATGACCTGAGACCACTTCCGTTGGATTCAGATGATGGTTTCCCATCCCATAGAGTGGTCACATTAATCAAACGGACTAAACGTATGTGAGATATGGCTGAAATAAGATTTGAAGATGGGAAACAGCCTAATTGGGCTTAATATGGTGATTATCAGTTAGGCCCATAACCCATTTCGGGATTAGGGTTATGTGAGGGCTGAAAGGAGTTGGAGAATCATCTCCTTTCATTTTTCTAGCCGCCACAAACATTTCTCTAACCCTAGTAATGGCCTCCATCTTCAAAATCTTCCTCTAATCACTTTCTGATCACATATTAAGCAAATCAACATAAAAATTAAGGCGGATTAGCATCAAAATTGACATAGAGTTGCTGGAACACATTGGAATCCGGTCCAAATCAGTATAACTTTCAAATCTATCACTAATTATTGGCTAAGGTGAGTGATTAGCATGTTTATTCACTAATTACGGCTAATTAGGGGCGATTAATGATAATTAGCGAAATTATGACTCAGAAAAATATGTATAAATTCTAAAATATTATTTTATGTCTTTGGTATAAATTTGGGGTAATTTGGATTAAGTTTACCAATCCTATTGTTAGATATGGTTAAACATGGTTAAGGGGAAAATCATGATTTTGGTTATGTTTGATCTATAATAACCGATATGATTGATGTTTTGATCTTTTTTGATTGATCCTATATGTTGTCACTACTGTTTAGTATGCTTTATGATTGTTTAGAAAAGTTAGAATGGCTGAAAACGTCGTCATGTGGCGTAAATAGCTTGTTGGGAGACTGCCAGGAAGTGCAACTCTTGACCTAGGTATCATGACCCCGAACCGTGAGCCACCTACTTCCCATGAGCCGTAGCACCCCAAACCGTGAACCGGATCCATACAAGAGTCACGAACCAGTTCCACGAGCCGATCCCAAGGGAGCGAACCACAAGCCGATACCAAGGGGGCGAACCGCGAGCCATGCCGAGGGGGGGATCGCATGCCGATGCCAAGGGGGTGATGACCACGAACCGGAATGCCTCGAGCCGAATAGGGAGTCTCGAACCGAAATGAGGAATTGAATCCGAACCGAACCATAGGAGACTGAAAAACCAAGATGAAAAGGAAGTCCAAGTGGGAAGTTATTGCTCAGGATCCAGATAGGAACCAACGAGTTAACTTCTAGAGTTGGGCTCTGCTGCGGGACATGTGCAAAGGGGTTATCGATATCTATAAATTTGGTTCACTATTGAGAGAGGGGGTATTGACTATGGACCAGTGCAGTGGGGTCAGAGGTTGTTTGGAGTTGGACTCCATCAGGGCTCCAAAGGGAAAAGTGGTCGTAGTGATAGTTGTGCGGAGTTGGACTCCGTCATGGCCTCAAATGGTTCTGGTGATCAAAGCGGTGGATATCGTATGCTTTATGCACTGAGTGAGAGATGTGAGGATGATTGTTATGTTTGATGTTTGCTATCACCATGACACGCACACTCCCATTTTTACACTTTATGTTAGTGTAACCTTAGAGTATTGTACATGTTGTTATGCTAACTCTTTGGTTGCCGGTCCAGGTCCAGGTTAGGTATGATTATTTATACCTATTATTGTTTTATTTTGCTCCTATCGCTCATACCAAACTTTTGTCTGGCCCATAGTTTTATGTCTCTTCTTATTAGTCTGAGTGCTCCTAAACGAGCAGACTAGAGACATGTTACGTGGTTATGCATAAGTAGCTGTCCGGAGACGAGCATGAGGCTTCCACGTACTATATATGTATTCTCCCTATGTTGTTTCTGGTCACTACTTTGGGCATTGGTAGTGTACCTCTTTTATTTCCTTTTAGAGATTGTATTTTTGAAGGGGTAATAATGGTTTGGATCATAAGCTTTATTTTGGATTCCGCTACTTTAATGGATATGGTTTAGTTTTCAGCTTATGCATTGTCTCGCCTATTTTATATCAAGTTATGTTATTATTATATTTTATTCCATGCGCTATGAGATATACTACCGGTTCTTGGTGATTGATCACTCTTTTGACGACCATCTCGTGCTAGTCGGGCGTTGGCACCGTGCATCTTCGGAACCATTAATGAGAGGCTTCCACAAAGAACTTTATATTCGGAACCATCTCGTGCTAGTCGGGCGTTGGCACTGAGCAGACTAGATTCCTTTCTTGGAAAGAACTTTATATTCAAGGTGCAAAGACTTGTAAGATTTCCACTTTAAACAGATAAATTTCATCTATATGGATGAAATCTATCATGCCAAAAAGAAAATTTAGCCAAGAAGAGACAATTAATGAGAGGCTTCCACAAGGGAAGAAGTGATGTTCCTCTTAATCAACCAATATCTTATATTATCTCTATAGCCAGAATGGAAGATGAAATCCCTGAGTCAAAAGAAAATCCAGAACCATGAAAGGGTGGATACTTATCTTTTATCATTAATATAATGACCATAAAATTGATGATTGTCAAGCTCTCATGAGAATAATACAATGTCTCATTCGAGATGGTAAATTTTAAGATTTCATCAACGAGATAGGTAACAACCTAAAAGATGGAAACATGAGACGTCCCTTTAGAAGCGTTAACTTTTGTAAAGTAATCCTTAGCTAAACTATCTAACCCTGCTCTACGGGGTTGATGTGATCCACGAAGGCCCCCACGTTGCCAGGACGAGTGATAATTTCCGAAATTGGTATGGAAGAGAAGCTCAAAAGGAGTTTTCTCCATTAAAAGGGAACCACGACTAAATGGCGCTATGTTTCATATCCAAATACCTATGTTGATAATCCCTTCTCAAAGCTTAAAGGAGGTATGTCATCCATATAACGATCCGTTAATGATTACCGCAAAAATCGGTCATCCATAGAGTAAAGATATTGGTGAATACAGAAAGCATCGCTAATATAATCTTCAAACATGCCTTTGACCAATTGGGGTTCCTTAAGGGATAATTGGAACCAAATCAAGAGCCTATCTTTGGATTTATGAATAAGGAATCAATTCCTATAGGGCAGGTTATGCTCTTAGTGTAGCCTGGGATTTCAGTCCTCTCCTGGGCTTTTAATATGTTATTTTTCATCATTGATCAACCTTCTTATTACATATCCTTCTTCACAAGGCTAAATTTCGACGAGGTTGATTCTTTTGTCTCTATGAAGACCCTAATAATGACATTTCTAAATAAAAGTGGATATAAGCTATAATAAGCGAGCAGTTCATCTCAGGGGAAATGTATTCTTCGACCTTGGACATTATTGTAACAACCCGCAATTTTATCAATTTAATTTGTGAATATTTATTTTATTTAAATATTCGATTTCTGCTTTTAATAATTTAAATTCTATTTTGAATGATTAATTAACGATGAAGAATTTATTATAACTTTTCAAATATTGATTTTATTAGTTTAATAGCCTTTCTAAATTTTGTAAATTAAAAGCATAGTTTTGAACTTTGTTATAAAATATACCTAAATATGAATATATGTATAATAAGATTATAATAGTTATATTTTCTGTTATAAAAGGGATGTCTGATGTTAATAATACAATAAGTTAATTATATATAAAAACATGATTTGATATTTGCTTGTAAATTAAGTAAAGTTATATTGTATAAAGTTATATTTTTGTAAAGTAAACATGATTTGAAGTTGATAAGTAAATATAATATAAATAAGAAACTTAATAATTATCTTAAGTACATTTCCTTCCTTACAATTACCATCAAATTAAATGTTTTGTACCCAGCTTTACTTTTGGGAGAAGCTTGTAATGATGATGAGGACATTTTAGTCTTTTTGTTTATTTTATTTTGATTTAGTCATATATCCTTACATCTTGTATATATACACATTCCACTTCTTATTTCATCCCATTTTTTCCTTTTTGTTCAAACTCTTCCTTCCTTTTCAAGCTTTAATGGCAGCAGGTAAACAAAAAAATGAAAATGAAAAATATGAGGAGTAAATATGGGGAAATGCAAAGCTATGGATCTTGAAAATTAGTTTTTCGGTTTTTACATTTGTTTAAAATCGTAAAATAAGTTGCAGATGGCTTGTATTGATGTTTTCATCAACTTTTGCTAGTTTGGAAATGTTTGCTTCAGTTTTGGGGATTCTGGAGTTCAACAATGGCTATGGCTATGAGGCTAAGCTAGGTTTGGATTTATCTGGCCAAAGAGGGGACTAGAGGCAGTCGAAGCATAACAGAGTGATCGGTGGGAGGAAACGCCGTTTGGGTGGAAGTTTAGAGGAGTTCACTGCTTATTCTTGTTGCACCCTTTTTGGGTTCGAACACTTGAAGCTTGGGTCGATAATTGATAGATTGAGTTGGAGCTTAGGGTGTCGGTGACAAATTAGAGAGGAGGTGAAGGGAGACACGTTGGTGATATCCAAGCCGCCTATGATGGTCGTTGGTCGGTGGGCATGTGCACTACTGTGGACATGTCTAGGTTACAGGAATTTTGAAGAAGAAAGAAGAGAAGAAGGGGAATAGGAGCAGATGCGGGTCAGTTGTAGGATGTTGGTCCAGGCTCAATGTTGTATGGTGAGGAAGCTTTTAAATTTGTTTATTTTTAGTTAAAATGAATTTTGAATAATTTTTTTGTTTAAATCCAATCAACGAACAAATTTTTGCGATGAGTTTGTATTAACATGCCCGATGTGGTAGTGTTAATTAATGACAGGTTTGGGTAAGTGAAAATCAAAGGCATCTTAAAATGTATAGATTTTAAATAACGTTATTTCAATAACAACGTCATTTAAAATTTACACACCTTAATTCATATTTTTTATTTGGCCAAATAAAATAATGTCAAGTTATTTTAAACAGTGTAGATTATTATACACAAATGTTGAGCAGAATTCAACACCATTCTTTGCTAGCTAAGTGATAGATTTAATTTGTATAATTAGATGTTAATAATATTGATTGATATAGATTGGATAGTTATATAACTATTGATTGTAAACTGTTTAGGGCCTAAACCTTTGTTTATTGGCAGTATAGTATGTGACATTAACACATGAACCCATTTGGATGTGAAAATGTATGGTGACTTATTTTAAGTACAATTATGATCGCTAAGCCTCAAATGTGAGACTATTTTTCAGTTGGTTAAATTCATAAATGGAATTGATTTAAAATCTAAATGTTCCATTTATGAATGCTTAAAAAGTTATTATCGAAGAAGGGAAGATTATATTATGTATTAATTAAATGGTTTAAGTTGATTCAATTATTAAGATTAATCTTATTAAATAAGTTTCAAACTTAATCATTATTCATTAATGATTGTTTAAACTTAAGAAATGGTATAATGATATTCTGATTTACTGATTATTTAGTATTGATGTATTTATTTTGTCTAAAGGTCGGTCTACAAAAAGCTTATGACAAAATTAATAGATCTTTCATTTTGCATATGATGAAGTGCATGCATTTTCCAGACATGTATGTGCAACTTATAAGTGAATGTGTTACCACTCCCACATATTTTATCATAATTAATGGTATGTCCAAAGGATTTATCTCTAGTAACCGTGGACTGAGACAAGGAGACCCCCTCTCTCTATACTTATTTGCTATTGCTGTGGAGTTCTTCACTTTACAAATGGAATTGGCTAGCCTTCACTGTCGTATTTGACCAGTATACAATACCCAACCTCACATCACTCACTTAATTTATGCGGATGATATAATTATTTGTATCAAATCCATTATAGAATCAGCTATGGCTATTAAACAGATCTTTCTGGATTCAGACAAATATGTTGGCCTCAAAATGAATGAACAAAAATCAAAATGTTATTTCAATGCATATAGTAGAAATAAAAATGAAATTCTGAATGTGTTGAATGTGTGCGAAGGATCTCTTCTTGTGAAATACCTAGGGGTGCCTCTCTCATCAAACAAAATAACTAACCGAGAATGTGCTATACTTATTTCTAATATTCGAGATAGGTTGCACGGATGGAGTTCGAGACTGCTATCGTTTACTGGTGGAGTTGAGTTAGTACACACTGTTATTCAGGCCAAAGTTTACTTCTGGTTGCAAACATTTCAGATACCTGAAGAATCGATAAGCAAAATTGAAAAGGTTTGCGCAGATTTCACCTAGAGAGGGGGGTTACATAAGATAAAATACCATGATCTCTATAAGCTAAAGAAAGAAGGCGGTGTTGGCTTGAGGAATCTACGTGAAATGAAGAAGGCTTTTACTCTAAAACTCGCACGGAAATTCTTAAATTATACTAGTCTATGGGCAAAGTGGATGAGAAGTAGATACATGCAAGATAATTTTTGGACATGGGTATTGACAACAACGCTTCCTCAACTTGCAAAGCCATTCTGAATATTAGAGACACTCTATCAAAAAACTGTGTTAGAAAATTTGCTTATGGACGAGAAACAAATCTTTGGAAAGATCCTTAGATTTCTAGAAAATCAATTATTGAACTAGTGGGGTGGGATACATACTCTGATTTTGGATGCCCTGAAACGTATGTCAACTCTATCATTAATAGTGGTGTGTGGAATGTGATCAGTTTACCTCTTAACGAAGAAACTAAAGGAATCATAACTAGCATGCAGACTTTTCCTGAACGTCAAACTGATATATGGGTTTGGAAACATAGTGCAGAATTCACAATCAAATAAGCATATCACTTTGTTCGTGAACAAGGAGATAGTTGCGTTTGGGGTAAATTTATCTGGAGTAAAGAAAACATCCCCAAAATGGCCTTCACTTCGATCAAAGCTATCAAAGGGAGGTTGCCAACAAAAGATAGACTATTCCGTTGGAACATCATCAATAATAATGACTGTGTTTTATGTAAAAACTCAAAAGAATCACACTGTCACTTTATTATTTGAGTGCAGTTATTCAAATCAAATTGCATCCAGTTGTTTTCAACTATACGGTAAGCATTTACAAGAAAACAACATGCATCGGCTGTTAGATTACCTGACTAACCAATGGCATGCCAAACACACGGAATCTAATGAAAATAGCGCCATATTCACAGCTTGAATTTGGTGGATTTAGAAAGAAAGAAACCGCCGATTGCTCCAATCGAAATCACGAACAATTGAAGAGGTCAGTAGACTGATTTATCACGATGTGGAAGTAAAGTTGAGAAGTAGGAGAAGGAGGCTTACCATAAACCAGGATAGCAAAACAGCTGATATTGAAGACGAAGGTCAAGGGAGATGAATGATCGAAACCCAAATACACAACTCCGTCGCTACCCGCCATGACTGATTTGGGAATTTAGAGTTCAAGTGAAAATTCCTTTTTTGAAGAGAACGTTGTGTTGTCGAAATGTAATTGTCTTGCTTTCGTACCACGATGTATATATGGACTGTACATTATTTTGTGCTGAGTTTGGGCCGTAATAATATTATACCCATTTTCAAAAAAATAATAATTAAGAAGTTAACTATAATCATTATAAATACTTAATGTTTGTGGACTTGTTAAAGGGTTCATTATTATTTCTGAAATTAGATTTAGATTTAAAGTTAACTATTTATATAATTTTTAAAAAAATATATATTTGATTATTAATAACAGTTTTAAATTACTAATTAATTTTTAAATAAATAGTATTTAAAATTTTAAGTTATTAACTATTACTTAATTATTTATTTAAAGGATAAAATATATTAAATTATTTATTTTATGGATTAATAATTATTGAATTATGATTTAATAGTTAATTATTATTTACTTGATAACTTTTTAAGATTTTTATTATCTTAATTTAAAATGCGGTTAACTTATTTCATTTTTATAACTGATCCTTCTAAGTTAATAAATTTGTTAATTAATGGTGTTTTAAGTTGATTAAGTATTTAAAAATAAGGGATTTGAATTGATTAACTATTTTAATAACAAGGATTAGATTTGTTAATTTTTTTATGGTTCAAAGGATAATCGATTTACTCGACAATGAGTATGGATTTAAATGAAACATTTTACTAAATGTATTCAGATAAGAAGTTTGTCTTTGTAAATTCCATATTAACTAGCAAGGTTCAAGTTAATTCAATTAACTTGAGATAAACTTTAAAATTTAAGATTTGATTGAAATTAGATTTAAAGCATACAAGTCAATTTGATAAAGGAAATTACTTGAATAAAATAATCAAATAAAATGTGTTACGAAATTTGAAAGTAAAGGAAAGATGGGTTTTAGAACTCGTTTTCTAATTTAGTCAACTAAATTGTAAACATTCAGATAGCGTGATAGAAAATTTCTATTATTTCAAGGATGAGGGTGTTGTCGATTCAAGGTCTGTAAGGCAATTAAATACTGTAACAAACCAGAAATTTTGGCATTTAAATTTTAAAGTAAATCAAATTTAGTGTTGAGAATTTATTTTTATACTTATATTTGATTTTTATTTAAAATCTAATGTAGTTTATTTCAATTTTTAAACTAAAATTTTGTAAGTTAAAAAAATTAAATTTGTATGTGAACCTAGATATTTTTGTTAAATTAAACTTTATTAGCATTTTAAATTAGTACTTTAATATTTTAAACTTTGTTTTGATTTTTATTTGAACTTGAGATTTATTTATTTTAGATTTGAATTTAGTTAATTTAAAATTCAGATATGTGTTTGAAGAATTAAACATGATTGTGTTGTGTATATACGTAGTATAATATTTAGTATCTATATTTAGAAATGTATTTATTCATTTGTACATTTGTTTTATGTGGATAAATCTACCACTTGTTAAATATATAAAATAAAATAAAATAGCTTCACTAAATTAAATGTTAACTGTATTTTTAAAATTAATCAATATATCATTTGAGAAATCATAAATTTGATTTTTAATTTAACTTAGGTATCAATTTTAAATAAATTCGTTTAGTTTGGTTTTAAATTAAAATTGTAGAGGTGTATTGAATACCCAATTATTGTTGTATATTCATAGTATAAATGAAAAAAAATGGTATTCACTTGGAAATTACTTACTTATTTAGTTTACACTTGTTCAAACCATAGCTGGAATGTTTGCCACCTGTTAAGACTTCGCTGAAATTTTTTGCACGTGTCCTTGTTTCTTTTTCCACCGTTCCTTCGTTTATGTTTTCCGCCGTCCTCTTTTGGGTATTTTATTCGTCTCCTTCCTCTCCCTTTATTCCTTTAATTCGCTTCATCGTTTGTTCCCCCACCTAAATTTATTATCCCAAAATTTGAAGAAAAAAAACATGGTAGCTGCCATGATGCCATCGCTACTGCCCTCCTCACCAGTTTCCCCGCCTCCGATCCGAACCCAAGACTCCACCGTGATCCTAACCTTGCTCGTGCAGTCGCACCGTGTCTCCTCCTTAATCGAACCCTATTGCAAATCAGTCCACCTCGTAGAAGCCCTTCTAATCTAGGACCAGCGTGAAGCCGAATTATGTTCGTCATTCAACTTCCACTGCAAATTTAAGTCGGTCATCAACTCACCTATTCCTAAACACTTATTCAAGGTGAGTGATACTCACGATTAATGTTATTTCAAGTGATTAACTTCATTAGAAACTAGGATATAATGGGTAGTTTGATTTTGTTATAGGTTGCTGAATTTACTGGCTACACTGCCTTGACTTATAACCTTGGGAAAAAAAGACGAAAAACTTACCATGTGCATATGCTAAGATCAGCCACTTATGTAGTGCTCGCGGACCGGGCTAGGTGCACTAGGGAGGGTTTTACGACTCCGGTCGGTTTCCCTTCTGAACAAATTCAAAAAAAAATGAAAAAGAAAGAAGAAACATACAGTCACTTGATTTTGTTTTATTATTTTGAGAACAGTCAGTATGGCCTGGACGTGTTTTGTATAGTATTCCATGAAATTATATTTATGGGTGTGCCATATTCAGTTAGTTTTGCGAATCGGTTATGTCATTGGCTTTATTTACTTCATGGTTACATGTCCTATTTTCGGTGGCAAGCTGGAAAATATTATTCCCTGTTTGGCACTTTGAACCAAATTCTTGATATGTTCAGTATGTTTCCAGTTTTTTAACGATAACATTCACTTGCCCCTTCGCTGATTGAAGTGAGCTCTTGCCATAATATCAATTGGGAAATGAAAGGTCAAATTAGGAAGAGGCGTATTCACTTATTATTGTATGATCCTGTAGCTCATCCTTCTTACCATGGTCTATTCGAGGATAGACGACCAACGGGAGGAACTAATTACGAGAATAATTATTCAGGCTTTCAGTTGGATTTATCCTTGCTAATTATGCTTTACTTTGTTGACATGTCCAATTTAGTCAACACTAGGACAGATTTAGCACCTCAAATTTTATATATATAAAAAAAAGGTTATGAATCATATGTCATTACTGTTGCTTTAAGTTCCCTTTTACATTGTCCCCACACTGCATCATTCTGCTTGCGCCTGAACATAACTGCCTTACCATTACCGTGTACACCTTATCCTTGTGTAGTCAAGTCGTTAATTAACTCATACATTTAAGTCGTACTACACTTGCTTTTTGAGTATTTTACAAGTTGGTCAATTATATACATGTACTTACTTTTATATACCATGTCTTATGTTCTATTTACTTAATAGTAATAATAATGATACTTCAATTGAAATTATCCCATATGCATAGGTCTAAAAGTTAGTTACTAATGATATACATACCATGTATTCATGTTATTAAAGCAGAGTTGGAAACTGTTAAGCAGCATGTTGTTTCAAATCTTGTACCGAAATACTTATCACATGTCGAAAGACTAAATTTGGTATAGTATGAATATCACAAAGCCTTTGCGTCAAGAAAAACTCGGGATTACACCTATTGGTACCTTGCTGTGTTGACAAACTTGAAGTTTTACATGATTAGGCATATATACCCTGTGTGACCTGGTTTGTTTGTTATTTTGATATGCCTATTGGTTGGTTGTTCAATTGGTGATGGTTTTCGGTCGATTAAACCTTGCCTAAATTTATGAAATATGCAGCACCCTCAATTTGATTAAAAATATATATGGCTTGAAATTCCAGTATTTGAAAAATTTAAATTGGATGTTAGAATTAACTGTTATATTTTAGTTTATATTGAAGTTAATATACTTGAACTATGATTAGTCTCGACTCGACTATTTTATGTTTTTGCATGGAACGCTCGGGTCAGGTCTTAAGTGTTCCAAATTTAAAGCTTTCGGCTCGCAAAACTGGAAGAGAACGTGAATATGCAAGACGCTTATGCGCGCGCAAGGCCCGACCAAACTGTAAACCTTTATTCTTTTAAAATCATGTACTTTATTTATAAATTCTTCTGCTGTATAATAAATTATATTCTGTAAACTCTGATTTTGTATATAAAATTCCGCTATTAGATATATTGTTGTCTTCTGTCTGTGATTCTATGTGCAATTTTCATTTTAACCCTATAAGCTAATAACGATTCTTCGTTTTGAGTGTTTGGAGTTGGTTTAAATACGGACTGAAGGCGGTCAAAAAGGCAGGTCGTTACAGTTGGTATCGGAGCTAGGTTTAACAAAGTTTAGCTTATCGGGTTTAAAAGCTCAATAGAGATAGGGTAGAAATACCCTAGAATGAGTAGAATTATCACCAGAGTTACTTTAGAGAGATCTTATTTGGAAAAAATAAAGTAATTTGAAAATATAAATTATTTTGAAATGTAAGGTATTTTGAATTTTAAATCCATTCGAATTTCCATTCTTTGAATCTGTTCACTTCGATAGCTTTCTTTGTTAGGGTGTCCTTAGATTTGGATCTTGAACCTATTCAAAACCCATCAACGAGTTGTCGCGATTGTCGAAATTTTAAGCACAAGTTAAGGGAATAAATAAAATTGAATACCGAATCAAATATTTGTGGAATAATCGTAGCGAGAATAAATGGTTATTGAAATTTCAGAAGCGTTAACAAGTAAAGTATATATGATGAATGGACAAATAAATTGAAGAATGTAAAAACCGTTGAAATTTAATTAGAAGTGCGTTCTCAATTAAGATAAATTGTGGAATAAAACGAATTTAGTTGTAACAAAGGATATCGTTTTGACTAAAATTTGAATATTGAATTTCTAATTTTTTTTGAAATTGATTTCTAAGATTTTGAAAAAATAATTGATTTCTAAGATTTTGAAAAAATAATTGATTTCTAAGATTTTGAAAAAATATTAGTAGTATATGAAAGTATTTTCGAATAAAAATGTTTGAAGTTATTTTCTGAGATGTTTTCAAAATGGGAAATATATAAATGGAGAACCCATTTTGTCGCTAGAAAATAATTTTGATGATAATTCTTTGCCATCGAAATTTATTTTCGAGTCTCAAAGTGGGGAAGACCACTTTGGTAGCTTTTTTCAAACAAAGTTTGATTTGTGAAGCCGGATTTGATATGTAAATATGAATGTATATATCTGAATGATTGAAAAAAAAAATTGGAATTGAATCTCGAGTATGAGTTGAATGATATACATCCTATTGTATTAGGATAATATAATATGTATACCTCGAATGAATATCTCAAAGAAAACTACCGAATCTAAATCTTCATTGAATTGAGTGGAAGTTCGATTTTTGGACTTATTAAACAAATTTGATTATTTTAAACGAGATTCAAATTTTGAGTTATATCTTTATAAGCTTAAAGGAATTTGATTGTAAATTTGAATAATTAATTCAATTTGGAGGATAATTGAAATTGAGATTTAAGTTTTGAACTTGATTGAAATTGAAAATGCAAATGGAAATTCAAGTATTGAGCTAATTTGAACTTTGGGTCCGACTAGAATGTAAATTAATTGAATTTGAGATTAAAGTGAGTTAATCTCGAAAATTGGAAACCGACAATAGTTAGGAATTTTGAATTTTGGATAGTTGATTCGGGTTGGATTATTTTTTAAAGTAGTATTCATTATAAAATTATTTTATTTGGAATTATGGTATTAGATTTATTTATATTATTTAAATTATCTTGTTACATGCCTAAGTATCTTAGTTTTCAAACTTACTTATTTCAAACTATTTGAAAACCCTATATAATAATTTAACTTAATTTCCAAAGCTACCTATTTATTTAAATCTATTGTACATTAAGAGTTATTTTTACAAAGCATATTCATTTATTTCAAACCCATTTTAAAAATCTATCTATTTATTCAAGTTAATTTTACATTAAGGCTGTTATTTTTTTTTCCAAAATTACTTTTATGTAACTTAGTTATTTTGATAAACGTATATCTACAATCCGAACAAATTAAGATCCAAAATGATTGAATGTAAAGACTCAACTGAATATCAATAATCGTAATGTGAAATCCAAATTGAGTATGAATGTTGATAATGAATCAAATTTTAAATGTGGATTTAAATTTTGAAATGATATTGAATACTCGAATCATTTTGAAATTAATTTAATTTGATCTTGTATGGAATTTTTGAAGATTATCGATATACGAATATTTTGATACGAAATTTGAAACTTGTATATATATCAATTATATAAGTATGAGATTCGAAAACTATTGATTTGGAATATAATTGATGAGAAACTAAGAATCATATATAATGGATTTATATGAGAATGACATACTTGAAATTGAGATTAGGGAAAATTTATGTAAATGGATATTTATATAAATGTGATTCGAAATGAAGTACTATATGAACTAGATTTGAAATGATACTGAAATTCAAATCGATTGTGATAAAAATATAATTGATAAGGAAAATGGAAATTTAGAAATCTTCGATTTTGAACACGAAATTTTCGAACCTTATATATACGGAAGAGGTATATAAGAATTATGATTAATTCAAAAACTATTAATTTGGAAGAAGATTGATTTGAAATGAAATCTTATACAAGGAATGTAGTGTCCCAAAATTCCGGTACAATTTGAGCTGACCAAATAACACAAGTCCAACCCAAATTACACTGGAACCCAGAAAACTAATAGAAAGAAAACAGATGGTGAGGATAGATAAGATAGAAACTTAGAATAGAAGAAGAAGAAGAACATACAACATTTGAGTAACACGAATCTCACAGCGGAACGAACAACATATAATAGATAACATATCTTTAAAATAAAATCAGTATATGTATACAGTAACATTATCAGAGTACAACACCTACAACACAGCAGAAATAACTATAGCTATATAATCCTGAAGCCTTCTGCTCCAAGCTCTCCAAGTATATCTGTAAAATCCTGACTACTTGACTGCCCGTACAAAATTGGGCACCCAAGAGTTTAGGGAAAACAAAACAAAATAAACTCTGGGTGAGTCATGGGACTGGTGTGAGTAAAACAATTTAAAACAGTTCAAGCAATAAAACGATATCTCATAAGACCACATCGTATAACAGAACGGGTTTTTTCCGTATGAGAATCCAAAATAATCTTTATATCAAAATTCTTTTGATATTATAATAGTGTCTATCAACCACCATATAATAATCATCTAGCAGAAATGCTTTCATCTCATGTTCTACATATATAGTATACAATCAAAACCGCGAGCACTTATTGGATGATGGATTTCCAACTATGACAAGGTATGAAACCACCTTCCGATAATGTATCTCTAGAGGAGAATACACCGAGTTCAACAAGAACATCTTGCAACCCAGCCACACATTATCGACCACTCATTTCTCTTGAGTGTATCGAATGTATATCACCAACGGTTGGGATACAAACGTTTCCCGATAAGGGACAGCATTGATAGATTAAAGAAGCCAATGAATATTCTCTAGATGGGTGATTATACACCCTAATAGGTGCGACCTACATATCCATGCTGCCTGCACGACTTTTGTCATTTCCGGATGTGAGGCTAGAAGCTACGCTTATCTTTTTTACATATCATATCTTTATTTACTTGTAATACCACATCATCATCCCCACCAAATCACAAATTGATTTCCCTAAAAATACCATGGGTATACAGCTAAGAGAAATGTATTCCTCCGCCACCAAACGTAACTACGTTTGAAGCGATCAACTTAAGCGATCCTTTAGATATACTCTGTCAGACATTCTTCCACACATATTTGTCGTGGGACTGGACAAACCGAAGGCACTATTCAGTACATCAATCTTAGGCAATCTCTACCTAAGATTTATGCAATAGCCCTTGCACATTACCCTGTCTTCAATATATTCAGCATACTTGGTTTGCAACGCTTATGCCAATACGGAATGGTTTTTCGGATAATAATCTAATCGGTCTCTCCATATTAATAACGTTAAAATGGTCAAAAACATTGATAGTCGGTGATTTAACTATCAAATGGAAAATGTCCGTGTACACACAACGATCTTATTTCCACATGGAATTATCGATCAAATCATCAAACATATATGTATATATATTCATATATATATATATATATATATATATATTCATATTTCCTTATTTTCAATGTTTAGAAAATATATCTTATGAAAACGTTTCCATAGCTTATTTACGTATCACTATTCTTCTACAACTATCAGTCTCTGACTGTAAACTAGTATGAGAACAATTGCCTAAGTATCAATCCCGAAGGTCGAAACCAACATCAGATAGACACTTAGAAAACCATTCAATTTACTAATCTCTAGTCTGTTTCTGATCTTGCTTAACTCTATTACTTAATTTCTTATAAACAAATATTTCATTTTCTATGTTTAGAAAACATCTTTGGTTATGTTTGGAAAACGTTTCCAAAACTCATTTGTGGATTTCAAACTAACGCTGTCTAAAACATCGTTACAAACGCTCAATCCATTAATTGCTTATTACTTAACTGTATTTCTAACTAACTCTTGCCATCGAACCCCAACTATTTTTTAGTTAAGTCAATCAAGTTAGGGTATAATTGCCTCTCAGACCTTAACTGAACAATGTTCTTAACCTTGCAATAGACAAAGCTCACCGCTCCAATTTCTATAATCATTTGCTTATGCAAATTCACGGATTCAGATTATGAATCCGCTTCTTTTATGAAAAACATTTATTATAACGCTAACGTTATAAACCCTACTTCTGGAATATCTAACTTAGGAATTCTAACTTAAATTCTTATGTTGAATAAATAAACAAACAACTAATTTATTAATAATTAAACAAATCTTGATCTAAAACCGAAAAGCAAATAATACTTTCCCGAATTCAATATAATCGAATTCGACGTATAACTTTCCTTCGAGTAATCTCTATTCAATTAACTCATTCGAATAACTAATATTCGATAAACTCCCTTTGAATAACTTATATTCGATTAACTCTCGTCGAATAACTAATATTTGATTAACTCACTTCGAATAAACTATATTCGATTAACTCCTTTGAATAAACTATATTCGATTAACTCACTTCGAATAAACTATATTCGATTAACTCACTTCGGAAAAACTATATTCGATTAACTCCTTCGAATAAAATATATTCGATCAAATCACTTCATATAAACTATATTCGATTAACTCACTTCGAATAAACTATATTCGATTAACTCACTACGAATAAACTATATTCGATAACTCCTATTCTATTCGAATAAACTAAATTCAATTACTCCTTTTAACTCTATTCGAATAAACAAAATTTGATTAACTCCTTTAGAATAAATTGTATTTGATTAACTCCTTTCGAATAAATTATATTTGATTAACTCCTTTCTTCGAATAACTATATTCGATTAACTCTAACTGATTAACTCTTCGTCCAATTTCAGTTTCAAATATCGATGTTGAAATCAATTCTTACTTATCTATATAAGTCCTGACATATATCTTCTATTTATCCAATGATAAATATTTTACTTAATTTATAAAACCTTATTTATAAATTAATCTTCTAACTTTATCTGTTAAAACAGATTTCTCTTAAATATACACTTTAAATTCATATTCTATTATACCCGTGTGCGAAGCACGGGTCTAAACCTTCCTAGTGTAAAATTTTCTTTTTTATACAATTCTATTCATTTTTTTCAAGTATTTCCTTCTATAATCTGTTTGTTTTCTAAATAAATATTCCATTTCAATTCTATTTATTTTCTAAATAAATATTCCTTTTACATTTGTTTTACAAATATTTTCCTTTATATTTGTTTTATAAATATTTTCCTTTTTATTTGTTTTACAAATATTTTCCTTTATATTTGTTTTACAAATATTTTCCTTTTTATCTCTTTGATTTTTATAATTATTTCCTTTTATAAAAACCCTTTTCCTTTTATATATAAAATCCATTGATTTGTTATAAATAACTTATTTTCAAAATATACTTTGAAAATCCCCTTTTTTACATTCTAGTCTTACGGTATTTACAATACCAAATAACAATGATAGATATCATTCAAACACATATAATCAACAACAGATTATATAGCACATCATATGTCATAATATATGAAACAAAACAGCGTTTTATATATTGAGGAACCCAGTTGGATCCCTCCAACCTGTTTCCCTACATCACAGATGTTAAACAATATAATCAACATCGATTTCATTCAATATGAAATATTCTGCTAACAGAATCAATATTTGATTAACGATTTATTGTTATCTATAATTTCAACCAATACATAAGCAATTCAACCAAACAATTAACACACGGCAATCAGTAGATAATTATTAGTTCTAAGAATACGTTATAAAAATATAATTGTTCAGAGTTGATGAGTTTTACTCACATTTCATGTTAACCGTTAAAACCGATTTGCGTCTGTTGATTCAGACGGACAATTTATTTCGCTATAAATTGTAATGAGCTTCGATTAACTCCCAGTCAATTCCATTGGGCAGTGTCCGTCCATACGATCCTGTCGGATCTTGTTTTGTCTGATTCTGGTATCGTATGACGAAGTAACACATTTTTAAAGTTTGAATACCATTTTAAATTAAAAAATAACTTGAATTAAACCAACCGGGCCTCACCCATACATCTACCAGCCCACTCCACCATTTAAAAGCCCAAGCCTCCAAACACTTCTTCTCCACTCCGAGAAACCCAATCCATAAAAATCCTTCTTCCTCAAAATAGAAATTCTGCACTCTAGAAATCAAAACACCCGACGATGACCCTCCTTTGACTGTCGCAATCCTCCACCTCGTTCGCACATCGATGTCGCCACCTTTACCGTTCAACTCGGCATCGCAGTCTCTACCCAGTCGCCACCCCCATCTCCAACTCGCACTCCCTCCTCAGAACCCGTCCGTCTCCACTTCATGTCGCCCTGAAGAACGCAATGAGCAAAATTCGAACCAAAACCCACAAAACCCCTCATGCAGCAGCTAAATCACTCCACAAACCCAAAATCAACATTGAAACCTTGCATCGATTCCTTGAAACTCCACAAACCCGAACCCTAAACGTCAACAGTGAAAATGTGCTACCAATCAAAGAGAATCACATAGAGAACCCATCTATATAAGTATTTTGATTTGCAGATTTTACTTTGATTTATTTTGGATTTTAGAAGATATTTTGCTTTCGTTGAAGAAAGATAAAGAACGGCGGATTTTATTTGATGCTGAATTATTTTTTAGGTCATAAGGAAGGTAGTTAGGCTTATTTATAGGAGGAGATTTTTTTAGATATTTATGATAGATATTTTAGTGAGATATTTTTTTCTTCATTTTATATTCGTCTCTGCCTTTTTAAAAATCCGTGTAATCAAACACGATATTCAAAAATCACAAAAATGGACATGCAGCTAGAGTTTGACATTGCGGACCCAACAAAACTGGTTTCGTCGAATTCCGAATCCGTTGGCTCATATAGCATATTTTTAACCGTCAAAATACTGACTGTTTTCACATTAAAATCTCGTATGGCCACGTACTGACTTCAAAAATCACGAAAACTGAAATCTAGCAATAATTTAATATTACGAATCCAACAAAATTAGTTTCATCGAAAACTGAGGTCGTTTGCAAAAACGCCTATTTTTAAAGCTTTAAATAAACGCTTTTAAATATTAAATATAATTAAAAAATAATTAACTTAAATATTTATAAATAAATATTATCGTGTACATATTCACATGGAATATAATACAACTCCAATTGGATTTATAACTCGATATTCAAATCCCTTATAAAGGAAATTCCATAGCGACTTTTCTAAAATTTGATTTGAACATAAATCAAAATCTACCCGACGAAATCCCGATTTTTCTCTTCCATTAGAAATATATACTTCACCAGCTCTGAACGTTTCTTGTTTCACATAAATCCGATTTAAAATGGCTTTTGTATATTCGTTTAAAGTTCGAATCAACAAATTTTGATCTACAGCACCATTTCGAGCTCGATTATAATTATAATATAATTATACGTTCAAACTTCGTTTAAATAATATATTCGTTATTATAATTCAATTCTAAACTGAATTATATATTTTGAATTGCCCAATTCACACAATATTGCCATTTCAGCAAATTCTGATTATTTCAGAATTAAATATATTATTTAATTATTATATTAATTAAATATTCAAAGTTATTTAATTAAAAAACCATTAAATTCTATAAATCGTTTATTTAAATAATTAAATAAATTAATCATAATATCATAAAAATACGGGACGTTGCATTCTTCCCCCCTTAAAATAATTTCGTCCTCGAAATTGCTAAGGTAGAAAACAAACCCTATTGAGTGGTTAGAACTTATTTGTTCACTTCTTAACTTCAGTTTCAACTGAACCAATTAATTTCAGTTAAAATATTAACTAATCCTTCTGAAAATTTTCTAATACCCTAACTTTTCGAAAATTTTTGCCAGCACCTCTTTTGTACTGCTCAATAGCTTAAACTCCAACTCGCCTTTCTAGGCCCTCTCCAACCCAAAAGAAAATAAAACAGCCAAGCGGCTTGCCAACTCGGCTCATAAAATCTCCAAACTCAATATAGTTATAACCTTGTACCTTTTTCTTGGGCATATCTTTGTATCATTTCCATCTATTACCAGTTCAACATATTCCAATATCATTCCAATCAAACTTCTGTCAGTTTATCCTCAAATCAAATCATTCACTTATACCTAAGTCGAATTCCATTCAAATTCCAATATCAAAATTCAATCTCTTAACTCATCAACTTAATTCCATTCTACTTTATTCACTAATCAAATCCAGTTTTTATTTAACTTAATTCAAGTTAAATTCTAATTTATTTTTTCGCTTTTACCGTCTCAACCTATTAATTTCACAAGTTAAATTTAAATTCCTGGGTTTATTTCAAATCAATTTGAAATCATAATACCAATTCAAAACCTTTGAATTTCTGAACAACTTGTTTCCTCAAAACAATTCAAAAACAAAATCTTTGGTAGTAATCCGTCACTTACAACTCGAAAATGAACACCGATGATGTTTAGATCATCATCGGAATCTATTTTCCAGCGATCGAAGTGAGTTCAATACTATATTACTTTCCAAAACCATTTCTAAACATTTCCATTTTGAAATCAGTTCGAAATTTCTTTCCAATATTTGTAGACAATTTAAATTCTCCCAGGATTTTAAAATTCTCATATATTATACTTTTATGAATTCTGATTGGTTATTTACATAACCATTTCAATTATAATTTTATCTGATTATAATCACAACCAACACATCCAATATTATCATATTTCAAATATCCGCACTTTGTTTATATCAAAATATAATTGGGAAAAATTATTTCATTTACCCCTTGTTCACAAACAAACCGTGTCAGTTCACCGTATTCGAGTGTTTAGAAACCCCTATCGATGTTATGGTGCCCCACCATCGACCAGAATTTATAGGCCACTCAACCAATAAAGCTCCACAATATAAAACAATTTTTTTATATCAAATAACAAATACGTTCACTCATATATATACACTCAACTCAATCTAGGGTATTACTGACCCTATCTCTACTGAGTCACGCCACAGAGCCAAGGTAATTACTTAACCTTAAGCTCTGATACCAACTTCAGTGTCCTGAAATTCCAGTACAATTTGAGCTGACCAAATAACACAAGTCAAACCCAAAATACACCAGAACCTAGAAAACTAATAAAAAGAAAACAGAGAGTGAGGATATATAAGATAGAAACTTAGAATAGAAGAAGAAGAAGAACATACGACATAAGAGTAACACGAATCTCACAGCGGAACGAACAACACATAATAGATAACATATCTTTAAAATAAAATCAGTATATGTATACAGTAACATTATCAGAGTACACCACTTACAACACAGCAGAAATAACTATAGCAATATAATCCTGAAGCCTCCTGCTCCAAGTTCTCCAAGTATATCTGTAAAATCCTGACTACTTGACTGCCCGTACAAAATTGGGCACCCAAGAGTTTTGGGAAAACAAAACAAAATAAACTCTGGGTCAGTCATGGGACTGGTGTGAGTAAAATAATTTAAAACAGTTTGAGCAATAATAAGACCATGCCGTATAACGGAACGGGTTTTTCCCTTATGAGAATCAAAAATAATCTTTATATCAAAATTCTTTTGATATTATAATAGTGTCTATCTATCAACCACAATATAATAATCATCTAGCATAAACGCATTCATCTCACGTTCTACATATATAGTATACAATCAAAACCGCAAGCACTTATTGGATAATGGATTTCCAACTATGACAAGGTATGGAACCACCTTCCGATAATGTATCTCTAGAGGAGAATACACCGAGTTCAACAAGAACATCTTGCAACTCAGCCGCACATGACTGACCACTCATTTCTCTTGAGTGTATCAAATGTATATCACCAACGGTTGGGATCAGCAACCGTTTCCCGATAAGGGACAGCATTGATAGATTAAAGAAGCAGATGAATATTCTCCAGATAGGTGATTATACACCCTAATAGGTGCGACCTACATAGCCATGCTGCCTGCCCGACTTTTTTCATTTTCGAATGTGAGGCTAGAAGCTACGCTTATCTTTTTCACATATCATATCTTCATTTACTTGGAATACCACATCGTCATACCCGCCAAATCACAAATTGATTTCCCCAAAAATACCACGGGTATACAGCTAAGAGAAACGAATTCCTCCACCACCAAACGTAACTACGTTTGAAGAGATCAACTTACGCGATCCTTTAGATATACTCTGTCAGACATTCTTCTATATTGATTTGTCCTGGGACTGGACAAACCGAAGGCACTATTCAGTACATCTATCTTAGGCAATCTCTACCTAAGATTTATACAATAGCCCTTGCACTTTACTCTGTCTTCAATATATTCGGCATACTTGGTTTGCAACGCTTATGCCAATACGGAGTGGTTCTTCGGATAATAATCCAACCGGTCTCTCCATATTTATAACGTTAAAAAGGTCAAAAACATCGATATTCGGTTATTTAACTATCAAATGAAAAATGTCCGTGTACACACAGCGATCTTATTTTAAAATGGAATTATCGATTAAATCATCAAGCATATATATATATATTCATATTTCCTTATTTTCTATATTTAGAAAATATATGTTATTAACACTGGAAAACCTTTCCATAGCTTATTTACGTATCACTATTCTTCTACAACTATCAGTCTCTGACTGTAAACTAGTATGAGAACAATTCCCTAAGTATCAATCCCGAAGGTCGAAACCAACATCAGATAGACACTTTAAAAACCATTCAATTTACTAATCTCTAGTCTGTTTCTGATCTTGCTAAACTCTATTACTTAATTTCTTATAAACAAATATTTCATTTTCTATGTTTAGAAAACATCTTTGATTACATTTGGAAAACGTTTCCAAAACTCATTTGTGTGGATTTCAAACTAACGCTATTTAAAACATTATTACAATCGCTCAGTCCATTAATGGCTTATTACTTAACTGTATTTCTAACTTACGCTTGCCATCGAACCTCAACTATTTCTTAGTTAAGTAAGGAAGTCAAACAAGTTGGGGTATAATTACCTCTCAGACCTTAACTGAACAACGTTCTTAACCTTGTAATAGAAAAAGCTCATCGCTCAAATTTCTACAATCATTTGCTTATGCAAATTCTTGGATTCAGATTATGAATCCACTTCTTTTATGAAAAACATTTATTATAACGTTAATGTTATAAACCCTACTTCAAGAATATCTAACTTAGGAACTCTAACTTAAATTCTTATTTTGAATAAATAAACAAACATCTAATTCAATAATAACTAAATAAATCTTGATTTAAAACCTGAAAGTAAATAATATTTTCCTGAATTCGATATAATCGAATTCGACGTATAACTCTCCTTCGAGTAATATCCATTCGATTAACTCCTTCGAATAACTAATATTCGATTAACTCCCTTCGAATAACTTATATTCGATTAACTCTTCTCGAATATCTAATATTTGATTAACTCACTTCAAATAAACTATATTCGATTAACTCCTTCGAATAAACTATATTCGATTAACTCACTTCGAATAAACTATATTCGATTAACTCACTTTGAATAAACTATATTCGATTAACTCCTTCGAATAAACTATATTCAATTAACTCACTTTGTATAAACTATGTTCGATTAACTCACTTCGAATAAACTATATTCGATTAGCTCACTTCGAATAAACTATATTCGATAACTCCTTTCTATTCTATTCGAATAAACTAAATTCGTTTAACTCCTTTTAACTCTATTCGAATAAACTAAATTCGATTAACTCCTTTTAACTCTATTCGAATAAACTAAATTCAATTAACTCCTTTCGAATAAATTTTATTTGATTAACTCCTTTCGAATAAATTATATTTGATTAACTCCTTTCTTCGAATAACTATATTCGATTAACTATAATTGATTAACTCTAACTGATTAACTCTAACTAATTAACTCTTCGTTCAAATTCAATTTCAAATATCGATGTTGAAATCGATTCTTACTTCTCTATATAAGTCCTGACTTATACCTTCTATTTATCCAATGATAAATATTTTATTTAATTTATAAAACCTTATTTATAAATTAATCTTCTTACTTTATCTGTTAAAACAGATTTCTCTTAAATATTCACTTTAAATACATATTCTGTTATACCCGTGTGCAAAGCACGGGTCTAAACCTTCCTAGTGTAAAATTTTCTTTTTTATACCATTCTGTTCATTTTTTTCAAGTATTTCCTTTTATAATCTATTTATTTTCTAAATAAATATTCCTTTTCAATTCTATTTATTTTCTAAATAAATATTCCTTTTACATTTGTTTTACAAAATATTTTCCTTTTTATTTGTTTTACAAATATTTTCCTTTATATTTGTTTTACAAATATTTTCCTTTTTATTTGTTTTACAAATGTTTTCCTTTATATTCGTTTTACAAATATTTTCTTTTTAACTCGTTGATTTTTATAATTATTTTCTTTTATAAAATCCTTTTTTTTACATTCCAGTCTTACGATATTTACAATACCAAATAACAAAGATCGATATCGTTTAAACACACATAATCAACAACAGATTAATAGCACATCATATATCACAATATATGAAACAAAACAGTATTTTATATATTGAGGAACCCAGTTGGGTCCCTCCAACCTGTTTCCCTGCATCACAGATATTAAACAATATAATCAACATCGATTTAATTCAATATGAAATATTCTGCTAACAGAATCAATATTTGATTAACAATTTATGTATATATATGGTTATATATAATTTCAACCAATACATAAGCAATTCAACCAAACAGTTAACACACAGCAATCAACAGATAATTATCGGTTCTAAGAATACATTATAAAAATATAACTGTTCAGAGTTAGTGAGTTTTACTCACATTTCGCGTTAACCATTAAAAACGATTCGCGTCTGTTGATTCAGACGGACAATTTATTTCGCTATTAATTATAACGAGCTTCGATTCACTCCCAGTCAGTTCCATTGGGTAGTGTCCATCCATACGATCCTGTCGGATCTTGTTTCGTCTGATTTTGATATCCTATGACGAAGTTACACATGTTTTAAGTTTGAATACCATTTTAAATTAAAAAATAACTTAAATTAAACCAACCGGGCCTCACCCATACACGTACCAGCCCACTCCGCCATTTAAAAGCCCCAGCCGCCAAACACTTCTTCTCCATTCTGATAAACCCAACCCGTAAAAATCCTTCTTCCTCAAAACAGAAATTCCGCACTCCAAAAATCAAAACACCCGACAATGACCCTCCTTTGACTGCCACCATCCTCCACCTCGTTCTCCCATCGACGTCATCACCTTTACGTTCAACTCGGCATCGTAGTCTCTACCCAATCGCCACCCCCCATCTCCAACTCGCACTCCCTCCTCAGAACCCGTCCGTCTCCACTTCCCGTCGCCCTGAAGAACGCAGCCACCAAAATTCGAACCGAAACCTACAAAACCCCTTATGTAGCATCTAAATCACTCTACAAACCCAAAATCAACATCGAAACCTTGCATCGATTCGTTGAAACTCCACAAACCCGAACCCTAGACGTCGACAGTGAAAATGTCGATCTCCCAAACGTGAATCGCACGGCTCAAATGTGGTACGAATCGAAGAGAATCACATAGAGAACCCATCTATATAAGTATTTTGATTTGTAGATTTTACTTTGATTTATTTTGGATTTTAGAAGATATTTTGCTTTCGTTGAAGAAAGAAAAAGAATAGCAGATTTTCTTTGATGCCGAATTGATTTTTAGCTCATAAGGAAGGAAGTTAGGCTTATTTATAAGAGGAGATTTTTTTAGATATTTTAGTGAGATATTTTTTTCTTCATTTTATATTCGTTTCTTCCCTTTAAAAAATCCGTGTGATCACACACGATATTCATAAATCACAAAAATGGACATGCAGCTAGAGTTTGACATTGCGGGCCCAATGAAACCGGTTTCGTCGAATTCCGAATCCGTTTTCTCATACAGTGTATTTTTAACCGTCAAAATACTGACTGTTTTTCACATTAAAATCCCATACGGCCACATACAGACTTCAAAAATCATGGAAACTGAAATCTAATAATAATTTAATATTGAGGATCCAATAAAATTAGTTTCATCGAAAATCGAGGTCATTTGCAAAAACGACTATTTTTAAAGCTCTAAATAAACCATTTTAAATATTAAATATATTTAAAAATAATTAACTTAAATATTTATAAATAAATATTATCGTGTATATATTTACATGGAATATAATACAACTACAATTGGATTTATAACTCGATATTCAAATCCCGGGTTGAATCGATATTCAATTCATATTAAAATCCTTTTATAACATAAATAAATCGTTATAAATTATAAAGGAAATTCTGTAGCGACTTTTCTAAAATTTGATTTGAACATAAATCAAAATCTACAAGATGAAATCCCGATTTTTCTCTTCCATTAGAAAAATATTCTTCACTAGCTCTGAACGTTTCTTATTTCATAGAAATCCAATTTAAAACGGCTTCTGTATATTCGTTTAAAGTTCAAATCATCAAATTTCGAACTATAGTACCATTTCGAGCTCGATTATAATTATAATATAATTATACGTTCAAACTTCGTTTAAATAATATACTCGTTATTATAATTCAATTCTAAACTGAATTATATATTCTGAATTGCCCAATTCACACAGTATTGCCATTTCAGCAAATTCTGATTATTTCAGAATTAAATATATTATTTAATTATTATATTAATTAAATATTCAAAGTTAATTAATTAAACAACCATTAAATTCTCAAAATCATTTATTTAAATAATTAAATAAATAAATTATAATACCGTAAAAATACGGGATGTTACAAGGAAATAGGAGAATGTTATGTCTGAAAACATGATTCGGAAATATTATGAAAATAGATAGTGATATAAGTGCGATATATCGAAACGTGAAATGAAGTACTACATGTATATAGTATCGTATGTTTTCAAAACCAAAGACATTAGGAATACCTTCCATCGAAAGTCGCGAAAGCGTCGGAACTCCTTGAGAGTGTTCATTTGAAAGTTGCAAAGGCACTGGAGCTCTGTGGGAGTGTCCATTGAAAACCGCAGATACGTTGGAGCTTCAATGTTTGGAACCTCCATAGAAATCGGTTCCGGCGCGATGGGGACATGTATTATATTATGATTGATTTTTCTAGCATAATTCAAGGGGCGCGATGCCCACATTCACAAGAAACTCTATTGGGATAGTAGCGTAACCGTCGTGTAACTACGATATATGGCAAACAACCATGGCGAAATTCAGGGGGTGTGATACCCACGGGCACAAGCGATTCTACTGGGATAATAGCGTAACCGCCGCTTGACAATGATCCATGGGGAAAGTGAAGTACTTTCCATATCTATTTTTATAAAATGTTTATAAGTATTTTCACAGGGAGTTGAAACAAGTATATAATTTAGTACTTGGAGATTTTTAGTCATGCGTCGGTAACGAGTATGCCTAAATTTCTGTAAGAACAAAAATAAACTTGTTAAACTTTGAGTTATCAAGTATTTTCAAACTTTAAGTAACAAATCAATATTATGAAATTAAAACTTGTATAGCATAAACAAATAAATTAAGAAAGAGGGTTTTTAAAATGTTTTACAGATCCATAGCTTTGAAATATAACAAAATACATTTTCTAATTTGCCAACATGAGAATTTATGTTAAACCTAAGTTTTATGAATCAAAATTTTGTAAAAGATTATACATTCATATAAAATGATGAATCGAATAAATTTTCGAGCTTTGAAACTATTATTTCTTTAACCTATATATGTATTTTGTTGAGTATGATTTTATATATGATAAATATGTAGTATTTTGATGATTTGAAATGAAACTGGTAATTCAAGATTTGATAATTCCTCTTAAGGTTCTAATTATTTCTAAGCTTATTATTTTATAACTAAAAGAGATTTATATTTAATAAAATTTGGGAAGGATTAATAAATTTAATTGAAAATGAGTGTTGTAAAAGTTATATAACTAAAGAACGTAAAAAGAGGCGATTCAATAATGAATTCAACTTTCAAATGGAAATATGAATTGAAACCAATATAAATGTAATTTAATGAGATCAATCCAAATGAAAATAATTTGAATTTATGTTTTAAATGGATGTAATATGTTAATGTAAGAAGATTTGAATTCGATGAATGTAAATCGATTAAGCGACTGATTAAATGGAGAATGATAACTCTGTTAGTGAACTAAAAATGGATCGAAATGTAATGAATAACAATTTAACTTGCTGATAAAATTACGAATTGTGTAAAAAGGGGAGAAACTGGATTGGGATTTTTTTAAGGGAATATGACAAATAAATTGAATGAATGAAATAACTGAATGTGAAAGAAATGCACATCAATAATAAAGAAGTTTTGACGATTAAATGGAAAAATGAGAATATGTATTTGATGTAAACAAAATTAATATGAATGACAAATGTATAGAATGATAATGTTAGAAATAGTAAAATTTGTGTAATTGGAACGAATGACGATAATGTAGATATTTAAAACAAAGTGAAATGAGTTTATATCATGTATACCGAAATTTACATACCATGTTTGTTCATGCTCTGTATATTAAGTTTTGCCATATATATGATTCTCATTATTTGTTAAGTGTTTTAGTAGGAAGCCATGACATGCGCTTCGCATGAGAGCTCGCTTTTGCGCTACATGTTAAAACTTAAGCAAACATGCATATAAATGCTAATATAAGGTACACATCTCAGATTTAATACCGTATTTGGGTTTTTGTATTGTTTTCACCTAATTAGGGATGCCTCATCGTATAGATGAGATGTATTTTTTGAGTTTTTGTTGTTTTGTGTAAAGGAAATTTTTACCGATCAAACCATGTATGGGAGGTGCTGCCGAAATTTTCTGTAAATCCGGGCATTAGAAAAATTATGCAGTCCTAAAATTCCATAACTTATTTTTGTTCTAATAAGTTGTAGTAAGGAATAATTTGAATAGAAACATATATTTAGAAAATATAATATTGTCCCTTTGCTCGTTGACGCGTTTAGTTTTCCCTTGATCTGCCGTCACCTTTCGCATATCATTTGATCTATTCGTGCTTGAATTGTTAACTGTCCATTTCGTATTCTAGAAACTTTCCTTTTAGCTTACATCGATCAATCCGAGGGCAAGTTGTATTAATAATTTAAAAATGACGGAAACTACATATGACTTGAAAATTGAAATGGTTTATGGAATGATTTATAAACATAGAAAATTCGACGACTTGAATCCCGAGAGTTTGAATGATTTGAGAAAAAGAAAAGAAGGGAAAACAATAATACTATTTGAAAGTATTCGTAAGATTATTATTGTTGCAAAATGATTTATAACTTCGGGATATGAAATGAAATGATTTTTTAATGAGATTCTGTAACCCGTGACTAAAGAAAGGTATATATACTTCGCACTTTGTATTCGGTGTCTGTGTCTGGATGTTAATCGGGAGATACTTAGCTTGTGTTTGCAAATAAGGTATATACGATGTCTGGATGAAAAGTGAGATATATACTTTGCGATCTATATTCAGTGTCCGAGTCTGGATGTTAGCCGGGAGATACTTTGCGTTATATCGATACATGCGTAGGTCATGCCTCGTAGCATTGTCACTGAGGGAAACCTCTCGACTTGGGACATAAACGTTTTATGTCGTTTATCGTAAAAAAAAGTGAAACTATCGAAGTGATTATGGTTTTAAAATCCCAAAGCAAGTATGATTCCTTATGAAAAGGAAAATATAATATTCCGAATGATTTGAAAACAAAACCGGGATGTTAAGTCGAAAAATTATTACATATTTTGATTTCATTTTGCAAACTCTCATTTTCGAGGACGAAAAGCCTTAAGGGGGGAGATTGTAACAAACCGGAAATTTTGGCATTTAAATTTTAAAGTTAATTAAATTTAGCGTTGAGAAATTATTTTTAAACTTGTGTTTGATTTTTATTTAGAATCTAGTCTAGTTTATTTTGGTTTTTAAATTAAAAATTTAAGTTTGTATGTGAACCTAGATACTTTTGTTAAATTATACGTTATTAGCATTTTAAACTAGTAGTTTAATATTTCAAACTTTGTTTGATTTTTATTTAAACTTGAGATTTATTTATTTTAGATTTGAATTTGGTTAATTTAAAATTTGGATATGTATTTGAAAAATTAAACATGCTTGTGTTGTGTATATATGTAGTATAATATTTAGTATCTATATTTAGAAATGTATTTATTTATTTGTACACTTGTTTTTTATGTATAAATCTACCAGTTGTTAAAGATATAAAATAAAATAAAATAGCTTCACTAAATTAAACATTAACTTTGTTTTTAAAATAATTGATATATCGTTTGAGAAATTATAAATTTGATTTTTAATTTAACTTGGGTATCAATTTTAAATAAATTTGTTTAGATTGGTTTTAAATTAAAAATGTAGAGGTGTATTGAATACCCTATTATTGTTGTATAGTCATAGTATGAAAGAAAAAATGGTATTCACTTGGAAATTACTTATTTATTTAGTTTACACTTGTTCAAACCATAGCTGGAATGTTTGCCACCTGTTAAACCTTCGCTGAAATTTTTTGCACATATCCTTGTTTCTTTTTCCATTGTTCTTTGTTTAAGTTTTCCACCGTCCTCTTTTGGGTATTTTATTCATCTCCTCCCTCTCCCTTTATTCCTTTAATTCCCTTCGTCGTTTGTTCCTCCACCCAAATTTGTTATCCCTAAATTAAAAAAAAAAAACATGGCAGCTTCCGTGATGCCATCGCTACCGCCCTCCTCACCAGTTTCCCTGCCTCCGACCCAAACCCGAGACTCCACCATGACCCTAACCTCGCACGTGCAGTCACTCCCCGTCTCCTCCTTAATCGAACCCTATCGCAAATCAGTCCACCTCGTTGAAGCCCTTCTAATCTAGGACCAGCGTGAAGCCGAGTTATGTTCGTCGTTCGACTTCCACTGCAAATTGAAGCCGGTCATCACCTCACCTGTTCCTAAACACTGATTCAAGGTGAGTTAAACTCACGATTAATGTTATTTCAAGTGATTAACTTCATTAGAAACTAGGACATAATGGGTAGTTTGATTTTGTTATGGGTTGCTGAATTTTATGGTTGCACTGCCTTGACTTATAAGCTTGAAAAAAATGATGTAAAAGAAAAAAGAAACAGATAATCACTTGATTTTGTTTTGTTATGTTGAGAACAGTTAGTATAGTCTGGATATGTGTTGTATAGTATTCCATGAAATTATATTTATGGGTGTGCCATATTAAGTTGGTTTTGCAAACTGGCTATGTCATTGGCTTTATTTTACTTCATGGTTACATGTCCTATTTACGGTGGCAGGGTGGAAAATATTATTCCCTGTTTGGCATTTTGAACCAAATTCTTAATATGTTCAGTATGTTTCCAGTTTTGTCATGCATAGGACTGGTGTAGCACCTCAAATTATATATATAAGGTTATAAACCATATGTCATTACTGCTGCTTTAAGTTCCCTTTTACATTGTCCCCACGTCGCATCATGCTGTTTGCGCTTTAATATAATTGCCCAACCATTACCGTGTACACCTTATCCTTGTGTAGTTAAGTCATTAATTAACTCATAAATTTGTGTCGTGCTGCACTTGCTTTTTGAGTATTTTATAAACTGATCAATTAAATACATATACTGACTTTTATATCCCACGTCTTATGTTCTATTTACTTAATAGTAATAATGATACTTGAATCGAATCTATTTCATACGCATAGGTCTAAAAGTTAGTTAGTAATGCTAAACATACCATGTGTTCATGTTATTAAAGCTGAGTTGGAAACTATTAAGTAGCATGTCATTTCAAAGCCTGTATAAAGACTAAATTTGATATAATATGAATATTACAAAGCCTTTGCATCAAGAAAAACTCAGGAATACACTTATTGGTACCTTTCTATGTCGACAAACTTGAAGCTATATATGACTGGGCACATATACCCTCTGTGACCTAGGGGTGTAAATCAGTCGGACCGGACCGGACGGAGGTATGTTCAGTTTCTGTCCTAAAAAAAATCGGACCGAACACGGATCGGACCAAAAAATTTCTCGAACAAATTTCGTTGTCCTAGTTCGTGTCCTAAATAAAATCGGTCGGACACGGACATGTTCGGACCGATCGGACTCGGTCGGACATGGCTATTTATATCACATTTTGTACATTTTACTATATTTTCTCTCAACTATATGTCGAATTACAAGTAATTCGGACGAATTCGGACGAGCTCGGACCGGACATGATTTTTTTTCGTACAAATTTTGTTGTCCTAACTCGTGTCCTAAATGAAAATCGGACGGACTCGGACGGACGTATTTCGGTCACGGACACGAACGGACGTCGGACATTCGAACAAAATTTACAGCCCTACTGTGACCTGGTTTGTTTGTTTGTTATTTTGATATGCCTATTAACTGGTTGTTCAACTGGTGATGGTTTTCGGTCGATTAACCCTTGCCTAAATTTACGAAATATGCAGCACCCTTAATTTGATTGAAAATATATGTGGCCTGAAATTCCTGTATTTAACAAATTTAAATTTGATGTTAGAATTAACTATTATATTTTAGTTTATATTGAAGTTAATATACTTGAACTATGATTAATATTGACTCGAGTGTTTTATGTTTTTACATGGAACGCTAGGGCCAGTTCCTAAGTGTTCCAGATTTAAATCTTTCGGTTCGCAAAACTGGTAAAGAACGTGAAGATGCAAGATGCTTATGCGCTTGCAAGGCCCGACCAAATTGTAAACCTTTGTTCATTTAAAATCATGTACTGTATTTATAAATTTTCCCGCTGTATAATAAATTCTATTTTGTAAACTCTGATTTTGTATATTAAATTCCACTGTTAGATATATTGTTGTCTTCTGTCTGTGATTCTCTGTGTAATTTCCATTCAAACCCTGTAAGCTAATAATGATTCGCCATTTTGAGCGTCTAAAGTTGGTTTAAATACCGACTGTTAGCAGTCAAAAAGGTAGGTCGATACAAATACTTCGCTTGAACAACTTCATTTTTATCCGAGGAGTAATATTAGTTTGAGGTCGAGAGTTGATTTTCAAAATTAAACCTTTACTCCATAAAGGATTTGTTACTTAAAGACAAAGTCTAAAGGATAAAATTTAGTGATTTAGGTTCTAGTTACCCACTAACGGACGATTTAAAACCAGAAACCATAATAACTGGCTTTGAAATTTATACATATAGCAGAAGGTTAAATATGTGATTGTTTTGAGATAAGAGACTTGGAATTTAAGTAATAAGAAATTAATTAAAATGAGGCTTAATGATTATCTTGGGAAATAAACTATTGGTTGTTTTCTGTTATGTTTGATAGTTAAAAAACCGACTATCAAATCTAAACCAAAATCTTACTTTTAAAACATCTTTGGGAAACGCTAGAGTTATACGACACAATCATCCATTTTAATGATTCACTATGAGTATAGACCTCGTTTAGTTCTCTAAGGAGAAGGGATAATGAGATCCGCCCATGAACGGTTCGGAGGTGAACTCCATAGTTACCATTGTCTTTTTATTTTCTAAAGAACAGGGTTTGAGTTTACCAAAAATTATCGATAATCATTTCGAAGAGACTAGGATCGGCTCAAGTATCTGAAAACCACTTCGATGCAATTGAGTGGCAAATGTGGAAAACATTTAAGAAGATGAAATTAAGAACAACTTGAAGACTAAAGCTGAAGGCGTAGACCTTCGGAGTGGAAAGGGTTGGTCGACACATTTGGTATCTGAGCTCTGGTTATCAATTTTAGCCAAAGTTCAAAGACATACTAGCGTATGAGAGAAGTATTTGTAGATTTCTGTTGGATGTATATTATATATATTTGTGTATATAGTATAGTAGCATTTGTACTCCATTAGTAGTTTTTCTTGAAAGTGACTAATCATTCTAATTTGCAGATTTAGAATGAGTCGACGACCTACAAGACTTGCTGCTAGGGAGGAGACTGTGCCTAGAGGGGGGAAATGGAGGTATACCAGATTACACAGCCATGTTTGAAGCCATGATTGAGGCATTCATGAGAAGGGTACCTGCTTTAGTAGCAGCCACAGTAGATGTAAGTGTGCAGGTGCCTAGGGTTGTGTATTTTGCTAAGCTGTGTAAAGACTTCACATCTCAAGAAGGGAAACAGTTCAAGGGAACAGAGCTAACTAAAGAGGTTCGAAGATGGTTGGATACTTGTATTCATATATTTGGAGACTTAGGTATAGATGATGCAATGAAGAGGAAGCTTGCATCGAGGCAGCTCCAAGGCAGAGCCATGGAGTGGTGGAACTCTGTTATGCTCGAGACTCTGTAAGATGAGATTACATGGGAGCAGTTTCAAGTCAAAATCGAGACAAAGTTTATCTCTACTTCTCAGAAGTCTGTTTTGTTCAAAAAGTTTATGGAGGTGAAACATAATGGCCGATAGGTGCTTGATTATGTTTCTGACTTCGAGGCTTTGTTGGAATATGCTCGTTCGTACATTGATTCTCCTTACTAGCAGAACGAGAAGTTTGCCATGGATACCTACATAGGGAGACCGTTGGTGGATCATCTTGACGATCCATACGAGAAAATAGTGGAGAAAGATGTTCTACATGAAAGCTTATTCCCTAAAGAAGGAAATGTTGTCGTTGCAGCCAAGGAAGTTTTGAAACCACAGCAAGGTGGTAATAACAATAAGAATAGGAAGCAGCAATAGTAGAAGGGAAAGGATAGCAAGAAGAAACCTAAGAGTGAGGTGGTTTGCAATAAATGCCAACAGAAGGGTCAATTCTCTAATGAGTGCAAGAATCCCAAAGCTGAGAAGAAGTGTTTCAAGTGAGGAAAGCCTGGGCATGAAAAGAAGGATCGTCCAAAATCAGCTAAGGGAAAGCAGACTGTAAAGACTTATGCTTTGGAAAGTTGTGTCGTCTTCTTCAAGAGCTCCTACTGCAAAGGAGAATGGAAAGGGTGTCGTCATTCAATGTACTCTTTCAGTTAAAGATATTTCAGTTCGTGTGTTGTTCGATACTGGAGCATCGCATTCATTCATTTGTAATGAGCTTGTGTGCCGCTTGGGTTTGGAACCCGAGATTTGTGATATACCATTGATCGTGACTAGTACAGTTGGGGGTTCATCTAGCCTTTGTATGCTTTGTCATGGCCTTGTGTTGTCATGTCATGGTTTCTCCTTTGTGTATGATTGCTTTGTGTTGAACTTCGCTGGGTTTAGGATCATCTTAGGCATGGATTGGCTCAAGAGGTACGCGGCAAGAGTGAATTGCGAAAAGATAGAGGCGAGAGTCGGGGATGTGGAAGGGCGAAAGGTGTTGATTCGATGAAATCCCGAAGACGGGGTCTTCGTAAGCTAATTATATTCGCTTATGATTCCACAGGAAGACTTGTCATTAGTGCTGATCGCAAATGAGTTTGAGGATGTCCTTTACGAGGTCAAAGGATTACTGCCACATCGTGGGATCGAGTTTAGGATCGATTTGGTCGAGGGTGCTAGACCTATCGTTATGCCTCTTAGATGGATGGCGCCTAAGGAACAACAAGAGTTAGAGGTGCAAGTTCGTAACCTTTTGGGAAAATGATTCATTCGGAGGTGTGTATCTGAATGGGGTGCACCAGTTGTGTTTGCAACCAAGGCTGATGGATCTTTGAGATTGTGTGTGGACTACCGTGAGCCGAATAGGGTGACCAAGGAGTACAAGAATCCATTGCCGAGGATAGATGACTTGTTCAATCAGCTTCACGAAGCCAAAGTATTTCTCAAATGGACTGGGAAACGGGGTTTCACTAGTTGAGTGTGGCAAAGGATAGTGTGTCAAAGACTGCTTTTAGGACACCATTCGGTTTCTTTAAATGGTTGGTGATGCCATTTGGATTGACTAATGCACCAGTGTATTTCGTGGATCTTATGAATAGAGTATTTCAGAGATCATTTGAACAAGTTCATGCTTGTGTACGTGGCTGATATTCTGGTTTATTCCCAGAACGAGGAAAAACATAAGACACACTTGCGAGTTGTTTTGGAAATCTTGCGGAAGCATCAGCTGAAGGCTAAGTTTTCGAAATGTCACTTCTAGAAGAGCGAAGTGAGACTCTTAGGTTATGTAGTTTATGGAAATGGAATAGCGGTTGACCCGGCTAAGGTGGCAGCAATCCAGGACTGGGATAGACTTAAGAATGCAACGAATGCGAGAAGTTTCCTTGGATTAGCAGGTTATTATCAACGATTTACCAAGGATTTCTCCAAGATAGTTGCACCATTAACAGGATTGACGAAGAAGAATCAAGTTTTCACATGGGATGCAAAGTGTGAGCAAGCTTTCAGAATCATGAAAGAGAGACTAACGAGTGCTCCTGTTTTGACAATTCCAAGTGGGAATGAGGAGATGTTGGTATACACAGATGCATGTTGTACGGAGCAGTGCTGATGCAGAAGGATAAGATTGTGGTATACGCGAGTCAATAGCTGAAGTCGCACGAAAGGAATTATCCAACTCACGATTTGGAGTTGGCAGCGATCGTGTTTGCTCTGAAGATGTGGAGACAATACATGTTGGGAGTTTGATTCGAGTTGTTTACGGATCACAAGTCATTGAAGTATCTTTTTTCCCAAAAGGATTTGAATCTTCAGCAGCAAAGGTGGTTAGAGTTTCTGACATCGTATGATTTTGGTATAGCCTGTACTCCTCGTAAAGGTAAAACAGCCGTAGATTGTTGAGTCGAAGACATGCAAGATTAGGAGCAATGTTTTCGGAATCGAAGAGCCTCGTGTATCCAAATTTTAAATTTGGGAAAACCCATTTCAATCCCATATAAATATTTCCAATACTTTAATAATTTTCGAAACTATTTTATCAATCATTCTTAAAATCAAATGATAGTTCACGCTCATAAATTTCAAAACCAATAATAACATTTGGAAATGTTACCAAAAGTACTGTTATTAAAATAGCCATTTAAATCAAGTCGAATTTAACATTGTTCGAAATTCAAATATCCCGATGCTTTCAAAACTGTCGTCATTTACAATTCAATGTTCCTTATTTCAAGTCAAATTTATTTCAAATAATCAATTCAAAACTTGAAATCGATATTTATGAATTATTGCATCATAGCACGTTCTATTCAAACCATATAAGGATTTAATGGCAGGGTTAAATTTTAGGCCAAAGTGTGAGTTGGAACCTGAAATATTGGCAAGCTTATCGATAACACCTACTCTTATCGAAAGGATTGAAACGAAAGCCAAAAGCGAGATGCAAAGCTGGTCGAGTTTATCCAGAAGCTGGAACCAGAGGATAAAGAGTTTGATGTCGATCGAAAGGGATAGTTTTGAAAGCAAGGATGAAGTTGTTCCTGATATCGATGGATTGAGGGATGAGGTTCTGGCGGAATGTCATCACTCAAAGTTGACGATTCATCCCGGTGGTAATAAGATGTATCAAGACATGAAGTGAGTCTACTACTGGGAAGGGATGAAAAGAAATATTGGAAAGTTCATTTCCAAGTGTATGAACTGTCAGTTGGTGAAGGCTGAACAGAAGAAGCCGAGTGGGTTGCTTCAGCCATTGGAAGTTCCTACGTAGAAGTGGGAATAGATATCGATGGATTTTATCAATGGACTACCTAGAACCAAGGCAGGAAACGAAGGAATTTGGGTAATAGTGGATCGCTTGACCAAAAGTGCAAGGTTTATTCCTGTCAAATTGACTAGGACAACATCGAAGTTGGCTGAGCTTTATATAAAATGGATAGTTCGGTTCCATGGTATCATTAAGAGCATAGTAAGTCATTGTGATCCGTTGTTCACTAACGGATTTTGGAAGAGTTTGCAAGAAGCTTTGGGAATCGAGTTATGTTTAAGTACAGCTTATCATCCCCAAACCGATGGTCAAACCGAGAGAGTTAACCGAGTTTTGGAAGATCTCCTGAGGGCTTGTGTGTTAGACTTTGGAAATCTTGGGAGGACCATCTACATCTAGTTGAGTTCGCATATAATAATAGCTAATAGTCAAGCATTGGGATGGCACCATACGAGGCGTTGTATGGTAGACCGTGTAATTCTCCGGCATGCTGGTTAGAGACTAGAGATAAGTTGATACTTGGGCCAGAGATGATCAGGGAGACATCAGATTGTGTCAAGATTGTTCGGCAACGAACGGAAGCAGCCCAAGACCATCAGAAGAGTTATGCCGATAAGCTTCGAAAAGATTTGGAATTCGACGTTGGCAATTTGGTATTTATGAAGATTTCGCCATTGAAACATGTCGTTCGGTTCGGAAGTAAAGGAAATTTAGCCCTAAGATTCGTTGGTCCGTTTCCGATAATCGGGCGGATTGGAAAGCTCGGTATAGATTGGAGTTACCCGAGAAGATGTCAAGTGAGCATAAAATTTTTCATATGTCGTTTCTACGGAAGTTCGTGCGTGATTCGAATGTGGTGGTATCTCCATAGCAGTACGACCTAAAAGTTGAGACCGCAGTTACGAGCCTCGTAAGCCACTTCGTATTGTGGGGAATGACACGAAACAGCTTAGGAGGAAGATGGTTACGCTAGTCAAGGTATAATAAAGTGAGGATGGCAACGATTGTACATGGGAGATGAAAGTGAGCATGAAGGCGACCCATCCAGAACTCTTCGTCGGTATGACCCATTGGTATCGTTTCATCATTTCATCATTGTTACTTGTGTTATGGTTGTTGTTGTTATTAGAATTCTGCATGCTAGGATAAGGTTATGGATGCATAGCTTGATGGCTGCTAGTTAAGGTGATAAAATTGGTTGCTGATGGATGATTGGCATGCGGAATTGATATGGTTGCTTGTGTTTGTTTGGGATTTCGGGGGCGAAATTCCTAAATGGGGGAAAATGTAACAACTCGCATTTTACGTATCAAAGGATTGTAAAATATTTTTATTTTATTCCTTGAGAGTTGGATCATTCTCATATTTTGATACATTGTTTATGGGGATGTGAGAAATGTCCATAATGTTTACCAATTTTGTTTGTGACTATTTAGCCCTTGTCAGTCTTGTACAGGGAATAAATTTTGACTCGGATTGAATCAGGTGGTGAGATCGGTCTCATTGGAAAGGAAATGGTGTTGGCAATTCCATAGAGTGGTCACATTAAAGATTTGGTTCAGCGGTTTCGGAGGAGTCGCTGTTTTTTGTTTTACAGGTTGCGGTTCAGGTCTTTGAACCATTAGTGGGCCGATTTGGAGAGGCCCATTAGTGGGATGGTGGAGGGAAATAAAAAGGGGGTTAGAGGCATGGAGAATAGTTTACTTTCTCAATTCTCTCATTTGGATGATCTTGTGGTCTTCCTTGTTCAACCAACTGCACCTTTCCACCATTAGAATCGAGATCTAAGGAAGAGAATCGAAGATTTACATCGTTTGAAGCTAGATCTGCATCAATCGAAGAAAGAGTTCATAGAATCGAATAGTGTAGAGAAAATTATTCGCTGTTCGCAATCGACATTCATCGTTTTTGTGTTGTTTTGGAAGATTGGTGAGTGATATGTATCTCTCACATGGATTCAATCAAGTATATGGGTTGTATGATCATAATTTCATCATTTTCACCTAAACCTACATTATGGTAAGTCTATTTTCACATGAATCGCTATAGGATCTAATCTAGCACTTAAAACCAGTAATTTCCATATTGGTTTATATGTTTATGCAAGTTAGATCCATAATTTTAGTTCACATATTCATTCATCATGATTTTACATAATTATTGATGAAAATTCTCATTTCCAAGTTGTTAGTGATTTCATAACATGTTTGTGGTTCTGTACCGGTCGGACTGGATGGATCGTTCGGACTGGATTGATCAGTTGTACTGGATTGATCGGTTGGACTGGATTGATCGGTCGGACTGGATGGATCAGTCGGACTGGATGGAGCGGATGGATTGGTCAGATTTGATGGATCGGTCGAATTGGAGTATGACGGGTCGGTCTAACTGGTTGACTATGGGTCGATCTGTTTTTCTTTCTGATGGCTCGACATGTCCAATCCATAGTGGATCGGCATGTACTGGAGGTTATGGCAGCACTTAGAACCGGTATGGTTGATGGCATAAACGTTGCGGTTCGTTTCCATAGTGAATGGATGGAACGCTATTGTATTGGACCTTATATTGATGTTGTTTGGCTCAGTGATGTTGTGACTTCGATATATATATATCCAGGTGAGAATGTTCGAAGTGATGTGATGAGTTCGTTGACCGGTTTAAAGCAACGAATGTGGAAACGACTCAAGGGTGTTTTGAGTTTATGGATAACGGTTGTTCAAGAGGGTTTCTTGAGCAGTGAATAGCCCTCAAGGTTGGACGACTAGAGATGTTGGAGGCCGAGGAATTATCGTTGTCATGGGTTCTAGCGGGCTCAAAGCAAGGGTTATACGATTTCTTTGTATGGTCGAATACCCTGGGCAGCTCGACGGGCCTAGATACGTTTCAATGTATGGTGGATGGAGTTTCTGCTAGAACCGAGGTTACCATTAGCCCTTGACATATGGCAAGATTGGCCATCATACGATTAACGATGGTTTTGAAGCAGGATTGGCAGGGATAGACAGAGTCAGTCATGAGTGTTTGGTTGTTTGATTGTATCCTCTCACATGGATTGTTTGAAGTCGAAGGAGATTTTTCTTGGGTGCTTGTATGATATTGGTTTAGGCCTCTAGGGATTGTGCTTGAGGCACGTTAAGCTCGATTAGGATGGTTTTCGTGAGATATAACTAATTGATGTGATTGCCATGGATATATAGTTGTTGGTTGTTCTCTAATTTCCATGGATGAATAGTTGTTTCCAATAGTTTGTTTTGTAGAGGCTATCACTATCAGATATGGGGAAGGCAGCTTTGGGTTCTTCTCTGGTCTTTGGTAGATTGGTTTGTTAGTCTACCTATTCTCATATACATTATTGCTGATGTTAGATAGCTGTTTTATCGCTCAATAAGACTATTTTCTGACTCGAGGTTTTATGTTTCCTCTTATTACCTTGTGTTGTTCATCCATGATGTTACGGATGGGCAGACTAGGTAGCAGGTGACAGGTGATTAGTGTGAATGATGCTGCTGTGCGGTGGCGAGCAGGAGGCTGACGCATTATCTTGTTATTATATCTTTGTTTCCATTGTTTGAGAGTGTTTGTAGTGGGGCTTTTTGTACAAACTTTGATGTTATATACAGTTGATGTATGGATGATCTTTTATGATGTGTGAAAGTTTGATATATGATTCTTCACTATTTCTGCCTGTTGTACGTGTTCTATTTTACTTTATCCTCCTTGCATTGTTAGTTATACTACGAGTTCAGCTTGTGTTTACCTACTCTAATGATCGTCCATTTTTGTCTAGCACACCTTTCAGCGCATTATTCCTATTGTTCAGTGCAGCGGTTATGGGCGGTCGTCACAGTACCTCTTATGGGGTTTGAGACTACTACAGGATTTGAGACTATACTAGTATCAAGGTGTGTGCTATCTATTAAAGAACTGGATATAAACGAATGAGAAGATTCTTACCCTTGTCCAAAAGATTTAACAATGATTTCCTACCTTGATCAGGTCCACTAGCCTCTAAAGCATGTACTTGTCCAGAAGATTCTGCTTCTTGTCCTTGCTTGTTAGGGCATAGCTTAGTGAAGTGTCCCATTTGACCACAATTAAAGCAGGCTTTCTTTGTCTTTCTGCAGTCCTTCACAAAATGACCCATAGCTCTGCAACCATGACACTTGATATCTTTATTGATATGAGCCTTGTCAGGGTTCCATCCTTTCTTTCTTTTTCCCTTCTTCGGCCACCATTTCTTTTTCTCACCCTTAGCCTGTGTTTCCTCAGCCTTACTATCTTTCTTCTCGTCCTTACCATCTTCATGCATTAGAGCTGCGTCAACCAGCCTCTTAAACATCTCCCCTATTGGAATATGAGATAATGCAAGTCCTTGGAGAGTTTGATTCAATCCTCTCGCAAACCTAAGAGCCTTCTTATTGGGTGTATTCACCAAGTCTATACCAAATCTCACCAGCTGATTAAACTAATTGACATACTCCTTAACAGACATGTCCCCTTGTTTCAAAGCCAAGAATTTCTCCATCTGTAATCCTTCTTACGTCTGAGACAAAAACTTCATCTCAAATCTTTGCTTGATATCATCCCAAGTAGCTACTGTTTGTCTTGCCTGTGTCAACACCCACTTGTATGAAGCTTCGTCCTTTAGTTGCCATAAGGCCAACTGTATCTTTCTTCTATCATCAAGATCAACAAGACCAAACATGTTTTCCATTTCTCTAAGGCAACTTCGAGCCTTAACAAAGCTTTCGGTACCACAGAACGATTTTCCTCCCATAGCGCAAAAGTACTTACAAAGGTTAGAAAAGTTATCTACTCGTGGAGGTAAAGCTACAAAGGCTACAGCTAGGGATGGGGCATCTCCTTGAACTTCAGTAGGTGTCATGGCCTCGAGATACCGATGAACCATGTCGGTAGTGGAATGCCCTCAGGAAGATTGGGTGCCCTAGACATGCTGATAAGAGAAGAAACAAAAGATTCAACAAAAGATCGAGAGAATATTGACTATGGCTCAAGGAGATATGCTTTTCCAAAATGGGTTTTTATTTGAAAATACTATACTTTTTGAAAACAATTTCTTAAAACTTTTCTATGATATTGTAACCTTCAGCTCTGATACCAAATGTGACACACCACATTCATTAATGTCACTCATAAGAGAATGTATTAAGTTTTGTGAAGTGCAATAGGTAAACAATACAGAAATTCACAAGATAGATATAAAGTAAGCAGCAGAAATTTCAACTTTATTAAAAATAAATCCTTGTCCCAAATCAAGTTACATCTTTAAACTAGTTACATAAAAAACCAAGAGTCTCAAATCTATCTCATAATACAAAATAACAGAGTGTAATAATATAAAATCATATCCCTCATAGCGAGCCATAACAAAGTAGAAAGTAAGTCAAAGCGGTACATCTTAGAAAGTCCAAACCCTAGATGAATGAGAATGTCCTAATCACCAAGGATTGCTACCACTCAGAAGACCTGGGGGAAAGGAAGAGAAAGAAGCGAAAACAAAAGGGTCAGACATAAAGTTCCAATTGATGCCTCAAATCAATATTTACACATGTTCCAATTTATGCCCAAATTCATATTTGCATATGTTCCAATTTATGCCCCAAACCAATATTTACACATGTTCCAAATTATGCCAAATTTCATATTTTCATATGTTCCAATTTATGCCCCAAACCAATATTTACATATGTTCCAATTAATGCCAAATTACATACTTTCATATGTTCCAATTTATGCCCCAAACCAGTATTTACATATGTTCTAATTTGTGCCAAATTTCATATTTGCATTTGTTCCAATCTATGCCCAAATCATATGTTACATATGTTCCTAGTTATGCTAAATTTCATATTTACATATATTCCAATTTATGCCCCAAACCAATATTTACACATGTTCCAATTTATGCCAAATTTCATATTTGCATATGTTCCAATCTATGCCCAAATCATATTTTACATATGTTTGAATTTACGTCCAAATCATGTTTTTTCCCCAAACGATTCCTAATTTCATGCATTCGCATATTTCAGCGTTAGGCCAAGGCTCGAAGGTAGCCTGGCTATAAAAATAAAAAGGGAAAAGAGGAAAAGAAAAACTAGCATAATGACGAATCAATAATAAACTGACAGAAATAGGCATAAGGCTGAATAGATATATTATGACAAGATTTAACATGGTGGTGGTATGAACATATAAAGGCAGATCTGATAATTATATCATAATAGAACTTGTTTAGGCATAGATCAAATATCCAATTTTATATACATATTATGATTTCTAATTAAATATTTAGATCTAAAAATAACATGAACTCACAGTCAATAGATCTAAGGAAATGTATCCAAATTACTGCGAAGAACATGTTGGATTTGTTGTTGTAGCAATCGTTGAATGTGTTTATTCTTTGTTGAATTAGATTTGGAGAAGAATAGGCTATGCAATTTATGTTGCAGCATAGCTCCTCCATCGCCACCATTTTTTTAGATGAATAAAAACCTAGGTTTAGGTCTTATTTACAGGCGTTCAGCAACGCATTTAGACCATAAAACAGTCCATGTTCACTGAATGTTTCTTTATTTGCACGCATTCCTTAATTTAAATCATGTTTATTCGCATTCAACTCTTATGCGTATATAAAACCTTTCTATGCGAACAATTCTTTACTTTGTTCTATATTTAATTTTCTCAAATCAATTAATATCCAACTTTTCTCTTTTTAAAACACCCTTTCTATTAAACTCTTCCTAATTAATCTGCTTTCATATAAAACCTGCTTTCACACTAAACCACTTCTAATTAAACCCCTTTCACATTAAATTTTTAAACCTTTTCCTTGATTTAATGCATTAATCTTCTTTCTACTATTTTTAACTTCCTCCAAAATTTCCTCTTTGTATGCATTATTTTAATGCAATATTTTCTTTCTGTTTAATGCATCACATTTGTTCAACTTTTTATCGCCATGTATATATATACATATATATACACATCTCTTAATATTTTCATGCAATTAAATCCATTAATTGATTACCCATTATACTTTCTCTAATTTATCCTTCTCTTTTTATATATCATTTTTAATTTGAATTGCAAGTTTATGCATGCGCTATCTTTATTTAATATATTTTCATTATTAATACATTTTATCTTCTTCTCAATGTATGTATTTCATACATTTCGATTAATTCATTAACTTTGCATTGCAAATATTTCATGCAACTTTATTACTATGCATGTCTTCCTTTAATTGCAATCGATTATATTAATATTTACCATTCCTATGCATGCAATCAATTTTAACATTAATGTATCAAATGTACATTCTCTCATCAATGTTCTTATGCATGTGACTTTATTATTTTGCATGCATTGATTTCTTTTGTTTCTTCTTTCTTTCTATGCATTACATTTATTTGTGTGTGCGTTACTTTCCTCTAAATTTATATATAAATATATATTTTGTTTTAACACTTGTATGCTAATTAACCATTTTCTTTAATTTATGTGTCGCATTAATTCGCACACACAAACTACCTCTTTTTGTTATCAATGCATAATTAGTTCATGCTACATTGAACCAATCTTTTTCTTTTAACGTATAATCTATGTTCATGCATATATTCATACATATATGCACATTTTTAATTTTGTTAAAAATGCAGGGTGTTACATTCTCTCACACTTAGGGAATTTCGTCCCCGAAATTCGATAAGAGTAAAATCGAATAACCTCTCGCATAATATACATCCATCATGTGTGCATCCAATTTCTGCAAACATTGTGCACATGTGCAAAGTGCAATACTTCATAGTAATACATGTATACCTAAGCGGTACATCCTATATGTATGCAAACTTTTTCAAAAATTTCTTTTAAAACAAGATGCTCACATCCTAAATATACTGGCAGTTCTACATGAATGCAATATTTTGAAAATCAAAATACTTTTTCATCCAAAATTTCCCACACCCTTATTGAATAAGAGCGTAGTTCATCCAACTGTTGCATCCAAAATCATACCAATCATCTTTAAATTTTGAATTGTAGAAAAATTTAATTTTCTAAATTCGATTTCTTATGTTACAAAAGGTATAAAACGAAAAAATTCACGTTCTTCGTTTTTCTTTTATGTACCTTTTTTATCTGTAATTGGTTTTTATATAACTACTACATAAATATTCCCTATTTCCTGTCCAAATACAACTTACATAAGAAAACTTTTCTTTTCTTTTTCAACTTATCTTGAAAAAATTTCATTTTTATTCATCTTCTCTTAAGATTTTCATTTTCCTTTTTACCATCCTTGTGCAATATGCTAACATGTCTCTTGAAAGCTGCCTCTATCGCACGGAAATCCTTACGAGGCTTGAGAGAAAATAAGCCACAGGTGAAACTACTGCGACTACAGATGGAGGTTGGGCACTTCTTTGCCCCTCGACATGTACCGTTGTTTTAACATGCCTATGAAACCATGCCAAAATGTGGATACCCTTTCGGGAAGAAACGGTTCCCCGAAGAAAAAGGAAAAGAAATCAAGCGGGGAATCAAGAAGATATTTATGGCTTTGGTAAATAAGCTTTTCAAAAACAAACTTTTTTATTTTAAAATACTTTGTTTTTTAGACCTTCTGGAAAACTATTTTCAAATTTTTTTTTACCCGATCTTATAACCATAAGCTCTGATACCAAATGTGACACCCCATGTCCATTAATGTCACTCTATATAGAATGCATTAAGTTTCGTGAAATGTTATAGGTAAATAAGAACATAATATCACAAGACAGACATGCAAAATAGCAGCGGAATTAAAAACTTTATTTAAATCAAAACAGCATGGTCCCAAATACTGAGTTTACATCGTAAGCTTGAAGTAACCAATTACATTAATAATCTGTCTTGCCAAAAATATCAGAGTATAAAAGTATAAAACCATATTTCCCATGCGAAGCCATAATAGAGTTGACAAGAATTCAAAGCGGTACATCAATATCCAAAATCAAAGCTAAGCTGAAAGAATCCAAACCAACCATAAGCACTCCCACCCTGAGAACCCGGGGGGAAATGGAAGAGAGAGTAGAGGAAATAAAAAGGGTTAGACATAAAGTCTGGCGAGTCTAGTTACTTTTAAATATAAATGAATAAAAGTATCATGATAGGTATATAAAATTGGAAGAACAAGATAACAATAACAAGGACAAGTGTGAACCGAGCAAGATAAGTTGAACAGAATATATTGCGCTTCTTAAATATGTTTCTCTACACCGCACCAGTACTAGTATATCAAAAACAGAATGATCCCTACATATACTGTTCCATTACATTTTCTTAATTATTAGGTTACTTGGGTTAACAGCACTCAAGGCTTATACACGTGTCGTACCCGTTCACATTCCAATGGATTTACCTAATACAATATGTATGTAGCTACCTCTCAATATCGAGATACATCCTATGGTACCCCACCTGCACGGTCTCCATCGTAATGCCATAGAAGTGAACGTAGTCCCTCATCCTACGTCGGAGTGACATACGGATCTCTACATAACAATGTTACGTTCCGCATATACCGGTCATTACTACACTACATAAGCGTACGGTCTGCCACCGTCAATCGAATTAGATTTCATACCCGAGTAATGCCCTCAAGTCTACGATACTCCGCCCAGAGCTGATATGCATGTATCTAGACAGTCTCACATATATATCGTCAATTGTAGCTCGATGCCTTAACTGCACGTCCTCTCCGTGGCAGGGCTAAACAAGAAACACGGAACTTGGTCGGGAGATTTTCCATACTTGTACAGGCCCTCCTTTAAGAGCCTCAAAATACAGATATTCCTAAGGTCTGTTTTCCATGGTGGCTATGGCCCTACCTCGTCCCATCCCTCAACTAGTAAAGACTACAACAGCTAAATGACTGCCTCTAAAGAGAACAATATAAACATTCATTTGGTGTCTTCTCTCAGCCACCGTACCCCGATAGTGAAAGGTGAATGGTCTATTGGTTTTAGCTCGAATCTTTTCGCATCCCACTAGCTTCTGATGGTGGATATCCGACGATCTACAATCCTTGTCGGTCGTGACCCTTCGCCTCCCCGTTGAGGCAACCGCTGAATCACCTTAGTGTCACCACGTCACATCATTCTGACTGAAAAGCTACATTTGCAGTCAAGGCCCACCCACCTAATAGTTACGCGCAGACCCAGCCTCTGCGAGCACAGCCTAAACATCTGCTACCGCACAGAGGACTACTAGGAGCATCTTACGTATCTCGGAAAGCCGCGTGCTTTCCTTGCAGTCCTTCGGAGCCGATAGAATAATCAGATGAATGTGCACTCCCCTCGTTCCTTATAACACCACGATGGTCTACCCCGTTGGGTTATTCACCCTCAAACGTGCAGACTGGTCCAAACTCTTTACTTTAATAAGTTATTAGACCCTATGTCTAATCATTCTATTACGCGCTTGCTTTTCCTCATCAGGTTTCCTTTTAACTTGGTTATCCCCATTCATATTGAATTCTTAATCAAGTTACCAAATTCCTCTTGCTTATTAATTTTGGTTATACAACTTAACCCCTTTAAGTTTATTAATAATCCCACAACATGTTATTCTCTAGATTGTGGCCCAAGGTCTGTAATCTACAATCCCTTTGTATTTTCATCGTCTGATTCCATAGTTACAACAACATGTTCTTACTTAATATGCAATTAAGTACGTCTCATTTTACATGTTTCCTTTTTAGCATGTCATTAATCATTTATGATTAAATATAACTTATATCATTTCACAAGTTTTCCTCATCCTTTCTCATTTAATCATAAATTCAGTTTATATCGTCACTACAACTTATTGTTGTTTACTTATTATCTTAGTTCTCTTAACTAAGGTCCACTAATAAGTTTTTCTTCCCATAAATATAACTTATGTTGTCCTCATTTTTAGATTACAGATTCTTGTTCTTTTAAATAACTTAATTTACAATTATGTACAGTCTATCCCCTTACATAAGTTGTTCTATTCCCTTTTTCGTTTATTATAACCTAAGTTATAATTTCCACTTGTCCTGAGGAAAAGCTTAAACATCTTATCTTTTCTATTTATACATGTTAATGCCCCATACCTCTCACATTAAGTCAACCACTTGTGGATGCTGGATATGCCGGGTAGCTCCGGGAAGATTTAAACCACAAGTTTAGACTTAACCTCATGTCATGTTGCTGTTATGCTTTAGACCCTTCACATTAGATTAACCACTCGTGGTCGCTGGATATGCCGGGCGGCTCAGGGCAGATTTATACCACGAGTGAAATCTAACCTCGTGTCTAAGCGTTACTACAGTTCCATTACTTTAGGCATATTCATATTAATAAATTTCTCTATTCAAAATATGGATTTTCATGCCCCTTTTTAATTCATATTTCATTATACACAACATGATCTTTTTATCATGTCATAAATCAAGATATATATATATATATATATATATATATATATATTATGCACAAACCCATATCCACACATTTTCTAATTTATACCCTATGTGTCTATTCACATATTTTAATACAAGTTATACCAAATTCATATTCATATATTTTCCGATGTATGCCTAAAATTCATATTCGCATATGTTCCAATTTATACCCCAAATCAATATTTACTCATATTCTAATTTATGCCCAATTTCATATTTGCATATGCTCCAATTTATGCCCCAAACCAATATTTAAACATGTTCCAATTTATGCCCAAATTCATATTTGCATATGTTCCAATTTATGCCCCAAACCAATATTTACACATGTTCCAATTTATGCCAAATTTCATATTTGCATATGCTCCAATTTATGCGCCAAACCAACATTTACACATGTTCCAATTTATGCCAAATTTCATATTTGCATATGTTCCAATTTATGCCCCAAACCAATATTTACCAATGTTCCAATTTATGCCAAATTTCATATTTGCATATGTTCCAGTCTACGCCCAAATCATATTTTACATATGTTCCAATTTATGCCAAATTTCATATTTGCATATGTTCTAATTTATGCCCCAAACCAATATTCACACATGTTCCAATTTATGCCAAATTTCATATTTGCATATGTTCCAATCTACGCCCAAATCATATTTTACATAAGTTCATATTTACGTCCAAATCATATATTTTTTTTCCAAATGATTTCCAATTTCGCACATTCGCATATTTCAGCGTTAGGCCAAGACTCGAAGGTAGCCTGGCTATAAAAATAAAAAGTGATAAGAAGAAAAGAAAATTTGGCATAATGACGAAACAATAATAAACTGACAGGAATAGGCATAAGGCTGAATAGATATATTATGACAAGATTTAACATGGTGGTGGTATGAACATATAAAGGCAGATCTGATAATTATGTCATAATAGAACTTGTTTAGGCATAGATCCAATATCCAATTTCATATACATATTGTGATTTCTAATTAAATATTTAGATCTAAAAATAACATGAACTCACAGTGAATAGATCTAAGGAAATGGATCCAAATTACTGCGAAGAACACATTGGACTTGTTGTTGTAGCAATCGTTGAATGTGTTTAATCTTTGCTGAATTGGATTTGGAGAAGAATAGGCTATTCAATTTACGTTGCAGAGGGCTCCGCCATCGCCACCATTTTAGATGAATCAAAACATAGGTTTAGGGTCTTATGTATAGGCTTTCAACAACGCATTTAGACCAGAAAACAGTCCATGTTCACTGAGTGCTTCTTTATTTGCACGAAATCCTTAATTTAAATCATCTTTATTCACATTCAAGTCCTATGCGTATATAAAACCTTTCTATGCGAACAATTCTTTACTTTGTTCCATATTTAATTTTCTCAAATCAATTAATATCCAACTTTTCTCTTTTTAAAACACTCTTCCTATTAAATTCTTCCTAATTAAGCTGCTTTCATATAAAACCTGCTTTCACATTAAACCGCTTCTAATTAAACCCCTTCCACATTAAATTTATAAACTTCTTCCTTGATTTAATGCATTAACCTTCTTTCTACTATTTTTATCTTCCTCTGAAATTTCCTCCTTGTATGCATTATTTTAATGCAATATTTTCTTTCTATTAGTGCATCGCATTTGGTCAACTTTTTATCGCCATGTATATATATACATATGTATACACATCTCTTCTTATTTTCATGCAATTAAATTCATTAATTGATTACCCATTATACTTTCTCTAATTTATCCTTCTCTTTTTATATGTCATTTTTAATTTGAATTGCATGTCTATGCATGCGCTATCTTTATTTAACACATTTTCATTATTAATACATTTTATCTTCTTCTCAATGTATGTATTTCATACATTTCAATTAATTCATTAACTTTGCATCGCAAAAATTTCATGCAACTTTATTTCTATGCATGCCTTCTTTTAATTGCAATCAATTATATTAATATTAACCATTCCTATGCATGCAATCAATTTTAACATTAATGTATCAAATGTACATTCTCTCTTCAATGTTCTTATGCATGTGACTCTATTATTTTGTATGCATTGATTTCTTTTATTTTTCTTTCTTTGTATGCATTTCATTTATTTGTGTGTGCGTTACTTTCCTCTAAATTTATATATACATATATATATTCTGTTTAACGCTTGCATGTTAATTAACCATTTTCTTTAATTTATGTGTCGCATTAATCCGCCCACATAAACTACCTTTTTTGTTATCAATGCAGAATTAGTGCATGCAACATGCAACCAATCCTTTTCTTTTAATGTATAATCTATGTTCATGCATATATTCATACATATATGCACATTTTTCATTTTATTAAAAATGTAGGGTGTTACAGGCATCATGGTTGGCAGCAGTTTATCTTCGCGGGATAGTCCGTCTACATGGAGTACCTTCCAGTATAGTGAGTGATCTTGACCCAATTTTCTACAGTGAGTTTTAGAGGGGCTTACAGGAGGCATTAGGTACACAGTTGTGTCTGAGCACTACGTATCACTCTCAGACCGATGGGCATACGGAAAGGATGAATATAATTCTTGAGGATCTTTTAAGACTATGTATCCTAGACTTCAGAGGGACTTGGGAAGAGCATCTTCCTTTGGTAGAGTTCGCCTACAACAATAGTTATCAGGCTAGTATTGGTATGGCACCCTTCGAGGCATTGTACGACCGAACTCGTAGATCACCGACTTGTTGGTGGTAGTCTACAGATAGGCTCTACTTAGACCTAAGATGATTAGGGAAACTTTAGAGAAGAATGATCTTATCCGTAGACGCATGAAGACAGCTCAGGACAGACAAAAGTCCTAAGCAGATAAGAGAATGACTGATATTGAGTTTGAGGTGAGAGACACGGTTTTCATCAAGGTATCACCTTTAAGGAATGTGGTTCGCTTTGGATATGTAGGGGAATTGGCGCCAAGGTTTGTAGGGCCATTTCCCATAACCAAAAGGATTGGCCAAATGGCATATAGGGTGAAGTTACTAGAGAGATTGGCGGGTGTTTATAACACCCCGTAATTTTAAAAGACACTATAATGATAAACTAAGGAATACTTAATTAAATATTTCGAATTAAGTAAAATAGACTACGCCATTGCGTTCGTCTCGGAATTCTGCTTAAGATAGACACCAAGTTTACATAAAATGGACATCGTATAAGAAAGATATTAAGGTTAGAAGTTTGTATACGCATAAGAGAATTATATATTTACAAAACCAATAAAAACATTCAAATTAATTCAAAATCAGAAGACGTGGGGCAGGGCGGGAGTTCGACCCGTTAGGGATCGAGTCCACCCTAAGGGTGTCGACCCATGGGTCGACACCACCTTCCCGCCCTCCCCACATCTGGGCAGAATTCAGTTTCTGAACGTGGACTCGTTTCCTGACTAGATTCGTTGACCCTAGGTTATAAATAGACCTCATTCTCATTGTTTTATTCATATAAACAAATGTGTAACAACCCGTAAAATCTGAAACAAATTAAAAATTTTAAATTGGTTATTTTAGTGAATTTTAAATATTTAAAATAAATATTTTAAATGATAACGATGAAATGTACGCTTGAAGCGATGTAGAAAATGAATATAATGACTTTGAATTATAAACAAGGCCTGAAATGGCGCGGCAGTTTCAAAATTTGAATTCAAACTTTAACTGATTGTACCGGGTGCAAAACAAAACGGATTTGAGTGAAACCAAAAATATTTAAATCTGTTAGTGAATACCTTTCTAACGAACCTAAAAAATAAAAGTTTCATAGCAGGAAGTACAATTTATGGCCAAATGGATTTTCAAAAAGGTCGCTATAGAGTTTATATAGCCGGTGAAAATGGCCATTTTGCAAACGACCTCAGAATTCAACGAAACCACTTTTGTTGGATCCGGGATGTTAAATTATTGCTAGGTTTTAAATTTCATAATTTTTTGAAGCTAGTATGTGGACGTGGCAAAGGAAAATGTGTTTTGGTCAATTACAGTTAAATTGGATTGACCAGAAATGGGCCATTTTTCAAACGGTCTCAGAATTCGACGAAACTAGTTTTGTTGGGACCGTATCATCGCAACATAGCTAGATATAAATTTTCTGGAATTTTTAGAAGCAATATGTGGCCTCGGAAAATTAAAATGTACGTTCAAAACAGAATTTGAATGTTTTATATTTTAATTTGAAGAATAACTGACTGTAACAGTCGAACTGGCTTACGAAACATATCCTATTGTGTTCGGAATGGGGAACTAGGGACGTCAGTCGTTGGGTTTGAATTGGAGTTCGTATGTGGCGAGGGGTATTTTCTGATTTTAAAATTAAATAAATAAATAAAAAAGGAGAGAGGGCCAATCGGAATTCAGCCCCCTTCCTCTCTCCCCGTCTTCCTCAAAGTCGCGCACGATGGAAATCAACTTGCCACTTCCCAGCCCGATTTCTCCCGATCCGCCTCACGAAACCATACCCTCCTTTGGAGAAATTTGTAGTACTCATCAGGATCTTCAAATCCATATGAAGTTTGCTAAGTTTCGTCGAGTTTTGTGAGAGAATCGTGTCCCCGAAGTGACCAACTTCAGACTGCCGCCGCGAGGAGAAGACGCCAACGCAGTGGGCCCCGCTTCCGGTGATGTTGCGCCACTCCTCCCCCTTCAACCTAGTGCAACCCGATCCTTAAACCATTACCCTGTTTGATCGCAAATCCAAAACCTAGTTTTGGACCACTTCAGAAAGGTACGGCCTGATATAAATTGAAATGTATTCAACTTCTAAAAGCGTTGCAAACTTTGATTTCATGATAAAAATCGTATCTTTTTCATATTTAGTCGAAATTCGGTGAAACAAGAGACACCGGGACCATGAGGACGTCTTCTACATTCTAGAAGAGACCGCATATTTTTCTGAGCCTTCTGCTATTTTTGGTGGAGTGGAACCCAATGTGAGATTTCTAATTTATAAACGATATGGAAAACAACGATGTATAAATTATATTGTCGATGTATGAGTTATATAAGCGTTGTACACCACATGTATAAGCGTTGTATAAGTTGTATGTTCGATGTATAAGTTATATATGCGTTGTAAAAACTATATATGCGATGAAATAACATTGAAATGAATTGAAGTGAATTGAAATATATTTATATACGAATATATTTATATATATATATACTCCCCTCGTCCACAGACCATGGACGATATTTATTGGTTGCGATATTGTTTGGATTATTTGGTTGATGTGAAATTTGGTGAATAATGCGAATGGTTGATATAAACTGTTTGTGGTTGAGAATGATTGATTGTGGTTGAAAAATACCCATTTGTGGTTGAAACAAAATTAGAATAGATTGTGGAAATGAAAATAAAACATGCCGCCTTCGTGCGAACTAGATGCATGAATCCCCATTGTCAAAAACGGCGAGGTTTTAAGGTAGAGCGAGGAGCCGTACTATGGACGGTCCCGGTTTTAACTACCCTGCCGTTATGCTGCCGAAATTTTCAGAAATATTCATGTGTTGGAATTATTTTCATTTGTCAAAATTATTTTCATGTGTTGAAACTACATTCATGTGGTGAATAGAAATTCATACATTGAATAGAAATTCATGTGTTGAATGGTACTCGTGTTTTGAAATATATTGTTTTATAATAAAAATCATATTTTTATCATCTATATGAACTATATAAAATAGTCGTGTTTTGAAATAAATTGTTTTACAATAAAAATCACCTTTTTTATTATATATACGAACAATAGAGAACATTCATGTGTTGAATAGAAATTCATTCGTTGAATAGAAATTCATGTGTTGAATGGTACTCGTGTTTGAAATAAATTGTTTTACGATAAAAATCACATTTTTATTATATATACTAAATGTTAAAAATAGTGAAGTGTTGAAATAAATGTTTGTTGGATAAAAATATCATTTTTACCAATGTATGAAAAGAAGATCGTTTTGGAATCGAAGAATCGATTATATATATATATATATATAATTAAAATAAATCGAATAACGAAGCTGCAGTTCGTGTTTTGAAACCGTGATTTCAAACGATTAGTGCGGGAGATCCGACCATCGGATTTTCCAGAAACCACAACCGTTGGGTTTGCCTTGGAAATATCTTTCCAATGACACCAACCTTGTAAAGATCCAACGGTTGGATTGCCTAGAATGTTTAATTCAAATCTGAAGAAAAACACAGAATCAATTATATTTATATATTTATATAAATATAATTAAATTAAATCGAATAACGATGCTGCAGTTCGTATTTTGAAACCGTGATTTCAAACGATTAGTGCGGGAGATTCGTCCGTCGGATTTTCCCGAAACTGAAACCGATGGATTCGTTTTGAAAAGATCTTTCTAATGATATAAAATTTGTGAAGATCCGATGGTTAGATTTTGAGATATGTGTAAGTCTAATCTGGAGAAAAACGGCGCCACGACCGCGTTATGGCCTGAAGCGTTGTTTCGAATATATTGGCTATTTTTAAATAAATAAAAATTGCGATAAATCATGATAAAATATTATAAACAATATGGAATGGAAATAAACTGAATTTGCTCGGTTTATGTGATATTTGATGGTTGAATGTGTTGGGTGCGAAAACTACACTAAAGAACAAAATTAGTGATATCGAATAATTTAACCATTGAAATGAATTGATTTGAAATTCTAAATATACGTGAATTATTTGAAAAGGCCGAGTTAATTCTCATTTCAAATAATTGATCGACGACTGAAAATCGAAGATATGAAGACGATGTTAGACCGATGATCTTCACGTCGAATGGAGGGGTGCTACTGATGCTCATGATAGGAGTAGCTACCTAGAAGGGGTTGAAGTAGTAGCCGTCCGGACGTACATGTTGATTGTACGGATATGCGGGGAATAAAGATCCTCCTATTTCGTTCAGACCCAGAACGGACTTGTAAATGGACTGTGTGTCTAACATTGGATTTCATTCCGTGTGATCGATTGCCATCAGTCGCATGGCGTGAATTGCCTGTGTGGCATGCTGAGATGCAATGATCAAAGCTTTTGTTGAAAAGCAGAGATTTGTGGTTGATGATCAAAGCAACGCCTGTGCGGCATAGCCTTGTGTATAACGTAAATTCGCGAGCCTCACACCCCGGTATGGACCAGAAACGGGAGAGGACTTCAGGGAGGACATTCGTTTCTTTCTAGCTAGAGGTGGTGTCGGTGCTTAAACTGGCTGACATTTATATTATTTTCACATGTGTGGTTGTTGCTGTTGCGAGGCGCCTCGGATATATCGGTGACTATGTGAATCCGATGGAGTCATTCATTGGCTCATTTACACCCTAAAGGGCGGGGAAACGCAGTGTTCAGGCATTTTAATCCACATCGGTGGACCGGCCCTGACGATCCTTGGGCCCACCTGAGTCTGGATCCTGAGACATGGTAGGCTAGATTGTCTCGAAGCGGTGAGGACGATCCCTTGCCTCGGTTCATAATGGAAATCTAATTTTCGAATACGACATCGTGCAGTTTTGATTGTATATCTATATATGATGACGTAGTGGTATGGGGCACGTATGCCATCTATGATTGATATTTACGATTGTATCTAAAATTAGAAACTAACTGGAAACGAGCTAGGACGGATGGTTTCCTGGGTATTGGTCTGATGTTGGTTTCGGCCTTCGGGGTTAATACTTAGGGAATCGTTCTCTTACTAGTTTATGGTTGGAGTCTGATTAAGAATTAAACGATAAAATTTACATTTCAAATGATTTTTTTTCTCGTATCAAGCATATTTGGCCATTACAAGGTAAAACTCTATCCTTCGGTTGATGTTGCATTGTGTGATGGGAACTGAGTCTTATAATGGCTTCATTTTTATAAAAAGCATTGCGATGTTTAAAAGATTTATTTGTTTTAAAGCACTGGCAATTCAATGGAGTAAACCCGTTCCGCGAAAGTGGCGTGGTCTTATGATTAGCCATATTTGAAAATGTGTTAAGTAGATTTCTCATACCAGTCCCATGACTGACTCGTAGTTTGTTTCACTTGCAAACTCGGGTGCCCCTTTTTCTACACGGGCAGCCTTGTATTCAGGTTTTAGCAGGCTCTTTCTGGATAGCTGGAGCTGAAGATGGATTATATCATTTATCTCTTTTTATGCTGTTCAGCTCCTGTTGTACATATTATGTTTTCTTTTACGCAGTAGACATTTATGTATAGCTGAACTGTATTTTGTACTTAGTATGATCCTTTATACTGTGTAACTCTGATGATTATGTTTAACCAGTGTATTCTATTGTACATTATCTGGTGTATTTATTTCTGCTCTACTGTTATCTGTTTATGTGTTATATTCCAAAGATCACCCCTGCCACCGTCTTATCGGAAATGGGGTCGTCACAAACGTGGTATCAGAGCTTTGGTTAAGCTTAGTTCTGGAATATAACATATTATCGAACTCGTCAGAAATAGAACCAGTAGTGTTCTAGGACGAGTAACTCATTATAGATAGGATCAATAATATCTAGTACGAGTACAGCAGATTGAAATGCACCTTGATAGACACATTTACATTCAAGTATATGTCTCTATGCTTTATAATATCTTTTCTGTTGACCTGGCACTTGGTCTTCTATTTGCAGAAGTACTAGAAAATGAGTGCCAGAAATAGAAGGAATGCAGAACCAGATATTGAAGCTCTATTTATGAAATATAGAAATCTGGGTGGAGCACGATTCTTGGGCGAAGAATCTATTGCTAAAACTCAAGCTTGGATTTGTTCCGCTGAGAAAATCTTTGAAGGTTTAAAGCTGAGAGATGACTAGAAAAGATTACTGGCATCTTGAGCCCTCAAAGACGAAGCTTTGTTCTGGTGGGATTCAATTGTTAAGGATAATCCAGAAGGTGATATCACCTGGGATAGATTCAAAGAGCTTTTCAGTGAAAAATTAACTCCTCCCGAAGCAACTGAGAGGTTATATGATGAATTCTACTATTTGATACAAGGTGATATGGATATCCCAGAATATCATAAGAGATTCAATGAACTTTATCATTTTGCCCCTCATCTAATTCAAAAGCCAAAGATGAAGAATCTGAGGTTTATTAATGGTCTTCAAAGAAAATACCAGAATAAAGTAATGGGGAATGTGAAGCTTCCTTTTTCTGAAATGATCTACATGGCCTACAAGTATGAGGATCTCGATAGGAAAGGTATGTTTCAAGACGAAGAGGAAGTCAGTTCTAGCAGCAAGAGAAAATCCGAAACTGAAAGCCCAGAAACTAGTGCACAGCCGGAGGCCAGTACGAAGCCTGAGTTCAGAAAGAAGCCTAGAGTCGACCAGAAAAAGGTTAAAGCAGTCGTATGTTTAAAGTGTAATAAGCAAGGGCATTCGATGAGGAACTGTGAATCTTTGAGTAATCGAAAGAAGGATGGGTCTAAGTCCAGTAAGAAGGCTCGAGAGGGTCGGGGATGCCATAAGTGCCCCCAAGTTTGTCACATTTCGAAAAATTGCCGACTGTCACAGAAATCTGAAATGGTTCAGGTATATAAAGTAGCAGAAACCTCTGAGCCCTCAGCTAGTCAGGAAAGGCCAAATGTTTTAGAAGGCACGCTTACTGTCAAAGATATTCCGGTAAAGGTATTATTTGATACAGGTGCATCACGAAGCTTTGTTGCAAAGAATGCAATTAAGAAACTAGAATTGAATTTGAAGAAGCTCAAAGAACCCATAACGGTTCATAATTCGGTCGGGGGTTCCCTCGATCTTAGTTAGGTTTGTGAAGTTCCTGTTTCTTTTTCTCGATATCGGTTCCCCACTATCGCGATCGTTATGAATTTTACCGAATTCGATCTCATTCTGGGATTGGACTGGTTAACCCAATATGAAGCCGAAGTTAAATGCGCCGAGAGGGTTGTTAAGGCAAAAAAAATTACGGGGAATATATAACCATTCCATGCGAAGGACCGAATTCTAATAGAAAAGACTTCTGGGAAGCTTTAGAGGTATCTCCTGCTTAGATAGAACTTGTCCCTGTAGTCCCAGAGAATAATCCGGTCGACATTGAAAACATTCATGTCGTGAAGAACTATGCGGATGTGTTCGAAGAAGTTGTTAGCTTACCTCAGCAAAGAGAAATTGATTTTAAAATCTCCTTAGTTCTGAATGCAAGGCCAGTAGTTCACGCCATTCGAAGGATGACCTTGAAGGAGAAAGATGAGTTTGATAATCAAACTCGACAGCTAGTATGGAAGGGTCTGATCCGGCCTAGTTTCTCTGATTGGGGAGCAGCAATGGTGTTTGTCCCGAAGTCAGACGGTACTCTCAGATTATGTGTAGATTATCGTGACTTGAATAAGCAGACACCAAAGAACAAATATCCATTGCCGCAGATTGATGATTTGTTAGATCGATTGAATGGCGCACAAGTATTTTCACGAATGGACCTAGCTACAGGTTTCCATCAGCTTCGTATCGCCGAAGAGTGTGTTCCTTTGACAGCATTCAGAGGTCCAGATGTATTCTACAAGTGGTTAGTAATGCCGTTCGGCTTATGTATCGCTCCAGCGTATTTTGTCGATCTAATGAACCTAGTATTCAGAGGAGTATTGAATAAATTTGTTCTGCTTTTCATTGATGATATCCTTATCTTCTCTAAGTCAGAAAGAGAGCATGAAAAACATTTGGAACAAGTGTTATAGATTCTGAGGAAGAACGTTTTAAAAGAAAAGTTTTCCAAATGTGTATTCTGGCAAGAAGAAGTCAAATTTCTTGGCCACGTCGTGTCAAAAGAAGGAATTTCAGTGGATCCCAGTAAAATCACTGCTATTCAGAATTGGAAACAGCCTCGTACGCCCACAGAAGTCAGGAGTTTCCTTGGATTGGACAGTTATTATCGGAAGTTCGTTGAGAATTTTTCGTAGATATCCATTCACCTAACGAAGCTTACTAAGAAACATTCGAGATTCAACTGAACTCCCGAATGTGAGGCAGCTTTCCAGGAGTTGAAGTTAAAATTGACGACTGCTCCCGTGCTCACAATTATTGACGGCAACCAGGATTTAAAAGTCTGACCGATGCTTCTAAAGAAGGCCTTGGCGCAGTGTTAATGTAAAGGGGCCATAAAGTCGCTTATGCTAGCCTTCAATTGAAACCCCATGAAAAGAATTATGTGACTCACGACCTTGAATTGCTAGCTATCATGTTTGCTATAAATATCTGGAGGCATTATCTATTGGGTGAAAAGTTTGAATTATACACTGATCATCAATCATTGAAATATTTATTCACCCAGAAGGATCTGAATATGAGGCAGCAGCGTTGGTTAGAATTCCTCGCGGCTTATGATCTAGATATTTTATATACTCCAGGAAAAGCCAATGTTGTAGCTGATGCGCTTAGCAGAAAGAATGTGATCATTGCCAGTATTATCATTACACCATCGTTGATTGATAAAATAGTTATTCTTCAGAAAGACGATAGTTTTATTAAGGAGACGATCAGAAGAATTCAAAAGGGCGAAGTCTCCAGTTTCCAAGTAGATGGCGCAGGAGTTCTGAGGTTGAAAGGTAGAATTTGTGTTCCCGACAATCTTGATCTCAAAAGAGAAGTAATGGACGAGAGCCACAAGTCCAAACTGAGCATCCACCCAGGGGTTAGTAAAATGTACAATGACCTCAAGCGAACTTTCTGGTTGAAGGCAATGAAAAGATATATCTCTATATATGTTAGCCAGTGTTCCACCTGTCAGCAAGTCAAAAGCGATCAGCAGAAGCTCGCTGGATTGTTGCAACCTTTAGAAATTACAGGTGGAAAGTGGGAACAGATTTCTATGGATTTCATAGATAGTTTGACCAGGAAAGGAAATGACAGTATTTGGGTGATCGTAGATCGTTTCATGAAGACCACCCATTTCATACCTGTCAAATCGAATAGAACTGCTCAGAGTCTGGCGTAGATTTATTTCAAAGAAATTGTTAGACTGCACAGAGTTCCCATGAGTATCGTTGGTGACCGTGACCCGATTTTTGCTAGTAAATTCTGGGAAGAATTCCAAGCAGAATTGGGAACGAAACTGAACTTGAGCACCGTATATCATCCTCAAACAGATGGCCAAACTGAGAGGGTGAATCGTATTCTTGAAGATCTATTGTGGGCTTGTATTATTGATTTTGGCGGATCATGAGAAGACCATTTACATTGGGCTGAATTCTCATATAACAACAGCTACCAAGCGAGCTTGAAAATGTCACCATTCGAAGTATTGTATGGTAGACCGTGCCAATCCCCTACTTGTTGGTATAACCTGGTAACAAACTTGTGTTGGGGGCCAGATATGATTCGTGGTGCTGCAGATAAAGTCGACTTTGTTAAGAAACGATTACTTGCCGCTCAAAGCTGACAAAAGAGCTATGCAGATAAGAGAAGAAGAGATATATCATTTGCTGTTGGCGACTATGTATATTTGAAAGTATCTTCGATGAAAGGAGTTATCTGATTCGGTAAAACAGGGAAATTGGCGCCCAAATTCATTGGTCCGTTTCCTATTCTTGAACGGGTTGGAACTCTCGCATATAAGGTTCAATTGCCTGAGTGGTTGCCTGGAGTGCATGATGTATTTCACGTATCTCAACTTCGAAAGCGCATTCATGATCTAGACTTGATCGTGGAAGAAGTAGCGCAACAGTAGGGGGGAGCAATATTCGGTTCAAACCGAATTAACCGACCAAACCTGTTCATTTCGGTCGGTTCGGTTCGGTTTTAAAACTAAATCGGTTTGAATTCGGTTTGTAAAATAAAAAAATTGGTTATCGGTTTAACCGAATTAACTGAACTTTTAATTTATTGTCTAATTTTACAATATCGTAGTTCTTTATTTAACTAGTTTAGCTATGTAATACAAAGATATTTGTTGCAAATAGATCAAATATTATCATAAACATAAATTTTACTATGTAAATTTTTTCCGAACATGAATATATGTTTTACCTTGAGTGAATTCATCATTTGAAAAAGAATATGTCCTTTAAGTTCGGTTAAATCGGTTACCGACCGAATTAACTGAAATTAATTCGGTTCAGTTTGGAAAAATTTCGATTTCAATTCGGTTTGAGTTTTTTTAGCTCCAAACAAACCAAACCAACCGAACGCTCACCCCTACGCAACAGGATATAGAAATCACTCCAGAATTGGCAGTTAGGAGAGAGCCGCTAAAGATAATTGGCAAAGAAACCAAAGAGCTGAGGAACAAAAAGGTTCACTTAGTCGAAGTGCAATGGAGTGGAGATTCGCTAGATTGTACTTGGGAAACAGAGGAAAGTGTTAAGAAAGCCTATCCTAAGTGCAGGGTGGATATCTCTGGTTGACTCTGGTGCAAGGTACATTTACCATATTTTGCATTTCCATCATGTTCTCCACTTTGCTATTGTTTTCTTTGCATAGATGTAAACTTTTTAATTATATAGCCTGAATGATTTAAGAGAGTATATGAATTAATTAGTATGATTTTAAAAGTTAAAAAAAATTGATTATTGCTTGTGTTGTGTGATTATGGATTTGAATTATTAGAATGGTAATTAAATTAATCAATAAGAGAATGAATGGTAGAATTTATTCGATTAAATCACACATTGAACTGAGTTAAAAATAGATAGAACTATATACATGTGCATTATATATATTTGAACAGGTAAATGGATTAGTTATTGAGTAAAGATTTTATTTGCGTGCCCGACAAATAGGTAAACCTCAATGAGTTGGATGCGCAATTTTATTATTATATCAACTCCTGTGAATGCCATTGGATGCGGAGTGCTGGTTGTTCTGTGTGTAATAATAAACGTCGCCATAGGATAGTAACAATTAATTTTGAACTACACTATATGGCATACTTCTTGAAGATAGGCAAACTTCATCATATACCACATAAGCATTTGGAGCTTGTATGACGAGGTTGAAGATTTACCGTACGAGCGAGAGGCTTGTATGGCGAAGACTATATTTTACAGGTTGAACTGATGACTGATATGGATCATATAAAATATAACGATAAATTGCTAGATTAATAAAAAACCCACACGGGTCTGGATTTGACAATAATCACGTCTCTCTAGTTATTAGATACGGCACATAGATTATTTATTTCCCATACGGGACGAGGTGACGAGAATTTATTCTCTGGAGCAATTAAAAATACACACTCCCTCAGGCTTTGACAGGGTGACGGGAATTTATTCTCTGGAGTTATTATCTATACACGCTCCCCTGTAAACACCAGAATATATCACTATAAATATGTGTATGCTTTATAGGATTTATTGGGTACCTAATACGGCCCAATAAATTTCCAAACCCCTCCCCGTATAAAGGAGGTTATGGCGAAATTTTTCAAAAATTCCGGGTGTTAGCCAAAATTTTTGAAGAATTTGAAAATTCTCAAAAACTGAAAAGTTGGAGAATGGAAGCCAGATAGAAAGTAGAGTTGATTAATCAAGCCACTTTCGACTTTGTTCCTTTTCGGGGACGAAAAGTTTTAAGTGGGGGAGATTGTAACAACCCGTAAAGTCTGAACCAATTTAAAAATTTTGAATTGGCTATTTTATTGAATTTTAAATATTTAAAATAAATATTTTAAATAATAACAATGAAATGTATGCTTGAAGCGATGTAGAAAATGAATATAATGACTTTGAATTATAAACAAGGCCTGAAATGGCGCGGTAGTTTCAAAATTTGAATTCAAACTTTAACTGATTGTATCGGGTGCAAAACAAAGCAGATTTGAGTGAAACTAAAAATATTTAAATCTGTTAGTGAATACCTTTCTAACGAATCTGAAAAATCGAAGTTTCATAGCAGGAAGCAAAAGTTATGGCCAAATGAATTTTCAGAAAGGTCGCTATAGAGTTTATATAGCCCGTGAAAATGGCCATTTTGCAAACGACCTCAGAATTCAACGAAACCACTTTTGTTGGATACGGGATGTTAAATTATTGCTAGGTTTCAAATTTCATAATTTTTTGAAGCTAGTATGTGAGCGTGGCAAAGGAAAATGTGTTTTGGTCAATTACAGTTACATTGGATCGACCAGAAATGGGCCATTTTTCAAACGGTCTCAGAATTTGACGAAACTAGTTTTGTTGGGACCGTATCGTCGCAACATAGCCAGATATAATTTTTCTGGAATTTTTAGAAGCAATATGTGGCCCCGACAAATTAAAATGTACGTTCAAAACAGAATTTGAATGTTTTATATTTTAAATTGAAGAATAACTAACTGTAACAGTCGAATTGGCCTACGAAACATATCCTATTGTGCTCGGAATGAGGGTATTTAGCTAGGGACGACAGTCGTTGGGTTTGAATTGGAGTTCGTATGTGGCGAGGGGTATTTTCTGATTTTAAAATTAAATAAATAAATAAATAAAAAAGGAGAGAGGGCCAATCAGATTTCAGCCCCCTTCCTCTCTCCCTGTCTTCCTCAAAGTCACGCACGACGGAAATCAACCCGCCATTTCCCAGCCCGATTTCTCCCGATCCACCTCACGAAACCATACCCTCCTTTGGAGAAATTTGTAGTACTCATCAGGATCTTCAAATCCATATGAAGTTTGCTAATTTTCGTCGAGTTTCATGAGAGAATCGCATCCCTGAAGTGACCAACTTCAGACCGCCACCGCGAGGAGAAGACGCCACCGCAGTGGGCCCTGCTTCCGGCGAAGCAGCGCCACTCCTTCCCCTTTAACCTCGTGCAACCCGATCCTCAAACCGTTACCCTGTTTGATCGCAAATCCAAAACCTAGTTTTGGACCACTTCAGAAAGGTACGGCCTGATATAAATTGAAATGTTTTCAACTTCTAAAAGCATTGCAAACTTTGATTTTACGATAAAAATCGTATCTTTTTCATATGTAGTCGAAATTCAGTGAAATAAGAGACATCGGGATCGTGAGGACGTCTTCTACATTCTAGAAAAGACTGCATATTTTTCTGAGCCTTCTGCTATTTTTGGTGGAGTGGAACCCAATGTGAGATTTCTAATTTATAAACGATATGGAAAACAACGATGTATAAATTATATAGTCGATGTATGAGTTATATAAGCGTTGTACACCACATGTATAAGCGTTGTATAAGTTGTATGTTCGATGTATAAGTTATATATGCATTGTAAAAACTATATATGCGATGAAATAACATTGAAATGAATTGAAGTAAATTGAAATATATTTATATACGAATATATATATATATACTCCCCTCGTCCACAGACCATGGACGATATTTATTGGTTGTGATATTGTTTGGATTATTTGATTGATGTGAAATTTGGTGAATAATGCGAATGGTCGATATAAATTGTTTGTGGTTGAGAATGATTGATTGTGGTTGAAAAATACCCATTTGTGGTTGAAACAAAATTAGAATAGATTGTGGAAATGAAAATAAAACTGCCGCCTTCGTGCAAACTAGATGCATGAATCCCCATTGTCAAAAACCGCGAGGTATTATGGTAGAGCGAGGAGCCGTACTAGGGACGGTCCCGGTTTTAACTACCCTGCCGTTATGCTGCCGAAATTTTCTGAAATATTCATGTGTTGGAATTATTTTCATTTTTTGAAATTATTTTCATGTGTTGAAACTACATTCACGTGTTGAATAGAAATTCATACGTTGAATAGAAATTCATGTGTTGAATGGTACTCGTGTTTTGAAATAAATTGTTTTATAATAAAAATCATATTTTTATCATCTATATGAACTATATAAAATAGTCGTGTTTTGAAATAAATTGTTTTACAATAAAAATCACCTTTTTTTATTATATATACGAACTATAGAGAACATTCATGTGTTGAATAGAAATTCATTCGTTGAATAGAAATTCATGTGTTGAATGGTACTCGTGTTTGAAATAAATTGTTTTACGATAAAAATCACATTTTTATTATATATATTAAATGTTAAAAATAGTAAAGTGTTGAAATAAATGGTTTTTGGATAAAAATATCATTTTTACCAATGTATGAAAAAAAGATCGCTTTGGAATCGAAGAATCGATTATATTTATATATATATATAAATATATAAATATAATTAAAATAAATCGAATAACGAAGCTGCAGTTCGTGTTTTGAAACCATGATTTCAAACTATTAGTGCGGGAGATCCGACCATCGGATTTTCCAGAAACCACAACCGTTGGGTTTGCCTTGGAAATATCTTTCCAACGGCACCAACCTTGTAAAGATCCAACAGTTGGATTGCCTGGAATGTTTAATTCAAATCTGAAGAAAAACAGCGCCAGAATAGATTATATTTATATATTTATATAAATATAATTAAATTAAATCGAATAACGACGCTGCAGTTCGTATTTTGAAACTGTGATTTCAAACGACTAGTGCGGGAGATCCGACTGTCAGATTTTCCCAAAACTGAAACCGGTCGATTCGTTTTGAAAAGTTCCTTCTAATGATATAAAATTTGTGAAGATCTGACGGTTTCATTTTCAGAAATGTGTAAGTCAAATCTGGAGATAAACAACGCCACGACCGCTTTATGACCTAAAGCGTTGTTTCGAATATATTGGCTATTTAAATAGATAAAAATGGCGATAAATCGTGATAAAATAATATAAACAATATGGAATGGAAATAAACTAAATTTGCTCGGTTTATGTGATATTTGATGGTTGAATGTGTTGGGCGTGAAAACTACACTAAAGAACAGAATTAGTGATATAGAATAATTTAACCATTGAAATGAATTGATTTGAAATTTTAAATATACGTGAATTATTTGAAAAGGCCGAGTTAATTCTCATTTCAAATAATTGATCGACGACCGAAAATCGAAGAAATGAAGACGATGCAAGACCGATGATCTTCACGTCGAATGGAGGGGTGCTACTGATGCTCATGATAGGAGTAGCTATTTAGAAGGGGTTGAAGTAGTAGCCGTTCGGACGTACATATTGATTGTTCGGATATGCGAGGAATAAAGATCCTCCTGTTTCGTTCAGACCCAGAACGGACTTGTAAATGGACTGTGTGTCTGACATTGGATTTCATTCCATGTGATCGATAGCCATCAGTCGCATGGCGTGAATTGCCTGTGTGGCATGCTGAGATGAAATGATCAAAGCTTTTGTTGAAAAGCAGAGCTTTGTGGTTGATGATCAAAGCAACGCCTGTGCAGCATAGCTTTGTGTATAACGTAAATTCGCGAGCCTCTCACCCCGGTATGGACCAGAAACGGGAGAGGACTTCAGGGAGGACATGCGTTTCTTTCTAGCTAGAGGTGGTGTCGGTGCTTAAACTGGCTGACATTTATATTATTTTCACCTATGTGGTTGTTGCTGTTGCGAGGCGCCTCGGATATATCGGTGACTATGTGAAGCCGATGGAGCCATTCGTTGGCTCATTTACACCCTAAAGGGCGAGGAAACGCAGTGTTCAGGCATTTTAATCCACATCGGTGGACCGGCCCTGACGATCCAGGGGCCCACCTGAGTCTGGGTCCTGAGACATTGTAGGCTAGATTGTCTCGAAGCGGTGAGGACGATCCCTTGCCTCGGTTTATGATGGAAATCCAATTTCCAAATACGACATCGTGCGGTTATGATTGTATATCTATATATGGCGACATAATGGTATGGGGCACTTATGCCGTCTATGATTGATATTTATGACTGTATCTAAAATTAGAAACTAACTAGAAACGAGCTAGGACGGATGGTTCCCTGGGTATTGGTCTGACGTTGGTTTCGGCCTTCGGGGTTAATACTTAGGGAATCGTTCTCTTACTAGTTTACGGTTGGAGTCTGATTAAGAATTAAACGATAAAATTTACATTTCAAATGATTTTTTTCCTCGTATCAAGCATATTTGGCCATTATAAGGTAAAACTCTATCCTCCGGTTTGTGTTGCATTGTGTGATGGGAACTGAGTCTTATAATGGCTTCATTTTTATAAAAAGCATTGCGATGTTTAAAAGATTTATTTGTTTTAAAGCACTGGCAATCCAATGGAGTAAACTCATTCCGCGAAAGTGGCGTGGTCCTGTGATTAGCCATATTTGAAAATGTGTTAAGTAGATTTCTCATACCAGTCCCATGACTGACTCGTAGTTTGTTTCACTTGCAAATTCGGGTGCCCCATTTTCTACACGGGAAGCCTTGTATTCAGGTTTTAGCAGGCTCTTTCTGGATAGCTGGAGCTAAAGATGGATTCTATCATTTATCTATTTTTATTTTGTCTCCTGTTGTACATATTATGTTTTCTTTTCCGCAGTAGACATTTATGTATAGCTGAACAGTATTTTGTACTAAGTATGATCCTATATAATGTGTAACTCTAATGATTATGTTTAACCAGTGTATTCTATTGTACATTATCTGGTGTATTTATTTATTTTTGCTCTGCTATTATCTTTTTATGTGTTATATTCCAAAGATCACCCCTGCCACCGTCTTATCGGAAATGGGGTCGTCACAGAATGTAGACAATGAGGTGTTGCCCCAACGTAGTTTGAGCTAGCCTATTCTTCTTCAACAATAAGTTATTCGAATTCAGAAATCTGTGCTACACCATCTACGATCAATCTTCTGTTCCTTAGATCCAATCATAGTGAGTTTATGTTGCTTTTAGAAATAAACACCTAAAATGTAATCTTGACATGTTTATAAGTTTGGATCTAAGCCTATGCATGTTAGTAACCTGAATCATAGTAGATATGTCGTTACTGGTACACTTGGTCTATTGATTAGTGCCTATATGCCTATTCATGATATCCCTATTATGTTAGTTTGCCTAATCATGTCACCTTATGCCTATTATGTTAGTTTGCCAAATCATGTCACCTTATGCTTATTATGTTAGTTTGCCTAATTATGTCACCATATGCCAGTTTTATTTACTATGCATATTCTTGTTGTGTTCACTCCCTCTTCCCATTTTTGTTTTTATCGCCAGGCTACCTTCGAGCCTTGGACTATCGCTGAAATATGTGAACGTACGAATTTGGGAACGATCGGCAATGATTAATTTGGGACATAATTCATATTGTAAACATGATTGAAAATTTTGGGCATAATTTGTACCTTGAGCCAAAACTTGGGATTTGGGGCATAATCTATATCTTGATCTAAACCTAATCTGGGGCATAAATTGTATCGTAGATCGTACGGCGATTTGGGGCATAATGAACATACTAATTGGTTAGTAATGAAAATGCCTAAATTTACAGTAATTAGAAACTGTAACCGTGCTTAGACACGAGGTTATATTACACTTGTGGTAGAAGTCTGCCCGGAACAGCCCAGCACATCCAGCATCCACAAGTGGTCAATCTATTGTGAGGGGTCTAAGTGCTTAAACAAACATGTACCAGTGCTAAGACACGAGGTTAAGTCCGACTTGTGGAAGAAGTCTGCCTGGACCCAACCGGCATATCCAATATCCACAAGTGGTAGACTTAATGTGGGAGGTCTAGCGCATTATAACCATAAATGAATGAATGGTGATGAACTTGTAATACTTAACCCATTTGAATCAATAAGGATTACATGAACCTGTTAACTTGAATAGGGGTTAAGTAAACTTGCTTGAGTCAGTATGAGGGTTAAGATAATCTTGTTAAGCATGTGGGGACGGGTTATATATATGAACCCGACAAACTTAACCAGTTGAGGTTATGCAATCTTGTTTAACCAGTAAGCATAACATGTTGAAATCCTAGTGTAGTGGGGATGCAAACCTAGGGGGAAGCTTGTATCATTTGTCGTGTGGGACCAGTTTCAGTCAGTAACCCATCTTGGTAACAAACGGGGAACCACGACCTAGGTCGGTGTCTGGGTATGCTTACTGAGCTGATTATAAGAAGTCACTTGAGTGAGGGTGTTTGACGGCGCGTTCCAACGGAGTCATGTGCATGCATGGGTCCACTTGCTAGGGAAGATAAGACACTATGACATCTATAGATATGGTTTGTGCACATCTTGTAAACGAAGGGTTGCCACTTTAGGAAGTAATGCACCCAACTGTGGAGATAGCACAGTGTATCTACGAGTAAGGTAGCCGATCGATTGGGGGTAGTATATAGGGTACATCTAGTCTTGCTTGTTTAGGAGACCGTTATTGTCGTTGGGGGTTAACACCTATCAGTTCTATTGGGCTACCTGTTATTGTGCGGGTAAAACCTCTCACTAGAAGTACACCTAAGTCTACCATCTTATACTTGTTATACTAGTATTGGTGCAGAGAAAAGTATTAGAGAAGCGCAATGCATGTTCTGTTATGTTTATCCTGTTTACCTTGTTATACCTGCCTTATGACACTGTTAGCTCTCTCCAACTTATATGTCTGTCATGATGCTTTTGCTTATTTATATGCTAAAAGTGACTGGATTCACCAGACTTTATGTCTGACCCATTTTGTTTCCCCTTCTTTCTCTTCCGTCTCCCCCTCCCCCCCTCTCCCCCCTTCCCTCGCCTCCAGGTTCTCAGGGTAGGAATACTCAAGCTTGATCATGACTCTTCTTTCCTTCTACTAAGAGCTGCTTAGGTGTACTGCTTGATTTCATATCTTCTCTACTATAGCTATATTTTGGGGATCATGCTCTTTTATGTATTATTGTACTCTGATGATGATTTTTGTACAAGGCAGAAGCTTTATGTTTTCAGTATTTCAGACTTATGATGTAACCATGATTTGGACCATGAAGTTTCCTATTTAATAAAGTTTTAAATTCCGTTGTTATTTTATGTGTAATGTCTCTGTTTCTATTTACCTATAACGCTTCACAAAACATAATGCATTTTGATAAAGAGTGACATTAACGGACGTGGGGTTTCGAATTTGGTATCAGAGCTGAAGATTACCAGATCGGATAAAAGATTTTGAATTGTTTTTCATAAAGGTTTAAAAGAAAGCATTTTCAAAAGAAAAATTTGTTTAGAAAAACATATTCCCCAAAGGCATATGAAATATCTTTCGATTCTCTGTTTGAATCCCTTTTTCCTTTTCTTTTCAGCATTTCTGGGGAACCTAATATTCCAGAGGGCTTTATGATACCATCTTGGTTTCGTAGGTATCTAGAGGCTACTACACCTACCGAAGGCCAAGTAGACATCCCTCCCCCAGTTGCAGCCGTTGTTCCCCCTCCTCCGCGTGTTGATAATTTCTTTAAGATATGCAAAGATTTCTGTGCTATGGGGGGAAAGTCATTCCGAGGAATTGAGACTTTTGTAGTACCAAGGAATTGTCTAAAAGAGACAGAGGATTTGTTTGGAATTTTTGAAGTTGACGATCGAAGGAAGATTCAGTTGGTCGTTTGGTAGCTAAATGATCGGGCTTCATTCTAGTGGGAAGTGATGCAAGCAGGATCTTCTGGAGGGGAAGTGCATGCTCCTGTGGCCAATGCGCCAGATAGAGGTAGGAAAGTTTCCGTCAAAGGTTTGATTTCTATTTCCAACCATCCAGTTAGAACTCTTTTTGATTCTGGCGCTTCACATTCTTTTATATCTGATTCAGTGGTTGAATTTGTGCACCTAAGTACTAGTATGGTTTTGGATCCCATTTTTGTCTCAAACCCCATTGGTGGTATGGCTCATTTGTCTATGATTTGTCGGGGTTTGAGAATATTTGTTTTAGGCATCGAGTTTGAATGCGACGCATATGTGCTTGATTTCATGGGCTATGGTTTGATTCTAGGGATGGATTGGCTAGCGATTTATGGTGCCATTCTGGATTGCGAGAGGAGGGTTGTTAGACTTTTGACTTGCAATGGGAGGACCCTCGAGATTTCTTGTGACCTAAAGGGTCTGTCATGCTTAGTTTCCTAGAGTCGCTTGATGCATCTATCGATGATCTACGATCTGTACCAGTAGTCTGTGAGTAACCTAATATTTTTGAGGAGGGTCGAGGCTTACCTCCGAGGCATGAGATTGATTTCCATATATGCTTGGTGCACAATGCAAAGCCAGTTGCATTGCCTGTGTGCCATATGGCTACAAGATAAAGGAGGGAGCTTAGCAAGCAAGTACGGAGGTTACTTGATAAAGGGTTTATTAGGCGAAGCATACCTGAATGAGGTGCTCCAGTAGTATTTCCCACTAAGGCGGATGGTTCGCTTCGCTTATGTGTGGATTATAGAGAGTTGAATAAAATCACTAAGAAGAATAGGCACCCACTTTCGAGGATAGATGATCTGTTTGACCAGCTTGTTGGTGCATCTATTTTCTCTAAGTTAGACTTGGCCACGGGGTTTCAACAGTTCAAGGTGGCCGAGGACAGTATAGACAAGATCGCTTTTAAAACTCCAGATGATTTCTTCGATTGGCTCGTCATGCCTTTTGGGTTGACGAATGCAACCGCCTATTTTGTTGATCTGATGAGTAGGGTGTTTCAAGAGTTTCTAAATAAGCTCATTGTGGTCTTTGTTGATGACATCTTGATTTTCTCGAAGAACGAGGAAGAGCATGCCCTACATTTGAGGAAAGTTATGAAAACTCTCTGTGAGTACCAGCTTATGGCGAAATTCTCCAAATGTTATTTTTGAAGAAAATAAGTGAGATTTCTAGGGGATTTAGTCTCTAAAGATGGGATAGCAGTAGATATCGTGAAGGTAGTTGCAGTTCAAGATTGGTAGATCCCAAAGAATGCAACGGAGGTGAGGAGTTTTCTTGGATTAGCGGGCTATTATAGGAAGTTCATTAAGGACTTCGCAAAGATATCAGCCCTACTCACCAGACCGACGAAGAAGAATCTGACATTTTCATGGGACATAGATGGTGACGATGCCTTTCAGCAATTGAAGAAGGCTTTGACAACAGCCCCAGTCTTGACCTTGCCTGACGAGAACAAAGTGTTCATAGTATACACTGATGCATGTGGTACAGGGCTTGTTGAGGTTCTGATGCAAGAGTGAAGGGTAGTATGTTATGGAGACAGCTAAGAGTTCATGAGAAGAACTACCCCACCCATGACTTAGAGTTAGGTACCATTATATTCGCGCTTAAGACTTGGCGCCATTTCCTATTAGGAGAGAAGTTCGAGTTATACACCGATCATAAATCTCTCAAGTACTTGTTCTCGCAGAAGGATCTTAATTTAAGGCAATAAAGATGGATGGAGTTCCTAGCGTCCTATGAATTTGAGATTGCTTATACCCCCAAGCAAGGGTAATGTGGTGGCAGATGCATTGAGTAGCAAAGGATGACCTTGAGTCCTCTGTTTGTGGAGAGGGAAAGCTTCGAGTTTATATCGACTTTTGATTTTAGGCCCTCCACCGAGTTTACACCTGGTTTATTGGCATCATTAGAGGTGCGACCTACTCTGTTGGACCAGATAGGGACTTCGTAGCAAGGTGACCCATAGCTAGCATATATCTAGGATAAGCTCGGTAAAGGGGAGACTTCTAGTCACCTCATTAGATATTCCACAGATAATAGAGGGTGGTTGCGACGAGATGGAATACTTTGTCTTACCCGATTTGGGAGTTTGTTGAAGACAGTCCTTGAGTAAGCCCTTCATTCTAGGATGACTATTCATCCAGGCGGTGATAAGATGTACAGGGATATGAAGAGGGTTTTCTTTTGGGCTGGGATGAAGAAAGATGTGGCGAAGTTTGTTTCTCAATGTTTGATTTGCTAGCATGTCAAAGCTGAGAAAAGGAATGACAACAGTGGAAGTCCTACAGTGGTTTACTTCATCCTTTGGAAGTCCTACAGTGGAAGTGGGAGAGCGCCTCTATGGATTTCATTGATGGTTTTCCTAGATCAAGGAATGACAACACCATTATTTGGGTTATAGTGGACAGGCTTACTAAGAGCGCTCATTTCATCCCTGTTAAGAGTAAGAGGACATCAACATGGTTGGTAGCAGTTTATCTTCATGAGATAGTCCGTCTGCATGGAGTACCTTCCAGTATTGTGAGTGATCGTGACCTCAGATTCACCAGTGAGTTTGGGAGAAGCTTGCAAGAAGCATTAGGTACACAGTTGTGTTTGAGCACCGCTTATCACCCTCAGACCGATGGATAGACGAAAACGGTGAATAGAGTCCTTGAGGTTCTTTTAAGACCGTATATTCTAGACTTTGGAGAGACTTGGGAAGATCATCTTCCTTTAGTAGAGTTCACCTACAACAACAGTTATCAGGCTAGTATTGGCATGACACCCTTCGAAGAATTGTACTGATGACCCTGTAGACCACCGACTTGTTGGTGGAAATCTACAGAAAGACTTCTACTTGGACCTGAGATGGTTAGAGAGACTTCAGAAAAGATTTATCTTATTTGCAGCCGTATGAAGATAGCTCAGGACAGGCAGAAGTCCTATGTAGAAAGAGAAGGGCCAACATTGAGTTTGAGGTAGGAGACATGGTTTTCATCAAGGTATCACCTTTGAGGAATGTAGTTCGCTTTGGATCTATAGGGAAATTGGCACCAAAATTTGTAGGGCCATTTTCCATAATAGAAAGGATTGGCCAAACGGCTTATAGATTAAAGCTATCAGAGAGACTATCCGATGTTCATCATGTTTTCCACATTTCTCATTTGCAGAAGTGCTTGCATGATACCGCAGAAGTTGTTGAGCCGAGTTCCTACCCGTATTCTTGGATCAGAAGTTAAGAAGCTACGCAACCGAGAGGTCAAGTTGATGAAAGTACAGTGGGGAGATAACCAAGAGGATGTAACTTGGGAGACTGAAGACAAGATTCGCGCTTCGTACCCTTTTTTATTCAAGGGTATGTTCTTTACTTCCTTCCCAAAGCTTTTATTCATGCTTGTTTCTATCGTTTAAGTATGTCCTATCGATCGAGTCTTCGACCTTTAGGTAGGAAATCCGATGGATTTAAACATGTGCTTGAGACATGTTATGTATGATGGATGCAAGTGTTTGCTAGTGGTTGCAAATGGATGCATATACACACACATTAGGCGCTAGATCGTCTCAATCACTCTCAAACTGCATATGATTGTGTGCATTTTTCTTCTTTTAATGGATGAAAGTGGGTGTATCATCATATGGATGTTGCATTTGGATGAATGATTGCGCACACATATAGAACTTACATGTTACAGCAGGATTATTTGCATGCATGTTGGGTTCATGGCACTAATATACATTGCATTAAGGAGGTCAATTGAATCAGTAGACCACCTGATCTTTCGCGTTAGTATAGGGACATATACACAAACCTTTGCATATGTTCGTATAAGCATTAGAAATCTATTAAGGACAATGGATGCCTGTGATTGGTGGATGAGTAGATGGATGATGGATGTTATGATATACATTCTTCTTAACTTGGAGATTTCGATACGACGAAATCCGTTAAGTAGGGGAGGACGTATCATCCCGTAAATTTAAAAGACACTATAATGATAAACTAAGGAATACTTATTGGAATTAAGCAAAACGGACAGCGCCAATGCGTTCGACTCGGAATTCTGCCTAATATAGACACCAAGTTTGCGTAAAACGGACATCGTATGAGAAATATATTAAGGTTAGAAGTTTGTATACACATAAGAGAGTTATAAATATATACACACACAGAACCAACAAAAACATTCAAATTAATTCAAAATCAGAAGACGCGGGGCAGGGCGGGATTTCGGCCCATTAGGGGTCGACCCCACCCTAAGGGTGTCGACCCATGGGTCGACACCACCATAGGGGTGTCGATACCCATGTCGTGGTGGTGTCGACACCCATGTTGACCCCCCCCCCCCAAATCTGGGCAGAATTCAGTTTTTGAACGTGGACTCGTTTCTTAACTAGATTCGTTGATCCTAGGCTATAAACAAGACCTCATTCTCATTGTTTTATTCATCTAAACCAATGGAGACAACGAGGAGATGCCCCAACGTAGTTTGAGCTAGCCTATTCTTCTTCAACAACAAGTTATTCGAATTCAAAAATCTGTGCTATACCATCTACGATCAATCTTCTGTTCCTTAGGTCCAATCATAGTGAGTTTATGTTACTTTAGATATAAACACCTAAAATGTAATCTTGGCATGTTTATAAGTTTGGATCTAAGCCTATGTCAGTTTAGTAACCTGAATCATAGTAGATCCACAATTACTTGTACACCTGATCTATTGATTAGTGCCTATATGCCAATTCATGATATCCCTATTATGTTAGTTTGCCTAATCATGTCACCTTATGCCTATTGTGTTAGTTTGCTTAATCATGTCACCTTATTCCTATTATGTTAATTTGCCTAATTAAGTCATTATATGCCAGTTTTAATTACCATGTATATTCTTGTTCTCTTCTCTCCCTCTTTCCCTTTTTATTTTTATAGCCAGGCTACCTTTGAGCCTATGCCTATCGCTTAAATACGCGAACGCATGAATTTGAGAACGATTGTGAATGATTAATTTGGGGCATAATTCATATTGTAAACATGATTGGGAATTTTGGGCATAATTATTACCTTGAGCCAAAACTTGGGATTTGGGAATAATCTATATCTTGATCTAAACCTTAATCTGGGGCATAATTTGGATCGTAGATCGGACGGCGATTTAGGGCATAATGAACATGGTAATTGGTTAGTAATGAATATGCCTATAATTACAATAATTAGAAACTGTAACCGCGCTTAGACACGAGGTTAGATTACATTTGTGGTAGAATTCTGCCTGGAACTTCCTGACACATCCAGCATCCACAAGTGGTGAATCTAATATGAGTGGTCTAAGTGCATAAACGTACATGTTACGGTGCTAAGACACAAGGTTAAGTCCGACTTGTGGAAGAAGTATGCCCGGACCCAATCGGCATATCCAGCATCCACAAGTGGTAGACTTAATGTGAGAGGTCTAGCGCATTATAACCATAAATGAATGAATGGTGATGAATTTGTAATACTTAACCTGTTTGAATCCATAAAGATTACATGAACCTATTAACTTGAGTAGGTGTTAAGTAAACTTGCTTGAATCAGTGGAAGGGTTAACTTAATCTTGTTAAACATGTGGGGGCGGGTTATACATATGAACCAGACAAACTTAACCAGTTGGGGTTATGCAATCTTGTTAAACTAGTAGGCATAACCTGTTGAAATCTTAGTAGTGGGGATGCAAGCCTATGGGGAAGCTTGTATCATTTGTCGTGTGGGACCCATTTCAGTTAGTAACCCACCTTGGTAACAAACGGTGAACCTCTAACTAGGTCGGTGTCTGGGCACACTTACTGAGCTGATTATAAGAGGTCAGCTGAGTGAGGGTGTTTGATGGCACTGCGTGCATGGAACCACTTGCTAGGGAAGATAAGATGTTGTGACATCTATAGATATGGTTTGTGCGCATCTTGTAAGCAAAGGGTTGCCACTTTAGGAAGTGATACATCCTGCTGTGGGGACAACAAAGGGTATCTACGAGTTTGGGACCAGATCGATTGGGGGTAGTAAGTAGGGTACATCTAGTCTTGCTTGTTTAGGAACCCGTTATTGTCGTTGGGGGTTAACACCTGTCTGTTCTATTGGGCTATCTATTATTGTATGGGGTCAAACCTCTCACTAGAAGTACACCTAAATCTTCATGTACTTGTTGGGATCATCTTGTTCTTTTTATACAAGTATTGGTGAAGAGAAAAGTATAAGAGAAGCTGTGATGACCCGAACTTCCCCGTAAAGGAAAGCCCGGATTGAATTGAGAACACGACAAATCAGAACCCAAACAGAAGAACATTTCATTGTATATTACAACAATTCCATAAAATTACAAGAATATAACAGAGTATGCATAAATATTACACATTTGATAAATATCAGAGAAATAAGTTACACTTAAATACATAGCAGCGGAAAAATAATACAAAACATAACTGAAAGAAATACACGGATACAGAGCTTTCCGAATATCCCGTCAGCTATAAACCAGGATTCTGTGAATATAATATCTGCAAAACCCAACTATTAGCTGCCCGTGTGGAAAATTGGGGCACCCAGAGTTTAGTTTAAAACAATAAACTCCAGGTCAGTCATGTGACTGGTGTGAGAACTAAAACAGTTATTAATCTTGATTTTAAAGTAAGGTAAATCAAGGGACCACGTTGTATAACACGGAACGGGTTTAACCCCAAGAATACCAGTGCATATAACAAACAACGCAATGCTAAATAAAGAAAATGAAGCTATTATAAGACCCAGGTCCCATCACACAATGCAACGCAGGCCGGGGGATAGGGTTTTACCTTACAATAGCCAAATAATGCTTGATACATGGAATTTAATCTTTTATTATTACTATAAGTGAAGAAAACAACTTCAAATATAAATGTATCAATCATAGACGACATGGGTACCATATATCATGTAGCCATACTACTTTTACAATTAAAACTGCATGATGTCGTATTGGAAGTGGGATTTCCATCTATGAACCGGGGCAAGGGATTGTCCTCACCGCTTCGAGACTGTCTAGCCCAAGTCTCAGGATCAGAGCTCGAGTGACCCTTGAAGCGTCAGGGCCGGTCCACATGGAGTGGATTAAAATGCCTGAACAATGTGTTTCCCCGCCCTATGGGGCATAAATGAGCCATATGACTCCATCGGCTCCCGCAGTAACCGATGAATCTAAGGCGCCTCGCTTTCCATTATCCACATAAGTAAAATGTCAGGGCTTGTAAAACACTGACACCACCTCTAGCTAGAAAGAAATGCATGTACTCCCTGAGGTCCTCTCCCATTTTTGGTTCACACTGGGGTGTGAGACTCGCGAATTAACGCTACAAAAAGCGACGCTATATTAAAGCTATGCTTTGATCATCAACCACAAGACTCTGCTTCTCAACAGAAGCCTTGATCATTTTCCACTCAGGCATACCACATAGGCAAGTCACACCATGCGACTGATGTCTATCGATATACAACCTCTGATCCCGTACGTCTCAGAGAAGGGTGAAGTAAGAGAATAAATTCTCCTTCACCAGGCAGATGTATATTTAATAGAGATCAATCAGCACAGAACAAAATCCAATGTTAAACACACAGTCCATTTACAAGTCCATTCTGGGATTGAACGAAACCGGAGGCACCTTATTCTTCATCCCATATGTCCAATACAGGAGAGAGGCCCTCGCATATCCGTCGATCTCCAAGTATGTCTGGACGATCACCACTTATTACCTCGTCTTGGGTATACAGCCCAATCAAGACATCAGTAATCATCCAAACGATGTGAAGACCTTCGGTCTTCAACCACCGTCTTCATCTTCGACATATCGTCGTATCAGTTACTCAGAATGGGATAAACCCGGTCTTTCCGAATAACCCGTGTATATAATAAACAAGTGTTACACAAACACAACATACGCCTCATTCCAATCCAGAATATTCTTTTATTCAAATATTCACATCATCAGGGAAAAGTTCCCATTAATTTTATCAAAGATAAATTCTTTTAAATTTATTATTTAATCCTCCTCTGGATATCATTTCAAACCGTATTAAGGTTTTTTCCAAACTAGTCGGGATTAGCGAACTACACCAAAGTAATCATTCATTTTATTTTCCAATCCCAACCTATTCATCCCATGGAGCAAAACTGATAATACTCCATATCTAACACCACGGTGTTATCGGTAAATATTAATTGCCATTTCACGTTCAAATCTAATTAAAGATTAGCTATCGCCTGGAGTAAAACTGGTGGTACTCCATTTTCGATCATTTTCTTGAATTGATAATTTTAATTATCACATTCACTTTTCAATCTACTCAAAGATTCATTAAAACTCCATTTTGTTTTAATCTTCCCGAAAATCAATATTAATGATTATTCGAAGCTAAGAAATTAATCTTATCTTTAACTAGGTTAAAGAACCAATGTCATTTATAACACATTTCACGATAAACCCAAAATCACATTCCATCAGTCTCAAACCATAAATTAGTAAGAGAGCAATTCCCTAAGTATTAATCCCGAAGGCCGAAACCAACACCAGATCAATACCCAGGAAACCATTCAACTTAGCTAATCTCCAGTTAGTTCTAATTTTCTTAACTCCATTGGGTTTAAGAACAGTATTATTAAAGATACCATTCACGACAAACCCAAAATCTCATTCCATTGTTAATCGGGTTAAAGAATAGGTGTTATTTAAAACACCGTTCACGATAAACCCAAAAATCCAATTTAAATTCAATTCCAATTAAATATTAATTAACTGAGAAATTTCACTAAATCTTAGTTAAAAGATTTAATCTTTTCTCAACTGGGTTTAATAACAGTGTTAGTGAAGGAACCGTTCACGACAAACCCAAAATCTCATTTGACATTAAATCAAGGCTCTGAATAGAAAATATATCGGCTTATATTCAGTATCAAATTCTGAAATCAACAAATATCGTATTGGAATAACGATATATATATATATATATATCTTCCAAATTCCTCCACAATATCCGTATAATCACGGAATCCCATATCGAAATATTCCGAATATAATTTCGATTCAAATCCATTCCAATTCCTATATTGGAAATTCTGGTTATTTTTAAAACCATTTCAAATCCAATTTATTTATTTAAAAATATTGGATTATAATTCTAGTTCATAACTAGTTCATTTTGATAAAAATATATTTTTATCCTTTCAAATATGTAAATTTTCATCCTAATTCTTTCCAAATCATTTATTGTGATTTTACACAAATTATTAATATTTTTAATAATTTTATCAAGGCCTGTACAGTCGATTTCCATAAACGGCCATTGAACTGCACTTACAGCAACCTTTCCCAAATTTGATTTGGACATAATTCCAAATCCAACTATTAGATTTCAAATCTCTAATATTCGTTGGAAAGCTCTTTTTGATACGAACCCAAGGTCCCAGTTTCAGGAGAATCCGACGAACGGATCTCCCGTAACGTCCATTCGAAGTCAATGGTCGAAATTCGCGAACTGCCGCGGCGCAGCGCGTTCCATTCAGGCCACTTAATATATATAATATATATTATATATATTTCATTGATTTCCATTCAAAACGTATTTAATAAACCGTTTTAAATTTGTTTTAAAAATGATTTCAACTTCATATTCAATTTCAAATCAAAATTGAATATTCCATATCATTAACATATAAATGATAATATTTTCAGAATGTTATATTTTGAAATCTTTTCCTTTTCGATATTCATTATAAAAATGAATAAAATCGATATAAATATCGTTCGCGTCAAAATGACATTAATCTAATCAACACGGTTTTATATATTTAAATATTTTCGAGTCCATCCCAAATCGGACATCAAAATCATATTTTGATTCTTTATTGAATATTATTTTGAAATATTCGTTATGTTAAAATATTCGTTATTTTAAAATATTCACTCTTTCTGAACTGGAATCAAACACAATCAATTACAATATAATGTCATTTATATGGATTTCATACACATGTGTATATAACAACCATGATAAACAATCAACCATCATCCAGAGTGCATTCTACACTGCATAAGCATTAAATATAAATATTTAACGCTTACAACAGCCTGTCAACCAATTGATTGACATACAACTAATTATTGGGACTAGTATATGTCATATATCATCCCAATACATGTATGGGGTTCCAATCAACAAACACTGAATATTATTTGTGCAGTTGGGCGATGTGTAAAATTTATCATCCCAATCAGTATCAGTCAAATGTTTTAACATAAACAAATCGTCGGATTTGTAAATGAATATTTATTTCCATTTTATATACTCGTTAAAAATTATATTTTTAACGATAAAATATTTATTTCAACGCATGAATCTTCCATTCAGTTCATTTACACAAAAAAATGATATTTTTGTTGTTCTAACATATTTCAGAAAATTTCGGCGGCATAACGACGCGATACTAGAATCGGGATAAGGTCTAGCCTTATCCCTCGCCCAATAATGGCTCGCGCCATACACAAACCAAATCATATCAATTCATTTCACATCCCAAACCGATCCAAACAAATAAATCAACCAAACCAAACAATCAAACAGGTCGTCCATGGTTTGTGGACGACGGGGAGCAGTTCATATATGCATTTATAAAATAAATAACTTTACGAAGAAAATTATAGTGAGGAGTTCTCACCTTAGGGATCCAATTGTAATAACCCGGAAATCTAGGCTAATTTAAAAAATTTATTTTGGCAATTTTAGCGAATTTTGATTATTTAAAATGAATTATTTTAAATAATATCGACGAGAAATTTATTTTGAATGGAATCTGAACGTATATAGTTGTATAGATCGTCGTTAGAATATAAATATTTATTTATAATTATAGAAGGAATTGAAAATGGCGCGGTAGTTCGATAATTCGATTTCAAATTTCAATTGAATGTATCGGGTGCAAAATAAACCGGATTTTAACGAAACTAAAAATATTTGAATCTATATGAGAATATCTTTCCAACGAATCCGAAAAACTGAAATTTAATAGCAGGGATCAAAAGATATGTCCAGTTTAAAATTCTGAATAGTCGCTATGGAATTCAGGCCCTTAAAAATAGCCATTTTGCAAACGACCTAGGTTTCGACGAAACCACTTTTGTTGGATCCGTGATGTCAAATTATTGCTAGGTGTCAAATTTCATAATTTTTTGAATCAATATGTGAGCGTGGCAAAGGAAAACGTGTTTGACCAGTATCAGTTGATTTTAATCGATTGGAAAATGGCCATTTTTCAAACGGTCTCAAAATTCGACGAAACTAGTTTTGTTAGGACCGTATCGTCAATACGAAGCTAGAAAATATTTTTCTGGAATTTTTCGAGTTAGTATGTGACCCCAGTAAATTGAAATGCGCGTTCAAAATTCAACATATAGAGTTATGTGTTGATTTTGATGAAAACTGATCGAAATGTTCGAATCGGCTTATGATACATATCCCATTGTGTTCGGAATGGGGGTAATACGCTAGGGATGACAGTCGGTGGGCTTTGTTTCGAGGTCAAATAAAAAGGTTGACTTTTTTTTAGGAAATTTAAATATAAAATAAATAAATTTATAAACCCCCCCATCTCTTTCCCCAAATCAGTTTACAGAAGAAAAAAAAACCTAAGCTATCGCTCAAAACCCGAACCCGATGCCAACCCTCCCTCGTCGCGATTCCGCCCAACGCCGCCACCTCGCGTCGCCTCCTCCAGCGATGGGCCTCAGCCTCCCCCTGCTCCTCCACTTCTCCCCTCCTCTAGCTGAATCGAACGCCCAGCCCCTGAAGAAACCGCGAGCGCGAGATGGGGAGGCGGCGTTCAACTCCATCCTCCGCCTGAAAGACTCCGGCGACCCCCTTCAACAGCTCAACCACTCCACCGACCAACTGCCGCCTCTTGTGCCACCTAGCAGCCCTCCTCCCCCTTTGAATATAATAAAAATGTGAGTTTTTACCTTTATTTGTATTTATTTACTATTTTAATTCGATTTTCATTTGTGTTTACATAAAAAAAACTGATTTTGTATTGTATGGATAGCAAAATAAGGAGGTGGGTTCTTACCATAGGAAAGTAGCGGTTTATATTATAGAAAGAATAAAAATATGATTTTTATATTATAGAAAGAATAAAAATATGATTTTTATATTATAGAAAGAATAAAAATATGATTTTTATATTATAGAGAAGATAAGAATTCGATTTTTATATATTGAATAGCAAAGTAAAAATTCGATTTTTATATATTGAATAGCAAAGTAAAAATTCGATTTTTATATGTTGAATAGCAAAGTAAAAAAAATCGATTTTTATATATTGAATAGCAAAGTAAAAATTCGATTTTTATATATTGAATAGCGAAGTAAAAATGTGATTTTTACATATGTAGAGAATACGGGCAAAGAAAGTGACAAGAGGCGAGAACGGCGAAGATTTCTACATAAGAAGAGTCGAGGCATTTGGTTTAGCTAATCGGTGAGAACTTCACACCTTTAATTTTATTTTTCTAGTTGAAAAATGTACTAGGATTCAGACGGTGTTTAGTAGCACCCGACACCCGTCGTCCACAGACCATGGACGGCTTGTATGCTTGTTTGTATGATTTTGATGTGTAGTTGATTGTGTGATGTGATGTGAAATGAAATAAAATATTTATATAGTTAAAAATATTTTATAGTTAAAAATAGAATTTTTAACGCGTATATGAAATGAAATAAATTAATATAAGCAAATCGAACGATTTGTTTATATACACCCATTTGACTGATATTGATTGGGACGATAAATTTTACACATCGCCCAACTGCACATATAAAATCTGTGTTTTATTGTTTGAAACCCCACACGGGTATTGGGATGATATTTGTGTACACTAATCCCAATTATTTAGTTGTATGTCGATCGATTGATTGACAGACTGTTATAAGAGTTAAATATTTATATTTGATGCTTATACAGTGTAGCATGCACTTTGGATGATGGTTGATGATTTATCGTTGCTGTTATATACGTGTGGTAGAAAATCCATATAATTAACATTATATGGTAATTGATTGAGCCTCATTCCAGTTTTGAAAAAGAAATATTTGAATAGAAATATTTGAAAAAGAAATATTTGAAATAGAATATTTGAAAATAGGATATATGAAGTCGTGTTGATTAGATTAACGCCATTTTGACGTGAACGATATTTATATCGATTATATTCGTTTTTATAATGAATATTGAAAAGTGATTTCAAAATCGAATATTTTAAAATGAAATTCGAATTATATCGAAAAGAATAGAAATTCGAATTAAATTGAAAAGAATTGAAATTCGAATTAAACTGAATAGAATTGAAATTCGAATTAGACTGAAATAGAATTGAAATCGTTTTGAATTGAGTTTAAAACGTATTGAAATTGAACTGAAAACCGATTTGAATCGAAATCAATTTGAAATGAATTTAAAATGAATTTATGTTGACAAATTTCGATTTCGATTTGAATTTGAAAAGGAAGTTGAAATCGTTTTGAAAACGAATTTAATATGATTTATAAAATAAGTTTTAAAAGGAAATCGACGAAGTATATATTATATATATTATATAATGCCTGAATAGAACGCGCCGCACCGCGCCGCGGAAGTTCGCGAATTTCGACCATTGACTTCGAACGGATATTACGGGAGATCCGACCATCGGATTCTGCTGAAACCGGAACCGTTGGGTTCGTATCGAAAAGAGCTTTCTAACGAATATTAGAAATTTGAAATATAACGGTTGGATTTGGAATTATGTCCAAATCAAATTTGGAAAAGGTCGCTGTAAGTGCAGTTCGATGGCCGTTGATGGAAATCGACTGTGCGGGCCTTGATAAAATTATTAAAAATAGTAATAATTTTTGTAAAATCATAAGAAATGATTTTTGAAGATTTGGGATGAAAAACTCCATATTTGAAAAGATAAAAATAGATTTTTATCGAAATGAACTAGTTTTGAACTAGAATTATAATTCTATTTATTTTTAAATAAATAAATTGAATTTGAAAAGGGTTTTAAAAGTAACCAAAATTTCCAATAATTGAATTGGAATGGATTTGAAACGAAATTGTCTTTGGATTATTTCGATGTTGGATTTCGTGATTATATATATATTGTTATGGAAATTTGAAAGATATATATATCGTTATTTCCAATACGATATTTGTTGGTCGTAGAATTTGATATGGAATATAAGCCGATATATTTTCTATTTAGAGCCTTGTATTTAATATCAAATGTGATTTGGGTTTGTCGTGAATGGTGTCTTCATCAACACTGTTCTTAAGCCCAATTGAGAAAATGATTAAATCTTTTTGTTTAGATTTAATGAAGTGTACCAATTAAATAATATTTAATTGGAATTGAATTGGTATTGATTTTTGGGTTTATCATGAACAGCGTTTTAAATAACACTTGTTCTTTAACCTGATAATTAATGAAATGTGATTTTGGGTTGTCGTGAACGGTATCTTCAACAATACTATTCTTAGACCCAAAGGAGTTAAGAAAATTAGAAACTAACTGGAGGTTAGTTAAGTTGAATGGTTTCCGGGGTATTTATCTGATGTTGGTTTCGGCCTTCGGGGTTAATACTTAGGGAATTGCTCACTTACTATTTTACGGTTAGGGACTGATTGAAATGTGATGTGATTTTGGGGTTTATCGTGAACCGTGTTTAAAATGACACTGATTCTTTAACCCAGTTGAAGATTAAAACTAAGTGGAGTTTTAATGAATCTTTAATTAGATTGAAAAGATCAAGAATGGAGTATCACCAGTTTTGCTCCAGGCGATAGTTAAATCTTTAATTAGATTTGAACGTGAAATGGTAATTGAATTTACCGATAACACCGTGGTGTTAGATATGAAGTATTACCAGTTTTACTTCATGGGATGAATAGGTTGGGATTGGGAAATTAAAACAAATGATTACTTCGGCAAGGTTCGTTAATCCCGACTAGTTTGGATAAACCAAAATTTGGTTTGAATTGATTTTCAAAGGATGATTAAAGAATAAATTTAAAGGAAATTATCTTTGATAAAATTAATGGGAATCTTTCCCTAAGAATTTGAAATTTAGAAACTAACTGAAGGTTGGCTAAGTCGAATGGTTTCCTGGGTTTTGATCTAATGTTGGTTTCGGCCTTCGGGGTTAATATTTGGGAAATCGTTCTCTTACTGATTTACGGTTAGTGACTAACGAACTGGAATGAGGCGTATGTTGTGTTTGTGTAACACTTGTTTATTATATACGCGAGTTGCTCAGAAAGACCGGGTTTATCCCATTCTGAATAACTGAATCGACGATAATAAATCGAAGATGAAGACGGTGGTCGAAGACCGGAGATCTTCACCTCGTTTGGATGGTAACTGATGTCCTGATTGGGAGGCATCCCGAAATATGGATAATGAGTGGTGATCATCCAGACGTACGTGGAGATCGATGGGTTTGCGAGGTATATAGTGCCTCCGGTTTCGTTCAGACCCAGGACGGACTTGCAAATGGACAGTGTGTCTGACATTGGAATTTATTCTGTGTGATTGATAGTTATCAGTTGCACGGTGTGAATTGCCTGTGTGTCATGCTAAGATACAGTGATCTGGGATTCTGTTGAAAAGCAAAGTCTTGTGGTGATGATCAAAGCACCGCCTGTGTGTTGTAGCTTTGTGTATAACGTGAAATTGCGAGCCTCACACCCCGGTATGAACCAGAAACGGGAGAGGACCTCAGGGGCACATGCGTTTTCTTTCTAGCTAGAAGTGGTTTTACACGCCCTGACAAGTTTGACTTATGTGGTTGTTACTGTTGCGAGGCACCTCGGTTATATCGGTCGATCCGGGACCGATGGAGTCATTTGTTGGCTCATTTACGCCCCAAAGGGCGGAGAGACGCATTGTTCGGGCATTATAATCCACTCCGTGTGGACCGGCCCTGACGATCCAAGGTACGGTTGCGGCTATGCCTGAGGCTTGGTTCATGACGGAAATCCAATTTCCAAATGCATGACTGTGCGGTTTTGATTGTATACCTATATATGGCGACATAGTGGCATGGGACGCTCATGCCGTCTATGATTGATACTTATGATTTGAATTTGTTTTATACACTATGAACTTATAATAGTATCAAATGATTTGTTTTAAACGTATCAAGCATTCTTGGCTATTACAAGGTAAAACCCTATCCTCCGGCTTGCGTTGCATTGTGTGATGGGAACTGGGTCTTATAATAGCTTCATTTTCCTTTATTTAGCATTGCGCTGTTGTTTTATGCTCTGGTGTTCTTGGGAGGAAACCCGTTCCGCGTTAGCGGCGTGGTCCCTTGATTTACCTAACTTTAAAATAAAGATTAATAACTGTTTTAGTTCTCACACTAGTCCCATGACGTACTTGGAGTTTACTGTTTTAACCTAAACTCTGGGTGCCCTTATTTTGACACGGGCAGCTAGTAGTTTTGGTTTTGCAGATTTATATTCACAGTATCCTGGTTTACAGCTGGAACGATATCCGGAAAGCTTTGTATCCGTATATATCCTTCAGTTGTATTTTGTATTATTTTCCGCTGCTATGTATGGGATTGTAATCTCTGATATTTATCGAATGTATATTATTTGTTTATACTCTGTATATTCTTGTATTCTGATGAATTGTTGTAATATACAATGAAATGTTCTTCCGTCTGCGTTCTTCTGTGTGTTGTCCTCGACTCAATCCGGGTTTTCCTCACCAGGGAAGTTTGGGTCGTTTCACCACTCCTCCATTCTCAATTTCTGAACAGTTCGGATTTGCCCAAAATTCCAATGCGATCTTTTCCCGCTGTTCATAGTAAAAATCACATTTTTAATATGATGTTTATTTTATAAATCACATTTTTATAATGGAACTTCATATATAAAAATCATATATTTTTACAACGCTTCTTTCTATATAAAAATTGTATTTTTATATCTCTACTTCTTATATAAAGATTGAATTTTTATTTCGCTACAACATATATAAAAATCGCATTTTTATATTGTTATCCCTATAGTAAAAACCATATTTTTATAATGCTAAAAATCATATTTTTAATACTCTACAAATATAAAAATCATATTTTTATCTCGTTATGATATATATATATATAAAAATCAAATCTTTATCGCTACTTCATATATATATAAATTGAATTTTTATTTCGAACCTCTTCATATAAAAATCCAAACTTCCTTTATATAAAAATTCAAACCTTCTTTATATAAAAATTCAATCTTTCTTGCTATTTCTTACCCTTTCCTTTTTAAAAATCATACCTTTCTATTTTTCTATTTTTCAAAATAAAAATCAAATCTTTTTCCTAAATAAAAATCAAGCCTTTTTCATATTAAAAATCTATTCTTTTTCGTTTTAAAAACCAAATATTTTCTATATTTAAAAATATAAACTTTTCTCTAGAAAAATATAAACTTTTCTATCTATGTTTTAGACAAATAAAAATTGTGTTTTTAAAAGGAGAATTAAATAAACGAAAAAAAATAAAATAAAATAAAAACTTACTGCATAATTTCTTCGGCGGAGGAAGGGGGAGTTGTCTGCGCCATCGTAGGTGGTGGGGGGCACGTCGGATGTGGTCGTCGCGGCTAGGGTGTGCTGCAGGCGGCTAGGGTTCGGGCTACATGGGTTTGAGGGGCTACAGTTTAATCCAGAGGAGGAGGGAGGAGAGAAGCGTCGGGGAGGAGAAGGGAGGTGCGCCGCCTGATCGGAGGTGGGGGGAAGATCGCGGGGGAGCGGCACCCTGGAGCGATCAAAGCTTCGGTGTTTCGGTTTTTATTATTATTCTAATAACTGACGGGGAAGAAAGAGAAGAGGGGGGACGTTGACCAAGTAGAAAAAGGGGGGAGGGATTATAAAAATGTATATTTAATTTCATTTAATTTCAAAAAGGTAAGCTTTTATTTCGAACTCCAATCCAAACTCACCGACTGTCGTCCCTAGCTAATTACCCCCATTCCGAACACAATGGGATATGTCCGGTAAGCCAATTCGACCGTTTCGATAATTTTTTCTTTAAATTAAAATATAAAACATTCAATTTTAGATTTGAATGTACATTTTAATTTGCCGGGGCCACATACTGATTCTAAAAATTCTAGAAAATTTATTTCTAGCTTCGTATTGATGATACGGTCCTAACAAAACTAATTTCGTCAAATTTGAAGACCGTTTGAAAAATGGCCATTTTTTGGTCGATCCAAATTGACTGAAACTGACAAAACACGTTTTCTCTTGCCACGCTCACATATTAATCCCAAAAATTATGAAAATTGGAATCTAGCAATAACCTGACATTCCAGATCCAACAAAAGTGGTTTCGTCGAAAACGGAGGTCATTTGCCAAATGGCTATTTTTAAGGGCTATATATATATTAAAAAATATATAAATTCCACAGCGACTTTTCTAAATTTTAAACTGGACGTAACTTACACTCTATAAAGTGAAATCTTTGTTTCTTACATCCGTTAGAAAGATATGATTAAACAGATTCAAATATTTCTTGTTTCGTTTCATTCTGACTTGTATTGAATTCTGTATATTCATTTGAAATTCGAAATCGAATTTTCAAACTACCGCGCCATTTCAGGCCCGTTATATATCAAAATAAATTTATTCGTTCGAACTTCATCGAAAATAAATTTTTCATCATTATTATTTAAAATAAATCATTTTAAATTTCCAAAATTCATTAAAATAACCAAAATAAAATTTTAAATTGGTTCTGATTTTCCGGGTTGTTACAATCTCCCCCACTTAAAATCTTTTCGTCCTCGAAAAGGAACGGAATTGAAAGGTGTTTAACTAATCAACTCAACTTTCATTTTGGCGTTCATTCTTCAACTTTTCAGTTTCTAAGAATTTCAAATTTTTCAAAAAATTTGGTTAACACCCTAAATTTTCAAAAATTTTCGCCATAACCTCCTTTGTACAGGGAGCATCGGGAAAATCCCCAAACCGCTACACAGGCCTTCTCATCTCAAAAAGAAAAAGAAAAAGCCAAGCGGCTAGCCAATCGGCTCATAAAATCATCAAACCCAAACAAAACAGTAAATATGTACATATTTTTCGGGCATATAATTTTATTCCTCTTCTCTAGCCTCATTGCTATGACCTATTAGCACATATATATGTAGAAGCATGCAATCTCAAACAATTTTCAATTCAGTTCAACATTTGATACAATTTGGCTAATGGTTCAAAATTTTAATTAGTCAAACCAATAATCATACAGCACAACCAGCAATCAATTAGTTGGTTAATTTTCAAATTGATAACTTTGGTATATATATATACAGAAATTCATGTTTTTTCCAATTCACAACAATTACCCTATCTAATTTTGGTTCTCACACTAGTCAATTGGAAATATATAGAAATCCAACTTTCGAAACTCGAACACAAACTACTGATGCTGATATGTCAACCACCAGTATCATCAGAGTCATCTCCGAGCGACTAGAATGTGATTCTATATCTATCCAGTACATTTGAGGCTTCGAATACACGTTAATTACGTGTATATTCAAAATCTCCATATACTCGATTGTCCAAATCAATTTAAAATAAAATATTCAAATACGTATTACTAGATTAAATTTTTAAAACAAAATTTGTTTTCATTTTTAGTTTAAAATAACACTCCTCCGACTCATTCTAGGAAACTACTGATCCCATCTCTAACGAGTCATTCTCATTGGATATTACTAATCCAATCTCTGATGAATTCTTTCGTTTGGTTCTAATGTGCCTTGTTTTTGAGCTCTGTACACCAAAGCTCTGATACCAAACTGTGACGACCCGAACTTCCCCGTAAAGGAAAGCCCGGATTGAATTGAGAACACGACAAATCAGAACCCAAACAGAAGAACATTTCATTGTATATTACAACAATTCCATCAGATTAAAAGAATATAACAGAGTATGCATAAATATTACACATTTGATAAATATCAGAGAATTAAGTTACATTTAAATACATAGCAACGGAAAAATAATACAAAACATAACTGAAAGAAATACACGGATACAGAGCTTTCCGAACATCCCTTAAGCTATAAACCAGGATCATGTGAATATAATATCTGCAAAACCCAACTACTAGCTGCCCGTGTGGAAATAGGGGCACCCAGAGTTTAGGTTAAAACAATAAACTCCAGGTTAGTCATGTGACTGGTGTGAGAACTAAAACAGTTATTAATCTTGATTTTAAAGTAAGGTAAATCAAGGGACCACGCCGTATAACACGGAACGGGTTTAACCCCAAGAATACCAGTGCATATAACAAACAGTGCAATGCTAAATAAAGAAAATGAAGCTATTATATGACCCAGGTCCCATCACACAATGCAACGCAAGCCGGAAAATAGGGTTTTACCTTATAATAGCCAAATAATGTTTGATACAAGAAATTTAATCTTTTATTATTACTATAAGTGAAGAAAACAACTTCAAATATAAATGTATCAATCATAGAGGACATGGGTACCATATATAATGTCGCCATACTAGTTCTACAATTAAAACCGCGTGATGTCGTATTGGAAGTTGGATTTCCATCTATGAACCGAGGCAAGGAGTCGTCCTCACCGCTTCGAGACTGTTTAGCCCGAGTCCCAGGATCCGAGCTCGAGTGACCCTTAGAGCGTCAGGGCCGATCCACACGGAGTGGATTAAAATGCCTGAACAATGTGTTTCCCTCCCTATGGGGCGTAAATGAGCCATGTGACTCCATCGGCTCCCGTAGTAGCCGATATATCCGAGGCGCCTCGCTTTCCATCATCCACATAAGTAAAATGTCAGGGCTTGTAAAACACTGACACCACCTCTAGCTTGAAAGAAACGCATGTCCTCCCTGAGGTCCTCTCTCATTTTGGGTTCACACCGAGGTGTGAGGCTCGCGAATTAACGCTACACAAAGTGGCGCTATATTAAAGTTATGCTTTGATCATCAACCACAAGACACTGCTTTTCAACAGAAGCCTTGATCATTTGCCACTCAGGCATGCCACACAGGAAATTCACTCCATGCGACTGATGTCTATCCATATACAACCTCTGATCCCGTACGTCTCATAGAAGGGTGAAGTAAGAGAGAATAAATTCTCCTTCACCAGGCAGATGTATATTTAATATAGATCAATCAACACAGAATAAAATCCAATGTCAGACACACAGTCCATTTACAAGTCCATTCTGGGTTTGAATGAAACCGAAGGCACCTTATTTCCCATCCCATATGTCCAATACAGGAGAGAGGCCCTTGCATATCCATCGATCTCCAAATACGTCTGGACGATCACCACTTATTACCTCGTCTTGGGTGTATAGCCCAATCAAGACATCAGTAATCATCCAAACGATGTGAAGACCTCTGGTCTTCAACCACCGTCTTCGTCTTCGACATATCGTCTTATCAGTTAGTCAGAATGGGATAAACCCGGTCTTTCCGAATAGCCCGCGTATATAATAAACAAGTGTTACACAAACACAACATACGCCTCATTCCAATCCAGACTATTCTTTTATTCAAATATTCACATCATCTGGGAAAGGTTCCCATTAATTTTATCAAAGATAAATTCTTTTAAATTTATTCTTTAATCTTCCTTTGGATACCATTTCAAACCATATTAAGGTTTTTTCCAAACTAGTCGGGATTAGCGAACTACATCGAAGTAATCATTCATTTTATTTCCCAAGCCCAACCTATTCATCCCAAGGAGAAAAACTGATAATACTCCATATCTAACACCACGGTGTTATCGATAAATATCAATTATCATTTCACGTTCAAATCTAACTAAAGATTTAGCTATCGCCTGGAGTAAAACAGGTGGTACTCCATTTTCGATCATTTTCTTGAATTGTAATTTTAATTATCACATTCACTTTTCAATCTAATCAAAAATTCATTAAAACTCCATTTAGTTTTAATTTTCCCAAAAATCAATATTAATGATTATTCAAAGCTAAGAAATTAATCTTATCTTTAACTGGATTAAAGAACCAATGGAATTTAAAACACGGTTCATGATAAACCCAAAATCACATTCCATCGGTCTCTAACCGTAAATTAGTAAGAGAACAATTCCCTAAGTATTAATCCCGAAGACCGAAACCAACATCAGATCAATACCCAGGAAATCATTCAACTTAGCTAATCTCCAGTTAGTTCTAATTTTCTTAACTCCATTGGATTTAAGAACAGTATTATTAAAGATACCATTCATGACAAACCCAAAATCTCATTCCATTGTTAATCAGGTTAAAGAACAAGTGTTATTTGAAACACCGTTCACGATAAACCCAAAAATCCAATTTAAATTCAATTCCAATTAAATGTTACTTAACGGGGAAATTTCAATAAATCTTAATTAAAAGATTTATTCTTTTCTAAACTGGGTTTAAGAACAATGTTAGTGAAGACACCGTTCACGATAAACCCAAAATCTCATTTGACATTAAATCAAGGCTCTGAATAGAAAATATATCGGCTTATATTCAGTATCAAATTCTGAAATCAACAAATATCGTATTGGAATAACGATATATATATATCTTCCAAATTCCTTCACAATATTCGTATAATCACGGAATCCCATATCGAAATATTCTGAAGATAATTTCGATTCAAATCCTTTCCAATTCCTATATTGGAAATTCTGGTTATTTTTAAAACCATTTCAAATACAATTTATTTATTAAAAATATTGGATTATAATTCTAGTTCATAGCTAGTTCATTTCGATAAAAATATATTTTTATCCTTTCAAATATGAAAATTTTCATCCCAATTCTTCCCAAATCATTTATTGTGATTTTACACAAATTATTAGTATTTATAATAATTTTATCAAGGCCCGTACCGTCGATTTCCATAAACGGTCATCAAACTGCACTTACAACGACCATTCCCAAATTTGATTTGGACATAATTCCAAATCCAAGCGTTAGATTTCAAATCTCTACATTTCTTTGGAAAGCCCTTTTCGATACGAACCCAACGGTCCCTGTTTCAGGAGAATCCGACGGTCGGATCTCCCGTAATGTCCATTCGAAGTCAATGGTCGAAATTCGCGAACTGTCGCGGCGCGACGCGTTCTATTCAGGCCATTTAATACAAATAATATATATATTATGTATATTTCATCGATTTCCATTCAAAACGTATTTTATAAGCCGTTTTAAATTCGTTTTAAAAACGATTTCAACTTCATATTCAATTTCAAATCAAAATTGAATATTCCATATTATTAACATATAAATGATAATATTTTCAAAACATTATATTTTGAAATCATTTCCTTTTCGATATTCATTATAAAAATGAATAAAATCGATATAAATATCATTCGCGTCAAAATAGCGTTAATCTAATCAACACGGCTTTATATATTTAAATATTTTCGTGTACATCCCAAATCGGACATCAAAATCATATTTTGATTCTTTATTGAATATTATTTTGAAATATTCGTTATTTTAAAATATTCATTATTTTGAAATATTCATTCTTCTTGAACTGGAATTAGACACAGTCAATTACCATATAATGTCATTTTTATGGATTTCATACCCACGTGTATATAACAACCATGATAAACAATCAACCATCATCCAGAGTGCATTCTACACTACATAAGCATTAAATATAAATATTTAACGCTTACAACAGCCTGTCAACCAATTGATTGACATATAGCTAATTATTGGGACTAATGTATGTCATATGTCATCCCCATACCCGTGTGGGGTTTCAATCAACAAACACTAAATATTATTTGTGCAGTTGGGCGATGTGTAAAATTTATCGTCCCAATCAATATCAGTCAAATGTGTGTACATAAACAAATCATCTGATTTGTAAATGAATATTTATTTCCATTTCATATACTCATTAAAAAATATATTTTTAATGATAAAAATCTATTTCAACACATGAAACTTCCATTCAGTTCATTTATACAACAAAAATGATATTTTTATTGTTCTAACATATTTCAGAAAATTTCGGCGGCATAACGGCGCGATACTAGAACCGAGTATGGTCTAGCCTTATCCCTCGCCCAATAATGGCTCGTGCCATACACAAACCAAATCATATTAATTCATTTCACATCTCAAACCAATCCAAACAAATAAATCAACCAAACCAAACAATCAAACAAGTCGTCCATAGTTTGTGGACGAAGGAGGGCTGTTCATATATGCAGTTATAAAATTAATAATTGTACAAAGAAAATTATAGTGAGGAGTTCTCACCTTAGGGATCCACTCCTCCATTATCTATTTCTGAATGGTTCGGATTTGCCCAAAATTCCAATGCGATCTTTTCCCGCTGTTCATAGTTAAAATCAAATTTTTAATATGATGTTTATTTTGAAAATCACATTTTTATAATGGCACTTCATATATAAAAATCATATATTTTTACAATGCTTCTTTCTATATAAAAATTATATTTTTATATCTCTACTTCTTATATAAAGATTGAATTTTATTTCGCTACAACATATATAAAAATCGCATTTTTATATTGTTATCCCTATAATAAAAACCATATTTTTATAATGCTAATTTTTAATACTTTACGAATATAAAAATCATATTTTTATCTCGTTATGATATATATAAAAATCGAATCTTTATCGCTACTTTATATATATAAAAATCGAATTTTTATTTCGAACCTCTTAATATAAAAATCCAAACTTTCTTTATATAAAAATTCAAACTTTCTTTATATAAAAATTATACCTTTCTTGCTATTTCTTACCCTTTCCTTTTTAAAAATCATACCTTTCTATTTTTCTATTTTTCAAAATAAAAATCAAATCTTTTTCCTAAATAAAAAAACAAGCCTTTTTCATATTAAAAATCTATTCTTTTTCATATTAAAAACCAAATCTTTTATATTTAAAAATATAAACTTTTCTCTAAAAAAATATAAACTATTCTATCTACGTTTTTAGACAAATACAAATCGTGTTTTTAAAAGGAGAATTAAATAAACGAAAAAAATAAAATAAAAAAAATTTATTGCATAATTTGTTCAGCGGAGGAGGGGGGAGTTGTCTGCGCCGTCACAGGTGGTGGGGGGCGCGTCGGAGGTGGTCGTCATGGCTAGGGGGTGCTGGAGGCGGCTAGGGTTTGGGCTACATGGGTTTAAGGGGAAATGATTTAAACCAAAGGAGGAGGGAGGAGAGAAGCGTCGGGGAGGAGAAGGGAGGTGCGCCGCCTGATCGGAGAGAAGCGTCAGGGAGGAGAAGGGAGGTGCGCCGCCTGATCGGAGATAGGGGGAAGATCGCGGTGGAGCGGCACCCGGGAGCGATCGAAGCTTCGGTGTTTCGTTTTTTTTCTTTTATTCTAATAACTGACGGGGAAGAAAGAAAAGAGGGGGGACGTTGACCAAGTAGAAAAGGGGGGAGGGATTATAAAAATATATATTTAATTCCATTTAATTTCAAAAAGGTAAGTTTTTATTTCGAACTCCAATCCAAACTCACCGACTATCGTCCGTAGCTAATTACCCCCATTCTGAACACAATTGGATGTTTCCGGTAAGCCAATTCGACCGTTTCGATAAGTTTTTCTTTAAATTAAAATATAAAACATTCAATTTTAGATTTGAACACACATTTTAATTTGCTGGGGCCACATACTGATTCTAAAAATTCTAGAAAAATTATTTCTAGCTTTGTATTGATGATATAGTACTAACAAAAATAATTTCGTCAAATTTGAAGATAGTTTGAAAAATGGCCATTTTCCGGTCGATCCAAATTGACTAAAACTGACAAAACACGTTTTCTCTTGCCACGCTCACATATTGATCCCAAAAAATATAAAAATTGGAATCTAGCAATAACTTGACATTCTGAATCCAACAAAAGTGGTTTCATTGAAAACGGAGGTCGTTTGCAAAATCGCTATTTTTAAGGGCTATATATATTAAAATATATATAAATTCCACAGCGACTTTTTAAAATTTTATACTGGACGTAACTTACACTCTATAAAGTGAAATCTCTGTTACTTACATTCGTTAGAAAGATATGATTAAACAGATTCAAATATTTCATGTTTCGTTCCATTTTGAGTTTTATTTAATTCTGTATATTCATTTGAAATTCGAAATCGAATTTTCGAACTGCCGTGCCGTTTCAAGCCCATTATATATCAAAATAAATTTATTCATTCTAACTTCGTCGAAAATAAATTTTTCGTCGCTATTATTTAAAATAAATCATTTTAAATTTCCAAAATTCATTAAAATAACCAAAATAAAATTTTTAAATTGGTTCTGCTTTTCCGGGTTGTTACAGAAGCATAATGCTTGTTTTGTTCGATTTATCCTGTTTACCTTGTCATACCTGCCTTATAACACTGTTATCTCTCTCCAACTTATATGCCTATCATGATGCTTTTACTTATTTATATGCTAAAAGTAACTAGACTCGCCAGACTTTATGTCTGACCCATTTTGTTTCCTCTTCTTTCTCTTCCGTTCCCCCCCCCCCCTCAAAGGTTCTCAGTGTGAGAATACTCAAGCTTGATCAGGACTCTTCTTTCCTTCTACTTGGATCTGCTTGGATGTACTGCTTGATTTCGTATCTTCTCTACTATGGCTACATTTGGGGGATTATGCTCTTTTATGTATTATTGTACTCTGATGATGATTTTTGTACAAGGCAAAAGCTTTATGTTTTCAGTATTTCAGACTTATGATGTAACCATGTTTTGGACCACGAAGTTTTTTATTAAATAAAGTTTTAAATTCTGTTGTTATTTTATATATGTTTTGTAATGTTTTTGTTTACCTATATTGCTTCACGAAACTTTATGCATTTTGATAAAGAGTGACATTAACGGGCATGGGGTGTCACATTGTTCATGATGTTTTCCACATTTCTCATTTATGGAATTGTCCGCACGATACGACAGAGGTTGTTGAGCCGATTATACTTGAGGAAGTAGAGGTAGAATGGGAGGCGACAGTTAGACGAGTTCCTACCCCGTATTCTTGGAATAGAGACTAAGAAGTTACGCAATCGAGAGGTCAAGTTGATGAAAGTTCAATGGGTAGAAGATATCAAAGATACAACTTAGGAGACGGAAAACAAGATTCTCACTTCGTGCCCATTTCTATTCAAGGGTATGTTCCTAACTTCTTTTTCCAAAAGCTTTTATTCGTACTTGTTTCTATCATTAAGTATAGCCTATCAATCGAATCTTCGACCTTTAGGTAGCAAACCAATGGGTGTAAACATGTGTTTGAGACCTAATATACTGGATGAATGCAAGTGGATGCAAGTATTTGCTAGTGGTTGCTCATGGATGCATATATACACACACTAGGCACTAGATCGGCTCAATCACTCTCATGCTGCATATGGATGCATGTGCGTATTTTTCTTCATGGATGGAAATGGGTGTATCATCACATGAATGTCGCATTTGGATGGATGATTGTGCACGCATATTGCGTTTACATGATATATTAGGACTATTTGCGTGCATGTTGGATTCATGGCACTAACATATATTGCATTAAGGAGTTCGACTAAATCAATAGACCGCCTGATATTTTTCATTAGTATAGAGACATATACAAACCCTTTGCATATGTTCATATAAGCATTAGAAATCTTTTAAGGACAATGGATGCCTGTGATTGGTGGATGAGTAGATGGGTGATGGATGTTAGGATATACATTCTTCTTAACTTTTAGATTTCAGGGATGAAATCCTTTAAGTAGGGGAGAATGTAACACCCCGTAATTTTAAAGAACATTATAATGATAAACTAAAGAATACTTAATTAAATATTGGGACTTAAGGGAAACGGGTTGTACCATTGCGTTCGTCTCGGAATTCTACTTAAGATAGACTCTGAGTTTGCATAAAACGGACATCGTATGATGAAGATATTAAGGTTTGAAGTTTGTATACGTATAAGAGAAATATATATATATATACAAAACCAGTCCAGAAAATTAAAATCGAAGAGTGGCAAGACACGCAGGAAATCGACCAGTTGGGGGTCGACCCATGCCCCATGGAGGTCGACCCTCAGGTCGACCCACACAAGGGGGTGTCGGCCCTAGGGTCAACTCCAGGGTCGACCCCAACCAGATCTGGGGCAGATGCATTCTCTGAACCTGTACTTATTTCTTGACCTGATTCATTGACGGTAGGCTATAAATAAGACAACATTTCTGTTGTTTTATTCACCAACGAGACGCTGCCCCAATTTAGATTGAATTAGCCTATTCTTCTGCAACAATGACATATACGTATAAAAGAATCTCTGCTACAACATAAACAGCCATTTCTCTGTTCTTTAGTTCCAGTTCATGTGAGTTTATGTTACTTTTAGATATAAACATTTAATAAGTAATCCTGACACGTAAATAAATCTGGATCTAAACCTATGCTTGTTAAGAACCTGAAAAATAACTAAACAGATCTTCCATTATTTGTACACCTGATCTGCTGTTCAGTCCTTTCATGCCTATCTCTATTATGCCCATTTCTATTATCATATGCCTATTCTGTCATTATGCCTATTCTGTTATTATGCCTATTTTTGTCATTATATGCCTATTCTGTTAGTATGCCTATTTCGGACATCATATGCCTGCTTCGTTATTATTACTATTTCTTTTCTCTTCTCTCCCTCCTTCCCTTTTTATTTTTATAGCCAGGCTACCTTTGAGCCTAGGACTATCGCTGAAATATGCGAACGAACGAAATTTGGAATAGTTGAGAATGAAAAATTGAGGCATAACTTGTATTATAAAACACGACTAGGGATTGGGGGCATAACCATACCGTAATCTAAGATTTTAATTTGGGGCATATCGTGCATGATGATTTGTGACTGGAGTGTAGGGACATAGAAACCTATGATGAATTTGAATAATTGTTTAAGAATGAATATGCCTAAATTTACAATAAATTGAAACTGTAACCGCACTTAGACACGAGGTTAGATTACACTTGTGGTAGAAGTATGCCTGGAACCGCCCGGCAAATCCAGCATCCACAAGTGGTTAATTTAATGTGAGTGGTCTGGTGCGTAAATGTACACGTAACAGTGCCGAGACCCGAGGTTAAGTCCAAACTTATGGTAGAAGTCTGCCCGGAAGCGCCCGGAATATCCAGCATCCACAAGTAGTCGACTTAATGTAAGTGGTCTGGTGCATTAGCATACATGAATGGGAAATGATAATAACCTGTTAACCTGAAATACATAGCCTGTTTTAATCTGTAGGGGTTATATGAACCTGTCAAATTGTGTAAGGGTTAAGTTAGCTTGTTTGAATCGATGAGAGGTTAAGTAAATTTGTTAAATCTATGGGGGGTTATACAAACCCGACAAACTTATCCTGTTTTATATGTTGGGATTATGTGATGTTGTAAATCTATTAGGCATAATCTGTCAAAATCCTAGTAGTGGGGATGCAAGTCTAGGAGGTGGCTTGTATCATCTGTTGTGTTTGACCCGTATTAGTCAGTAACCCATACTGTTATCAAAAGGGGACCTCGAACTAGGTAGGGGTCAGGGCACGCTTATTGAGCTGATTATAAGAGGTCCATATGGGTGGAAGTGTCTGACTGCGCGTTCTGATGGAGCCATGTGTGTGCATGGATCTGCTTGCCTGGGAAAATAAGACGCTATAGCACCATTAGATATGGTTGTGCTATTAAAGAAAGCGGTTGCCACTTTAGGAAGTGATACATCCTATTGTGGGGCCAGCACTGGCTATCTACGGGATAGGGAGTCGATCAATTGGGGCAGTAGTTATGGTACATCTAGTCCTGCCTATTTAGGAGCGCGTTATTATTGTTTGGGTTAACACCCGTTATTTCTGATGGGCTGCCTGTTATTATCGTTGGGGGTAAAACCTGTCACTAGAAGTACACCCAAGTCTACCATTTTGTTTCTGTTGGGATCATTATGTTTCTGTTATACTAGTATTGGTGCAAGAAAAGTATTTGGGAAGCGTAATCTATTCTGTTATGTTTATTCTACTTATCCTGCTCAGTCTTTTGTACATGTCTTATGATATTGTTATCTCTCTCATCCAGTTTATATGCTTGTCATGATTTTTTTACTTATTTATATGCTAAAGTAACTGGGCTCACCAGAATTTATGTCTAACCCATTTTGTTTCCTTTTCTCTCCCTACCTCCCTCCCCTCTCCACGGTTCTCAGGGTGGGAATACTAGGGCTCGATTAGGATTCTCCCTTTTGTTTCCACTTGGAGCTGCTTAGATGTACCGCTTTGATTACCTGTCTATCTTGCTATGGCTATTTTTGGGGACAATGATTTTATATTACTGTCCTTTGATGATTTTAGTACAAGGCAGATATTTTAATTTGATGTAATGGGTTTTCTGTATTTCAGAATTATGTTGTAACTGGATTTTGGACGACGATGTTTTCTATCTAAAGCATAATGTTTTAAATTCCGTAGTTATTTTATATCTATCTTTTGATGTTTCTGTTTCTGTTTACCTATAACGCTTCACGAAACTTAATGCATTCTGTTAAAGAGTGACATTAACGGACGTGGGGAGTCACCCCGCGGAAGATAAATTACAATACATAACGAAAATAAAAAAGTACATATGTACAGACAACGGAAGACATGAAATAATCCAGAGCATAGCTCTAGCCATAATCCAGAATCCTGTTAAAAATATATCTGTAAAACAAAAACTACTAGTTGCTCATGTGAAAAATATGGGCTCCCAGATTTTAGGTGAAAAACAATAAACTTCGAGTCAGTCATGAAACTGGCTTCGGGTTAGTCATGAAACTGGTATAAGAACTAAAACCAGTTATTTTACTTTAAAAGTAAGGCATATCATGGGACCACGCCGTATAACACGGAACGGGTTTACTCCACATTAATGTCAGTGCATATACAACTACCAAAAACAGACTAATAAAGCCAACGATGCAACAAACAATATGCAATTCCTAAAACTACCCATTTAAGTTGAATCCCCAAACTTAGATTTTTAAAATTCAATTCACTTTACATAAGTTATTTCTTTGGACTTTATTCTCGATTTCTTATTTCAAACCACTTGAAATACATATCTAGCTTTCATATCAAAGTGGATTTCGCTTCGAGATCTTAAACCAAAACCTTTGGAAATATGAATTCCAAAATATCATAATACATGCATAAAAAATGTATGCAACTAAATATTGGGAGGTTTCTCCCGTCAACATGGAAAAGGGCACGTACCTTCTCTTTCGATGTGTGTGTGTGTATATATATATATATATCCTCAGAGTTTACAAGCGAGGCTTGGTTCTCTGGGTATTCAAAAATATACATATATATGCACATCCCACTAACAGAGTAGGCTACACTGACCATTGACCATTTAAGGTAACGAGGTCCTACCCATACTTTTAGTCCTCAGGGTTACCCGAATCTTTAGCCACATACCAAATAATTTAATACCCAAACCAGAAAAACCATTTAGCAACAATAATAATCAGAAATAAATCAAATCTATGATAATTTCCCCTTCCAAATCATTTCGAAAACATCAGGTTTAGTCCTAGAAATCCTTTCTATTTTATAAACATTTCTATAAAACATTTCCTGTCCAAAATCGAGAATAACTTTTCCTTTCTCTTATGAAAATCTCATTTCAAAAATCATTCATTAAATTGAAATGAACAAAATAACATCGCCAAATGCCTCATAGTCAAATCATGAGATAAATCACAAGATGTTAACATACAAGTATTTCTACCTAACCCAATGCTAAATATAAAAACGTATTTGCTCATAAACTGGTCGAGCACAATTCAAACAATTAATCGACAAAAATACATATCAAAAACCAAGTATATTTGGTTCATAACATTTTGAAATCAATTATTACAATTTAACATAATTTTTCCTTATTTTTAGTCATTTTAATATGGCGTCTACAGTCGGTTTCCAATTCCGGTCGCCGAACTACAACTATAACGACCTTTTCAAATATTGATTTGGACTTATCTTGAAATTTAACCATCAGATTTTGAATTTTTTTATTTCTTTTGATAGTTCTTTTCATTTTGAACCCAATGCTTTCAATTATGGGAAAATCCGACGGTTGGATCTCCCGGTATGTCCATTTGAAATCAATGGTCAAAATTCACGAACGGTCTATTCAAACCATTTTATTATTTAAAATAAACTTCGTCGATTGAGTTTAAACGTATTTTATAAAATGTTCATAAATTCGTTCAAAAACAATTTCAATCTCCAATTCAATTTTAAACCAAAATTGAATATTTGATATTATTATAATATTAAAATAATAATATTTTCAAATCTTATATTCAAGGAGTAAATTTTGTGCCAATAATATACATACATCCATATCAACTACCATCCATCAATCAATAATTATAATATAAGTGTTTCCGTTGTCAACGCTTATATTCACAATGTAACAATAATAATAGTAACAACTGTAAAATCATTCATCAATCACAAAACAAACATTGCAATCACATGCAATCAATATATATATTCAGTTATAAATAGAAAAACTGTAAAAATCAATTGAGTGAGAGGGTTCTCACATTGATCGGTTCGAAATCGTTAGAAAATGATTGTTTTAACTAAATCAAACAAAATGTTTAATTTAGTCAAAATTTGAAGCTAGCTACGTCTCTGTCCAAACTAGTTTCATAGCAAAGCTCTCATCATCATGATTCCAACGCACCTTGAATCGCTGAATTCTAATTAATTCCCTCTAATACATCCTCCACTCATTTGTTCTTTCTCTTCCAAGTTTCACGAAAAAGCTCCACCGCTCCATCCCAATACGCAAAACGCCAGAAGTGACTGGTCGTTGATTAGAAGATGCCACGCCCTCCGCCTACGCCAGAGCCGCCATCGCTAGTTGTCAGGTCAAACTCACTCGCCCATATGGCCACGAAAATAACCCCAAAGTTTCCGCCTTTGACACATGATTTTAAAGATTGAAGCAAAGAAAATTTATCATACCCGTACCAATTCGAAGTGCAAGAAAATCTCTTCAACTTTTGTTTAGAAATCATGAGATAATTCGTAAAGATTTGAAAGAGTTTAACGAATTAATATGGGAACACCACGGCCATTAAATAGAAACTGGTGGCGCTATGTATAAATGTATTAGGGTTTGGGCATTTTTCAGGGTTATATATACATATATTAAATTTGTTATTATTTAATTCTGTAACACCCCGAAATTTTAACAACATTAAAGAGGATAAATTAAATAATAATTGATTTAATATTCAGAATTAAGGGAAATGGACTGCGCTATTGCGTCCATCTCGAAATTATGGTGAAGATAGACATTTGGTCTGCGTAAAACAAACACCGTATGAAGAAGTTATGAGGGTTTGAAGTTTGTATACAAGCAGAAGAATTATATATATAAATATATAATTAATCAGAAATCAGAAAGAAAAAAAAAACAGGTCAAAATCGAATTTTCAGAAGGCGGCCAATTTCCCGCTCAGGGGAGTCAACCCCTCAAGGGGGTGTCGACCCCAGGGTCGACCCCCTAAGAGGGGTCGACCCCCTAGGGCTGGTGTGGCAGTCGAATTTCTGGGGCTGACAGCTATATATACAAGCTCATTTCTCTTGTTTTCTTCACTGTAGACTAACGGAGGCTAAATGCCTCCAGTGCATGGACTAAATCATATTCTTTTTCCTTCTTCTGCAATTAAAGATTTAGAGATTCATGTGTAGATCTGTTCTCCTTCTAGTTCCATTCTTCAAATCCAAACACTATGAGTTCTAGGTTACTTTTAGACTTAAATAATTAAAAGTAAACATGATATGACTATAGTCTGGATCTGTTCCTGTGATTGAATTATACCAGATCTATTGTAAATTGTGAATCTATGACATCCTGAATTAGTTATGACTTGGATCTCAATATTTATCATATCGGATCTATTGTAACTTGTGAATCTATGTCATTCTGATATAACTATGATGTGCATCTTAACCTTTACTATGTCAGATCTACTTTTGATTTTAGATCTAGTTTATTATTTAGATCACCTTGTGCCTATCATATTGGATTTGAACTAGTTGGACATCTAAATTAATATTTAGATCTTGTTATGTTTATTATGACATTCCTACCATGTTAGAACTAGTTTAATTATCAAAAGTTTATTAGATCTATTCTTATATGTCCACCTTATCACTATGCCAGTATATATTTGTGTCAGTTATGTTAAAATAATCACTATTGTCATCTTCCCATCACCTTTCCCATTTGTTGTTTATGGCCAGGCTATTTTCTAGCCTAGGCATTCCGCCAAATATATGTGAATGCGTTAGTTAGGGAATAGGGGAAAACATTTAAATTTGACATAACTTGGATAATGTTTATGAATATGAATTTGGACATATAATTCAATATGAACATAATGGGGAAAAGGGGGCATGAACACCTATAAAGACATAGGTAAAATTGGATAATAATGAAATGCCTTGGATTATAGTAATTAGAAACTGCAATTGCATTTATGACACGAGGTTAGATTGCACTTGCGGTGGAAGTCTGCCCGGAACCGATCGGCATATCTGGTGACCCAAATGTTGAATCTAATGTGAGAGGTTTAAGTGCACAAATATGAGACATGCTAAGACACGATGTTAAGACCGATTTGTGGAATAAGTTTGCCCGGATCCGCCTGGCATGTCCAGCATCCACAAATAGCAGGCTTAATGTAGGAGGTCTAGCATACTGTAACCGTAGATGAAAATATATTATCTATCTATTATCTATAATAGAAAGTAAAATAGGCAAAAGACTGAGTTGGATTGTTTCTTTTTCCAACAAAGCTGACGTGTCACTCAAAGAAGCGGCTCTCCGTATCTATTATATTATATGAAAGCACAATCTTTCTTCGAAGACCTTTCGGATCCAGATTTTTTAAAAAATTCACAAACCGACATGTGTACAACGTTTCAATTCTCACCGCCCAATATAATAACTATCCTTTAACTCTTGAATGACCGCTTATACCCAAATTCTCTTCCGTCATTTCCTAGTTGGCATTGTCTCTTCCACTTATTCCGGCCCACGCTCTGCTTCACTATATTTCTTTTTCCTCTTCTGCGACATGCCAAAATGCGATGCTTTCAGGCTCTGACCACCATCTCCTGCAGCAATTGTTCTTTCCTATTTATGCACGTCATGACGATTGATTCCAACGTAGCCCGATAGGAAGAAAAAACTAAAATAGCCAATCTTAGATCCCAATTTTTTCATAGCCTGACCATTGATTCCATCACTCTTTCAATCCCTAATCCCTAATCCCTGCGTTTTGATCGATTTCCGTCGCTGATAGCTGCACAATCTAATCATCTGCCCTAATCCGCGCCTTCTTCGATTTGTCACTATCGAGGTCTTCTATGGTTGGCGCTTCATTTCCAGAAAGTACTCTTCCTCTTCCATATCTTTTTATTTCATTTTTATTATATTTGTTTCCCATTTGTGCAGTGTATTTTGGGTTCCAATGTATTTGCATCTATCCTTCTCATACTGCTACATTGCTATTTTTTTTTTCACATTCCCCTTCTTTTCCCTTTTTGTTTGGGCTTTATTCTCTCTGATGTTTTGATCTGCATTCATGAGAAATAATCCACACTATTCAAAATAAGTTACTTTTCCACCAAGAAGAATGACATCTACTCAGAAAGATGACACTGCCATTTTTTCGTGATCTCAATTGACTGTCTAATGTCAATTTAATGTAAGCTACAATTATTTAGCAAATAGAATATCGGTTAATTCATTGGTCATTGGTTTTTTTTTTCCTTTTATATAGTACCAAATATAACTAAGATTACCAAGTCATGAGTTCTTATTTTAAATATATGAACACAACCATGAACAAATATGCTTTTAACTTAACTCTATAATATAAAACTAAAAGATTTCTTTTTTGAAATCAGTTTTAGCAAGTAAGCCAGTCATACATTTCAAATAAGTTAACAGCAAGTATGTGTGCTATTCTTTAACTAGCATGAACCCCATATTTCATAAATGCGTGCGAATGAAATTTCAGAGTCTAACGTAGCAAAGTGAAATGATATCTTGCAATTAATATTTACTGATGTTGTTATTATAAATTTATTTCCACTGTGTTAATTTGTGACTAACTCTGTGCTACAATTATTTATCCAATGACCCGCCAGTACAATATTGTTCACTGGCTTCTTCTCACGTAGCATATAGGGAAACTGCACTCTTCTTCTTTCATTGCCATCCATTGGATTTAACTATCTTAAATTGAATCTGATCCCATGTATAAAATAATTGATTTTGTCATTTTGGTACATACCTCTTTTTTATTCTACTATCGTCCCTTGGATGCTGAATTCATGTATGAAAGCATTGCTTCGCATGTCATTTTGATATCATACAATATTTGAGATTTTCTAATAAAAACAATGTTGACCTACTTAGATGTACCTTTTTCAAAAATATAAATTTACCGGCTTGCAATTAATTCACAAAAAAAACCAATCATATGTCCTCAAATTCGTAATCTAGCATTAATTTTATATTATAAAATAAAATAAAAAATATTCTTTAAAATCAGTTTAAGTAAGTCGGCCATTTTATCAGTTTTCTGCTCCTGCTGAATTTAGGTCAACATTGAGGTTTGTGCACTGTGATTTTCTACTGTCTGTTATCCTGGGTTATACCAATTTTTGGTAAACTCCATTTTGCAGCTTTATTTTGGTGCGTATGCTCTTGAAAAACAATAAATTGTCAGCAACTGACGCCTACTTGACGTTTACATACATTCATCTTAATTCAATGATTTACTATACATTAGTCACAGAACTCATCTTTACTTTGCTGTTTGTTATTGTTTTAGTAGACCGCTAATTTTACAACATATGTGTTTGACTAATCACTTTTTTCAAGTATGCAAACTACTAATAATTTAATAGTTGTGTTTTCTATGCGGAATTGCTCACCTATAGCAAATTATGACATCTATTGTGCCAACAAATGTCATATGTTGAGAGCAAATTATGACATCTGTTGTGCCAATAAATGCCATATGTTGATGTTTTCTTCATTTGTTGTTTCCTTTGCATGTTCCTACTAGAATTGTATAGATTCACTTCTCAAACTCTAATTATTAAATGGAAAATAATTCAAATTTAGTTTTAGTCTTGCAATTTGCCAGAAATTCTCTTGTGAACTTAATGAATAAAACTAAGTTATCGGATGGTGACCCGTTTCAGTTTTCATTTTAGTAAAACAGTCATGGATAAAGGATTCATGATTTATATTGCATTAAAGATTACTTAACGGCACAAAGTAAAAAACAATTGACTTTGGTTCATCTTTGTGTGTATAACCTATTTATTCTTAAATTTTAATGATACGTTAATAACCAATGTTTAATGTAGTGACCGAGGAATAGAAAACTAACTGAAATGACAATGTTATAGTGAATGAAAACACAGATTTGTTGACACACACACAAAGATGCGAAGTTGTTGCATTGATTTCACATGTAACATTAACTCCAATTCTTGAGTAGTAAATAGTTTTGCTTATTTCACACGAAAAGTAAAGGGACTTAAAGTTTTGTTAGGTTAGTGTGTTGTGTCTAAAGAAAAAGATGGTTGCTCTTAATGTGTCGTAATTTATTAGTCCCTTTATGTTGCAATTTTGTATTCCTGATTACTGAACTCTATTTTTTTTCATTTAGATGGAAAGCTTTAGTCCCCTGCATTTTAACTATGCTTTTTGGTTGCTAGATTATTATGTTTCAATGAGCTCTTTATCGCCTGTTCTTTTGTGTATGTATTGCAATATTTTGGTTATTGTCTCTGCATTGCATAACTTTGGCACATGTTTTCCTTGCATACCTTAGTTGCTTTGCTACATTTGGATGAGCGTTCGAGTTGTCAATGTTAGCATTGTTTTTGCCCAACTGAAACTATATTGAATAGAGAAACTAATTCTCCATCAGATTTACTTCATCTAGAGATCAACAAGTTTTCTTTTTCTTTTTGTCACCATATATTGCCCCGTTTTCTTAACTCAGTGTGACCCTCCTCCAACTTTGAGTGTACCTTGTAACAATTGTACTACCTCTTGGGAACTTCGCGTCCTTCAACGCAATATAGTTTGAGTGCTGACTCCATATTGTCGTGTATATATTGTCGGTCATGGAATTTCACCTCTATTTCTAGGGATTTTTCTCAATGATGGAGGCTATGGATTAATCAATTAATGCTCATTATATTTAGGCGCTCTCAAATAATATCGATTTATCAAATCTAACAGCTGAAATTGAAAAGTATGGACACAAGTTGAAAATGCTTTTGCAGTCTCCTAATTATTTTTCGTGTTATATCTTTATGTTTACTAAAATTTGTTCCAATATATTTGTCAATCCGTGCTTGATTTCTTTTTTTGATTTTGGTGTTTTTTATTTGTAGGATGTGAAGTGCCAAGGTTATTTAACATACAAGCTATTTTTTATGATTTTCTTATCTTCAACTGATTTGTTCAGGACAGTAGACCTCATTATCATGTTAATTGAACTAGATTAGAGCATGAAATACATTATGTTTTACTTGATATGCGCAATGCAACAAATTGTGTCAATATATGTCTGTAAGTTCACAATGCATTATGTGCACTAGGATTATAGTTGTAGTACTTGCAACATTCCATGATTGAGCGTTTGTTTGGATGTTACTTTAGAAAAACAAAAACCAAGGCATATATTTCATATTATATAAAATATAGGATGACTCCTAAAATACATGAAGAGAAGAGGTTATGAAACAAGTAAGTTGATTGCATAATGTTTGTATAGAATGCCATATGTGAGGACGTGGACCCCAACCCAAACGTAAGGCAATATATCATATGCTTCAATAAGTTGAGAAATGACAAACCACCATGTGTCTAAAATATAATGAATTAACTACGTGGCATGCATTACATTTATTAGCCACAAAAGCAAAAATAATTAACATTAAAGTGCATATGTTGGTCAAGTGATTGCAAGCAAAGTTTCAGCAAAAATAATTAACATTTGTTAATCTTTTATCCAACAATTGCCTATATTTTTAACGCTTAAACCCTAATGAATTTCTGAAACGCGACGACCTGTATCTGAACACTGAAAGTTGAATAAAATTTTAAGACATGACAACCAACTTTAATGTGTGAAAATAAAACATAATTTACAGTTTTGAAAAAGCGAGGGATAAATTTTATAGAACACTTGGTCGATTTTACTCTATTTTGGATTAAATGTTATTTACAGAAAAAAATGATTTTATTAGATTTTTTTTTTTTTTTTTTGAGTCAAAGAAAAAGAAAGGGTATCAGTCGCTTTTGATAGAGTTTTTTAACAATGAGCGTATAATTTTGGAAAAATTGTTTGTGTACAACCTAGCTATTTTATAGATTATATATCCAACTGATTGATAACGTGTTATAATTCATTTTTGTATATTGATCAATTGTTATCGCATATATTGGTTTGATATCATCTAAAACTACGACATTAGAGATTTAGAAATTGTTAACAAGTTATGATTGTTCCAACTTTGAAATGTCCATGTGATTTCAATTGATTCTTAGCACGAATGGAAAAATGACATTTGTATATCGATGGTTATGGTACACAGTTGTCAAAAAAAATTATGTTCATGTCAAATAACACCAATTTATAGATGTTTTCATCAAATTATTTACTCTCACTTTAATTTCTTTAAATTACTCCAATTAAATTACTTTGTTTGTGAATACTGTTTTATTACAACTTTTTAGAGCATACCCAGCAGCACGTGGGTTCGGGCGTGAGTAGAGGAGAATTCGAGTGTGGATTCGCGTTGGCCTTCCAGCAGCTGAGTGGGGACTTCGTCACTTTTTTTTTTAAATCAACGCTAAACGACAAACAGTTTGCCGTTTAGCGGTGTTTTTTTTATTTTTTTGCCGTAAACAGCAAATTGACTGCCTTTTTATCCTTAAACGGCAATCAGTTTGCCGTTTAACGATCGACACCCAAAAAAAAAAGTGGGAAGAATCCCCACTTCAACGCTGAACTCACGCTGCTCGCCAGTCGCCACACTGTTGCAGCGCGAGTTCGCGTTTTAAAGTGGGAAACCCCTCACTTTGAAAAGTATTCCCACTGCTGGGAATGCTCTTGTAAAATTTCATTACAAAGAATATACAACTATAAACCCGTGTGAAATATTTCAAAATTCACAAAACTCCGTCCCGCTCCGTCATTTTTTCTCCTGCCGTTGTATGCAAATTATTTACCAACTATGTATTGTAATATTACTTACCAACAATTTATGCGCATTAAAAATAATGCCAAAATCTTACCATATATCTGGTTTTTTCACCATAACGTAGAGCTGTATAATCAAAATAATTATTTTCTTCTAATAAATATCATTATTTTTTGACAATACGCCCGAAAACAATGCTGGAGACATTGAACTAACTGATCCTACATCATCATCATCCTTACCTGAATCCTAATCCACAAACTGTATATTACAACATGAATCCCAAAACTGACAACGTTGCCATCAAACACAGTGAAATCCTGGCAGCGATACCAACCCAGATCTCCCCTAATTACTCTCAAATCTCCACTACTAGAAAACATTCTAATTTTCTACGCCATAAGGCGGGGTGTAGGAATGGCGTAGGAAATTGGTAGGCATAGTTCACGGCGTAGGGAATGCATCAATCATCTTTTTATGTCTTACCTACGCCCATAAAAGACGAAGAAATCTCCAACGTCATTTCCACGCCATTGTAGAAAACGTTTTAATTTCATACTCGAAATTTCCTACGCCTTTCCTACGCCAGAGGGCAGGGCGTAGGAAATTGATAAGCAAGGTTCATGGTGTTGGAAAGACGTCAAACCATCTCTTATGTCTTACCTATGCCTATAGAAGACGTAGAAATCTCCTACGCCATTTCCACGTAATTGTAAAAAAAACATTACAATTTCAATTGCGAAATTTCCTACGCCCTTCCTATGCCATAAGGCTGGGCGTAGGAATGACGTAGGAAATTATTATGCAGAGTTCGCAAAATTTCCTACGCCATAAGTCGGGGCGTAGGAATGACGAAGGAAATTGATGAATTAACATAAAGCAATCCGCGTCATCATGTAACTATTAGCTTGAAGCATCCTGATCAAAATATCCAACGGTTAGAGTTGGTCATCCGCGTGTTAAATAATCAGTCTCTTAAATCGGAAAAAGTGCATTCACAACAAATGTAAATTACCCACCATTTCGTTTCGCTCCTTTATCGCTGTTAAACCTAAATCGAACGGTTATCCCTAAAATTTAAAACCTAATTTATCCTTCTCTTTTTCTCTCTTCATCGGATTTCCCTCTCTCGGTAACCAATCTGGCAACCTCTTCTTTTCCCCCATGGTCGAAACTTCCAACTCCCAATTCGAATGCTTTCTAGTGCTAACTGATTTTAATTTTGAGAACTGCTGTGGTAACGGCGGACGCTGCTTCGGTTTGCCATGAAACCTTTTCAATTAATCCTTTATATACCTGCTTTAGCGAATCTGAATCTTCAAATTTGGCAAATCAGTTCTTACAGGGATCCTTCCTTTATGTAATTTTTCAAAATGAGAAATTGCCGAGGGCTTTGGTGTACCAAGAGCGAGTTCTGTTCTCACTGGACTAGGTGGAGGACTTGCCCTAAGTTTTTGTAAATGTGAATCAAAATATACCGAGCCTAATACATTGATATCTCCTAATATTTTTTAAGGTGCGTTCTTTTACATTCATGTGCCCAGTAATATGTTTGTTTTCCTCGGTGTTTGGTAATTGTTAGTGGAAAATTCTTAGGGTGGTTTTTTGCTTAGAAAACTGTTTTGAGGTCTGACCAAAAGTGTTAGTGATTCAAATGGTAGTTAATTTGAAATAGATAGTTATCTTGTTAGCTAATAGGGTTAGCAGGGACTATAATCAATGTACTGGGACTATCAGACCTCATTAAGATCATTTTATTGTTTTATAATTCAAAGTAGCTGTCTTGTTGATATTATAGGAATTCTCACCAAAAAACTCAATACTTGACATTGAAACTAAAGATACTTGTTTGTTATGCTGACATGCTGATATATTAGTATTAATAGTATATAGCAAATCATTTGGTCTACTGTTTTAGCAAAAATGTTAGAGAATATGGTGTATACGTAACTATGTTTAGGTTTAAGAGTTCGACGTTGATGTGGCATGGCCTGCTATTTATATCGGTGCTGCATTTTTTTGGTGTTTGTTCATATGATAGTTTTTATATTTTCTATTATGTCAGTGTTAAAGTTTGTAGAAGGTCGTTCGTGTGACTGTTGCTGCATAGGTCCATTGTATTTTAGAGCGTACTTTAGTTTGGGCATATAGAAACACCTTTGATTACTCCATGCTTAACAGTGGATTTCAACAAAGTTAAGTGACCATTCTTTATGACATAATTGTGAACATTTTTAATGCTATCAATCGGCTACAGGATGCAAAAAGGCTATAGAAAAAGATTAGGTAAATATCATAAATTACACTGCAGGGATGGTCATATATCATCTCAAATAGAAAGTCGGAACATTCTTTCTATAAGATATCATTAGTTAAAGCCCAGGTAAATATCATCAACATTATTTTAATGTGAAGACAGATGAAAACTGAACATGATAAGAACTTAATTATTTAATGTGTAGTTGAAGCCATGTATTTTCAGACTGAAAAATATATGTGCTTCATCTTTTACGGTGTTGCCGCAGCAACATACATGAAAGGATACATCCAAGATAACTACCAAATAAACAATGATCGACTATGCTATATGTCAGGGCTTTCCTATAGTGTAGAAGAACTAGTGGCAACACAGATAACTGATGGCCATGGCTTCAGTAATAGCAGAAGCTGTTGTCTGGTTGATGGCAGCAAGCACTTATTTTACTAATTTAATATTGTTATACTTGCATATTCGATAAAAGTCTGTTCATGCTGTAGTTCAAATTTTAATTATGTGATCAGATCTGTATCAGAAAATCATGAATTTTGATACTAGTTTCTAGATTTTTAGTGCTTTGTTGGATGAGAATTTTGTAGTTGATGAAAAAAGGGAATTATTGAAAAATTTAGGTGACCCCATCAATTTGAGGCCGACCAGCTTGGGTTGGAGGGACATTGGGGTTTAGGGAAGGTGCTGGTATATGTGGCAGAGCAGGTGATTGGTTGCGGAGCAGATGATTGGGTGCGGAGCAGGTGATTGCCTGCACTGCTATATAAACATACATACATGCACCATTATCTCATTGAATTCACCAACTACTTCCAAGTCTTCAGTTATGTTGATGAGCGACCGATTCCAAGGCGGACATGAATGTCGATTTTCAGATGTCGGCTTGCTCTCATCCATCTGCAGAGTCCCTCATCGGGAGGCTCGACGAGCTCGACATTCATGTATGTAATTTTCTTTCATCATATTATACATCAGAGAAAACATAGTAAAGATCACTGTAATTAATCATTGCTTTTGAAATGTTGTCGAAATGCAACTTAGGCATTTAGAGGAGAAGCAAACGCTACTAGAAGCCTATTTTGCCGAGGACATGAGGCGAAAGGGCCAGATTCAACAGGACAAGTCCATAACGACTGCTCTTCAAGATGTATGACTTAAAGGAACGCTTGTTGATCGAATTCATTTACTGGAAACACGCATCCTACAGGTTTTGTGTTCTATTTGTGGACAGTTTGTTATTGTGCTCTTGATTTATAATGCGTTTGTTAATGCGCTTTGCAGGTAAGCTCCGAACTTAATAATAATGGCGGTAGCAATGCTGAGAATAGTAAAGCGATCCAGAGTGTTCAGAAGATAGATAAGAGTAAGAAACAAGAGATAAGAGGTAAATCACTTATATTTAATGCAAATAACAGTGATAGAATACATTATAGCGAACTTGCACATCCATGTACTTGCACATACACGCTTGGTTATGTTGAAAATTAGGAAATATATCAAACTTAAAGCATTTTTTCGGTTGATGTGTCATACTTAACTATGAAGATGGACAGTTAAGGTAGCTGTGCTAACGCTTGAAGCCAATGATTGAGTACTAACTTTGCCATACCAAAATGCACCTGTAAAAGGGAAAAAATTGTCAACAAAAAGATATTGCACATACGTATAATTGTTTGTTGAGTACTTAAATATGACTGTTGATTTAGCTCATTTTAGTTGAGCTCTGAAAATATTGCAGTTTAGAAGAAGAAACCAAATCATGCACTAGTATACTAGAAGCAGGTTCTTCTCAGCATCTAAACGAAATATATTCCATATATTTATGATTAAAATAGCTGGGTAAATCTTATTAATTCTTTAACCACTACTCCTATTGTATGTCCTTTTTTATTACATCAACTATTCATCTGTTGCAGAAGTATTAGTTATATATAGATAGATCAATAAACAACTACTTTGAACTGAAAGAAATCATGTTAATGCATAAAAAAAATATAAGAGCAAAAAAGTTGAGGAAAAATACAACAAAACCGAAAATAGGACATTGCTCGCTTCACTGTCTCAGGGAGCACGATTAAATAAAGATAATAAACATATGCATCCTCTACGCCACAAAGAAAAATTGCAGGCTTGCAGCTACTGGAGCCAAGCCAACCCCAATTCAAATATCAAGTAACAAATTCAGTACATGCATTGCACAGTTCACATACCATTATCCCTTATGCTAATGTTATCCCTCCTCATTATTACAGTGCTGATTGCGTGGACCGTTCATGGTGGTCGGTCGCAAGTACGCATGGGTCCTTGGCAGATGGACTGCCATGGTGAGATAGCATTTGCAGGTGGCTCCAGAAACATGCACCCTTGCCTGCTGCACTGATTATTTTTTTTTTTTTTTTTTTTTTTTTTAATATGAACTTTTAGTTCTTTTTCCAAATCCTGCTGCTGCAGCTTTTTATTTGTTCTTCCCTTAAAAAAGGGGGAAAGAAAGAAAGAAAGAAATGGTGGATGATACCTGGAGGGGATATCGTGCTCTGTAGATCAACAATCTAGATTCATAAAATGATAGAATTTCAATTAAATGCCTTACTTATTTATAGATGTATGGATTTTTACAGGAAACAACTTAAATATGGTCATCAACCAACTATTAGAATTTGGAGCTTCAATTATGTGATCTGATCTGCATCGGAAAATCATGAATTTTTATGCTAGTTTCAAGATTTTTAGCGTTTTGTTGGATGAGAATGTTGTAGTTGATGAAAAAAGGGAATTATTGAGAAATTTAGGTGACACCATCAATTTGAGGCCGCCCATCTTGGGTTGGAAGGACATTGGGGTTTAGGGAAGGTGCTGGTATATGTGGCAGAGCGGTGATTGGGTGCGGAGCAGAGGATTGCCTGCACTGCTATATAAACATACATACATGCACCATTATCTCATTGAATTCACCAACTACTTCCAAGTCTTCAGTTATGTTGATGAGCGACCGATTCCGAGGCGGACATGAATGTCGATTTTCAGATGTTGGAGCTTGCTCTCATCCATCTGCAGAGCATGGTTGCAGATTCTGCCCGGAACGTCAGAATTTCTGCCATTCCGGTCCGGTTCCAGTGACCACCGGACTGGAATTCGCCTTTAATTCCGGTCTCGAACTAAATACTTAAAAGTAGACGAAGAAGGAGAGGCGATAAGCAGCACAGAACAATCATCGAATATGCGAGACTACGTTGAGAGAACGACATGTAAGATACGAGCGGAAGCCACATTATTTTTTCTCGATTAGGGTTCTACTGGTAGGCAACAACGAAGATACTTATTTCATTGGATTAGGGCTTGGTTTATTTGGGCTTCGTTGTTTTGATGGGCGCATCATGGGCCTACTTTGAAATAATGTTATTTGATTTCTGCATCATGGCTAGGATTAATAACTGTTTTGTGTTTATTTGAAGCCTACACCAGAAGCAGCTTTTCAAATATCATTTTAACTATTACTTCGCTGGTATTTCCTAACTGAAATTGATGCATACTTATCGTACTGCATCTTCATCACAGCCAATAATAATATATATATTTATAAAAAAAATATCAGAATTATCAAACTGGAATTAAATCGGAATTAAGCCGGAATGTCCGGAATTTCTAGAACGGTACCGGAATTTTAAATTTTCTACGTTACCGGAACGGTACTGGAAACCGAGATTTCGAGAACTTTGCTGCAGAGTCCCTCATCGGAAGGCTCGACGTAGGGCTGCACACAACCCATATCCAACCAGACCCAACCCAGATTAACCCAACCCATTCTAGTTCGGGTCAGATATGTGTTACAATATGTAACCCATACTACATGCGTGTCGGGTTTGATATTTTGTTCAACCCAACCTTATTTTAACCCAACCCAACCCTATATTAAAAAACAAATTTAATATCCGCCTACTTAAAATTAGAATTGTATAATCCTATAATAATGTTTATGTATTCTACAGCAAATATACAAAAATATATATTTTATGTCAATTCAAATTAGACAGAATTTGGTAAATATATTTAAAGTGCATTTCAGTGTATCTTAAAATGAAACACTAGTTCTACTATGTAGTAAACTAATTTTATATGATGTGTATTACAATGAATTTTAATAAAATATACCTTTTGATGATCAGTTATTTTAAATGCATTATGCTAGCAAAAATCAGATATATTATGCTGAATATTTTAATATGACTTTTAAAAAAATTCCTCTATTCTCATTTTTTATTATATTCAAGCAACCCGACCCTACTTAATCCGACCCAACCATACTTCAACCCGACCCATATCTGTAACACCCCACCTCCGCTAGGGTCACTCACAAAGGAAATGCACTAGCTTTGGTGGAGTATTATCTAGGTAAACATACACAGAAATATTACAAGACAGAACATAAATAAAACAGCGGAAGGAAAACCCAAATTTCATTGCTTTAAAATCTAGTAAGGTCTAAAGCCTTTTACATCGAAATCTGTCTTGCAAAAGTAAAGAAGCATAAAACCATAGTTATAAATCATTCCCCAATAAAGCAAAGCAAGCCATAGCCAAGAGAAATCCAAGCCGTACATGAAAGAGCTTTGGAGCTTGGTAAAATCTGAACTAAGCTGTATTCCCACCCTGCGAACCTTTGGTGGGGGGGAGGGGGGGGGGGAACGGAAGAAAAAAAGGCGAAACAAAACGGGTCATTCATAAAGACTGGGTAAGTCCTAGTGACTTTCAGCATAAAAACAGGTAAAGATAACATGGCATGAATAAACTGAAAGTAAACATAAGCATGATGACAAGATAAGCTACAGGAAAGATAACTAAGAATAACCTCATATGGTTTTTGTCAAGTATAACATCGCCAGGTTTCCATTCAAGATAAACTAAGTATAATTTCGCAAGATTTCTATCAAGCATCGCAAGATTTCTCTGCTTTACCATTAAAATATTTCTATGATATCTATTTGCTCTGCACCAACCGTACTAGTATCCCAACCCGTGTCATGTGTTGATTATAAAATGATCCCTTGCCCAATGTCATGAAATGATCCATTACTTGGTCTCACGAAACGATCTATTAATCGATCGGCTCCCTACAAGTCTTTTCTCGTTCATGTGTCTATGTCATACGGCCCTATCACGAATGTAGTCACCTGTGCTAGGTCCACCATAGGGTGTATCAAGCCCTAGGGTGCCAACCACCGACACGAATCAAGCACGCACAGTGTAAACCTACTGGTGCCCAATGCCTGCTTTTTCAACTCCGGACTACGTGCACGACCGTAGTCCGTCTGAACCTACAATGGCGCACCAACTCAGCCGTCGTTCTGGTCGCTTACAATCAGCCCAGTAATCGTGCCCCACCCTGCCTAGTTCCAGGGCACCATGATACATCTAGTGGGTTACTGCTGAAAAGGACCGCGTAACTAGGGTTTCCGTCCAGCAGGTTGTGTTGTCATTTAAATTCGAGACTTAACCCCATCAGTCTAGCATGTCAAGTTGGTTAAGTGTGGTCATTCAAGTTCGTGACTTAACCCGTCTACGTGTCATGTCAAATTGGCTAAGTGTTGTCGTTCAAGTTCATGACTTAGCCCTACGAATCATGTGTCAAGTTGGTTAAGTATGTTCAAGCGGTTCGTGACTTAACCCTACCAAACCATCGTGTCAAATTGGTTAAGTATATTCAAGCGGTTCGTGACTTAACCCTATCAAGTCATCGTGTCAAATTGGTTAAGTATATTCAAGCGGTTCATGAATTAACCCTATCAAGTCATCGTGTCAAATTGGTTAAGTATATTCAAGCGGTTCATGACTTAACCCTATCAAGTCATCGTGTCAAATTGGTTAAGTATATTCAAGCGGTTCGTGACTTAACCCTATCAAGTGATCGTGTCAAACTGGTTAAGTATATTCAAGCGGTTCGTGACTTAACCCTATCAAGTCATCGTGTCAAATTGGTTAAGTATATTCAAGCGGTTCATGACTTAACCCTATCAAGTCATCGTGTCAAATTGGTTAAGTATATTCAAGCGGTTCATGACTTAACCCTATCAAGTCATCGTGTCAAATTGGTTAAGTATATTCAAGCGGTTCATGACTTAACCCTATCAAGTCATTAATTCATTTATGCACCCCAACCTCTCACATCAGACCTGTTGTTGTGGTCGCTGGATATGCCGGGCGGTTCCGGGCAGAATTACACCACAACTCAGTCTGACCTCGGGTTTTCAAGTGCGATATGACCAACTACCCACATTGGATCCTATTGTTTGCATTAACTGGATTTGCCGGGCGGTTCCGGGCAGAATTACACTGCAAACTCAACCCAACCTCGAGTTGGCCATTTTCTAGTTCATTCTAAATGTCATGTCCATGTTCAAGTTTCATGTCAAGTTTGTGTCTAGTTTCATGGCGAGTTTCATGTCAAGTTTCATGTTTTCACTTATGCCTATTATCAAGTTAATGATTCATATTCATAACCAATTCATGTTTCAAATTCATAAGCATGTTTACGTGCCTTCTAGATGTCCAATACATACCAACTACCCAGAACCCAACTTAGGTGCGTTCATATTAAACTTTCCCCAAGTCATAAATTATCATATATGTTTCTACTCCAAATTTTACATAATTAGCAAATGCCCAAGTCCTAGGTTACATGTCAGTTTTTACATATGCCCAATTCATACCAGATTTACATATGTTCAATTCATGTCGTTTTACATATGTCAAGATTCATGATTTTCATGTTTACAAAGCTATGCTCAATTTACATAGATCCAGTTTTATGCCCAAAATTACATGTATAACATGTTTACACCAATTTACCCATAACGAGTTCTAGCCAAATTACATATATCAAGATCCATGTCATATTACATATATCAAAATCCATGTCAAATTATATATGCCAATCCTCATTCTTGCAATTACTCTTATAATGATAATACCCAAATATTCAATTTTTATGTTATGCCATCAATTCCAAAAAACACATATATCCAAATAGGTATTATCCCAAGATTCCCCCGTATTCAATCGTACGCAAATCGCGGTTTAGGCCTAGATCCGAAATTGATCTAGGTTCATCAAAGAAAATAAATAGGGGAAGTTAGAATTTGTATAACAATAGGTATAGAGAGGAAACTGGCATAAAAACGTCATCTCAGGCATAAAAGATAGATCTTGAGAATAACATTAACATGAACTGATTTACAACAGGCTGAATAGATCATGAACTTGACAAAAGAATAAAGATAGAAAAGCCCAAAACTCAAGATTCAAGAGGAAACAGAAATAGACTTGAACCGATGAACATGCTTACATCCAATTACACTTTATTCCATGGTCATATTATAATTAAGCATTTCAATCTAAAAAGTAACTAGAACTTACATTGATTGGCTAAGAGAGGACAAATCGATTTGTTGTCGCGTTGAAACGTCTAACTTGATTAATCTTCTGATTTGATTCAATATGGTCTAGGCGTTGTTGCTTGAAGCCGTTGAATCTTTACTTGAATCCTAACTAGATTTGAATCTCCTCTTGAAAGACTTGAACAACATATCCTCGTCTCAAACTTATGTATTATTTTATTCATTTTCTCAGAGGCAGCATAAAGACAGAATGAAATGGTGTAGAGAGAATGAGGCGAGAGGCTGTTTATATAGGATTAGGCGGACGAACCTAGGCAGAAAACGAGACTAGGTACATCAGAATGCACCCAGGCCCAAAAGCAGATTCGGGGACCAGGTCGACACCCAAGTCGACTGCGCAGTCGACCTGGTCTTGGGGGTGTCGACTGCCCAGTCGAATCACCAGTCGACCTGGGTGCTGGGCGGGAAATTTCCCGCCCAGTTTGTCTGGGTTTTGAAATTCGAATTTTGAACTCGAATTCGAGCTGTTTTGAACTCTGAAAATTCCTGAAACTTTGGAGGGTCATATCTCCCTCATACGGACTCCAATTCTCGCAAACTCGGACTCGTTTCCAAGCAGAATTTCGAGACGGACGCAATGGCGCAACCCGTTTCCCTTGATTCTGATCTTAAAATTTAATTCTGCCTTGATTTATGATTTTAACATGTTGTTAAAATTCGGGTTGTTACATTCTCCCCTCCTTAAAGGATTTCTTCCCTGAAATCTTCAAGTTAAGGAGAATGTGTCCTACCATCCAATCATCCATCTACTCAATCATCAATCACAGGCATCCATCGTCCTTAATAGATTTCTAATGTTGTATGAACATATGCAGAAAGTGTGTGTATATGTTCCTTGTCTAATGCAAATGATCAGGCCTGATTGATCTTCTTAATGCAAAATACGTCTAGTGTCATGATTCCAACATGTATGCAAATAGTCCTAGTCACAATAACACTACATGTGTGCACAAACATCCATCCATATGCAACATCCACATGATAACACATTCAAATTCATCCATAAACAAGTATAAACACTCATGCATATGCAATATGAAAGGTGACTGAGCTGATCTAGTGCCTAATGTGTAAATGCATCCACGAGCAACTACTAGCAACCACTTGCAGCCACTTGTAACCATCAATCATAACATGTCTCAAACACATGTTTACACCCAATTGTTCCTACCTAAAGGTATAGCCGAATGATAGAAGCAAGTAAAAACCTTGTGCCCATTAGACCATGTCAAAACTGGAAATATATGTCACATATATACTGATCAGGAGAAGAACTCCCTAAGCACCAGCCCCGGAGACCGAAATCAACATCAGGCTGACACCCAAAGAATTACCCAATCAAACCAATATACGTTTCGAGGAAACTAAGCATGATGGACTCCTTTTAGGTCACAAGGGAATCCCTTCCTAAAACCAACCCGTATCCTATAAAACCCAAAGAGTTTAGTCAACCCAACGGACACCCTCAAGCCCCAAAATGTATTACTAACAGATGAGTCATACTCCCTATGGGGTTTGCAACAGAAATTTGATTGAGAATAGGACCGAGAGGAAAAAGATAACATGCAAGTAAGCTCTACCGGAAAAGAGGGACCAAGGATATACTCTTAAAAAGAGATATGATGCACGTATCTAGTCTTCAATCTTCTAAGTCGCGTTTCCTTGAGCTTAACTCCATTGTGCTTTGACCGTCTTTAACTTCACAGATTCTTAATTCTTGTTTCCAAAATATGAGTTGGAACTCATTTCACTGTTGCCTCTCGTTCCACTTTCACTTATCCTCCTTCTAGTATACTCGGCTCAAACTTAACTACGTACTCATGGTTTCATGCAAGCTCTCCAAAATTCACTAGTGAATCTTGGATCTCGTTCACTTACTAGGAGGTATTCCACGCAGAAGAACTATCTCTTGAAAATAATAAATATCGACCATGTTGCCAAATGTACTTACTAAGGTGACTTTCTACAACTCATGCATAAGTGAAATGAACCATCCGCCTTAGTGGTGGACACTACTCGAGTGGATCAATAAATGTATCAAGAGATTCTAGGTAACTAATCATGAGAGAACCCTAAAGGTTACACGCGACTTCGAGGGTATTACAGAGGCAAGTCAGGAGTCTAACTACCCTCTTTTCAAAACCGAGAATGTCACCCTTACTGGATAACTACTCCATCGCTAGAATCAACCCATAGCCCAAAACATAAACATAAGCATTACTTCTAAACTCAACACTTAGCATAGACATTCTCAAATCCAAACAAATCATGAATACATGAGCCGATTCCCCAACAGGATTTGAGACAAAAATGGGATCCTCTACTACGCTAGTACTAAGGTGCAGAGACTCAACTATCGAGGCAGAATTAAAAGGATGCGATGTATAAAAACAAAGTTCCCATGGTATGATAGAAAAGAGAAACTAAACTTTTAACAGAAACGTTACCACCTCTCTTAGGTATGCTAGTAGTGAGAGCATACAATTGCCCTCTCGACGATCTTGTTCTTTGCCCTTGTCCTTGTCCTATGATACTTAACTACATGTCCCTTTTTTCCATACCAACGATGTTCTTTCTTGTCATGGGTTTTATTATTCTTTTATTTTGACCTCTTCCCTTTCACCTTTTCCTCCTTCGTGGATTACGCCTTATCAACAAGTTTCTCATCCTTAGGCTTGTGTTCTTTATCCTCGTTCTTACTATCCTTGTATAGCTTGTTGACAAGTTTCTCGAAATCTACCTCCATCGCACGACAACCCTACAAAGTTTGAAATAAGATTAGTCGCAGATGGAACTACTGCGGCTACAGATGGAGGTTGGGCACTACTTTGCCCTCCGACATGTGTTGTATGCCTACAAACTATGTTGAAAAAGAAAGAGAGAAGAGACTCAAGGAGAGAATCAAAAGATAGTGCATATGGCTTTGGGGAACATGCCTTTCGTAAAACAAAACTTTTCTTTTGAAAAATGCTTCTTTGTAAACGTTTTGAAAATAGTTTCAGAAGGTTTTTTAAAAGCTTTTGCCCAGTCTGGTAACATTCTGCTCTGATACCAAATGTAACACCCCACCTCCGCTAGGGTCACTCACAAAGGGAATGCACTAGCTTTGGTGGAGTATTATCTAGGTAAACATACACAGAAATATTACAAGACAGAACATAAATAAAACAGCGGAAGGAAAACCCAAATTTCATTGCTTTAAAATCTAGTAAGGTCTAAAGCCTTTTACATCAAAATGTTATTAAGTTAATTACATCGAAATCTGTCTTGCAATAGTAAAGAAGCATAAAACCATAGTTATAAATCATTCCCCAATAAAGCAAATCAAGCCATAGCCAAGAGAAATCCAAGTCGTACATGAAAGAGCTTTGGAGCTTGCTAAGATCCGAACTAAGCTGTATTCCCACCCTGCGAACCTTGGGGGGGGGGGAACGGAAGAAAAAGAGGCGAAACAAAACGGGTCAGTCATAAAGACTGAGTAAGTCCTAGTGACTTTCAGCGTAAAAATAGGTAAAGATAACATGGCATGAATAAACTGAAAGTAAACATAAGCATGATGACAAGATAAGCTACAGGAAAGATAACTAAGAATAACCTCATATGGTTTTTGTCAAGTATAACATCGCCAGGTTTCCATTCAAGATAAACTAAGTATAATTTCGCAAGATTTCTATCAAGCATCGCAAGATTTCTCTGCTTTACCATTAAAATATTTCTATGATATCTATTTTCTCTGCACCAACCGTACTAGTATCCCAACCCGTGTCATGTATTGACTATAAAATGATCCCTTACCAAATGTCATGAAATGATCCATTACTTGGTCTCACGAAACGATCTATTAATCGATCGGCTCCTTACAAGTCCTATCTCGTTCATGTGTCTGTGTCATACGACCCTATCACGAATGTAGTCACCTGTGCTAGGTCCACCAAAGGGTGTATCAAGCCCTAGGGTTCCAACCACCGACACGAATCAAGCACGCACAGTGTAAACCTACTGGTGCCCAATGCCTGCTTTTTCAACTCCGGACTACGTGCACGACCGTAGTCCGCTTGAACCTACAATGGCGCACCAACTCAGCCGTCGTTCTGGTCGCTTACAATCAGCCCAGTAATCGTGCCCCACCCTGCCTAGTTCCAGGGTACCATGATACATCTAGTGGGTTACTTCTGAAAAGGACCGCGTAACTAGGGTTTCCGTCCAGCAGATTAAGTGTTGTCATTTAAATTTGAGACTTAACCCCATCAGTCTAGCTTGTCAAGTTGGTTAAGTGTGGTCATTCAAGTTCGTGACTTAACCCGTCTACGTGTCATGTCAAATTGGCTAAGTGTTGTCGTTCAAGTTCATGACTTAGCCCTACGAATCATGTGTCAAGTTGGTTAAGTATGTTCAAGCGGTTCGTGACTTAACCCTACCAAACCATCGTGTCAAATTGGTTAAGTATATTCAAGCGGTTCGTGACTTAACCCTATCAAGTCATCGTGTCAAATTGGTTAAGTATATTCAAGCGGTTCATGACTTAACCCTGTCAAGTCATCATGTCAAATTGGTTAAGTATATTCAAGCGATTCATGACTTAACCCTATCAAGTCATCGTGTCAAATTGGTTAAGTATATTCAAGCGGTTCGTGACTTAGCCCTATCAAGTCATCGTGTCAAATTGGTTAAGTATATTCAAGCGGTTCGTGACTTAACCCTATCAAGTCATCGTGTCAAATTGGTTAAGTATATTCAAGCGGTTCGTGACTTAACCCTATCAAGTCATCGTGTCAAATTGGTTAAGTATATTCAAGCGGTTCATGACTTAACCCTATCAAGTCATCGTGTCAAATTCGTTAAGTATATTCAAGCGGTTCATGACTTAACCCTATCAAGTCATCGTGTCAAATTGGTTAAGTATATTCAAGCGGTTCATGACTTAACCCTATCAAGTCATCGTGTCAAATTGGTTAAGTATATTCAAGCGGTTCATGACTTAACCCTATCAAGTCATTAATTCATTTATGCACCCCAACCTCTCACATCAGACCTGTTGTTGTGGTCACTGGATTTGCCGGGCGGTTCCGGGCAGAATTACACCACAACTCAGTCTGACCTCGGGTTTTCAAGTGCGATATGACCAACTACCCACATTGGATCCTATTGTTTGCAGTAACTGGATTTGTCGGGCGGTTCCGGGCAGAATTACACTGCAAACTCAACCCAATCTCGAGTTGGCCATTTTCTAGTTCATTCTAAATGTCATGTCCATGTTCAAGTTTCATGTCAAGTTCGTATCTAGTTTCATGGCGAGTTTAATGTCAAGTTTCATGTTTTCACTTATGCCTATTATCAAGTTAATGATTCATATTCATAACCAATTCATGCTTCAAGTTCATAAGCATGTTTACGTGCCTTCTAGATGTCCAATACATACCAACTACCCAGAACCCAACTTAGGCGCGTTCATATTAAACTTTCTCCAAGTCATAAATTATCATATATGTTTCTACTCCAAATTTTACATAATTAACATATGCCCAAGTCCTAGGTTACATGTCAGTTTTTACATATGCCCGATTCATACCAGATTTACATATGTTCAATTCATGTCGTTTTACATATGTCAAGATTCATGATTTTCATGTTTACAAAGCTATGCTCAATTTACATAGATCCAGTTTTATACCCAAAATTACATGTATAACATGTTTACACCAATTTACCCATAATGAGTTCTAGCCAAATTACATATATCAAGATCCATGTCATATTACATATATCAAAATTCATGTCAAATTATATATGCCAATCCCCATTCTTGCAATTACTCTTATAACGATAATACCCAAATATTCAATTTTTATGTTATGCCATCAATTCCACCAAACACATATATCCAAATAGGTATTATCCCAAGATTCCCCCGTATTCAATCGTACGCAAATCGCGGTTTAGGCCTAGATTCGAAATTGATCTAGGTTCATCAAAGAAAATAAATAGGGGAAGGTAGAATTTGTATAACAATAGGTATAGAGAGGAAACTGGCATAAAAACGTCATCTCTGGCATAAAAGATAGATCTTGAGAATAACATTAACATGAACTGATTTACAATAGGCTGAATTGATCATGAACTTGACAAAAGAATAAAGATAGAAAAGCCCAAAACTCAAGATTCAAGAGGAAACAGAAATAGACTTGAACCGATGAACATGCTTACATCCAATTACACTTTATTCCATGGCCATATTATAATTAAGCATTTCAATCTAAAAAGTAACTAGAACTTACATTGATTGGCTAAGAGAGGACAAATCGATTCGTTGTCGCGTTGAAACGTCTAACTTGATTAATCTTCTGATTTGATTCAATATGGTCTAGGCGTCGTTGCTTGAAGCCGTTGAATCTTTACTTGAATCATAACTAGATTTGAATCTTCTCTTGAAAGACTTGAACAGCATATCCTCGTCTCAGACTTATGTATTATTTTATTCATTTTCTCAGAGGCAGCATAAGGACAGAATGAAATGGTGTAGAGAGAATGAGGCGAGAGGCTGTTTATATAGGATTAGGCGGACGAACCTAGGCAGAAAACGAGACCAGGTACATCAGAATGCACCCAGGCCCAAAAGCAGATTCGGGGACCAGGTCGACACCCAAGTCGACTGCGCAGTCGACCTGGTCTTGGGGGTGTTGACTGCCCAGTCGACTCCCCAGTCGACCTGGGTGCTGGGCGGGAAATTTCCCGCCCAGTCTGTCTGGGTTTTGAAATTCGAATTTTGAACTCGAATTCGAGCTGTTTTGAACTCTGAAAATTCCTGAAAATTTGGAGGGTCATATCTCCCTCATACGGACTCCGATTCTCGCAAACTCGGACTCGTTTCCAAGCAGAATTTCGAGACGGAAGCAATGGCGCAACCCGTTTCCCTTGATTCTGATCTTAAAATTTAATTCTGCCTTGATTTATGATTTTAATATGTTTTTAAAATTCGGATTGAACTTCCTTAAACCCATAACTATGCGGGTCGGATGTAGTATTTGGTCCAATCCGACCCAAACCATACTTTGTGCAGCCCTAGCTCGACGAGCTCAACATTCGTGTATGTATTTTTATTTCATCATATTATACATCAGAGAAAACATAGCAAAGATCACTGTAATTAATCATTGCTTTTGAAATGTTGTCGAAATGCAGCTTAGGCATTTAGAGGAGAAGCAAACGCTACCAGAAGTCTATTTTTCCGAGAACATGAGGCGAAAGGGCCAGATTCAACAGGACAAGTCCATGACGACCGCTCTTCAAGATGTACGACTTAAAGGAACGCTTGTTGATCGAATTCATTTGCTGGAAACGCACATTCTACAAGTTTTGTGTTCTATTTGTGGACAGTTTGTTATTGAACTCATGTTTAATAACCGGAAATCTGGGCCAATTTAAAATTTTTATTTTAGCAATTTTAGTGAATTTTGACTATTTAAAATGAATTATTTTAAATAATATAGACGATAAATTTATTTTGAATAGAATTCGAACGTATATATTATATAGATCGTCGTTAGAATATAAATATTTATTTTAAATTATAAAAGGAATTGAAAATGGCGCGGTAGTTCGATAATTCGATTTCAAAATTCAAATGAATGTACTGGGTGCAAAATAAACCGGATTTTAGTGAAACCAAAAATATTTGAATCTAATTGGGAATATCTTTCCAACGAATCCAAAAAATCAAAATTTCATAGTGGGAATCAAAAGATATGCCCAGTTGGAAATTCTGAATAGTCGCTATGGAATTTAGGCCCTTAAAAATGGAAATTTTGCAAACGACCTCGGATTTCGACGAAACCAATTTTGTTGGATCCGTGATGTCAAATTATTGCTAGGTTTCAAAATTCGTAATTTTTCAAATCAATATGTGAGCGTGGAAAAGGAAAATGCATTTGACCAGTTTCAGTTGATTTTAATCCACTGGAAATTGACCATTTTTTCAACGGTTTCAGAATTCAACGAAATTAGTTTTGTTAGGACCGTATCGTCAATACGAAGCTAGAAAATATTTTTCGGGAATTTTTCTAGTCCGTATGTGGTCCCAGTAAATTGAAATGTACGTTTAAAATAGAATATATAGATTTAAATTTTGATTTAAACGAAAACTGATCGAAACGGCCAAACTGGCTTACGGGACATATCCCATTGTGTTCGGAATGGGGGTATTACGCTAGGGGCGACAGTCGGTGGGCTTGATTTCGAGTTCAAATGGAAAGTCCACTTTAAGGTGAATAAAATAATTAAATTAATATATATATATATATATATATATATATATAATACCCTTCCCTTTCCCCCTTTTCTCTCTCTCAGAAAACATGCCCTCCTCAAATAAAAAAACCGACGCTCCTTTCAGCGAACAGCCGCTCCACATCGCCTCCTTCCACCGTCGATCATCCACCGCCCTTCCCCTGGCCGCGCCTCTTCTTCCATAGCTCCTCCTCCTCCTCTTCCTATCCTCTCTCTTCTCTTTAAATTCGAAACCCTAAACCCCAATTCCCCCCAAAATCAGCCGCCATCACCTGAGCACTGCCTCGCCCCTCCTCTCCTTCGCCTCCACCTTTGAACCCGGATGCTGCGAAGTCCAGTTATCAGACGAAGAGGAACCAGTGAGTTTTATTTATTTATTTTTATCAAATGTAATTAGAATTGAAAAATCAGTTTTTTAAATGATTAGAATTGAAAAATCAGTTTTTTTAAATGATTAGAATTGAAAAATCAGTTTTTTTAAATGATTAGAAATGAAAAATCAGTTTTTTTAAAATGTATAGAAATGAAAAATCAGTTTTTTTAATGTATAGAAATGAAAAAAATCAGTTTTTTTAGACATGAAATTATTTGATTTTGAGATATGAAGTTATAAGATTTTTCATTAGGAAAAGATACGATTTTTCATAGGGAAAAGATATGATTTTTGACCATATTAAAAATATGATTTTTATATTATAGAAATAATAAAAATAGGTTTTTTATATAGTAGAAAGAATAAAAATATGATTTTTATATTATAGAAGTATTAAAAATTCGATCTTTATCTATATAGTACGTGTAAAAATAGAATTTTTATCTATATAGTAGCGTTGTAAAAATAGAATTTTTATCTATATAGCAGCGTTGTAAAAATAGAATTTTTATCTATATAGTAGCGGTATAAAAATGTGATTTTTATCCATATAGCATAGTTATAAAAATGTGATTTTTATATACATAGCAACAACATAAAAATGTGATTTTTATATATGTAGTGACTACGGACAATGAAATTGACAAAAGGCGAGCAACGGTGAAGATTCCTACATATGAAGAGTCGCGTGTTTGGTTTAGCTAGTCGGTGAGAACTTCTCACTTTAAATTTCTTTTCTAGTTATATAAATATATACTAGGATGCAGACGGTATTTAGTAGCACCCGACACCATCGTCCACAGACCATGGACTTGTTTGTTTGGTGATTGACTAGATTATTTGTTGGAATTTTGTGGTGTGAATAATGAAATTGATTTGATGGTATGTGTATGGCGTGGGCCATCACTAGACCGGGGGTAAGGTTAGGCCTTGTCCCGTTTCTAGTATCGTGCCATTATGCCGCCGAAATTTTCTAAAATAAGTTAGAAAAATAAAAATATCATTTTATTATGTAAATGAACTGAATAGAAATTCATGTGTTGAAATAAATATTTTATCGTTAAAAATATAATTTTTAACGTGTGTGAATAAAATAAAATTCATTTACAAATCAAACGATTTGTTTATGTACACTGATTTGACTGATATTGATTGGGACGATAAATTTTACACATCACCCAACTGCACAAATAATATTCAGTGTTTGTTGATGTGAAACCCCACACGGGTATTGGGATGATATTTGACGTACACTAGTCCCAATAATTAGTTGTGTGCCGATCGATAGGTTGACAGACAGTTGTGTTGTGCACTTTAGATGATGGTTGATTATTTATTGTTGCTATTATATACATGTGTTGTGTGGAATCCATATAATTAACATTATATGGTAATTGATTGGGCCTCATTACAATTTAGAAAAGAAAGAATATAAAGAAATATATATTCATGTGTTGAAAAAAAATTATATATTCATGTGTTGAAAAGAAATATATATTCATGTGTTGAAAAATATATATTCATGTGTTGAAGAAAATATTCATTTATTGAATAAAATAACAAAGTTATTGAAATATATAAAGCTGTGTTGATCAGATTTGCGCCATTTTGACGCGAACGATATTTATATCGATTTTATTCGAATATCGAAAAAGAAGTGATTTCAAAATATAGTGTTTTGAAAATATTATCATTGATGATATGGAATATTCAATTTTGATTTGAAATTGAATATGAAGTTGAAATCGTTTTGAAAACGAATTAAAAACGATTTATAAAATACGTTTAGAATTGAAATCGACGAAGTATATATAATATATATATTAAATGGCCTGAATAGAACGCGCCGCGTCGCGGCAGTTCGTGAATTTCGACCATTGACTTCGAATTGACGTTACGGGAGATCCGGCCGTCGGATTTTTCTGAAACCGGAACCGTTGGGTTCGTATCGAAAAGTGCTTTCCAATGAATATTTGAAATTTTAAATCTAACGGTTGGATTTGGAATTATGTCCAAATCAATTTTGGAAAAAGTCGCTGTAAGTGCAGTTCGATGGCCGTTGATGGAAATTGACTATACGGGCCTTGATAAAATTATTAAAAATAGTAATAATTTGTGTAAAATCATAAGAAATGATTTGTGGAGAATTGGGATGAAAAACTCCATATTTGAAAAGATAAAAATAGATCTTTATCAAAATAAATTAGTTTTGAACTAGAATAATAATTTATTTATTTTTAAAATAAATAAATTGGATTTGAAATGGTTTTGAAAATAACCATAATTTCCAATAATTGAATTGGAATGGATTTTGATCGAAATTGTCTTCGGAATATTTCGATATTGGATTTCATGATGAAACAGATATTGTTATGGGAATTTGAAAGATATATTTATATCGTTATTTCCAATACGATATTTCTTGGTCGTAGAATTTGATATTGAATATAAGCCGATATATTTTCTATTCAGAGCCTTGTATTTAATATCAAATGGGTTTGGGTTTGTCGTGAATGGTGTCTTCATTAACACTATTCTTATGCCCAGTTGAGAAAAAGATTAAATCTTTTATTTAGATTTAATGAAGTGTACCAATTAAATAATATTTAATTGGAATTGAATTGGTATTGATTTTTGGGTTTATGTTGAACAGTGTTTTAAATAACTCTTGTTCTTTAACCCGATAATTGATGAAATGTGATTTTGGGTTGTCGTGAACGGTATCTTCAATGATACAGTTCTTAGACCCAACGAAGTTAAGAAAATCAGAAACTAACTGGAGATTAGTTAAGTCGAATGGTTTCTTGGGTATTGATCTGATGTTGGTTTCAGCCTTCAGGGTTAATACTTAGGGAATTGCTCACTTGCTAATTTACGGTTAGGGACTGATTGAAATGCGATGTGATTTTGGGGTATCGTGAACCGTGTTTTAAATGACACTGATTCTTTAACCCAGTTAAAGATTAAAACTAAGTGGAGTTTTAATGAATCTTTAATTAGATTGAAAAGATCGAGAATGGAGTATCACCAGTTTTGCTCCAGGCGATAGTTAAATCTTTAATTAGATTTGAACGTGAAATGGTAATTGAATTTACCGATAACACCGTGGTGTTAGATATGAAGTATTACCAGTTTTACTTCATGGGATGAATAAGTTGGGGTTGGGAAATTTAACAATTGATTACTTCGGTAAGGTTCGTTAATCCCGACTAGTTTGGATAAACCAAAATTTGGTTTGAATTGATTTTCAAAGGATGATTAAAGAATAAATTTAAAGGAATTTGTCTTTGATAAAATTAATGGGAACCTTTCCCTAAGAATGTGAAATTTAGAAACTAACTGTAGGTTAGCTAAGTAGAACGGTTTCCTGGGTATTGATCTGATGTTGGTTTCGGCCTTCGTGGTTAATGTTTGGGGAATTATTCTCTTGTTAATTTACGGTTAGTGACTGATGAATTGGAATGAGGCGTATGTTGTGTTTGTGTAACACATGTTTATTATATACACGAGTTATTCAGAAAGACCGGGTTTATCCCATTCTGAATAACTGATTCGACGTGGTGTCGAAAATTAAGACGCTGGTTGAAGACCGGAGGCCTTCGCGTCATTTGGATAATTAATGATGATCTTGATTGGGCCGTACACCCAAGAGGAGAGAATCAGTTGGTGATCGTCCAGACGTACTTGGAGATCGATGGATATGCGGGGTACTAGGTTCCTCTGGTTTCGTTCAGACCCAGAACAGACTTGTAAATGGACTGTGTGTCTGACATCGGATTTCATTCTGTGTGGCTGATATCGGTTGCATAGAGTGGTTTGCCTGTGTGGCATGCTAAGATGCAAATGATCAAGACTTCTGTTGAAAAGCAGAGTCTTGTGGTTGATGATCAAAGCATGGCCTATGTGGCATAGCTTTGTGTAGCGTTGATTCGCGAGCCTCACACCCCGGTTGTGAACCAAAAATGAGAGAAGGACCTCAGGGAGGACATGCGTTTCTTTCTAGCTAGAAGTGGCGTCAGTGGTTTTACACGCCCTGACGAGTTTGACTTATGTGGTTGTTGCTGTGCGAGGCGCCTCGGATATATCGGTCGTTCTCGAACCGATGGAGTCATTCGTTGACTCATTTACGCCCCATAAGGCGGGGAGATGTAGTTTTCAGGATTTCGTCTAATCCACATCGGTGGATCGGCCCTGTCGCTCCAAGGGTCGATGCATTCTGTCCCTGAGACATGGTAGGCTAGATTGTCTCGAATCGGTTGAGGATGATCCCTTGCCTCGGTTCACAGATGGAAATCCAATTTCCAAATACGTTGACTTTGCGGTTTTATTTGTAGAGCCTAGTACTGGCGACATGATATATGGTACTCATGCCGCCTATGATTGATACTTATGATTTGAAGTTGTTTTATACACTATGCACTTATAATAGTATCAAATGATTTGTTTAAAACGTACTAAGCATGTTTGGCTATTATAAGGGAAACCCCTATCCCCCGGCATGCGTTGCATTGTGTGATAGGACCTGGGTCTTATAATAGCTTCATTTTTCCAAAAAGCATTGCGTTGTTGTTTTATGCACTGGTATTCTTGGGAGGAAACCCATTTTGTGTTATACGGCGTGGTCCCTTGATATATCTTCTTTAAAGTAAAGTTTTAAATAACTGTTTTAGTTCTCACACTAGTCCCATGACTGACCTGGAGTTTATTGTTTTAAACCTAAACTCTGGGTGCCCTTAATTTGACACGGGCAGCTAGTAGTTTTGGTTTTGCAGATTTATATTCATAGGATCCTGGTTTACAACTGGAACGATACTCGGAAATCTTTGTATCCGTGTATTACTTTCAGTTGTGTATTGTATTATTTTCCGCTGTTATGTAATGTATTGTAATCTCTGATATTTTATAATGTGTAATATTGACTTATACTCTGTATATTCGTGTAATCTGATGGAATTGTTGTAATAAAAAATGAAATGTTCTTCCGTCTGTGTTCTAACTTGTCGTGTTCTCAAAACAATCAAGCGTTTCGAACGGTCAGGATCGGCTTAGCGACTGATTCGGATCGAGCGAAATTCCCGGTCGTTACATCATGCGTTTGTTAATGCGCTTTGCAGCTAAGCGACGAACTTAGTAATAATGGTTGTAGCAATGCTGAGAACAGTAAAGCGATCCAGAGTGTTCAGAAGGTAGATAAGAGTAAGAAACAGAAGGGCTTGAAGGAAGCCATTGAGAATATGGCAAAGAAAAAGAAGAAGAGAAGGATTTTTTTTGAATATTTTTGTGGATCTTATTTTTTACATTCTTATTATTGTTTGAACATCTTACATGTAACATAGATGTTTGTATTTTTTGTGCAATTGTAATGTGTGATTTAGTTTCATTTTTTCATGGTTATGTCAGTTATATTTGTAAGCCATGATAGTTAATATACAGTAACAAACCATACAAAGTAAACATAGACAATGAAGAACAAACCTGCATGGATTATATTTCAGTTGAATAAATTGTTACATGATACAACCCTGAAACTATGCACCCAAAAAATAGCCGTTTTAAGTAACAAAAAAAAACAAGGTTCAAAAAAAAAAAAAAAATCTTGTTCTGGCGTGGGCTAGACGTAGGAAAATTTGATGTGTAGGTAACATCAGGCGTAGGAAGGGCGTAGAAAACATCTGGCGTAGGAAGGGTGTAGAAAAATTATCTGGCGTAGGAATGACGTAGGAAGCGCGTAGGAAACCGTACAACGCATAGAGTAGGGAAGGGGTGGAAAATATTTTTGTCACGCTTGAATTTCCGACGTCAGGTTTGGCATAGTTACGACGTAGGAAACTAATATTTCCTACGCCTTACCTACGCAAAACTGGCGTAGGAGAATCAGAGAATTCTTTTAGTGCCCATTTTGTGAACACCACCATGCCGTCCCTCCACTTATATCCTTCTCCCTCTTGATCGATCACCTCATGCATGCCACCGTTGTCCTGGCATCCTTGATCAACTGTATTTTGACACTGGCCCCAAACCTCTTTGTGAAGCGCGATTTCTTTGGCTAATCGTTCATGTGTTGGCCCTCTAAAACCTGTTGCCCTAAAGGTTGATATGAAGATGACATATGAGTTTCATCCCTTTCTTCCCTTTCCTTGTTCTCATCACATGCTGGTTTTGAAGGGTCGGGTCCTGAAACGTTGATGATACTGGTATTGGGATGCCTGCGAGTAGCGGGCCAGACACTAATGGAAGCATTTCGGTAAAATGGAAAATAAATGAGAAAATAAATGTTGCGTGAAAATAAATAAATGAGAAATAATTGATATACAATGAATTGTAAAATGGAATCATTTCAGTAAATTAGTTTACGGGATAAACAACATAATGCGTATACATAAAAGAGATTATAAATAACCATATAATAGAAAATGATATATCATATTATGTGTGAATCAACATGAGAAATGCCAGATAATGCACAAATATGTATCAGATGGGATGGGACAAATTAATATTTATGATGGATCTAGCCAAGTGACAGTCTACTCATTGAAAATAGTCAAGTTATCTAAAGTAACCTTCAGCTGATTCAAAAAAAAAAATGACGATAACGGAACAACAACATTATTAAATTAGCCACAATGATATAGCTGTCAAACTGGAGGCCAATTCTTTTGTCCCGAAATCCATTGTCTCCGTGTGCTCAACAGCCTAGATTTCTCTGATCTCCACCTTTTTACGATTAAATCCCACAACAATTGAGAGATTTAACTGTAAAAGGTGGAAATCAGGGGGCTGTGATTGGATGGACACACGGAGGGACAGGGGGTTCGGGACTAAACAATTCACGCCGTCAAACCGTGGGTACTTATATTACATCTTAATTATCCAAAACGCATGTCATATAATGATCCACAAAAACTGGGAATCATGAGTACTAATTTCTTTTTATCATTTTTAGATCCAAAATCAATGTTGTTTTCTAATAAGGAAAAAGGACTGTTAAAAGTAACTAACTTACATAAGTTCTTCAAAATTATTATATAGATAGTGGTAATATTTAGAACATAAACCATTGCAACAACTAACAAAAATCCAACTTTCGGTAAGAAAATACCAATTCATTGCCGACTTTTTAACAAGGCGAGTACAAAATCATGTGAGTGGTGTAGACAAAATTACATATCGATAAAAAAGACAAAATTAAAATAGCAAATAATATTAGTTAATTGAGATAAAACTATAGAGAGCAAGAAATCAAAATTGCAAGTTACAAAGAAGAATGAAATCTAAATGTCAAAACTAAGGGCTGAATCGATCTGATATCGATAGCCGTTACAAAAAAAATCAATCAGTGCCAGATTAGTACACAACGATGATAATTAGGAGGTAGAAAAGCTAACCTGCTTTGGGAAACAACTCTATTGGAATTCAAAATTGAGCAAAGTAAAGATCACAACAAGGAAACAAAATCAGCTGAAGATAATTCGTAAATGATTACAACGATTGGAGCGCTACTCCAGTCCGTTGAATTGGAATATTTTCAATCTATGTAAATATACTGATAAATTGAAGAATTCGGATGAATAACAGAAGGTGTTGCAGCCTTTGTGTTAATCATCAATCGTTTTGCTAATGTAAGTGAGCGTGGGGAGAGTAACAGAATGGGAGGAGATCGTGCCAGGCTGTGCTAATGAATCGGAACTGTGAATAAATGGGAGCCGCTTGATATATATGCTTAGAATAAATCTCAGCCTGTCTTTGTCTTTTATAACTAACCAATGCTTTTTGTTATATAGATTTTCATCATATTTCTACCTTGAAAGTAGGTTACTTTTAAGTCATTTTCCTGCAGTAGTCTAAATGAATATCTAATTAACACTTAATATTTTATATGTAATTTCATTCAACATTGATGCTAGCACATGTCAGTTGTTCATAATATTTGTTTCAACCTTAGTAGTGTGGGAATGGTAAATGCATATAGTTTCATCTACATGGTTTCAAGAGCTATTATTTGGAGAGAGATAGAATAAGGACGAAGGTGTAAATACCATATAATGTATATAAAATGGATCCATAATCTTTGAACTATGAGTACTGTAATTTAGTGTTTTAATTTTATGGTTGATGGAACCATCTACCTCCTATGTTCATATGGGTACCCTATAGTTTCTATATTAAATAAATGCAACAATCATGGTCAGTGTTCCTAAAGCTACAGCTTATCACAGCCTCCATATTTGTGCCCCATATGCTCTCTCCTAACCCCCTTCATTAGGTAATTAACTCTAGATTTATTATTATTTACTTCTTACAAGTTCAATTAAGTTATATTTCTTGTTTAAACAAGTGATTTAAAAATTATCCCTGGGGATAAATAATCCTACATGTTTGAACTTACAAAATAAATTTGAAATAAAACTATTGTAAATTTCACATTTGTCGTATACCATGTCCGGAAAAGAAACCTATTACCTATTTGATCATGCCTGTAAATTAAAAAAAAATATGGTCAAACTTTATATGGGTTGAATCGTACGCGTTTTATATTTTATTGTTTTCAAATATAAATTGAATTATATAGAATTTTATCTAGATATTTTATGGCCAAGATGAAACTAGATTTTTTTATATATATGCCTAAGGGAGCTTAATATTCTCTTAATTGTGCAACATGTGTAACCATCATGGTGGTTATTCCTAAATCTGCAACTTATCACAACCTTTACAGTTAACGCCTTATATGCTCTCTTTTAGTTCCCTCTATTAGGAAATTTTCTCTATATTAGTTATTCTTAGTTTCCCATGAGTTTAATGAACTTGGATTGTATTGATCAAAATGGTAAATTTCATACATTTAAATCATATAAACATACTAATATTCTCAGAAATACCGTCAGGTATGTATTTTGGGTTACTTCTTAAAAATTTGCATTTTAGGAATTATGATAATACCCTTATGCTCCTTTAGATAACAGTTGTAGAATCCTATTTCTAACTAAATATAATTAAACAAATAATTTAATATTATCATGCAACAAAATGGAGACAATTTCTTTCTGAATTACACATAACTAATGGATGCAGTCTCTTTTCCGTAAGATCAAAATTTGCAAATGCTGACCTGAACTTAATATAAAATCGACGCAAATCATGCTATTTTCTTCTTCTTTTTTCTTATGTTAACAGATCGACGAAAATGATTTTTCCTCAATCCATTTCAAAATCGCATGTATTGATTTTTAAGCTGATGCAATACAAAAATATTTGACATTTTGGTTTTTAGTTCTTGCCCTATTGATTTGTAGTTGCACTGATGATGTTCATGTTACTGCTACTACCTGAGATTGAAAAGAAAAAATAAAACTGGTTTGCTTCTTTAGTTGTCTTATGCATTTTTTTTTCGTGTATGGTGATGCATCATTTGTTGGGCTCGAAATTAGGATGACAATGGCTATAAGATAATCGCTTGAACTTGATTAAAATTGATTGTGGTATTGGATCTTGAGTTGGTAAGTTGGTAAAAAAAAAGAGAGGCTGGATTATCTTTTATAATTTGCAAAATCATATCATATTTTTATAACTGCTTTGGTAAAGCCATAATTTGAGGTTGTGATATCACACTGCAATGTTTGCGGAAGATGTTAATCATGTCTTTTATTTCTTTAGAACTTGACCCTTTTCTTCTTTGCTATTTTTTCATAAACTGTGTTTTGTAACATCAACCGCTATTTATATATCTGGGCGGCATCAATCGTGATGGGAAATTGTGATTTAGATTTTCTAACGCCTTTATTGCCAAGTTTTGGCCAACTTTGTAAAATATTTTACGATGAATAGATATCGAGGTTTTTCTTTTACCTACGAATATCTTCTGATTCGAGGAAGTCGATTCTTCTAAAAATTGATTTGTCGTATATTCTATATAAGGGCAACATTTTTTTTTGTTTGATACAGATCATGTTTTGTTGCAAGACAAATCTGTTTGCTTTTTGGTCGCCTACTCAACTACTCAATCAACATGAAAAGTATGGAACTTTGTTTCTATCTATTTTCCCCCCTCTTTAGTTCTTCTGATTGGATAATAATGTTTATGTTAAGAAGTCAAAATGAGATTCTATTCATGCTAGAAGCTTTGAGGATTATTCGTGGTGCAAACAATGATACAAGATTGTCTATATGGATGCAGAGGTTAAGTTTTTCTCTCTCTTTTAATAAACTAATTTCTTTAGTTGTAAAATAGTTGGTGTATAAACAAAACAAATAAGAGATATTTCTACTTTAAACTATATCAACATTATTGGTCTACCTAAATAAGTGTAGGTGAATGGTCACCAACTAAATCATAAACAGTTGGCACATAAAAAGCAAATATAATTAGTAACTTGAATTGGAATTGAGTGTGATCTAATCTGAAAGCTGAAGTTGTAATTCAAATTAAAATTGCAAACCATTATATAATTAGATAGTCCAATTACTAAAGATTTTAAGTCGCAAATTCTTGACTGAGATTATTTTGAATAATTATTTAGTAAATACAATATTTTTGAAATGAATATAGGTATGCTAAAATACGAAGACATAGTTGAAGGATTTAGGTTTCAGCAGAGAAGCTGCAACTGAAATGGAGTGCTAAATATATCCTATTTTGACCACATTTATGTTTCAGATCATTCAAGTGCAACAAAATAATGCTAACTTGCAAGTTATTACCTTTATTTGGTACAAAATACCATAACAATATTGGTAATGATTTTTGATTAAAGGCAACACAAATTGCAACAAATTGAAGTAACCAAAATTCTAGAATTGATGGCAACTCTCTATTGACACCACCTGTTAATTTTTCTATCTCATTTCTCCCATCTCATCCAGCAACCATCATGCATTTATTGATGTTTACCATTTTTGCCTCATGTTGTATGGTGATCATATAATCGTAAATAAGGTTGTAGTATCCATTATGTATAAATATTGTTGATGTGCACATAAAAATGCACATTTATATTCACATATTTATTCTTGTTTAGTGCTAATAAATGTCATATGTGGGTATTTTATCATGTTTAAACCATAATTCAATTGATTTCAAAATATCATACATTCATCGTCATACAAAGGAAAAATGGTCATTTTTGTGCTTAAGTTACTTTGAGAATTTTTACTTGGACATTTTTTGTTTTTGTAGACATTTGGTGCGTTTGCAAGAGAGCTTCATAAAGATTTATATGCATACGAAAGGAATGAAGAGGAAATAATTCTCATACATAATCATGGAGGACCCCACTTACTACACTTCAAAGCTAATGGACAAATTAGTGGATGATAAAGCTTCAGGCAAATTTGATGATGGAGTAATTAAAGCCTGATGATTAATTGGTGGCCACATTTCCTAAAGGGAATACTTTGTAGCACGCTATTGTTGAATTAGGGTTTTTCGCATGTATAAATAACCCCTGTATGTTGATGTAAAAATCATCTTGGATTTTATTTAGTTCAGAGTGGCTAAAATCAAAAACTCTATTTCTCTTCCATGACTTCTTAGCCATTTCTTTTATGTAATTTTTTTAGTGTAATTTTAATATAGTGCTCTTTTCTTTTGTTTTCTTTTATAATGAAATCTCTTTATGTTATCATTGAATCCATTATGAGTAGTTAAACCCCATCAATTTAAGGGTAGTGAAGCTCTCATGATTCATGAATAATTAACATAAGAATTTCATGTTTCTAACTCTCTTATTTGAGCTTAATCTAAAATTGGATATAGATAAAGTAAAGATTTTATATGGTGAAAATTGATAGCGCATGTAGGTTGATTATTCCTAAATGTGTTATACTCATATCATTAATAGAATCATAGTTTATCACAATCTAATTCATTTTAGAAAAAGTAGTGACATTAAAAGTGAAAGCATCCTTGATGTTCTATGTAGTTAGTGAATATTAACATACAGAACATACTCATAATATTTCATTTTTATTAGAACTATTATTTTCTATGTGATAATTAGGGCTTTAAGTTTGTATTGAAAATTGATGATTTATGTATCTTGAATTTTCTAGCATATAAATCATGCTTGTTTGAATACAACACTTAATGTGCTAGTTATTAAAGAGAGTTAGAGCCATTTTTTATGTTAATTAGATTGATGTTGAAGTGAATCTACTCCTAAATTGCGTCTTAGTCTCATATTTGTATTCATTTTAACATTGTTAGTTTTCTTTTAGTTTGTAGTTAAAAATTTCACTCGCTTTCGGCTTAATTTGATTGAGTAAGATTAGAATAAATTCTTTCCCTGCGGATCGACCCGTATTCGCCACGTACTACGATTGTATGCCGTGCGCTTGCGGTTATTATTACAATAATTTGTCAATGGTTTTCTAAGTCCATAGAAACGCCGTTTGCAAACAAGTTTTTGGCGTCGTTGCCGGGGAGAGAAATTAGTTTTAATTTTATTCTTCGTATTAATTTTCTTATTTGTGTTCTGGTGAAAAAAAAAGATTGTGTATTTGTTTGTTTTATTTCACTTCTATTTGTTTGTGTGTGTCGTGCCTTGTTTTAGTGTTCTCATTTTTCTTTTCTAAAAAAAAATTGTTGTTCCGTTTTGTAGTTAGTTGTGTGAATTGCATTTGTTGTTAGTGTCTGTTTTGTGTTTTTATTTATTAAAAAAAATTGCCATATTTCCTTTGATTTCTTTCCTTTTTTTTCCTCCTTATTTTCAGTACATATTTATCCCTTTGCTTTGTACAGTTCTTACTAAAAAAAGATAAAAAAAAATAAAACCAAATTTATGATAGCCATTTATTTTATTTTATTCCCTAAAAAAATTAATGCTTCTCTTTCACTACCTTTTTAATTTCCTTTCCCTTCTTTCGTTTATTTCTTGACTACCTTCCTTCTTTTTCTTTCAAGTAATTAATTTAAATTATATCTTTTCATTTTTTTCTCTTTTACTTCTTTCCCTTTCTCCTTCTCTCATTTATTTCTTTCCTTTTTCTTGTCCTCCCTCTATATTTTTCTTCTCTTCTCTGCCTTATTCTATTCACAATTCACAATCCTTTATAAACCAACCTCCACTTAACATTCTATTCTCTGCCATACGAACACCCCCTCACTCAATTCTTCCGACTCCATCACTACAAATACTTCACCAAAATTCACCACAATCTCTCTTAGAAAACATCTCAACAATTCCTCCTCCACCAGTAATCAAGCTTCTCCTAATCCATCCATTCTAGCCACTCCACAAAAACCAAGTCTTCCAGTCAGACAAACCTCCAAGTTCACCACTTTTGTCTTGCACCCATCACACAACTCTTCCTCTCATTCCTCTTTAAACTCCACGTCTTCATAGTCGCTTCAACCACAGTTGCTTCAAACCCAAATGTGAGAAACCCAAGCTCCAAACAGACCCTCCTCGGCCACCATCTTACTGCACCCACCCATCTGCCAAACTGCCATTTTCAAAGAGCAACTCCGATTAGAAGACCACCGTTAACATCATACGCCCATCAATAGCGACATCCCAAAAAAATAAGCATCCCCAAACAGTCACTCAGATCGACCTGAGCAACTCCTCTCTCACGCCATCCAAATCCAAATCTTTGCAATTCAAAACTAGTATACCCAATTCAAAATCATTAAAAACTGCCACTCTACCACATAAAGTCGAATCCGATTCACATCCACAAAAACAAAGGAAACTCGATTAAAAAGAAAAAGAGTATCTCGTTTGATTGGGTATGGTATTTTGATACTTTAGTTTGTTATGTTGGGTGTTCAAATTGCGGTGGTTTGGGTTACTGTTTTGAGTGCGTTGCACCCTTAGTTCATGCGCAAGTTGTTCTTTTTAATCAGGTGGACATGAGATTTGTGTTTTTTTTATTATTTGGTTCGAGTGTTAGTTCTTGTGTCTCTGATGTAGTTGTGAACGTCTATTGTTAAAGCTCTGTGGATTTTATTGTAATTGATGTGACAAGCATTTTTCTAGAGTTATATTTGTGATTGAGCCAGTGCATTGTTGTATCGATTTTCTTTTGGGTCACAGGTGGGGTGTATATTGAGTTGGTAAGTGGGACTGGTTAGCTAAGTTTTTTTTTTGTGGTTGTCTGACTGATTTTCGAACTTGTTTTGTGATTTGTCTGATTGTAATTATTTTTGTTGCCACCTTCCCATCTTATTTTCAATTTTCCTCCTTTCAAAAAAAATCTCTTAGAACAAATCAGAAGCAATTCAAGCAGCTGAACAAGGATTTCAGAAGTGAAGCAATTAGCAGAATTTGAATTATTGGAGCGGTTGCGCACCAAGTGGGGTGTGAACGCGCTAGCGATACTCAGTTGTACTGGATGGACTGCCGATCTAGGTGAGAATTTTATAAACTCTACAGGGACTGCTGCTGCTTGAAAAATAAAAAAAATTGCTTGTAAAGATTTTGTGCAGATGTCATGGCTTGCTAGTAAAAATTTATTTTTGCAATTTATTATTCTGTGACTGTTCTGCGATTGGTTATTTTGCCTGTTGTTGTGTGGTTGAAAGTTTTAAAATGAATGTGGGATAAATTGAAAAGTTTGTTTCTAAAATAAATTATTTTTGAAATCGAATCGAGGATTCCCCAAAGCTCATAGGCTAAAATATTCTTTAAATTGACAATTAGGATTGATTATCTCTAAGGTGTCTCATGAACGGTAGAGTCTAGAACTCAAACAAGTTCTTAAACCTTCAGTCGTGTTTCTACGGTAATTCGTGGCACACTGATAACCCCTGTCCGAACCTGGCCTAGACTTATATTCATACAATTCGAAGTTGTTAATTTTAACAATTTTTTTAAGAGCTTCTTGAAAATGTCCCAATTTCCTTATCCTCATGAATTTTACAATAGTTGTAAAAATCAATATAATCCATATAATTTTACACCAAATTCATATAGATATTTTAATAACAACCATTACACAAACAATTTGGATTGTACGCCATCAACTTTTCAAAATTTTCAAAATAATCCTCATTGTAAACCACCAATTTTTCAAAACGAAGATCAACCCTCAACTCTTGAACGCATATTTAATCTTTACTTGAAATGAGCATACAACAAAACCAAAAAATAAAGGAATTGTGTAATTCATACATGTGCAACAATTCAACTGATAGTTTTCAAAATAATCAAAATCCGATTTCACCTCCAAATTCAAATGATTTTGATTATAACCCTTGTCAATTCAATTTCGAACTCCAAAATGGAAATGCGAATCACTTTACAATTGATTTTGGCAATGGGAATAATTTCAATGATGGTGCGTTTAATGATTCTGGTTCTCAACAATTTCAAATTGAAACTTCTCAAGTTAACAATTATAAATCTGATTTTGTTGAGCAAATGAATGAAATTCACAATAATCACATGAATTTGTTGTTTCAAGACTACTTGAATTTTCGTAAAAAACAAAATAATCAAAACCGAATATGTGGTGATTCGACTGATGATCCAGCTTTGCCCAAAATTGATGATTTTCAACTAATAACTTTTGAATTTGATGAAAATCTTAATGAAGTTTTTGAAAACTCTGTAATTGATTTGAATATAAATTCTCTTGCATACGAAGACATCAATCTTCAATTTGATCTTCCTCTCTCAAATTCTGAAAATTTTGAAAATTTAGCAACTTTAAATTGTCAAACTGAAAGAAATGATGAAGTTGGTAATAGCTGTTTAAGTGAGGACGACTTTAATGAGCCAAAACTTCATGAATTGATTGACGATAATGTTGCTGGGTCTGAAACTGAAAATGAAACATTTGAAAACTTTGAAATTCTTGAAGTTGTAAACAACGAAACTGCTGAATGTGATCTTAAATGCAATGACGATTTTTCTAAAATTGTTGATACTCCTTGCAACTTGATCATTTCAACTGAACCTCATTGTGATCATTTGCTTTTCAATGATAAATTTCTGTAGTATACGAACTCTTTCTGGAATAACGCTATTTTTGAGAAAACATGATTTCAAAATTTACTGAAAATTCATTTGTTTGGTTTTAACTTTAGGTTCACGAATGAACCTTTAGTCAACAAAATTTTAAATATCAAAGCAAAACTAAACAATATTTCTTAAAATAAGTGCGGGGTTGAGAATAACGCGCATGTCTCTCAATCTATACATCATTTGAACAAGTCAAACTATGTTTTTGAAACTTTTCTGAACCCCGACTCATTGACCTCTCTTTAGTTGCTATAGAAATTCAATTCGATTTTCGGATCAATCGTAAGCTCAAAATTTTAAAATTAGCAACTCAAACTTTTGAAAAAACAAAATTTGTTTTTCCAAATCTGAAATGTAATATAAAATCCTTTATGACTTGGTTTTCTATTCTTAAGCTGTGTCTCATAATCTTAATGAGGCCGATCCATTGATCCATCGTGGACCGGTTCATCTATTCAATGACTGCATATTTTCTACATGCACATTTGGTAAGTCGCACTAACCCTCTTTTGTACATATGTAAATATTTCTCTTCTGTTCATTCATTGTGTCATGCATCGACTGTGGGGACACAGTCGAAATCAAGTGTGGGGGAGCCTCATTTTCATTCTGTTTTGCATAGTTTAAGTTTGCATTTTTTTTCCTTTCTCTTTTTGCATTTTCCCCCTTTTTCTTAAAAATAAATAAATAAAAAAATCGCATTTCTATTTACTTTTAAATAAGACATGATGGAGTTTGCATACAATTTTGGTCGTTCAATTAAAATATTTGAAGATTTACTTCTCTTAGCGGATAATGAAAGGAAAGTTTGAATTATGAGCAAAATTGGTGTAACTGGTATATTGGGAAATTCGTAAGTGATGAGTATGAAATGTTTTCTGAATTGTAATCCGATTAAATGAATGGTTGATTTTGACTACTTGCGATAATATTTTAGATCTTTTAAGTGAAGTTGTGCTAAGATATCCTTGCTTAACTCTCTCTCTTATGTAAAAAAAAGGAGAAGAAGAAAAAAAGAATGTATGTATAATAATAATCCAAGAGTATCCAACATTGCTAGTACATCTCGCGTTGGTGTGCAAACCCGCCAAGTTCTTTCCGACACTTTGTTGACAATGTCAGCGTCGGTATATCTTGGTCTCATTTTATGAGTTGGACACCTAAGGATTACCGACATCTTTTTGACCAAGTCAGCGTCGGTCTGCACAATACGCCAAGCTCTGTCCCAAACTCTCACGGGTGGTATACCTTGGTCTTTTCGGTTACGTGTTTGTAAATAGTAATAATGTAAATATTTTGTAATAAAGAGAGAGTAAGCACTTGAAATCCGAGCACACTCTTCAATTCGACCTAACTTGTTAATAAAAAGGAAGTTGAGACGCCGTTTTACGATTGTTGATATCGATTATAGAATTCATTTCATATTTGCACTATGTTTCTATCAAAACAACTGGCCAAGCTGGAGGAGTTTGTGACAATAACATGAATTTTGTTTGAAGTTTTAATTAGTTACGGACTCAAATTTCATAGTGAAGACACAAATTTATGTTAACTCATTCGTGTAATATTTAAGTAAATTATCCATTTGTAAATATTCCTTTAAAAGCTTGCATTCGTCTTGTAAACATTTTCTAATCTTGCATTTTGTAAATATTTTTTGCATTTAACTTTTGGATTTTGTGGGTAGTATTCGCTGAAAACCCTCACGACACAACACTCGTCCTACTGGGGACACTCGGAGGTTTAACGGCTTGTTGCATACGCTCAATGCAATCGTGCTCCCTACGAAAACAGATTTAGCTTAGTTTTTTACTTTATTCGAGGACGAATAAAAAGATAAGTGTGGGGGGTATTTGATGTGCACATAAAAATGCACATTTATATTCACATATTTATTCTTGTTTAGTGCAAATAAATGTCATATGTGGGTATTTTATCATGTTTAAACCATAATTCAGTTGATTTCAAAATATCATACATTCATCGCCATACGAAGGAAAAATGGTCATTTTTGTGCTTAAGTTACTTTGAGAATTTTTACTTGGACATTTTTTGTTTTTGTAGACATTTGGTGCGTTTGCAAGAGAGCTTCATAAAGATTTATATGCATACGATAGGAATGAAGAGGAAATAATTCTCATACATAATCATGGAGGACCCCACTTACTACACTTAAAAGCTAATGGACAAATTAGTGGATGATAAAGCTTCAGGAAAATTTGATGATGGAGTAATTAAAGCCTGATGATTAATTGGTGGCCATATTTCCTAAAGGGCATTCTTGGTAGCATTCTTGGTAGCACACTAATGATGGAGTAATTTTTTTAGTGTAATTTTAATATAGTGCTCTTTTCTTTTGTTGTCTTTTATAATGAAATCTCTTTATGTTTTCATTGAATCCATTATGTGTAGTTAAACCCCTTCAATTTAGGGGTAGTGAAGCTCTCATGATTCATGAATAATTAACATAAGAATTTCATGTTTCTAACTTTCTTATTTGAGCTTAATCTAAAATTGGATATAGATAAAGCAAAGATTTTATATGGTGAAAATTGATAGCACATGTTGGTTGATTATTCCCAAATGTGTTATACTCAAATCATTAATAGAATCATAGTTTATCACCATCTAATTCATTTAGAAAAAGCAATGACATTAAAAGTGAAAGCATCCTTGATGTTCTATGTAGTTAGTGAATATTAACGTACAGAACATACTCATAATATTTCATTTTTATTAGAACTATTATTTTCAATGTGATAATTACGGCTTTAAGTTTGTATTGAAAATTGATGATTTATGTAGCTTGAATTTTTTAGCATATAAATCATGCTTGCATGAATACAACACTTAATGCACTAGTTATTAAAGAGAGTTAGTGTAATGACCCGTATTTTAGTGATATTATAATTAATTAATTTAATTATATAAATAGTGATTTACAGAATCAAACGGTCGTTGAATTAAATAATAGCGAATATTTATTTAATATAATAATTAAATGATTTATTTAATTATGAAATAATCAGAATTGGCCGAAATGGCGATATGGTGTGAAGTGGGCAAATTCAAATTATATAATTCAGTTTGGAATTTGAATTAGAATAACGAATATATTTAAATAACGAAGTTTAATGTATAATTTATGTTATAATCATAATCTAGATCTAAATGGCGCTGTAGTTCGCTATTTGGCGATTCGAACTTTAAACGAATACATAGAAGCCGTTTTAAATCGGATTTCTGTGAAATAAGAAACGTTTAGAGCTAGTGAAGTATATTTTTCTAGTGGAAGGGAAAAATCGGGATTTCGTCGTGTATATTTTTAGTTATGTCTAAATTAAATATTCAGAAAAACAGCGGTATATTCGTTCGTGGCCAAAACGGTTATTTAAAAATATCTGAATATCGGGTTTGAGTTTATACAAGGTTCTTTTGAGACATAACAATAATTTAATTTTCAGAATTTTACTGTAATTTTTAATTAATTAAATAAGCGACTTTTTATTTGGAGTGTTTTACACCTAAACCAATATCTTGGGATTTCACAATATGAGTTCACCTACCGGTATTTTTATATTTTTGGGATCACGGCACGTTACTCGATTTAATGATATTTTCATATCAGTCCGTAAACAAATAGAGTTTCGTACAATGGGGTTTTCCATCGTTAAGTTTTAAGATATTAAAATGAAATATAATGGTCCAAATTCACCTCCTGCCTCCAAACATTTTCTCGATCTATCCTTCTCAGTATCGATCCCGTGGCCTATTTCCTGCCTCAAAACAGTTTGTGGTCAAAACAGAAAACACGAATCACTTACCCAACATGTATAAATACCATCCTTAACCTTCCTAACCCTCAAACCCTTCCCTCATTCTTCAGCAAACAAACCGCCGTCAAATTCTCTCTTCCAAAAGGGAAAAACGCATCTTCAAAAAAAAAAAAATCAAACATAAGTCAAATAAAATGTTATAAATTCCAAAGCTCATAGAGTTGGATTGCTGGGAAGTTGCTTCACATTCTTATATGGGTTTGTCAGGGTTCGACGTCAGTTTTGGGTTTATGGGTTTCAACAACGAGTTCGAGGTTTCACGAATCAGGAGTTTTAGGCTTCGATGGTTGAATTCAGTAGAGCTCGAAGTCGCGAGAGACAGGAAACCATGGGATGGTTTCAGTTCGGGTATGCTGGAAGACGGAGGAGTGTAGGAAGTTGGAAACGTCAGCACTAGCTTTTGCGTAGGAGCGAATTTATGTTGGAGGGGTGGGAGGGGGCGAGAAGGACCTGCGGGTTTAAGAACAGGAAGTCGTGGATTTTGTAGATGGAAGGAAGATGGAATACTGTTCTATGTTGGAGCGGGGATGGTTATTGTAGTTGATTTATGTTGAATTGTATAGGAGAATGACTGTTCATTTTAGTCGAATATGGTATTATGGGCCATTAAATAATGTCTGAGTCCTTTTAAAAATAAACAAATAAAAAGATAGTGTAACGTGAAGAAAAGGGAAGGGTCTAAGGCGGTGAAAATTGGTTCGGTGATCACGGTACAGCGAGTGGGGAGTGCAAACAGGATAAGGGAAGAAAGCACATGGAAAATGAAGCATTCTAGTTTTGTGTGGATACTTACTGATTGTCTGAAGTTGAATTTGAGGTGAAAGTTTGGTTTGTGTTTTAATGAGAAGATGAAGGAACGATGTTGAGTTGAAGATCGGTTAATGGTGAAGGGAGTTGAGTCGCACATGTACCTGAGAAGAAGGAATTATATTTTGAACGGGTGGAGAATTGAAGTGGGCTTGGGATTTATTTAAAAGGTTGAGCCCAACAGAAAATAAGCTAAGTTATTTAAATTCAAAATATTTGTATAACTTGTATAGATCATAACTATCGCATACTGTATCAGAATTTCGAACGGTCAGATCCGTCGGGATCGTAGGGACGGTGGCTACACATTGGAACTGACTAGGAGTGAATTAGAGCTTGTTACAATTTATAGCAAAATAAATTGTCCGCCTGAATCAAGCGATGGTTATCGTTATTAACGATGATCGTCCAATGTGAGTAAAACTCACTAACTCTGTTCAGTTTATATTTTTATAAACTGTACTTTATTTTTGTCAATCCTGATTGATTGCTGTGTATTGATTGTTTGGAGTGTTAAATAGATTTGATTGAAAACGTAGATATAGTTATATATAAAAGTCGATAATCAAATATTGATTCAGTTCATCAGTATATTTCATGTTGGAATGAAATTGATGTATATTATATTGTGTAACATCTGTGGATGCAGGGGAAACAGGTTGGAGAAATCCGACTGGATTCCTCAACAGTTATTTTACTAATTTTTCATATATTGTGGTATATGCTGTGATATATAATCTGTTATTTATTGTATATGTTTGGATGATATTGATCATTGTTGTTCAGTATTTTAAATACCATATGGAATACTAGAATGTTAAAAGGGCATTTTCAAAAGTATATTTGAAAAGAAAATATTCATATAATCCAAGGATTTTATAAATGGGAAATAGAAATAAAATCAAAGGATTTTATAAGAGAAATAAAATCAAAGGAATTTATAAAAGGGAAAAAGATTTATAAAACGAAAAGGGTTTTATAAAGGAAATAGATTTATAAAATCAAAGGATTTTATAAAAGAAGGAATTTATATAATCGAAGGATTTTATAAAAGGAGATATTTATTTAGAAATAAATAAATAGGATTATAAAGATTATTTATTTAGGAAATAAATAGGAGTAAAACGGGATATTTAATTTGGAAATAAATGGGATATTTTAAAGGGGAATATTTATTTGTTAAATAAATAGAATAAAAGGAATTATTTATTTGTTAAATAGAATTGAAAGGAGTTAATCGATTTGAATTAATCTAATAGAGTTAATTGATTGGAGTTAATCAAAATGAGTTAGCGAAAGGGATAAACCAAATGAGTTAATCAAACCAAGTTGATCGAGTTAGTTAAACCAAACTAATCAAATGAGTTAGTCAAACCAAGCCAAATGAGTTAATCAAACCAAGTTGATCGAGTTAGTTAAACCAGATTAATCAAATGAGTTAGTCAAACCAAGTCAAATGAGTTAATCAAACCAAGTTGATCGAATTGGTTCAACCAGATTAATCAAAGGAGTTAATCGAATGAGTTAACCAAAAGGGGTTAGCCAAGTCGAGTTAATTGATTAGGGTTAGAGTTAAACCAGTTATAATTGATCAGTTAGAGTTAATCAGTTAGAGTTGACCAATTAGGGTTGACCAGTTAGAGTTGATCAGTTAGAGTTAACCAGTTAGAGTTAATCAATTAGGGTTGACCACTTAGAGTTGATCAGTTAGAGTTAACCAATAGAGTAATTGAATAGAGTTAATCGAGTTAGAATAAATCGATAAGAGTTAATCGATAAGAATTAGGAGTTATCGAATATTAGTTACTCGAACCAAGTTTAAAGGAGTTATCGAATATTAGTTATTCGAATCAAGTTAAAAGGAGTTATCGAATATTAGTTATTCGAATCAAGTTAAAAGGAGTTAATCAAATTTAGTTATTCGAAAGGAGTTATCGATTAGTTTAATCGAAAGGAGTTAATCGAATTTAGTTATTCGAAAGGATTTATCGATTTGTTTAATCGAAAGGAGTTAACCGAATTTAGTTATTCGAAAGGAGTTATCGATTAGTTTAATCGAAAGGAGTTAATCGAATTTAGCTATTCGAAAGGAGTTATCGATTAGTTTAATCGAAAGGAGTTAATCGTATTTAGTTATTCGAAAAGGTCGAATATAGTTTATTCGAGAAGAGAGATAATTGAATCAGGTTATTCGAAAAAGAGAAATTATCGAATATAGTTTATTCGAAAGAAGTTAAGTGATAAGAGTTAATGAATTAAAGTTAATCGAATTAAAGTTAATAGAGTTAGGGATAATTGATTTGAGTTAATTGAATTAGGTTTTAAGTTAGATATTTCAGAAGTAGGGATTATAACATATTCGTTATAACCAATGTTTTTATAAAAGAATAGGATTCGTAAACTGAATCTGAGAGTTTCGTAAGAAGTGATTTGATAAGAAACGGAGTTAAAGGAAATTAGAAACTGACTAGATATTAGGCAAGTTGAATGGTTTCCAGAGTATCGATCTGCTGTTGGTTTCGGCCTTCGGGATTTATACTTAGAGGATTGTTCACTTACTAGTTTACAGTTAGGGACTGATGATTTTGAAAAGTTAATGAAACGTGAATGAGGATTGGAAATGTTTTCCAATGTTAAATAATGGATATTTTCTAAATATAGAAAATAAGGAAATATGAATATATATATGTATATGTATATATATATATATGATGATTGATCGATCGAATTTCTATCTAGGAATAAGATCGCTGTTTATACACCGTAATATTTTCATTTGATAGTTAAATCACAGACTATCAAGTTTTGACCATAGTTACGTTATTAATATGGAGAGACCGGTTGGATTCTTATCCAAAGAACCACTCTGTATTGGCATAAGCGTTGCGGATCATATATGCCAAAGAAAATTGAAGACGGAGTAAAGTGCAAGGGCTGTTGTATAAGTCCTAGGTAGATATTTCCTAGGATGGATGTACTGAATAGTGCCTTCGGTTTCGTTCAGTCCCAGAATGAACGTATATGGAAGAGTGTCTGACAGAGTATTTCCAATGATCGAATATGATTGGACTGTACAAATATATATGGTGGCAACAGATTTATTCCACTAGAATAATATCCAGAATATTTGTGCAAATCAATTGGTGATTAACGGATCTGACAATGTGGCATTCAAAGTGATCGTGTTATAAATGAATGGAAAGTAGTCGTAGCCTCTAGCCTCAAAATCCGGTAAATGACAAAAATCGGGCAAGCAGCATGGCTAAGTCGGTTACTCCGAAGTAGGGTGTATAATCACCTATCTAGAGAATATTCATTTGCTTCTTTAATCTATCAATGCTGTCCCATATATATACGGGAAAACGGTTGCTGATCCCAATAGTTGGTGATATACATTCGATACACTCAAGCGAAATGAGTGGTCAGTCATGTGTGGCTGAGTTGCAAGATGTTCTTGTTGAACTCCAGTGTATCGTTCCTTGAGTACACTGATCGGAAGATGGTTCCATACCTTGTCATAGTTGGAAATCCATTACGCAATACGTGCTTGCGGTTTTGACTGTATACTCTGTATGTAGAACGTGAGATGAAAGCGTTTCTGCTAAATGATTATTATATTGTGGTTGATAGACATTATTATAATATCACAAGGTTTTTGATATAAAGATATTTTGGATTCTCATAAGGAAAAAACCCGTTCCGTTATACGGCGTGGTTTAATGAGATATCGTTTACTTGTTCAAACTGTTTAAAACTGTTTTACTCACACCAGTCCTATGACTGACCCAGAGTTTATTTTGTTTGTTTTCCCTAAACTCTTGGGTGCCTAAATTTGTACGGGCAGTCAAGTAGTTGGGATTTTTCAGATGCACTTGGAGAGCTCGGAGCAGGAGGCTTCAGGATTATATAGCTATTGTTTATTTCCGTTGTTGTTGTAAGTGTTGTACTCTGCAATGTTATTGTATACATATACTGTTTGTATTTTCAAAAGTTATGTTATATTTTATTCGTTCCGTTGTGAGATTCGTGTTTACTCTGATGATGATGTTCTTCTTCTTCTATTCTATATGTTTCTATCTTATTTATTCTCACCCTCTAACTTCTTTCATTAACCATTCGGTTATTTTCGATCCTTGGATGTTCGATATGTGTTGAATATCGGATAACCAAGATCGTCAAAAGCCGGGTCGTTATAGTTGATATCAGAGCATAAGGTTAAGTGAATTACCTTGGCTCTGTGGCGTGACTCAGTGGAGGTAGGGTTAGTAATACCCTAGATTGAGTTTGAGTGTATATATACGAGTGAACGTATTTGTTATTTGATAAAAAAAAATGTTTTATATTGTGGAGATTTATTGGTTGAGTTGTTCATGGATTCTGGTCGATCAGTTTGATCCATTGTATCGGTAGGAGTTTCTGAACACTCGAATACGATGAACCAACATGATATGTTTTGAAATTAACATAGTATAATTGGTTGTGTTGGTTGTTAGTATAATCGAATGAGACTATAAAAGGTGAAATGGTTATAAATAACCAATCGGGATTCATATAAGTAAAGTATATGAAATAAAATGAAGTAAATCTGAATTTAAATCAGAATTTGGAATTAAAATAAGGAAATTTTAAGTTCCTAGGAGATTTTGAAAATGTTTTTCAATTTGGAATAGTTATAGTATTAAGCTCACCTTAATGACTGGAAAATAATTCTGAGGATGGATCGATACACCGTCGGTGTGATTTTCGAGTTTCTAAGTGGCGGATTACTACCAAAAGTTTTGTTTTCAAATTGTTTTGAGGAAACAAGTTATTTAGAAATTCAATGGTTTGAATTGGTGTTATGATTTAAAATTGATTTGAAATAAACCCAGGAATTTAAATTCTGGAATTAAAATTTAACTTATGAAGTTAAATGGATTAAAATATTGAAAGTGAATAAATAAATTTGAATTAAACTTAGACAAGGTTAGATATAATATGGAATTATATTGGAATGATATCGAGTAAGTTGATTGATGATATAAGAATTTGGAATCAAGAATTGTACTTAAGTTGAAATGGAATTTGACTTGAGTATAAGCAAATGATTGAGTTTGAGGATAAAAACTGACAAGAGATTGATTGGAATGACATTGGTATATGTTGAGTTAATAACCAATGGGAATGGTGTAATGATATGGTCGGCAAAAAGGTACAAGTTTATATTTCATATTGGGTATGAGATTTTATGAGCCAAATTGGCAAGCCGCTTAGCTGTTTGATTTTCTTTTGGGTTGGAGATGGACTAGAGAGGCGAGTTGGAGTTTGACCGATTGACCAGTACAAAGGAGGTGCTGGTGAAATTTTTCAAAAAGTTAAGGCATTAGAAATTTTTTGGGATTTTTGAAAATTTTCGTTGATAAGAATTAATTAATAATTTAATTGAAATTAAATTGGTTCAGTTAAAACTGAAAATAAGAAGTGAAAAAATAAGTTCTAACCGGTCGATAGGGTTTGTTTTCTACCTTAGCAATTTCGAGGACGAAATTATTTTATGGGGGGAAGAATGTAATGACCCGTATTTTAGTAATATTATAATTAATTAACTTAATTATATAAATAGTGATTTACAGAATCAAATGGTCGTTGAATTAAATAATAGCGAATATTTATTTAATATAATAATTAAATAATTTATTTAATTTTGAAATAATCAGAATTGGCCGAAATGGCGATATGGTGTCAAGTGGGCAAATTCAAATTATATAATTCAGTTTGGAATTTGAATCAGAATAACGAATATATTTAAATAACAAAATTTGAACGTATAATTTATATTATAATTATAATCGAGCTCGAAATGGCGCTGCAGTTCGCTATTTGGCGATTCTAACTTTAAACGAATACACAAGTCGTTTTAAATCGGATTTCTGTGAAACAAGAAACGTTCAGAGCTAGTGAAGTATATTTTTCTAGTGGAAGAGAAAAATCGGGATTTCGTCGTGTAGATTTTTAGTTATGTCCAAATTAAATATTCAGAAAAACAGCGGTATATTCGTTCGTGGCCATAACGGTTATTTTAAAATATGTGAATATCGGCTTTGAATTTAGACAAGGTTCTTTTGAGACATAACGATAATTTAATTTTTAGAATTTTACTGTAATTTTTAATTAATTAAATAAGCGACTTAGTGTTTTGCACCCTAAACCAATATCTTGGGATTTCACAATATGAGTTCACCTACCGGTATTTCTATATTTTTGGGATCATGGCACGTTACTCGATTTAATGATATTTTCATATCAGTCCGTAAACAAATAGAGTTTCGTGTAATGGGGTATTCCATCGTTAAGTTTTAAGATATTAAAATGAAATATAATGGTCCAAATTCACCTCCTACCTCCAAACATTTTCTCGATCTATCCTTCTCAGCATCGATCCCGTGGCCTATTTCCTGCCTCAAAACAGTTTGTGGTCAAAACAGAAAACACGCAGCACTTACCCAACATATATAAATACCATCCTTAACCTTCCTAACCCTCAAACCCTTCCCTCATTCTTCAGCAAACAAACCGCCGTCACATTCTCTTTTCCGAAAAGGAAAAACGCATCTTCAAAAAAAAAATCGAACATAAATCAAATAAAATGTTATAAATTCCAAAGCTCATAGATTTGGATTGCTGGGAAGTTGCTTCACATTCTTATATGGGTTTGTCAATGTTCGACGTCAGTTTTGGGTTGATGGGTTTCAACAGCGAGTTCTAGGTTTCCACGAATCAGGAGTTTTAGGCTTCGGTGTTTGAATTTAGTAGAGCTCGAAGTCGCGAGAGGCAGGAAACCGTGGGATGGTCTTTGTTTGGGTGTGCTGGAAGATGGAGGAGTGTAGGAAGTTGGAAACATCAGCACTAGCTTTTTCATAGGAGCGAATTGGTGTTGGGGGGGTGAGGGGAGAAGGATCTGGGGGTTTAAGAACAGGAAGTCGTGGATTTTGTAGATGGAAGGAAGATGGAATACTGTTCTATGTTGGAGCGGTATGGTTATTGCAGTTGATTTATGTTGAAATGTGTGGGAGAATGACTGTTCGTTTCAGTCGAATATGGTATTATGGGACATTAAATAATGTCTGAGGCCTTTTAAAAATAAACAAATAAAAAGATAGTGTAACGTGAAGAAATGGGAAGGGTCTAAGGCGGTGAAAATTGGTTCGGTGATCATGGTACAGGGAGTGGGGAGTGCAAACAGGATAAGGGAAGAAAGCACATGGAAAATGAAGTATTCTAGTTTTGTGTGGATACTTAATGATTGTCTAAAGTTGAATTTGAGGTGAAATTTTGTTTTGTGTTTTAATGAGAAGATGAAGGAACAGTGTTGAGTTGAAGATCGGTTAATGGTGAAGGGAGTTGAGTCGCGGACGTACCTGAGAAGAAGGAATTCTATTTTGAACGGGTGGAGAATTGAAGTGGGCTTGGGCTTTATTTAGATGGTTGATCCCAATAGAAAATAAGCTAAGTTATTTAAATTCAAAATATTCGTATAACTTGTATAGATCATAACTATCACATACTGTATCAGAATTTTGAATGGTCAGATCCGTCGGGATCGTAGGGACGGTGGCTACACAGTGGAACTGACTGGAAGTGAATTAGAGCTCGTTACAATTTATAGAAAAATAAATTGTCCGTCTGAATCAAGCAATGGTTATCGTTATTAACGATGATCGTCCAATGTGGGTAAAACTCACTAACTCTGTTCAGTTTATATTTTTATAAATTGTACTTTATTTTTGCCAATGCTGATTGATTGTTGTGTATTGATTGTTTGGACTGTTAAATAGATTTGATTGAAAGCGTAGATATAGTTATATATAAAAGTCGATAATCAAATATTGATTCAGTTCATCAGTATATTTCATGTTGGAATGAAATTGATGTATATTATATTATGTAACATCTATGGATGCAGGGAAACAGGTTGGAGGAATCTGACTGGATTCCTCAGTAGTTATTTTACTAATTTTTCATATATTGTGATATATGATGTGATATATAATATGTTATTTATTGTATATGCTTGGATGATATTGATCATTGTTGTTCAGTATTTTAAATACCATACGGAATAGTAGAATGTTAAAAGGGAATTTTCAAAAGTATATTTGAAAAGAAAATATTTATAAAATTCAAGGATTTTATAAATGGGAAATAGAAAAAAAATCAAAGGATTTTATAAGAGAAATAAAATCAAAGGATTTTATAAAAGGGAAAAAGATTTATAAAACGAAAAGGGTTTTATAAAGGAAATAAATTTGTAAAATCAAAGGATTTTATAAAAGAAGGAATTTATATAATCGAAGGATTTTATAAAAGGAGATATTTATTTAGAAGTAAATAGATAGGATTATAAAGGTTATTTATTTAGGAAATAAATAGGAGAAAAACAGGATACTTAATTTGGAAACAAATGGGATATTTTAAAAGGGAATATTTATTTGTTAAATAAATAGAATAAAAGGAATTATTTATTTGTTAAATAGAATTGAAAGGAGTTAATCGATTTGAATTAATCAAATAGAGTTAATTGATTGGAGCTAATCAAAATGAGTTAGCGAAAGGTATAAACCAAATGAGTAAATCAAACCAAGTTGATTGAGTTAGTTAAACTAGATTAATCAAATGAGTTAGTCAAACCAAGCCAAATGAGTTAATCAAACCAAGTTGATCGTGTTTATTAAACCAGATTAATCAAATGAGTTAGTCAAACCAAGTCAAATGAGTTAATCAAACCAAGTTGATCTAATTGGTTCAATCAGATTAATCAAAGGAGTTGGTCGAATGAGTTAACCAAAAGGGGATAGCCAAGTCGATTTAATCGATTAGAGTTAGAGTTAAACCAGTTAGAATTGATTAGTTATAGTTAATCAGTTAGAGTTGACCAATTAGGGTTGACCAGTTAGAGTTGATCAGTTAGAGTTAACCAGTTAGAGTTAATCAATTAGGGTTGACCACTTAGAGTCGATCAGTTAGAGTTAACCAATAGAGTAATTGAATAGAGTTAACCGAGTTAGAATAAATCGATAAGAGTTAATCGATAAGAATTAGGAGTTATCGAATATTAGTCATTCGAATCAAGTTAAAAGGAGTTATCGAATATTAGTTATTCGAATCAAGTTAAAAGGACTTATCGAATATTAGTTATTCGTATCAAGTTAAAAGGAGTTAATCAATTTTAGTTATTCGAAAGGAGTTATCGATTAGTTTAATCGAAAGGAGTTAATCGAATTTAGTTATTCAAAAGGATTTATCGATTAGTTTAATCGAAAGGAGTTAACCAAATTTAGTTATTCGAAAGGAGTTATCGATTAGTTTAATCGAAAGGAGTTAATCGAGTTTAGTTATTCAAAAAGGAGTAATCGAATATAGTTTATTCGAGAAGAGAGATAATTTTATAAGGTTATTCGAAAAAGAGAAGTTATCGAATATAGTTTATTCGAAAGAAGTTAAGTTATAAGAGCTAACGAATTAAAGTTAATCGAGTTAAAGTTAATGGAGTTAGGGTTAATTGATTTGAGTTAATCGAGTTAGGTTTTAAGTTAGATATTTCAGAAGTAGGGATTATAACATTATCGTTATAACCAATATTTTTATAAAATAATAGGATTCGTAAACTGAATCTGAGAGTTTCGTAAGAAATGATTTGATAAGAAACGGAGTTAAAGGAAATTAGAAACTGACTAGAGATTAGGCAAGTTGAACGGTTTCCAGAGTATCGATCTGATGTTGGTTTCGGCCTTCGGGATTTATACTTAGGGGATTGTTCACTTACTAGTTTACAGGTAGGGCTGATGATTTTGTAAAGTTAATGAAACGTGAATGAGGATTGGAAATGTTTTCCAACATTAAATAACGTATATTTTCTAAATATAGAAAATAAGGAAATATGAATATATATGTGTATATATATATATGATGATGATTGATCGATCGAATTTCTATCTAGGAATAAGATCGTTGTTTGTACACCGACATGTTTTCATTTGATAGTTAAATCACAGACTATTAAGTTTTGACGCATAGTTACGTTGTTAGTATGGAGAGACCGGTTGGATTCTTATCCAAAGAACCACTCCGTATTGGCATAAGCGTTGCGGATCATATATGCCAAAGAAAATTGAAGACGGAGTAAAGTGCAAGGGCTGTTGTATAAGTCCTAGGTAGATATTGCCTAGGATGGATGTACTGGATAGTGCCTTCAGTTTCGTTTAGTCCCAGAACGAACGTATATGGACGAGTGTCTGACAGAGTATTTCCAATGATCGAATATGATTGGACTGTACAAATATATATGGTGGCAACAGATTTATTCCCTTAGCATAATATCCAGAATATTTGTGCAAATCAATTAGTGATTAACGGATCTGACAATGTGGCATTCAAAGTGATCGTGTTATAAATGAATGGAAAGTAGTCGTAGCCTCTGGCCTCAACATCCGGTAAATGACAAAAATCGGGCAGACAGCATGGCTAAGTCGGTCGCTCCGAAGTAGGGTGTATAATCACCTATCTAGAGAATATTCATTTGATTCTTTAATCTATCAATGCTGTCCCATATATATATATATATATATATATATATATATATATATATATATATACGGGAAAACGGTTGCTGATCCCAATCGTTGGTGATATACATTCTAGACACTCAAGCGAAATGAGTGGTTGGTCATGTGTGGCTGAGTTGCAAGGTGTTCTTGTTGAACTCCAGTGTATCGTTCCTAGGGTACACTGATCAGAAGGTGGTTCCATACCTTGTCATAGTTGGAAATCCATTACCCAATACGTACTTGCGGTTTTGACTGTATACTATATATGTAGAACGTGAGATGAAAGCGTTTCTGCTAGATGATTATTATATTGTGGTTAATAGACATTATTATAATATCACAAGGTTTTTGATATAAAGATATTTTGGATTCTCATAAGGAAAAAACCCGTTCCGTTATACGGCGTGGTCTTATGGGATATCATTTACTTGTTCAAACTGTTTTACTCACACTAGTCCCATGACTGTCCCGGAGTTTATTTTGCTTGTTTTCCCTAAACTCTTGGGTGCCTAAATTTGTACGGGCAGTCAAGTAGTCAGGATTTTTCAGATGCACTTGGAGAGCTTGGAGCAGGAGGCTTCAGGATTATATAACTATTGTTTATTTCCGTTGTTGTTGTAAGTGTTGTACTCTGCAATGTTATTGTATACATATACTGTTTGTATTTTAAAAAGTTATGTTATATTTTATTCGTTCCGCTGTGAGATTCGTGTTTACTCTGATAATGATGTTCTACTTCTTCTTCTATTCTATAAGTTTCTATCTTATCTATTCTCACCCTATAACTTCTTTCATTAACCATTCGGTTATTTTCGATCCTTGGATGTTCGATATGTGTTGTATATCGGATAACCAAGACCATCAAAATCTGGATTGTCACAGTTAGAGCCATTTTTTATATTAATTAGATTGTTGTTGATAGCAAATCTACTACTAAATTGTCTCTTAATCTCATATTTGTATTCATTTTAACATTGTTAGTTTTACTTTAGTTTGTATTTAACAATTTCATTCGCTTTCGGCTAAATTTGATTGAATAAGATTAGAATAAATTCTTTCCCTGCGGATCAACCCATATTCTCCACGTTCTACGATTGTACGCCATGCGCTTGCAGTTGTTATTACGATAATTTGTCAACGGTTTTCTAATTCCATTGAAACGCCATTTGCAAACAATTGTATTGTTGTTTCAACATTCTCCTGTGGTATATGATGCCAAAAGGAAAAGATACCTAGGAACCTGTAAGGGATGTAGTAAAAAATAGTCAATGGTACATATGTTTCATATGACGACCATAGTAAAAAAAAATGTTAGAACTTTTGCTAACTGCTACATTGTCATTTGGCACACAAACTATGGATTATACATTCATCATCCAAGATTTTGGATGTCAACAGAGTACCAGATATGTTAAATATCCTGCATATCGGAAATCTAATATGTATTTTCTAGGTTTAATAAAGTGCGTTATCTTTTTTTATTTTTTCCTCTTTCTAATTATTTTTTATATTTCTTTGCGTCCATAAACTACAATAATAGGAAATTCCAGTGTTGGTTATATGTTTCAGATGTTACGTGGAAGGAAGGAGTATTTATATTGCTATCAAATAAAAATGGAAGAAGTTTGTTTATTTGGAAATCAAGGAATCGAGTTATCTATTCACCAGGGATATGCTTAGACAATTAATACTTCTGATTGCACGATAAAAAATGAAGAAATACCAAATTATGTCATATTTTAACTTATACCACCTGAAAATTTAGAGGTTGATGAAACTGATTGCTGTATTGTCTTTATATTCAAAGGATAGTCCCTTTTTGGGTCAGATTTATATTAATTTGTATTAAATATTTAACATAGCACATCTATTTGATTTTTTATTTATCTGATTAAATAGTTACTGGGATACAAACAAGTGACGTTAGCTATTTTATGAATGTTTCCAAATTTTATGCAAAGCTTGCAGGAATGGTGAATCATTGATAATTTTCCAGCCAACAACATAATTAAAAAGTATACAATGAAATGAACGATACGGGTATGAGAACTCTTAGAATATTCTATGTTATTTTATTTTTATGCATTTTGGATTAACTTCATACTTATGACTTTGTATATGTGGCACATGGAATTATCTTCTGCATCCTTGATTGAGATCCCATCTATGACTCTGTATTTATGCATGGAAGGTAATGTAAACATTAATGTCAAACAAAAAATAAACTGTGTGTTAGCACTTAATTATAGTCAGGTTTAGGTAGATTAGTGATTGGGAATTCAATACATTTTTTTACAGATAAAAATATCGTTACAAACATGTGCGTGCAGTATTTAGGTTACATGTTTCAACTTCCCTATGTAGTCATTGACTATGCATATTTTGAAAGGATGATGTGTGATAAGTTTTTTTCGTCTATTTCCAGCTATTATAACTGCTTAATAATTGATCATATATGTTGAAAATCACATATTTTCCTAGCTATACATGGATTTAACAGTAACTGTACCGTAGTTTTTTCAATATGCAATAGCTATGACAAAATTTATACTCCATTTCGGTTGGCTATCTAACATGAAATTTGCATGCTCTCTTTCGATAACAATTTATTTCAAACCAATGTGAACCATACTTACAATGCGGTTGTCAAATAGTCCTTTGGTGGTTTCTTATATCAATATGCAAACTGTCATGCTATACACTTCGTCCTCTCAATGTCACCGACAACAGACCCGTCCTCTTCTTCACTCTACCATCAACTCATTTTTCCTTGCTAAACATAAGGTCAATACAACCTTTTTCCACTTTTACCGTACATATCATGCCACATAAAAAGGTGACTAAACTTTACTGCTCTAAAAAACTAACCTTTCCTTCTATTCCAAGAAAATACACCACTCCAACACCCATGCTTATATCTTCCTTCAAACTCCTTCATGCCATAATATCCATATCTCCCCGTGTGCGTAGCACAGGCTCCAACCTAGTATGGTAATAAATTGGAATACTTAACCTAGTTGAATCCATAGGGATTGTATGAATATAAACTTAAGTCGGGGTAAGTAAACTTGATTGAACAGTGGGTGGGTTAAGTAAATCTGAGGGGGTCGGTAATATTTACATATAGGCCCACAAACTTAACTTTATAGGGTTATGTAATTAAACACACCTAGTGGTATACATAACCGATGGAAATAATAAAGTTATGTAATTAAGGACAACTTTTTAGGGTAAGCATAAATTGTAGAAATGATAGGGGTATGTAATCAAAGACACCTTGTGGTATACATAACCAAATGGAAAACCTAGTGAGGGATACAAGACAAAGGGGAGAGCTTGTATCATATTGTGTGGGACCCGTTTCAGTCAGTAACCCGGAGTAGGTATCAAACAAGTGCTCCGAACTAGGTCCGAGAAGGGGCACACTTACAGGAATGATTGTAAGATATTCAAACGTAGAGGATGGTGTGGGCGGCGCAAACCGACCGGGTCACGTGCGTGCATGGGCCGGGCAGATGGGGATAAGACAATTGTGACACCTGTAGATATGGTTGTGCAAATTATGAAAACGAGGGGTTGCCACATTAGGAAGTGATACCTCCTACGGTGGGGCCGGCACAAAGTATCTACGCTGATTAGGGTAGTAGTTAGGATACATCAAGATGTATGCCTAAGCCTACCATTTAATAGTGTTGGGATCATCTCATTTTGGTTATACTAGTATTAGTGCAGAGTAATCATTAGGGAAGCGTATACACTCCATCATGTTTACCTTGTCACACTTACCTTTTATGATGTTATCTTCCTTATCCACCTTATATGCCTGTCATGCAACTTTTACTTATTTACTTGTTAAAAGTAACTGGACTCGCTAGACTTTATGTCTGACCCTTTTTGTTTCCTCTTCTTTCTTCCGTCCCCCCAGGTTCTCAGGGTGGGAATACTCAGGCTTAGTCATGACTCGGTTATCATCTTGCTAGGAGCTGCTTTCGAAGTATGGCTCAATTTCTTATCACTACCATGGCTTTGTCTCTTTTTGGGGAATTTTGCTTTTAAGTATTTATGTACTCTGATGGTACAAGACAGAAGTTATATTATTGTACTAGGTTTCAGACTTATGGTATTTTAGACCACGATGTTATGATTTATGTTTGAAATAAAAATTTAAAATATTGCTGTTGCTTTTACATTTGTCTTGTAATATTTCTGATTCTGTTTACCTATAACGCTTCACGAAACTTAATGCATTCCCTTAGTGAGTGACAATAACGGATGCGGGGTGTCAGACTTGGTATCAGAGCTGAAGGTTACCAGATTAGATAAAAATTTTTGAAAATTATTTTCAGAAAGGTTTCTAGAAAACATTTTTCAAAAGGAAAAGTCTATTTTGAAAAAAAAAAACATATTCCCCTAAAGCTATATGTAATATCCTTCGGTCCTTTGTCTAAATCTCTTTCCCTTTCTTTTCAGCATGTCTGGGGAACCTAATATCCCAGAGAACGTTACGATACAAGGATAGTTTCGTAGGTGTTTAGAGGCCAAGGCGCCTGCCGGAGGTCAAGCTGACGTTCCTCCCCTAGCTGCACCTATCGTTCCTCCTCCTCCTCCAAGAGCAGATAATTTCGCCAAGATCTGCAAAGATTTCTATGCCATGGAAGGGAAGCCATTCCATGGAACGAGACATTAATAGTGGTAAGGAACTGGCTCAAGGAGATTGAAGACTTATTTATAACCTTTGAAGTGGAAAACCGAAGAAAGATTCAGTTAGCTACCTGGCGACTGAAAGATGAAGCCTCGTTTTGGTGGAAAGTTACCCAAGCTGGACGTCCAGTGGAGACATGGGATGATTTTAGGATGAGGTTTGAAATGAAGTTTTTGTTTCAAGCTGAGAAAAGCGTGCAAATGGAAAGATTCTTGGCGCTCAAACAAGGAAACATGATTGTTAAAGAATATGTGAACAAATTCAACCAATTGGCGAGGTTTGGATTAGAGCTGGTAGACACTCTGCATAAGATAGCTTTGCAGTTTGTTAAAGGGCTAAACGAACCCCTTTATGGGTTATACATGTCCCATATTCCAATGGGATCCACCTTTGAAAGGCTTGTTGATATGGCCTTGATGTATGAGGAAGAGAAAGGAGAGAATAAGGATGTTAAGTTGGGGAAACAACGCAGAATAAAAAGGTATGGCCTAGTAAGGGACAACAACAACAGAAGAAAGGAGGAAAGAATGACAAGGATAAGGATAAGAGGAAGTGCCACAGCTGTGTACGTGAGAGTCACTTGGTAAAGGACTGCAAGAGAAGGAAGAATACTTGAATTAACTGTGGAGAAGTCGGACACTTCGCTAGGGAGCGCCCGAAGAAACATGGACAAGGTCAAAGGGCAGGGACTTCTGGAGGCCAAGTGAATGTTCTCGCGACCAGTAGGAAAGTTTCCATGGAAGGTTTGATTTCTCTTTCCTGTCACCCTATTAGAACTATTTTTTATTATGGTGCTTCACATTCATTTATATCTAGTTATGTGGTTGAATCTCTACACTTAAATACTAGTATGGCAGTTGATCCCGTAGTTGTCTCCAACCCCATTGGTGATTCGGCTCATTTATCTATGATTTTTCGGAGTTTGAGAATATATATTTTAGGCATCAAGTTCGAGTGCGATGCCTATGTGCTCGGGTTCATGGGCTACGGGTTGATTCTAGGAATGGACTGGCTAACCACATATGGTGCCATTCTAGATTGCGAGAGGAGGGTTGTTAGGCTTCTAACCTGTCATGGGAGGACCCTCGAGATTTCTTGTGACCCGCAAGGGTCCATCGTGATTAGTTTCCTAGAGTCTCTTGATGCATCTATCGATGATCTGCAATCTGTTTCAGCAGTCCGTGAATATCCAGATGTCTTTGATGAGGTTCGGGGTTTACCCCCAAGGCGTGAGATAGACTTTCGCATATATTTGGTAGATAATGCAAAGCCAGTTGCATTACTAGTGCGTCATCACTACAAGAAAAGTGACTTTCAACAATACTAAAACACAGCATTTTGGGCTGCATGCTGTTGTTGAACCTTCAATAAAGTGAAATACAAAGTGAAAAAACAAAGACAACGAGCCAAAACACTGAAATCCTCATGTGAAATTTTTTTTAACATCGTTCCCTCTGAAAATTTCATTGCTGCGTTAAATTCATTTTCCCTTTCCCCCTAAAATAGAAACCTAAATCCCTTCTGACATCAATTCGTAATTGTCTCTGCAAATATCTTAATTAGCTCCTCTCTAAATCGCTTCTAACTCTTCTCAGCAAATCTAAAACGCCTCTTCTTTGTCACAACCGCTACCCACGAAGAAGCTCACCATCGCCATCTAAGAGAAATCGAAGTTGAAATCGAGTTATCCTGAGCAAAAGGTGAGTTTTGTGAATCCGTATGTTGTAACTAAATAAGTATATTTTATAATTGTTGGACACCCTGCAGTTTGCAATATTGGAAGCGGAGCAAAAGGCTGTAGAGGAGGAAGGACCAGTGACTTCCAAAAGGCGGGGTAATAAGTATATTTTCTAATTGTTGGACACCCTGCAGTTTACATTCCAGTATTGCTTTCATTGCGTAGTTCTGTCTTAGTACTGCTACTATTTTACTACTATCACGAAAAATGTATTTGCGTGTTTATTAGATATTGTTATTCTAACGTTTTCCTTGAACTTGGAAAGATATGTGCTTGATGTACTTATTTGTTGTCAAACAGTTTGGGTTTGTCACTTTTTTATCTCCAAATTATTTCATATATGATATCTGGGATCTCAAAATGGATACTGGGATTTTCTCGGAGTTTATAAGTGGTTTATGTGATGGGGTCTTCTGGTTTTACTAGTATTACTATTACGACTTATATTACAGTTTGGTAGTGTATAATAACATAACTAGAAAAATAGAAGCATATGATTTCTTAAGCATGGGTCATAAGTTAATTAATTAGTTTAGTCATTTTTACCCCATATAGGTGGGCTGGAGTGAACCATTAAAATTGACTGAATACTTTGTTTTTGGACGGTATGTAGCAGATATAATTAAAATAGACAGAAAAATTTCAGTTGTTTAATTACTAGGAATTATGCAAGCGACTAATTTAATATATGCTTGACTGAGAATCTCCAATCTTAGAGGAATATACCTTCTGGTAATGATGTGGTATGCACATGCATCAGACATCTTTACATCTACTTAGGAGGATTACAACTTATAAGTCTGTTTGTACTTATGAAAAAATGATTTGTTGAATTTTCTGAAAGTAGGTGAAGTTTTTGCATGTGCTTCTAAAATGTTTGTAGCATAGGTACTTGAATTGTGAATTATACGCAGACCAACAAACTGAATAGAGTGAGAATACAAAAATTTATTGGTTATTAAAGTATTTTGGATAAATTTATTGGGGGAGGAGGTGGAGCAACAAAAGGCACATATTGATACAGTTTTGTTTCTTTTGCATTATAGTATGATGTGTTTGTGTCACCAAATTCATTTGTGGTGTCCTTTAATGGCTCAAAATCAGATTTGTTGTGACCTAAGTTAGGGGCTGAAGGAGAAATTTCTGAGGTCGCTCGAACTGAAGCTTTTGGAACTTCAGGGAATGAATCAAAGTCTTCTTCTGACTCGGCTTTTTGTTCGTCTCATTCAAAATGCTCTTCTATTTTGAAATAGGATGGGGGTTCTTCATGTTTCTCTTTGGGAAGAGGTGCGCTTATTACATGATTCGGTCCATTCTGATTACACAGGACAAGACATGGTGATCAAACTCGAGCTAAGTTGTTACCTTTAACTCATATGAGATATTAATTCATCGTTTCTTTCCAATTCAATCAGGGAAAACTTACATGTTTCGGGTATCAAACGTTGGGTCTATCCATATCAGTAAACTTCAAGATTCAAAACCACAAACTTAAGCGTGTAACAAAAAATGTTGTGTGTGAAATAAGCACAAAAAATGATTGTAAACCCAAACTAGATTAGTCTGCAAGCACATCTTTAAAATAGTTGTGTATAAACCAAAGTTGCATAAGTTTATCAAACTTGCAATCAGTATTAAATTTATACATATTTGTTTTGCTTTCGGATTAGATCAGAATCAGCAATTGAAGTTATTTCAGTTGACTCATTTTGTTTTTTTGTGTGTATTAAGATGGAATCTAACCACAAATGCAGCGATGCCAAATCCCCAAGGATCATACCATTATGGAATAGTTCCAATAACAAGAAAACTTTTCTTTGCTAGTCCAGTGCCAACGATAAATGGAAAGCAGTGGTATGCACTAAATGGTGTATCCTTTGTTGTGCCTGATACACCATTGAAGTTAGCAGATAATTTCAATATTGGTGGTGTATTTGGTTATGTTACCATCCCAGTTGACTCAAGCAGTGCTGTTAATGTAATTCGAACTACATCTGTTCGACTGAATCATCATGATTTCGTTGAAATCGTGTTTCAGAACACCGAGAATAGTTGCAATCATAGCATCTTGATGGATAGGATTTCTGGGTTGTTGGGTAAGTAATTTCATCTCACATATTTGCACAATTTTTTTATGTCATACACACACATATCTTTGCTACACTCCAGTTACAAGTTCATATTTGTTTGTGTTACACAAATCTAAATGAAATCGTAATATGATGCTGGTTAATGGATAACCTGAGATGAGTCTTGGTACGATGGGAGTCAGCTGCTCCTCTCTTAGACTTGTGCCTCGACAAGTGCTTTTGGGTTTCTTATGCACTATACAGCTTGCAGTGAAAACTGCATCGCGGATTCGCTGTACATAATCCCAGTTATGTAGAAATTATGTCATATTTTTCACTTTAAATAGCAGATTTTTAATCAAATATCCAATTTTGCTGGAGTTTTATGTTATTGTATACATTTACATCAATAGTATGCGTTAACTGAATGTTCCTTGAACAGTACCCGTGACATGCTTATTTGATTGCGGAGTTTTCACATGATATCAGGTTGCTTGTGGAGTTTTCACATGATATCGGCTTTCCTTATGGTTTAATCTAATACTAGAGTTTTCTTTGACCTGAACACAGCTCTACCTGAAAACAGAGGTAAAAACATTTCCTCAGTAGACTTAGATAATACATTTGAACAAGTAACTTCTATTTGCATTAACATTGATATGTCAAAGCAGCTACTGGATTAAAGATTACAATATCGGTGTTCTATGTGTAGTGATCTTGACATATGAATTAATATGTTTTTTTCTCTATTAGCACATTTAGATATTTCTGCATCTCATGGTTGTAAAACATTTGTTTGACTAGAAAATAGAAGTGTAATCATATATTTGCATACGTAATTAAAAGAAAGAAAGAAAAAAAGCAAAGCACCCTATGATAAAAAGATCCAAACTGTAAATAATTGCATTTTTTTCTTTAAAACTTGAGCACCTCAGGCTCTGCTCATAATTTCCTCAATGAACTGTTGTTCCTTGTATCTAATTAGCCTCTTTTATTTGGTCAGGTACCTATTGCGGTTGCTTGTTTTGTGCATATGTGGTTAGGTTGGTTGTGCCAAGTGCCTTCAGGGTGCCAAGTCCATCTTCGCTGAAAATTTCTTTTCATGAACAACAGTTCTCTTGCCACTAACGCTGAAATGAAGATGCAGGTTTGTGTTTTGGTTGTGTAAATGTCAATCACAATATACCCTTCGATCCTAGTACCCAAGTATCTCCTTATTATGACCATGATCATGATCATTATTAAGTATTGTGAGCTTTGATTTCAGCAAAGTCTGGTGGATTAATTTGAATATTGGTGGAGACGAATATGAGAGGTCAAGGGGTTTGGGTTTGGTCTACAATGGCCTATGATGGAAGGGAACATATTGATTGATTGAAGCATTTCATGCTCTACAATGGCCTTCCAGTGTAAGTTTTATCTACCATTACACTTCTATTTTCGTTCATTTAAATGTCAAACAATTTCGTTTTAGTGACCACTTTGGTTATAAGTAATGTCAAACAATTCTCATGAAAACTTAATCAGAAAACTTCCTTTTTCCCTGTTGGGTAATGTTTGAAAGAAGCAATAACGTAAACTGTCTATGTACGTCAAACTCAGCTACGGGGTTTGGAGCTGAGCAGGGAATCAGACGTCTGGATACTCTTCCAGACGTCTGATATCAGTCAGTTTTGCATCCTAAAGTGCAAATCAGACGTCTGGGAAACCATGCAGACATCCGGTTCAAGCCCAGACGTCTGCTTTCACGCATGTGCAGATCTGAGAGAAATTACTAACATCTGATTTAGGAACCAGACGTCTGAATCATGCCAAAATAGTAGTAAATTAACTAAGATTATAAAAAATTAAATAAACTTATAAAAATTAACTAAGCATTATGAAAATCAACTAACAATTATAAAAAATTAACTAAGTGTACTAATTTTATAAAAATTAAGAAGTATAATTTATAAAAAAGTTAACTAAGTATATAAAAATATAAAACATTACTAAGTATTTTATAACAATAATAGCAATAATTAAAACTTAACCAAGTATTATAAAAATTAACTAACTATTATAAAAAAATTAACTAACTATTATAAAAAAATTAACTAAGTTTACTAATTTGATAAAGATTAAGAAGTTTAGTTTATAAAAGTTAACTAAGTACATAACAATATTAGTATTACCAAGTATTCTATAATAATAATAACAATAACTAAAAATTAACTAAGTATTATTAAAATTAACTAAATACTATAAAATTTAGAAGTTTAGTTTATAAAAGTTAACTAAATATAAAATATTACCAAGTATTCTATAATAATTATAGCAATAATTAAAATTAACTAAGTATTACTAAAATTAACTAAATAGTACAAAATTTTAACTAAGTTTACTAGTTTTATAAAAACGAAGAAGTACCTTATAAAAGTTAACTAAGTATATAAAATATTACCAAGTATTCTATAATAATAATAGCAAGAATTAAAAATTATCTAAGTATTGTAAAATTAACCAACTATTATAAAAAAAATAACTATGTTTACTAATTTTATAAATATTAACTAAGTATTCTTTTTTCTTGTCGAACATTTTTTTCTTGCTAATGTGTAAGCATGACCAAATGCTAACATGAACACATGTGTATAGGTATTGGAGATGGACATCGTTGTGCATTCGGCTATAATCAGAATATCGTTAGGCGCTTCTGAAGATCCCTCAACAATAAGACCACTTGTGGTATCTGATTACGGAGAAAGCGGTAACTTTTAGATGTTCATTTTGTTGGTATTTAGCGCAAACTTGTTTTATCGAAATTTTGTTTTATTTATAGATATCGTGACTTTGTTCGATAGATAGTGTAAATTTAGTTTATTGAAATTATGTAAAGTTTGTTTATTGATGATGTCTTTATGTGTGAATATTGTGTTATATAATTAGTTGATTGATATATTTACATGTTGATATGTTTGTGCATGAATATTTTGATACTACAATATGTAAATGCTTTGATAGATGCAAAAAATTGTGATATGTGGCAAAACGCTGTGATAGTAAAGAACATGTAAACTTCCAGAAATGCTGTGGTATGTGGCAAAACGCTGTGGTAGTAAAGAATTTGTTCGAGAATTGCTATGATATGTGGCTAAACTCTGTAGAAAAGGGAAGATAACAACATTTCTGGAACAATATAAAACGCTGTATAAACATAAGGACAACACCATTTAAAATGCTGTAATATGTTAATTTTCTACAACATTTTTGAAAACGCTGTAATATACCCAGGGGCCTATAACAACATGTTGTTAGACAACGTTCATCGAAACACTATTAAAGGCGATAACAGCGTTTTTTCAACGCTGTGGATAGACATATATCTTGTAGTGCATATGGCTCCAAGGGAAAATAGGGAGCTTAGTAAACAAGAAGGGTAGCTAATCGAAAAAGGGTTTATTAGGAGAAGCATATCTGAATGGGGTGCTCCGGTGGTATTCGCGACTATGGCGGATGGTTCGCTTCGCTCGTGTGTAGACTATAGGGAGTTGAATAAACTCACTAAGAAGAACAGGAACCCACTCCTGCGGATAGATGACCTGTTTGACCATCTTATTGGTGCATCAGTATTTTCTCAGTTGGATTTGGCCACGGGGTTCCATCAGTTGAGGGTGGCTGAAGACAGTATAGATAAGACCGCTTTTAGAAATCCGGATTATTTCTTTGAATGGCTTGTGATGCCTTTTGGGTTGACGAACGCATCCGCCTATTTTGTTGATTTGATGAGTAGGGTGTTTCGGGAGTTTCTAAATAAATTTGTCATGGTCTTTGTTGATGATATCTTGATCTTCTCAAAGAGTGACGAAGAGCATGCCTTGCATATAAGGTAAGTTTTGAAGACTCTACGTGCGCATCAGCTTAAGGCAAAGTTCTCCAAATGCCATTTTTGGAGAAAAGAGGTGAGATTTCTAGGGCACGTGGTTTTTAAAGAAGAGGTAGCAGTAGATCCCGTGAAGGTAGTGGCAGTTCAGGATTGGCAGATCCCGAAGAACGCAACAGAGGTGAGAAGCTTTTTGGGGTTGGCATGTTATTATAGGAAGTTCATTAAGGATTTTGCAAAGATATCAGCCCCACCCACCAGGATGACGAAGAAAATTTGGCATTTACGTGGGATATAGATTTTGATGTTGCTTTCCAAAGATTGAAAAGGGCTCTGACAACAACCCCAGTATTGACCTTGCCCGATGGAAATAAAGTGTTTACAGTATACACTGACGCATATGGTACAAGGTTGGTGCGGTTCTGATGCAAGAGGGAAGGGCAGTATGTTATGGAGGGAGACAACTAAGGGTTCATGAGAAGAACAACCCTAACCACGACTTAGAGCTAGCTGCCAAAGTATTTGCGCTTAAGATGTGGCGTCACTTTTTGCTTCGAGAGAAGTTCGAGTTGTACACTGATCATAAATCTCTCAAGTACTTGTTCTCACAAAAGGATCTTAATCTGAGGCAGCAAAGGTGGATGGAGTCCTTAGCATCGTACGACTTCAAAATTGCCTATACCCCTGGAAAGGGTAATGTGGTGGCAGATGCACTTAGTGGACAGAGGATGGTCTTAAGTCCTTTGTTTGTGGAAAGGAAAAACATGGAATTTATATCGACTTTTGACCTTCCACTGAGCTTTTGTCCGGTTTGTTTGCATCGATGGAGATACGAACTACTCTTATGGATCAGATAGGAGCGTCGCAGCGAAATGATCCATAGAGTTCTGACATCCTGGATAGGCTCAGTAAAGGGGAGACTTCTTGTCATCCCAATAGATATTCCATCGACGATAAAGGGTGGTTGCGACGAGATGGAAGGCTCTGTGTTCCTAGAATTGGGAGCTTGATAAAGACAGTCCTAGAAGAAGCCCATCATTCTAAGATGACTATTTATCCAGGTGGCGATAAGATGTATAGGAATATGAAGAGGTTTTTTTGGATTGGGATGAAGAGAGATGTGGCAGAGTTTGTTTCTCAATGTTTGGTTTTCCACCAAGTTAAAGATGAGCAAACAAAGCCCGGTGGTTTACTTTATCCTTTGGAGGTTCCGCAGTGGAAATGGGAGAGCGTCTCTATGGATTTCATAGATGGTTTACCTAGATCAAAGAAAGGCAACACTGATATTTGGGTAGTAGTGGACATGCTAACTAAGAGCGCTCATTTCATTCCAGTCAAGAGTAAGAGGACGACATCATGGTTGGCAGCAGTTTATGTTTGTGAGATAGTTCGTCTTCATGGGATACCTTCCAACATCGTAGGTGATTGTGACCCCATCTTTACTAGTGAATTTTAGAGGAGCTTGCAAGAAGCACTAGGTACACAGTTATGTTTAAGCACCTCTTATCATCCTCAGACCGATGGACAGACGGAGAGGGTGAACAAAGTTCTAGAGGATCTTTTAAGGCTGTGTATCCTTGACTTTGGAGGTACTTGGGAAGAGCATATTCCTTTAGTAGAATTCACCTACAACAAAAGTTACCAAGCTAGCATTGGCATGGCACATTTTGAAGCATTATACGGACGACTTTGTAGGTCACCAACTTGTTGGTGGGGAATCTATAGAAAGTCTATTACTTGGACCAGATATGGTTAGAGAAATGTCTAAGAAGACTGATCTCATTAGACGACGAATGAAGACCGCTCAAGATAGGCAGAAGCCCTATGCAGACAAGGGAAGGACTGACATTGAATTTTAAGTAGGAGACATGGTTTTCATAAAGGTATCTCCATTGAGAAATGTGGTTCGCTTTGGATCTGTAGGGAAACTGGCCCCAAGATTTGCAGGGTCATTTCCCATAATAGAAAGGATTGGCAAAATGGCCTACAGAGTAAAGCTGCCAGAGAGACTGTCCGGCATTCATGATGTTTTCCACGTTTCTCACTTGCAGAAGTGGTTGCATGATACCGCCAAAGTTACTGAGCCGAATGTATTGGAGGAAGTAGAGGTAGAACGGGAGGCAATAGTCAGAAGAGTTCCTTCCCATATTCTTGGATCAGAAGTTAAGAAGCTACGCAACAAAGAAATCAAGTTGATGAAGGTTCAATGGGGAGATAACCCAGAGGATGCAACTTGGGAGACCGAAGACAAGATTCGTGCTTCGTACCCTTTTATTTTCGAGGGTATGTTCTTAACTCCTTTTTCCAAAGTTTTATCTGTGCTTGTTTCTATCATTTAAGTAGGCCCTATCGTTAGAATTTCCGACCTTTAGATAGGAATAGCATGGATGTAAACATGTGTTTGAGACATGTTATGTTTGATGGATGCAAGTGTTTACTAGTGGTTGCTCGTGGATGCATATACACACACATTAGGCATTAGATCAGCTCAATCACTCTCATACTGCATATGGATGTGTGTGCATTTTTCTTTTAATGGATAAAATTGGATGTGTCATCACATCTATGTTGCATTTGGGCAAATGATTGTGCACACATGTAGAACTTACATGTTATAATAGGATTATTTGCACACATATTGGATGCATGACACTAACATATATTGCATTAAGGAGGTCGACTGAATCAGTAGACCGCCTAAATTTCGCATTAGCATTGGGACATATACACACACCTTTGCATATGTTCATATAAACATTAGAAATCTTTTAGGACAATGAATGCTTGTAGTTGATGGATGATTAGTTGGGTGTGGATGGTAGGATACATTCTTCTTAACTTGAAGATTTCAGGTTCGAAATCCTTTGACTAGGGGAGAACGTAACACCCCGAAATTTTAACAACATTAAAGAGGATAAATTAAATAATAATTGATTTAATATTCAAAATTAAGGGAAACAGACCACACCATTGCATCCATCTCGAAATTCTGGTCAAGATAGACATTTGTTTTGCGTAAAATGGACACCGTATGAAGAAGTTATGAGGGTTCGTAGTTTGTATATGCGTAGAAGAATTATATATATACATATATATAAATCAGAAATCAGAAAAAACAGTTCAAAATCAAATTTTCAGAAGGCGGCAAATTTCCCGCTCAAGGGAGTCGACCCTTTAAGGGGGGTGTCGACCCCAGGGTCGTCCGCCTAAGGGGGGTCGACCCCCTAGGGTTGGTGTGGCAGTCGAATTTCTGGGGCTGGCAGCTATATATACAGGCTCATTTCTCTTGTTTTCTTCACTGGAGATTAATGGAGGCCAAATGCTGTCAGTGCCTGGCAGATTCTTTTTCCTTCTTCTGCAATTAAAGATTTAGAGATTCAAGTGTAGATCCGTTCTTCTTCTAGTTCCATTCTTCTAATCCAAACATTATGAGTTCTAGGTTACTTTTAGATTTAAATAATTAAAAGTAAACATGATATGACTATAGTTTGGATCTGTTCCTGTGACTGAATTATACCAGGTCTATTGTAAATTGTGAATCTATGACATCCTGGATTAGTTATGACTTGGATCTCAATCTTTACCATATAGGATCTATTGTAACTTGTGAATCTATGTCATTCCGATATAACTATGATGTGGATCTTAACCTTTACTATGTCAGATCTACTTTTGATTTTAGATCTAGTTTATTATTTGGACCACCTTGGGTCTATCATATTGGATCTGAACTAGTTGGACATCTAAATTAACATTTAGATCTTGTTATGTTTATTATGACATTCTACCATGTTAGAACTAGTTTAATTATCACAAGTTCATTCGATCTATTCTTATATGTCCACCTTATCACTATGCTAGTATATATTTATGCCAGTTATGTTAGAATAATCACTATTGTCATCTTCCCATCACCTTTCCCTATTATTGTTTATGGCCAGGCTATTTTCCAAACTAGGCATGCCGCCAAATATATGTGAATGCGTTAGTTAGGGAATGGGGAAAACATTTAAAATTGACATAAATTGGATAATGTTTATGAACATGAATTTGGACATATAATTCAATATGAACATAATGGGGAATAAGGGGCATGAACACCTATAAAGACATAGGTAAAATTGGATAATAATGAAATGCCTAGGATTACAGTAATTAGAAACTGTAACTGCATTTATACACGAGGTTATATTGCACTTGCGGTGAAAGTTTGCACGGAACCGACCGGCATATCCAACGACCACAAATGTTGAATCTAATGTGAGAAGTCTAAGTGCACAAATACGAGACATGCTAAGACACGAGGTTAAGCTGATTTTTGGAATTAGTCTGCCCTGACCCACCCGACTTGTCCAGCATCCACAAGTGGTAGGCATAATGTGAGAGGTCTAACATACTGTAACCATAGATGAAAATATGATAATAAATTGGAATACTTAACCTAGTTGAATCCATAGGGATTGTATGAATATAAACTTAAGTTGGGGTTAAGTAAACTTGATTGAACAATGGGTGGGTCAAGTAAATCTGAGGGGGTGGGTAATATTTACATATAGGCCCACAAACTTAACCTGGTAGAGTTATGTAATTAAAGACACCTAGTGGTATACATAACCGATGGAAATAATAAAGTTATGTAATTAAGGACACCTTTTTAGGGTAAGCATAACTTGTAGAAATGATAGGGTTATGTAATCAAAGACACCTAGTGGTAACATACCCAAATGGAAAACCTAGTGGGGGATACAAGACAAAGGGGAGAGCTTGTATCATATTGTGTGGGACCCGTTTCAGTCAGTTACCCGTAGTAGGTATCAAACAAGTACTCCGAACTAGGTCGGAGAAGGGGCACGCTTACTAGATTGATTGTAAGAGATCCAAACGTGGAGGACGGTGTGGGCGGCGCAAACCGACAGGGTCATGTGCGTGCATGGGCTGGGAAGAGGGGGATAAGACGACCATGACACCTGTAGATATGGTTGTGCACATTATGAAAACGAGGGGTTGCCACTTTAGGAAGTGATACCTCCTATGGTGGGTTCGGGACAAAGTATCTACGCAGATTTGGGAGCAGATCGATTAGGCTAGTTGTTACGGTACATCAGGACGTATGCCTAAGCCTACCATTTGATAGTGTTGGGATCATCTCATTCTGATTATACTAGTATTAGTGCAGAGTAATCATTAGAGAAGCGTATACACTCTATCATGTTTACCTTGTCACACTTACCTTTTATGATGTTATCTTCCTTACCCACCTTATATGCCTATCATGCTACTTTTACTTATTTACTTGCTAAAAGTAACTGGACTCGCTAGAATTTATGTTTGGCCCTTTTTGTTTCCTCTTCTTTCTTCCGTTCCCCCCACCCCTTGTTTCTCAGGGTGGGAATACTCAGGCTTAGTCAGGACTCAATTATCATCTTGCTAGGAGTTGCTTTCGAAGTATGGCTCAAGTTCTTATCTATACTATGACTTTGTCTCTTTTCGGGGAATTATGCTTTTTAAGTATTTATGTACTCTGATGGCACAAGACAGAATTTATATTATTGTAATGGGTTTCAGGCTTACGGTATTTTGGACCACGTTGTTATGATTTATGTTTGAAATAAAAATTCAAATTCCGCTATTGCTTTTATATCTATCTTGTAATATTTCCGTTTCTGCTTACCTATAACGCTTCATGAAACTTAATGCATTCCCTTGGTGAGTGACATTAATGGACGTGAGGTGTCACCAATTCTCTTGTTACTTAGTTGTGAAGTTCAAAGTTCCGAACTCCAAACAAATCTAAACGACTGACGTCTTCAGCCAAACACCCCTATTCCGAACACAATGGAATAAGTTTTGTAAGACAAGTCGATCGTTTTAGTTAGTTTTTCTCAAAATTAAAATCTACATCAATGTAATGTTAACTATAAAATTTGAACGTGCATTTTAATTTACCACAACTACATACTAACTCCAAAAATTACGAAATTTGAAATCTCACTACATTTCACAATTACGATTCTAACGAGCCTGGTCTTGTTGAATTTGGAGACCATTTGAAAAATAGTTTTATTACTAGCTTTCATTGAAATATAATTGAACTTCAATATGCGTTTATATTTACCATGCTTACATACGAATTCCAATTGACTTGAAATTATAAACCAGACAAAAATATAACGTTCCAGATCCGATAAAATTTCTTTCGTCGAAAATAAAGGTCGTTTGCAAAATGGCTGTTTTTAAAGCGTATGTAATATTATTATAATATTATCAAACTCCAAAATTATTCAAATTAATAATAAAATTATTATTATTATTATTGCGTATATATTCTAACGAAATGTCATACAATTGTAAAATATACATACTTGGGTTCAAAACTCAATATTTTAGTTTTCTTGTCAAACGGTATTCATTTTTTTTGAAAATCCTTTTTAATTCCTATATTGAATCGTTATAATTTATAAACGATTTCATAGAAACTTTCTAAAAAATTTAATTTGGACATAAATTACAATTTATTACATTAAATTTTGATTTCTTACATTCGTTAGAAAGTTATAGTTCAAAATATCTCGTTTTACAGAAATCCGACTTATCTCGAATTTTGTATATTCAATTAAAATTAGAAACTAAATTTTCAAACTACCGTGAGTTACGAGCTCATTTTATTATTAATATAAACTTAAATGTTTAAAATTCATGTTAAATAAATTCTAAGTTGTTATTTATTGAAATAGACTGTAAATCCTAGTAAAATTTATTAAAATTAAATTTTAAATTGGTCCCAAAATTTTATGTTGTTACATTCCCCCACTTAAAAACATTTCATCTAGAAAAGGAAGGAAGACATAAATAAGTATGTTTATTAAAATATAACCTTTCAAAATCAATTTTGAAAATCTATTTCTTATTACAAATATGCTCTCTCATATATGTAATACTCTTAACTAATTCTTGGGCACTGCTAACCCCATCTCTAATGAGTTGCTCTTATAGGATGTTACTAATCTTATCTCTGATGAATTATTTCATTCTATTCTACCGAGTTGTACCTCAAAGATTTTGAATTAACCAAAGCTCTTATACCGACATATAATGACCCGAAAATCCCCATCCGTTGAATCGACTGTAAACCGCTCGGGTCCGATCCAACGGTCAGAAATTCTCGCATGGTTAACTTTGGGCATACAACGCATCGGACAGAAAGAAAAGAATATTACATTATTATTACAACAATTTACATAAGAGTATAAAATATCAGAGTACATCATAAATAATATCACAGAAGATAAATTACAATACACAGTGGAAATACAAAATTACATATATACAGACAACGGAAGACACGAAATAATCCAGAGCATAACTCCAGCCATAATCCAGGATCCTGTTAAAAAAATATCTGCAAAACCAAAACTACTAGTTTCCCATGAAAAAAATATGGGTGCCCAAAGTTTAGGTGAAAAACAATAAACTCTAGGTCGGTCATGCGACTGGTATGAGAACTAAAAACAAGAATTATATTATATTTCAAGTGACGCATATCAAGGGGCCACGCCGTATAATACAGAATGGGTTTACTCCACATGAATGTCAGTGCATATATAACTACCAAAAATAGACTTATGAAGCCTACGATGCAATAAACAATATGCAATTCTTCAAACTACCCATTTAATCTTAATCCACAAACTTAGATTTATAAAATCCAATTCACTTTACACAAGTTATTTCTTTGGAATCTATTCCTGATTTCTTATTTCAAATCATTTGAAATAAATATCTAGCTTTCATATCAAAGTAGATTTCACTTCGGGATCTCAAACCAAAACCTTTGGAAATATGAATTCCAAAATATCACAATACATGCATAACAAAACGTATGCAACTAAATATCGGGAGGTTTCTCCCTTCAGCATGGGAAAGGGCACATATGTTCTCTTTCGATATATATGTATATTATATATATATATCTGTGTGTGTGTGTGTACATCTCCCACTGACAGAGCAGGCTACACCGACCACTAACCATTTAAGGTAACGGGGACCCACCCATACTTTTAGTCCTCAGGGTTACCCGAATCTTTAGCCAAATACTAAATTATTTTATTTCCAAAGTCGAAAAATAACTTTGCAACAATAAGAATCACAAATAAATCAAAACTATGATAATTTCCACTTCCAAATCATTTTGAAAACGTCGAGTTTAGTCCTCGAAATCCTTTCTATTTTAAAACATTCCCTATTCGAAATCCTGAATAACATTTCCTTTCTCTTATGAAAATCTCATTTCAAAATCCATTCATTAAATTGAAATGAACCATACAACATTACTAAACACCTAATAGTCAAATCATGAAATAAATCAAAAGGTGTTAGCATACAAGTATTTCTACACAACCCAGTGCTAAATATAAAAACATATTTGCTCATAAACTAGTCGAGCACAATCCAAACAATCAATCGATAATAATACATATCAAAAACCAAGTATATTTGGTTCATAACTTTTTCAAATCATTTATTATGATTTAACATAATTTTATCCATATTTTTAGTAATTTTAATGTGGCCTCTGCACTCGGTTTCCAATTCCGGTCACCGAATTGCATCTATACTAACCTTTTCAAATACTGATTTGGACTTATTTTGAAATGTAAACATTGGATTTCAAAAAAAATCTTTACTTTTGATTGTTCTTTTCACTTCGAACCCAAAGCTTTCAGTTTTGGGAAAATCTGGTGGTTGGATCTCCTGGTATGTCCATTTGAAGTCAATGGTCGAAATTCGCGAATGGTTGTTGTGCAACTTTTCCTATTCAAACCATTTTATTATTCAAAATAAACTTCATCGACGAAGTTTAAACGTATTTTATAAAACGTTTATAAATTCTTTAAACAACGAATTCAATATCCAAATTCAATTTCAAACCAAAATTGAATATTCCATATTATTATAACATAATATTTTCAAATTCATATTCGGGCTGTAAATTTTGTGTTAACAATATACATACATCCATATCAACTACCATCCATAAATCAATAATTATAATACAAGTGTTTCTGTTATCAATGCTTATATTGACAGATTAACAATAATAATAGTAACAACTGTTAAATCATCCATCAATCACAAAACAAACATTGCAATCACAGGCAATCAATATATATTCAGTTATAAATAGAATAACTGTAAAAATCAGTTGAGTGAGAGAGCTCTCACATTGATCGGTTTCAAAATTGTTATAAAACCATTGTTTTAACTTAATTAAACATGACGTTTAATTTAGCCAAAATTTGTAGCTAGCTCCATTTATGTCCAAAATGGTTTCATAGCGAAGCTCACATCATCACGATTCCAACGCACCTTGAATCGCTGAATTCTAATTAATTCCCTCTAATACGACTTCCACCTGTTCGTTCTTTCTCTTTCAGGTTTCATGAAAAAACTCCACCGTTCCATCCCAAAACGCATGACTCTTGGAGTGGCCGGTCGTTGACCAGAAGAAGCCACGCCCTCCGCCTACGCTGGAGCCTCCAACGCCAGCTGTCAGGTTGAACTCGGCACGTTATGGCCATGAAAATCAACCCAAAGTCACCGCCTTTGACATAGGATTTCGAACAATTGAAGTAACGAAAATTCATCATACCCCTACCAATTCGAAGAGCAGGAAAATCTCTTCAACTTTCATTTAAAAATAATGAGTTAATTCATAAAGATTTGAGAGAGATTAACGAATTAACATGGGAACATCACGACCATTGAATAGAAACCAGCGGTGCTATGTATATATGTATTAGGGTTTGGGCATTTTTCAGGGTTATACATATATTAAATTTATTATTATTTAATTCTCTTGTTACTTAGTTGTGAAGTTTAACGCTCCATACTCCAAACGAATCCCAACGACTAATATCCCTAGCCAAATGTCCCATTCTGAACATAATGCAATAAGTTTCATAAGCCGATTCAATTGTTTAAATTATTTTTTGTCAAAATTAAAATATACATCAATATAATGTTAAACATTGAATTTGATCGTGCGTTTTAATTTACCACGAGTACATACTAACTCAAAAAATTACAAAATTTTAAATCTCGCTACATTTCACAATTACGGTTCTAATGAACATGGTCTCGTCGAATTTGAAGACCGTTTGTAAAATGGCCATATTACTAGCTTTCATTGAAATTTAATTGAACTTAAATATGCATTTATTGGTACCACGCATACATACGAATTCCAATTGACTTGAAATTTTAAACCTGACAACAATTTAACATTTTGAATCTGATAAAATTTGTTTCGTTGAAAACAGAGATTGTTTGCAAAATGGCTATTTTTAAAACCTATATAATATTATTAAATTCCGAAATTATTCAAATTAATAATAAAATAATTAATATTATCACATATATATTCTAATGAAATTTCATACAGTTGTAAAATAAACATACTTGGGCTCATAACTTAATATTTTAGTTTTCTAGTCAAACGATATTCATTTTATATAAAAATCCTTTTTATTTTATATATGAAATTGTTATAATTTATAAACGATTTCATAGCGACTTTCTGAAATTTTAATTTGGAAGTAACCTAAAATTAATAATATGAAATCTCGATTTATTACATTCGTAAGAAAATTACAGTTCAAAATACCCAAACGTTTCTCGTTTTACATAAATCCGACTTATCTCGAATTATGTATATTCAATCGAAATTCAAAACTAAAATTTCAAACTACCATTAGTTATGAGCTTGTTTTATAATTAATATAAAATTAAACATTTAAACTTTGTTTTAAATAAATTCTAAGTCGTTATTTATTAAAATTGACTGTAAATCCTTGTAAAATTTATTAAAATTAAACTGGTCCCAAAATTTTAGGTTGTTACAATCCCCCACTTAAAAACTTTTCGTCCACGAAAAGGAAGGAAGACGTAAGTAAGTTTAATTATTAAAATTTAACCTTTCAAAACCGATTTTGAAAATCATTTCTTATTACGAATATGCTCTCTCGTATACGTAATACTCTTAACTCATTCTTGGGCACTACTAACCCCATCTCTGATGAGTTGCTCTTTTAGGGTGTTACAAATCCTATCTCTATTGAATTATTTCATTCTGTTCTAATGAGTTGTACCCCAATGCTTTTGAATTAACCAAAGCTCAGATACCAACCTGTAACGACCCGAAATTCGCCGCCTTTCAAATCGATCGTAAACCGCTTGGGTCCATTCCAAAGTCAGAAATTCTCACATGGTTAATTTTGGGCATACAACGCATCAAATAGAAACAAAAGAACGTTACATTGTTATTACAACAATTTACATCAGAGTATAGTATACAAGAGTACATCGTAAATAATACCGCGAAAGATAAATTACAATACACAGTGGAAATACAAAATTACATATATACAGACAGCGGAAGATACAAAATAGTCAAGAGCATAGCTCCAGCCATAATGTAACATCCTATATTTTTAGCGATTGAATTATTAATTTATTTAATTATTTAAATATCGATTTGGAGATATCGATAACTTGAGTTAAATAATTTTTACTATTTAGTTATTTTAAATAGTGGAATAATAAATTTCTGAAACAGTCAGAAATAAGTTGAATTGGTAATATTGTGTAAACTGGATAATATAAGATATTTAACAGAATTTATATTCGAATTATAATAACGAATATATTATTTAAACGACAGTTGAACGTATTAATTTATGATATAATTATAAACGAACTCGTAACGTCGTGGTAGTTCGTAATTTGGCGTTTTGAACTTCAACTGAGTATACAAGATTCGTTATAGGTCGGATTACTTCAGAACAAGAAACGTTCGAATCTGTTGAGCTATATTTTTCTAATGGAAAAGAAAAATGAAGATTTCGTTGTATAGATTGTAAGTTATATCCAAATAGTATTTTCAAATAGTCGCTATGGAATCGTTTATAAACCATAACGATATATTGCTTTTGAATTTAGACAAAATCTTTGAGCCGTAGTTATAATTAATTTTTAGAATTTTATTGTAATTTTTATTTTGGAAAATAAGCAATTTTTTATTTGGAGTATTTTGCATTATATATCAGTATTTTTGAATTCCACAGAATAAGCTATTTGGTCTATATACTTTTGGGATTGTGTCACACCGCTCGTCATGATGGTATCTTTATTTATGTCCATAGCGATCATATATAGAGTTTAATTTTTGAAAATAAGGAATTTCCTTTGTATGAACACTTGCTTAGATAATCCCAATGAAACTTAAAAACTTCAAACCCCCTTTTAAATACTTAATAGCATAATAAAATGAATGGAGGTGATATAGAAACTAACGTGTTTACTGCATTTCGTCATAAAGTGCTAAGCTGTTTGGTACCAAAATGTACTGTAACATGAAAAAATTTCTTCCTTTTCACCAATCATCATTTTGTTTAGGACTTTTCCATTCCATTGCTAGTGAGCACCACACGTCCTTTCTATCACAATAGTACATAACCATCTAAGACATTGGTTGCTTGGCAACTAAGTTTAGCGAAGGTACACATAAAAAACAGTCCTATCCCCCGTGAACTGCTGAGCTTGGTCTTGGCAAATCCAATGATATTAAGTCTGCAGACCAAAACGGTAGGGATGTAGTGATGTACACACTACTCATCCTAATACTTATCTTGAACTAAGGGATCTCATTTTTCCAGTTTCATGAATACAAGCCGTGACCCTTGAATGATTTCTAAAAATCTCAAAGGAAACTCATCTCTCTAAAACGCTATAACCGCATACAAAATCTACTTTCTCAACTTCCTTCTTAACCACATATGCCACGCATGAGTGAAGTAACAGGAGGGACGTGTAGAAATAGTGTACACAGGTGTGCGGTGGGAAATAGGGAGGAACAATGGTGCGTGGAGGAGCTTGTGTGTAGAGGAGCAGTGGTGAAAGGCGGTTTCGAGGGCGTTGAAAGGTTCGTGAGCATGGCGCGGCAAACTTTGGGTGATTTAAGGATAAAAACTATCGCTCTACTATCACTGTGCAAATAAATGCAGCGTTATCCAGAATTTTGGGTGGTGCTTTTTGTGTCGGGGCGGCGAAGGCCTAGACAAGATGGAACTGGGGAAGTTGTTTTTCTGAAATCACGGTGTGGAGGGAATATGGAACCGCAACAGTAAGGGGATTCATTTAGGCAAGCCAGTAAGGGCATGCACGAAACATGTATGCATGCGCAGGTGGAGTTGGTGACTTAAGGAGTAGAGCGTACCTGGGCATGGAAAAAGGATAAAGACGGTATGCAAAAGTTAGTGGAATATGGCGAGTATACTATTCGTTCTCTCCTGCATGTGTGTTTTGGTATGGAGACGCATTTGCAGTATTAGATTCGAATAACACCAAAGTAATACGAGAATGAAGGAAACGCGATGAAAGGGAAGAGGGAAGTAGGAAATGGAGTTAGTAATGCGTACTGGAGGGCGGTTTTGAGATACTTGCAAGGAAGAAGCAACGGTATTATCGGATGGGTTTAGTAGCGATGGGCCAAGAATTTCATGGTGAAGCCCAACTAAGCAAAAGAAAAAGGGAAAATAAATATGAAGAAAAAGGGCTGGTTTCGTGTATTCACTTTTGAAAGGGAAAGAAAAGCAAGCACAGTTGAGAGCAGGTCTGTCGTTTACAATGCGAGTTTGGGCCAATTTAAATGGTAAGGCCCAAAGGTCATATAATTTAAGTTTTCTTTAATTTAAATAATGTATACAAATTTTGAATGTGATATTTCGTCCATTCGTGATCAGTTTTACGAACCATCTATCACTTGGAAATCGAGTGAATGCAGACTACACGATGGAACCGGTTTGAAGCCATTTGGAGATCGCTACAATTTTAGGCAAAATAAAATGCTCGATATAATCAATCGAACCGACGTTAATTATTATTCAATGATTAACGACCAAGGTGAGCAAACTCACTAACTCTGTCCAGTTCTATAATTTATAAACATATTTTAGAACTGATAATTAATGATTTAATGTTGTGTGGTGGTTGTTTGGACGAAATCATTGATTTAATACCGATTTTGTTTATTTTTAATTTCATTCCGATATGGAATTGGGATTACTTATATTGATTAACATCTGTGGATGCAGGGAAACTGGTTGGAGGGATCCAACTGTATTCCTCAACAATTTTATTGTTGACTTTCATATATTACATCATATGATTTGATAAATAATCTGTGGTTGATTATTGTATGGTTGCGATGTTTGAACAACATTGACCTGAATTAATCGGTATTAAAATACCATAAAATATATTCAAATATATTGTAAAAGAAATCGAGTTTTAAAAAGGAAAATCTATTTTAAAACAGAAATTAAATCTCGATTGGCTAGAATGAAATAACCTGTTTTAATAAAAACAAGTATTTTGGGTTTATAAACGATGTTATAAATAAAATGCAATAATTAGTATATACAAATGTGGGAATGGAAATTTAAGAATGATTTAAGGTGGGAAATCGTTTCAAAAGGAAGACAATATAATTATTTCGGTATTCGAAATATGGATAGAATTGAAATAAATTGATAAAGATTTATAGTTATGATTCGATAATGTCGAATGTTAATAAAATGATTTATCTTTAGAAATTATATATTACGTAATTCAATATTTGACAAAATAGTTAATATTTGGTTTGAAACAAATAAATTATTATTGAATAGGTAATCAAGATTTAATTATAAACTTGATATGTTACCATCAAGACATTTACTTGCAACTGAAATAGAATACGAGTTTGAATTTATAAGATATATCAATAAACAGACTTTGGACCGGTAATAACATTTATGATTACAAATCAATATTTGACTTGAATAAGTCTAGATTCCTACAAAGGAAAAATATTTACGTTTTAAAGTGAATAACGATTTAAAAGCAAACGCTTTGCAGATTAAATGGGTTATAAAAGGATATTGATGAATATTTGAAGTGATAAATTGAAACTTGAATTTAGATATCAAACTAACCTGAAACGGTGAGCTTAATCTAAAATTCAGAACGTTAATCGAATATAAATTATTCGAAAAGGAGTATAAGTTGAAATTCGATTATATCGAATTCAGGAAAGTAATATTTACTTTCCGATTTCTTTCAAGATTTATTTGTTTATTTATCTTATTAATTAATTAACCATTCAAATTAATGAATAAAGGTTAATATTTTGAAATTAAATATTTCAAAAGCAGATATTATAACGTTATCGTTAAAATCAAAGATTTCCGTAAAGAAATGGATTTGTAAACTGAATAAAGAGTTGTGTAAATAGTTTTGTAAATAAGAAATTAAGAAATGGAGTTAAGAACATTAGAAACTGACTAGAAATTAGTTATGTTGAATAGTTGTATGAGTATCGATCTGATGTTGGTTTCGGCCTTCGGGATTGATAGTTAGGAAATTGTTCTTTTACTAGTTTACAGTTAGGGATTGATGGACGTGAAAGAATAGCGATGCTTGAATAAAATATGGAAATGTTTTTCCAAGGAATCGTGAGAGACTAAGCGAGTTGGGAAATTATTTGGGTAAAGATGTTTAAGGGAAATTGGGAAATGATATGATTATCGATAAATCCATTTAAAATGGCTTAGTGTTGATTGATATAATTTCCATTTGGAAATAAAATCGTTGTTTGTGTACATGTTTTTATTTGATAGTTTAATAACCGACTATCAAAGTGTTTGAGCCTTTTTCATTTGTCAATACGGAGAGATAGGGATCAGGTTTATTATCTGAAAACCACTCTGTATGGCATTAGCGTTGCGAATCAAATATGATTGAAGACGGAGAGTAAGCAAGAACTATTTTGGGAATCCTAGGTAGAAATTGCCTAAGATGGATTTACAAAATAGTGCCTTCGGTTTGTCCAGTCCCAGGACAACGTGTATGGATGAATGTCTGACGGAGTATATCTAATAGACCACGTAAGTTGATCGCTTCAAACGTATTTATGTTGGAGGCAGAGAAATTCGTTTCTCCTAGCTTTATACCCATGGTATTTTTGGGGAAATCAATTTGTGATTTGGCGAGTATGACGACATGGCATTCAAACTAAATATAGATGTGATATGTATAATAGTACGTTATGACCTCAAGCGTCATCAACCGAGAAATGACGAAAAATCAGGTTGGCAGCATGCCTAAGTGGGTCGCACCCAATTAGGGTATATTGTCATCATCCAGAGAATATTCATATTTGTTACTTCTTTCAATTCTATATCTCCCAGGAACGGTCATGTTGGTATACCAACCGTAATGTGACAATTTATTCGTAACGTTCAAGCGAAATGAATGTTCGGTCATGTGTGGCTGACTTACAAGATGTTCTTGTTGAACTCCAGTGTATCACTTCTAGAGTACACTGATCGGAAGCTTATTCCATACCTTGTCGTAGTTGGAAATCCATTAACCAATAAGAGCCCGCGGTTGTTGATTGTATATTATATATGTAGAACGTGAGATGAAAGCGTTATGCTAGCTTGTTATTTACTTAATTTAGACATTATTACAATATCAGATATGTATTTATTTTAAGAAATGTTTTGGGCCATCGTAAGGTAAGAACTATCTGTGTTTATGTGTGGATCGGTCTTGCGATTTTCCTTTATTTGAAAAGGATTTTGAAAAGTTAAACTAAAATGATTTGAGTTTACTCACACCAGTCACAAGACTGACGCAGAGTTTATTTTGTTTTATTTTCCCTAAACTCTTGGGTGCCCAAATTTGTACGGGCAATCAAGTAGTCGGGATTTTTCTGATATACTTAGAGAAGCTTAGAGCAGGAGGCTTGAACATTAGTTATATATATATAGTATATTTCCGTTGGATGTTATGTGTTATACTGGTATGTATATACAGTTATAGTTTTGTATTTCAAAAGTTGTTATATAATATATATTTTTCGTTCCGCTGTGAGATTCGCGTTTACTATGATTCTGTTCTGTTGTGATCTTCCTCTTCTATTCTAACTTTCTTTCTTTCTGTTTCCCACCCTCTAACTTCTTTCTATTACTGGTCCGGTATTTTCGTTGCTTGAATAGTCGACATCGTGTTTTATGTCGATTTTTGGGGTCGAAAATCTTGGGTCGTTACACATAATCCAGGATCCTGTTAAAAAATATCTGCAAAATCAAAACTACTAGCTTCCCGTGTGAAAAATATGGGCACCCAGAGTTTAGGTGAAAAACAATGTACTCCAAGTTAGTCATGGGATTGGTATGAGAACTAAAAGCAATTATTATATTTTATTTCAAAAGTGAGGCATATCATGGGACCACGCCGTATAACACGGAATGAGTTTATTCCACATGAATGTCAGTGTATATACAACTACCAAAAATAGACTTATGGAGCCTATGATGCAACAAACAATATGCAATTCCTCAAACTAACCATTTAAGCTTAATCCCCAAACATAGATTTTTAAAATCCAATTCACTTTACAGAAGTTATTTCTTTGGACTTTATTCCTGATTTCTTATTTCAAATCATTTGAAATACATATCTAGCTTTCATATCAAAGTGGATTTCACTTCGAGATCTCAAACCAAAACCTTTGGGAATATGAATTCCAAAACATCACATTACATGCATAACAAAACGTATGCAACTAAATATCAGGAGGTTTCTCCCATCAACATGGCAAAGGGCACATACCTTCTCTTTCGATATATGTATATGTGTGTGTTTGTGCGCGTACCTCCCACTGACGGAGCAGGCTACATTGACCATTTAAGGTAACGAGGTCACACCCATACTTTTATTCCTCAAGGTTATCCAAATCTTTAGCCACATACTAAATCATTTTATATCCCGAAGTGGAAAAATCATTTCGCAGCAATAATAGTCACAAATAAATCAAATCTATGATAATTTACACTTCAAAATCATTTCAAAAACATTGGGTTTAATCCTCGAAATCCTTTCTATTTTATAAAACATTTTGTAAAATATTCCCTGTCGAAAACCGGGAATAACATTTCCTTTCTCTTATGAAAATCTCATTTCAAAAACCATTCATTGAATTGAAATGAACCAAACAACAACGCTAAACATCTCATAGTCAAATCGTGAAATAAATCACAAGGTGTTAGCATACAAGTATTTCTACCCAACCCAATGCTAAATAAAAAAGCATATTTGCTCATAAACTAGTCGAGCACAATCCAAATAATCAATCAACAACAATCATATCAAAAACCAAGTATACTTGGTTCATAACTTTTTCAAATAATTTATTATGATTTAACGTAATTTTACCATATTTTTAGTAATTTTAATTTGGCATCTACGGTTGGTTTCTAATTCCGGTCACTGAACTGCAACTATAGCGACCTTTTCGAATATTGATTTGGACTTATCTTGAAATCTATCCATTTGATTTTGAAACATTTCATTTCTTTTGATAGTTCTTTTCATTTTGAACCCAATGCTTTCAGTTTTGGGAAAATCCGACGATTGGATCTCCCGGTATGTCCGTTTGACGTCAATGGTCGAAATTCGCGAACATTTGCTGCGTGACTCGTCCTATCAAGCCATTTTATTATTTAAAATAAACTTTGTTGATTTATTTTAAACCTATTTTATAAAACGTTTACAAATTCGTTCAAAAACAAATTCAATATCCAATTCAATTTTAAATAAAAATTGAATTTACCATATTATTATAATATTAAAATAATAATATTTTCAAATCTCATATTCGGGATGTAAATTTTGTGTCAATAATATACATATATCCATATCAACTACCGTCCATCAATCAACAATTATAATATAAGTGATTCCGTTATCAACGCTTTTATTCACATTTTAATAATGATAATGGTAACAACTGTAAAATCATCCATCAATCACAAAACAAACATTGCAATCATAGGCAATCAATATATATATATATATATATATATATATTCAATTATAAATAGAGTAATGGTAAAAATCAGTTGAGTGAGAGAGTTCTCACATTGATCGGCTCGAAATCGTTATAAATAAATGTTTTAACTAAATTAAACACGATGTTTTGCCAAAATTTGTAGCTAGCTCCGTTTCTGTCTAAATTGGTTTCATAGTGAAGCTCTCATCGTCGTGATTCCAACGCACCTTGAATCGTAGAATTCTAATTATTTCCCTCTAATACGGCTTCCACCCATTCGTTCTCTTTTCTAGGATTCACGAAAAAGCTCCATCGCTCCATCCCAAAACGCATGATGCTTAGAGCGACCGACCATTGATCAGAAGATGCCATTCCCTCCGCCTACAACAGAGCCTCCATCACCAGTCATTAGGTCGAACTCGCCCCCCTATGGCCATGAAAATCAACTCAAAGTCTCTGCCTTTGACACAGAATTTTGAATGATTGAAGCAATAAAAATTCATCACACCCGTACCAATTCGAAGAGCAAGAAATCTCTTCGACTTTCGTTTAGAAATCATGAGTTGATTCATAATAATTTGAGAGAAATTAACGAATTAACATGGGAACATCACAGCCATTAAATAGAAACCGGCGGCACTGTGTATAAATACAGTAGAGTTTGGCCATTTTTCAGGGTTATATATATTAAATTTATTATTATTTAATTCTCTTTTTACTTAGTTGCGAAGTTTAACACTCGGAACCCCAAACGAATCTAAACGACTGACATCTCTAGCTAAATACCCTTATTTCGGACATAATGGAATAAGTTTCATAAGCCGATTTTATTGTTTTTATCAGTTTTTCTCAAAATTAAAATATACGTTAATCACACCAAAACAAGTGATCCCAACGAGTATAACCGTCGCAGACAATTTCAACAACGCTTATTGGTGTTGCTATGGAGGCATGACAATTTATTTCCAACACTTATAAGCGTTGGTATATTTTCTCTCCCAACGCTTATAAGCATTGGTATATTTTTGTTCGCAACGCTTATAACCGTTGGTAGATTTTCTTTCACAACGTTTATAAGCGTTGGTAGATTTTCTTTGCCAAGGCTTATAAACGTTGGAAGATTTTTTGTTTGCAACCCTATACATGTTGCAAGCTTTTCATTCACAATAGATAAAAATGTTAATAGTAACAGAAATATATATTAGTAATTCCCATATTATAACATTAATAACCAATTAATAACTAACATGATTATAATATATACGACTTTTAATATGAATCCAAAACAGATATTATTCACAATTTAAAAGTATAACTAGATGAATACCAAACAACATTCATAATCAAGTAACAATACAGAATATCAGTTAACAACAGACAAGTATAATACATAATTATGTTGCTAAATTCAATACATAATTAAGTTCCGCAATTAGATTATTTTCAAGATCTTTACTGCACCATTACAGCTACCATCCAATTTCCTCTTTTCTTCCGTTGCCTCTACAGAAAAACATAGTATTATACTACTAGGCACGCTATAATGATAGTAAGTGAGAAACTGAATCTATTAAATCGGGCAAAACCTTATAGCAGGGGAACAAGCCGAATTATTTGTAGGCTCGGTAAAGTTAAGCTTCGGCTCTGTTTAAATTGAGCCTTGTAGGCTTAGTTTTACTAAGCCGAAGCTTAGTTTTATTAAGCCTACAAGACTAAGTTTAAACTAAGTCCAGTGACTCAGTAAAACTAAGCTTCGACTCAGTAAAACTAAGCTTACATAGCTCAGTTTAAACTGAGTCTTGTAGGCTCATTTTTACAGAGCCATCAGGCTCAGTTAACTATAACTAGCAAAGGGCTTGTCTAATACTGTAAAAGGATATATGGTAAAACATGCACAAATTTTCATTCTTAACATTACATCTTATATGATCTGTTGTCAAAACAAGTTTGACAAATAACGACCTGAAAACCAGTAAAGAAATGGAAAGCAATATTTTCATCCAAATTGTTCTGTGTTCATATGACAGAAGAACGAAAGCTCAATTTAGTTTCTATGCATAGGTCAATATTCTTTTGACCATGGACATCCTAATTTTTTTAATGTATGGCATCCTATGACTCATTAGGAATGTACTTTACTTCCAGATTCAATGTACTGTGTATTTTGTTTGGCATCACAAACCATCATTACTGATCAAAATCTCAAGTAACAATCACGTATATTCATCTCTCAATAACAATTTATATTTTGAATTCCTTAACCAGCACAGGCACCTTCTTATTAATAAACATATTTAAAAAGTTAGCACATTTTGGTATGGCTATCAGTAAACATATATTTGGTTCACATATTTAATCATATACCAAAATGCATGGTGATATTTAGCACATTCTGGCATGGCTGTCATTAAATATATATTTGGTTCACATATTTAATCATATACCAAAATGCATAGTGATTGAGTAAAAATGTTCGCTAACCTTTAAACTAAACAATGGATGCTGCAATAAGGCAAAAACAGAGGCAACTTAAGCGCATACGATGTAGAAGACTGAATTTTCGACAATGACATTCAGAAATATATGGTAACTACCTAGAAAGCAATCAAATTCTAAACTAAGAAAATAGCGGTTATAATTGTCATAGCGGCGGGACTAATTAACTTAGATTTTTTTTAAAATCCAATACTATATTAATATTGCATGCATTGTCTTTTAGCTTAAATTTTAAAATTTGTCAAATTCAAATTAAAATCTCTTAGATTTTTTCTCCGTTCAACCTTTTTTTTTTGATTTATAATACTCCTAGGTTTACAATTAAACCATCCTTTGACCACTAAACTAATATCAACTTTCTGTGTATATTAGAATTGGCATTAGGAGTTGTTCTTTCGGGATTGCTTGCAAAAACGCTAGAACCATCCATCCTTATTACATAAAGAATCGATGGCAGTGGCAATGAAAATGTACTTATCTTGGTTACAGACCATTGTTTTTGTGATCAGAGTAAACGAGGAACATTTTAGTTCAATATACATGTTGATTGTTTAGTGTTTTATGAATTATAATTACTGTTTAATGTTACAATTAGAAGTGGATATGAAGCTCCATTGTGCAGTTACCATCAAACATTTCAAATTATGTGTAGGGCATATGCAAAGTAGACCACCTGATTGAAATTGGACTGTATTATAACCAACCCGATTTTCCTGGCTAGTTCAAATTCTTGGTGATACCAGATTGCTTACTTTTCTCTATTTAACAAAAGAAATTCAAACTAACACTACATCAAAACAGGTGAAATATCCAGTTAAGATATAAACTAGTACCTTAACTCTGATGAAAAGTTGCTTTGATGACTGACACTAACTGAGATGAAGATGATATTACCAGCTTTGATCGACTGGAAAAGGCATCTGATTTTGATCTTTCTCTTATGCAATGTTTATAATCTGCTTCAAAGTTGCACAAACTGGCACCCTGCTTCAGTTTTTCGCTATTGAAATTTTCTTTCTTCAGCAGCTCCCCAAAAGATGCCATAATTGTAAAAAAAAACTTGAAGTTTATGTTCATATATTTATAAAATGAATGAAAAAAAAGTATTATTGTTTCTATGGGGAAAAAAGTGATCGAAAAGGACACAAATAGAAGAAAATAACAGATGAAAATGTAAATTTATTTAGGCCTGCATTGTCTTGAGTCCTGCCAAGAGAAAAATGAACAAGGTTGGCAAATTATTTTATGTGTATTATTTCCTTTTTTCCCTTCTCAGTTTTACTTGTGACTGTGTTGTTTGGTTTGGATTTTAGGTGTACTGTTTGGAGTTCAAACAACAAATGGCCATGCTTATGACTTGTAAGGTAATATATTTTTATTCTTTTTATAATAAATGTTTCTATTACATCACACATGCGGACATCACTATTTACAATTAAGGGAAAAAATAGTGTTAAAACTCCAAATATTGTAACAAGTATATTTTCTGTTTCTGTTAACTGCTAAGTACTTATCATTGACATAATAGAGGCTGGGAGGATAGATATAGCTAAATTTAGGTCAATATTTTGCAAATAATATAAACTGGACATAGATTACCTACCAACAACCACCTCATCTCATGTACTAGGAAAATATGAATCATTTAATTAAGTAAATGAGAAAGGTAACAAATATCAGATTTCATGTATGAAGCAACCAGTTCATCAGACACCCTTAAGTTTCACACCTCCCATTCGAAAGATCATCACCAGTGAGTCCCGGTAGAATAAAATCTTCCTAGCAACTGAAGGGTTGGTTTTGAGTCCCACAAGCATCTGTAGATGTGCACATGAATGTGAAGACTATATGCTGCTCAGTGCTGAATTCGACATATTATATGTCGGTGAAATCTTGCATTAACAAGGTATTTCAATTTTGAACAAGTTGAGAAATACATTTAAAATGAGATATACTTTCAACCATGGATGCTTCCACAAGATCAATGTACACCATGAAAACAAATGACATATCTAATTGAAATAATGGGAAATAAATTAATATTGATCTATAACCTTTCTATTATTGATTCAAAACAATTATTGGCAGTGAATATATAATCCAAAATTGAGAATAAAACTATATATCTCGGAACTGATTATATCCACATATGCAAATTACTAGTTCAGTTATTAATACCGTGCAAGCAAGACTTCTAAAAGTTGTTTTATGAAAGAGATAGACATACAACTAAACTTATAAAGAATTTCAATTTAGTGCAAGCACGTTAAATATCCCTTCATATATTATCTTTCACAACATTGACTAATTGCAAATATGCACAACTAATAAACCAGATAAGAGAATAGGGTGCGAAAGCACTGCCAGAGTTTGGTAATAATAATTCAGATTCATGAATCAGCTCCCTTTTTCGACTCAAACTCATTTCCAATGGAACATACAAACATTTTTAATTGGAACTATTTCAAATAATGCTTAATAAATTAACCAAGAATTGACATTTCTTAGAATTTTTATGAGAGATGAAGATGTTGTTATTAATCATATACAGGTAGATACGCTTCAAAACTCTGTAATACATAAATCGGTATTACAACAAAATGCAACTTAATTTGTATTTTAAAAAAAAATGTCAAAACAAATATTTGATAGTTAGAAGTACTAAAGTTGGCACCACTTTATCTACCATCTTACATTTTAATTTACTTCCAAGAAAACAAATGAACATCAAAATTACAATTCATCGGCGTGTTCAAACTAAGCAACCATGAAATTAGCATGCTACTGCAGTTTAATATCATGGAATTTTATTTCCTATACTTTTGTATTTTTTAATTTACTTCCAAAAAAACTAGGAACCAAGAAACAAATAAAATAATATTAAATTTCAACATAAGATTGATATGCTGAAGGCAATATCATGAACTTCTAGCATTAAGCATCAACTGACATATTTATGTAGGCTTTCAAAAACAAGCAATTATGTTGGTGCTAGCTCTTCTCTTGTAAAACTAATATATTTAGTATGTTGAACATAAATTAGTTGAACATGAAGTGAAAGAAAAAACAGTGGTTCCATGATAAATTAAACAAAATCATCCTTGAGAAAATCTGTACCAATTTTTCATCTGGTCCAGCATGTGCTATTGAAGTGGAACTCTTATCTCTTCAACTTTAATTTTTTTCACCCACTAATTGCCTCGTTGTTCCTTCGGGAAGGGCAGTTGACTTTAACCCATCAGATGTACCAATCAAATCATCAAATGGTTGTTTTTTTTTGTTGCCACTAGCAACGAATAAAAACTATCCACATCCATGTCATCTCCGAGCCCAACATGGAGTCCATGCCTACTCCGTTTACCTTCTTTGCGCCGAAGTTTATCCATTAAAACCTTTGAAAGTGTCTGAACCGTGACCTGAGTCCCATAGCTAGGCATCTTAGGCTGAATGTTTGTCGATGAACTCTCAGATTTAAGTACGAATGACACACAAACACCTACAAGTACTCCTCAAACGCGTCCAGACTAGTATATAAGATACCATACCAATTTTAAAAGACTTTACACGAAACAATATACTCGTATAAATTAAAAACACAAATGAAATTAAATGCTCTGAAGTATCAATGTGCTGATTAGAAAACTCAAACTGAGTTTAAAACTCTATTCTTAAACTGATTTAGAAAATCAAACTGAGTTCTAAATTAGCATTATAAAACCTTAAATTGAAAAAGTGAAATCGATTTTCCTCACCTATATCGAGTTCCTTGAAGCAATGAGAAGTATGAAGCGATCATTTTTTTCATTGTGGAGCGGCCAAAGATGAATAAGCGTTTGAGAGAGAGAGAGAGAGGATATTAAGAGACGAATTAAGGTTGTGAGTGAAAAGAATAGGTTGTTTACAATTTTGCCTTTGACCGGGCATGCCAACGCAAATAAGTGTTGCCAATAAAAAGATTATAATTATGTATTTTCGGTGACACATTTTTCCTTTAGCAACACATATTACTGTTATTAGTTTACAACACAAATAAGTGTTGGTAATTGAACAAAAATAAGTGTTACCAAATGACCATTATGGTTTAGTGAATATAAAGTTAAATACTGAATTTGAACGTGCGTTTTAGTTTACCACAACTACATACTAACTCAAAAAATTATGAAATTTGAAATCTATCTACATACCACAATTACGGTTCTAATGATCACGGTACCATCGAATTTGGAGACCGTTTGAAAATGACCTTATTTCTAGCTTTCATTGTTTTTTTTAAACAAAAAAGGAAATGTATTGCCACTAAAGGAGTTTTTCGGCTCAAGGAAATACAAAAAAGCAGAAAATATAAAGTAGATGATAGGTAGCTCAACGACTAGAACAACCTACAACCAATACCACTTGAAAACATGGCGTGCAGCCTACACCAACTAGATCTGGAACCGATCATGCAGTAGACGAACCACTGTGCAGCGTTCCTGGTGATTACGACGAAAAACAGATGCAATCAATGATATTGGTTTTGTCGAAAATAGAATTCATTTGCAAAATGGATATTTTAAAAGCCTATATAATATTGTTATAATATTATTAAATTCCAAAGTTGTTCAAATTAATTATAAACTAATCATTTTTATCGCATATATATTCTAAAGAAATGTCATACAGCTGTAAAATAAACATACTTGGGTTCATAACTCAATATTTTAGTTTTCTTGTAAAACGGTGTTCATTTTATATGAAAATCCTTTTTATTTTATATATCAAATCATTATAATTTATAAACGATTTCATAGTGACTTTCTGAAATTTTAATTCGGGCATAACTTACAATTTATATTATGGAATCTCGATTTCTTACATTTGTTAGAAAATTACAGTCCATGTAACAACTCGGAATTTTGACGATAAATAGTTATTTAATTAAAGCTCAAAAATAGGAATTTCTGCAAATGATGGAATTTTACCATGAAACTATAACCATTGCGTTCGTCTCGGAATTTTGGTCAACTTTCATGTATGGAATTTCGTGAACGTAGTCCGTATGAGAAAGTTACTGACGAAATACGAAAAACAGACGGAAATAAATAAACATAATACTTAAATAATAACATACCTTAATTAACCAAGCCGACCTGGACAGTTTGATGCCCAGACGGTCGGCCGCCCAGGTCAACCTATTGGGTGTCAAACAGCCTAGTGACGGCTAGGTTTTGAGGTATTGGTTTATTATATTATTATAACGGATGGACGGATATAACTTAAAACTAATCTGACGGTTCTAGGCTATTTCCACCCCTTTAAATAAAGGGGTAGAGCCCCATTCTCTCCTATTCAAATCAATAGAGGCAGTGGAGCTCTGCCATTTTCCTTCCTCCTCTAACCTAATTTCTAAATAAAATATATTCATATATATACCAAATCCAATCAAATTCATATGGAATTGGGACAATTAATAGATTCAATGGAAGAGGATGCTCAATGATAGATTCTTCGCTCTTTTCCCTTTTTCTTATGTTTCTATAGATCTAGAATTTTCCCCTTTCTAGATAAATTGTAGATTTACAAGAATTTGGGGATTATAAGCCTAAAAGGGTTCAAAATTGAGAAATTGGAAGCTACAAGGTGAGTGAGAAATTTACTAATACAATTATAATGACTTAGCAATTTCTTTTTAATCCAATCTATGTTTTATGCGTATTAGATATGTTTATTTAAATAATTGTGAATTGTGGCAAACATCATATCTGATTGTGAACATGGTTAAAATTTGTAAATGATAAGTTGTGATACATTATGTGTTACATGAATTGTCGGATTCTTAAATATTTTTCCCACTTATTCCTACAGTTATATCATGAAATATATTGTACATGCTAATAGCACTGTGGATCTGGAAATCAGTCCTATTAAACATCAATTAGTTGTAGTGATGTTCCAGATCTTTAATTCAGTGCTGAAGTTTAAAATATGTAAATTTGGGTAAAAAGATGAAACTTGTGTATTATATGATTGAAAGAATAAAAGAAATATTCCTTGTTTATATCTAATATTGTTGGGTTTTGGCTTAAGCATGGTAAAATATGTCATTTTCCTCATTCTTAAAAAAGAGGCATTATTTTGGAATCACAAGAAGTATAATAAAAAGGATTAGAAAGGGAAAAGTGGTGCAAAGGTGCATATAAATACAAATACATATATTTGGATGTAATTTCCATTGACTATTCCAAAATAAATATATTACATATATTTCTTGTGATTTGGAAATATGTCAATTCCACAAAATAGGCATTATTTAAAATGACTACGGTTGACGGTCCTTATGAGACTTGAAACCTTTTTGGCAAGATTAAATATAAAAAGGGAATGTTTGGTTAACTAATTAGACCAAATCATTAATTTAAAATAAGTATTGCAAAATAATAAATAAAATATTAATAACTATGTTGACCGCATATAAATATAAAAATAAATAAATACATATCATTCGTCCAAATCAGCGTAAAACGGTAAAAATATACAAATTGTATTGAATGTTGAATGAGTGGATAATATTCATTTATGGAATCATATGTGTAAATTGTATTCCATACTTAATGAATATAATTGTGGTGACCATTTGTAGCAATCAATATAATTAATTGCTATAAATAGGACTACAAATCAATAAATAAAAATTGTAACAAATTATTGACTGGGGAAAGTGAATATGATAGGATAATGGTTACAATTCCTTAAATTTATTTAGTATAAATGTTGTACACCTCAATTAGGAAATTTAAATTATAACCGTATTTAGACACGAGGTTAAACTCAACTTGTGGTGTAAGCCTACCCGAAACCGACCAACAAATCCAGCAACCACAGATAGCCAGTTTAATGTGAGAGGTCTAATGCATAAATATAGTTGTATTAAGATACGAGGTTAAGTTCACTTATGGCAGAAGTCTGCCCAGAACCGACCGGCAAATCCAGCATCCACATGTAGTCAACTTAATGTGAGGAGCCTGGTACGTAAAAGAGTGTGTGTTTATATATATATATATATATATATATATATATATATATATATATATATATATAACAGTCAACTAAACAAATAAAAAAAATAGAAATGTCTGTTGGGGTACAACAATTAAATATATTCGGGACTGATAAAATAAGGATATTCCATTGTAAATAATGTCTTAGGAAAATTATGGTCGTTAGGCTCATAAATGACATTAATTGTAATCAATGGAAATAAAAGATTAATGGTTGCCTTAGGAAAATATGATCGTTATGGTCATAAAGGGCAATAAACAAAGAAATGGAAAATAAATGGGCGTCAAAAAGGGAATTAATGGATATTGATTGTTGTTTAAATACTAAGTCCAAATTAAGGAAGAAGTTAAATAAATATCCTAGGAAAAGGGGAATATAACCTTCCTTATTTATGTTAGTGAATATAAAATTTATAATCAAAAATAGTAGGGGTGGGCGCGGTTCGGTCTGGTGCGGTTTGGAGCCCAAATCTCTTCCGCACCACATCAAACGGTTGATCAAAAATACAAACCATTATACTAACAGTTCAAACGGTTCAGTTAAGGTTCGGTTTTATTGTAATACGGTTCAGTTTCGGTTTAATCCCGTAATAAATATCAAATAAGAGAACAATTTACATCAACAACCAATTTATAATTGTGTGACATTGTCACTTAAATGTTAAAACACACAGTGTAATCCTGAATTGTTTCGTAGCTGTAAAAATATTTCAATTTTACATTAAAGAAAAACATTAACCAAGCATCAACGTCAATTAATGCATAAACATTAAATAAGATGAGTCAAATAATATTATAACTAATATTACCCAAAAAAATGATATAGAAACTATTATACTGAAACTATAAAAATTTCTTTTGTGATAACGATTATTATTAATATAACAACAGCATACACTAAGAATAGAATATGCATCGTAAAAATATAAAATTAGATATGAATTAGTTATATTTTTATCATAAGATTATTAGTGCAGGTATTCGGTTCGATTCGGTTTAATACGGTTTGGTCAAAGTTCAAACCGCAACCGAACCGTATCATTGCTGGTCAGTTCGGGTTTCTTGCTTTAGAGAGAGGATTCGGTGCTGTTTTCCGCACCGTTTTTGCGGTTCGGTCTGGGCGGTTTTCGCATTGCAGTGCGGTTTATGCCCACCCCTAAAAAGTAGAATTGGACTTAGTAGGTTAATAATGTAAAATATTATTAACTATATAAAACCCGTGACAAAAGAAATCGTGTAAGTAGGGTATTCACGTGTAGAGGGACTAAATGGGAATGACTCAATAACGTAGCCCACTTTATCCCAAATAGGGAAAGGTATAATAGGCTAATGGGGGTACATACCAATGACCTTCGTGTATAGTCCACTTTCTGGGTCCTAAAAGGCTAAGAGACTAGGGGTTGAAGAGTCCACCTAGGAATAGGTTTTTCATTATAGGGGTATTAAATGGCATGTGTGTGGGCCTACCCAAACCTAGAAATTAAAAGGGTCAGATATGATCGTCTATCCTATGGGAAGTAATAAGCAACTAAGGAGGTTATCTAATAAGGTCACATAGAAGGTATAACGCTTGATAAAATACCTTCTCTCACCTTATGTGGGGCAAGGGTATATGAAAGAATGACGGAAGCCTTAACTAGTAGGGCCCGTAGCTAGTGCCCTCTAGTTTATGTTAACGTTGAATATAGTATCGAGGGTTAATGAGTGACCAATAGGTCCGCCTAGGGTCTTAAGTGATCAGGGAGAATCCACCATATCTATCATTGATAGTGATGCATTAAATAATAAAGAATAGTGAATGAGGATATAGATAGGAACCCCCTAATTAGGGGCCCACTCTCGATAGAATTAATCAGTTAAGCTCTGGAAAAAAAGGCTTCACAAAAATGTATGTAAATGTCCTATCTCGGTAATGTAATTTGGGAATACTACTTTGGAAAGAGTAGTAGAGTCGTGCGTAAACATTAACAAGGTTGGGTTAGAATCACTAGCCTTGTCAAGCATACAGCTTGGGTTGAACCAAATGGAATAACCTGTGATATAGTATGTGTTGTACATTTCTTAGTCACCAGAACTTGTTGTTCTGACCCCCTCCTCATAACAACCTCCTAGGTCTCCTAGAGAAGGTCATCTTCTCACAGATGATTAAGTTTGGCTTTAGGTTCTTGTTCTCTCTCCTGCTCGGTATTGGCAAAGTGACTTACTTTGAAATAGGTAGTTATTTAAGTTAATGCTAGTTTATCCTATCTTTTTTCCACTGTGAGTTATTTTACCATAATCTAATTATGTTCATGCTCATTTGTTGCAGGTACCAGAAATACACGCTCCAAGCTGGATGTATTCAAATTTTGATTTTTGTTAAAATTTGGGTCCAGAAAAGTATGGGGGGTTACATTTGGTATCAAAGCCTAGGTTAAACGATCAGTGGACTTAGTTAAATTAGGAATTGTGAGAGAACGTAATTCGATTTTCTTTTCTGCTTTCTTCGTCTTCCTTACTCGACTTTAATTTATTTCGACAATGAAATTAGTCGTGGGCCTAATTATTTAAAACAGACTTTGAGCGACTAAGGGTCGATATATGTTGAGTTCGGATTTCTAGCCAATTTTTTCTTACCCTACAGTACGTTGCCGATTTCGTCGTGAAGAGCATGAGGTTGGCATATGGTGGATTCTGTTGATTCGAGTTTGGAGGCTGGACAAAAAACTAACTACAACCGAGATAGTTATATGATTTGGTTTTCGTTGGTAGTTCCAGTAAAGACCATTACTCGATCCAAAATGGGGAAAAAGCCTACTTTAATATGTCGTATCCATTTCGAAATATAATTATGAGGTATATCCATTTTTTACTTCGTCAAAATTCTAAATCTACCTTTGTTGAGATATTCAATTGAGTTCTTGGCCTTGTATTCGAGGAAATTTATTTTTAGAACTATTTGAAAAATAAAAATGGATTTCAACGGTTTTAGATAGTAGTTTGTGAAGATATGTTTTAAATTTTAATCTATTCGTGTTTCAAAATTTTAGAGCTATTGCGTAATTTTAATAAATACAGTTTGATTGGTAGGAAAGATGGAATTAGGAAGGAAAAGGAATATGCCACTAAACATAAATAATAAATATCTATTCCTTGTGATTTTTAGTATCCATTTTACTATATATTGGATAATTTATTGAAATTACCACGATTAACCCTTAAGATTCTAAAGCTCTAACATTTTTGGACATGAAAAGGTTTTTCCAAGTTCGAAATATAAAACTGGAATATAAATAGTAATAATAATATAGATGTATAAATGCGAAACCATTAGTTTATAATAAAATTCCATTTTTGGAGAAGTTTTAAATATTTTTCGAAAAGGCTAAGCAAAATCCTTCGTCCGGATTTTTGGGTATTTGATTTCGTGAATCGTCTGTTTGTTGTCCGCTAGGTATGGGGAAAATTCGTTTTAGTTATATTATGGATTTCTAGCTGAATTATTTTTGGAATTCGTTCGTGGTGTAGTTGCAGCATCGTTGTTGAGACAATATATCCTTGGAGCTGGTTCGGAGTTTAACTACAGTCTTTAAATACCGCGGTGATGAGGATAATTATTTTTCGGATTGCATTAAATCTTAAATGATGAAGCAGGACGATTAATAATTTAATCTGGCCTAATAAGGTCAAGGTCCACCCTCTGGCAAAAACCTATTTGGTAGTTGACCGTTTAGTGCTATATTAGGACGGTCAATTAGTTGATAAGTTTGGTACAACTTGGACCAAGGATTCAACCATAAAAGTTGCGTCCAAATTACCCCTTAACTTCTTTCTTACGTCCTTTCTTCCTCATATAGCTGAACTATATCTCTATCCTTCTTCTCTTTCTTTGTTGTCGCCTCATCTCCTCTTTTTTGCGTTTGTTTGCGCATTAGATCTTGCCTCACTAATACTCCAAGATCTAATTTCTTCTCTCCGAACATTTCTTGGCCTATAACACCTAATTGCACTATTCGATCTTACTCGCACCATTTAAGTCTCGTCCTTGGGTAGAGATCATTTGGTTGGATCGGAATGAGCAAAAAAGTCTTACCACTTTAGGGCTAAAAAAATTTGGCAAGGCAGTTGGGCTTGCTACGACCCATTGCTATGAGATATTAGAATAGGATTTGTGTTTGTGATGCATCTGCCTTTGCTATACCTTGTTCGAATAGGTTCTTTCGAAGGTGATCGACATTTCAGGGATGAAGATTAAACTATCTTAGGATGGTTCTTCTGAGGAGGATCTCGATGAGATTTTAAGGGCAACTGTGTTTTACACGGATTTGTATGGTCTTTTTGGTTTGACTGGCTTTGGAGATTATGCAGCAAATCTCTTTTTCTTAATGTCGGTTTTTGTGTTTGGGAATCTATGTTCGAACTGCCCAGGTAGACGTGTGACCCATCGTTCTATAAATGGGAAGTTATGACTAGATTTGTCTCATGATGCGGAAATCAATACTTTGCTTAATCGGTGGCGTAACCGTCATTTAGTGCCGCATCATATTCAATTCGTCTTGTGTTCTTGTGTGTTGTCTCATGGAGTTACTTTATGTAAATTCTCCTATTCACAGTTGTCTTTAGAAAATATGAGGTGGGTTTCCATGAGAACAGTTTTGTGGTAGGTTTCTTTTCTCATCATAAATTTTCTCTTAGAAGAGATGGTGATGTGGAAACCTCCAACAACACCAACAGTGTTTGTAACATGAGATTGAGTATTTTTTTCTACCATGGTATGGTTAATCAAAGATCATAATAATGGTTTGAGCTCCAACCGCGGAGCAATGCATCTCGTTGTTTATAGCCATTATTTTGGGGGATTTGGTGTTGTTTTGTTGTTATCCCTTTCCAGCTTCGGGTTCTTGGTTATGGTGATTCGTGCTTGTAACTGTTAGTGTTGTTTAAATCGCACGGCTTAGGTTAATGAGATTTCTATGTTTGGAGATATTTATGTCATTCACGCGTGCCTGTTTGAAAGAAATCTCATTTTCGTATCTAAACTAACAGTTTTTCTAGAGATGGAAAGAATAGATTTCTGTATTGGATAAATTTTAGGACTGACTGGTTTTGCGTTGTTTTCATCATGGATTTATAACTAAATAAACCACAGTTCCTTGTTAAAGCAAAAATTTATTTTGGTCTTTTTATGTGTGATTTCAGTTTTCGCATTTTTGGCGTGACTGGCTTCTTTTTTCGCCAATATTTGACTTGAATCGTTTATATTTCCGTAAAATACATTTTTGAAGTTTTTGGAAAATGTTGTTTGAAAAAAAACATTTTTCTATCATTTTCTAATTTTATAGGAAAGTGAAACGGTTTTGAAAAGAAATTTTCAAAATAGACATGACAAGTTTTCAAGCGGAAAATTATTTTACGAAAAATATCAATTTTAGGTCACATGAATAGCGTAAGGAAGATGTTTGGATGCTTTGTGTGTGTATATTAGTGGTGCAGTAGGACCAACGATACGATAAAAATGTTAAGGTAACAAGGAAAAACTGTTTTAGCCTTGGAAACGCTGTTTCCATACCTTGTCAACGATGCACACGATCTATTAATTAACTCGTTTTACGTTTTAGAAGCCTCCTCTACAGTCTACAAATGGAAGTTTTTGGAGTGTTTTGGGTAACTGAGCTGAAAATTCCACTATAGGGAGAGAATTGGAAAAGTTGTGAGCAGGAAAAATGTTAAAAATCTTAGCTCCAATTTGTTTTTTTCGGTTTAGGAGAAATTAAATAGGAAATGATTAGATTGTGTGATGTTTTGGATGGTAGGATTTGGATGCAAAATTGGTTGCTTCACACTTTTATTCGTAATCGTGTGAAGGTTATGGATGAAAAAGGATTTTCAAAATTTGCATTCATATAGAACTACCAGCATATTTAGGATGTTTTGCATCATATTTTTGAAAGTGTTTTAAAAATCTCAATGCATACATATAGAGGGCCAGATTTAGAATCATTTTACATGCATATTTTATGATTGAAATGCATTAAGTACACCATGCACATGTACACATGGTTGCAAAGTGGATGTACACAAATTGGTTATGTAGGATGAGATAACTAGGTGTCAGAATTTCGGGACGAAATTCCTTTTAAAGAGGGAAGAATGTAATAACCCGGAATTTCGACAATTAATAGTTGTTTATTAAAAGCTCAAAAATAGAAATTTCTAAAAATGATGGAATTTGATCATGAAACTTTAACTGTTATGTTCGTCTTGGGATTCTGGTCAACCTTTCATGTTTGGAGTTTCACGAACGGAGTCCGTATGAAAAAAGTTACGGACGGAATACAAAAAACAGACGGAAATAAATAAACAGAATATTTAATTAATAACATACCATAATTAACAAAGACGACCTAGGCAGTTTGATGCCCAGGTGGTTGACATAGGGGTCGACCTACTGGGCGTCAAACAGTCCAGTGACGGCTAGGTTTTGAGGTATTTGTTTATTATATTATTATATCGGATGGACGGATATAACGTAAAACTAATTCAACGATTCCAGGCCATTTTTACCCCTATAAGTAAAGGGGTAGATCCCTATTCTCCTCCATTCAATTCTATAGAGGCAGCAGAGCTCTGTCATTTTTCTTCCTCTTCTAACCTAATTTCTAAATAAAATATATTCATATATATACCAAATCAAATCAAATTCATATGGAATTGGGAAGATTAATAAATTCAATGGAAGAGGATGCTCAACGATAGATTCTTCGCTCTTTTCCCATTTTCTTACATTCCTACAGTTCTAGAATTTTCCCCTTTCTAGACAAATTGTAGATTTATAAGAATTTGGAGATTGTAAGCCTAAAAGGGTTCGAAATTGAGAAATCGGAAGCTATAAGGTGAGTGAGAAATTTACTAATACAATTATAACGATTCATCTATTTCGTTTGAATACAATCTATGGTTTATGCCTATCAGATTTGTTTATTTAAATAATTGTGAATTGTGGCAAACATTAAATATTCTTATGAACATGGTTAAAATTTGTAAATGATAAGTTGTGATTATGTGTAACATGAATTATAGGATTCTTACATATTTTTCCCACATATTCCTACAGTAATATCATGAAATATGTTGTACATGCTATATAGCATTGTGGATTTGGAAATCAGTCACATTAAACATAAATTAGTTGTAGTTATGTTCCAGATCTTTAGTTCGGCGTTGAAATATGAAATATGTAAATTTGGGTAAAAAGATGAAACTTGTGTATTACGTGATTGTAAGAATAGAAGAAATATTCCTTGTTTATATCTAATATTGTTGGCTTTTGGCTTAAGCATTGTAAAACATGTTGTTTTCCTCATTCTTAAATAAAGAGGCATTATTTTGGAATCACAAGAAGTATGATAAAAAGGGAAAAGTGGTGCAAAGGTACATATAAATACAAATACATATATTTTTATGTAATTTGCATCGACTATTCCAAAATAAATATATTACATATATTTCTTGTGATTTGGAAATATGTCAATTCCACAAAATAGGCATTATTTACAATGATTACGGCTATTGGTCCTTGTGAGACTAGAAACCGTTTTGGCATGATTGAATATAAAAGGGAATATTTAGGTAATTGATTATACCAAATCATTAATTTAAAAATAAGTATTTCAAAATAATAAATAAAATATTAATAACTACGTTGACCGCACGAAAATATAAAAATAAATATATACATATCATCCGTCCAAATCAGCATAAAACGGTAAAATATACATATTGTATTGAATGTTGAATGAGTGGGTAATATTCATTTATGGAATCATTTATGTAAATTATATTCTGTATTTAATGAATATATTTGTAGTGACCAGTTGTAGCAATCAATATAATTAATTGTTATAAGTAGGGCTACAAATCAATAAGTAACAATTGTAACAAACTGTTGAATGTGAAAGTGAATATGATAGGATAATGGCTACAATTCATAAAATTTATTTAGGATAAATGTTGTACACCCCAATTAGGAAATTTAAATTATAACCGCATTCAGATACGGTGTTAAACTCAGCTTGTGGTGCAAGCCTACCCGGAACCGACCGGCAAACCCAACAACCACAAGTAGCCAGTTTAATGTAAGGGGTCTAATGCATAAATATAATTGTATTAAGGTACGAGGTTAAGTTCACTTGTGGTAGAAGTCTGCCCGGAATCGATCCGCAAATCAGCATCCACAGGTAGTCAACTTAATGTGAGGGGCCTGGTACGTAAAAGAGTGTGTGTGTGTGTGTGTGTATAACAACCAACTTATAAATAAATAAATAAATAAAATTAGAAATGTCTGTAGGGGTACAACAATTAAATATATTCAGGACTGATAAAATAAGGATATTCTGTTGTAATTAATGTCTTAGGAAAATTATGGTCGTTAAGCTCATAAATGGCATTAATTGTAATCAATGAAAATTAAAGATTAATGCTTGCCTTAGGAAAATATGATCGTTATGGTCACAAAGGGCAATAAACAAAGAAATGGAAAATAAATGGGCGTCAAAAAGGGAATTAATGGATATTGATTGTTGTTTAAATACTAAGTCCAAATTTGGGAAGAAGTTAAATAAATATCCTAGGAAAAGGGTAACCTTCCTTATTTATGTAATATAAAATTAATAATAAAAAATAGTAGGGGTGGGTGCGGTTCGGTCTCGTGCGGTTTGGAGCCCAAATCTCTTCCGCACCACATCAAACAGTTGATCAAAAATACAAACCAATATACTAACAGTTCAAACGGTTCAGTTATGGTTCGGTTTTATTGTAATATGGTTTGGTTTCGGTTTAATCCCGTATTAAATATCAAATAAGAGAACTACTTACATCAACAATCAATTTATAACTGTGTGACATTGTCACTTAAATGTTAAAACACACAGTGTAATCCTGAATTGTTTTGTAGCTGTATAAATACTTCAATTTTACATTAAAGAAAAACATTAACCAAGCATCAGCGTCAATTAATGCATAAACATTAAATAAGATGAGTCAAATAATATTATAACTAATATTACCCAAAAAAATGATATAGAAACTATTATACTGAAACTATAAAAATTTCTTTTGTGATAACGATTATTATTAATATAACAACAACATACACTAAGAATAGAATATGCATCGTAAAAATATAAAATTAGATATGAATTAATTATATTTTTATCATAAGATTATTAGTGCAGGTATTCGGTTCGGTTCGGTTCAATACGGTTTGGCCAAAGTTCAAACCGCAACCGAACCGTATCATTGCTGGTCGGTTCGGGTTTCTTGCTTTAGAGAAAGGATTCTGTGCTGTTTTCCGCACCGTTTTTGCGGTTTGGTCTGGGTGGTTTTTGTACTGCAGTGCGGTTTATGCCCACCCCTAAAAAATAGAATTCGACTTAGTAGGTTAATAATGTAAAATATTATTAACTATATAAAACCCGTGACAAAAGAAATCGTGTAAGTAGGGTATTCACGTGTAGAGGGACTAAATGGGAATGACTCAATAACGTAGCTCACTTTATCCCGAATAGGGAAAGGTATAATAGGCTAATGGGGGTACATACCAATAACCTTCGTGTATAGTCCTCTTTCTGGGTCCTATAAGGCTAAGAGACTAGGGGTTGAAGAGTCCACCTAGGAATAGATTTTTCATTATAGGGGTATTAAATGGCATGTGTGTGGGTAAAGTGGCTTACTTTGAAAAGGGTAGTTACTTAAGTTAATACTAGTTTATCCTATCTTGTTTCCGCTGTGAGTTATTTTACCGTACTTTGATTATGTTTATGCACATTTGTTGCAAAGTACTAGAAATACATGCCCCAAGCTTAGATGTGTTCAAATTTTGATTTTTGTCAAAATTGGGGTGCAGAAAAGTATGGGGGTTACAATTCAAAATATCCTAACATTTCTCATTTCATAAAAATCCGACTTATCTCGAATTTTGTATATTCAACTGAAATTCAAAACTAAATTTTCAAATTCCCCGATGTTACGAGCTTGTTTTATAATTAATATAAACTTAAATGTTTAAACTTCGTTTTAAATAAGTTCTAAGTCATTATTTATTAAAATCGATTGTAACTCCATGTAAAATTTAATAAAAATAAACTTTAAATTGGACCCAAAATTTTTGGTTGTTACACAAAGTTCCTTTATTACAGTTGTTTCTTATAGCAAACAAGACAAGTCGGAGGCATTTTTATTGAGGTTTAGTCTTTACTTTGTGAACTTATTCAATTTACATGAATATATTAGTCACATCAGTACTATTTGTATTAGGAATAACAACATGTTTCTGGCCATGCTTCTTTGTTCATAAAACAGGGTTATATATGATATTCTTCCTTTTATCTTGAATTGCTTTAATATCCAACAAGGTGTGTTTTACTAATATAGACTATAACGCCTTACTCTTGTCAAATTTCGTAGGTGAATAGCAGCATTTGGCCTTTTAGGTGGTATTAATCATGGGCTTCATACTTACAAATATATCAGGCTTCTAGGTAGACAATTTACCTCTTTTTGGAATTCCTGTTACTTTACATAAAAGCAAGTGTGGCTTAATACAACGCCATAGAAAACAGGTACATAAATTCATATTTAAGTTTTGCAATTTTTATCAAAGTTAGTGGATTTCAGATTTTTAAACCATTTCACTCTAGAAAATAAATCATGTCCTTTCAATTTTCAAGGAATTCGGGGTACTTTCCCTGTAGTGGTACTCCATATAGCAACATATCCCCTATTTGAATGAATATAGTTATCATATGTGTATCATTACATGAATATATATATAAGTATATGTCTGATCATACTTATATTACATGCCTGCAATTCCTATTTACAAGTAGATTATAAACATCTTCTATTTCCAGATTCAAAGCTTTTCTGTATTTATACATTAGTTGTTTTATCAAAAAAACTATCTGAATTTTTATACTACTAAACGTATACTTAGAAATACCATGCCACTTTCAAAATTCCTTTTAAATTCTAAATCACTTAAGAATAACTAGTAAACTATTCATTTTAGTTCATCACAACAATTAAACAAATCTTAACACACAGTACGTAAGCAAAACAATATATCAAAGCACACTACATTTAACTAAACATTTCAGCAACTTCAACCACTAAAATACTAAGCAATCATTGTTTCTTTCCCAAGAAATCTCTCTATTTCTTTCATTTATCTTCTTTTTTGCTTGCAAAAGCTCCTCAAACTGCCCCAATATAAATGAGACACTCCAAAGGTGCATTAAAGCAAATAGGGTCAGACTAATGCCAGGTCAGAGCATACATTATTTTACGCAAATAAAAGATGCAAATTATATTTAATCATGAATCAATCTCATATATATACTTGGGTAAGTTACTCAGGTGATATAGACTAATGATGTATGGCCTACAAAACATTATTTCCAGGGAAACATTCATACATAACAACTAGCATTTCTACATATCTATGTTCATATGCAACAAGCAACTCAATCAATACAATTCATCTCATGCCATCCCTTTTCCCATTACTTACCTCAAAATTCATATCCTTCAAAGTTATCCTCCTTATCTATTCCTGAATCACTATATTCAATTGGGTTTAAATCCTCCACATTGAACACACTTGTGCACATTGTCTGAGACCTTCACCCTGTTAACCTATCACACAAAGTCTTATAGGGCATTAACATGCCATGTGCATACCTGACTTCCTACTTGAATTCAAATATATCAATGCAAGACATGGTGACATGCACCATCCAGTGACCCATTTTTCTTAGCTTAGTGTTTGTTCTTTAATACTTACTAATTTTTAACCCATTTCCTAAGCATCTACCCATGTTCACCCACCCATATTCCCCTGGGTCAACCAAACATTCATGTTTGCATATTAAACATGCACACACTAAAATAAATCGACATGTATATGTGTTATGTAATAAAAAAACATTTATTGATTCAAACCCAACAAATTTAGGCATTCATTCACATCCATCTCACAATAACGACTCAATCAACAATTTTAAGAACAATCTTACTGCATTTACATCCAACTTATATTTATCACGAAAATCATATTATATCCATGAATTTGTTCACCTATAGATTATTGTGAGTGCATAATTAGAGGTATTAGGGAACCTATTAGGCCCTAATTTTCCTTCCTGAAGATCTCATAAATAAATAGTTTAGCCTTGAAATTTGAATTGTGAAAAAGGATCAGCACGTACACATTGCATTCCCCTTCATTCTTTATAAGGAAGTAGACATAACTTGTAACAAACTAGTTCATGCTGCCTATTTCCCTTACTAAACCCCACCTCACAATAATTTATTTATTTCTTACATCAGTGGTTATATATTTAAAGATTTAACGAACATTTTACTTAATAGAAATCGTTATCACTCATAGGATATAATATTATGGACATGGTAACTTAGCCTTTATCTTGCATTCATGCTTGATACATAAGTATGCAACAAAGTATCAACGTGTATATATATATAAATATATATATATATATATATATGAAACGATTGCCTCATCTAGGACATAGTGCCTTATATAAAATAGTATATACTCACAAATAAAGCTTCTCTTTTAAATCACTTATTTTCTGATTCTAGCTCGCCATCTTGTTCTCCCAGATGTTGCAGCTACATCTTTTTCCTTTTAATTTTGTTTTGCTAAGAAAGATAGCAGTCGGGCAAAGCCTAGCCTTAACTAATTCATTTAATTGCTTAATTAGGGTTTAGATGGTTATATAATGTCAATATTGCTCTAAGAAATATTAATTTTTAAAACACCAAGATAACACCCAAACTTTTATCTAATTTTCTTTTTAATTTCGAGAGATAGGATTTTGTTTATAAAGTTTAGGTTGGTCGATTTATTTCAGGAAAACGCTTTTTTTAATTTGCCAATTTTATCCCGGGGTCATGCCATTTGCATGTTTCCTCCATTTCTTCTCGTGCCAAAGAGTATTTATTTTTCTACTGATATATGCAGGATATATAATCTAATGTAAATATTCCATTCCCTTTATAAAATCCGCTTCCTATTAATTTCTTTTAGATATACACTGCCTATTACTCTTTACCCAGTGCACATGCACATATCCAGTGTTTGCGAACAAATTATACAATTGTAAACAACTGTAAAATCCATTCGGCTTTCCTAAACAACAAGGATTGTTGTAGAGGGTGTCGAACTCTAGGACCAAAAATATTTTAATTAATAAATCCAATCAAGTTATCCCTAACTTTTGATTGGTTGAAAACAAAGAAAATAGCAGAAATTAAATAAAAGAGAGTTTTAACAATAAGTGAAAGCAATTAGGGGATAATGACATAGATCAGATTCATAATCATCAATAGCCAAAAGATTAACCAGATCTAATACATGATTCTGTCACAAACATGAATCAACGATAATATGTTTTTAGAAACAAATATGTAAATAACGACAAGCACAGCCTATGCAGGAGCTCAGCTCTACAACCATAGGCTATCAGGACAGATTCACTATTTTATTTCTAAAACCCTAAATATTAAATCTAAATCTGATAAGTGTTAGATCGAACTCGAATATACCCTGTGAAGGAGCACAGCTCTTAAACGACACAGAATATGAAGGTTCAGATCTAACCCTTGATTCAGAACCAGATCTACATGTATACAGTCCTCATCTATTGGCTATGTGATTCATGTTGAATCATATCTATTAGCGTCATCACCCCCTAATCAAAGGGGATTAGCTAGACATAGCTAAAGAAGAGGAAAATAAAATAACAGACATAAGTAAAATAAAACTAAAACTAAATAGAACAGGGGAAGAAGAATGATTTTATTCCAAGAAGAGAATTACAGAATAAAACCTAATGTGTTTTACAATGAATGAGATAAGGTGTATTTATAGCTGATATGACAAAGGCTTCTTGGAAAATTACACAATGTGGGACTAAAGAATTAGTCCAAATAACACATAAGCTAGTGTGAACGCAGCATGAGTAAGAGGCCTTTCAAAGGAGCTAATGTGAACACGGCATGAGTATTCACTGAGCCAAATCTTTCTAAATGAACTCTATTTGCAACCGTTCTTCAAGCTTTAAACTCTTCAAGCTTTAGTAATTTTAACTTCACTCTTTTTCAGCAAATTCTTCATGCTTTATTCATCAAATGCTCTAAACCATGATTCTTGTCAACAATCTGAAAACACAGCTATAAATACACAATATCAATTATTTAAAAGAGAAAATAAGATAAATATGCCGATAAAATATACACATTTACGTGTATATCAAATACCCCCACACTTATCTTTTTATTCGTCCTCGAATAAACTAAACTAAGATATGTCACACTTTCGTAGGAAACACGATTGCATTTAGCGTATGCAACAAGCCGTTAAACCTCTGGGTGTCCCCAGTAGGACGAGTGTTGTCTCGTGAGGGTTTTCAGCAGATACTACCCACAAAATCCAAAGCGTCTTATGTACGCAGATTAATCAAACAATATATTTAAGGTCTTTCACATTCCAAGGATTTCACCTAACTTCAATAATAACGGTTTAGCCCCAAATTGTCCATCCCATAATTAGTGCAAAAATGAACAAAATTTTTCAAGCTGAATCGTAATTCCTTAATAACACTGTAATTGTCTTGATGGTTAAGAGCATGGTGTCAACCAAAGTTCTACACTTCGACAATGTGCACCCAATCATTTCTTTATTCTTTATTCCCTTTTTTTTGAATGATTTTGCACCAATGTAACTGTAATGTATTGGATATGAGTTATGCATAGATGAAGGAAAATTTTGTAAGTTCTAAAAATATTCTAGATAAGAGGGCAAGTGTATTAGTTGAACTTCAAATTACAAAAGATAAAGTAATACTAAGGCACATATGAACATTTTTATTTCCTTTCATCTCATCTACTACAATCCTCACTTCCAGGTACAGTAGTATGGATGTGGATGGAATGGAATTGAATGCTTTAATAGTCAAGAATGATGAATGACTATTTTATTCAGAGAGACTCTCTCTTTATTTCATTTTTTTCCTCTTTTTTTTCTTTTCTTTTCCCTTTTTTTCTTTTTTCTTTTTCATTTTTTGCATGATGAGTGGAGATGGAATGGAATGATACCGTACATTATTTCATTTGATTCCTCCTCTACTAAACCAACACTTCATGAAAGGAAAGTTTTGTGCCCTAGTTTCTCTACTTCTATAACCTTAATTCAACACACAAGTTTGGATTAATGTTATACAAAAAGTTGAAAGGAATGATAAGCAAAGTTTCGTAAGATAGATAACCCATATAAAATAAGATGTGGTATATGGTTATCCTACCTTAAAACAAGTACGGAGTGGGTGGTGTAATATTGGTATAAAAAGTGACTTTTTTTTACCTTTAAACAAAGGTTCATGAGCATACCAATATAAGATAAACTTGTCGAAACAAGGATGTAAATCGACTACAACTTGGGTTTGGATAATGTGGGGTATCGAAGAAGAATGCTACAATGAGTCATTTCTCCTTAATTGGGCCAAGTGGATTTTAGAACTTACGATTTTGAAAAGTTGAGTGGAAAAGAAAATATTATGCATGAAAACGAACTCAGAAAATCCAACAAATGTAGGTGCAAAATCATTTTTATTTCTTGATTTTTTTTATTATTATTTTTACTTGCACATTCTAACACGTATAACAACGGTTAATACGCTTACTCCAGAACACGACTAACGTCTGCACAGTCTCAAGCTAGCATCTTAAAAAGACACATTACGATTCAATGAATAAATAATGTTCATTCTCATCACCCAACAATTCAACTTATCTAACAAGAACCAAGGTGTTATTTATGAATTTTAAGTTAATCCTTGTTCAATGAATGACCTAGTTCATAAAATTTGATTGCTGATGTAATGTAAATTTCCCCCACACTGGAGTGTGACTGTGTCCTCACAGTCGTTAATCAGACATATCTTAGTGAAAGGGAAATAAAATAAGAGGGTCAGCACGGCTTACCGGGTACACTTTGAGAAAATACGCAGTCATCGAATAGATGAACCGGTCTACAATGGACCAATGGATCAGCCCCATTAAGATTATGAGGCACAGCTTCAGTATAGAAAACCAAATCATAAAGGATTTTGTATTACATGTCAGATTTGGAAAAACAAAATTCGTTTTTTCAAAAGTTTGAGTTGCTAATTTTAAAGTTTTGAGCTTACAATTGATCCTAAAATCGAATTGAATTTCTGTAGCAACTAAAGAGAGGTCAGTGAGTCGGGATTCAGTAAACGTTTTAAAAACAAAGTTTGATTTGTTCAGATGATGTGTAAATTGAGAGACGTGTGCATCGTTCTCACCCCCACACTTGTTTTGAGAAATGTTGTTCAGTTTTTCTTTGATATTTGAAATGTTGCTGACTAAAGGTTCATTCGTAAACCTAAAGTTAAAACCGAACAAATGAATTTTTAGCAAATTTTGAAATTGTGTCTTCACAAAAACCGTGTTATTCCAAAAAGAATTCATGTACTGCAGAAATTTACCATTGAAGAACAAGTCATCACAATGAGGTCCAGTTGAAACAATCAAGTCGCAAGGAGTTTCAACAGTTCTAGAAAAATCGTCATTGTGTTTAAGATCACATTCAATAGTTTCTTTGTTTTTAAACTCAAGAATTTCAAAGTTTTCAAATGTTTCATTTTCAGACCCAACAACATTATCATCAATCAGTTCAAGAAGTTCTCGCTCATCAATGTCGTCCTCACTCAAACAGTTGTTACCAACTTCGTCATTTCGTTCAAGTTGATAATCTAAAGTTGTTAAATTTTCAAAATTTTCAGAATTTGAGAGAGGAAGATCAAATTGAAGATTGACGCCTTTTTTTTCAAGGGAATTTAAATTCAAATCAATTACAGAGATTTCAACAACTTCATTAAGATTTTCATCAATTTCAAAAGTTGTTAGTTGAAAATTTTCGATTTCAGTAAGAGTTGAATTTTCAGCAGAAGCATCAGTTTGAGTTTGAATTTCAGTTTCGTAGAAATCAGAGTTTTGCATCAGAGATTTTTCAAATTTTTTATTTTCATCAACAGTCATATCGTCAGAATCATCAATAATCGTTATGTACTATTGTGACAAAGTTAATGGCTGACTATTTGTTTCGAAAGAAGCATTGGCAGAACGTCGTTTGTCACTAGATTGGGCTTTGTAGTTGTTGTATGAGTTCGTAACTTCAGTTTGAAGAAGAGAAATGTGATAAACTATCCTTGTGCAACTTTGTTTGTTGTCTGTTATTCTTTGAGCTAGTTCTTCGATGTAAGTCAAGCCAAGTTCCATTAAATTCTCAAATTCATCAACATCGTCAATTTCCTCAAGTAATTGATTTTCAAGATTTTGCCAAAATTCAATAGTGTATTGAGCCAGTTGTTCAATGATGCGCTTGTTTTCGATATCCTTATTTTCAGAAGCTTGTTTTTCACTTAAAGTTCGCGCCCATTCCTTGATTTCCTCGCAACAAATCCAAATTTAATGCAATAATTTATCAATTTCACTCAGGCCCTCGTCAATAAAATCGGTAGACACATTAGACCTCAAAATGTCGTTTTTAGGATTCGTCGTTTCAATGTGTTCCTCACTGGTTGACCTTAAAAATTCATCCACCTCATCTCTTAGAAGTCGTCCATTATTTATTTTTCAAAACCAACATCGGCAAAAATTTAGCTTGTTCGCAACACATTTTTCATATTCGATAACCATCGTATTATGAAAATCATTTTGGTGTTCAAAATTTTCGTTGAAACCCGTGTTGAAATTGTTTTGAAATTCAGCATTTTGTTTATCCATTTGCGCTAATAGTCTCCTCATCTCAGATAAATTCTCCTCAATCGTAGAATGGAAGTTTTCATATTGTGGAGCAACAATTTGTTGAGCGTTGTGGAAATTATTCGAAAAGTTTTCAGCTTGAAATTCATTTTGATTTGAATTGAAACCAAAATCATTTAAATTTTGAAAAGAATCGAAATTTTGGTTATACATGGGGCAAGCGCGCATGTACTAGAAGAAGAGAGTTTTTTTTTTTTTAAAGAAATCAATTGCAAAACTTGTCGCTCAAAAGAAGCTCTTAAAAAAAATACGTTAAAATTAACAACTTTGGATTATAAGAATACAAGTCCAGGCCAGGTTCGGACAGGGATTATCAGTGTGCCACGAATCACCGTAGATACACGACTGAAGGTTTAAGAACCTGTTTGAGTTCTAGACTCTACCGTTCCTTAGACACCTCAGAGAGTATCAATCCTAATTGTAATTTAACGAATATTTTGTCTTATGAGATTTGGGGAATCCTCGATTCGATTTCAAAAATAAACTTTTCAACTAATCCCACGTTTGTTTTTAAAGTTTTATACCACACATCAATAGGCAAAATATTCAGTCACAGAATGAACAGTCTCAGAACAGTCACAGAACAGTCAATTGCAGAAATAAATAAATAAAAACAATTTTTTTTTACAAGCAAGCCGATGCCCTGTAGAAGATTTTTACAAGCAATGTCTATATATATATTTTTTTATTTGCAGCAGCGGTCCCTGTAGAGATAGAAAATACTCACCTTGATCGGCAGTCCGTCCAGTGCAGTTGAGTCGCGCTAGCGCATTCACACCCCACTTGGTGTGCAACCGCTCCAACCCGTCTGAATCGTCCGTAGATTAATTGTTGTTTCGCCTTCAATTAATTACTTGAATCGTCCGTAGATTAATTTTTTTAAGACCTTTTTCTAATTTCCACTGTATCTGTTTTCAAAATTTTCCTCAAACCTTTTTTTTTTAGGTTTGAAAAATAAAACAAAATTTAAAATTGGTTAGGCCCGCTGTGGGTACAAACTTGAGCCCAAGCCCGGTTAAAATACTCCGACCGATATAAACCCAATTTCCCAAAAGAACGCTGCTTCCAGACAACTCCATTCTTTTCTTAGTTGAAAGCCGACCCTTTTTTTTATAACTGAATCGCGAAATCAGATACGAAAAGAAAGATCAATTTGGGTATGTTCGAGGAAGATGGTCTGTGGAACGCAGGTTTGGGTCCAGGTTGCTGCGCTGGGTTCTTCGGCGTGTTGTTTGATTGCTTGAATCGGGTCTATGGTTCCAGTTGAGTTGGCCTTTTCTGTGGTAGATCGGAGGAAGGTGATTTGGTTTCAGGCCGTTCGGTGATGATTTTGTCGAGGGATGGTGGAACAGTCAAGCAGATGAGGGGTGAACGGTTTGCTGAATTGGAAGGATTGGTTGCGGATTTTTGGGTTTGTGATCTCGAATTGAATTGGTTGCAAGGAATTTGCGGGGTAAAGTGGTTTGAACTGGAGGGTACTGTGGTTTTGAAGGGAGGTGGATGGAGTTGTGTTATGGGAGACACTGTGCGTGGAGTTTGGTTAGAAGATAAAGATATGGATTAACTGAAGAGGGTTTGTGCCACGAATTGAGTTGTGCTAACAGGGAGATTGTGGCACAATTAGAGGATGGTATTCGGGGATATTTTGAAGTTTGATTGGGTTGATGATGAGCAGAAAGGTGGTCTGTGAACTAGGGGATGGCTGTGTTGATGAGTGTGAAGCAATCTTGCGTAGTATGTGGAAGGAGTTGGGTGTTTGCTTTGCACAAAGAGAAGAATAGTTGAAATAGAAACAAGTGTTGGTGTAGAAATTTGAATTGATGCTTGGTTTTGCTGAGATGGTTGACGTTTTGGCAGCAGTGAGGATGGTTTTCCTGAGATGGGTTGTCGGATGTTGCTGGATATTGGAGTCCGTCGAGGCTTGCAACTGTGAATGGCTTGAAAAAGTGTGGTGTAAATAAAAGGTGGAATGAGGTTGGTGATGAAGATGGGGTTCGGCTGATAAAGTATGAATATGGTGTGATAGCTTTGGTATTTGGATTTTTGGGATATGGTTTCTTGCAGTGGACGATGAAATGGGAAAATTAGTTACAGTTTTGGAGAAGGAAGAGGTTGAACTTTGTTTTGGTTGTGGGTAGGAGCTTTTTAAAGTAATTCAAGCCGAGAAGAGAGGAAAGAGATCATATAGAATTGGAAGGAGATGCAGAAACAAAGAAAGGGATTCAAAGAAAAATGTTATGTTTTTTTTATATGTAAAAATTGTAAAAAAGGAGAGAGATTTGTGAAAAAAAAGGAAAGAGATATGTAAAAAGAAAGGAAAGATACTAAAGAGAAGATTGAGAAATAATTAAAAAAAATGACAAGTAATTTTTTTCTTATCTTGGAGATACCAAATCGTTTAAGCAAGATTTTTTTTTCTATATATAAATATAAAAACAAAAAGAAAATAAAAAATAAAAAAAATAAAATATAACCCGAAGGATTTACTACCAAAAATTATTTTGGCCCCCGGCAACGGCGCCAAAATTTGTTTGCGAACAAATTATACAATTGTAAACAACTGTAAAATCCGTTCGGCTTTCCTAAACAACAAGGATTGTTGTAGAGGGTGTCGAACTCTGGGACCAAAAATATTTTAATTAATAAATCCAATCAAGTTATCCCTAACTTTTGATTGGTTGAAAACAAAGAAAATAGCATAAATTAAATAAAAGAGAGTTTTAACAATAAGTGAAAGCAATTAGGGGATAATGACATAGATCAGATTCATAATCATCAATAGCCAAAAGATTAACCAGATCTAATACATGTTTCTGTCACAAACATGAATCAACGATAATAGGTTTTTAGAAACAAATATGTAAATAACGACAAGCATAGCCTATGCAGGAGCTCAGCTCTACAACCATAGGCTATCAGGACAGATTCACTATTTTATTTCTAAAACCCTAAATATTAAATCTAAATCTGATAAGTGTTAGATCGAACTCGAATATACCCTGTGAAGGAGCACAGCTCTTAAACGACACAGAATATGAAGGTTCAGATCTAACTCTTGATTCAGAACCAGATCTACATGTATACAGTCCTCATCTATTGGCTATGTGATTCATGTTGAATCATATCTATTAGCGTCATCACCCCCTAATCAAAGGGGATTAGCTAGACATAGCTAAAGAAGAGGAAAATAAAATAACAGACATAAGTAAAATAAAACGAAAACTAAATAGAACAGGGGAAGAAGAATGATTTTATTCCAAGAAGAGAATTATAGAATAAAACCTAATGTGTTTTACAATGAATGAGATAAAGTGTATTTATAGCTGATATGACAAAGGCTTCTTGGAAAATTACACAATGTGGGACTAAAGAATTAGTCCAAATAACACATAAGCTAGTGTGAACGCAGCATGAGTAAGAGGCCTTTCAAAGGAGCTAATGTGAACACGGCATGAGTATTCACTGAGCCAAATCTTTCTAAATGAACTCTATTTGCAACAGTTCTTCAAGCTTTAAACTCTTCAAGCTTTAGTAATTTTAACTTCACTCTTTTTCAGCAAATTCTTCATGCTTTATTCATCAAATGCTCTAAACCATGATTCTTGTCAACAATCTGAAAACACAGCTATAAATACACAATATCAATTATTTAAAAGATAAAATAAGATAAATATGCGGATAAAATATACACATTTACGTGTATATCATCCAGGTATCATGATATTTTTTCTATGATATTTCTTACATAAATACATTTGCTCATTTATTATTTTCCCTAAATATGGATTCTCATATTTTATCATTAATGTCTTTCATACATTTTATTTTTGAATTTAATACAACTTGGACATGCACAATCAAATATCATCACTTCATCACATATATTCATTTCTAAAGTGCTTAATCACCTTAATTGTCATAATTAATCTATATGTAGATTTAGGGTCATACATATAACTCTCCCTTTAGAAATTGTGTCCCACAATTTTGTCATACTTATCTCAAGTATCGGCCAAAACCCATCAGTATCATATATTGATTCATACCATTTCCAAGCCAGTCACCTAGCTCACACACATATATATATCATTCAAAGAAAATTTAAGACGTATATTCATTCATCATTTTAAAATATCAAATTCATGCATACCTTAATAAAGCTGCAAATAATTTATTTCAGTACATATTGCCCATACCTTTTACAACAACCTCAAACATATATACCCAATACAAACATCAACCAAATTATACATATCCTTGCATTTAATCCAAAATGAAATTCATCCAAACATTTAATTTTAGAAAAGATATATGCAAAAAAACTTTAATACTGGCATATAACAATACTTTCAATAACATCTAAGCTTATTAATATTCATTTTTTTATATCTATCTCAAAAAATTCTTCAACCTCTTCCCCTTTTAATAGAAATGTTTATTTCAGGGACTTTTCATACAGAAGTGAACATGAGTCTGTAGCATGTGTGTGCGCACATTCATTGTTGTTTCAAGGCATCAAGATCAGTACCCTGTTTTAGAATTAAACTTACCCACATATGAAGCATCTTTCTAAATTATCTAATAATCTTATCCTTGCCACCAAACAGTGCACTTTTATTCACAATAATTCATATATATAATTCAAGCTAATACTGTGGCATTTTATAGACTTAAGAGTACTTGAAATATAGCATGTAGTCCACATCAATGCGCGTGCACACACACACACATATGTATATACATATATATATGTATATATGCATATACATACATATATATATATATATGTGTGTGTGTGTGTGTGTGTGTATGTATATATATGTATGCGCAAAATCATGTTGCCTTATCTCTTGCTTAAGGAAAACATTACACCTATAATCTCAGGTTATATATCCTTTTTTCGCTACTGCAAAAAACAAATTTTATGCGCAAAACACAGATTTTATGCTAATTCATTCCAAAGTTGGTGATGAAAATATTTAGCATCCTAAACACTACATTCTAGTGTTGATAACATGGCAAATATATCCAAGTTTCGATACATAACTCAAGCAAAAAGAACTTCAAACAAGACTGATTTCGGTTAATTTTTTTTAACAACTTTAAATTACTTAAGCATCTAGGCAGATTGACTTCTCTCCTTTTTTTCAAGCAAATTTGTCAATGTCCCTTATTTTATTATAATTGAATTATAGTATATCCAGTGGCATTTGACTTCTAGAAGAAATAATCTTCACCCCTTTTTTTGATATATATTTCACTTGGAAATTCATGTAAACTAATACAACAACCATGCTCCCTTTTTACTGAAATATATTGTGTAACAACCCGAAAATTTTGGGCCAGTTTAAATTTTTTATTTCGGCAATTTTAATGAATTTTGATTATTTAAAATGGATTATTTTAAATAATAATGACGGAAAATTTATTTTCGATGAAGTTAAAACAAATAAATTTATTTTAATTATAATTCGAGCCTGAAATGGCGCGGCAGTTTGAAAATTCGATTTCGAATTTCAAATGAATATATAGAATTCGTTTTAAGTCGGAATTGAACGAAACAAGAAATATTTGAATCTGTTTAATCGTATCTTTCTAACGGATTAAGAAACTGAGATTTCGCGTTAGAAATTGAAAGATATGTCCAGTTTAAAATTCAGAAAAGTCGCTGTGGAATTTATATATATTTTAATATATATAAAGCCCTTAAAAATAGGAATTTTGCAAATGACCTTCGTTTTCAACGAAACCACTTTTGTTGGATCCGGGATGTCAAATTATTGCTAGGTTTCAAAATTCATAATTTTCTGAATCAGTATGTGAGCGTGGTGAAGCTAAACGTGTTTTGACAGTTTCAGTCAATTTGGGTCGACCAGAAATTGGACATTTTTCAAAAGGTCTCAGAATTAGACGAAATAGTTTTGTTAGGACCGTATCGTCAATACGAAGCTAGAAATAATTTTTCTGGAATTTTTAGAGTTTGTATGTGGCTCCGGTAATTTGAAATGTGCGCTTAAATTGAATATATAAAGATTTATATATTAAATTTAATGGAAACAGATCGTAACAGCCGAATTGGGTTACGAAACATATCCCATTTCGTTCGAAATGAGTAGCTAGGGATGACAGTCGTTTGGTCCGATTCCGATTCGAATGAAAAAGCACTTTTATGGAAATATAAATTAAATAAAATATTAATTATAAATATACCCCCCTATATTTTTCCTTTCACTCAGTCAAACCCCTCCCATTACTTTTCAAATCGAAATCGAAAAAGAAAAAAACTGAATCTCTTCAGCCGTCGTTCCCACTTGCCACGCCACCACCCTCGTCGCCTCTCCCCTTAGTAGCACCGCCGCGCGACTGGCCTCTCCAGCGCCGCCCTCCACTCCAGCGGGCCCCCTCTCCTCTACCCTCTCTTCATCCAGAAGTACCCAAACCGAAAAACCCACCCCCGCCGACCGCCAGTGCTCCCTCCGACCCTCGGAGCCATCGTTGCCGCTGCTAACACCTTCCCCGACCACCTCCAACGCTTTAGCCCCCCCCCCCCCCACAAAATCGACTGTAAGTTTTTTTTTCCTATTTTAAATCTGAGTTTTTTTTTATAATGTTAAGGCTGAGATTTTTATAATGTTAAAGTTGGATTTTTTTATGCAGTAAAAAATTGATTTTTAGCTAAGAGTAGTTGTGATTTTTCCCGTGATGAAAGTACGATTTTTTTTAAAATGAAAAGAGTTGGTTTAAAAATAAGTTTTATGTATTCAAAAATAGGATTTTTGTTTATATTTTTAGCGAATAAAAATATAATTTTTATATTATAGAAAGGTTAAAAATATAATTTTTATATTATAGAAAGGTTAGAAATATATTTTTTATATTATAGAAAGGTTAAAAGTATAATTTTTATATTATAGAAAGGTTAAAAAATAAATTTTATATTATAGAAAGGTTAAAAATATAATTTTTATATTATAGAAATGTTAAAAATATAATTTTTATACATGTAGAGATATAAAAATATAATTTTTATATGTGTAGTAAAGTAAAATACGATTTTTATAAGGTAGAGAAGATAAAAATTCGATTTTTATACATATTTTAGCAAAGTAAAAATATAATCTTTACAATGTATAGAGCGATATAAAAATATAATTTTTACCTATGGAGTGATCATATAAAAATGTGATGTTTATATAGCGAACACAGACGACGAAAGTGACAAAAGGCGAGCACGGTGAGATGTTCTACATATGAAGATCATGGTGAATTGGTTTAGCTAGTCGGTGAGAACATTTCACTTTAAATTTTCTTTTCTAGTTATATATATACTAGGATGCAGATGGTGCTTAGTAGCACCCGACACCATCGTCCACAGACCATGGACTTGTTTGTTTGGTTGTGTAGTTGGTTAGATTATTTGTTTGAATTTGATTGTTTGGGTGAAATCGAATTGATTAGATTGGTATGTGTATGGCGTGGGCCGTTATTAGACTGGGGATAAGGCTAGGCCTTGTCCCGTTTCTAGTATCGTGCCATTATGCCACCGAAATTTTCTAAAATAAGTTAGAAAAATAAAAAGATCATTTTATTGAGTAAATGAACTGAATAGAATATTCATAGGTTGAATAAAATATTTTATCATTGAAAATATAATTTTAACGTGTATGTGAATAAAAAGAAATACTCATTTACAAATAAGACGATTTGTTCATGTACACTGATTTGACTGATATTGATTGGGACGATAAATTTTACACGTCGCCCAACTGCATAAATAAATTGGTGTTTGTTGATTCGAAACCCCACATGGGTATTGGGATGACGTTTGATGTGCACTAATCCCGATAATTAGTTGTATGTCAATCGATGGGTTGATAGACAGCTGTGTAGTGCACTTTGGATGATGGTTGATTATTTATCATTGCAATTATATACATGTGTTGTATGGAATCCATATAATTAACATTATATGGTAATTTTGGTTGGGCCTCATTCCAATTTAGAAAATAAAGAATATTTTAAAATATATATTCATGTGTTGAATAAAATTATAAATTCGTGTGTTGAATAAAAGAAAATTCATGTGTTGAATAAAATTATAAATTCATGTGTTGAAAAAAAGAAAATTCATGTGTTGAAGAAAATATTCATTTGTTGAATAGAATAACGAAATTATTAAAATATATAAAGCTGTGTCGATTAGATTTGCGCCATTTTGACGCGAACGATATTTATATCGATTATATTTGTTTTTATAACGAATATAGAAAAGGGAGTGGTTTCAAAATATAACATTTTGAAAATATTATCACTTATATATATTGATGATATGGAATATTCAATTTTGATTTGAAATTGAATATGAAGTAGAAACCATTTTGAAAACGAATTTAAAACGATTTATAAAATACGTTTTGAAAGGAAATTGATGAAATATATATAATATATATTATATATATTAAATGGCCCGAATAGAACGCGCTGCGGCAGTTCGCGAATTTCGACAATTGGCTTCGAATTGACGTTACGGGAGATCCGACCGTTGGATTCTCCTGAAACCGGAACCGTTGGGTTTGTATCGAAAAGAGCTTTCCAATGAATTTTAGAAATTTGAAATCTAATGGTTGGATTTGGAGTTATGTCCAAATCAAATTTGGAAAAGGTCGGTGTAAGTGCAGTTTGACGACCGTTATTAGAAATCGATTGTACGGACCTTGATAAAATTATTAAAACAATTAATAATTTGTGTAAAATCATAATAAATGATTTAGAAAGAACTGGGATGGAAAATTCCCTATTAGGAAAGATAAAAATATATTTTTATCGAAATGAACTAGTTTTGAACTAGATTTGAATTGGTTTTAAAATAACCAGAAATTTTCAATATATGAATTGGAATGGATGGTTCGCTAATCCCGACTAGTTTGGAAAACCTTAACATGGTTTGAAATGATATCCAAAGGAAGATTAAAGAACAAATTTAAAAGAATTTATCTTTGATAAAATTAATGGGAACCTTTCCCTAAGAATGTGAAATTTAGAAACTAACTAAAGATCAGTTAAGTTGAATGGTTTCCTGGGTATTGATCTGATTTTAGTTTCGGCCTTCGGGGTTAATATTTGGGAAATTATTCTCTTACTAATTTACGGTTAGTGACTGATGAATTGGAATGAGGCATATGGTGTGTTTGTGTAGCACTTGTTTATAATATACGCGAGTCATTCGGAAAGACCGGGTTTATCCCATTCTGAATAACTGATACAACGATATGTCGAAGATGAAGACGGTGGTAGAAGACCGGAGGTCTTCACATCGTTTAGGCGATTACTGATGATCTTGATTGGGCTGTACACCCAAGAGGAGGGAATCAGTTGGTGATCGTCTAGACGTACTTGGAGATCAACGGATATGCGAGGAAAGTGCCTCTGGTTTCGTTCAGACCCAGAACGAACTTGTAAATGGACTGTGCGTCTGACATTGGATTTCATTATGTGTGACTGATATCGGTTGCATAGAGTGGTATGCCTGTGTGGCATGCTAAGATGCAAATGATCAAGGCTTCTATTGAAAAGCAGAGTCTTGTGGTTGATGATCAAAGCATGGCTTTTGTGGCATCGCTTTGTGTAGCGTTGATTCACGAGCCTCACCCCTTGGTGAGAACAAAAAACGGGAGACGAACCTCAGGGAGGACATGCGGTTTCTTCTAGTTAGAAGTGGTGTCAGTGCTTGAACTGGCTGGCATTACTTATGTGGTTGTTGGAATTGGAGGCGCCTCGGATATGGAGTCATTTAGTTGGCTCACCTATGCCCCAAAGGGCGGGGAAACGCAGTGTTCAGAAATTTTAATGCACATCTCTGTATCCGTGTATTCCTTTCAGTTATGTTTTGTATTATTTTTCTGCTGCAGTAATGTATATTAAATCTCTGATATTTTATAATGTGTTATTTATTCATACTCTGTATATTCTTGTATTTTGATGGAATTGTTGTAATAGCAATGAAATTTTGTTCTGTTTGTGAAGTTACGGGTTTTCATATATTGTTCTTGGAAATTTATGCTTATTAATTACCATAACTATGCCTTTTTGGATTGATACTGTAACGACCCGGTGGAATTCGATGCCCGAATTTCAATAATGATAAATAAACCCGTATTACTTGCCAAAACCCAAGTATCAAAAAATAACACCAGTAGTTAATAGAAAGAATTTAGAAGGTGAGAAAAAGATAAGAAAGAAATATTAGAATAGAAGAAAGAAGAAGAACCAACTGACCAACAACACACAGAATCTCACATCGTAGCGGAACAAAATATAATGGAAATAAATCTTTTATTTAGAGCTTTAAATAATACTTACAACCATCAGAGTACAGCATACAACCAACGCACCTGGACAAGTATAATGATCTGTCCTCATATACAACACACAGGGAAATAAAAACTAATACGTTTGAACTCCTCCAACATATCTTCAGAAGTCTGTAGCATTCTAACCTGAACATGTATAAGTCGGTCTAACCAAGGTATTGCAAACAGTAGGATTAGTTTGCTGAACTAGTGTGAGAAAACCCATTAAGTTTATAAATAACATCCAACTTGATTTTAGTTTAAAAATCTTTTTTTTTTCAAAAGGAAAGGATAATCGTAAGACCAGTCCACACATAAACATGGGCGGTTTTTACCTCACGATAACCCAAACATTTTGGATATCAAATACTTTGATATTATAGTAGTGTCTAAATCAAATAAATAACCATCTGGCAGAAAGCTTGCATCTCAGGCTCTACTTACATAGTATATAATCAAAAACTGCAGGCACTTATTGGGGAATGGATTTCCAACTATGACAAGGTATGGATCCACCTTTCCATAGTGTATCTCAAGAGAGGAATACGATGGGTTCAACGTGAACATCTTGCAACCCGGCCACACATGACCGACCACTCATTTACTCTTGAGTGTACCGAGTGTCTTATCACCAATGGTCGGCGCCGACATGACCGTTCCTGGGAGATACATAAGCGATAGAAGGAATAAATAATTTTTCTCTAGATGGTAATAGTACACCCTAATGGGAGCGACTCACATAGCCATGTTGCATACCCGATTTTTGTCATTTCCCACTTGATGAGTCTTGAGGTTATAATTACCTTTTTGAACATCACGTCACTATTCACTTTGAATGCCACATTGTCAAATCCATCAAATCACAAATTAACGTTCATAAAAATACTCTGTCTGTTAAGCTAAGAGAAGGTGTCTTCTCCGCCACCAATAGAAGTACGTTTGAGAAAATCAATGTACATGATTCTTTGGAAATACTTTATCAGACATTTGTCCATACAAGTCATCCAGGAACAAGATGAACCGAAAGTACCCTCCTACCATATCCTTATATAGGAATCACCCCAAGAATCAGTAAAGAGTAGTCCTTGCAACCCATAGATTCAAAAAATCTTGACCGAATTACCATCAAAACATCTTTGGTTACCTCCAGAGAAAATTCATCAAGTAGACCTTCCATTTATGAAGATCCACAGTCATCAATTGCTCCATCTTTAACATCTTCCATGATTTCGTATTTGTTGCTTTAGAATGGTTTTCGAATATAAATTCGATCTCGGTCTTTCCGTACCAACAATCGTATAGGCCAAATTTGATAGTCAGCTACTAAACTATCAAATAAACAACCATTCATTCATAAAAAAGAAAACAAATTCACTGATCCAATAGCCAGCATCATTTAGCCTCTTTAATTAACCAGTCGTTAATTACATATTAAAACTTCTAATTCTTACTATATTAGGAAAATATTTCCCTTTTTCTTATTTAGTATAAGAATATTAAATTTTCGTTTCACTCCTACTTTACTAACTCCTCATTATAAATTGGTAAGTGAATAAATCCCTAAGTATACAACCTCGAAGGCCGAAACCAACTTCAATTTGACACCTCGAAAGTTACTCGACTCAACCAATATACAACAAGTTCTCATTTCTTAAAAACCAAAACATATTTGTTCGGAAATCATTTCCTATAACAATAACGTTACGGTCTATGCATTCCTTATTATACACGGAAACAATAGTCTTTATTATTAAAATTTGTTTTTATCATTAACTTAGCCATTTAGGTTTATTTCTCAAAACTCGTTTAATTTCTTTTATATTATCATTAGTCATTTCTAACTTCATTTTATATATCATTTCATAATATTAATTAAAATAGTTCAACTTAACTTCTCTAAATAAATGTTATGGATTTCATTTCAAAAACCATTTATCCTTTTATTCATCAAAACCGTTAACCTTTCCATTTCAATATACTTAACCTTTTATTTCAATATGTTTCATATTTACAAATTCCTTTATTATAGAAATCCATTTCACGACTCTTTCCCCGTATAACTCAGTTTATGTACGCATTCCCCTTTTTGTAACTCCTTCTGCAAAATCTTGACTTGAAAACTTAATTACTAAGTATTCCCCTAATCCAATTATACTCCAAATCAATATCCCATTTCCAATTCTATTTATCTGCTAATCTCATTCACAAAATGTTATTTAATCGCATTTCGTATATTTATAAACAACATTGTAAGAACGTTCATTTGTTATAGAAAATCATTTTTACTGTTTTAAATCAATTCTCATATATTCACGATTCCATTAAAATATTTCCACAATTTAAAATCTTATAAACTTCCATTTACGACATTTTAGTGTCCTTAACTCGGTCATTATACTTAAATTCATTGGTACAACCAATTATATAACATTTAACCATTTATTTAATAATATCTCAGAATTTCCATTATTTATAATTTTAATGATTACAAAACGTAAATTTAACTTCAATGTTTATTTTTAAATCCAAGAGTCATATTTCAAATATATATATAAAAATATGACTTTGAAAACGTTTAAATCGATTTTAACATCGATTCCAAAATCATTTTATCGTCGGTACTAAAGAGAAAAAAGTATAATAAAGCACCAAACCATGAAATATTAACAAATTCCACATCTGTCACTCACATCCAATCATACTGATTAACATTATCAATATTAGTGAGGAATCCTGTTGGATTCCTCCAATCTGTCAATCCCTGCATCACAAATTCATATTTTAATATATTATAATATATAAAAAAATTAACAACTAATGGCAAGGTATCCAGTTGCATCCCTTCAAATTGTTAATCCCTGCATCCAAATAGGTTACCTCACATAAACTCAATCAATTCAATTTAACTGAATATTTTTATAATAGTCAAATAACAACAATTTAATATCATCCATTTTATTTGACACTTTATATAAATATAAACGTGACCAATAAGGTAAGTTACCTCAATCAATTACAATCATTAAAAATCAACGATTGATTTCAATTAAGTTAAACGAACGTTTAATTTTAACGATTCAGTCAATATATATATATACACACTATTCAGTAACCATCCAATAATATCAACCATAAGACACAAATATTATACCTAACTTATATTAAATATAAGTGAGACAACCAAGCGAGTTATACTCACCTTGGTTCCATTCATCGTTGAAGTGGTTAGGTTATAGTTAAATTAAATAGTCATTTAATTCAATAGTAAATTCCTGTTGTTTCTATATTTCTGTCCATACTGGTTCCATAATATTGTGTTCGTCACCACGATCCTAACGCAGTTAGTTTCGTTCAACTTGTTTAAGATATGAACAAGTTATTGATATTTTAGGTTAACATAATTTAAATAAATTAATTAGTTCCTTAATCTCAAAATTAATTAAATTAATTACGTTTGATAATTTAGAAATAACAGCCAACTTGTTTACTTCTCTTCGTTCTCGTGTTCCTAGCTTCAGACATCTCTCAACAGGCCTGTACAAATTTACGAATTAGTTAATATAATTTGATTGATAATTAATTTTCCTTAATCACAAATTACTAAACTAATTAATTACTTTACTTAATACATACGTGACCGATTACTATTGTTTTCCCTCATCTCGCAATTCCTTTGTTCTCTTCGATTTAGCTATACACTTGCCACCCCAAATACACCGCACCAATTGATCACTGTCGCTCCCTGCTCCGATGATCAGAGCATTATCGGACGCCACCAATGGTCATGCCCCACTTTCCTCTGCCATCGCCGAAACCCTAGGTCAACTCGACTTCACCAATTACCCACAAAATTCTTCGAACGTCGTCAGCTTCGCAGCGCCACCCTGGCCACTACAGCTAGCCCACGATCATCATAACTGTTCGAATTGAAAGTCCTCACCAAGGTCTCGAAGTTTTCAGTTGATGATTTGTGAAAATATTCCATGGATTTGGAGTTAAAGAGGTGGAAGAATCGAAGAAGGTTGTTCGTTTCTTTTGGCCTCGGTGGAGGCGGAAATTTGCGAATAGTTGACCACAAAATTGTTTGACCAATCATTTAGGTTTTTTGTTTGGGGTAAATATAGGGGAAAGGAATTATTATAATATTATTAAACCAAACTTCATCGCGAAGTAACATACAAAAACAATGCTATACAACTTCCTATTGGAATGAAAATTTAAATCCTGACATAAATCGATATTCCGAACACGATGGTAAAGGTTTCGTCAAATTCCGAGATCATTTGTGAAAATTTCTTTTGTAAATTTTAAATATGAACCGATAAGCGTTTAAATTGCGTACGATCACAAAATCAATCTAATTAACTTGAAAATTGAAATACTACAATAGTAAATCACTACGGATTTAATAAAATTAATTTTGTTGAAATCCGAGTTTGTTAGAAGATTAGTTATTCTTAATTTTCAAATTAAATTGATAAAACGATTATAAAAATCTAGGCGTTTACTATTCCCATGATCAAATGGTATGTCCGATTGACACGAAAATCGAGATCCTATAATAACTAACTAATACGGTTCCAACGGCATAAGCTCTGTCATATTACGAGACTATTTCTCGAAATGATATTTTGTACGCGAAAGTTTCTATTTTGAACACCAGAATATCTGGCTTTCAATAATAACAAACTACCTACATATCCTGACCCTAAACGTCAATGCGAATCCAACGGAATTGGTTTCGTAGCGTAATTCGATCGTTTGCTTAAGTTACACATAAATACTCATCTATTAATTTAAATTTATTTAATCAATCACTATACACAATGTCTGAGCGTTTATAGCTACCGTTGTCACATACGACATCAGAATACCACGAAATTTGGTTTCGTGCAAAAAACTAACATTACGGATCCAATAAAACTAATTTCATCGAAAATCGAGGCCGTTTGCAAAATGGCCATTCTTAAGACTTATATAATACCGAATAAATATAAATCCCAAAACAACCTAATTAAATAGTAATAAATTATTATTATCGTATATATCCAAATGGAATATCATATAGATTCAAATATAAACTAATATGGATTTATAACTCAACATTTTAAAATTCGTGTTAAACAATATCCAAATTATATTAAAAAAAATCCTTATTAAATTATTAGATAAATGTTATAGTTTGTAAATGATTTCATAGCGATTATTTTAAAACTTGATTTTGACATAGCTATCAATCTATAATATGATATCTCAATTTTTCTCTTTTATTGGAAAAATATAATCAACTAGATTCAAACGATTCTTGTTTTATAGAATTCCGACTTATGTCGGATCCTGTATATCCAATTGAAGTTCAAAACTCAATATTACAAACTATCACAACGTTACGAGCTTGTTTTAAATTAAATATAAATTTAACGTTCAAAATTCGTTTCTAATAAATGAATTTTATATTAAAACCCATTATAAATTCAAATTCAATATTTGAGATAGTAAAATAAAATAAATATTTAAGTACCAAAAATACGGGATATTACATATACAGACATATGTTAGTTTCAAAAACTTTCTGGGCAAACAAAACTATAGCTTGTCCTTTTTCCTATGTGTTGTGGAAAGAAGCCTGTCATTCAAGTGCATTTTTCACACAAATACAAACATATGGCAGACCATACCTTCTACACAAGCTAACTCAGTTTACCTCTTATATTCATGCTTTATAGGTCAAGGCATAGTTGGGTATTTATTTCATCTCCTATTGCACATATCTCCAGTTTTTTTCAAGTAGATTATCCCATATTTGCTTCAGCACATATTCTAATTATATGAATATGTATGGAATTTTGGTACCCTTTGTATGAGAATAAGAACATATATCTCATCAAACTTACACATATGACATGCCAATACTTTATAACTCAACCCATATGTATTCCTAAAGTCATGTCCAGCCTTGTTTATTTCCTTATAAAGATCGAATACATGCATATTCAAATCATTATTTGACATGTGCGTAATCCAGCATCTCATTTAAAAACTAATCTGGATTTTAAAATAAAAGAGTTTCACTATATTTTGAAATGTCACATTAAATAAGTATGTATGTTAATTTGTACTTAGCAAAATACAGCTTTTTCCCTGTTTACATTGTTTCTTGTAAAAATATCAAGTCAACTAAGGCATTTTCGTGGATTTATAGATACTCAAAATATAGGTCGTACCCTATATATTAGCATATACTTTATCCATATAGATATAATGGCTTAATGACACTATTTGCACGAAAATTTAAGCATGTACTGGGCCATGCTTTATCATGTGCCCGCAAATCTCAAACACATTGATACATGTATGTGTAAAGTTATGGCATTTTATTATTTTCTATAGGAAACTTAAATACACTTAAACTTAAATCACTTTAGCATGCAAGCATCATAACTTTACATACAAAAATATGAAACATCATTTTACTATAGCAAAGTTCACGTAATGCCAATTCAAAGCATTTCACAATTTAAACATTGCTTTTTTTAATGCTCATGGCATAGCAAATAAATAGAGTGTTCTACTCAGAACCTAAGCAAACATATACATCTAACATAAGTAAATTATATAGTACTTCAGCAACTTTATGACTTAAACATTTTTAACTCCTTTCAAGTCAAGGTGGTCATTTTCCAAGAGATTAAAACTCCTTCCCATTACATAGCTACAAATTTCCAATATCTAAATCATAGTTTTAGTTGCATCTATACAAGCACATATGTATTTTTGCAACCTTTGTTTTTCTTTCCAAATATACATATATATTAACTAGGATGTATCTCATTGCCTAGGAAAAAGACTTAGTCATATATTAGCTACAAGTCATTCCTTCATCCTTCAGTAACTTATAACATGCTTATATATTTTTCAATCAACAACTACTTTCATATATATATATATGTATGTATGTACGTATGTATATACATATATTACTTTGTTTTATTTACATCCAAGTAATCCAAGTTGTATATCACTGACTGCATATATTCCTATATAAATAAATATATACCATAAACTGGATACTACTTTTTATTTTTAGGAGCTAAACATTTCCTTATATCTTCTATATGGTATGCCTTTTTTAGCAAATCGAATACTAACAAAATATGCTATGATCAATTATTTTCAGAAATTACTAAGGACTCAATCCATGCATCCAACACTTCAAACATATCAAAGCATTTAATCAGGTTATCTGAATGGAAACTTACACATACTAGGCAATAACTTAACTTGAAACAAGGCTTTTCTAGCACATTTAAACTGCTACATTTAGCTAAATAAATATATTAAGCCCAATAGTCAATAATCATGCAGTTTGAGTCAATAGCCTGTCAATAAATACCTAAATTTAATCATTTGCAGCTTTGTATTTTAGTAACACAGCTTTAATACCAGCTGAGTTGACCCCTTGAAATTTTCAACAATTTATAATTTATTAATTTGTTATTTACACAAATCATGGCCATCTACTCAAGGGTCATCCCCTTTCAATCATTCGATTCCAAGATCATCCTATACCAGTATAAAAATACCAATGTCTAAAATTTTGATATAACTTATGCATACGATGATACATAAGTCTCTTTTGCTAATATCAGAGTATAAATTTTATAGCAAAAGATATTTGATGAGTATGAAATTAACTGATCACTATACAGCCAAAACACGGGTAAATTAATTGTTTTCCTATTAAAAGACATTTTCTAAAATAGCTATATTAAGTATATTTTAGGCACCATAAACTATCTGATTATAAGTTAAAATAGGACTATGACATTTTCACTATGTCTTGAAACTGTCTCAGAACTATTATAAACACTTTTATATACTAAAATTGGTTTACAAAATGATTCCGTTTTCTATATCTTAGGATATTTAGTTTCCAAAAATGTTTCTTTTCTGTTTATGAAATGCATTGCATAAGAGAAGTTTTTTTTTTTTTTGGCATAGCACCGGTTTTTATAGTGATGCGTAACAATTTTTCATTATAACTAATAATAAAAATACAGTATAGTACAGGTGATTGTGGTTAACAATCAACTAATTCAGTTTTTAAGGTAGACCGTCCACCGCCAATGGCATTTATAGTGGGTCGTTCACTGGATCTAAACTAGATTACAGTCCAGGAGCTAGTTTTAGTTACTAGACTACTATATAAACTCCATGCAGGGAGCATTTACATACTGCGAAACAATAAATTACTTAATTACGTTACATTTTCAAGAGATGATGAAACAACTCCTCATACATGAGAAAGAACCATACCCAAAGGATAGGCACAACTACCATAATGTGACCTTGCGTCTAGAGCCATGCGAAAGCTACCATATAGTCAAACACATACTATTGCTGAAAATGTGGAACTAGTTGTTGCAATAGACAAGCTCGACCTCTATAACAAAGAAAAGATATAACTTATTAGACGAGCAAGGACATGTAGAGATGTGGAAGGAAATGTGGAAACTGCTCCACAATGATATGAGCATAAGCTTCCTTGTGTTGCGAAAAATGCCAAGCATCAATACCAGAGCACCAACACCATCTACGTGAACAAGGCTCAACTCACGAAATGACATTACATACCATGATTCGTGCATATCAGATAAACACTCAAGTTTATCCAACACCCATCTCCATCTCTAAACAAAAAGAAATGAATAACACTCTCAGAAGCATCCAAGCGAAACCTTAACATTCACCACCAATCAAACACACCAAGATGAACTACAGAAAACCCCATTCAAAAAGAACATCTCAAAAGAAACCCATCACATACCTCATCATCCAGACAACGTGCTGACACTGCGTTAGCTCAACAGGCTAGAGGCATGGCACTGCTCCAACAACAAACCTGCTACGGAAGTGTTTACGCATAGCTTCTTAGTTGACAAGGTAGAAAGGCGAGATCTTCCTTCAATGAGCATTCAAACAGTGAGTCAAGAGACTCCACGGCAGTGATGAGACTTCATTAAGATCACAAGTCGATCCAAACACAGTAAACAAACAACAAAACTCCCATTCAAAAACCCTCAAGGGAAACCCATTACATAACTTCACATCCTAGACAACGTGCTGACACTTCGTTAGCTCATCGGTCAAAAGATAGTTCACTGCTCTGACAGCATTCATGATACATAAAAGTTTATGCATAGCTTGTTAGACATGTGGATAGAGACACGAGATCCCCCTTCGAAGTTACCAAACAGAAATTAAGAGACGCAAACGCGGAGGACACCGTGCGAGTTAACAAAGGGGTAGAGAAAGAAGATATCGTTGGAGGTAGGTACGAGTGAAGGAAAGAAAAAGCATTTGTTTGGAGGAAAAGGGACCGGATCTGAGCCATATCTGAAATTAAATCTCGGAATTGATACACGATGACGAAAGCATAGTTAGATATGAAAAGAGGAGAAGGTCGATGGATTGAGAGAAACGGAATGGGAGGAAATTGAAGTCGTGAGAGATCATAGAAAAAGAGAAATGGGATGATAAACTATGTCGCCATTAACGCATCAGTACTGAGAAAACCCTCACAAGAGAAGTGTTCGACGCTTTCTAAGAAATAGAAAAGCGCAAATTTATTATAATAACTACAAGTGCACAGATCGTGTAGTATGCAGGTCGAACACAGGGAGGAATTTTAAATATTATTATTTATATATTTCTTGGGAGAGTTAGGCAAATCTTGGAGGTTGGTTTTGAAAACAAACAAAATTGAAACTGCAATAAAACTATTATTGAATTGAATCAGATCTGAATCTAATAAAATCTATATTCAATCCAATATGACCTAGGAAAGCAATAAAAAGAACAATAATTAAAATTGCAGAAATTAAATAACAACAGAAAACAAAATTAGGTTTACCGCTGAATCTAATCAGACGGTCAATCACTAGTGAAATAAATGAAAAAGACAACTAGTGCTCTACCAAATCTAATTGTATAGACAACATTAATTGCTAAGAAAATGAAAAATTGCATAAAAGAGAAAAAGTAAGAGAAAACTCTCAATTCATGAATGATTTTTACAATGAGATTATAAAGGTATTTATAGGATAGATAGCCAACCTAAACCCTAATACAATCACAACTGGGCCTTATTTAATTCTATTAAAATTGGGCCTTTTTTCTTTTATTCTTGCTTCCTTGGTAATTTTGCATTGATTTGTGATATGCATATCCTTTCTGCTAGTTATTTTCTTGTCCAAAAGCAACTGGATGTGAGACTTCATTAGCAAGTCTTCATATGTAAATATACAACAATTTGATCTATATTTTTATATTTTCTGACTGCATGTGGCTAAGTTGGCATATCTGTAAAAGTGACAAAATAATACCCAAGTAATATTTGTTTATATACAAAAGATAAGATACAAGAGAATACAATAAGCACATTTTTATGTTAATCAAATACCCCTACACTTATCTTTTACTCGTCCTCGAGTAAAACAAAAAATGAAGAACTGCACTAGATAGGTCACACTTTTCTAGGAAACACGATTGCATTGAGCGTATGCAACAAGTCGTTAAACCTCTAGGTGTCCCTAGTAGGACGAATGGTGTCTCGTGAGGGTTTTCAGCGGATACTACCCACAAAATCCGAATGCAGTATGTTATGGTTCTAATGTAACTACATGAATGCAAAGGACATATGCAAATGAAAACAAAAAAATGAACACACGACTTGTTTCAGGAAAGTGGTTCAACAAATTTAGTTAACAATTTCTAGTCAGTTGATTGAATTTTAGATACCTCAACCTGTCACAAATTTTCAACATAATTTAAGTTTTTAATGTTTAAACTCTAGTTCGGCCAGTTGGTTCAGTTGATAACATAGTGCAACCATGAAATAAAGTCTTAGCTTTCTTGTCATAGTTTATTAAGTGTTATTCTAATTTCCTTGTGTATGACTAGTCAAATCAATAAGGTCAAGAAGTGCTTGGGCTTCATCGCTTATTCACTATCTCTATAAAAATTGAAATTTACGATTAATTACATACACTTAACTTAAAGACCAAGCTATACCACCCATGCACTGCCTTGTGGACTGACGGAAAGTTGGGACAGAGCTTGATGGATTGTGCATACCGACGCTGACTTTGTCGAAAACATGTCAGTAATCCTTAGGTGTCCATTCTCAAAAATTGAGACCAAGATATACCGACGCTGACTTTGTCAAAAACATGTCGGATAGAGCTTGGCAAGTTTGCACACCAATGCTAGATTTACAAGCAATGTTGGATACCCTTGGATTACTATTATTATTATTGAAAATATAAGAACAAGAGAGAGCTATGTGAATTCAGCTTAACACAACTTAGTTTTAAAGATTCGAAAAGCCAATATAAGTTTTTTAAGTCCTCCACTCATTAAACAAAGACTACAGTTTAGAATAGAATTCATGGCCATTACCTAAGAATCTCCTTATGTACCAGTTACACTATTATCCCTCAAAATTCAACTTTTCATTATATTTCTTATTAGATCTTAGTTGAGAGAGAAAAGTACTATCAACTGGCTGACAATTGTTAACTTATTTTGTTTTATCAACCTAAATTGAGTCATATTTCAAAAAAAATTACATGTTACTACAATCTAGAATGCATGATGGTCCTATATGAAAAGAAAGAAAAAAATTAAAGAAGAATGAAAAGAATGCAATGCAGACTCCCGCCACACTTGTTCAAAATAGTGTCCACACTGTAAACATTTCCTAAATTTGAAAGATCGAACCCAAAGATGGATTAAATGCAATATGATTTGTAAAACAAAAATGCAATTTAATCACTATGTGAGTGTGCCAATTGTACGAAAAATGAAATCTACGATGATGGTGAAAATTTTGTGATGAATGATTCCTCCTTTTCCCCCCATACTTGCCTTTATCGAAATTGATGCACAATAATTTCTTATTTGATTTATAAGGTGTAACAGGCATGTCAGTGAATTCTGAAATGAAATTTTTTTCCTATGAAAGTTGTGTCATGCCAATTATTTATACAATTCAAATGCAAATTATACCATAAAATTTTCAAAGGTTTTTCTTTTTGGTCCTCGGTAAGATCAGAGGCCAAGATAACGAGAAACTTTTCTGTAGAGTCCAAGTAAGAATACTCAAGGTCTTGTGACAAGGGTTCGAGGTCTAACTTAGGAAGTTCTTGTGTGCTAACATTGGTCAACATTCCTTTGTTAGATTCAGGTGACGAGGTTTTCGAGTCAAGGAGTTTATTTAGTTCAGAAATGTATTCGAACTCATCGAAATAAGAGTTGAAATGTTCCAAACACATTTTCAAGGCTTTAGAAGTGTCATTAGAGGGTTCATCAATTGTTGTTTGAATTGTGTCAATCTCAAAATCCCTAGGAGAATTATGGTGACAAAAACTCTTTTCACTCATCGTTGTCGAATATAGAAAATCCAAAACTTAAGGTTACGTGGATTTTATTACAAAATAAATAACATATTCAAGTATAACTTATTAGTTGATAATCTCGATTTGAAGGGGGAAAAGGATCTTATGGCCGTTCACGTATAGTATAAATACTAGGGGATATGACCAATGTTTTACGGGTAGTATGCAACCTCTTTTGCTAGAAGTTCAATAAATTGAACTAATATATATCCGCGATCAAACCCTTGAGAGAATCAAATTCATAAAATACGCACTTGTAGTTAAATATTTTGCAACGTCTAATCATGTTTTACTGTTGAAAACGATGAGAGTGATGGTTTTGATTATGGAAATTCGTTTCTCACCAGATTGATTCAGAAATTATGGCCACACAACAGTCGAATAAGAATAAATGTAGGAATAAAAAAATTGCACATGCAAGCCGCTACCCCTGCAGAATTTTTTACAAGCAATGTCTATAAATTTTTAAGCAACTAAAACACCTGTAGAGTTAGAAATTTTTTACAGTGGGATTTGAAAGTCTGTTCAGAGCAACTAGACTTCACAGTTTGCTTCGCTCGACTCTTGTCGATTCTTATTTCAGTTGAACTCTTTCTTACTTCCAGGTTGGCCTTTGATTTTGAAACTCCCTTTTTTTTGGTAGAAAAGAAAAGAGAGAGCAACTAAAAAATAGAACAATAAAACACTAAATTGACATTAAAAAAAATTAAAAAAAAATAAATTAGGAAGAGAAGAAATTAAGCAAGAACAAGGCTTACAAAGAAGAAAAAAAATTCAAAATATATGATGGAAACAAATGATGTGACCCTATTCCCTGAAATTAACCCAACTTAATTCACACGCACCAACAACGAACTCAACAGTCACTAGCCCTAAATAATATACCAATAGAAAATGTCACACCCACTTGTAAAGCACCACAGACAAAATGCGAAAATTATTTTCCTCAGCCGAAAGAAAAATCGAAAAAAACAAAATTTCTCCGTCCCCTTTTTTCTTGAAACTGTGCGGCGGGGATTCGAGTTGTGCTTGGCTTTAATTGTCAAGTTCTGCTTCTGTTCTTCGAATCCTTCGATCTTGAAGTAGGGTTTCAGGCATTCGAATTGAGATTTGGTGATAAGGGTTTCTGAATATAGGGCACTGGAACCAGGCATTCATGATAAGGGTTTGTGAATGATGATGTTGTGGATATCTGGGTGCGATTTGGTGGTGGATGGTATGAAGGTTGATCGGCGCTGTTTTTTTTTTTTTTTGGTTGGGGATTAACGCGTGTAAGGTCTTGAGGACTGTGATGAAAGCGAGGTGGTTTATTTCATTGAATTGAGTTTTTAATTTGCAGATGATGATTTCTGTTTTAAGATCTGATGGGGATTCCAGTTTCATTTTGGGATGTGGAGGATGTGATGAAGATGGAGAGCTTTGAATTTGTTCGAGTTGTGGTCGGGAAGTTGAGGTTTGGTCTGATGGTTTTGTAGATGAGGGAAGAAGGTGCGATTGTGATGATGTGGTGGTTGACGTTGGGTATGAACGTTGATGAAGGAGGGAGATGCAAGAAATTTCGGATTTGGTTGGTATGGGTAGACTCTGGTTATTGTTGTAGCAGGAGGCTTTGGTATGAACTGGAGGTTAAGGCAGTAATGGGGTTTGTGAAGTAGATGATGGTTTGTGAAGTAGATGACCTGAGGGGATTGGGGTGAGGAGTTGGACTGTAGTGAATTTTGTGTACAGTGGGGAGGAACGCTCAGTGGTATGTGAAAGGAGGATGACCTTGACGGTGAAGATCAGTTGTTGAACGGGTACGTGGACTGTGCGGTTTGATGGTCAGAACTTAAGGATAGAACATGCTGATTTTGTGGGTTGGAAGAATGGTGTAAGAAGTTAAACGGAGAGGACACTGGCAAAAAGAACTTGTGGTATCTATAGGTGGATTGCGTGAAGAATAAGATAGCAAGGGTGATGTAGAAAAGAAATTTTGTATGGAGGAGTTTTTTTTCTAGAATTATTGTAAAGAGGGAAGGATGTAAAAAGGAAAGGATTTGAAAGGGAAAAAATGGAAAGGAATCTTTGTAAAAAAGGATTTTTTTTAATTGATGTAAAAGAATGAAAATCGGTGTATTGACAATTGGAATGAAGTAAAAGGAAAGAAGGAATACATGGAAAGGAATTTAAAAAAAATTTGGCATTTTTGTTTTTGTTTTTTTTAAGTAAAAGAGGAAAAAATGTAAAAGGAAAAAAGTTGAAAAGGGGAAAGAAATTATAAAAAAAATTAAGAAAATTTGGCAAGTTTTTTTCCTCTTGTTTAGAAGATTATAATATCAATGAACAATACCAAATCTAACTAATCAAGAATTTTTCTTCAATATATACAAGAAAACAAAATGAAAAAATAAAATAAAAACTAACATGAATCAGAAATTAAATAAATAATAAAATTTAATTGTTACCTCCCTGGCAGCGGTGCCAAAAACTTGTTCGACGCTTTCTAAGAAATAGAAAAGCGTGAATTTATTATAATAACTGCTAGCGCACAGATCGTGTAATATGCAAGTCGAAAACAGGGAGGAATTTTAAATTTTATTATTTGTATATTTCTTCGGCGAGTTAGGCAAATCTTGGAGGTTGGTTTTGAAAACAAACAAAATTGAAACTGCAATAAAACTATTATTGAACTGAATCAGATTTAAATCTAATCAAATCTATATTCAATCCAATATGACCTAGGAAAGCAATAAAAAGAACAGAAATTAAAATTGCAGAAATTAAATATCAACAGAAAACAAAATTAGGATTACCGTTGAATCTAATCAGACGGTCAATCACTAATGAAATAAACGAAAAAGACAACCAGTGCTCTACCAAATCGAATTGTGTAGACAACACTAATTGCTAAGAAAATAAAAAATTGCATAAAAGAGAAAAAGTAAGAGAAAACTCTCAATTCATGGATGATCTTTACAATGAGATTACAAGGTTATTTATAGGATAGATAGACATCATAAACCCTAATACAATCACAACTGGGCCTTATTTAATTCTATTAAAATTGGGTCTGTTTTCTTTTATTCTTGCTTCCTTGGTAATTTTGCATTGATTTTTGATATGCATAGCCTTTCTGCCAATTAGTTTCTTGTCCAAAAAGCAACTGGATGTGAGATCTTCGTCAGCAAGTCTTCATATGTAAATATACAACAATTTGATCTCTATATTTATATTTTCTGACTGCATGTTTCTAAGTTGGCATATCTGTAAAAGTGACAAAATAATACCCAAGTAATATTTATTTATATACAAAAGATAAGATATAAGAGCATAAAATAAGCACATTTTTATATTAATCAAGAAGTTTTGCACATACATAGACATGACCAGGCTTTTAAATTTTTGTACATGTAAACAATAGTCTTGAGTCCATGGCTTTTTGTAGTGTAGCTTGTTGTTTAGCTTTAATTTAATTATGCCAGAGTTTACACAGTAGACAGCCAAGCTCATTTTACATATACACACACACACACATAATGTGCCTGGCCACTCTCTTATTATCATGCCAGCAATATATCTATGTATTGCAATGTTTACTTCCTACTTGTCTCATATAAACATCCCAACAATATACACATTTTGTGTATAATGTAAAAAACACATTTCAATGATTCAATTTTAATTAATACGAGTACACTTCAGGATTGATAATTGTGGCATATACCTTATTAAATATTTACATTTTGGTACTGATATTACAGCAAATATGCATAGTTTTTGTAACAACCTGAATTTCGACAGACCGATTTTTTTTCAAAATTCCAATCTATCGAAATTCGTGTTGGTTTGCTCTGGTATCCTACAGAAAAGACAGAGACATAAAATATGTCAGAGCTCAGAAAATATCTCATAGCGGAATGGATAAAATATAATATAATCAAAGTATTGCCTTACTGTATTAATAATACTCTCTAACCAGTATCCAAGGCTATCATGTCTATGCCATAAACCTAACCTACAAATATGTTATGAGGAGGGGTTCAGAACACAAGTTCTGGTGACTGGATTTAAATTATACACTTTGGATAATCCTACGTATACCATTCAATCATACCATTCAATCACATTTTCTTATTTATTAGGTTGCTTGGGTTAACAGCACTCAAGGCTTACACACACGTCGTACTCATTTAATTTCTAGTGGATTAACCTAATACGGTATATATGTAGTTACCCCTCAATATTGAGGTACACCCCATGGTACCCCACTCGCAGGTCTCCATCGTAATGCCACATAAATGAACGCAACCCCTCAATATCCTACGCCGGAGTGACGTAGAATCTCCACATAATAATGTTATGTTCCTCATATATCTGTCATTACTACGCTACGTAAGTGTACGGACTGCCACTGTCGATTGAATTAGATTTCATACCGGAGTAATGCCCTCAAGTCTACGATACATCACCCAAAGCTGACATGCATGTATCTAGACTGTCACATGTACGTATCGTCAATCGTATTCGACGTCTTAACCGCACATAATGTGCACCAAGTTCCATGGCACGGCTATACAAGAAACACAGAACTTGGTCGGGAGCTTTTCCATATCTGTACAGGCCCGTCTTTAAGAGACTCTAAATACAGATATTCCTAGGGTATATTTTTCATGGTGGTTATGGCCCTACCTCGATCCCTCCCTGAACTTGTAAAGACTACAAGAGCTAAAAGACTTGCCCCTAATAAGAAATCTAAACATCCAGTTGGCGTCTTCCCTCAACCACTGTACCTCGATAGTGAAAGGTGAATATTCTATTGGTTTTAGCTCTAGTCTTTTCGCATCCCACTGGCTGTCGATGACGGGTACCCGACGATCTACTATCTCTGTTGGTCCTGACCTCTGCCTCCCCGTTGAGGCGACCGCCGAATCACCCTAGTGTCACCACACCACAGCATTCTGACTGCAAAGCTACTTTTGCAGTCAAGGCCCACCCACCTGGTAGTTACGCGCAGACCCAACCTCTTTGGGCATAGCCTAAACATCTTCCACCACACAGAGGCTACCAGGAGCACCTTACGTATCTCAGGAAGCTGCATGCTTCCCCTTCCAGTCCTTCGGAGTCGTCAGAATGATCGATGAACGTGCACTCACCTCGTGCCTCATGACACCACGATGATTTACCCTGTTGGGTTATTCACCCTCAAACATGCGGTGTAATAACCCAGAAATTTGGGCCAATTTAAAATTTTTATTTTGGCAATTTTAGTGGATTTTGATTATTTTAAATGAATTATTTTAAATAATAACGACGAGAAATTTATTTTGAATAGAATTCGAACGTATATATTTATATAGCTCGACGTTGAAATATAAATATTTATTTATATTTATAAAAGGAATTGAAAATGGCGCGGTAGTTCAATAATTCGATTTCAAACTTCAAATGAATATACCGGGTGCAAAATAAATAGGATTTTAGTGAAACCAAAAATAATAGGATCTATTTGAGAATATCTTTCCAACGAATCCGAAAAATCGAAATTTCATAGCGGGGATAAAAAGTTATGCCCAGTTGAAAATTCAGAATAGTCGCTATGGAATTCAGGCCCTTAAAAATGGAAATTTTGCAAACGACCTCGGATTTCGATGAAACCACTTTTGTTGGATCTGTGATGTCAAGTTATTGCTAGATTCCAAATTTCATAATTTTTCGAATCAATATGTGAGCGTGGCAAAGGAAAACGCATTTGACCAGTTTAAGTTGATTTTAATCGACTGGAAAATGGCCATTTTTCAAATGGTCTCAGAATTCGACGAAACTAGTTTTGTTAGGACCGTATCGTCAATACGAAACTAGAAAATATTTTTCTGTAATTTTTAGAGACTGTATGTGGCCTCGGTAATTTGAAATGTATGTTTAAATTGAATATACAAAGAATTATACTTTGATTTAAATGAAAACTGATTGTAACAGCCGAATCAGCTTACGATACATATCACATTGTGTTCAGAATGGGGGTAATTAGTTATAGACGACAGGCGGTGGGCCTCGTTTAGAGGTCGAATGAAAAAGTCAACTTTTTGAAATTAAATAAAAAAATATATAATAACCCCACCCTTCACTTTCTCTCTCCCCCTCCTCCTTTATCTGTTCGATTTCAAAAGAAAGACAAAAAAGGAGGAGCACAATGGGGGGATCCGCCGCCGTTCTCTGATGTCGCGCCCCCCAGTAACCGCGCCGCCCGCCGGTGGCGCACCACCCTCTGTCTCCAACCTCCCCCTCTTCTAAATCGACGCAAGTCCCCAAACCGAACCCCCCTTTCACCAAAACCCTAAGTCCCCCGAACACCCGATTCCGCCGCGCCTTGGCAGCTGGGACCCACCGCCTCCTCCTGCGTCCCCAAGCCGACGTGGACAGCCTCCGATCCCTTTCCCCACTCCGTAGCAGCCAAAGTAAGTATTTATGATGTTTGTTTAACATTAAAACTGATTTCTTTAACATGAAAACTGATTTCTTTAATAAACAAAAAGATAGAATTTTTATATAGTACAAAGATTTCATTTTTATCAATACAAAGAATAGAAAAGACGTGATTTTTAGAATAGAAAAGACGTGATTTTTAGAATAGAAAAGATGTGATTTTTATCATATGTGAAATATAAAAATTCAATCTTTATATTAGAAGCAGAAATATAAAAATTTCAAAGTTTTCAAATGTTTCATTTTCAGACCCAACAACATTATCGTCAATCAGTTCAAAAAGTTCTCGCTCATCAATGTCGTCCTCACTCAAACAGTTGTTACCAACTTCGTCATTTCGTTCAAGTTGACAATCTAAAGTTGTTAAATTTTCAAAATTTTCAAAATTTGAGAGAGGAAGATCAAATTGAAGATTGACGTCTTTGTTTACAAGGGAATTTAAATTCAAATCAATTATAGAGATTTCAACAACTTCATTAAGATTTTCATCAATTTCAAAAGTTGTTAGTTGAAAATTTTCGATTTCAGTAAGAGTTGAATTTTCAACAGAAGCATCAGTTTGAGTTTGAATTTCAGTTTCGTAGAAATCAGAGTTTTGCATCAGAGATTTTTCAAAATTTTCATTTTCATCAACAGTCATATCGTCAGAATCATCAATAATCGTTATGTACTGTTGTGACGAAGTTAATGGCTGACTATTTGTTTCGAAAGAAGCATTGGAAGAACGTCGTTTGTCACTAGATTGGGCTTTGTAGTTGTTGTACGAGTTCGTAACTTCAGTTTGAAGAAGAGAAATGTGATAAACTATCCTAGTGCAACTTTGTTTGCTGTCTGTTATTCTTTGAGCTAGTTCTTCGATGTAAGTCAAGCCAAGTTCCACTAAATTCTCAAATTCATCAACATCGTCAATTTCCTCAAGTAATTGATTTTCAAGATTTTGCCAAAATCCAATAGTGTATTGAGCCAGTTGTTCAATGATGCACTTGTTTTCGATATCTTTATTTTCAGAAGCTTGTTTTTCACTTAAAGTTCGCGCCTATTCCTTGATTTCCTCGCTACAAATCCAAATTTCATGCAATAATTTATCAATTTCACTCAGGCCCTCGTCAATAAAATCGGTAGACACATTAGACCTCAAAATGTCGTTTTCAAGATTCGTCGTTTCAATGTGTTCCTCACTGGTTGACCTTAAAAATTCATCCACCTAATCTCTTAGAAGTCGTCCATTATTTATTTTCCAAAACCAACATCGGCAAAAATTTAGCTTGTTCGCAACACATTTTTCATATTCGATAACCATCGTATTATGAAAATCATTTTGGTGTTCAAAATTTTCATTGAAACCCGTGTTGAAATTGTTTTGAAATTCAGCATTTTGCTTATCCATTTGCGCTAATAGTCTCCTCATCTCAGATAAATTCTCCTCAATCGTAGAATGGCAGTTTTCATATTGTGGAGCAACAATTTGTTGAGCGTTGTGGAAATTATTCGAAAAGTTTTCAGCTTGAAATTCATTTTGATTTGAATTGAAACCAAAATCATTTAAATTTTGAAAAGAATCGAAATTTTGGTTATACATGGGGCAAGCGCGCATGTACTAGAAGAAGAGAGTTTTTTTTTTTTTTTGAAGAAATCAATTGCAAAACTTGTAGCTCAAAAGAAGCACTTAAAAAAATACGTTAAAATTAACAACTTTGGATTATAAGAATACAAGTCCAGGCCAGGTTCGGACAGGGATTATCAGTGTGCCACGAATCACCGTAGATACACGACTGAAGGTTTAAGAACCTGTTTGAGTTCTAGACTCTACCGTTCCTTAGACACCTCAGAGAGTATCAATCCTAATTGTAATTTAACGAATATTTTGTCTTATGAGATTTGGGGAATCCTCGATTCGATTTCAAAAATAAACTTTTCAATTAATCCCACGTTTGTTTTTAAAATTTTATACCACACATCAATAGGCAAAATATTCAGTCATAGAATGAACAGTCTCAGAACAGTCACAGAACAGTCAATTGCAGAAATAAATAAATAAAAACAAATTTTTTTTTTTACAAGCAAGCCGATGCCCTGCAGAAGATTTTTACAAGCAATGTCTATATATATTTTTTTATTTGCAGCAGCGGTCCCTGTAAAGATAGAAAATACTCACCTTGATCGGCAGTCCGTCCAGTGCAGTTGAGTCGCGCTAGCGCATTCACACCCCACTTGGTGTGCAACCGCTCCAACCCGTCTGAATCGTCCGTAGATTAATTGTTGTTTCGCCTTCAATTAATTGCTTGAATCGTCCGTAGATTAATTTTTTTAAGACCTTTTTCTAATTTCCACTGTATCTGTTTTCAAAATTTTCCTCAAACCTTTTTTTTTTGAGGTTTGAAAAATAAAACAAACTTTAAAATTGGTTAGGCCCGCTGTGGGTACAAACTTGAGCCCAAGCCCGGTTAAAATACTCCGACCGATATAAACCCAATTTCCTAAAAGAACGCTGCTTCCAAACAACTCCTTTCTTTTCTTAGTTGAAAGCCGACCCCTTTTTTTATAACTGAATCGCGAAATCAGACACGAAAAGAAAGATCAATTTGGGTCTGTTCGAGGAAGATGGTCTATGGAACGCAGGTTTGGGTCCAGGTTGCGGCGATGGGTTCTTCAGCGTGTTGTTTGATTGCTTGAATCGGGTCTAGGGTTCCAGTTGAGTTGGCCTTTTCTGTGGTAGATCGGAGGAAGGTGATTTGGTTTCAGGCCGTTCGGTGATGATTTTGTCGAGGGATGGTGGAACAGTCAAGCAGATGAGGGGTGAACGGTTTGCTGAAGTGGAAGGATTGGTTGCGGATTTTTGGGTTTGTGATCTCGAATTGAATTGGTTGCAAGGAATTTGCGGGGTAAAGTGGTTTGAACTGGAGGGTACTGTGGTTTTGAAGGGAGGTGGATGGAGTTGTGTTATGGGAGACACTGTGCGTGGAGTTTGGTTAGAAGATAAAGATGTGGATTAACTGAAGAGGGTTTGTGCCAGGAATTGAGTTGTGCTAACAGGGAGATTGTGGTACAATTGGAGGATGGTATTCGGGGATATTTTGAAGTCTGATTGGGTTGATGATGAGCAGAAAGGTGGTCTGTGAACTAGGGGATGGTTGTGTTGATGAGTGTGAAGCAATCTTGCGTAGTATGTGGAAGGAGTTAGGTGTTTGCTTTGCACAAAGAGAAGAATAGTTGAAATAGAAACAAGTATTGGTGTAGAAATTTGAATTGATGCTTGGTTTTGCTGAGATGGTTGACGTTTTGGCAGCAGTGAGGATGGTTTTGCTGAGATGGGTTGTCAGATGTTGCTGGATATTGGAGTCCGTCGAGGCTTGCAACTGTGAATGGCTTGAAAAAGTGTGGTGTAAATAAAAGGTGGAATGAGGTTGGTGATGAAGATGGGGTTCGGCTGATAAAGTATGAATATGGTGTGATAGCTTTGGTATTTGGATTTTTGGGATATGGTTTCTTGCAGTGGACGATGAAATGGGAAAATTAGTGACAGTTTTGGAGAAGGAAGAGGTTGAACATTGTTTTGGTTGTGGGTAGGAGCTTTTTAAAGTAATTCAAGCCGAGAAGAGAGGAAAGAGATCATATAGAATTGGAAGGAGATGCAGAAACAAAGAAAGGGAATCAAAGAAAAATGTTGTGTTTTTTTTATATGTAAAAATTGTAAAAAAGGAGAGAGATTTGTGAAAAAAAAGGAAAGAGATATGTAAAAAGAAAGGAAAGATACTAAAGAGAAGATTGAGAAATAATTAAAAAAAATGACAAGTAATTTTTTTCTTATCTTGGAGATACCAAATCGTTTAAGCAAGATTTTTTTTTCTATATATAAAAAAAAAAAAAATATAACCCGAAGGATTTACTAACAAAAATTATTTTGGTCCCCGGCAACGGCGCCAAAATTTGTTTGCGAACAAATTATACAATTGTAAACAACTGTAAAATCCGTTCGGCTTTCCTAAACAACAAGGAATGTTGTAGAGGGTGTCGAACTCTGGGACCAAAAATATTTTAATTATTAAATCCAATCAAGTTATCCCTAACTTTTGATTGGTTGAAAACAAAGAAAATAGCAGAAATTAAATAAAAGAGAGTTTTAACAATAGGTGAAAGCAATTAGGGGATAATGACATAGATCATATTCATAATCATCAATAGCCAAAAGATTAACCAGATCTAATACATGTTTCTGTCACAAACATGAATCAACGATAATAGGTTTTTAGAAACAAATATGTAAATAACGACAAGCATAGCCTATGCAGGAGCTCAGCTCTACAACCATAGGCTATCAGGACAGATTCACTATTTTATTTCTAAAACCTAAATATTAAATCTAAATCTGATAAGTGTTAGATCGAACTCGAATATACCCTGTGAAGGAGCACAACTCTTAAACGACACAGAATATGAAGGTTCAGATCTAACCCTTGATTCAGAACCAGATCTACATGTATACAGTCCTCATCTATTGGCTATGTGATTCATGTTGAATCATATCTATTAGCGTCATCACCCCCTAATCAAAGGGGATTAGCTAGACATAGCTAAAGAAGAGGAAAATAAAATAACAGACATAAGTAAAATAAAACTAAAACTAAATAGAACAGGGGAAGAAGAATGATTTTATTCCAAGAAAAGAATTACATAATAAAACTAATGTGTTTTACAATGAATGAGATAAAGTGTATTTATAGCTGATATGACAAAGGCTTCTTGGAAAATTACACAATGTGGGACTAAAGAATTAGTCCAAATAACACATAAGCTAGTGTGAACGCAGCATGAGTAAGAGGCCTTTCAAAGGAGCTAATGTGAACACGGCATGAGTATTCACTGAGCCAAATCTTTCTAAATGAACTCTATTTGCAACCGTTCTTCAAGCTTTAAACTCTTCAAGCTTTAGTAATTTTAACTTCACTCTGTTTCAGCAAATTCTTAATGCTTTATTCATCAAATGCTCTAAACCATGATTCTTGTCAACAATCTGAAAACACAGCTATAAATACACAATATCAATTATTTAAAAGATAAAATAAGATAAATATGCGGATAAAATATACACATTTACGTGTATATCATCCAGGTATCACGATATTTTTTCTATGATATTTCTTACATAAATACTTTTGCTCATTTATTATTTTCCCTAAATATGGATTCTCATATTTTATCATTAATGTCTTTCATACATTTTATTTTTGAATTTAATACAACTTGGACATGCACAATCAAATATCATCACTTCATCACATATATTCATTTCTAAAGTGCTTAATCACCTTAATTGTCATAATTAATCTATATGTAGATTTAGGGTCATACATATAACTCTCCCTTTAGAAATTGTGTCCCACAATTTTGTCATACTTATCTCAAGTATCGGCCAAAACCAATCAGTATCATATATTGATTCATACCATTTCCAAGCCAGTCACCTAGCTCACACACATATATATCATTCAAAGAAAATTTAAGACGTATATTCATTCATCATTTTAAAATATCAAATTCATGCATACCTTAATAAAGCAGCAAATAATTTATTTTAGTACATATTGCCCATACCTTTTACAACAAACTCAAACATATATACCCAATACAAACATCAACCAAATTATACATATCCTTGCATTTAATCCAAAATGAAATTCATCCAAACATTTAATTTTAGAAAAGATATATGCAAAAAAACTTTAATACTGGCATATAACAATACTTTCAATAACGTCTAAGCTTATTAATATTCAGTTTTTTATATCTATCTCAAAAAATTTCTTCAACCTCTTCCCCTTTTAATAGAAATGTTTATTTCAGGGACTTTTCATACAGAAGTGAACATGAGTCTGTAGCATGTGTGTGCACACATTCATTGTTGTTTCAAGGCATCAAGATCAGTACCCTGTTTTAGAATTAAACTTACCCACATATGAAGCATCTTTCTAAATTATCCAATAATCTTATCCTTGCCACCAAACAGTGCACTTTTATTCACAATAATTCATATATATAATTCAAGCTAATACTGTGGCATTTTATGGACTTAAGAGTACTTGAAATATAGCATGTAGTCCACATCAATGCGCGTGCACACACACACACATATGTATATACATATATATATGTATATATGCATATACATACATATATATATATATATATGTGTGTGTGTGTGTATGTATATATATGTATGCGCAAAATCATGTTGCCTTATCTCTTGCTTAAGGAAAACATTACACCTATAATCTCAGGTTATATATCCTTTTTTCGCTACTGCAAAAAACAAATTTTATGCGCAAAACACAGATTTTATGCTAATTCATTCCAAAGTTGGTGATGAAAATATTTAGCATCCTAAACACTACATTCTAGTGTTGATAACATGGCAAATATATCCAAGTTTCGATACATAACTCAAGCAAAAAGATTTTCAAAGAAGACTGATTTCGGTTAATTTTTTTTAACAACTTTAAATTACTTAAGCATCTAGGCAGATTGACTTCTCTCCTTTTTTTCAAGCAAATTTGTCAATGTCCCTTATTTTATTACAATTGAATTATAATATATCCAGTGGCATTTGACTTCTAGAAGAAATAATCATCACCCCTTTTTTTGATATATATTTCACTTGGAAATTCATGTAAACTAATACAGCAACCATGCTCCCTTTTTACTGAAATATATTGTGTAACAACCCAGATATTTTGGGCCAATTTAAATTTTTTATTTCGGCAATTTTAATGAATTTTGATTATTTAAAATGGATTATTTTAAATAATAATGACTGAAAATTTATTTTCGATGAAGTTAAAACAAATAAATTTATTTTAATTATAATTCGAGCCTGAAATGGCGCGGCAGTTTGAAAATTCGATTTCGAATTTCAAATGAATATACAGAATTCGTTTTAAGTCGGAATTGAACGAAACAAGAAATATTTGAATCTGTTTAATCGTATCTTTCTAACGGATTAAGAAACTGAGATTTCGCTTTAGAAATCAAAAGATATGTCTAGTTTAAAATTCAGAAAAGTCGCTATGGAATTTATATATATTTTAATATATATAAAGCCCTTAAAAATAGGAATTTTGCAAATGACCTTCGTTTTCAACGAAACCACTTTTGTTGGATCCGGGATGTCAAATTATTGCTAGGTTTCAAAATTCATAATTTTCTGAATTAGTATGTGAGCGTGGTGAAGCTATACGTGTTTTGACAGTTTCAGTCAATTTGGGTCGACCAGAAATTGGACATTTTTCAAAAGGTCTCAGAATTTTACGAAATAGTTTTGTTAGGACCGTATCGTCAATACGAAGCTAGAAATATTTTTTCTGGAATTTTTAGAGTTTGTATGTGGCTCCGGTAATTTGAAATGTGCGCTTAAATTGAATATATAAAGATTTATATATTAAATTTAATGGAAACAGATCGTAACAGCCGAATTGGGTTACGAAACATATCCCATTTCGTTCGAAATGAGTAGCTAGGGATGACAGTCGTTTGGTCCGATTCCGATTCGAATGTAAAAGTACTTTTATGGAAATATAAATTAAATAAAATATTAATTATAAATATACCCCCTATATTTTTCCTTTCACTCAGTCAAACCCCTCCCATTACTTTTCAAATCGAAATCGAAAAAGAAAAAAGCCGAATCCCTTCAGCCGTCGTTCCCTCCTGCCATGCCACCACCCTCGTCGCCTCTCCCCTTAGTAGCGCCGCCGCGCGACTGGCCTCTCCAGCGCCTCCCTCCACTCCAGTGGGCCCCCTCTCCTCTACCCTCTCTTCATCCAGAAGTACCCAAACCCAAAAACCCACCCCCGCCCACCGCCAGTGCTCCCTCCGACCCCCGGAGCCACCGTTGTCGCTGCTAACACCTCCCCCGACCACCTCCAACGCTGTAGCCCCCCCCCCCCCAAATCGACTGTAAGTTTTTTTTCCTATTTTAAATCTGAGTTTTTTTATAATGTTAAGGCTGAGATTTTTATAATGTTAAAGTTGGATATTTTTATGCGGTAAAAAATTGATTTTTAGCTAAGAGTAGTTGTGATTTTTATCGTGATGAAAGTACGATTTTTTTTAAAATGAAAAGAGTTGGTTTAAAAATAAGTTTTATGTATTCAAAAATAGGATTTTTGTTTATATTTTTAGCGAATAAAAATATAATTTTTATATTATAGAAAGGTTAAAAATATAATTTTTATATTATAGAAAGGTTAGAAATATAATTTTATATTATAGAAAGGTTAAAAGTATAATTTTTATATTATAGAAAGGTTAAAAAATAAATTTTATATTATAGAAATGTTAAAAATATAATTTTTATATATGTAGAGATATAAAAATATAATTTTTATATGTGTAGTAAAGTAAAATACGATTTTTATAAGGTAGAGAAGATAAAAATTCGATTTTTATACATATTTTAGCAAAGTAAAAATATAATCTTTACAATGTATAGAGCGATATAAAAATATAATTTTTACCTATGGAGTGATCATATAAAAATGTGATGTTTATATAGCGAACACGGACAACGAAAGTGACAAAAGGCGAGCACGGCGAGATGTTCTACATATGAAGATCATGGTGAATTGGTTTAGCTAGTCGGTGAGAACATTTCACTTTAAATTTTCTTTTCTAGTTATATATATACTAGGATGTAGATGGTGCTTAGTAGCACCCGACACCATCGTCCACAGACCATGGACTTGTTTGTTTGGTTGTGTAGTTGGTTAGATTATTTGTTTGAATTTGATTGTTTGGGTGAAATCGAATTGATTAGATTGGTATGTGTATGGCGTGGGCCGTTATTAGACTGGGGATAAGGCTAGGCCTTGTCCCGTTTCTAGTATCGTGCCATTATGCTGCCGAAATTTTCTAAAATAAGTTAGAAAAATAAAAAGATCATTTTATTGAGTAAATGAACTTAATAGAATATTCATAAGTTGAATAAAATATTTTATCATTGAAAATATAATTTTAACGTGTATGTGAATAAAAAGAAATACTCATTTACAAATAAGACGATTTGTTCATGTACACTGATTTGACTGATATTGATTGGGACGATAAATTTTACACGTCGCCCAACTGCATAAATAAATTGGTGTTTGTTGATTCGAAACCCCACACGGGTATTGGGATGACGTTTGACGTACACTAATCCCGATAATTAGTTGTATGTCAATCGATGGGTTGATAGACAGCTGTGTAGTGCACTTTGGATGATGGTTGATTATTTATCATTGCAATTATATACATGTGTTGTATGGAATCCATATAATTAACATTATATGGTAATTTTGGTTGGGCCTCATTCCAATTTAGAAAATAAAGAATATTTTAAAATATATATTCATGTGTTGAATAAAATTATAAATTCATGTGTTGAATAAAAGAAAATTCATGTGTTGAATAAAATTATAAATTCATGTGTTGAAAAACAGAAAATTCATGTGTTGAAGAAAATATTCATTTGTTGAATAGAATAACGAAATTATTAAAATATATAAAGCCGTGTCGATTAGATTTGCGCCATTTTGACGCGAACGATATTTATATCGATTATATTTGTTTTTATAACGAATATAGAAAAGGGAGTGATTTCAAAATATAACATTTTGAAAATATTATCACTTATATATATTGATGATATGGAATATTCAATTTTGATTTGAAATTGAATATGAAATTGAAACCATTTTGAAAACGAATTTAAAACAATTTATAAAATACGTTTTGAAAGGAAATTGATGAAATATATATAATATATATTATATATATTAAATGGCCCGAAAAGAACGCGCCGCGGCAGTTCGCGAATTTCGACAATTGGCTTCGAATTGACGTTACGGGAGATCCGACCGTTGGATTCTCCTGAAACCGGAACCGTTGGGTTCGTATCGAAAAGAGCTTTCCAATGAATTTTAGTAATTTGAAATCTAATGGTTGGATTTGGAGTTATGTCCAAATCAAATTTGGAAAAGGTCGGTGTAAGTGCAGTTTGACGACCGTTATTAGAAATCGACTGTACGGACCTTGATAAAATTATTAAAAAAATTTAATAATTTGTGTAAAATCATAATAAATGATTTAGAAAGAACTGGGATGGAAAATTCCCTATTAAGAAAGATAAAAATATATTTTTATCGAAATGAACTAGTTTTGAACTAGATTTGAAATGGTTTTAGAAATTTTCAATATATGAATTGGAATGGATGGTTCGCTAATCCCGACTAGTTTGGAAAACCTTAACATGGTTTGAAATGATATCCAAAGGAAGATTAAAGAACAAATTTAAAAGAATTTATCTTTGATAAAATTAATGGGAACCTTTCCCTAAGAATGTGAAATTTAGAAACTAACTAAAGATCAGTTAAGTTGAATGGTTTCCTGGGTATTGTTCTGATGTTAGTTTCGGCCTTCGGGGTTAATATTTGGGAAATTATTCTCTTACTAATTTACGGTTAGTGACTGATGAATTGGAATGAGGCATATGGTGTGTTTGTGTAGCACTTGTTTATAATATACGCGAGTCATTCGGAAAGACCGGGTTTATCCCATTCTGAATAACTGATACAACGATATGTCGAAGATGAAGACGGTGGTAGAAGACCGGAGGTCTTCACATCGTTTAGGCGATTACTGATGATCTTGATTGGGCTGTACACCCAAGAGGAGGGAATCAGTTGGTGATCGTCTAGACGTACTTGGAGATCAACGGATATGCGAGGAAAGTGCCTCTGGTTTCGTTCAGACCCAGAACGAATTTGTAAATGGACTGTGCGTCTGACATTGGATTTCATTATGTGTGACTGATATCGGTTGCATAGAGTGGTTTGCCTGTGTGGCATGCTAAGATGCAAATGATCAAGGCTTCTATTGAAAAGCAGAGTCTTGTGGTTGATGATCAAAGCATGGCCTTTGTGGCATCGCTTTGTGTAGCGTTGATTCACGAGCCTCACCCCTTGGTGAGAACAAAAAACGGGAGACGAACCTCAGGGAGGACATGCGTTTTCTTCTAGTTAGAAGTGGTGTCAGTGCTTGAACTGGCTGGCATTACTTATGTGGTTGTTGGAATTGGAGGCGCCTCGGATATGGAGTCATTTAGTTGGCTCACCTATGCCCCAAAGGGCGGGGAAACGCAGTGTTCAGAAATTTTAATGCACATCGGTGGACCGGCCCTGACGACCCAATGGATGATGCGTTCTGCTCCTGATACTCGGGCTAGACAGTCTCGAATCGGTGAGGACTATCTTTTGCCTCGGTTCATAGATGGAAATCCAATTTCCAATACGACATCATGCGATTTTAATTGTAAACCTACATATGGCGACATGATATATGGTACCCATGCCGTTTATGATTGATATTTATGATTGTATATAAAATTAGAAACTAACAGGAAACGAGCTAAGATGGGTGGTTTCCTGGGTATTGGTCTGATGTTTGTTTCATCCTTCGGGGTTAATACTTAGGGAACCGTTCTCTTACTAATTTACGGTTGGAGTCTGATTAAGAATTAAACGATAAAATTTACATTTTAAGTGATTTTACTTTAAACATATCAAGCATTCTTTGGCTATTATAAGGTAAAAACCCTATCCTCCGGCTTGCGTTGCATTGTGTGATGGGACCTGGGTTTTATAATAGCTTCATTGTTCTTTATTTAGCATTGCGCTGTTTGTTTGTGCACTGGTATTCTTGGGAGGAAACCCGTTCCGTGTTATACGGCGTGGTCCCTTGATTTACCTAACTTTAAAATAAAGATTTATAACTGTTTTAGTTCTCACACCAGTCACATGACTGACCTGGAGTTTATTGTTTTAACCTAAACTCTAGGTGCCCTTATTTTCCGCACGGACAGCTAGTAGTTTTGGTTTTGCAGATTTATTCTTACAGGACCCTGGTTTATAGCTGAAGTGATATTCGGAAATCTCTGTATTCGTGTATTCCTTTCAATTATGTTTTGTATTCTTTTTCTGCTGCAGTAATGTATATTAAATCTTTGATATTTTATAATGTGTTATTTATTCATACTCTGTATATTCTTGTATTTTGATGGAATTGTTGTAATAGCAATGAAATGTTGTTCTGTTTGTGAAGTTACGAGTTTTCATATATTGTTCTAGGAAATTTATACTTATTAATTACCATAACTATGCCTTTTTGGATTGATACTGTAATGACCCGGTGGAATTCGATGCCCGAATTTCAATAATGATAAATAAACCCGTATTACTTGCCAAAACCCAAGTATCAAAAAATAACACCAGTAGTTAATAGAAAGAATTTAGAAGGTGAGAAAAAGATAAGAAAGAAATATTAGAATAGAAGAAAGAAGAAGAACCAACTGACCAACAACACACAGAGTCTCACATCACAGCGGAACAAAATATAATGGAAATAAATCTTTTATTTAGAGCTTTAAATAGTACTTACAACCATCAGAGTACAGCATACAACCAACGCACCTGGACAAGTATAATGATCTGTCCTTATATGCAACACACAGGGAAATAAAAACTAATACGTTTGAACTCCTCCAACATATCTTCAGAAGTCTGTAGCATTCTAACCTGAACATGTATAAGTCGGTCTAACCAAGGTATTGCAAACGCTAGGATTAGTTTGCCGAACTAGCGTGAGAAAACCCATTAAGTTTATAAAAAACATCCAACTTGATTTTAGTTTAAAAAACTTTTTCTTTTCAAAAGGAAAGGATAATCGTAAGACCAGTCCACACATAAACATGGGCGGTTTTTACCTCACGATAACCCAAACATTTTGGATATTAAATACTTTGATATTATAGTAGTGTCTAAATCAAATAAATAACCATCTGGCAGAAAGCTTGCATCTCAGGCTCTACTTACATAGTATATAATCAAAAACTGCAGGCACTTATTGGGGAATGGATTTCCAACTATGACAACTTATGGATCCACCTTTCGATAGTGTATCTCAAGAGAGGAATACGATGGGTTCAACGTGAACATCTTGCAACCCGGCCACACATGACCGACCACTCATTTACTCTTGAGTGTACCGAGTGTCTTATCACCAACGGTCGGCGCCGACATGACCGTTCCTGGGAGATACATAAGCGATAGAAGGAATAAATAATTTTTCTCTAGATGGTAATAGTACACCTTAATGGGAGCGACTCACATAGCCATGTTGCATACCCGATTTTTGTCATTTCCCACTTGATGAGTCTTGAGGTTATAATTACCTTTTTGAACATCACGTCACTATTCACTTTGAATGCCACATTGTCAAATCCATCAAATCACAAATTAATGTTCATAAAAATACTCTGTCTGTTAAGCTAAGAGAAGGTGTCTTCTCCGCCACCAATAGAAGTACGTTTGAGGAAATCAATGTACATGATTCTTTGGAAATACTTTATCAGACATTTGTCCATACAAGTCATCCAGGAACAAGATGAACCGAAAGTACCCTCCTACCATATCCTTATATAGGAATCACCCTAAGAATCAGTAAAGAGTAGTCCTTGCAACCCATAGATTCAAAAAATCATGACCGAATTACCATCAAAACATCTTTGGTTACCTCCAGAGAAAATTCATCAAGTAGACCTTCCATTTATGAAGATCCACAGTCATTAATTGCTCCATCTTCAACATCTTCCATGATTTCGTATTTGTTGCTTTAGAATGGTTTTCGAATATAAATTCGATCTCGGTCGTTCTGTACCAACAATCGTATAGGCCAGATTTGATAGTCAGCTACTAAACTATCAAATAAACAACCATTCATTCATAAAAAAGAAAACAAATTCACTGATCCAATAGCCAGCATCATTTAGCCTCTTTAATTAACCAGTCGTTAATTACATATTAAAACTTCCAATTCTTACTATATTAGGAAAATATTTCCCTTTTTCTTATTTAGTATAAGAATATTAAATTTTCATTTCACTTCTACTTTACTAACTCCTCATTATAAATTGGTAAGTGAATAAATCCCTAAGTATACAACCTCGAAGGCCGAAACCAACTTCAAATTGACACCTCGAAAGTTACTCGACTCAACCAATATACAACAAGTTCTCATTTCTTAAAAACCAAAACATATTTGTTCGGAAATCATTTCCTATAACAATAACGTTACGGTCTATGCATTCCTTATTATACACGGAAACAATAGTCTTTATTATTAAAATTTGTTTTTATCATTAACTTAGCCATTTAGGTTTATTTCTCAAAACTCATTTAATTTCTTTTATATTATCATTAGTCATTTCTAACTTCATTTTATATATCATTTCATAATATTAATTAAAATAGTTCAACTTAACTTCTCTAAATAAATGTTATGGATTTCATTTCAAAAACCATTTATCCTTTTATTCATCAAAACCGTTAACCTTTCCATTTCAATATACTTAACCTTTTATTTCAATATGTTTCATATTTACAAATTCCTTTATTATAGAAATCCATTTCACGACTCTTTCCCCGTATAACTCAGTTTATGTACGCATTCCCCTTTTTGTAACTCCTTCTGCAAAATCTTGACTTGAAAACTTAATTACTAAGTATTCCCCTAATCCAATTATACTCCAAATCAATATCCCATTTCCAATTCTATTTATCTGCTAATCTCATTCACAAAATGTTATTTAATCGCATTTCGTATATTTATAAACAACATTGTAAGAACGTTCATTTGTTATAGAAAATCATTTTTACTGTTTTAAATCAATTCTCATATATTCACGATTCCATTAAAATATTTCCACACTTTAAAATCTTATAAACTTCCATTTACGACATTTTAGTGTCCTTAACTCGGTCATTATACTTAAATTCATTGGTACAACCAATTATATAACATTTAACCATTTATTTAATAATATCTCAGAATTTCCATTATTTATAATTTTAATGATTATAAAACGTAAATTTAACTTCAATGTTTATTTTTAAATCCAAGAGTCATATTTCAAATATATATAAAAATATGACTTTGAAAACGTTTAAATTGATTTTAACATCGATTCCAAAATCATTTTATCGTCGGTACTAAAGAGCAAAAAGTATAATAAAGCACCAAACCATGAAATATTAACAAATTCCACATCTGTCACTCACATCCAATCATACTGATTAACATTATCCATATTAGTGAGGAATCCTGTTGGATTCCTCCAATCTGTCAATCCCTACATCACAAATTCATATTTTAATATATTATAATATATAAAAAAATTAACAACTAATGGCAAGGTATCCAGTTGCATCCCTTCAAATTGTTAATCCATGCATCCAAATAGGTTACCTCACATAAACTCAATCAATTCAATTTAACTGAATATTTTTATAATAGTCAAATAACAACAATTTAATGTCATCCATTTTATTTGACACTTTATATAAATATAAACGTGACCAATAAGGTAAGTTACCTCAATCGGTTACAATCGTTAAAAATCAACGATTGATTTCAATTAAGTTAAACGAACATTTAATTTTATCGATTTAGTATATATATATATATATATATACACACACACACACACACTATTCAGTAACTATCCAATAATATCAACCATAAGACACAAATATTATACCCAACTTATATTAAATATAAGTGAGACAACCAAGCGAGTTATACTCACCTTGGTTCCATTCATCGTTGAAGTGGTTAGGTTATAGTTAAATTAAATAGTCATTTAATTCAATAGTAAATTCCTGTTGTTTCTATATTTCTGCCCGTACTGGTTCCATAATATTGTGTTCGTCACCACGATCCTAACGCAGTTAGTTTCGTTCAACTTGTTTAAGATATGAACAAGTTATTGATATTTTAGGTTAACATAATTTAAATAAATTAATTAGTTCCTTAATCTCAAAATTAATTAAATTAATTACGTTTGATAATTTAGAAATAACAGCCAACTTGTTTACTTCTCTTCGTTCTCGTGTTCCTAGCTTCAGACATCTCTCAACAAGTTTGTACAAATTTACGATTTAGTTAATATAATTTGAATTATAATTAATTTTCCTTAATCACAAATTACTAAACTAATTAATTACTTTACTTAATACATTCGTGACCGATTACTATTGTTTTCCCTAATCTCGCAATTCCTTTGTTCTCTTCAATTTAGCTATACACTTGCCACCCCAAATACACCGCACCAATTGATCACTGTCGCTCCCTGCTCCGATGATCAGAGCATTATCGGACGCCACCAATGGTCATGCCCCACTTTCCTCTGCCATCGCTGAAAACCTAGGTCAACTCGACTTCACCAATTACCCACAAAATTCTTCGAACGTCGTCAGCTTCGCAGCGCCGCCCTGGCCACTACAGCTAGCCCACGATCATCATAACCGTTCGAATTGAAAGTCCTCACCAAGATCTCGAAGTTTTCAGTTGATGATTTGTGAAAATATTCCATGGATTTGGAGTTAAAAAGGTGGAAGAATTGAAGAAGGTTGTTCGTTTCTTTTGGCCTAGGTGGAGGCGGAAATATGCGAATAGTTGACCACAAAATTGTTTGACCAATCATTTAGGTTTTTTTTTTGGGGTAAATATAGGGGAAAGGAATTATTATAATATTATTAAACCAAACTTCATCGCGAAGTAACATACAAAAACAATGCTATACAACTTCCTATTGGAATGAAAATTTAAATCCTGACATAAATTGATATTCCGAACACGATGGTAAAGGTTTCGTCAAATTCCGAGATCATTTGTGAAAATTTCTTTTGTAAATTTTAAATATGAACCGATAAGCGTTTAAATTGCGTACGATCACAAAATCAATCTAATTAACTTGAAAATTGAAATACTACAATAGTAAATCACTACGGATTTAATAAAATTAATTTTGTTGAAATCCGAGTTTGTTAGAAGATTAGTTATTCTTAATTTTCAAATTAAATTGATAAAACGATTATAAAAATCTAGGCGTTTACTATTCCCATGATCAAATGGTATGTCCGATTGACACGAAAATCGAGATCCTATAATAACTAACTAATACGGTTCCAACGGCATAAGCTCTGTCATATTACGCGACTATTTCTCGAAATGATATTTTGTACGCGAAAATTTCTATTTTGAACACTAGAATATCTGGCTTTCAATAATAACAAACTACCTACATATCCTGACCATAAACGTCAATGCGAATCCAACGGAATTGGTTTCATAGCGTAATTCGATCGTTTGCTTAAGTTACACATAAATACTCATCTATTAATTTAAATTTATTTAATCAATCACTATACACAATGTCTGAGCGTTTATAGCTACCGTTGTCACATACGACATCGGAATACCACGAAATTTGGTTTCATGCAAAAAACTAACATTACGGATCCAATAAAACTAATTTCATCGAAAATCGAGGCCGTTTGCAAAATGGCCATTCTTAAGACTTATATAATACCGAATAAATATAAATCACAAAACAACCTAATTAAATAGTAATAAATTATTATTATCGTATATATCCAAATGGAATATCATATAGATTCAAATATAAACTAATATGGATTTATAACCCAACATTTTAAAATTCGAGTTAAATAATATCCAAATTATATTAAAAAAATCCTTATTAAATTTTTAGATAAATGTTATAGTTTGTAAATGATTTCATAGCGATTATTTTAAAACATGATTTTGACATAGCTATCAATCTATAATATGATATCTCAATTTTTCTCTTTTATTGGAAAAATATAATCAACAAGATTCAAACGATTCTTGTTTTATAGAATTCCGACTTATGTCGGATCCTGTATATCCAATTGAAGTTCAAAACTCAATATTACAAACTATCACAGCGTTACGAGCTTGTTTTAAATTAAATATAAATTTGACGTTCAAAATTCGTTTTTAATAAATGAATTTTATATTAAAACCCATTATAAATTCAAATTCAATATTTGAGATAGTAAAATGAAATAAATATTTGAGTACCAAAAATACGGGATATTACATATACAGGCATATGTTAGTTTCAAAAACTTTCTGGGCAAACAAAACTATAGCTTGTCCTTTTTCCTATGTGTTGTGGAAAGAAGCCTGTCATTCAAGTGCGTTTTTCACACAAATACAAACATATGGCAGACCATACCTTCTACACAAGCTAACTCAGTTTACCTCTTATATTCATGCTTTATAGGTCAAGGCATAGTTGGGTATTTATTTCATCTCCTATTGCACATATCTCCAGTTTTTTTCAAGTAGATTATCCCATATTTGCTTCAGCACATATTCTAATTATATGAATATGTCTGGAATTTTGGTACCCTTAGTATGAGAATAAGAACATATATCTCATCAAACTTACACATATGACATGCCAATACTTTATAACTCAACCCATATGTATTCCTAAAGTCATGTCCAGCCTTGTTTATTACCTTATAAAGATCGAATACATGCATATTCAAATCATTATTTGACATGTGCATAATCCAGCATCTCATTTAAAAACTAATCTGGATTTTAAAATAAAAGAGTTTCACTCTATTTTGAAATGTCACATTAAATAAGTATGTATGTTAATTTGTACTTAGCAAAACACAGCTTTTTCCATGTTCACATTGTTTCTTGTAAAAATATCAAGTCAACTAAGGCATTTTCGTGGATTTATAGATACTCAAAATATAGGTTGTACCCTATATATTAGCATATACTTTATCCATATAGATATAATGGCTTAATGACACTATTTGCACGAAAATTTAAGCATGTATTGGGCCATGCTTTATCATGTGCCCGCAAATCTCAAACACATCGATACATGTATGTGTAAAGTTATGGCATTTTATTATTTTCTATAGGAAACTTAAATACACTTAAACTTAAATCACTTTAGCATGCAAGCATCATAACTTTACATAAAAAAATATGAAACATCATTTTACTATAGCAAAGTTCACGTAATGCCAATTCAAAGCATTTCACAATTTAAACATTGCTTTTTTTAATGCTCATGGCACAGCAAATAAATAGAGTGTTCTACTCAGAACCTAAGCAAACATATACATCTAACATAAGTAAATTATATAGCACTTCAGCAACTTTATGACTTAAACATTTTTAACTCCTTTCAAGTCAAGGTGGTCATTTTCCAGGAGATTAAAACTCCTTCTCATTACATAGCTACAAATTTCCAATATCTAAATCATAGTTTTAGTTGCATCTATACAAGCACATATGTATTTTTGTAACCTTTGTTTTTCTTTCCAAATATACATATATATTAACTAGGATGTATCTCATTGCCTAGGAAAAAGACTTAGTCATATATTAGCTACAAGTCATTCCTTCATCCTTCAGTAACTTATAACATGCTTATATATTTTTCAATCAACAACTACTTTCATATATATATATATATATATATATATATATGTATGTATGTATGTATGTATGTATGTATGTATGTATGTACGTATGTATATACATATATTACTTTGTTTTATTTACATCCAAGTAATCCAAGTTGTATATCACTGACTGCATATATTCCTATATAAATAAATATATACCATAAACTGGATACTACTTTTTATTTTAGGAGCTAAACATTTCCTTATATCTTCTATATGGTATGCCTTTTTTAGCAAATCGAATACTAACAAAATATGCTATGTTCAATTATTTTCAGAAATTACTAAGGACTCAATCCATGCATCCAACACTTCAAACATATCAAAGCATTTAATCAGGTTATCTGAATGGAAACTTACACATACTAGGCAATAACTTAACTTGAAACAAGGCTTTTCTAGCACATTTAAACTGCTACTTTCAGCAAAATAAATATATTAAGCCCAATAGTCAATATTCATGCAGTTTGAGTCAATAGCCTGTCAATAAATACCTAAATTTAATCATTTGCAGCTTTGTATTTTAGTAACACAGCTTTAATACCAGCTGAGTTGACCCCTTGAAATTTTCAACAATTTATAATTTATAATTTATTAATTTGTTATTTACACAAATCATGGCCATCTACTCAAGGGTCATCCCCTTTCAATCATTCGATTCCAAGATCATCCTATACCAGTATAAAAATACCAATGTCTAAAATTTTGATATAACTTATGCATACGATGATACATAAGTCTCTTTTGCTAATATCAGAGTATAAATTTTATAGCAAAAGATATTTGATAAGTATGAAATTAACTGATCACTATACAGCCAAAACACGGGTAAATTAATTGTTTTCCTATTAAAAGACATTTTCTAAAATAGCTATATTAAGTATATTTTAGGCACCATAAACTATCTGATTATAAGTTAAAATAGGACTATGACATTTTCACTATGTCTTGAAACTGTCTCAGAACTATTATAAACCCTTTTATATACTAAAATTGGTTACATAATGATTCCGTTTTCTATATCTTAGGATATTTAGTTTCCAAAAATGTTTCTTTTCTGTTTATGAAATGCATTGCATAAGAGAAGATTTATTTTGGCATAGCACCGGTTTTTATAGTGATCCGTAACACTTTTTCATTATAACTAATAATAAAAATACAGTATAGTACAGGTGATTGTGGTTAACAATCAACTAATTCAGTTTTTAAGGTGGACCATCCACCGCCAATGGCATTTATAGTGGGTCGCTCACTGGATCTAAACTAGATTACAGTCCAGGAGCTAGTTTTAGTTACTAGACTACTATATTAACTCCATGCAGGGAGCATTTACATACTGCGAAACAATAAATTACTTAATTACATTACATTTTCAAGAGATGATGAAACAACTCCTCATACATGAGAAAGAACCATACCCAAAGGATAGGCACAACTACCATAATGTGACCTTGCGTCTAGAGCCATGTGAAAGCTACCATATAGTCAAACACATACTATTGCTGAAAATGTGGAACTAGTTGTTGCAATAGACAAGCTCGACCTCTATAACAAAGAAACGATATAACTTATTAGACGAGCAAGGACATGTAGAGATGTGGAAGGAAATGTGGAAACTGCTCCACAATGATATGAGCATAAGCTTCCCTGTGTTGCGAAAAATGCCAAGCATCAATACCAGAGCACCAACACCATCTACGTGAACAAGGCTCAACTCACGAAATGACATTACGTACCATGATTCGTGCATATCAGATAAACACTCAAGTTTATCCAACACCCATCTCCATCTCTAAACAAAAAGAAATGAATAACACTCTCAGAAGCATCCAAGCGAAACCTTAACATTCACCACCAATCAAACACGCCAAGATGAACTACAGAAAACCCCATTCAAAAAGAACATCTCAAAAGAAACCCATCACATACCTTATCATCTAGACAACGTGCTGACACTGCGTTAGCTCAACAGGCTAGAGGCATGGCACTGCTCCAACAACAAACCTGCTACGGAAGTGTTTACGCATAACATCTTAATTTACAAGGTAGAAAGGCGAGATCTTCCTTCAATGAGCATTCAAACAGTGAGTCAAGAGACTTCACGGCAGTGATGAGACTTCATTAAGATCACAAGTCGATCCAAACACAGTAAACAAACAGCAAAACTCCCATTCAAAAACCCTCAAGGGAAACCCATTACATAACTTCACATCCTAGACAACGTGCTGACACTTCGTTAGCTCATCAGTCAAAAGACAGTTCACTGCTCTGACAGCATTCATGATACATAAAAGTTTATGCATGCTTGTTAGACATGTGGATAGAGACACGAGATCCCCCTTCGAAGTTACCAAACAGAAATTAAGAGACGCAAACGCGGAGGACACCGTGCGAGTTAACAAAGGGGTAGAGAAAGAAGATATCGTTGGAGGCAAGCATGAGTGAAGGAAAGAAGAAGCATTTGTTTGGAGGAAAAGGGACCGGATCTGAGCCATATCTGAAATTAAATCTTGGAATTGATACACGATGACGAAAGCATAGTTAGATCTGAAAAGAGGAGAAGGACGATGGATTGAGAGAAACGGAATGGGAGGAAATTGAAGTTGTGAGAGATCATAGAAAAAGAGAAATGGGATGATAAACTATGTCGCCATTAACGCATCAGTACTGAGAAAACCCTCACAAGAGATGTGTTCGACGCTTTCTAAGAAATAGAAAAGCACAAATTTATTATAATAACTACAAGTGCACAGATCGTGTAGTATGCAGGTCGAACACAGGGAGGAATTTTAAATATTATTATTTATATATTTCTTGGGAGAGTTAGGCAAATCTTGGAGGTTGGTTTTGAAAACAAACAAAATTGAAACTGCAATAAAACTATTATTGAATTGAATCAGATCTGAATCTAATAAAATCTATATTCAATCCAATATGACCTAGGAAAGCAATAAAAAGAACAATAATTAAAATTGCAGAAATTAAATAACAACAGAAAACAAAATTAGGATTACCGCTGAATCTAATCATACGGTCAATCACTAGTGAAATAAATGAAAAAGGCAACTAGTGCTCTACCGAATCTAATTGTGTAGACAACATTAATTGCTAAGAAAATAAAAAATTGCATAAAAGAGAAAAAGTAAGAGAAAACTCTCAATTCATGAATGATTTTTACAATGAGATTATAAAGGTATTTATAGGATAGATAGCCAACCTAAACCCTAATACAATCATAACTGGGCCTTATTTAATTCTATTAAAATTGGGCCTTTTTTCTTTTATTCTTGCTTCCTTGGTAATTTTGCATTGATTTTTGATATGCATATCCTTTCTGCTAGTTATTTTTCTTGTCCAAAAAGCAACTGGATGTGAGACTTCATTAGCAAGTCTTGATATGTAAATATACAACAATTTGATCTCTATTTTTATATTTTCTGACTGCATGTGGCTAAGTTGGCATATCTGTAAAAGTGACAAAATAATACCCAAGTAATATTTGTTTATATACAAAAGATAAGATACAAGAGAATACAATAAGCACATTTTTATGTTAATCAAATACCCCTACACTTATCTTTTACTCGTCCTCGAGTAAAACAAAAAATGAAGAACTGCACTAGATAGGTCACACTTTTCTAGGAAACACGATTGCATTGAGCGTATGCAACAAGTCGTTAAACCTCTAGGTGTCCCTAGTAGGACGAATGGTGTCTCGTGAGGGTTTTCAGCGGATACTACCCACAAAATCCGAATGCAGTATGTTATGGTTCTAATGTAACTACATGAATGCAAAGGACATATGCAAATGAAAACAAAAAAATGAACACACGACTTGTTTCAGGAAAGTGGTTCAACAAATTTAGTTAACAATTTCTAGTCAGTTGATTGAATTTTAGATACCTCAACCTGTCACAAATTTTCAACATAATTTAAGTTTTTAATGTTTAAACTCTAGTTCGGCCAGTTGGTTCAGTTGATAACATAGTGCAACCATGAAATAAAGTCTTAGCTTTCTTGTCATAGTTTATTAAGTGTTATTCTAATTTCCTTGTGTATGACTAGTCAAATCAATAAGGTCAAGAAGTGCTTGGGCTTCATCGCTTATTCTCTATCTCTATAAAAATTGAAATTTACGATTAATTACATACACTTAACTTAAAGACCAAGCTATACCACCCATACACTGCCTTGTGGACTGACAGAAAGTTGGGACAGAGCTTGACGGATTGTGCATACCGACGCTGACTTTGTCGAAAACATGTCAGTAATCCTTAGGTGTCCAGTCTCATAAATTGAGACCAAGATATACCGACGCTGACTTTGTCAAAAATATGTCGGATAGAGCTTGGCAAGTTTGCACACCAATGCTAGATTTACAAGCAATGTTGGATACCCTTGGATTACTATTATTATTATTGAAAATATAAGAACAAGAGAGAGCTATGTGAATTCAGCTTAACACAACTTAGTTTTAAAGATTCGAAAAGCCAATATAAGTTTTTTAAGTCCTCCACTCATTAAACAAAGACTACAGTTTAGAATAGACTTCATGGCCATTACCTAAGAATCTCCTTATGTACCAGTTACACTATTATCCCTCAAAATTCAGCTTTTCATTATATTTCTTATTAGATCTTAGTTGAGAGAAAAAAATACTATCAACTGGCTAACAATTGTTAACTTATTTTGTTTTATCAACCTAAAATGAGTCATATTTCAAAAAAAATTACATGTTACTACAATCTAGAATGCATGATGGTCCTATATGAAAAGAAAGAAAAAAATCAAAGAAGAATGAAAAGAATGCAATGCAGACTCCCCCCACACTTGTTCAAAACATTGTCCACACTGTAAACATTTCCTAAATTTGAAAGATCGAACCCAAAGATGGATTAAATGCAATATGATTTGTAAAACAAAAATGCAATTTTATCACTATGTGAGTGTGCCAATTGTATGAAAAATGAAATCTACGATGATGGTGAAAATTTTGTGATGAATGATTCCTCCTTTCCCCCCATACTTGCCTTTATCGAAATTGATGCACAATAATTTCTTATTTGATTTATAAGGTGTAACAGGCATGTCAGTGAATTCTGAAATGAAATTTTTTCCTATGAAAGTTGTGTCATGCCAATTATTTATACAATTCAAATGCAAATTATACCATAAAATTTTCAAAGGTTTTTCTTTTTGGTCCTCGGTAAGATCGGAGGCCAAGACAACGGGAAAATTTTCTGTAGAGTCCAAGTAAGCATACTCAAGGTCTGGTGACAAGGGTTCGAGGTCTAACTTAGGAAGTTCTTGTGTGCTAACATTGGTCAACATTCCTTTGTTAGATTCAGGTGACGAGGTTTTCGAGTCAAGGAGTTTATTTAGTTCAGAAATGTATTCGAACTCATCGAAATAAGAGTTGAAATGTTCCAAACACATTTTCAAGGCTTTAGAAGTGTCATTAGAGGGTTCATCAATTGTTGTTTGAATCGTGTCAATCTCCAAATCCCTAGGAGAATTATGGTGACAAAAACTCTTTTCACTCATCGTTGTCGAATATAGAAAATCCAAAACTTAAGGTTACGTGGATTTTATTACAAAATAAATAACATATTCAAGTATAACTTATTAGTTGATAATCTCGATTTGAAGGGGGAAAAGGATCTTATGGCCGTTCACGTATAGTATAAATACTAGGGGATACGACCAATGTTTTACGGGTAGTATGCAACCTCTTTTGCTAGAAGTTCAATAAATTGAACTAATATATATCCGCGATCAAACCCTTGAGAGAATCAAATTCATAAAATACGCACTTATAGTTAAATATTTTGCAACGTCTAATCATGTTTTATTGTTGAAAACGATGAGAGTGATGGTTTTGATTATGGAAATTCGTTTCTCACCAGATTGATTCAGAAATTATGGCCACACAACAGTCGAATAAGAATAAATGTAGGAATAAAAAAATTGCACAAGCAAGCCGCTACCCCTGCAGAATTTTTTACAAGCAATGTCTATAAATTTTTAAGCAACTAAAACACCTGTAGAGTTAGAAATTTTTTACAGTGGGATTTGAAAGTCTGTTCAGAGCAACTAGATTTCACAGTTTGCTTTGCTCGACTCTTGTTGATTCTTATTTCAGTTGAACTCTTTCTTACTTCCATGTTGGCCTTTGATTTTGAAACTCCCTTTTTTTGGTAGAAAAGAAAAGAGAGAGCAACTAAAAAAAATAGAACAATAAAACACTAAATTGACATTAAAAATAAATAAATTAGGAAGAGAAGAAATTAAGCAAGAACAAGGCTTACAAAGAAGGAAATTTTTTTCAAAATATATGATGGAAACAAATGATGTGACACTATTCCCTGAAATTAACCCAACTTAATTCACACGCACCAACAACGAACTCAACAGTCACTAGCCCTAAATTATATACCAATAGAAAAAGTCACACCCACTTGTAAAGCACCACAGACAAAATGCGAAAATTATTTTCCCCAGCCGGAAGAAAAATCGAAAGAAACAAAATTTCTCCGTCCCTTTTTTTCTCGAAACTGTGCGGCTGGGATTCGAGTTGTGCTTGGCTTTAATTGTCAAGTTCTGCTTCTGTTCTTCGAATCCTTCGATCTTGAAGTAGGGTTTCAGGCATTCGAATTGAGATTTGGTGATAAGGGTTTGTGAATATAGGGCACTGGAACCAGGCATTCGTGATAAGGGTTTGTGAATGATGATGTTGTGGATATCTGGGTGCGATTTGGTGGTGGATGGTATGAAGGTTGATTGGCGCTGTTTTTTTTTTTTTGGTTGAGGATTAACGCGTGTAAGGTCTTGAGGACTATGATGAAAGCGAGGTGGTTTTTTTGATTGAATTGAGTTTTTAATTTGCAGATGATGATTTCTGTTTTAAGATCTGATGGGGATTCCTGTTTCATTTTGGAATGTGGAGGATGTGATGAAGATGGAGAGCTTTGAATCTGTTCGAGTTGTGGTCGGGAAGTTGAGGTTCGGTCTGATGGTTTTGTAGATGAGGGAAGAAGGTGCGATTGTGATGATGTGGTGGTTGACGTTGGGTATGAACGTTGATGAAGGAGGGAGATGCTAGAAATTTCGGATTTGGTTGGTATGGGCAGACTCTGGTTATTGTTGTAGCAGGAGGCTTTGGTATGAACTGGAGGTTAAGGCAGTAATGGGGTTTGGGAAGTAGATGATGGTTTGTGAAGTAGATGACCTAAGGGGATTGTGGTGAGGAGTTGGACTGTAGTGGATTTTGTGTACAGTGGGGAGGAACGCTCAGTGGTATGTGAAAGGAGGATGACCTTGACGGTGAAGATCAGTTGTTGAACGGGTACGTGGACTGTGCGGTTTGATGTTCAGAACTTAAGGATAGAACATGCTGATTTTGTGGGTTGGAAGAATGGTGTAAGAAGTTAAACGGAGAGGACACTGGCAAAAAGAACTTGTGGTATCTAGAGGTGGATTGCGTGAAGAATAAGATAGCAAGGGTGATGTAGAAAAGAAATTTTGTATTGAGGAGTTTTTTTTCTAGAATTATTGTAAAGAGGGAAGGATGTAAAAAGGAAAGGATTTGAAAGGGAAAAAATGGAAAGGAATCTTTGTAAAAAAGGATTTTTTTTTATTGATGTAAAAGAATGAAAATCGGTGTATTGACAATTGGAATGAAGTAAAAGGAAAGAAGGAATACATGGAAAGGAATTTAAAAAATAATTGGCATTTTTGTTTTTGTTTTTTTTTAAGTAAAAGAGGGGAAAATGTAAAAGGAAAAAAGTTGAAAAGGGGAAAGAAATTAAAAAAAAAATTAAGAAAATTTGGCAAGTTTTTTTCCTCTTGTTTAGAAGATTATAATATCGATGAACAATACCAAATCTAACTAATCAAGAATTTTTCTTCAATATATACAAGAAAACAAAATGAAAAAAATAAAATAAAAACTAACATGAATCAGAAATTAAATAAATAATAAAATTTAATTGTTACCTCCCTGGCAGCGGTGCCAAAAACTTGTTCGACGCTTTCTAAGAAATAGAAAAGCGCGAATTTATTATAATAACTGCTAGCGCACAGATCGTGTAATATGCAGGTCGAACACAGGGAGGAATTTTAAATTTTATTATTTGTATATTTCTTCGGCGAGTTAGGCAAATCTTGGAGGTTGTTTTTGAAAACAAACAAAATTGAAACTGCAATAAAACTATTATTGAACTGAATCAGATTTAAATCTAATCAAATCTATATTCAATCCAATATGACCTAGGAAACAATAAAAAGAACAGAAATTAAAATTGCAGAAATTAAATAACAACAGAAAACAAAATTAGGATTACCGTTGAATCTAATCAGACGGTCAATCACTAATGAAATAAACAAAAAAGACAACCAGTGCTCTACCAAATCGAATTGTGTGGACAACACTAATTGCTAAGAAAATAAAAAATTGCATAAAAGAGAAAAAGTAAGAGAAAACTCTCAATTCATGGATGATCTTTACAATGAGAATACAAGGTTATTTATAGGATAGATAGACATCCTAAACCCTAATACAATCACAACTGGGCCTTATTTAATTCTATCAAAATTGGGCCTGTTTTCTTTTATTCTTGCTTCCTTGGTAATTTTGCATTGATTTTTGATATGCATAGCCTTTCTGCTAATTATTTTCTTGTCCATAAAGCAACTGGATGTGAGATCTTCGTCAGCAAGTCTTCATATGTAAATATACAGCAATTTGATCTCTATTTTTATATTTTCTGACTGCATGTTTCTAAGTTGGCATATCTGTAAAAGTGACAAAATAATACCCAAGTAATATTTATTTATATACAAAAGATAAGATATAAGAGCATAAAATAAGCACATTTCTATATTAATCAAGAAGTTTTGCACATACATAGACATGACCAGGCTTTTAAATTTTTGTACATGTAAACAATAGTCTTGAGTCCATGGCTTTTTGTAGTGTAGCTTGTTGTTAAGCTTTAATTTAATTATGCCCGCGTTTACACAGTAGACAGCCAAGCTCATTTTACATACACACACACACACACAAAATGTGCCTGGCCACTCTCTTATTATCATGCCAGCAATATATCTATGTATTGCAATGTTTACTTCCTACTTGTCTCATATAAACATCCCAACATTACACACATTTTGTGTATAATGTAAAAAACACATTTCAATGGTTCAATTTCAATTAATACGAGTACACTTCAGGATTGATAATTGTGGCATATACCTTATTAAATATTTACATTTTGGTACTAATATTACAGCAAATATGCATAGTTTTTGTAACAACCCGAATTTCGATAGACCGAATTTTTTTCAAAATTCCAATCTATCGAAATTCGTGTTGGTTTGCTCTGGTATCCTACAGAAAAGACAGAGACATAAAATATGTCAGAGCTCAGAAAATATCTCATAGCAGAATGGATAAAATATAATATAATCAAAGTATTGCCTTACTGTATTAATAATACTCTCTAACCAGTATCCAAGGCTATCATGTCTCTGCCATAAACCTAACCTGCAAATATGTTATGAGGAGGGGTTCAGAACACAAGTTCTGGTGACTGGATTTAAATTATACACTTTGGATAATCCTACGTATACCATTCAATCATACCATTCAATCACATTTTCTTATTTATTAGGTTGCTTGGGTTAACAGCACTCAAGGCTTACACACACGTCGTACTCATTTAATTTCTAGTGGATTAACCTAATACGGTATATATGTAGCTACCCCACAATATTGAGGTACACCCCATGGTACCCCACTCGCAGGTCTCCATCGTAATGCCACATAAATGAACGCAGCCCCTCAATATACTACGCCGGATTGACGTAGAATCTCCACATAACAATGTTACGTTCCTCATATATCTGTCATTACTACGCTACGTAAGCGTACGGACTGCCACAGTCGATTGAATTAGATTTCATACCGGAGTAATGCCCTCAAGTCTACGATACATCACCCAAAGCTGACATGCATGTATCTAGACTGTCACATGTACGTATCGTCAATCGTATTCGACGTCTTAACCGCACATAATGTGCACCAAGTTCCATGGCACGGCTATACAAGAAACACAGAACTTGGTCGGGAGCTTTTCCATATCTGTACAGGCCCGTCTTTAAGAGCCTCTAAATACAGATATTCCTAGGGTATATTTTTCATGGTGGCTATGGCCCTACCTCGATCCCTCCCTGAACTTGTAAAGACTACAAGAGCTAAAAGACTTGCCCCTAATAAGAAATCTAAACATCCAGTTGGCGTCTTCCCTCAACCACTGTACCTCGATAGTGAAAGGTGAATATTCTATTGGTTTTAGCTCTAGTCTTTTCGCATCCCACTGGCTATCGATGACGGGTACCCGACGATCTACTATCTCTGTTGGTCCTGACCTCTGCCTCCCCGTTGAGGCGACCGCCGAATCACCCTAGTGTCACCACATCACAGCATTCTGACTGCAAAGCTACTTTTGCAGTCAAGGCCCACCCACCTGGTAGTTACGCGCAGACCCAACCTCTGTGGCACAGCCTAAACATCTTCCACCGCACAGAGGCTACCAGGAGCACCTTACGTATCTCAGGAAGCTGCATGCTTCCCCTTCCAGTCCTTCGGAGCCGTCAGAATGATCAGATGAACGTGCACTCACCTCGTGCCTCATGACACCATGATGATTTACCCTGTTGGGTTATTCACCCTCAAACATGCGGTGTAATAACCCAGAAATTTGGGCCAATTTAAAATTTTTATTTTGGCAATTTTAGTGGATTTTGATTATTTAAAATGAATTATTTTAAATAATAACGACGAGAAATTTATTTTGAATAGAATTCGAACGTATAAATTTATATAGCTCGACTTTGAAATATAAATATTTATTTATATTTATAAAAGGAATTGAAAATGGCGCGGTAGTTCAATAATTCGATTTCAAACTTCAAATGAATATACCGGGTGCAAAATAAATCGGATTTTAGTGAAACCAAAAATAATATGATCTATTTGAGAATATCTTTCCAACGAATCCGAAAAATCGAAATTTCATAGCGGGGATAAAAAGTTATGCCCAGTTGAAAATTCAGAATAGTCGCTATGGAATTCAGGCCCTTAAAATGGAAATTTTGCAAATGACCTCGGATTTCGACGAAACCACTTTTGTTGGATCTGTGATGTCAAATTATTGCTAGATTCCAAATTTCATAATTTTTCGAACCAATATGTGAGCGTGGCAAAGGAAAACGCATTTGACCAGTTTCAGTTGATTTTAATCGACTAGAAAATGGCCATTTTTCAAATGGTCTCAGAATTCGACGAAACTAGTTTTGTTAGGACCGTATCGTCAATACGAAACTAGAAAATATTTTTCTGTAATTTTTAGAGACTGTATGTGGCCTCGGTAATTTGAAATGTATGTTTAAATTGAATATACAAAGAATTTTACTTTGATTTAAATGAAAACTGATTGTAACAGCCGAATCAGCTTACGATACATATCACATTGTGTTCAGAATGGGGGTAACTAGTTATGGACGACAGGCGGTGGGCCTCGTTTAGAGGTCGAATGAAAAAGTCAACTTTTTGAAATTAAATAAAAAAAATATAATAACCCCACCCTTCACTTTCTCTCTCTCCCTCCTCCTTTATCTGTTCGATTTCAAAAGAAAGAAAGAAAAAAGGAGGAGCACAACGGGGGGAACCGCCGCCGTTCTCTGATGTCGCGCCCCCCCAGTAACCGCGTCGCCCGCCGGTGGCGCACCACCCTCCGTCTCCAACCTCCCCCTCTTCTAAATCGACGCAAGTCCCCAAACCGAACCCCCCTTTCACCAAAACCCTAACCCTAAGTCCCCTGAACACCCGATTCCGCCACGCCCTGGCAGCTGGGACCCACCGCCTCCTCCTGCGTCCCCAAGCCGACGTGGACAACCTCCGATCCCTTTCCCCTCTCCGTAGCAGCCAAAGTAAGTATTTATGATGTTTGTTTAACATTAAAACTGATTTCTTTAACATGAAAACTGGTTTCTTTAATAAACAAAAAGATAGAATTTTTATATAGTACAAAGATTTCATTTTTATCAATACAAAGAATAGAAAAGACGTGATTTTTAGAATAGAAAAGACGTGATTTTTAGAATAGAAAAGATGTGATTTTTATCATATGTGAAATATAAAAATTAGATCTTTATATTAGAAGAAGAAATATAAAAATATAATTTTTATATATGAAGTAGCATTATAAAAATAAGATTTTTATAATATGATGGCGGTTTAAAAATATGACCTTTATTATGAAAGTAGCAATATAAAGGTTCGATTTTTATATACATAAAAAGGTGATTTCTTTTCTTCTTGTTTGGATAGCAAATAAGGTTGAGATTTTTATTATAAAAAGTATAGATTTTGATTTGAAGAAAATAAGAATTATCGAATAAAAATATAATTTTTATATTATAGAAAGATTAAAGATATGATTTTTATATTTTTAAAACAATAAAAATATGATTTTTATTATATGTAGACAATAAAAATATGATTTTTATATAGGTATGATAGTAGGGATATGATTTTTATATATTTAAAACAATAAAAATATGATTTTTATTATATGTAGACAATAAAAATATGATTTTTATATAGGTATGATTGTAAGGATATGATTTTTATCTATTGAAATGAAGCGATAAAAATATAATTTTTATTTGAGCAGCGTGAAAAGAACTGCATTGGAATTTCAAGCAGATCGAAACGGTTTAACAGTTCAAAAGCAAAGCACGGCGGAGTGGAACCCTCTGTGAGAACTTCTCACCTTTTAATTTTGTTTTTCTAGTTAAAATATATACTAGGACGCAGACGATGTTTAGTAGCACCCGACACCCGTCGTCCACAGACCGTGGACGGCTTGTATGCTTGGTTGTTTAATTTTGATGTGTAGTTGATTGTGTGATGTGATGTGAAATGAAATAAAATATTTATATAGTTGAAAATATTTTATAGTTAAAAAAAATAGAATTTTTAATGTGTATATGAAATGAAATAAAAATAAACAAATCAGATGATTTGTTTGTATACACACATTTGACTTATATTGATTGGGACGATAAATTTTACACATCGCCCAACTGCACAAATAAAATCTGTGTTTGATTATTTGAAACCCCACACGGGTATTGGGATGATATATGACATACACTAATCTCAATAACTAGTTGTATGTCGATCGATTGATGGACAGACTGTTATGAGCGTTAAATATTTATATTTGATGCTCATACAGTGTATAATGCACTTTGGATGATGGTTGATTATTCATCGTTGTTATGGTATACATGTGTTGTAGAAAATCCATATAACTAACATTATATGGTAATTGATTGAGCCTCATTCCAGTTTTGAAATAGAAGTATTTGAAAAAGAAATATTTGAAATAGAATATTTGAAAATAGGAATATATGGGGCCGTATTGATTAGATTGACGCCATTTTGACGTGAACGATATTTATATCGATTTTATTCATTTTATAATGAATATCGAAAGTGATTTCAAAATCTGATATTTTAAAAAGAATTGAAATTCGAATTGAAATTGAATATAAATGAATTCGAATTGAAATCGAATAGAAATGAATTCGAATTGAAATTGAATTGAAAACGAACTGAAATTGAATTAGAAGTCAATTTGAATTGAAATCAATTTGAAATGAATTTAAAACGAATTTAGAAGGAAAAATTCAATTTTAATTTGAATTTGAAAAGAAGTTGAAATCGTTTTGAAATCGAATTTAAAATGATTTATAAAATTCGTTTTTAAAAGGAAATCGACGAAGTATATATTATATATATTATATATATAATAAAATGGCCTGAATAGAACGTGCCGCGCCGCGACAGTTCGCGAATTTCGACCATTGACTTCGAACGGATATTGCGGGAGATCCGACCGTCGGATTCTCCTAAAACCGGAACCATTGGGTTCGTATCGAAAAGAACTTTCTAACGAATATTAGAAATTAGAAATCTAACGGTTGGATTTGAAATTATGTCCAAATCAAATTTGGAAAAGGTCGCTGTAAGTGCAGTTCGATGGCCATTGATGGAAATCGACTGTACGGGCCTTGATAAAATTATTAAAAATAGTAATAATTTGTGTAAAATCATAAGAAATGATTTGGGAAAAATTGGGATGAAAAACTCCATATTTGAAAAGATAAAAATAGATTTTTATCGAAAGGAACTAGTTTTGAACTAGAATTATAATTCTATTTATTTTTAAATAAATAAATTGGAATTGAAAGGGTTTTAAAAGTAACCAGAATTTCCAATAATTGAATTGGAATGGATTTGAATTGAAATTGTCTTTGGATTACTTCGATGTTGGATTTCGTGATTACACAGATATTGTAATGGAAATTTGAAAGATATATTTATATCGTTATTTCCAATACGATATTTGTTGGTCGTAGAATTTGATATTGAATATAAGCCGATATATTTTCTATTCAGAGCCTTGTATTTAATATCAAATGTGATTTTGGGTTTATCGTGAACCGTGTTTTAAATGACACTAATTCTTTAACCCAGTCACAGATTAAAACTAAGTGGAGTTTTAGTGAATCTTTAATTAGATTGAAAGGATCGAGAATGGAGTATCACCAGTTTTGCTCCAGGCGATAGTTAAATCTTTAATTAGATTTAAACGTGAAATGGTAATTAAATTTACCGATAACACTGTGGTGTTAGATATGAAGTAAGACCCGTTTTACTTCATGGGATGAATAGGTTGGGATTGGGAAATTAAAACCAATGATTACTTCGGTAAGGTTCGCTAATCCCGACTAGTTTGAATTGATATTCAAAAGCAGATTAATGAATAAATTTAAAAGAATTTATCTTTGATAAAATTAATGGGAACCTTTACCTATGAATGTGAAATTTAGAAACTAACTGTTGGTTAGCTAAACAAAATGGTTTTCTGGATATTGATCCGATGTTGGTTTCGGCCTTCGGGGTTAATATTTGGGGGATTATTCTCTTGATTAATTTACGGTTAGTGACTGATGAATTGGAATGAGGCGTATGTTGTGTTTGTGTAACACATGTTTATTATATACGTGAGTTATTCGGGAAGACCGGGTTTATCCCATTCTGAATAACTGATACGACGATAAGTCGAAGATGAAGACGGTGGTCGAAGACCGGAGGTCTTCACGTCGTTTGGGTGATTACCGATGATCTTGATTGGGATGTACACCCAAGAAGATGGAAACAGTTGGTGATCGTCCAGACGTACTTGGAGATTGATGGATATGCGGGGTACTAGGTGCCTCTGGTTTCGTTCAGACCCAGAACGGACTTGTAAATGGACTGTGTGTCTGACATTGGATTTTAGTCTGTGTGATTGATTTCTATTAAATATATATCTGTTTGGCCGCGGAGAATTTATTCTCTTGCTTAACGCCCTTCTCTGAGACGTACGAGCTCAGGGGTTATATACTGATGGATATCAAACGCATAGAGTGAATTGCCTGTGTGGCATGCCTAAGTGGCAAATGATCAAGGCTTCTGTTGAAAATCAAAGTCTTGTGGTTGATGATCGAAGCACGACCTTTGTGGCGAAGCTTTGTGTAACGTTTACTTCGTGAGTTTCACACCCGGTATGAACCAAAAACGGGAGAGGACCTCAGGGAGGGCATGCGTTTATTTCTAGCTAGAAGTGGCGTCAGTGGTTTTACACGCCCTGAAGAGTTTGACTTATGTGGTTGTTGCTGTTGCGAGGCGCCTCGGATATACCGGTGACTATGTGAAACCGATGGAGTCATTTGTTGGCTCGTTTACACCCCCAAAGGGTGGGGAAACGCAGTGTTCAGGCATAATAATCCACATCGGTGGACCGAACCTGACGATCCAAGGGGTAGTTGCGGCTGTTCCTGAGGGGCGGGCTAGAACGTCTCGAATCGGTAGAGGACTATCTTTTGCCTCGGTTCATAGATGGAAATCCAATTTCCAAATACGTGACTTTGCGGTTTTATTTGTAAACCTATATATGGCGACATAGTGGCATGAGACGCTCATGTCGCCTATGATTGATACTTATGGTTTGAAGTTGTTTTATACACTATGCACTTATAATAGTATCAGATGATTTGTTTTAAAAGTATCAAGCATTCTTGGCTATTATAAGGTAAAAACCCTATCCTCCGGCTTGCGTTGCATTGTGTGATGGGACCTGGGTCTTATAATAGCTTCATTGTTCTTTATTTAGCATTGCGCTGTTGTTTTATGCACTGGTATTCTTGGGAGGAAACCCGTTCCGTGTTATACGGCGTGGTCCCTTGATTTACCTAACTTTAAAAATAAAGATTAATAACTGTTTTAGTTCTCACACCAGTCACATGACTGACCTGGAGTTTATTGTTTTAACCTAAACTCTGGGTGCCCTTATTTTCGACACGGGCAGCTAGTAGTTTTGGTTTTGCAGATTTGTATTCACAGGATCCTGGTTTACAGCTGGAATGATATCCGGAAAGCTTTGTATCCGTATATCTCCTTCAGTTGTGTTTTGTATTATTTCCACTGCGATGTATTTAAATGTAATTTAAATCTCTGATATTTCTGTGTAATATTTATTCATACTCTGTATATTCTTGTATTCTGATGGAATTGTTGTAATATACAATGAAATGTTCTTCCATCCGCGTTCTGTTGTGGCTTGCTCTCGAACTATCCGCGCTTTCCCAACCGGGGAAGTTCCGGATTTTACATGCGGACAGGTCCAAACGCCTCCTATTAATACGTTATTAGACCGTGTGTCTAAACATTCTTTTATGTGCTTGCCTTACCTCATAGGTTTCCATTTAACTTGGTTATTCCCATTCATATTGACTTCTTAATCAAGTTACCAAGTTCCTTTTTTCTTATTAATTTCAGTCATATAACTTAATCCATTTAAGTTTATTAATAAACCCACAACATGTTATTCTCTAGATTGTGGTCCAAGGTTTGTAATCCACAATCCCTGCATATTCTTGCTTGATTTCATGGTCACAATAACATGTTCTACTTAATACATAACTAAGTATATCTCAATTCACATGTTTTCTGTTTAACATGTCAGTCATTATTTATGATTAAATATAACTTATTTCATATACCTTTGTCTCACTCTTTCCTATTTAATCATAATTCCATCTTACATTGTCACTACAACTTATCGTTGTTTACTTATTAACTTAACTAAGGTCCACTAATAAGTTTCTCTTCCCATAAATATAACTTATGTTGTCCTCATCCATAGATTTCAGATTCTTGTTCTTATAAGTAGCTTAGTTTACAATTAAGTACATATTATCTCCTTACATAAGTTATTCCATCCCCTTTTATCGTTTATTATAACCTAAGTTATAATTTCCACTTATCCCTAGGGCAAGCCTAAACATGTTATTCTTACTAGCGGATTTCAGACTTCCAAGTTTGCAGATTACTTAATTTGTAATTAAGTACAACTTCTTATATTTCATAAACTTTTCCCCTTTTCTATACTTATTACAAGCCACTGGTTTCAGGTTTTACCCATTTACTGATTACTTAATTTACAATTAAATGCCACTTAACTCATTTCACTAGTTATCTCATTTCCTCACTAGATTATTATAACCTAAGTTATAATCTTCACTTGTCCCTAGGACAAGTCTACCTATTATACAACATTCTCATTAATGTAATTTATTTATAATAGGTTGTTATCATTCCCCATTTATTCCCTTTCCTTTACTTTTGTAATATCTTTCATTCAATTCCATTTATTTCCATTAATTAGATTTAATGATGTTTATCAGTCCTTCCATTTACACACATACACATATATATATATATATATATATGTATGTATGTATATATATATACGTTTATGTACTAGACCTCTCGCTTTAAGCCTACACTTGTGGATGTTGGATTTGCCAAGCGGTTCCGAGCAGACTTTTTCCACAAGTTGACTTAACCTCGTGTCTTAGTACCATTACATGTTTTATTTATGCACTTAGACCCCTCATATTAGATTTACCACTTGTGGATGCTAGATATATCGGGCGGTTCCGGGCAGACTTCTACCATAAGTGTAATCTAACCTCGTGTCTAAACGCGGTTACAGTTTCTCATTTACTAAAAATCTTCTATATAATCTAGGCATGTCTATTCTTTCAAATTTCCAATGTAATTTATATTTTATATGCCATCATATTATGCCTATTTTATATCATACGTTCTTTCTAACATATAATCAATTCTATTCCATCATGTAATCAATTAATCAGATAATTGCTCAATTTTAACAATAACATGTGATTGCTATATCATGTAATTTTTCTCAATTTCTACCATTAGTGGTCCAGGTACATAAATGTCACAAGTTAACATGGAATTGAAACAACAGTAATCGCTATGCATATTTTGGCAAATTTTCCAACATATTAATATCTTAGCATATTAATATTCCAACCTGTCATTTTCATCGCTTTAATCCTTTTAACATATGTTTAAACATTTCAACATATCAGATTTAAACATGTCATAATAACATTTCAATCTTTTAATTATTCTATCCAATTAACGTTGTACAATAACGGGGAATGTTAAACGATAATATATCATTATGTAAAATGATATAACTTAAATCCACTCACCATATGCATTCCAAATCCTGGATCCGGTCCAGATCTATCATTCCACGGTTTTTCCCCTAATTGGATTCAGAACCTAACGCCCATTTACAAACATGTGTTCCTTTCCTTTAGATCCGGATTCAAAAATTTTCCTAAACTAATAATCTTAATTTTCTGAAGAGATTTGACGAGAAAGAGGAATGCCAGAGCTTCTGCGTTGTCTTAGAAATATGAGATTTAGGATTGGCTCTACATGCTTATTTATAGGCGTATCAGAGAAACCGGGTCCTTTATATTTGATTCACAAATCATTAGAACCGACCACGTCAAAACAGCATTTCCAATCTGCGGTGGGGTCGACCTCGGGGTCGACCCCCCTTTGGGTGGGTCGACCCCCTTGTTGGTGGGTCGATCCCAGGGTCGACCCCCAACGGGAAAACTTTGCGCTTACTTTTCCTACTGAGAAAATTTGATTTTTCTAGACAAATTTATTTCATTATATATACATATAAGTTCCTTATACGTATATAAACTTCTAACGCTCATAACTTCTTCATATAGTGTCCGTTTTACGCAAACCAAGTGTCTATCTTGACCAGAATTCCGAGACGAACGCAATGGCGCAGTCCATTTCACTTAGTTATGAATATTTAATTAATTAATTCTTATTTTATTATCTTGATTTAAAAATGCGGGGTGTTACATTCTCCCACCCATAGGAAATTTCGTTCACGAAATTTGATAAGCGTAAAAATTCAATAATCCCTCGCATAATTTACATCCATCATGTGTGCATCCAATTTTTGCAAACATCGTGCACTTGTACAAAGTGAAATACAACATAATAATACATGTATGCCTAAGCGGTACCTCCTATGTGTTTGCAAATTTTTCAAAAATCCTTTTAAAACATGATGCTCACATCCTAAATATACTGGTAGTTCTACATGAATGCAATATTTTAAAAATAAAAAATGTTTTTCCATCCAAATTTCCCCACACTCTTATTAAGTAAAAGCGTAGTTCATCCAATATTTGCATCCAAAATCCTACCAATCAACTTTATTTTTCAAATTTCAGAAAAATCTAATTTTCTAAATTTGATTTCTTATGTTACATAAAGGAGGAAAACGGAAAATTTCACATCTTCCGTTTTTCTTTCAAGTACCTTTTTCCAACCGTGTTTGGATTTGTTGTAACTATTTATAAAGATTCCCTTATTTTCCTATCCAAGCACAACCTACATAAGAAAATTTTCTTTGTTACAGATTTCCTTTTCCAACTCATCTTGGAAAAATGTATTCTTATTCGCCTTTTTCTCATAATTTATCATGTTTGTTGCTTTACTGAATTTGCTATTTCCTTTTTAGTTGTATAATTTCTCTTTTCCTAGCTTATTTAATCATCTGATCTAAGTTTAGTTTTCAAATAAGCCCTCAACTAAAATAGGAAAACAAACGCTCTACATAGCTACTACTAAGTGCCAAGAATCTCGGGACTATGTCTCACTCAGACAGAATAGTCTAAACCATGGGATCCATGACAGGTTTAGATGTTTACCCTAACTACCCAATAGAACAAAATAACGGAATGATCCCAACAGAAATGTAGTAACGGATTTTACCCCTAACATGAAAATTAGCAACATGATCTTAAACATTTATTTGCCGTTTTTACTATCTAGTAATCACCACCAGTCCTAGCTGTGTATCAACAATAATTTCAAGCAACACCCTAGGATTTTCAATGCTTAGGCATTCTACGGGAACTTACCATTATTCCAAGAAAATTCTCCATATTTACTTCATAGCCTTAAAACTTTTCCCGTCTTCTCTAGGCATTAATCCTTACCTACTCCATACTTTTAAAACACGTTTTGCCCTTTTTCTTTACATTTAAATTATCTTTTTTCTCCTAAAAAAATCAAAAGTGTAAAAATTTTATTTTCCTCATGAAAACTTACTTTTGCCAAACCATAAAAACATGTCATCTTAAAAAATGCAAATCATCAATTTTTTTCAAATCACAAAGCTGGAGTAGATACGGACAACTATTTCTCAATCGGGTTTACGACTCGTTATTGCCTATAAGGTCGATTCAATTTATTAGTACAAGGTGCAAACATCTACTCTATTCTTAATTTCTACAACTTATTTTGTCTACCCAACAAAATTTTCTCTTATTAAAACAATTTATCAAAAATGATTGTCAAAACAATAGAGACTTCAAAACTTTCTTTACTGGAAATTCCAGTTTTCAACAAAATGCAACTTTTTCCAAGTTTTTCTTTTAAATCCTTTCATGTAATATAACAAGAAAACTAGCGAGCTATACATGCTCTATAATATGCACCTTTTACTGAGAGAATTTTACTTTAGACAAAATTTTCATGAGAAACCATTGCTTAGAAAATATACCCCATTTTACTTTAAAACCCAATACGTACTTCCTTACATATTTTAAAACTATGACTTTTAAGATTAAAACTTGAAAACATCATAAACCCTTTTCCCAAAACTTTTACAATTTCAAGTTCTTAAAAGTTAACAATGGGGTTAGACTCCAATCGGGTTTCCAATTTTCTAGGCTTTCCTAGACACTTCCCAAGGTCAATTCTCTCAACTATATATATTCCTAATCCATTTTTCTCTTTTTAATCTTTTCCAATTTATAAGGTTTTACTGCCAAACCCACTAACCCAAAATACTAATCATATGGAATTCACCTTCCTTCTATACAAAGTACATTGTACACTTTCCACCCAAATTACTTAAGGGACTCAGATTTCCATATTCATTCCTTTAGTGTAAAAAACAAACATCCCATTTCTTACCATATTATACTCTTTCTATTTAGTGGGTTCCTCTATGGATCTAGGTATATATATAATATATTTATATTTTAAAAATACAAATATGTTCACTCACTATCTATATAGGAATCCTAAACCTAAGCTCTGATACCAGATGTAACAACCCGAATTCCGACAGACCGAATTTTTTTCAAAATTCCAATCTATTGAAACTCGTGTCGGTTTGCTCTGGTATCCTACAGAAAAGACAGAGACATAAAATATGTCAGAGCTTAGAAAATATCTCATAGCGGAATGGAAAGTATAATATAACCAAAGTATAGCCTTACCGTATTAATAATACTGTCTAACCAGTATCAAAGACTATCATGTCTCTGCCACAAACCTATCCTGCGAGTATGTTGTAAGGAGGGGGTCAGAACACAAGTTCTGGTACTGGATTTAAATTATACACTTTGTATAATCCTATATATACCATTCAATCACATTTCCTTTAGGTTGCTTGGGTTAATAGCACTCAAGGCTTACACACACGTCGTACCCATTTACATCCCAGTGGATTAACCTAATACGGTATATATGTAGCTACCCCTCAATATTGCGGTACACCCCATGGTACCCCACTCACACGGTCTCCATCGTAATGCCACAGAAATGAACGCAGTCCCTCATCGTACGCCGGAGTGACATACGGGTCTCCACATAACAATGTTATGCTCCTCATATATCTGTCATTACGCTACGTAAGCGTACAGACTGCCACCGTCGATCGAATTAGATTTCATACCGGAGTAATGCCCTCAAGTCTACGGTAAATCACCCAGAGCCGACACGCATGTATCTAGACTGTCCCTTGTACGTATCGTCAATCGTATTCGATGCCTTAACTGCACACAATGTGCACCAAGTTCCATGGCAGGGCTATACAAAAAACACGAAACTTGGTCGGGAGCTTATCTATATCTGTACAGGCCCGTCTTTAAGAGCCTCTGAATACAGATATTCCTAGGGTCTGTTTTTCATGGTGGCTATGGCCCCACCTCGGCCCCTCCCTCAACTAGTAAAGACTACAAGAGCTAAACGACTTGCCCCTAACAAGCAATCTAAACATCCAGTTGACGTCTTCCCTCAACCACCGTAGTTCGATAGTGAAAGGTGAGTGGTCTATTGGTTTTAGCTCTAATCTTTTCGCATCCCACTGGCTGCCAATGACGGGTACCCGACGATCTACTATCTCTGTTGGTCCTGACCTCTGCATCCCCGTTGAGGCGACCGCCGAATCACCCTAGTGTCACCACCTCACAGCATTCTGATTGCAAAACTACTTTTGCAGTCAAGGCCTACCCACCTGGTAGTTACGCGCAGACCCAACCTCTGTGGACACAACCTAAACATCTACCACCGCACAGAGGCTACTAGGAGCACCTTACGTATCTCAGGAAGATGCGTTCTTACCAATCTAGTCCCTGTTGGGTTATTCACCCTCAAACGTGCGGACAGGTCCAAACGCCTCCTTTTAATATGTTATTAGACCCTATGTCTAAACATTCTTTTATGCGCTTGCCTAACCTCATCGGGTTTCCATTTAACTTGGTTATTCCCATTCATATTGACTTCTTAATCAAGTTACCAAGTTCCTTTTTTCTTATTAATTTCAGTCATATAACTTAACCCATTTAAGTTTATTAATAAGCCCACAACATGTTATTCTCTAGATTGTGGTCCAATGTTTGAAATCCACAATCCCTGTATATTCTTGTTTGATTTCATGGTCACAATAACATGTTCTACTTAATACGTAACTAAGTATATCTCAATTCACATGTTTTCTGTTTAACATGTCAGTCATTATTTATGACTAAATATAACTTATTTCATATAAGTTTGTCTCACTCTTTCCTATTTAATCATAGTTCCATCTTACATTGTCACTACAACTTATCGTTGTTTACTTATTAACTTAGTTCTCTAAACTAAGGCCCACTAATAAGTTTCTCTTCCCATAAATATAACTTATGTTGTCCTTATCCATAGATTTCATATTCTTGTTCTTATAAGTAGCTTAATTTACAATTAAATACATCTTATCTCCTTACATAAGTTATTCCATCCACTTTTATCATTTATTATAACCTAAGTTATAATTTCCACTTGTCCCTAGGACAAGTCTAAACATGTTATTCTTACTAGCAGATTTCAGACTTTCAATTTTGCAAATTACTTAATTTATAATTAAGTACATCTTCTTATATTTCATAAACTTTCCCCCTTTTCTCTACTTATTACAAGAAACTGGTTTCAAGTTTTCCCTATTTAATGATTACTTAATTTACAATTAAGTGCCACTTAACTCATTTCACCAGTTATCACATTTCCTCACTAGTTTATTATAACCTAGGTTATTATCTTCACTTGTCCCTAGGACAAGTCTACCTATTGTACAACATTCTCATTAATGTAATTTATTTGTAATAGGTTGTTATCATTCCCCTTTTTTTTTCCTTTCCTTTACTGTTGTAATATATTTCATTCAATTCCATTTATTTCCATTAATTATAATTAATGATGTTTATCAGTCCTGCCATTTACACACACACACACACACACACACATATATATACATAGATAAATGTCTATATATATATGTATGTTTATGTTTATGTACTAGACCTCTCACATTAAGCCTACACTTGTGGAAGTTGGATTTGTCGGGCAGTTCCGAGCAAACTTCTTCCACAAGTTGACTTAAACTCACGTCTTAGTACCGTTACATGTTTTATTTATGCACTTAGACCCCTCACATTAGATTTTCCACTTGTGGATGCTAGATATGCCGGACGGTTCCGGGCAGACTTCTAAAAAGTGTAATCTAACCTCGTGTCTAAGCGCGGTCAAAGTTTCTCATTTACTAAAAATCTTCTATATAATCTAGGCATGTCTATTCTTTCAAATTTCCACTGTAATTTATATTTTATATGCCAACATTATTCCTATTTTATATCATACGTTCTTTCTAACATATAATCATTTCTATTCCACTACGTAATCAATCAATCAGATAATTGTTCAAGTTTAACAATAACATGTGATTGCCAAATCATGTAATGTTTCTCAATTTCTACCGTTAATGGTCCAGGTACATAAATGTCACAAGTTAACATGGAATTGAAACAACAGTAATCGCTATGCATACTTTGGAAATTTTCCAACGTATTGATATCTTAGCATATTAATATTCCAACCTGTCATATTCGTCACTTTAATCCTCTTAACATATGTTTAAACTTTTCAACATATCATATTTAAACATGTTATAATAACATTTCAATACTTTTAATTACCTATCCAATTAACATTGTACAATAACGGGGAATATTAAATGATAATATATTATTATCATGGTATAACTTAAGTCCACTCACCTCATATGCTTTCCAAATCCTTGATCTGGTGCAGATCTATCTTTCCATGGTTTTTCCCCTAATTGAATTCAGAACCTAAAAACCATGAATTCATAATTTTTACTAAAAGAAAGAAAGAAAAAGAAGAAAGAGAAGAGAATGGAAAATAGAACAGATCTAGGAATTACCTCACTTTGATAAGTGTTAACCAGTTTTTTGTCCGGCTCCCAAAAGTATACAAGACACGCTCGACTCAATGCATCGCGTGGAACTAAAGCCGAAAGGGACGCTTAGGAGCAAAACGAAACATGATGAAGAGGGATCGCGCCAATAGAGACCTCGCACCACCCTAAACACCTATTCATGCAGCCCTCGCGCCCGTTATGGAGCGAACTTCGTACCCCCGGGTGGTGCAAATATCGCACTCCCCAAGGGTGCGAAATTCATACCCTAGGGTGCGAATTTCGCACCCAAGGAGGCACGAATTTCAAACATCCATGAGGAGCGAATTTCGCACCTACGAGGTGTGAAATTTCGCATCCTGGGCCCGGGTGCGAATTTCCAGCGTGCGCAGGCTCCATATGCTAAATTCTTGCATGTGCAGGCCTGAGGTGCGAAATTCTGGGTGTGGTCCCCCTTTTTTACCTACACCCACCTACTCCTACCTACTCCCTCTCCTATAAATACCCCAAGACTTCACACATGAAAGAGGTTGGAATTTGAGACCTTGGGACCTCTAGAGAGCTCCATTAATGGCATCTCCTATTTGAAGAAGAAGAAGGGAAAAAGTGTCTTTTCCCTAGTATAATAAATATATGAATCATGACATCATATATGATACTGATGACATCATGTCATAGAGATGACCTCATATGGCTTTGAAATGAATGTAATGAGATGTCATGAGTGGGTCTCAACCTTGTAAACTTTTGTGATCAATAATATTCCAACAACGTTTCAAAGTGGACGTAGGCCCCTCACGAGGCCGAACCACTATAAATCTCTTGTGTTATTTTGTGTGACCAAATTAATAATTCCTAGTAATTGGAATCTTTGAAGTTTACGACATTTTTTGTCGTCAATAGTTGGTGCTTTCACTGAGAGAACTCGGATTTTGCGCCTTTGTCGCACGTTGTCATCTCAACCCTCGACAAGCTTGAGGTTTCTTGCTAAACCTGCTATCGAGTCCGCTCACGATGGCAAAGCGACCAAAGAACGCAATGGTCGGCTCTTCAGCCGAGGGCGGTACATCCCAACAACCTCAACTGACGGACATCCCAACCACTAATGAAACCGTCCCTCCTGTTGTGGACCCCATAACACCTGCAACCCAAGCTCAAATCCGCGCGCTTAATGAAAAATATGAGAACACAGCGATCGAGCTCAATCAAGCATTAAGGAATAACATCGACCTTATGCGACAACTTCAAGAAAGTCAGCGCATCGTCGCTCGACTTCAATTAACTCGGAACAACGCTCGACCCCGACCAACCATCTCGGAAACTTCTTCTTCCGAGTCGAGGGGCCCGCATCAAAAGAGGAGGTTTAGCCTCATCAACAACATCGCCGCCCGCAACAATGCCCTCGACAATGGTAACGACAATGGCTCTACTAAAAAATTTATTCTTATTCGCCTTTTTCTCATAATTTATCATGTTGATTGCTCTACTGAATTTGCTGTTTCCTTTTTAGTTTTACCATTTCTCTTTTCTTAGCTTATTTAATCATTTGACCTAAGTTTAGTTTTCAAATAAGCCCTCAACTAAAACAGGAAAACAGACACTCTACACAGCTACTACTAAGGGCCAAAAATCTCGGGACTATTTCCCCCTTAGACAGAAAAGTCCAAACTATGGGATCCACGACAGGTTTAAGTGTTTACCATAACTACCCAACAAAAACAAAGTAACGAAACAATCCCAACATAAATGTAGTAACGAGTTTTACCCCTAACATGAAAATTAGCAACAGAATCTTAAACATTTATTTGCCTTTTTTACTATCTAGTAGTCACCACTAGTCCTAGCTATGTACCAACAATTATTTCAAGCAACACCCTAGGCTTTTCAAAGCTTAGGCATTCTACGGGAACTTACCATTATTCCAAGAAAATTCTCGCTATTTACTTCATAGCCTCAAAACTTTTCCCGACTTCCCTAGGCACTAATTCTTACCTACTCCATACTTTTAAAACACGGTTTGGCCTTTTTCTTTTCATTTAAATTTTCTTTTTTCTCCTAAAAAAAATCAGAAGTGTTAAAATTTTATTTTCCTCATGAAAACTTACTTTTTCCAAACCATAAAAACACGTCATCTTAAAAAATGAAAATCATCATTTTTTTTAAATCACAAAACTAAAGTAGATACGGACAACTATTTCTCAATCGGCTTTACAACACGTTCTTGTCTATAAGGTCAATTCAGTTTCTTACTAGAAGGTGCAAACTTCTACTCTATTCTTAATTTCTACAACTTATTTTGTCCACCCAACAAAATTTTCTCTTGTTAAAACAATTTATCAAAAATGATTGTCAAAAGAATAGAGACTTCAAAACTTTCTTTACTGGAAATTCCAGTTTTCAACAAAATGCAACTTTTTCCAAGTTTTGCTTTTAAATCCTTTCATGTAATATAACAAGAAAACTAGAAAGCTATGCATGCTCTATAATATGCACCTTTTACTGAGAGAATTTCACTTTAGACAAAATTTTCATGAGAAATCATTGCTTCCAAAATATACCCCATTTTGATTTAAAACCCAATATGTACTTCTTTACATATTTTAAAACTATGACTTTTAAGATTAAAACTTGAGAACACCATAAACCCTTTTCACAAAACTTTTACAATTTCAAGTTTTTAAAATTTAACAATGGGGTTAGACTCAAAGCGGATTTCCAATTTTCTAGGCTTTCCTAGACACTTCCCAAGGTCAATTCTCTCAACTATATATATTCCTAATTTTTTCTCTTTTTAAACTTTTCTAATTTATAAGGTTTTACTACCAAATCCACTAACCCAAATACTAATCATATGGGATTCACCTTCCTTCCATACAAAGTACATTGTACACGTTCCACCCAAATTACTTAAGAGTCTCAGATTTTCATAATCATTCCTTTAGTGTACAAAACAAACATCCCATTTCTTACCATATTATACTCTTTCTATTTAGTGGGTTCCTCTATGGATCTAGGTATATATATAATATATTTATATTTTTAAAATACAAATACGTTCACTCACTATCTATACAGGTTTCCATTTAACTTAGTTATTCCCATTCACATTGACTTCTTAATCAAGTTACCAAGTTCCTTTTTCTTATTAATTTCAGTCATATAACTTAACCCATTTAAGTTTATTAATAAGCTCACAACATGTTATTCTCTAGATTGTGGTCCAAGGTCTGTAATCCACAATCCCTTTATATTCTTGTTTGATTGCATAGTCACAATAACATGTTCTACTTAATATGTAATTAAGTACATCTCAATTCACATGTTTTCTGTTTATCAAGTCAGTCATTATTTATGATTAAATATAACTTATTTCATATAAGTTTGTCTCACTCTTTCCAATTTAATCATAATGCCATCTTACATTGTCACTACAACTTATCGTTGTTTACTTATTAACTTAGTTATCTTAACTAAGGTCCACTAATAAGTTTCTCTTCCCATAAATATAAATTATGTTGTCCTCATCCATAGATTTCATATTCTTCTTCTTATAAGTAGCTTAATTTACAATTAAGTACATATTATCTCCTTACATAAGTTATTCCATCCCTTTTTATCGTTTATTATAACCTAAGTTATAATTTCCACTTGTCCCTAGGACAAGCCTAAACATGTTATTCATACTAGCAGATTTCAGACTTCCAAGTTTGCAGATTACTTAATTTATGATTAAGTACAACTTCTTATATTTCATAAACTTTCCCCTTTTTCTCTACTTATTACAAGCAATTGGTTTAAGGTTTTCCGCATTTACTGATTACTTAATTTACAATTAAGTGCCACTTAACTCATTTCACCAGTTATCTCATTTCCTCACTAGTTTATTATAACCTTAGTTATAATCTTCACTTGTCCCTAGGACAAGTCTACCTATTATACAACATTCTTATTAATGTAATTTATTTATAATAGGTTGTTATCATTCCCCATTTATCCCCTTTCCTTTACTGTTGTAATATCTTTCATTCAATTCCATTTATTTCCATTAATTACAATTAATGATGTTTATCAGTCCTGCCATATATATATATATATATATATATGTATGTATACATACATATATATATATATATATGTATATGTTTATGTACTAGACTTCTTTCATTAAGCCTACACTTGTGGATGCTTGATTTGTCGGGCGGTTCCGGGCAGACTTCTTCCACAAGTTGACTTAACCTCGTGTCTTAGTACCGTTACATGTTTTATTTATGCACTTAGACCCCTCACATTAGATTTACCATTTGTGGATGTTGGATATGCCGGGCAGTTCCGGGTAGACTTCTACCACAAGTATAATTTAACCTCGTATCTAAGAGCAGTTACAATTTCTCATTTACTGTAAATCTTCTATATAATCTAGGCATGTCTATTCTTTCAAATTTCCGCTGTAATTTATATTTTATATGCCATCATATTATGCCTATTTTATGTCATACGTTCTTTCTAACATATAATCAATTCTATTCCATCGTGTAATCAATTAATTAGGTAATTGTTGAATTTTAACAATAACATGTGATTGCCAAATCATGTGATTTTTCTCAATTTCTATCATTAATGGTACAGGTACATAAATGTCACAAGTTAACATGGAATTGAAACAACGGTAATCGCTATGCATACTTTGGCAAATTTTCTAACGTATTAATATCTTAGCATATTAATATTCCAACCTGTCATATTCATCACTTTAATCCTTTTAACATATGTTTAAACATTTCAACATATCATATTTAAACATGTCATAATAACATTTCAATACTTTTAATTATTCTATCCAATTAACATTGTACAATAACGGGGAATGTTAAACGATAATATATCATTATCTAAAATGATATAACTTAAATCCACTCACCTCATACGCTTTCCAAATCCTGGATCTAGTCCAGATCTATCATTCGATGGTTTTTCTCTAATTGAATTCAGAACCTAGCAACCATGGATTCATAATTTTTACTAAAAGAAAGAAAGAAAAAGAAGAAAGAGAAGAGAATGGAAAATAGACCAGATCTAGGAATTACCTCACTTTGATAAGAGATCTGAACACCCATTTACAAACATACGTTCCTTTCCTTCAGATCTGGATTCAAAAAATTTCCTAAACTAATAACCATAATTTTCTGAAGAGATTTGAGGAGGAAGAGGAATAGCATAGCTTATGCATTGTCTAAAAAATATGAGATTTAGTGTTGGCTCTACAGGCTTATTTATTGTAACAACCCATTATTTTCAACAATTTAAATTCTGATTTAAATCGATATTTTTATTTTGAAAAATTCTATGGTTTCTCGTAACGGGAATTTAAAATTTGAAATACGTACAGTGAGTTATAGCCGCTATGAAAATTTCGTCAAAAAATTTAAATATTTGTCGATCGCGCATTTTTCAGGGCAAAGCTGCGCATATCAGTTCAAATTTTAGCGATTTTATAATCTCTCCAAAACTAGTTTGGACAAACACGAAAAATATTCTATTCGTTGTCACGAATCCAACGGCGAAATTCGTTTCGCGAAAATCGGACGTTTTGACCTCCGTTTTCCGTCCGCATTTTTACGTCAAAGGGGTCTGTAACGCGCTTTTGAACGGAGCATCCTGACACTGCAAATTTTATACCGTTGTGTCCGTCTCGTCGCACTGATTTCCGCAATATATTCATTTGTCAGTTTCGGTGTTCGGTTCATGCTGAAATTGTGAAAATGATTGCATAGTTCATTTTTGAAACAGAGCCATTTGAGTTCGATGTGTCCCTTTTTCGATCTTACATACTTTTCTAGATATTTTGGGTCTGCAAAACCCGTCCTTTTATTTTAGTAAGGTACCCGTTTATTTTTTTTGGGAAGCTTCGTATGGACACATTATATCTTCCAAATGGCATGTTCATGCATGCACGTTTCCATTTGTTTCAAAAGCAATTTGCACCTTGTATTCTCTTTCCATGCGTTAGTGTTACATCCTCATTTCCAACATACATGTTATGATGTCATACGTTCAGTTCTAAGACTCCCGTTTGTTTTCTTATTTAGATAAGGATTTTTTTATTCAGAATTTGGTCCCAACGTCTACTGATTGAAGAAAAAAAATCTATTTCAAATTTAATCTTTCGGTTAACAAAGCCGTTTAAAACTTTGTTTCATTCCATCGCTATGAGCTATTCTTTCGCATCGCTACTTTAATTCCACCTACAGTACATGTTCTTCACCTCCATTTTAAAACCGTTCCTTCTTCTTCCATCCCAGCAGCTTTGTATATAATAAAATAAAAGCACCAATTCTCTTTCTACTCCTTCTTATGTGTACTGCTGCTTCTCATCGCGAAGCCACCGTCCTCCGACACTCGTCCGCTGCCACTTCTCCACCTAGACTTGCGCCGGCTCCGACCTAACCGCTCCGCCCTCCGCCCAGACTCCGGCACCGTCACCGAACTAAACCTCTCCAAGCCATTAACCCGCGCCATGCGACCAAACCCACCCGTGTCGCCGTGCAGTGCAGTCCAAAGCTGCAGCTTGCCTTCACTTTTGCCTCGCCCACCCGCGTGAAGTTCTGAACACACCTTCGAGTATACATGCATGAGTTTATTTGTTCATATAGGCACGTTTTGTGTGGGGTTATTTTAGTTAAATATTGTGTGTATAATGTGTGTGTGGTGTTCTGTGCATGCATGCGTGCGTATCATTATGTGTGTGGTGTGGGTTTTTGCATGGCGTGTGTGTTTGCGTGTGTTGTGTGATATATGTGTATGTGAGTGTGTTCATTCCTGTGTGTTTAAAAATATAGAAATGTTTATATATAAAAAAAATTAATTAAGAAATTATCGTGTTTAGTTTTGTTGAATCGAATTTGTTTTGTGTTATTTTGGGTGAGTGTTTGTATGGCGTTGAGTTCAAAAACCGTTCCAATACCCGATAACCATACCGATCTGTCAAGAAATTCTCCAACCCCTTCCTATTAAAAATAAAATGATATTGAACGATCATCGAGTTGAATCTATTCTGGATCGTGCCTTGAAGTCGTTTCAATTCGGTGTCAAATTCGCTTGTTGTTTCCAATCTATGCCACGAAAGGTGAGTTTATCTCACACCTGACTTACATTTTTCATGGATGTTAGATCAATAATGAACTGTTATATGAAATGTATAGGATTGTTGATAGAAATTGTTTGATTTGATATATGCACGTTTCATATGTGACACGATATATGACACGTAGTTTCCTTAATAATATATATGCTGCGATTGTTGCTATGTGATTGTTGTTTGTGATTGTTGATACCCTAGTTTAGGAAAAATCACTAAGGGTTGAAATGATACATACCCGAACGAACATTAGAATAGGGAAAATCGTTATGGGTTGAAATGATAGATCTGAACGATTTTTATTGAATTTGGGATCGCAGGTTGAAATGATAGACCCGTAGAAATTTTATAAATTACGGGTTGAAATGATAAATATCTGTATCACTTGACCATAGGGTAGAAAACTATATACGGACACCGTTGGTCATGTTTTTGAAGTAAAAGGAGTTTTATTTTAAAATATTTACTTAAGACTTTATATATTTATATTTTATTTAAATATAAATTATTTTGTATATTTTAAATTATGTGTTTTAAAATGATTTTATTTGTAAATAGCGATTTAAATGTTTATTTAAGATTTTACTTATAAATTTATTTATCTTAAACCATATAATTTATTCCTATAAGTATTTTAACCTTTTTATATTATTATAAATATTTCTTTAAGTCTATTTTTATATTATTTTAAACTTATATATGTTTATAATCTATTTCTAATTTAATTTAGAATTTTATAAACTTATATAAATACACATTTCTATTTTCAAAAATTAATTTTCTTATATATATTGTATAAACTTTAATAAAATCAAAATGGATAGGTTAGATTTTGCGATTTAAATTCGAAGTTTAAAGATGTAAATTTATATAACGATATTTGAATAACGAATGAAATCATATTAAGTTATGAATTGGAATCAATACGAATTTTAGTAGAGATGAACTTGAATTATAAGTTATAAGACGATTTGGTTTATACTGAAGTTTATGATTTCATTTCGAATTATCTAAAGGGAAATTTGAACCAAAATGTTAAATTTCATTAATCGACTAAAACGAATGCTTTAGGGGGGTAAAACCAAATTATATGAATTGTTTATATTTATGAATAACGATTTCAAATTATATGACTTGAATTACATAACTCGATATGTTTTGTTGAAGTGTAAGTTTTGAATTAAATCTCATATTTCGAATTTCGAACCAAAGTGTTGGATTCAAATGAATTGTCTTGAAACGATTTCTTATTAAGGAAAATTTTGAAGCATTTGAACAGTTTCAAACTTGAATTTTTGCGAATATAAGCCGAACCAAATTATAATCAAAGTTAAAGGTTTTAATATTGATTTGAATGGGAATTGAGATATATATTTAAGTTATAACTTAAATATAAGTCGATTTGGGATTTGAAAGTTGTTGTGCGGTTTTTGTCGGAAAACTTATATAAATTCGAAGTTAAATAGTATAATATTAGCTTATACTATATTTTGAAATCTTTTCGATATGGTTTTAAATCGATTTGATTTGAGCGATTCTCGTGAGATGTTTACAAAATTGAAGATAATCGTAGTTAGATATTTAAATTTGATTTCAAAATTCGAATATGAGAATTCATATAACTATTTTATAAAGTGATTTATAAAATAATGACCACGGTGTGAAAAATGTAAACGATTGGTTGTTAAAGAGACCGGGATCGGCTATTGTCATACTCTCTGTCAATACCGAAAACCACTTTGACAACTGTGTACGCGGTGGAGTTCCAGAATGAAGGAGATGATTTGGCGAACGACTCTATTTTTATTTCATATTAATTACGAGACCCTGACTACCTTGAGTCAGCTTGATGTGGCTAAAACAGGAGCTATGCACGGACCAACTGAGGTCATACCTCTTATCGAGCACACTTCTTCGATATTATTCTATTACTGTTGAGATTCGATTTGGGCCCTTTTGATTATGGGAGTGTGTATCGAGGTCGGCGGTAGTAGCTACTATGCGTTACCACCAGTCCGGCTCTGCAAATGGTGAATCCACCCTGGCATTCCTTGTGTGCCTTGTCACATGCCCTAATCGAGCCCACTACGACTTTGTTTTGTACTATTTTATATGGAGTGCCCTCTGATCAACCTCCAGTTTACGGAGGAATTACGGTACTGTATATACTATGGGAATATATAAACGGTGTAAGGGTAATCATGGTAATCCCGCTTACGCTATTTTGATATTTTTACTTTACTGATAGACACTAATGTATATAGCGTATTCTACTATATAGTATTAGTTTGACGGATCCTTAAAGGATGGTGATCCCAAACATCCTTTAAGTTATTGATTGCATTTCATTGAACATTTCATTTGAGTTGATTTACTTTCATGAGAATGTTAGTCCTGATCCGAGTTGTTTTGTTTTGCATTATTGCTCGGGTCAGATCGATTATCACAATTTCGAGATTTATCCTGGAGTTGGAGCTTATATTGGATTTTGCTCACCTATATCTACCTATTGATCAGTTTTTCCAGTCATCCGGTTTATTGTCGTCTCTGTTTCAAACTGTTATTAATTATTTATGTATCTGCAAACACTGTATTAGACTTCCACTATATTATTTATGTAAACTCTGATGTAAAGCTTCATGAACTACTATTGTATTTTAATTTTTCCGCTGTGAGATATTATATTGCTTTGTATCTGTGTCTGTGATCTGTGATTTGTTCTGTTTACCTCAGAAGCTAATAACATTCTGTTGTTTTGGACGTTTCGAGTTGGCATGTTTTGTCGATTCGGCACGGTCAAAATAGCAGGTCGTTACAAGTGGTATCAGAGCTTTGGTTTATCAAAGCTTTAACTTATGGGGTAAAAACTCATTAGAGGTAGGGTAGTGATACCCTAGAATGAGTGGAATCAGCTGCAGAATCCTTCTTGAGAGAGCGTATTTTGAAAGTATAAATTGTTTTAAACAAATAGTTTCGGATATAAAATCTTCTTTAATTTTTAAACCTTTTGTTTCTGAAATTCCCTTCCATTTGAATCCATCTTCGCTCGTAGATCCTCTTTGATTAGGTTCTTTCGTTCATTCAGCTTTTAAATCGAATTCTATAACTTATCCTTGACAGGGTAAGAAGTAGAATGAGAGCATAAATCTTCTAGAGATTTTTCCTTATTAAATGTTGGCTTGAAATAATTGTTTTAAAGATATTATAATATAGGTTCTCTTGGTGCAATATTGAAATGTGATATGTATATTTGTGAATAACATTATGTTTTGGTAAAACCAATATTTCGAAAGATTTTATGTTCATGCTTTAAGTTTGTACATATATATACTTTGGATAAGTTTTAAAGATGTACACTTTGTAAGAAATTAAGTTTATCTTGATTAAATAATATAGTTATGTATTTGATTCAATAATAATATTGTTTGTATGTTTATTATGGATTTTTGTTGAATTTTATTAAATAAACGAGTGAGGAGAGATATGATATTTCCTTACTTATTTTTAATGATTTGAAATATATAATTCGAAAATTTTGGTATATATTATGTTAAATATAGAAAGATGTTTTGATTAATTATTTGACGCTAAAATTGGCCTATTGAATACTTAATGATTTGGAGTATACGTCTGATCAATGTATATGTTAAATCCTATACGTATTAGATAGTTATAGAGTCACACTCTAGTCGCTTGAAAATGATTCTGGTGGTGATTGCAACATCATCGACATCTATTTTCGGGTTTCCAAAGTGGGATGAATATATATTGCCAATCGAGGCATCGAGTGGATACTTGAAACTATTTTGAAATGTTGAAATATTTAACTTTTGACTTATACATGTATTTTCAAATTGTATATATATACATATATGATAATAAATATGAACCATTGATTTAAATATAATAAATTATTTAATTTCTGTTTCTTCGTCTCGTTCCTTTTCGGGGACGAAAAGTTTTGAGTAGGGGAGATTGTAACAACCCATTATTTTCAACAATTTAAATTCTGATTTAAATCGATATTTTTATTTTGAAAAATTCTATGGTTTCTCGTAACGGGAATTTAAAATTTGAAATACGTACAGTGAGTTACAGCCGCTATGAAAATTTCGTCGAAAAATTTAAATATTTGTCGATCGCGCATTTTTCAGGGCAAAGCTGCGCATATAAGTTCAAATTTTAGCGATTTTATAATCTCTCCAAAACTAGTTCGGACAAACACGAAAAATATTCTATTCGTTGTCACGAATCCGAAGGCGAATTTCGTTTCGCGAAAATCGGACGTTTTGACCTCCGTTTTCCGTCCGCATTTTTACGTCAAAGGGGTCCGTAACGCGCTTTTGAACGGAGCATCCTGACACTGCAAATTTTATACCGTTGTGTCCGTCTCGTCGCTCTGATTTCCGCAATATATTCATTTGTCAGTTTCGGTGTTCGGTTCATGCTGAAATTGTGAAAATGATTGCATAGTTCATTTTTGAAACAGAGCCATTTGAGTTCGATGTGTCCCTTTTTCGATCTTACATACTTTTCTAGATATTTTGGGTCTGCAAAACCCGTCCTTTTATTTTAGTAAGGTACCCGTTTATTTTTTTATTTTTTTTGGGAAGCTTAGTATGGACACATTATATCTTCCAAATGGCATGTTCATGCATGCAAGTTTCCATTTGTTTCAAAAGCAATTTGCACCTTGTATTTTCTTTCCATGCGTTAGTGTTACATCCTCATTTCCAACATACATGCTATGATGTCATACGTTCAGTTCTAAGACTCCCGTTTGTTTTCTTATTTTGATAAGGATTCTTTTATTCAGAATTTGGTCCCAACGTCTACTGATTGAAGAAAAAAAAATCTATTTCAAATTTAAACTTTCGGTTAACAAAGCCGTTCAAAACTTTGTTCCATTCCATCGCTATGAGCTATTCTTCCGCATTGCTACTTTAATTCCACCTACAGTATATGTTCTTCACCTCCATTTTAAAACCGTTCCTTCTTCTTCCATCCCAGCAGCTTTGTATATAATAAAATAAAAGCACCAATTCTCTTTCTACTCCTTCTTATGTGTACTGCTGCTTCTCATCGCGAAGCCACCGTTCTCCGACACTCGTCCGCTGCCACTTCTCCACCTAGACTAGCGCCGGCTCCGCCCTTCGTCCAGACTCCAGCACCGTCACCGAACTAAACCTCTCCAAGCCATTAACCCGCGCCATGCGACCAAACCCACCCGTGTCGCCGTGCAGTGCAGTACAAAGCTGCAGCTTGCCTTCACTTTTGCCTCGCCCACCCGCGTGAAGTTTTGAACACACCTTCGAGTATACGTGCGTGAGTTTATTTGTTCATATAGGCACGTTTTGTGTGGGGTTATTTTAGTTAAATATTGTGTGTATAATGTGTGTGTGGTGGTCTGTGCATGCATGCGTGTGTATCATTATGTGTGTGGTGTGGGTTTTTGCATGGCGTGTGTGTTTGCGTGTGTTGTGTGATATATGTGTATGTGAGCGTGTTCATTCCTGTGTGTTTAAAAATATAGAAATGTTTATAAAAAAAAATTAATTAAGAAATTATCGTGTTTAGTTTTGTTGAATCGAATTTGTTTTGTGTTATTTTGTTTGAGTGTTTGTATGGCGTTGAGTTCAAAAACCGTTCCAATACCCGATAACCATACCGATCTGTCAAGAAATTCTCCAACCCCTTCCTATTAAAAATAAAATGATATTGAACGATCATCGAGTTGAATCTATTCTGGATCGTGCCTTGAAGTCGTTTCAATTCGGTGTCAAATTCGCTTGTTGTTTCCAATCTATGCCACGAAAGGTGAGTTTCTCTCACACCTGACTTACATTTTTCATGGATGTTAGATCAATAATGAACTGTTATATGAAATGTACAGGATTGTTGATAGAAATTGTTTGATTTGATATATGCACGTTTCATATGTGACACGATATATGACACGTAGTTCCCTAATGATATATATGATGCGATTGTTGCTATGTGATTGTTGTTTGTGATTGTTGATACCCTAGTTTAGGAAACACCACTAAGGGTTGAAATGATACATACCCGAACGAACTTTAGAATAGGAAAAAATCGTTATGGGTTGAAATGATAGATCTGAACGATTTTTATTGAATTTGGGATCGCGGGTTGAAATGACAGACCCATAGAAATTTTATAAATTACGGGTTGAAATGATAAATATCCGTATCACTTGACCATAGGGTAGAAAACTATATACGGACACCGTTGGTCATGTTTTTGAAGTAAAAGGAGTTTTATTTTAAAATATTTACTTAAGACTTTATATATTTATATTTATATTTTATTTAAATATAAATTATTTTGTATATTTTAAATTATGTGTTTTAAAATGATTTTATTTGTAAATAGCGATTTAAATGTTTATGTGACGGCCAGCAATTTCGCTCGATCCGAATCAGTCGTTAAACCGATCTAGACCGTTCGAAACCCCTGAACGTTGAGAACAGGACAAATCAGAACACAAACAGAAGAACATTTCATTGTATATTACAACAATTCCATCAGATACAAGAATATACAAAGTATAATTGAATAAATTACATTCGTTAAATATCAGAGATTACAATAAATTACATAGCAGCGGAAAATAAGACAAAGCACAACTGAAGGTGATATACGGATACAGAGCTTTCCGGATTTCATTCCAGCTGTAAACCAGGATCCTGTGAATATAAATCTGCAAAACCAAAACTACTAGCTGCCCGTGCGGAAAATAGGGGCACCCAGAGTTTAGGTTAAAACAATAAACTCCAGGTCAGTCATGTGACTGGTGTGAGAACTAAAACAGTTATTTAAAACTTTATTTTTAAAAGAGAGTAATTCAAAGGACCACGCCGTATAACACGGAACGGGTTTCCTCCCAAGAATACCAGTGCATAGAATAAACAACGCAATGCTTTTTCGAAAAATGAAGCTATTATAAGACCCAGGTCCCATCACACAATGCAACGCAAGCCGGAGGATAGGGTTTTCCCTTATAATAGCCAAACATGCTTGGTACGTCTAAAACAAATCATTTGATACTATAATAAGTGTATAGTGTCAAAACAATTTCAATCATAAATATAAATCATAGGCGGCATGGGTACCATCTATCATGTCGCCATACTAGTTCTACAATTAAAACCGCAATACACGTATTGGAAATTGGATTTCCGTCATGAGTCGAGGCAAGGGGCAAGATCCTCTCCGCGTTCGAGACACTCTAGCAAATGCCTCCGGGTTACGCACTCTGGGCAACCCCGGATGCGGCTGGGCCGGTCCTCACTTACGTTAGAGGATTAATTATGCCTGAACACACGTTTCCCGGTCCTTACAGACCTATAATCGAGGCGCCTCATTCCAATAACCACAAAGGTGAAAAGTATATAAATGTCAGGGCTGGTAAGTCACTGACACCACCAAAGCTAGAAAGAAACGTCGTGCTCTCCCAGCGGTCCGTATCCCGTTTTTAACTCATACCGAGGTGTGAGGCTCGCGAATACACGTTATACACAAAGCTGCCACGTAGGCGTGCTTTGATCATCAACCACAAGACTTTGCTTTTCAACAGAAGCCTTGATCTATGCAACTCAGTATGCCACACAGGCAATTCATGCCATGCGACTGATGTCCATCGATATACAACCTCTGAGCTCGTACGTCTCAGAGAAGGGCGTTAAGCAAAAGAATAAATTCTCCGCCGCCAAACAGATGTATATTTAATAGAAATCAATCAACATAGAATAAAATCCAGTGTCAGACACACAATCCATTTACAAGTCCGTTCTGGGTTTGAACGAAACCGGAGGCACTTTCCTCGCATATCCATCGATCTCCAAGTACGTCTGGACGACCACCAACTATTTCCATCCTCTTGGGTGTACAGCCCAATCAGGATCGTTAGTAATTATCCAAATGATGTGAAGACTTCCGGTCTTCGACCACTGTCTTCATCTTCGACTTATCGTCGAATCGGTTGTTCAGAATGGGTATAAACCCGGCCTTTCCGAACAACCCGCGTATATTAAAAACAAATGTTACACAAACACAACATACGCCTCATTCCCATTCAGAATATTCTTAGGGAAAGGTTCCCATTAATTTTATCCAAGATAAATTCTTTAAAATTTATCCTTTAATCTTCCTTTGGATGTCATTTCAAACCAAATTATGGTTTTCCAAACTAGTCGAGATTAGCGAACCACACCGAAGTAATTATTTATTTTATTTCCCAATCCCAACCTATTCATCCCATGAAGTAAAACTGGTAATACTCCATATCTAACACCGTGGTGTTATCGGTAAAATTAATTACCATTTCACGTACAAATCTAATTAAAGATTTAACTATCGCTTTGGGGCAAAACTGGCGATGCTCCATTCTCGCGCAATTCTAAATTTGATAATTTAGATTATAGATTCACATTTCAAATCTAATTGCAGATTCAATAAAACTCCTTTTACTGGGTTAAAGAACTAGGTGTTATTTAAAACACAGTTCACGACAAACCCAAATCACATTCTATTTGTTATCGGGTTAAAGAACTAGTGTTATTTAAAACACTGTTCACGATAAACCCATTTCAAATTCAATCAAATATATTAGAAATTCCGATTATTTAAAACCCCTTTTTTAATCTAATTCATTTATTTAAAAACAAATCGGGTTTTAAATTTAGTTCAATCTATTTCATTTCGATAAAATCTATTTTTATCTTTTCAAAATATGGAGTTTTTTCATCCTAAATTTTCCCAAATCATTTCTTATGATTTTACACAAATTATTGATATTTTTAATAATTTTATCAAGGCCCGTACAGTCGATTTCCAACAACGGCCATCGAACTGCACTTATAGCGACCTTTTTCAAATTTGATTTGGACGTATCTCCAAATCCAACCGTTAGATTTCAAATTTCTAATATTCGTTAGAAAGCTCTTTTCGATACGAACCCAACGGTTCCGGTTTTAGGAGAATCCGACGGTCGGATCTCCCGTAATGTCCGTTTGAAATGAATGGTCGAAATTCACGAACTACCGCGGCGCGGCGCGTTCTATTCAGGCCATTATATTATATATATAATATATATATTATATATTTCGTCGATTCCTATTTAAAACGAATTATATAAATAGTTTCAAATTCGTTTCAAAAGCGATTTCCACTTCCATTTCATTTCAAATCAAAATTGAATTCTCCTTTATAAATTCGTTTTAAAATTCATTTCTATTCGATTCAAATTTCAATTCAATTTGAATTCATTTCACTTTATTTTAAGTTCAATTCGAATTCGTTTTCAATTCAATTCAATTTCAAAGTCGTTTTATATTCAATTCATTTCGAAATCGTTTTATATTCAATTCATTTCGAAATCGTTATATGTTCAATTCATTTCGAAATCGTTATATATTCAATTCATTTCGAAATCGTTTTCTATTCAATTCATTTCGAAATCGTTTTATATTCAATTCATTTCGAAATCGTTTTCTATTCAATTCATTTCGAAATCGTTTTCTATTCAATTCATTTCGAAATCGTTATATGTTCAATTCATTTCGAAATCGTTTTCTATTCAATTCATTTCGAAATCGTTATATATTCAATTCATTTCGAAATCGTTTTCTATTCAATTCATTTCGAAATCGTTATATGTTCAATTCATTTCGAAATCGTTTTATATTCAATTCATTTCGAATCGTTATATATTCAATTCATTTCGAAATCGCTTTATATTCAATTCATTTCGAAATCGTTTTCTATTCAATTCATTTCGTTTTAAATTCAAAAACGAATGTAATCGATATAAATCTCGTTCGCGTCAAAATGGCGCATCTCTAATCAACACGGCTTTATATATTCCTTTATTCTATTCAACAAATGAATATATTTTTTTTTTCAACAAACGACTAATCTCAACGAATGAGTACAGTCCACGTGTGACTATTTTTGTTAAATTATTTCATTCAACACATGACTAATCTCAACGGATGAGTACAGTCAACACATGAACCTTTATATTATATTGATAAAGATGTAATTTTTATTATAAAAATATTTCGTTCAACACATGACTAATCTCAATGGATGAGTAAAGTCAACACATGAACCTTTATATTATATTGATAAAGTTGTAATTTTTATTATAAAAATATTTCGTTCAACACATGACTAATCTCAACGGATGAGTACAGTCAACACATGAACCTTTATATTATATTGATAAAGATGTAATTTTTATTATAAAAATATTTCGTTCAACACATGACTAATCTCAACGGATGAGTACAGTCAACACATGAACCTTTATATTATATTGATAAAGATGTAATTTTTATTATAAAAATATTTCGTTCAACACATGACTAATCTCAACGGATGAGTACAGTCAACACATGAAACTTTATATTATATTATTCTTTATCTTCTAAACTGGAATGAGGCCCAATCAATCACCATATAAAATTAATTATATGGATTTTCATACAACACATGTATATAATAGCATTGAAAAATAATCAACCATCAACCAAAGTGCACTACACTGTATAAGCATCAAATATAGATATCTAACGTTTATAACAGTCTGTCAATCAATCGACATATTTAATCAATCAGGATGAGTGAACTTCAAATTTCATCCCAACACCCATGTGGGGTTTCAAACAATCAAACACAGATTTTATTTGTGCAGTTGGGCGATGTGTAAAATTTATCGACCCAATCAATGTCCTTCAAATAGGTGTACATAAACAAACCGTCCGGTTTGTAAATGAATATTTATTTATTCACATTCACTATATTCATATTCACGTTAAAAATTATATTTTTAACGATAAAACATTTTATTTTAACATATGAATTTCTATTCAGTTCATTCTTTAAATAAAATGATATTTCTATTTTTCTAACTTATTTTAGAAAATTTCGGCGGCATAACGGCACGATACTAGAAACGGGACAAGGCCTAGCCTTATCCCAAATCTAGTGAAGGCCCACGCCATTCATACATCAATCAATCCATTCCATTTCACCAAACAATCAATTTCAGTCAAATAATCTAACTAATTTTTGCAATCAAACAAACAAGTCCATGGTCTGTGGACGATTGTGTCGGGTGCTACTAAGCACCGTCTGCATCCTAGTATATATATATAACTAGAAATAGAAATTGAAAGGTGAGAAATTCTCACCGATAGCTATCCAATATCACGACTCTTCATTTAGAGAAGTCTTCGTCGTTATCGCATCTTCGTCAGCTTCGCTGCCCGTAGCCACTACATATATAAAAATCACACATTTTTATATTTGCTAATGTCCTTAAAATAAAAATCATATTTTTATAATCGCTTCCTACATTTAAAAATCGAATTTTTATTCCGTTATTCAATATATAAAAATCGAATTTTTACTTCGCTACTATATAAATAGATTTCGCCTTTATAAAAATATAGATTTCGCCTTTTCAAAGCAAAGAATTCATTTTTCTTTAACAAACAAAAATCAAATTTTAAAAAAAAATAAAACTATAATTTTTCCTATGAACAAAATATATTCTTTTTCTATGAAAACATCATAAAACTCACGTCTTTCTTTATATAAAAGTATCGTCTTTTCACCTTTTAAAAAAAAAATCTCCTTATAAAAATCAATCTTTATTTTGCTACCCATATAAAGATGCTATTTTTAATATTCCTATCATGTAAAGATTATATTTTTACTTCTCTACATAAACAAAAATCATATTTTTATAGTCGCTATACACTAAAGACTATATTTTTAATACTTTAAAAATATAAAGGTCATATTTTTAACTTTCTAAAAATATAAAAAATCAAATCTTTTTCATTTAAAAAAAAATCTAATCTTTCATATGATAAAATTCCTAACTTATACAGTTTAAAAATCCTATATTTTATAAAAGTTAAAAACCCTATTTTTATTTATAAATAAATAAAACCTGAAAGAGAAAACTCACCGTTGGTCTAGATGTCGACTGGAGGGAGGGGGATCTCGCTGGTCAGTTGAATCGGAGGTGGACGGGGCAAGGTTTTGTGGCTGCATCGTTGGCAGCGCCTCCGGCTATCGGAAGAGGGCTCGAATGCGTCAGAGGGGGGGGGGGTTCGAATCGGGTCTGGGGGGGGGGGGTTTCCTGCGTCGTCGGAGGATGGTGGGGGGGCGGGGGCCGATGAAGGGGAGGCGGCACACAGTGTGCGGCGGCATCGGGAAGGGCTAGGGTTGCTGGTGGCTGTCGATTGAAGAGGAGAGGGGATCGAGAAGGCTGGAGGGGCGACGGGTGGCCCGCCTGAGGCGCGGCGGCGCTCATCGGGGGGGGGGGGGGGGGCGATGCGGCGGCGGCTCCCCCCCGTCGCTCTCTGTCGTCTCTCTTTTCTTTTTCTTTTTTTATTTCGAAGTGAATTTGAGAAAAAGGGGGGGCCAGCGGGTTAAAGGGGAAGTTTAATTTTTTTTTTAATTAATTTAATTTTTTTATTTTTCAAAAAGTTGACTTTCACATACGACCTTGAAACGAGGCCCACCACCTGTCGTCCATAACGTTTTACCCCCGTTCTGAACACAATGGGATATGTATCGCAAGCTGATTTGACCGTTTGAATCAGTTTCCGTTTAATTTACATTTAAATCACTATATTGAATTTTAAACGTACATTTCAAATTATCGGGGTCACATACTAACTAGAAAAATTCCCGAAAAATATTTTCTAGCTTCGTATTGACGATACGGTCCTAACAAAACTAGTTTCGTCGAATTCTGAGACCGTTTGAGAAATGGCCAATTTCCAGTTGATTAAAATCAACTGAAACTGGTCAAACGCGTTTTCCTATGCCACGCTCACATATTGATTTGAAAATTTATGAAATTTGAAACCTAGCAATAATTTGACATCACGGATCCAACAAAAGTGGTTTCGTCGAAATCCGAGGTCGTTTGCTAAATTTCCATTTTTAAGGGCCTGAATTCCATAGCGACTATTCAGAATTTTCAACTGGACATATCTTTTGATTCCCACTATGAAATTTCGATTTTTCGGATTCGTTGGAAAGATATCATCAATTAGATCCTAATGTTTTTGGTTTCACTAAAATCCGGATTGTTTTGCACCCGGTACATTCAATTGAAGTTTGAAATCGAATTATCGAACTACTGCGCCATTTTCAATTCTATTTATAATTATATATAATTATTTATATTCTAACGACGACGTATATAATATATACGTTCGAATTATATTCAAAATAAATTTCTAATCGATATTATTTAAAATAATCTATTTTAAAAATTCAAAATTCGCCAAAATTGCCAAAATAAAAATTTTAAACTGACCCAGATTTTCCGGGTTATTACAATCTCCCCCACTTAAAACTTTTCGTCCCCGAAAAGGAACAAAGTCGAAAGTGGTTTGATTAATCAACTCTACGTTCGATTTGGCTTCCATTCTCTATCTTTTCAGTTTCTGAGAATTTTCAAATTTTCAAAAATTTGACTAACACCATAATTTTCGAAAAATTTCGCCATAACCTCCCCTGTAATGGGAGCATCGGGGAATTTCAAATAGCTTCCCCGGTCCTTCTAATCTCAAAAAGAAAAAGAAAAAGCCAAGCGGCTAGCCAATAGGCTCATAAAATCATCATCACCCAAACAAAACAGTAAATTATGTAGTAAACATGTACCTATTTGTCGGGCAAACAAATTTTATTCTTCGGCTCTAGCCCCCTTGCTATGACCTGATCAATGTAAGTATATGTATATGCAAGCAAATGCGACCAATTTTCAATACAATTCAATATTCGACTAAATTAGGCATAATGGTTCAAAATTTATTAAACAAATAAACAAACAACACAAACATCAATCAATTAGTGGATTAGAGTTTCAAATTCATAATTTTGATAGATATACGAAAAATCATGTTTTGGTGCCAATTCACAACAATGTGTTCTAACTATATTAGTTTTGGTTCTCACACCAGTCTAATGGAAATATATAGATATCGCACCTTCGTCACTCGAACATGAATACTAATGACGACTAGTCAATCATCAGAATCATCTTCGGCCCACTAGAGTATGATTCTATATCTATCCAGTATATTAAAACTTCGAATATACGTTCATGACGCGTATATGCAAAATCTTTATATACAAGATTGTCCATATTCAAAATAAATAAATAATCAAATACGTATAAAATGGTTTAAATTTTCAAAACAAAATTGTTTAACTTTGAAAAATATACTCTTCACACTCGTTCTAGGATACTACTGATCCTATCTCTAACGAGTCATTCTAATTGGATATTACTAATCCAATATCTGATGAATTCTTTCGTATGGTTCTAATGTGTCTTGTTCTCGAGCTCTGTAAACCAAAGCTCTGATACCAAATGTGACGGCCAGCAATTTCGCTCGATCCGAATCAGTCATTAAACCGATCTAGACCGTTCGAAACCCCTGAACGTTGAGAACAGGACAAATCAGAACACAAACAGAAGAACATTTCATTGTATATTACAACAATTCCATCAGATACAAGAATATACAAAGTATAATTGAATAAATTACATTCATTAAATATCAGAGATTACAATAAATTACATAGCAGCGGAAAATAAGACAAAGCACAACTGAAGGTGATATACGGATACAGAGCTTTCCGGATATCATCCCAGCTGTAAACCAGGATCCTGTGAATATAAATCTGCATAACCAAAACTACTAGCTGCCCGTGCGGAAAATAGGGGCACCCAGAGTTTAGGTTAAAACAATAAACTCCAGGTCAGTCATGTGACTGGTGTGAGAACTAAAACAGTTATTTAAAACTTTATTTTTAAAAGAGAGTAATTCAAGGGACCACGCCGTATAACACGGAACGGGTTTCCTCCCGAGAATACCAGTGCATAGAATAAACAACGCAATGCTTTTTCAAAAAATGAAGCTATTATAAGACCCAGGTCCCATCACACAATGCAACGCAAGCCGGAGGATAGGGTTTTCCCTTATAATAGCCAAACATGCTTGGTACGTCTAAAACAAATCATTTGATACTATAATAAGTGTATAGTGTCAAAACAATTTCAATCATAAATATAAATCATAGGCGGCATGGGTACCATCTATCATGTCTCCATACTAGTTCTACAATTAAAACCGCAATACACGTATTGGAAATTGGATTTCCATCATGAGTCGAGGCAAGGGGCAAGATCCTCTCCGCGTTCGAGACACTCTAGCAAATGCCTCCGGGTTACGCACTCTGGGCAACCCCGGATGCGGCTGGGCCGGTCCTCACTTACGTTAGAGGATTAATTATGCCTGAACACACGTTTCCTGGTCCTTACAGACCTATAATCGAGGCGCCTCATTCCAACAACCACAAAGGTGAAAAGTATATAAATGTCAGGGCTGGTAAGTCACTGACACCACCAAAGCTAGAAAGAAACGTCGTGCTCTCCCAGCGGTCCGTATCCCGTTTTTAACTCATACCGAGGTGTGAGGCTCGCGAATACATGTTATACACAAAGCTACCACGTAGGCGTGCTTTGATCATCAACCACAAGACTTTGCTTTTCAACAGAAGCCTTGATCTATGTAACTCAGTATGCCACACAGGCAATTCATGCCATGCGACTGATGTCCATCGATATACAACCTCTGAGCTCGTACGTCTCAGAGAAGGGCGTTAAGCAAAAGAATAAATTCTCCGCCGCCAAACAGATGTATATTTAATAGAAATCAATCAACATAGAATAAAATCCAGTGTCAGACACACAATCCATTTACAAGTCCGTTCTGGGTCTGAACGAAACCGGAGGCACTTTCCTCGCATATCCATCGATCTCCAAGTACGTCTGGACGACCACCAACTATTTCCATCCTCTTGGGTGTACAGCCCAATCAGGATCGTCGGTAATTATCCAAACGATGTGAAGACTTCCGGTCTTCGACCACCGTCTTCATCTTCGACTTATCGTCGAATCGGTTGTTCAGAATGGGTATAAACCCGGCCTTTCCGAACAACCCGCGTATATTAAAAACAAATGTTACACAAACACAACATACGCCTCATTCCCATTCAGAATATTCTTAGGGAAAGGTTCCCATTAATTTTATCCAAGATAAATTCTTTAAAATTTATCCTTTAATCTTCCTTTGGATGTCATTTCAAACCAAATTATGGTTTCCCAAACTAGTCGAGATTAGCGAACCACACCGAAGTAATTATTTATTTTATTTCCCAATCCCAACCTATTCATCCCATGAAGAAAAACTGGTAATACTCCATATATAACACCGTGGTGTTATCGGTAAAATTAATTACCATTTCACGTTCAAATCTAATTAAAGATTTAACTATCGCTTTGGGGCAAAACTAGCGATGCTCCATTCTCGCTCAATTCTAAATTAGATAATTTAGATTATAGATTCACATTTCAAATCTAATTGCAGATTCAATAAAACTCCTTTTACTGGGTTAAAGAACTAGGTGTTATTTAAAACACAGTTCACGACAAACCCAAATCACATTCTATTTGTTATCGGGTTAAAGAACTAGTATTATTTAAAACACTGTTCACGATAAACCCATTTCAAATTCAATCAAATATATTAGAAATTCCGATTATTTAAAACCCCTTTTTTTAATCTAATTCATTTATTTAAAAACAAATCGGGTTTTAAATTTAGTTCAATCTATTTCATTTCGATAAAATCTATTTTTATCTTTTCAAAATATGGAGTTTTTTCATCCCAAATTTTCCCAAATCATTTCTTATGATTTTACACAAATTATTGATATTTTTAATAATTTTATCAAGGCCCGTACAGTCGATTTCCAACAACGGCCATCGAACTGCACTTATAGCGACCTTTTTCAAATTTGATTTGGACGTATCTCCAAATCCAACCGTTAGATTTCAAATTTCTAATATTCGTTAGAAAGCTCTTTTCGATACGAACCCAGCGGTTCCAGTTTTAGGAGAATCCGACGGTCGAATCTCCCGTAAAGTCCGTTTGAAATGAATGGTCGAAATTCACGAACTGCCGCGGCGCGGCGCGTTCTATTCAGGCCATTATATTATATATATAATATATATAATATATATTTCGTCGATTCCTATTTAAAACGAATTATATAAATAGTTTCAAATTCGTTTCAAAAGCGATTTCCACTTCCATTTCATTTCAAATCAAAATTGAATTCTCCTTTATAAATTCGTTTTAAAATTCATTTCTATTCGATTCAAATTTCAATTCAATTTGAATTCATTTCACTTTATTTTAAGTTCAATTCGAATTCGTTTTCAATTCAATTCAATTTCAAAGTCGTTTTATATTCAATTCATTTCTAAATCGTTTTATATTCAATTCATTTCGAAATCGTTATATGTTCAATTCATTTCGAAATCGTTATATATTCAATTCATTTCGAAATCGTTTTCTATTCAATTCATTTCGAAATCGTTTTATATTCAATTCATTTCGAAATCGTTTTCTATTCAATTCATTTCGAAATCGTTTTCTATTCAATTCATTTCGAAATCGTTATATGTTCAATTCATTTCGAAATCGTTTTCTATTCAATTCATTTCGAAATCATTATATATTCAATTCATTTCGAAATCGTTTTCTATTCAATTTATTTCGAAATCGTTATATGTTCAATTCATTTCGAAATCGTTTTATATTCAATTCATTTCGAAATCGTTATATATTCAATTCATTTCGAAATCGCTTTATATTCAATTCATTTCGAAATCGTTTTCTATTCAATTCATTTCGTTTTAAATTCAAAAACGAATGTAATCGATATAAATCTCGTTCGCGTCAAAATGGCGCATCTCTAATCAACACGGCTTTATATATTCCTTTATTCTATTCAACAAATGAATATTTATTTATTTTCAACACGCGACTAATCTCAACGAATGAGTACTGTCCACGTGTGACTATTTTTGTTAAATTATTTCGTTCAACACATGACTAATCTCAACGGATGAGTACAGTCAACACATGAACCTTTATATTATATTGATAAAGATGTAATTTTTATTATAAAAATATTTCGTTCAACACATGACTAATCTCAATGAATGAGTACAGTCAACACATGAACCTTTATATTATATTGATAAAGTTGTAATTTTTATTATAAAAATATTTCGGTCAACACATGACTAATCTCAACGGATGAGTACAGTCAACACATGAACCTTTATATTATATTGATAAAGATGTAATTTTTATTATAAAAATATTTCGTTCAACACATGACTAATCTCAACGGATGAGTACAGTCAACACATGAACCTTTATATTATATTGATAAAGATGTAATTTTTATTATAAAAATATTTCGTTCAACACATGACTAATCTCAACGGATGAGTACAGTCAACACATGAACCTTTATATTATATTATTCTTTATCTTCTAAATTGGAATGAGGCCCAATCAATCACCATATAAAATTAATTATATGGATTTTCATACAACACATGTATATAATAGCATTGAAAAATAATCAACCATCAACCAAAGTGCACTACACTGTATAAGCATCAAATATAGATATCTAACGTTTATAACAGTCTGTCAATCAATCGATCGACATATTTAATCAATCAGGATGAGTGAACTTCAAATTTCATCCCAACACCCGTGTGGGGTTTCAAACAATCAAACACAGATTTTATTTGTGCAGTTGGGCGATGTGTAAAATTTATCGACCCAATCAATGTCCTTCAAATAGGTGTACATAAACAAACCGTCCGGTTTGTAAATGAATATTTATTTATTCACATTCACTATATTCATATTCACGTTAAAAATTATATTTTTAACGATAAAACATTTTATTTTAACATATGAATTTCTATTCAGTTCATTCTTTAAATAAAATGATATTTCTATTTTTCTAACTTATTTTAGAAAATTTCGGCGGCATAACGGCACGATACTAGAAACGGGACAAGGCCTAGCCTTATCCCCAGTCTAGTGAAGGCCCACGCCATTCACACATCAATCAATCCATTCCATTTCACCAAACAATCAATTTCAGTCAAATAATCTAACTAATTTTTGCAATCAAACAAACAAGTCTATGGTCTGTGGACGATTGTGTCGGGTGCTACTAAGCACCGTCTGCATCCTAGTATATATATATAACTAGAAATAGAAATTGAAAGGTGAGAAATTCTCACCGATAGCTATCCAATATCACGACTCTTCATTTAGAGAAGTCTTCGTCGTTATCGCATCTTCGTCAGCTTCGCTGCCCGTAGCCACTACATATATAAAAATCACACATTTTTATATTTGCTAATGTCCTTAAAATAAAAATCATATTTTTATAATCGCTTCCTACATTTAAAAATCGAATTTTTATTCCGTTATTCAATATATAAAAATCGAATTTTCACTTCGCTACTATATAAATAGATTTCGCCTTTATAAAAATATAGATTTCGCCTTTTCAAAGCAAAGAATTCATTTTTCTTTAACAAACAAAAATCAAATTTTTTAAACAAATAAAACTCTAATTTTTCCTATGAACAAAATATATTCTTTTTCTATGAAAACATCATAAAACTCACGTCTTTCTTTATATAAAAGTATCGTCTTTTCACCTTTTAAAAAAAAAAAAAATCTCCTTATAAAAATCAATCTTTATTTTGCTACCCATATAAAGATGCTATTTTTAATATTCCTATCATGTAAAGATTATATTTTTACTTCTCTACATAAACAAAAATCATATTTTTATAGTCGCTATACACTAAAGACTATATTTTTAATACTTTAAAAATATAAAGGTCATATTTTTAACTTTCTAAAAATATAAAAATCAAATCTTTTTCATTTAAAAAAAAATCTAATCTTTCATATGATAAAATTCCTAACTTATACAGTTTAAAAATCCTATATTTTATAAAAGTTAAAAACCCTATTTTTATTTATAAATAAATAAAACCTGAAAGAGAAAACTCACCGTTGGTCTAGATGTCGACTGGAGGGAGGGGGATCTCGCTGGTCAGTTGAATCGGAGGTGGACGGGGCTAGGTTTTGTGGCTGCATCGTTGGCAGCGCCTCCGGCTATCGGAAGAGGGCTCGAATGCGTCAGAGGGGGGGGGGGTTCGAATCGGGTCTGGGGAGGGGGGGGTGGGGGGGGGGGGGTTTCCTGCGTCGTCGGAGGATGGTGGGGGGGGCGCGGCCGATGAAGGGGAGGCGGCAGACAGTGTGCGGCGGCATCGGGAAGGGCTAGGGTTGCTGGTGGCTGTCGATTGAAGAGGAGAGGGGATCGAGAAGGCTGGAGGGGCGACGGGTGGCCCGCCTGAGGCGCGGCGGCGCTCATCGGGGGGGGGGGCAATGCAGCGGTGGCTCCCCCCCGTCGCTCTCTATCGTCTCTCTTTTCTTTTTCTTTTTTTTTTTTATTTCGAAGTGAATTTGAGAAAAAGGGGGGGCCAGCGGGTTAAAGGGGAAGTTTAATTTTTTTTTAATTAATTTAATTATTTTATTTTTCAAAAAGTTGACTTTCACATACGACCTTGAAACGAGGCCCACCGCCTGTCGTCCATAACGTTTTACCCCCGTTCTGAACACAATGGGATATGTATCGCAAGCTGATTTGACCGTTTGAATCGGTTTCCGTTTAATTTACATTTAAATCACTATATTGAATTTTAAACGTACATTTCAAATTATCGGGGTCACATACTAACTAGAAAAATTCCCGAAAAATATTTTCTAGCTTCGTATTGACGATACGGTCCTAACAAAACTAGTTTCGTCGAATTCTGAGACCGTTTGAAAAATGGCCAATTTCCAGTTGATTAAAATCAACTAAAACTGGTCAAACGCGTTTTCCTATGCAACGCTCACATATTGATTTGAAAAATTATGAAATTTGAAACCTAGCAATAATTTGACATCACGGATCCAACAAAAGTGGTTTCGTCGAAATCCGAGGTCGTTTGCTAAATTTCCATTTTTAATGGCCTGAATTCCATAGCGACTATTCAGAATTTTCAACTGGACATATCTTTTGATTCCCACTATGAAATTTTGATTTTTCAGATTCGTTGGAAAGATATCATCAATTAGATCCTAATGTTTTTGGTTTCACTAAAATCCGGATTCTTTTGCACCCGGTACATTCAATTGAAGTTTGAAATCGAATTATCGAACTACTGCGCCATTTTCAATTCTATTTATAATTATATATAATTATTTATATTCTAACGACGACGTATATAATATATACGTTCGAATTATATTCAAAATAAATTTCTAATCGATATTATTTAAAATAATCTATTTTAAAAATTCAAAATTCGCCAAAATTGCCAAAATAAAAAATTTAAACTGGCCCAGATTTTCCGGGTTATTACAGTTTATTTAAGATTTTACTTATAAATTTATTTATTTTAAACCATATAATTTATTCCTATAAGTATTTTAACCTTTTCATATTATTATAAATATTTCTTTAAGTCTATTTTTATATTATTTTAAACTTATATATGTTTATAATCTATTTCTAATTTAATTTAGAATTTTATAAACTTATATAAATACACATTTCTATTTTCAAAAATTAATTTTCTTATATATATTGTATAAACTTTAATAAATTCAAAATGGATAGGTTAGATTTTGCGATTTAAATTCGAAGTTTAAAGATGTATATTTATATAACGATATTTGAATAACGAATGAACTCATATTAAGTTATGAATTGGAATCAATACGAATTTTAGTAGAGATGAACTTGAATTATAAGTTATAAGACGATTTGGTTTATACTGAAGTTTATGATTTCGTTTCGAATTATCTAAAGGGAAATTTGAACCAAAATGTTAAATTTCATTAATCGACTAAAACGAATGCTTTAGGGGGGTAAAACCAAATTATATGAATTGTTTATATTTATGAATAACGATTTCAAATTATATGACTTGAATTACATAACTCGATATGTTTTGTTGAAGTGTAAGTTTTGAATTAAATCTCATATTTCGAATTTCGAACCAAAGTGTTGGATTCAAATGAATCGTCTTGAAACGATTTCTTATTAAGGAAAATTTTGAAGCATTTGAACAGTTCCAAACTTGAATTTTTGCGAATATAAGCCGAACCAAATTATAATCAAAGTTAAAGGTTTTAATATTGATTTGAACGGGAATTGAGATATATATTTAAGTTATAACTTAAATATAAGTCGATTTGGGATTTGAAAGTTGTTGTGCGGTTTTTGTCGGAAAACTTATATAAATTCGAAGTTAAATAGTATAATATTAGCTTATACTGTATTTTGAAATCTTTTCGATATGGTTTTAAATCGATTTGATTTGAGCGATTCTCGTGAGATGTTTACAAAATTGAAGATAATCGAAGTTAGATATTTAAATTTGATTTCAAAATTCGAATATGAGAATTCATATAACTATTTTATAAAGTGATTTATAAAATAATGACCACGGTGTGAAAAATGTAAACGATTGGTTGTTAAAGAGACCGGGATCGGCTATTGTCATACTCTCTGTCAATACCGAAAACCACTTTGACAACTGTATACGCGGTGGAGTTCCAGAATGAAGGAGATGATTTGGCGAACGACTCTATTTTTATTTCATATTAATTACGAGATCCTGACTACCTTGAGTCAGCTTGATGTCGCTAAAACAGGAGCTATGCACGGACCAACTGAGGTCATACCTCTTATCGAGCACACTTCTTCGATGTTATTCTATTTCTGTTGAGATTCAATTTAAGCCCTTTTGATTATGGGAGTGTGTATCAAGGTGGGCGGTAGTAGCTACTATGCGTTACCACCAGTCCGGCTCTGCAAACGGTGAATCCACCCTGGCATTCCTTGTGTGCCTTGTCACATGCCTTATACGAGCCCACTACGACTTTGTTTTGTACTATTTTATATGGAGTGCCCTCTGATCAACCTCCAGTTTACGGAGGAATTACGGTACTGTATATACTATGGGAATATATAAACGGTGTAAGGGTAATCATGGTAATCCCGCTTACGCTATTTTGATATTTTTACTTTACTGATAGACACTAATGTATATAGCGTATTCTACTATATAGTATTAGTTTGATGAATCCTTAAAGGATGGTGATCCCAAACATCCTTTAAGTTATTGATTGCATTTCATCGAACATTTCATTTGAGTTGATTTACTTTCATGAGAATGTTAGTCCTGATCCGAGTTGTTTTGTTTTGCATTATTGCTCGGGTCAGATCGATTATCGCAGTTTCGAGATTTATCCTGGATTTGGAGCTTATATTGGATTTTGCTCACCTATATCTACCTATTGATCAGTTTTTCCAGTCATCTGGTTTATTGTCGTCTCTGTTTCAAACTGTTATTAATTATTTATGTATCTGCAAACACTGTTTTAGACTTCCGCTATATTATTTATGTAAACTCTGATGTAAAGCTTCATGAACTACTATTGTATTTTAATTTTTCCGCTGTGAGATATTATATAGCTTTGTATCTGTGTCTGTGATCTGTGATTTGTTCTATTTACCTCAGAAGCTAATAACAATCTGTTGTTTTGGACGTTTCGAGTTGGCATGTTTTGTCGATTCGACACGGTCAAAATAGCAGGTCGTTACATTTATAGTTGTATTAGAGAAACCGGGTCCTTTAGATTTGATTCATAAATCATCAGAACCGACCACGTCAAAACAGCATTTCAGACCTACGGCGGGGTCGACCCCCCTTTGGGTGGGTCCACCCATGGGTCGACCCCCTGTTGGTGGGTCGATCCCAGGGTCGACCTCCAACGGGCAAACTTCCCACTTACTTTTCCCGCTGCGAAAATTTATTTTTCTAGACAAATTTATTTCATTATATATACATTTAAGTTCCTTATACGTTGATAAACTTCTAACGCTCATAACTTCTTCATACAATTACCATTTTACGCAAAGCAGGTGTCTATTTTGACCAGAATTCCGAGACTAACGCAATGGAGCAGTCCGTTTCACTTAATTCTGAATATTTAATTAAGTTATTCTTATTTTATTATCTTGAGTTAAAAATGCGGGGTGTTACAGTTTTAACATAAAATTATATCACAATGAGGTGATATCATTAAGGCCATTTGAGTAAATTGTGTGCCATATTTCAAGATATGAGTTCCTTTAAAACATAGGATTTTATTCTTAGTACAAATGACATGCTTCTCGGTTATATACATTTACGTATATTTCATCTAAACGGAGTTCGTTTATTCCAATTATATCTTGTAGCAAACAAGCTAAGTCGGAGGCATTTTATAGTGGCTTAGTCTTTAGTTTGTGCACGTATTCAATTTACATGAATATATTAGTCACATCAGTACTGTTTGTATTAGTAATAATAGCATGCTTCTGGCCATGCTTCTTTATTTTTAAAAGAATGTTAAATATGATATTCTTCCTTTTATCTTGAAATGTTTTATTATCCAAAAAGGTATGTTTTACTGGTATAGATTATAACACCTTACTCATGCCAAATTCCGTAGGTAAACAACAACATTTAGCCTTTTAGGTGGTATTAATTATGGATTACATACATACAAATATATCAGGCATCTGGGTAAATAGTTTACCCTTTTTTGGAATGCCTATTACTTTACATAAAAGTAAATACAAATATATCAGGCTTTTGGGTAGATAATTTACCCCTTTATGGAATGCCTATTACTTTACATAAAAGTAAGTTTGGCTCATTACTACAATGTCGTAGAAAAACAGTATATAAATTCATATATAAAATTATAGTTCTTATAAAAGATAGTGGACTTCAGATATTTAAACCATTTCACTCTAGAAATAAACCATGCTTATGCCATTTTCAAGGAACTCAGGGTACTTACCCGTAGTGGTAATTCATATGGCACAATATACCCTATTTGAATGAATATTGTTGTCGTATAAGCATTGCTGCATGAAAATAATAATATAGACATATGTATCTGACTATACTTATATTGCATTCCCACGACTCCTCTTTACAAGTAAATTATAAACTTCACCTATCTTCATATTCAAAACTTTTCTACATTTATACATTAGTCGTTTTATCAAACAACCATCTGAATTTTTATACAACTAAACGTATACTTAGAAATATCATGCCACTTTCAAAACTCTTTTTAAATTCTAGTTCACTTTAGAATTACTAGTTAACTTCTTCAATAATACAGATTCTTCGTTTTAGTTCATCACAACAATTAATTCGAACATAAGCAAAGTAATACATCAAAGCACACTACATTTAACTAAACATTTCATTAACTTCACCCATTAAAATACTAAGCTCTCATAGTTTTTTTTTTTAAGCAAATATCTCTAATACTTCCGTTTAGCTTCTTCATTTCCTGCAAAAGCTCCGGAAACTACCTCATTATAAATGAGACACCCCAAGGACGCATTAAAGCAAATAGGGTCAGAGTAATGCTTGGTCTATGCATACATTATTTACACAAGTACAAGATGCAAAATATATTTAATCATGTGTCATGCTTATCTATATACTTGTAACAACCCGAAAATCTGGGCCAGTTTAAATTTTTTATTTGGCTATTTTAACAAATTTTGATTATTTAAAATGAATTATTTTAAATAAAATCGACGAGAAATTTATTTTGAATATATTTAGAATGTATATATTTATACGCGTCGTCGTTAGAATATAAACCTTTATATATAATTATAAATAGAATTGAAAATGGCGCGGTAGTTCGATAATTCGATTTCAAACTTCAATTGAATGTACCGGGTGCAAAACAATCCGGATTTTAGAGAAACCAAAAATAATAGGATCTAATTGATGATATCTTTCCAACGAATCCGAAAAATCGAAATTTGATAGCAGGAATCAAAAGATATGTCCAGTTGAAAATTCTGAATAGTCGCTATGGAATTCAGGCCCTTAAAATTGGGAATTTGGCAAATGACCTCGGATCTGGACGAAACCACTTTTGTTGGGTCCGCAGTGTCAAATTATTGCTAGGTTTCAAATTTCATAATTTTCTGAATCAATATGTGAGCGTGGCAGAGGAGAACGCGTTTTGACCAGTTTCAGTTGATTTTAATCGACTGAAAAATGGCCATTTTTCCAACGGTCTCAGAATTTGATGAAACTAGTTTTGTTAGGACCGTATCGTCAATACGAAGTTAGAAAATATTTTTGTGGAATTTTTCGAGTCCGTACTTGACCCCGGTAATTTGAAATGTACGTTTAAAATTCAGTATAATGATTTAAATGTAAATTCAAACGAAAACTGATTGTAATAATCAAATCAGCTTACGAAACATATCCCATTGTGTTCGGAATGGGGGTAATTAGCTAGGGGCGACAGTCGTTGGGTTGGGAGTGGAGTTCGTGGAGAGAAGAAGATATTTTTGAATTTAATATAATTTAAAAATAAAATATAATGGGCCAATCCACTCCTTTCTCTCTCACTTCTTTTGACCAAGTCAAACTCGCCCCAATCCTCTCGTTCACGACGGAAAACCATTCGCCCCTTCCCAAGCTTTTTCCGGTGCCTTCGTTCATCTCTGACGTGCGCCACCACCTGATTATCAAAGGCCTCTCCTCCCTCTTCCAATCAACACCCGCTGCACCACCTACCTCTCCGCCTATCTCGAGTTCTATGCCTGGGAAATCCGCCGCCGTCATGCCTGAATTCGCCACCACCGGGGGTCCGAGCTCGACGTGACCTACCTCGCCGGAAAGCCCTCTCGACGCTCTCCGCTGTGGTACTCTCTGATCGTCGCCTAGCTACGCGGATTAGCCGAAAAATCGAACCCTAGCTCGTGAAGACAGTTCGACGATATACAGTGAGCAATTTCTATTCTTTTTATATATTTAAATTACATTGTTTTAAATCAGAAATTTATAGAAAGAGCATTGGGAAAAAATCTGGAATTTGTTTAAAATAGCATTGTTTTAAAAGAAATAGAGTTGTTTTTGGAAAATAAACATATATTGTTTTTGAATAACAAAGGAGCATTCTTTTTGAAAGTATACAATGTTTTTGAGAAGATGAAACTTAGCATTAGATTAGTTTTTTTAAAACTGAAAAGATTCAATTTTTATATACTGAACATCGAAGTAAAAATATGATTTTTATATACTGAACATCGAAGTAAAAATATGATTTTTATATACTGAACATCGAAGTAAAAATATGATTTTTATATACTGAACATCGAAGTAAAAATATGATTTTTATATACTGAACATCGAAGTAAAAATATGATTTTTATATACTGAACATCGAAGTAAAAATATGATTTTTATATACTGAACATCGAAGTAAAAATATGATTTTTATATACTGAACATCGAAGTAAAAATATGATTTTTATATATTGAATAGCGAAGTAAAAATTCGATTTTTACATATGTAGTGACTACGGGCAATGAAGGTGATTAAAGGGCGTGAAAGATGAAGATTTCTATCAAAGAAGAGTCAGGATGATTGGATAGCTATCGGTGAGAATTTCTCACTCTTCAATTTCATTTCTAGTTATATATATATACTAGGATGCAGACGGTGCTTAGTAGCACCTGACACAATCGTTCACAGACCATGGACTTGTTTGTTTGATTGCAAAAATTAGTTAGATTATTTGATTGAAATTGAATTGTTTGGTGAAATGAATGGATTGATTGATGTGTGAATGGCGTGGGCCTTCACTAGACCGGGGATAAGGCTAGGCCTCGTCCCGTTTCTAGTATCATGCCGTTATGCCGCCGAAATTTTCTAAAATATGTTAGAAAAATAAAAATATCATTTATTTGAATAAATGAACCGAATAGAATATTCATAGGGTGAATAAAATGTTTTATCGTTAAAAATATAATTTTTAACGTGAATGCAAATAAATAAATATTCATTTACAAACCAGACGGTTTGTTTATGTACACCTATTTGAAGAACATTGATTTGGCCGATAAATTTTACACATCGCCCAACTGCACAAATAAAATATGTGTTTGATTGTTTGAAACCCCACACGGGTGTTAGGATGAAATTTGAAGTTCACTCATCCTGATTGAATAAATATGTCGATCGATTGATTGACAGGCTGTTATAAGCGTTAGATATCTATATTTGATGCTTATACAGTGTAGTGCACTTTGGTTGATGGTTGATTATTTTTCAATGCTATTATACATGTGTTGTATGAAAATCCATATAATTAACTTTATATGGTAATTGATTGGGCCTCATTCCAATTTGAAAAATAAAGAATAATATAAAATAAAGGTTCATGTGTTGACAGTACTCATCCGTTGAGATTGGTCATGTGTTGAACGAAATATTTTAGTAATAAAATTTACATCTTTATCAATATAAAATAAAGGTTCATGTGTTGACAGTACTCATCCGTTGAGATTGGTCATGTGTTGAACGAAATATTTTGATAATAACAACTATTTTGAAAAAGAAATATTTGAAATAGAATATTTGAAAATAGAAATTTATGAAGCCGTGTTGATTAGATTGACGCCATTTTGACGTAAACGATTTATATCGGTTCTATTCATTTTGAAATGAATTGAATATAAAACGATTTCGAAATGAATTAAATTGAAAACGATTTCGAAATGAATTAAATTGAAAACGATTTCGAAATGAATTAAATTGAAAACGTTTTCGAAATGAATTTAATATGAAAACGATTTTGAAATGAATTGAATATAAAACGATTTCGAAATGAATTGAATATAAAACGATTTTGAAATGAATTGAATTGAAAACGATTTCGAAATTAATTGAATTGAAAACGATTTCGAAATGAATTGAATTGAAAACAATTTCGAAATGAATTAAATTGAAAACGATTTCGAAATGAATTAAATTGAAAACGATTTCGAAATGAATTAAATTGAAAACGATTTCGAAATGAATTGAATTGAAAACGATTTCGAAAGGAATTGAAAACGAATTCAAATTGAATTGAAGGCGAATTGAAATGAATTCAAATTGAATTGAAATTTGAATTGAATAGAAATGAATTTTAAAACGAATTTATAAAGAAGAATTCAATTTTGATTTGAATTGAAATGGAAGTTGAAATTGCTTTTGAAACGAATTTAAAACTATTTATATAATTCGTTTTAAATAGAAATCGACGAAATATATATTATATATATTATATATATAATATAATGGCCTGAATAGAACGCGCCGCGCCGCGGTAGTTCGTAAATTTCGACCATTTATTTCAAATGGACATTACGGGAGATCCGACCGTCGGATTCTCCTAAAACCGGAATCGTTGGGTTTGTATCGAAAAGAGCTTTCTAATGAATATTAGAAATTTGAAATCTAACAGTTGGATTTGGAGTTACGTCCAAATCAAATTTGAAAAAGGTCGCTGTAAGTGCAGTTCGATGGCCATTGATAGAAATCGACTGTACGGGCCTTGATAAAATTATTAAAAATAGTAATAATTTGTTTAAAATCATAAGAAAGGATTTAGAAAGAATTGGGATGAAAAACTCCATATTTGAAAAGATAAAAATAGATTTTTATCGAAATGAACTAGTTTTGAACTAGAAATATAATTCTATTTATTTTTAAATAAATAAATTGAATTTGAAAGGGGTTTTAAAAATAACCAGAATATCCAATGATTGCATTGGAGTGGATTTGAATCGAAATTGTCTTCGGAATATTTCGATGTTGGAATTCGTGATTATACAGGTGTTGTTATGGAAATTTGAAAGATATATATTTATATCGTTATTTCCAATACGACATTTGTTAATCGTAGAATTTGATATTGAATATAAGCCGATATATTTTCTATTCAGAGCCTTGTATTGAATATCAAATGTGATTTGGGTTTGTCGTGAATGGTGTCTTCACTAACACTGTTCTTGAACCCAGTAGAGAAAAGATTAAATCTTTTTATTTAGATTTAATAAAGTGTACCAATTAAATAATATTTAATTGGAATTGAATTGATATTGATTTTTGTGTTTATCGTGGACAGTGTTTTAAATAACACTCGTTCTTTAACCCGATAATTAATGTGATGTGATTTTGGGTTTACCGTGAACTGTGTTTTAAATGACACTGATTCTTTAACCCAGTTAACGATTAAAACTAAGTGGAGTTTTAATGAATCTTTAATTAGATTGAAATAATCGAGAATGGAGTATCACCAGTTTTACTCCAGGCGATAGTTAAATCTTTAATTAGATTTGAACGTGAAATGGTAATTGAATTTACCGATAACACTGTGGTGTTAGATATGAAGTATTACCAGTTTTACTTCATGGAATAAATAGGTTGGGATTGGGAAATTAGAACAAATGATTACTTCGGTAAGTTTCGTTAATCCCGACTAGTTTGAATTGATATTCAAAAATAGATTAAAGAATAAATCCAAGAAATTTATCTTGGATAAAATTAATGGGAACCTTTCCCTATGAATATGAAATTTAGAAACTAACTGTCGGTTAGCCAAGCAAAATGGTTTTCTGGATATTGATCTGATGTTGGTTTCGGCCTTCGGGGTTAATATTTGGGGAATTATTCTCTTGATTAATTTACGGTTAGTGACTGATGAATTGGAATGAGGCGTATGTTGTGTTTGTGTAACACTTATTTAAAATATACGCGAGTTATTCGGAAAGACCAGGTTTATCCCATTCTGAATAACGGATACGACGATAAGTCGAAGATGAAGACGGTGGTTGAAGACCGGAAGTCTTCACGTCGTTTGGGTGATTACTGATGATCTTGATTGGGCTGTACACCCAAGAAGATGGAAACAGTTGGTGATCGTCCAGACGTACTTGGAGATCGATGGATATGCGAGGTACTAGGTGCCTCCGGTTTCGTTCAGACCCAGAACGGACTTGTAAATGGACTGTGTGTCTGACATTGGATTTTAGTCCGTGTGATTGATCTCTATTAAATATATATCTGTTTGGCGACGGAGAATTTATTCTCTTGCTTAACGCCCTTCTCTGAGACGTACGAGCTCAGGGGTTATATATTGATGGATATCAATCGCATGGAGTGAATTGCCTGTGTGGCATGCTAAGATGCAAATGATCAAGGCTTCTGTTGAAAAACAAAGTCTTGTGGTTGATGATCGAAGCACGGCCTTTGTGGCGTAGCTTTGTGTAACGTTGATTCGCGAGTATCACACCCGGTATGAATCAAAAACGGGAGACGGACATCAGGGAGGACATGCGTTTCTTTCTAGTTAAGAGTGGCGTCAGTGCTTGAACTGGCTGACGAGTTTGACTCATGTGGTTGTTGCTCATTATTACTTGCTGAAAAGCGAGACGCCTCGTGATATCGGTTTCGGCCGATGCTTCTGGTCGGCTGACGGGCCAGGCTTACGCCCCAAAGGGCAGGGAAACGCAGTGTTCAGGAATTTTAATCCACATCGGTGGACCGGCCCTGACGATCCAAGGGCCCACCTGAGTCTGGGTCCTGAGGCTCGGACTAGACAGTCTCGAATCGGTGAGGATCTTGCCCCTAGCCTCGGTTCATACCATAAATGATAACCCAACTTCCAATACGACATTGCGGTTTTGATTGTAAACTTATATACGGCGACATAGTGATATGGGTCATTCATGCCGTCTATGATTGATACTTATGATTTGAAGTTGTTTTATACACTATGCACTTATTATAGTATCAAATAATCTGTTTTAAACGTATCAAGCATTCTTTGGCTATTATAAGGTAAAAACCCTATCCCTCGGCTTGCGTTGCATTGTGTGATAGGACCTGGGTCTTATAATAGCTTCATTTTTCTTTATTTAGCATTGCGCTGTTGTTTTATGCACTGGTATTCTTGGGAGGAAACCCGTTCCGTGTTATACGGCGTGGTCCCTTGATTTACCTAACTTTAAAAATAAAGATTAATAACTGTTTTAGTTCTCACACCAGTCCCATGACAGACCTGGAGTTTATTGTTTTAACCTAAACTCTGGGTGCCCCTATTTTGATACGGGCAGCTAGTAGTTTTGGTTTTGCAGATTTATATTCACAGGATCCTGGTTTACAGCTGGAATGATATCCGGAAAGCTTTGTATCCGTATATCTACTTCTAGTTGTGTATTGTATTATTTTCCGCTGCTATGTATTTAAATGTAATTTAAATCTCTGATATTTCTATGTAATATTGTTTCATACTCTGTATATTCTTGTAATCTGATGCATTGTTGTAATATACAATGAAATGTTCTTTTATATGCGTTCTGTTGTGGCTTGTTCTCGAACTATCCACGCTTTCCTTTACGGGGAAGTTACGGGTTTTCACAATACTTGGGTTAGTTACTCAGGTGACATAGATTAATAATGTATGGCCTACAAAACTTTATTTGTAGTCAAATATTCATACATAACAACTGGCATTTATGCATGTCTACTTTCATAAACAACAAACAATTCAATTAATACACTTCATCTTATTCTATCCTTTTTCCCATTGTTTACCTCAAGATTCTTATCCTTCTAAGTTAGCCTCCTCATTTATTCTTGAATCACTATATTCAATTTTGAGTTTACATCCTTCACATTGAACACTCTTGTGCACATTGCTTGGGACCTCCACTCTGTTAACCTAGCACACAAAGGCCCATGGGGCATTAGCATGCCATGTGCATACCTGGCTTCTTACTTGAAGTCAATTTGATCAATGCAAGACATAGTGACATGCACCATCCAGTGACCCCTTTGCTTAGCTATGTGTTTGTTCTTCAATACTTATTCATTTTTAACACCTGTCCTAAGCATCGACTCATATTCACCAAACTCAATCAAACATTCATGTTCGCATATTAAACATGCACATAGGCCCGACCCTTGCCCAAGACAGGCAAGACTAATGTCTAGGGCATCACGCGAATGAGGGGCATCGAAAATCCAAATTTCTGTTGTTAATCAAAATTCCGCCGCTAATCAAATTGCTTTCACCGCGAGGTCCACCGTCCTCGACAGGCTTCACCGCGGCAGCAGCTTCACCTTTAGATTCTCCACTGCGGTCCGCGATAGGCGGCTTCACCTTGCAATTTCTGTTCGAATTCGGTTATTCTCCCCTTTAAATTTTACTGTTGGGAGTTAAGTAATTTTCAATTTGTATACCCATGCACGAGGCAATAGAATTCATTTATTAGCTGCGCATAGGCTATTTTAATTTCAATCTCCCCAATTTGCATACTCAGGAAAGAGGGGGACTTCATTTGTTCCCTTTTCATTTCACTGACCTATTTCAATTTTCAATTTGCAGGGGCCTCATTTGTTAATTATATGTTAGGAGAAATCTTTTTTGTTGGTCTTCATTCGCAGCATTGCAAGAGAAGGAATTATAGTTGTTCACCTATTTCCATCGTTTCAACTACAAGTCTGTGGTTCAACTTAAAGTTCCATCTCAGTGTTCAAAGTAATCAAAAAAAAAAAAAAAGACTCTTGAGTTTATCTTGTTAATGTGGTAAAGTTTTTTCTATCATCTGAGATGCTCGAAGTTGTTTTAGCATTGCAGGTAAAGTCATTTTAATATTTTGCTTTTTTATATTTACATAAATGATCAAAGCTATACATTGGTGGAGGTTCATGCTTAATTAAACATGGATGTCAAATTCAATATTTATTTATTATGCATCAATTATCCATGTCAAACTTGTTCATTTGGAGTTAGTGACATCAACTGAGTATTTATTGTTAAAAATCTACTGCACAAAAGATGTGAAGTTTAAATGAATACAAGCTTAGGATCTAAGTCTGTTTATTTCTGGAGATAAATATAAAATTCATTGATATATTTAAAAAATACATAAATTTGTTGATTTTTTTAGACGTTTACTCTGCTTTACGGTGAAATCCTCATTGATCTGGGTACATATGTCATTCTGTAATATGAATTATGAACAAATAATCACTGAGTTAACTAGGAATAAACTTAAAGATTGATTTGAGCAATTTAAACTTTACGAAGAAACTTTTTGTTTGATAACATGTTCACATCATAATATTTTGGCTTGTAAACTAGTGATTTAGTTTAACAATATTTTGTAATCAACGTTGCACTTTATATATTTTTTTAATGTAATTTTATTCATATGAAATTATTGTTATTTTACAAAGTTGAGCAACAAAATTGGAAAAAAAATGTTCGTCTAGGACATTAAACATCGTCGGGCCGCCCCTGCATGCACACACTAAAATAACTGTAACACCCTGGCCTCCGCTAGGGTCACTCGCAAAGGAATGCACTAGCTTTAGAGGGGCATTATTGGTAAACATGCACAGAAATATCACAAGACAGAACATATAAAATAGCGGAAGTAAAATCAAACTTTCATAACATGAATAAATAAGGTCTAAAGCCTTTTACATCAGAGTACATCAAAACCTGTCTTGCAATAGTAAAGAAGCATAAAGACATTTTCATAAATTATTCCCCAAGTAAAAACAGTAAAGTAGCCATTAGCCAAGAAAAGTCCAAGCCATCCATGATGACCTTCAAGCAGAAGAAGTCCGAACTAAACAACAGTATTTCCTCCCTGTAACCTGGGGGGGGGGGGAAACGGAAGAAAAGAGGCGAAACAAAACGGGTCAGTCAAAAAGACTGAGTAAGCCCTATCTACTATTAGTATAAAAACTAGTAAAGTTAACTGACATGAGAAACTGAGATGAATATGAGCATGATAACAAGATAGATAAGCCAAATCAAAATAACAGGATGAACTACTGAACTCAAATAAACTAAGGTGTCATGATAAATTACGATGTCAAGATAAAATAAGGTATCACATCGTCAGGTTTCTATCAAGTATAATATCCCCAAGATATCTATCACGTATAACGTCCCATGGTATCTATCCTGTACATCTGCTCTGCACCTACCGTACTAGTATCCCCACCGTATCATGTGTTAACCATGAATGACCCTTACTCAAAAGTCGTGTAATGGTCCATGTCAACCTAATATATCGCATATATAGGTCACTCAACTCGTATGTTTAATTCCATGTAAATGTTCAGTCCCTTGCCGTAGACCATACGGGCTTTCCATGAGATTCCATACTACCTTGACATAGTTCCATGATCTTTAAGATCGGTTTGGACAGTTACCCTAAACCTAGCTAGGGTTTTTCAACATGAATTATCGTTTGTGCAACTAGGACATATGCTACCTAGGACTACTAGGGATTATGCTTACCTATTGCACGTTTTCGTATCTCGGTTTTGGTTCAACCACCCAGGGCCACTAGGGATTACGCTAACCGTCAACCGCGCCCTTTTTCCCACGCATTCACCGTGAATCGTTTTTCCATGACTAGATGCACATGTATCACATCGTGCCATCCGAGTCCTGTCACAGGGCAGGTCAAGAAATACAGGACTCGGTCGGGAGCTTTCGATTTATCTGCCGATGCAGATGCTAAGGTCTGTTTTTCTATTCGTGGCTATGGTCCCACGAGACCCCTCCCTCAACTAGCGAAAGACAAGACAGGATAAATCCTGTATGAGAACACAACACTGGCCAACCCACATCCAAGCCTTACCGCAACCATAATTAGATAGCAATTATGGTCTATTGGGTGTTCTCTGCCTTTCCGCACGTACACGCTTGACCAAAGATGGTAGGTAGCCTGACGAAAAATGCTATCTAGGGTACGACCGTGTTTCGTCGACTATACCCTATCCATCCCCGTCTTTAGGTCGCTCGTATAGCAACCAAGGCATACTCTTGGTTCTTCTAACGCAGACCTTAACCTCTCATGAGCCTAGTATAATTACCTGGCAGCCCACAGAGGGATCCCAAGAATATCCTCACGTTCCCCGAAGCCGCTGCTTCGTTACCCAATTCGCTGGAGCCTTTATCTAAATCAGATACTTGCTCCTACTCGTATACTTAAACGATGACCTACCGTATCAGGTTACTCATCTATCTATGAACTGGTCTAAATTTCCTTGACTAAGAATCATTACTTAGTTATCCTTCAACTAAGGTTTACCACTTAGCCTTATTCCCGTTATCCTTGTTAATTACGGTTACCCAACTAATTCTCTGAATTATTGTTTATATAACATATTAAGTGTCACTTAAGTTCATGACTTAATCCCGTCTACAAATCATGTCAAAATTTGGCTAAGTGTCCAAGTTCAAGACTTAACCCGTCTACAAATCATGTCAAAATTGGCTAAGTATCCAAGTTCAAGACTTAACCCTACAAACCATGCTCAAGTTGGTTAAGTATATATTAACTTGACCCTATGAAATTACTTAGTCAAACCGGTCAAGTGTATTCAAGCGATTCATGGCTTAGCCTTATCATGTTTTCACGTTATATTGGTTAAGTATGGGTTAACTTAACCTCAATAAATTCGCGGGTTAGATTGGTTAAGTATAGATCACTTAACCACATCAAACTAACGAGTTAGATTTGTTAAGTTTAGGTCACTTAACCACATCAAATTAACGGGTTGGATTGGTTAAGTATAGGTCACTTAACCACATCAAATCATCGTGTTAGGTTAGTTAAGTATTTAACTTAACCCCATTAAACTACCAAGTGGGATTAATTAAGCCTAGGCTAACTTAACCCCATCCGATTATCATGTTTAGACTAGTTGAGTCTAATCTTAACCCCATCCATTAACTGTATCTTTCGGTTAAGTGTCATTAAGAAAACTTACTTAACCTTACCAAATTATCGTGTTGGATTGATTAAGTGTTGGTCAACTTAACCCCATCCACTAGTCGTATAAAAATGGTTAAGTGTCATTAGGCAAATCAAATTACTTAACCTACCCAACCTTGTCATGTTTTGTTAAGTATCATTAGCCTAATCAATTTACTTAACCCATTTGTCCATGTCATATTTGGTTAAGAGTCATTAATCAATTTAACTTAACCCTATCATGTGGCATTAATTACTTAATGCACCCCAACCTCTCACATTAGACTTTGTTGTGGTTACTAGTTAAGCCGGTCGGTTCCGGGTAGCTTTACACCACAACTTGGTCTAACCTCGGGTTCAAGCACAACATGACCAACTTCTCACATTGGGTCCTATTGTTTGCAACTACTAGTTAGGCCGGTCGGTTCCGGGTAGCTTTATGTTGCAAACTCAACCCAACCTCGAGTTGGCCACTTTCATGTTTAGTCTAGTGTCATGTTCATATTCAAGTTTCAAGCAATTGGGTAGACCTAACTTAATAGGTAAATTCCCAATGGGTAGACCTAACTTAATAGGTAAATTCCCAAGCTTATGGTTTTATGCATACTTACATGTCAACTTCCATGTTATATTTCAGGTCATGTTTTCAAGTATAAACACATGTCATATTTAACGTTACACGTTGTCATGTTTATACCCATTTACCCAAATCATGTTCATGTCATTATGTTTTCCCATAATGTGACCCCAACGCTTTTAAGCTCGCATATACGTTCGCAACAACGTAATGGATTAAAAGAAGAGACTTGACAAAGGCATGACAAAAATGGATATTAAGCCACAAGTTAATCATGGTGGCAAATGAGGCACAAATGTGTTCATTAGCTTGCATGTTACATTCTTAAGCCTCAAAACATGCATAAACCCAAACTTGGCACATAAGCGAATCATGGTGACAAAAGACATGGAATGATGACTAGAAACTCGCATATACCATCATACAAGGGTTATGACTTCATATGCAAGTTGACATAAAAGGTTATGAAGGTTCTCATGTTGCATAATGCAACATTTCAACATAAAGGTTGTAGCTTTTAGCTCATAAGATCAAGATAATGACTTCATGAGCTTGCATAACATGATAGCATGTATCATTCTCAATGACCAAACCCAAACTTGCAACATGAACATTTAACTTCATAGTTAATATCTAAGAGTAGGGAAAGGGCTTACATTGCTATGAAGGCACAAAAGATGTGACAAAGCCCTTATGCAATCAACTAGACCCAAAATGCAAGCTCTAACATAGAAACCCTTGAGCCAAAATGATCAAAATCCTTGCTTTATGATGCAAAGATAGGAACTTGACTTGAATGCAAGCTAATGACACTCATACAAGCTTGAAAACACTTGTATGCATGGAAAATCTCTCAAAGAAACCATTTAGAAATTTTATGAAGAGAGTGGAGGCCATGAGAGGTAAAATTTTGCAATAGTTCAGTTGCATGAATGAATAATAAGGATTTAGGATAGGTTAGGGTCTTATTTATAGATTAGGCAAGTGTTCGGTTATTCCCCTATCTCAATTCGTTGTTTTGAACATTTTTGCATATTTATTTATTTAATTTTCAATTATATATTTATATATATATATATCAATATATATATATTTCTCTGCGCAACCCATTTCACTTAATTAAGTATACTTTAATTTGGGAATTTTTCGTGAAACTTCGCGAGGCCATATCTTGGTCATACGGACTCCGATTTTTGAAAACTCGGACTCTATTTCGCGTATTTTTCCGAGACGAACGCAATGGCATAGCAAGTTTCCCTTGATTCAGATTTTACAGTTTAATTCTGCCTCCATTTATGTTATAACAGGTTATTGAAAATACGGGTTGTTACATTCTCCCCACCTTTTAGGATTTCGTCCCCGAAATCTCCAAGTTAGGAAGAACATATCCTACCATCCATCATCCAACTACTCAAAACATCATCCACAAGCAACCATTGTCCTTAGATGATTTCTAATGCTGTATGAATATATGCAAAACGTGTGTGTACATGTTCCTTAGCTAATGCTAATGATCAGGGCTGAATAATCTTTCTAATGCAAAATATGTATAGTGCCATGAATCCAACATGTATGCAAATAGTCCTAGTCATATAGATACTATATGCGTGCACAATCATTCATTCATATGCAACAACCGCATGATAATACATTCGATTTCATCCATAAACAAGTATAAATACTCGTGCATATGCAATATGAAATGTGACCGAGTCGAGCTAGTATCTAATGTGTATTCGCGCATCCACGAGCAACCACTTGCAACCATATCAATCATAACATGTTTCAAATACATGTTTACATCCATAGGGTTCTACCTAGAATTCCCTGAAACAGGGTCGAGAAGATAAACAGGACAAACTCCTTACAGGGTTTGTAACGGAGAATAGGACCGAGAGGATGTCCACAAAAGATAGCCTACAAGTAAGCTCTACAGAAATCAGGGATCAAGGATATACTCCCAAAAAGAGATATCATGCGCGTATCTAGTCTTTGACCATCAAAGTCGTATTTCCTTGAGCTTAATTTCATTGTGCCTTGACCGTCTTTTAACTTCGCGATTTCATAGCTTCTTATTTCCTGTTTCCATAATCATGAGCTGGAACTCATTTCTGCGTCGCCTCTCGTTCCACTTGCACTTATCCTTTTCCTAGAATACTTGACGCAAACATGACTGCGTACTCATGATCTCATGCAAGCTTTCCAAAATTCACTAGTGAATCTCGGACCTCGTACCACAAGGTATCCCACGTAGAGGAACTTTCTCTTGAAAGTAAACAGATGCCAACCAGGTTATCAAGCGCACTCACGAGGGTGATTTCTATAACCCATGCATAAGTGAAATAAACCATCCGTCTTATCGGCGAACACCACTCGATCGGGCTTCAAATTTCCAATAAAGGCATCAAGGGATTCTAAGTAACTAATCATGACCGAACCCAAAAGGTTACACGAGACTTCGAGGGTATCACCAAGGCTAGTCAAGAGTCTGACTACCCTCCTATCAAAACCGAGAGTGGCACCCCTTACTGGATAACCACTTCATCCCTAGAATCCATCCATAGCTTATAAACATAATCATTATTTCCAAACTCAACACTTGGCATAGACATTCTCAAATCCAAACAAGTCATGTATAAATGGACTGATTTTCCAATAGGACTTTGAGACAAAAATGGGATTCTCTATTACGCTAGTACTTAAGGTGCAGAGACTCAACCATCGAAGCAGACTTAAATGATACGATGATCAAAACAAAGTCCTAACGGGAAGATAGAAAGGAAAAGCTAAACCTTTAACAAGATCGTTACCCTCCTTCCGAGGTACCCTAGAAATGAGAGCATACTATTGCCCTCCCGATGATCTTGTCCTTGTCCCATAATACTTAACTATCCGTCCCGTTTTACCATGCCAAAGGTACTCTCTCGTCATGGGTTTCATTGTTCATCTTTCTCCCTCCTTTGAGGGCTAAGCCATACCAACAAGTTGCTCATCCTTAAGCTCGTATCCTTTATCCTTCTTTCTCACGATCCTTTCTTATAACGCGACCACTGGTCTCTCGAGAACCACCTCCATCGTATGGAAAGCACTTTCGTAGATAGAAAAGACTAGTCGCAGTTAAAACCACTGTGACTACAGATGGAGGAAAGAAAGGAAAAGAGATCCAATTAAGGAAACAAGGATAGTGCTAATGGCCTTTGGGGAATAGTCTTTTTCTTTTAAAAGAAAATTTTCTTGAAAAATGCTTCTTTGTAAACGGTTTTTTAAATAGTTTTCAGAAGGTCTTTAAAAACTTTTGCCCAGTCTGGTAACCTTCTGCTCTGATACCACGTGTAACACCCTGGCCTCCGCTAGGGTCACTCGCAAAGGAATGCACTAGCTTTAGAGGGGCATTATTGGTAAACATGCACAGAAATATCACAAGACAGAACATATAAAATAGCGGAAGTAAAATCAAACTTTCATAACATGAATAAATAAGGTCTAAAGCCTTTTACATCAGAGTACATCAAAACCTGTCTTGCAATAGTAAAGAAGCATAAAGACATTTTCATAAATTATTCCCCAAGTAAAAACAATAAAGTAGCCATTAGCCAAGAAAAGTCCAAGCCATCCATGATGACCTTCAAGCAGAATAAGTCCGAACTAAACAACAGTATTTCCTCCCTGTAACCTGGGGGGGAACGGAAGAAAAGAGGCGAAACAAAATGGGTTAGTCAAAAAGACTGAGTAAGCCCTATCTACTATTAGTATAAAAACTAGTAAAGTTAACTGACATGAGAAACTGAGATGAATATGAGCATGATAACAAGATAGATAAGCCAAATCAAAATAACAGGATGAACTACTGAACTCAGATAAACTAAGGTGTCATGATAAATTACGATGTCAAGATAAAATAAGGTATCACAACGTCAGGTTTCTATCAAGTATAATATCCCTAAGATATCTATCACGTATAACGTCCCATGGTATCTATCCTGTACATCTGCTCTGCACCTACCGTACTAGTATCCCCACCGTATCATGTATTAACCATGAATGACCCTTACTCAAAAGTCGTGTAATGGTCCATGTCAACCTAATATATCGCATATATAGGTCACTCAACTCGTATGTTTAATTCCATGTAAATGTTCAGTCCCTTGCCGTAGACCATACGGGCTTTCCATGAGATTCCATACTACCTTGACATAGTTCCATGATCTTTAAGATCGGTTTGGACTGTTACCCTAAACCTAGCTAGGGTTTTTCAACATGAATTATCGTTTGTGCAACTAGGACTTATGCTACCTAGGACTACTAGGGATTATGCTTACCTATTGCACGTTTTCGTATCTCGGTTTTGGTTCAACCACCCAGGGCCACTAGGGATTACGCTAACCGTCAACCGCGCCCTTTTTCCCACGCATTCACCGTGAATCGTTTTTCCATGACTAGATGCACATGTATCACATCGTGCCATCCGAGTCCTGTCACAGGGCAGGTCAAGAAATACAGGACTCAGTCGGGAGCTTTCGATTTATCTGCCGATGCAGATGCTAAGGTCTGTTTTTCTATTCGTGGCTATGGTCCCACGAGACCCCTCCCTCAACTAGCGAAAGACAAGACAGGATAAATCCTGTATGAGAACACAACACTGGCCAACCCACATCCAAGCCTTACCGCAACCATAATTAGATAGCAATTATGGTCTATTGGGTGTTCTCTGCCTTTCCGCACGTACACGCTTGACCAAAGATGGTAGGTGTTAGATCAAAAAATGGCTCTAACACCCAAATTGTCGTATTTTGAGCATAAGATATGAAGAAATAATCGAAAAATAGAGAAAAAGGCAAGACAACAAGATTTTTATAGTGGTTCGGCGTTAACGAGCCTACGTCCACTTCATATTTTCTCATTTCACTCATAGATTACAATTACAATGGATGTTGTCTTTCAATCACTTGAATTCAATGAATAATTCTCTCTGAATCCATTGAATTTATTGAGGAAGATGGTGGTTATTCATGGAGGAGTGTTGGCTATGGCAGCCATGGACGAGCAGATGCCAAAAGTCCCCTGAAAATGCCATCTGAAGGTGTATTTATAGCTGTAGGAAAGCTCCTGGGAGGACTGGGTCGTGGTAGGACACGTGGCAGGCGATCCATGAAAGTAGGAGCAGGAATAGCCTTAAGAATGGGTCAAAACAGTGCGCTTATCTGCAGGTTCGGTGGTCGGATCGTGGTAATGGGATTGGATCGTGGTCACGGTACGCACCACGGATGGGTCGTAGTCGGAGGGAGCGAGCAGGGTGGTGACGAGTCGGATCGTGACGCGTGAGGGGCGATCCGAGGGGGGCGATCCGATCGAGGGCGAGCTGATGGGAGCAATCCGATGCGATGGCCTGAGTCTTCGATGCTAGATTACACCCATTCACGGAAACGAGCATAACTTTCAAATCGTAAGTCCGATTGAGCCAAACCAAAGCTCAAACTGAAGCTAATTCAAAGGGTTACAAATATATGAGGTGAATAGATCCAAATGAGGTCATTTGATAGGGGTTTCGGGCCAGTTTATACTGATGTTGTGATTTTGACCAAACTGCCTTGTGTCTTCTGACGATGCTTCCAATGCCAGAGAGCGATGCTATCCAGAGATTCCATATCAGACAGTATTTACCGAGAGGTGTGTCAACATGATCTTTGCTTTGGGTAGCCTGGTCACAAAGCAGGCTAACATTTTGCCCCCCAAAGTACATCTTATCGCAGATGAGATGTGCTTTGAATGTGTTGAGCAAAATCTCTCTGGAACGTTATTTATCCTTGAAAAGGCTTTATCCAATTGTTGCATTGATTCCTCAGGAACTAGTGGGCCAAGCTCTATGGAAGGAGTGTTCGAGACGATCAAGAAATTGTTTAAACCTTGTCGAATTAAAAGATCTAATTCATCTGTCAGAAGTCATGCTAAATTGTCGGCTCCCGAGTGTGATCCTACACGCATAGGTCGTCGCCAAACAATATCATCATTCTATGCAAGCCAAGCGCGTGGTAGGGTTGGATTTTCTTTTACATATGAGTCAATAAATGAAGTAGCCACCCAAATCATGGGGCAATGTAAGAATCCTTGGGCTTTGAGCTAACAACTGGACTGTTGGGATAAAGCTCATCAGAATCAACATACGAATTTGTCATTTGTACCCAAGATTGGGCTAGTCTGATATCTTGATATTGATTCAGGATTTTAAAATCGCATTGAATCGTAACAGTAAGGAATTCAAAAGCCATGATCACTCTGGATCGTAGTCGAGAGAATCCATAACTGTTACGGATCATTTCTTAATCCAATATTCACATATGAAGTAGTCATTAAGGGACGTTATTAAAATTATGCGGACCAGTGCCTATAGGATTGTCGCCATCGCAAGGTAGTAGATAGGTTTGTCACACCTTCCATTTGGTGTAGTTTGAGTCTTTAAGTTCACATTCGATCCACAAGCTAGCTCGCTTGGTCGGCAAAGATGAGTAAGGATGTACTCCGGAGGCATGACGTACATGTTTTGAATCCCATTTCATGCCAGGATTGTCTTCAAATTTAGTCTATGAACCGACACTTGTGCTCTCAGTGCCATCGGAGGACAAGCGAGGTCAGTACTTATGCCCCCAGTATCGATGAGGGTTGAGTTGAGTCAATAAGGCATTTAATCTTGAAGATTTTATACTTCCTGTCGTTGCATCTGGTAAGAGTTGCAGGTTCAGCAATCTTAGCCGACCCAGATCATTCTGTACTGTTTCTCCATTTGGCAAAAATCGGGATTGTATATGCAAATGGTTGAACCACGTTTGCTTTGATATCATCTCTTCTCTTTAGTCAGATAGTGAGGATTGCCTCATTGGGCATCAGCGACTTCGGTTACTCTCATCAGATCAGTTGCGGAGTCAAGTAAGGTTGTTGAATGCGAATGAATAAATGTCGTTATGAAGTTAGTTGGGCTCCACCGTTTATGCTTCAGCATAGTCCGAAATGGTTATCACAGTCTTATTGAGTCTCTTTCTCATGCTCGGTTCAATCGAGCTTGACAAACAAGATCATGGGCTCGATAAGTGGTATAGATTCTCTTTGGAATTGCACATTCTTTTCGTTGTTCTCCAGGGCTTTTCCTTTGTCCTTATCGTTTCAGGAATTAGAAGGTACCTCATTCTTTAGTCAGGAAGGCATCTAGGTCATTCGTCTCGACGCTAGTACCTTTTTGTCATGAAAGTCTATCGACTTCAGGGTTGAATTCATCAAAATCTCTAAGAAAGTCTTGTTATAGAGAAAATTTAAAGTCCGGGGGAATAACAGAGGATCCTGACGTCCCACGTGTGAGGGCTGTGATTGTCGTTATCCACATCAACTAGAGGAGTACCGCTCCTCGAGAGGTGCCGAATTAAACTGGCGAGCAGATCACCGTCAAAGAATTGTTGCACGTTATCAAGATCCTGGCTGGTGCCCCCAGCATCGAATCTAAGATTACAAAGGAGGTCTTTGCTGATTTCTTGTTTCCACGTCGATATTGTCCCCAGGTCATGGTTCGAGTCATTTGACCTGACCGGGTCCCTATTTTTCGAATTGTTGCGTTCTTTCTCGGAGCTGAGTATGAAATGTCGCTCGAGTATTCATTCGAGTTGGAGTTAAAACTGGTTGTGCATGATCTGAGTTCATTGTGATTCTTGCATACTCATCTAGGAAGTTGCAGGTAGCCGTTCCATCGCCCATGTTTCCATCTACGACGTTCTGAATCAAAGCTGCACTTTGTGTGACTGCTGATTGGTTCGTGTTCATCTCGGGTGCTCCCACTTGCTTTCTGCATGAAGGGAGAGGTTGGAGGCGAAATAGCTACATCTTATCCAATTGCTGTATGGGATATATCCAGCCTTATATGAGCTTCCCATTCTAGAAGTCGGTTGGGATCAGCAGATGGACATTCTCTTTGCATTTGTTTCTTGGTCTTCAAGGGGGCCTGTTAGGATCACAACACAAGTTAAACACAGGCACTTAAGTTATGCCGTTTGTAAATATTTTCAATAGCCATGACCCCAGTTATAGGGTAAGTGCAAAAGACATGCGGTCGGATCACTTCCCTTTCGAATTCAGACATGTATATATGAGAAGAGGAAGTCACTTTCAGAATTCAAGCGATCATACTATCCAAGCATGGAGTAGGACGTGTTTGGGACGGTAAAAGAAGCCTGTAATTCATAAATGTCTAGAATTCCACGATTACGTCGAATCGTATTAAGGCCAAGGAATCAATGATCGCTCAAGATCGTACTAAGGTAGGGTAGACATCAAAAAATCTCAGGGCCTCGCCAGGTCCTTCCAGTTGCGAGTATGAAGTTGTATAACATGTCGCTGAACAATTCACTGTCCAGGCTTCTTTTTCTGTCGTCGCCGTGAGTCCCACAGGCAGCTTAGAATTATACGCCTACGTCATCCTTCTGGACGCGGCCCTTTAGTTATTCCCTACTGGTCTGCTGTTGTTGTATGAGTTCGGATCTCGCATTTTGTCCAGCTTTGTTTTGTGAGCCTATACTTAGTGAATGAAATTCCATTTCTTTTTGTACTGCTGTGTTCGTGTGCTGCCCCCCACTCCCGGAAACGAGTGGTTCGAGCTCCATTTTCATTCTTGGTCCCAGTCGTGTGACGGGATAGGATCCCTTGAGTGGCATATGTCGTCATGCATTTATACTCTCCTGATCCTTCAGCGGAGCAGAAATTATGGGGGGTGCTGAGTCTCCAGCACCTTTCTCAGCGCTTAATCATAGACGCTTTTATACTCTCCTGGCGGTCGCCAAGGTTAGAGTTCGGACTCAGCTGTTCAGTCGCTCCCCGATCCTTCAGCGGGGTGAGAGTCCTTTCGCATTATCCTGTACCTGCGAGCATTCCATAATTAGTTATGCATTTAAACATTTGAAACGCAAATAAGCAAACAAGTCATGAAACATTATAAGTTATAAGTGCAACTTATAAGTGAAAGTGCAGTAAAGTAGTATGTATGTATAGGCATGCCCCCAATCAATCATTAACTTAGTGCCTGGCCAGGTCTTGTTGAGGATTGATTAGGACCATAACTGTGTTGCCCCCATGTCGGGACATGGAGGATTTGGGATCAGCTTCCATCCTCCCCCCCCCCCCGATCCTTTAACGGGGGAGGAATTTTCCCGAGGCGCTAAGTCTCTAGCGCTTTTATACTCTCCCGATCCTTCAGCGGGTTAGAGTTGCTGGGGCGCTGAATCTCTAGCGCTTTTATACTCTCCCGATCCTGCAGCGGGTTAGAGTTCGAGCTCGGTTCATGATCTGCTCAACGATCCTTCAGCGGAGCAGAAGTTCTCAGCGCTAAATCATAGACGCTTTTATACTCTCTCTCGACTCTGGAGAGTTAGAGTTGGGACTCAGCTGTTCCATCGCTCCCCGATCCTTCAGCGGGGTAAGAGTCCTTTCTCAGCGCCAAATCATGGACGCTTTTATATTCTCCTGGCGGTCGCCGAGGTTAGACTTTTGCTCCGGCGGCTCCGATCATGGTACACCGCCATGCCTTGTGGACGTCATCTTTGCGTCCTTTATACTTTCTCTCAGCTCTGGAGAGTTAGAGTCACAGATCAAGCGGTCTGCAATCATGCACGCTCATCAAACTCGTCCTAGGTTTAGATTTTAATCCAAGCTCCGAGGATTAAAACCAGTCGGACAAGCAGTTGGAGCATTTGCTAAGGCTTTGAGTTCCTCCGAACAGTCTGCGGGAGGAATGGTTGGCACCAGACTTCAGGTACCTGCATTATTCACACCGCACGAATTAGTCACGTCAGTAACTCGGAAAGCATGTGTAAGCAAATTTTATGATTGAAAAGTAAGCAAATTAAGAGGCAGTGTTGCCTCCTTTATTTGAATTCATGTAATCTGGTGGCGTCGAGCATAGGATCGAGCCATGTAGGCGGTCACACCGCATCCATCTGGAGTCTGACTATGACTTTGTAACTCAATGATTTATGTTCAATTGTCTTGTGGTCTGCCACGTGTGAGCCAAGGATTGGATGGTCATCCCGGATCCACCTTGAGCTATACAGCATTCTTTAGACGAAGAGCGTGGCTTTGTAAACGAGCAGTTCAGTCGAGCTCGTTATAGTATTGCTCTATGGCTCTATATGCGGGTGTTACAAGTTTGATCGGTAGTAAATCCTGGATACCTACACCATCCACATATTAATTCATCTGAGTTAATTAAATCAATAACTCATAAACCATGCAAATATAAGAGTCATGGTTATAGAATAATCCTGTTAAAGGAATGAGTATCATTCTGAGTGAAAAATGGCGTTGCATATTCATTGCAAGTCCATTTTGCTTCGCCCTATCTCTGTCAATAAAGGGCTTGATCGGGGTCTTGAGATGGCAAAGGCGGCTAGGTAGGTACTATAAGCGAGTGATGAGGTCGCATCTCCTTCAAATCGCCTTTTTGCCCCCGTGCTGAGGGTAAGGATAGAGTGTCAGGAAGCCATGACTGGATTGCTAACGGTAACACATCTTTGCATTGGTGTTAGGTTGTAATTTAGCATGAAAACAATGGATTCATGCTTATAGAAATTTTTGCACTTTCCATGCTAGGAAATAGGATATTACTGCTGGTGGGATAATCATATCACATAAATTTGCTGATATACCATCGATCCCATATCGGGGACAAGGGTTGGTACGCCGACAATCAACCAACATTCATGCATAAGCGTTCTAGATCTTCAACTCGCTAACTTTCAGGCAAGACTAAGTCAAATGGCCAGGAAAATTCTTGATGTATCAGCTCTGAATGAGATGATGTAATCTCGAGCAATTTATGCTCAAATCTCCATTTGCCCCCAGCATCCGGGGGATGAGTTACTTAGCAGATAGTTGATGAGAGGAGTGAAAGTGTGAATCTTCACTTTCTATCAGTAAAACGTCACTTATCAGATATTCTGTTCACGTATATTTATCATCAAGCTGGGACTTGATTAGTGATTTTGTCATAGCATTCAGGGCGGTGAATTAGCAATGAGGCGCATCAGTATCTATTTTGGGACAACCTTCCAAGGAAAATAAGCAATGTTGACTTGCATGTCATATGTCGAGGCACAAAGAACGATTGCACGCCTTTCACTTCACCTTGTTAGATGCATTCTGTGCTGTAGGAAGTTTATCATGGAGTTAACCATGACTCTTTTCCGGGTTTGGTCTCCAACGTTGGATCAACTTCCATTTTATCAATGGTTGTATTTCATAGTGTCTTGATGGGGATCATCTCTATCTTTTCTGGATTATCGGAAATTTCTTATTCGACCAGATGATTCGACTTTAGATCTCCTGTGTATGAAATATGAGGTATGTTGTAACGTTCCAATCCATCCAATAACTCTTCTGCCCATTCTAGGTAAGCTGCGAGTTGTGGTTTCTCCGATTGGAATTCCTTTCGAGTCGTCCTTCGGGGGTTATCTGCAAAACTTCGGCGTTGGATTGCCGATCATTTCTTGCATCGTCTGTATACAACTTCCGGGTGCTTGATTTCATCTTTCATTTCGAATGGGAACTCCATATAAAATCCCGCGATAGTGAACTTACTGCATACGTCTTATTTGCTTGACAGGAGCACACTTCAGGTTTATACTTAAGAAATGACTCATAATTTGGGATAAAATCCCGCAAATATTAGCACTGGTCCAAACGAACACATCCAGGCTCGCCTACAGAAAACATGTCAGTTCCCTTGTTCGGAAGATGCCTAAATGAGATCCGATTTGAAGACCTTAGTAAGGTCGGCGCCGCCAGTCGGAACACGTGCAGTTGCGTTATTAGATGTCACCCTTCTGCATCCCGAATCACTATCCTCTCTGGGATCTACGTATTCGGGCAGGTCATTGGGCAATTCCTTTTGCGATGCTCCCATTATTCGCAATATTGACACCTCCTTCACACTTCATCTCATCTGGAGGGGAAACATCTTTGGGTTTCACGCCATCCCTGTTGTGTAACATAGTCCATCCAACCGAATAGTCAGCTTTTCCAATAACTTGATCACCATAGACCATTCCCACTCCATCTTCGGTTTGGATATTTAGCAACAGGCACTAGGGTGCAATGCAAGATCTGAACTATGTTAGAGCTGGTCTGTCTGGACCTTGATCAGATAAGCTTGAATATGATAGCATGGTTTGCAAGGCTTTAAGTAATATTCACACATTCTGTCACAACTTGTTGCATGAAGTGGAGAGATAATGGTTGGTTCATATTTGCGTTGATCTCAAGTTCTCATCTCTCGACCGAGATCGTATGGTGGCTGGTGAGCAATCAAATTGCTATCGTCCAAGCAAAGATCATATGTCCAATCATGGCTCGCGGTGGTTCCACTGGTACCTGACTCTGGGCACCAAAGTGTGTTGATGTAACTCTTATATGATGGAAATCAATCTTCAATAATGTAATGGATAGCAGTCATGCATTGCAAAGGCGAGCTAAGTTCTCCTAGGAGTAGACCGAAGTACTTATGTCTTTCAGCACACCATACAAGTGAAGCGTAGATTTGTAAAGATAGGATCCGTAGTCAACTTCTAGCATCTTGTCATCGTGACACATCATTGCTATGATCATCCGAGTCTTTGGAGTAGTGCATGGACCGCTCCATATTAGTGCTATCTGGGACTTCACCAGTCGGACAAGTCTAAGTCATGTGAACTAGGTGATCACTATTCGTTCACGGACACTATCAGTTGCATTGGCGAAATCTATACACCATCGGAGCTCTGGAAGAGGAGGTCGCTGTGAGACGATCATTATATATTGTCATAGCCAGCATGCTGAGTCTTTTCAATAACTCCTCACATTGAACAACATCAGTAAATAGGTGTTATGGTTCTAGGAAGGATTCCAGCCATCACCAACTTGCCGTTGATATCCTCAGACTATCTACTGAATCTTGATTGTTACTTGTAGGGGAAAACAGACTCCGAGCCGAAGGCGAGCCGTGCTCCGAGCCGAAGGCGAGCCGTGCTCCGAGCCGAAGGCGAGGCCGTCAGCGGGTCCGGGCGCAGCGCCGGCGGGGGTCCGGGGCCCCGCAGTCCCGGCGGCGATCGACAGAGCCTTTTCTGAAATGATCAGAAAAACGCATTTTTTCCAAAAAATGTCACTTTCTCGGGTCGGGTCGTGACCTTTGTTCGTCATCTTTTTTCTGAGTTGTGGATCGCTGGACCTCTCCGGGTCGTGGATCGCTGGGCCTCTCTGGGTCGCGGATCGCTGGGCCTCTTCGTGTCGCGGATCGCTGGGCCTCTTCGTGTCGCGGGTCGCTGGACCTCTCCGGATCGCGGATCGCTGGACCTCTTCGGTTCGTGGTTGCCTTCAGGGGCATGGAAGGAACTGATATGCGGAGGCCTTCAAATTTCTAGCTTCTGGTCGGATCGTGGGTACATTCTGAGACCGGATCGTGGTCACCCCTACGAGACGCGGTGTCCACATTTTCGAATCTTTGGTTCGGGTCGAGGAGGTCACCTGGGGGTGGTTCGTGATGCCCCCTACGAGCCGCGAACCGCGAACCGCGAACCGACCACCTGCTCCTGTGCGTTATCTGTTTGTTCTTCATTTGGTAGCGAAGTATGCGATTCCTTTGCTTTCTTCGGAGCCATAAACTTCTGATTTTCTGAAATCACCAAAATCTTCAAAAATGGTAGGAAGGCGGACTGCTTTCTTCGGACTTTCAAATCCAAATAGTAGAGCAACAATCCAATAGAATGAGAATTCATTTCTCAGTGAAAGCACCAAAATTGTTAGATCAAAAAATGGCTCTAACACCCAAATTGTCGTATTTTGAGCATAAGATATGAAGAAATAATCGAAAAATAGAGAAAAAGGCAAGACAACAAGATTTTTATAGTGGTTCGGCGTTAACGAGCCTACGTCCACTTCATATTTTCTCATTTCACTCATAGATTACAATTACAATTACAATTACAATGGATGTTGTCTTTCAATCACTTGAATTCAATGAATAATTCTCTCTGAATCCATTGAATTTATTGAGGAAGATGGTGGTTATTCATGGAGGAGTGTTGGCTATGGCAGCCATGGACGAGCAGATGCCAAAAGTCCCCTGAAAATGCCATCTGAAGGTGTATTTATAGCTGTAGGAAAGCTCCTGGGAGGACTGGGTCGTGGTAGGACACGTGGCAGGCGATCCATGAAAGCAGGAGCAGGAATAGCCTTAAGAATGGGTCAAAACAGTGCGCTTATCTGCAGGTTCGGTGGTCGGATCGTGGTAATGGGATTGGATCGTGGTCACGGTACGCACCACGGATGGGTCGTAGTCGGAGGGAGCGAGCAGGGTGGTGACGAGTCGGATCGTGACGCGTGAGGGGCGATCCGAGGGGGGCGATCCGATCGAGGGCGAGCTGATGGGAGCAATCCGATGCGATGGCCTGAGTCTTCGATGCTAGATTACACCCATTCACGGAAACGAGCATAACTTTCAAATCGTAAGTCCGATTGAGCCAAACCAAAGCTCAAACTGAAGCTAATTCAAAGGGCTACAAATATATGAGGTGAATAGATCCAAATGAGGTCATTTGATAGGGGTTTCGGGCCAGTTTATACTGATGTTGTGATTTTGACCAAACTGCCTTGTGTCTTCTGACGATGCTTCCAATGCCAGAGAGCGATGCTATCCAGAGATTCCATATTAGACAGTATTTACCGAGAGGTGTGTCAACATGATCTTTGCTTTGGGTAGCCTGGTCACAAAGCAGGCTAACAGTAGGTAGCCTGACGAAAAATGCTATCTAGGGTACGACCGTGTTTCGTCGACTATACCCTATCCATCCCCGTCTTTAGGTCGCTCGTATAGCAACCAAGGCATACTCTTGGTTCTTCTAACGCAGACCTTAACCTCTCATGAGCCTAGTATAATTACCTGGCAGCCCACAGAGGGATCCCAAGAATATCCTCACGTTCCCCGAAGCCGCTGCTTCGTTACCCAGTTCGCTGGAGCCTTTATCTAAATCAGATACTTGCTCCTACTCGTATACTTAAACGATGACCTACCGTATCAGGTTACTCATCTATCTATGAACTGGTCTAAATTTCCTTGACTAAGAATCATTACTTAGTTATCCTTCAACCAAGGTTTACCACTTAGCCTTATTCCCGTTATCCTTGTTAATTACAGTTACCCACCTAATTCTCCGAATTATTGTTTATATAACAGATTAAGTGTCACTTAAGTTCATGACTTAATCCCGTCTACAAATCATGTTAAAATTTGGCTAAGTATCCAAGTTCAAGACTTAACCCGTCTACAAATCATGTCAAAATTGGCTAAGTATCCAAGTTCAAGACTTAACCCTACAAACCATGCTCAAGTTGGTTAAGTATATATTAACTTGACCCTATGAAATTACTTAGTCAAACCGGTCAAGTGTATTCAAGCGATTCATGGCTTAACCTTATCATGTTTTCACGTTATATTGGTTAAGTATGGGTTAACTTAACCTCAATAAATTCGCGGGTTAGATTGGTTAAGTATAGATCACTTAACCACATCAAACTAACGAGTTAGATTTGTTAAGTTTAGGTCACTTAACCACATCAAATTAACGGGTTGGATTGGTTAAGTATAGGTCACTTAACCACATCAAATCATCGTGTTAGGTTAGTTAAGTATTTAACTTAACCCCATTAAACTACCAAGTGGGATTAATTAAGCCTAGGCTAACTTAACCCCATCCGATTATCATGTTTAGACTAGTTGAGTCTAATCTTAACCCCATCCATTAACTGTATCTTTCGGTTAAGTGTCATTAAGAAAACTTACTTAACCTTACCAAATTATCGTGTTGGATTGATTAAGTGTTGGTCAACTTAACCCCATCCACTAGTCGTATAAAAATGGTTAAGTGTCATTAGGCAAATCAAATTACTTAACCTACCCAACCTTGTCATGTTTTGTTAAGTATCATTAGCCTAATCAATTTACTTAACCCATTTGTCCATGTCATATTTGGTTAAGAGTCATTAATCAATTTAACTTAACCCTATCATGTGGCATTAATTACTTAATGCACCCCAACCTCTCACATTAGACTTTGTTGTGGTTACTAGTTAAGCCGGTCGGTTCCGGGTAGCTTTACACCACAACTTGGTCTAACCTCGGGTTCAAGCACAACATGACCAACTTCTCACATTGGGTCCTATTGTTTGCAACTACTAGTTAGGTCGGTCGGTTCCGGGTAGCTTTATGTTGCAAACTCAACCCAACCTCGAGTTGGCCACTTTCATGTTTAGTCTAGTGTCATGTTCATATTCAAGTTTCAAGCAATTGGGTAGACCTAACTTAATAGGTAAATTCCCAATGGGTAGACCTAACTTAATAGGTAAATTCCCAAGCTTATGTTTTTATGCATACTTACATGTCAACTTCCATGTTATATTTCAGGTCATGTTTTCAAGTATAAACACATGTCATATTTAACGTTACACGTTGTCATGTTTATACCCATTTACCCAAATCATGTTCATGTCATTATGTTTTCCCATAATGTGACCCCAACGCTTTTAAGCTCGCATATACGTTCGCAACAACGTAATGGATTAAAAGAAGAGACTTGACAAAGGCATGACAAAAATGGATATTAAGCCACAAGTTAATCATGGTGGCAAATGAGGCACAAATGTGTTCATTAGCTTGCATGTTACATTCTTAAGCCTCAAAACATGCATAAACCCAAACTTGACACATAAGCGAATCATGGTGACAAAAGACATGGAATGATGACTAGAAACTCGCATATACCATCATACAAGGGTTATGACTTCATATGCAAGTTGACATAAAAGGTTATGAAGGTTCTCATGTTGCATAATGCAACATTTCAACATAAAGGTTGTAGCTTTTAGCTCATAAGATCAAGATAATGACTTCATGAGCTTGCATAACATGATAGCATGTATCATTCTCAATGACCAAACCCAAACTTGCAACATGAACATTTAACTTCATAGTTAATATCTAAGAGTAGGGAAAGGGCTTACATTGCTATGAAGGCACAAAAGATGTGACAAAGCCCTTATGCAATCAACTAGACCCAAAATGCAAGCTCTAACATAGAAACCCTTGAGCCAAAATGATCAAAATCCTTGCTTTATGATGCAAAGATAGGAACTTGACTTGAATGCAAGCTAATGACACTCATACAAGCTTGAAAACACTTGTATGCATGGAAAATCTCTCATAGAAACCATTTAGAAATTTTATGAAGAGAGTGGAGGCCATGAGAGGTAAACTTTTGCCATAGTTTAGTTGCATGAATGAATAATGAGGATTTAGGATAGGTTAGGGTCTTATTTATAGATTAGGCAAGTGTTTTAGGCCATAGGATTAAACCTAGATTCAATCCAAGCCATCAAAGCATGTCTTGGGGAAGAAGTCAAGTGTAGGAACCATCTAGGGCCTTTAGATTAAAGATGAACCATGAGAACCATCCAAATGCAAAATCTGCATTTGAGCGAATCGACCCACGGGTTGACAGCCAAACACCCTGGATTAACCCCTAGTCGACCCAGCGAGCTCGGGTCGACCTCAAAAATCGGCCGGTTCAGTTATTCCCCTCTCCCAATTCGCTGTTTTGAACATTTTTGCATATTTATTTATTTAATTTTCAATTATATATATATATATATATCAATATATATATATTTCTCTGCGCAACCCATTTCACTTAATTAAGTATACTTTAATTTGGGAATTTTTCGTGAAACTTCGCGAGGCAATATCTTGGTCATACGGACTCCGATTTTTGAAAACTCGGACTCTATTTCGCGTATTTTTCCGAGACGAACGCAATGGCATAGCAAGTTTCCCTTGATTCAGATTTTACAGTTTAATTCTGCCTCCATTTATGTTATAACAGGTTATTGAAAATACGGGTTGTTACAGTAACCCAACATGCATAGGTGTTATGTGTCAACATAAAGAAATTATTCATTCAAACCCGACAAGTTTAGGCATTTATTCACATCCATCTCACAATAACAACTCAATCAACATTTTTAAGAACATTCTTATTGCATTTATATTCAACTTATTTTACCAGGAAAATCCTTTTATACATTCATAAATTTGTTCACCTATAGATTATCGTGAGCATATGATTAGAGGTATTAGGGAACCTCTTAGGCTCTGAATTTCCTGCCTGAACGTTTCTTTAAGAAAAAAAAAAAAATCTGTTTAGCGTAGAAAATTGCATTGTGAAAAGAGGATCAGCACAAACATATTGCATCATCTTTCACTCTTTATAAGGAAACAGACATAAGCTTGTAATCTAACATCGTAACGTACCAGTATCCAATGGAATCACACACACATAATAATTACATGGGTTTCCTATATAATTTTTGGACAAATCATCCAAAAGAACACGTTGCAAAATTGCCTATGGTTCTTTTGGAAGGTTGTCGATAAACCTATATAAAAGCCGGTTTCGAGCGATTGTTTTGACTGCTGTCGAATGTCGAAATGTTTATATCACATGCTGGTAAATTATATCGTGAACGTTTAGTAAACTCTATCTAATTCAATTGGCACTCATATTTAGTCCTTAACCTTTTGAAATTATACGTGCATGGTATTGTCAAGAAGTAGCAAAGCTTATCCACAAAATTTCACCTCAATTAAATATTTTCTCCCTCTAAAGAAACAAAAAGAAAAAAAAAATGAAGCCACGTAACGTTGCATTAATTTATAACTTCTTTCCTTTCCTTTAAAGCAAATAAGTCCAAAATAAATATCAATAAAATTTCCGCGGGATTTTTCCTGTCACAAATGCTACGTGGCCCGAATTCCGGGCTCACACCGTACCACAACCCATGTGCATGTCGTACCACACCATCCCTCATCCTCTTCCACGTGTCCCACCTACGTAAACGACACCAATCCATCCCCACCGTCCATCCCTCACCTCCTTCCTCCATCCAACGCTTCGCATTCCATCCGTTTTAACAAAGAAGCTCCACCGCCTTATAAAATATTAACTCCGTCAGTTACTTCTCTATTTCTCTTCTATTTAAATCGTCTTCTTCCCTCATTTCCTTTTCACTCCCAGCTGCCTCTCCACTTCCGACTCTCACTTGTACCATGATGATGAACCAGAAGCCATCGATATACATCCCCACGGCTTACCTCGACGACATCGAGTACTTTTACGACTCCGACGATGAATCGTCCTTGGATCTGACCAGCACCGACGACTTCCGGATGTACGAGTTCAAGATCCGCCGCTGCGGCCGCGCTCGCTCGCATGACTGGACGGAGTGCCCCTTCGCTCATCCCGGCGAGAAGGCGAAGCGGAGGGATCCGAGGAAGTTTCACTACTCAGGTACCTCCTGCCCCGATTTCCGCAAAGGCAACTGCAAGCGAGGCGATTCGTGCGACATGTCGCACGGCGTGTTTGAATGCTGGCTCCATCCGGCTAGGTACCGGACCCAGCCTTGCAAGGACGGCATAGCGTGTAGAAGAAGGGTCTGCTTCTTCGCGCATACTCCGGATCAGTTGAGGGTTCTGCCGACGAGTCCGAAGACCGTGTTGGAAGGCTACGACGGATCGCCGATGAGGAGGGCCGTCACGTCACCGGATAGTTCGCCGCTGCTGTCTCCGGTGATCGCCGGTTTGAGGAGGTTGCAGCTGGACAAAGTGAAATCTATGTCGATGTCGAGCTCTTGTCCCAGTCCGAGCTATCTCGGAATGAGGTTCGGCGATGGGTTCAGCAGCGTGCCAACCACGCCTACGGCGGGAGATTACGAAGAGAACGAGGGGTTTGTCGAAAGGGTTGAAAGTGGAAGGGCTTTGAGGATGAAGTTGTACGAGAGGCTGAGCAAGGAGAACTGCGCTGTCGAGAAGAAGGATTCCGATGCAGATCCGGTGTGGTTTAACTGAAAAAAGCAGAAACCGGTGGTGGTTTTTGTATATAGTGTGGGGATTTTGGAGGTAAGGTAATGAGTTCGATTTACCGTTACTGTATGAAGCTTTATTTTGTCGATAGAGATGGAGATTTTGAGCTGCTGGAAGAATTTGATGGTGGCTTTTTTAATTATGAACACTTTATTATCATTAAGGATTATGTTATGATTCAAGAAACATAAATGTGCTAGGGTTTTCATTATGTTGTCTGAATCGATTTGCGACTTTGGTTTGCTTGATTTGAGTTGTAATTACGCAAGGGTTGAAGTTCCATTTTAATTTATAGCAATTGCAAAATCTGGTTGTGTTAGGGAGTTTATGATAATTTTGGGAAAGATGATGGATGTTTAGGAGTTAGTACTGGATACTGGCAGAAAGATAGGCAAATATAAAGCAACCATCATTTCCAATTAATGCTTTGTCGTTTTTCTTTTTTAAAGGAAGGGAAATTTAAAATTTTGTAAGGTAGTCGCATTTATGGTTGCGTTTGTAGATCTGTGAATTGTTTTATGCGGATTGGGGCGATGTGTTTTATGTTTATTTTCATGTGAAGGTTTACTATTTATGGTTGTGGTAGATTCAAAATTAGGGTTTGTCGCTTTGCAGGTAATAGAAGGTACGATGGAGACAGGAGGACATTCAATTTAGGCGAAGGATGTGAAATGCGATATTTGCTTTGCTTTTGGTCAAGTCCATCCAGTTGTATTTTTATTGATCCGTACGGATTCTATTCATGCTTCCTTTTTAGAATTTTCGATTTCTAAATGTAATTGAATATTATGGTTTTTGCCTTGGGCTACCGTTTTGATTTTATTGTTCGCATGGAGTTAAATTCAACATTTAAATTTGTTGTTAATATAATATTAGGGAGTGATGATTGAAATTTCGTTGTCTTATCCTATGGATTTTCTCTTGCATATTGTTGCAATCAATTAAAAGTAATATTACAAAGTGAAGGATGCTGCAATCCGTTGCTTCTTTAGCCCAATTTGGCCCTAGTTTATTGGGCTACCACCAAGATTCAAAAATTCATTTTCGTCAATCATTGATGACTTTTGATATTTTTGTTTCGTTTTGGAAATTTTGAAAATTCTGCTGGTTTTTATGTTAATACATCAGTAAATATTCAGTACTGCCACAAATTTATATTACATCCTTAGAATAACATATAAGGTAGCTTCTACGGAACAATACCCAGCATAAAATGATTTCAATATAAAAAACTGTTTCCTGGAGCATCGTATGGATTATAGTCGAGGTTGTGTTCATATTGTGTTGGATTATGGCATGTTGCATAAGAATGTTGTTGCATTTGGTTTAAACCTAAAACTGTCGTCATTATGTTATCTAATGTCAAGGACCTATCCTGAATGTTTGAGTGTTTTACCTGTACATGACTGATTTTCTTTTTTCGGATTTGTTCAAAGGGGAAACTGATCGTGGTCGTAAAACTCTTCTACTGAATATAGTTTGGTCCTTGAGCATCGTATGAGTAACTGATCTTAGCGTATGTACAAGATGATAAGCGTGTTTCTTGCATATGACTGATTTTCTCTATGTTATAAATAATTTCCATTATAAAAAGATGTAGAATAACTATAATCGAGAACAACATTTGAAGCATGTGATGTCACAGTTACACAACTATCCTGATTTTATATTAGAAGTATATTGATTTTATATTGGAAGTATATTGATTGTTCCTCAATAACCAATTTTATTTTATTTTGTAAATACTGCATATTTGATTTCATCCATAATGTTTTCCTTATGAGTTCTAGTATCAACAAAAATTCTAGTTTTTACTTCCCTTTTCTTTTAAGAAGTTCTGGATGAATTTACAATTTAAATTCAAATCAAATCTATAGCGGTTATATCTGTTTTATTAAGTTATTTTGTAATTTCTTTTGGATATCACCTTGTTTTGGCCGATCTTAGCATAAGCATTTTTTTTTATGGTTTTCAATTTCAAGTATTGTGCATACTGGAATTTTTATGTCAGGATATGGCTCGACTTATAAATATTCTTTCTTAGGTGGTTTACATGTTGTTGCTTAATCTATAAAGTTCTTGCTTCGACAATTCAAAATTGGGTAGAAGCTTTTCAGTAATAAATCTGTATTCAAAATTATTCCATTCAGATTTTTTTGCTTAATCAAAACATCGCTTCTAAATTCTCATAAGGTCCTCCAGGGATTCCTTTTAGAGTCTGTTGAATAATCTTTATAGATTCCTCCATTTCACCGATTCATACTAAGTAACAGGCTTGTGAATCTCCTTTTTTCCATTTGATTTCCCACTCAAAATTATTGTTCATTTTAAGGCGTTGGTTCGCCGGTACAGCTTTTGTAATTTAATAGTATACTCGTGGATAAAAGCAGGCGCAGATCTATGAATAAGCGACATCGTACGAGTATCTAAGGGCCTAAATTATCAATGAGCTCTCGAAGAACATTGAAAATTCGTCCGAGAGTAGCTCCGCTGATTGGAATACTTAGAGTAGCTCTTGTGTCAATCAGTTCCATTCCTCTCGTCAGACCATCCGTAGCACAATCAATGTGTAGGTGTATCTTTTGGACAATGATATTCATAAACATCTCTCATAGCATAGGTTCGGATGTCCTTGAGAATCGCCAACATTAGAACTCACACTGTAACCACTAAAACAAGTATCATCATTGTCAGCATTACCAGAATCATCATTTGACGAGCTGCTTCTTTTACTATTTTGATTTCTTCTTTGTGCAGTACTGCATCATCATTTGACCAAAGATTGTCACTAATATCATCAAAGTAAAGGATTTTCGGCATTTCTAGTTCACTCAACTAGCGGATCCTTTTCATGAAACGTATAATTCAGATTAATCAGTTGGGTAGGTGTATGTTGTCGAGTAGCATCTCGCATTTCTAATTGTATATTATGAAAAAGCGAATAGGATTAAGTAATATAGAAATACGTGTGATATACTTAGTGTAGAATTATTAATTTGTGATATATTACTTTTGATTTATGCAAATAAATATTTAATGAGATAAATACTTAATTATGATATCACAGATAAGAGATATAAAAGTTGTAAGTAAAGTAAAGAACACCATAAATTTTTATACCGGTCCGGAGTGCGTCCTGCGTCCAGTTCTAGATTTCTTTTGGAATTTAACTAATTAATACCCTCACTTAATCCAGAGGAATAGGTATTACAACACCTAAGTAGAAGAGCATGGACCTGAGCAGAAAAACAGGATTTTGCCTCAGCAGCCGAAGATGACTTCTTGCCTGAGCAGCGGAACAAGACTTCAACAGATACATAAATTTTGTTTGACTGTATATGTGTTCTTGATAGCACTGATAAATCACAATTGGGTACACCGTTACTATAATCCTCTCCTTTTTTTTGTGTGTGTGTGAAAACGTGTGAAGAATGAATAAGGCAAGTGATTTATCATCACAAAATATTGTATATTTGAGAGCACATGTGAATATTGAATAGAAATATTTTAAAATCAGAGAATTATAAAATCAAGAAAGTTCGGTTATAATCGGTGATAGAATCAAATGATTCTAAAGTCTATTCATATTAAATAAAAGGTTGCAATCATTCGTAAAAAGGTTTGATTAAAAGATATGGACATAACTCTTTGATTAAAGAGTTATGTCTCTTTAAAAAGTTGCAACCCTTCAGTTCAACTGACTTAATTTAGAGTTCAGCTAACTAAAAAACGGTTAAAATTTGAAAAGGTGTGCATGTAAACTGAAATGACAATATTCAAACGATTGAATTCAATTATAAAGCAAGTCACCATAGCTCATTTGATTAAAGCACATTCCTTCCAAACTAGTGACTCGGGTTCGAATATATATGTGTGTGCATACCACTTAGAGAAATTTTAACATAATTAAACAGTATATACATACATACATATATGTAGCTTAATTTTCAAATATATATATATATATATATATATATATATATATATATAGCTTAAGAGAGTTTTTAACGTTGAATCTAACTAATTGTAGACTCAATTATACTAATAATGCACCAATATATCATATTGTCTAATCTTCTTGTATTTTAGTTGTATTCTTCTCCTTTTTCCTATAATAGAAGTTAGTGAACGATATTGTCGATATATAGTTGTCATAGTCAAAATCTAGGTCGAGAATGGAGGTTTAAACAATCTCCCCTTTTTGATGATACCAACTATATATATATATATATATATATATATATATATATGAATATGGAAACCTCTATATGGACACAAAATTAAACACAACAAATCTCAACCATAGGCCCCACCATGAATTGCACTTTCCACATAAAGATAAATAAATCTAATGGTACACAATTTGTGTCTCCCATTTTGTATTTGATTTTGTTTCCCAATAACCGCCATATATGTGTGTGTGTACACACACACACACACACACACATATACACATGTGAAATATTAAAAATAAATATAAAATTTTAGTTTTACCTGCGCTCCTCTTGTATATATATGCTATATGTATTTTTCTCCCCTTTTATCACTGACAAAAAGGAATAATAGCTTAACGGAAGCTAATATACGTGCTGTTCATGAACTTAAATATATGAATTGTTGCTAGTGTAACAACCCGTTTTTTTAGTCAGTTTAAAATATGGATTTAAATATGTTTAAAAGGATTTTAAATGAACAAGTCTGATTTAAATTTCAAATTTTCAGTAAATACCGAATCTGGACTGGAAAATAATTTGGAAATGAATTCAAGCTGGGTTTTATATTTTACTAGAATTAAAACAAGGTCAGTAAGCTTTTGAAATTAATTTACAAGGGAAATATTGAAAATCAATATTTTGATAAGCCTGAAAATAGACATTTTGCAAATGATCTCAGTGTGACACCCCACGCCCGTTAATGTCACTCTTTATTAGAATGCATTAAGTTTCATGAAGCTTTATAGGTAAACAGAAACAGAAATATTACAAGACAGATATAAAATAATAGCGGAATTTAAAAATTTATTAAACAGAAATCATCGTGGTCCAAAACCCAGTTACATCATAAGTCTGAAATATAGAAAACCCATTACATCAATTTAAACCTTCTGTCTTGTACTAAAATCATCAGAGTACAATAATATATAAAAAGCATAGTCGCCAAAATATAGCCATATCAGAGTTGATAGGAGATCAAAGCGGTACGTCTAATGTAACACCCCACCTCCATTAATGTCACTCACGAAGGGAATGCATTAACTTTAGTGAAGCGTTATAGATAAAATATGCTAATAAATTACAAGACAGACAAATAAAGCAGCAGAAAAAAATAAAACTTTACTTCATTGATAAAACAGCAGCTTGGTAAAACAGCTTGTACAAAGATTGTTTTCCAACACCAATACCCAGTACAACAAAGTATCTGTCTAGTTTAACAAAATAAAGAAGCATAAAATGACAATGATATTCCCCAAATAAAGCATGAGCCAGCCATAGCAGTGGAAAAGAGAGTCCAAAGCAATACATAGAAGAATCTTCAAGCTTGGAAAGTGAAACGATCCAAACTAAGCTGAGCTATTCCCTCCCTGTCCACCTTGGGGGGGAAGAAGAGAGCAAAACAAAACTAGGTCAGACATAAGTCTGGTAAGTCCAGTGATTTTCAGTATGTAAACAGGTAATAGTAACATGACATGAATAAACTGAATCTAAGACAATACCGTGATAACAGGGATAACAAGATAACATAAGATTAGCATAAGATATGATAAGGCAAGATAAGCAGAATGCGCTTCGGTTCTTTCTCTGATTTCCTATTTTCTCTGCACTAACTAACGAGTATCCTAACTAGTGTCTTTTATAGAATGATTCGTATCCCCTACTAGTGTCCTAACTAGTATCCTGTGAAAAAGGATCTGTATCCCCTACTAGTGTCCCAACTAGTATCATGTGTTATATAATAAGGTGATCCCAACCCCGTAATTGTGGTAGCCCTCAAGTGTACATCTAGTATGAGGATCTTACCTCAATCAGCCTAATTGCCATGAAGATGTTAGATGTACCCTTACGACCCTATCGATTGGCTCCCTACTTGTATTAATTTTCCTTGTGTCTGTGTCAATCGGCCCTCTATTGCCTGTAGATACCCTGTGCTGGTCAGCCATAAGGTGTATCAATCCGTATGATAGCAATCCGACACGATTCAAGATGCACAGTGTATACTACTGATGCCCAGTGCCTGCTTTTCCACTCCGTAGCACGTGCACGCCCATACTCCATCGGAACTACACTGCTGCACCCCCTGCCGCTATTTTGACTACTTATAATCAGCCCAGTAATCGTGCCCCACCATGCCTAGTTCAGGGTACCGTGATACATCTATGTGAGTTACTGCTGAAATGAGTCCCCGTTACTAGGGTTTCCTACTGGTTAAGTGTGTGGGCCTATATATACAAATATTACCCACCTACACGACATGTACTTAACCCTCCCACTGATTCAAACATGTTTATTTAAGGTTAAGTTTGTGGGCCTATATATACTAATATTACCCACCTACCCAAAGTTTACTTAACCCTCATACTTATCAAGTCAATCTGTATTACTGGTTAAGATTGCCTTAACCCTATCCACTTTGTTCATGTAACATTGGTTAAGTGCTGTCCATTCATGTTAACTTAACCTCCCCACACATCATGTTGTATTGGTTAAGTGTTTCCTATTAAGTTAACTCTGTTCATTCATCATGTTATATTGGTTAAGTGTTTCCCCTTAACTTAACCCCACTCGTTCATCATGTTATAACGGTTAAGTGTTTTAAATTTACTTAACACCACCTTCTTGTCTAATTAACATGCTATAACGGTTAAGTGTTCTAAATTTACTTAACTCCACCTTCTTGTCTAATTAACATGTTATAACCATTAAGTGTTCTAAATTTACTTAACCCCACCTTCTTGTCTAATTAACATGTTATAACGGTTAAGTGTTCTAAATTTACTTAACCCCACCTTCTTGTCTAATTAACATGTTATAACGGTTAAGTGTTCTAAATTTACTTAACCCCACCTTCTTGTATAATTAACATGTTGTATTGGTTAAGTGTCGCCTATTCATATGTTACTTAACCTTACCATTCTTAGCATGTCTGTTTATTGGCATTAATTAATTTATTAGTGCCCCAACCTCTCACATTAGAACTGTTGTTTGCGGTTGCTGGATGTGCCGGGCGGTTCCGGGCAAACTTCTACCGCAAACTCATTCTAACATCGGGTTTTGGGCTAAATGCGCTAAAATCTCACATTAGATCTGTGTTGTTGCGGTTACTGGATGTGCCGGGCGGTTCCGGGAAGTTTTACACCGCAACACAATCTAACCTCGGGTTAGGCATGTTCATCTTTTAGCCACTTTACATATTTGCATAAGCATGTTGTTGCATTTGTTTAAACCTAAAAAGGTCGTTATTATGTTATCTAATGTCAAGGACCTATCCTGAATGTTTGGATGTTTTACCTGTATATGATTGATTTTCCTTTTTCGAATTTGTTCAAAGGGGAAACCGATCAAAGTCGTAAAACCCTCCTATTGAATCTAGTTCGGTCCTCGAGCACCATATAAGTGGCTGATCTTAGCATATGCATAAGATAAGCGTGTTGTGTGCATATGACTGATTTTCTCTATGCTATAAATAATTTGCATTATCGAAAGATATAAAATAACTATAATCGAGAACATCGTTTGAAGCATATGTGTTGTAACAGTTACATTATCATGATTTGATATTAGAAATATATTGATTATTCCCTAATAAACCTTTTTTTTGTAAATACTGCATATTTATTTTCATCCATAACTCCAATTTCTTCCTTATGAGTTCCAGTATCGATAAGAATTCCAGTCTTTACTTCCATTTTCCTTTAATAAGTTCTTAATGAATTTACAAGTTAAATTCAAATCAAATTAATAGTGGTCATATTTGTTTTAAGTTATGCAGTAATTCCTTTTGGATATCACCTTGTTTTGGTCGATCTTAGTATAAGTTTTTTTTTTTCAATTTCAAGTATTGCTCCTGTTGGACTTCTTATGTCAGGATATAGCTTGAATAATAAATATTCTTTTTCAGGTGATCTACGGGATGTCACTTAATCTATAAAGTTCTTGCTTCGACAATTCAAAATTGGGTGGAAGTTTTTTTTGTTATAAATCTATATTAGAAATTATTCCATTTAAATTTTTTGCTTAATCAAAACATTGGACTTCTCAATTCTCATAAGGTCCTCCAGGGTTTCCTTTTAGAGCTTGTTGAATAATTTTTATAGATTCCTCAGTTTTACCATTCATACTAAATAGCAAGCTAGTGAATCTCCCTTTTTGCCATTTGATTTCCCACTTAGAATTATTGTTCATTTTAGGGTGTTGGTTCAAAGGTACAACTTTTGTAACTTAATGGTATACTCGTGGATAAAAGCCAATGCGAATCTATAAATAAGTGACATCGTACGAGTATCTAAAAAAACCTAAATTATCAACGGGCTCTCCAAGAGCATTGAAAATTCATTCGATAGTAGCTCTGCTAATTGGAACACTTAGAAAAGCTCCTATATCAATCACTTCTATTCTTCTCGTCGGACCATCCGTAGCACAATTAATGTGCAAGTGTATCTTTTAGACAATGATATTCATCAATATCTCTCATAGAATAGGTTCGGATGTCTTTAAGAATTGCCAACATTAGAACTCACACTGTAACAGCTAAAACATGTACCATCACTACCAACATTACCAGAATCATCATTTGACGAAATGCTTCTTTTACTATTTTGATTTCTTCTTTCTGCATTAATGTATCATCATTTGACTAAAGATTTCCACTACAACCATCAAAGTAAAGGATTTTCAGCATTTCTGGTTCACTTAGCTAGTGAATCCTTTCCATGAAAAGTATAATTAGATTAATAAGTTGGGTGGCTGTATTTTGTCGAGTAGCATTGTAACGCTCCATATTTTAATACACATTAATTATATTAAAAAGACGATAAAATGAATATTAATTGATTAAATATTCAAAATTAGGTAAAATAGACTCCACAATTGCGTCCGTTACGAAATTTTGGTTCAGATAGACTCTTAATTTTCAAAAATTGGATTAAGTACGAAGAAGTCATGAACTGAGAAATATTGAACTAAAACGGTGTAATATATATGTATATGTATATATATATGTAATATAAAAACTGAATGCTGGAAACAACTGTAAGTGGACGACCCAGCCCAAACCGGGTCGACACAATGGTCGACCCAGGCTTAAGGCAGGTTGACTCATGTGTCGACTGTAACAACCCAAACTCCGACAAGCCATTTTTTTTAAAATTCCAGTCTATCGAAACTCTAGTTGGCATGTCTTGTATCTTGCAGAAAAGGCAGAGATAAAGAATTTATCAGAGCTCAGAAAAACATCTCATAGTGGAATGAACTAAAATATAATAAAATCAAATATAGCCTTACCTAGGTAATAATACTGCCTAACCAGTATCCAAAGCTATCATATCTCTCATGCAAACCTAACATGCGAGTGTGTTATGCGGAGGGGATCGGAACATAAGTTCTGGTGACTGGACTTAAACTGCACATTTTGGATAATCCAACATATGTCGTTCAGTTACATTTTCTTATTTATTAGGTTACTTGGGTTAACAACACTCAAGGCTTACACACATGTCGTACCCATCTACTCCCCAGTAGAGTAACCTAATATAGTATATATATAGCTACCCACAATATTAAGGTACACCCCGTAATACCCCACTCGCACAGTCTTCGCCGTAACGCAAAAGAAATATACACAGTCTCTCATCCTATGCCGGAACGACGCACGAATCTCTGTATAACAACGCTATGTTCCACATAAAACCGCCATCGCCATGCTACATAAGCGTACAAACTGCTATCTTCGAACCATTCGATCGTATAAGATTTCATCACAGAGTAATGCCCTAGAGTTTACGATACACCACCCGGAGTAGACATGTATGTATCGAGACTTTCTCATGTACATATCGTTAATCGTATTTGATGCCTTAACCTCGATGATACACCGTCCGAAAACGGTATGCATGTATCTGTACGTATTATCTACTGTGCGCCGATTTCTGTAACATAGCTATATCAAATACACGGAACTCGGTCGAGAGCCTTTTCAGATATCTATATAAACAGATGCTACGGTCTACATTTTCACGGTGGATATGGTCCTACCCAACCCCTCCTTCAACTAGTGAAAGGAAAACAGATATGAGAGCTAGTGACGTGCCCCTAACAAACAATCTATATCCAAATTGGCGTGTCCCGCACCCAAAACCTCGTTAGTAAAAGGACAGCGGTCTATTGGTTTAGCTCTCCGCCTTTCTGCATCACGTTGACAGTCGATGACTGGTGCCCGACGATTACTATCAATCGTATGGTTAGACCCGCCTAAGGCAAACAGATGAGATGGTCGTAACCCGCCTAGTCATAAGGCACCAGTTTCATCGATTCACCTAAGCCACCCTACAGCCTTATGAGTGCCCACTATCGTGACTATCAAAGTATACTTACCGGGTAGTAACGCGTAGACCCAACCTCTGCGAGCACAGCCTAAACGCAGCCACCGCACAGTGGACTACCAGGAGTACCCTCCACGTTCCAGGAAGCCGTGTGCTTCCTCTTCCAGTCCTTCGGAGCCAGCATAATATCAGTAGAACATCAGGCAGAACAGGAAAAATAATCAGATCGACGTGCGCTCCCCTCATGTATCATGACACCACAATGATCTACCCTATTTGGTTCTTCATTTCCAGACGTACAGACTGGTCCAAGCGCCTCAGGTTAACATGTTATTAGACTCTGTGTTAAACATTTGATTACGCGCTTGCTCTATCTCATTAGATTTCCAGTTAACTTGGTTATTTCAAATCATATTAACTTCTTATTCAGGTTACCAAGTTCTTCTTGCTTATTAATTTCAATTGTATAACTTACCCCATTTAAGTTCATTAATAAGCCTTTAACATGTTATTCTTATTAGCAGATTTCAAATTTTCAGGTTTTCCGATAACATGTTCTTCTTATCAGAAGGATTCAGATTCTCAGGTTTACAGATTACTTAATGTATAATTAAGTACAACTTATTGCATTTCATAAGTTTTTCTTTCTTTTTTCTACTGACAACAAACAACAGGTTTCTAGTTTCCAGATTTACAAATTACTTAGTTTATAATTAAGTACAACTTATCTCATTTTTTTCTATCGTTTATTATAGCCTAAGTTATAATTTCCACTTGTCCCGAGGACAAGCCTACCTATTATTTTTCATTTTCCCCTTCAGGTTTATTCATAATAGGTTATTATCATTTCCCGTTCATTTTAATACTTATACTATTGTAACATTCATTAATTTCCATTAATTACAATTAAGGTCATTTATTTCTATCATGTTATATACATGTATATATATATATATGTTTATGCACAAGACCTCTCACATTAAGCCGACAACTTGTGGATGCTGGACTTGCTGGGCGGTTTCGGGCAGACTTCTTCTACAAGTTGAACTTAACCTCGTGTCTTAGCACCATTATATGTATGTTTACGCACCAGTCCCCTCACATTACATTACCCACTTGTGGATGCTGGATTTGCCGGACGGTTCCGAGAAGACTTCTATCACAAGTTGAATTTAACCTCGTGTCTAAGTGTTGTTATAATTTTCTATTTACTGTAAATTTAGGCATATTCATTCTTCCAAATTTTATTGTAATTCTTATTTACAATCTTTTGGCATAATAATGTTCTCAAACAAATATTCATGTTCATTGTAAATCTCATAGTTACAGCATACACAGAAATTCCCAATTCAGACATGTGATTTATGGAAATAGGCTTTATGCAGCATTAATGTTCTCAGTGTTGGTTTCAGGATTACAGTACTACAGAAGTTCCATCATTTATACGAAAGGCACAATTCATTTTTATTTACAATAGTACTAATTTCAACAGATTTCAGCAGGTTAAACATTTCAGCAGATTAATCATTTCAACAGATTTATTATACATATTAACGGGGAATGCCAAACGATAGATATACCATTATCAAAAAGGTATAACTTAAATCCACTCACTGAATAACTTTCCAATTCGTGAATCTTGTCCAAACATTGCATTCCAAGGCTCTCCTAATCGAATCTAAAATCTAAATAATCATGGATTCACAATTCTCAGACTAAAAAAAGGGGGAAAAAGAAGAGAAATCAAAATTAAGAATTTACCTCACTTCGATCAGAATTCTGAACACTTATTTGTAAATATACATTCTTTTCCTCTGGATCTTGAGTCATAATTTCCTAAGACTAATTATTCTATTTTCTGAAGAGATTTGAGGGGGAAGAAGAATAGAAAAGTCTAGAAAGCCTCTCAGAAAATATGAGATTTAGGCTAGGCTCTACTAGCCTATTTATAGGTGTTCAAGAAAGCGGATATGATCTTGTACACGCAGCGCTGAATCAATAATGAATGTGGTTTGAAAAATAGTTCAGATTCGCTGAATGAACCTGCCTGGATCAGGAGTAGGTCGACCTATCTACCCCTAGGTCAAACCTAGGGTCGACTTAGCCCCCTTGGGTCGACCCATAGGTCGTCCTAGGCATAGCTTGGGTCGACCCATATGGGTCCAGTTTCCCTTTTTACTTTCCCGCTTCATTCGTTTGAATTTCTGGAATTATTTAAATATTATATTTACATATGAACTCCTTATTCCGTACAAAACATCTAATGCTCATTTTACATGTATATATATACACGCAACTTTTATTTCATTTTCAAAATTCAAATAGCGATGTCCCATCATTTAATTCTTACCTATTTTCATTGATTGCAGATTATATTGAACTTCTCTTCTGTATATATATATTTTTGCACATATATATGCATATATTTACATATGCATGTATACATATATTTTTGTACTTCCTTATATGTACAAATTTTCTTATATGTGCATATATACGTATTTTCCTCTTAGAACATGTATTATTTAAGCCTTTTTCTAAAATAAAAATATGGCACCCTAGAATCGAACTTGCGCCACTTGCTTGGAAGCTACATGTTCTTACCAACTGGACTACATAGGTTTTTATAACAAGGCTAAAAACAATGTTGGTCATTGTTCTTTTCTTATACCTTCTTTTCATGTTTGCTGTAATATTTCGTTTAAATGTATCTCTATCATCTTAAATCCGTTTTTTGCAATCCATAGGTCTAAATTGACCAGAAAATCGCCATAGACGCAATGACACTAATTCCATGACTAAATTCTAGGAGCTCTTAAAATTTAATTTCATTTAACAAAATCTGGGGTGTTACATTCTCCCACCCTTAGGAATTTTCATCCTCGAAATTTGGTAAGGGAAAAATCAAGTAATTCCTCGCATAAATCACAACCATCATATGTGCATCCAATTTTGCAACCATTTGTGTACTAATGCAAAGTGTAATTCAACATAATAATACATAAATGAAATGAATGCCTAAGCGGTACCTCCTATATGTATGCAAATTTTTCTTGAAAATCACTTTGAAAACATGATGCATACATCCTAAATATACTGTCAATTTCTATATGAATGCAATATTCGAAAATCGAAACACTTTTTCATCCAATTTTTCCCACACTCTTACTGAGCAAGAGCGTAGTTCATCAAATTTTCGCATCGAAAACCCTACCAAGCAACTATTGTTTTTCGAATTTCATAAAAATCTAACTTTATAAATTCGATTTGTTATGTTACAAAAAGGTGGAAAACAGAAAACTTAACATCTTCCATTTTTTTATGTACATTTTATATCTGTACTTTGATTTTATGTAACTATTTTATGAAGATTCCATATTTTCCTATACAAGCACAGCCCACATAAAAAACTTTCTTTGTTGCAGATTTTCTTTTTCAACTTATCTTGGAAAATTTTATTCTTATTCACCTTTTCTCAGAATTTTCCATTTTTATTTAACTCTCGTGTTTATTGTTTCACTGAATTTGTTATTTCCTTTTTAGTTATGCCATTACTCTTTTCGTAGCTTATTTAACTTAATCCTCTGATCTAAGTTTAGTTTCAAATATGCCTTTTAGTCTTTCAACTAAAACAGGAAAACAAACACTCTACACAACTACAAGTAAGGGCCAAGAATCTCAGGACTATGTCCCCCTCAGACAAAAAAGTTTAAACCACAGGATCAATGACAGGTTTAGGCATTATCCTAACTACCCAACAGGAACAAAATAACAGAACTATCCGAACAGTAATGTAAAAATGAGTTTTACCCCAATAGAAAAATTAGCAGCATGATCTAAACACTTACTTTCCCTTCACTACCTAGTAGTTACCACTAGTCCTTGCTGTGTGCTAACAGTCATTTCCAGGCAACGACCAAGGCTTCTCAATGCTCACGCATTCTACGGGAACTTACCACTATTCCTTGATAATTCTCGCTATCTGCTTCATTGCCTCAAAACTTTTTCCGCCTTCCCTAGGTACTAATCCTTACCAACTCTATGATTTTAAAAACGTGGTTTGGCTTCCTCATTTTACTTTCCTTTCAAAAGTTAAAAGTGTCAAAATTTTATTTTTCGTATGAAAACTTATTTTTGCCAAACCATAAAAATATGCCATCTCATAAAAAAGAAAATCATTCAATTTTTTTTCCAAATCATAAAAATTGGAGTAGACAAGGACAATTATTTCTCAATCAGATTCACAACTTGCAATGTCAATTCAGTTACTTACAAATAGGTGCAAACATCTACTCTATTCTTAATTCTTACAACTTATTTTGTCCTCCCAACAAAAATTTATGTCAAAATAATTATAAAAAATGATCGTTAAAAGAATAGAGATTTGAAAACTTTCTTTACTGAAAGTTCCAGTTTTCAACAAAATGCAACATTTTCTTTGTTTTTCCTTTTAATCCTTTCATACTATATAACTTGAAAACAAGCGAGCTATACATGCTCTATAATATGCACCTTTTACTGAGAGAATTTATTTTAGACAAAAATTTCACAAGAAATCACTATTTCCAAAATATACCCCATTTAACTTCAAAACTCAATATGTACTTTTCGAATATGTTCCTTGCATATTTTAAAAATGTAACTTTTAAGATCAAAACTTGAAAACACCATAAACCATCTTCCAAAAGCTTTTACAATTTCAAGTTTTTAAAAGTTAACAATGGGGTTAGACTCAAAGTTGGAAAAACCTAGGCTTTCCTAGATAGTCCCACAAAGTCATTTCTCTCAAATATATATATTCCTAATCCATTTTTCTCTTTTTAACCTTTTCCAATCTATAAGGTTTTACTGTCGAACCCACTAACCTGAAATACTAACATATGGGATTCACGTTTCTTCCATACAAAGTATATTGTACACTTCCCACCCAAATTATCTAAGGGTCTCAGATTTCCATGTTCATTCCTTTAGTGTACGAAACAAATATCCCAACTTTTACCATATCATGCTTTCTTTATTAGTGGGTTCATCTATGGACCTAGGTATATGTAATATATTTATATTTTAAAAAAATACAAATACGTTCACTCACTATCTATACAAGAATTCTAAACCTAGGCTCTGATACCAGATATAACAACCTGAACTCTGATAGACCATTTTTTTTTTCAAAATTCCAATCTATCGAAACTCGAGTTGGCTTGTTTGGTAACTGGCAGAAAAGACAGAGATAAATAATATATCAGAGCTCGGAAAAACATCTCATAGCGGAATGAAATAATATAAAATCAAATCAAATATAGCCTTACCTAGGTAATAATACTACCTAAGCGGTATCCAAAGCTATCCTGTCTCTTCCACAAACCGAATCTGTGAGTGTGCTACGAGGAGGGGGAAAGAATACAAATTCTGGTGACTGGACTTAAGTTGCACATTTTGGATAACCTTACATATCATATTCAGTTACATTTTATTTATTTATTAGGTTACTTAGGTTAACAACACTCAAGGCTTACACACATATCATACCCATCTACTCCTTAATAGATTAACCTAATACAATATGTATGTTGCTAACCCTAATATTAAGGTACATCCCATGATACTCCACTCACGCAGTCTCCACCGTAACACTAGAGAAATATACGCAGTCCCTCATCCTATGCCGGAATGACGTACGGATCTCTGTATAACAACTCTACGTTCCGCATAGAACCGTCATTGCCATGCTACGGAAGCGTACAGACTGCCACTTTTGAACCATTCGATCGAATAAGATTCCATCACAGAGTAATGCTCTAGAGTCTACATACACCACCCGGAGCAGACATGCATGTATCGAGACTTTATCACGTACGTATTGTTAATCATACTTGATGCCTCAACCTCGATGATACACCATCCGGAAACGATATGCATGTACCAGCACGTATTATCTACTATGCACCGAGTTTCATAACATGGCTATATCAGATATACGAAACTCGATTGGAAGACTTTTCAGATATCTATATACACAGATGCTATGGTTTACATTTTCACGGTTGTTATGGTCCCACCTGACCCCTCCGTCAACTAGTGAAAGGAAAATAGATATGAGAACTAGTGATGTACCCCTAACAAATAATCTACATCCAAATTGGTGTGTCTTGCAACCAAATCCTCGATAGTAAAAAGTCAGTGGTCTTTTGGTTTTGCTCTCCGCCTTTCCGCATCATGCTGACCGTTAATGACCGGTACTCGACGATTACAATCAATCAGATAGTTAAACTCGCCTAAGGAAAACAGATGGGATGGTCTTAACCCATCTAGTCACAAGGCACCAGATTAGTTGAATCACCTGAGCCACCTTACAGCATTCTGACTGCCCACTATCTCGTGACAATCAAGGTATACTCACCGGGTAGTAACGTGCAGACCTTACCTCTGCGAGCACAGCCTAAACGCTGCCACCTCATAGAGGACTACCAGGAGTACCCTCCGTGGCCCAAGAAGCCGTGTGCTTCCTCTTCCAGTCCTTCGAAGCCAACAGAATATCAGCATAACATCATGCAGAATAGTCAGATGGACATGCGCTCCCCTTATGTCTCATGACACCACGATGATCTACCCTGTTGGGTTCTTCATTTCCATTCGTATGAACTGGTCCAAGTGCCTTAGGTTAACGTGTTATTAGGCTTTATGTCTAAACGTTTAATTACGCACTTGCTCTATCTCAATAGATTTCCAGTTAAGTTGGTTATTTCAAATCATATTAACTTCTTATTCAGATTACCAAGTTCTTCTTGCTTATTAATTTCTAACTTACCCTATTTAAGTTCATTAATAAACCTTTAAAATGTTATTCTTATCAGCATATTTCATATTCCCAGGTTTTCAGATAACATGTTCTTCTTATCAGCAGGATTCAAATTCTTAGGTTTACAGATTACTTAATGTATAATTAAGTACAACTTGTTGCATTTCATAAGTTTTCCCTTCTTTTCCCTACTTATTACAAACAACAAGTTTCTAGTTTCCAGATTTACAGCTTACTTAGTTTAAAATTAAGTACAATTTATATCATCACATAAATTATCTCATTTTCTATACCGTTTATTATAACCTAAGTTATAATTCCACTTGTCCCTAGGACAAGTCTACCTATTATCTTTCCTTTACCACTTCAGGTTTATTCATAATAGGTTTTATCATTCCCCATTCGTTTTAACATTTATACCGTTGTAACATTCATCCATTTCCATTAATTACAATTAATTCCATTTGTTTCTATCCTATTATATACATATATTCATATATATGTTTATGCGTCAGACCTCTCACATTAAGCCGACCAATTGTGGATATCGGATTTGCCGGGCGGTTCCGGGCAGACTTCAACCACAAGTTAAACTTGACCTCAAGTCTTAGCACCATTATATGTACGTTTATGCACCAGACCCCTGACATTAAATTAACCACTTGTGGATGCTGGATTAGTCGGGCGGTGCCGGGCAGACTTCTACCACAAGTTTTAATTTAACCTCGTGTTTAAGTGTAGTTACAATTTTCTATGTACTGTAAATTTAGGCATATTCATTCTTCCAAATTTTACTATAATTCTTATTTACAATCTTTTGGCATAATAATATTCTTAAACAAATATTTGTGTTCATTGTAAATTTCAAAATTATAGCATTCATAGAAATTCCCAATTCAAACAGGTGGTTTATGTATACAGTAGAAATGTTCTCAGTTCAGGTTTCAGGATTACAGTACTATAGAAGTTTCATCGTTTGTACGAAGGATACAATTCATTTTTAACCACAACAATACTAATTTCAACATATTTTAGCAGGTTAAACATTTCAGTAAATTAATCATTTCAGCAGATTTATTATACATATTAACGGGGAATGGAAAATGACAGATATACCATTATCAAAAAGGTATAACTTAAATCCACTCACCTAATAAGTTTCCAATACGTGAATCTAGTCCAGACCTAGCATTCCATGGCTCTCCTAACTGAATCTAGAATCTAAATAACCATGGATTCACAATTCTCAAACTAAAAGAAAAGGGGAAAAAGAAAGAAATCTAAATTAACCAGATCTAAGAATCTACCTCACTTCGATAAGAATTCTGAACACTTATTTGTAAATATACATTATTTTCCTCCGGATCTTGAATCATATTTCCCTAAAACTAATTATTCTATTTTTTGAAGAGATTTAAGGGGGAAAAAGAAGGGAAGAGTCTAGAAAGCTTCTCGGAAAATATGAGATTTAGGCTAGGCTATGCTAGCTTATCTATAGGTGTTCATGAAAGTGGATATGATCTTGTACACGCAACGCTGTGTCAGCAACGAATGTGGTTTGAAAAATAGTCCAGATTCGCCGAATGAACTTTCCGGGATCAGGAGTGGGTCGACCCACCGACCCCTTGGGTCGACCCGACCCTAGCCCCCTTGGGTCGAACCATATGGGTGTATTTTCCCATTTTACTTTCCCGCTTCATTCGTTTGAATTTCTGGAATTATTTAAATATTATATTTATTTATAAACTCCTTATATGTATACAAAAGTTCTAATGCCCATTTTACATGTGTATATACGTGCAACTTTTATTTCATTTTCAAAATCCAAACATCGTTATCTCTTCATTTAATTTTTACCTATTTTCATTGATGCAGTTTATTTTGAACTTCTCTTCTGTATTTTTTTTTGCATATATATATATATATATGCATATATTTACATATGCATGCATACATATATTTTTGTACTTCCTTATATGTACAATTTTCCTTATATCTGCATATATACCTATTATCCTCTTAGAACATGTATTATTTTAGCCGTTTCTCTAAACTAAAAATATGGCATGCGCGGGAATCGAACTTGCGCCACTCTCTTGGAAGCCACTTGTTCTTACCAACTGGACTACATAGGCTTTTATTAACAAGGCTAAAAACAATGGTGGTCATTGTTCTTTTCTGATACCTCCTTTTCAGGTTCGTTGTAATATTTCATTGAAATGTATCTTAATCATCTTAAATTCATTTTCTACAATCTGTAGGTCTAAATTGACCAAAAAATCACCACGGAAGCATTGATGCTAATCCCATGACCAAATTCTAGAAGTTTTTCAAATTTTGTTTCATTTAACAAAATGCAAGGTGTTTACATCGACCCATGTCTAAGGTGGGTCGACTCAACTACATGCAAGGCAGATTCCTACTTCTGAATTTGGACTAATTTATATACTACATACATACGTTGACTCGGCTTGAGGTGTACGGATAGATTTATAAACCTAATATCTAATGATTTAGAATTATCCTAGCTAATATATAAATAGGCTAGTATCCTCACTATTTTTTTACACACAAACAATCTTCATCTTCTTCCTCCTCCAAACTATTTCTGAATAAAAATTAAGAAAATATCGGGGTGCTGCCGAAGCTTAGACTAAAGGGATTGCTCCAACTTTTTTTCTACAACAACTATTAAAGAGGATTTCTGCATCTAAATTAAACAACTGTGAGTTCTATTTATTTTTAGATCTGATAACGAAAAAGTATTTTGGTAGTAAATAATTTAGATCTAAAATTATACAGTGTTTATATGTTAATGTTTTACTGTCAATTATCTATTTAGTTTTCCAGTTATTACCTGTTACATGTACATCCTTATTATCCCCTTTAATGCCTAAGTTTTATTTATAGTCTTATGCCTATTTATTCAGTTTTTTAATTTCTGATTTGGATCTATATTTTCTCCTTTTCCTTTTTATTTTGCGCTAATCCTAGGCCATCGAGTTCCTAGGTTATTCTCGTTAGACTTGCATAAAATTGGAATAACTTGTAATAATAGTAAAAAGGAGAATTAGGCATGTTGAAACATGAAATCCAATAACTGTATAATTGGGATATGAAAAACATGTTAATCTGAATAGGTTAAACTTAATTTTATATTACTTAGGACATGTTATGAAAAATATGAAGGATCATATGTAATTATGTAAACATGTAACTTAATCTATATGTACATCTGAGCAGGTGCTTGTCTATTTTGGGGAAGGGGTTATACACATAATAACATTTATAGGAAATGCCATTTGCAACCATGCTTATTAATGAACTTAAACCTACTAAGTTAAACTTGTTAATTAATAAGCTAAGAGGTCCCACGTCCTACTGTTTATATCTGATATTGGGACTCTTAAAATCCTAGTTATTTAGGGGTACAAGCCTAGGAGTGACTTGTGTCAATCTTGATGTATGGAACCCGTATCAATCAGTATCCATATTGGTATCATAGAGAGGGGCTTCGCATTAGGTAGGGATCAGGGCATGCTTTACTGATCTGGATTGTAATAGGTTCAAAGGTGGAAGGTGGGTACGAGTGCGTTCCGGCGGATTCATGAGCATACATGAGTCCGATGGGGAAAGTAAGACGTTGTAACACCAGCGGATAGGGTTGTGTCTTATAAGTTGATGGATTAGGTACTGATATCCCCTACTGTCTTGGCTCGCACATGCTATTTGCGTTTATAGGGAGCCGATCACATGGGTAGTAATTAGTGTAACACCTAATCCTGATATTCTAGCAGTTGGTGTAGAAACTTGTTCTTGAGATACGAATGGGAAGCGTACATGATCTTTACCTTGCCTTGTTATCATGTTTTCTCGTTTAATTCGTACTTGTTTATTTTACTTTAGCATCATCTTCAGCATTATTTTTTTTGTCTTGATACTTTCTATCTTATCCTTATGTTGGAAATAACTCGAACTCTCCAGACATTATATCTGACATATTTTGTTTTTCCTTCTCTCTCTTCCTTCCCCTCTCAGGTTCTCAGAGTGGTGGTGGATAGTTATTGTGACCATGATTTATTCTACTTGAACTTGGATGGCTTTCTTTTCCATTTATTACTTCAATTTATTTATCTATGTCTATTGTTATGACCTATGAGGGATATTATTTTATGGTTTTGTTCTCTGATGATTTATGAGTCATATTTTATTGGTTTTGACATTGACGGTTCATTTTGGAAAAATGTAATGTTGAAATTGGTTTGAAATAAAAGTTGAAATTTTTTTTGTTTCATTTTATATTATGTCTTGTTGAAATTAGTTTTTGTATTATTATTGCGCTTTGTAGAATTTAATGCATCATCATATGGGTGACATAAAGGGACGAGGAGTTGTTAGGGATTGCGAAAAGCATCATTAAGGTAAAACAAGCACTAGAGGGGGGTGAATAGTGTTTTTGAGAATTTAAACAAAATCTAAAATTTATGTGATAAACTATATGAATCAAACACCACAGAAAAATCACATATACAGAATCAAACATAGATGCAAAATAAACACAAATAAAAATGCAGAAAAGGAAAGAATACACCAGATTTTAAACAGGTTCGGATTGCTCCTATGTCCAGCCTAGAACAATGCTGGATTGCGCAGAGTTTTATTACTATAACGATATCGAATTAAACCCCTTGATTTCATAGCTACATGGTTAACACCGCTCCCATTCCTTTTGATTTCACGGTAACAAGGAAAACACTTATTCCGTTCCTTGATTTCATGGCTATAAGGAAGACACCAATTCCCAAATACTTCTCAAACAATTACAATATCCCTATAACTCTTCAATAGCACTTGATTCAGAGAGTAATGAGTAGAGAGAGCAGAGAGAAGAAGAATATTGAGAACAGAATTGAATTCGGTAGAGTATAGGTGTAGAAATCATAAAAATGAGAAGAAATAATGGTGTAATGAAAGAGAGTGAAAGTGGAGAAGAAGGATTGATTAAAAATTCGAAATCAAGCCCTTTTTATTGTGTGTGAAGGGTTGCAACGCTCCAGAACCATCACAAATAGTGAAAAGACACTTTCTTTCAAATTTGAAAAAAATGACAGTTATATGTCGACTTGGTGTTTTCTATATATATATATATATATATATATATATATATATATATATATATATATATGTCGACATATACTTAGTAAAAAATTATTTTTTGAGCATTTTTCAAGTTTTTATATATAATTCTAGAAATTCTTGAATTAAAATATTGTTTAATAAATTAATATTATAAAGTAGGAAATCATATGAAAAAATAAATACAAACTATATAAACATATTTATAAAATTATAAAGTTTAAACTATATAAATATAAAGTATAAATATATAAAACTTGAGTTTGAAAACAAAAGTAAAGTAAGAAAGAAAAATAGAAAAGGTAGAAAATAAAATAGAGAGGATTGACGATAGAATTTGAAAACAGAATTTGAAAACAGAATTTTGAAAAACAAAATTTGAATTTGAACCTAGAGTGCTATTTTAGAGTCTTACATAATCTAGACTCTATAACTATATTAGTCTTGAACTCTTGAAATCTTGATTACTTATGAGTCTTGAAATATCTCTGAATTCTGAATCTCTAATATCTTTAAAACTGTACAGTCTTCAGTAATAATTCCTGTATATAAATCCTTCATATGTGTGTGTAACTGTATATATATATATTATAGATAAAGGTGATAGTATATTTTTATAATTAATTAATATTAAAATAAGGTTTTTGTCATCAAAACTCCATTCTCTAATAATCTCCCCCTTTTTGATGATGACAACCTTATTTATAAAATATCATACCTATATATACCTGTTGCTGATGAACCTTCAAATACTCCCCCTATTTTTATGAATCCTATATTTTGTAATTTCTCCCCTTTTGGCATTATCAAAAAGAAATTCTAAAACTGCTCCCCCTAAATCCTATCTAAATAATTCCTAAAGTAAAATACTCCCCATAAATTTATGCCTATACAATATCCTAATTATTAAACATAACTATCTCCGAATTTGATTCTAATCCTAAAAGATTATAGCTCCCCCTAAATTATGATTATACTAATCTAATAAAGGATAATAAACTAAGCAAACAATCAATATTTATAATCAATTTAAACAATCAAGTCAGTCTAAATAAGCAATTCAAACAAACAATGCAAGCAATAAATTCAAGCAATCAACCAGATCAACCAAATTAAATAATATGTGTTAATAAACACTTCTTGAACCTTCAGTTAATCCTAGAAACTCTAAAACTCCCCCTTAATCTAATACAAGACTAAACCTATCCTATACTCTAATTCCCTTAAAACTATAATAAGGCTTTAATCTAGGCTAAGAAATAACTCTAATATGATATCCTTAAAATTATGATATAAGCAAAGCAATCCAAACAATCAATCAATTCAAACATAAAACCAAACATTTCTTGTACTTCTATTTATACTAAAACTTATAATGCTCCTATCAACCACTAATGAAATTTAACCATGTCAAATAAGTCAATCAAGTAATTCAAGTCGAACAAATTAAATAAGCCAAAAAAGTCAATCAACTTAAATCAAGCCAAATAATCCATTCAAATTAATCAAGACAAAGTAAATATGTTATGTATACTTGTTATGTGTGGAGTTAAAGTTAATATGTAATGCAGTGTGTTTGTAATAATGCAGTAAGACATATGCAAAACTATATGAAGTGATATATTGAATGAAATGCAATTTGTGATGTAAATGATTATAATTTGAGATGCACTGTAATGACGTATGGTATGAAATAAGATGTGTAATGATATTATGGCAATACTATATAGAATGATTTGATGAAGATATGTATTTCTATAAAAGATACTTAAAGTAATATCAAACTATTATGCATAATAAATTATTTGAATCAAACAAGGATAATGTTAATTTCTAGACTTAGGTTAATTACACTAATGAAAGTGATTTAAATAATAATAAAGACAAGAGTTTAATTAAAAAATATTCATGATATGTAGTAAAATATTCAAAATAATTATGCAGTTAAATAATATTAGTAGGGTAAATATAGTAAGTTTGGAAGATTTATTTAGAGAGAATATGAAATTATATAAAGTAGACTATAAACATATATTCATAATAGTATATAAAAATTGATTTTAAATTTAAACTTTAGAAATCCAAACATATTTATTTGCGAGAGAACAATTTATATGTTAAAATTTTAAAAGAAATCTATAGTTATAACAAAATTATTTTAATGAAAACTGATAATATGAAGTAATATATAAAAATATAATTTTTTATATTTAAACTATATTTTTAAGACATAAAAATAAAACATATATATATTATTGTAATACCAAAATATTAGGTTAAATATTCAAGCTTTTATAAATATTAATAGGAAATCAAAATAAGTATTAAGTTACAGATAGCATTTGTGAAATCATATGAATTATATATATGTTTAAACTATATATGAAAGATAAGTAAAATTATATTTTATAACAATAAAAAATTATTTTAACACTTATATCATATTAACATGCCTATATAATTTTATTAATTTATATACTTATAATATATATATATATATATATATATATATATATATATATATATATAGATAGATAGATATATATACTGAAACATGAAAAAAAGTAAACAGATAAAGTTAATAACTAGAATTTGAATTGGCATTTTCTAATTCAAAAGATGGAGGGAAGTTTGAAAGTTTAAACTCTTGAAATTCAAATTTTAAATTTCATTGTAGACATGACCATTTTTTTGTGTCGACATATATGTAGAAAATCAAAAGATAAATTGTTTTTACTTATTGGTTTTATATTATCGATTTATGTTTCAGGCTTAACTGTTTCCTGAAATAATATTAATCCTAACAAAGATCCAAATTTTATTTTATTGTTTTATTAATATTTTGAATTTCAAAACTCAAATTTCAAATTTGAGTTTTAAAGTTTTAAATTTCAAATTCAAAGCAAAGCAAACAAGTAGGACAATCAAAGAATTCATTCAACAAAAAAATTTAAAAATTAATTAAAGTTTACCTATTTTTGCAATCCTTCTTTTCGTTGTTCTTCCATTGTCATGAATCACACATTCACATCTTCAAGAATTTGATGATGAAATTAGCTCTATTGCATCGGGCTCATTTTTTAGATCAGGATAGTATATTCATTTGCTGAATTTGGACACCATATGAGAAAGATATTGAAGATTTAGTAGATCAACCAACTTGGCGCCAAAATATTAATTTGAATTTTGAGTGAATGGACACTTAAATTACTATATAAAGGCCCAAAAGTCATGTCTCTTCATAACCATTTCTCTTCTTTTTCTTCCCGTTTTTCTATTTTTAATCAGTCTTGCAAGAGCCATAACTTCTTTGTTTCTTAACGAATTTGGATGAAACCAGTGGAAAATCGAAGCGAAATCCAAGGACTATGATATAGTAATAGTTTGGGGGATAAATTTGGATGGTATTGGGGTGCAACAAGTTGAAACAGTAAGAGATATGCTTGAAATCACATAATAGTTTTTCAGTTTTGCATAGCGAACTTCAAATAGTCATATGTCACTCAATTTTGATCGGAATTTGACAATCTACCCATCAAATCGACCGTGAGAACGAGAACTACAATTTGGAAAAGGATTTGAGACAAAATAGTATAACTTGTGGATGAAATTTGAAGATAAACGTTGACAGTTTTGGTTTCCTTCTTTCTTTATTCACCAAACTTCATTTTCTCATTACTTGATCAATTCTTGACGAGTCTACATGAAACCAGCAGCATTCAGAAGAAAATGAAGAGAAGCACAATACTGAATCCGCTAGTAGATGGGAATCAAAAGTTTCTACTTATCTGGTACCCATTTCTTTGTTGATTTACATTGTATATTTCCATTTCTTCCTCTTGATGTCTTTTCACCAAGCATCATTACTTTTCTTTAATTGTCCTTTAGAATTTGAATTCTCAACATTCATGTGCACCAATTCAGAATTTGAATTTCCAACAGCCACCTTTTCATGATTTGAATTTTCAATAGCCACCTTTTTGGAATTTGAATCACCAACAACCACTTTACCCATCTTTTCAACTTTTGAATTTTCAAAAGCCATATAACATTTCTTTTCCTGCGAAACAAAACGACTTTTGAAATAATCAAATAACATTTCCAAATAATCAAACGACTTTTCAAAATAATCAAATGACTTTTCAAAATAACTAACTACAATATTATCATGATGGTATTGTAACATATTCATATATCAAAAATTTCAAAATTCAAAATTTTCAAATTTTGAATTTCAAAAATCAAAGCATGGTAACTTGATTTTTCAAAACAATTGAATACAAACTCATCTAATACTGATGCAATACATAAATTTAAACTAGTGTTCAAAATTTTCCATTTAAATTTTTTTAGAAATCAGATTATGAACTTTTTGAAGACCTTGCTCTGATACCAATTGTTAGGGAATGGGAAAGGATCGTTAAGGCAAAACAAACACAAGAGGGAGGGGGGGGGTGAATAGTGTTTTTGAGAATTAAAACAAAATCTAAAATGTATGTGATAAACTATATGAGTCAAACACCACAGAAGCAATCACAGACACATAATCAAACACATAAGCAAAATAAACAGAAATAAAAATGCAGAAAAGGAAAGAACATACTGAATTTTATACCGGTTCGGGTTGCTCCTACTTCCAGTCCCGCACAATGCTGGATTGCACAGAGTTTTATTACCATATCAATATCCAATTACACCCCATGATTTCATGGCTATAAGGTTAACACCGCTTCCGTTCCTTGGTTTCACGACAACGAGGAAAACATCGATTCCGTTCCTTATTTCACGGCTACAAGGAAAATACCGATTCCCAAATACTTCCCAAACAATTACAATAGTCTTATAACTCTTCAGTAGCACTTGATTCAGAGAGTAATGAGTGTAGAGAGAAGAAGATTAGTTAAACAGAATTGAATTCGGCAGAGTATATGTGTACAAGTCATAAAAATGATAAGAAATAATGGTGTAATGAAAGAGAGTGGACGTGGAGAAGGAGTGATTAAAAATTCGAAATCAATCCCTTTTTATAGTGTGTGAAAGGTTGCAACGCTCCAGAACTGTCACAAATAGTGAAAATACACTTCCTTTCAAATTTTAAAAAAATGACAGTTATATGTCGACATGGTGTTTTCTATATGTCGACATATACTTAGTACAAAATTAATTTTTGAGCGTTTTTCAAGTGTTTTGATATATATATATATATATATATATATATATATAACTGTGGAAATTCTTGTTTTAAAATATAGTGTTATGGATTAATATTATAAAGTAGGAAATCATACGAAAACATAAATATAAGCTATATAAACATATTTATAAAATTATAAAGTTTAAAACTATATTAATATAAAGTATAAATATATAAAACTTATAAAACTTGAGATTGAAAACCAAAGTAAAGTAAGGAAGAAAAATAGAAAAGATAGAAAATAAAATAGAGATGATTGAAGATAGGATTTGAAGACAGAATTTGAAAATTGAAAACAGAATTTGAATTTGAACCTGGAGTGCTATTTTAGAGTCTAACATAATCTAGACTCTATAACTATATTAGTCTTGAACTCTTGAAATCTGTTATTGTAATGACCCAGGTTTTAGCTTCTGAATATTTAATTTATTTAAATGTGATTATGATTAAGTTAGATGTTATATAACTTGAATTTAGAATATACATGTTATTTAATAAAACTAAATCGAATCAGGAATCTAATTTGGAACTAAATTGAATTTTAAGCTTATCGAAATTCTGTTTGAATGTGAACAATAATATAAATTTATTATTGAAGAATCAAAGTGTTTGAAAATCAATTAAATAATAATTCGATTTTATTTACACATGAAAATAATGTTTTTGCAAACCGTCTTAGAAATCGGCGAAATCAGTTTCATAGAGTCTAGAATATTATAATATAGCAGGCTACCAAATTTCATCGCATTCGGAATTGATTCGTGGTTGTGGAAAACTTAGAACGTCAACGAGAAAAAGTGAATATAAAAATAAAATATCTAACAATTATCTTAACAAATATCTAAATCTCTTTTCTTATAAATACCCCTTTCTCTCTCTCCTTAACACCTAATTTTCATTCTGTAAATCAAAAGAAAACAAGCTGCCACTTATTCAAACTTCGTGAAATTAAATATAGCGGTTTAGTAGGTGAAACCGAAAGATGTTGGATTCTTCAAACTCGTATACAAAGGAGCTTCTCATTGATGTGAGTTTTAAGAGGTGCGGTGCATTTGACTGGGAACGACTTTTCTAGCAGGCGAGCTAGGGTTGAGGATTGACTTGTAGGTTATCGTCGATGGGAAAAGCTGTTGTTAGATTTGACTTCAGGGTCGAAATACCATCTCTGGTGGGAAATTTGGGGAGCTCGGTTTCAAGCTGGTTCGTGCGTCTCCGTAGCCGAAGGAGTTGAAGCATGGATGTATTTTGAGCAGATGCATCGGAGGTGAAGTCGACAGCGCAGATGAACTTAGGGTGGCCAGAGAAATCTTTTGGTGAAGTCCATTTTGGTCTCGGTTAGTTGACAGTGAATCGTGACTCCCATGGCAGCGAGGTATTGGGTGCTAGGTCGATTTTGGAATGGTGATGTCTAAGGCGATGTGGTGGTGGTCAGCAGGTGCAGCTTGAGGCAAGAAACTCGGTGGTGCGATTAGATTTGCAGTTCAATGACTGGTTGTGGGTGTCACTAGTGGAGTTACACTCGAAAATGTGTTTGTACACAAGGGGATACGCTGGTTTTGAATATTGGAGAAGAAGGGGGCATCGGCACGTGCGTGTGCGGGTGAGGGTGAGTGATTGTTTTTTTATTTAAATTATTAAGATAAGTGTTTTAAATTGTGTCTTAAACTTGTAAATATCATAAATATTTCATATGAGATCGGATTAGCGAACCGTTAGTTGCGTTAGGTTCGTATCACCAAGTACTTCGCGCTGGCAGTGGATTGGTATCATTCTGGAGAGATTGGGATTTTATCTAATTTCAAATGGCTGTTTGGAATTAGATAAAATAGCATGTTATCGTCTATTGGAATAGATGGTGAGTTGGAATCATGCTTACTGCTATACTATTATACCATATAATAGTGTTGACTGTTTATTTACATATTCATACATATAATTGATTATTTGGGTGATTTATTGCTTTACTGGTGGTTGTCGATATATATAATTCTCATTTGTGAGCGGATGATCCTTTGACACTACCTGCGTTAGCAGAAGATTCATCTTATATGAATTACTATAATAGGAACTGTATTTATATTCATATGTTGTATTATGAATTGATTGTGTGTTAACCTGACTGTGGACCCCATTGATTATAATGTTGTTATTTGTGAAACTGTAGCGAAGCGAATATATTATTTTATATAATATACCGAGGTTGTCTATTTCACACAATTTGGCGTGTTTGGCATAATTGCACTGAATTGGAATAATACAGATTGGAACGGGAATTGAGAAACTAGAACTGAATGGTTTTGAAATATAAAACAACCTTTTTGACTCTTTTTCCTAAAACCTATTTTATACTATTTTACTATATATACACTTTAACCTTTTTAATTACCTTTCTTAAGACCTATTTCCGAGTTATTCTTACTATGTATTTACTATATATACCATTTTATCCTTTTAAATTCTTTTATTTAAAATCTATATTTAAACTATTTACTGCATTTACTTTTTAACTCTTTTATTTAAAACTTGCTTTAAGATATTTTTTCTTTATTTATATTTTGAAATGAATTGAGTTGTTTTATAAGATTTGGGAAATGATTGGATTATAACACTTCTATTTTAATCAATGATTGAGAAATCACAATATTTCACAGTATTGAATTTTTATCGATATTTACATCTTTATGGACTATTTTAAAGACGTGAATAAATATAGAAATGGTTTTGGGTTTGTTGTGACAACGTGTTATTTACATTCGTCTTTAAACCTAACATATTATATTCGTGAAGTTTATATAATTGAATCTTTAAACTAACGTTTAAAGATAATTATAAAAAGGAATTGTTTTGTGGTTCATTCTAAGTAGCGTTTTAGCAACACTTTTTTAAACTCCTTGAGTATAGTTAAACCGAAATATATAGTTTAACGAGTTTGAATATACTTAGATATTTAAATAATGGGTTTTAAAGATAGAAACAAGCATAGGGTTCTTTTAAGATAAAGATGTTGAATAAGATGTTTAACTTACAAAAGAGAAGAGGTTCTTTTGTAAACATTGGATTTAACCTCTTTGATTATATTTTAAGAATTGTTAGAAATGAATTGTGGTTATACTTATACTGAAGGGATAAGTATATAATACGTTTTGAAATATTGAAGTATAAAAGGAAATCTTGGAATTGAATTGTGATTATACTTATACTAATGGGATAAGTATATTAATACCTTTTAAGTATGAAGACTGAAAAGAAATAGTTAATCTGTAGAATATATACATATACACCTTTATATGTATAAATTGAATATATATACTCAAGTATATAAAGGAATATTAATCGATTATTAGTTATTGGTTACTAAATGAAGTCTTATTGACAATTGAAGTTTTATTAGATAAAATGAGTTTTACTAATAAATGGGATTTTAACTAATGAAAGGTTAATTAAATGGGAAAGGGTTAGAAGCCGTTTATATGAGTTAACCTAGCTTCAACTGTTTATCATGCTTCGTGATCTTGTTAATGCCTTCAATGTTTATTCGTTTGTTATGGAAATTAAGCGAGGTTGTTTCCATGAAAAATTATCCATTGTATGAATTGTATTCGGTTTCAACTATAGAACTTGACCTTAAATCTAGCGACTGGTTTTGAGGAGACCTGGATCGGTAAGTGTTTTACTTATCGAAAACCACTTCAAAACTTGTATACGGGCTCTATGTTTTGGAAACGGCTGTGAAGTGAAGGCTATGTGGCAATTCGAGGTCTATTGAGATGCTCGAACGCATGTTATGATTCTAAGATCTATGAAGGAATCTATGTGTGATTCCAAGATCCGTTGATGTACTGGAATCCATGTGTGATTCCGAGATCTGTGAAAGAATCCATGTGTGATTCCAAGATCTATTGAGCTGTGGGATTCCATCTGGGAATTCGTGCTTAGTTCTAGTGATGAAGACTCGTATGAATTTGCCGAATGAAACCTTGACATCGTATATGGCTAAAGACAAAGTAGGATGCATGATTTGGGGTTTTGCTAACCCACGACAGGATATATTGACTCCATATCTAGAGTACGCTTATAGATGTTGCACGCATGGAATTGGATATATTTGGTTCCACGTGGTGCACACCGATGTTTTTGTGCATGGGCTAGTCATGCTTGCCATTGGTATATTTTATCTAGAGATATACGATGCTTGGTAGGTAACATCTGATCCTTGTGCATGGAGTTCAGATCCGGCTTAATTCAGAGAGATCTTCGCGGAAAATCCAGTATGCGAACGTACCTTATCGATTTTGTTTGTATACTTAATAGTTGTCGAATGTAACCAATGTAACCATGCCTTCTATTTGATTTATTTATATTCTATACCCTAGACATTATCTATTATACAGCTATACTTCTCCTAATAAATGGTTGGATGTTATTGAGGGGATAACGTTACAGACATGTGTACGTCCTCGAATTGTATTGAAACGTGTTACTTAAATGTTGAGTTATGTAACACCCCACATCCGTTAAGGTCACTTGCAAGGGGAATGCCTTAACTTTGGTGGAGCATTTTTTAGTAGACAGAACAGGAATTCACAAGATAGATGAAGCAGTACTTGAAAAATTTATAACTTTATTACAACAGAAACAGAAATGAGTTTAGTTACATCTTTCAAAATCACAATATCGGAATTCAAGTACATAAATATCGGTCTTGTACAAAAGCCTTCAGAATGCATAGTTTTCAAAGCCATAGTCCCCAATATAAACTGCCATGGAAAGATAGGGCCAAAGCTAAGCAATACTTCAAACACTTCAAACAGAGAGAATCTGAATCAAGCTCCTATGTTTCCACCCTAAAAACCTGGGGGGGGGGGGGGGAGGAGAGACGGAAAGAAAAGAAGCGAAACAAACTAGGTCAGACATAAGTCTGGTGAGTCCAGTGACTTTCAGCATAAACACAGATAATAGTATCATGACATGTAAATAAAACTGGATGAGAGATAGCCGTAACAGAAATAGCAGGTAAATAGAAGAAACAGAATGATATAGGCCAAGCTAAGCTTTTCACTTCTCTGCACTAATACTAGTATAACAGGATTAGGTGTTACCCTAATATCTAAACTGAAACAGAAAAGGAAATAGAACAATCTCTACAGAAATAGAAATGCTAGTAATGGGCCTTTACCACTCGAACAGAGGCAAACGGTATAGAAACAGAATGCTAATAATGGGCTTTTACCACCCAACTAATGGGCCTTTACCACCCCAACAGGCAGAAGGTACATAAACAGAATCAGACGCAGAATCAGAGACAGAAACAGAATAATCCCTACAGAAACAGAATGTTAGAATTAGGTGTACACTAGTAATGGGCCTTTACCACCCCAACAGACGGTACCACGTAGAAATAGACAGGTGTTACCACCCAACAGAAACAGACGGTACCAACAGAAATAGACAGAACTAAGTGTACCCTAAGTCCTACCCCAAGCGATCAGCTCCCTAATACATAAATACCCTGTGTCGGGCCCATAGTAGGGTGTATCACTCCCTAAAGTGGCAACCTATTAGCACATACCTATTTACAGATGTCACGGTGTTTTACATCCTCAGTGCAGACCGGATCCATGCACGCACATGACCCGGTTGGAACGCGCCATCAACACCCCTCGCCATTATCACAATGAACCGTATATAATTAGTTCAGTAAGCGTGCCTGGACCACTACATAGCGTGGGGTCAAAGTTTTGATACCAGAAAGGGTTACTGACTAATATGGGTTCCACACAACACAAGTAATTCCCGTCCTAACCTTGTGTCCCCAGACTAACAGATTTCAGATTAACTTGTTTACAGATTTCGTACAGAGTTCAGATTTCTAGTTCACAGATCAGACTATCAAGTTAACAAGTTTTTAGATTAACAGATCAGATGTACGGATTTAACAGACTTATAGATTGTCTAACTTTGTATTGGGCCTATAGATTCACGAAACGGGTTTATTAGATTCATCAGTCCAGTTGGTTTAACCCTATCCATCCAACACGTTTTAGACATCATATTTATCTCAGATTTGCATTAATCAAATATTAACGCACAGGCCACTCAAATTAGGTCGGTAGCTTGTGGCCGCTGGATATGCCGTGCGGTTCCGGGCAGACTTCTGCCACAAGCCAGACCTAACCTTGTGTCTTAGCATATTTTAGTTATGCCTACGACCTCTCACATTAGACCGATAGTTTGCGGTTGCTGGTTAAGCCGGTTGGTTCCAGGCAGGCTTCTACTGCAAACAGAGTATAACCTTGTGTCATAGCCAATTTATTCCAATACAGATTATACAGATATCAGACTAATTATGTCTATTTAACCAATTAAACTTCTTTACAGGTTACAGCAGATTAATCAGATTTCCATGTTTTTACTCAATCTTAGATCGAGCCTTGGGATTTTCGTACCCAAATTACAACTATTTTGCTTTCAACAGATTAGGCAACTCAACAGATAACAGATCTAATAGATTAGGCGATTCAACTGATTTAACAGATAACAGATTTAGCAGATTAGGCAATTCAACAGATTTAGCAGATAACAGATTTAGCAGATTAGGCAATTCAACAGATTTAGTAGATAACTGATTTAGCAGATTACGCAATTCAACAGATTTAGCAGATAGTAGATTTAGCAGATTAGGCAATTCAACAGATTTAGCAGATAACAGATTTAGCAGATTTGGCAATTCAACAGATTTAACAATTCTAAAATTATATTTACATATCCTGCCTAATCATAAATTAAGCCTAACCTTACATGCCTAAATCAGGGTCATAATTCATAATACCACATATGCCCAAATTTTAGTCAAGCTTTGCATAGTACATAATATTCTCAAAAATCCCCAAACAATATGAATTATGCTAAATTATAGCCTATGATGTCAAATATCCAAAAACCCATATTTAGGCGCATTCACATTAATAGTTATCTTATTTTAACATAGACCTTTATTCCTAAGTCACAAATCCTTCTTTTTTTTTTTCAAGTCGTAGATCGTGATATAAAATATGCCCAAATTTAGATTTTAAATTTTAATCATGTATTATGTCCTCACAATCAGATCTTGCACTATAATATGCATTATATTCCAAATTCCAAGTCATATTCTATCATATAATAATTCTTCTTTCAAATCACAGTCTATCATATATAGTATGCACTGATTCCAGATCTTAATTTACAACCTATGTTCTTTTCTCAAATCAGTCATAGATCAGTCATGTCTAATTATGCATTATCCATTTTTTGTCCCAAAATTTAGTATTCGTGCGTTAATCTCTAATGAGATTTGGCGCAGGCTCGTGGTAGCCTGGCTATAAAAGGAAGAAAAGAGGGAACAGATACAGAACAGTCACAGTCAAGATAGATCCACAGGAAAGTATGCATAACCTCAGATCCAGATTCACAAAAATGTCAAGATAATTATTAAATTTCATATCTAAAAATAACCATACTCACAAAAAGGGAACGATTCTTGTATTCTGGAATGTGTGTTCTGACGCTGAATAGCGCTCCTTTGATGTAGACTAGTTGTTCTTTTAATCCTATTCAGTTTGGAAGAAGATGCACTAGTTTTGTCCTAGGTTTCAGCAGAGTAACGACGCCATTATTTTATTTTCTAAGAGGGAGAGAGCTTTGGAGGCTAGAGAATAGTGTAGGAGATTTAGGTTTTGGCTTGGGGATGTATTTATAGGAGAATAGAAGTGCTCAGGGCCTTAGATATTAACCTAGAACCAATCCAGACCATCAGAATAGCCAAAACCACGTCACACGCCGAAGAAAATCGGATCTGGGCAAAACAGGTCGACCTGTAGGGGGGGAGGTCGACACTAAGGTCGACCCCTAGGTCGACCCTATGGTCGACCTGCCTACCCAGGTCGACCCCCAGGTCGACCTGGGTCCTGGGCGGGAAATTTCCCGCCCAGCCCACTTTTGTGTTCAGATTTTTGAATTTGGAATTTGGAATTTATTTTCGAGCTGTTTTATATTTTCAGAAACTTCCGAAGGCCATAACTTCTTCATACGGAGTCCGATTTACACAAACTCGGACTCTGTCTCAAGCAGAATTCAGAGACGAACGCAATGGCATAACCCATTTTCCTTAATTGTCACATTTAAAATTAACTATACTTCATTTTGTTACTCTTATGTTTACAGAAAATTCAGGGTGTTACATTCTCCCCTCCTTAAAGGATTTCGTCCCCGAAATCTTCAAGTTAGGAAGAATGTGTCCTACCATCCAATCACCCGTCTCCTCAAACATAATCCACAAGCAACCATTGTCCTTAGAAAACTTCTAATGTTGTATGAACTTATGCAAAAGTGTGTGTATATGTTCCTTATCTAATGCAAAGATTAGGCCGTCAACTGATTCAGTTGACCTCCTTAATGCGAATTATGTCAGTGCCATGAGTCCAACATGTATGCAATTTTCCTATTTGATACATATCATTTCTATATGAGTGCACAACCATTAATTCATATGCAACATCCATGTGCTGAGTCAACAATTTTGCATCCATAAATTTTTTTTTAAAAATGCACACACATCCGTATGCAGTATGAAAGTGTTTTTGAGCCGATCTAGTGCCTAGTGTGTGTATATGCATCCACGAGCAACCACTAGCAACCACTTGCATCCACTTGCAACCATCAAACATAACATATCTCAAACACATGTTTACACCCATTAGTTTCTACCTAAAGGTCGAAGATTCAGTCAATAAAGTCGAGTGATAGAAGCAAGTACAATTAAAACAAAAGCTAGGTTCCCATTAGACATCGGTTTAAGAGAATAACCCCCTAAGTATCAACCCCAAAGACTTGAAATCAACATTAGATTAACACTCTGAGAGTCACTCCCATTAAACAAATGTCCAACTGGAAATCTACTTCACGCTTTAAGTAAAAACCCCTATCCTTTTCAGAAATATTCAGATACCTACAGACTACTGATACATATCAGATTACCAAATGATTCTTAGGAAACAAAGCACGATAAAAACCCAGAATATATGCATCATAGTCAACTTAACGCCCAACACAGATACCATCAAACCCCAACTTATCATAAACAGATGAGTCGTAACCCTCATGAGGTTTGAGACTACAGTGGAATCAGAAACATGACCAGTATTAAAGTGCAGAGTTTCAATTACATAATCAAACTCCAGAATCAGAATTTGTTTTTAACTCCACAATCAGATAAGGAGATTAATCGTTCTACAAAAAGTTTTCCTATTTCTATCCTATCAACGATCCTTGAGGGTATTTGCCTATCCTCCAGAAGTTGGTCCTGCCCTCTGCCTTTGTCCTCGTTTCTTTGGGCAGTCCCTAGTGAAGTGCCCCATTTCTCCACAGTTGAAGCAAGTGCCCTTCCTTTTTCTGCAATCCTTGTTCAGATGGGTCGAGCTTCCACAAGAAAAGCACTTCTTCTCCATCTTGTCTTCAGACTTCTCATCCTTCTTTTGTGTTTCCTTTTTGGGCCCCGCTTCTTGTTCTGTGGTCCTTCAAGCTTTTCTTCTTTCTTCTCACTTTTGGTTTCCTCTTCATGCATTAATGACATGTCAACTAATTTCTCGAAGGTAGCCCCCATAGGAATGTGGGACATTGCCAATCCGTGTAGCGACTCGTTCAAACCTTTAGCAAACCCTAGTGCCTTCTTATGCGGTGTATTTACCAAATCTAAGCCGAATCCTGCCAACTGATTAAACTTGTTGACGTACTCTCTCACTGATAAATTCCCCTGCTTCAACGCCCAGAACCTCTCTATGCATATACTCTCTTCCACTCGTGAGAGAAATTTCATCTCGAACCTATGCCTGAAATCCATCCATCTCTCTACCGGACGCTCTCCATTTGTGACTTCCCACCAAAAAGAAGCTTCGTCCTTAAGCAACCCTACTACCAACTGTATCTTCTGCCTATCGTCCACCTCGAAGATAATGAACAAATCCTTAGTTTCTTTAAGCCAGTTCCTTGCCTCCACGAAGGATTTAGTTCCATTAAAGTTCTTCCTACCCATGGCTCGAAAGTCTCTACATATCTTCGGGAAAGTATTCACGCGTGGAGGAGGAGGAACCGCTGCAGCTGGGGGAGAAGGGACGTTTGTTGGGCCTGCATCATTATCCCTAGCTTCTAGGTACCTCCTGAACCAGCCAGGTATCGGTACGCCCTCCGGAAGGTTAAGATCCCCGGACATGTTGAAACGAAAGAAAAGGAGAGATTCAAAAAAAAAGGATAGAAAGATAGGCTATGGCTTTGGGGGTTTTGTTTTTCAGAATAAACTCTACTTTTGAAAATACTTCCTTTTTAAACCTTTTTGAAAATAGTTTTCAAGAACTTTTTATCCAAATCTGGAAACCTATAGCTCTGATACCAAGTGTAACACCCCACCTCCGTTAAGGTCACTCGCAAAGTGAATGCCTTAATTTTGGTGGAGCGTTTTTAGTAGACAGAACAGAAATTTACAAGACAGATAAAGTAGTACTTGAAAATTTTATAATTTTATTACAACAGAAACAGAAATGAGTTTAGTTACACCTTTCAAAATCACAATTCGGAATTCAAGTACATAAATATTAGTCTTGTACAAAAGCCTTCAGAATGCATAATTTTCAAAGCCATAATCCCCAATATAAAGTGCCATAGAAAGATAGGGCCAAAGCCAAGCAATACTTCAAACTCAAGCAGAGAGAATCTGAATCAAGCTTCTATGTTTCCACCCTAAAAACCTAGGGGGGAACGGAAAGAAAAGAGGCGAAACAATCTAGGCCAGACATAAGTCTGGTGGGTCCAGTGACTTTCAGCATATAAACAGATAATAGTATCATGACATGTAAATAAAACTGGATGAGAGATAACCGTAACAGAAATAGCAGGTAAACAGAAGAAACAGAATGATATAGGCCAAGCTAAGCTTTTCACTTCTCTGCACTAATACTAGTATAACAGGATAAGGTGTTAGCTTAATATCTAAACTGAAACAGAAAAGGAAACAGAATAATCTCTACAGAAATAGAAATGCTAGTAATGCGCCTTTACCACTCGAACAGAGGCAGACGGTATAGAAACAGAATGCTAATAATGGGCTTTTACCACCCAACTAATGGGCCTTTACCACCCCAACAGACAGAAGGTACATAAACAGAATCGGACGCGGAATCAGAGACAGAAACAGAATAATCCCTACAGAAACAGAATGTTAGAATTAGGTGTACACTACTAATGGGCCTTTACCACCCTAACAGACGGTACCACGTAGAAACAGACAGGTGTTGCCACCCAACAGAAACAGAAGGTACCAACAGAAATAGACAGAACTAAGTGTACCCTAAGTCCTACCCCAAGCGATCGGCTCCCTAATACATAAATACCCTGTGTCGGCCCCACCATAGGGTGTATCACTCCCTAAAGTGGCAACTTATTGGCACAGACCTATTTACAGGTGTCACGGTGTTATACATCCTCAGAGCAGACCGGATCCATGCACGCACATGACCCGGTTAGAACGCGCCATCAACACCCCTCGCCATTATTAGAATGAACCGCTTATAATTAGTTCAGTAAGCGTGCCTGGACCCCTACATTGCGTGGGGTCAAAGTTTTGATACCAGAAAGGGTTACTGACTAATATGGGTTCCACACAATAGATGACACAAGTAATTACCCTCCTAACCTTATGTCCCCAGACTAACAGATTTCAGATTAACTTGTTTATAGATTTCATACAGGGTTCAGATTTCTAGTTCACAGATCAGACTATCAAGTTAACAAGTTTTCAGATTAACAGATCAGATGTATGGATTTAACAGACTTACAGATTGTCTAACTTTGTATGTATTGGGCCTACAGATTCACGAAACGGGTTATTAGATTCATCAGTCCAGTTGGTTTAACCCTATCCATCCAACACGTTTTAGACATCATATTTATCTTAGATTTGCATTAATTAAATATTAATGCACGACCTCTCACATTAGGTCGGTAGCTTGTGGCCGCTGGATATGCTGGGCGGTTCCGGGCAGACTTCTGCCACAAGCCAGACCTAACCTCGTGTCTAAGCATATTTTAGTTATGCCTACGACCTCTCACATTAGACTGACAGTTTGCGGTTACTGGTTAAGCCGATTGGTTCCGGGCAGACTTCTACCGTAAACAGAGTCTAACCTCGTGTCATAGCCAATTTATTCCAACACAGATTATACAGATATCAGACTAATTATGTCTATTTCATCGATTAAACTTCTTTACAGGTTACAACAGACTAATCAGATTTCCATGTTTTTACTCAATCTTGGATCGAGCCTATGGATTTTTGTACCCAAATTACAACTATTTAGCTTTCAATGGATTAGGCAACTCAACAGACAACAGATCTAACAGATTAGGCGATTCCACAGATTTAGTAGATAACATATTACCAGATTAGGCAATTCAACAGATTTTGCAGATAACAGATTTAGCAGATTAGGCAATTCAACAGATTTAGCAGATTAGGAAATTCAACAGATTTAGCAGATAAGGAAATTCAACAGATTTAACATTTCTAAAATTCTTTTTACATATCCTGCCTAATCATAAATTAAGCCAAACTGTACATGCCTAAATCATGGTCATAATTCATAATACCGCATATGCCCAAATTTTAGTTAAGCTTTGCATAGTACAGAATATTCTCAAAAATCCCCAAACAATATGAATTATGCTAAATTATAGCCTATGATGTCAAATATCCAAAAACCCATATTTAGGCGAATTCACATTAATAGTTATCTTATTTTAACATAGATCTTTATTCCTAAGTCACAAATCCTTCTTTTCTTTTCAAGGCATAGATCGTGATATAAAATATGCCCAAATTTAGATTTTAAATATTAATCATGTATTATTCTCACAATCAGGTCTTACACTATAACATGCATTATATTCCAAATTCCAAGTCATATGCTATAATATAATAATTCTTCTTCCAAATCACAGTCTATCATACATAGTATGTACTGATTCCAAATCTGGATTTACAACCTATGTTCTTTTCTCAAATCAATCATAGATCGGTCATGTCCAATTATGCATTATCCATTATTTGTCCCAAAATTTAGCGTTCGTGCGTTAATCTCTTATGAGATTTGGCGCAGGCTCGTGATAGCCTGGCTATAAAAGGAAGAAAAGAGGGAACATATACAGAACAGTCACAGTCAAGATAGATCCACAGAAAAGTATGCATAATCTCAGATCCAGATTCACTAAAATGTCAAGATAATTATTAAATTTCATATCTAAAAATAACTGTACTCACAAAAAGGGAACGATTCTTTTATTCTGGAATCTGTGTTCTGACACCAAATAGCGCTCCTTTGATGTAGACTAGTTGTTCTTTTAATCCGATTCAGTATGGAAGAAGATGCACTAGTTTTATCCTATGTTTCAACAGAGTAGCTATGCCATTATTTTATTTTCTAAGAGGGAGTGAGCTATGGAGGCTAGAGAATAGTGTAGGAGATTTAGGTTTTGGCATAGGGATGTATTTATAGGAGAATAGAAGTGTCCAGGGCCTTATTTATTAACCTAGAACCAATCCAGACCATCAGAACACCCAAAACCACGTCACACGCCGAAGAAAATCGGATCTGGGCAAAACAGGTCGACCTGTAGGGGGGTGGTCGATACTAAGGTCTACCCCCAGGTCGACCCTATGGTCGACCTGCCTACCCAGGTCGACCCCCAGGTCGACCTGGATTCTGGGCGGGAAATTTCCTGCCCAGCCCGCTTCTGGGTTCAGATTTTTGAATTTTGAATTTGTAAATTATTTTCAAGCTATTTTATATTTTCAGAAACTTCCGAAGGCCATAACTTCTTCATACGGAGTCCGATTTACGCAAACTCAGCTATCTCAAGCAGAATTCAGAGACGAACGTAATGGCATAACCCATTTTCCCCAATTCTCAAATTTAAATTTAATTATATTTCGTTTTGTTACCCTTATGTTTACAGATAATTCGGGGTGTTACAAGTTATCTCACGTCGTTGCCTAGCCTGATCCGGTGTTATTTCGCGATAATGCTCGGGTCAGACCGAGTATATTTATAGATCAGACTTGGATTGCTTTGGAGCTTCAGAAGAGGAGCTGGTGACGAGATGTTTGCTCATATTATTTTATTTTATTCTTCTTTGTGGGTTGTTGTATGTGTCAACAATTGTAAGAACAGGTTGTTATTATTGTTTACAATGATTCATTGTTTCTGTTTACTCTGGCTTATGTATGTTTTAAAGTTTTCTCTGATTTTTGTAAAGAGCACTGTTATTATTATAGATTATTCGTTACGTTGTGAGATTCTGTTCTGTATCTTCTTTCTTCTATTTTTCTATCTCCATTATTTTCCCTTAACTATCATACTTTCTGGCACTTGAATTGAGATATATGAATATAGAGGATGTATTAGTATTAATTTTCGAGAGCTTAAAAGTCGGGTCGTTACAATTGGTATCAGAGCTTATGTTTAGCGAACACTTAGGTTTAAAGGTGTTTAAGGGTTTTACATGATTTTAAAAACTTTGAAAAGCATTGATCTTACTCAAGTCACTGGAAAATAATGTTGATGATGACTGCAACATCATTAGGATTCTTTTTTCAGTTTCTAAGTAAGGACTTGCTACCATGGATAACAATTTGGATTTGAATAGATTTTTGTTTGAATTCGGATTATTTGAAGTTTAAAACCCGGAATTCAATTTTGAAGTTTTCAACAAAGTCATATATGGGTGCATGTAGTCTATATGTTAGAATATATGATTTTGCATCTCAGTGATAAGAAGTTAGATAGATTTCATCTGTTAATGGGATGAAATGTTCAAAGATTTCAAATAGTCGATATTTCCAAGTAGAATTTGAATGTTTATCCAGTTCATGTTAAAACGTGTTAATCCCTCAAAAAATCCATAAGCACATTGAGCAAAGGATGCAGAACGGGCACCATCAGAGTTGGTCATGCATAATGTTATCTGAGGCGCTTAAACGACTCACAACAGATCAGGATGCAACCTCACAAAGCAAGTCCTAAGTATTAAACCCAAGAACAGTGAAGTCAATCAGTACGAGCAAAGATAATGGCACGATATGCTATGAGAAGTGCGGCCCGATAAAGATCAAGGTCGTATATCCTGTAAGCCACCCAAACACAGAGGACATGCCAATCGCCCATTCAATATAGGCGGGAGCGACCTTATGGCGCAGACGTAGGGATAAACAGCGCCATACAAAGGCAGGAAAAGGTCGAGTGCCCTGGAACTAAGAAGGTCGGTCGTGCAAAGAACGAAGAAGAATCGATTCCAGTCCCACGTTCCGCTCTTATAAAATGTCTCAAAGCAATCATTCTCACATGGACGCCTGCTCCTATGGATTCGCACAACTACTCAAGACGCTCGCTCCATTGAGTCGCTCGCACGTGGTAACTAAATGCAGCCACGGACAGCTGGCTACAACTAGCCAATGGCATGGTTGTAATTAATAAAGTGAGCGATCCGTAGTTGGCATAAACAGACTTCAGGTCATTTACCAAGGGGAGCTCACCTATAAATACACAATGGCTACCAACATAAAGGGGATCCGTTCTTTGAGAGCACGAAGGGCTGCCAAATTCTATCATCAACCACTGATTTAGCCATGGCGTTAAGAACAATCTTGTGATCATGGAAGATGGGAGCATCCTCCTTCTCAATCATTCATCCATCCTTTTTCTCCTCAAATTTTACCATTCTCTTTTACAATTCCAAGATCTGAAATATATAAATGAGGATGTACTGTGTGAGTATAGGGATATGTGAAAAGAGAATTGATGTATTTTGTAATTCTCGTCATAAGATTGAAATTATCTTCATAGTGGATGTAGGCCTAAATAATGGCTGAACCACAATAAATCTCGTGTCTATTTTCCTTTTCTCGCGTTTTTCATTTTTAATTGCTGATTGAATACGGTTCCATTTATTTCTTACCAAATTGGTGAAGTATGGCTTAGTACCTTGGGTGTTTAGACCATTTTTGGTGTAAACATTTTGGCGCCAACCATGGGGCCGTGTTCATAGTTCCCTTTTGTAGTTCAGCAATAAAAAAAAAGCTTTCTCTTTTGAAACCATGGTTGGATCGAAGAAAGGCGGCAAATCTACTAAAGTTACTATGATCATCGAGGGTGATAATGCTGACTAAGCTACACCTCAAATCTTGAATCAAGGGGCAGGGGGTACCCCTAGGCCATCTATAACGCGAGTTGAATTGAATGTGGTCGTTACCGGCCTGAACGAAAAAATGGATAATACAACGTAGATGGTAATGGAAAGGTTTGATGTCCTAACCAATGATCAAGCCAATTTGTTACCGCCAAACACTGTGGTTAATACTGGTGAAAAAGAGGACTCATCAGCCTCAGAACCTGGTGTAACGTCCCGCATTTTGTATGTTCATATTTGAATATTTAAATCATTTTAAATATCGAATATTGTAATATAAGTGGATTTATATATTAATTAAAACGAAGTGGAACGTATAAAAATATATATTAATTATAATCGAGCTCAGAACGACCCTGCAGTTCGTAATTTAACGTTCTGAACTTCAACTGAGTATACCGGACTCGTTTTGAATCGGATTTCTTCGAAATGAGAAACGTTGGAATCTGTTGAAATGTATCTTTCTAACAGAAGTGAAAAATCAAGATTTCGCGTCATATATTGCAAGATATGTCCAAATCAAATATTCAAAAAGTCACTGTAGAATCGTATATCGACCATAACGGTTTATTTGAAATAAATAGATATCGGATTCAAATCGGGACAAGGTTCTTTTGAGGCGCAACGATAATTTAATTTTTAGAATTTTACTGTAATTTTTAATTAATTAAATAAGCAATTTTTTTATTTGGAGAATTGTGCACCCTGTATCGGTGTTTCGGGATTTCAAAATATAAGTCAAACTACCGGTATTATTATATTTTCGGAATCGTGACACCTCGCTGAGCACGACTGTACTCTTAGTTTTGTCCGTACGTAAGTGAAATTGTATGAGCTGAGGTAAACAAATCTTTAAAAAACAAAACGCATATATAAAATAAACACAGAACGCATTTTCTTTGCATGGTATAATCCGATGATCATACTTTCACGAATGCCTTTGAAGACGTATAACTAAATGATAAAATGCCTTTGAAGACGTATAACTAAATGATAATATGTGAATAATAACAATACAGAGTCGGATATCAAACCAAGATAAAGATATTATATAAATAGAAAATGAAAATGTACCAAACCTATTCCATCACCTTACTGCATGTGTACTCACCTAGGAAGTTCCTACGTGGAAATATAAAGGAACCAGTTGCCAGTAAGCCTACCACGTCTGGAAAACATGGACAACCTTACCCTATTCCTTAAGCAATCACCCTACTCTATTCCAATCCACACGCACAGCAAGAAGTCTATGCTTAACATTTTCTTTGTTTTCGACCCCTACCCTATGTCTTCTCTTTTCGCACCTGTCTTAGTTGATTTAATGAATTGCCATCAACACAGAAACTTGAGAAGAAAATACATAGAACCCATCACCCTATTCACAGAATCCATCACCCTGTATGTTTTGTCCAAATCGAATTAAACAGAGCATAACCTATTGATTTAAAATCTTGCTCCCTAGCCTGTACGCAACACGAGATGACGTTCTTCTTATCAAGAAACCCCCCTCCTATAAATAATGTGTCCGTCGCCATTCTCTGCATATAGGAAATATTAGCTTTTACCTCAAATGAAAATAGTGCGGTGGACGTAAGTCAGTCGAGAAGAATGATGCATGAGTCAGAGCATGATAAAGAGCTGTTAAAGGCGCATGGGTTCGTCACCGGTTCTAGTGTGCTCATGTGATAGCATGATGACGGTCTGAGCCGCAGTGGAGACTGTGTGGTCGAGCTGAGATGGCATGCGTGGAGTGTTGGAGCAAAGTAGCGGGAAGAGAAGTAGTGAAGTCAGGAGAAGTTTATGGTGAGAAGTTGGTGGCAAAAGGCGTGAGGAAGAATACAACGCAAGATCCAAAGAGTTTGTGGGGGTATTTCTGTACGGGCGGTGGTGAAGATGGCAGTGAGAAGGGAGGTTCTGTGCGTGGTGATTGTGTGAAACAGATTGGAGTTGCTTGCGTTTGAACAGTAGGGGGTCACAAACTGGAAGTATCACGTGACAACGTGAGGTCTGGGAGGAAGTTTAGCATCTCCAGTGTTGTAAGTGGAAGTGATGGGTTGGTATGAGTACATGCCTATTGTTGCCGTGAAGTAATATGTGAAGGAAGGAAGTAGTGAAACAGTTGGCTCGCTGCTCGGTGGGTTCACGTGTAGTGGTGGGAAACACAGTGGCATTGGTTGGTTGCGTGGACTTTCTATTCTAAATGAACGGTGGGTTCATGCAAAACGTGAAGGTATGTGAAGTTGCGTGGCCAGGGGTATGTGAATGAAGGTGCTGTTATATGGGCGGTTTCATTGGACGTGGGGAGGGCAGGTTTAGGGAGGGTCTGCGCATGAGTGATGGCGAAAGAACTGGTGGGAGTGATGTAAAGACGTGAGGGGTAAACTGAGAGAAGTGAGTAAGGGTGAAACCCGTTTGTTAAACAATAGAGAAGCGTGATGTAATGCAGCGAATCATTTTCTGGAGTAAATGATTACAGATATGGTATGGGAGTAGCGGGGATCACATAAAAGCATGTGTACCGTTTTGGGTAAGATGAAGAACATAAGGAGCGAAGTTCAGCAGTGATTCAACGGACTCAAATATCTCTCGATGCAGTGCAGAATACCTGTGGTGAGAATGTTTTTACTTGTGTGTGCGCACCAGCACCAAATGTACAGAATAAAGGAATATGAAGCAATGTTCTTACAAAGATGCCTATAGCGCATGACTACCATCACCATTGTTAAGCAGCACCAATGTTTGATGACTCAAACAAACAGGATTTACCGAAGTTGGAGTAGGATTGTCTGTAGCGTGCGTAACCAAGGGAGTAAGAGTTTTGAAGAGTGAAAGAGTAGTGGAGGCTTCGAGTGTTGGCGATGGTGTTTCGAAGTATGCCAGCAATTTGCGGTTAGTATTCAAAAAGACGGATTATTGTTCATACGGGTTTAAAGCGATGGGCCGACAAAAGCTTAAATGGTTGAGGCCCGTTCGAAATAAATGATCAGATGGGATCGTATGGACGGTGGCTACATACAGGAGCAAATCCGAAGCAGGTTTTAGAGCACGTTACAGTTCAGGGAATTAAAGCGCCAGATCAGATCAACTGACGCAAATCGTTTTTAACGGTTAACGCACCAATGTGAGTAAAATCACTCACTCTGATCTTTTTAAAATATTTTAATTATATTTTAATGTTGTTTGAATGTTGTGTGATGGTCGATTTGGTAGATTACAAGTAAATTGGTTGAATATTATATACCGTTACATATGTACACATCATCGGTTGGACACTAATCCCATCGATTAGAATACCCCCTAGTATAGCGTTAGTGTAAATTGTGTTGACTGACATCTGTGGATGCGGAAACCAGTTGGAGGATTCCAACCGAATTCCTTGACAATTATATGTACTGTTTGTTTTGTATGCACTGTTTGAACCCGAATTTATATTTAAAACCCCATGAGAATATTTATGTTGAACGGATATTCAACATCTGTTCAATAAATAAATAAATGATATCGACTTAGAAAGTGGTGACAGTCAACCGTAAAACCATCGCTTTGTTAAAGAGTTGATTGGCCGTCAGGCAAATCAACGAAGTTAATTATAAAAATTATATTTTTATAATTAAAGTAAAGTTTTAAATTTATAATAGAAGTTCTATTATAAACCAGTATTTTAGAGTTCGTTTTTATAAAATAAATAGAAATGATTGTTGATATTTAAATAAGTTTTAAAGCAGAAATTATCCGACGATTAAATATTTGGATAATAATATTATTAGATTAATTATATTAATCTAATGTTAAGAAGTAATAAAATCAGTTAACGAATTTACTGATGGAATGAAGTTGATTAAATCAACTGTTATTTGGAAAATAATTATTAGGTTAATTGGTCTTCAATTAATCTAATGAAACAGTTTAGAAATAAATTAATCCAAAGTAATAAGATTTAATTACCTTTGGTTAAGAAGTTATAAATAGAACTGTGGAATGGAGAAAGCGAAGAGTAAATGTTTAATATAAATAATCAAACACCAGAGATTTCAAAGTAACGATATGGTGTTATAAAACCATAGTTAAAAATAAACATGAAAGTACGATCGGATAGATATTATAAGTGTTAAGGGATTAGAGTGCAGACTTGTATCGGTTCTAAGGTAAGAACGTTGTCGATCAAGGTCTGAGAGGTAAATAGAATACCCCAACTTGAACGGCTTCGCTATTACCGAGGAACGATATCAGTTTGTAACGGAAAGAGATGTCAAGATTTTTGTAACAGGAAGAGATGTCAAGATTTTTGTAATGGAAAGAGATGTCAAGATTTTTGTATAAAAGGAATATGGCAGCGTATGCAAGTCTTAGAATTATAGCGATAAAATAACGCTGTTGATAAGATAAGTGTGACTGTTATGTCGAGACTAGTTATAACATAGAATATTACAGCGTATGACAAGTTTGAACTATAGCGATAAAATAACGCTGTTGATAAGGTAAGGGTGACTGTAATGTTGAGATTAGTTATAAAGGGAATATTACAGCGTATGACAAGTTTAGAACTATAGCAACAAATTAACTGCTGTTGATTAGACTTAAGCGTGACTTTCATATATAGCAGCACTTCCTAGGAAATGAAGCAGTTTAGTTGAAATCCACTTATTCGAAAGTGAGAAATAACGATGTCGTAAGAAAATATAAGAATCAGTTTTAGAAAGAGAAATTGGAGAATCGTGTTAGAAAACAATGACAGCATTTCGATGTTCGAAATGTGATTAGAATTTAAACCGTTAGGATTTGGAACTAGAATTCGACGATGTCCAATGTATTAAAAGTAACTATTTTTAGGGATTATAATCTGATAGAATAATTAACATTTAGTTTTAAACAAATAAATGTTAATAGGATAGGAGTCTGTATTTAGTTATAAACTTGATATCGATTTGATAAGAAGTTGTCTTAGAAAACAGAGTTTATAAAGTGGATTGGAAATATAAAGTATGAAAGAGGTTTCGGTAAACGAGATAAGTATTACTTGAATAAAGAGTTAATTGATAAAGGTATTCAGATTTCTATAACAGGAATGGTATTCACATTTTTAAGTGAATTATGTTTTAAAAGTAAACGGTTGGCCGATTAAAATATTTATAATGAAATTGGAAATATTTTCCAATGAAGATAGGGTATACGATCCAAGTGTAGAAACCAGGGAATGTGAAAAGAATGAAAAATGCTTCGAACGTTAATAACGTATGTTTCTGGAACATGAAAGAATAAGAGTTTATAATAACTGGAAATGTTTTCTAAGAAGTATGAAAAGGCTAAAACGGGATTTGAGAAATATCTGGTAAGATATGGGAATTCGAATAATAAAGTCGAACATTAAATAAAAAGTGCCCGTGATTGTGTGATGTTAGTGTACATGGAATGAATGTTATTTTTACTTCGATGGTTAAATAACCGACTATCAAAGTGTTTTGACCATCGTCGTCAATACAGAGAGACCGGTTGGATATGTTATCTGAAAACCACTCCGTATAGACATAAGCGTTGCGAATTAGATATGATGAAGATAATTGAAGTCGGAGTTAAATACAAGGGTCGTCCAGTTCTAGAATGATGTTTTTGTTTGTCCAGTCCCAGGACAACTTGTATGGACGAGTGTCTAAAAGAGTATTTTCAACGGTCACGCCGTTGATTTTACGAATATACCAAGTTGGTGGGGAGAAGGTAACTTCTCTTTATTCTACACCCAGTGTGCATTTGTGTAATCAATGTGTGATTACGGATTTGACGATGTGACATTCAAAGTGAATGGTGATCAGATGTTCTGAAGATAGGCGTAGCCTCTAGCCTCACAACCAGCAATGACAGAAGTTGGGCTAGGCATCATGGCTAGTTGGGTCATCCCCAAGCAGGGTGTATTGTCACCGATCTAGAGAAAATTCATATTTATACTTCTTTTCGATTCTGTATCTTCGGATGACAGTTGGATGGCCTGCAACCGTGGTGGCAATATATTCGCGACACTCAAGCTAAATGAGTGAGCGGTCATGTGTGGCCGGGTTGCAAGACGTTCTTGTTGAACCCCGAGTGTATCCCCTCTAGAGTACACTATTCAGAAGGTGCTCCCATACCTTGTTTGTTGAAATTCAATCTCCAATAAGTGCCCTGCAGTTTATGATTTTATACTATATATATGTGGAGCGTGAGATGCAAGCGTTCTGCTACTTGATGATTTAATTGAGTAGACATTATTATAATATCACTGAAGTTTGATATAAAAATATGTTGGGTTATAGTAAGGTAAAAACCGTCCATGTTTATGTGTGGGTTGGTCTTACTATTACCTTCTTGTTTGGAAAAGGATTTTCAAAGTTAAACAGTATGGTTGGAATTTACTCACACCAGTCCCATGACTGACCCAGAGTTTATTTTGTTTGTTTTCCCTAAACTCTTGGGTGCCCAAATTTGTACGGGCAGTCAAGTGTTTCAGGCTTTGCAGAATCACTTGGAGGAGCTCAAAAGCAGGAAGCTTCACCATTAGTTATGTAGAGTTATTTCCGCTGTGATATGATGTATTGTACTCTGATAATGGTATGTATATACAATACAGTTTTGTATTCAAAGTTATGTTATATAATACATCTTATTTTGTTCCGCTGCGAGTTTCGTGTTACTCTGATTCTGTTCAGTTGTGATCTTCTTCTTCTTCTATTCTATTAGTTCTATCTTTTCTTTCTCACCCTCTAAATTCTTCTATTAATGTCCTGGTGTTTTCGATGCTTGAATAGTCAACAGTGTGTTTTTATGTTGATTTTCTGGGTCGAAAATTCCATCCATTACACCTGGATGACCTCACAGCCTAGTAGGAGACAGGGGAAAGGCCGGCGTTGAGGATCCTAAGGCCAGATCTCCACAGCGCAAAGTAGAACGTAAGGCTCGGACTTTCGCAAGTCCCACTAACGTAACATCCTTCAGAAAGGATGCAAGGCGCCGAAGCTTAAACCGTGGTTGTACCGATAAAAATGACGGTGCCAATCCCGATGAACCGGCAAGTGACAAGAGGCGCATCACAGACATGATCCAATGAATAATGAAGGAGATGGCGACCCGGGAAGATGCAGAGAAAGAATGGGAGTTTTCCCCCAGCAAAGATCCATTCATAGAGGAAATCTGTCAAGCGAAATTCCCGAAGAAATTTGTACCCCCAACAATAACACCTTATAGCGGAGTTGGGGATCCAACCATTTTTCTGTTCAAGTACGACCAGCACATGAATGGAGCTAGGGCCACTGATGAAACCAAGTGCCTATACTTTCCCATGTGCCTGGAAGGTGTGGCCTCATTATAGTTCACCAGACTTCCACCTAAATGCAACGACCAATTTGCTGACCTGGCAAGGAGATTTCAAGATCAATTCCGACTGCAAACCACCAAGGCAAGGGATGTAATTTTATTAGGCGAAACGGAATAGAAGCATGGGGAAACCATCAGAGCCTTCCTTACACGCTTCCATGCCATAATAGCGGTGGTTATAGAACTAGAGCCTTGGTACTTATTGGTAGCCTTGAAAGGAGCTATCGATAAGAAGTCAGAATTTGGGAAGTGGCTCAAGATGAAGAAACCAAAAACTTTGAAGAAATTTTACAAAAAAGATGAGGAATACATGAGTGTGGAAGATGAAGCCCCAAGTGTGTAGAAAACTATAGAAAGTAACGCTGCAAGAGAAGGAAAAAGCAATGAGTCGAGGATTGAGCAGAAGAGTGATGTAGGACAAAAAAGGGGAAACGATGAGAGGAATATCAAAGCTTATAAGAAGATGCGGTTGTGCAAACAATCTGAGCTAACCCTCCTAAATGAAACTCCTGAAAGAATTTACCAAGCCATAAAGGACTCGGGCATTTTCCCTCAAATGAAGCCGCAGAAGGTAACTGAGCAGCAGGCAAATTTAGGAAAATTCTGCCGGTTTCATGGCCAACCGGACACAGCACCAACGAATGCCGACACCTGAGGATTTTAATTGAAGAACTCATCAGGAAGAACCGACTCCAGTAGTACGTGAAAAATCCTCAATGTACTCCAACTGTGCAAGAACATAACAATGCGGCTAGCTAGCCCAACTCGAGCGCGGAAGTCCGAATGCTAGTTGACTCGAGGCCGGTAATCAATGTGATATTTGGAGGTCCCCACCCGGCCGGGAGCAGTTGGGCAAAGATGGAAAGATACGCTAACGAATTGAAGGGTGTCACGAAAGAGGAAGGATGCATGATCTTGAACAACGAGCTTCCGATGAAGATGCTTAAAACCTCGACCGAGGATGTGATATTCAAAGATAAAGATGCGGAAGGCATAGTTACACTAACCATCGATGCCATTGTGATCACAATTAGTCTCGGACCTGCGGTAGTAAAAAGGGTCCTATTTGACATGGGGGCATCAGTCAATGTTATTTTTATATATACTTTCCAAAAGATGAATCTCCCTATGGCAAAGGTGCACACATACCCAAATAAGATCCATGGTTTTACAGGTCAACCTACGCAACCCATTGGAACGATAGATTTACCTATGGAGTTGGCAGACGGGGAATGTAGGGTTTCCATGGTACAAACCTTTGTCCTAATAGATGAGTTTTCATCCTACAACGCATTCCTTGGGAGGCCGACTCTTTCAGGTTTCAAGGTTGCATTAGCTCCATGGTGCTTGACCATGAAGTTTCCAACTGAAAAGGGAATTGGTGTAATTAAGGGCGACCAAATCGCTGCAAGGGACTGTTATGTGACAGAACCGAGAGAGGCTAAGAAGAAAGACTCAGGAAAGGATGCGGAGGCTCTTCCCCACATCCAAAAACCTCCTTTATAGCAACTGAAGAAGGGTCCGTGCACTGGCGAACATAGTGGAGAGCAAAAAGAGATCGATCCTAGAGAAGCCAATGCAGAGGACGAAAGGGCGACCTCGGCCAAAGACACAATTCCTATAGCTGTAAATCCGAAGGACCCAAACCGTGTGTTGAATATAGGATCTCGGTTAAGCCCCGAATTGAAAAACCAATTGATTGCCTTTCTGAGAGCTAACTTAGATGTGTTTGCATGGAGTCATTCCGACATGTGTGGCATATCTCCGGACATTGCGGTCCATAAGCTAAACATTGACCCGCGCATTCCGGCTGTCAAACAAAAAAGGAGAACCCAGGGACCGGAGAGGTCACGTTTCTTAAAAGAAGAAGTCGATAGGTTAATGATGAATGGTTTCATTAGAGAATCTACCTATCCGAAATGGGTGACCAACCCACTTCTCGTGAAGAAGTCGAACGGTGAATGGCGTGTTTGCGTAGATTATTTAGACCTGAATAAATCTTGTCCGAAAGATAGTTTCCCTCTTCCCCGAATCGACCAATTGGTGGATTCTACTGCCGGTCATGAATTGCTATCTTTCATGGATGCATATTCTGGCTACAATCAAATCATGATGTACGGTCTAGACCAGGAAGACACAAGTTTCATTACTGATTTCAGTTTATACTGCTATAAGGTGATGCCATTTGGTCTGGAAAACGCAGGGGCAACTTATCAGCAACTAGCAAATGCTATGTTTAAAAAGCAAATCGGTAGGACGATGGAAGTCTACGTCGATGACATGTTGGTTAACTCAAAAAGGGCAATAGACCATTCGGAAGAATTAGCCCGAATGTTTGATATCTTACGCCAATATGGCATGAAGTTGAATCCCTTGAAATGTTCTTTTAGAGTCGGTTCGGGCAAGTTCCTTGGGTACATGGTCAACACTAGAGGTATTGAAGCTAATCCGGTTAAAATATCGGCTTTAAGAGAAATGTGTGCCCCAAGAACTAAGAAGGAAATTCAGTGTTTGAATGGGAAGATCGCAGTCTTAAATCGCTTTATATCTAGGGCGGCGGACAGATGTCTTCCATTCTTCGATGCCCTTGGAAAAGGAAAGAAAGAGATACAGTGGACCCCCTGAATGTCAGAAAGCCTTCGAGGAATTGATCCAACACCTGGCAACACCACCTATACTATCGAAGCCTAGTGATGGGGAAGACTTGTTTCTGTACTAGCAGTTTCTGCCCATGCCCTAAGCGCAGCATTGATCAGAGAAGACTTGAAGGTATAAAAACCGGTCTATTACATCAACAAGAGGCTATCTGGAGCGGAGTTTAATTATCCAAAACTTGAAAAACTTGCTTATTGTTTGCTCATTGCATCAAAGAAGCTTTCGCCCTACTTGCAGGCTCATCCCATCCGGGTTCTCACAGACCAACCTCTAAGGCAAGTTCTGTCCTAACCAGAAACCTCCGAAAGATTCTTAAAATGGAATATAAAGCTTAGTCAATATGACATTACGTATCATCCTCGGAAAGAAATCAACGAACAAGTGCTTGCTAATTTTATCGTAGAATTTACCGACCAAGGGGAGGCAAAGGAAGAGGATGATATTGAGACTAGTGTCCGGTGGAAATTATTTGTAGACGGGGCATCGAACGATCGCTGTTATGGGGCAGGAATAGTTCTCGAAACCCTTGAGGGAAGATCCTTATGCTATGCATTTAGGATAAAATTTCCGTCAACCAATAACGAAGCTATATGAAGCCGTTACCGCGGGAGAAAATCTAGAAAAAGAGTTGCAAATAAAAACTATACAGATCTTCAGCGTCTCTCAGCTTGTAGTATGCCAGATTCTGGGAGAATTCCAAGCCAAAATGGGTAACCTGCTAGGTTATCTTACCAAAGCCTTGGAATTGTTGGAGACTTTCGAGCATTACACCATATCTCATATTCCTAGTGAGGAAAATACCAAAGCTGATTCATTAGCCAAATACACAAGCACAGGAGATGCACAGCTAATGGGGTTAGTTCCAGTGGAAATCCTTTCCAGCCCGAGCATGTAGCAGACTGAAATGGATTGGATCATGGAAACAACTGATGAGTCAAAGTCATGGATGTCACCAAATAAAGAATACCTCACAACTGGGGCAATCCTGGCTGAAGCCAAACTCCGAAGAAGGATTTTGCGAAAAGCTCCCTTTTACCTTATTCAGGACGGACGTCTGTACAGGCGGGGATTTTCTACACCTTTACTTCATTGTGTTGCAGAGGAGGAGTCCAGTGCAGTCATGGGGGAATTACATGAAGGGGAATGCAGAGGACATACTGGTGGACAAACTTTGGCTAAGAAAATCTTACGATATGGTTACTTCTGGCCAGATATTAATAAAGATTCCACGGCCTACACTAAAAAATGTGACAGGTGCCAAAGGTTTGCCAAGATCCCAAGGATGCCATCCACAACCATAACTCACATGGTCAACCCATGGCCATTTGCTATTTGGGGCATCGACCTCATAGGGGCTCTCTCCACTGCAACATTCGGCTTTAGATACGCAATTGTTGCGATTGATTACTTTACAAAATGGGCTGAAACAGAACCATTGGACACCATAACTTCGAAGAAAGTTATTAACTATGTATTGAAAAATACCATATGCAAGTTTGGGATACCACAAAAGATAATCACAGACAACGAGACCCGATTCGGAAGTGAAGGGTTCCAAAGCTTTTACGCCAAATACAAAATGCAGAAAAGCTTTTCAGCAGTCGCTCATCCGCAAGCGAACAGTCATGTGGAAGAAGTAAATAAAATCATCAAGACTATCATTAAGAAGCGACTAGAGAAAGTTAAAGGTAGATGGGTAGACGAACTCCCACTGGCATTATGGACATATCGCACTACGCACAAAAATGCAACAGCGCATACTCCCTTTTCTTTATCCTATGGCTCTGAAGCCATGATACCAGTGGAGTTGGAAGTCCCTACCCATAGAAGGATACGCTTCAACCCCAAAGAAAACGAGAAGCTACAGCTTGAATCCATCGACCAACTTGAAGAAAGAAGAAAAGAAGCGGAACTAAGAGTAGCCGCACACCGAAGAAGAGTGGCCAGGCACTTCAATTCAAAAGTGAAGCATAGAACTTTTGAAATTGGTGACCTTGTTCTGAAAAAGATAATGATTGGTACTGGAGTCTTCGGACCCAATTAAGAAGGGCCTTATTTTATAAGTCAGAAACTCCAGGACGGTACTTTCAAATTGGCCACCACAGATGGGAATCAGATTCCACGAGCATGGAACAACGGGCATATTCGTTATTATTTCTTATAGCATTTATTCAAATACATATAAAATGCTGTAAACATTTGTGAAAAATTTCGCATTCTGAATGATGTGTATAAAGTGACTGAATATGGAGTTCTAATTACATGTATAGCACACTTCTTAACAGGCTCCTACTAAAGGTAGACTTCCTTGTGTAGGAAAACGAGCGATCGGGGGGCGCCAACTCGAGGAGTTCCGACTTTCATAAGGAAACACTGGATATCTCAATATAGGACCAACAAAAGCTTGGTACCAGATTAAAAGAGTCAATGCTGAAGGAAAAGAAACTCAAAAAGTCCCGCAGTTAAAGTCCCACGGATAAAATCGCTGAGCCCACTAAAGAAACACCTTCTTAAGTGCTGGACACGGGTTCTCCAACACGAGAATTTTTTTCCAATGAGGCGAACCAGTGTCTGTTTCCTAGGGAAAGGCACAAAGTCGGAAAAACCGACGTGTCCCGAAATGGAAAAATTGCCAATCACGGGGTGCGCCTTGTTAGGTGAAGGGCATGAAATTTATCTCTTCTGAGTCAAGGCTCGATGAGATAAATTAGTGTCCGCTCCTCGGGAGGAAGCATAAAAATGGGGAAGGATTAAACATGCTGGAAAGACCAGCGCAAAAGCAGAAATCCTAGCCGAATGGGGGTATCCTTCTTGTTCCTTGTTGTTAACCAAGTCAAACAAAGCCGAGGTTGGATTACAAAAGCAGAAATCCTAGCCATATGGGGGTGTCCATTCTTATTCTTTGTTGTTAACCAAGTCAAACAAAGCCAAGATTGGATTACAACATTGGAGCCCATGTCCTCCTATGAGGGCACACGTAAAAATGCTTCACAAAAATACCCCAAACAAATAAACAGGATATTTAAAAAAAAAAGTTAAAATGGCTAAAATTGCCAAAGTTAAACAACAAAAAGCTTACCAAGTCAAAGGCAAATACTAAAAACTGGATGATCCTAGCTTAATAAGAACACCGTAAGACTAACCGTAATTTGATATTAACGAACGAGCAAACGCTCCGTAATACGATATTAATGTGCAAACGAACGTCTCGTAATAAGATATTAACGCACGATTGCTATGATTTTTTTTTAAAAAAAATGTGTATTGTTAAGTAGGGCAAAGAGACATGGCATGACAAAGACACGAAGAGTATCGTAAAACCAGCTAAACAACCATTCATCGGGATCGCATATGTATCACAGATCAAACAACAAGTCACAGCTAACATAATGTCGTAAGTGAGGACCAGCACCCGCTTACACAACCGATCTTAAAGTTCAAAAAGAAAAATAATCAAGAAGAAGGAGATTATAGATGTCTAACCTTCCTTGGCCTACCTACTTTCCTTTTAGTCGGAGCAGAACAAGAAGGAGGCCCATTAGCATGTGTAGAAACCGCCGACTCAACATATCAGGGAGGAAAGAAGCAACTAAGCTGTCTCTGGACCTAAGAGCCTAGATTAACTTTGCCTTATCATTTTCCAGAACAGAGATGCGTTCAAGATTTTCCTCGTGAAGTCTTTGGAGGTCGCAGGCCAGTGTATGCCAACCGTTCATCCGCTTCGCAGAATGATTTTTCAGTAAATCCATCTGTTTCTCAAATTGATGAAAAACAGTCTCGAGATGTGCCAAAATTGACCTTTTGACGCAGTTATATCATAAGAGAAAGTTTGTGAGTCAGGTGGAGATATATCCACATTCGAAGGTACTCCCTGTAAACTACACCCCCGAACCGCTTAGCTAGCCTAGGATTGCAAGGCCCAGGAGCATGGCATGGCCTGTTAATAATAGCTTGAAGTTCTGCATAAGAAGGGTTGGAGGGAGTGTTTACAGACGGCTGACTGGTTGATAGAATCTCGTCCTTTGGGACGTCCAAATCAAAGAAGGTTTCCCATCGACGCCGCTCTGGAGAGGGAACCATCCTACAAACAGATCAGGAAATAACCATAAGATTCAAAGGAAGAATGAACATAAGAAAGAATCAACAAACCTGAGTAGTAGTAGAGAGAAGTACGGAATTTTTTCTTCCTAATTTTAGAAAACCTATTGAGGGTAAATGAGAGCAGAATTGAATTAGAAATAAGAAAATGAAGTTTAAAGGACACACATCAAAAAGCACTCCTTGCCACATCAGCCTAATACTCGAGTACTGAAATGGGTGCCTCATCAGAAGGCCAGTTGGCATGTTCACTTCCCTATAATTTAGTTGTTTACAATAATGACAAAACAGTCCAAGCGCCTCGCCCAAGAGGTAAAAGTGCCGATCAGCTACAATAAAGCAATACTAATACTTGCATGAACGACTCCTCGACAAGTCAGGATAAATCTACAAAACAATGTGCGATCAAATATGTCGAAGCTAGTAGTTCCTTACAAAAAAGGAATCACAGACTTCGAGGGGCAAGTGTTAATCCCTCATAAAATTCATACGCACATTGAGAAAAGGATGTAGAACGAGCACCATCAGAGTCGGTCGTGCATAATGTTATCTGAGGCGCTTAAACGACTCACAACAGAACAGGATGCAACCACACAAAGCAAGACCCAAATATCAAACCTAAGGCAAGTCAAGTCAATCAGTATGACCAAAGATAATGCCACGATATGCTAGGAGAAGTGCGACCTGACAAAGATCAAGGTCGTGTATCCTGTAAGCCACTCAAACATAAAAGAAAAGCAAATCGCCCATTCAATATAGGCAGGAGCGACCTTATGGCGCAGCGGTAGGTACAAATAGCGCCATACAAAGGCAACACAAGGTCGAGCGCCCTGGAACCAAGAAGGTCGGTCGTGCAAAGAACGAAGTAGAATCGATTCCAGTCCCACGTTTTGCTCTTATAAAATGTCTCAAAGCAATCATTCTCACATGGACGCCCGCTCCTATGGATTCACACAACTACTCAAGACGCTCGCTCCATTGAGTCGCTCGCACGTGGTAACTAAATGCATCAACAGACAGCTGGCTACAACTAGCCAATGGCATGGTTGTAATTAATAAAGTGAGTGATCCGTAGCTGGCATAAACAAACTTCAGGTCATTTCCCAAGGAAAGCTCACCTATAAATACAACATGGCTACCAACGTAAAGGGGATCTGATCTTTGAGACCACGAAGTGCTGCCAAATACTATCATCAGCCACTGATTCATCCATGGCGTCAAGAACAATCTTATGATCATGGAAAATGGGAGCATCCTCCTTCTCAATCATTCATCTATCCTCCTCCTCAAATTTTACCATTCACTTGTACAATTCCAAGATCTGAAATATATAAATGAGGATGTACTGTGTGAGTATAGGGATGTGTGAAAAGAGAATTAATGTATTTTGTAATCGTCATCATAAGATTGAAATCATCTTCACTGTGGACGTAGGCCTAAATAACGGCGGAACCACAATAAATCTTGTGTCTATTTTCCTTTTCTCGCATTTTTCATTTTTAATTGCTGATTGAATACGGTTCCATTTATTTCTTACCATATTATTAAAGTACGGCATAGTACCTTGGGTGTTTAGACCATTTTTGGTGTAAACAAAATATAAGTGAATAGGTTTATAATTTATAAACTTAACGAATTTGAACTAATTTATTAAATTTATTTAAAACGAGCTCGTCCCGTAGCGGCAGTTCGTGATTTTTCGAATTGAAGTTTGAATGATTGTATAGGATCCGATATAAATATGAATTCTTTGAAACAAGAATCATCTAGATCTATTGGATTATAATTTTCTATTGAAAGAGAAAAAAAATTAGATTTCATGTCCTAGATTTTGTATTATGGCTAAATCAAATTTTCAGAAAAATAGTGGTTAGGCAGTTTGCGATTTAAAACTAAAATAGAAATGAAATCAAATTTATAGAATATTTAATTTGAGAATATTAAGTTTGAATTAGTCTTGAATTATTAAAGCGGCTGAGTTAAGGAAAATTTTGAACAATTTGGTGTTTATACACTTAATGAATATAACAATATGTTGAAATCTGGATATAAGTATTGAATGAATTATAAACATAGGTGAAATCGAATATGTTTATAATAAAAAAATTAGTAAGGCAATAACTAAAGAAATATAGTCATATTGATTATAGATTTGTTCTGAAGTTAAGTGTTGAAAATTGTGCGTAGTTTATATAACACTTGAAGGAGATTTTATGGAATGTTTCATATTAGAATATTAGTATAAGAAAAATATACTAAGTTGAAAACAAAGTTGAATAATAGAAAATGGGTATATTAATAAAACCAATCAAATGAGTACGTAAGATTTACATAGGTTGTTTTATTCGATTGGCGGTTTGATCCAGATTTGAGTGCATGATTTTTGTGGTAGCTTATACCAATCCGAGTTGGTATTTTTCACTTGATTCTTGACGACGAAGTTAGATTCATGGTTTTTGAAAAGATTCTTGAATTCTCTATCGTGGTATATGGCTGTGTAAGGAAAATGACGGTTTCTAATCAAGAAACTCGATCTGAGTCCGCACAAGAGTGATCAAGTGAGCGATACTAGTTTGGAAGTGAAATCATGTGATTGAGTGATTGACTGAATTCGATATTGCATACAAATGGCTTATGTATATCGTATGGCTTTAAGAACGATTCAGGCTATGTTGTTAACTTGTGGAGAAGTTGGGAATTGAAATTTTGAATTGTTTGAGGTAGCATGAATGGTTTGGTTAAGTGTTAACTTGTAACACCCCACCTCCATCGGTACCACTCTTGCAAGGGCACTGACTTTGGAGGGGCGTTTGAATCAGGTAAACATGCATAATGATATATCAAGGCAGAACAAGAACATATGTATATATGTAAACAGAGTAAATAACATAGAGAAACAGCGGAAGATTTAAACCATTTCAAAACAAGTCTGGTACAATATAATATCAACTTTCCAAATAAACAAGTCTAGATACCACAACATCATCTGAAAACAGAAATACATAAGTGCTATCCCCAAAATACGTGAGAACCATAGCTAGCTTCATGTAGAAAGCGTACATGAGCTGAAATCCCACAAGCAAGCAATCCAAAATCCAAGCTAGGCTCCTGTATTCCCTCCCTGAGAACCTGGGGGGGGGGGGACGGAAGAAAAGAGGCGAAAGAAAACAGGTCAGTCAAAAAGACTGAGTAAGCCCTACTACAATCAATGTAAACTGATAAAGTTAACTGATATGGGCAGCAAGGGATGAACATGAGGATAATAACATACTAGCATGACGATTAACTATCAAGGTAGATAAAGGTGTCATCGCATAATCAGGATTAAGGTTTTGCACCACAGGTGTACTAGTAAACTAACATGACTTGAATAAACAAGTATTGATCTCTTGGCCCAAGCTTTGGCCCAATAACATGAAGTGACCCCAATACGAGGTCCAACGTGAAAACAAGAAGTGATCCCCAGGCCCAAGTTTGGCCCAACATCATGAATGACCCAAACCAAGGTCCAACTAGCACGGTCTAGTCGATCGGCTCCCTATAAGCCTATCTCGTCAAGTGTCTGTGTCATACGGCCCAACTACGAAGTGTAGCTAAACTGTGCTAGGTCCACCCTAGGGTGTATCAAGTCCTAGGGTGTCAACCACCGACACAAACCAAGCACGCACAGTTTAAACCTACTGGTGCCCGTGCCTGCTTTTTCAACTCCGGGCCATGTGCACGACCATGGCCCGCCTGAACCCACACCGGCGCACCTACACAGCCGTCGTTTTGGTCGCTTACATGTCACCCCAGTAATCGTGCCCCTCCCTAGCCTAGTCCCTAGGGTGTCATGATACAACTAAGAGGGTTACTGGTGCAAAGGACCACGCAACTAGGGTTTCCTTAATGGGTTAACGTGGTTAACCCAACTCATTCAAGTACCAAGTTGGTTAAGTGTACCCAAGATTCATGACTTAACCCTACCAACCCATCGTGTTTCCATTGGTTAAGTATTCCAGCGGTCCATGACTTAACCCTAATCACGAGGCATTAATTAATTAATGCGCCTTAACCTCTCACATTAGACTTTGTTGTGGTTACTAGTTAAGCCGGGCGGGTCCGGGTAGCTTTACACCACAACTTGGTCTAACCTCGGGTTCAAGGTACAACATGACCAACTTCTCACATTGGGTCCTATTGTTTGTAGCAACTAGTTAAGCCGGTCGGTTCCGGGTAGGTTTACGCTACAAACTCAACCCAACCTCGAGTTGGTCACACTTATCTTTTCTAAGTGTCATGTCCACCATGTTTCCAAAACACATTACAAGTTTTTCAAGCAATTGGGTAGACCTAACTTAATAGGTAAATTCCCAATGGGTAGACCTAACTTAATAGGTAAATTCCCAAGCTTATGTTTTTATGTCTTTTAAGTTTACCCAACCCCAAACGCAATCCCATCGCTTACATATCGCAATAGCGCATAAAGGATAGAAAGAGGGAACTTGGCATAATTATGACATAAACGTGTTGAAGCCACAAGTTTAACATGGTGGCATATGAAAGGTCCATGTGTTCATACACTTGCCTATTACATTTTTAGGCCCAAAAAGCATGCATAACATGATAACATGAACCACATGACCATCCCAAACTTGCATAACATACTTGCATATCATATGACAACTTGTATACCAAACTTGCATAAACAAACTTGCATAACATATGACAACTTGCATATCATACTCGCATAAACAAACTTGCATAACTTATGGCAACTTGCATATCCAACTTGCATAAACAAACTTGCATAACTTATGACAACTTGCATATCATACTTGCATAAACAAACTTGCATAACATATGACAACTTGCATATCATACTTGCATAAACAAACTTGCATAACATATGACAACTTGCATATCATACTTGCATAAACAAACTTGCATAACTTATGACAACTTGCATATCATACTTGCATAAACCAACATGCATAACTTATGACAACTTGCATATCATACTTGCATAAACCAACATGCATAACTTATGACAACTTGCATATCATACTTGCATAAACCAACTTGCATAACTTATGACAACTTGCATATCATACTTGCATAAACAAAACTTGCATAACATATGATAACTTGCAAACCAAACTTGCATAACAAAACTTGCTTAACATATGATAACTTACAAACCAAACTTGCACAACAAAACTTGCATAACATATGATAACTTGCATATAAACTTGCATATCATACATTTAACTTTAAAAGTTCAAGTATGAAAGGAATAGGGCTTACAATGCTTATGCGGACTCAAATGAGTTTAGCAAATGTAAGAAACCCCTTATGCAACTAGTTAAAACCCCAAAAATGCAAGCAAACTTGATCAAGACTCCTCCTTTATGACGCCAATAGAGAAACAAGACTTTAATGCAAGCTAAAGAGGATAATACAAGCCTAAATACACTTGTATGCATGGAAATCTCTTAGAAATTTGTTTAGGAATTGTATGAAGAGAGTGGAGGCCATGAGAGGTTTGATTTTGACATAGTTTAGTTGCTAGAATGAATAATGAATGATTTAGGGTAGGTTAGGATCTTATTTATAGAAGATTAAAGTGTTTTTAGTCCTAGGATTAACCCTAGGTTAGTTTAGGTCCATCAGATTTCGGAAGTCTCCAGAACTAAGCCACACAACCAAGCCCAGATCAAAAATGGTGCGCCAGGCAAAACTGCCCGGCCACCCCGTGTCGACAGGGCTGTCGACAGGGCAGTCGACACCCTCAGACCCCTGTCGACATGCCTATCGACATGGGGGTCTTGGCGGGAGTTTTCCCGCCTGACGCCAGTTTGCCCTAATTTCTTTTTTGAACTTAAAATTCAAATCTGTTTTTAACATGGAAATTTCTGAAAACTTCAATGGGCCTTAACTGGGTCATACGGACTCCGATTTTCGAAAACTCGGACTCTATTTCGCGTATTTTTCCGAGACGAACGCAATGGTATAGCCCGTTTCCCTTGATTCACATTTTAGAATTAAATTCTGCCTCGATTTATGTTATAACAGGTTATTGATAATACGGGTTGTTACATAACTTGAGGCTGTTGAGCATAAGGTGATGCTTGATGGATTGTTTATCATCCTTGTGTGATGACGGGGTTTTAAAACCTGAATGAATCTTGAGTTATGATTGTTAGTAATTATGATACTATGTGGTACTGTTATATGCTTGTTGCTTATAGATTTGCACCATTATTACCAATTGCATCATACTTGGACTTTGACATATGATTGTTATGTTATTTATGTGTGTTGGAGTTATTGTGTTAATTATCTCTTTTGCTTAACTCTCTTTGGGTTATGTAAGTATATACACGTTTATGGAAGCTAATGGCGCTAGTTGCTTTTTTATTTCATAAGTAGAGATTTGTTTACCCAACAAATAGGTACATATTATGTTATTGATTGGGTTTGATGGATTGTATGATCCAGATATGGGTAGTCGCTTGGCTTTTGTTTTCTTTTCAGATTGAGTAAGGTCCCGCATGGCATTTGAATTTTTTTGGATTGAGCCGTACAAGTGAGGTGCTGGCGAAATTTTCCGTAATTTTCGGGCGTTAGAAAATTTTAACAAAATAAAAATTTGATGTAAAGTTAATGGGTTTATTGACATTCGACTTAACTTGTGATTTTGAGACAAATACCTTTTAAGGGGGAAGGGGAGGAGAATGTAATGACCTGAGTTTTTAGCTTTTGCTTATTTAATTTATTTAAATATGAATGTGATTAAATTAGAAGCTATATAACTTGAATTCAGAATATACATGTTATTTAATATAACTAAATCGTATCAGGAATTTAATATGGAATTAAATTGAATTCTAAGCTTATTGAAAATTCTCTTTGAATGTGAACAATAATAATAATAATTTATTATTGAAGAATCGAAGTGTTTGAAAAACGATTAAATATTAATTCAATTTTTTGTACACGTGAAAATAATGTTTTCGCAAACCATCTCAGAAATCGACAAAATCAATTTCATAGAGTCTAAAATATTATAATATAGCAGGCTACCAAATTTCATCACATTTGGAATTGTTTTGTGGTCGTTGCGAATTTAGAAAGTCAATGAGAATAAATGAATATAAAAATAAAATATCTAACAAATATCCTAACAAATATCTAAATCTCTATTCTTATAAATACCCCATTCTCTCTCCTTAAAACCTAATTTTTGTTCTATTAATCAAAAGAAAACATGCCGCCACTTATTCAAACTTCATGAAATTAAATCCAGCGATTTATTGAGTGAAACCGAGAGATGTTTGATTATTTAAACTCGTATACAAAGAAGCTTCTCATTGATATGTGTTTTAAGAGGTGCGGTGCATTCGACTAGGAACGACTTTTCTAGCAGGCGAGCTAGGGTTGAGGATTGACGAGTGGGTGATAGTCGATTGGGAAAACCGGTTGTTATATTTGGGTTCCGGGTCGAAAATACCATCTCTGGTGGGAATTAGTAGAGCTCAGTTTCAAGCTGGCTCGTGCGACACCTGTAATCGAAGGAGTTGGAGCATGGACGGATTTTTAGTAGATGCGTCGAAGGTGAAGTCGACGACGCAGATGAACTCAGGGCGGCCATAGAAATGTTTTGGTGATGTCCATTTGGTCTCGGGTGGTTGACAGTGAATCGCAACTTCCATGGCAGCGAGGTGTTGGGATCCAGGTCAGTTTTCGAATGGTGAGGTGATGTGGTGGTGTTCGTCAGGTGCAGCTCGAGGCAAGAAACTCAGTGGTGCGATCAAATTTGGGGTTCAATGATTGATTGTGGGTGTCACTAATGGAGTTACACTCAAAAATGGGTTTGTGCATAAGCGGATACGCTGGTTTTGAATATTGGAGAATAAGGGGCAGCGGCGCATGCGTGAGAGGGTGAGTGATGTTTAGTTTATTTAAATTATTATGTTAAGTGTTTTAAATAGTGTCTTAAACTTGTACATGTCATAACTTATTCATACGAGATCGGATTGGCGAACCGTCAGTTGTGTTTGGTTTGTATTGCCGAGTACTTCGCACCGACAGTGGATTGGTACCATTCTAGAGAGATTGGGATTTTATCTAATTTCAAATGGCTGTTTGGAATTAGATAATATAACGTGTTATCATCGATTGGAATGGATGGTGAGATCAACTCACACTTATTGCAATACCATTGTACCATATAATAGTATTGGCTACTTATTTACGTATTTATATGTATAGTTGATTATTTGGGTGATTTTTGCTTTATTGGATATTTTCGGTATTTATAATTCCTGTCCGTGAGCAAATGATCTTTTGACACTACGTACGTTAGCAGAAGATTCATCTTGTATGAACTAGTATAATTGGAACTGTATTTATATTCATATGTTGAATTATGAATTGATTGTGTGTTAAACCTTACTGTGGAGCCCATTGATTATATAATGTTGTTATATGTGAAATTGTCGTGAAGTGAATAATTATTTTATATAATATATTTAGTTTGCCTATTTCACACAATTTGGTGTGTTTGGCATAATTGGACTGAATTGGAATAATACGGATTGGAACGGGAATTGGGAAATTGGAACTAAATGGTATTGAAATATAAAACAACCTTTTTAATTCTTTTTCCTAAAACCTCCTTTATACTATTTTGCTATATATACACTTTAACCTTTTTAGTTACCTTTCTTAAAACCTATTTCCGAGTTATTGTTACTATCTATTTGCTATATATATACCATTTTATCCTTTTAAATTCTTTTATTTAAAATCTATATTTAAGCTATTTACTGCATTTACTTTTTAACTCTTTTATTTAAAACTTGCTTCAAGCTATTTTTACTTTATTTATATTTGGAAACGAATTGAGCTGCTTTATAAGATTGGGGAAATGATTGGATTATAACACTTATGTTTTATCCAATGGTTTAAATATCACAATATTTCACCGTATTGAATATTTATCGATATTTACATCTTTAAAGGACTACTGCAAATACGTGAATAAATATAGAAATAGTTTTTGGTTTGTTGTGACAAAATGTTGTTTAAATTCACCTTTAACCCTAACAGATTATATTTGTGAAGTTTATACAATTGAATCTTTAAACTAACGTTTAAAGACAGTTATAAAAAGGAATTGTTTTGGGGCGTGTTGTAAATAGTGTTTTACCAACACTTGTTTTTAAACACCTTGAGTATAGTTAAATTGAAATATATAGTTTAACGAGTTTGAATATACTTAGATCTTTAAATAATGGATTTTGAAAATAGAAACAAGTATAGGGTTCTTTTAAGATAATGATGTTGAATAAGATGTTTAACTTACAGGAGAGAAGAAGCTCTGTAGTAAACAATGGTTTTAACCTCTTCGATTATATTTCAAGAAATTGTTGAAATGAATTGTGTTATACTTATACCGAAGGGATGAGTATATGAATACGTTTTGAAATATTGAAGTATAAAAGGAAATCTTGGAATTGAATTGTGATTATATTTATATATTAATACCTTTTAAGTATTAAGACTGAAAAGAAATAGGGAATCGGCAGAATATATACACACACACACCTTTTATATGTATAAGTTGAATATATACACAAGTATATAAAGGAATATTAATCGAGTATTAGTTATTGATTAATAAATGAAGTCTTATTGACAAATGAAGTTTTATTAGATAAAATGAGTTTTACTAATAAATGGGATTTTAATTAATTAAAGGTTAATTAAATGGGAAAGGGATTAGAAGCCGTGTATATGAGTTAACCATGCTTTAACTGTTTATCATGCTTCGTGATCTTGATATTGCCTTGAATGTTTATTCGTTTGTTATGGAAATTAAGCGAGGTTTTTTCCATGAACAATCGTCTATTGTATAAATTGTAGTCGGTTTCTGTAACGACTCGAAAATTAGCGATCTTGATTATCTGATATACAACACATATCGAACATCCAAGGATCGAAAATAGCCGGAAAGTCAATGAAAGAAATTAGAGGGTGAGGATAAATAAGACAGAAACTTAGAATAGAAGAAGAAGAACACAACATCAGAGTAACACGAACCTCACAGCAGAACGAATAACATATAATATATATAACATAACTTTGAAATATAAATCTATACGTGAATATACTTCATTATCAAAGTACAACACTTACAACACAACGGAAATAAACAATAGCTATATGATCCTGAAGCCTCCTTCTCCAGCTCTTCAAATATCTGTAAATCCCAGCTACTTGACTGCCCGTACAAAATTGGGCACCCAAGAGTTTAGGGTAAACAAAACAAAATAAACTCCGGGTCAGTCATAGGACTGGTATGAGCAAAACAGTTTAAAACAGTTCGAACAAGTAAACGATATCTCATAAGACCACGCCATATAATGGAATAGGTTTTTCCCTTATGAGAATCTAAAATATCTTTATATCAAAAACCTTTTGATATTATAATAATGTCTATCAACCACAATATAATAATCATCTAGCACAAACGCTTTCATCTCACATTCTACATATATAGCATACAATCAAAAACGCAAGCACGTATTGGGTAATGGATTTCCAACTATGACAAGGTATGGAACTACCTTTCGCTAGTGTACCTCTAGAGAGGAATACACTGGGTTCAACAAGAACATCTTCCAACCTGACCATACATGACCGACCACTCATTTCGCTTGAGTGTATCGAATGTATATCACCAACAGTTGGGATCAGCAACCGTTTCCCGAATGGGACAACATCAACAATAGATTTTTAGAAGTAAATGAAACTCTAGATCAGGTGATTATCACCCTAATAGGTGCGACCTGCATAGCCATGCTGCCTCCCCGATTTCTGTCATTTATCGGATGTGAGCCTAGAAGCTACGCTTATCTTTTACATACCACATCTTCATTCACTTTGAATGTCACATCGTCATACCCGCCAAATCACAAATTGATTTCCCCAAAAATAACACGGGTATACAGCTAAGAGAAACGAATTCCTCCGCCACCAAACGTGAATACGTTTGAAGAGATCAACTTACGCGATCTATTAGATATACTCTATCAGACATTCTTCCATACATGTCATCCTGGGACTGGACAAACCGAAGGCACTATTCAGTACAACCATCTTAGGCAATCTTTACCTAAGATTTATACAACAGCCCTTGCACTTTACTCCGTCTTCAATTATCTTTGGCATATTTGATTCGCAACGCTTATGCCAATACAGAGTGGTTCTTTGGATAATAATCCAACCGGTCTCTCCATATTAACAACGTTAAAATGGTCAAAACATTGATAGTCTGTAATTTAACTATCAAAGAAAAACACATGTGAAAACAACGATATTATTTCCAGATTGAAATTATATCGATCAGTCATCATTTAACATATATATATATATATATTCACATTACCTTATTTTCTATGTTTAGAAAATATATGTTATTAACACTGGAAAACATTTCCATGGCTTAGTTACGTATCACTGTCCTTCCACAACTATCAGACTCTAACTATAAACTAACAAGAGAACAACTTCCTAAATATAAACCCCGAAGGCCGAAACCAACATCAGATCGATACTCCGGAAACCATTCAACTTATTAATCTCTAGTCAGTTTCTAATTTTTGTTTAACTCCATTTTGATTAACTATGTTCAATTAACTCCTTTCGAATAACTAAATTCGATTAACTCCTTCGAGTACTAAATTCGATTAACTCCTATTCATTAACTCTATTTATTTTCCCAATAAATATTCCTTTATTCTATTTATTTTCTAAATAAATATTCCTTTATTCTATTTACTTTCTAAATACATATTTCTTTATTCTATTTATTTTCAAAATAAATATCCTTTATAACATCTTATTTATTTTTCCAAATAAATAATCCCTTTTCATTTGTTTTACAAAATATTTTCCCTTTTATTTGTTTTACAAATCTTTCCCTTTTTAACACTTTGATTTTATAATTATTCCCTTTTATAAAACCCTTTTCCTTATATATAAAATCCATCGATTTTATATAAATAATTTATTTTCAAAATATATTTTGAAAATCCCCTTTTTGCATCCCAGTATTTCTTATGGTATTTAACGTATCATATAACCATGATCGGTATGATTCAAACATATAAAATCATCAAAAGATTTCATATCACATCATATAATACAATATATGATCAGAACAGTATTATAAATATTGAGGAGTCCAGTTGGACCCATGCAACCTGTTTTCCTGCATCACAGATGTTAAACAATATAATTAACATCGATAATATTTCTGTTAGCCCACTTTGTGAACTGGGCAACACAAAGTCGAGATGTGAAACATTGAAGAACTTGGAAAGCATTATAGCGGGTCGGATCGGAGAGATGTAGCGGGTCGGATCGGAGAGATGTAGCGGGTCGGATCGGAGAGGTTTTGCTGTTCGGATCGGTGAGCTGTTATTGTTGGAATCAGAGAGGCACTGCTATTTGGATCGGAGAGCAACCTACTGCCAGTTGGAGCGGAGGGCTACCTGCTACACAGACGGATCGGAATGGAGTAAAAGTGGATGAAGACTTAGCCTTGGGACAATCCGGATCGGATCGGATACCCCGATCCGAACCCCTCTTGCACGCTCCTCCGATCCGAACCCATATTCCACATCACACTCCCCCACGATCGCCTGAATATGCGGAGCGGGTATGACCAGTTCCTGCCCACAACGTCCACTGCTCTGATGCGTTGTCAACACTGAAATCCATCCGAACCCGAGACTGATGGGATGGAAGACACGTGGCTCCGATCTGGATCGGGTTCTAAGCAAATTTTCACCTATAAATACCTTGTCTGGAGACAATAAAAAGGATCTTCTTTTTGGCACTTTGGGAGTTCAACCACTTTCATAAACCGAATTCCAGCACTCCCGGATAACTCAAATCGTCTTTCAACATTTGTTTTGAGAAATTGAGTGAATGTATGTGAGTTGTGAGTGAAATTGAGTGAATATCTCATTGTAATTGCAACTATATCATTGAGAATAGTGATTGACAAGTGGACGTAGGCTTTTCTTCGCCGAACGACTATAAATTCCGTGTCTCTATTTTACTTTTGATCTTATTTCATTCTTCTTTTAGTCAGTTTGGGTGTTAGAACCACTTTTTGGTCTAACATTTTGGTGCTTTCACTGAGAACCATCTGAATTCTTTGTTTTTCGGAATTATCGTTCTACTTTTTGGACCGTTGAGTTCAAAGAAGTTAATTCTCAAGTTTCGACGCTCTTGAATATTTGTTGAATTGATTGTTGAAGAGCTATGGCCAAAGGAAAAGGTAAGGAAGTTCAAACTAGTCGAGGAAACAGAGTTGGTGAAGATCAGCAAAATGCAGTTGTGACAAGGTCTCGTGGGCAGAGCTCAGTAGCAGGACGGACTGATACAGGAAATCCGAACCGCACTCAGGGGGAGAGCTCCGATCCGATCAGGGTAGGAGAATCTGAAGCAGTGCCTTCCCCCAACCTGAACCGACTTGAGCAGCTCGCCCTACACCGACCCGACCTGGCTTCCCAGCTCCGACCCGACCCGATTTCCCATCTCCGAACCGACCCGACACTTGGTGATGTTGGAACCTCTACTCGAGCCCCCACAAATGCTCCGATTCCAGCCACCAAGGTCAATGATCAGGTCAATCCATCCGCACCTATTACTCAAGGAGATTTCTTGCGCCTACTTGATATGCTTGAGAGTACTAGGGAGGCTATGAAAATCCACGAGCGTACCAATCTCATGATGCAAGAAAACATGAGACTCATGAGCAGAGAAATTAGCGAACTCCGTAGATAGAGAACCCCATCCCAGGTTCTCCACACACCAATGGATCAGTCTTCTTCTTCCGAGGAAGAACGGCCCCGTGAAAGAAGGCCGCTCGAATGACCTCAGAATTTGGAGCAACTGACGTTTGGATCTTTGGGGTCCCGCGAGGATATTGCACGAGCACTAGGAACCAATGATCCAAGCTTGAGAGACCCTAACCACACTAATCCCAATCAGGGGCAAATGCTCTAAGCCCCTCCTCCCGAGATCGACCCGGAGCGTAGGGAACGAAGCAGAGCAGAAGCAGCTCAAAGAAGACGGGCATCTCCTGAGCAAGAGCCCAGAAGGAACCCGGATGCCAGAGCTAGGGAGCCTGAACGGCCCCTAACTAATGCTGACATACAGGCAATGGTGCGCCATATTATGTCCGAAAGCCGGAACTATACCAATGAAGATTATCGCATTGAGTGAAGCCATACTCCTTTCACTGACGACATCCTCAATTTTCAGTTTCCCCGACGTTTTAACCTGCTGTAGATGGACAAGTACAATGGGAGAACTGATCTGGGATAGCATTTGATGCGATACTCGTGGATCATGAATGCTGCTGCTGCTCCTGATGCAGTGAAGTGTAAAGCCTTCCCGATCTATTTAGAAGATGTGGCGCTGCTATGGTTTACCCGACTTCCCCCTCGTTCGATATCGAATTATAGGGAATTGAGCGAACGTTTTATGAATCAGTTCCGACTCCATACCCGAAAGTCTAAAAGTGTTATTGAATTATCAAGAATTAAGCAGGCGCCAGGAGAGTCTTTGAGGTCATATCTCGACCGTTTCAACTTAGCTGTGACTGAAGTTAGTGACCCGCATGAGCCCACCATCCTGATGGCTTTAATGGAAGGAGTCGATCCTAACTCCGAGTTTGGAGATTACCTTTCTGGAAAGACACCCTCCACGAGAGAGTTATTTTATGAAAAGGCCGATATTCACTTAAAACGAGAGGAAGCCAGGGCAAACCGAAAGAGAAAGTCTGAAGCGGCTTCAAAAGAAAATGTTCAGAGTAACGTCGCCGTGAAGCAGCCTGGGGAAAGTTCCGGAAAAGTTGAAGTGAATGTGGGAAACAAGAGTGGAAACGACAATTCTGGAAACGGGGGCAACAACAATAACCGTAACGCGAATGGTAACAGAAGAAATAGAAATAGGGGAAGTGATCCTAACAAAAGACCCCGATTCCAGACTTATGAGAATTATACACCGTTGAACGACACTCTGGAGAACATTTACTTGGATACATACAATGTTTTACAATATAAAAGACCACCACCTCGCGACTCAACGGAGAAAGAAATGGCAACTGGGAAGTTTTGTTTGTTTCATGGAACTCATGGGCATTCAACCAATGAGTGTCGACATTTGAGAGACGTGATTGAGAAGCTGCTGCGCGAAGGGAAACTGGATGAATATAAGGTTGCCCCGAGGGACAGGAGGCAAGGAGAGCAGGCTCCAAAACAGATTCAATCTGCTCCCAAGCCTACGGCGCAGCAGAAAGGCAAGGGAATTGTTATCAACTCCATAGTGGGTGGACCCCACCCAACAATCCGCAGTTTTAGAGCGATGGATCAATATGTAAACGCTACCAAGCACGTAGATGTGAATGAATGTGATGATTTGGAAGATATCGCTCCCATAAAGCAACATAAGACAATGTTTGACGACGTGGTATTCCGTAGCAGAGATAATACTGGGATCCAGACACCTACCGATGATCCGTTGGTCATTACTACCACCATTGGGCCGGCCTTGGTTCATAAGGTGTTAGTAGACAGCGGAAGCTCTGTTAATATTTTATTTAAAAAGTCATTCGATCAGATGAAGCTTGAATCTGAAGATTTGAAGCCATGCGAAGGTTGGATCTGAGGCTTCAACGGGGCGTCGACAGCCCCAATGGGGTACATAGAATTGCCCGTAACCTTGGGACAAGGAGAACGCCGAAGAGTACGGATGCTTCAGTTCGTAGTGTTGGACGTAGATTCGCCTTATAATGCATTTTTGGGAAGGCCTGCCCTTGCTGAGTTCAGGGCTTGCATCGCCCCTTGGTGTTTATTGCTTAAGTTTCCAACTGAAGCCGGAACTGGAGTAATGAGAGGGGATCAAGTCTCCGGAAGGGCCTGCTATGTTGCCGAATTAAAGATGTTGATGAAAGGAATTAACATTGAAAGTAAAGATGCCTCGCCTCCTCCGAAGGAGGGCTCGGCGTAGCAATTAGAGGGATCGGCCCCGAAGGAGTTTCCCAAAGGAACGCCTGAAGACCTGGATCCCAGAAAAGACGAGGAACCAGTGACTAGAAATGCAACTCCTAATGAAGCGACAATGGACATTCCTATTGATGAAGCTGATCTAACAATAGTTTTGAAGATTGGATCTCAGTTGGATCCACGTCGGGCCGAAGAACTAACGGACTTCTTGAAGGCAAACTTGGACGTGTTTGCCTGGACCCATGCTGACATGTGTGGGATATCGCCATCCATCATAAGTCACTCACTAAATGTAAACCCAAAACACCCGCCTGTGAAGCAAAAGAGACGTATGCTGGGCCCAGAGAGGTCGGCTGCTCTCAAAGAAGAAGTGGAGAAGCTGAAACAGAACGGATTTATTCGAGATTCGACATATCCCAACTGGATATCGAATCCCGTCTTAGTAAAGAAGCCGAATGGAAAGTGGCGGACTTGCATTGATTTTTCAGATTTGAACAAAGCTTGCCCGAAAGATAGTTTCCCACTTCCCAGGATTGGCCAGCTTGTAGATTCGACAGCGGGACATGAACTTCTCTCTTTCATGGATGCATATTCCGGGTATAACCAAATTCCTATGCACGTGCCAGATCAAGAACATACGAGCTTCATTACAAATTTGGGGTTATATTGTTATGTTGTAATGCCATTCGGATTGAAAAACGCCGGAGCCACTTATCAGCGCTTAGTGAACAGAATGTTTTATAATCAAATAGGGAAGACTATGGAAGTTTATGTAGATGATATGCTTGTTAAATCGAAACAGTCCTCCCGCCATACGCAAGACTTGGCAGAAATGTTCGGTATCCTACGAAAGTATCGGATGAAGTTGAATCCTTTGAAGTGTTCATTTGGAGTGGCATCGGGAAAGTTTCTAGGCTTCATTGTGAGCTCCCGAGGAATTGAAATCAATCCCAGCCAAATAGCAGTGATTAGAAACATTGAAGAGCCGAGAAGAATTAAAGATGTCCAAAGTCTTGCAGGAAAAGTAGCCGCGTTGAGTAGATTTATCTCCAAAGCCACAGACAAATGCGTCCCGTTTTTTGATTTGATTAAAAGGGGAAAGAAGAACTTCGAGTGGACTCCGGACTGTGTTGAGGCCTTTCGAAATTTATTGGAACTACTAGAAAAACCGCCGATTCTGTCAAAGCCAGTGGATCACGAAGAATTGTTTGTTTACTTGGTAGTCTCGGCTCACGCTGTTAGCACAGCCTTGGTTCGAGAAGAAGACAAAGTGCAAAGGCCAGTATATTATGTAAGCAAGAAATTGGCAGCGGCAGAACGCAACTACCCAAAGATTGAGAAGCTCGCTTACAGCCTCCTAATCGCATCCCGAAAACTTCGTCACTATTTCCAAGCTCATCCAATAACCATATACACTGACCAGCCTCTGAGGCAGGTGTTGCAGAGACCCGAAGCGTCGGGAAGGTTGATCAAATGGAATATAGAATTAAGTCAGTTTGATTTAAATTTTCAGCCACGAAGATCGATCAAGGGGCAAGCTTTGGAAGACTTTATAGCAGAGTTCACTATCCCAGAGGAGGAAGTGATCGATGACAGGGTGGTCAAGTCCGAAGATGAGTTAGAGATAGATTCATGGAAGTTATACATAGATGGAGCCAAAAACGACCGAAGGTCCGGAGCTGGAATCGTCTTAGTTACTCCTGAAGGGCGGTCGTTATATTACGCTCTACGATTAGAATTTTCGGCGACTAACAATGACTCTGAATACGAAGCCCTGATTGCCGGGCTGAAGCTTGCTAAAGACCTCGGAATAAAAATGTTGGACATATTCTGCGACTCCAAAATCGTTGTTTGCCAAGTGCGAAAGGAATTTGTGGCTCGGGGACCTCGACTCATCGCCTACCTCGAGAAAGTGGAAAAGCTGTTGAGCAATCTGGAGCGGTACAGTATAACGCATATCCCAAGAGCCGAAAACCAGAAGGCAGACAGGCTGGCAAAGCTAGCTAGTTCCGACAACCCAGAGGAAACTGAAATAATTCCAATTGAAACGTTGGAATCACCAAGCTTTGAATCGATGGAAATTGAGTTCGCTTTCGAAGTGGAACCGGAGAAGGAGTCGTGGATGACCCCAATTAAGAACTTCCTTAAGAATGAGACACTCCAATCAAAGAAGAGTGAGAGAAGGGCTATAGTTCGCAAGGCTACAAGATATGTCCTACAAGATGATACTCTTTATAGGCAAGGATTTTCTATGCCCCTGTTACGATGTATAGCACACGACGACATCAGGCGTGTACTAAGAGAAGTACACGAAGGTGAGTGTGGAGATCATACAGGAGGTCAGACTTTAGAGAAAAAGATATTGCGGTATGGATACTTCTGGCCCACAATTAATAAAGATGCAGCTGATTATTCACGACGCTGCGATAAGTGCCAGAGATTCGCCAAAATCCCCAAAGGACCGTCGACCCAACTCAAATCGATGGTGAGTCCTTGGCCTTTTGCCACGTGGGGAATTGATATCATCGGAGTTCTACCAATTGCTAAAGGAGGAGCGAAATATGCAATAGTCGCTGTGGACTATTTTACGAAGTGGGTGGAAGCTGAGCCCCTAACCAAGATCACGGCGAGAAAGGTGATAAGTTTTGTGGTTAGAAATATTATATGCCGGTTCGGGATCCCAAGGACCATTATAACTGACAACGGAGCCCAGTTCGATGGTACTGAATTCAGAAATTTCTGCCAGAAATATAAGATCGACAAACGGTATACTGCGGTTGCTTATCCGCAGTCGAACGGGCAAGTTGAAGCAATAAACAAAGTTATAAAATCCATCCTCAAGAAACGGTTAGAGCGCGCAAAGGCAAAATGGGTTGACGAATTGCCCTTAGCTTTGTGGGCATATCGAACAACATTTAAGACCGCTACGGGTCATACCCCTTTCTCTCTCTCTTTTGGTTCAGAAGCAGTAATTCCAGTAGAGCTTGAAGTTCCTTCCCACCGGGTGACGTATTATGACCCGATGACGAATCGGGCACTCTTACTCGAGTCTCTTGATGAAATCGAAGAAAAAAGGGACGAAGCGGATTTGCGTGCGGCAAGACATCGACGTCAGATGGCACGCTATTACGACAAAATAGTTCGCCTTAGGACTTTTGAACCAGGAGATTTGGTGCTAAAGAGAGTCTTTCCATCCCTTCCTCACCTCGGTCCAAAGTGGGAAGGACCCTTTGTCATCCAACGGAAACTTGAAAAAGGAACCTTCAAGTTAACGACCGTAGATGGCGAAGAAGTACATAGGGCATGGAATGCCCAACACTTGATGCGATATTTGGATTAGAAATGTTGTACTCTTTGTTATTTTTCTTATGATCTCTGTAAAAAGGCACGACTTGCCTTAGGAAAATCTGATGATATGAATAAAGGACTATAAAGTGGATGTAGGCTACGACTTAGCCGAACCACTATAAAAATATCATGTGTCATTTACTTTCATGCATTATATATATATACCTTCATCTACTATTCTGTTGCGATTATGGAATATAAGATGATTTAAAACTTGAAAGGTTGAAAACAGTTTATACGCAAGAAAAAGCACAACGACTATTTGTGCGACAAGACATAAAAGAATGGAAAAACGACATTCTTAACTCTAACTCTCGAGAATTGAGAGAGAGTATAAAAGAATGGGAAGACGACGTCCTATGAGGCGTGAAGGTGCACCCAGACAAGAGACTGCCTCAGTAAGAACTCTAACTTGAGCATAAGACATGAGAGTATAAAAAAATGCCAGAAAAAACGACAGGCATTGACAACACAGAAAATGCAATCCCATCAGAAAATCGGGGACATTCAGACTACTTGATTAAGTCTTGAATAGTTTTTTGAGATCGACTGGGGGCATATATGTATACACATATTTCCCCTACCATAACTTCATTACACAACTATAGTAAAACATGCATTCTTACATAAGTGCAGAATTAATGGCTAACAGACATTGCAGAAAATGAATTATTTTTTATTTACGAATGAATGAATTTGTACAGGAAAATAGCCAAAAAGAAGGTGTAAGAGCCACCCTTATAGCAGCAATTGTTGGTCAACCAAATGCTAAAACAACGCAAGACAACCCACTATTTAGATTTCGAGTGAGGCTTGGACTTCTTGGCGGCTTTCTCCGCTTCCTTTGCCTCTTTCTCGGCCTCCGTCAAGATGTGCTTTGATTTTTTCTTTCCTAAAGATGCGGCGCTGGAATCGGTTGACTTCTTCCCGGAGGGCGGAGCGCTGGAATCAAGAGAAGATTTTTTAGCGAGTTCCTCTGTAATAGATCTAATTGAAAGCTTAACAACTGACCTTGATCCCGCATCCACAACTGCGAGAGGCTTGAGGATTTCAGGGTCTAAGTCTTCAGCTTTTAACTACAAGCGTTTATCTTGGTCAGCTTTCATTGCAGCCAAAGTAACATCATCTGCACTTTTGGACTCCCCGACTATTGCCACCTCTGGATCTTCCTCATGTCCTCCGTCGCCGCTATCATCCTTTAAGACTGCTATCATTTCTTCATCACGGGGAGTGTCATCCTTAGACGGTTCTCTTCCTTCTCCCAAATCTATAGGAGCAGCCTTGTCCTTCCCCCCTTTTGCCTTCTCCGTAGGCTCTGCCCCAGAGGCGGCTCCCTGAGTCACATCTGTCTTTCCGGATGGCTCAATACCTACAGAGTGAGAAGCAACAGTTATCAACTCAGGAGAAAATAAGGGGTTTTTCATCGATTGCTCAATCACGCGACGAAAGGTAGAAATAGCCTTGACGAATTGAGGAGAAAATGTAGGGATACCTTCCGAAGACTTCTCAGCAGGGGTAACTGCTGCCTCTGATGCCATTTCGGGGATAGGGGATAGCAAAGTTGTTCGAGGGATTCCCGGGTTTTCAGGATCATACCCCTCTACTTTAGAAGTTGCGGGGGCAGTAGAAGAGGAACCAGCCTCGGGAACGTTCTTCTGTTTAGTCCTCCGCCTCTCTACTTCCATAGCATCAGCAATGAGGCGGCGCCCTTCAGCTAGGCGTTCTGGCTCATCATCCCTTAAGTATTTCTCCATCAGCTTGTCTTCATCGATGGAATCAACCTTGAGCTCCTCTTTTTCCCACTCAACGATCTGACTCCATACTTGGACTAGAGTAGATGAATAATCCTCAATCCAAGAAATGTTCTGGCGACGGATGATATGTGCAAAGAATTCAATCATTAATTCGCCGAAACCCTGAATCACTGCCTCCGCCTCTGACAATTGTTTGCGGGCCTCCTCAGCGGATTTGATAGCACATTTGACGTTACCCTCCGCCAGGGCAGCTCTGTTCTCCGCCTCCATTAGCTTAGAAGCCATGTCAGCATTTTTCTTTTCTAGCTCAGCATTCCTCCTTGCTAACTCGACATTTTTTTGTTCAAGGTCAGCGAAAGCAAGGCGCGTTTTAGCGGCATCTGACTTAGCATCTTCAGCTTGCTTTTTTAACTCAGAACGCTCTTGAGTTTGAGATTCAAGCAAATCATGATAACGTTTTTGCATATCTTCAAATTGTTGTTTGAAGCTAGTAGCGTCCCTTTGAGCAACATCAAGCTGGGCCTGTGTGTCCTCCAAATCTTTTCCTAGATTCTTTAAGGCCTTTGCATCTTCTTCCGCGGTTTTTTGCATCGAATCAGCATTCGTGATTAGAGTACGAATGATTCTGGAAAGGTTGTGTGAATATTTGAACATTTCAGAATACTGTTTTTCGACCGCATCTATCTTTGCTTTGGCCTCATCTGCCCACCTGGAAGAAATAGGCTCGAGGGCAGGTAAAAAAGTCAAGTTCTCGAAGTAATGTTCGGGAAATTGCTCCTCCAAATACGCCCGCTTGATTGCGGTTTCAGCATCTAGTGGTGGAGGGGCGGGGATCGTCAACTCAGTATCCCTGTGCGTGGAGGATTCAATAGTCTCTTTATCTGTTCTAGGCCGTTTAGCAGGGACCTTGCGTTTACTTCGCGACTCAGTATCTTTTGGCGGGCTTCTCTCCCTGCTGCGCTTTTCTTGAGAAGAGGTGGAGTCTTTTGGTTGTGGCCTGTCCTCTTTCCTACGACCTTGATAACCTTTATATCTCTCTAGGTCCGACCGAACGGGAGAGCGAGAACGCGAGGTTCGAGAGCGATAGGGTTCATAAGGCCTTCTCTCCTCCCTACTGCGATCGTCGCGACGATCATACTCAGTGTCATAAGGTGGATTAGACATGTTGCGGCGGAGCTTCCTGATATCATAGTAAGATCGGGTCATTGTGCCTGCATAATAAGACAAATGAAATTCAGAATCAATAGTTTCACAGAGAGAGAGGTGCAATGAGTGGTAATGCTATTGTGTAAAGTGTGCCCTAAGTGGTGTGTTTCCCCCCAACCAACCCGAGTCCGAAGCTAGACTAGTACGGGCAGGCTCTTTGGCCTTAGCAGGAGTGGTCTCTTCAGAAGAGGTGAAAACTAAAGGATCCTTCCTAAAATCCTCTGAAGTGTATATAGTTTCAGGTAAGGGGAGATCCCCCAAACCCTGAAATAATGGGTCATCAGTACTAGGGACATCTCCCTCAGAAGCATCAATTGGCGACTCTTTGGAAGACGTTGACCTTTCTGGATAAATGGCATCCTCAGGAGCAGTATACCCTTCGCGATGTTTTTCAGCCAAGTTAGCCAATTCATCATCTTGAGTAGAAGATGGAGAAGGTGAAGTTTGAAAAGGCACCGTAGGAGCTCCCGTACCTTCTCCTGTCTCTGGGACTACATCCACTGGAGGAATATATACGTATGGAGCCGTCCCATGACCGATACTACGAGTAACAGATAGCAGCCCATGAAAATGAAGATATTCGTCCTTAAGGACTTCATCAATAGTCAGGAACTTCTGATCGCCATTAAGGAGCTGGTGCATCCGGTCAAAGAACACCTGGTCTGATATTTGTTTTGGGTTGTCAACTGCAAACAAAAAGAAAAATGAGTTAAGGCGATGACTTGAATGTATAGAGCCAAGATTTAGAAAATCAGTGTTTTACTTGATTTCGTCCACCCCCTGGCACACCCAGGCTGTTGCTTCACATAAAACCATTCCAGTCTGGAATCTCCAGCTTTACCACTGAATGGCACTGAAATTATCTTCCTCTTAGGGACAGACTCAAAATAGCAGAAAGAAGGAGTTTCTCGAGTCCGATGCTTGAAGTTGTAGAAGAAATGAACATCATCGAAAGTGAGCTCTATGCCTAAGATCTCACAGTATGCTATATATAAGGTGTGTAAGTAAGCATAAGAATTGGGATGCAGCTGCATGGGCGCAATCCGCATTTGTCTTAGAAAATCAACGATGAAGGGGAAAAATGGAGGGATAGCACCGACCATGCACATCAACCGAGTGATTGCCATATATCCTTCTGGAGGGTTGTGGGGACGGTCAGATCTCGAAGGCACTAGATTGTCCCTTTTTAGTATCCCGTATTTCAAACAAATTCGGATAAGTCTATCTTTGTCGATTGTTGATTCAACAGAATCTTGGGGTGATTCCAATATGATAGCCGATTCAAACTCATCAGGAGCCCGGTCGTCACCAATCCCTCCTTCCTCTTCAAAACCTATAGAAACTTCATCCTCCGAAGACACGTTGTCACTTTCGCGATTTCCAACCTCATAATCTGAACCCTCATCATTCCATTCCGGATCCGAAGGGGAAGATATGTCCTCGAGAGTAACTTTGTTGGATGTCTCCGGGGCCTCTTTCTTCGCAGCTAGTCTAGAAGAGCGTCTGGGTCTCATGGTCATAAAACTATTGAAGAAGCAATAGCACAAATTAGAGTAAATTAGCCCGTATCCCCCCGTGCATGTGTGCAAACTATAGTGTAAACAGTGTATGCGGAAAGTGTAAAGTAAATGTTTAAAAGTGCGACGCAAAAGTTTGGCAAAGTATAAAGAATTGAAGTAGTTCTTGATGTCCAGTTACGTACGCAAGGCACTATCCTAACTGTCCATTAAGTTGAAGATTATGCCAAAAGTTGATTGGGCCAGTTAAACAAGTTTTTATGCATTAAGATGGGCTGCCCTTCGGTTCGGTTCGGGCGCATTCATTGGGATCGGATCGGGGGCGTGGCCTTGTCTTGGGTTCGGATAAACTTTGAAATTCAGAAATCAAAGTCGGATCGGCTCGGAGGTAGATTCCCCTAACGGTTCGGATCGGACCACGTAGTCATGCTTCTCCTCCTTTATTTTACAGTCCGACCCGATCCGGTTAGGTGAACACCTTTCTCCTCCTTTTCACTTTCCGGTCCGACCCGATTTTGAGAATCCTCTCCGACCCGATCCGGTCAAATGAGCTCTGTTTCCACCTTTGACCTTTGCCCCGACCCAATCCGGACTTGTGAATCTCTCTTCCTTTCCTTCTTATCCTTCTTCTATACTCAAACCCGAACCGATCCCCTCAATCCTCTTCTTCTTCTTCCCCTTCCTCAACTACAGTCAAATCCACATCCATCTCCAAAGCTCCAGTTAAAGACGAGCGCATGCTTCATTTAACCTCTCAGCGCCTCGAGATGGTGGTAGAACCACTCACGACGACGACAGGGGAGGAGGGAGACACGATATCAAAGCAGGAGAGGATCCATGCTCAAATCATTCAAAATCAACCGCAAATCTCAATTGAAACCCATTGTTACAAAATTAATTGAAGGATTCAAACCTACCAGAGTATGTAAATTGGAAATTCGCACGAAAATGGTGAAAAGTTCTTATTTCGTTTCTCTAAATTCTGGAGTTCCGAAGCAAAAAGGGTAAAATGATAAAAGGAAATGAGAGAAAGACGAAGACCCAGTTTATATAGAGAAGCAGAGTGACTATTCGTCTCCCCGTTCGGACCGGATCGGCAGTTCAGTAGCAGAGCTTGGCCCAATAGTCCAACGAAAAATAGAAAGAAGAGGGGGTCTGTTCGGATCGGAATCCGAACCGAACAGAATTCTGTAACTTAGCAGTGAATTAAATTGAAGGTCGAAGAAGAAGATGAAAACATAAAGAAAATCAAAGGAAAAATTAACTAGAAGACGCTGTGCAATGATAATCAAAGCATGCTCCGTCTCCAACAGAAGCATCCTTTGAGGGGGCAAAATGTTAGCCCACTTTGTGAACTGGGCAACACAAAGTCGAGATGTGAAACATTGAAGAACTTGGAAAACATTATAGCGGGTCGGATCAGAGAGATGTAGCGGGTCGGATCGGAGAGGTTTTGCTGTTCGGATCGGTGGGTTGTTATTGTTGGAATCAGAGAGGCACTACTGTTCGGATCGGAGAGCAACCTACTGCCAGTTGGAGCGGAGGGCTACCTGCTACAGAGACGGATCGGAATGGAGTAAAAGTGGATGAAGACTTAGCCTTGGGACAATCCGGATTGGATCGGATACCCCGATCCGAACCCCTCTTGCACGCTCCTCCGATCCGAACCCATATTCCACATCACACTCCCCCACAATCGCCTGAATATGCGGAGCGGGTATGACCAGTTCCTGCCCACAACGTCCACTGCTCTGATGCGTTGTCAACACTGAAATCCATCCGAACCCGAGATTGATGGGATGGAAGACACGTGGCTCCGATCCGGATCGGGTTCTAAGCAAATTTTCACCTATAAATACCCTGTCTGGAGACAATAAAAATGATCTTCTTTTTGGCACTTTGGGAGTTCAACCACTTTCATAAACCGAATTCCAGCACTCCCGGATAACTCAAATCGTCTTTCAACATTTGTTTTGAGACAATTGAGTGAATGTATGTGAGTTATGAGTGAAATTGAGTGAATATCTCATTGTAATTGCAACTATATCATTGAGAATAGTGATTGACAAGTGGACGTAGGCTTTTCTTCGCCGAACCACTATAAATTCTGTGTCTATATTTTACTTTTGATCTTATTTCATTCTGCTTTTAGTCAGTTTGGGTGTTAGAACCACTTTTTGGTCTAACAATTTCACTATGAAATATTCTGCTAAACAGAATCGATATTAGATTAACGATATATATATCTCATTATCTATAATTTCAACCAACACACAAGCAATTCAACCAAACAGTTAACACACAACAATCAACAGATGATTAACAGTTATAAAAATATAATTGTTCAGAGTTGGTGAGTTTTACTCACATTGTTCGTAATCGATAAATAACGATTTATGGTCGATAGTTCAATTCAGGCGTTTTATTCTGTCGGAAATCCAGACAAGCTCCAAACGGTTCCGAACTAACTTCATCATGTACTCCTTTCCTTCGCACAGTAAAACAAAGACCCAACGAACTAGCTCCTCCATCCTAAAACAATTCGAACTGCACATAGGAAATAAGACCCCCCCATTCGTTCAAACCTTTTCACCACACAGTGCACAATATGAACAAAATCCTCACCCATTTCTGCCTACCCTACAGCCTCCGCCCCTTCCATGATTTTCTCCGACCTCATCATGTTTTCCCACACACCTTTCACACTCCAGAAATGAACAGCCTATCCTTCTTCCCACTACAGTACTCCAAGCCATCCCACAAATCCACGTTTTCAGTTTGCTCAACTCCTCAATAAGCTGCCGCACCACCAACACTTTACCTGAGCATGATCGGAGCTCATCAGTAGGTGCTTCTCGACATCTCCATGCTCCAACGTGAACCCCTATGAGTCGACGCCTCCTTCCTCCTGTACGAAGCCCACGAACGACATCCATTCCTGTAGCTATATCGGCCACTACGAATCGCTTAACAAGATCATGACCGTCCAGTATTAAGCTCTCATTGGCTCTTCAATATTATTGTTGAAGATTTTGTGATTTAATGAGTGGATTAGGATTAAAAAGAGGTAGAAGATCGAACTGTTTTTCGTTCGTTTATTTCATGGAAGTGGAGGCGCTGAGGATATCGGTTTTGACCTAGCAGAAAAATGAGGAAGGGTTATGAGATGTTGAGGATTATATATAGGATTTTCTTCTTTGCTTTGCGCGGCTGGAATCAAATGGAAACGTGGTCTCTATTAGATCAAATAACGTTAGGATATTTTATTATAGTTGTAAAATTTAATGCACCTCATTATATAAAATTTTGTCCATATACGAGCTGCTACGAACAGAAATAAAAACACCGGTGAGACAAGCAATGTCACCCGATCCCAAAAATATAATAATGTCTGTAGGTTAACTCATATTGTAAACCTCAAAATGTTGATTACAGGGTGCAAAATACTTCAAATAAAAAGTGGCTTATTAAATTAATTAAAAATTACAGTAAAATTCTAAAAATTAAATTATCGTTATGTCTCTAAAGAATCTTGTCTAAATTCAAACCCAATATTCAAATATTTTTAAATAACTGTTATGGCCATGAACGAATATACCGCTGTTTTTCTGAATATTTAATTTGGACATAACTAAAAATCTACATGATGAAATCCCGGATTTTCTCTTCCACTAGAAAAATATAATTCACCAGCTCCTAACGTTTCTTGTTTCACAGAAATCCGATTTAAAACGGCTTCTGTTTATTCGTTTAAAGTTCGAATCGCTAAATCGCGAACTGCCACGCCATTTCGAGCTCGATTATATTTATAATATAATTTATACGCTCAACCATCGTTAATTAAATATATTCGTTAATATAAATTCAATTCTAAACTGAATTATATATTTTGAATTGCCTAATTCACACCATATCGCCATTTCAGCCCATTCTGATTATTTCAGAATTAAATATATTATTTAATTATTTGTATTAATTTAATATTCCAAGTTATTTAGTTAAATGAATATTAAATTTTCTAAACCACTATTTAAATTATCAAATAAATTAATTATTATATCGCTGAAAATGCGGGTCATTACATTCTTCCCCACCTAAAATATTTTCGTCCTCGAAATTGCTAAGGTAGAAAACAAACCCTATCGACTGGTTATAACTTATTTGTTCACTTCTTATCTTCAGTTTCAACTGAACAAATTTAATTAAATATTAACTAATTCTTATGGACGAAAATTTTCCAAAATTCTGAAAATTTTCTATTGCCTTAACTTTTTTGAAAATTTCGCCATAACCTCCTTTGTACAGCCCTATCGGTAAAACTACAACTCGCCTCTCTATGCCTTCTCCAACCAAAAGAAAATCAAATAGCCAAGCGGCTTGCCAATTCGGCTCATAAAAACCTCGTACCTAATATAAATATAAACTGGTACCTTTTTGTCGGGCATGTCAATACATCCATATCATCTGTTACTAATCCTGCAAATACTAATATCATCTCAATCAATCTCTGATCAATTTATCCTCAACACGGCTATTCACTTATATCCAAAGAAAATCCCATTTCAACTCAAGTTCAATTCTTGATTCCAAATCTTGATTTACCAAACCAATTCTATTTCAACTTTACTGATTTCCATTAAATTCTAGCTTACTTTCACAAATTTCTATTTAAATTTGTTTTAATTCGAACAATCTTTTCCTGGGAGTTTTAAATAACTTTGTTTTTGACAAAACAATATTCCCTTTCAGAATCAAACGACTTGTTTTCTCAAAATAATTCAAAAACAAAATCTTTGGTAGTAATCCGTCACTTAGAACTCAAAAATGAACACTGATGATGCTGAAGTCATTATTAGAATTATTTCCCAGTTATCGAAGTGAGTTCAATACTATATCACTTCCAAAACCATTTCTAACCATTTCCATTTTGAAAAACATTTGAAAAATCTTTCATAAAGCTTGGAAAACATTTCCAACTCTCCCAAGATCTTAAAATTCTCATATACTTAATCCATATCCATTTATCAACACTTATTCAAATTTCCAAAGTTTTAATTCCAAATCTGATTTTAATTTCATATTTAATTCAATTCATTATACTTATCTGAATTCTGATTGGTTATTTACATAACCCTTTTACTTTTATAATCTTACTTGATTATAATAACAACCAATATATCCAATATATATATTCATTCCAATATATATATATATATATCTTCTTTATATCAAAATATACTTTGGGTAAAATTATTTTATTTACCCTCTTTTCAAAACATACCATGACGGTTCATCGTATTCAATTGTTTATAAACTCCTATCGATACAGTGGATCAACTGATAGACCAGAACCCATAAACAACTCAACCAATAAATCTCCACAATATAAAATCATTTTTATATTAAATAACATATACCCTCACTCATATATATACACTCAAGTCAATCTAGGGTTTTACTAACCCCATCTCTGCTGAGTCACGCCACAGAGCCAAGGTAATTCACTTAACCTTATGCTCTGATACCAACTGTAACGACCCGAAAATTAGCGATCTTAGTTATCCGATATACAACACATATCGAACATCCAAGGATCGAAAATAACTTTAAAGTTAATGAAAGGAATTAGAGGGTGAGGATAGATAAGATAGAAACTTAGAATAGAAGAAGAAGAAGAAGAAGAAGAACACAACATCAGAGTAACACGAACCTCACAACGGAAAAAATAACTTATAATATATATAACATAACTTTGAAATATAAATCTGTACTTGAATATGCTTCATTATCAAAGTACAGCAATTACAACACAGCGGAAATAAACAATAGCTATATGATCCTGAAGCCTCCTACTCCAGCTCTTCAAGTATCTGTAAATCCCAACTACTTGACTTCCCGTGCAAAATTAGGCACCCAAGAGTTTAGGGAAAACAAAACAAAATAAACTCCGGGTCAGTCATGGGACTAGTATGAGTAAAACAGTTTAAAACAGTTCGAACGAGTAAACGATATCTCATAAGACCACGCCGTATAATGGAACGGGTTTTTCCCTTATGAGAATCCAAAATATCTTTATATCAAAAACCTTTTGATTTATTATAATGTATATCAACCACAATATAATAATCATCTAACAGATTTGCTTCAATCTCACGTTCTACATATATAGTATACAATCAAAACTGCAAACACGTATTGGGTAATGGATTTCCAACTCTGACAAGGTATGGAACCACCTTTCGCTAGTGTACCTCTAGAGATGAATACACTAGGTTCAACAAGAACATCTTGCAACCCGGCCACACATGACCGACCACTCATTTCGCTTGAGTGTATCGAATGTATATCACCAACGTTTCCCGAATGGGACAGCATCAACAATATATTTTTAGAAGTAAATGAAACTCTAGATCAGGTGATTAACCCTAATAGGTGCGACCTACATAGCCATTCTGCCTGCCCGATTTTTGTCATTTACTGGATGTGAGGCTAGAAGCTACGCTTATCTTTTACATACCACATCTTCATTCACTTTGGACGTCACATCGTCTTACTCGCTAAATCACAAATTGATTTCCCCAAAAATAACAAGGGTATATAGCTAAGAGAAACGAATTCCTCCGCCACCAAACGTGAATACGTTTGAAGAAATCAGCTTACGTGATCTATTAGACATACTCTGTCAGACATTCTTCCATATTGGTCGTCCTGGGACTGGACAAACCGAAGGCACTATTCAGTACAACCATCTTAGGCAATCTTTATCTAAGATTTATACAACAACCCTTGCACTTTACTCCGTCTTCAATTATCTTTGGAAAATATGATTCGCAACGATTATGCCAATACGGAGTGGTTCTTTGGATAATAATCCAACCAGCCTCTCCATATTAACAACATACAAATGGTCAAAACATTGATAGTCTGTGATTTAACTATCAAAGAAAAACATGTGTGCAAACAACGATATTATTTCCAGATGGAAATTATATCAATCAATCATCATTTAACAAATATATATTCACATTACCTTATTTTCTATGTTTAGAAAATATTTGTTATTAACACTGGAAAACATTTTCATGGCTTAATTACGTATCACTATCCTTCCACAACTATTAGACTCTAACTATAAACTAACAAGAGAACAACTTCCTAAATATAAACCCCGAAGGCCGAAACCAACATCAGATCGATACTCAGGAAACCATTCAACTTATTAATCTCTAGTCAGTTTCTAAATATTTTTTAACTCCATTTTGAATAACTATGTTCGATTAACTCTTTTCGAATAACTAAATTCGATTAACTCCTTCGAATACTAAATTCGATTAACTCCTTTTCATTAACTCTATTTATTTTCCCAATAAATATTTCTTTATTCTATTTATTTTCTAAATAAATATTCCTTTAATCTGTTTATTTTCTAAATACATATTCCTTTATTCTATTTATTTTCAAAATGAATATCCTTTATAATATCTTATTTATTTTTCCAACTAAATAATCCCTTTTCATTTATTTTACAAATATTTTCCCTTTTATTTGTTTTACAAATCTTTCCCTTTATAACACTTTGATTTTATAATTGTTCCCTTTTATAAAACCCTTTTCCTTTTATATATAAAATCCATTGATTTTATATAAATAATTTATTTTCAAAGTATACTTTGAAAATCCCCTTTTTACATCCCAGTATTTCTTATGGTATTTAACGTACCATATAACCATGATCGGTATCATTCAAACATATAAAATCATCAACAGATTTCATATCACATCATATAACACAATATATGAACAGAACAGTATTATAAATATTGAGGAGTCCAGTTGGACCCCTGCAACCTGTTTCCCTGCATTACAAATGTTAAACAATATAATTAACATCGATAATATTTCACTGTGAAATATTCTGCTAAACATAATCGATATTAGATTAACGATTTTTATATATATATCGTTATCTATAATTTCAACCAACACATAAGCAATTCAACCAAACAGTTAACATACAGCAATCAAAAAATGATTAACAGTTCTAAAAATACGTTATAAAAATATAACTGTTCATAGTTGGTGAGTTTTACTCACATTGTCCGTAATCGATAAATAACGATTTACGGTCGATAGTTCAATTCAGGCGTTTTACTATGTTGAAAATCCAAACAAGCTCCAAACGGTTCTGAACTAACTTCATCATGTACTCCTTTCCTTCGCACGGTAAAACAAAGACCCAACAAACTAGCTCCTCCATCATAAAACAATTCGAACTGCACATAGGAAATAGGACCCCCCCTCTGTCATTCAAACCTTTTCACCACACAATGCACAATACGAACCAAATCCTCACCCATTTCTGCCTACCTGACAGCCTCCGCCCCTTCCATGATTTTCTCCGACCTCATCGTGTTTTCCCACACACCTTTCGCACTCCAGAAATGAACAGCCTACCCTTCTTCCCACTACAGTACTTCAAGCCATCCCACAAATCCACGTTTTCAGTTCGCTCAACTCCTCAACACGCTGCCGCACCACCAACATTTTACCTGAGCATGATCGGAACTCATCAGTAGGTGCTTCTCGACGTCTCCATGCTCCAGCGTGAACCCCATGTGACTCGATGCCTCCTTCCTCCTGTACCAAGCCCACGAACGACGTCCATTCCTGAAGCTATATCGGCCACTACGAATCGCTTAACAAGATCATGACCGTTCAGTATTAAGCTCTCATTGGCTCTTCATTATTGTTGTTGAATATTTTGTAATTTAATGGGTGATTAGGATTTAAAAGAGGTAGAAGATCGAACAGTTTTCGTTCGTTGATTTCATGGAAGTGGAGGAACTGAGGATATCGGTTTTGACCTAGCAGAAAAATGATGAAGGGTTATGAGATGTTGAGGATTATATATAGAATTTTGTTCTTCGCTTTGCACGGCTGGAATCAAATGGAAACGTGGTCTCTTTTAGATCAAAGAACGTTAGGATATTTTATTATAGTTGTAAAATTTAACGCGCCTCATTATATAAAATTTTGTCCATATACGAGCTGCTACGAACAGAAATAAAAATACCGGTGAGACAAGCAATGTCACCCAATCCCAAAAATATAATAATATCGGTAGGTTAACCCATATTGTGAAACCTCAAAATGTTGATTACAAGATGCAAAATACTTCAAATAAAAAGTTTCTTATTTAATTAATTAAAAATTACAGTAAAATTCTAAAAATTAAATCATCGTTATGTCTTAAAAGAACCTTGTCTAAATTCAAACCCGATATTCAAATATTTTTAAATAACTGTTATGCCCACGAATGAATATACTGCTGTTTTTCTGAATAATTAATTTGGACATAACTAAAAATCTACACGACGAAATCCCGATTTTTCTCTTCCACTAGAAAAATATACTACACCAGCTCCTAACATTTCTTTGTTTCACAGAAATCCGATTTAAAACGGCTTCCGTATATTCGTTTATGTTCGAATCTCCAAATCGCGAACTACCGCGCCATTTCGAGCTCGATTATATTTATAATATAATTTATACGCTCAACCATCGTTAATTAAATGTATTCGTTAATATAAATTCAATTCTAAACTGAATTATATATTTTGAATTGGCCAATTCACACCATATCGCCATTTCAGCCCATTCTGATTATTTCAGAATTAAATATATTATTTAATTATTTATATTAATTAAATATACCAAGTTATTCAATTAAATGACCATTAAATTTTCTAAACCACTATTTAAATTATCAAATAAAATAATTAGTATATCGCTGAAAATGCCCGTCATTACATTCTTCCCCACTTAAAATAATTTCGTCCTCAAAATTGCTAGGGTAGAAAACAAACCCTATCGACTGGTTAGAACTTATTTGTTCACTTCTTATCTTCAGTTTCAACTGAACCAATTTAATTAAATATTAATTAATTCTTATCGACAAAATTTTTCCAAAATCCTGAAAATTTTCTAATGCCTTAACTTTTTGAAAAATTTCCCCATAACCTCCTTTGTACAGCCCTATCGGTAAAACTACAACTCGCCTCTTTAGGCCTTCTCCAACCAAAAGAAAATCAAACAGCCAAGCAGCTTGCCAATTCGGCTCATAAAAACCTCATACCCAATATAAATATAAACCGGTACCTTTTTGTCGGGCATACCAATACATGCTTTTCATCTGTTACTAATCCTGCAAATACTAATGTCATCTCAATCAATCTCTGATCAAATTATCCTCAACACAGCTATTCGCTTATATCCAAAGAAAATCCCATTTCAACTCAAGTTCAATTCTTGATTCCAAATCTTTATTTACCAAACCAATTCTATTTCGACTTTACTAATTTCCATTAAATTCTAGCTTACTTTCACAAATTTCTATTTAAATTTGTTTTAATTCGAACAATCTTTTCCTAAAAGTTTTAAATAACTTTTATTTTCACAAATCAATATTCCCTTTCGGAATCAAACGACTTGTTTTCTCAAAATAATTTGAAAACAAAATCTTTGGTAGTAATCCGTCACTTAGAACTCGAAAATGAACACTGGTGATGCTGCAGTCATTATGAGAATTATTTTCCACTTATCGAAGTGAGTTCAATACTATATCACTTTCAAAACCATTTCTAACCATTTCCATTTTGAAAAACATTTAAAAAATCTTTCATAAAGCTTGGAAAACATTTCCATCTCTCCCAGGATCTTAAAATTTTCATATACTTAATCCATATCCATTTATCAACACTTATTCAAATTTCCAGAGTTTTAATTCCAACTCTGATTTTTATTTCAGATTTAATTCAATTCATTATACTTATCTGATTTCTAATTGGTTATTTACATAACCCTTTTACTTCTATAATCTTACTTGATTATAATAACAACCATTATATCCAATATATATATATATATATTAATTCCAGTATATATATATATATCTTTTTTATATAAAAAATATACTTTGGGTAAAATTATTTCATTTACCCTCTTTTCAAAACATGCCATGACGGTTCATTGTATTCGAGTGTTTATAAACTCCTATCGATACAGTGGATCAACTGATCGACCAGAACCCATAAACAACTCAACCAATAAATCTCCACAATATAAAACCATTTTTATATTAAATAACAAATACATTCACTCGTATATATACACTCAAGTCAATCTAGGGTATCACTAACCGCATCTCTACTGAGTCACGCCACAGAGCCAAGGTAATTCACTTAACCTTATGCTCTGATACCAACTGTAACGACCCGAAAATTAGCTATCTTGGTTATCCGATATACAACACATATCGAACATCCAAGGATCGAAAATAACTGGAAAGTTAATGAAAGAGATTAGCGGGTGAGGATAGATAAGATAGAAACTTAGAATAGAAGAAGAAGAAGAACACAACATCAGAGTAACACGAACCTCACAGCGGAACGACTAACATATAATATATATAACATAACTTTGAAATATAAATCTGTACTTGAATATACTTCATTATCAAAGTACCGCACTTACAGCACAGTGGAAATAAACAATAACTATATGATCCTGAAGCCTCCTGCTCCAGCTCTTCAAGTATCTGTAAATCCCGACTACTTGACTTCCCGGGCAAATTTGGGCACCCAAGAGTTTAGGGAAAACAAAACAAAATAAACTCCGGGTCAGTCATGGGATTGGTATGAGTAAAACAGTTTAAAACAGTTTGAACAAGTAAACGATATCTCATAAGACCATGCCATATAACGGAACGGGTTTTTCCCTTATGAGAATCCAAAATATCTTTATATCAAAAACCTTTTGATATTATAATAATGTCTATCAACCACAATATAATAATCATCTAGCAGAAACGCTTCCATCTCACGTTCTACATATATAGTATACAATCAAAACCACAAGCACGTATTGGGTAATGAATTTTCAACTATGACAAGGTATGGAACCACCTTTCGCTAATGTACCTGTAGAGAGGAATACAGTGGGTTCAACAAGAACATCTTGCAACCTGGCCACACATGACCGGCCACTCATTTCACTTGAGTGTATCGAATGTACATAACCGATGGTTGGAATCAGCAATTGTTTCCCGAATTGGACAGCATCAACAATAGATTTTTGGAAGTAAATGAAACTCTAGATCAGGTGATTAACCCTAATAGGTGCGACCTACATAGCCATGTTGCCTGCCCGATTTCTGTCATTTACCGAATGTGAGGCGAGAAGCTACGCTTATCTTTTACATACCACATATTCATTCACTTTGAATGTCACATCGTCATACCCGCCAAATCACAAATTGATTTCCCCAAAAATAACACGATTATACAGCTAAGAGAAACGAATTCCTCCACCACCAAATGTGAATATGTTTGAAGAGATCAACTTTCACGATCTATTAGATATACCCTATCTGACATTCTTCCATACAGGCCGTCCTGGGACTGGACAAACCAAAGGCACTATTCAGTACAAGCATCTTAGGCAATCTTTCCCTAAGATTTATACAACAGCCCTTGCACTTTACTCCGTCTTCAATTATCTTGGGCATATATGATTCGCAACGCTTATGCCAATACAGAGTGGTTCTTTGGATAAAAATCCAACCGGTCTCTCCATATTAACAACGTTAAAATGGTTAAAACATTGATAGTCTGTGATTTAACTATCAAAGAAAAACACGTGTGCAAACAACGATATTATTTCCAGATGGAAATTATATCGATCAATCATCATTTAAGATATATATATATATATATATATATATATATATATATATATATATATATTCACATTGCCTTATTTTCTATGTTTAGAAAATATATGTTATTAACACTGGAAAACATTTCCATGGCTTAATTACATATCACTATCCTTCCACAACTATCAGACTCTAACTATAAACTAACAAGAGAACAACTTCCTAAATATAAACCCCGAAGGCCGAAACCAACATCAGATTGATACTCAAGAAACCATTCAACTTATTAATCTCTAGTCTGTTTCTAATTTTTGTTTAACTCCATTTTGATTAACTATGTTCGATTAACTCCTTTCGAATAACTAAATTCGATTAACTCCTTCGAATACTAAATTCGATTAACTCCTTTTCATTAACTCTATTTAATTTCCCAATAAATATTCCTTTATTCTATTTATTTTCTAAATACATATTCCTTTATTCTATTTACTTTCAAAATATATATCCTTTATTATATCTTATTTATTTTCCCAAATAAATAATCCCTTTTCATTTGTTTTACAAATATTTTCCCTTTTATTTGTTTTACAAATCTTTCCCTTTATAACACTTTGATTTTATAATTATTCCCTTTTATAAATCCCTTTCCTTTTATATATAAAATCCATTGATTTTATATAAATAATTTATTTTCAAAATATACTTTGAAAATCCCCTTTTTACATCCCAGCAATTCTAATGGTATTTAACGGACCATATAACCATGATCGTTATCATTCAAACATATAAAATCATCAACAGATTTCATATCACATCATATAACACAATATATGAACAGAACAGTATTATAAATATTGAGGAGTCCAGTTGGACCCCTCCAACCTGTTTCCCTGCATCACAGATGTTAAACAATATAATTAACATCGATAATATTTCACTATGAAATATTCTGCTAAACAGAATCGATATTAGATTAACGAATTATATATATGTATATATATCGTTATCTATAATTTCAACCAACACATAAGCAATTCAACCAAACAGTTAAAACACAGCAATCAACAGATGATTAACTGTTCTAAAAATACGTTATAAAAATATAACTGTTTAGAGTTGGTGAGTTTTACTCACATTGTCCGTAATTGATAAATAATGATTTACGGTCGATAGTTCAATTCAGGCGTTTTATTCTGTCGAAAATCCAGACAAGCTCCAAACAGTTCTGAACTAACTTCATCATGTACTCCTTTCCTTCGCACAATAAAAAAAAGACCTAACGAACTAGCTCCTCCATCCTAAAACAATTTGAACTTCACATAGGAAATAAGACCCCCCTTTCATTCAAACCTTTTCACCATACAGTGCACAATACGAACAAAATCCTCACCCATTTCTTCCTACCCGACAGTCTCCGCCCCTTCCATGATTTTCTCCGACCTCATCGTGTTTTCCCACACACCTTTCGCACTCCAGAAATGAACAACCTACCCTTCTTCCCATTACAGTACTCCAAGCCATCCCTCAAATCCACATTTTCAGTTCGCTCAACTCCTCAACACGCTGCAGCACTACCAACACTTTACCTGAGCATGATCAGAACTCATCAGTAGGTGCTTCTCGATGTCTCCATGCTCCAGCATGAACCCCTGTGACTCGACGCCTCCTTCCTCCTGTACGAAGCCCACGAACGACGTCCATTTCTGTAGTTATATCGGCCACTACGAATCGATTAACAAGATCATAACCGTTCAATATTGAGCTCTCATTGGCTCTTCAATATTGTTGTCGAAGATTTTGTGATTTAATGAGTGGATTAGGATTTAAAAGAGGTAGAATATCGAACTGTTTTTCATTCGTTGATTTCATGGAAGTGGAGGCGCTGAGGATATCGGTTTTGACCTAGCAGACAAATGAGGAAGGGTTATGAGATGTTGAGGATTATATATAGGATTTTCTTCTTTGCTTTGCGCGGCTGGAATCAAATGGAAACATGGTCTCTTTTAGATCAAAGAACGTTAGGATATTTTATTATAGTAGTAAAATTTAACGCGCCCCATTATATAAAATTTTGTCCATATACGAGCTGCTACGAATAGAAATAAAAACACCGGGGAGACGAGCAATGTCACCCGATCCCAAAAATATAGTAATATCAGTAGGTTAACTCATATTGTGAAACCACAAAATGTTGATTACAGGGTGCAAAATACTTCAAATAAAAAGTTGTTTATTTAATTAATAAAAAATTACAGTAAAATTCTAAAAATTAAATTATCGTTATGTCTCAAAAGAACCTTGTCTAAATTCAAACCCGATATTCAAATATTTTTAAATAACTGTTATGGCCACGAATGAATATACCGCTGTTTTTCTGAATATTTAATTTGGATATAACTAAAAATCTACACAACAAAATCCCAATTTTCCTCTTCCACTAGAAAAATATACTTCACCAGCTCCTAACGTTTCTTGTTTCATAGAAATCCGATTTAAAACGGGTTCTGTATATTCGTTTAAAGTTCGAATCGCCAAATCGCGAACTGCCGCGCCATTTCGAGCTCGATTATATTTATAATATAATTTATATGCTTAACCATCATTAATTAAATATATTCGTTAATATAAATATTCCAAGTTATTTAACTAAATGACCATTAAATTCTCTGAACCGCTATTTAAATAATCAAATAAATTAATTATTATATCGTTGAAAATGCGGGTCATTACATTCTTCCCCACTTAAAATAATTTTGTCCTCGAAATTGTTAAGGTAGAAAACAAACCCTATCGACTGGTTAGAACTTATTTGTTCACTTCTTATCTTCAGTTTCAACTAAACCAATTTAATTAAATATTAATTAATTCTTATCAACGAAAATTTTCCAAAATCCTGAAATTTTTGTAACGCCTTAACTTTTCGAAAATTTTCGCCATAACCTCCTTTGTACAACCCTATCGGTAAAACTACAACTCGCCTCTCTAGGCCTTCTTCAACCAAAAGAAAATCAAACAGCCAAGCGACTTGCCAATTCGGCTCAGAAAAACCTCATACCCAATATAAATATAAACTGGTACCTTTTTGTTGGGCATATCAATACATCCTTTTCATCTGTTACTAATCCTGCAAATACTAGTGTCATCTCAATCAATCTCTGATCAATTTATCCTCAACACGGCTATTCGCTTATATCCAAAGAAAATCCCATTTCAATTCAAGTTCATTTCTTGATTCCAAATCTTGATTTACCATACCAATTCTATTTCAACTTTACTGATTTCCATTAAATTCAAGCTTACTTTCACAAATTACTATTTCAATTTGTTTTAATTCGAACAATCTTTTCCTGGGAGTTTTAAATAACTTTGTTTTTCACAAATCAATATTCCCTTTCAGAATCAAACGACTTATTTTCTCAAAATAATTCGAAAACAAAATCTTTGGTAGTAATCCGTCACTTAGAACTCGAAAATGAACACTGATGATGCTGCAGTCATTATCAGAATTATTTTCCAGTTATCGAAGTGAGTTCAATAATATATCACTGTCAAAACCATTTCTAACCATTTCCATTTTGAAAAAAATTTCGAAAATCTTTCATAAAGCTTGGAAAACATTTCCAACTCTCTCAGGATCTTAAAATTCTCATGTACTTAATCCATATCCATTTATCAACACTTATTCAAATTTCCAGAGTTTTAATTCCAACTCTGATTTTAATTTCAGATTTAATTCAATTCATTATTCTTATCTGAATTCTGATTGGTTATTTACATAACCCTTTTACTTTTATACTCTTACTTGATTATAATAACAAAAAATATATCCAATATATATATATTCATTCCAATATATATATCTTCTTTATATCAAAATATACTTTGGGTAAAATTATTTCATTTACCCTCTTTTCAAAACATACCATGACGGTTCATCGTGTTCGAGTGTTTATAAACTCCTATCGATACAGTGGATCAACTGATCGACCAGAACCCATAAACAACTCAACCAATAAATCTCCACAATATAAAACCATTTTTATATTAAATAACATATACGTTCACTCGTATATATACACTCAAGTCAATCTAGGGTATTACTAACCCCATCTCTACTGAGTAATGCCACAGAGCCAAGGTAATTCATTTAACCTTATGCTTTGATACCAACTGTAACGACCCAAAAATTAGCGATCTTGGTTATCCGATATACAACACATATCGAACATCCAAGGATCGAAAATAACCGGAAAGTTAATGAAAGAAATTAGAGGGTGAGGATAGATAAGATAGAAACTTATAATAGAAGAAGAAGAACACAACATCAGAGTAACACGAACCTCGCAGCGGAATGAATAACATAAAATATATATAACATAACTTTGAAATATAAATCTGTACTTGAATATGCTTCATTATCAAAGTACAACGCTTACTACACAGCGGTAATAAACAATAGCTATATGATCCTGAAGCCTCCTGCTCCAGCTCTTCAAGTATCTGTAAATCCCGACTACTTGATTGCCCGTGCAAAATTGGGCACCCAAGAGTTTAGGGAAAACAAAACAAATTAAACTCCGGGTCAATCATGGGACTGGTATGAGTAAAACATTTTAAAACAGTTCGAACGAGTAAACGATATCTCATAAGACCACGTCGTATAACGGAACGGGTTTTTCCCTTATGAGAATCCAAAATATCTTTATATCAAAAACCTTTTGATATTATAATAATGTCTATCAACCATAATATAATAATCATCTAGCAGAAATGCTTCCATCTCACGTTCTACATATGTAGTATACAATCAAAACCCCAAGCATGTATTGGGTAATGGATTTCAAACTATAACAAGGTATGGAACCACCGTTCGCTAGTGTACCTCTAGAGAGGAATACACTGGGTTGAACAAGAACATCTTGCAACCCGGCCACACATGACCGACCACTCATTTCGCTTGAGTGTATCGAATGTATATCACCAACGTTTCCCGAATGGGACAGCATCAACAATATATTTTTAGAAGTAAATGAAACTCTAGATCAGGTGATTAACCCTAATAGGTGCGACCTACATAGCCATGCTGCCTGCCCGATTTTTGTCATTTACTGGATGTGAGGCTAGAAGCTACGCTTATCTTTTACATACCACATCTTCATTCACTTTGGACGTCACATCGTCTTACTCGCTAAATCACAAATTGATTTCCCCAAAAATAACAAGGGTATATAGCTAAGAGAAACGAATTCCTCCGCCACCAAACGTGAATACGTTTGAAGAAATCAGCTTACGTGATCTATTAGACATACTCTGTCAGACATTCTTCCATATTGGTCGTCCTGGGACTGGACAAACCGAAGGCACTATTCAGTACAACCATTTTAGGCAATCTTTACCTAAGATTTATACAACAGCCCTTGCACTTTACTCCATCTTCAATTATCTTTGGCATATATGATTCGCAACGCTTATGCCAATACAGAGTGGTTCTTTGGATAATAATCCAACCAGTCTCTCCATATTAACAACTTTAAAATGGTCAAAACATTGATAGTCTGTGATTTAACTATCAAAGAAAAACACGTGTGCAAACAACGATATTATTTCCAGATGGAAATTATATCGATCAATCATCATTTAACATATATATATATATATTCACATTGCCTTATTTTCTTTGTTTAGAAAATATATGTTATTAACACTGGAAAACATTTCCATGGCTTAATTACGTATCAATATCCTTCCACAACTATCAGACTCTAACTATAAACTAACAAGAGAACAACTTCCTAAATATAAACCCCGAAGGCCGAAACCAACATCAGATCGATACTTAGGAAACCATTCGACTTATTAATCTCTAGTCAGTTTCTAATTTTTGATTAACTCCATTTTGATTAACTATGTTCGATTAACTCCTTTCGAATAACTAAATTCGGTTAACTCCTTCGAATACTAAATTCGATTAACTCCTTTTCATTAACTCTATTTATTTTCCCAATAAATATTCCTTTATTTTATTTATTTTCTAAATAAATATTCCTTTATTATATTTATTTTCTAAATACATATTCCTTTATTCTATTTATTTTCAAAATAAATATCCTTTATAATATCTTATTTATTTTTCCAAATAAATAATCCTTTTTCATTTGTTTTACAAATATTTTTCCTTTTATTTGTTTTACAAGTCTTACCCATTATAACACTTTGATTTTATAATTATTCCCTTTTATAAAGCCCTTTTCCTTTTATATATAAAATCCATTGATTTTATACAAATAAATTATTTTCAAAATACACTTTGAAAATCCCCTTTATACATCCCAGTATTTCTTATGGTATTTAATGTACCATATAACCATGATCGGTATCATTCAAACATATAAAATCATCAACAGATTTCATATCACATCATATAACACAATATATGAACAGAACGGTATTATAAATATTGAGGAGTCCAGTTGGACCCCTCCAACCTGTTTCCCTACATCACCGATGTTAAACAATATAATTAACATAGATAATATTTCACTATGAAATATTCTGCTAAACATAATCGATATTAGATTAACGATTTATATATATATATATATATATATATATATATCATTATCTATAATTTCAACCAACACATAAGCAATTCAACCAAACAGTTATCCCACAGCAATCAACAGATGATTAACAGTTCTAAAAATACGTTATAAAAATATAACTGTTCAGAGTTGGTGCGTTTTACTCACATTGTCCGTAATCGATAAATAACGATTTACAGTCGATAGTTCAATTCAGGCGTTTTATTTTGTCGGAAATCCAGACAAGCTCCAAACGATTCTGAACTAACTTCATCATGTACTCCTTTCCTTGGCACAGTAAAACAAAGACCCAACGAACGAGCTCCTCCACACTAAAACAATTCGAACTGCACATAGGAAATAAGACCCCCCTTTCGTTCAAACCTTTTCACCATACAGTGCACAACACAAACAAATTCCTCACCCATTTCTTCCCACCCGACAGCCTCCGCCCCTTCCATGATTTTCTACGACCTCATCGTGTTTTCCCACGCACCTTTCGCATTCCAGAAATGAACAACCTACCCATCTTCCCACTACAGTACTCCAAGCCATCCCACAAATCCACGTTTTCAGTTCGCTCAACTCCTCTACACGCTGCCGCACCACCAACACTTTACTTGAGCATGATCGGAACTCATCAGTAGGTGCTTCTCAACGTCTCCATGCTCCAACGTGAACCCCTTGCGACTCGACGCCTCCTTCCTCCTGTACGAAGCCCACAAATAACGTCCATTCCTATAGCTATGTCGGCCACTACGAATCGCTTAACAAGATCATGACCGTTCAATATTAAGCTCTCATTGGCTCTTCAATATTGTTGTTGAAGATTTTGTGATTTAATGAGTGGATTAGGATTTAAAAGAGGTAGAAGATCGAACTTTTTTTCGTTCGTTGATTTCGTGGAAGTGGAGGCGCTGAGGATATCGGTTTTGACCTAGCAGAAAAATGAGGAAGGGTTATGAGATGTTGAGGATTATATATAGGATTTTCTTCTTTGCTTTGCGCGACTGGAATCAAATGGAAACGTAGTCTCTTTTAGATCAAAGAACGTTAGGATATTTTATTATAGTTGTAAAATTTAACGCGCCACATTATATAAAATTTTGTCCGTATACGAGCTACTACGAACAGAAATAAAAAAACCGGTGAGACGAGCAATGTCACTCGATCCCAAAAATATAAAAATATCGGTATGTTAACTCATATTGTGAAACCTCTAAATGTTGATTATAGGGTGAAAAATACTTCAAATAAAAAGTTGCTTATTTATTTAATTAAAAATTACTGTAAAATTCTAAAAATTAAATTATCGTGATGTCTCAAAAGAACCTTGTCTAAATTCAAACCTGATATTCAAATATTTTTAAATAACTATTATGGCCACGAACGAATATACCGCTGTTTCTCTGAATATTTAATTTGGACATAACTAAAAATCTACACAATGAAATCCCGATTTTTTTCTGCTAGAAAAATGTACTTCACCAGCTCCTAACGTTTCTTATTTCATAGAAATCCGATTTAAAATGGCTACTGTATATTCGTTTAAAGTTCGAATCGCCAAATCGAGAACTACCGCGCCATTTCGAGCTCGATTATATTTATAATATAATTTATATGCTCAACCATCATTAATTAAATATATTCTTTAATATAATTTCAATTCTAAACTGAATTATATATTTTGAATTGCCCAATTCACACCATATCGCCATTTCAGTCCATTCTGATCATTTCAGAATTAAATATATTATTTAATTATTTATATTAATTAAATATTCCAAGTTATTTAATTAAATGACCATTAAATTCTCTAAACCACTATTTAAATAATCAAATAAATTAATTATTATATCACTGAAATTGCGGGTCATCACAGTTTCGACTATAGAACTCGACCTTAAATCTAGCGACTGGTTTTGAGGAGACCGGAATCGGTAAGTGTTTCACTTATTGAAAACCACTTCATAGCTAGTATACAAGTTCTATGTTTTGGAAGCGGTTGTGAAGTGAAGTCTATGTGATGATTCGAGATCTACTGGGATGCATGAACACATGTAGTGATTCTAAGATATGTGAAGGAATCTATGTTTGATTACAAGATCCGTTGATGTATTGGAATCCATGCGTGATTCCGAGATCTGTGAAAGAATCTATGTGTGATTCCAAGATCTATTAAACTATGGGATTCCATCTGGAAATTCTTGTTTTGTTCGAGTGATGAAGACTCGTGTGAATATGCCGAGCGAAACCTCGACATCGGATATGGCTAAAGACAGAGTATGATGCGTGATCTGGGTTTTGCCAAACCCATGACAAGATATATTGACTTCATATCTAGAGTATGCTCACAGATATTACGCGCGGGGAGTTGGACATTTTTGGTTCCACGTGGTGCACACCGGTGTTTCGTGTGTGGGCCAGTCATGCTTGCCTTTTGGTATATTTTATGTAGATATATACGACGCTCAGTAGGTAACTTCTGATCCTTGTGCATGAAGTTCGAATTCGGCTTGATTCGGAGAGATCACTGCGGAAAATCCAATATGCGAACGCGCCTTATTGATTTTTGTTGTACACTTAATAGTTGTTGAACGTAACCAATGTAACCATTCCTTCTATTTGATTTATTTATATTCTACACCCTAGACATTATCTATTATATAACTGTACTTCTCCTAATAAATGGTTGGATGTTATTGAGGGGATAACAATTACGAACATGCATACGGCCTCAGATTGTACTGAAATGTGTTACTTAAATATTGAGTTATCTCATGCGGTTGCCTAGCCTGATTCGGGTGTTATTTTGCGAAAATGCTCAGGTTAGACCGAGTATATTTACAGATCGAACTTGGATTGCTTTGGAGCTTCAGAAGAGGAGTTGGTGACGAGACGTATACTCATATTCTTTTATTTTTTTCTTCTATGTAGGTTGTTGTATTTACCAAATATTATTAGAGTAGATTGTTATAACTGTTTAGGCTGATTCATTGGTTATGTTTACTCTGATTTATGTATTTGTTTAAAGGTTTTTTTCGGTTTTGTAAAGAGCACTATTATTATTATAGATTATTTGTTCCGTTGTGAGATCCTGTTCTGTATCTTCTTTCTATTATTCTTCTATTTCCTTTCTTTTCCCTTAACTATCATACTTTCTGGCACTTAAATTGGGATACATGAATACAGAGGATGTATCAGTATTGATTTTCGAGAGATGAAAAGTTGGGTCGTTACATGAATACTCATGAGTCTTGAAATATCTTTGAATTCTGAATCTCTAATGTCTTTAAAACTTTACAGTCTTTAGTAATAATTCCTGTATATAAATCTTGCATATGTGTGTGTGTATATATATATTCTAGGTGAAGGTGTTAGTATATATTTTGCAATCAATTAATATTGAAATAAGGTTGTTGTCATCAAAACTCCATTCTCCAACAAAGGGGGGATTTCACAAGCATGTCGCAATATTTAATGTACTATTATGAAAAAACGAGTAGGATCGAGTAATATGGAAATACATGTGATATGCTGAGTGCAGAATTATTAATATGTGATATGTTAGTTTTGATTTATGCAAATACATATTTAATGAGATAAATACTTAATTATGATATCACAAATAATAAATATAATAGATGTAAGTAAAGTAAAGAATGCCAGGAATTTTTATACCAGTTAAGAGCGCATCCCGCGTCATGTTCGATTTTTCTTCTGGAATTCTACTAATCAACACCCTCACTTAACCCTGAGGAATGGGTATACAACACCTGACTAGATAAATAGGGACCTAAGCAGAAGAATAGGATTTCGCTTCAGCAGCGAAAGATGACTTCTTGGCTGAGCAGCAGAACAAACCTTCAATTGTTACAAAAAGTTTGTTTTATTGTATATGTATTCTTTGTATCGCTGACAAGTCACAATTGTGTACATCATTTCTATAATCTTCTCCTTTATGTGTGCATGCGTGTATATATGTCTATACATATATATTCATATATACATATATATATATATATATACATATATATATGTGTGTATATATATACGAAAGCGTATGAAGAAGGAAAGTGATTTATAATCACAAAATATTGAATATTTGAGAACACAAGTGAATTTTGAATAGAAATATTTTAAAATCAGAGAATTATAAGATGTAATTGATGGTAGAATCAAATGATTCTAAAGTCCATTTATATTAAATAAAAGGTTGCAATCATTCGTAAAAAAAATTGATTAAAAGATATGGACAAAACTCTTTGATTAAAGAGTTATGTCTTTTTAAGAAGTCGCAACCTTTCAGTTCAACCGACTAAATTTAGAATTCAGCTGGCTAAAAAACGGTTAAAATTTGAAAAGGTGTGCATGTACATGGAAATGACAATATTCAGCCAATTGAATTCAATTGAAAAGAAAAAGTCAACATAGCTCATTTGATTAAAACACATGCCTTCTAAACTAGTGACTCAGCTTCGAGTTAATAATCTCCTTTTTACTAAATTAATTTTTATTTAAAATAGAGTGTATATATGCATGTGCATATAACTTAGAGAAGATTTTAACATAATTAAACATTATATACATATATATAGCTTAAAATAGATTTTAACATTGAATCTAACTAATTCCAGACTCGATTATACTAAACGTACCAATATATCATATTGTCAAATCTTCTTGTATTTAAGTTGTATTCTTCTGCTTTTTCCTGTAATAGAAGTTAGTTAACGGTATTGTCGATATATAGTTGTTATAGTCAAAATCTTGCTCGAGAATGGAGGTTTTAACAATCTCTCCCCTTTGGATGATGACAACTATATACGATTTTTTTTTTTGAGAATTGGTTCTCTTTATTGTTAAAAACTAATAAAACCTCATTTATAAGCCTTGTTAAAATCCTGTAATCCCCCTAACCTAAGTGGGTGCCTTATAGGGAAAAAGAGTAGTTATAAATTTGGTATACATCATAAAGAAAGCAACTATAACTATTTAATTATTACAACATTAAAAAGAAAAAAACTGATGGATCATAAAATCCACAGCCCAATTAGGCTCATCACCCTTTAGTCTTCAAACTAAACTTCAAAGCACCTTTTCAAAGTCAACCAGTATCTTTAAGTTCAATACCCCATCTACCCAGTAATAATTCACTTCTCCCATCCCGAGTAGTCTTACTGCCATTATTGTTCACCAACCACTTGATTTCTCTTTCAATTTCCCAAAGACAAACCGTTGAATCCAATCTTCTACCATGAAAAATCCTCAAACTTCTTTCTTTCTAGATGAAATAGATAACACTAGTGAAAGTAACACATGCCAAGTCTTTCAATTGATCCTTTCTCTTGAAGCTATCCACGAGCAAAGCTTCTTCTTTCAGATCCGCAAGATTCAGAGGAAGATCCAATTTTTGCTTTAGAGATAACCAAATAAAAGCTGCAAAATCACAAGAGAAGAATAAATGTTGTACAGTCTCGGGATGATTGTTGCAAAGAGGGCACAAAGGATCTGAAAAGTTACTATAGTGCGAATTTTGTCCTTCGTATTTAATCTGCCAAGAATTGCTAGGTAAGCGATAAAAGGCGTTTTTCTACTGTTCTTAGCATGCCATATAACAGAGAAAACTTTTTCCTGATATTCATGCTTTCTTAGATAATCCCATGTTTTATAGAATGAGAACTGACCACCTTCACACCATTCTTAGGCATCGTGACTTCTATTTGGATAAATGGAAACAGAATTGATCTCTTCTAACAATTCTCTTGTGGCAAGATAGATTTCAGGAACAAACACTTCATTTCTGATCTGCAATTCCAATTAAATTCAATCTATCATAGCCAAGCAAGTCTACCAAACTGTAACACCCCGCATTTTAAATGCAAATAAAAATAAAAATATGCATATATGTATATATATTATATGCATAGATATATTTAAAGGAAAAATTAAATAATAACATAATTGCATATAATAAGTCCATGCATTAAGATGAAGAAGAAGATTAATAAAAGAAACTACATGCAATGTATAAAATGAGAAGAAATGCATGCAATGTAATTGAAATTGCATGCGAACATTTAAAAGAAAAAGGAAAATATGAAGAGCTTCTAGAATTTCGTCTCGGGATTAGTGTCATGTCATTCATGGCGATTTTCTGGTCAGTTTAGACCTATGGGTTGTAGAAAACTGGTTTAAAATGAAAGAGATACCTTTAGATTAAATATTGTAACAAAACATGAAAAAGTGGATTGAGAAAAGAATAATGTCTAGCACTGTTCTAAGCCTTGTTAACAATAGCCTAATAGCTCAGTTGTTTAGAACATGAGACTTGCATATAAGAGATACAGAGTTCGATCCCTACGAGTGCCATATTTTTGTTTTAAGGGAATGGCTAAAAAGTGGCTTAGTGTGAAAGCAGTTTAATTAAAAAGTAGCTTAGTGTGAAAAGGTTAATAAGAGGTCTAGTGCTTATATATATGTACATATATATATATATATATATATATATATATATATATATATATATATAACAAAATAAAATGGGAACAAAATAAATAATTGTTCGCGTACAAAAGCTTAGCATACGCATAAGAGTTGAATATAAATGAACATAATTCAAATGGAGGGTTGCGCTAACAAAAGTGATGCTTGAAATTTGATTTTTGTGCAAGAATTATATGTATTATAAATAAATCAAATTTCAAATCAAAAAAAAATACGGCGGGGGTGTCGACACCCAAGCAGGGGTGTCTACCCCTGTGCATCATTCAGCACATGTGGCGCATTCTGATTGGTGAACATTTGTTTTTGTTGCAACGTGGCCATTTCTTATTGGTCATATGACGTAGTTGCTCTAATGGAGTTTTATTTAAATCTAAAGGACCAAATTCATTTAGCACGCCTATAAATAAGATGGTTAGGTTTACTCCGTCCTCATTATTTCTGAGGCGATGCCAATATTTGCCATGGCTCTCTCTCTCTATCTCTCTTCTCAAATCTATTCTGAAATTAAAATGTTAGCCTAAGAAGATTATGAATCCATATATGGAGGAGATGGTCAAGTTAATAAAATATTATTGAAAGCAAGGTAAACTTCTAAGACCAATCTATTTAAATTATTTCTCTTTCCCTTCTCTTTTCATGAAAATAATAAATCCATGGTCGATAGGTTGTAAACCCGATTAAAAGGGAAACCATGGATGATAGAGCAGATCAAATCCAAAATTTGGGGAAAACATGAAGTTGAGTGGGTATAAATATACTTTTTGAATAACAGTATATCAATCGTTTGGTATTCCCCATAATGAACATATTGGAAGGTTTGTTTTGATGAAGTACATTATTGTGCTGAAATGGATAATATGTTCAATTACTTTATATGCTAAGATGCCTAAAAATATGCTAATAATGATTAAAGTGGTGTAAATGACATGTGGGAATGATTAGCATGATATAACTTCAAATTATTAATATGAATAATTCATATATTGAATCAGTTGAAATGTTGGAATGTTTACATGTTATAATTCATATATTGAATTTTTTGGAGTGCTAAAAAGTTTATATGTAAATTAATCCCAATTATATACAGGAAATAATTGGAGTAAGCAGATGATTATATGGATTCATGTTAACATAGAATTGAATAAATAAATATGGGTTTCGGGCATTGACCAAATTATGTTAAAAGATCTTAAATTGGATCATAAATATAGAAAAATGATTTGGGTGCAAATGGGATCATACATAAAATATGAATTGGCATAATTTGAATAATAGGACTTTAGACGTATAATCTATCATGAATATAACTGGGTAAATGGGCATTAACACCTATAAAGGAATAAGTTTAAATAATTGATTAACACTGAATGCCTAGGATTACAATTAAAAATTATAATTGCACTTATGACACAAGGTTAGGCTGCATTATTGGTGAAAGTCTGCCCGGACCCGATCGGCATATCCAGTAGACACTAATGTTGAACCTAATATGAGAAGTCTAAGTGTGCAAATACGAGACGGGCTATGACACGAGGTTAGGCCCAACTTGTAGAAGAAGTCTGCTAGGACCTGACCGGTATGTCCAACATCCACAAGTTGTAGGCCTAATGTAGGAGGTCTAGCCCATTATAAACCATAAATGGACATGGTACTGAATTGGACTACTTAGCCAATCTAATCCATAGGGATTGTATGAATATGAACTAAAGTTAGGGTTATATAGAATTGGTTGGACAATGGTGGGCTAAGCAAATCTGAGGGGGTGGATAATATTTACATATAGGCCAGCAAGCTTAGCCCGATAAGGTTATGTAATTAAAGATACCTAGTGGTATACATGACCGGTATAAATAATAAAGTTATGTAATTAAAGACACCTTTAGGGTAAGCATAACTTGTAGAAATGATAATCACCTATTATAAATAAGTAACATTAATGAAAATATTGTATAATAGGTAAACTTATCCTAAGGACAAGTGGGGACTATAACTTAGGTTATAATAAGTTAGTATGAGAATGGGACAACTAGTGAATTGAGTTAAGGGACACTTAATTGTAAATTAATTAATCAGTAAAGGGGAAAACCTGAAACCAGTTAAGAAAAGGGGGAAAATATATCGTACTTAATTATAAATGAAGTAATCTGTAAGCTTGGAAGTCTGAAATCCGTTGATAAGAATGTTTAGGTTTTGTCCTAGGGACAAGGGGAAATTATAACATAGGTTATAATAAACGGGTAGAGAAACTTATTAACGGGCCTTGGTTAGTGGAACTAAGTTTATAAGTAAACAACGATAAGCTGTATTGATGATGTAAAATGGAATTATGATTAAATGAGAAGAGATGAGCAAAACATGTGAAATATAATAAGTTATATTTAATCATAAATGGTAAGTGACATGTTAATTAGAAATCATGTGAATTGGGATATACCTAATTACATATTAAGTAAAACATGTTATTTTAATGATAAAACCAAACAAGAATATAAGGGGATTGTGGATCATAGACCTTGGACCACAATCTAGAGAACAACATGTTGTGGGCTTATTAATGAACTTAAATGGGTTAAGCCATATGAATGAAATTAATAAGCAAGAGAAACTTGATAATTTGAATAAGAATTCAATATGAATTGGAATAACCAAATTAACTGGAAACCTGTTGAGGTGAGGCAAGCACATAAATGAATGTTTTGACATAGAGTCTAACAACTTGCTAAAATAAGGCACTTAGACCAGTCCGTGCGGTTGAGGGTGAATAACCGAACAGGTTAGATCATCAAGGTACCATAAGGCACGTGGGGGAGCGCACATTCATCTGATTGTTCTGACGGCTCCGAAGGACTGGAAGAGGAAGCAAAGCGGCTTCTTGAGGTACGTAAGGTGCTCCTAGTAGTCCTTCATGTGGCGGAAAATGTCATAGGATGTGTCCGCCGAGGTTGGGTCTGCATGTAACTACTAGGTGGATGGGCCTTGATTGTAGATGTAGCTATGCAGTCATAATGCTGTGACAAGGTGACAACAGGGTGGTTCGGCAGTTGCCTCACGAGGAGGCAGAGGGTCACTACCAACAAGGATAGTAGACCGTTGAATACCCATCATTGGCGGCCAGTGGAATGCGGAAAGACTAGAGCTAAACCCAAGATACCATTTCACACTTCACTATCGGGGTAAGTGGTTGAGGGGACATGCCACATGGATGTTTAGATTGTTTGCGTAGAGGCGGTCGCTTAGATCTTGTAGTCTTTACTAGTTGAGGGAGGTGCCAAGGTTGGGCCATAACCACCATGAAAATAGACCCTAGATATGTCTATAGAGGCTCTTTAACGACGGGCCTACACAGATCTGGAAAACTCCCGACCGAGTTTAGTGTTTCTTGTATCGCCCTGCCATGGAACTCGGTGCACACTAGAGAACATGCGATTGAGGCATCGAGCTACAAATGAAGATACGTATGGTGGACAGTCTAGATACATGCATATCGGCTCTGGGTGGTGTATCGTAGACTTGAGGGCATTACTCTTTTATGGAGTCTGATTGGAACAAAGGTGGAAGTTCGTACATTTGTGTAGCATAGTAATGATAGATATATGCAGAACGTAATATTGTTGTCTGTACGTCACTATGGCATAGGATGAGGGACTACATATATTGCGATAGTGTTACGGTGGAGACCATGCACGTCGGGTTCTATGGGGTGTACCTCGATATTGGGGGTAGCTACACATATACTGTATTAGGTTAATTCACTAGGAAGTAAGTGGGTACGACGTGTGTGTAATTCTTGAGTGTTGTTAACCCAAGTAACCTAATAAATAAGATAATATGATTGATCGATATATGTAGGATTATCCAAAGTATATAGTTTAAATCCAGCCACCAGAACTTGTGTTTTTACGCCCTCCTCATAACGTACTCGCAGGTTAGATTTGTGGCAAGGACATGAGACATTATAGCTTTGGATACTGGTTGGGCAGTATTATTAATACGGTAAGGCTATACTTTTATCTATATTATGTTTTATCCATTCCACTATGAGATATTTTCTGAGCTCTGACATATTTTGTCTCTATCTTTTCTGTAGGATACCATAGTAAACCAATCCGAGTTTCGATAGATTGGAATTTAAAAAAATCGGTCTTTTGAAATTGGGATTGTCACATCTAATATTAGAGCTTAGGTTTAGGATTCCTATATAAATAGTGAGTGAACGTATTTGTATATTTTAGAAGAAAATAAATATATTATATATATACCTAGATCCATAGAGGAACCCACTAAATAGAAGAGTATAATATGGTAAGAAATGGGATGTTTGTTTTGTACACTAAAGAAATGAATATGGAAATCTGAGACCCTTAGGTAATTTGGGTGGAAAGTGTACAACGTATAGAAGGAAAGTGAATCCCATATGATTAGTATTTTGGGTTAGCGGGCTTGAAAACCTTACAAGTTGGAAAAGGTTAAAAAGAGAAAAATGGATTAGGAATATATATAGTTAAGAGAATTGACCTTGGGGGTGTTTAGGAAAGCCTAGAAGAAAATTGGAAACCTGCTTTGAATCTAACCCCATTGTTAACTTTCAAGAACTTGAAATTATAAAAGTTCTGGGAAAAAGATTTATGGTGCTTTCAAGTTTTAATCTTCAAAGTTATAGTTTTAAAATTTGAAAGAAATACATATTGAGTTTTAAAGTAAAATTCTCTTAGTAAAAAGGTGCATATTATAGAACATGTATGGCTCGCTAGTTTTCTTGTTACATTTCATACAAGAATTTTTAATAAAGAAAGATTTGAAATCTCTATTCTGTGACAATCCTTTTTGATAAATTATTTTAAGATAATTTTGTGGGTGGACAAAATAAGTTGTAGAAAATAAGAATAGAGTGGATGTTAGCACCTTGTAGTAAGAGACTAAACCGACCTTATAGGTAAGAATAAGTCATAAACCCGATTGGGAAAAGATTAATAAGAATGGAAAATTTCCAGGATAAGATGAAGAGAAGATCAGTAGCAAAAGAAAATTTTCTTATGTGGACTGTTCTTGGATAGGAAAATAGGGATCTTTATAAATAGTTACATAAAAACCCAAGTACGGTTAGAAAAAGGTTGGAAAAGAAAAATGGAGGTTGCATAGTTTTCCGTTTTCCACCTTTTTGTAACATAAGAAATCGAATTCAGAAAATACAATTTTTTGAAATTCGAAAAATAAAGTTGGTTGGTAGGATTATGGATGCAACAATTGGATGAACTACGCTCTTACTTAGTAAGAGTGTGGGAAAATTTGGATGAAAAAAAGATTTTGATTTTCAAAATATTGCATTCATGTAGAACTGCCAGTATATTTAGAATGTGAGCATCATGTTTTAAAAGAATTTTTGAAAAAACTTGCATACACATAGAAGGTACCGCTTAGGCATACATGCATTACTGTGATGTATTTCACTTTGCACATGTGCGCAATGTTTACAAAAATTGGATGCACACATGATGAGTGGATATTATGCGAGGGATTCCTTATTTTACCCTTATTAAATTTCGGGGACGAAATTTCCTAAGGGTGAGAGAATGTAAAACCCCGCATTTTAAATGCAAATAAAAATAAAAATATGCATATATGTATATATATTATATGCATATATATATATATATTCATAGAAAAAACTAAATAATAATATAAATGTATGTAATAAGTCCATGCATTGAGATGAAGAAGAAGATTAATAAAAGAAACTACATGCAATGTATAAAAAGAGAAGAAATGCATGCAATGTAATTGAAATTGCATGCGAACATTTAAAAGAAAAAGAAAAATTTGAAGAGCTTCCAGAATTTAGTCACGAGAATAGCGTCATGGCGTTCGTGGCGATTTTCGGGTCAATTTAGACCTATAGGTTATAGAAAACTGATTTAAAATGAAAGAGATATCTTTAGATTAAATATTGTAACAAGACATGAAAAAGAGGATTGAGAAAAGAATATTGCCTAGCACTGTTCTAAGCCTTGTTAACAATGGCCTAAATAGCTCAGTTGGTTAGAGCATGCGACTTGCACATAAGAGATAAAGAGTTCTATCCCCGCCAGCGCCATATTTTTGTTTTAAGGGAATGGCTAAAAAGTGGCTTAGTGTGAAAAGGGTTAATAAGAGGTCCAGTGCTTATATAAATATACATATATACATGTATATAAATATATAACAAGATAAAATGGGAACAAAATAAATAATTGTTCGCATACAAAGGCTTAGCATAGGCATAAAAGTAGAATATAAATGAAAATAATTCAAATGGAGGGTTGCGCGCGAACAAAAGGGATGTTTGAAATTTGATTTATGTACAAGAATTATATGTATTATAAATAAATAAAATTTCAAATTAAAAAAATATAAATAAATAAGGCGGGGGTGTCAACACCACCATAGGGGTGTCGACACCTAAGCGGGGGTGTCTACCCCTGCGCATCATTCAGCACACGTGGCGCGTTTTGATTGGTGAACATTTGTTTTTATTGAGACGTGGCCATTTCTTATTAGTCGTATGACTCTGATGGATTTTTATTTAAATCTAAAGTACCAAATTCATTTAGCACGCCTATAAATAGGATGCTTAGGTTTACTCCATCCTCATAATTTCTGAGGCGACGCCAAAACTCCGCCATGGCTCTCTCTCTCTTTTTTCTCTCAAATCTATTCTGAAATTAAAATGTTAGCCTAGGAAGATTATGAATTTATATCTCGAGGAGAGAGTCAATGTTAATAAAAGATTATTGAAAGCAAGGTAAACTTCTAAGACCAATTTATTTTAATTATTTCTCTTTCCCTTCTCTTTTCATGAAAATATTAAATCCTTGGTCGACAGGTTGTAAATCCGATTAAAAGGGAAACCATGGATGATAGAGAAGATCAGATCCAAAATTTGGGGAAAGCATGAAGGTGAGTGGGTTTAAAATATACTTTTTGAATAACAGTACATCGATCGTTTGGCATTCCCCATTATGAATATATTGGAAGGTTTGGTTTGATGAAGTACATTATTGTGCTGAAATGGATTATATGTTCAATTAGTTAATTTGCTAAGATGCCTAAACATATGCTAATGATGATTAAAGTGGTGTAAATGACATGTGAGAATGATTAGCATGATATAATTCAAATTGTTAGTATGATTAATTCATATATTGAATCAATTGAAATCTTGAAATGTTTACATGTTATAACTCATATATTGGATTTGTTGGAGTGCTAAAAAGTTTACATGCAAATTTGTCCAATTATATACAGGAAATACTTGGAGTAAGTATACGATTATATGGATTCATGTTAACATAGAATTGAATAAATAAATATGGGTTTGGGGCGTTGACCAAATTATGTTAAAAGATCTTAAATTGGATCATAAGTATAGAAAAATGATTTGGGCGCAAATGGGATCATATGCAAAATATGAATTGGCATAATTTGAATAATAGGAATTTAGACATATAATCCATCATGAATATAATTGGGTAAATGGGAATTAACACCTATAAAGGCATAGGTTTAGATAATTAGTTAATAATGAATGCCTAGGATTACAATTAATAATTGTAATTGCACTTATGACACGAGGTTAGGTTACAATAGTGGTGGAAGTCTGCACGGACCTGACGGACATATCAAACAACCACTAATGTTGAACCTAATGTGAGAGGTCTAAGTGCGCAAATACGGGATGGGCTATGACACGAGATTAGGCCCAACTTGTGGAAGAAGTCTGACCGGACCCGACCGACACATCCAGCATCCATAAGTTGTAGGCCTAATATGGGAGGTCTAGCCCATTATAAACCATAAATGGATATGGTAATGAATTAGACTACTTAACCTAATCTAATCCACAGAGATTGTATGAATATGAACTAAAGTTATGGTTAAGTAAAATTGGCTGGATAGTGGGTGAGCTAAGCAAATACGAGGGGGTGGGTAATATTTACATATAGGCCAGCAAACTTAGCCCGATAAGGTTATGTAATTAAAGATACCTAGTGGCATACATAACCGATAGAAATAATAAAGTTATGTAATTAAAGACACCTTTAGGTTAAGCATAACTTGTAGAAATTATAATAACCTATTATAAATAAGTAACATCAATGCAAATATTGTATAATAGGTAAACTTGTCCTAGGGACAAGTGGGGGTTATAACTTAGGTTATAATAAGTTAGTAAGAGAATGGGATAACTGGTGAATTGAGTTAAAGGACACTTAATTGGAAATTAAGTAATCAGTAAAGGGAAAAACCTGAAACTAGTTAAGAAAAGGGGGAAAATATATTGTACTTAATTACAAATTAAGTAATCTGTAAGCTTGGAAGTCTGAAACCCATTGATAAGAATGTTTAGGTTTGTCCTAGGGACAAAGGGAAATTATAACGTAGGTTATAATAAACGGGTAGAGAAACTTATTAACGGGCCTTGGTTAGTGGAACTAAGTTAATAAGTAAACAACGATAAGTTGTATTGACGATGCAAAATGGAATTATTATCGTGAGAAGAGACGTAGAAAACTTGTGAAATAAAATATGTTATATTTAATCATAAATGGTAAGTGACATGTTAATTAGAAAACATGTGAATTGGACTATACTTAATTACATATTTAGTAAAACATGTTATTTTAACGATGAAACCAAACAAGAATATAAGGGGATTGTGGATCACAAACCTTAGACCACAATCTAGAGAATAACATGTTGTGGGCTTGTTAATGAACTTAAATGGGTTAAGTTGTATGACTGAAATTAATAAGCAAGAGAAACTTGATAATTTGAATAAGAATTCAATATTATTTAGAATAACCAAGTTAACTGGAAACCTGACGACATAGGGTCTAACAACATGCTAAAGTAAGGCACTTAGACCAATCCGTGCAGTTGAGGGTGAATAACCCAATAGGGAAGATCATCGAGGTGTTATAAGGCACGAGGGGGAGCGCACATTCATCTAATTGTTCTGACGGCTCCGAAAGACTGGAAGGGGAAGCTCGCGGCTTCCTGAGGTACTTAAGGTGCTCCTTGTAGTACTCTATGTGGCGGCAGATGTCTTAGGCTGTGTCTATAGAGGTTGGGTCTACGCGTAACTACTAGGTGGGTGTGCCATGACTGCTGATGTAGCTATGCAGTCAGAATGTTGTGACAAGGTGACATCAGTGTAGTTCAGTGGTTGCCTCACGAGGAGGTAGAGGGTCGCGACCAACAAGGATAGTAGACCATCGAATACCCGTCATAGGCCGCCAGTGGGATGTGGAAAGACTAGAGCTAAACCCACGATACCATTTCACCCTTCACTATTAGGGTAAGGGGTTGAGGGGAGATGGCACATGGATGTTTAGATTGTTTGCGTACGGGTGGTCGCTTAGCTATTGTAGTCCTTACTAGCTGAGGGAGGGGCCGAGGTAGAGCCGTAGCCACCATGAAAACAAACTCTAGGTATATCTGTAGAGGCTCTTTAAAGACGGGCCTGTACAAATATGGAAAAGCTCCCGACCGAGTTCCGTGTTTCTTGTATCGCCCTGCCATGGAACTCGGTGCACATTAGAGAACGTGCGATTGAGGCATCGAGCTAAAATGAAGATACGTATGGTGGACAGTCTAGATACATGCATATCAGCTCTGGGTAGTGTATCGTAGACTTGAGGGCATTACTTCGTTATGGAGTCTGATTGGAACAAAGGTGGCAGTCTGTACGTTTGCATAGCATAGTAATGATAGATATATGCGGAATGTAATATTGTTGTCCGTACGTCACTACGGTGTAGGAAGTTGGACTGCGTATATTGTGATAGTGTTACAGTGGAGACCGTGCGCGTGGGGTTCCATGGGGTGTACCTCGATATTGGGGGTGGCTATACATATACTGTATTAGGTTAATTCATTGGAAAGTAAATGGTACGACGTGTGTGTAAGCCTTGAGTGATGTTAATCCAAGTAACCTAATAAATAAGATAATATGATTGAACGGTATATGTAGGATTATGCAAAGTGTATAGTTTAAATCTAGTCTCCAGAACTTGTGTTCTGATCCCCGCCTCATAACATACTCGTAGGTTCGATTTGTGGCAGTGACATGAGACATTATAGCTTTGGATACTGATTAGGCAACATTATTAATACGGTAAGGCTATACTTTGATTTATATTCTATTTTATCCATTCCGCTGTGAGATATTTTCTGAGCTCTGACATATTTTATGTCTCTGTCTTTTCTGCAGGATAACAGAGCAAACCAGTCCAAGTTTTGATAGACTGGAATTTAAAAAAAAATCGGTCTATTGAAATTGGGGTTGTCACACAAACTCTTACAGTTAATCCAAGGTTCATGCCACATATAAGTTTCCTCACCATTAGCAATAATTTCAATAAATAACTGTTTAGAATTTGTCCTTAACCTTAATCGTGATTTCCATGTTGAGGATGCATTATTATCAAAGCCATTGACCAGAAGTATTCTTTTTTGCAGTATCCATTATGTACCCGTTTACTCCAAAGTGATGTATTAGATAATAACTTCCAAAGTAATTTCACACATGCTGCCGTTTTAAGATCTGAATTTTTTTAACCCAGTTCCTCCTTTAGCCTTTGTCCTACATAATTTTTTCCACGAAACTTTATGAGATGAACCTCCCTAAATGAAATAGCCACAAATTGATTGTAGCTTGTCTATAGTATATCCTGAGATTTGGTAAATGAAGATCCAATATAAATGATGGGAGTAATAACAATATTAATCAGTTCAGCCCTTCCTACAAAACTAAGCAATTTAGTTTCCCAACAATTAATTTTACGTTGTATTCTTTGAATGAGAGAGTTACACTCTGAATAATGTAAATAGTTGGCCGATAAAGGTACTCCCAAATATTTAATAGGCAAAGATCCTTGCTGAAATCCCAAAATATGTTGAATCTGTTCTGAATTTGTAACTGATTTACTGAAGAACACTTTTGTCTTTTTTGCATTTACACAGTCTAGCATACTTGCTTAAATTCTGAAAAATCTTCTTTAATGACTGAGCACTCGAAATAGATGGCTTTCCAAAGATCATAAGATCATTATCATACAAAAGATGAGAAATAATAGGCTGAATTGCACAACTGCGTTGAAAATTCTCTTGCCGAGTTGCTTCATCCACCATATAATAAAAATATTGCATAGCACTAGAAACAAATACGGGGACAAAGGATCACCCTATCTACCTATTTGATGTTATAAAACCATTTGTAACTCCTTGAATCATGATAGTATAAGATGTAGTTGACGTACATTCATATATGGGATTTATGAAATGTATAGGAAATCCCTATTTTGACATTACGAAACATATAAACTCCCTATTCACACTATCATATGCCTTCTACAAATCTACTTTAACACACCTTTTTGGCATCCTCTTTTTATTGAGGTCCCTCAATAATTCATGCGCTAGTAATATATTATCCCCAATGTATCTATCTTTGATAAAAGCACTCTGATTTTCCGAGATTAAATAAGGCAGAAAATGTTTTAGCCTATTACATAAAACTTTATAGAAATTTTTTTAATAGACATTACAACAAGTTATTGGCCTATAATGTGCTATCTTGGATGGTCTATCATTTTTTGGTATTAAAGTGATGAATGTATGATTTAAAGGTTTAGGCAATTAAACTGATATGAATATATCAGAAATAGCCAATAACAGTTCATTTTTCAGAGCATCCCAGTGAACTTTGAAGAACTTTTCATTAATGCCATTAGGTCCAGGACTAGATTCATTATGTATAGAAAATAATGCATCTTAACCTCTGATAAATCAATTGATTTTAAAAGAAATAGCTGTCCTTTAGAATTGATAGTGGAAATAGGATGAAAACTTGGAAATGTTTTAGTGCTTGAACCATTAAACATGTCTTGAAAATAATTGATAGCTTGAACTTCAATATCCTCAGCTTTATACAATAAATTCCCAATTTAATCAATTAATGCTCTGATGTGGTTAAAGAATCTCCTATTTGACATTCTTGAATAAAAGAATTTAGAGTTGTGTCAGCTTGTTGATGCCATGAAACCTTCGCTTGTTGTTTGATTCCTTTCAAGTATATTTGTTGCAAATTCTGATATTCTTTCTTGGCCATCAAATAATTTTCATACAGCGGAATGTCCTCTGGATCCCCGTCAGCAACATTTTCTAATTGATTTGCAATTTCTTCAGCTTGTTTGAGGTTAGCAGAGTTTTTATCCCTCAATTTTTTTCCAATATTTCAATTCAGTTTTACAATTTTTAAGCTTTTGCATGAACTGGTAACTATGATAACCCCATACCGCTGAATTAAAACCCTTATGAACTACATCCTTATAACCAGCCAAATTATGCCAATCATTTCTGTATCTAAAAGGAAATACCTTAACCTCTTTGGTAGAAATAAGATCTAACATAATGGGATTATGATCACTTGATTTTGGGGAAGGGAAAGAGCTTTCATATGAAGAAATAAATGAAGACAGCTATTATTCACCAATATTTTGTCAATACATGTTGCAATTCCCTTTCGACGCCAAGTAAAATTAAAACCCAGAGGTTTAATTTCGGATAATGAAACCTGAATTAAAAATTTATGAAATTCTCTAATTTGTTGGAAAGGAACAGATAAACCCCCTCTTTTATCATTTGGGGATAACACATTGTTATAATCCCTTATAAGAATCCAAGCATTATCAATCATGCTAGCTTCATTTACCAAATTTTGCAATAAAACAAGCCTTTCTGCAAAAATATTGCTAGCATAGATAACTGAAAAAGCCATCCCAAAACCCCTTTTGTTACAAGCATTTACTTTCATGTGTTGAGAAGAGAAAGATGAAAGTACCACATCCCAAACATTAGTGTCCCATATTAGCAGAATTTTACCAGAAGAAAGAGATGAATTATTTGTTAATGATCTCCAAGAACTAGGTAACAAAGAGGCAAACAACACTAAATTGTTAGATGATAGCTTAGTTTCTACTAAACCAACTAATGTTGATTTAGTATAATTCAGAAGAGATAACACATCCTTCATATGGGAAGTAGTATTCATCCCCCTGACATTCCATGTGAGCAGCATCATTTAATTGAGGAGGAACTCCTTGTATTTCTTTAAGAAGGAGGAATAACTGGTGAAGAAGCCGCTGTGCTATCATCTTTAATATATTTTGCATTTTTGTCTACCATACTTGAAACATATGTTTGTTTACCCTTTTCTTTAACCACTTCTTTGTCAAATTTTGTAATTGCATCTGCTACAATATTTAACTCATCTAGCATTAAATTTTCAGGTAGCTTGGAGTTCAAAAAATCTAACTCATCATCTAGTGTAGAAGAGGTACATCCAAAATTAGTGGTATGTTGCATTTTTCCCTTATTAACTTGCTCAGTTTCAATTTCTTCTGATGTCTCATTGGAGTCAACTTGGATATCAGGTGGAATCCAGCGTGGATCCTTAGATACATCATGATATGAATCCTTATGGCCAAACAAATTACATTGAAGACATCGGGACGGGACAAACTCATATTCCACAGCTATACTAATTTTTTATCCATTATGCATTAATATTGGGATTTATGTTTTCAGATCAGATAATGTATCAATTGAAAGTAAAACTGTAGCATACTTTATATATCTTTTATTTGTTGTATTCTCATCAATTAACAAAGGATTTGCTATATAACTTACTATCATTTGTATAACATCTATAGTCCAAAACTCCATAGGTAGATCTAACAATCTAATCCAGATCTAAACTACATCACTTTTTTTTTTTTAAATAATCATAACTTAGAGACCATGCTTTGACCAAAAGTAGCCTTCCAAAATAAGAATATGTAGATCTTTCCAATATTCATGAGAAATCATAATGATCTTCAAACTGGACAGCAAAATCGTATGAAAGAGATATATGAATGTGAAAATTACCCTATGGCTTCCAGACTCTAGAAATGTAGTCTTTGAGCTTGATGGTAGATAATCTAAAGTGGATCGGGATCAATGCCACCATATTAACCCAAGCTTCTATTGATTTCTTAAAAATCTTTTCAGGGATAAATATGTATTCTGCTGATGACTTCACAAAACTAAGACTTCGATCAGATTGATCTTGTTTGTGACTATTATTTAAGTCGATAGTAGGATTCAAGAGTGGATTTGTTGTATCTGAAAGTGATTGAGTTTTTTCTTATGAGGAAGGAAGAGGAGGCTGAGAACGAGATGGAAATCTTGAGTTAGTTACGGTGGCAGAGGACGCCATTAAAAAGAAAATCAAACGGAAATTTTTTATTTATATATACGACTTTATATATATATATATATGAAACTCTATATGGACACAAAATTGTAACACAAAATTAAACATAGCAAATCTTAGCCATTAAATCTCACCATGAATTGCACTTTCCATATAAAGACAAACAATTTAATGCTGCATAATTTGTGTCTTCCATTTTGTATTCAATTTTGTGTCCCAATAACGGCCTCATATATATATATATATACGAAATAATAAAAATAAAATTTTATTTTTACCTATGCTCCTCCTGTATTGAATTAACTGAACAAACATATACAAAAGAAATTCAAATACAAATTGCAGGACAAATTGACGGAAAAGAAATTGCCCGTGTCGAATGGATCAGAGAAGGTAGGGTTCCTCTATAAACAATTCGCGCTAAAATTGATCATTGTTCCTATATAATTCGAACTAATTATTCTTTTAATGAATTTTTTTTATAAAAAAAATTCATTAATTTATGAAATGCCCATATAGTCCCCTGAATATTCAAAATTGTTATACTTTCTTCTTAATATGTATGCTTTTTACATATAGATATTTTTCTCCCCTATTGTCAATGATGTTGACACACTTTTTCGTCGAAGCTATCACACGTCAGTATGTTCGTTAGTAAACACAAAGCGATTTGGTCAAAGTCGCGACATAAACATAAAAATGGCCCAAAACCACTTTAGATGACCTCTTTTAAGCTCGAAAACATCAATTATGGTGCTTTTCATGATGACCCTTGTGGTCCTCTGAGTTAGCTTCAGGTACAACTTTTGTTTGGTCACAATGGCCTAATGGTTTGAAAGTTACGCCAGTTTCCATGAACGTATGCAGAAATGTCGGATCCCTCTCTAATTTTTATCCCTCAGTCACCACACCATACAATTTCATATCCCTCCAGCTCGAAACACACATTCTTCAACTGCTTCAATTCCGCATCCCTCAAATATTTCAAATCTTTGAAATTCGTATCTTTCCAACTTCAGCTCCCTCGTCACTCTCATTTTCGTATTCTTTGGGATACGAATTTCGTATCCCTCGGAATACAGAACTTCGTATCCCACCAGTGCAATTTTCGTATCCCTTGGGATATGAACTTCATATCCCCCAGGTGGGATACAAAATTTCCTATATACGTAGAAGGTATTCGAAATTCTGAGTGTTGCCTCCGGGGTTACTAATTCTGCTGTGTGGGCCCTATTTCCTACCTAATCTACTACCAACTCCCTCCTATAAATACCCCCAAGCTTGGCCTTCATTTGGATCCCTTTTAGCTTGGATTTTTGGATTTCTAGAGCTACAAAGGAATCATTAATGGCTTCCATCTTCTTCCCCGTGACTATTGGACATATCATGATCATTAAAATGTTGCACAAACGTCTTCCGTCAACTTTTGGACTTTAACAATCATGATTACACTGCTTTTGGTCTGTTTTGGACTTCTTGGACATTGAAGCTAAATTTGGGCATAGTTGACCAAGTCAACTCATTTTCTACTCAACGAAGAAGAAGAAGAAAGGAAATGTAGTCATAGTTTAGTATTAACATACCTTTTTGTAGTTTTATCACAATGCTTTGTACTCAAATATTGTCCGAACTTGAACAACATTGTAATCAAATATTATATGATGAATGATTACTATGAACTGATTGTACGCGTTAGTGCCGAACCATTATAAAAAGTTGTGTCTTCCTCGCATTTCTTTACCATTTCTTTGGACTACTATGTTTCTAACATACATACACTTGGCAGTTGGCATGCGTTGAATCCACGACAATTCCCCACGTCAACAATTGGCGAAAAGGAATAATAACTTAACGGGAACTAATATACGTGTAGTTGATGAAATTACGTATATGAATTATAAGCCATTAACTAATTTAAATATATGAAAAAACATCTTGGTATATGATTGAACATCATATTGAATTTATGAATACAGATGTAACACCCCATACATTTCAGCACCCTAAGTTTTGAAAAAATAAAAACTTGAACACATCCAAGCATGATGCATGTATATCTGGTACCTACAACAAATGAGCATGAACATAATCAGAGTACAATAAATATAACTCACAATGGAATCAAAATAGGATAAACTAGCATTAACTCAAGTAATTACCTTTTTCGAAGTAAGTCACTTTGCCAATACCGAGCATGAGAGAGAACGAGAACCGAAAGCCAAACTTAATCATCCGTGAGAACACGACCTTCTCTAGGAAGCCTCAGAGCTTGTAATGAGGAGGGGGTCAGAATAACAAGTTCTGGTGACTAAGAAATGTATAATACAAAATATAACATAGATACATTCCATTTGTTTAAACCCAACCTGTATGCCTAACAAGGTTAGTGATTCTAAACCAACCATGTTAATGTTTACACACGACTCTACTACTCTTACCAAAGTAGTATTCCCGAATTTTATTACCGAGATAGGACATTTACACATATATTTCTGAAGCCTTTATACCAGAGCTTAACTGGTTAACTATATCGAGATTTGACCCCTAATTAAGGAGTTTCTACACTTTCATTCGCTCATTCTTTATTCATTTATTGCTGCACTATCAATGAAAGATAAGGTGGATTCTTCCCGATCACTTAATACCCTAGGCGGACCGATTGGTCACTTATTATTTCTCGATAATTTACTTTAACGCTAACATGAACTAGATGACACTAGCTACAGGCCCTACTAGTTAAGGCTTCTATCATTCATGCATATACCCTTGCCCAACATAAGGTAAGAGATGGTATTTTATCATTCCCTATACCTTCTGGCTGACCTTAATAGATAACCTCCTTAGTCGCTTATTACTTCCCACAGGATAGGTAGTCATATCTGATGTTTTAGTTTCTAGGTTTGGGTAGGTCCACACACACTTTCCATTTAAGACTCCTAAACTGAAAGACCAATTCCTAGGTAAACTCTTCAACCCCAGCCACTTAGCTATTTATGACCTAGGAAGCGGACTATACTACGTTATTAAGTCATTCCCGTTTAGTTCCTCTATACGGAAATGTTATACTTACACCATTTATTTTTGTCATGGGTTTATTGTTTTACACTATTAACCTACTAAGTCTAACTATATTTTCTATCACCATTACTATAAATCAAGAAGGTTATATTCCTTTTTCCCTAGGATATTTATTTAATACCTTCTTTAATTTGGACTTAGTGCTTAAACGACATCATAATTTCCCTTATGACACCTATTTCCTTTTATTTTCGCCTTTATGACCATAACAATCATATTTTTCTAAGGATACTATTTATCAGTCCAAAGTTATCTATTAGTTGTGCCCAATGGACAATTGCTATTCTTGTTCATTTATTTACTGGTTGACTATTATATATATACACACAAACATACATTCCTGGCAACTCACATTATGTTGACAACCTGTGGATGTTGTATTTGCCAGTCAGTTCCGGGCAGACTTCTACCACAAGTGAACTTAACCTCATGCCTTGATATGGTTATATTTGTGCATTAGACCCCTCACATTAAACTGACTACCTGTGGTTGTTGGATTTGTTGGTCGGTTCCAGGCAGGCTTACACAACAAGTTGAGCTTAACCTCATGTCTAAATGCGGTTATTATTCAAATTTCCAAATTGGGGTTTACAACATTTATCCTAATTGAGTTTAGGAATTGTAACTATCTTCCTATCACATTTTTTCCCCCAGTCAATATTGGTTACAATGGTTATTTATTGATTTGCAGTCTTATTTATGGAAATTAATTATATTGATTGCCACAAATGGTCACCACAAATATATTAATTCAAAATGGATTATATTTAGACATAATTCCATAATTCAACCTTATCCAAACATTCCATACAATGTATATTTTCCATTTTACGTTAATTTAGACAAACAATATGCATGCATTTATTTTTATGTTTTCGTGCGGTCAGCATAATAATTATTATTTTTGTTATTCTTCTTCTTTTTAAGTTAATGATTTGGTCTAGTCAATTAACCAAACATTTCCTTCTTATATTCAAACTTGTCAAAAGGTTTCAAGTCTCACAAAGGGCCATTAGCCGTAATCATTGTAAATAATGCCTATTTTGTGGAATTGACATATTTCCAAATCACAAGAAATATATTTAAATATATGTTTTGGAATAGTCGATGCAAATTACACACAAATATATGTATTTATATTTATATGTACCTTTGCACCACTTTCCCCTTTTAATCCTTTTTATCATACCTCTTGTTATTTCAAAATAACGCCTCTTTATTCAACAGGAGGAAAACAACATGTTTTACAAAGCTCAAGCCAAATCCCAACAATATTGAATATAAACAGGAATATTTCTTTTATTCTTACAGTCACATAATTCACAAATTTCATCTTTTTACCCAAGTTCACATATTTCATTTTTCAACACTGAACTGAAGATCTGGAATGCAACTGCAACTAATTTATATTTAATGGGACTGATTTCCAGATCCACAGTGCTATATAACATTTACAACGTATTTCATGGCATAACTATAGCATTATGTAGGAAAAATATTTAAGAATCCTACAACTGATGTTACACATAACCACAACTTATCATTTACAACTTTTGACCATATTCATAATCAGATCTGATGGTTGCAATAATTTCACAATATTTAAATGAACAAATCTGATAGGCATAAAACAAAGATTTTAATTCAAACGAAATAGATAAGTCATTATAACTGCATTAGTAAATTTCTCACTCACCTTATTGCTTCCAAATTCTAAGTTTTGAATCCTTTAGGACTACAATCCCCAAATTCTTATAAATCTACTATTTATCTAGAAAGGGAAAAAAATCTAGATCTGTAGAAGTGCAAGGAAAAGGGAAGAGAGTGAAGAATCTATTGTTGAGTATCCTCTTCCATTGAATCTAATAATCTTCCCACTTGCATATGAATTTGATCTGATATGTATGAACATATTTTTATATTAGAAATTAGGTTAGAAGCGGAAGAAAATTGGTAGAGCTTCGCTGCCTCTATAGATTTGAATGGAAAAGAATGAGGCTCTACCCCTTTATTTATAATGGTGGAAATGGCCTAGAACCATCGGATTAGTTTTAAGTTATATCCTTCCATTCGATACTTATATAAATTTAATTTGACCCTTCAAAACCTAACCGCCACTGGGCGATCTGACATCCAGTAGGTCGACCTGGGTGGATGACCGCCGGTCGACCCCCATGGTCAACCGCCTGGGCGCCAAATTGCCCAGGTTGGCTTGGTTAAATTAGGTAATATATTAATTAAAAATTTTGGTTTATTTATTTTTCGTCCGTTTTCGTAATTCGTCCGTAACTTTTTCATACAGATCCGTTCACGAAACTCCAAGCATGAAAGTTGACCAAAATTCCGAGACCAGCGCAATGGTTAAACTTTCATGGCCAAATTCCATCATTTGCAAAAATTCCTACTTTTGAAATTCTAATAATTAACTTATACCACCAAAAATTCTGGGTTGTTACAATAGCTTAAGAATTATATGTATAATCATTGAACTATATAACATTGCATATGCTTATATGATGTTATATGAGAAGCTTAATAAACATATAGCACTTAAAATATCATACTTTTTAGTATATGAATGGATACATGAACATGTTAAGTTCTATATAGAGAAGTATAACTCATGAGTATTTATGTATTATGTCGACAGGCAAAATTGTCGCATGCCAACACCCAATGTGTATGTGTGTACAATTATCCAAATATGCAGTAAATAATGTAAGTGCTCGGAGACACAGCTTTTATAGTGGTTCGACACTAACACCTACATCCACTTTAGGATCATCATTCATCATATCTTTTGTCTTTTACAAAGTTTTACAAGTTTGGACAATATCTAAGTACAAAGTATTATATAGAATAGCAAAGAAGAGGCTTGGTCTACACTTTGACTAAATTGCCCATCTTCTTCTTATTCGTTGAAAAGCATTGACTTGGTCAACAATATCCAAGATTGGTTTTCATGTCTATGAAGCTCAAAAATAGCATAACAATCCTTGTTAATATTCAAGTGTTAAAGGAAAACGTGCATGCCATGTTTTAATTATCCATCTCATCTTCCATGGCTATGGTAGAGTGTTGGAAACCATTGATGAGTGTTTGGAGCTCTCAAGGTCCCCAAAATTCCAAGGAAGAAGGATCCTTTTGAAGGCCAAGGCTTGGGGTATTTATATGAGAAGGTTAGGTGGGAGTAGGTGAGCAAACACTACAACAAAAACACCATATTACAACTTTAATTTTGCAACTGTGCGAAAAGCACAGTTGTAATAAATGCTTTTTACAACTGTGCAAAATGCACTGCTGTAATAAATATTTTTTACAACTGTGAAAAAAACACTGTTGTAATAAACATATATATCCCAACTTTTCTTTTTTGTCTGTTGTAATAACTAATATATAGTAATTAATTTTTGATAATTAATAGTTAAATTAGAAAGTTGTTTAAACTTATTTTTAGTAACTCTTTTTTCCATTTCTTGTGTTAGAGACCTATTAAATATTAATAACAACCATTCTTTATTGCCACTTGTAATAGATGTCTATTTTTAACATTTTTTTATTTATAATATGTGTCTTGTATAACTCTTTTTTCTAATAGTAATGCCAACTAATACTTTTTTCATTTTCTCATTGTAATAATAAAATTAATAATTATAATTAAAAATAGTAATCAATAATTAAAAATAAATTATAACACTATCTAATAATAATTAATTTGAAATATTAAATAATTATGTTTAATAATTAAGATTCAGTAATTATTAATTAGTATAATACAAATAATTAATAATTAATATTAATAATTTTCATCAAATAATTAATAGATATTTTTTTATAATTAATAACTAATGTTAATTTATATTTAACAATAAGGGCATGTTGTCAATTATAAATAATTAATTATGCAGATTTTTCACTAGCACATTCTTTTGTATTTCTATCTTTCTAGTACTTGTCTTCAAAATAGTTGTCGAATGTTTAATCACCGTGCAAAATTTTGGCAGCAACTCATGAATATTTGGCGGCCTTGACTAAAGTTTATGCGGGAGTTCCCGAATTATTGGCTCCAAAAAGTAATACTATTGTTCTGCTTCCCATGCAAAAAACTAGCGCTTCAAATCCAACGCCAGATTTTACCATTCCTTCTCCTTCTTCTTTCGTGCTCACTCAATCCCTCCCAAACTATTATTGGCTTCTCTTTCCAAAGACAAAACTCTTCAATTCCCAGTCTCAAAATAAACTAGCTGGGCACCATTCTCAATTGCTAAGAATCGATATCCCTATAGAAGGTCTGACAAACCCAACTTTAGCCAGCAAAAAAATGATGCTAAAACCAATTTCACTTGCAAATCTAACATGTGCCTAGACATTGAAATCATTGCTCACGACGATAACTCACAGCAGCATAGTCTCCATGTTTAGCTAAGTTATTCTCCTCTGAAATTTCATATCTTAATTTTTAGTTATTTGATTTTATTTTTTGTATTATTATGGGCCATCGAAATTTATATTTCAACGTTAGTAAAAAAAATCTTATTTTACATGGTGAAAACTTATAATTTAAGGGTATAGTGTGTTAGCCGTCATTTACCGAATATGTAGATGAACTGTTTGTTAAAATTACTAAATTGGATTTGGAGCATGATGTTGAACTATACAATTCTAAGGTTCATTAAGGAGATCGAATTCTTCTGGTTTAAGGATATATTAATAGTAGGTTACAGTGGGATTAATACAAAAAGGATGTAGACCTGAAATTGTAGCAATTATTGCGCACTGCATTTCCCTTAGAATTGAATTCTTTTATAATGATGTAGAAGATAAGTGTGAAGTAATAACATACTTTTCTTCACACAACTCTTTTATAATGAACTACAGTGACTAATGCGCGTTGCATGTCCCTTAAAACATTCTTTAATAATGGAGTAGATGGTAAAAGCAAGAACATGATAAGGCTTGAGTCACGTATATACATGCTGCTGCTATTTTTTTTCCAATCATTTTAAATAAATCGTATGTGCTGCGGTAGACTTAGTTTGATTTCAAGATGTATCTTCTCATTGGATTCGTTCATTTCATATCTAAGCCCTGTTCTTGCTTATTTATAAGTGAAATAATAAGAATACAAAGAAATAAAAGACTGAAATGGATGCAAGCATTCCATTTTGGCAGCTGCTTTCTCTCTTATTTTTGTTTGCTTTTCTCTTCTCTTTTCAATCTAATAAGAAAATTCATATCATTGTTTCAGCCTTGGGTTACCAAAAGAGTTCCTTCCGATACGCCTTTGATTTTTGAAATTCAGGTAATTTTGCTTGATTTGATTCTTTCGTTGATTGGGCTTCTGATTCTAATTTGACAATGCGCTTGTTTTGATTTTTGTTTCTTTTGCAGAGCAAGCATCATGCTATTTTACATGTATTATTGTTGATTGTTTCTTGTATGGTTTCTGGGACTTTTTATATTGGATTTCTTCTTTTCTCTTTTGGGTATGTACTTATTCTTATGTATTATTGATGCAAACTCGGTGTCAATTTGGAAACATCTTTCAGTACAAATGGTTTTTTGATATCTTGGTTCAACGTGGATAGATTATATTAGGTTGCTTGCCTGCTATTCTTACCACAGGGCGGCTTGCGTGCACGTTATCTAACCAATGAGGTGGATTCAAAAATGAATGTTTTTTCTAGTTAGTATCTTTTTATTTTTTTAATAGAAAAGTCTTTTAAAATGGGTATTCTTCCTATTTAAGAGAGACATCATCATTTCTAAGAATTCATCGCAACCATGAGGCATTTTTTGGTTTAGCAAACCTGTATCCATAAACCTTAGTAATGTGCATTTCCATAACAAGTCGGATTCCAAGTTTGTCTCATTGTGGTACTTAGTGTAAAATTGTGTTTATTATGATGTCGGTTCATATATATATATATATATATATATATATATATATATATATGCTTGTATAGAACGCTAGTTATGTCTAATGCTATTAGGATTTGGTATTGTTGGCTTAAAATTACATTTTTTGTTCTTTTTTCTAACAACAGACGTATCCTTATGCAACATTTTTCAGGTTACTGTAGTGAACTTGCTCCAAAAAGATAAATGGCGAAAAGATCTCATTGTCTTTGACTAGTGTACTCCTGTAGGATATGCGACTTTTTGTGGATAACTTGTGCTTGTACTAAGTTGCTTTGTAACGGTCAATTTTGTAATAATAACGAAATATTTTCTAAAACTTTTTGTTTTAACACTGAAAATTAGAGTATTTTAATAAATAAGTTTGCAAATAACCTTAATATCATGTATTGTTCATTTCAGTTGCAAAATATGTCTATTTTTTTAAAACGCACCTGCCAACCACAACGGTGCATAACAGTTGTAGTAGATATTATTACAATGGTGTATAACTGCTGTAATAAAGTTTACTACAATGGCGGAAAAAAGTTGTAAAATATACATATTACAATGGTGTTGCAACGGTGTAGAAAAGTTGTAAAAGATTTTAGTCTATTACAACTTGTTAATACACGACGGTTAGCCCACCGTTGTAAAATGAATTTTACAATAGTTTTCTACCGTTGTGATAGGGTCAATTTGTTGTAGTGAACGAGACCCACCAAAGCTAATTTTCGCACCCATAACAAGGACCAACAAAGAAAATTCGCACCCCTAGTGCGGGGTTCAAAATTTCGCACCCCTCCAGGGGGTTGAAATTTCAAACCCACCAGGGGGTACGAAATTTTGACCCTCCCGGGGGGATCGAAATTTCAAACCCACCTGTGGGGTTCCAAATTTCGACCCACCAGGGGGTTTGAAATTTCAACCCCACAAGGGGGGTTCGAAATTTCGAACCCAACTGTGGGGTTTGAAATTTCGAACCCACCTGTGGGGTTCGAAATTTCGACCCCACCAGGGGGTACGAAATTTCGTAAACATCTAGAGGGGTTCGAAATAGAGGATGAGGCTGAAACTGCAACGCCGAGGGAGTTGAAATTCCTGAATGCGAAGTGAAGGAATCTAAGTTTTCATGAGTCTGAAAAAAAGGGATCTGAGCTTCCAACATGGAGAAAATCGGGACTATGGGGCCCCGGACCCCCACCGGCACTGTGCCCAGACCCGCTTGACGGCTTGCCTTCATCTCAGAGCACGGCTCGACTAAGAGTTCATTCGGCCCGACAGGGGCCACCTGATAGAGGCTTCAGGTCTCCTTGTGTTTGCGACACGAATTCAACCCAACTGCTTCGTAGTTTTTGGCGCTTGAGCGCATCGATCACCAAATACTTAACGTGTGACTTCTTCGACAAAAAAGCGTGTCAACAAATTATGTGTTACAAAATTTTCATTATCATTTAGATTTGTATTCATATATGAGTCCAAAAAGAAATTATATAAGCAATATTTACATTTGACCATGTGATATATTCTCATAGACTATAAGCTTACAGAATTTTGTAGAAGTGTTGCATAAGGTGTTGAGTCGAAGCGTCGATGGTTATTTTGATTTATGACAAGAAGAAGCTTCTACATCGACAAAAATAAGACAAGATGACTTCATAGGTTAGAAGTTGATTATTTAGAGTTATAAAATGTTAAAATCTATCCTCAAATAATCATACTTCTAATTGTTTGAAAATACTACTCATGAAGACATTTTTTATGCATATGACCGAAAACATGTCGACCTACAATTTTTTATAGGTCAACAGGTTTTTAAATTGTAACGGTCAAAAATAGGTCGACCTACAAAATTTTATAGGTCAACAGGTTTTTGAATTCCAACGGCTAAAAACATGTCGACCTATAAAATTCTATAGGTCAACAGGTTTTTGAATTTTGACCGTTATATTGAAAAGTCATCTTCTTTCTTCAAGAGTTGCATCCATTTTTCTTCATGAATAATCACTCCTTTTAGATGCATCTTTTCACCAACATTTGCAACCTCTCGATCTCTATAAATACATGATTTTACAATCATCCAAATCACCGAAATTTCTCTCTATTTTCTGATCTATCTTGCAATATTCTTCTTGTTCAAAAAGCACTCAAAAAGCATTCATTTTATCGGTTGAATCTCCAAGCATATTTCATACACTTGTGATTCAGTTCGATATTATACTTCCTAATCTTTCTAAACATCAAATTTCATTTGAGGATAAGATTATAGGAAGGGTGTACTCAATCGTTGGCTAATCAGTGTTGAAAGAAGAACACAGTCAGAAGTCAAACTCTTGTAATTGTCCTGTGTGGGTAAGCTTGTAGCCCGTGAAATCAAGTGGGTAAGCTTGTAGCCCGTGAAATCAAGTGGGTAAGCTTGTAGCCCGTGAAATCAAGTGGGTAAGCTTGTAGCCCGTGAAATCAAGTGGGTAAACTTGTAGCCCGTAAATCAAGTAGTGGTGAACCTGTTCCTCCGGGTGAAGCGAGGGTGTTGTTTAGTGAAAAGCCGAAGAGAAGCTTCGGGACTGGACGTAGGACTGGGGGTCCGAACCAGTATAAAAATCCTGGTGTCGTTACTCTACTTTACCTTACTTTACTGCATTTAAAGTTTGTTATCATATTCCGCATAGCCATATTATAGATCCTGCATAAGTCGTACACACCCGATTTTTCAATTGGTATCAGAGCATGGTCATCATATAACCGTAACACAGTTATTTGATATATTCTAGTAATATGGCAAATAACGCAAGTACCAGCACTAACACTTACACTGAAGGTCAATCAACACAAAGACCTCCTTTCTTTAATGGCCTAAATTATAGTTATTGGGCAACACGTATGGCTTTCTATATGCAATCAACAAGTTATGATGCTTGGAATGCTACTCAGAAAGAAATAGTTAATCCAACTACTGAGTATGCAGAATGGACTCCTGCTGAGAAAACAGCAGCAGCAGTAAATGCAAAAGCAATAAATATGTTGTTTTGTGCATTAGACCAAAATGAGTATAACCGTGTTAGTATCTGTACCACTGCTTATCAAATTTGGCAAACGCTAAAAACAACTCATGAAGGTACTAACAAGGTTAAACAAGCAAAAATAGCTTTGTTGAAAAGTCAATTCCAAAATTTCAAAATGAAGCCAAATGAAACAATCAATGAGATGTATTCAAGGTTTCAAACTATTCATCATGCTCTTATTGGGTTAGGACAAAAATATTCTGACTTTGATGTAGTTTCAACAATCCTACACTCACTGACTAATGAATGGGAAGGAAAAGTATTAGCTATAGAAGAAGCTAATGATCTTTCTACCATGAAGCCAGATGAGTTGATAGGAAATCTAATGTCCTATGAAGCAAATTTACAGGCTAGAAGAGAACAAAAAGAAGAAAAGAAAAATGTTGCTTTTCATGCCGAAAAAGATGAAGACATTTCAGATTCTGAAGATGAAGACTTAGCACTTATTGCAAAAGGCTTTAAGAAGTTTTTGAAGCAAAGAAAAGCTAGTCGATACGACAAAAGGAAGTTTGGATCAAATAAACCATCATCTTCAAATATGGAATGTTTCAATTGTCAAAAAAAGGGACATGTGCAAAAAGATTGTCCGGATAAAAAGAAGAATTCCGAAAAATTCAAGAAGGACAAATCAAAGAAGAGAGCTTTCTCAGTAACCTGGGATGATTCAGACTCATCTTCATCTGATAGCGAAAGTGACTCAGACACTGAACAAGCAAATGTATGTTTTATGGCAACAGAGGATGAGGTACGAATTCCTACACTTGAGGATATGCTTGATATTTATGATAAAGTAATGATTAAACTTAAAGATACAAAATATCAGTTAAAAGAAGTCAAGACAATGTTGAATAGATCCGAATTAGAACGAGATACGTTAAAAGATGAGAAGAAAATATTAGAGGAAGAACTTGAAAAGGCTCAAGAATCGTCTTCTAATTCTAATTCTCAACTATCTCTTTTGACTCAAGAAATTGAAGTTCAAAAATAGAAGAATGATATTCTCATTACTGAAAATCATGAGCTTAAAGCAAAAGTCAAGATTCTAGACCTTGAAAAAGCTAGTCTACAATCAAAATTAGATGACATTACAAAAAATGTTTCTAACTTTAACAAAGGTCGAGAAAATTTGACAAAACTTATTAAGAATTCACAATCAACTACAAATAAACAAGGATTGGGATATAAGAAACAAGTTATCAAGAAAAATCTTGGTAAAAGAAAAAGGAAAAATACGGTAGTATAAGAAACTGAAGCTAAGAAAAATCTTAGTTTATTATATTCCAAACCTAAACCGATTGTGAAACTTCAAAAGAAGAATGTCGAATCTATAAAAGTATGGGTTCCTAAAACAAATAATAGTTTGATTAGGAACAAGTACATTCAAATTTTTTTAAGTACTGTACATCATAATTCAAATTATTTGTATAAAGGGGATACCGGACCCGTATGGGTTTGGACTCCTAAGACCTAACTCTTAGGACCCTATAAAAAGTGGGTACCATGAACTTAATATTATTTTTTGCAGGTCCCACTAAAGAAAAGAGGAAAATGGATTTTGGACAGTGGTTGCTCAAAGCATATGACTGGAGACAAGAGGATATTGACGAATATTACATATTTTGATGGAGGCTCAGTCACATTTGGAGATAATTCAAAAGGCTTTATCATCGGAAAAGGCGATGCGAGCAATTACGAAAAAAAATATTATAGATCCTGTCGACCGCCATAGTTCAAATTAAATTTCATTTTCAACCAGAACTATTACCGGTCGACCGCTACAAAAAACACCTGTCGACCGATCAAGTCAAAATCTTATACATTTTCATCCAGAACTTTTTCCAGTCGACCGCCTACTTTCTACCCTGTCGACCGGTCATTTATAATTTATATGGCCAATCTTTCCAGAACTTTTTCCTGTCGACTGCCCTAATATAACCTGTCGACCGTTCCATTTAAAATCGTATACTCCAATATTTCCAGAACTTTTAACGGTCGACCGCCCCTATATCACCTGTCGACCGGCCTTAACAAAATTTTGTATAATTTTGTTCCAGAACTTCAAACTGTCGACCGGTCCATTATTAGCTGTCGACCGGTTTAGCTGATTTTTGAGTTTTCACCAATCAACACGTCCTTTCCTTTTTAAATCTTATATCCCTTCACCAAAGGTCATCTTTTTTCATTGTCTTCCTTGTTAAAAACCCTACTTCAAAAATTCTTTAATCAATCTTCAAAAAAGGAATCAATGGCCCCAAAGCAAAAGAAGTCCAAAACATCATCTTCTCAAGCTCCTGTTCAACCTATTGATACTCAAATCAAACAATGGCTAATGGATCCTCTTGCGGTGAAGAGATGGAACAAGATGAAAGACTATACAATTCACCACGGATCTTTTTTCAAATTCTCTGATTTCGCCCTCTACGACGTTAGTGATCTATCAAACAGAGCGGGTATAGAGTCTCTTCTAAATTTTGAAGACAATCATGTTGAGATATGCCATATTTTGATAAAATTATTCTATGCTAATCTCAATTTAGACAAATTTAAGCCTCAAAATTCTGATGATTGCTTATGGTCAGTGGTGTGTGGCCAACACATCTTTCTCTCCAAAGATCGAATGGCAGAAATTCTTCGAACCCACAATGATGGAATTCAATTTACTAGTGAGTTCTGCCCTATTCATATTCGTGATAAATATAGTCACCTTTTTATTGAAGACCATAAGTCAAGTACTAAAGGTATTAATCTAAGACCATCCACTAGACATCTACACCTTTGTATCACACATTCTCTTCTACCTAGAACCGGAAATTTTGATGCGGTATACAAAGAAAACTTTAAGGCACTATATGCCATTTATGCAAATATCAGAGTGAATTGGGTTGCGATGATATTTGAAGAGATTTTGATGGTTAATAAACGCTCAAGGCCTCACTTGTTTTATAACGAGTATATTATGCGTTGCCTCATGGAATGTGGCGTAAGATCTCCTCCATCAAGAATATCAATACCAAAATGTATTGATAAAGCTTCTAAAAAGAGGATGAAGCTTCCAATTCCATATTTGAATATTATTCCTTTTGAACAATATGTCGAACAAGGACCACCTCCACTTCCACAAACTTCCACTTCTCAAGTTCCTACTCATAGGCCTGAAGATGTTGTGATTCCGCCTCCTACTTCTTCTACTAAGGATACACTTGAGCAAATCGCCCGAAATCAGTTCTTACTTGAAGCTAGGCTTAAAAGAACCGATAATAAACTCGACCGCTTAGATTCTAAACTTGATAAGCGGTTCAATAAATTGAAATCTTTCTTTGGGACGATTTGGGAAGCCATCTCTTGTGCTTCGACCTCCGCACCACTTGCTCAAGACCGAAGTAAACGTCCAATGCCGCCTACATTTACATGGTCTTCCTCTGAAGAAGGTACGAGTTCTGGAGCAAGTACTCAACACATGCGAGGTCGTGGAATGTCACACATTGAGGAGGGAACTCATGACGATGATAATAACAGTGATGATGAGGAACGAGAGGAGGAAGGTGACAAGGACGAAGGAGAAGATAGTGATTCTGATTGGCCTCCACAATCACCACAATAGTCTCTACGCATCATTTCTTACGCTTTGATCTATGAACTTCTATTTCACTTGTTTTGTATTAAATATACTATCTCCTTGTGCTCGTTTGGTTTGACTAGTAACTCGTACAATATTCTATGGATTTTTAGTAGTATGGTATCTCTATGAATTATTGTTTTCTTATGCATTATTATGAAAACCCTTTTTGTCGATGACAAAGGGGGAGAAAATGTTACTAACAAGTGCTATGCAGATTATATAATTCAGGGGGAGCATATATACAGGGGGAGCAATATACAAGGAACAATACCTTTATTATGCCAGGTTGTCATCAATCAAAAAGGGGGAGAATGTTGAGTCGAAGCGTCGATGGTTATTTTGATTTATGACAAGAAGAAGCTTCTACATCGACAAAAAGAAGACAAGATGACTTCATAGGTTAGAAGTTGATTATTTAGAGTTATAAAATGTTAAAATCTATCCTCAAATAATCATACTTCTAATTGTTTGAAAATACTACTCATGAAGACATTTTTTATGCATATGACCGAAAACATGTCGACCTACAATTTTTTATAGGTCAACAGGTTTTTAAATTGTAACGGTCAAAAATAGGTCGACCTACAAAATTTTATAGGTCAACAGGTTTTTGAATTCCAACGGCTAAAAACATGTCGACCTATAAAATTCTATAGGTCAACAGGTTTTTGAATTTTGACCGTTATATTGAAAAGTCATCTTCTTTCTTCAAGAGTTGCATCCATTTTTCTTCATGAATAATCACTCCTTTTAGATGCATCTTTTCACCAACATTTGCAACCTCTCGATCTCTATAAATACATGATTTTACAATCATCCAAATCACCGAAATTTCTCTCTATTTTCTGATCTATCTTGCAATATTCTTCTCGTTCAAAAAGCACTCAAAAAGCATTCATTTTATCGGTTGAATCTCCAAGCATATTTCATACACTTGTGATTCAATTCGATATTATACTTCCTAATCTTTCTAAACATCAAATTTCATTTGAGGATAAGATTATAGGAAGGGTGTACTCAATCGTTGGCTAATCAGTGTTGAAAGAAGAACACAGTCAGAAGTCAAACTCTTGTAATTGTCCTGTGTGGGTAAGCTTGTAGCCCGTGAAATCAAGTGGGTAAGCTTGTAGCCCGTGAAATCAAGTGGGTAAGCTTGTAGCCCGTGAAATCAAGTGGGTAAGCTTGTAGCCCGTGAAATCAAGTGGGTAAACTTGTAGCCCGTAAATCAAGTAGTGGTGAACCTGTTCCTCCGGGTGAAGCGAGGGTGTTGTTTAGTGAAAAGCCGAAGAGAAGCTTCGGGACTGGACGTAGGACTGGAGGTCCGAACCAGTATAAAAATCCTGGTGTCGTTACTCTACTTTACCTTACTTTACTGCATTTAAAGTTTGTTATCATATTCCGCATAGCCATATTATAGATCCTGCATAAGTCGTACACACCCGATTTTTCATAAGGAATTATAAAAGAATATATGTAGTAATGATATGACATATATCAATTTACCATTTGCATTCAATTTTTGATATGAAACTTGGCATGTAAAAGAATTTCATAAATATTTAACCATAAAATAATTGCATACGAAACATGTCATGATAACAAGAATATATGATATTATAGTGAAACATGAGATAATGCATATCAAAATATAGAATTCCCCAAATTTATACTCGCCTTATTGATATGACCTCCCCCTCAGTATGATTGTATTTTCCTTCTTTCCTTTTTAACAACAAGAATGGAGACGAATATCAATAGGAGCAACATAAGATTTTAATCTATGGAGAATAGAGTTGGATTTAAAAGGGAATAAAAATATAGATCTACCAGAATCTCCGATTATTTATTTATTTTTAGATCTATATCTAAAGATATCAAAGATACGGAAACAATCTATTCTTTATTTGTGGTGTAACTGCAAAAACTGTGATATATATACATTGGTACCTGCTTACTATGTTACGGTCCAAGAGGTTAGACGGAAGTTAACCATACCCTAGAAGGATTAATGAAACCTTTAAAAATAAAAAATAAAACTCATTATTAACTAGCAAATCAAAATAATCATCAATATATTTTTCTCTACTTCTCCAATTTACAGGAACCCAAATGCTTAGATAATTTCTATAACTATTTCCTTTCATACTTTTAGATTCATTATAAGTATTTCTAGTCATAGAAGTATTCAAACTTCTATAAAAATTCGATCTTTAATTTACTCATGCTTTAGTACTAATAGTAATATTTTTATTATACATAAAGGCATATCTAGTACTATTTCAATGATTAGTTTTATTATATCCTAAACCACTTTTATTGTGTAAAGGTGGAGATTTAGATAAAATCATATTTAAATCATTTTGACCTTTATTAAATTTTGTGAATTTTGTTTGTACGTTTCTCAAATCTAGTTTTAAAGTCATAATTGACATTTTCAAAAGACTTTTTATTAGTTTTCAAACTATAAATTTCCTTACTTAATTCAAAATTATCCCTTTTTAAAGTATTAATTAATGTCTTAGGAAAATTATGAACGTTAGGCTCATAAATGGCAATAACTCTATGAAATAGAAACCAATGAAATAAAAACGGGGATTAATGGGTATTGATTGTCGTTTTAAATACCAAGTCCAATAAGGAAAATAATTAAATAAATATCCAAGGCTAACAAGGATATAACTTTCCCCATTTTATATTAGTTAAACTGGAACATATAACTAAAAGGCAGAATTGGACTTGGTAGGTCAATGATGTGAAATATAACTAACCATAGGGGTCCATAAAGATAGTTAGTTTCTATAAGTATTGTATTTCCATTAAGAGAAACTAAACGGGAATAACTCAATTACATAGCCTGCTTTGGGATTAAGGTCTTAAGTGGTTAGATACGCCTATAAAAAGGTATTAAGAAATCGCATAGCCCACCTCCCTTAAATGGAAGCATTAAAGGCTAATTGGGTACGAGTTTGATAGTCTTCGCAAATATTCCGCTTCCTTGGGTCTTAAGTCGAGTAGTCCACCTGGCAATAGGTCCTCCAGTTAAGGTCTTAAATTGTGTACGAATCCTACCTAAATTTTGAGTTAAATGTTTTCTATGGTCATTCCATAGGGCTACCTATCATATGGGAAGTACTAAGCGTATAGAAGAGTATCCAATTAGGCTAGCTAGATAGTAAGGGGCCCTCCACCAAGTGGTTTTAAGTGGCGTTTTACTATCTCTCGCCTTATGCGGGGCATATGTTTATATGCATGAATGACAGAAGCCTTAACTAGTAGGGCCCTGTAGCTAGTATCCTCTACTTTATAATTACACTGAGTAAATCATCGAGTGGTATTAAATGACCAACAGGTTCGCCTATGGTCTTAAGTGATCGAGAAAATCCACTTTATTTATCATTCGATAGTGAGGCGTTAAGTGGTTAAGTATACACATATAAGTAAACAAACTCCATAGTTAATAGTCACTTCTCGGTTTAATAATTTGTCAAATGATGGTATAAAGGCTTCAGTAATGTATGCGGAAATGATATATCTCGGTAATGTTATTATTAGGAATACTACCTCGAGTATGGTAATTAGAGTCATGCATAAATGTTTACAATGTTAGGTAAGAATTACTAGCCTTGGTAAGCATATCTTGGGTTGAACCAAATAGGATACATTTGTGTACTGTAAATTGTATTGTACTCTTCTTATTCACCAGATATTGTTATTCTGACCCCCTCCTCTTTACAACCTCCCAGGTTTCCTAGAGAAGGTCGGGCTCACAGGTGTCTAAGTTTGGATTTCGGTTCTCGTTCTCTCTCATGCTCGGTACTGACAAGGTGACACACTTTTAAAAAGGTAGTTACTTGAGTAAATACTATATTATCCTATTTTTTTTCCTGTTGTGAGTTATTTTATCATACTTTGATCATGCGCATGCTTATTTGCAGGTACCAGATTTACACGCTCCATGCTTGGATATGTCCGAGTTTCGATTTTTGTCAAAATTTGGGCTCATAAAAGTGTGGGGTGTTACACACGGGTCGACACCTGTGTCGACCCCTAGATATACATATGTGTTGACCTACATAAGAGGTGGGTCGACTCACTTCGAGCTAGGCACGATCCAGTACCTGGCCAAACATGTCTATTTCTAGATTATTCCTTTTGCTGACTCATGCAAAAGTGTTTTTTATGGTTTAGATTAAAAATCTAAAATCTAATGGCCTAAAATATAGACACAAAGTAAAATGAATCTGGACACAAAATCCCACAAATCGGACACTTAACTCTACTATAAATAGCCTCCAAAACCTAAGCTAGACTTCACTACTTAATTTCTCTGCCTCTCAAATTATCTTCTTCTCAAATATAATTTTAATGGAGAATTAGGGGCTTGGTTCTACACATGTTATAGAGGATATTCATAGATGATATGATATGTAGAAGCATTCTGGATTTGCTCAGATTTTTGTGAGTATTAATGTGATTATCAGATTTCTTCTAAGTTAATGTTAAAATAGGTACAATAGTTGTTACATTGATTTCAGATCTAAATAAAAAGGATTAAAATAGTAAAAATACATTGGATCTGAATTTTTGACAATTCCAGTGTTTATAACTTGGTCTTTTACAAGTTATTGTTCATTTTATTTTTTGTTCATTATTTATTCCTATTCAGTTGCTATTTATTTACAAGTAAAACCTTCTTCTTTGTCTCTTTCTCTGTCATTACTTTATTTACAATATTGTAATGCCTATTTATTCATTTTTGTTTATTTCTAAGCCTAGACCTACTTCTCCTTTTTCTTTGTTTCGCGCTGAGCCTGGGCTAATGAGAGCCTAGGACTTTACCATTTAATTTCTGTGAAAATTAAAATAATCTGAAAGAATGTTAAAAACATGATCTTTGGGGAATATTGAGAATTGGTTAATTGTAGACTGTAAATTAGGGTAAAATCTAAAGGAATAATATGCAAACTTGTGAACTGGAATAAACTATACTTTAACATTGATTTGAAAATCATGTTTATTTGACATTAATTTGGAAAACACATTTATTTAACATTAACTTGGGTAAACATGTTCATTTGACATTAATTTGGAAAATATGTTCATTTGACCTTAATTTAGAAAATCTGTTAATTTGACATTAATTTAAAAAACAGGTTAATTTGACAGTAATTGGTAAAATATGCTAACTTGACAGTAGTTTGGAAAACATGTTAATTTGAACATTAAGTAACCTATATTTGGAAAACACGTTAATTATGCTTAATTTAACATTAATTTACCTATATCTGGAAAACATGTTAATTGGAATGAATTGTTCTTAATTTGACATTAAGTAATCTGTATCTGGAGAACATGTTAATTGGAATGAATTGTACTTAATTGGACATTAAGTAACCTGTAATGGAAAACATGTTAATTGTCCATAATTTTACATTAAATAACCTATATCTAGAAAATATGTAAATTGGAATGAATTGCAATTAATTGTAAATTAAGTAAACATGAGAATCTGAATAAGATGTACTTAATTGAATATTAAGTAACTTGTAATCTGCATTTGTAAAATATCTGAGCAGATATCTTTCTAACTTTGGGAAAGGGTTGTATAAAAAAATACATTTGATTATAAATGTTAAGAATATAACACAAGGTTAGATGAAGCTTATTAATGAACTTAAACCATCTAAGTTAGACCTGTCTGATTAATAAGCTAAGAAGTCCATTTTGGTAAAATATGTGGGAACTCTTAAGGTCCTAGTTTACTTGGGGGCTAAGCATAGGGGTGGCCTGTGTCAATCTGCTTGCTTGTTCATCTGTCTCGAACCCATAACAATTAGTACCCTCTTGTTATCATTTGATTCTTGCACTAGATAGAGACTAGGGCATGATTTACTAATGCTTGATTTTAGGAGGTTCATATTCTGAGGTGGGTATGGAAGCGTTCCGGCAGAACCATAAGCGTGCTTTGTTCCGAACAAGGAAGACAAGACGTTGTAACACCGGTGGATAAGGCTTTGTATTTTTAGTTGATGGGTTCGGAACTGATATCCCTGTATGTTATAGTTGGCACAAATTATTCATGTCTGTTAAGGGAGCCGATCAATGTGTATCATCAGGAAATTCTTTCCTAATTACTTTTTTCTGTCTGAATCTATAGAAGTGAAAAACAGTCAATCTGCTTGATCTGATTATTACTATCATATTGTCTTTTTAAAAATAATCAATCCTTATTTTCAGTTCATATCAGTTATTGTTCTCCTTTATATATGCACAGATACTTACCCTTTTATGACACTAGAACCACTATTTATCTGTTTATCTCAGCAGGCTTTATGTCTGACCCTTTTCCTTTCTTCCTTTCTCTTTACTTTCCCCTAGGCTTACAAGGAGAAAGTGTACATTTCATTTTTTTTATTGATTTTGTCGTGATGGATGGATTTCTGCAAAAGATGGATTGCTTCATGTTCTCTGTCTAAGGTGAGGTTGTATATTTTTGACTATGTGGGGAATAATATTATATTACTCTGATGTTGTTTTTGATTAAGATTTTTGAGACATGACATTTTGTAACTATTTGGTTAATTGAAACAAAGTTGATTTTGTATTTATAAAATGAAAGTTTCTTCTTCTGTTTTAAATTTATTACTTTATGTCTTGTGAAATCTTAGTCTCTGTGATATTTATTTTTGTATACCTACAATGCTCCATAATGTCTTACTGAAATTCTCGTATGTGTGACAATAAGGAATGTGGGGTGTTACATTTGGTATCAGAGCCTAAGGTTACCAAGATTACTGAAGTTTTGTTTCAAAAGAAAGTATTTTCAAAAGGAAACATATTTATTTCAAAAATCAGAAGTTACTTTTGAAAATAAAAATTCCATTATAGTTGGTTACAACCTCGCTTTGCCTTTTTCTAAATCTTTATCTTTTTAGCTGAGTTATAAGGCATTATACCTAAGCTTTTCATTATAGGTTAAAAATTGATTAATGAACTAACTCGTTTAGCTTAGTAGTTGGGAAAGGTCGAGGTTAGAAAGGAACTTGCTGCTTGACATATATTAAAAAGGGTTAATCATAGATGGAACGACCTTGTTAGCTCAGCGATAAAAGGATCGTTTAGAAGTTAGTTGTAACCTAAATTGTTTGGTAAGAAAAAGGGATATACGTCCATAGATTGGTTTGAAATTAACATAGAAAAAATCATTCTAAGATTGAATGGATTAATGTGAAGTAGAAATTTTACCGTATTGCGCACTAACCACCAACTTAAAAAAACTTCCAATCATGAGTTTCTATAAAATAGATTGTCTTGTACTATGGAAATAGATTTTTATACACTTTCGTTAACCAATGAATTAGGTAACTTCCAAAAAGATAAATTTAAGAATGGAAAGTGAAAGATCAACATGAGTATACTAATGTCAAAAGGATTATAGGGAAACATGTAAGAAATTATAAATTAGACTTAACTGGACATTAAAAGAGAAATGGTAGAAGGAAAAGATTGGTGAAAGAAAGAATGTTATCTATCTTTAGTTCTTTCTATTTTTCCTATTTTGTTTAGGAATATTTTATCCCTTTTTATTTGATGCATTGGTTTGGGTGGCCGTGTGGGGACATAGCCACGATAAGTTAAGTCCGGTAGAGCGTCTGTATTGAAGGCTTTATGAAGTAGTCCCTTATAGATAGGGTAAATCCCCGAAGGTGTGATGATAGTACCAGTGACTATTTTGCACTTGGGTCTAGTAGTAATTTGTGAACCCCATAGGGATCGGCTTGGTTATATGTTTATCTGTGAAAAGTCGGGGTTGAAACTAAAATCTTGATGTTTAGGGCATTTCCAGGTATCGATTAGGTTGCCATGATTATGCTCGTATGACATATTGATTAACAATGAATGGGTGAATTAGGAGCCTAAAGTATGGCATAGACTTTAATATGACATACGGACTTATAGGGAAAATTTGCGGGCATAATATCTATTAAGTATTTCGGGGGGTTATTTTGATTGCAAGGAGTTAGTTGGGCTAAGCCATGCAATGAACTAATTTTTAGGACTTCCTGCGATATGAAGGGTCAATGATGTTGATATTCCTATTTTTCCTTAGTGCATCTCTAGGCAGTATCGAATTCGTGCTATATGTTTCGAATATAATAAGTGATTGAAAGATTATCTCTAGGACAGAGAGATTGATTTTCGGATCTATATTTGTGATGACGCTAAACTTGTAGCATTTTGGGTAAAGCACATGGTTTTGGGGTTGTAAGTGTGAATTGAGTTTCATTGGAATCTTTCTTAGCTATGCAATTATGTTGTCAATGGATGAGTTTGGAGTATAGACAAGCTATTTGTATAACAAGTTATCTCATATATAGGAAGGAAAATGGTTTTTCTTGGAGGCAAACGCAAGAATTGGTTGGATTGGAATATTTTACTTCCTAAACCATATCTTTAGAAAAGATTTTTTGAACTAATTACCGTAACTTTGTGGCTAGCTTCTACCTAAGCCTAGTCATTTACTTGTGTAGTAGGGATATTGGTAAAGTCTGTATATGTGACATGTTGTCTAGGATGGGAAAACCTTTTTCGGATTAATGCTTGAGTACCAATTCTATTAAAGCAACATTGTTTAGAAAACTTGTATGAGTAGTTATCTCGGATTAACCACCATTAGTTTGTTATAAGAGAAGGACCATTACCTATTATGTGAGAAGTCTGAATTTTCAGTAACCATAAGTTGTTGGTTAGTAGTTTCCTTACTTGGAATTAAAGCTTTAAGACAAGGAAAATATATTGAATATATAGCTAACAATTTTCGGCTTTTTAGAAGTTTAAAAATGCATGTGAGAATAATGGGAATATTTTGTAAACCCAAGAAACTTAACACGAGATTGTATCTTAAGTTTGGATATGAATTCACCATTTGTTAAGACACGTTATTGAGACTTGATGCTTATTAGAATTTTGACAAAGGAGGTAAACTTCCGAAGTTCTAACTAAATCTTTATATGACCACAAAACTAAGGCAAGTAATAGATTAGTTAATGAATAAGTAAAAAAAGAGAATATAGAGATTCCAAACGAATAATTATGTTCCAAGACAAGAGTGTAACAAGGAGGTGTTTTGTGGAAATTTGTGGAACCACTTTTAATTAAAACCCCTTATGTATAAAAGTTTTAAGAAACGTAAATTTTAAAAGGCTGATGTATTTTGATATGAAATTTGTATTTTTGGAAATTAATAAAAGAAATTATTTATATATATATATTTCAAAAACATATATTTGCAACTGAAATTTTTCCTTATTAAGATATTTCAAATAAGGTTTTGGAAAATTTTATGTGTGTATATATATATATATATATATAAAGTGGAGCGGTTGATACGTCTTTACGAGGGTTGGATAGTATAAGTGGAACGAACTAAGGAACACAAAAAGGGTAAAATAAAGCCTATAAATTTGAGGATGGAAACATGTGACTTACTTGTAAGATTAAGGTAAGATTTTGGATTATTTCACTTGAGGGTTTCTCGTCAAAGTAACTAAGATGATGGAGATGAAAGAACTATACCGAGGAATTCAAGTTTCTTACCCATATTCTTTTGACAAGTATTTCCTCTTTGATATTCTATTAGTAGCTTCTTCTTTTTTGATAAGGGACTTCCTTCTAGCATATCCTTGGAAAGTTTAGGTCTTATGATTTGAACTTATAAATGATAGGATATGGGTGAAACTAGTGTTTGGGACATGTTACGTTTGATGGTTGCAAATGGATGCAAGTGTTTGCGAGTGGATGTAGTGGATGCATATACACACACGCTAGGCACCAGATTAGGAATCGCCTGAACTAGAACACTTACATATTACATATGTTGTGTATGCTTTTTAATTTCACTATGGATGAAAAAAATGGTTGAATCATCACTTGGATGCTGCATTTTGGTGAATGGTTGTTGCACACACATAGAATTTTATATGTCTAATTGGGGTTCTTTTGCATAAATATTGGATACATGGCACAAACATAATTGCATTAAGGAGGTCGACTGAATCAGTAGATCGCCTCATTTTGGCATTAGCTTAGGGACATATACACAACACCTTACATATGTTCATACAAAGCATTAGAAATTCTAACGATAATGGATACCAGTGGATGATGGTTGAGTAGATGAGTGTTAGTATTCATAACATTCTTCTAACCTTAAAGATTTCAGGAACAAAATCCTTTAAGGAGGGAGGAATGTAACAACCCGAATTTTTAACAAACAATAATTAATGGATTAATTAATTAATGAATAAACTGATAAAATACATATTAATCAGAAAAATATTGGGGATTGAACAAAATGGATTTCATCGTTGCATCCGTTATGAAATTCTGATTCAGATTGACTTTTAGTTTGCATAAATTAGACAAAAAATGAACAAGTTATGATCAATAAAAGTTTGAAGTTATATTAAATAATTTAATAAAACAACGGTAAATGGGCTACCTAGGCCCTATACGGGTCGACCCCTTGGTCGACATACGTGTCGACCTACATAGGAGGTCGGTCGACCTACTTCGACTTCAATACTCAATTTCTCGACCTTTCAAATAATCTTCTTCTCAAAAATAATTTTAATAGAGTATTGGGTGTTTCGTTCTACACATATTAAGGGGGATAATCTTAGATGGAGAGGATCTACCGAAGCTCACTGGATTTGCTCAGTTTTTTGTGAGCACTATTATGGTTATCAGATTTCTCCTAAGTTAATGTTAAAATAGGTACAACAGTTGTTACGGTGATTTCAGATCTAAATAAAAAGGGCTAAGACAATAAAATAGACTGAATCTGAAAGTTTGACAATTACAGTATTTATAAGTTTGTCTTTTACAAGTTATTTTTTATTTTATCTATTATCGGTTATTTATTCCTATTTAGCAATTATTTATTTACAATTGAAGTCTTCTTCTTTTTCATCTTCTCTTCCATTATTTTATTTACAGTCTTGTAATGCCTATTTATTCATGGCTCTCTATTTCAAAGCCAGGAACCTACTTCTCCTTTTTCTTTGTTTTGCGTTATTGTAACGTCTCGCATTTTTGTCAGTTCATATTTGAATATTTAAATTAGTTTAAATATCGAATTCGAAATATAAATGGATTTATATATTAATTAAAACGAAGTTGAACGTATAAAAATATATATTAAATATAATCGAGCTCATAACGACCCTGCAGTTCGTAATTTAACGTTCTGAACTTCAACTGAGTGTACATGGCTCGTTTTGAATCGGATTTATTCGAAAGAAGAAGCGTTGAAATCTGTTAAACGGTATCTTTCCAACGGAAGTGGAAAATGGAGATTTCTCCATACAGACTACAAGATATGTCCAAATCAAATATTCAGAGAGTCGCTATGAAATCGTATATCGACCGAAAACAGTTTATTCGATATAACTTGATATCGGATTCGAATCTGGACAAGGTTCTTTTGAGGCGCAGCGATAATTTAATTTTTAGAATTTTACTGTAATTTTTAATTAATTTAATATGCAACTTTTTATTTGGAGTATTGTGCACCCTGTATCGATATTTCGGGGTTTCAAAATATAAATCAAACTACCGGTATTATTATATTTTTGGGATCGTGACAACTCGTTGAGCACGACTGTACTCTTACTTCTGTCTGTACGTAAGTGTAGTTTCAGGAACTAGGTAAACAAAATTCACTCACTATATATATAACATTTGGAACAATATTAACAAAGCTTAGGTAATATGTATATCTCTCTCTGGAAGAGACAAAAGCTGTCAACGCCTATTACCTATTCTCTCTTACCAAAGAACAAGCCCTACCCTTAACACTGAAGCAAGCCTATAGACTACGTATTATATATATGAAGCTTTCCTTGCCTACTAAGTATAAGTACATCCTTTTTCTATGCCTACCATGCTGTTATACAGTGTACAAAAGCACCTCAAACCTACCCTATAAGATAAAACTTCATTGCAAAGTAAATCTCATAAATGAAGACCATTCGCTTGCACAGTTGTAAACTTTGGAAATATAATCTACCTAATATCTAATGCCTAATGCCTAATGAACCGTACACTATAACCTACAATATACTGCTCGAGTGTATTTCCATATCGCATGAAAACAATGAAAGGAAAACTCAACCATTATAAAATAATATGCCTAAAGTTCTAAGCAACGAGCGATGGCACCTACCCTATACGAACCCATACCCTTACATTTGAATACACTCCCTATCCTACGTACCCGTACAAAGACAGACTTACTCCTCAGCACATGCCTCTCTAACCTATGGTGTACGTTTGTTAATGCCTTAAGCCTTAAGACTCCTCCTTTATAAACACACCGAAGTATCTTCTCCATCGATTGGCAAGAAATCCAATCCGCCATGTTAAATTCATTTTCCAGAAAATGATTACCACTTTTAAAACTGAGCAACGAATGTGAGAGAAGGCTGCGTAGGCGCACTTTGTTGGATCAAAGAGCGACGTGGGTCTCTAGTGGAAATAGTTGGTTGATGAGCTGAACGTGTGGGTGTGGGTATATGAAAGGAAGGGTAGGGACGTGATAACAGGTTGGCAAATGGTGGAACTTTTTGTTGGTGAAATCATGCATGGGCGTGAGGTCTTCAAGACTGGAGCGTGCTTGGAGATGTTGCATGGGAAGAAACGTACAGTGTAAATGCGAGTTGGGTGCGAACCATTGAATGATGGAGGGGGTTTGTGTGTGTATACTTTCAGCAAAGAGGAGTTGATGGATGCGGTAGATTCTGTGTGGATTTTGGGTGATGCTTAAGGACGGTATTGTGTATTTGCGTGCAGTATACTACAATACTGGGGTGTTTTTGTTGAAATCTTAGATGGAGAAGTGTTTATGGGTTTAGTTAGTAGGTGGGTTTACACGAAAAATTGTATTGGGTGCGACATCATGGAGAAGTCACGGAAACAAGGAAAGAGCGGTGTGTTGAGAAGTGAATAACGCATTGTCTACGGTATTATATGATGCTGACCGTTGTCGTAGAAAGGAACCAAGGTGGGGCGATCTCCATGGTCGAAGGAAGGGAAGCTCGTCACCTTGGCAAAGTTGTTGGGATTCGAGCTGTAGTGGTGGCCCGGGTTGAGCTGAGAAGCGATGTCAGTTGTGGGTGATTTGCGGCGTTCATTACTGATTTAAAAGGAGAAACAAACGAAGTGGTACCGCCAGAGTAAAATGAAATGGTACTGCATTTCATAAGAAGATTTCGGAGGGCATCAAATGAGTGAGGCAATGGGAGATTTTCGAACTGTTAAGGAGGACGTGCCATCTTACCTGTAGCAGTCGGAAGCATGCATGGTGAGGGCTGAAAGCAAGTTACGTCGAGTTAGGAGTGAAGTAAAGGATTTGTTTACGAGAAGGGCATGGAAGAAAAACTCGGATTGAGCTCGCGATTAGCAGATTGGAAAAGGACAATACTGTCAGTAGCAGTGTAGATCAATGGTTTGAGTGGGTCGAGATATTGGGACGTTTGGTCATGACAGCGGAGGAACGGTATTATGTTTAAACAGTGGAGCGTGACGGTAAACTCATTGGTGAATGATGATGTCCGAAGTTTAGTAAGTTGGCAGAATAAAACGCCGGATCGGATCAACTGACGCAAATCGTTATTTAACGGTTAACGCGCCAAGGTGAGTAAAATCACTAACTCTGATCTATTTTAAAGTATTGCAATTATATTTTAATGTTGTTTGAATGCTGTGTGATGGTCGATTAGGTAGATTCAAATTAATTTGGTCGAATATTATATACCGTCACATATGTACACACCATCAATTGGATACTGATTCCATCAATTTGAATATTCCCTAGTATAGAGTTAGTGTAAATTGTGTTGACTGACATCTGTGGATGCGGAAACCGGTTGGAGGAATCCGACCGGATTCCTCGATATTTATATGTATTGTTTGTTTTGTATGCACTGTTTGAACCCGAATTATATTTAAAACCCCATGAGAATATTTATGTTGAACGGATATTCAACATATGTTCGATAAATAAATAAATGATATCAATTTAGAAAGTGGTGACAGTCAACCGTAAAACCATCGTTTTGTTAAAGAGTTGATTGGCCATCAGGCAAATCAACGAGGTTAATTATAAAAATTATATTTTTATAATTAAAAAGAAGATTTAAATTTATAATAGAAGTTCTATTATAAACCAGTATTTTAGAGTTCGTTTTATAAAATAAATAAAAATGATTGTTGGCATTTAAAATGAGTTTTTAAAGCAGAAATTATCCGACGATTAAATATTTGGATAATAATATTATTAGATTAATTATATTAATCTAATGTTAAGAAGTAATTAAAATCAGTTAACGAATTTACTGATGGAATGAAGTTGATTAAATCTACTGTTATTTGGGAAAATAATTATTAGGTTAATTGGTCTTCAATTAATCTAATGAAACAGTTTAGAAATAAATTAATCCAAAGTAATAAGATTTAATTACCTTTTGGTTAAGAAGTTATAAATAGAACTGGGGAATGGAGAAAGCGAAGAGTAAATGTTTAATATAAATAATCAAACACCAGAGATTTCAAAGTAACGATATGGTGTTATAAAACCATAGTTAAAAATAAACATGAAAGTACGACCGGATAGATATTATAAGTAATAAGGGATTAGAGTGCAGACTTGTATCGGTTCTAAGGTAAGAATGTTGTCGATCAAGGTCTGAGAGGTAAATAGAATACCCCAACTTGAACGGCTTCGCTGATCGAGGAACGATATCAGTTTGTAACAGAAAGAGATGTCAATATTTTTGTAACGGAAAGAAATGTCAAGGTTTTTGTAACAGAAAGAGATGTCAAGATTTTTGTAACGGTAAAAGACGTCGAGATTAGTTATAAAGTGGCATATAGCAGCGTATTGCAAGTTTGAACTATAGCGATAAAATAAACGCTGTTGATTAGGATTAAGCGTGACTGTTATGTCAAGATTAGTCATAAAGGAGAATATTACAGCGTATGATAAGTTTAGAACTATAGCGATAAATTAACGCTGCCAACCAAACTTAAGCGTGATTTTTATATATGGCAGCACTTCCTAGGAAATGAAGCAGTTTAGTTGAAATCCACTTATTCGAAAGTGATAAATAACGATGTCGTAAGAAAATATAAGAATCATTTTAGAAAGAGAAATTGGGGAATCGTGTTAGAAAACGATGACAGCAATTCGATGTTCGAAATGTGATTAGAATTAAACCGTTAGGATTTGGAACTAGAATTCGACGATGTCGAATGTATTAAAAGTAAACTATTTTTAGGGATTATAATCTGATAGAATAATTAACATTTAGTTATAAACAAATAAATGTTAATAGGATAGGAGTCAGTATTTAGTTATAAACTTGATATCGATTTGATAAGAAGTTGACTTAGAAACAGAGTTTATAAAGTGGAATAGGAATATAAAAAGTATGAAAGAGATTTTGGTAAACAAGATAAGGGAAAGTATTTCGTGAATAAAGAGTTATATGATAAAGGTGTTCAGATTTCTATAATAAGGGAGGGTATTCACATTTCAAAGTGAAAAATGTTTTAAAAGTGAACGTAGGGCCGATAAAAGGGTTAAAAGGAAATTGGAAATATTTTCCAATATAAATAGGATAGATTATCCAAGTATAGAAATAAAGAATGTGAAATTAATGGAAATAGTTCGAACGTTAATAACGTATGTTTCTGGAACATGAAAGAATAAGAGTTTATAATAACTGGAAATGTTTTCCAAGAAGTATGAAAAGGCTAAAACGAGATTTGAGAAATATCTGGTAAGATATGGGAATTCGAAAAATAAAACGAATGTCAAATAAAAGTGCCCGTGGTTGTGTGGTGTTTAGTTATACATTAGAATGGATGTTTGTTTTTACTTCGATGGTTAAATAACCGACTATCGATGTGTTTTGACCATCGTTGTCAATACGGAGAGACCGGTTGGATATATTATCCGGAAACCACTCCGTATAGGCATAATCGTTGCGAATTAGATATGCTGAAGATAATTGAAGACAGAGTTAAATGCAAGGGTCGTCCAGTTCTAGAATGGTGTTTATTTGTTTGTCCAGTCCCAGGACAACTTGTATGGACGAGTGTCTGACAGAGTATTTCCAATGGTCACGCCGTTGATTTGTACGAATATACCAAGTTGGTGGGGAGAAGGTACTTCTCTTTATTCTACACCCAGTGTGCATTTGTGTAATCAATGTGTGATTACGGATTTGGCAATGTGACATTCAAAGTGAATGGTGATCAGATGTTCTGAAGATAGACGTAGCCTCTAGCCTCACAACCAGGAAGTAACAGAAGTTGGGCTAGGCAGCATGGCTAGTTGGGTCATCCCCAAGCAGGGTGTATTGTCACCGATCTAGAGAAAATTCATATTTATACTTCTTTTCGATTCTGTATCTTCGGATGACGATTGGATGGCCTACAACCGGGGTGGCAATATATTCGCGACACTCAAGCTAAATGAGTGAGCGGTCATGTGTGGTCGGGTTGCAAGACGTTCTTGTTGAACCCTGAGTGTATCCCCTCTAGAGTACACTATTCCGAAGGTGCTCCCATACCTTGTCTGTTGGAATCCATTCTCCAATAAGCGCCCTGCGGTTTTTGATTTTATACTATATAAATGTGGAACGTGAGATGCAAGCGTTCTGCTACTTGATTATTAAATTGAGTAGACATTATTATAATATCACTGAAGTTTGTTATCAAAGTATTTTGGGTTATAGTAAGGTAAAAGCCGCCCATGTTTATGTGTGGGCCGGTCTTACTATTATCTTCTTATTTGAAAAGGATTTTCAAAGTAAACAGTATGGTTGGAATTTACTCACACCAGTCCCATGACTGACCCAGAGTTTATTTTGTTTGTTTTCCCTAAACTCTTGGGTGCCCAAATTTGTATGGGCAGTCAAGTGTTTCAGGCTTTTACAGATTCACTTGGAGGAGCTGGAAACAGAAGGCTTCACCATTAATTAGTTAGAGAATATTTCCGCTGTGTTATGATGTATTGTACTCTGATATATGGTATGTATTTATACAAATTCAGATTTGTATTCCAAAGTTATGTTATAATAAAATTTATTCATTCCGCTGCGAGTTTCGTGTTACTCTGATTCTGTTCAGTTGTGATCTTCTTCTTCTTCTATTCTATTAGTTCTATCTTTTCTTTCTCACCCTCTAAATTCTTCTATTAATGTCCTGGTGTTTTCGATGCTTGAATAGTCAACAGTGTGTTTTTATGTTGATTTTCTGGGTCGAAAATTCCATCCATTACAGATGGTATCAGAGCTGAAGGTTAAGTGATTACCTTGGCTCTGTGGCATAACTCAATAGAGATAGAGTTAGTAATACTCTAGATTGAGTTGAGTGTGTATATAGATGAGCGCGTATTTGTGAATTAATATAAAAACTGTTTTATATTGTGTTGACTGGTCAGTCGAGTGGTTTATGAATTCTGGTCGAAACAGTAATGCAAACTGAGTCGATAGGTGTTTCTAAACTCTTGAACAGAGTAATTCGACACAGTATGTTTTGAAAAGAGGGTAAATGAAACAATTTTACCCAAAGTATATTTTGATATAAAAAGAAGTGTATATCTTGATATTAATATAATATATTGGATATGTGATCATTATTATGATCGAGCAGGATTATAATTGAGTTGGTTATATAAACTACCAATCGAAATATTATATAAGTATGATATGCAAAATCAGATGAGCTGAATCTGAATTAAAAACCAGAATTGAAATTGAATTTGAATTAAATATAAGGGAATTTTAAAATCCTGGGAGATTTGAAAATTTGTTTTCCAAGTGCTATGAAAGATATTTTGAAGTAATTTCAAAAATAGAGTGATTATAAATGAGTTTTTAAAGAAATATAGTATTGAACTCACTTCGATGGTTGGAAAATAAATTCCGATGATGATCGCGACATTATCGGTGTTCATTTTCGAGCTGGTAAGTGACGGATTACTACCAAAGATTTTGTTTTGGATTGTTTTGAGAAACAAGTTGTCAGAAATTCAAATGTTTTGAATTATATATGATTTCAAACTGATTTGAAATAAATCCCAGGAATTTGAATTCTGAAATAAAAATTTAACTTATGGAGTTAAAATCGTAAAAGTGGAATTTAAACTAAGACAAACAAAATTGGATGGAATTTGGAACAATCCAGGATGGAGAGTGAAAAACAGAAATATTGGAGTTTCGAGTTATAAAAGTGAATTTATTCTTGGAGCATAAGAATCGAATTTCTGAGTTTGGAGATAAAGATAACTGATTTGAGAAATAAATCAGTAAATGAACTTGAAGTTGAAATAGAAATTTGGCTTAGTAAAAACGAAAGACTGGTTTGAGAACGGATTGATGGGAGATTAACCAAGGATGCTTGGATATGCTGGTTTGATAGCAGATGGCAGAGATAGAGTTGAATGCCCAATAGAGAAGGTACACGTTTGTATACGAGTATGAGATTTTTTATGAGTCAGTTTGGGCAAGCCGTTTGGCTATTTGATTTTCTTTTGGATTGGAGAAGGCCCGGAGTGGCAAGTTGTTGTAGTACCGAGTGAGCCGTGCAAAGGAGATGCTGGCGAGATTCTCTGAAAATTTAAGCTGTTAGGAAATTTTCAGAAATTTTGAAAATATTCGAAATAATAAGGAATTAATATTTTAATTGGAAATAATCAGTTCAGTGGAAACTGGAATTATGAAGTAAACCAAAAAGATTTTTAACCATGTTATAACAGAGATTGTAGCATTTTCCCTGCTTAGCAATTTCGAGGACGAAATTATTTTAAGGGGGAAGGTCTGTAACGTCTCGCATTTTTGTCGGTTCATATTTGAATATTTAAATTAGTTTAAATATCGAATTCGAAATATAAATGGATTTATATATTAATTAAAACGAAGTTGAACGTATAAAAATATATATTAAATATAATCGAGCTCATAACGACCCTACAGTTCGTAATTTAACGTTCTGAACTTCAACTGAGTGTACATGAATCGTTTTGAATCGGATTTATTCGAAAGAAGAAGCGTTGAAATCTGTTAAACAGTATCTTTCCAACGGAAGTGGAAAATGGAGATTTCTCCATACAGACTACAAGATATATCCAAATCAAATATTCAGAGAGTCGCTATGAAATCGTATATCGACCGAAAATAGTTTATTCGATATAACTTGATATCGGATTCGAATCTGGACAAGGTTCTTTTGAGGCGCAGCAATAATTTAATTTTTAGAATTTTACTGTAATTTTTAATTAATTTAATATGCAACTTTTTATTTGGAGTATTGTGCACCCTGTATCGATATTTCGGGGTTTCAAAATATAAATCAAACTACCGGTATTATTATATTTTTGGGATCGTGACAACTCGTTGAGAACGACTGTACTCTTACTTCTGTCTGTACGTAAGTGTAGTTTCAGGAACTAGGTAAACAAAATTCACTCACTATATATATAACATTTGGAACAATATTAACAAAGCTTAGGTAATATGTATATCTCTCTCTGGAAGAGACAAAAGCTGTCAACGCCTATTACCTATTCTCGCTTACCAAAGAACGAGCCCTACCCTTAACACTGAAGCAAGCCTATAGACTACGTATTATATATATGAAGCTTTCCTTGCCTACTAAGTATAAGTATAGCCTTTTTCTATGCCTACCATGCTGTTATACAGTGTACAAAAGCACCTCAAACCTACCCTATAAGATAAAACTTCATTGCAAAGTAAATCTCATAAATGAAGAACATTCGCTTGCACAGTTGTAAACTTTGGAAATATAATCTACCTAATATCTAATGCCTAATGCCTAATGAACCGTACACTATAACCTATAATATACTGCTCGAGTGTATTTCCATATCGCATGAAAACAATGAAAGGAAAACTCAACCATTATAAAATAATATGCCTAAAGTTCTAAGCAACGAGTGATGGCACCTACCCTATATGAACCCATACCCTTACATTTGAATACACTCCCTATCCTACGTACCCGTACAAAGACAGACTTACTCCTCAGCACATGCCTCTCTAACCTATGGTGTACGTTTGTTAATGCCTTAAGCCTTAAGACTCCTCCTTTATAAACACACCGAAGTATCTTCTCCATCGATTGGCAAGAAATCCAATCCGCCATGTTAAATTCATTTTCCAGAAAATGATTACCACTTTTAAAACTGAGCAACGAATGTGAGAGAAGGCTGCGTAGGCGCACTTTGTTGGATCAGAGAGCGACGTGGGTCTCTAGTGGAAATAGTTGGTTTATGAGCTGAACGTGTGGGTGTGGGTATATGAAAGGAAGGGTAGGGACGTGATAACAGGTTGGCAAATTGTGGAACTTTTTGTTGGTGAAATCATGCATGGGCGTGAGGTCTTCAAGACTGGAGCGTGCTTGGAGATGTTGCATGGGAAGAAACGTACAGTGTAAATGCGAGTTGGGTGCGAACCATTGAATGATGGAGGGGGTTTGTGTGTGTATACTTTCAGCAAAGAGGAGTTGATGGATGCGGTAGTTTCTATGTGGATTTTGGGTGATGCTTAGGGACGGTATTGTGTATTTGCGTGCAGTATACTACAATACTGGAGTGTTTTTGTTGAAATCTTAGATGGATAAGTGTTTATGGGTTTTGTTAGTGGGTGGGTTTATACGAAAAATTGTATTGGGTGCGACATCATGGAGAAGTCACGGAAACAAGGAAAGAGCGGTGTGTTGAGAAGTGAATAACGCACTGTCTACGGTATTATATGATGCTGACCGTTGTCGTAGAAAGGAACCAAGGTGGGGCGATCTCCATGGTCGAAGGAAGGGAAGCTCGTCACCTTGGCAAAGTTGATGGGATTCGAGCTGTTGTGGTGGCCCGGGTTGAGCTGAGAAGCGGTGTCAGTTGTGGGTGATTTGCGACGTTCGTTACTGATTTAAAAGGAGAAACAAACGAAGTGGTACCGCCAGAGTAAAATGAAATGGTACTGCATTTCATAAGAAGATTTCGGAGGGCATCAAATAAGTGAGGCAATGGGAGATTTTCGAATTGTTAAGGAGGACGTGCCATCTTACCTGTAGCAGTCGGAAGCATGCATGGTGAGGGCTGAAAGCAAGTTACGTCGAGTTAGGAGTGAAGTAAAGGATTTGTTTACGAGAAGGGCATGGAAGCAAAACTCGGATTGAGCTCGCGATTAGCAGATTGGAAAAGGACAATACTGTCAGTAGCAGTGTAGATCAATGGTTTGAGTGGGTCGAGATATTGGGACGTTTGGTCATGACAGCGGAGGAACGGTATTATGTTTAAACAGTGGAGCGTGACGGTAAACTCATTGGTGAATGATGATGTCCGAAGTTTAGCAAGTTGGCAGAATAAAACGCCGGATCGGATCAACTGACGCAAATCGTTATTTAACGGTTAACGCGCCAAGGTGAGTAAAATCACTAACTCTGATCTATTTTAAAGTATTGCAATTATATTTTAATGTTGTTTGAATGCTGTGTGATGGTCGATTAGGTAGATTCAAATTAATTTGGTTGAATATTATATACCGTCACATATGTACACACCATCGGTTGGATACTGATTCCATCAATTTGAATATTCCCTAGTATAGAGTTAGTGTAAATTGTGTTGACTGACATCTGTGGATGCGGAAACCGGTTGGAGGAATCCGACCGGATTCCTCGATATTTATATGTATTGTTTGTTTTGTATGCACTGTTTGAACCCGAATTATATTTAAATCCCCATGAGAATATTTATGTTGAACGGATATTCAACATCTGTTCGATAAATAATAAATGATATCAATTTAGAAAGTGGTGACAATCAACCGTAAAACCATCGTTTTGTTAAAGAGTTGATTGGCCGTCAGGCAAATCAACGAGGTTAATTATAAAAATTATATTTTTATAATTAAAAAGAAGATTTAAATTTATAATAGAAGTTCTATTATAAACCAGTATTTTAGAGTTCGTTTTATAAAATAAATAAAAACGATTGTTGGCATTTAAAATGAGTTTATAAAGCAGAAATTATCCGATGATTAAATATTTGGATAATAATATTATTATATTAATTATATTAATCTAATGTTAAGAAGTAATTAAAATCATTTAACGAATTTACTGATGGAATGAAGTTGATTAAATCTACTGTTATTTGGGAAAATAATTATTAGGTTAATTGGTCTTCAATTAATCTAATGAAACAGTTTAGAAATAAATTAATCCAAAGTAATAAGATTTAATTACCTTTTGGTTAAGAAGTTATAAATAGAACTGTGGAATGGAGAATGCGAAGAGTAAATGTTTAATATAAATAATCAAACACCAGAGATTTCAAAGTAACGATATGGTGTTATAAAACCCTAGTTAAAAATAAACATGAAAGTACGACCGGATAGATATTATAAGTAATAAGGGATTAGAGTGCAGACTTGTATCGGTTCTAAGGTAAGAATGTTGTCGATCAAGGTCTGAGAGGTAAATAGAATACCCCAACTTGAACGGCTTCGCTGATCGAGGAACGATATCAGTTTGTAACAGAAAGAGATGTCAATATTTTTGTAACGGAAAGAAATGTCAAGGTTTTTGTAACAGAAAGAGATGTCAAGATTTTTGTAACGGTAAAAGACGTCGAGATTAGTTATAAAGTGGCATATAGCAGCATATTGCAAGTTTGAACTATAGCGATAAAATAAACGCTGTTGATTAGGATTAAGCGTGACTGTTATGTCAAGATTAGTCATAAAGGAGAATATTACTGCGTATGATAAGTTTAGAACTATAGCGATAAATTAACGCTGCCAACCAAACTTAAGCGTGATTTTTATATATGGCAGCATTTCCTAGGAAATGAAGCAGTTTAGTTGAAATCCACTTATTCGAAAGTGATAAATAACGATGTCGTAAGAAAATATAAGAATCATTTTAGAAAGAGAAATTGGGGAATCGTGTTAGAAAACGATGACAGCAATTCGATGTTCGAAATGTGATTAGAATTAAACCGTTAGGATTTGGAACTAGAATTCGACGATGTCGAATGTATTAAAAGTAAACTATTTTTAGGGATTATAATCTGATAGAATAATTAACATTTAGTTATAAACAAATAAATGTTAATAGGATAGGAGTCAGTATTTAGTTATAAACTTGATATCGATTTGATAAGAAGTTGACTTAGAAACAGAGTTTATAAAGTGGAATAGGAATATAAAAAGTATGAAAGAGATTTTGGTAAACAAGATAAGGGAAAGTATTTCGTGAATAAAGAGTTATATGATAAAGGTGTTCAGATTTCTATAATAAGGGAGGGTATTCACATTTCAAAGTGAAAAATGTTTTAAAAGTGAACGTAGGGCCGATAAAAGGGTTAAAAGGAAATTGGAAATATTTTTCAATATAAATAGGATAGATTATCCAAGTATAGAAATAAAGAATGTGAAATTAATGGAAATAGTTCGAACGTTAATAACGTATGTTTCTGGAACATGAAAGAATAAGAGTTTATAATAACTGGAAATGTTTTCCAAGAAGTATGAAAAGGCTAAAACGAGATTTGAGAAATATCTGGTAAGATATGGGAATTCAAAAAATAAAACGAATGTCAAATAAAAGTGCCCGTGGTTGTGTGGTGTTTAGTTATACATTAGGATGGATGTTTGTTTTTACTTCGATAGTTAAATACCCAACTATCGATGTGTTTTGACCATCGTTGTCAATACGGAGAGACCGATTGGATATATTATCCGGAAACCACTCCGTATAGGCATAATCGTTGCGAATTAGATATGCTGAAGATAATTGAAGACAGAGTTAAATGCAAGGGTCATCCAGTTCTAGAATGGTGTTTATTTGTTTGTCCAATCCCAGGACAACTTGTATGGACGAGTGTCTGACAGAGTATTTCCAACGGTCACGCCGTTGATTTGTACGAATATACCAAGTTGGTAGGGAGAAGGTAACTTCTCTTTATTCTACACCCAGTGTGCATTTGTGTAATCAATGTGTGATTACAGATTTGGCAATGTGACATTCAAAGTGAATGGTGATCACATGTTCTGAAGATAGACGTAGCCTCTAGCCTCACAACCAGGAAGTAACAGAAGTTGGGCTAGGCAGCATGGCTAGTTGGGTCATCCCCAAGCAGGGTGTATTGTCACCGATCTAGAGAAAATTCATATTTATACTTCTTTTCGATTCTGTATCTTCGGATGACGGTTGGATGGCCTACAACCGGGGTGGCAATATATTTGCGACACTCAAGCTAAATGAGTGAGCGGTCATGTGTGGCCGGGTTGCAAGACGTTCTTGTTGAACCCTGAGTGTATCCCCTCTAGAGTACACTATTCAGAAGGTGCTCCCATACCTTGTCTGTTGGAATCCATTCTCCAATAAGCGCCCTGCGGTTTTTGATTTTATACTATATAAATGTGGAACGTGAGATGCAAGCGTTCTGCTACTTGATTATTAAATTGAGTAGACATTATTATAATGTCACTGAAGTTTGATATCAAAGTATTTTGGGTTATAGTAAGGTAAAAGCCGTCCATGTTTATGTGTGGGCCGGTCTTACTATTATCTTCTTATTTGAAAAGGATTTTCAAAGTAAACAGTATGGTTGGAATTTACTCACACCAGTCCCATGACTGACCCAGAGTTTATTTTGTTTGTTTTCCCTAAACTCTTGGGTGCCCAAATTTGTATGGGCAGTCAAGTGTTTCAGGCTTTTACAGATTCACTTGGAGGAGCTGGAAACAGAAGGCTTCACCATTAATTAGTTAGAGAATATTTCCGCTGTGTTATGATGTATTGTACTCTGATATATGGTATGTATTTATACAAATTCAGATTTGTATTTCAAAGTTATGTTATAATAAAATTTATTCATTCCGCTGCGAGTTTCGTGTTACTCTGATTCTGTTCAGTTGTGATCTTCTTCTTCTTATATTCTATTAGTTCTATCTTTTCTTTCTCACCCTCTAAATTCTTCTATTAATGTCCTGGTGTTTTCGATGCTTGAATAGTCAACAGTGTGTTTTTATGTTGATTTTCTGGGTCGAAAATTCCATCCATTACAGTTATGTCTAGGCCAACGAGATCCTAGGCCTTTACGTTTAATTTGCATAAAAATTGGAATAATCTGAAAGAAAGTTAAAAATGGGATCTTTAGGGGATATTGAGAATTGGTTAATTGGAGATTGTAAATTGGGGTAAATTATAAAGGAAGAATATGCAAACTTGTGAATTGGAATAACATTGATTTATAAAACATGTTTATTTGACATTAATTTCAAAAACACGTTTATTTGACATTAATTTGGGAAAACATATTTGTTTGACATTGATTTGGAAAATATGTTCATTTGTCCTTAGTTTCGAAAACCTGTTAATTTGACATTAATTTGGAACACATGCTAAATTGACGGTAATTTGCAAAACATGCTAATTTGACAACAACTTGAAAAACATGTTAATTTGACATTAAGTAACCAGTATTTGGAAAACTTGTTAATTGGAATGAATTGTACTTAATTTATTATTAAGTAACCTGTATTTGGAAACATGTTGATTGTACATAATTTAATATTAAGTAACCTGCATCTAGAAAACATGTTAATTTGAATGAATTGCCATTAACCATAAATTAAGTAAACATGTGAATCAGAATAAGATATATTTAATTGAATAGTAAGTAACTTGTAATCTGTATTTGTAAAACATCTGAGCAGGTATCTTTCTAACTTGGGGAAAGAGTTGTGTAGAGAATTACATTTAACTAGAAATGTTATTTACAACCTAGGAATATAACAAAGGGATATATTAAGTTTATTAATGAATTTAAACCTACTAAGGTAAACCTCTTTTATTAATAAGCTAAGAATTCCATTCTGGTAAAATATGCGGGGACTCTTAAAATCCTAACTAACTTAACGGTCAAGTCTAGGGGTAGCTTATGTCAATCTGCTTGCTTGTTTATCTTTCCGAAGCCCATATCAATCAGTACCCTCCTGCTATCATCTGAGTCTCACACTAGGCATTGACTAGGGCACGCTTTCTAGACGCCTGATTGTAAGAGGCTCAAATTATGATGGGATACGGAGCATTCCAACGGAACCACGAGCATGCATTGTTCTTAACAGGGACGATAAAGTGATGTAACGTCGATGGATAAGGCAATGTCTTTTTAGTTGATGGGTTCAGAACTGATATCCCTGAATGCCATAGCTGGCACAAGCTATTCATGTCTTTTTAGGGAGCCGATTAGTAGGTAGCATTAGGAAATTCCTTCCTAATTACTTATTTATGTCTGAATCTGTAGAAGTGCAAAACATTCAATTTGCCTGATCTAATTATTACTATCACCATTGTATTTTTAAGAATAACCATACATTATTATCAGTTCATATAAGTTATTGTTCACCTTTAGATATGTACAGACACTTACCTTTTTATGACAACGGAACAACTATTTGTCTATTTTACTTAACTTAGTAGTCGAGCTGGTAATTACAACAGCTCACCAGGATTTATGTCTGACCCATTTCCTTTCTTTCTTTCTCTTTTCTTTCCCCCAGGCTTACTGTGAGAAAGTGTATAGTTCATATTACTTTGTTGAATATGTCATGGTGGATTTCTGCAAAAGATGGATTACTTCCAATTCCCTTTCCAAGGTTAGGTTGTATCTTCTTGGCTATGCGGGGAATAATATTATTTTACTCTAACATTGTTTCTAACTGGGATTTTTTAGACATGACATTTTGTAACTATTTGGCTAATTGAAACAAAGATGGCTTTGTATTTATAAAATGAAAGATTCTTCTTCCGTTGTAAATTTATTACTTTATGTCTTGTGAAATCTTAGTCTCTATGATATAGTCTTTGTGATATTTATGTCATTACACCTACAATGCTCCATAATTTCTTACTGAAATCCTCATATAGGTGACATGAAGGAATGTGTGGTGTTACAAGTCGAAGGGTAGAGTGGATTCCATTTCAACCAAGTTCGAATCGATATAGTGGATCATGATTCGGTTCAACCAGTCCCCGATCGACTAAGTCAATCCAGATATAGGTAACCAAGTCCGGATCAACTATGCCGATACGGATTCGGTTCAACTAGGATGAACCAAAGTTCAACCGACCCAGAAAAGGCAACTTGATGGCCAACCTGAAGGTGAAGGATGGACTTGGCGACGAGCTAGATTTCGCAACGAATGTCAGACATTTTCCTTGGATGCGTATTTAGCCAATTCTAGTTAAATAGGTGATTCGAGTAGTCGATATCAATTACTATGAAGTTGTCAATATCGATTACTATGAAGTAGTAAATATCATACTATTGTTGTGTACATTTGGCTGATTTGATATTGATGAAGATGAAATTTCGTGGAGCAGGATATGGTAGTTTGTTTGGTAGCGATTTCGATATAATGGCTCCTAGATCATTACTTTTGGCTTGAGATGAGGGTATGGTGCTTCTATTGATGCGTCATTCGATGACGATAATTCCAGGATAGGGAGCAATGATGCCACGATGGATTGTTTACTCAGAGATGCAAAAAAGATGACGCTAAGTCATACTGAGGTTACTGTCAAAGAGAGAGAGAGAGGTGGGAGATACATGATGATATCCTACTACACATGATGACCTCCGAGGATAGCTCCCACCTTGAGATGACGTCAGAAAGGAGTTTTATAGACAGTCTAGAGATGGATTCTACGGCGGAGAACGTGTGCAAAGGATTTGTTGGTATTCATAACTTCGGTACACCTTTGATAGAGTGGCACGTGGGTAGGATCAGAATCAGTTGACATATTTGACATGATCTTCTTGGACTCCAAATCCCATTGACGTCGGGGACTGGGTTGCGCTATCAACTAGAGCCTGTTGACATTTTGACCTAGTGGTTGATGTAGAAATAATGTGGTAGCGTCAGTTGATGATTTCGACCTACCGGTTCTTTGATGGAATGGGCGACTGAAGTATCAGAAGGCATATGCTTTATGAACCGAGTGAGTGAATGTAAGGATGGTTGATGGATGTTATGGAAGTTTATTTATTTATCATCATTAGTACTTAGACATCTATCATACCCCTTTTTACATGATGTTGATCACAGTAAAACATATAAAACACTACGGATGTATGGCCAAGGATGGCATGATTCTCTATACCTCTGTGCCATATATACTATTTCAACTTTTATAGTGCTGTAACAGCCTGCATTTTACATATCGGAGGATCGTAAAATATTTATATTTTATTTCCCGAGGGTTGAATCATTCTCACATTTTGATATGTTGGTTCGGGAGATATGAGACATATCCATAATTTTTACGAATTTTGTTTGTGATCATTTTGCCCCTATCAGTTTTGTATAAGGCATAACTCTTGACTGGGATCGAATCAGGTGCTGAGGTCTGTTTCGTTGGAAAGGAAATAGCGTTCCCAATTCGGTAGTGTGGTCACAATAAAGATTTGGTTCAGCGATTTGGGAGGAATCGCTGTATTAGTGTTTTACCATTTTTTATTCAGGTTTGTCGAGCCATTAATGGAAAGATTGGGAGAGGCCCATTAATGGTCTCGTGGGAGGCTATAAAGAGAGGGTTATAGGCATGGAGAATAGTTTACTTCCTTCATTCTCTCATTTGGTTGAGCTAGTGATCCTCCTTGCTCAATCAAATACACCTTTCCACGATTAAAATCTAGATCTAAGGAAGAGAATCGAAGATCTACATCGTTTGAAGCTAGTTCTACATCAATTGAAGAGTGGTTTCATCAAATTGGAGAGTTTGAAGCTAATTCTTCACTGTCCGGATTTAGAATTAAGGGTTTTCTTGTTGTTTTGAAGAACTGGTGAGTGATATGCATCTCTCACACGGATTCAATCAAGTATATGAGTTGTTTGATCATAATTTCATCATTTGAATTTTTTTCACCTAGATCTACATCATGGTAAGTATATTTTCATTTGAATCCCCATAGGATATAATCTAGCAATTTAAAATCGGTATTTTTTATGTTAATTTATATGTTATGCAAGTTAGATCCATTGTTTTATTTTGTGCATTGATTTATCATGATTTTGGTGAGTTTTATATGATTATTGATGATAACTGTCATTTTGATATTGATTTCATGAAGTTTTTATAGTTGAATTGGATAATTTGGATGAGCTGATTTCATCGATGTTGTCGTTTGGCGGGCGAAGGTTTGGTCAAGTTTGGAGCTATTGTTGTCAGATATGGAGTTAGGTCATTTTTCGTAGGTCAGGTCATTTTCTTCTTCTCCAAGAAATGACCTGGGGTGTTGGTAAGGTCCCAGGGCATTGGAGCTATGGTTACTTCAGGCCATGAAACCAAGTCGTTGAAAATCTTGGGTTGTGGTGCATCCCTAGGTCGTAGGTCGTGCACAGGAGAGGAGCTTGGGGTCAGCTTGTTTCGGTGCTGATGTGTTGATAAGGTAACATGACCTGGTCTGGTCATTGAGGGTAATACGACCTAGTTAGGTGTTTGGCATTGGTGGAACTTCAGGATGAAGGAGCCAGGTCAGACTATACGGGTTCAGGTCATTGGGTTTTAGGGGAAAAGCAGGTCGTACGGAGCATGCTAGTTCGAAGCATAACTTAGGTCATTCGTATGGTGGCAAGATGAATTGGGTTTGCAAGGTCGTGGAATGGACTAGAGGGCTTAGGTCTTGAAAACGACTTAAGAGAAATAATAGAATTTGTAAATGCTTTGAATGAGGAAGAAATGTTGTGAATGGAGATTAAGTGTTGTGGTTTGTTTTCATAGCAGGAAGACTGAAATGTTATGAAATGAAATACTGACCGAATGGTGTATATTTTTGGTTCGAGAATAGTGATGACTACGAAGTGAATTCAACGAGGAATGTAGAAATGTTATGATGTGTTCATTGATCGTCGTAATGCAACGAATGTGAAGAAGACTTAAGGGTGTTTTGAGCTCGTAGATAATGGTTGCTCAAAGGCGTTCTGAGCTTATGGATGGTCGCCGGTGACGACGACTAGAGATATGAAGGCCGAGAGATTATCGTTGTCGTAGGTTCTAGTGTACTCAAAACAGGGGTTATACGATTTCGTTGTATGGTCGAGTACCCTGAGAAGCTTGAACGGGCCTAGTTACATTGTGTTGTCTGGCATATGGAGTTTTGCTAGAACCGGGTTTTACCTTTAGCCTTTGATAATTGATGGCGAAATGTTTAGCCGGTTATACGATTAACGATGGTTTCGAAGCAGGATTAGCGGTGATAGCTAGAGTCAGTCATGTATGTTAGCTTGTACTATCTCACATAGACTGTCTGACGTTGAAGGAGATATTTCTTGAGTACTTTTCTGATATTGTTTTAGTCCTTCGGGGCTTGTGCTTAGGGAATGTCAATCTCGGTTAGGATGGTTTACGTGAGATGTAACTAGTTGATATGGTTTTTACTATTTGGTCATCTCTGATTGCCATGAATGGATAGTTGTTCTGATTGCCATGGATATATGGTTGAAACGCTTGTTTGTAAAGGCTATCACTACCCGATGTGGGGAAGATGGGGTTGAGTTCTTCTCTGGTGTTTTGGTAGATTTGTTTGTTTATCTACCTATTCTCATATACTTTATTGATGATGTTAGATAGCTGTTTTATCGCTCGCCAAGACTGTTGTCTGAGACAAGGTTTTATGTTTCCCTCTTATTACCTTGGGTTGTTCATCCGTTTTTGGATGGGCAGACTAAGTAGCAGGTAAATGGTTATGTCTTGGTAAGGATGATGTTAATGTGCGGTGGTGAGGAGGAGGCTAGCATGTTACTTTTCTACTATATAGTATCTATTTTTTTTCGTTGTTTGATGTTTGACTCTGAGTGTTGTACTGAGGAAAATTTGTACAGACATTTATATTTTTACCCGGGGTGTATGGATAATCTTTCAGGATATTATGAAAGTTTAAAAGTTTGTTATATGATGCTTCTTTATTACCGCCCGTTGTATATGTTATATTATATTTTGTCCTTGTATTGTGATTTATACGACATGTTCCATGTTGTGTTAACCTACTCTGATGATTGTCCATAGCTGCCTGGCATGTCTTTCAACACATCATTTCCCTTGTTAAGCGCAGGCGTTGTGGATGGTCATAATATTTGGTATCAGAGCTCTGGTTAATCAATTTTAGCCAAAGTTTAAGGTCACAATTACATATGAGAGAAATATTTGTAGATTTTTGATGGATGTATACTATGTATTAGTGTATAGTATAATAGCGTTTGAACCTCATTTGCAGTTTGTCTCGTAGATGGACTAATCATTCTATATTACAGATTTAGAACGAGTCGTCGACCATCGAGACACACTGCTAGGGTGGTGAGTGTTCCTGTAGAGGATAATAGCGGTATAACAGGCCACCCAGCTATGTCTGAGGCCATGATGCAAGCAATAATGAGGAAGGGACCCACTCAGCAGACCGTCGCGGTAGATGTTGTAGTTCAAGTGTAGGTGCCTAGAGCCGTGGACTTCACAAAGCTATGCAAAGATTTCACTACTCTAGGAGGGAAGCATTTTAAAGGGACATAACCAATTGAAGAGATTCAAGGATGGGTTGATACTTGCATTAGGATCTTTGAAGGCTTGGGAATTGACGATGTGACTACGGGGAAACTTGCATCGAGATAGCTACAGGGTAAATCCATGGATTGGTGGAACTCTGTCACTTTAGAGACTATAGAAGATGAGATTTCATGGGAGTAATTCCAAGTTAAGTTTGAGATGAATTTTATATCTACTGTTCATAAGTCCATTTTATTTAAGAGGTTTGTTGAGCTTAAGCAGAATGTTAGACAAATGCTGGAGTATGTTTCCGACTTTGAAGCTTTGTCGAAGTATGCTTGCTCATATGTTGAGACTCCTTATCAAAAGAATGAGAAGTTTGCCATAGGCTTGGACAAATACTTTCGGAATCAGTTGGTTGATCATCTGGATGAAACTTATGAGAAGGTCGTCGAGAAAGCTCCGAGGCACAAGTTTTGTTTCCCAAGGAAGAGACTGTTGTTGCAGCTAAGGAAGTACCGAAACCACAACAGGGTGGTAACAACCAAAAGAGGAAGCAACAACCGTAGAAAGGAAAGGATGGCCAGTAGAAACATAAAGGTAAAGTGACTTGCTACAACTGTTGGTAGAAGGGCCATTACTCCAAGGATTGTAAGAATCCGAAAACGAGAAGAAGTGCTTCAAGTGTGGAAAGCCTAGGCATGATAAGATGGATTGTCCGGAGCTAGCAAAAGGAAACATAATGTGAGGGTATTTGCTTTGGATCCCATGTCATCTTCTTCAAGAGATCCTACTGCAGAGGAGAAAGGAAAGTACGTCATCGTTCAAGGTACTCTTTTAGTTAGAGGTGTTTCAGTTCGTGTGTTGTTCGATACAACAACATCACATTCATTCATTTGTAGTGAGCTTGTGTGCCGCTTGGGTTTGGAAGCTGAGATTTGTGATAGACCTTTCGTTGTGAATAATCCAAACGGGGGTTCGTCTAAACTTTGTATGATTTGTCGAGGTCTTGTGTTGTCGAGTCATGGCTGCTCGTTTGTATGTAATTGCTTAGTTCTGAACTTCGCTGGGTTTGGGATTATCTTGGGTATGGATTGGCTCAAGTGGTATGTAGCAAGAGTGAATTGCGAGAAGCTTGAGGTGAGAGTCGGGGATGTGGAAGGGCAAAAGGTTTTGATTCAATGTAAGCCCGAAGATGGTGTCTTCATGAGCTATTTATATTCGGTCGTGACTCCACAGGAAGACTTGTCATCTGTGCTGATCGCTAATGAGTTTGAGGATGCTTTTGAGGGGTCAAAGGTTTGTCGTAGCAACGTGAAATCGAGTTTAGAATTGATTTGGTCGAGGGTGCAAGACCTATCGTTATGCCTCTTAGGTGGATGGAGCCTAAGGAACAGTGAAAGTTTGAGGTACAAGTTCGTGATTTTTGGAAAAAGAATTCATTTAGAGAAGTGTTTCCGAATGGGGTGCACTCGTTGTGGTTGCAACCAAGGCCGATGGCTCGTTAAGATTGTGTGTGGACTATCATGAGCTGAACAAGGTGACCAAGAAGATCAAGTACCTACTGCCAAGGATAGATGACTTGTTCGATCAACTTCAGAAGGCTAAGGTGTTTTCTTAAATGGATTTGGCAACGGTATTCCACCAGTTGAGGGTGGCAGCGGATAATGTGCCAAAAACTGCTTTTAGGACACCATCTGGTTTCTTCGAGTGGTTGGTAATGCCATTTGGGTTGACTATGCCAGCGTATTTCGTGAATCTTATCAATAGGGTTTTTCAAGATTAATTGTAGAATTTCGTGCATGTGTTCGTGGATGATATTCTGGTTTACTCCCGGAATGAGGATGAGCATAAGACGCACTTGAGAGTTGATTCGCAAATCTTGCGAAAGCATCGGCTGAAAGCTAAGTTTTCAAAGTGTCACTTCTGGAAAAGCGAACTGAGGTTCTTACGCCATGTTCTTTCTGGAAATGGAATAGCGGTTGACCCCGCTAAGGTGGTAGCAATCCAGAACTAGGACAGACCTAAGAATGCAACGGACGTGGGAAGTTTCCTTGGGTTGGCGGGTTATTACCAACGGTTTATCAAGGATTTCTCCAAGATAGTTGCACCATTGACAGGATTGAGAAAGAAGAACCAAGTGTTCACATGGGATGCGAAGTGTGAGCAAGCTTTCATAATCATGAAAGAGAGACTAACGAGTGCTCCCGTTTTGATGATTCCTCGTAGGAATGAAGATATGGTCGTATACACCGATGCATGTAGTACTAGACTTGGAGCGGTACGGATGCAGAAAGATAGAGTTGTGGCCTACGCGAGTCGAAAGCTGAAGCCACACTAGGGGAATTATCCAACTCATGATTTGGAGTTGGCAGTGATCGTGTTTGCTCCGAAGATGTGGAGACATTACCTATTGGGGGTTCAATTCTAGTTGTTCACGGATTCATGGTAAACCACGGTTCTTGCAAAACTCGAATCGAATCGAACTCCCAACAGATAATGTCTCCACATCTTCAGAGAAAACACGATCACGGCCAACTCCAAATCATGTGTTGGATATTTTCTTTCGTGCGGCTTCAGTTGTCGACTCGTGTATGCCACAACCTTATCCTTCTACACCAGCAATGCTCCAAGTCCAGTACCACATGCATCGGTGTATACCACCATTTCTTCATTCCCACTTGGAATCTTCAAACCAGGAGCACTCGTCAGCCTCTCTTTCATTATTCTAATAGCTTGCTCACACTGTGCATCCCATGTGAAAACCTAGTTCTTATTTGTTAATCCTATTAATGAAGCAACTATTTTGGAGAAATCCTTGATAAACTGTCAGTAATAACCTGCTAATCCGAGGAAACTTCTCATGTCCGTTACAATATAAGGTCTATTCCAGTCCTAGATTACTGCCACCTTCGCGGGGTCAACCATTATTCCATTTCTAGAAACTACATGGACTAAAAATCTAACTTTTCTCTTTCAGAAGTGATACTTCAAAAACTTAGCCTTCATCTGATGCTTTCGCAAGATTTCCAAAACAATCTGCAAGTGCGTCTTATGCGCTTCTTCGTTCTGGGAGTAAATCAGAATATCATCCAGGAACATAAGCACGAACTTGTTCAATGATCACTGAAAACTCAATTCATAAGATCCAAGAGATATGCTGGCGCATTAGTCAATCCGAATGGCATCAGCAACCATTCAAAGAAACCAGATGGTGTCATAATAGCAGTCTTCGGCATATTATCCCTTGCCACCCTCAACTGGTGGAATCCAGTTGCCAAATCCGTGTGAGAAAACAATTTGGCTCGTGAAGCTGATCGAACAAGTCATCTATCCTCGGCAATGGATACTTGTTCTTCTTGGTCAACTTATTTATCTCACTATAATCCACACACAATCTCAACGAGTCATCTGCCAATGTTGCAAAGACAACTGGTGCACCCTATTCGAAAACACTTCTCTGAATGAATCCTTTTCTCAAAAGGTCACGCAGTTGCACCTCTAATTCTCGCTATTTCTTAGGAGCCATCTTCCTAAGAGGCATAAACCCTCAACCAGTTCGATCCTAAACTCGATCTCATGATGCAACGACGACCATTCGACATCGTCAAAGACATCCTCAAACTCCTTAGCGATTAGCACGGATGACGAGTCTTCCTATGGAAACATAAATGAATATAGTTAGCTCACGAAGACCCCGTCTTCAGGCTTACATCGAATCAAAACCTTTAGCTATTCCACATCCCGACTCCCACCTCGAGCTTATCGCAATTTACTCTTGCCACAAACCTCCTGAGCCAATCCATGACCAAGATAATTCCAAACCTAGCGAAGTTCAAAACAAAGCCACCACATACAAAAGAGCAACCATGACTCAATAACACTAGACCACAACAAAGCATACACAAACTGAACGAACCCCCTGTTGAGTAAAGGAATTCATGAAGTTTTGATTACTGACAAAGAGATGATTCATTATCGAGAGAAAGAGATGATTAATGGTTCGATAAAGACAAGAAGAGCTTCATATGGTATTTTATATTAGAGGTTGATTATTTGTTTGTGTTATTAATGTTAAAATCTATCCTCAAATAACCATATTCCTCAGTATTGGAAATATATATATATAAATATGTGTGTGCACATTCATATGGCTTTCTGGTCAAAACCGGTCGACCGGTCAAATAGCAGCAGTCGACCGATTCTGCCTAGAAAACCCAATGAACATGCACACACATATATAACGTATACAAGTATATATATATTTTCAAATTCCTGTCTACTGGTGATTTTTTACCTGTCGACCATTTTTAAATAGAAGCAACTATTCGAATAGTCACTTCCATTTCTTTAAGAGTTTCTTCTTTTCCTTTTCCCCAATGATCATATCAATTGTTTGTAACTCTTTACTAATGGTTACAACTGTTTATCTCTTATTTAAACATTTTGAAATCATCAAACCAAGACACCAATTCTTTCTATCTAATCTCTATACTATTGATTTTATTCTTGAACTCTCTAGTATTCAAACGCTCATATTCTTTACAATATCGTTCTTGAATCCTAGAATTTATATTTTTTCTTTTGATTCAAATACGATATCATCTTCCAAAATCTTCATAAACACAAATTCTATTTGAGGATAAAATTATAGGAAGGTTGTACAAGAATTGACAAATTCGTGTTATTGAGAACACACATTGTCATACTACAAGTCTACTCATCTTGTTTGAAGTCCTCCTTATCGTAAGAGGCAAGTTTGAAGTCCTCCGTGTTATAAGAGGCAACTTTGAAGTCCTTCGTGTTGTAAGAGGCGAGTTGTGAAGTTCTCGTGTTGATAGAGGCGTGAAATTCCCATTCGGCTACTCGGGCGTTGTATACCTGTTCCTCTTGGTGAAGTGAGGTGACTGATTAGCGAAAATCCAGATAGAAGTGTGGGATTGGAAGTAGGACGGTGCTCTGAACTAGTATAAAAATCTCTAGTGTGATTTTTCTATTTTTACAGCATTTACTATGTTACTGTTCTGTGATTAGCTATTACTTTTTACTTAAATATTGTTCATCATACTACACGATCCTTGTGAGTGTATTATACTTGACAAGTACACATGCACTTTTTCAATTGGTATCAGAGCATGGTCATCTTATAACCGTAGCACAGTTATTTGATATATTTGTGTAATATGGCAAATTACCCAAGTTCTAGCACTCAAAACACCACTTACACGGAAGGTCAATCAACACAAAGACCTCCATTCTTCAATGGCCTTAATTATAGCTATTAGTCAACACATATGTCATTTTACATGCAGTCAAATAGCTATGATGCCTGGAATGCTACACAAAAAGAAATAGTGATTCCAACAACTGATTATTCAGAATGGACACCGGTTGAGAAAACAGCAGCAGCTATAAATGTAAAAGCAATAGATATGTTGTTTTGTCCATTAGACCAAAATGAATGTAACCATGTTAGTATCTACACCACTTCATATCAAATTTGGCAAACGCTAAAAACCACACATGAAGGTACTAACAAGGTTAGACAAGCCAAAATAGCCATGCTGAAAAGTCACTTCCAAAATTTCAAAATGAAACCAAATGAAACAATCAATGATATGTATTCACGGTTTCAAACTATTCATCATGCACTTATTGGTTTAGTACAAAAATACTTAGATTTTGATGTAGTCCCGACAGTCCTACATTCTCTAACTAGTGAATGGGAAGGAAAAGTATTAGCGATTGAAGAAGCTAATGACCGTTCTGTCATGAAGCCAGATGAATTGATAGGAAATCTAATGTCCTATGAAGCAAATTTGCAGGCTAGAAAGGAACATAAAGAAGAAAAGAAAATTGTAGCATTTCATGTTGGAAAAGATGAAGATGAATCAGAATCTGAAAATGAAGACTTAGCTTTTAATGCAAAATGTTTCAAAAAAATTTGAGACAACGAAAAGCTAGTCGATATAACAAGAGAAAATCTGGATCAAATAAACCATCGTCATCAGTTATAGAATGTTTCAACTGCCATAAAAAAGGGCACAAGCACAAATATTGTCCATAGAAAAAGAAGAAGTCAAAAAATGACAAGTTCAAATACAAGAAGGACAAATCATAGAAACGAGCTTTCTCAGTCACATGGAATGATTCAGACTCGTCTTCATCAGAAAGTGAAAGTGATTCAGAAGATGAACATGCAAATGTTGATTTCATGGCAACAAAAGATGAGGTATAAATTCCTACATTTGATGAAGTTCTTGATATTAATGCTGAATTGATAGTCAAATTTAAAAATATGAAACGAGAATGGAAGGAAGCTAAAGCAGATTTAAGTAGAGCAGAGCTTGAACGAGATATGTTAAAAGATGAGAAGAAAATATTAGAAGAAGAACTTGAAAAAGCTCAAGAATCATCATTAAATATTGATTCTCAATTATCTCTTTTGAGTCAAGAAATCGAAACTCAAAAAGACAAAACTAATACTCTCACTACTGAAAATCATGAACTTAAAGCAAAAGTCAAAATTCTGGACCTAGAAAAAGCTAGTTTACAAACCAAGTTAGATAATATTACTCAAAATGTTTCTAACTTCAATAAAGGTTGAGAAAATTTGACAAAAATCATTGAAAGTTCACAATCTGCTTCAAATAAACAAGTCTTGGGATATAGGAAACAAGAAACCCAGAAACATCTTGGTTTCAAAAAGAAAATGCAAAACAAGATAAAATTAAGAAAAATCTTAGTTTGTTATATTCCAAACCAAAACCAGTTGTGAAGTTTCAAAAGTAAAATGTCAAGACTATCAAGATATGGGTTCCTAAAACAAATAATAATTTGATTAGGAACAAATATATTCAGCACTTTATGAATACTGTGCATTTCAATTTTAATTATGTATATAAAGGGGATACCGGACCCGTATTAGTTTGGACTCCTAAGACTAACTCTTAGAACCCTATAAAAAAGTGGGTACCATGGACTTAATTTTAATTTTTGCAGGTCCAACTTAAAAAAAGAGGAAAGTGGATATTGGACAGTGGTTGCTCGAAGCGTATGACTGGAGACAAGAGCTTATTGACAAATATTACTTACTCAGATGGTGGCCCCGTCACTTTTGGAGATAATTCAAAAGGCTATATCATCGGCAAAGCCGATGTGAGAAATTGCGGTACATCAAACTTACCTCTTATTACTAATGTCATGCTAGTTAGAAATTCGAAACACAATTTAGCGACAAGGGTTTTACCATTTCCTTTCCGGATAATAAGTGTAATATCTTAGATAAAGATCATAAGACAGTTTTCGAAGGATATAGAGACAGAAATATTTATATTTTGAATATGAATATTAATCATAATTCAGATATGTGTCTTGTAGCAAATGATAATGATCCATGGCTATGGCATAAACATTTCTGTTACATAAACTTTAGAACAATTGACAAGTTAGCCAAAAATGATCTAGTTAGAGGACTACCCAAAATGAGCTTTATGGTTGATAACATTTGTGACGCATGTCAATTAGGAAAATTGACTAAATCATCCTTTAAATCCAAGAAAGTCATATCAACATTACAACCACTTGAGCTACTACATCTGGATTTATTCGGACCAACACAGGTTCAGTCAATAAACCATAGTCGATATGTGTTTTTGATTGTTGATAATTACTCTCGTTACACGATTTTCTTGAAAAACAAAAGTGACACTTTCGATCATTTCAAATCTTTCGTCAAGAGAATTCAGAAATCGAAAGGGCTCAAATTTAAAAATATAAGAAGTGATCATGGCGGAGAATTCGAAAATAATGAATTTGAACATTTTTGTACAAAGAAAGGTATATATAATAATTTTTCGTATCCTAGAACTCCACAACAAAACGGAGTTATAGAACGGAAAAACCCAACTTTACAAGAATGTGCAAGAACATTATTAAATGGAACCACTTTACCAAAACATTTTTGGGCAGAAGCTGTTGCAACTACATGTTATGTTTTGAATCATGTATCCATTCGACCTCTCACCAAGAATACATCGAATGAATTATTTAATCAAAGAAAGCCAAATATCTCATACTTCAAAGTTTTCGGTTCTAAGTGCTTTATCTTAAATACGAAAGACCATCTTGGAAAATTTGATCCAAAGTCTGATGAAGGCATATTTGTCGGTTCTTCAGAACGAAGCATGGCTTATTGTATATTTAACAAAAGAACCGAAACTATTGAAGAATCACTTCATGTTTCATTTGATGAATTCTAACAACCTTCTCATAACATATCGGATGATGACGAAACTATGGTCACTGATAATCCGATCATCAGAAATGATGATTCTGACTCTGAAATAATTGAGAATATTCCTCAACCGTGTGTGTTACCTTCTCCACCAAGATTACGATCTCCTCCAAAGATATTAAGAGATCATCCCGTTCAAAATATAATCGGAGAAGTAACATTAGAAATTAGAACAAGAAGTCAACTCAATCAAATGGGTCATGTTGCGTTTCTATCGAATATCGAACCTAAGAATCCAAAAGAAGCTGCTACTGATGATTACTGGATCATTATCGTGCAAGAAGAACTAAATCAGTTCGAACGCAATGATGTCTGGGAACTTATTCCAAGACCAACTGATTGGTCAGTTATTGGTACTAAATGGGTCTATAAAAATAAGGCCGATGAACAAGGAAATATCACCAGAAATAAAGCAAGATTAGCAGGACAAGGATATAATCAGGAAGAAGGTATCAATTATGAAGAAACATTTGCACCAGTTGCTCGAATAGAAGCTATCAGAATCTTATTGTCCTTTGCTTTTCATCACAATTTCAAACTTTATCAGATAGATGTCAAAAGTGCTTTTCTAAATGGATTTATAAAAGAGAATGTATATGTCGAACAACCTCCCGTGTTCATACATGAAAAGCATCATGACTACGTATACAAACTCAAGAAGGCTATGTATGGTTTAAAACAAGCACCTCGTGCTTGGTATGAACGATCACGCAGCTATCTTACTGATTCAGAATTTCAAATAGGCAAAGTTGATCAAACTTTTTTTATTAAACATTCTCGAAAAGATATATTGGCTATCCAGGTATATGTAGACGATATTATATTTGGTTTGACAAATGATAAACTCTACAAAGAATTTGCAGATATTATGACCAAAGAGTTCGAAATGTCTCATATGGGGGAACATCATATTTTCTTGGTCTTCAAATCAAACAACTTTCGAACGGTATTTTTATTAATCAAGAAAAATACTATGGAAATCTTATCCAGCGCTTCGGTTTAGAAAATACGTCTGGTAAACCTACTCGTATGAGTACAACTACACATCTTGAAAAAGATGAGAACGGTAAGAGTGTTGACCAGAAATTATATCGAAGCATGATTGGTTCTCTTCTTTATCTTACAGCAAGTCGTCCAGATATAATGATGAGTGTTTGTCTATGTGCACGATTTCAAGAAAATCCAAAGGAGTCACATTTATGAGCAGTAAAACGTATAATTCGTTATCTTAATAATACTAAAGATTTCGGTCTATTCTACCCAAAAGAATGTCCATTCGAATTAGTATCATATAGTGATGCTGATTTCGGAGGTTCTCGAACAGATAGAAAGAGTACAAGTGGTACGTGCCATTTTATTGGAAAATCACTTGTCTCTTGGTTTAGTAAGAAACAGAATTGCGTTTCACTATCAACATGTGAAGCCGAATATATATCAGCCGCTCTTGCTTGCGCTCAAGTAATATACATGCAACAAACACTTCGAGATTTTGATATTCATTTATCAAATTCTATTATACACTGTGATAACACCAGTGCTATAAAATTATCAAAGAATCCAGTAAATCATTCTCGAACCAAGCATATTGGTATCCATCATCATTTCTTGAAAGATAATATTGAGAAAGGAAACATATGTATCGAATATGTCCAAACTGATCGTCAACTAGCGGACATTTTTAGTAAGCCTCTACTTGAATCAAGTTTTATTACATTGCATAGAGGGCTTGGCTTAATTTCTAGAAATGAACTTGATACGTAAAGACTGAAGTTATATATAACTAAGTTCAATTCTATAATCGATTCATTCACTTTCAAAAGTTTATCTATTTTATAGCTATTTCTATCTTTAGTAAAAGAATATGAGCTATTCATTGTTTGTACGACAACTATTCCTTGACACTTCTCATCCTCTAATCTACATGTAAACAACTCTAAATAAGCTTATCATTCATTCTTTTTGTTGGCATCTTCTCAAATCTGAGTCTATATTTTAAAGGTTCAAATACTTCAATATGGCTCATATCTGCGATAAGTGTGCACAAAAGTCTCACATTTCAGCTACTAGTTCTGAACCAGAGGAGTATTACTCTCTTGAGACTCCGAAAAGCAAATCACACTGCACTCATACCCCCGGTAATACGCCTTCATCTAAACGCGAAAAGAAAGCACTGTTTTTCTCACCTCGAACTAGAGAAAAGATCAATGAGATACATCTTTATCAGAACCATCAAATGGATCTTCAGTGACAACTTCATAATGAGCACGACTTACTTCCGAACGTTTATCATTATTAGAACGCATGGCATCATTTTTCTGTAGCACAAACAAACATGGCGTTTACGTACCAATGCCACATGCTCCTTCATCCTCTAGGAGTCCAAACTCTTGGGATCGTAACTATAATCGTAACGAACGTGCAAAGGAAAAATGGTCGCCATGGACATCTCGTATTAACGAGGCCAAGGAAGAGTCAACCGAGCATAATTCAGCAACATCTCATTAGTTTTGTTTCTAAATATGTTATGATTATATTTATGAATTTTCCCTATGTTATAACATATATGTTTTTCCTTTTGAAAGAATTCAATAAAGTTTAAATCGTTACAAAAACAGAAGAAGAGAAAAAGGGAATAAAAACAAAACTCTGAAGGACCAGTCGACCGGCAAAAATAGACTAATCGACCGTTTTGTTCTCTGTTCAAAAAAGGTCGACCGGTATATTCCCAGCGGTCGACCGATCGAGCTTTTTTCTGTTTTTTAAATTGAAACATCACGTCGGTTCCACCCTCTCACCCATTCATTTATATTTTCAACGTTCAAACAAATAAAAACCCCAAAATCCGTAGCTTCAAAATTCTCCAATCTCTTTCAGTTTTATTGTGGCTCCTCCACAAAAAAGATCAAAGAAATCTTCTGCATCCGAATCTCAACTACAACCTATTTATTCCAACATCAAAAATTGGCTAGTGGATCCCATAGCTATAAAAAGACGGAATCAAATGAATAATTACAAAATATACCAAGTTCGTATATTAAATTCTTGGATTTTTCACGTTATCATGTTCTCAATCTTGCGAGGAAGGCTGAACTCGAGTCTCTACTAGATTTCGACAAAAATAATGTAGAGATTAATCATGTCATGATTAAATTTTTCTATGCTAATCTAAATTTGGAGAAATATAAGCCTGAGAATCTGGCGGAATGCCTTTGTTTGGTTGTTTGTGGTAAAGAAGTTTTCATTTCATTGCAAGGATGGCACTAGTTCTCGAATCGTCATTTTATGATCAAAAATTCTCAAGTAATTTCTGTCCAGTTCATGAACGAAATAGTGCAAGTCATCAATTCATTGAAGACGTAGCAAAGGCACAAAATCTATTGGTTTAAGGCCTACAGCAAGAGTTTTACATCATGTACTTATGCATTCCTTGTTCCCAAGACTAGGGAATTTCGATGCCGTTTACAAAGAAAACTTTAAGGTATTATACGCTATTTATGGAGACGTCAATATAAACTAGATTGGAATGATTTTTGACGAAATCTTGAGCATTAATGATTCTACGAGGCCGACAATATTCTATAATGAATACGTTATGCGTCTCCTTCTTGATTGTGGTATTACACCTCCTGAGTCTCCATCCTCACGAATTAAGTGCATGAACAAAGCATTAATCAAAAGGATGAAGCAACCTCCACCTTATTTCGCAATTAGTACATTTGAACAATGGAAGGAGAGAAGTCATGAAGGCACCACTTCACAATCATCTAGGCCAAAACCGGAAGAAAACTTCTTGGACCATCTTCTTCAACTAAAGAATTGCTTGACCAAATTACACGTAATCAATTCTTTCTTGAAGCACGTCTTAAGCGCATGGATACGAAAACGGAAAAACGCTTTAACAAAATAAAATCTCTCTTTGGAACTTTATGGGAAGGGATTTCTTGTGCTCCTTCAATGTCACAAGCTCAAGATCGCAAAAAATGTCTGGCACCTCCTTCTTACAATTGGACATCTTCCGATGAGGCGGCAAGCTCCGGGACTAGCCATGGACGTGGTCGTGGTAAGTCTCATGTTGAAGAAGAGGAAGAAGAAGAAGAAGATGAGGAAACCGAATCCGAGTCTACGATTTGCATCTTACTAGTTTATTTTACCTCTTGCTTATGTTTCTACGACTTTGTTTTGCCTTCTTAAGACATCCACTAGCACTTGTACGTAAATAGTGTTGTGTATTTTATTTGACATAGACTTGGTTGTGTATGTTATGACTCTTGGGTATGTTTGTTGGTACGTTATATGTGGTATGTTTTATGATACAATTATGGTATGTTTTTATGGTATGTACTTCATTTCCTGGTATCATATTCAGTCTTATCTATTTTGTTTATCTACTCCTTTATGTCGATGATAAAGGGGGAGAAAAGTGGTACTAACAGTGTTGTGTAGGAATAATATTATAAATGCTTAAATTCAGGGGGAGATTATATACAAGGGGAATTCTTAAAGTTTCAGGAGCTATGTTGTCATCAATCAAAAGGGGGGAGAACGTTGAGTCAAGGAATTCATGAAGTTTTGATTACTGACAAAGAGATGATTCATTATCGACAAAGAGAGATGATCAATGGTTCGACAAAGACAAGAAGAGCTTCATATTGTATTTTATATTAGAGGTTGATTATTTGGTAGTGTTATTAATGTTAAAATCTATCCTCAAATAATCATATTCCTCAGTATTGGGAATATATATATATATATATATATATATGTGTGTGTGTGTGTGTGTGAGTGTGTGAGTGCGTGCGCGTGCATTCATTTGGCTTTCTGGTCAAAACCAGTCGACCGGTCAAATACCAGTGATCGATCGATTCTTCCTAGAAAACCCAATGAACATGCACACATATATTTATTTTCAAATTCCTGTCTACTGGTGATTTTTTACCTGTTGACCGTTTTTAAACAGAAGCAACTATTCGAATAGTCACTTCAATTTCTTCAACAGTTGCTTTTTTCCTTTTCACCAATGATCATATCCATTGTTTGTAACTCTTTACTAATGGTTACAACAGTTTATCTCTTATTTAAACATCAGGAAATCATCAAATCAAGACACCAATTCTTTCTATCTAATCTCTATACTATTGATTTTATTCTTGAACTCTCAAGTATTCAAACGCTCATATTCTTCACAATATCGTTCTTGAATCATACAATTTATATATTATTCTTTTGATTCAAGTACGATATCATCTTCCAAAATCTTCATAAACACAAATCCTATTTGAGGATAAAATTATAGGAAGGTTGTACAAGAATGGACAAACTCGTGTTATTGAGAACACACATTGTCAAACTACAAGTCTACTCATCTTGTTTGAAGACCTCCGGGTTGTAAGAGGCAAGTTTGAAGTCCTCCGTGTTGTAAGAGGCAAGTTTTGTGAAGTCCTCGTGTTAATAGAGGCGTGAAATTCCCGTTCGGCTGCTCGGGTGTTGTATACCTGTTCCTTCGGGTGAAGTGAGGTGATTGATTAGTAAAAATCCAAATAGAAGTCTGGGACTGGACGTAGGGCGGTGCTCTAAACCAGTATAAAAATCTCTGGTGTGATATTTCTATTTTTACTGCATTTACTATATTACTGTTTTGTGATTAGCTATTACTTTTTACTTAAATATTTTCAGTCATATTACACGGTCCTTGTGAGTGTATTATACTTGACAAGTACACACGCACTTTTTCACCCCCACTGGATAAGTCAGGGTCAATGGTCTATCACAAATCTCAGGTTCCAAACCCAAACGGCACACAAGCTCGTTACAAATGAAAGAAAGCGACGCTCCAGTATCAAACAACACTCGAACTGAAACACCTCTTACTAAAAGAGTACCTTGAACGATGACACCATTTCCTTTCTCTTCAGCAGTAGGAGACCTCAAAGAAAATGGCACGGCTTCCAAAGCATAAGCCTTCACAACCTGCTTTCCCTTCATCGATTTTGGAAAGTCCTTCTCATGTTCAGGTTTTTCACACTTGAAGAACTTCTTCCCAGCCTTGGGATTCTTGGACTTATTTGCAAAATGACCTTTCTGTTGGTAGTTAAAGCAAACCACCTCACTCTTAGACTTCTTTTTTCCCTCATTTCCGTTCTTTTGTTGCTTCTTCCTCTTCTTGTTATTACCACCTTGTTGTGGTTTCGGAGCTTCCTTGGTTACAGCAACAACAATCTCTTTCTCTTTTGTAAACAATCTCTCATGTCGAACAACTTTCTCCACTATCTTCTCATATGAATCATCGAGATGATCCACCAAAGGTCTCCATATGTAGGTGTCCAAACCCATAATGAACTTCTCATTCTTCTGATACGGTTATCAATATACGAACGAGCATACTTCGACAAGGCCTCAAAATCAAAAACATAATCATGCACTAGCCTACCATTCTGTTTCAGCTCTACAATCTTCTTAAATAGAGCAGACTTATGAGCAGAAGAGATAAACTTCATCTCAAACTTAACTTGGAACTATTCGAAAGATATCTCAAGTGTAACAGAATTCCACCACTCCATGGCCCTGCCCTGCAGCTGCCTTGATGCAGACTTTCTCTTAGCTGCATCATCTATACCCAAGTCTCCAAAAACACGAATATAGGCATCTAACCATCTCTGAACCTCTTCAGATAGCTCTGTCCCTTTAAATGGATTCCCTCCTAGAGATGTGAAATCCTTACACAGCTTTTCAAAATCCACAGCCATAGGTACCTGAACTCTAACATCTACCGTGGTTATCTCTAGAGTGGGGGCACTTCTCATGATCGCTGCCGCCATGGCCTCAAACATAGCTGGGTAGTCGGTATACCGCCATTTCCCCCTCCAGGCACAGTCTCCTCTCTAGTAGTATGTCTTGATGTTCTTCGACTCATTTTAAATCTATAATATAGAATGATTAGCCCACATGCGAAAAAACTGCTATGAAGTTCAAACACTATTATACTATATACTACTATATATTACACATCTATCAGTAATTTACAAATACGTCTCTCATACGTAATTACGTCCTTGAACTTCGGTTAAAATTGACAACAAAAGTTCTGATACTAAATGTGACGACCGCCCATAACTTTCGCACTTAACAAGAGAAATAATGCACTGAAAGGTGTGCCAGGCAGCTATGGATGATCATCAAGATATGATAACACAAGCGAAACCTGTCATATAACTCACAACACAAGGATAAAGTATAATAGAACATATACAATAGGTAGAAATAGTGGAGCATCACACAGCAGAAATCAAAACTTTCATGTCATCCTGAAAATATTCATACAACTTTGGAATACACTTTAGAAGTCTGTACATAAAACCTCACTACTTAACACTTAGAGAATGCATCAAATAGAACAATAGCGGAAACACCCAATATGTATAGTAGTAAAAAAATACGCAAGGCTCCAGCTCGTCTTCAATCAACAGCTCCATCCACTAAGATCTACCAACTTCATCCTGCTACTAAGTATGCCCGTCCACAACACCGTAATTGAACAACCCAAGGTAAAAAGAGGAAACATAAAACATTGAATCAAACAACAAACTTAGTGAGCAATAAAACAGCTATCTAACGTCATCAATGATGTATAGATTAGGTAGATAAATAAACCAAATCTACCAACATCACCGGAGAAAAACCCCAAACTTGTCTTTCCCACATCCGACAGTGATAATCTCTACAACAAGCAAAAGCATACAAGCAGCAACAATCATAGCAACTAACTTAAGTCTCACATAAACTGCCCTAATCAAGATCAAAATCCCTTAAGCACAAGCCTCGAAGGCCGAAACCAACATCAGACAAGCACACAAGAGATATCTTCTTCGACGTCGAGCAATTTACGTAGGAAGGTACAAGCAGAGCATTCAATCATCCATGACTATGGCTATCACTGCCAAATCCTTCTTCGAAACCATTATTAATCTTATGACGGCCAACCTTGCCATATGTCAAGGGATAACCCCGGTTCTAGTCAGACTACTGTACCACCAACATACATTTGCCTCCCTGAGAAAACTAGGCCAATCCGATGGATCTAATATACTCGACCAGCAACCTTCCAGTCTTTTAGACGTATCTATTGTACCCTTGCTTTGAGCCCGCTATAACCTATGACAACGATAATCTCACGACCTTCAGTATCTCTAGTCGTCCTCCCTAACGGTTATTCATGGCTCAAGCAACCTTTTTGATCAACCATTATCCATCAAATCACAACCTTTCGGTCGTCTCCACATTCGTTGCATCTCCTCGATCAATGAACATCTCACAACACTTCGAACATTCCTCCTTGAACTCGCTTCGAAGTTACAATCCTCACCGATCCAAAAGCTCACATTGTTTGGTCAATATTCTCTTTACCGCATTTCATCCTTGCTATAAAACATTCCATAGAGTTTCTAAAGTTCTGCTGCTCCATATAAGTAAGACCAGTCCATTATGAAGCATCCACTATTCACAGCGTTTCTTCAGTCTTCTACAGCTAGGGTTGCACAAACTATGGGTTGGGTCGGATTTGGGCAAATACTTCATCCGACCCACATAGGTATGGTTTTAAGGTAGTTCAACCTATATCCGACTCTATTTGAGGTTGGATATGGGTTGGGTTGACGTATGGGTTGGGTCGGGTTTAGTAGGGTTGGGTTGGGTTGCTTGAATATAATAAAATAAATGAGGGATTTTTTTGAAGAATAATATCAATACATTCGGCATAATATATCAAATTTTAGCTAGCATTTAAATTAATTGATTCATTATAAGACATATTTTATTAAAATTTCTTTGTAAAACATATTATATGATATTAATTTACTATAGAGAAGAACAAGTGTTTCATTTTAGAAAACATTAAAATTCTCTTTAATATATATTTGTCAAATTCTACCTAGTTTGGATTGAGATTGACATGAAATATGTTTTCATATATATTTAATATAGAAAACATAAACATTATTCTAGGATTATATTATTCTAATTTGAAGTAGGTTGATATTTAATTAATTTTTTAATATAGGGTTGGGTTAGGTTAAAATAAGGTTGGGTTGAACAAGATATTAAACCCGGCCCTTATATAGTATGGGCTACAAATTGTAGCCCATACCCGACCCGAACTAGGATGGGTTGGGTTTATGTGGGTTGTGTGACAACCCCAATTTCGACAGACCGAATTTTTTTCAAAATTCCAATCTATCGAAACTCAGATTGGTTTTCTCTGGTATCCTACAGAAATGACAGAGACATAAAACATGTCAGAGCTCAGAAGAATATCTCACAACGGAAAGGATAAAATATATTATAATCAAAACATAGTTTTACCGTATTATTAGTACTGCCTAACAAATATCCAAAGCTATCATGTCTCTGCCACAATCTAACCTGCGAGTGTGTTATGAGGAGGGGGTCAGAACACAAGTTCTGGTTACTGGATTTAAACTATACACTTTGGATAATCTTACATATACCGTTCAATCATATTTTCTTATTTATTAGGTTACTTGGGTTAACAGCATTCAAGGCTTAAACACACGTCGTACCCATTTACTTCTCAGTAAATTAACCTAATACAGTATATGTAGCTATCTCTCAATATTGAGATACACCCCATGGTACCCCACTCGCATGGTCTCCACCGTATCATTGCAGGAATATAGTAGTCCATAATCCAACGCCCGAATGTCATACAGATTTCTGTATATATGTCAACGCTACGTTTGCAAAGAACCACTACTTCTACATAACGTAAGCGTTCGGACTACCATCTTTGAACCATTCGATCGAATTAGGTTCCCTCCTAGAATAATGCCCTCTAGTCTTATGATACACCACCCAGAGTGACATGAGTGTACCTAGACTTTACCACATACGTATCTTCAATCGTTCTAGATGTATATTGCACATATTATCTATATGTGCGCCCGAGTTCCGTGGCAGGGCTAATTAAGAAACACGGAAGTCGGTCGGGAGCTTACAGATATTTGCCGATTGCAAATGCTAAGGTCTGATTTTACAGTGGCTATGGTCCCACTAGACCCCTCCATTAACTAATGAAAGGCACCCAAGAATATAACGAATGAGAACTTAACCCTGGCCCCCTATGCCCTTCAAACCTATTGGCCAACCTGAACCATAACTAGATAGCAAAGTATATGGTCTTTTGGAGTTGTCCGCCTTTTCGCTTTACGTACTGACTGAAGATGGTAGGTAGGCGATGAGTTGCTATAACAGGGCACTAACTGGTCAATCACGCTGGTCCATCTTAGTCTTTTGATTGCCCCTTGTTATTGCAATCAAGGCATACTCATTGGTTCACCTACGCAGACCTAACCTCTGTGAGTACAGGCGGATCATCTGCCGCTCACAGAGGAATACCAAGAGTACCCTACGTCCTCGGAAGCCACGTGCTTCCCAATCCCGTGCTTTGGAGCCGTCAAACAATCAGATGAATGTGCACTCCCCTCGTGCCTTATAACACCTCAATGATCTAATCTGTTGGGTTATTCACCCACAACCGTACGGACTGGTCTAAGCGCCTTATTTAGCATGTTATTAGACCCTATGTCTAAACAATCTTTTACGCACTTGTCTCACGTCACCAGGTTTCTAGTTAACTTGGTTATTCCAATTCATATTGAATTCTTATTCAAATTACCAAGTTTCTCTTGCTTATTAATTTCAGTCATACAACTTAATTCATTTAAGTTTATTAATAAGCTTACAACATGTTATTCTCTAGATTGTGACCCAAGGTCTGTGATCCACAATACCTTTTATATTCTTGTTTGATTTCAGTAACATGTTTTACTTAATATGTAATTAAGTATATCTAATTCACATGTTTCCAATCAACATGTCACTTACCATTTATGATTATATATTACTTATTTCATTTCATAAGTTTTCCTCATCTTCTCTCATTTAATCATAATTCCACTTTACGCTGTCAATACGACTTATCGTTGTTTACTTATTAACTTAGTTCTATTAACTAAGGCCCATTAATAAGTTTCTCTACCCATTTATTATAACCTATGTTATAATTTCCCATTGTCCCTTGGACAATTCTAAACATGTTATTCTTACCAATGGGTTTCAGACTCTCAGACTACTTAATTTATGATTAAGTACAATATATTTTCCCCCTTTTCTTAACTGGTTTTAGGTTTTCCCCTTTTCTGATTACTTAATCTACAATTAAGTGTCACTTAACTTAATTCACCAGTTATACATTTCCCTTACTAGTTTATTATAACCTAAGTTACAATATTCACTTGTCCCTAGGACAAGTCTACCTATTATACAACATTTTCGTTAGTGTTAATTATTTATAATAGGTTATTATCATTCCCCTTTTAAACCATTTACTGTTGTAAACCATTATTCTTCATTCTCTGTAATATATGTTCCTTATTATATTAAGGAAAACACTTCATGCACCTTATAGTTTGATAGAAGGAATCAATTATTTATTTTCATAACGTTTTCCCATCTAAATCCGTGGTAGCAAGTAATTTCTTTACTTTTTTATATTTATTGTGGCTTACTTGCAACAACATTTTCAGAAATAAGTCATTTAGGGAAATACATCACTTTTCCCTCTTGTCACACTAACTTAGTTCATTACATGTCTTCCTTTCTTATTTTCTGAGTTAGACATTTAATTACCATCCTTGCCATTTATTCATATATTGTTATATACATTTATTTATTTATATATATATATATAAGCTCTAGACCTATCACATTATGCCTACACTTGTGGATGCTGGATTTGTCGGGCGGGTCCGGGCAGATTTCTACCACAAACTAACTTAACCTCGTGTCTTAGCACATGTTGTTAATTCTTTCACTTATGCCTCTCACATTAGGTTTGATATTAGTGGCTGCTGGATATGCCGGTCGGGTCCGGGCAGACTTCCGCCACTAATGCAACCTAACCTCATGCCTTAAGTGTATTTAAAATTTCTAATAGTAATCCTAGGCATATTCATTTCCATTCAATCACTTATGTTCATATCAAATTGCGCTTATAAATTAAAATTTCAAAACATAATATATGTTTTGTTCATTACATGAAAATTTTAGGCATATTATCCTTTTATTGTAATACAGTTTACAGTAATCTAATTTACATGTCATCCAATTTTTGCCTATACTTTGTCGCTTGTCATTTTCAAAATATGTTTAATTCTACTAGGACATGCAAACATTCAATCGGTTAATTATTTTAACATGTCATTCAATCAACAATATGTCCCAAGTAAAGCATGTAATTACAATCACTGAATTTTCTATTTATATCCTAAAAAGTTTATTTTCTCCAACATATAAACATTCAATAACTTAGCCAATTCAACATAGGAATTTCCTGACATATTCATATCAACATTTCAATTCGTTACAGCAACAATTTATAATTAAACTGGCCATTTCAAAATTTATTAAAAAGGGGAATGCTAAACGATAGTCATCATATTATCTAAAGGCTATAGCTTAAACCCACTCACCTTTAAGCTTTCCCCAAATTTTGGATCTGATCCGTTATATCATCCATGGTTTTCCTTTTCCCTTTAATTTGATTCACGACCTAACGACCATGGATTTATTATTTCATGAAAAGAGAAGGGAAAGAGAAATAATTTTAATAGATTGGTTCTTAGAGGTTTACCTTGCTTTTATGATTCAATAATATTTTTATTAACGTTGATTCCCTCTTCCAGATCTGAATTTATAATCCTCCTAGGCTAACCTTTTAATTCCAGAATAGATTTGAGAAGAGAGAGAGGGAGAGAGAGAGAGAGAGAGAGAGAGAGAAAGTCATGGTAGAGCTTCAGCGCTGCCGCCGAATTATGATGTTTAGGGTCAGGTCTAGGGTCTTATTTATAGGTGCTCAAGACCTTATCGTACACGCAGCGCTGAGTCAGCTTTGAACCCAGTTAAGAAAATTGTCCAGGTTCGCAAATGAAACTAGCCAAATCTTATCGTACACGCAGTGCTAAGTCAGAATTGGGTCCCACAAGCTGTTTTGGCGCAGAAATTTGAATCTCCAATGTTTGAATTGTTTTGGCGCAGAAATTTGATTTTTGAACTTTTGAATTTCTGGAATTTATTTAATTATTTTATTCACATAAAATATTCATATATGTATATAATTCCTCTACTGGCCATTTTACGCGTATATATATACGCATAATTTTCGTTTTATTTTCAAAATTCAAGCGATGTTGCACTGTTATTTGATTCTTGCTATATTTCATTGACTATAACCTTATCTTAAATTTTATCTTTTGTATGCATATATTTATGCATATATATATATATATATATATATATATATATTCTCATATATATACATACATTTTCTTTATTTCCTTATATGTACTTTCCTATCCTTTCAAACTTTGAATTTGCATACGTACATTTATTTGCATGTTCAGTTGGCCCTCTCTAAAACAAAGATAAAAATTATGCCACCGCCAGGGTTCGAACCCCCGACCTCTATGTTGCAAATCCAATGCCTTAACCAACTGAGCTATGAAGTCTTTTACTAATAAGTCTTAGAACAATGATAATTATTGTTCTCTCCTTAATTCTCTTTTTCATGTTAGTTACAATACTTAAACTAAACCATTGCATGAATCTTTTTCTTTTAATGTTAATGCATTACGTTAGCAAATCAGCGCATGCGACATATTTACATTGCATGCAACCAATCTTTCTTTCTTTCAATGCATGCATTACATTTTTTTTCAGTGCATGTATTTATTACATTTAATCCTTATTTTATTCTTTATTTTACATTTTAATTTGTTTGCATATATATATATATATATATATATGTATATATATATATATATATCTTGTGCGTATACAAACTTCTAGGCTTAATAACTTCTTCATATGATGTCCGTTTTACGCAAACCAGGTGTCTATCTTGACCAAAATTCTGAGACAGACGCAATGGCACAGTCCGTTTTACGTAATTCTCATTATTTAGTTAAGTTGTTCTTATTTTATAATCTTAAAAATACGAGGTGTTACAGGTATGGTCAGGTTGGTGGGTCGGGTTGGATATGGGTTATGTGCAGCCTTATCTACAGCGTTTCTAAACCACTGTCTTTGATCCCCAACGATCCATCATGCACCATTCATGGTCCATACTTCCCGCCACATCATTTTGATTTGATTCCCATGGAGTTTATATAATCCATCATGGAGCACTGGCCAATCCATCATGAAATGTCGCTTGATCCATCGCTTTTAGCTAATCCTCGCCATTCCTTGATCTTGGGCGATCCATCCTAACCAAACCGCCTTTGCCACTCGCAATCCATCAAAATACTAAGCCGCTCCAACCTTTTGATGTGCATGATCCATCCTAAGACACGATCGATCCATCCATGGATCATTGGACGATCCATAGATAAGCTCTTCATTTTTTCTTGGAGCGCTAAAGGTCCATGCTTTCTGAGCTGATCAGGTCCAGTCTCTAGCTACCTCCTACACCTATAGACCTTAGTCGATCCATGGCCTTACCATGCCTTCCTGGAGCACCAACAATCTATCACCCACCAGCCGATCCATGCTACAGCATCTTCCCTAACATTCTACACCATATTGCTTCACCAACATTGATCCAGCCGAAACCAATCCAAGCAATTACACCAAAATCGACTAGATCCAACTCGAATACAACTTGATTTCATACTTCAAAATGATTCCGATTTCAGTGATTTTGCAAGAAAACATTCAAATAAGAAAACTAACAACCAATCACATAAATAACCACCAATCATTCAAACAACAATATGTAATTTCATAAAACTTACCAATTTAAGTAACTAGATAAGATCCTATGGTGATTTGAGTTAAAAACATATATCGATTAGATCTATGCAAAAACAATTTGAAAGGATGAATATGAGATCAAACAACCCATATACTTGATTGAATCCATGCGAGAGATGCTTATCACTCACCAAATGTTTGATCTAGCTTAGAAATGATGAAATATGAATCCGTACAACAAAGATCTATCTTTAAACATCTCGTTTTGATGCGATCTATCTTCATTTGACGTAAATCTAGCTCCATTTGATGTAGATCTTCAATCTCTACTCGTAGATCAAGAATTATAATGGTGGAAATGTGTATTTGTTTGAGCAAGGATTAATCACAAGCTCAACCAAATGAGAAAATGAAGAAGTAACCCCCTCTCCATGTCCTTATCCCCATATTTATAGCCTCCCACCAACCGAATAATGGGCCTCCTCAAATCAGCCCATTAACAGCTTATAACCTGAACAGGAAATTGTGTAGCAATCAAACAGCGATTTCTCCCAAATTGCAAAACCAAATCTTTGTTATGACCACTCTAAGGAATTGGCAACACCATTTCCTTTCCAATGAAACTGACCTCAGCACCTGATTCGTTCCCAATCAAAAGTTATTCCCTATACAAGACTGACAGGGGCAAAATGGTTTTAAATAAAATTGGTAAAAAAATAAGGACATGTCTCACATCCCCATAAACAACGTATTAAAATATGAGAGTGATCCAACCTTAGGTAATAAAATAAAAATATTTTACGATCCTCCGACATGTAAAATGCGGGCTATTACATCCTCCCCCCTTAGGAATTTTGCCCCTGAAATCCCAACAGACATAAGCAACTAAAAAATTTCTGCATGTCTATCACCCATTAGCAGCCAATTCTATCACCCAGACAAGCATCCATCGACCATGCATCCATTGCCTTATCCTAGTACGCGGAATTCTATCAACCACAAGGGTACAAGCTACAATGGGGTAAGAGTGACACAACTATGGGACTTCATCTTCTCTACTGTTTCCCACATACGGTCGTCATCCTCACTCCATTGCTCCTTGGCTAGCTTAATCATCTTCCTCCTAAGCTGTTTCATGTTATTCCCCACAACACGAAGCAGCTAACGAGGCTCTGTAGCTATGGATTCAACCTCAAGGTCTTCGTACTGATCTAGAGGCACCACCACATTTGAATCGGGCATGCACTTACACAAGGAAAACCTTATGCAAACTCGGTATCTTCTTGGGTAGATCCAGTCTATATGCGAGCTTCCCAATGTGCTCGATTATCGGAAACAGCCCAACAGACCTTGGAGCTAACTTCCCCTTACTTTCGAACCGAACAACATTCTTTAGAGGAGAAATATTCATGAAAACCATGCCACCTACGTCGAATTCCAAATCTTGATGACGTTATCGGCGTAACTATTCTATTGATTTGGGCCTGCTTCATTCGTTGTCGAACGATCTCGATACAAAACGATGTCTCTCTAATCATCTAAGTACCAACTTATCTCCAGCTTCTAACCAACATGCTAGAGAATTACATGGTCTATCATACAACGCCTCACATGGTGCTATACCAATGCTTAACTGGTGGCTATTATTATACACAAACTCAACAAAATGTAGATGGTCTTTCCATGAGCCCCTGAAATCCAATACATAAGCTCTTAGGAGATCTTCCAAAACTTGGTAAACTCTCTCGGTCTGACCATCAGTCTGGGGATGCCTAGCCGTACTCAAACATAACTCGGTTCCCAAAGCTTCTTATAAAATCTACCAAAATCCACTTGTGAACAAAGAATCTCGATCACTCACTTTGCTCTTTGGGATACCATGGAATCAGATTATCCATTCAACATAAAGCTCAGCCAATTTCGATAATGTCCTAGTCGATCTGACAGGAATAAACCTTACACTTATGGTCAAGAGATCCACGATGACCAAAATTCCTTCATTTCCTGCACTGGTTCTAGGTAGTTCATCGATAAAATCCATTGATATTTTCTTCAATTCCATGTAGGAACTTCCAATGGCTGAAGCAACCCACTCGTCTTCTTCTGTTCATCTTTCACCAACTGACAGTTCATACACTTGGAAATGAAATTTCCAGTACCTTTTTTCATCCCTTCCTAGTAGTAGACTCGCTTCATGCCTTGATACATCTTACTAACACCAGTACGAATCGTCAACTTCGAGTGATGACATTCCCTCTAAACATCATCTCTCAGTCCGTCGATATTAGGAACAACTAATCGTCTTTTCTTTCGAAGCCAACCTTCTCAATCGACCTCGAATTCCTTATCCTCTGGTTTGACTTCTAGATAAACTCAACAAGCTTTGCATCTTGCTTCTGGCTTTCGCCAATCCTTTCAATAAGAGTTGGACTTATTGACAAGTTTTCCAACATTTCAGGTTCCAACTCACATCTTGGCCTGAAATCAAACCCTACCAAAAACTCGAGGTTGTTCCATTTCGAAAACATTGCTCCCAATCCTGCCTCTCTTCGACTCAATGCATCTGTAACTGCATTACCTTTTCCTGGAGTATAGGCTATACCAAAATGATATGATTCCAGAAACTCTAACCATCATTGCAGCCGAAGATTCAAATCCTTTTGGGAGAAAAGATACTTCAATGACTTGTGATCCGTAAATAAATCGAATCGAACTCCCAATAGGTATTGTCTCCATATCTTCAGAGAAAACACGATCACTACCAACTCCAAATCATGAGCTGGATAATTCCTTTTGTGCGGCTTCAGTTGTTGACTCATGTATGCCACAACCTTATCCTTCTGCATCAGCACTTCTCCAAGTTCAGTACCACATGCATCGGTGTATACCACCATTTCTTCATTCCCACTTGTAATCATCAAAATAGTAACACTTGTCAGCCTCTCTTTCATGATTCTGAAAGTATGCTCACACTTTACATCCCATGTGAACACCTGATTCTTCTTCCTCAATCCTTTTAGTGGAGCAACTATTTTGGATAAATCCTTAATAAAGCGTCGGCAATAACCTGCCAATCCAAGGAACCTTCTCACGTCCGTTGCATTCTTAGGTCTACCCCAGTCATGGATTGCTGCTAACTTAGCGTGGTCAACCGTTATTCCATTTCTAGAAACTACATGGACTAAGAATCTCACTTTTCTCTTCTAGAAGTGACACTTCGAAAACTTAGCCTTTAGCTGATGCTTTCGCAAGATTTCCTAAACAAAACGCAAGTGCGTCTTATGCTCTTCTTTGTTCCAGGAGTAAACCAGAATATCATCCACGAACACAAGCACGAACTTGTTCAACTGATCTCTGAAAACTCTATCCATATGATCCACAAAATACGTTAGCGCATTTGTCAATCTGATTGGCATCACCAGCCATTCAAAGAAACCGGATGGTGTCTTAAAAGCAGTGCTCGTCACACTATACCTTGCCACCCTCAACTGGTGTAATCCCGTTGCAAAATCCATCTGAGAAAACACTTTGGCCTCATGAAGCTCGAAAAAGTCATCTATCCTCGGCAACGGATACTTGTTCTTCTTGGTCACCTTATTCAGCTCACGATAATCCACACACAATCTCAACAAGCCATCTACCTTGGTTGCAAACACAACAAGTGCACCCCATTCGGAAACGCTTCTCCGAATGAATCCTTCCCTCAAAAGGTCACGTACTTGCACCTCCAACTCTCACTATTCCTTAGGCTCCATCTGCCTAAGAGGCATAATGATAGATCTAGCACCCTCGACCAAATCGATCCTAAACTGGATCTTACGATGCGGCGACAACCATTTGACCTCGTCAAAGACATCCTCAAACTCCTTAGCAATTGGTACGGATGACAAGTCTTCATGTGGAATCACAAACGAATATAGATAGCTCACGAAGACCCCGTATTCAGGCTTACATCGAATCAAAATATTTCGCCCTTCCACATCACCGAATTTTACCTCGAGCTTCTCGCAATTTACTCTTGCCGCATACCTCATGAGCCAATCCATGCCCAAGAAAATTCCAAACCCAATGAAGTTCAAAACAAAGCTATCGCACACAAAAGAGCGACCATGGCTTGACAAAGCATACACAAACTGGACGAACCCCCAATTGGACTAGTCATGGTCAATGGTCTATCACAAATCTTGGGTTCCAAACCCAAGCGGCAAATAAACTCATTACAAATGGAAGAATTCGACGCTCCAGTATCAAATGACCCTCGAACTGAAACACCTCTTACTAAAAGAGTATCTTGAATGACGACACCCTTTCCTTTCACTTTGGCAGTAGGAGCCCTCGAAGAAGATGGCACAACTTCTAAAGAATTAGCCTTCACAACCTGATTTCCCTTCAACGATTCTGAATAGTCCTTCTTCTCATGTCTTGGTTTTCAACACTTGAGGAACTTCTTCGCAGCCTTGGGATTCTTGCACTCATTAGCAATGTGACCTTTCTGTTGGCAGTTAAAGCAAACCACCTCATTCTTTGACTTCTTTTTGTCATCCCTTCCTTTTTGTTGTTGCGACTTCCTATTCTTGTTGTTATTACCACCTTGTTGTGGTTTCAGAGTTTCCTTGGTTGCAGCAACAACAGTTTCTTTCTCCTTTGGAAACAAGCTCTCAGGTCAAATGGGCTTTTCCACTATCTTCTCATACAGATCATCAAGATGATCCACAAAAGGTCTCCCTATGTAGGTGTCTAAAACCATAACGAACTTCTCACTCTTCTGATAAGGGTGTCAATATACAAACGAGCATACTTCGACAAGTACTCAAAATCAGAAACATAATCAAGAACTAGTCGACCACTCCATTTTAGGTTCACAAACTTCTTGAATAGAGCAGGCTTCTGAGAAGTAGAGATAAACTTCGTATCGAACTTAAATTCGAACTATTTGCAAGTTATATCTTCTTTCAGAGTCTCAAGTGTAATAGAATTCCACCACTCCATGGCCCTGCCCTGCAGCTTCCTTGATGCAGGCTTTCTGTTAGTTGCATCATCTATACCCATGTCTCCAAAAACACGAATACAAGCATCTAACCATCTCTGAACCTCTTCAGACGACTCTGTCTCTTTAAATGGATTCCCCCCTAGAGATGCGAAATCCTTAAACAGGCTTGCAAAATCCACAGCTCTAGGTACCTGAACTCTAACATCAACCGCGGTTGTCTCTGGAACGCGGGCCCTTCTTACGATTGCTCCTGCCATGGCCTCAAACATAGTTGGGTAGTCTGGTATACCGCCATTTCCCCCTCCAGGCACTGCCTCCTCCCTATTAGTATGTCTTGATGTTCTTCAACTCATTCTAAATCTATAATATAGAATGATTAGCCCACAGGCGAGAAAACTATTATGAAGTTCAAACGCCTTTATACTATATACTACTACATAGTGCGCATCCATCAAAAATCTACAATTATGTCCCTCATATGTCCTTGAACTTTTGCTAAAATCGATAACCAGAGCTTTGATACCAAATGTGACGACCGCCATGACCCCTGCACTCAAAAAGAGAAATAATGCACTGAAAGGTGTGCCAGGCAGCTATGGACGATCATTAAGGTATGATAACACAAGAGAAACCTATCATATAACTCACATGGTAAGTATAAAGTATAATAGAACATATACAACAGGTAGAAATAGTGGAGTACCACACCGGCGAAATCCATCATGGATCGTTCGCGGTCCATACTTCCCGCCCTATCATTCTAATTCGCTTCTCATGGAGTCTATATGATCCATCATCTAGCATTAGCATGATCCATCACGAAGTATCACTTGATCCATCACTTTTAGCTAATCCTCACGATTCCTGGATCATGGGCGATCCATCCTAACCAGGCCGCCTTTGCCACGCACGATCCATCAAAATGTTGAGCCGCTCCAACCATTTGATGTGCACAATCCATTCTAAGACACGAGCGATCCATCCATGGATCGTTGGACGATCAATAGCCAAACTCTTCACTTGGGATGGAAATGGGGCGGGTAATATGCAGGGGAACGCATCCTCAGCCTCCATCCCCACTACCCATTTATGGCCTCCATCCCCGTCTTATCCCTGTTTAATTCCCATCGGATTCGGGTAGGGGAGTACCCATCGACTATGGGAAATCCATTGGGTACCCATTAGGGCAAGATGAAGAAAAAAAGATAATAAATAAAAATAAAAGGTAAAACAACAAATTAAAAATAAAATTAAACAAATACAAATTATACTTCATAATCAATATTCGACAAAGCAATTCCCAACACATCAATAATATAAGTTATATTTTCTAATCGAACATAATAAAGGAAGATGAATGGTCAATAGAATCAATACTTAATACACCAATTAATATTTTTTCTTAGTACGTATATACACATTATAAATATAAAAAGGAACTATATATATTATATGTGCCTTGCAAAAAAAAACTATATGTACTGGGTCGGGTATGGGGCGAGTGGTATCACCTCCGTACCCCCATATTCGTTTCTGTTACTGAAATCATCCTCCGCCATTGTCCCATTAACCGCTAAGCCAGGGAATCCCCATCCGATTAGAGGCAGGTCTCCGTGGGTACCCTTGCCCATGGATTAAATTTCCATCTCTACTCTTCACTTTTTCTTGGAGCGCTAACGGTCCACGCTTTCTGAGATGATCTGATCCAGTCTCTAGCTGCCTCATTCACCCATAAACTGTGGCCAATCCATGGCCTTGCCATGCCTTCCTGGAGCATCGACGATCAATCACCCTCCAGCCGATCCATGCTATAGCATCTTCCCCAACGTTCTACACCATGTTGCTTCACCAACATCAATCCAACCAAAACCAATCCAACAAGCAATTACACCAAAATCTACCAGATCCAACTCGAATACAACTTGATTTCATACTCAAAAATGATTTCGATTTCAGCGATTTTGCAAGCAATCATTCAACTAACAAAACTAACAACCAATCACACAAATAATCAAAAATAATTCAAACAACAATATGTAATTTCATAAAACTTACCGATTTAAGTTACTAGTTTAGATCCTATGGTGATTTGAGTTAAAACCATACTTACATCGATTAGATCTATGCAAAAACAGCTTGAAATGATGAACATGAGATCAAACAACCTATACCTGATTGAATCTGTGCGAGAGATGCTTATTGCTCACCAAATCTTCGATCTAGCTTAGAAACGATGAAAGTGAATCCGGACAGCGAAGATCTACCTTCAAACCTCTCAATTTGATGCGATCTATCTTCGTTTGACGTAGATCTAGCTCCATTTGATGTAGATTTTCAGTCTCTGCTCGTAGATCTAGAATTCTTATAGTGGAAAGGTGTATTTGTTTGAGTAAGGATCAACCATAAGCTCAAGCAAATGAGAAAATGAAGAAGTAAGCCCCTCTCCATGTCCCTAACCCTTATTTATAGCCTCCCACCAGCCCACTAATTGGCCTCCTCAAATCAGCCCATTAATAGTTTAAAACCTGAACAGAAAATTGTGTAGCAATCAAACAGCGATTTCTCCTAAACCACTGAACCAAATCTTTATTGTGACCACTCTAAGAAATTGGAAACACCATTTTCTTTCCAACGAAACCAACCTCAGTACCCGATTCGATCCCAATCAGAAGTTATGTCGTGTACATGACTAACAAGGGGGAAATGGTCACAAATAAAATTGGTAAAAATTATGGACACGTCTCATATCCCCATGAACAACATATTAAAATATAAGAATGATCCAACCATAAGGAATAAAATACAAATATTTTACGATCATCTGATATGTAAAATACGGGCTGTTACGAGACCAGGCGACGGTTTATATAATTTTACTTGTATCATATTTGTTAATTTCCACTATATAGCACTAGGGAGCCTTGACAATGTTGTGTGTTTTATTAGAGACAGTTTACTGGTTGAGTTTATTCATCTATTGTATAAACTCTATTACTGTTATGTATAAGTGTATGTACTTTTAGTTGGTTTATATAGTCATTACTGTCTCGCTTGTTTTATTTTTGTGATTTGATTATTATATGTTAACTAATGCGTTGTGAGTTATACGACAGGTTCTGTGATTAGTTTTTATATTCTTTTCTTTCTATTTACTTTTGTTCCCTTCTTTCCTCTCTTTTTCTCTTCTGTTCAACTATTTCTTTCTCTTGACGACTGCTTTACATCAATCGGATGCTTATACGACACAGATTTTTAGTTATAAGAAATGGTGCATGACAGCTTGTCACATTTTGTATTAGAGCTTCGGTTGCATTGTTTAACCTAAGAAGTACTAAATTCAAGAATTAATATATATTCGAGGGTACATATTTGTATATATTTTGGTTTTCAAGTCTATATATTATTAGTATATATGTAGTATTGGTTGCTTTGCACATGAGTGCCATTGAAATAGTTTTCCCTTTTAGTGGCTAGTTGTTTTATTATCTGAGATGATCCAGTGAACGAGAATGTAACAACCCACATGATTTATGATTATTTAATTAAGATATTTATTTAAATATCATATCTTGAGTTCGGTTTAAAACCCGAGGTTTGTGACTTTTTGTAAACGGGTGAATTTTGACTCGAAACCACTTCCGTTAAGTTTAAAATTGTTGTTTACAACATTTTGAGTATAAACATCGATACCTTTGGAGTTATGCGAAATTTGGTCTTTTCATTGGGTGTATGACCAAAATATCGCTTGTTTCATTGGGTGTTTGGTACATTTATGTTGTCTATACATTGCGTGATTTGGATTGCTTATGTGTAAACTTCCCAACTTATGAGTGTTCGAATTTATTTATATGAATACGAAGTATAAATCTTTTTTTGGTTTGTGCTTATGTTCTTGAGATGTTTCGACGAGTTATTGAAGCTTTATTTCCACTTGAATAATGATATAAGCCTTCACCATTCATGTGTGCTCGTAAGGAATCATCAAATATGGACTTTTCCTTCAAAACATCGGAATCAGTCTTTTAAAGTAGGTTCAAGCGGCTGAATTGTATAGGTGCAGTCGGTTAAATTAATGGTTGCTCTCGGGAATGTCGTTTTGATCAGTTTAGCCAGCTGAATTTTTTCAATTTGGTCGTCTGAATCTGTTTTCAGCTATTGACCGGTGGAAACCATGGTCAACAGTTAGGTTGTTCCAAGCTGCTTCCTGACTGAGTTTCGGGTTGTTTGCTCTTTTCTTATGACTTTTCAATTGTTCTAATCTATGTATTTAGCAGCCCAGTTAGATGAAATTTTGATTTATTCATGGTGAATGAACTCACAACGATATTCGCGAGACTTGATTTAAGATATTAAAACATGAATTTTGAAATCGAATTTTATTACAATCAATATTTTAAGTGATTTTCCATTGCAAACTATAAAGGATTTTATATTATTAGTAGATATGAAGTCTTTTACTAAAATGGTTTCTAAACCAACTTCATTATATGAAGTTATTTTACAAATCGTCTTCCAATCTACTGGTATGTATTTATATAACCCTTTCTCGTTCATATGAGAAATCCAATTAAACACCTTGATAAAAACAAGGACTACAAAACCATTAAGTTTGCTTCAACGATTAATTCTTAGACTCGTTTGATTGAAAACTGTGGCAATGATTGTTTTATGTTTCTAGTGGGATATTTAACTTGTTCGTAAATATTCAAGTTGAGCAAGTGGTTATGGGACATGTAGCTTAACCCTTACATATATTAACTTGGATTAATTTACACTTTTTTGATCGATTAAGATGATTTCGTGGAACTTCGGTTCATTTGACGGATGTTTGTTTGACGATCTCTAATCATTTTAGCGGAACTTCGATTCATTTGATGGATGCTTGTTTGGCGATCTCTGATCATTCTAGTGGAACATTGGTTTAATATTGGCGGGGTCGCGACCCTAGGTCTTTGGACTATTATGGTGCTTTAGACTGTTTTGGTCTTGGAGCGTTATAGTTTAGCTACCTAGAGACCGCGTCTCATATTGGGAACACATGTTGTTGAGTCTTCGGGCTCCCATTCTGGTGATAGGCCTCCCCCGTTTGTGTGATATTCTGTATTTTTAATGATTGATTTATGGAATTTTGGATGTTTGATATGGAATATCCATTTTGGTTATTTGTAATAGGTTATCAATTTGGTGATGATTTGATAGGTGATATCATTTCTTGTAAGTAGCTACATAATTTAGAATGGGATATTCTTCTACAGCGTTGGGATCTCTTTGAGATATTGTGTGGACATTTTTGAGGCTTCGTATTTAGGTGTGAACATTGCTGTTATTGCATATATGCCTATATTTATTATATCTCTTGGTATATCTCGGTTTATAAGATAAGTATGGCTAGACTGGTCTGTTTATTGTTTATTTTCTTATAAATGATACTTAGATCCGACCAAGGTATAGCATGTGCTTCTTAATGACTTCAAGCGGGGACCACCCCTGGCTTTTGGCAAGTACATTAGCATTGTAGTATTTTGGGTTATATGTGTATGAGACTCATATGCATACATATTCTTGTGGCTAGAACTTGTACCAATTCTTTTGTCGTATAGTGGATCGAGTATGAACAGTATCTTTGTGTATACACTGATGTGTAATATTCATATCTATTTCCGCCATAGTGATGTGAATATCTGTGTTTAACTCTGATTATATTGTTATGTTATTATATACTTTTTGTGAATTATATATAGCCACCGTGTAGTCGGTTTAAACTTGAATTAGATATATCAGATTTCCTCTTGAGATTTGAAAAGTTAGACCATATTATCCAACATGTTTAACACTTGTTCAAAGCAATTATACTGTTGGTCGCTCCTCAACGGCCTTATTCTTCGGGTTAGTTGTAAACATTACTTGTATTGTCCTTCACTAATGCGAGTATAAAGGTGGGGCATCACAGCTTGGTATCTGAGCCAAGTTCAGAAAAATATAAGATTTTATGGCCATGATAATTGTCCTAAGTCTCTCTTAGGAAATCGTGATTTGGATTTAATTCCAGTCTTAGGACTCGTTATATCCTATCTTATATTATGATCCTTTGTTAAATTAACCAAATTTATTTAAGTTCATCTTTGTAAATCTTGACCAAAGACAAACTTAGAGTTTTCATGAGTAGGAATTAAGAGTTATATCCTATTTTGTATTGAGATCCCTTGTTCATTAAATATAACTTATTCGAATTCGTTTCGAGAACAACAATTTTCATTCTTCCTTTCTTAAAAAGGAGAAATGGATCAACGTGGCCACCTGAGCGCCGGCCAATCTAATTTATTCCTACGGGAGAGTGTATATGCCAACTAAGACATTTAGAGGAAGTCCCCTAGATGCCTGACCTAATTTAGACTACCATGTGGGTATTCACAACCGTGTTTGGATGGGAGTAATCTTATCCATGTGCTTGCATGGGTTGAGTTGATTAATAACTTGGGAACATTGAAAACGAACACTATGTGAATTTAGTTTTATTATTTGACAATGAGGTGTTCGATGATAATGTTATGTAAGAATTCAACCTAAAAGAGGACTGTTTAAATTAGATTTAAAAAAGAAAAATGCAAGTATAACTTGTGAATGAAATTTATAAGTATGTAATGGATTTGAGTTGACATAACCTTCAGGACTTAGTTGTGAAGATTTTTTAAATTATGTTATAAAACGATTTAATAAAATAATTTTGGTCAAGTTGTATACTAATCCATTTGAGAATACCCTTGCGAGGCGAATGCGGATAAGTTATTTATGCTAAGCACTATGAAATGGTTGATTATTTATTTACAAATTTACATCCGTATATGGAGGTAATTTGTTTTATTATGATAAGTTGCCCATTGAGTAGATTGAAAATTCTAATCGAGACGTGGGACAACACAATATTGATAGGAGTTTCTAAACACTTTGATAAGACAAATCTGACACAACATTTGTACTAAATATCAATGATGTGCATCGCCTTTTAACCTTAGCATTAGTAATTTTATATAAATAGATGGCGAGGCTAATCAATAATATTGATTGTTAATTTGCAACCTTTGGATGTTAATCTTGATATATTTAAGGAAAATAATGTTGATAATGACTGTTGCATTATCGGGATTAATTTTCGAGATTTAAGTAAGAATTAGTTACGATGGATGATAGTTTAGATTTAAAATAGGTTTATGATTTGGATCCAAATTGGTTGAAGTATAATATGGGTGCACGTAGTTTATATATTACATTTATATGATTTTTCCATCTTGGTTGATATGATGTTTAGTAAATTTCATCTATATATGTAATAAAATGTTCGACGATTTTAAATAGTCAACATTTCTAAGCCAAGTTTGAATGTTTAACGATTTATGTCAAATACACAATAGAATAGGTTTATAATTTATAAACTTGATGAGCATTAAATGAATTAATTAAAATTAATTAAAACTAGTTTTTCGCGTTGTGATAGTTTGTGATTATTCGAATTGAAGTTCAAATGAATGTATATAATCCAATACAAGTTCGAATTCTTTGAAACTAGAATCATTCAGATCTATTAGATTATAATATTTTAATTGAAGAGAAAGATTTGAATTTCATCTTGTAAATTTTGAGATATAGCTAAAACAAATTTTCAAAAAATTGAGATAGTTCGCGATTTAAAACCAATTGTGTAGTGGAAGTTTGGTTTATATTATAACTAGAAGCGAAAGTTGCTTAAATTAGTTTCCATTCTTCTTATATTTGGCTATGATGGCCATTTTGAGCTTTCTCAGTAGCTGGGACATTTGGCTAAACTCGCCAATTTACTAGCTTAATGTAAATTATGCTTTTTTTGATTGATTGTTGTCAATCATTTTGGTTGACCTTCAGATCATTTTGGTGGATCTTAGGATCAATTTGAGTTACTTTGATATGGGATAATCGTGGGGAGCTTCGGCTCATTGTGTGAGGTAACAATCTTGATCTTTCGACAATTTGTGAAGTTTATCCCATTTTGGAGGGACTTTGTGCCAATCCAGAGAACTTGTTCTCATTCTGAGAAACATGAGTTTTTCTTCATTTGTTTATGACATGACTTACTTACGTGTTCATTTCTGGAGCCATGTGATGATTTGTGTTGTATGGACTTTTGTGTGCGTCCATTTTTTGTTATGAGAACCATTTGTGAATACCAATGTGGTTTATGGATTGTACGCTCGCATTAGTTATTGTCTGAGTGTCTTTTCCATTTATATTCTTCAAGATTTCTTTGGGTGATTTCTAGATTTTGGGTGATTGAAGTTTTCATTGAAAACATTTCGAATCTTATTTTGAAAAGTATTAAGCAGGATTTTGCTTATTGATCTTACCCTCATGTTTTTTGATATCGATTCTTGATCTCTGGGCTTTTGTGATTGGGGTTCCTACACGATTCCCACTTTCCATATATTGTATAATGAAGTGGGTTTTGTATTTTGATAGATCAACTTTGCAGAAAGCTGATAATTCTTTTTTAATTACCTTTTAGGCTAACTTCTCGGTGTTTTTAAAGTAATACTTTTATGGATGATGTAACAACCCGAATTCCGACAGACCAGTTTTTTTTTAGTTCTAATTCATCGAAACCTATGTTGGTTGCTCTGGTATTGTAACACCCCGTATTTTCTGTGAACGTATAAGTAACAAATTAAAATATACTTAATTTTTTGGAGAAGAATTAATGGAAACGGGTTGCGCCATTGCGTTCGTCTCGAAATTCTTCTTGAGATAGAGTCCGAGTTTGCGTAAAACGTATACCGTATGAAGAAGATATGGACGAACGAAGTTAGGCAGAAAAACCGGAAAAAAAGCGAGAATACACTAGCGCATTGTGAAGTGCGCTAGTACAAAAATGCACTGGCGCACCTTCGAAGTGCACCCATACTGATCCAACACATGATTCTGGAGTGTTCTGTGATGACGTGTCTTCTTCTGAGTGGCTGGATGACCTGTCTTCGAGCTGGGTGGTTCTGATGACTCCTGGACAGATCTGAAGGCTCTAAATCACCCTATTCTCCTATAAAAACACCCCCAAACCTCACTTTCTCTCCACACAATTTCATTCTGCCTATACTCTGCCTCTATAACAAATAAATAAAATAATGGCGCCGCTACTCTGCTGGGATCAAAACTAGAACTAGTGCATCTTCTTCCAAATCTGAATAAGATTAAAAGAGAACTACTACAACTCTTCTTCTATAATCCAATCAAGGCAAGTGCAGTTATTTTCCGATATGAATTTTAATCATGATCTTGACATAATTATAAAACTGAATCTGAGATTATGCCCTTTTTCTATTTATCAGATCTGTTCCTCTGTTTTATTATTCCGTTTGTTCTGTATTTCTTCCTCCTTTCTTTCTTTTTGTTTGATAGCCAGACAACCATGAGCCTGAGCCAGATCTCAAAAGAGATGAACGCATAAACGCTAAATTTGGGAAGAATATTGAATGAGGCATATTTGGGCATAATTGATTTGTAACTAATTTGAGGTTACAACGCACGTTGTAATTCTGGACATAAATTTGAGGCATATTGTATAAGACGATCTATGACTTGGAAGGAGAGGATTATTGTGACTTAGAACATAAAGAACATAGGTTGAACTTAGAACATAAATCTGAGACATATAATTGGGCATATTGTATTTAAAACATAAGGTGTATTTAACATATGTCTTGAGTTTTGAGGCATAAATAATATTGGACATATGACTTGGGATTTGTGGCGTAAAGTTTAACTGTGAGCATGTAACTGATTTGGATGCATAGTACAAGTTGTAATTCAAGATCTAGATCTGGATATACTGTATATATTATAGTCTGAAATTTGAAAAAAAGGGAATTAATTTGCATTTAACTTAGGTGTAAAGATCCATATTAAGATTGGATAATTATTAAGTGTGAATACACCTAAGTAAGGGGGGGGGTTTGGATATGTGACATGCATTGTAATCAATGGCTATATTTGGCATAATTTATATGTAAGGTTTTTGGAGAATATTCTGAGCTATGCAAGTTTAACTAAAAATTGGGACATATGTTATATGGTGGATTATGACTATAATTTAGGCATATAAGTTTAGGCTTACCTTATGAATTAGGCAAGATATGTGAATAGAACTTTAAGGAATGTTTAAATCAGCTAAAAATGTTATCTGCTTATTATGTTAAATTTGCCTAATCTACTAATCCTGTTACCTGATTAATCTGTTGAATTGCCTAAACTGTTACATATGTTGAATCGCCTAATCTGCTAATTTTGCCTAATCTGCTAAATCTGTTGAGTTGCCTAATCTGCTAAATCTGTTGAACCGCCTGAGCTGCTAAATCTGTTAAATATATTGGAAAGCTTAATGATTGTAATTTGTGTAAAACATGTTAATTTGTTTAATCTGTTGCGACTTGAAAAGAAGTCAAATCTGTTAAATTGACATAATTAGTCTGATATTTGTATAATTTGTAATGGAATAAACTGGTCAAAATAAAAATGCTGAGACACGAGGTTAGACTCATGTTTGCGGTAGAAGCCTGCCCGGACCAAACCAGCTTAACCTGCAACCGCAAACTGCTAGTCTAATGTGTGAGGTCGTAGGCATAACTAAGATATGCTTAGACACGAGGTTAGGTCTGGCTTGTGGCAGAAGTCTGCCCGGAACCGCCCGACTTATCCAGCGGCCACAAGCTACCGACCTAATGTGAGAGGTCTGCGCATTAATATTTAATTAATGCAAATCTAAGATAAATATGATGTCTAAAACGTGTTGGGTTGAATTAATAAATCTGTTTCGTGAATCTGTAGGCCTAATACAAAGTTAGACAATTTGTAAGTCTGTTAAAACTATACATCTGATCCGTTAGTCTGAAAACCTATTGACATGATTTTCTGGTCTGTGAACTAGTTGATTCTGAACTCTGTAGGCCTAAAACTTGTAAACAAGTTAATCTGAAATATGTTAGTCTGGGGACATAAGGTTAGGAGGGAAAATACTTGTGTCATCTGTTGTTTGGGACCCATATTAGTCAGTAACCCTTTCTGGTATCAAAACTATGACCCAACAGTAGGTAGGGTCCGGGCACGCTTACTGAACTAATTATAAGTGGTTCATTCTGATAATGGCGAGGGGTGTTGATAGTGCGTTCAAACCGGGTCATGTGCGTGCATGGATCCCGGACTGTCTCTGAGGATGTAAGATGCCGTGACATCTGTAAATAGGTCTGTGTCACTTAAAGGTTGCCGCTTTGGGGAGTGATACAACCTTCTGTGGGGCTGACATAGGGTATTTATGTATTAGGGAGCCGATCGCTTGGGGTAGATTTAGGGTACACTTAGTTCTGTCTATTTCCGTTAGGGTACCGTCTGTTTCTGTTGGGTAGTAACGCCTGCCTGTTTCTGCGTGGTATCGTCTGTTGGGGGTGGTAAAGGCCCATTTACTAGTGTACACCTAATTCTAACATTCTATTTCTGTAGGGGTTATTCTGTTTCCGTCTTTGATTCCGTTTATGTACCTTCTGTCTATTGGGGTGGTAAAGGCCCATTACTGGCATTCTGTTCCTGTATAGATTATTCTGTTCTGTTTTTGTTTCAGTTTGGACATTAGGGTAACACCTAATCCTGTTATACTAGTATTAGTGCAGAGAAGTAAAATATAAGTAAGAAGCATAACTTGGGCTATATCATTCTGTTTCTTCTGTTTAGCTTAAGTATACATTTACTCCTGTTGCTGTTTTCTCTTTTCCAGCTTTATTTTCATGTCATGATATTATTATCTGTTCATATGCTGAAAGTCACTGGACTTGCCAGAATTTATGTCTGACCTTACTTGTTTTCGCCCCTTTTCTTTCGTCCCCCCCCCCCCCCCCGGGTTTTTTTAGGGTGGAAGTATAGGAGCTTGATTCGGACTGCTTGAAGTACCGCTTGGCCTTGGCTCTATCTTTCCATGGCAGTTTATGTTGGGGATTATGATTTTAAAAACTATGCATTATGAAGGCTTTTGTACAAGGCTGATATTTTGTACTTGAATTCTGATATTGTGATTCAACAAGATGTAACCAAACTTACTCCGGTTTCTATTGTAATAAAGTTACTAATTTTTCAAGTATTGTTTTATCTGTCTTGTAAATTTATGCTCTGTCTACTAAAACCCTCCATCAAAGTTAAGGCTTTCCCTTTGTGAGTGACCTTAACGGAGGTGGGGTGTTACACTTGGTATCAGAGCTGAAGGTTACCAGATTTGATAAAAAGTTTTTGAAAACTATTTTCGAAAAGGTTTTAAAAAGGAAGTATTTTCAAAAGTAGAGTTTATTTGAAAAAACATAGTCCCCAAAGCCATATTTCTATCTTTTGATTTTCTGTTTAATCCTTGTTTCCATCTTTTCTGAGTCTTCGAGGCTCCTGGCTTTCTGGGAGGTAACCTCATCGCGACATGGTTCCGTAGGCATGATGAGACTACGGTGTCTGTCGAAGGGCAAAGAAGTGCCTAACTTCCGTCTATAGCTGCAGTAATTTCACCTACGCCTTATCCTCTTTCGAGCTTCGTAGGGTCTTCCGCGCGATGGGGGAAACTTTAGAGAAAGACTTGTTAACATGTGAGAAAACTAGTTGTTTTCAGTGTGGTGAGACAGGACATCTGATCAAGGATTGCGCCAGAAGGTAAGGGCAGAGGGCAGAACCTACTTCTGGAGGGCATGTGAATGCTCTCGTGGCTAGTAGATAGGATGGAGATAGGAAAATTTTATGTAAAAGGTTTAATTTCCTTATCTGATTATTGAGTTAAAAGTCTCTTTAATTCTGGCATTTTGATTCTGTAATTGAGACACTGCACTTTAATACTAGTCTTGTTTGTGATCCCGCTATTTGGTTACGACTCATCTGTTTGTGATAAATTGGGGTTTGATGGAATCTGTGTTGGGCGTGACGCATACATTCTGAGTTTTTATCATGCTTAGTTTCCTAAGAATCATTTGGTAATCTGATCTGTATCAGTAGTCTGCAGGTTTCTGAAAAGGATGGGAGTTTTTACTCAAAATGTGAAATAGGTTTCCAGTTGGGCATTTTTTTAATGGGAGTGATTCTTTGAGTATTAATCTGATGTTGATTTCGGTCTTCGGGGTTGATACTTAGAAGTTATTCTCTTAAACCGATGTCTAATGGGAACATAGCATTAGTTTTATACTTGCTTCTATCACTCGACTTTATCCTTCGACCTTTAAGCAGAAACTAATGGGTGTAAACATGTGTTTGAGACATGTTATGTTTGATGGTTGCAAGTGGATGCAAGTGGTTGCTAGTGATTGCTCGTGGATGCATATACACATACTAGGCACTAGATCGGCTAAAAAACACTCTCATGCTGCATATGGATGTGTGTGCATTTTTTTTATGGATGCAAAATGGGTGACTCAACCATGGATGTTGCATATGAATGAGCAGTTGTGCACTCATATAGAAATGAAGTGTATCAAATAGGATTTCTTGCATACATAATTGGACTTATGGCACCAACATTGTTTGCATTAAGAAGGTCAACTGAATCAGTAGACCGCCTGATCTTTGTATTAGATAAGAGACATATACACACACTTTTGCATATGTTCATACAACATTAGAAGTTTTTTAAGGACAATGGATGCTTGTGGATGATGGTTGAGTAGATGGCTGATTGGATGGTAGGACACATTCTTCTTAACTTGAAGATTTCGGGGACGAAATCCTTTAAGGTGGGGAGAATGTAACACCCTGTATTTTCTATGAATGTATAAGTAACAAATTAAAATATACTTAATTTTTAGGAGAAGAATTAAGGGAAATGGGTTGCGCCATTGCATTCATCTCGAAATTCTGCTTGAGATAGAGTCCGAGTTTGCGTAAAACGGATACCGTATGAAGAAGATATGGACGAACGAAGTTAGGCAGAAAAACCGGAAACAAGCCAGAATACACTGGCGCACTTGTGAAGTGCGTCAGTACAAAAATACACTGGCGCACCTGCCAAGTTCCCCCATACCGATCCAACACATGATTCTGGAGTATTCTGTGATGACGTGTCTTCTTCTGAGTGGCTGGATGACCTGTCTTCGAGCTGGGTGGTTATGATGACTTCTGGACTGATCTGAAGGCTCTAAATCAGCCTATTCTCCTATAAAAACCCCGCCAAACCTCACTTTCTCTCCACACAATTTCATTCTGCCTATACTCTGCCTCTATAATAAATAAATAAATAATGGTGTCGCTACTCTGCTGGGATCAAAACTAGAACTAGTGCATCTTCTTCCAAATCTGAATAAGATTAAAAGAGAACTACTGCAACTCTTCTTCTATAATCCAATCAAGGCAAGTGCAGTTATTTTCCGATATGAATTTTAATCATGATCTTGGCATAATTATAAAACTGAATCTGAGATTATGCCCTTTTTCTATTTATCAGATCTGTTCCTCTGTTTTATTATTCTGTTTGTTTTGTATTTCTTCCTCCTTTCTTTCTTTTTGTTTGATAGCCAGGCTACCACGAGCCTGAGCCAGATCTCATAAGAGATGAATGCATAAACGCTAAATTTGGGAAGAATATTGAATGAGGCATATTTGGGCATAATTGATTTGTAACTAATTTGAGGATACAACGCACGTTGTAATTCTGGACATAAATTTGAGGCATATTGTATAAGACGATCTATGACTTGGAAGGAGAAGATTATTTTGACTTAGAACATAAAGAACATAGGTTGAACTTAGAACATAAATCTGAGACATATAATTGGGCATGTTGTATTTAAAACATAAGGTGTATTTAACATATGTCTTGAGTTTTGAGGCATAAAGAATATTGGACATATGACTTGGGATTTGTGGCGTAAAGTTTAACTGTGAACATGTAACTGATTTGGATGCATAGTACAAGTTGTAATTCAAGATCTAGATCTGGACATACTATATATATTATAGTCTGAAATTTGGAAAAAAGAGAATTAATTTGCATTTAACTTAGGTGCAAAGATCCATATTAAGATTGGATAATTATTAAGTGTGAATACACCTAAGTAAGGTTTTTTTTGGATATGTGACATGCATTATAATCAATGGCTATATTTGACATAATTTATATGTAAGACTTTTGGAGAATATTCTGAGCTATGCAAGTTTAACTAAAAATTGGGACATATGTTATATGGTGGATTACGACCATAATTTGGGCATATATGTTTAGGCTTACTTTATGAATTAGGAAAGATATGTGAATAGCACTTTAAGGAATGTTTAAATTGGCTAAAACTGTCATCTGGTTATTATGTTAAATTTTCCTAATCTGCTAAACCTGTTGCTTGTTTAATCTGTTGAATTGCCTAAACGGTTACATATGTTGAATCGCCTAATCTGCTAATTTTGCCTAATCTGCTAAATATGTTGAGTTGCCTAATCTGCTAAATCTGTTGAACCGCCTGAGCTGCTAAATCTGTTAAATCTGTTGGAAAGCTGAATGATTGTAATTTGTGTAAAACATGTTAATTTGTTTAATCTGCTGCGACTTGAAAAGAAGTCAAATTTGTTAAATTGACATAATTAGTCTGAAATTTGTATAATTTGTAATGGAATAAACTGGTAAAAATAAAAATGCTGAGACACGAGGTTAGACTCATGTTTGCGGTAGAAGCCTGCACGGACCCAACCGGCTTAACCAGCAACCGCAAACTGCTAGTCTAATGTGAGAGGTCATAGGCATAAATAAAATATGCTTATACACGGGGTTAGGTCTGGCTTGTGGCAGATGTCTTCCCGGAACCGCCCGGCTTATCCAGCGGCCACATGCTACCGACCTAATGTGAGAGGTCTGCGCATTAATATTTAATTAATGCAAATCTGAGATAAATATGATGTCTAAAACGTGTTGGGTAGATAAGGCTAAACCAACTGGACTAATGAATTAATAAACCTGTTTCGTGAATCTGTAGGCCCAATACAAAGTTTGACAATCTGTAAGTCTGTTAAAACTATACATCTGATCCGTTAGTCTGAAAACCTATTGACTTGATTTTATGGTCTGTGAACTAGTTGATTCTGAACTCTGTAGGCCTAAAACATGTAAACAAGTTAATCTGAAATCTGTTAGTCGGGGACACAAGGTTAGGAGGGAAAATACTTGTGTCATCTGTTGTTTGGGATCCATATTAGTCAGTAACCCTTTCTGGTATCAAAACTATGACCCAACAGTAGGTAGGGTCCGGGCACGCTTACTGAACTAATTATAAGTGGTTCATTCTGATAATGGTGAGGGGTGTTGACGGTGCTTTCCAACCGGGTCATGTGCGTGCATGGATCCCAGTCTGCCTCTGAGGATGTAAGACGCTGTGACATCTGTAAATAGGTCTGTGTCATTTAAAGGTTGCCACTTTGGAGAGTGATGCACCCTTCTATGGGGCTGGCACAGGGTATTTATGTATTAGGGAGTCGATCGCTTGGGGTAGATTTAGGGTACACTTAGTTCTGTCTGTTTCCGTTGGGGTACCGTCTGTTTCTGTTGGGTGGTAACGCCTGTCTGTTTCTGCGTGGTACCGTCTGTTGGGGGTGGTAAAGGCCCATTTACTAGTGTACACCTAATTCTAACATTCTGTTTCTGTAGGGGTTATTATGTTTCCGTCTCCGATTCCGTTTATGTACCTTCTGTCTGTTGGGGTAGTAAAGGCCCATTACTGGCATTTTGTTCCTGTATAGATTATTCTGTTCTGTTTTTGTTTCAGTTTGGACATTAGGGTAACGCCTAATCCTGTTATACTTGTATTAGTGCAGAGAAGTAAAATATAAGTAAGAAGCATAACTTGGGCTATATCATTCTGTTTCTTCTGTTTAGCTTAATTATACCAGTTACTCCTATTGCTGTTTTCTCTTTTCCAGCTTTATTTTCATGTCATGATATTATTATCTGTTCATATGCTGAAAGTCACTGGACTTGCCAGACTTTATGTCTGACCCTGCTTGTTTTCGCCCCTTTTCTTTCGCCCTCCCCCCCGGGTTTTTTTTAGGGTGGAAGTATAGGAGCTTGATTCGGATTTTCTCTGTTGAAGTACCGCTTGGCCTTGGCTCTATATTTCCATGGCAGTTTATGTTGGGGATTATTATTTTAAAAACTATGCATTATGAAGGCTTTTGTACAAGGCTGATATTTTGTACTTGAATTCTGATATTGTGATTTGACAAGATGTAACTAAACTTACTTCGGTTTCTGTTGTAATAAAGTTTCTAATTTTTCAAGAACTATTTTATCTGTCTTGTAAATTTCTGTTCTGTCTACTAAAACGCTCCATCAAAGTTAAGTCTTTCCCTTTTTGAGTGACCTTAACGGAGGTGGGGTGTTACAGGTATCCTGCAGAAAAGATAGAGATATAAAATATATCAGAGTTTAGAAAATATCTCACAGCGGAATGGATCAAGTATAATATAATCAAAGTATAGCCTTATTGTATTAATAATACTGCTTAACCAGTATCCATAGCTATCATATCACTGACAAATTTAATCTACGAGTACGTTATGAGGAGGGGGTCAGAACACAAGTTCTGGTGAATGGATTTAAACTATACATTTTGGATAGCCCTACATACCGTTCTATCACATTTTCTTTTTTATTAGGTTACTTGGGTTAACAACACTCAAGGCCTACACACTTGTCATACCCATTTACTCCCCAGTGGATTAGCCTAATAAAGTATATATGTAGCTACCGCCAAATTAAGGTACACCCCAAGGTGCCCCACTCGCACGGTCTCCGCCGTAACACCACAGAAATATACGCAGTCCCTCATCGTACGCCGGAGTGACGTATGGACCCTATATAGCAATGCTACGCTCCACATAGAACCTCCATCGCCATGCTATGTAAGCGTACGGACTGCCACCTTTAATCGAATCAGATCACAGAGTAATGCCCCAGAGTTTACAATACACCACCCAGAGCAGACATGCATGTATCTAGACTTTCCCACTTACGTACCGTCAATCGTACACGATGCCTTAACTACACATAACTTCTAATGTGTACCGAGCTCCATGGAAGGGATGTACAAGAAACACAGAAATCGATCGGGGGCTTTTCCATATCTGTACAGGCCTGCCTTTAAACATCTGTTATCGCACAGAGGACTACAAGGAGCACTTTACGTATCTCAGGAAGCCGCGTGCTTCCCCTTCCAGTCTTTCAGAGCTAATAGAATTATCAGATGGACGTGCTCTCCCATCGTGCCTTGTGACACCGCAATGATCAACCCCATTGGGTTATTCACCATAAACGTGTGGACTAGTCCAAGCGCCTTATTTTAATATGTTATTAGACCCTATGTCTAAACATTGAATTATGCGCTTGCTCTACCTCATCGGGTTTCCATTTGACTTGGTAATTCCCATTCGCATTGACTTCTTAATCAAATTACCAAGTTCCTCTCGCTTATTAATTTCAGTCATATAACTTAACCCATTTAAGTATATTAATAAGCCCATAACATGTTATTCTCTAGATTGTGATCCAAGGTCTGTAATCCACAATCACTTAATATTATTCATAGTCCAATAACATGTTCTTACTTAATACGTAATTAAGTATATCTCAATTCACATGTTTTTCACTTATTTTTTATAATTAAATATAACTTATTTCATTTCATAAGTTTGCTTCATTCTTTCTTGTTTAATCGTAATTCCATCTTTTACTGTCACTACCACTTATCGTTGTTTACTTATTAACTTAGTTCTCTTAACTAAAGTTTACTAATAAGTTTCCTTTCCATAAATATAACTTATGTTGTCCTCATCTGTAGATTTCAGATTCTCGTTCTTACAAATAACTTATTTTACAATTTAGTACAACTTATCTCGTTACATAAGTTATTCCGTTTTCTTTATCGTTTATTATAATATAAGTTATAATTTCCAATTGTCCCTAGGACAAGCCTACTTATATAACATTCTCATTAATGATACTTATTTATAATAGGTTATTATCATTTCTCGTTCATTCAACTTCTTTTACTGTTGTAATTATCTTTCATTAATTTCCATTAATCACAATTAGTGTCGTTTATCTCTATCCATTTATACACATATATTTATATATATGCTTATGTACTAGACCTATCACATTAAGCCTACCACTTGTGGATGCTGGATTTGTCGGGCAGTTCTGTGCAGACTTCTTCTACAAGTTGACTTAGCCTCGTGTCATAGCACAGTTACATGTTTTATTTACGCACTAGACCCCTCACATTAACTTAACAACTTGCGGATGCTGGATTTGCCGGTTGGTTCCAGGAAGACTTCTGCCACAAGTTGAATTTAACGTCGTGTCTAAGTGCAGTTACTATTTTCTATTTATTGTAAATTTCCTATATAATTTAGGCGTGTCCATTCTTTCAAATTTTTACTGTAATCTATATTTTACACGTCATCGTATTAAGCCCATTTTATGTCGAATGTTCTTCCTAACATGTAATTTATTTCATCTCAAAATATGTGATCGTTACATCATGAAATTATTCTAATTTAACATGCAATGATTCCAATTTCCACAATTAAGGGTTCAAGTACATAAATGTCACAAGTTAACATGAAATCAAAACAACAGTAATCGCTACACATTTAACAAGTTTACATTTCAACATGTGAACATTTAAACGTTTCAACATATGAATTTCCCGACATATTAATATTTAAACATATTAATATTTAAACATATTAATATTTCAACATGTCATATTAGCATTTCAACACTTTTAACCATTCTAGCATATTACATTGCATATTAATGAGGAATGTTGAATGATAATAAACCACCATTAGCTTTCCAAATCCTGAATTTGGTCCAGATCTAGCATTTCATGGTTTTCCCTAACTAGAAATAGAACCGAACAACCATGGATCCACAATTACTACTAAAAGAAAAAGGGAAGAAAAAGGAGAAAATTGAAATAGACCAGGTCTAAGAATTTGCCTTACTTCGAATATAATTCCGAACACCTTCTAATTAATATTCCTTCTTTTCCTCCAGATCTTGATTCCGAATTTTCCTAAACTAATTATTCTTTCTGAAGAGTTAGGAGAAAGAATGGCAGAGCTTAGATGCTGTCTCAGAGAATATAAGATTTAGGTTAGGCTATGCTAGCCTATTTATAGATTTTCAAGATCTTATCGTGCACGCACTGCTGAGTCAGCATTGAACCTAGTTAAGAAAATAGTCCAGGTTCGCAGATGAATCTATCCTGATCTAGGGGGTGTCGACCCCGGTTTCCACCCCCTTGTAGGGGTGTCGACCCATGTGTCGACCCCCCCCCCCAACAGGGGTGGCGATCACCATGTGGTACCGCGATCTGTTTTGGCGTAGAAATTTGATTTTTGAATATTTGAATTTCTGGAATTTATTTAACTGTTACATTCACATATAATCTTCTTGTATGTATACAAATCTTCTATGACCATTTTATGCGTATATATATATATGTACAACTTTTATTTCATTTTCAAAATTCAAACGGTGTAGCACCATTATTTGTTCTTATCATATTTCTTTGATTGCAGCCTTATTTTGAACTCTATATCTTGCATGTGTGTATATATACATACATACATATGTATATATATATATATATATATATATATATATATATATATATTTCTGCACATATATACATATATATTTTCATATATATATATATTCTTTACTTCCTTATATGTATATTTTTCCTTATATGTGCGTTTATACACATTTTCTCTTTAGAACATGTGTTAATTTTAGCCGTTCCCTTAAAACAAAATATGACGCCGGTGGGGATCAAACTGTGTACGTCTTGTATGCAGGCCACATTCTCTAACCAACTGGACTACTAAGGCTATTGTTAAAAAGGCTTAGAACAATGGTTGTTATTGTTCTCTCCTTACTCTTTTTCTTGTTTGTTACAATATTTCATTTAACCCATTGCATGAATCTTTTTCTTTTATTTCTCTTTTATCATTAATGCATAATATTTGTAAACCGGTGCATGTAACAAATTTACACTGCATGCAACCAATCCTTTTTTTCTTTTAACGCGCGCATTACATTTTTTTTTTTGGCAAGGCCGACGGGGTTGAGTGGACCCCTACCACTTTTATTGATATACTCAGAAGATTACATAGCAACAAAGAAGGAAGCACGGCAGCAAAACAGGGAAAACCAGTATATCAACGCAGCTAAAAGAGACTAAAACACATATATACAGACAAAACTATGGCACAAAAAATCCAGGGTCGAAAGTAAAAGAAAGCATTTTGAGCCCTTCCCTGATATCTTACTAAAGTTGATGTCTCCGTTGCATTGCGGTAAGTGCATGAGAGCTGTCGAATACCCGTTGGTTTCTTTCAGTCCATATACTTTTGACTACCTTCTTCAAAATGAAATTGAACAGCCTTGACTTAGGTCTTCTAACACCACTCTTTCTTTTGATGTAGCTCCATTGGTCTGGACTGTCCGTTGGGAAATTGATGTATCCAATTTGCACCAGAACACCATGCCACAAGCTTTGAGATTTGTCACATTGAAAGAAAATGTGGTGGTAGTCTTCAGGGCAGTCTCCACAAAGCACACACCGAGCATCAATGTTCATCCCAAGGTTGATCAGTTTGTCTTTGGTTAGCAGAGCTCAGTTGATCACTTTCCAGAGAAGCAGATTCTCTTTCGGAGAGTTATCAGTCTTCCAAATTTGTTTGTACCATCTGCATTTAACACTAGGTGAAGTACCAGAAATTGCAATGTACATGTTTTTTATATTGAAACTCTCACCTTTCCAATTCCATGAAACCTGCTTAGAGTCAGATCTGCGGCAGTCTGAAGCTTCTATTCTTGTCCATAAAGCTTGAACATTGGACATGGTGGTGCTTGGCATGCAGAACTTGTTGTTTAAGATCAAGTCTTTCACTGTGGCGTGATATTTCAAAAATATTTCTCCCCCTTTGTCATCCAAATATTTCAAAAATATTTCTCCCCCTTCGTTGCTAAAATCTGTATATTTGAGGAATTGAAAAGTCATAGAAAAAGCCCAAACGGTCCAGGCCCCGACTGGGAAATAGTGTAGAGTGATATAGACTGTGGACCGAGGACCTCCGGTCCACAGCCATAAAACGGTCGACCGCCCAAAAAGGACCAATCGACCGGTTCTGCGATGTTTTTTTGAAACAGAAACTAAAACGGTCGACCGCCCAAAAAGGACCAGTCGACCTGTTTATGTGTTTTTGTACGTAACGGCTATTTTTCTGGAATTTTCAATTCAACCAGTTGACCGATGATTATTGACCTGTCGACCATTTCCGAAACAGCAAGCTTTTTCCTGAAGGGTTGCTACCATTCATCAAGAGTTTTCTCTTCCATTTTCAATGGAAACAGATGCAATCTTTTGTAAAAACTCATCATGAAGGAATGCAACTCTTCTACACTATAAATAGACTTGTAATCATACTTTCAAACCACCGATTCTTGCTCTAAATTCTGATCTTACTTTCTAAATATTCTTGCATTCTAAAAGCTCTCAAATATTTCAATTGCTTATTGAATCATTGAAATTATTTCATATCTCTTCATTCAATAAGTAATATACTTCCTTAAATCTATGCATTCAAAGTATATACTTGAGGATCAGATTATAGGAAGATTGTACTCAAACTGTTGACTATCCGTGTTGAATCAAGAACACAAAGCAGAAGTCAAAATCATTGTATCAGTTGAAGTCCGGTGTGTGATAAGGCAAGTGTTGAAGTCCAATGTGTGATCAGGCAAGTATTGAAGTCCTCGTGTTGTTAGAGGCGTGAAATCCCGTTCGGCTGCTCGGGTGTTGTGATCCTGTTCCTCCGGGTGAAGCAAGGTTGTTGATTAGTGAAAATCCAGAGAGAGGTCTAGGACTGGACGGAGGACGGTGCTCCGAACCAGTATAAAAAGCCCTGGTGTGATTTTTCCATTTTTACTACGTTTACTGTACTATTGTTCTGTGATTAGCTATTACTTTATACTTGAATATTGTTTGTCATATTACACGATCCTTGTGTGTATATTATATTTTGCACATACGCACTCGGGAACTTTCATTTGGAACCTTTAAAGATAAAATTTTCATTATTAACTACTGAATCAAAATAATCATCAATATATTTTTCTCTGTTTCTCCAATCTACTGGAACCCAAATACTTAAGTGGTTTCTATTGATATTTCTATTCGTACTTCTACATGTCATAGAAGTATTCGAATAATAATTGGATCTAGGATGTGTATTAGCACTAGTAGTGCTATTCTTATTGTACATAAAAGCATATCTAGTACTATTTCTATGATTGGTTTTATTATATCCTAAACCACTTTTGTCATGTAAAGATCGAGATCTAGATAAAATCATATTTAAATCATTTTGACCTTTATTAAATTTCGCGAACTTATTTGTACATTTTTCAAATTGTACTCCAAAGTCGCGATTGGTATTTTCAAAAGACATTTTGGTAGTTTTTACGATATCAATTTCCTTATTGAATTCAGAATTCTCCCTTTTTAAGGTTTCATTCTCATTTTTGAGATCAAAAACTTGAGATTCTGAATTATCTAAAGAAGATTGTAAATTTTCAGAACTTTCTTTTGAGTCAGAAATTTCATTTTGCAAAATATTATTATTCACCTTTAAAATCTCATATTCTTTAGATAATTCTAAATTCTTTTCAGTTGAAGCTCCATTCTCTTTTTCAAGAGACGAAATTAAAGAACTAGAATTATTTAAAGAATCTTCTAATGATATATTTCTATTTTGCAAAAGATCGATTTTCTTTAAAAGAACATTGTTTTTATCTTCTAGTCGCTCATTTTCTTTTTGAAGGAAATCTTTTTGAGAAAAAAGCTCTTCTAAGGTATTTTCAAAACATTTGGCTTGTTTTACCAAATGATTTTCTTCTTCTTTTAATTTGGAATTTTCTTGCTTGTACCTTTTTGACATAGCTAAAATGACTGTATTGAGTTTTAATAATTTTTCATGGTCTAATAAAAGATCTTTATATAATGAATCTGTACATACCTGTTGTGATCTAACTTTAGCCATGAGACACTTGTTTCCTTGCTCTCCTGATTCTGCTTTGTTGCTCTTATATTTTCTAATTCCCTGACTTGATTTCTTTATAGCCATTTGTTCTAGGATGTAGTTACGATCTCTAGAATGCCAGGCTCTGATACCCATTGAAAGTGCGTGTACTTTTCAAGTATAGAACACTCACAAGGATCGTGTAATATGACAAACAATATTCAAGTATAAAGTAATAGCTAATCACAGAACAGTAGTATAGTAAATGCAGTAAAAATGGAAAAATCACACCAGGGCTTTTTATACTGATTCGGGGCACCGTCCTACGTCCAGTCCCAGACCTCTCTCGGGATTTTTACTAGTCAACAATCTCGCTTCACCCGGAGGAACAGGTTCACAACACCCGAGCAGCCGAATGGGATTTCACGCCTCTAACAGCACGAGGACTTCTACACTTGCCTGATCACACACTGGACTTCAACTAATACAATGGTTTTGAATTCTGTTGTGTATTTTTGATTCAACACGGATAGTCAACAATTTGAGTACAATCTTCCTATAATCTGGTCCTCGAGTATATACTTTGAATGCGTAGATTTAAGGAAGTATATTACTTATTGAATCAAGAGATACGAAATAATTTGAATGATTCAACAAGCAATTGAAATATTTGAGAGCTTTTAGAATGCAAGAATATTTAAAAAGTAAGATCAGAATTTAGAGCAAGAATCGGTGATTTGAAAGTATGATTTCAAGTCTATTTATAGTGTAGAATAGTTGCATTCCTTCATGAAGAGTTTTTACAAAAGAATGCATCCGTTTCCATTGAAAATTGAAGAGAAAACTCTTGATGAATGGAAGCAACCCTTCAGGAAAATGCTTGCTGTTTCGGAAACGATCGACAGGTCAAAAATCACCGGTCGACTGGTTGAATTGAAAATTCCAGAAAAATAGCCGTCATGTGCAAAAACACAAACTGGTCGACTGGTCCTTTTTGGGCGGTCGACCGTTTTAGTTTCTGTTTCAAAAAAACACAGCAGAACCGGTCGACTGGTCCTTTTTGGGCGGTCGACTGTTTTATGGTTGTGGACCGTAGAACCTCGGTCCATAGTCTATATCACTCTGCACTCTTTCCCGGTCAGAGCCTGGACCGTTTGGGCTTTTTCCGTGACTTTTCAATTCCTCAAATATACAGATTTCAGCAACGAAGATATGATATTTTTTTGTGCATTCGTGTTATACTTTGAGGATAGATTTTAACATATTTCTAACACGACTCAAAGTAAAAAATCTTGTCTCTATGAAATGATCTTCATTGCACCTTTATATGTTGGCATCGATCAAAATCTTATCTCAACAGACCGTTTGGGCCTTTTCTGTGACTTTTCAATTCCTCAAATATACAGATTTCAGCAACGAAGATATGATATTGTTTTGTGCATTCGTGTTATACTTTGAGGATAGATTTTAACATATTTCCAACATGACTCAAAGTAAAAAACCTTATCTCTATGAAATGATCTTCATTGCACCTTTATATGTTGGCATCGATCAAAATCTTGTCTCAACATTCTCCCCCTTTTTGATTGATGACAACACCTTGGATTTTCTCCCTCTAAATATAGAGCTCCCGCTGAATTTCTGCAACATTTGTTAGTTCATAATATAGATAATCTTACCTTTTGATTCCTGCATTAACAAATGTTAGATCACATATACTATTACCATTGTTAAGCACATTATTTTAAATGATAGTATATGTAACATGAATGATATGAATAATCATAAGAGAAAATATTTCTCCTCCTTTGTCATCGATTAAAAAGAATAAATACCATAATAAGCACAATAATCAAGAGTAGTAGAGAATACAAATAATTATAGCACCTTTAGGGGATATTGAATCATGTGATTTTTTTTGATAAGCTGAGTTTTCAACGATATTTAGAGATGTCGAATAACCTTCTCTTTATTGTGGTGTACCGGCAAAAAATATAAGATATATAGTTTTGGTACCCACCTGCTTTGTTTGGGTCCATGGGTTAGATGGAAGGTAACCATACCCAAGATATTTGTATTCTCTACTACTCTCGATTACTGTGCTTATTATGGTATTTATTCTTTTTAATCGATGACAAAGGGGGAGAAATATTTTCTCTTATGATTATTCATATCATTCATGTTACATATACTATCATTTAAAATAATGTGCTTAACAATGGTAATAGTATATGTATCTAACATTTGTTAATGCAGGAATCAAAAGGTAAAATTATCTATATTATGAACTAACAAATGTTGCAGAAATTCAGGGGGAGCTCTATATTTAGAGGGAGAAAATCCAAGGTGTTGTCATCAATCAAAAAGGGGAGAATGTTGAGACAATATTTTTATCAATGCCAATATATAAAGCTGCAATGAAGATCATTTCATAGAGATAAGGTTTTTTTACTTTGAGTCGTGTTAGAAATATGTTAAAATCTATCCTCAAAGTATAACACGAATGCACAAAACAATATCATATCTTCGTTGCTGAAATCTGTATATTTGAGGAATTGAAAAGTCACGGAAAAAGCCCAAATGGTCCAGGCTCCGACCGGGAAAGAGTGCAGAGTGATATAGACTATGGACCGAGGTTCTACGGTCCACAGCCATAAAACAGTCGACCGCCCAAAAATGACCGGTCGACCGGTTCTGCTGTGTTTTTTTGAAACAGAAACTAAAACGGTCGACCGCCCAAAAAGGACCAGTCGACTAGTTTTTGTTTTTGCACATGACGGCTATTTTTCTGGAATTTTCAGTTCAACCAGTCGACCGGTGATTTTTGACATGTCGATCGTTTCCGAAACAGCAAACTTTTTCCTGGAGGGTTGCTTCCATTCGTCAAGAGTTTTCTCTACAATTTTCAATGGAAATGGATGCAATCTTTTGTAAAAACTCTTCATGAAGGAATGCAACTATTCTACACTATAAATAGACTTGAAATCATACTTTCAAATCATCGATTCTTGCTCTAAATTCTGATCTTACTATCTAAATATTCTTGCATTCTAAAAGATCTCAAATATTTCAATTGCTTATTGAATCATTGAAATTATTTCATATCTCTTCATTCAATAAGTAATATACTTCCTTAAATCTACGCATTCAAAGTATATACTTGAGAATCAGATTTTAAGAAGATTGTACTCAAACTGTTGACTATCCGTGTTGAATCAAGAACACAAAGCAGAAGTCAAAACCATTGTATCAGTTGAAGTCCTGTGTGTGATCAGCAAGTGTTGAAGTCCTCGTGTTGTTAGAGGCGTGAAATCCCGTTCAGCTGCTCGGGTGTTGTGAACCTATTCCTTCAGGTGAAGCGAGGTTGTTGATTAGTGAAAATCCAGAGAGAGGTCTGGGACTGGACGTAGGACGGTGCTCCGAACCAGCATAAAAAGACCTGGTGTGATTTTTCCATTTTTACTGCATTTACAATACTACTGTTCTGTGATTAGCTATTACTTTATACTTGAATATTGTTTGTCATATTACACTATCCTTGTGAGTGTACTATAGTTGACAAGTACACGTAATTTTTATAACAAGACAAATGTTTTGAAAATACCTTAGAAAAGCTTGTTTCTCAAAAAGATTCCCTTCAAAAAGAAAATGAGCGACTAGGAGATAAAAACAATGTTCTTTTAATGGAAATCGATCTTTTGCAAAATAGAAATTAATCATTAGAAGATTCTTTAAATAAGTCTAGTTCTTTAATTTCGTCTCTTGAAAAAGAGAATGGAGCTCTAACTGAAAAGAATTTGGAATTATCTAAAGAATGTGAGACTTTAAAAGTTAATAATAATATTTTGCAAAAAGCAATCTCTGAATCAAAAGAAAATGTTGAAAAATTACAATCATCTTTATATAATTCAGAATCTCAAATTAGTTGTCTCGAAAATGAGAATAGAACTTTAAAAAGGAAGAATTATGAATTAAATAAGGGTATTAATAGTAGAATGGTAGTAATTCTTCATGAAGAGTTTCTATAAAAAGTTATGTCCATTTTCTTTGATTATTGAATAGAAATCTCTTCACAAATAGAAGCAACCTTTCATAAAAAACATTGTTGTTTGAAAACGGTCGACTGGTTGAAAATCACCGGTCGACTGGTTGAGTTTCTGTAAAATTAAAAATTCCAGAAAATAGCCATTATGTGCAAAAAACATCCTGATCGGTCAACATCCCATATTTGGACCGGTCGACCGGTTTATGGCTGTGGACCAGAGGACCTCGGTCCACAATCTATATCACTCTGCACTCTTACCCGGTCGGATCCTGGATCATTTGGGCTTTTTCTGTGACTTTTCAATTCCTCAAATATATAGATTTCAGCAACGAAGATATGGGCATTCGTGTTATATTTTGAGGATAGATTTTAACATATTTCTAAAAGAAAAAAAACCTTATATCTATGAAATGATCTTCATTGCACCTTTATATGTTGGCATTGATCAAAATCTTGTCTCAACATTTATTGAAAGTGAGTGCGTATACTTGTGTACTTTCCAAGTATAATACACACAAGGATCGTGTAATATGACGAACAATATTCAAGTATAAAGTAATAGCAATTCACAGAATAGTAAATGCAGTAAAAATGGAAAAATCACACCAGAGATTTTTATACTGGTTTGAAGCACCGTCCTACGTCCAGTCCCAGACTTCTATCTGTATTTTCACTAACAACAACCTCGCTTCACCCGGAGGAATAGGTATACAACACCCGAGCAGCCGAACGGGAATTTCATGCCTCAAACAACACGAGGACTTCAACACTTGCCTGTTCACACACAGGACTTCAACTAATACAATGGTTTTGACTTCTGCTTTGTGTTCTTGATTCAACACAGATAGTCAAAAGTTTGAGTACAATCTTCCTATAATCTGATCCTCGAGTATATACTTTGAATGCGTAGATTTAAGGAAGTAGAATGCTCGTTGAATCAAATGACATTAAATTGATTCAAGGATTCAACGAGTATTTGAATTTGGAGAGCTTTTGTTTTACAAAGAGTATGAAAATGCAATTCAGAAATTATAGAGAATATAGAATGATTTGGTGATTGTAAAACAAGTTTGAAGTTGTTATAATAGTAGAAAGGTAGTAATTCTTCATGAAGAGTTTCTAAAAAAAGTTATGTCCATTTCCTTTGATTATTGAATAGAAATCTCTTCCCAAATAGAAGCAACCTTTCATAAAAAAGCTTGTTGTTCGAAAATGGTCGACTGGTTGAAAATCACCGGTCTACTGGTTGAGTTTCTGTAAAATTAAAAATTCCAGAAAAATAGTCGTTATGGGCAAAAAACAGCCTGACCGATTTATGGCTGTGGATCGGAGAACCTCGGTCCACAGTCTATATCACTCTGCACTCTATCCCGGTCGGATCCTGGACCGTTTGGGCTTTTTCTGTGACTTTTCAATTCCTTAAATATACAGATTTCAGCAACGAAGATATGAGCATTCGTGTTATACTTTGAGGATAGATTTTAACATATTTCTAAAAGAAAAAAAACCTTATCTATATGAAATGATTTTTATTGCACCTGTATATGTTGGCATTGATCAAAATCTTGTCTCAACATTCTCCCCCTTTTTGATTGATGACAACATCTTGGATTTTCTCCCTCTGAATATAAAGCTCCCCCTGTATTTCTGCAACACTTGTTAGTTCGTAATATAATCTTACCTTTTGATTCCTGCATTAACAAATGTTAGCACACATATACTATTACCATGTTAATCACATAATTTTAAATGATAGTATATGTAACATGAACGATATGTATCATCATGAGAGAAAATATTTCTCCCCCTTTGTCATCGATTAAAAAGAATAAATACCATAATAAACACAGTAATCAGGAGTAGTAAATAATTATAGCACCTTTAGTCCAACATACACTTTCCTCTTTTCTTAAGTAGGACCTACAAAAAATACAATTAAGTCCATGGTACCCACTTTTCATGGGGTCCTAAGAGTTAGGTCTTAGGGGTCCAAACCCATACGGGTCGGGTATCCCCTTTATATATATAATTGGAATTATGATGCACAGTATTTATGAACTGCTGAATATATTTGTTCCTAACCAAATTATTATTTGTTTTAGGAACCCATATTTTGATAGTCTTGACATTTTTCTTTTGAAAATTCATAACTGGTTTTGGCTTGGAGTATAACAAACTAGAATTCCTCTTAGCTTTTACATTCTTCTTTTTGTAAGAATGATATTTTTGAGTTCCTTGTTTCTTATATCCCAATCCTTGCTTATTTGATACAAACTGTGAATTTTCAATAATCTTTGTCAAATTTTCTCGACCTTTTTTGAAGTTAGAATCATTTTGAGTGATGTTATCTAACTTAGTTTGCAAACCAGCCTTTTCTAGGTCTAGAATTTTGACTTTTGCCTTAAATTCATGATTTTTAGCAGTAAGAGCATCGTTTTTCTCTTTTTGAGTTTCAATTTCTTGACTCAAAAGAGATAATTGAGAATCAATAATAGATGATGATTCTTGAAGTTTTTCAAGTTCTTCTTCTAATATTATCTTCTCGTCTTTTAACATATCTCGTTCAAACTCTACTCTACTCAAATCAGCTTTGGCTTGTTTGAGTTGTCATTTTATGTCTTTAAATTTGACTATCAATTCAGCATTAATATCAAGTATTTCATCAAATGTAGGAATTTGTACCTCATCGTCTGTTCCCATGAAACAAATGTTTGCTTGTTCATTTTCTGTATCACTTTCACTTTCTATTAAAGACGAATCTGAATCATCCCATGTTAATGAGAATGCTCGTTTCTTTGATTTGTCCTTGTATTCGAATTTGTCATTTTCTGACTTCTTCTTTTTTTCTGGACAATCCTTGTGCATGTGCCCCTTTTTGTGGCAGTTGAAACATTCTTCAACGGATGATGATGGTTTATTTGATCCACTTTTCTTTTTGTTATAACGACTTTCTTTTTGTCGTTTCAAGAATTTCTTGAAACCTTTTGCAATGAATGCCAAGTCTTCATCTTCAAAATCTGATTCATCTTCGTCTTTTTCAGCATGAAATGCTACCATTTTCTTTTCTTCTTTCTGTTCTTTTCTAGCCTGCAAATTAGCTTCATAGGACATTAGATTTCCTATCAATTCATCTGGTTTCATGATGGAAAGGTCATTAGTTTCTTCAATCGCTAATACTTTTCCTTCCCATTCACTAATCAGAGAATGTAGGACTGTCGAGACAACATCAAAATTGGAATATTTTTGCCCTAATCCAATAAGTGCATGATGAATAGTTTGAAACCGCGAATACATATCATTAATTGTCTCATTTGGCTTCATTTTGAAATTTTGAAACTGACTTTTCAGCATAGCTATCTTGGCTTGTTTAACCTTGTTAGTACCTTCATGAGTGGTTTTTAGTGTTTGCCAAATTTGATATGCAGTGGAACAGATACTAACACGGTTATATTCGTTTTGATCTAATGCACAAAACAACATATTGATTGCTTCTGCTTTTACAGCTGCGTCGGTTTTCTCAGCAGTCGTTCATTCTGTGTACTCAGTCGTTGGATTTACTATTTCTTTCTGAGTAGCACTCCAAGCATCATAGCTAGTTGATTGCATGTAAAAAGCCATACGAATTGCCCAATAACTATAGTTAAGACCATTAAAGAAAGGAGGTCTTTGTGTTGATTGACCTTCAGTGTAAGTGGTGTTTGTGCTACTACTTGGGTCATTTGCCATATTACTAGAATATATCAAATAACTGTGTTACGGTTATGTGATGATTGTGCTCCGATACCAATTGAAAGTGAATGCGTATACGTGTGTACTTGCCAAGTATAACACACACAAGGATCATGTAATATGACGAACAATATTCAAGTATAAAGTAATAGCAAATCACAGAATAGTAAATGCAGTAAAAATGGAAAAATCACACCACGGCTTTTTATACTGGTTCGGAGCACCGTCCTACGTCCAGTCCCAGACTTCTATCTGGATTTTCACTAACAACAACCTCGCTTCTCCCAGAGGAATAGGTATACAACACTCGAGCAACCGAACGGGAATTTCACGCCTTTAACAACACGAGGACTTCAACACTTGCCTGATCACACATAGGACTTCAACTAATACAATGGTTTTGACTTCTGCTTTGTGTTCTTGATTCAACACGGATAGTCAAAGTTTGAGTACAATCTTCCTATAATCTGATCCTCGAGTATATACTTTGAATGTGTAGATTTAAGGAAGTAGAATGCTTGTTGAATCAAATGATATTAAATTGATTCAAGGATTCAACATGTATTCGAATTTGGAGAGCTTTTGTTTTGCAAAGAGTATGAAAATGCAATTCAGAAATTAGAGAGAATATAGAATGATTTGGTGATTGTAAAACAAGTTTGAAGTTGTTTATATAATAGTAGAAAGGTCAGTTTCAAAATTTGGTGATTGTAAGCCAAGATAGCCATGCTGAAAAGTCAATTTCGAATTTTCAAAATGAAACCGAATGAAATAATTACTGATATGTATTCACGGTTTCAAACTATTCATCATGCACTTATTGGTTTAGGACAAAAGTATTCAGATTTTGATGTTGTTTCAACAGTCCTACATTCTCTGACTAGTGAATGGAAAGGAAAAGTATTAGCGATTGAAGAAGCTAATGACCTTTCCATCATGAAACCAGATGAATTGATAGGAAATCTAATGTCCTATGAAGCTGATTTGCAGGCCAGAAAAGAATGGAAAGAAGAAAAGAAAATTGTAGCATTTCATGCTAAAAAAGACGAAGATTAATCAGATTCAGAAGATGAATCAGATTCAGAAGATGAAGAAGCAAACGTTTGTTTCATGGAAACAGAAGATGAGGTACAAATTCCTACATTTGAAGAAATTCTAGATATTAACGTCGAATTGATAGTTAAATTTAGAGATATGAAACGAAAATGCAAAGAAGCCAAAGCATATTTGAGTAGAGCAGAGTTTAAACGAGATATGTTAAAAGACGAGAATAAAATATTAGAAGAAGAACTTGAAAAACTTCAAGAATCATCATCTAATATTGATTCTCAATTATCTCTTTTGAGTCAAGAAATTGAAACTCAAAATGAGAAAAACGATGCTCTTACTGCTAAAAATCATGAACTTAAGGCAAAAGCCAAAATTCTAGACCTAGAAAAGGCTGGTTTACAAATTAAGTTAGATAACATCACTCAAAATGTTTCTAACTTCAACAAAGGTCGAGAAAATTTGACAAAGATTATTGAAAATTCACAGTCTGTATCAAATAAGCAAGGGTTGGGATATAAGAAATAAGAAACTCAGAAATATCATTCTTACAAAAAGATGAATGTAAAAGCTAAGAAGAATTCTAGTTTGTTATATTCCAAGCCAAAACCAGTTATGAATTTTCAAAAGAAAAATGTCAAGACTATCAAAATATGGGTTCCTAAAACAAATAAAAATTTGATTAGGATCAAATATATTCAGCAGTTCATAAATACTGTGCATCATAATTCTAATTATATATATAAAGGGGATACCGGACCCGTATGGGTTTGGACTTCTAATACCTAACTCTTAGAACCCCATAAAAAGTGGGTACCATGGACTTAATTGTATTTTTTGTAGGTACCACTTAAGAAAAGGGGAAAGTAGATATTGGACTAAAGGTGCTACAATTATTTACTACTCTCGATTACTGTGCTTATTATGGTATTTATTCTTTTTAATCGATGACAAAGGGGGAGAAATATTTTCTCTCATGATTATTCATATCATTCATGTTACATATACTATCATTTAAAATTATGTGCTTAACATGGTAATAGTATATGTGATCTAACAATTGTTAATGCAGGAATCAAAAGGTAAGATTATTTATATTATGGACTAACAAATGTTGCAGAAATTCAGGGGGAGCTTTATATTTAGAGGGAGAAAATCCAAGATGTTGTCATCAATCAAAAATGGGGAAAATGTTGAGACAAGATTTTGATCTATGCCAACATATAAAGGTGCAATGAAGATCATTTCATAGAGACAAGATTTTTTACTTTGAGTCGTGTTAGAAATATGTTAAAATCTATCCTCAAAGTATAACACGATTGCACAAAACAATATCATATCTTCATTGTTGAAATCTGTATATTTGAGGAATTGAAAAGTCACAGAAAAAGACCAAACGGTCCAGGCTCCGACCGGGAAAGAGTGCAGAGTGATATAGACTGTGGGCCGAGATTCTCCGGTCCACAGCCATAAAACGGTCGACCGCCCAAAAAGGACTCGGTCTATCCTCAAAGTATAACACGAATGCACAAAACAATATCATATCTTCGTTGCAGAAATCTATATATTTGAGGAATTGAAAAGCCACAGAAAAATCCCAAACGGTCTAGGCTCCGACCAGGAAAGAGTGCAGAGTGATATAGACTGTGGACCGAGGTTCTCTGGTCCACAGCCATAAAACGGTCGACCACCCAAAAAGGACCAGTCGACCGGTTCTGCTGTGTTTTTTTGAAACAGAAACTAAAACGGTCGACCGCCGAAAAAGGACCAATAAACCGGTTTCTGTGTTTTTGCACATAACGGCTATTTTTCTGGAATTTTCAGTTCAACCAGTCGACCGATGATTTTTGACCTGTCGACCATTTCCGAAACAGGAAGCTTTTTCCTGAATGGTTGCTTCCATTCATCAAGAGTTTTCTCTTCCATTTTCAATGGAAACGGATGCAATCTTTTGTAAAAACTCTTCACGAAGGAATGCAACTATTCTACACTATAAATAGACTTGTAATCATACTTTCAAACCACCGATTCTTGCTCTAAATTCTGATCTTACTTTCTAAATATTCTTGGATTCTAAAAGCTCTCAAATATTTCAGTTGCTTATTGAATCATTGAAATTATTTCATATCTCTTCATTCAATAAGTAATATACTTCCTTAAATCTATGCATTCAAAGTATGTACTTGAGGATCATATTATAGGAAGATTGTACTCAAACTGTTGACTATCCGTGTTGAATCAAGAACACAAAGAAGAAGTCAAAACCATTGTATCAGCTGAAGTTCTGTGTGTGATCAGGAAAGTGTTGAAGTCCTGTGTGTGATCAGGCAAGTGTTGAAGTCCTCGTGTTGTTAGAGGCATGAAATCCCGTTCGGCTGCTCGGGTGTTGTGAACATGTTCCTCTAGGTGAAGCGAGGTTGTTGATTAGTGAAAATCCAGAGAGAGGTCTGGGACTGGACGTAGGACGGTGCTCCGAACCAGTATAAAAAGCCCTGGTTTGATTTTTCCATTTTTACTGCATTTACTGTACTACTGTTCTATGATTAGCTATTACTTTATACTTGAATATTGTTTGTCATATTACACGATCCTTGTATGTATATTATACTTAGCACATTCGCACTCGCGAACTTTCACATGGTACCCCACTCGCACGGTCTCCGTCGTAATGCCACAGAAATATACGTAGTCCCTTATCCTGTGCTAGCATACAGACTTCCACCTTTGATCGAATCAGATCACAGAGCAATGCCCCAGAGTCTACGATACACCACCCAGAGCAGACATGAATGTATCTAGACTTTCTCACGTATGTATCGTCAATCATACTCAATGCCTTAACCGTACATAACCTCTAATGTGCACTGAGCTCCATGGCAGGGTTGTGCAAGAAACATGGAACTTGGTCGAGAGCTTTCCTGTATCTATATAGGCCCGGCTTTAAGGGCCTCAAAATGCAAATATCCCTCGGATTTGTTTTCATGGTGGCTATGGCCCCACCTAGACCCCTCCCTCAACTAGTAAAGACTACAAGAGCTAAGCCACTTTCCCATAAGAAACAATCTAAATATCCAGTTGGCATCTCCCCTCAACCACCATACCTCGATAGTGAATGGTGAATGGCATCTTGGGTTTAGCACTAGTCTTTTCGCATCCCACTGCTTGCCGTTGATATGTACCCGACGATCTACTATCCTTGTTGATCCTGACCTTGCCTCCTGTTGAGGTGATTGCCAAATCAACCTAGTGTCACCTCGTCATAGCATTCTGACTGCAAAGCTAATTTTGCAGTCAAGGCCCACCCACCTGGTAGTAACGCGCAAACCCAACCTCTGCGAGTACAGCCTAAAAATCTACCACCGCACAAAGGACTACTAGGAGCACCTTACGTATCTCAGGAAGTCGCATGCTTCCCCTTCCAGTCCTTCGAAGCTAACATAATAGTCAAATGGACGTGTGCTCCCCCCATGCCTCGTGACATCGTGATTATCTACCCCGTTGGGTTATTCACCTTAAATGTGTGGACATGTCTGAGTGCCTTATTTTAATATTTTATTAGACCCTATGTCTAAACATTCAATTAAGCGCTCGCTCAACCGCATTGGGTTTTCATTTAACTTAGTTATCCCCATTCACATTGACCTCTTAATGAAGTTACCAAGTTCCTTTCGCTTGTTAATTTTAGTCATATAATTTATTCCATTTAAGTTTATTCTTAAGCCAATAGCATGTTATTCTATAGATTGTGATCCAAGGTCTGTAATCCATAATCTCTTAATATTATTCATAGTCCAATAACATGTTCTTACTTAATACGTAATTAAGTATATCTCAATTCACATGTTTTCTATTTAAGATGTCACTTACTATTTATGATTAAATATAAATTATTTCATTTTATAAGTTTGCTTCATTCTTTCTTATTTAATCATAATTCCATCTTATATTGTCACTACCACTTATCGTTGTTTACTTATTAACTTAGTTCTCTTAACTAAGGTTTACTAATAAGTTTCCTTCCCATAAATATAACTTATTTTGTCCTCATCCGTAGATATTAGATTCTCATTCTTACAAATAACTTAATTTACAATTAAGTACAACTTGTCTCTTTACATAAGTTATTCCACTTTCTTTATCGTTTATTGTAACCTAAGTTATAATTTCCACTTGTCCCCAGGGACAAGCCTACCTATTATATAACATTCTCATTAATGTAGCTTATTTATAATAGGTTATTATCATTCCCCGTTCATTCCATTTCTTATACTGTTGTAATTATCTTTCATTCATTTCCTTATTCATTTCCATTAATCACAATTAGTGCCATTTATCTATATCCATTTATATATGTATAATTATACATATATGCTTATGTACTAGACCTCTCACATTAATCCTACCACGTGTGGATGCTGGATTTGTCAAACAGTTCCAGGCAGACTTCTTCGACAAGTTGACTTAACCTCATGTCTTAGCACCGTTACATGTTTTATTTACGCACTAGACCCCTCACATTAAATTAAGAACTCGTGGATGCTAGATTTGTCGGTCGGTTCCGGGTAGACTTCTACCACAAGTTGAATTTAACCTCGTATCTAAGTATAGTTACAGTTTTCTATTTACTATAAATTTTCTATATAATTTAGTTGTATCCATTCTCTCAAATTTTTATTGTAATCTACATTTTACATGTCATCATATTAAGCTCATTTTATGTCGCATGTTCTTCCTAGCATGTAATTAATTTCATCTCAAAATAACATGTGATCGTCAAATCATGTAATTATTCTAATTTAACGTTTTATGATTCCAATTTCTATAGGTTCAAGTATATAAATGTTACAAGTTAACATGAAATTAGAACAACGGTAATCGTTGCACATTTAACAAGTTTACATTTCAACATGTGAACATTTAAATGTTTCAACATATAAATTTCCCAATATATTAATATTTTAACATATTAATATTTTAACATATAAATATTTCAACGTGTCATATTAGCAATTCAACACTTTTAACCATTCTAACATATTACATTGCATATTAATGGGGAATATTAAATGATAATATAACAATATCAAAAATGATATAACTTAAATCCACTCGCCTAATTTGCTTTCCAAATCCTGAATCCTGCCCAGATCTAGCATTCCATGGTTTCCCTAATAGGATTTAGAACCTAACAACCGTGGATCCACAATTCTTACTAAATGAAAAATGGAAGAAAGAGGAGAAAATCGAAATAGAACAGATCTAAGAAATTACCTTACTTCGAACATGATTCTGAACACCTTCTAATTAATATTCATTTTTTCCTCCCGATCATGATTTAGAATTTTACTAAACTAATTATTCTTTTTTTTTCCTAAAGAGGATTGAGGAGGAGGAAGAATGGCAGTGCTTAGATGTTATCTCAGAGAATATGAGATTTAGGCTAGGCTCTGCTAGCCTATTTATAGGTGTCCAGGATCTTATCGTACACGCATCGCTGAGTCAGCATTGAACCCAGTTAGGAAAATAATCCAAGTTCGCAGATGAATCTATCCGCATCTGGGGGTGTGTCGACCCCAGTATCGACCCCCCTGCAAGGATGTTGACCCTCCTATGGGTCCCATGAGCTGTTTTGGCGCAGAAATTTGATTTTTAAATGTTTGAATTTCTGGAATTTATTTAACTATTATATTCACATATAATAATCATATATGTACACAAATCTTCTAATGACCATTTTACGCATATATATATATACACACACAACTTTTATTTCATTTTCAAAATTCAAACGGTGTTGCACCATTATTTGATTCTTACCATATTTCTTTGATTGCAGCCTTATTTTGAACTCTATCTCTCTTATATATATATATATATCTGCACATATATACATATATATTTTCATATATATATATATATATATATATATATGTATATGTATATGTATAAATATATTTCCTTTACTTACTTATATGTATATTTTTCCTTATATGTGCGTTTATACATATTTTCTCTTTAGAACATGTGTTAATTTTAGTTGCTCCCTTCAAACAAAAATATGACGCCAGTGTGATCGAATTTTGCACCTCTTGTATGCAAGCCACATGCTCTAACCAACTGGACTACTAAGGCTATTGTTAACAAGGCTTAGAACAATGGTAGTTATTGTTCTCTCCTTACTTCTCTTTTTCATGTCTGTTACAATATTTCATTTAACCCATTGCATGAGTCTTTTTCTTTTATTTCTCTTTTATTATTGATGCATTATATTTGTAAACCAGTGCATGCAACATATTTACACTGCATGCAACCAATCCTTTCTTTCTTTTAATGCATGCATTACATTGTTTATTTGCATCAATATTTTCTTCTTTTTCAGTGCAAGTATTCATTACATGCAATCATATAGTATCATTATTTTATACTTTATATATATATATATTTATGTCTATGCATATATATACACATATGCATTATTTAATTATTAAATTATCATAAAATGCGGGCTGTTACAAATGATGAGCTCTCTTTTATGTGACTGTTCTTTACATGCCTTGTTGCATGTATTGTTTATTTTGGTTTTGTGGTGATTTTTAAGAATAGATTGGCCTAACCATTTAGAGGTCCGTCTTTTATTTTCTTAAACATCATACAATTTCGACATCTCCTATATGTGAGACAGATTTCTGGGGTTCTTAACAATTCTAGTTTAGATTCATTAGGTTCCTTATGTTTGCTAAATTCTCGTATTAATGAGAATGATGTGAAGGAGACATGTTTTTATAATTCATAATTATTAATGAATTGTCTAGGATCTTTACACCCATCCTAGGATGACTACCTTGATGGTTAATTGAGCTCGAAACTGATTTTCATTTCTGTCGCTCAATCTATTTGCTTGTCCTCCTTAGTGATCGACCACTAAGGACAAAAGGGAGCAATCTTTGTGGGGAGATTTGGTGGAATGTTTTGTCTTTGCGACCACGACAAGCTTAATAAATTCCTTGCCTCATATTGATGAGCTATTCGGTAGGTTAGTTGTACTAAATTCATTCCAGAGTTCGACTTAACAATCGGTATTCATCAACTTTTAATTAAAAAGGATAGACTTACTTTGGCTCCATTTCATGCCCTCTTTGTTATTTGGGGTTAACGAATATTCCAGTTTAGTTTGTTAACCTTAATAAACAAAAATTTTGAGGTTGTATCCCAATTGGTTTGACCTAATCTTTATTGGTTATATTCTTGTGAATTTGAAAACCAAGGTTTTCAAGTTTTTTGAACTTCTTTCAACTTCTGCCATTTATCATGTTTTCATGACTTAGGAGTTGTTTTTTTGAAATATTAGAGGATGTGCTGATATTTAAAATTTGAGATATTTGGGATTAATTGGAAATTTAAAGCTCCATATTATTTGTTTTTGAAATATTAGATAACATGTTAATATTTCATATTTGTGATGTGTATCAATGGATGTTGTTTCATGTTATTATTTATCAACTGGACTCCTTTTCTCTATAAGTGTGATTATATGACCATCACATGCATCCTTTTCTTTTTCAAGGAAATTTATGAGATTGAATATTTTAGAGAAAATGTAATGCCCCACCTTTATACTCGCGTTAGCCAAGGCCAGTACAAGCAATGGTGTCAACTAATTCGAAGAATAAGGCTGTTGAGACGCGACCATCTGTATATTAGCTTTGAACGAGTGTTAAACATGCCAAATAATGTAGTCTTACTTCTTGTTGATGGGCATTTTGGCAAGACCATCAAGGTTCATTGAAGCGATGAACCCGTAAAAAAGAAAGCTTAGTTGGAACCCGCATTGTCCTGACCGACCGAGTCAGGACAGACCAGATCCAACGGAAAATAGTTGCCTAAAGTGTAGCTCACACTCAGCATTAATCATTTCAAGCCATCCAAATAGATTGGGTTAATTTCCACCTGTCGATACATGTTCAAATCATGATGATTCTTGGGGACTAGAGCTCTTCTCCATGCTCTTCGATTAACTAGGATCAAATGGCACGTATTCTTGCCAACTCAAGCAGTGGATCACCAATAAATACACTTTCTGGACTTAGAAAAAGGGACTTTGAGGCTTTTGGCATTTTATGATTATATCATCATTGTAACAATTCGACTATAATTGATTATCTGATGAAAGAAGAATTATAATATGGACGTAGGTTCATTAAAGCTGAACCACTATAAACCAATGTATGATCGCTCTTTTCTATAATTTTCATTTATTTGTCTTTTTTATATCTCTATAAACTCATTCATTAGGTGTTGTGACAATTTTTGGCGTCAACACTTTGGTGCTTTCACTGAGAAATTGATATTCCTAGCATTTGAAGGATTTTTCTCTATTTTAGGATCACCAAGTCTGAGACAAGATCCCATGACTTCTCAGATATTGATAAGCCATGGTTGCTAAGTCATCGACCTGCAATACCAGGAAACAACCGCAAGCTGGGACATCTGCGGATGCAGCAGGTGGATCGAATGCTCCTGGACCTAATTCGAGTCAACCCGCACTACCCCCTCAAGTGGAACCCTCTATGGTAGGTCCAGCTTCTTCCTCAGCTTTCGCCACCCGTGATGAGTTTATAAGCGCGTTGGATCAACTCCGGGAAACTACAGATGCCTTGAAATCTCATGCTCGAGAGAATGCTACAATGTGGCCGGATATGAACCACATGTTGAGATAATGGGAGGAGTTCAGAAATTATCAAGCTCCGGGGTTCGGGGATCACCGAGTTCCCCCTCGTCAACTAGATTAAAATCAGGGAGTTTATCATCGTCTGGAGAGAGCAAAGACTGGCGTTAACCTGGACGTCCATTTGAAAGAGCCAAAAATATTCGTCAATTGCATCTGGAAGGACGTTCGAGCTACTTGGGGCAGGAGGTCAAACTCAGGACAACCTGGTCGAGATAAAAGTCATCGACCCCGCAGCCCAGCAAAATTGTGGTGCCTCACTACCTACTCATCAAAATACTGCTCAAACAAATCGAGCCCCTATTCTTCCTCCTCGGAATCTTGTGATTGACCGACATGTCCGCGGAGGAGGAAGGACTTCCCGTACGGTAAGTCAGACGATGTTGCCTAAGGAAAGAGAAAGGAGAGGTCGGTCGGTTGAGAAGGTCGATCGAGGCAAAACTATCCCTTCGAATCTAACTGTTATAGTACGACAAATCATGAATGACAACAAAAAGTACAAGAATGAACACTGGGGAGTCGACGAAGCCATACTCCATTCACTGATGACATCTTACAGGCTGAATTACCAAGAAGGTTCAATATGCCCCAAACGATCCAGTATGATGGAACTACCGACCCGCAACAGAATTTGATGAGATACTCGTGGCGCATGGAGGTGGCAGTAGCTCCAAATGCCATCAAATGTAAAGTTTTCCCAATTTTCTTAACCAGAGTGGCATTGGTGTCGTTCATCCGCCTATCCCCATGGTCGGTCTCGAGCTTCAAAGATTTGAGTGAGAAGTTCTTGAATCAGTTTCGCCTCTAAGTCGAAGCATGTCATGGCTCATTCAACAGTCAAATAAGGAAGAGGCGAGTCTCTGAGGAAGTACCTCAATTGGTTCAATCGATCTGCCACTAATGTAAGCAACCCTAACCACAAGACCATTTTAATGGCCATGGTCGACGACATTGATAAGCGAGTGGAGTTCGAAAAGTATTTAATTGGGAAGCCATCCACATCGATTGAAATGTTTCATGAAAAGGATAATATCTAACTGAGGCAAGAGAATGCGCAGTTAGATGAGGAGGATGGGCCGAGAGATGCGTCTACCAAACCAATCCTAAGCATTGTCGTAGTCAAGCAATCTAGGGACAACACAGGAAAAATAAAAGTGAATGTCGGAAACCGCGGCAAGCGAAACGGTGACGGACCAAAGGAAGCCAATGGGAATTCTGGACAAAAAGGAAATTCTAGAAAGCGGCCCCTGTTCCAGGTCTTCGAATCATATACTGCGTTGAATGACACACTGGAAAATATTTATCTCGATACATGCAGCACGGTGCAATACAAGAACCCAGCCTTGCGTGAGCCTACCGAGAAGGAGCGAGCGATTGCAAAGTTTTGTTTATTCCATGAGATTTATAGGCGTACAACCAATGAATGCCATCACCTTCGGGATGTCATCTAAAATTGATTCGAGAAGGAAAACTCGATGAATATAAAATGCCCCCAAGGGACAAAGGGCAGGGGACTTCGGTACCCAAACAGAGCCAGGCAACGCCTAAAGCCACTGCCCAAGAAAAGGGAAAAGAAATAGTGATTAACGCCATTCTTGGAGGACCACATCCTACAGGACATAAAATTCGGTCCATGCAGCGTTATGTAAACTCTACAAAGCATTCGGATGTTGCGTAAACAAGCACCTCTGAGGCTTCAAGTCCCATAAAGCAAAGAAGGACGATGACTAATAACAATATCATCCGTGATCAGGAGTCGATCGGCAGAGAGGCCCCAACCGTCGACCCCTTGGTAATAACGGCCATTATAGGACCAACTACTGTGCGAAATGTCCTCATCGACAATGGAAGCTCGGTGAATATATTATTTAAATAATCCTATGATCAAATGAAGCTGGAATTGAAAGACTTGGACCCATGTACCGGCTTGATACGTGGTTTCAACGGAGCGACGACTGAACCCGTCGGCCAGATCAGACTGTATGTTGAATTGGGAGACGAGGATCGCAGGAGAGCCAGAATTCTACCATTCATCGTGATGAACATAAACTACCAATATAACGCATTTTGGGGAGACCGACCCTGCCTAAATTCAGAGCTTGTATTTCTCCCTGGTGTTTACTTTTGAAATTCTCGACCGATAGCGGAATTAGGACAATGCGAGGAGATCAAGTAACGGGACGATCCTGGTACTTGGAAGAATGGAAAGAGCTACGAATTAAGAGTAGAAAAGACTCTGAAGAATCCTCTCCCCCAGCGGAGGGAAAGAAGCATAACAAATACAAAAAATATCCTTGTTAGGACCATCCATTTGTGAATTCGAGGAGACCCAAGAGAGGACGAAGTACCGTGATGTAGGAAGGCATCCCTGAATGGGGCTATCATAGATATTTCAATCGACAAGGATGACCTCACTAGGGTTTTAAAGATAGGGCCTCATCTTGATCCCCTCCATATGCGGGAATTTACTGGATTTCTCCATGCAAACCTTGACGTTTTTGTATGGACCTACACTTACATGTATGGAATTTCACCCTTCACCATAACTCACTCCGTCGGTATTGATCCAAAGTACACCCCTTCAAAGCAGAAGAGGTGAATGCTCGGTCTTGAAAGATCTGCAGTCCTGAAGGAGGAAGTTGGAAAGCTACAAGCCAATGGGTTTATTCGAGACTCGAACTATCCTGACTGGATAGCCAACCCAGTACTTGTGAAAAAGGCTAACGGGAAGTGAAGGGCTTGCATCAAATTCTCTGACTTGAATAAAGCCTGCCCTAAGGACAACTTTCCATTGCCTAGGATTAATCAGTTGGCCGACTCAACCGCAAGTCATGAACTCCTTTCATTTATGGATGCTTACTCGGGGTACAACCAGATTTCCATGCACATTCCAGACCAAGGGCATACTAGTTTCATAATAGATCTCGGATTATACTGTTATGTAGTCATGCTGTTCGGCTTGAAGAATGCTAGGGCCACATACCGGCGGTTGGTCAACCGGATGTTTCATGATCAGATAGGGAAGACGATGGAGGTATACGTAGGTGATATGCTGGTAAAGTCGAGACACTCATCCGACCACGCAAAAGACTTGTCTGAAATATTCGACATTCTCCACACTTAAATCCCTTGAAGTGTTCTTTTGGATTAGCATCAGGCAAGTTTCTGGGTTTCATAGTTAGCTCTTGAGGGATCAAAATCAATCCTGACCACATTTTCGCCATTAAAAGTATTCAGGAACCTAAAAAAATGAAGGATGTACAGAGCTTGGCATGCAAGGTTGTAACAATGGGTCTATTTATTTCCAAAGCAACCAATAAGTGCCTTCCCTTCTTTGAGTTGATTAAAAGAGGAAAACGGAACTTCACTTGGACACCTGACTGTGTTGAAGCCTTCCAAAACTTGCTCGACCATTTCGAGAAACCTCCCATCTTGTCCAAACCAATCAATCATGAAGATTTATTTATGTATTTGGCAGTATCCGCACATGCAATCAGCTCGGTCCAGATCCGTGAAGAAGAATGGGTACAACAACTAGTTTATTATGTGAGAGAAAAATTAATAGGGGTTGAACGCAACTATCCGAAGATTGAGAAGCTCACCTATAGTTTGTTGATTGTGCCACAGAAGCTTTGACACTACTTCCAAGCTCACCCTACTAAAATATTCACCATCCAACCCCTTTGGCAAGTTCTACAGTGACCCGAGGCAAGTGGAAGACTACTTAAGTGGAACATTGAATTAAGTCGGTTCGACTTGACTTTTGTCCCGCTAAAGACCATCCGGGGACAAGTATTGGCCAATTTCATAACCGAATTTACAACTTCAGAGATGAAAACTTAGATGATAGTACCGAAGCTCCGAGTATAGAGTCAAGATCGAATACCTGGAAACTATACACGGATGGAGCTCGTAATAACCGATGCTCCGGTGCAGGCATAGTATTGTATTCCCCTGAGGGATAGTCGATCTATTTTGCCATAAGATTAGACTTTTTGGGAAAAAATAAAGACTCCGAGTATGAAGACCTGATTGTCGGGCTCAAACTTGCAAGGGACTTAAGAATACCATTGCTCGAAATTTTCTATGATTCACAACTTATTGTATTTCAGGTTCGAAAATAATATCAAACTAAAGGAGCACGACTTTCCGCCAATCTTAAGCAGGTCAAGAAATTGTTGCATGACTTCGAACAATATAGCATCTCCCACATTCCCAGAGAAGTAAATCAAAGAGCAGATAGATTGGCTAAACTTGCTAGCTTGGACAACCCAAGGGAAATTGAGCTAGTCTAAATAGAGGCTCTGGGCATTCCAAGCATCGACCAGATGGAAGTCGACCAAGCAGAGGTCAGGCTTGAAAGAGAATATTGGATGACTCCCATTTGGAATTTTCTCCTACATGGCATGCTTCCTGAATAAAGAAATGAAAGATGGGTTATTATTGTGCGGCATGCCTCTAAGTAAGTCATTCAGCAAGACCAACACTACAGAAGCGGTTTCTCTATGCCTATGTTTCAGTGTGTAGCCAACGATGATATCAAAATAATACTAAGAGAAGTGCATGAAGGAGAATGTGGTGCACACACAAGAGTGGAAACTTTCGCCATGAAAGTGTTGCGATATGGGTATTTTTGGCCGACTATCAGCAAGGATGCAGCTAATTATTCCAAACGATGTGATTAATGTCAGAGGTCACTCAGATTCCACGATCCCTGCCAATAGAGATCACACAAATGATCAGCTCTTGGCCATTCACCATTTGGGGAATATACATCATTGGAAGCCTGTACATTTAGAAAGGAGGTGCAAAGTATGCGATTGTGGCAGTAGACTATTTTATGAAGTGGGCAGAAGCCAAACAGATGACCATGATCACAATGAAGTGGGTCATTAACTTCATTGTCAGAAATATCATATGTTGATATGGGATACCTCGAACCATTATTACAGATAATGGGACTCAGTTCGAAAGCTTGGAATTTAGATATTTTCGTGAACGATGTCGCATCGAGAAAAAAATACAATGTGGTCACACATCCACAGTCTAATGGACATGTCGAAGCGATCAATAAATTCATCAAATCCATCCTGAAAAAGCGACTAGAACGAGCTAAAGGCAAATGGGTCAACGAGCTTCCTCTAGCTCTTTGGGCATGTTGGACCACCCAAAAGACTACCGCTAGACATACTCCTTTCGCTTTGTCTTACGGATCGGAGGCTGTCATTCCCATAGAATTCGAAGTTCCCTCTCGTAGAACCACCTATTATGACCCATTATCAAACAAAGCCCTTCTATTACAATCATTAAACATGATTTACAAAAAAAAAGCAAACCTTCATGCTGATGCTCAACGGTGGAGAGTCGCCCGGTATTACAACAAGAAGGTACGGCCCAAGACATTTGATTTTAGAGATCTGGTCTTGAAGCAGGTCTTCCTAACTCCTGTACACAAGGTCCTTAAGTGGGAAGTACCATACGTCATTCAACATAAGCCTGATATGGAACCCTCAGGCTATCAACTGTTGATGGCGAGCCTTTTCAGAGAGCATGAAATGAAGAGCATCTACGACCTTATTTTTCTTCGAATTTTCATTTCTCTCATTATTTTATTTGTTTTAGTATTGTAATAGAAGTGACCTACCTCTTGCAATAGTTTATGAATAAAAAGCTCCTTTCCTTCTCTAACTTGTTGTTATAATGACGAAATGTTGTGATTCGACCGACATTAAGCCAAACGTCGATGCCTTGATATGCCGACCTATGACAAAATGGGTCGGCCTCATAGGGAAGACGATAAAAATCCAGAGAAACCAATCCTGATGTTAGGCCAATTGACTAACTTTCAGGTCCCACTTTGTTGACTAGAAGTGAGGATGACACCGATACAAACAACATGATTGATTGTTTAAAATTAACTCGGATTCTATCAATCTGGGAAAGAGTATAAAATTACGGATGAATGTGAAAGGTGCACCCCGATAAGAGACTGCTCAATCCTTAAATCTCTAATCCTCAGTGACTAGAGGAAGAGTATAAAAGACTAAGGGTACTCCTACTTAGGAACACTTAACTTCCAGACCGGGATGAATCAATCTTAAGTATGGCTGGAGGACTTAATGACCACGTCAACTCCTCACGACAATGGGGGCAAGAGGGTCAACAAATAGCCCTCGTAGGTTGGAGTATATTGGGAATGATGACATTACTTCCATTTCAACAGATTAGTAACAAATACTAAAAAAGCACACAGACTTCAGTTAATATTGACCTAACGTGCATACAAAATATTGCTGCATATAGCTACAATTAAACATCCTCCACAAAAGTACAAAACTTGACGATGACAAAAACGCGAGGGTCGCACATGCATGAAACTTCCAAAGGGCCTAAAGTAAAATTCCAACGAAAGGACTCTAAGCCAGAGGTGGCTATATCCCCACGCTCGATCATATCTTACAACTTCTTCTGCCTAACCATCTTCAATGCTTCCTCGGTAGTCAACCTAGACTTTGATCCCTTAAGCGTGCTGCCAAAAGAACTAAAATGACCAGAAGCTGATGTTGCGCCTTCTTTCCTTTTGCTTGGTCTAGTCGAATCTTCAAAGGGAGGAACGTTGACTGATGAAATGATGTCTTGAGGAACAACTTTGAGGGGAGAGATATTCAAAGGTTCAACAAGCTGCTCGGGCTTCAAAGATAAAATATCTCTCTTGTCTCCGACCTTCATGTCTGCAATGGAAGGATGATTTCCTCCCTTGACTTCACCTATAAACTCAACATCCTTGTCCTCCGCTGGCTCTTCGTCATCTAGTTTCTCCTTTGGAAGATCAGCCATCCCCGCAGTGCAATCTCTCTCCAACGCTGCAGTTTTTACCTCAATGTTCTCCTTTGCCAATAAAGAACCTACAATATGAAAAATATAAGTTATGGTCGAGTAGTTGAACAAAAATTTAAGAAGAAGAGAATAGATTTACCTCCGGTATCGGGTTTGGTCAGGTCTTCCCACGCAGCCCTAGATGGGTTTGGAAGGAAGACAAAAGTCGAACTAGCTTCCATGTTTGCAAAAGAAGGAAGGGGTGTCTTAACCCGACTGGTACCAACATCCCCTTCGGAGACTGATTTCCCCTTTGATTTGTATCACTCATCATCAGTTGATTCTTTCTCCTTTTTCTTCCCCTCATCCAACACCACACGTTCGTCCTCACACAGAAATCTGGTTATTAAAGCCTCTTCGTTTACCGGCTGCCCCCTAGTTGCGTCCATCTCTGCCTTCATAAAAACTTTACACATGTCATTTAATATCTTATGATAATCTCTCATCCAAGCCAGATTCCTATGATGAAGGACCAGCGTAAAGAATATAAGAACTTGGCCCTTAAACTTTTTCTTTGCATTGGTCATCTCTAAAGCTTGTTCGGCCTTGATCGACTGAACATCAATTTCATGTTGAAACCGAAGGTTGTTGGCTGACTCGATTGCAGAAGTAGCATTTTCTTCGTCCCAATTCTTATCCACCTCAGTCGAGTCAAGACGTACCATGAGGTTCTGCACTTCTAGGTCTAGTCGACCTTTCTTACTCTTCAATTGTTCAACCTCGATCTTCAAAGAATCACATTCATAGCACTTTGACTACAGCCTAGCCTTTAGATCCTCAGAGACCTTTTCACTTTCTCCCAATTGATTTCAGAGGAACCCGAAAGTCCTCTTGTTGCATTCAAGTTCCCTCCTTAGACTGGCAATCTCTATTGACTTGCTCTTTATTGCATCGCATACTTGTTTGGCATATGCATGCATTGCGCCGGATTGGGATATGACATAATAAACGTTAGTTTAGATCCGATTGTGGAAGCTTGGTGGGAATAGTTGTAGTTCGAGGGTAGGCTCAATTCTAGCAAAAACGAGATCAGGAAAGGCATCTTCTAACTCTTTAATCTGATAGGCAAATGCCCTTTCCTGACCCGGGGATGACGACTTTTGAGGACACTTTTCAGGGTCGATTATGAGTTTGGAACGACTTAGGATAGACCGAGAACGTTCGGCTCTGATACTTTCCCTTCGGATTTTACCCTGAGTGTAGGAAAGAGATTGATGCTCATGAGAACCGTGCTCCTTTCTTCTTTTGGACTTACTCCCATCTTCCTCTTCCTCTTTGTGTATCCTCTTGTGTTTCTCCTGGTCTCCTTTCCTTTGTTGATCTCTATCTCGACACTATTTCACTTTTTCTTTCTCCTCTTTCTTTTTATTCTTGTGATCGTCGTCTTCCTCTTTGTCACCCTGCCCGACTTGTTGCAAGGGCGATTTGACTGGCCCTTCGTCTGCAGATAGGATACGAAAAGATCATGATAAAACTCCGTGTTCATTACACCTATCAAAAATGATTGAAATAAATGTAGTCAATACTCAATTTACACAAAAGAAAATGGTGTTATGACGTGCAGCGCTGATTGTAACAACCCGCATATTTAACGATAATATATTTAAATATTTTTTTAAATATAACATCGTTAATTATTAATCGAGTGTGTGTCCAAAAGGTTGTATTTTGCATATGGAAGAATTTGGACTCTAAACCACTTCCATTGAGTTCAAAAAGGCGTTTGTGACTTTTAAAACTATAAACATTAATACCTTTAGAGTTGGGTATAATTTGATCTTTTCTCATTTGAGTGTATGACCAAAATATCACTTTTCACATACGGATGAATTTGGACTCAAAACCACTTCCATTGTGCTAAAAATGTCGTTTACGTGGTCGAGAACTATAATCATCGATATATTTGGAGTATGTGAAAATTGGGACCTTGGTTGTGTTTTTGGTTAGCTAACCTAGCCCACTCTTATAACCCTCATTAGCCCTTCCCCCTTCATTCACTTCCGACACTTAGTAAAAATAGAAAATGGGGAGTGGAAAGGAAAATAGATATTCCTAAACCTAATTTGACTCTTGGAGCTTGCAAATTGAAGTAGAAATCGAAGAGAAACTTAGGTAAGTGTTATCGATATTTTTCGTCAACACCGGATATAGGTCTACGGAAGTGGACCCAAGGGAAAATTAGGTTTACTTAGCTTTTACGAGTTTGAGTTAGTTCACCGTTTCCTAGATATCAAGGTTTCGAGCCCAAAAGATTATTAATTCTTCCCTCAATGGGATGAGCATAACGCTTAAGTGACTCAAAAGCCGACAGTTATCTTGGGATAAGGGGTTCCTAAGCACAACCCTCGGTAAGTGTAACACCCGTCGTCCGTTAAGGTCACTACCAAAGGGAATGCCTTAACTTCGGTGGAACGTTATAAGTAAACAGAACAGAAATTTACAAGACAGATATGTAAAGTAGTACTTGAAAATTTTATAACTTTATTACAGCAGGAACAGAAATAAGTTTGGTTACATCATAATGCCAAAACCAAGTACACAAATATCAGTCTTATACAAAATCCTTCAGAATGCATAATTTTAAAGCCATAGTCCCCAACAGAGAATGCCATAAATAGGTAGAATCAAAGACAAGCGATATTTCAAGCACTTCAAGCAGATGGAACCTGAATCAAGCTCCTATGTTTCCACTCTGAGAACCAGGGGGAAACGGAAGAAAAGATGCGAAACAAACTAGGTCAGACATACGTCTGGTGAGTCCAGTGACTTTCAGCATATAAACAGATAACAGTATCATGACATGCAAATAAAAATGGATGAGAGATAACCATAACAGGAGTAGTAGGTAAACAGAAGAGGCAGAATGATATAGGTTAAACTAAGCTTCTTACTTGGTTTTTCACTTCTCTGCACTAATACTAGTATAACAGAATTAGGTGTTGTCCTAATATCTAAACAGAAAACAGAACGATCTTTTCAGAAACACGATGTTAGTAATGGGCCTTTACCACCCTAACTGAGACAGATGTACAGAAACAGAATGCTAGTAATGGGCCTTTACCACCCGAACAGAGACAGATGGTATTGAGACAGAAGCAGAAACGGAGTCAGAGACGGAAACGGAATATTCACCACGAAAACAGAATGTTAGAATCAGGTGTACACTAGTAATGGGCCTTTACCACCCCAACAGATGGTGCCATACAGAAACAGACAAGTGTAACCACCCCAACAGAAACAGACAGTACCCCAACAGAAATAGACAGAACTAAGTGTACCCTAAATTCTACCCCAAGCGATCGGCTCCCTAATACATAAATACCCTGTGTCGACCCCATAGAAGGGTGTATCACTCCCTAAAGTGGCAACCTAAAGACACAGACCTATTTACAGATGTCACCGCGTCTTACATCCTCAGAGCAGATCCATGCACGCACATGACCCGGTTGGCATGCACCATCAACACCCCTCGCCATTATTAGAATGAACCTCTTACAACTAGTTCAGTAAGCATGTCGTGGACCCCTACCTAGTTTTGGGTCATAATTTTGATACCAGAAAGGGTTACTGACTTGTATGGGTCCCAAACAATAGATGACAAAGTAATTGCCCCTCCTAACATTGTGTCCCCAGACTAACAGATTTCCGATTAACTTACTTACAGATTTCAGATGTACAAAGTTCATATTAACTAGTTCTCAGATCATACATATAAGTTAACAAGTTTTCAGACTAACAGATCAGATGTACATATTAATAAGTTTTCAGACTTAACGGATCAGATTACAGATTACCAGACTTACATATTGTTTCACCTAACCTTGTATTGGGCCTACAGACTTTCAAATGGTTTATTAGATTCATCGGTCCAGTTGTTTTAACCCTATCCACCCAACACGTTTTAGGTATCACATTTATCTTAGATTTGCATTAATTAAATATTAATGCACAAACCTCTCACATTAGGTCGGTAGCTTGTGGCCACTGGATGTGCCGGGCGGTTCCGGGCAGACTTCTGCCACAAGCCAGACCTAACCTTGTGTCTAAGCATCTTTATGCCTACGACCTCTCACATTAGACTTATAGTTTGTGGTTGCTGGTTAAGCCGGTTGGATCCGGGCAGGCTTCTGCCACAAACAGAGTCTAACCTCGTGTCTCGGCATTCTTATTTTTTTAGCTAAAGTATTCATTCAAAGACTATGCCAACATCAGACTAATTACGCCAATTCAACAGATTAACTTCTTTACAAGTTACAACAAATTATCCGCGGTTCTATTAACATGTTTTGCTCAATTTTAGATCGAGCCTACAGATTTTCGTACCCCAAATTACCGCATTTAGTTTCAATAGATTTAGCAGATTAGGCAATTTAACAGATTTAATCTTTCCTTAATATTCCATTGGCATTCCTCGCTTAATCATGAAATTAAGCCTAATTTTACATGCTCAAATCATGTTCATAATTCACAATAAAACATGTGCCCCAAATTTATAGTTAAATTTACATAGTACAAAATATTCTCCAAAAACCCCAAAATCATGATATACAATATGAATTATGCCAAATTATAGCCTTTGATTTCAGCGTATGTAAATATCCAAAATCCCCATTTAGGCGTATTCACAATTAATAGTTATCCTATTTTTAATATAGAACTTTTACACCTAAATCATATATCCTTTTTCTTTCAAGTCATAGATCGTCATATAAAATATGCCCCCGAATCTAGATCTTAAATTTACAACATATATTATGTCCTCGAAATCAGATCATGCATTATGTTCTCAAATTATGTTGTCATACAATAATTCTCCTTCTTCCAAATCATAAACCGTCATATATAGTAGGCCTAGATCTAGATCTTAAATTACAACATACTCCCATTTATTAAATCAGTCACAAATCAGTCATGTCCAATTATGCATCATTCATTATTTTCCCCAAATTTAGCATTCGTGCGTCAATCTCTTAAGAGATTTGGCTCAGGCTCGTGGTAGCCTGGCTATAGAACAGAAGGAAGGAAGAGATACAGAATAGTTACAACAATAAGATAGATCTATACAGAAAAACAGATCTGATAAACAGGAACAAGATAGGTCTACATAGAAAAACAGATCTGATGCATAATCTCCAATTCAGATTTATAACCATGTCAAGATCATAATTATATTTCATATCTGAAAATAACTGTACTCACAATTCTTGGTTTAAGAAAGAGAAGGACAATTCTAGGATCTAATTTTCTGGAGTTGATTTAGCTTTCCGTTGATGTAGGCAACACCATTGATTTGTTTTAATACGAATTAGGGCAGAGTATAGGTGAAATGAAGTTATGTGGAGAGAAAGTGAGGTTTGGGGTGTTTAAATAGCTTAGGAGCAACGAATCTGGTCAGAACAGGCATCTAAATACAGAAAACTGAATCTGTCCTCGAATCTGGAAAAGGAGGGGAGGTCGACCTGCCTACCAAGTCGACCCTCAGGCCGATCCCCTGGTCAACCTGGGTCCTGGGCGGGAATTTTCGCGCCCAGCCTGGGTGTGTGTTTTGAATTCGAATTTTGAAATTTTGACCTAGCTGTTTAAATTTTCCGAAAACTTCTAAAGGTCATAACTTCTTCATACGAAGTCCGATTTACGCAAAATCGGACTCTATCTCAAACGGAATTCCAAGACGAACGCAATGGAATAACCCGTTTCCCTTGATTCTTCTCTTAAAAATTAATTATACTTTGTTTTGTAACTTTATGTTCACAGAAAATACGAGGTGTTATAGTAAGGGCCAAATCGCTTATTGGAAGGGATTTTGCACTGATTTTGCAGAATTGTTTAGGCTTGGGAAAGAACTTACAAGCATGTAGAAAGCATACAGCTTATAACACCGGCGATAACTAACAAATCACATGGGAGACTCATAAGAAAAAGTTCTAAGTGTTGATACACTCTTTATTTATCTTTGATTTAGAACATACAAATGATTCCAACCAAAATCCCCTTTTGTATGGATTCTAAGCTCTTTAACTCGATGATGGTGTCGGTTGCATGGCTTTCGGACTGTTCCTTTAGGTTTTTGGCTTTTCCTTGTGTCGGGTTTTTGTTGACGGAAGACTCCTGTTTGCTTGTGGCGATTAGCTACCCCTTCATCGCCAGCCTGTTTCAGATGCTTTATTTTGGTAGTAACAGTAAGCCTCCTCTTTATCTTCTCTATCTTCTCTTGCTTATCTCCTCTTGTATTTTTGATATTTCCTATGACCTAACTTCTATGATATTTGTGAATTCATGCTTAGATAGAAGATTAGCAAGTTATAATGGAAGAGAGGTTGATCTAGCTTGTCGCTAGATCAATTTCTTGTTTCCAACAAGCAAAGGTGAGTTCTTCGAGAACTCACATCTATGCCTCAAGCTATAGGCTTGTGTAGTGTGCCTTTGGCACTTATATGTTGTGTGTTTATTGAGTGTTTTGGATTGCTTGGTTTAAAATTCCCAATTCATGAGTTTTGATTTCATTTCGATGAATTCATGTATAAACCTTTGCGTATGTTTGTGTCTTGTGATATGAAGCGTTTCAACGAGCTTATGAGGCCGTATTATCATCTAGATCAAGTGCATAGCCTCCAAGGTTCGCCGGAAATTACTCATATGAGATTTGGCTAACAAAATAACCGAAATGGTTAGTTTCGCATTCACCAGTCGATTGGTCAAAATGGACCAGTCGACTTGTTCCCACTACCCGAGAGAAAGAAGTAAAAATTAAAATTTGATGCATGTTGGTAAGTTGACTGGTCGAATGGTCCAAATTGGTATAATCGTATAGTCTTGCTATATTTTGACAGTAGATCAATGGAGACCACGGTCTATTCTATAGGTTGTTTCAGGCTCTTTCCTGGCCGAGTTTCAGCTCGTTCGGCCTTTTTCTATGACTTTTCAGTTTCTCTGATTCACATATTTCTGCATTTCGATTTGATGGACATTCGAATTATTCGCGATGATTGATATTATAATCGATAGTTGTGAGATTTTGTTTACGTTATTATAACATGAATTCTTCATTCGGTCATCATTTCGATCGCTATTTCACGAGATTTGCCACTTCGAAATTATATAAAAAGGGTTTTAAATTAATAGTAGATACCAAATTTTTTACTAAACGATTTTTAATTCTACTCCATTATATGAAGTAATTTTCCAAATTATTTAACTATTTACTAGTATATGATTTCATAAACCTTTTCCTCATTCGTATGAGAAATCTAATTAAACGCCTTAGTGAAAACAAGGACTATGAACCCTTATGTTTGCTTTGACGGTTAATTCTTGGACTCGTTCAATTGAACATTGTGACAATGATCATTTCGTATCTCTTGTAGAATATACAGCTTGTTCGTAAATATTTGAGTAGAGCAAGTGGTTATGGGACATGTAGCTTGACTCTTATATTTACTGGCTTGGCGTACTTTACACTATAGATGATCAATTTTGATCATTGAGGATCTTTGGATCAATCCGACCTTTGGGTCACTCTGATGATCTTTGAATCATCACATCTCAGGAACTTCGGTTACGGACAATCTTCGAATTCACGGGGAGGCATCTTGTATCTTGTGGGCGATCTACAGATTCGCGGGGAGTCATCTTGTATCTTGTAAGCGATCCTCGGATTCGCACTTAGCGATCTTCGGATTAGCGGGTAGCGATCTTCGGATTCACGGGGAACTTCGGTTCAACTTGTATATGGTGTGTGTGATGTGTGGGTTGTGTAGTGGGGATCTCTTAGAGAAGTTGGTTAGACATTTTTGGCGTTTCATGCTTATGGGTGAACGTGATTGTTGTTGCTTATATGTCAATATCTACCTATATCTCTTTTTCTATCCCAGTTTCTTATGATAAGTACAACTAGACTAATTCGTTTATTATTTATTTTCTTATAAATAATACTCGGGTCAGACCGAGGTATTACAAGTGCTTCTTCAAGACTTCTAGAGGGGACCATTCTTGGCTTTAGCTATCTACATTTGTATTGTAGTTATTGATTTTCATATGTATATGAGATAGTAAAATCTTTGTATGCATATTCTTTTTGCTAGAGCTTGTACCTATTATTTTGTTGTATAATGGATCGACTATGACCACTATTTTTGTACTTATACTCATGTGTTATATTCATATCTATTTTCGCCTTAGTGATGTGAATATCTGTGTCTGACTCTGATTTTATTGTTATGTATTTTATATTGATTTCCAAATTATATATAGCCACTGTGTAGTAGGTTTGGACTTGATTTGGATACGTCGGATTTCCTTATGAGATTTAAAAAGTTAGACCACATTATCTGACATATTTAACACTCGTTCAAAGCTAATATACAAATGGTCGCTCCTCAACAGCCTTATTCTTCGGGTTAGTTGACACTGTTTCTTGCAATGGCCTTGGCTGACGCGAGTATAGAGGTGGGGCTTTACACTTGGTATCAGAGCTAAGTTTGAAACAATATAAGATATTATAGCGAGGATCATTGTCCTAGGTCACCCTTAGGAAATGGTGTTTAGGATTTTATTCCAGTCTTAAGACCCACCATATCCTATCTTATATCATGACCCTGTGTTTGACCAGTCAATTTTGATTTGACTTCATTTCTTGTGAAATCTTGACCTAAATAAACTTAGAGCCCCCCTCCCTTCATAAGTAGGAATTCAGAGTTGTTTCCTAGTTTGAGTTGAAACTATCTTCGAGGATTAGTTTTGAACATTTTTAGAAAGAAAATCAGGGCCTATCAAGGTACCTTTCCTCTTTATTCTCTATGACGATGATTACTATGATCATCTCATTCGAGTTCTCATGAATTTTAATCATATGCCTTCTTCGTGTCCTAGGATCTCGAGGACATCATGTCCTTAGAAATTAGAGGACATTTGTTTTATATCTAAGTATGTAGATTTTCCAAACCTCTGTTTCATGAAAAAAAATTACAATCTTATGTTGAGTTTTCATTACCCGTTTATTTTGCTATCGGGATGACTTTACCTTACTATGGGTAATGACTAAGTATTCTCATTTGCTTCGAAGTATTACTTGTACCAAACATGTAATTTTGTCTTTTCGATTGAATAAAGAATTTAATTAAACATCTTGGTAAAAATGTATGGGTCGACACACTTGCGTTTACTTTGTCGGTTAATTTCTGGACTTGGTCAGTTGAGAATTATTTTGGTATTATATACATCGATGTTGATCTATTTTCTTTTGAGAGGTGTGATAGTCACCTCGTCTTCGGACAGAATACTACGAGAGGTGGGATAGTCGCCTCATCTTCGGACGGGATACTATGAGAGGTGGGATAGTCGCCTCGTCGTCGGACCAAATACTACGAAAGGTGGGATAGTCGCCTCGTCTTCGGCTGGAATACTACGAGAGGTGGGATAGTCGCCTCATCTTCGAATGGAATGCTACGAGAGGTGGGATAGCCGCCTCATCTTCAGACAGAATACTATGAGATGTGGGACAGTCGCCTCGTCTTCGGACATAATAGTATGAGAGGTGGGATAGCAGCCTCATCTTCGGACGGAATACTGTGAGAGGTGGGATAGTAGCCTCGTCTTCGGACGGAATACTGTGAGAGGTGGGACAGTCGCCTCGTCTTCGGACGGAACACTACAAGAGGTGTGAAATCGCCTTGTCTTCGGACAAAATACTACGGGGGTGAGAAGCCACCACGTCGGTGAGACGGAAGGCTTAGTCAAATTCCTTTGCGGTGTCGGACCACCATGTCGAAAGATAAAAAGTTCCATGTGATGATTTGCAACCTCGTAGTGAACAAGGTTGCTTATCCCTTTACCAGGTTTAGAACTAATTGACTTGGTGACTTTCGATTTGGAATCGACCATTTATTTCTTTTATTGTGTTCCATGTTCATGGACGTTCAAACTGTTTTCTTGAAGAGTAACCATTCTTTACATGCCTGTTTTGTCATTGGGGTTAACAAATATTCCAGTTTATTTTGTTAACCTTAATGAACCAAAGTTTTCAACATCATTACCCGATTGTTTTGACCTCATTCTTGTTGGTGATATACTCGAGAATTTGAAAACCAAAATTTTCAAGTTACTTAAGATTCTTCCAACTTCGACCATTTATCATGTTCACATGATTTAGAAGTTGTTCGTGGAATATCAGAGGATGTGCTAATATTTCAAATTTGAGAATTTTAGGGTTTATTGGAAAATTAAATGTTCCAATTTATTTGTTTTTGAAATATTACAGAATATGCTAATATTTCCGATTTAAGGTGTCTAACCCGGATTTTTATTTCTTGATCTTGTTTCCCCAACGAAGTTGAACAATCCTCCAGGCTATCTGTAATACTAGATGAATTGAATGTGGTTGTAACCAGTCTGAATGAAAAAATGGATGCCACGACCAAAATCATGACGGAAAGGCTTGATGCCTTGATTAATACTCGAGCCAATCCCACCACCAAATGCTGTGAACAATGCTGACGAAAGAGAGGACTCTTCAGCCTTAGACCCTAATCGACCCCACTTCTTAGTAGGAGAAAACGGAGAGGCCGGCGTTGAGGACTCTAAGGTCGGATCTCCGCAGCTTATAGAGAAGCGTGCAGTTCAAAGTACCGCAAGTCCTCCCAAAAGAAATGAAAGGCGTCAGAGCCTGAACCACGTTCGCACCAGCAAACACTTAGATGTTGGTCCAGGGGAGCGAGCGAATGATGAGAAACGCACTGCAGATATGATCCAGTGGATAATGAAAGACAAAACAAGCCGGGAGGATAAAGAAAAAGGATGGGAATTTTCGCCTAGTAAAAATCCATTTACAAAGCGGATCCGTCAAGCAAAATTCCCCAAGAAATTCACATCCCCAACAACAGCGCCTTATGTTGGAACTGAGAATCTGAATATCCTCCTGTTCAAGTATGATCAGCACATGAATGGAGCTAGGGTGACCGTTGAGATAAAGTGCTTTTACTTTCCTATATGCCTGGAAGGTGTAGCCTCGCTGTGGTTCACCAGACTCCCACCTAAGTGTGTTGATCAGTTTACCGACTTAGCAAGAAGGTTTCAAGACCAGTTATGTGTACAAACTATCAAAGCAAGAGATGTAATGTCGCTCAGCGAGATGAAACAGAATTTTGGAGAAACCATTAAAGCTTTCCTTACACGATTCCATGCCGCAGCGACTGAAGTCATAGAACCAGAACTCTAGTATTTGCTAGCAGCCCTAAAAGGTGCTATTGATAAGAAATCGGAATTTGGGAAATGGCTCGAAATGAAGAAACCCAAAACTCTTAAGGAGTTCTATAAGAAAGCCGAGGAGTATATGAGCATGGAAGATGATGCTCCGAATGTCCAGAAGGTCACAGAAAATAGCACTGCCAAAGAAGGAAAAGGCAACGAGTTCCGAATGGAGCAGAAAAATGACTCTGGGCAAAAGAAGGGGAGCAATGAGAAGGACAAGGCTTATAAGAAAACGCAACTTTACAAGCTTTCAGAATTAACTCTTTTAAACGAAACTCCAGAGATAATTTACTCTGCCACTAAGGGTTCAGGCAATTTTTACCAGATGAAGCCTTAGAAGATTACTGAGCATCAAGCAAACTCCGGCAAGTTCTGCTAGTTTCATAACAAACCAGGGCACAACCCTAATGAATGCCGACACCTAAATAGTTTAATCGAGGAGCTCATCAGAAAGAATCAACTACAATAGTATGTGAAAAATCCCCAAAACCCTCAAACCGCACAAGGACACGGCAATACCGTTAGCCAACCCGACTCAGAAGAGAAAGCTTAAATTTCTACTGATTCGAGACCATTAATCAACAAGATATTTGGAGGGCCTCATCCGGTTGGAAGCAACTGGACAGACATGGAACAGTATGCTAACGAGCTGAAAGGAGCTTCAAAAGAAGAAAGATGCATGATCCTAAATAATGAGTTACCGATGAAGATGCCCAGAACCTCAACCAATGACGTGGTGTTCAAAGATAGGGATGTTGAAGGATTAGCTACATCAACTATTGATGCTATGGTGATTACAATCGGTCTTGGTCGTACAGTTGTGAAAAGAGTCCTAGTTGATACGGGGGCATTTGTTAATGTGATCTTCATCAATATGTTCCGAAAAATGAATCTCTCTATAGTAGAAGTGCGGGCTTATCTGAATAAAATCCATGGGTTTACTGGACAACCCACTCAACCTGTTGGTACAATAGACCTACTCGTGGAACTAGCAGATGGAGAACGCAAGGTCTCTATGGTGCAAACCTTTGTCCTGATAGATGAGTTTTCGTTCTACAATGCATTCCTTAGGAGATCACTCTCGCATGTTTTAAAATCGCATTAGCTCCATGGTGCTTGACCATGAAGTTTCCAACTGAAAGGGCAATTGGTGTAATTAAAGGTTACCAGATCACTTCAAGGGATTGCAACGTGACAGAGTTGCACAAGGCTAGGAGAAAAGACTTGGGACAGGATGTGGAGGCTACACCCCGCATTCACAAAATCCTTTATAGCCACTAAAGAAGGGTCCCTGCACTGGCGAGCACAACTGAGCACGAAAGGAGATCGACCCTAGGAAGGCTAGTGTAGAGGACGAAAAAGCAGCTCCGGCTGAGATCACAATCCCCATAGCTGTTAATCCAGAAGATTCAAACCGTGTTCTGAATATTGGCTTTCAATTGAGCTCATAGCTAAAAAAGTTGGTTGGTTGTCTTTTTGAAAGCCAATTTAGATGTGTACGCATGGAACCATTCCGACATGTGCGGCATATATCCAGATATCGCAGTCCACAAACTTAACATTGATCCGCATGTACGTCCTGTCAAGCAGAAAAGGAGGACTCAGGGGCCAGAGAGATCATGTGCCTTGAAAGAGGAAGTCGATAGGTTGATGGAGAACGGTTTCATCAGAGAATCTACTAACCCAAAATGGGTTTCCAATCCTATGCTGGTAAAGAAAGCAATCGGTAAATGGCGAGTCTGCGTAGACTATTCAAATCTTAACAAAGCTTGCCCAAAAGATAGTTTCCCTCTTCCTAGAATAGATCAACTTGTGGATTCCACGGCTGGGTATGAGTTGCTGTCTTTCATGGATGCGTATTCTGGTTACAACCAAATTATGATGTATGGACCGGACCAAGAAGACACAAGTATCATTACTGATCTCGGCTTATACTGCTACAAAGTGATGCCATTTGGCCTAAAGAACGTCGGGGTAACGTACCAGCGATTAGTAAATACCATGTTCAAAAAACAGATTGGTAGGACAATGGAGGTTTATGTCGATGATATGTTGGTAAAATCAAATAGAGCAGAATATCACTTGGAAGATCTGGCCCAAATGTTCAATATTCTACGCTAATATGGCATGACGCTGAATCCTTTAAAGTGTTCTTTCGGGGTCGGTTCGGGCAAGTTCTTAGGATTTATGGTCAACGCCAGGGGCATAGAGGCCAGTCCAGCTAAAATATCATCTTTAAGAGAAATGTGCACCCTAGGTACCAAGAAAGAGCTTCAGCGTCTGAATGGAAAGATTGCAGCTTTAAATCGCTTCATATCCAGGGCAACGGACAGATGCCTTCCATTCTTCGATGCCCTTAGGAAAAGAAAGAAAGTGATACAATGGACCTCTGAATGCCAGAAAGATTTCGAAGAATTAATTCAACACATGGAAACTCCTCCAATGTTGTCAAAGCCTAATGAAGGTGAGGATTTGTTTATGTATCTAGCCGTCTCTACCCATGCTCTAAGCACAGCGTTGGTGAGGGACAACTCGAAAGTTCAGAGGCTAATCTACTACATCAATAAAAGGTTAATTAGGATCCAAGGCTTAAAAAACTTGCCTATTGTTTACTTATGGCCTCAAAGAAGCTCCGGCCTTACTTTCAGGCTCACCCTAATAAGGTTCTCACGGATCAGCCTCTAAGTCATGTCTTGTCCCGACCAGAGACGTCCGGAGGCTGCTGAAATGGAATATTGAGCTTAGTCAATATGATATTACATACCACCCCCAAAAGGCAATCAATAGACAAGCACTTGCTGATTTTATCGTAGAATTTACCGACCGAGGAGAAATAAAAGAGGAATCTGATACTGAAACCAACACCCAATGGAAATTATTTGTTGATGGGGCATCAAACGATTATTGCTCTAGAGCAGGAGTTGTCCTGGAAAACCCTGAAGGGAGATCCATATGTGACACGCTAAGACTATAATTTCTGTCAACAAACAACGAGCCTAAGTACGAAGCCCTCATTGTGGGGATAAGTCTAGCGATAGAATTACAGTTAAAGAACATTCAAATTTTCAGTGATTCCCAGTTAGTGATATGTCAAATCAAAAGAGAATTCCAAGACAAAATGGGTAATTTGCCGACTTATCTGACTAAGGCATTGGAGCTATTGGAAATTTTTAAACATTACACCATATCCCATATTCCAAGGGAAGAAAATACCAACGCAGATTCACTGGCGAAATATGCAAGCACAAGAGATGAACAACTCATTGGATTGGTTCTAGTATATGTCCTTTCCAGCCCCAGCATGGGGCAGGCTGAGATGGATTTGATCATGGAAACAAGTGATGAGTCAGACTCATGGATGATGCCAATCAAAGAATATCTCATGACAGGTGCGCTTCCAACAGAAATTAAGAACAGAAGGAAAGTCCAATAAAAAGCCCCTATGTATCTCATTCTGGATGGACGGTTGTACAGATGAGGGTCTTCTACGCCCTTGCTTCACTGTGTCACAAAACGAGAATCAAAAGCAATCTTGACAGAACTACATGAACGTGAATGCGGAGGTCATACTGGAGGCTAAACCTTGGCCAAGAAGATTTTACGATATGGTCATTTTGGACAGACATAAACAAAGACTCTGCGGCCTACACTAAGAGGTGCGACAGATGTCAATGGTTCGCTAAGATCCCGAGGATGCCATCCACGGACATAACCCACATGGTCAGCCAATGGTCGTTCGCTATCTGGGGCATTTGCTTATAGGGGCACTTCCCACCGCACGATCTGGTTTCAAATATGCCATTGTCACTATTGATTATTTTAAAAAATAGGCTGAAGCAGAACCATTAGCAACCATAACCTCAAAGAAAGTTATTAACTTTGTCTTGAAAAATAACATATGCAGGTTTGTGGTGCCACAAAAGATAATCACAGACAATGGAACCCAATTTGAGAGCGAAGAGTTCCAAAATTTGTGTGCCAAGTATAAAATCCAGAAAATCTTTTCAGCAGTTGCCCATCCACAAGGGAACGGGAAAGTGAAGCAGTAAACAAAATCATTAAGACAACTGTTAAGAAGCGGTTAGAGAAATCTAAAGGCGGTTGGGCAGATGAGCTTCCATTATCATTGTGGGCATACCGTACCACTCATAAAACTGCAACTGGGCACACCTCCTTTTCCTTAGCATATGGATCTGAAGCTATGATTTCTATGGAATTAGAAGTTCCCACTCACAGGAGGACTCACTTTAACCAAGAGGAAAACGGGAGGTTACAACTCGAGGCCCACGACCTAATAGAGGAAAAAAGGAAGGAAGCCAAACATACAATGGTGGCACATCAAAGGAGATTAGCCAGACATTTTAATGCAAATGTCAGGCATAGGAATTTCGAGATCGGAGATCTTGTGCTGAAAAAGTTATGACTAGAACCGGAGTTTTTGGACCAAATTGGGAAGGGCCTTATACTATAAACCAAAAACTTCGGGATGGCACTTTTAAGTTAACCACCTAGATGGAGTCCAAATTCCTCGAGCATGGAATAGCGACCACATCCGTCGTTATTTTCTTTAATACATTATACAAATTTATGAAAAGGGAAAATTGTGGAAATTTACAAAAATTCGCATTTGAGCTATGTATATAAAAACCGATGAGTAAAGAACTCCATTTGCAGGCACGAATGATATATTCGCAAACTTCTGCTAAAATTCGTTTCTTTGTGTAGGCAAACGAGTGACATGTGGGCACTGAGTCAGAAAATTCTGCTTTTTCATCGCAAAAACACCAGCCCTTTTTTTGCAAGCATCCAGCAAAAGGATTGGTACCAAGCTATATGAAGGTAGAAACAACTCAACACGTCCCACGGATTAAAGATTTCTAAATCCCATTAAAGAGGCACCTTCTCAGGTGCAGGATGTGAACTCTTTAAGTCAAACAAAAACTCGAAGAGAAGAGCTAGTGTCCACCTCCCAAGATAAGGCATCAAGTCAAAGGTAGCTTAACATGTCCCACGGATTTAGAATTTCTTTTTGCCAATCCCAAAAGAGGCATCTTGTTAGGTGTAGGACACGAATTCTTTGAATCGAGCAAAAATTCGATAAGAAGAACTAATGTACACCTCCCAGGACGAAGCATGAGAAAAAAACTAGGCTGGAAACACTATTCCTAGTGCCGAAAGGACCAGTAAAGCATGCTAGAAGGACCAGCGCAAGCAGAAATCCTAGTCGAAAGGGGGTAACAGAAATCCTAGCCCAAAGGGGGTATCCAATTTAGGTTTTTTTGATAATCAGATCAAACAAGACCAAAATTGGATTGAAATTTGAAACCCAAACCCTCCTAAGGGGGCACGTACTCAAAACCAGTCTCGAAAGAATTTGGGTCACCATGCTAATGAGGTGCGGATTTGAGTACATCCTAATCAACAACAATATAAGTGTAAGTCCAAAAGACTTGTGCCACCGGATCCATAAACGTATGAACGTGTGAATTCAAAAGAAAAGGGGTGGCACAAGAACAAGATTAACTAATTAAACTAAATTTTAAGAAGCTGATCGCTTTCAATTCAATAAAATTAAAGTAAGCAGCTTTAAAACTGAAAAACAAGACGATATCACTAAAGCTACACATCATAAATACGATACTAATGCGCGACCATCATGAAAATGTAGGACAAAGATACACATAAAAATGCTATTAAACAGGGCGCAGGATCACAATGGAATAAGTACGAGCACTGCCTCACATCAGCAAAACAAAACACGGAAGCATCATCACAAGTCATTCACCAGACTACCAAAACAACAGAATATGCACAAGTCACAGAGCAGACCAACAGAAGGACAGATGCGGGGATCAGCACCAGCTTATACAACCGATCTAAAAACATAGTTTGCAAAAGAAACAATCAAAAGCAAGAGAGAAAAGCTACAAAACTTTGTTCTTCCTGGGTCTGCCAACTTTCCTCTTACCTGGAGCAGAGCAGGATGGAGCCTCATCGGCATGCTTTGAAGCTACTGACTCGACACCTCCTAGGACAAAAGAAGAAACTACACTATCTCTGAACCTCATAGCCTGAATCAGCTTCGCTTTCTCGCGATCTAAAGCAGAAATGAGCTCGAGAATGTCCTTATGGAGCTTTTAAAGGTGACAAGCTATAGAGTACCAGCTACTTATTTGCTTCACAGAATGCTCCTTGAGCAAGTCCATTTGTTTTCCAAATTGGTACATAGCAGCCTCGAAGCAGGCTAAAATCTGGGTCTTTGCAGCAATCATGTCACAAAAAAAAGTCTGATGATCTGACGGAGATATGTCTGCATTAGAAGATATACCCTGTAAGGTCCAGCCTTTAAGCCTCTTAGCAAGCTTGGGATTACACGGTCTAGGATCATAGCGTGGCCTATTCACAATAGTCTGGAGTCTCGAATAAGAGGGACTGAGAGGTGAATCCATAGACGGCTGCCCCACCGATTGAACCTCAGCTACTTGAACATCTAAATCAAATAACTTCTCTATCCGACGACGTTCTACAGATGAATCCATCCTATAAAATGGATTAGTGAATAATTTGGTGTAAAGGGTCAGTCAAGTGAAGCAATCAAATGAGAAATATGAAAAATCGACTCCTTCAATCCTGATTGTGTGTAGCAAGGATATTTTGTTCTCAACGTGTCAGAATCATTCAAAGTTAACCCAAGTGCAGAGCGACAACGACCTTTCGTCAAAATAGACTTGAGTGGTCACAAGAATCAAACCGGAAGCATAAATCGTAGTAACGGTATCAAGATAGCATACCTTAAAGCATTTCAGCTACAAGGAATAAATTGACAACACATGGTCATAGTATCAAGGATTATGACTTGTCCTAAGCATTTTTAGAATCAACAGGAGCAGTAAATTAAAGCTCTAAAATGAGTGCAAAAACGAACTGAAACCACTCCAGAATTTTGACTATTCTCATCACAAAAAGATCAACGGTAGCATGAATCGTATCTAATGATCAAAGAAGATTTCGGAAAGCAGTTTAAAAAAAGCATTAAAGGACTCATTCATACTAAAATCATGCATTATCGATTCAGAAGAAGAACAAGCATGGGCAAGAATGGCAAATCTGCACTTCACGGGTTAAAAGTATGAAAATCCTTAATGGGAGAATCCAGTCACAACGAAGGATAAGAAAACGACAAGGAAGATTAAGAGGCATGCATCTAGACCTTCCCTGCCATATCAACATGGTACTTGATTGTGCATGGCCCATCAAAGACCAGCTGTCTTACCCGCTTCCCCATGATTATCGCCATCGAAATAAGCTGAACGACTTAGATTTCTTGCCTACAAGAAAGAACGATTTCAGTTGTTTCTTTTCCTAAGAACGACCTTAAGTCCTGCACGACCGATCCTAGATAAAACTGATTTAGTTTACCTAATTGTGTTGTGATCAGTTATTTCGAAACCAGTAATTTTGCAAAATAAAATTACAAACTTCGAGGGGCAAATGTTTATCCCTTAAAAACCACACACATATTGGTTTATTAATTCTTCGTTATTTTTATGGATCGGGCATTATTAGGATTGGTCACGCACGATGCTTCTCAATTTACTTAGACGGCCTACAATGGGTCAGGTACAGCTGGGAAAATTGCACATGTTAGAACGATCAGGGGGTCCGCTTAAACACAGTCAGGGTTAGTCGCACGACATAATTTAAACTTACAAAGAAGTCGTGCATACAAAACCATTCCAAAAACGGCACGACACAGAGGCCCACACATCATGGAAGGGTCGCTGAGCTCATCCTTATATCAAAAAGTTTGATTGAACAAAGCGAGGAGAAGAACCGCCCCATTAGTCAGATGAGGGTTCAAAGATACCAGGGACCGCGCACACGTTCTGCGTCCACTTACAGATTATGGCCCTAATCATTCACTCCTCAATCTGTAGTTACTGTTTCAATCGGATGTTCCCTTCCAATTAAACTGTTGGTCGCCCATCCGCCTACAGTCAAACACGACAACTTCAACTAGCCCACTCGTCTGCATAGGATCACTCACCTAAAAACCTTTGCGACTTGGGAAGTCGCTCACTCTCACAGAGTTTCTCTCTTATAAAGTCACTTTCTCTGAACAGTCGGGAACGTTCACTAACAGCTGGCGACAACCGGGCGGTGGCATGTTCGTAACAAGTAGAACAAATGACTCGGATGAATCCAAATTTAAACCTCCATAAGGGCGCACCTATAAATAAGCTATAGTTACCACTGGAAACGTGGAGCTCTGGCTGCCACGAAGTGCTGCTGCATTCCATCCTTAGCCATTCCTTGAACATTTCAACCCTGATTATTGCCATCATCCAAAAATCCGTTATCCATTTGGCCATGGCGTCCATCAAAATATGATAAGTGTGAAAGATCTAAGACATCCTCCTCCTCTGTCACCTATTCGACCTTCTTCATCACTGATCCTGCCATTCCTCTATCGAATTTCGTGAATCTAAGAGAATATATCGAGTGAGTCAGAAAATGTATAAAGAACAAGAGCTGATATGTCTTGTAATCATCATCATGATAATGCAAACTCCATTCATAGTGGATGTAGGCCTAACACAAGGCTAAACAACTCTAAAACCTCGTCTCCAATTTGTTTCCTTTGCATTTTAACTTTCAATTGTTGTTGAGTGCAGCCCCACTTATCCTATAACCATATTGGTGAATCATTATACCTTTGGTTTTTGAACCATTTTTGGTGAAAACATAAATATAACGTCGTTAATCATTAATAGAGTGTGTGTGTCCAAAAGGTCACATTTTGCATACGGAAGAATTTAGACTCTAAACCACTTCCATTGAGTTCAAAAGGGCGTTTGAGACTTTTAAAACTATAAACATCGATACCTTTAGAGTTGGGTGAAATCTGGTCTTTTCTCATTTGAGTGTATGACCAAAATATTACTTTTCACATACGGATGAATTTGGACACGAAACCACTTCCATTGAGTTCAAAATGTCGTTTATGTGGTCGAAAACTATAACCATTGTTATATTTCGAGTATGTGAAAATTGGGACTTTGGTTGGGTTTTGGGTTAGCTAACCTAGCTCACTCTTATAACCCTCATCATCCCTTCCCCCTTCATTCACTTCCAACATTTAGCTAAAATAGAAAATGGGGAGAGGAAAGGGAAACAGAAATTCCTAAACCTATTGACTCTTGGAGCTTGCAAATTGAATTAGAGATCAAATAGAAGCTTAGGTAAGCCTCCTCTTCATCTTCTCTATCTTCTCTTGCTTATATCCTCTTGTATTTTTGAGATTTCAAAATTTGTGCATTTGCGCTTATATTGAATATTAGCAAGTTATAATGGGAGAGAGGTTGCTCTAGCTTGTCATCGGATCGATTTCTTGCTCCCAACAAGCAAATGTGAGTTCTTAGAGAACTCATATCTATGCCTCAAGCTATAGTCTTGTCTAATGTGCCTTTGGTACTTATATGTTCTGTGTTTACTGAGTCTTTTGGATTATTTGTGTTTAAACTATAAATTCATGAGTTTTGATTTCATTTCGATGAATTCTTGTATAAATCTTTGTATATGCTTGAGTCTTGTGATAAGAAGCGTTTCAATGAGCTTATGAGGCCTTATTGTCATCTAGATCAAGTGCGCATAGCCTCCATGGTTCGCTGAAAATGATTTATATGAGATTTGGCTAACAAAATAACCAAAATGATTAGTTTGAATGTCAACCCCGGCTACCCAAGAGAAAGAAGTAACAATTAAATTTTGATGTGTGCTGGTAAGTTGACCCAGTTGACTAATCCAAAATGGAACATTCGATTGGTCCTGCAATTTTCAGATAGTAGACCAGTAGAGACTACGATCTACTACATAGGTTGTTTCAGACTCTTTCCCGGCCGAGTTTCAACTCGTTCGGCCTTTTTCTGTGACTTTAAAGTTTCTCTAATTCATAGATTTCTGCATTTCGATTTGGTGGACTTTCGATTTATTTGTTGTGAACGAAATTATAATCGATAGTCACGAGATTTTGTTTATGTTATTATAACGTGAATTCTTCGTTCGGTTGTCATTTCGATCGTTATTTCATAAGATTTTCCTTTTCGTATTATATAAAAAGGGTTTTAAATTATTAGTAGATACCAAATCTTTTACTAAACTGTTTTTAATTCTACTCCATTATATGAAGTTATATTCCAAATTGTTTTACTATCTACTAGTACATGATTTCATAAACCGTTTTCTCGTTTATATGAGAAATCTAATTAAATGCCTTAGTAAAACCAAGGACTATGAACCCTAATGTTTGCTTTGACGGTTAACACTTGGACTCATTCAATTGGACATTATGGCAATGATCGTTTCGTATCTCTAGTGGAATATACAACTTGTTCGTAAATATTTGAGCAGTGCAAGTGGTTATGAGACATGTAATTGACCCTTATATTTACTGGCTTGGCGTAGTTTACACTATAAATGATCAATATTGATCATTGAGGATCTTCGGATAAATCCGACCTTTAGGCCACTCTGATGATCATCGGATCATCACATCTCGGGAACTTATGCTTTGGGCGATCTTCGGATTCACGAGGAGCCATCTTGTATCTTATTGGCAATCTTTGGATTCACGGGGAGTCATCTTGCATCTTGTAAGCGAACTTCGGATTAGTGGGTAGCGATCTAAAAACATAGTTTGCAAAAGAAACAATCAAAAGCAAGAGAGAAAAGCTACAAAACTCTGTTCTTCCTGGGTCTGCCAACTTTCCTCTTACTTGGAGCAGAGCAGGATGGAGCCTCATCGGCATGCTTTGAAGCTACTGACTCGACACCTCCTGGGACTAAAGAAGAAACTGCACTATCTCTGAACCTCATAGCCTGAATCAGCTTCGCTTTCTCGTGCTCTAAAGCAGAAATGAGCTCGAGAATGTCCTTATGGAGCTTTTAAAGGTGACAAGCTATAGAGTACCAACTACTTATTTGCTTCACAGAATGCTCCTTGAGCAAGTCCATTTGCTTTCCAAATTGGTACATAGCAGCCTCGAAGCAGGCTAACATCTGGGTCTTTGCAGCAATCATGTCACAAAAAAAAAGTCTGATGATCTGACGAAGATATGTCTACATTAGAAGATATACCTTGTAAGCTCCAGCCTTTAAGCCGCTTAGCAAGCTTGGGATTACACGGTCTAGGATCATAGCGTGGCCTATTCACAATAGTCTAGAGTCTCGAATAAGAGGGACTGAGAGGTGAATCCATAGACGGCTGCCCCACCGATTGAACCTCAGCTACTTGAACATCTAAATCAAATAAACTCTCTATCTGACGACGTTCTACAGATGAATCCATCCTATAAAATGGATTAGTGAATAATTTGGTGTAAAGGGTCAGTCAAGTGAAGCAATCAAAAGAGAAATATGAACAATCGACGCCTTCAATCCTGATTGTGTGTAGCAAGGACATTTTGTTCTCAATGTGTCAGAATCATTCAAAGTTAACCCAAGTGCAGAGCGACAACGACCTTCCATCAAAATAGACTTGAGCGGTCACAAGAATCAAACCGGAAGCATAAATCGTAGTAACGGTATCAAGACAGCATACCTTAAAGCATTTCAACTACAAGGAATAAATTGACAACACATGGTCATAGTATCAAGGATTATGACTTGTCCTAAGCATTTTTAGAATCAACAGGAGCAGTAAATTAAAGCTCTAAAATGAGTGCAAAAACGAACTGAAACCACTCCATAATTTTGACTATTCTCATCACAAAAAGATCAACGGTAGCATGAATCGTATCTAATGATCAAAGAAGATTTCGGAAAGCAGTTTAAAAAAAGCATTAAAGTACTCATTCATACTAAAATCATGCATTATCGATTCAGAAGAAGAACAAGCATGGGCAAGAATGGCAAATCTGCACTTCACGGGTTAAAAGTATGAAAATCCTTAATGGGAGAATGCAGTCACAACGAAGGATAAGAAAACGACAAGGAAGATTAAGAGGCATGCATCTAGACCTTCCCTGCCATATCAACATGGTACTTGATTGTGCATGGCCCATCAAAGACCAGCTGTCTTACCCGCTTCCCCATGATTATCGCCATCGAAATAAGCTGAACGACTTAGATTTCTTGCCCACAAGAAAGAACGATTTCAGTTGTTTCTTTTCCTAAGAACGACCTTAAGTCCTGCACGACCAATCCTAGATAAAACTGATTTAGTTTACCTAATTGTGTTGTGATCAGTTATTTCGAAGCCAATAATTTTGCAAAATAAAATTACAAACTTCGAGGGGCAAATGTTTATCCCTTAAAAACCACACACATATTGGTTTATTAATTCTTCGTTATTTTTATGGATCGGGCATCATTAGGATTGGTCACGCACGATGCTTCTCAATTTACTTAGACGTTCTACAATGGGTCAGGTACAGCTGGGAAAATTGCACATGTTAGAACGATCAGGGGGTCCACTTAAACACAGTTAGGGTTAGTCGCACGACATAGTTTAAACTTACAAAGAAGTCGTGCATACAAAACCATTCCAAAAACGGCATGACACAGAGGCCCACACATCATGGAAGGGTCGCTGCGCTCATCCTTATATCAAAAAGTTTGATTGAACAATGCTAGGAGAAGAACCGCCCCATTAGTCAGATGAGGGTTCAAAGATACCAGGGACCGCGCACACGTTCTGCGTCCACTTACAGATTACGGCCCTAATCATTCACTCCTCAATCTGTAGTTACTGTTTCAATCGGATGTTCCCTTCCAATTAAACTGTTGGTCGCCCATCCGCCTACAGTCAAACACGGCAACTTCAACTAGCCCACTCGTCTGCATAGGATCACTCACCTAAAAACCTTTGCGACTTGGGATCACTCTCACAGAGTTTCTCTCTTATAAAGTCACTTTCTCTGAACAGTTGGGAACGTTCACTAACAGCTGGCGACAACCGGGCGGTGGCATGTTCGTAACAAGTAGGACAAATGACTCGGATGAATCCAAATTAAAACCTCCATGTGGGCGCACCTATAAATAAGCTATAGTTACCACTGGAAACGTGGAGCTCTGGCTGCCACGAAGTGCTGCTGCATTCCATCCTTAGTCATTCCTTGAACATTTCAACCATGATCATTGCCATCATCCAAAAATCCGTCATCCATTTGGCCATGGAGTCCATCAAAATATGATAAGTGTGAAAGATCTAAGACATCCTCCTCCTCTGTCACCTATTCGACCTTCTTCATCACTGATCCTGCCATTCCTCTATCGAATTTCGTGAATCTAAGCGAAATTTATATGTAAATTGAGAATATATTGAGTGAGTCAGAAAATGTATAAAGAACAAGAGCTGATATGTCTTGTAATCATCATCATGATAATGCAAACTCCATTCATAGTGGATGTAGGCCTAACACAAGGCTAAACCACTCTAAAACCTCGTCTCCAATTTGTTTCCTTTGCATTTTTACTTTCAATTGTTGTTGAGTGCAGCCCCACTTATCCTCTAACCATATTGGTGAATCATTATACCTTTGGTTTTTGAACCATTTTTGGTGAAAACATAAATATAACGTCGTTAATCATTAATAGAGTGTGTGTCCAAAAGGTCACATTTTGCATACGGAAGAATTTGGACTCTAAACCACTTCCATTGAGTTCAAAAGGGCGTTTGAGACTTTTAAAACTATAAACATCGATACCTTTAGAGTTGGGTGAAATCTGGTCTTTTCTCATTTGAGTGTATGACCAAAATATTACTTTTCACATACGGATGAATTTGGACACGAAACCACTTCCATTGAGTTCAAAATGTCGTTTATGTGGTCGAAAACTATAACCATTGTTATATTTCGAGTATGTGAAAATTGGGACTTTGGTTGGGTTTTGGGTTAGCTAACCTAGCTCACTCTTATAACCCTCATCATCCCTTCCCCCTTCATTCACTTCCAACATTTAGCTAAAATAGAAAATGGGGAGAGGAAAGGGAAACAGAAATTCCTAAACCTATTGACTCTTGGAGCTTGCAAATTGAATTAGAGATCAAAGAGAAGCTTAGGTAAGCCTCCTCTTCATCTTCTCTATCTTATCTTGCTTATATCCTCTTGTATTTTTGAGATTTCAAAATTTGTGCATTCGCGCTTATATTGAATATTAGCAAGTTATAATGGGAGAGAGGTTGCTCTAGCTTGTCATCGGATCGATTTCTTGCTCCCAACAAGCAAATGTGAGTTCTTAGAGAACTCATATCTATGCCTCAAGCTATAGTCTTGTCTAATGTGCCTTTGGTACTTATATGTTCTGTGTTTACTGAGTCTTTTGGATTATTTGTGTTTAAACTATAAATTCATGAGTTTTGATTTCATTTCGATGAATTCTTGTATAAATCTTTGTATATGCTTGAGTCTTGTGATATGAAGCGTTTCAACGAGCTTATGTGGCCTTATTGTCATTTAGATCAAGTGCATAGCCTCCATGGTTCGCTGAAAATGATTCATATGAGATTTGGCTAACAAAATAACCAAAATGATTAGTTTGAATGTCAACCCCGGCTACCCGAGAGAAAGAAGTAACAATTAAATTTTGATGTGTGCTTGTAAGTTGACCCAGTTGACTAATCCAAAATGGAACAGTCGATTGGTCCTGCAATTTTCAGATAGTAGACCAGTAGAGTCTACGATCTACTGCATAGGTTGTTTCAGACTCTTTCCCGGCCGAGTTTCAGCTCGTTCGGCCTTTTTCTGTGACTTTAAAGTTTCTCTAATTCATAGATTTCTGCATTTTGATTTGGTGGACTTTTGATTTATTTGTTGTGAACGAAATTATAATCGATAGTCACGAGATTTTGTTTATGTTATTATAACGTGAATTCTTCGTTCGGTTGTCATTTCGATCGTTATTTCATAAGATTTTCCATTTCGTATTATATAAAAAGGGTTTTAAATTATTAGTAGATACCAAATCTTTTACTAAACTGTTTTTAATTCTACTCCATTATATGAAGTTATGTTCCAAATTGTTTTACTATCTACTAGTACATGATTTCATAAACCGTTTTCTCGTTTGTATGAGAAATCTAATTAAATGCCTTAGTAAAACCAAGGACTATGAACCCTAATGTTTGCTTTGACGGTTAATTCTTGGACTCATTCAATTGGACATTATGGCAATGATCGTTTCGTATCTCTAGTGGAATATACAACTTGTTCGTAAATATTTGAGCAGTGCAAGTGGTTATGAGACATGTAATTGACCCTTATATTTACTGGCTTGGCGTAGTTTACACTATAAATGATCAATATTGATCATTGAGGATCTTCGGATAAATCCGACCTTTGGGCTACTCTGATGATCTTCGCATCATTACATCTCGGGAACTTATGCTTTGGGCGATCTTCGGATTCGCGGGGAGCCATCTTGTATCTTATTGGCAATCATTGGATTCACGGGGAGTCATCTTGTATCTTGTAAGCGAACTTCGGATTAGTGGGTAGCGATCGCCGGATTCACGGGTAGCGATCTTCGGATTCGCGGGGAACTTCAGTTCAACTTGTATGTGGTGTGTGATGTGTAGTGGGGATCTCTTAGAGATGTTGGTAAGACATTTTTTGGTTTCATGCTTATGTATGAACAAGATTGTTGTTACTTATATGTCATCATCTACCTATATCTCTATTTCTATCTGGGTTTATTATGATAAGTACAGCTAGACTGATCTGTTTATTTTCTTTTAAAGAATACTCTGGTCAGACCAAATGTTATAGGTGCTGCTTCAAGACTTCTAGTAGGGACCATTCTTGGCTTTTGCTATCTTAATTCATGTTGTAGTTATTGCTTTTCATATGTATATGAGATAATGACATCTTTGTATGCATATTCTTTTGGCTAGAGCTTGTAACTATTCTTTCGTTGTATAGTGCATCGACTATGACCACTATCTTTGTATTTATACTCATGTGTTATATTCATATCTATTTCTGCCTTAGTGACGTGAATATCTGTGTCTGACTCTGATTTTATTATTATGTATTTTATATTGCTTTCTGAATTATATATCGCCACTGTGTAGTAGGTTTGGACTTGATTTGGATGTGTCGAATTTCCTCATGAGGTTAAAAAAGTAGACCATACTATCCAACATATTTAGCACTTGTTCAAAGCTAATATACAAATGGTCGCTGCTCAACAGCTTTATTCTTCAGTTTAGTTGACACTGTTACTTGCTATGGGCTTGGCTAAAGCAAGTATAGAGGTGGGGAGTTACACTGATGCTGTGTGAAAATTTTCTTAGGCCGACCCCATAATGGAGTTTGACTCATAACTCCAGCGTCTGTAGGCTCATCCGGGATAGAAACTTCCCCGGACTTAGCGGCGAAGAAATTATCAAGATCCAAATTTTGTGAAGAAATACTGGCGTCCGGCTTCTTCAAATCCTTTAGGCCATGAAAAAGGGATGTCACCTCCTCCTCTTGCTGGCTCCGAATGGGAGAAGGATCTTTCCTAGCCTCAGATCCCTTTGAATGACATTCACCGGGGTCTCAGTCAACTAATCTCTCTTGAGTCTCCAGAATTTTCACAGTAGAAATGTTTTGCCTCTTCAAATGGTCGGCCTCCCGGAACAACCTTTTGGGACAGAACTTTGCCCCGGTAGGCAAGATGTCTTTTTCTCTTCGAACGAGGGATGTACAGAAGATTCCCCGACTAGTGGCACTACATGTGTATCCACGGATGTTCCATTCCAGCCAGGTGTCATCGAAGAAGATCCCTCTTTCCGAGGCCCCATTGTTCTGTTCTTATTAAGAAGGCCGTATCGATGTAGATGAGCGTTATTCAGACACTTCCAAAACTTTTGTTGCTTAAGCGTCAGCTTGGACAGTTTACTGTAGAATTCTTCAAATACCCCACCCTCATGTCTTCTTGGCGTTTCTCCTACAAAAGAAAAGGTCGACTTGAGAAATTTCATTACAGACATGATGAGTAAAGTGGAAAACTTCCTTCATTGAAGCCAATAACGAGCACATCCCTGCTGTTGTTTAATGAAAAACCAGTTATGCTTTATATCCCCACCTTTTTAGAAATTTCTCAGTAACTTTCCAGTCATGGGTAGCCTCAAAATAAAGATAGGAGGGGGAGTTCATCGTATTATGCTTGAAATTATAAAAGGGAACTATATCATCGAAGGTTGGAGGGTGACCCAGATACCTCTTGTACGGATAATGTAACGATAGCAAGCAGCCATAAGCGATCGAATGAAACTGTATCGGAGCCAAGTTCATTCGTCATAGGAAATTGATAATAAATAAAGGAAAGGGAGGGATAGATCCAATGGTACACATGGGACGAGATGTAACACCCCGCCTCCGCTAGGGTCACTCGCAAAGGAATGCACTAGCTTTAGAGGGGCATTATTGGTAAATATGCACAGAAATATCACAAGACAGAACATATATAAATAGCGGAAGTAAAATCAAACTTTCATAACATGAATAAATAAGGTCTAAAGCCTTTTACATCAGAGTACATCAAAACCTGTCTTGCAATAGTAAAGAAGCATAAAGACTTTTTAATAAATTATTCCCCAAGTAAAACCGTAAAGTAGCCATAGCCAAGAGGAGTCCAAGCCATCCATGATGACCTTCAAGCAGAAGAAGTCCGAACTAAACAACATTGTTTCCTCCCTGAAACCTGGGGGGGGAAACGGAAGAAAAGAGGCGAAACAAAACGGGTCAGTCAAAAAGACTGAGTAAGTCCTATCTACTTCCAGTATAAAAACAGGTAAAGGTAACATGACATGCATAAACTGAAAGTAAACATAAGGATAACTACAAGATAGATAAACCAGGGTAGCCGGTTGAACTACTGCGGCAAGGTAAACTAAGGTATCATGATAAACTACGGTGTTATGATAAGTCAAGGTATCACATCGTCAGCTTTCTATCGAGTACATTATCCCAAGGTATCTACCCCGTCTAACATCCCACGGTATCTATTATGTATATTCTTCCTAGTTCTAACATGTATATTTGCTCTGCACCTCTCGTACTAGTATCCCGACCCGCGTCATGTGTTAACCATGAATGTCCCGTGCTCAAAGTCGTGTAATGGTCCATGTCAACCTAATATCGCATATATAGGTTACTCAAATCATATGTTTCTTTCCATGTATATAAGTTCAGTCCTTTGCCGTACCTCGTACGGGCTTCCTCATGTCGTATTATCCTTGAAATTGTTTGGACTGTCACCCTTGTTCTAGCTAGGCTCTTCCATATGAATCATCGTTTGAACTACTAGGACTTACGCCACCTAGCACTACTAGGGATTACGCTTACCTATTGCACGCTTTCGTATTTCGGTTTGGGTTAAACCACCTAGGCCACTAGGGATTACGCTAACCCTCAACCGCGCCCTTTTTCCCACGCATTCATCGTGAATCGTTTTTCTATAACTGTATGCACATGTATCACATCGTGCCATCCGAGTCCTGTCACAGGGCAAAACAAGAAATACAGGACTCGGTCGGGAGCTTTAGATTTATCTGCCGATGCAGATACTAAGGTCTGCTTTTCTACACGTGGCTATGGTCCCACGAGACCCCTCCCTCAACTAGTGAAAGGCAACACAAGAGAAAATCTTGCATGAGAACTACACTCCGGCCAGCCCACATCCTACGGCCTACCTCACCCATAATTAGATAGCAATTATGGTCTGTTGGGTGTTCCCTGCCTTTCCGTACGTACACGCTTGACTCAAGATGGTAGATGATCGGCGAACTTGCTATCTCCGGTACCTTATGTATCCGTCGACTCACTGCTATCCACCCCAGTCTTTAGGTCGCTCGCATAGCAACCAAGGCATATTCTTGGTTCTTCTAACGCAGACCTTAACCTCTTGTGAGCCCAGGATGATCATCTGCGACCTCACAGAGGGATACCAAGAATATCCTCACGTTCCCCGAAGCCGCTGCTTCGTTACCCAGTTCGCTGGAGCCTTTATCTAAATCAGATAGCCTGCTCCTACACGTATACTTAAACGATGACCTACCGTATCGGGTCACTCATCTATCTAAGAAGTGGTCCAAATTTCCTTGACTAAGAATTATTACTTAGTTTCCCTTAACTAAGGTTTACCACTTAGCCTTATTTCCATTATCCTTGTTAACTATGGTTATTTACCTAATCCTCCGAATTAGGATTTATCTAATGGGTTAAGTGTCACTTAAGTTCACAACTTAACCCGTCTACAAAACATGTCGAAACTGGCTAAGTATCCAAGTCCAAGACTTAACCCTACAGACCATGTGTGAAGTTGGTTAAGTATATCAAGGAATCCATGACTTAACCTCGTCTAATTATCATTTTAGATTGGTTAATTATATAAATTAACTTGACCTTGTCATCAAATCGGTCAAGCGTATTCAAGTGATTCGTGACTTAGCCCTATCATGTTTTCACGTTAGATTGGTTAAGTATAGATTAACTTAACCTCATCAAATTAACGAGTTAGATTGGTTAAGTATAGGTCACTTAACCTCATCAAATCACCGTGTTAAATTAGTTAAGTGTTTAACTTAACCCCATTAAATTACCAAGTTGGATTAATTAAGTCTAGGCTAACTTAACCTCATCCGATTACCATGTTTAGATTAGTTAAGCCTAATCTTAACCCCATCCATTAACTGTATTATACGGTTAAGTGTCATTAAGAAAATTTACTTAACCTTATCAAGTTATCGTGTTGGATTGATTAAGTGTTGGTTAACTTAATCCCGTCTACTAGTCGTATAAAAATGGTCAAGTGTCATTAGGCAAATCAAGTTACTTAACCTACCCAAGCTTATCATGTTTTGTTAAGTATCATTAGCCTAATCAAATTACTTAGCCCATTTGTCCATATCATATTTGGTTAAGCCTCATTAATCAAATTAACTTAACCCTATTATGTGGCATTAATTTAATTAATGCACCCTCAACCTCTCACATTAGACCTTGTTGTGGTTACTAGTTAAGCCGGGCGGGTCCGGGTAGATTTACACCACAACCTAGTCTAACCTCGGGTCTTAAGCGCGACATGACCAACTTCTCACATTGGGTCCTATTGTTTGCAACTACTAGTTAGGCCGGTCGGTTCCGGGTAGTTTTACGTTGCAAACTCAACCCAACCTCGAGTTGGCCATACTTATATTATATAAGTTCATCATGCTTCCAAAACATGTTACAAGTTTTCAAGCATTTGGGTAGACCTAACTTAATAGGTAAATTCCCAAAGGGTAGACCTAACTTAATAGGTAAATTCCCAAGCTCATGTTTTTATGCATACTTACATGCCAACTTCCATGTTATCTTTCAAGTCATATTTTCAAGTATAAACACATGTCATATTCAAGTTAAGATTTCGCGACATGTTCATGTTTATCTAACTACCCAAAAATCGTGTTTTCCCAACGCGAGCAAAGCGGGTCAACATAGTAAGAATACTATGTCACATATTGGTCTCAAAACATGCATGATGCCAAAAAGGGATTGGCTTCCACATGCATAACATCATAAAGAGATTGGCCATAAACATGCATAATGTCATAAGGTAATTTGGCCACAAACATGCATATTAAAGAAAAGGGTTTGGCCATAAACATGCACAACTTAAAAGAGGGGATTGGCCACGAGCATGCATAATCTCATAAAGGATTTGGCCATAAACTCGCATGTTACCATAAGGGGTTTGGGTTCATAAACATGCATAAGCCCCAAAATCTTGTCTTAGCCAATGTTTCACAAGTAAAGTGGTTCCTAAAGGTTCATGCTAGCATTTCATGCATAAAGATCCAAATTTGCAAGTTAAACTAGGTTATGCATAACATGAGAGGCATGATTAAGTCACTCACATGGCCTAAAATCATAAACATGAACTCAAGAGGCAAGGTAAGGTTCATATAGGTTCGCATAATCATGTTTAGCCTCATTTTATCACATGTCAACATTAAAAATACCGTTTTGATCCAAAAGTAGCTAGAACTTACATAGGCAAGGCTTAGGAAAGGGATCATGCATCATCTTGACGAAGAAAGGTGGCTCCTTTGAAGAAGAACCATCATGAAACTCGCATAACAATGTTGATTTGGCCTCCATTTGGTGTAGCAAGCTTGCATATTTTGATTTGAACCCGATTTGAATGCATAGGCTCTAGGGATTGGAGATGGAGGCCATGATCAAAATTGATTTTGGCAGCACTTAGTTGCTAGGTTTGATTTTTTAGGGATTTAGGTTAGGTTTAGGGTCTTTTTATAGAGATTAGGATAGTTTTAGGCCCTTAGATTAACCCTAGGATAGATTAGGACCATCAGATCTCGGAAGCTTCCAGAACCAGCCCAAGAACAAGACCAGGTGAGACAAGCAGGTGCGCCAGGCAGCTTGCCCCGGCCACCCCCTGTCGACAGGCAAGTCGACAGGGCTGTCGACTTGGTCTGGGCCCAAGTCGACAGGCCTGTCGACAGCCCTGTCGACATGGCCTAGGCGGGGAAACTTCCCGCCTAGCCCCAGATCTGATTTCCAAAACTGTTTTCGAAATTCAAGTTCCCAGAAATCTTCTTTGGGCCTTTAACGGGTCATACGGACTCCGATTCTCGAAAACTCGGGCTCTATTTCGCGTATTTTTCCGAGACGAACGCAATGGCACATACCGTTTCACTTGATTCAGAATTTATAATTTAATTCCGTCTTGATTCTTGATTTAACGTGTTGTAAAAAAATTCGGGTTGTTACATTCTCCCCTTCTTAAAGGATTTCGTCCCCGAAATCTCAAAGTTAGGAAGAACATATCCTACCATCCATCTACTCAAACCATCATCCACAAGCAACCATTGTCCTTAGACGACTCCTAATGCTTTATGAATGTATGCAAAACGTGTGTGTACATGTTCCTTAGTTAATGCTAATGATCAGGCCTGAAAAATCTTTTAAATGCAAAAATATGTTTAGTGCTATGAATCCATCATGTATGCAAATAGTCCTAGTCATATACACTATATGCGTGCACAAACATTCAACCATATGCAACATCCGCATGATAACACATTCAATTTCATCCATAAACAAGTATAAATACTCGTGCATATGCAATATGAAATGTGACCGAGTCGAGCTAATATCTAATGTAAATTCGTGCATCCACGAGCAACCACTTGCAACCATATCAACCATAACATGTTTCAAATACATGTTTACATCCATAGGATTCTACCTAAGATTCCCTGAAACAGGGTCGAGAAGATAAACAAAACAAACTCCGTACGGGGTTTGTAACAGAGACAGGACCGAGAGGATATCCATAAAAGATAGCCTACAAGCAAGCTCAACAGAAAAACAGGGATCGAGGATATATTCCCAAAAGAGATATCATGCACGTATTTAGTCTTCAGTCTCCTGAGTCGCATTACCTTGAGCTTAGTTCCATCGTGCCTTGACCGCCTTTGACTTCATGATTTCGTAGCTCCTTGATTCCTATTTCCAAGGTGCGAGTGAAACTCATTTCACTGTCACCTCTCGTTTCACTTTCACTTATTCTTTCCCTAGTATACTTGGCTCAACCATATCTACGTACTCCAGCCAGCTCTCCAAAATTCACTAGTGAATTCTGGATCTCGTTTTCCGATGCCAATCCAAATTGCCAAGAGTCCTTACTAGGGTGATTCCCATAACTCATGCATAATCGAAACGAACCATCTGCCTTAGCGGCGAATTCTATTCCAATGGATTACCAACAACTGCATCCTGGGATTCTAGGTAACTAGCCATGACAGAACCCAAAAGGTTACACGAGACTTCGAGGGTATCACCAAGATGAGTCGAGAATCTAACTACCCTCTTTCCAAAACCGAGAATGGCACCCCTTGCTGGATAACCACTTCATCCCTAGAATCCCTCCACAACTTATAAACACAAGCATTATTTCCAAGCTCAACACTTGATATAGACATTCTCAAATCCAAACAAGCCATGAGTAAATGGACCGATCTTCCAATAGGACTTGAGACAAAAACGGGATCCTCTACTACGCTAGTACTAAGGTGCAGAGACTCAACTATCGAAGCGGACTTAAAAGATGCGGTGATCAAAACAAAGTCCCGACGGGATGATAGAGAAGAAAAGCTAAACCTTTAACAAGATCGTTACCCTCTCTCTGAGGTACCCTAGAAATGAGAGCATACTATTGCCCTCCGAATGATCTTGTCCCTGTTCCATGATACTTAACTATCCGTCCCGTTTCACCATGCCAAAGGTACTCTCTCGTCATGGGTTTCATTGTTCATCTTTCTCCCTCCTTTTAGGACTCAGCCATACCAACATGTTGTTTATCCCTGAGCTCGTATCCTTTATCCTTGTTCTTACTATCCTTTCATGCATAACTCTGCAACGGTCTCTCGAGAACCACCTCCATCGTACGGGAAACACTTACGCAGCTAGAAAGACTAGTCGCAGTCAAAACCACTGTGACTACAGATGAAGGAAAGAAAGGAAAAGAGATTCAATCAAGGAAACAAGGATAATGCTAATGGCCTTTGGGGAATAGCCTTTTTCTTTTAGTAAAGAAAATTTTCTTGAAAAATGCTTCTTTGTAAACGGTTTTTCAAAAAAATTTCAGAAGGTCTTTAAAAACTTTTGCCCAGTCTGGTAACCTTCTGCTCTGATACCAATTGTAACACCCCGCCTCCGCTAGGGTCACTCGCAAAGGAATGCACTAGCTTTAGAGGGGCATTATTGGTAAACATGCACAGAAATATCACAAGACAGAACATATATAAATAGCGGAAGTAAAATCAAACTTTCATAACATGAATAAATAAGGTCTAAAGCCTTTTACATCAGAGTACATCAAAACCTGTCTTGCAATAGTAAAGAAGCATAATGACTTTTTAATAAATTATTCCCCAAGTAAAACCGTAAAGTAGCCATAGCCAAGAGGAGTCCAAGCCATCCATGATGACCTTCAAGCAGAAGAAGTCCGAACTAAACAGCATTGTTTCCTCCCTGAAACCTGGGGGGGGGAAACGGAAGAAAAGAGGCGAAACAAAACGGGTCAGTCAAAAAGACTGAGTAAGTCCTATCTACTTCCAGTATAAAAACAGGTAAAGGTAACATGACATGCATAAACTGAAAGTAAACATAAGGATAACTACAAGATAGATAAACCAGGGTAGCCGGTTGAACTACTGCGGCAAGGTAAACTAAGGTACCATGATAAACTACGGTGTTATGATAAGTCAAGGTATCACATCGTCAGATTTCTATCGAGTACATTATCCCAAGGTATCTACCCCGTCTAACATCCCACGGTATCTATTATGTATATTCTTCCTAGTTCTAACATGTATATTTTCTCTGCACCTCTCGTACTAGTATCCCTACCCGCGTCATGTGTTAACCATGAATGTCCCGTGCTCAAAGTCGTGTAATGGTCCATGTCAACCTAATATCGCATATATAGGTTACTCAAATCATATGTTTCTTTCCATGTATATAAGTTCAGTCCTTTGCCGTACCTCGTATGGGCTTCCTCATGTCGTATTATCCTTGAAATCGTTCGGACTGTCACCCTTGTTCTAGCTAGGCTCTTCCATATGAATCATCGTTTGAACTACTAGGACTTACGCCACCTAGCACCACTAGGGATTACGCTTACCTATTGCACGCTTTCGTATTTCGGTTTGGGTTAAACCACCTAGGCCACTAGGGATTACGCTAACCCTCAACCGCGCCCTTTTTCCCATGCATTCATCGTGAATCGTTTTTCTATAACTGTATGCACATGTATCACATCGTGCCATCCGAGTTCTGTCACAGGGCAAAACAAGAAATACAGGACTCGGTCGGGAGCTTTAGATTTATCTGCCGATGCAGATACTAAGGTCTGCTTTTCTACACGTGGCTATGGTCCCACGAGACCCCTCCCTCAACTAGTGAAAGGCAACACAAGAGAAAATCTTGCATGAGAACTACACTCCGGCCAGCCCACATCCTACGACCTACCTCACCCATAATTAGATAGCAATTATGGTCTGTTGGGTGTTCCCTGCCTTTCCGTTCGTACACGCTTGACTCAAGATGGTAGATGATCGGCGAACTTGCTATCTCGGGCACCTTATGTATCCGTCGACTCACTGCTATCCACCCCAGTCTTTAGGTCGCTCGCATAGCAACCAAGGCATATTCTTGGTTCTTCTAACGCAGACCTTAACCTCTTGTGAGCCCAGGATGATCATCTGCGACCTCACAGAGGGATACCAAGAATATCCTCACGTTCCCCGAAGCCGCTGCTTCGTTACCCAGTTCGCTGGAGCCTTTATCTAAATCAGATAGCCTGCTCCTACACGTATACTTAAACGATGACCTACCGTATCGGGTCACTCATCTATCTAAGAAGTGGTCCAAATTTCCTTGACTAAGAATTATTACTTAGTTTCCCTTAACTAAGGTTTACCACTTAGCCTTATTTCCATTATCCTTGTTAAATATGGTTATTTACCTAATCCTCCGAATTAGGGTTTATCTAATGGGTTAAGTGTCACTTAAGTTCACAACTTAACCCGTCTACAAAACATGTCGAAACTGGCTAAGTATCCAAGTCCAAGACTTAACCCTACAGACCATGTGTGAAGTTGGTTAAGTATATCAAGGAATCCATGACTTAACCTCGTCTAATTATCATTTTAGATTGGTTAATTATATAAATTAACTTGACCTTGTCATCAAATCGGTCAAGTGTATTCAAGTGATTCGTGACTTAGCCCTATCATGTTTTCACGTTAGATTGGTTAAGTATAGATTAACTTAACCTCATCAAATTAACGAGTTAGATTGGTTAAGTATAGGTCACTTAACCTCATCAAATCACCGTGTTAAATTAGTTAAGTGTTTAACTTAACCCCATTAAATTACCAAGTTGGATTAATTAAGTCTAGGCTAACTTAACCTCATCCGATTACCATGTTTAGATTAGTTAAGCCTAATCTTAACCCCATCCATTAACTGTATTATACGGTTAAGTGTCATTAAGAAAATTTACTTAACCTTATCACGTTATCGTGTTGGATTGATTAAGTGTTGGTTAACTTAATCCCGTCCACTAGTCGTATAAAAATGGTCAAGTGTCATTAGGCAAATCAAGTTACTTAACCTACCCAAGCTTATCATGTTTTGTTAAGTATCATTAGCCTAATCAAATTACTTAACCCATTTGTCCATATCATATTTGGTTAAGCCTCATTAATCAAATTAACTTAACCCTATTATGTGGCATTAATTTAATTAATGCACCCTCAACCTCTCACATTAGACCTTGTTGTGGTTACTAGTTAAGCCGGGCGGGTCCGGGTAGATTTACACCACAACCTAGTCTAACCTCGGGTCTTAAGCGCGACATGACCAACTTCTCACATTGGGTCCTATTGTTTGCAACTACTAGTTAGGCCGGTCGGTTCCGGGTAGTTTTACGTTGCAAACTCAACCCAACCTCGAGTTGGTCATACTTATATTATCTAAGTTCATCATGCTTCCAAAACATGTTACAAGTTTTCAAGCATTTGGGTAGACCTAACTTAATAGGTAAATTCCCAAAGGGTAGACCTAACTTAATAGGTAAATTCCCAAGCTCATGTTTTTATGCATACTTACATGCCAACTTCCATGTTATCTTTCAAGTCATATTTTCAAGTATAAACACATGTCATATTCAAGTTAAGATTTCGCAACATGTTCATGTTTATCTAACTACCCTAAAATCGTGTTTTCCCAACGCGAGCAAAGCGGGTCAACATAGTAAGAATACTATGTCACATATTGGTCTCAAAACATGCATGATGCCAAAAAGGGATTGGCTTCCACATGCATAACATCATAAAGAGATTGGCCATAAACATGCATAATGTCATAAGGTAATTTGGCCACAAACATGCATATTATCGAAAGTGTTTGGCCATAAACATGCACAACTTAAAAGAGGGGATTGGCCACGAGCATGCATAATCTCATAAAGGATTTGGCCATAAACTCGCATGTTACCATAAGGGGTTTGGGTTCATAAACATGCATAAGCCCCAAAATCTTGTCTTAGCCAATGTTTCACAAGTAAAGTGGTTCCTAAAGGTTCATGCTAGCATTTCATGCATAAAGATCCAAATTTGCAAGTTAAACTAGGTTATGCATAACATGAGAGGCATGATTAAGTCACTCACATGGCCTAAAATCATAAACATGAACGCAAGAGGCAAGGTAAGGTTCATATAGGTTCGCATAATCATGTTTAGCCTCATTTTATCCCATGTCAACATTAAAAATACCGTTTTGATCCAAAAGTAGCTAGAACTTACATAGGCAAGGCTTAGGAAAGGGATCATGCATCATCTTGACGAAGAAAGGTGGCTCCTTTGAAGAAGAACCATCATGAAACTCGCATAACAATGTTGATTTGGCCTCCATTTGGTGTAGCAAGCTTGCATATTTTGATTTGAACCCGATTTGAATGCATAAGCTCTAGGGATTGGAGATGGAGGCCATGATCAAAATTGATTTTGGCAGCACTTAGTTGCTAGGTTTGATTTTTTGGGGATTTAGGTTAGGTTTAGGGTCTTTTTATAGAGATTAGGATAGTTTTAGGCCCTTAGATTAACCCTAGGATAGATTAGGACCATCAGATCTCGGAAGCTTCCAGAACCAGCCCAAGAACAAGACCAGGTGAGACAAGCAGGTGCGCCAGGCAGCTTGCCCCGGCCACCCCCTGTCGACAGGAAAGTCGACAGGGCTGTCGACTTGGTCTGGGCCCAAGTCGACAGGCCTGTCGACATGGCCTAGGCGGGGAAACTTCCCGCCTAGCCCCAGATCTGATTTCCAAAACTGTTTCCGAAATTCAAATTCCCAGAAATCTTCTTTGGGCCTTTAACGGATCATACGGACTCCGATTCTCGAAAACTCGGGCTCTATTTCGCGTATTTTTCCGAGACGAACGCAATGGCACAGACCGTTTCACTTGATCCAGAATTTATAATTTAATTCCGTCTTGATTCTTGATTTAACGTGTTGTAAAAAAATTCGGGTTGTTACACGAGACATCAACATGTAACCCTCAGAAGAATTTTGAGGATGGTCACGTCTTCGAGGAAGATGAACATTCCCCCCAAGGGATGTTGTGCTTAGCGGATATATTCTGCAATTGCTTAAGAGTCATTATGCTTTCATGATCGTCCAGGGGGCTTCTCAGGATCGACGCGTTTGGAAGTGTATCGGGCGCTGGTGGTATAGCTGTTGTTCCACTGGACTCGACTATTGTCTCGGGGAGAGGGGATGATTGCATCGACCCTCCTCGGGTATCAGTGTCCGAATCGGATTTAGAGCTGGCCGAAGACTCAGGGGTGCTATCCACAGTAATTGGGGCAGATATTTCTTTGCCCTTACCGGGTCCTTGTTTGTCAATACCTCGTGTCTCGACCATAGTAAGCGACCTGTTCGCAAGAGAACCGTCAGTCGAAGACATGTGAGAATCGGTGATAATCAACTACTAAAAAAAGAGAAAAGAAAACCGACCGGGTATCTTGTCGAGTTAGAATCGGAAATTGCTTCAGGAGAAATTAATTCTATCCTACAGTGTTATTCCAATAGACGATAGATCACAAGATCATTTTTGACCTTATGTGTTATGCTTTACGAAGATAGCCATCATTGCCTGTACATACCCATATTGCCACCCTTTCAAACAATGCCACGTGCCAAAGGGCTTAACGATGCCTTGAAACACAAGACATTTTGAAAATGCAGGATGCACTTCCTTCTTCACACCATTTCAAGATAATAGTTCCGGTACCTTTGAAATTTTCCATGATGGTATCAGATACACCACCAAACACCGCATCGCCGCTGATTCCAGCGACTCAGCGCTAGTGATTCTGATCATGAACTATGCGGAGTACGAGTTACGACTAAAAGGCGGAAAAAGAGGGTTTGTGCACGAGAGTTACATCAGAATACATTAAAAGTATGGAAAGGAAAAATTGATTCATACTTATAAAAGCGATGGAAGAAATGATCTTGATTACAGATGAAGTGAGTTTCTCAATTTATCCCCAAGAACAGTTGATTAAGTTGTGGTAAGGAGTAAAAGTGAAAGAAGTGGATTGGGCCCTCCTTTTATAACGTAATGGGGAGACTCTTCATATGCAAATGACATGCCTGCTTTAGAATCAACCGATGTGTCAATCCAATAACACACCAAGTTTAACTGAATAGACGTATGACAGCAGAGCTTCATTATTACCTGAGCCAAAGTATGTTTCCAAGGCACTCGATAATCAACTTCGGTCTACAAAACTCGTGATCGGGATAGCTCGAACCGACCTATAGGTGACCTTTTTGTCTATATGGAAATGTAACTGATTACAAAGCATGCTCCATCTCCAACGTGACATACTTTAGGGGGCAAAGTGTTGATGGGCCTTTTGGCAAGACCATCAAGGTTCATTAAAGCCACAAACCAGTATCAAAGAAACATTAGCCGGAACCCACATTGGCCAGACCGAACGAGTCAAGACGAAGTTGATCCAACAGAAAATATCTGCCTAAAGAGTAGCTCACACTCAGCATTAATCATTTCAAGCCATCTGAATATATTGGGTTAAGTGCCACCTATCGATACCTATTCAAATCATGCCGATTCTTGGGGACCAGAGCTCTTCTCTATGCTCTCCGATTAACTAGGATCAGATGGCATGTATCCTTGCCAACTCAAGCACTGGATCACCTATAAATACACTTTCTGGACTTAGAAGAAGGGACTTTGGGACGTTTGGCATTTTCCCAATAATTTCATCATTGTAACTATTCGACTGTAATAGATTATCTGATACAAGAAGAATTACAAAGTGGGCATACGCTCATTAACGCCGAACCACTATAAACCTGTGTGTGATTACTCTTTTCTACAATTTTCATTTATTTGTCTTCGTTTATATATCAACAAACTCATTCTTTGGGCGTTGTCCCAATTTTTGGTGTCAACACTTCTTAAATCTCATGAGGAAATCTAACACATCTAATTCAAGTTCAGATCTATTACACAGTGGCTATATAAAATTTGGAAAGAAATACAAAATACATAACAACAAAAATAGAGTCATACATAAATATTCACATCACATAAGCAGAAATAGATATGCATAATAATACAGAAATGGTGGAGGTAATATACGTGGTTGTGCAAGATCCACTATATCATAAAATAATAGATACACATACTATACAAAAGAATATGTACACATGTGAGTCACTATCTCAAATACTAAAAGGTAAAACTACTAAATAAGTTCAGTTGGCCAAAAAGAAAAGCTAGTCCATGCTATAGTCAAGGAGGAATACCTGTAATACTCGGTCAGATCCGAGTATTACTTATAAGAAAATAAACAATAAACGGATCAGTCTAGTTGTACTCATCATAATAAACTGAAATAGGATAGAGATAAAATTAGAAAATGACATATAAGAAACAATAACAATGCTCACATGTAAAATGTGAAGGCTCGGTATGTAGAGAAAATATGTTAAAAGAAATCTCGATGCTATGTAAGGATGTCTCATCCTAACTAATTAAGTGACTCCTAAGATATGTTATTATGTATCTCGGCGATACTAAATGATACAAAGATCATCGATATAATCATGTTCTAAAGATCATTGATATAAAGGAATGGACCAAAGTTCCTCTCGATATAACTGAATGGACCGAACTTCCTAAAGATGATCCAAAGATCACTGATATAATCAAATGAACCAAAGTTCCTCTCGATATAATTAAATGAACCAAAGTTCCTTAAGATGATCCGAAGATCACCGATATAATCAAATGAACCGAAGTTCTGCTCAATATAATCGAATGAACCAAAGTTTCGGTGTCATCACCATTCTAGTGTCGCCATTCTGCTGTCATCACCACTCTGGTGCCGTTTTCTGCTGTCTTCACCACTCTGGTGTCATTTTCTACTAGCTTCACTATTTGGTGTCGTTTTCTGTTGTCGTCACCACTCTAGTAACCTTGTTTCATCCATTTTTCCCAAATGAAACTTCCGTTTTTTAACGTGGCCACTCTACGATATGGGAAACCATCATGTGAATCTAATATAAGTGGTTTTAGTTCTAAATCTCTTACCACTCAAAAGTTAAAGGAGAAACAAGATTTTGTTCAGAATCATTGTTATGGTTGTTCCCTTATGAACTCTTTGCCATCTTGGTGTCAATTTTATATACTAGCTTTCCTGGTTTTGGTGTCGTAACCAGGCTAGTAGTTTACTATATGTTGGTGCTGACACTATACTTTGGTCTTTTCTTCCTTGATGCCTTAGCTTATTACTGCTTCTTTTCCTAGTCTTCTACTATCGGTCTCAGACCGATATCCATATGCTTTGGTATTGGTCTTGATCCTTTCGATCCTATTCTTGAATACATGTGCAACTTTGGTACCGTCTCCCTAACGACACTGGGTGCTGATGCCTGGTTGCCACCTGAACCTCCTTGCTACCAGTATCGATTCCACAACTTTCATACCTTTCTATCATGATTGCCTTAGCATCCTTCAAGGAGTTCTCTACTGGGTTTCGGTTTCGCTGCCTTTTGCCATTTGCTTCCAAGTATTAGAGCTTCACCTTCTTTATATTTAACCGATGCAAATTTTGGTGTTAACATTAGCCCCTAATATAAAGCAGTTTTTGTTCTTTAGGACAAATTACTGTAGTTCTTGTACTGTTTTCTACAACTCAAGAATCATTAGAAAAGCATCGGCATTAGTTTCCTACAACTAAAAATAGTGATGCTAGGGGAAACATAATTTTTTTAATGAATAGGGCTGGAATACAAACTCCAAATTATGAACTTTTATAAATCCAATTATGCAAAATGTGCAAACTCAAATATGTATCCATGTGGGATTCTATCGTTTTAAACTTAACACCCTCTTACTAATATTGAACGGGGAATCCAATATTTTTATTTATACGTTCAGTTACGAAGAATTTACCCTTAAAAGTGTGAGATGGTAAATATATGCTCTTACACTCGGGTATTTGCAATAGAAAATCTGAAGTTCACTTTTGACAAGCATAGTGTGTCAGTAGAAGTAACATGACTTGCATAGTGTTTGATTTTTCATTTATAATGTGCCAAGCGTTGTTTTTAATCAAAACTTACGGCAATAATTTTATAGGTAAAAATAACACAAGGTTAGAAAACTTCCTTATGTGAGGTGTCAAGAAACCATAACGTTTGTTCGGAGACTTTGAGTAAAAGACTTGAGGCGCCAACCCGCGTACTTGATTAGAAAACTATCTTTTCATAAATAAAGTTGTTGACCTAACAAATTCCATACTTGGGCATGGTGATAGAAGCCAGGAACTTCTTACCTAGAAATGAAAATAGAAAATCTATAACCAGATTCAAGTGTTAGAATAGTGTAAATATAAGGGTTCGTTTCTGAAAGTATTATAAGTCCAGAATGTTCATCAAGAATAATAAGGGAAAGGTCGAAAGCTCTGATTTGAGTTAGTGTAACATAACTCTTTTTAGAAATAACAGAAGTCCAATACCTAAATCTGGGTATTTATGACAGAAGGGCAAAACCCTACAATCTGAAATTAGTAAAACCCCAAGACTCATACTTGAGTAAATAGGAAATCAGAAATTCACATCTGAAATTGGTTGAAACCCCGATACTTACACTCGGGTAAATAGAAATCAGAAATCCACATCTGAAATTAGTAAAACCCCGAGATTCATGCTCGTATAAATGGAAAATCAAAAATCCACATTTGAAATTATAGAAACCACAACACTAACACCTGGGTAAATAGAAATCAGAAATCTACGTTTGAACATAATAGAGATCCCGAGACCCATGCTCGAATGAATGGAAAATACGAAATCAACATATGAAATTATAGAAACCCCGAGACTCACACTTGAGTAAATAGAAATCAGAAATCCATATCTGAACATAATAGAGGTCCCGAGACTCATGTTCGGATGAATGGAAAATCAGAAATCCACATTTGAAATCATAGAAACCTCGAGACTCACACTCAGGTAAATAGAAATCATAAATCCATATTTGAACATAATAGAGATCTTGAGACTCATGCTCGGATGAATGGAAAATCAGAAATCTATATCTGAAACTATATCTAAATTTAAAGTCACCATTAAATGTCATTGTTAAATAAAATGCATCACTAAAGGTTTAAAAGAATTATTTAATACTATTCAAAAATAATCTAATAGAAGCATAAAGAATTATTCAAAGACCATCTATGTGAATCAATGTTTAAACAACTCAAACATCATTTAAAGTGAATAAGCAATCATGAATTATGTGTCGGTATCTCGGAGGTCCGTTTAGAGAAAAGACGTGGTCGAAAGAGAACGACACTGGTCCTATTATGGGTAGATGCATTTAGCGGTAGTTCCGTTCAACTCAAACATCATTTAAACTGCTTTTAGAATAAATTAATCCTATCTTGAGACGATTAGCCATTCAGCAGTAGTTCCGTTCAGTTGTTTCATCATATAACCATTTAGCGGTAGTTTTGTTCAATCATCTAAATTTTCAATTCTATGATCGTTCAGCAAAGTAGTTCTGTTTAGTTATCTGAATCCACAATCATTCAACAGAGTAATTCTGTATGGTTATTCAACTATTGGGCAGTTAATGTCTAGCCTTATCCCTAACCCATAGGATACTCTCTAAGAGAACGACACTGGTCCTATTATGGGTAGATGCATTTGTTATTATAACTAACCCCACTTAGGGGGCAACTCTACCAGTTGGAGATGAAGTAATTAGCCCAACTCAAAGGCGAATCCATTATAGGAGATGAAGGTATTATAGCTCTACCCCAAAGGCGACTCCATTGTAGGAGATGAAGGTATTGTAGCCCTACCCCAATAGTGATTCCATTGTCGGAAATGAAACTTCTCTTCTTGGAAGCTTTGTTTATTGTGGCTTCTCTCTCTGGAAGCTTTATTTTATGTGACTTCTCTCTCTAGAAGCTTTGTTTGTTGTGGCTTCACTCTCTGAAAGTTTTGTTCAATGTGGCTTCTCTCTTTGGAAGCTTTGTTTGATGCTGCTTCCCTTCTCGGAAGCTACGTTTGTCGTGCCTTTTCTTCTGAAGGCTTTATTGATTCACGTTTTCCTCTAAAAGTTTTATTGATTCACCTTTTCCTCTAAAAGGTTTTGTTGATTCACTTTTCCTCCCAAAGTCTTTATTGGTTCTCCTTTTGTCCCAAAGGGTTTATTGGTTCGCCTTTTCTTCCCAAGGATTTATTATTTCGCCTTTTCCTCTGAAGGCTTTATTGATTCAGCTTTCCATCTGAATGCTTTGTTTATTTTCCTTTCCTTCTGAAGGCTTTGTTGATTTGCCTTTTCCTCCAAAGGCATTTCGGATATCTTTCGTCAAGGGTATGCTCCATACTTTTCATAGAAATACTCAGTTGTATTTATATAATGCATTTGATGAGAAATATTTATGAAAATTTTAAAACAAAGGAGATAAGATTTTGAGAAATCTCATTTAAGTCAAGCAATGATCGACATTTGATCTCTTCTTCATTGTATATTTCTTGGTGTGGCTTTTATCGAAACTTGTCATAGACGTGTGGCCTTGCCATGCTCTTATTCATGCATTGGACATTTTTTTAAATGCTCTTTTTTGAGCTTTCGTTTCCTTCTGTGGGATGAGACATAAGCAATGGTAGGTGCACTTTAAGTGCTCCCCTTGAGCTCTTGTTGTATGCACAAGCCTGAACAGGGTTTGGTTTTTACCTGTAATAACACTCGAACTTACATTAATATTTGTTTGATTGTAAGCGAAAGACAAGGTTAAATGACTAATGAAAGTAATCATTTGAGATAGGAAACTTATTATTAAATTCTAATCCCATGTTGAAGTGTCCTTGATCATTTCTTCCACTGATCATCCCCCAAACTTCTCAAATAAGCTTTCTTTTATTTTTGGCTTGGTGTACTTTTGTTAAATCATAACATTGACTGGTTTTATGTCCTTCTATCTTGTGATAGGAACAATAATTTTTTTCTTTGGCCGACTTTGAAGTGCCTTCTACAAGAGAATTCGGGATGAACTCTTCTACCTTCTGACCTTGTTTCATGATTTTCTTCGTGTTAAACATCTCTCCCATACAGATAAATTTTTTTGGCTCTAGAATAAAAATCACACAAGCTTTCACATTCCCTCAAGATAAGCTTTTTTTAGAAAAGGGGATGGTGCTAATAATCCCAACTACACGGCTATTTAGTTTTCTCTATTTGGCGCCCTTTGTACTATGAGTGATTCAGTACGAAATCTCTTCAGATAACAGTTTAGCGACTCCTCTGGTTCGTGTCTAATTCAAGCTAGATGAAAAATGCTGATTGTTGGGCCTTTTTTCCTATGGAATTATGTGCCAAAGGCGGTGGATAATTGTTTTCAAGTAGTGATAACTGGGCCACAATAATGCCTACGCCATTTGCTAACTTCTTTATGAAGGGTTGTCAGGAAGATCTTGCATTGATATGCTTCAGAAACTTTGTACGCATCCATGTAACTCACAAAGATAGTGAAATGCTCTTTGTGGTCTGTAGTCCCATCATATATGAGTTGTAGTACTTCTATACTAGATGGAACTTCAACCATCATTATCTCTCTGGAGAATGGGATTCCCTGCAACTTCTTGTCTTCCATCCATATTAGGCTTTTGCTTTCCTCTGAGTTAACTACCTTTGTTGATGGCTGATGGTTTCTTTGTAAAGATGAACAACTCTACAAATTTGATGGGGATCTAATTTGGCTAGCAAACCCTTTTAGTGCCATTGTCCTTCATTCTGCTCCATAGGGTACCACTTCAAAGGACCTTCGTAATAAGTCTTCGTCAATGAATTTTCTAGTGGAATCAATCTATGAATCCAAGAGCAATATTTCCAACTCATTACTTGCTCCTTTTGTTAAGGTTGAAGTTCCTCCAGCTTCCAGTTTTGCTGAGTTGATGCTGTTCTCTAGAATGGACGACATGTTGGAACCTTCTCCTTAATTCTTTCTCGTCTTAACCATCTTTAACTGGTTTCGAGAGTGCCTTGCTACGATGGAATGACAAATAAGGAAGGATTAAGAAATGAGGACGGAGGTTAAAGATAAGGACGGAAGGTTTAAGATAAGTATAGAGGTAGGATAAATAAGGGTTAACCACAAGGGCAGAAGTATGAGAAATGAAGTTGGGGTTCAAGGTTATACTATTCTTCAGATAGCTTAGATCAATGATGTTTGAAGTAGTAACTCAAGATTTAGGTAACCCTTGTTGATATTCTTTATCTGTAATCTTGCTTCTTCAAAGGTTATTCCAATCCGGGATGGAATAGCTAGGGATGTGGTAGGTTATAATGGATCGGAGGTTCAATCCCTCCTTCTAGCGCCAAATGTTAACGATATTTTTCGTTAATATCGGAATAGGGAAATAAGGGTATGGACCTAAGGGTGCTTAAGGATTGCTTAATCCCTACAAGCTTGAGCTAGTTCACTATTTCCTAGATATCAAGGTCTTTAGCCCGAAGATTAGTTACTCTTGATGGTGAGTATCACGCTTACGAGACTTATGGACCGACAGTTACCCCGGGATAAGGGTTTCGTAATCTCATCGCAAGTGGAAAGCAAAACGGTGTAGGAAAGGTTATTTTGGTCATTGAGAAGCATAGTAGAACACGTTCAGAAGCAAAGTAAAGTACACTATAATATGTGAAGTAATAAGAACACAACGATTTATAGTGGTTCGGTTCAGATTGAACCTAAGTCCAATTTTAGGGCTTTGATGATTTTATTTATGGAGGAGGTTACAAAAGAAACCCCCAAATTGATTTGCAAATTAGAGTCAGCTCTCTTAGAATTGAGAACAAGATTGTGGAATGAAAAAAAAAGTCCCCCAAAATGTGACCCTTAGGGTCATATTTATAGAGGATTTGGGGCCCCTTCTGCTGCTTCTTGTTGCCACTTTTTTAACGTCACCTGTCTGCTGTCATCATTCTGGTTTTGGTGTCATCGCCATTCCGGTTTCGGTGCCGTCACCATTTTAGTATCACCTTTCTGGTATCCTTTTTCTGGTATCCCCTTTCTGGTATCACCTATCTGGTTTCATTATCGTCACCACTCTGGTGTCTTTTTCTGCTATCTTCACCACTCTAGTGTCGTTTTCTGCTGTCTTCACTACTTTGGTGTTGTTTTATGCTATCATCGCCACTCTAGTGTCGTTTTCTACTGCCATCGCCACTTCGGTGTCGTTTTCTACTATCACCGCCACTCTGGTGTCATTTTCTGCTGTCATTGCCACTTTGGTAACCTTGTTTCAACCATTATTCCCAAATGATATGTCCATTTGTTTTATGTGACCACCCTAAGAAATGAGAAATCATCATCTGAATTCAATAGAAGTGGTTTCAGGTCTAAATCTTTAACCACTCAAAAGTTATAGGAGAAACAAGATTTTGTTCAGAATCATTGTTGTGGTTGTTCCCTTATGAACTCTTTGTCATCTTGGTGTTGATTTTATATACTTACTTTCCTGGTTTCGGTGTCGTTACCAGGCCAGTAGTCTACTATATGCTGGTGCTAACACCATACTTTTCTCTTTTCTTCCCTGCTTCCTTAACGTTATTATTGCTTCTTCTCCTAGCCTTCTTCTATCGGCGTCAGACCGATAACCTTGTGCTTTGGTATCGGTCTTGATCCTTTTGGTCCTCTTCTTTAATATCTGTGTAACTTTTGTATCGTCTCCCTAACAACACTGGGTGATGAATCTGCTGATACCTGGTTGGCACCAGAACCTTCTTGCTACTGGTATCGATTCCACAGCTTTCAAACCTTGTTATCGGTGTCGCTTTAGCTTCCTTCAAGGCTTTCTCTATTGGGTTCCAGTTTCGCTGCCTTAAGCTCTTTGCTCTTTTGGTATTAGAGCTTTGCTTCTTTATATTCGGTCAGTGCCAAATTTGGTGTTAACACCTCACTATAAGTTTGAATTGATTTGGAGTTCATTTTCATATACGTATACATATACACATACATACATATATATATATCTTCTTAGGAATTTACGAAGAGACAGAAGAAGACATCAATTTTAATTTTCAAGCTCTATAAAATTGTAAATGGTAACTAAGAATATATTCCTTCTTATATGGACTTAGGAATGACTGGGAAAAGGCCAAACCCCCTTCAAAACCCTTATCTTATAAGTGAAGAATTACCATTTTGCCTCATTTTTCTTATTTGCTCATTTCCTAAATAACTTAGATATATCATGCATGACATCATCAAAATTTTATTAGCTATAAATATGAAGAAAAAAATTAATTACTAATTACCCCAAAAGATAAATTACACATTTACAAAATTTCAACAACTTCTATTAAAAGAGATGTTGTTTATCGATAAAACAATTTATGGTCGTATTATCGATATTTTTCCCAAAAAATGTAAACATTTTCCAAAATATTTTTATCATCCATGTTAGTTAATTAAATCATGTTTAATAAGATTATAAAATCATATTTATCATAATAAACAATATTCTAAATATATACGATATTTGAAGATGAAGTGTTTAAACTAATGGGTCACTACACTATTTATAGCCACGACCTAGCAACTTTCTCTCATCCTTTTGCCTCCACATCTGAATGAATGAACACTAAGTTTAGTCTTTTCTCCTGTGCTAGGTGTGGCCATCCTTTGGTTGGCTAAGCAGAGTTAAGACTCCATTGACTCCAATATGAATCATCATTTAATTATTTATTTCTAGCTTCTAAACTGATCAAACCGTCATATAACTTTTGTACATTATTTTGTGCAATTGTAAATTTGAGATAAATAATTACAAATAGCCACATATTACTGCAACATTTATATTAATTTATAAATTAATTTGATCGAATTCCAAAATAGTGTAACAATGTTGTTGTATCGACTCTATGGCGTGAACCTGGTCCACAACCAATATTTAAACAATTTAAATACTAATGTTTGTATGGATATTACCAATGTTTATATGAATTTTGCTAAATACAATATGGTTAAGTTCAATACCATAAACCATTTAGGCGAAATCATATTCTTAATCTAATATAAACTCACTGAGTAATGATATTTTGCATACGTATTTTTATGTCATCACTATACCACATAGATATATATAGTTTTGGTTTAGGGTAAAAAAATTCCATTAATATCCATGTTGAATGCGCAAACAATGTTTAAATCCTTGTTCAATCCAATAACGTTTATCGACTAACTAGTTTACCTCGATGGGAAATTTAGACCTTCAAGTCATATACCAGTTATGGTGATACCAACCTTCTTCAACAAAGAGAACAAATCATCTCCAGAGTAATGTTTTATTTTGACTAGTTCAACGTATACCCAACTATAGTGTAATACGTTCACTACGCTATATGGTTGACCATCATATTACAATCTACTTATTCAAAATTGAAATCAATTTCAAGTTAGGAGAGTGCTTACTAGCTAACCCTAGATCCACTATTTTAACTTACTACAATAACTTATAGAAGGATCATTGAATGATTGTTTCAGACAAGTACAAGTAAGCTCTTAGTGTTCTGAACTATCATGAATAAATCATCAATCATTGCATGAAGAGGTAGACATAACGATATCTTTTTTTTGATACACATCGACTAGAAATACAGAAGTACTTAATGTTTTTGTCTATATTTATGTCATACTTCGACAATCATTCATAACCACAAAATACACTGTCTTTTCTATTTTTATATAATACATGTCTTTCTTTATTAATAATTGAAACTAAACACAAGCTTGATCGAACCATAAAGTTTAAAAAACATGCCTATTTGTAAATAAGAGTTCAAAACTTCAAATCTCAAAAAGAACAAATATTAACATATATTTTTTATGTATAAATGTTGGAAAGTAATTAAATTTATGAGTTTGGAACTACACTAAAAATGTTACTACCAAAATTAACATCGAGACAGATTATCGGTAATGAGGTAACGGACCGTCACAATCATAGAAGAATAATCTGTAAGCAAGAAGCAGACACAAGGTAAAACCGAGAGCATAAAGGAACAACCTGAAAGTCAGGTAACCAACATCATCATTAGAGAAAAGAGCTCAAAACCAATACAACGAAAAGATACAGACAGGGTGGTTCCGGCGCGAAGGGCAGACAACAGATGGACATCCAAAGCTAGAAGCCAATGAAGAAAAAGACCAGAGATCCTATAGACCAAGACCTAGAAGGACAAAAGGTGCTATCAGTACTAATTCTCTTAATATCGATACAACGAGAGACAAGAGCATCAAGGGCTCAGAGCTTGAAGCATAGGGGAATCATCCGGGAACCAGCTACTGAGACCACAATTAGATGATCGCCGAAAGGTCACCTTATTAAACAACTAATAAAGCACCGGAAGCAATCCTTTGGAAAACCGAGATACACTTCGGGAATTCACCGAAGGGCAAGACGGAACCTCGAAAGTGACAAGCTATCCACACTAATCTACTTAATGTCGATACTGACAAGGGTGGAGGATCCGTAACCATCCACTGGAATCATGAAGGCAGGCTCCACAAAGTGTTAATAGCAAAACTGGGAGCTAATGACCGGAGGTCTACACCCAAAAACTTCTATCCATAGGCCTACATCCGAAAGCCTTTATCCGGAAGCCTAAAACCTCCCTAAAGCTATCCATACCGACAGGCTTGGTATTGATACAAAGAAGATAGGAGAAAATCCAAAGAAAAGCCCTAGTAACCGAGACCATTCCCTTGAGAGTCAAGACCAACACCTTAAAAAGCAATAAGCAATGCCAAAAAAGTTGCAGAGAGCCAAAACTTCCGGAACCAATGGGAAAAGCGGCAAACAGAGGCTTCTGCTAGCCCTATAGCAAAAGGGACCCCGATTTGTCTATAAATAAGACCCAAACGTCTTATTTTCGGGATGATTTTCTCATTTTTTTACTCTCTTTCTATAGAGTAAACCCTGATTTCTTAATTGATTTGGAGATTTCTATTGTAATCACTAAGATCAATAAAGAGTGGATCAATGCTTAGCTTATTTTCTTATGAGTTTCTTATGTAATTTCTTAGCTATCTCCAATGCAACATGTTATATGCTTTCTACATGCTCACGAGTTCCTACTCAAGGCTAGACCCTTCTGCAAAGTTTGTGCAGAACCCCTTCTACAAGACGTTTAGCCCTTTATCCAGAGTTGAGCTTGGGGAACCATTGTCCCCAGATAACTGTTGGTTCTTGAGTCGCTTAAGCGTGATGCTCACCCTATTGAGGGAAGAATAACTAATCTTTTGGGCTTTAAACCTTGATATCTAGGAAACGGTGAACTAACACATACTCATGAAAGCTAAATAACCCCATTTCCCCCTTAGGTCCACTTCCATAGACCTATCTCAGGTGTTGACGATTTTTTTTTTAACATTTTGGCGCTAGAAGAAGGGCTTGATCCTCTGACCTTGTGGTTAACAACCACATATCTGACTGTGTTTTTCCATCCCGAATTGGACTAAGGCTTTGGAGAAGCAAGATTATGGGTAAAAGGTCCCAACAAGAGTCTTTTATGTCTCAGATGGATATGTCAGGAACAACTGACCCAAGAGTGATGGAAGAACAAAGGTTGAGAATGGAAGCCTTGCAAATAATCAAGCAGAAAAGGAAGGTAGAGCAATATGGTTCTGACTATTGGATCAACAGCCGTCCCTACATAGGACAAACCCAAACCTCTCCTCTAAGTGGCTTTATGTAAAAGGAAAGTAACCCTTTCTCCCATATAAGGAACATTATCCATAAGCAAAAAGAAGGAATGGTGTTCAAACGGGAAATAATGAAGGATTTCAACCAGTTTGCTACCAAAAGGGCTAAAAGGATAGCACTCCAATCTCAACATGCCTAAAAAAGAGGTAACAAAGGGGCTAAGTTCCAACAACAAGAAAGGAAGTTTACACCAAGACTACCCAAAGGATACTACCTTACCATTTCAATGGAAAATATCTATTTCCTAACTCAGCGAGGACTCGATTCTTGGCCATCTGCGAAGAAAAATTCCAGTATGAAATAAAATTGGGTGGGCCTTACTGTCACTATTGCATGATGAATGGACATGAAGCTAACCACTGTAGAATCCTCGAAGGAATAATCATTAATTTCCTCAATCGTGGCCAATTACAAGAATTTGTAAAAAATGATCAAATCAAGTTTAATGAAATTGTAACGACCCGAACTTCTCCGTGAATGAAAGCCCGGATTGCTTTGAGGACAAGACGAATCAGAACACAAACAGAAGAACATTTCATTGCTTATTACAACAATTCCATCAGAATACAAGAATATTACAGAGTATGAATAAATAATATACATTTCATAACTATCAGAGATTACAATACATTACATAACAGCGGAAAAATAATACAAACACAACTAAAAAAGATACACGAACACAGAGCTTTCTGAATATCATTCCAGCTGTAAACCAGGATCCTGTGAATATAAATCTGCAAAACCAAAACTACTAGCTGCCCGTGTGGAAAATAGGGGGCACCCAGAGTTTAGGTTAAAATAATAAACTCTAGATCAGTCATGTGACTGGTGTGAGAACTAAAACAGTCATTTAAAACTTTACTTTAAAATAAAGTAAATCAAGGGACTATGCTGTATAACACGGAACGGGTTTCCTCCCAAGAATACCAGTGCATATAACAAAACAGCGCAATGCTTTTTGGAAAAATGAAGCTATTATAAGAATCAGGTCCCATCACACAATGCATCGCAAGCCGGAGGATAGGGTTTTCCCTCATAATAGCCAAACATGCTTGGTACGTTAAAACAAATCATTTGATACTATTATAAGTGCATAGCGTATAAAACAACTTCAAATATAAATGTATTAATCCTAGATGGCATGGGTACCATATATCATGTCGCCAATACTAGGCTCTACAATCAAAACCGCAAATGTCACGTATTGGAAGTTGGATTTCCATCTGTGAACCAAGGCAAGGGATCGTCCTTACCGCTTCGAGACGCTCTAGCCCGTGCCTCAGGATCAGGGCTCGAGTGACCCTTGGATCGTCAGGGCCGGTCCACTCGACGTGGATTAAAATGCCTGAACATTACGTTTTCCTGCCCTATAGGGAGTCAATCTAGTATGTATAATGACCATATCATCCATCGGTTCCCTAGAGACTAATATACCTGAGGCGCCACGCTATCCATAATCCACATAAGTAAAACACCTGGGCGTGCAAACCCCAAACACCACTCCTAGATAGAAGGAAACGCATGCCCTCTCTGAAGTCCTCTCCCGTTTCTGGTTCACACCGGGGTGTGAGGCGGGCGAATTAACGCTACATAAAGCTATGCTATATTAAAGTTGTGCTTTGATCATCAACTACATGACTCTGCTTTTCAATAGAAGCCTTGATTATTTGCATCTCAGCATGCCACACAGGCAATTCACGCTACGCAACCGATGTCTATCAATCACACAGAATGAAATTCGATGTCAGACACACATCCATTTACAAGTTCGTTCTGGGTCTGAACGAAACCGGAGGCACCTTATTCCTCGTCCCATATGTCCAATACAGGAGAGAGGTCCTCGCATATCCTGTCGATCTTCAAGTACGTCTGGACGATCACCACTTATTACCTTATCTTGGGTGTACAACCCAATCAAGACATCAGCAATCATCCAAACGATGTGAAGACCTACGGTCTTCAACCACCGTCTTCATCGTCGACATATCATCGAATCTGTTATTCAGAATGGGAGAAACCTGGTCTTTCTGAATAACTCGTGTCTATTATAAACAAGTGCTACAAAAACACAACATACGCCTCATTCTAATCCAGAATATTCCTTTATTCAAATATTCTTATACTTTGGGAAAGGTTCCCATTAATTTTATCAAAGATAAATTCTTTAGATTTAATCTTTAATCTTCCTTTGGATATCAATTCAAACCAAATTATGGTTTATCCAAATTAGTTGGTATTAGTACTCCTTACCAGAGTAATCAGTTGTTTAATTTCCCAATCCCAACCTATTCATCCCATGAAGAAAAACTGGTAATACTTCATGTCTAACACCACGGTGTTATCGGTAAATTAAATTACCATTTCACATTCAAATCCAATTAAAGATTTAACTAACGCCTGGAGTAAAAATGGTGGTACTCCATTCTCGATCATTTCTTGGATTTGATAATTTTAGTTATCAAATCCACCTTTCAATCTATTTAAAGATTCATTAAAACTCTAATTCAGTTTTAATTCCAAAAATCAATACTTAATGATTATTCCAAGTTAAGAAATTATTCTTATCTTTAAATGGGTTAAAGAACGAATGCCATTTAAAACATAGCTCACGCTAAACCTAAAATCTTATTCCATTAACAATGGAATCTTCATGGAAAATAGATCAATATATATAATCGATATAAACTTCCATATCCAACCGATAATATAAATGGAATAACGGAAAAGCCTTTTAAATTCCATATATATATTAACAGTCTTCCTCTCCAGAAGCTCACTTCGATTATTACCAAATTGAATTCCATTCAATTCCAATTTAATATGTTAAATTGGAAAACTTTACTTTGGAAAATCTCCTTTAAATCTAAACAAAAAGAATCATAAATTCCAAATCCCGTTTCACTGTAAATCGGGTTAAGGAACGAATGTCGCTAAAAACACAGTTCACGATAAATCCAATTCAGTTCCCATTTTATTCCAATTATTAAATATAATTGGAAACTCTAAAAATCTTAATTAAAAGATTTATTCTCTTCACACGGGGTTCAAGAACAGTGTTACTGAAGACACCGTTCATGACAAACCCAAAATCCCATTTGATATTAAATACAAGACTCTGAATAGAAAATATATCGGCTTATATTCAATATCAAATTCTGAACTCAACAAACATCGTATTGGAATAACGATATATATATCTTCCAAATTCCTCCACAATGCTTGTATAATCACAGAATCCAGTATCGAAATATCCCGAAGATAATTTCGATTCAAATCCATTCCAATTCATATATTGGAAATTCTAGTTATTTTTAAAACCATTTCAAATCCAATTTAATTATTTAAAAATATTGGATTATAATTCTAGTTCATAACTTGTTCGTTTCAATAAAATATATATTTATCTTTTCAAATACAGAATATTTCATCCTAATTCTTTCCAAATCATTTATTATGATTTTACACAAATTATGGATATTTTTAATAATTTTATCAAGGCCCGTATAGTCGATTTCCATAAACGGTCATCGAACTGCACTTATAACGACCTTTTCCAATTTTGATTTGGACATAATTCTAAATCCAACCATTAGATTTCTAATTTCTTATATTCGTTAGAAATCTCTTTTGATACGAACCCAACGATTCCAGTTTTAGGAGAATCCGATGGTCGGATCTCCCGTAATGTCCATTCGAAGTTAATGGTCGAAATTCGCGAACTGCCGCGGCGCGGTGCATTCTATTCAAGCCATTACATATATATATATATATATATATATATATATATATACATACATACTTCGTCGATTTCTATTTAAAATGTATTTTATAAATTATTTTAAATTCGTTTTCAAAACGATTTCAACTTCATATTCAGTTTCAAATCAAAATTGAATATACCGTATCATCGATATATAAATGATAGTATTTTCAAAACATTAGATTCTGAAATCTCTTCCTTTTCATTATTCATCGTATAAATGAATAAAATCGATATAAATATCTTTCACGTCGAAATGGCGCAAATCTAATCAACACGGCTTTATATATTTAAATATATTCGTGTCCATCCCAAATCGGACATCAAAAATCATATTTTGATCTTTTACTGGATATTATTTTTAAAATATTCATTATTTTAAAATATTCATTATTTTAAAGTATTCGCTATTTTAAAATATTCCTTCTTTCTGAACTGGAATCAGACACAGTCAATTACCGTATAATGTTGAGACTATGGATTTCATATACACATGTATACAACAATAATCAAGCACAGTCAACCATCATCCAGAGTGCATTCTACGCTGCATAAGGATTAAATATAAATATTTAACACTTACAACAGCCTGTTAACCAATCGGTCGACATACAGCTAATTATTGGGACTAATGTATGTCATATATCATCCCAATACCCGTGTGGGGTTTCAAACAACAAACACTGATTTTTATTTGTGTAGTTGGGCGATATGTAAAATTTATCGTCCCAATCAATATCAATAAAATGGTGATTTGTAAATGAATATTCATTTTCATTTCAGGAGAATCCTATCCCGTTCTTTTATACGTTAAAAAATTGTATTTTTAACGTTGAAATATTTATTTCAACACTTTACTATTTTTATCAGTTCATTCATTCAATAAAAATGTAATTTTTAACTACCACCTTTTATTTCAGAAAATTTTGGCATTATAACGGCGCGATATCGAAATCGGATAATGTCTAGCATTACCCCTCTCCTGATATTGGCTCGTGCCATACACACATAACAACTCAATCAATTCAATTCTCATCCCAAACCAATTCAAACAAATAAATCAACCAAACCAAACAATCAAACAAGTCGTCCATGGTCTGTGGACGACAGGGAGCAGTTCATATATGCAGTTATAAAATAAAATATATAACTGTATAAGAAAATTAAAGTGAGGAGTTCTCACCTTGGGTTTCCACTCCGTCAGTCTTTGATTGTTAATCTTAAATTCTCTAGGAATCCCGCTTGTCTATTTTGTAAATAACATGCATAAGTTAAAAATCATATTTTTAACTATCGAATTATTATTTCATAACTTGTCTATTTTATAAATAGCATACATAGGCTAAAAATCATATTTTTATCTTTCTAAAAATATTTTCATGTCATATACTAGTTAAAAATTATATTTTTAACTTGCCAAAAATATTTTCTTCCTATGATAAAAATCCTATTTTTAACTAACCAAAAATGATATTTTTACATAACTAAAGATCATAACTTTATGTAATTAAAAATCATAACTTTATGTAGATAAAAATCATAACTTTATATACGTCCTAGGTCAAATATCATAGAAGCTTTAAAGCGGAGAAAACTCACATATTTTCTATTGCCCGGATTTGCTATTTTGGTTCCAGAATTTGCAAACGAGCTCCAATCTTCACACGATCTTTTTTTTCTAACATAAACGCGCCATTTCGGATAACTTTCCCCTAGTGGTCTTACTTCCGAAAAATGTGACATTTCGCCGGAAATCGCGAAAAGACAGTATTTATACTGTATTTGGACAGCAGACTTTGGATGCGTTTTCTGAACAACTCCGCAAACCAAAATCTGACTTCTATATGTGCAAATCGAAGAGAAAACGAGATCTTTGATATTGGTACTGTGGGGTTTTGGCCAGAAACGTTCAGTTTGGGGGATACGGGTTCGAGAAGATTTGGGTTGTTATGTACATATGGGATTTTTGGTAAAAATTGGATTTTTAGAAGATGTGGGGCCCGGGGTCAGAGGTGGGTGGTTTGAGGGGCGGCGCAGGTCTGAGGGGGTGGTGCAGGTGTAGTGCATCGACTGGTAGTGGAGGGCTATGGTCCATGGCGGCTAGGGTTTAGGGAATTGGGGCTTTGGGTTTCTTTGAAATGGAGAGGAGAGGAGAGAGGAGAGGGAAGAGGAGGAGGGGGGCCGATCATTGGGGGGGCAGCATGGGGCGACGGGCTGGGGAGGAGCACGACGGGTTTCTCAAAGTTTTTGTAATTTTGCGTTGACTGAAAATGAGGAGGGAGGAAGGGATATAATAATATATTTATTTTATTCAGTTTAAGTTGCAAAAAGGTGATTTTTCGTTCGAACCCCGAATCGTACCCAACAACTGTCATTTCTAGCTAATTACCCCCATTTCGAACGCAATGGGATATGTCCCATAAGCCAATTTGATTGTTTCGATCAGTTTTTCTTTAAATTAAAATATAAATCAATATATTGCATTTTAACGTACATTTTAATTTACTGTGGACACATACGGACTTTAAAAATTCCAAAAAAATAAATCTAGCAATATTTTGACGATACAGTCCTAACAAAACTAATTTCATCGAATTTGGAGACCGTTTGAAAAATGGGCATTTTCTGCTCGATTGAAATTAACTGAAACTGTCAAAACACGTTTTCTTTTGCCATGCTCACATATTGATTCCAAAAATTATGAATTTTGGAATCTAGCAATAACTTGACTTGACATACCAGATCCAACAAAAGTTGTTTCATCGAAAACGGAGGTTGTTTGCAAAATTTCTATTTTTAAAGGCTATATTTCCATAGCGACTATTCTGAATTTTCAGCTGGGCATAACTTTTTATTCCCGCTATGAAATTTCAATTTTTCAGATTCATTGGAAAGATATTTTCAAATAGATTCAAATATTTTTGGTTTCACTAAAATCCGGTTTATTTTGAATCCTGTACATTCATTTGAAATTTGAAATCGAATTTTCAAACTACCGCGTCATTTCCAATTCCTTTTATAATTAAAATAAATATTCATATTCTAATGTTGATTAAAATAAATGTATATGTTCTAATTCTATTCAAAATAAATTTTTCGTCGTAATCATTTTAAATATTCAAAATTCATTAAAATTGCCAAATTAAAAAATTTTAAATTGGTTCTGATTTTCTAGGTTGTTACAGAAATCCTTAGGAAATGGATTATCTACATAAATAAGGGCATGGAAACCCTCTCAAGAGCTCTAAATAATTCAAGGAGGATAACATCAAAAAGGGATAAAAACCCTTGTCACGGCCGAGTTGGCCAGGGCAAAGCACCCCCCGGAAGGGGGTGGTGTGTAAGCCTTTCTCTACACCCAAAACCGAAAGGGCCAGGTTAAAGCATTGAAAGCGTAAGCCTCCAACCCACACCAGAAATGGTCATGATGAAGCATCTAATTAGCACGTCCTGCCTCTGCTTGTAGAAGAGTACGTCATGCCTCTGCTCGTAGAAGAGTACGTCCTGCCTCTGCAATGAACTAAGCATGTCTTACCTCTGCTCGTAGAAGAGCACGTCCCACCTCCGCTTATATTTCCACATTACCAGCAGAAGGGAACACCATCCCTTATCATCGCCTGCGATGGCCAATAAAAGGCACCCCTTGGAAGGGGGTGGAGTGTAAGCCTCTATCACCGCCTACAATGGCCAGGGTAGAGCATCAAAAGAGTAAGCCTTAATTTCGCGTCTATGATGACTCGGTTTAAGCATCTAAGACCTTGTCATCGCCTTCGATGATCAGCATAAGGCGCCTCCTGGAGGGAGGTTGGGTAAGACCTTGGGCCTTGCTTGTGGATAAGTTAGCCAAGCACACCAGACGCACAGGCCCAGAGAGTGGCCAACAAAGCACGTACATCCTCTTCTTTGACAACAAAAGCCAAAAGAGTGGCTCAAGAAGCACGTACATCCTCTGCTTCGCAAATCTTATCCAAATGGGGTAATGAAACTAGTACCAAAAATGGTTTCTTATTTCCTATATTAATACCCAAATCTGGGTTGATACAGATCTAAATTAGTGCCTAAAGTGGATTCCAGGCCCTATCTTAATATCTGAATCTGGGTTGATTCGGATCTCAATTTATGCTGGTAGTAGATTCCCAGTCCTATCTTAATACCCGAATTTGGGTTGATTTAAGTTTTAATTATTGCCGGAAGTGGGTTTCCGGTCTCATCATAAATACCCAAATCTGCGTTGGCTCGGAAGTCTAAATATTAACGAGAAGGAGATATTTGACCTTCTCAATAATCTGAATCTAGTTTGGAATCACACTTCTGTTACTACCAGGAGCGAATTTCTGGCCTTACACCTTAGTCCAAGAGACGAATCAAAGCCCTACTACTCTCAGAGGGATGGTTCCCGATCTCCCGTCCTTAATACCCTAGTCAGGGACGCCAAATTCAAACTCTTAACCCCAAGGAGGGAATAAACTACTGATGCCCAGGACGGTGACATGAATCTACTATTTAAAAGCCTTCAAATCAAGATTATGACCTTCCCCCTCGTTCACGAAAGTCTCCCAAAACTCCTTACACTTTACTTGTTATTGTTCATGTAGAACTTATATAAGAATCATATAACAGGTAGTATGCATCCCATTTATATGTTCATTCACAAATAATATCATTGGTTATTCAAAAGAAAATTAGACAATTAATGATACTTAATACATTTTCCTAAAGTTCCCTACTCTCAGACATCAGACAAGGGGGGAATGATAGAATGACGAATTGCAATACACAAAAATTTGTTGATCTTCTGCCACTTTTCCATAACCTTGTATGAGTCGTCTAAGGACTTAGGTTGTAACTTCAAGGCTCGGTTGTAAGCCCTGCCCATGGCACGCAGTGTTTATTTTCCTTCTACAAACTAAAGCATTCTTTCCAAAGCATATTTTTTCCTCTGTAGCTGCTTAATTTTGGAAGTGTAAAAATCGATACGCCAGAGCGTATCCTTATTGTATTTTCTATCATAAAAACCTCGTATGTTAGCCTTAATTTTCTGATACCACCTATTAATGAGAGAGTCGTCTAGCCTAGATGGGAAATTCCTTATATGGTGGATTACTTCAAACTTTGGGACCTCAAACTCTGTTGTGACTCAGGAGACACAGGCGTGGAGGTTTCAGGGGAAAAAAGAAGGAGGAACTTCTAGCAAAAGATGCTCTTTTAATCTCAACTGCACAAGTAGGATCGAATCAGTGAGTCAAGGCCGCCCTGAAAGATGAAAGGGGAAACCCCGCATGGTCAGAACCATACAACATCAAGATCGAAAGATTTTGACTTGAAAAGTCAAAATTATCCCATCACAAAGTTAGAGGGAAAATGTTATTACCAAAATTAACACTGAGACAGGATATTGGTAAAGGGCTAACGGACCGTCACAATCGTAGAAGAATAATCCGTAAGCAAGAAGTAGGCACAAGGTAAAACCGGGAGCATAAAGTAACAACCCAAAAGCCAGGCAACCGACACCAGTATTAAAGAAAAGATCTCAAAACCAATACAAAAAATGATACCGGCAGGGTGGTTCCGGCCAAAGGGCAGACAACAGAAGGTCATCCAAAATCCGGAAGCTAATGAATAAAAAGACCAAAGATCCTACAGTCCGAGACCTAAAAGGGCAGAGGGGCTATCGGTATTAATTCTCTTAATACCGATACACTGAGAGACGAGAGGGGCAAGAGATTAGAGCTTGAAGCATAGGGGAATCATCCGGGAACTAGCTACCGAGACCCCAATTAGATGATCACTGAAAGGTCACTTTTGTTACTATAAAAATAAAGCACCCGGAACAGGCTGGCGATGAAGGGGCCATAGGCAAAGAGGAGTCTCCCGTCAATAAAATGCCGACACGAGGAAAAGTCGACAACCTAAAGGAACGGTCCGAAAGTCGTGCAACCGGTGCCATCATTGAAGTAAAGAGCTCAGAATCTATACAAAAGGGGATACCTGCAGGATAGTGCCCGCACGGTCGGTAGAAGGTCATCCAAGACCGGAGGCCAGTAGAGAGGGAGGCTAAGATTCCTACCAGCCGGATTTAAAAGGATGAGGGAGGATATCAGTATTAACTCACTTAATACTGATACATAAAGAAGCAATAGTGTCAAAAGTATAAGGAAATCATATGGGAGCCATTAACCGAGACCCCCAGCATATGATTACCAGAAGGCCACTCTAATAAGAAAATAATAAAGCACTGGAAGCAACTTCCTGGAAAACTAAGGGTGCACTCCAAAAGTCTACCAACCGGGAAACCTGAACCCCCAAAGAAAGACAAGCTATCCACACTAATCTGCTTAGTGTTGAAATAGGTGGGGGTGGCAGACCCAGCAGCCATTCACTGGAATCATGAAGGCAAGCTCCATAAAGTGTCAACGACAAGACCAGGAACCCATGACCGGAAGCCCACATCCGAAAGCAGAGAACTTTAGAAAGTTATTTGCACTGCCAGGCTCATCAGCAATACGAAGAAGATATGACATTAGCCGAAAGCTCTATAAACCGAGACTATTCCCCCTAGAGCTACAATCAACACCTCAAGAAGCCGTTAGCTAAGCCTTCAAAACCTAAAGAAAGGAGGCTGAGAGCCAAAACTCTCAAAACCCGAAGGAAAAGCGACTGATAGGGGCTAATGCAGGCCCAATAGCAAAAGGGTCCCCGATTTGTCTATAAATAAGACCCCAGGGGTCTCATTTTAGGGGCTGAATTCTCATTTCCCAATCTTGCTTTTTTCTCTGAAGATAAAACCCTAATTTCCAAATCAAATTGGGGATTTCTTCAATTCTTGTAATATATCTATAATCAATAGAGAGGAGGAATTTGGGACTTAAGTGTTTCTTGATTTGATAATCATATTGCGTCTATAATGATAAGACATGGAGTTATCACTAACCTTTCTTATGAAAGGGTTGATTATGATTTTTTCGTAGGAAGGAAGGTCCTAGGTAAAACCGGGACTCTTCCTACTCCGAACTTTCATATGTGATTCAAGTTTTTCATAGTAAGCCTAATGCAATCCGACCTCGAATGATATCTTGCTATAATATTGTGGCTTTATATCTGACGCAACCAAGGCCGAATCGATGCGGAAGTATCCTATAAGCTGATAAGTGTGATAGCTTGAAGATAAAGCCGAGTGTTGAGAGGCATTAGCCTATTTCTTCTCAGCATAATGTATATTATTTTATCCAAGATCTGAAGGCATTTATTGCATAAAGCCTCATCTTCATTTTACTAATAAATCCTTTCTTAATATTCTCATCGATCTCATAGTTTTGTAAGCATGATACTCACCCCCTGAGGGAAGTGTAACTAATCTTATAACTAAAGGACTTGACAACTAGGGAATGGTGAAATTAGCTAAAGAGCACTAATTCAAGACTTATTTTCAAATAGCCTTTGGATCGTCCTTGCATCAAACCTCTAAATATATGCATTGTCTATTCTAGTTCGGGTGTTGACGAGAAATATCAATTGCATGTTGGCGCTAGAAGGAGGGCTTGAACCTCCGCCTTTATGTTTACCCCATCAAAAATTAATTAGGTAAACTTATTGCTCCACGGAAGGGAAGTACGAAATCAAAAAGAGTGGAGGATCGAAATAAGGAACCAACTCCTAACACAACCCTTGAAGGAAATGTGAGCCCAACATTCAACCCAAACAATAATGAAGAAGGAGCAACCTCCAACCAGTGCAACCGTCAAACCTGAAAGCCACGGAGGATAATGCTACTAAAATTATGGCTCTAGAGAAACAGATCCAGGAGATGCAAGCTCAAATAAACGCTAATCACTACAACAAAGTTCAGTTCGGCAGCAATTTTTTTCAGCGTCTTGAAGCAGGTGTTGTTAAATACGTTTTAAAAGATTATTAGTATTCATGGACAAACGCTGACATTTTATACTTATGCCCAAAAATTTAACGCGGGCAACGAAATTTCTTTTTAGTCGCCTTCGCTTCTTCTATAATTTCATCCCCAAAAAATAACAATAATCTTCTTCACCCTTATATTCTGCATATTACTCTTCGTCCTGATTTTTTGGATCTAATTTCGGTTAAATTGTTCATAATTTGTTTGTTCCTTTATTCATTCTAATTCGCTCATTCATTTCTTACTTGAGATTCCCAAATATAATGCTCAACCCTAATTTGCCATCGCCAACATTCTTCCAACCATTGTTTCAATTCTACTACCGCACCATGCAGGCTACCACTTGAATCGCCGTTTGGAGCACCAGTAGATCTATCGCTATCAAGATCTGGATGATGAATTGGTAACTTGTATTTTCATATGTGATTGTAACAACAATTAGAAATTTGATAGTCTATACATCCTCTAGAATTTGATTATTTCAGTTAGTGTTACCTGAATCGAACTTTAAATTTATAAAAGATTTCTAATTTATACATTCAATATTATTCAAAAAAAAAAATAGTGCCCAACGCCGTATAGTGTTAGGCAGCATGTAGCACAACCAAGAAATAGAGAAAAACTATGTAAACCACAGAAAGAAGTAGTTTATCCAAAGAGCAATAAAGGTAGGCAAAAAACTATAAGTAATTCTCCTCTGCTTCGCTTGTCCATGCTTTCATAGTTTATAAGTAATTGTTCAAGGAAAACAAGAGGATCTGTCCTGTTAGGTTGTTGGGTTATAGAGCAACCAAGAGGTTTTACCATGAGCTATAGCAAGCTTAGCAAGCGATTTGGAAGGAAATAGCAAGACAAAGAGCTTCCAATTATAAGATAATTAAGAGATGCATGCTTACCTAAATGCATAAGCTATGACTGTTAAGGATACAAGTAGGGCTTTATGTAGAAAAAGAGTCCATAGTTAAGAGGTCGAATGGCGAGGATTTCAGTATCAATAGAAGAAAGATTTAAGATGTTGGTGCAATTGTAAACAGTATAATACAAAACATAAGCACTAGTAACATTGGGAGTACTTCGCTGAACTTGATATTTTTGTTCCCTTCACCATCATTCAAAAAATCATATGATATTTTCGTTTTACATCTATTGATATCAAATAAGGTAACAAGTATTTGGCGATTGATTTAACAAAGTGTGCATGGCAGGAAAACTCTACTCTAAGTTCATCAGAAAAATCCTTTATACGTGTGTCTCACCAATACAATAAGTTAGATACTTGTCCCTTTCCCATCTTTCAATATTTTATGGTGTATTAAGGAAAATTTTCATATCATATCATTTTTACTAATGTCTCATTTCATGTGTAATTAGTTAAATTACTAATTATGCAAATATATGTTCATATCCACCGTTCGTCTTATATTTTTTTATTTAAATATTATTTTTACAAAAGCTTTTATATATAGTACTTACATCACCATTATCAAGCTTTAGTAAAAGATATTTTTAGTTTGTTAGACTCCATTTAAGATGTCACGTGCTTTAGGCCCTCTTTATGACTAAATTTATATGTAATATTAACATTGTTGAGTTATGTTTTAAAAAAAATACTTCAACCTTTTCAATTCATCAGTTGTTGTTTTAACTGTCATTTTATAGTGATTTATGATTCATAAATAGATGCCAAAGTTATGTGTACATGGCATGGACTTCACTGACATGAGAACTGAAATAACAGACGTGAATATATGAATACGAAAATTTATCCTTTTTCTCTAGCTTGTAGATGATGTTTGAGGTGACTATGACTAGTTTGATTGTTCTTGTTTAACTAAACAAGTTTCATGTTGTAAACTTTAATGTTTTTGAGGAAAAATAATAAACGAAATTTCAAATAGTGGATTTATAAAACTTCTATAACAATAATTATGATTTACTTCTACTAATGCTTGAACACAAGCTATGTGAATTTTTTTGTTCACAGTGTAGAAGCTAAACAGTTTGTAAATATAGAGTTTTTATAAATATAGAGTTTTAGTAAATGGATGTTAAAGGCGAAGAACTTATACCATTTGTAAATATATAGATTTAGTAAATGAATGTTAAAAGTGCATAAATTTTCTATTGAATTTGAGAGTTTGTGTACGATTTGAAAGAATAGCACAGAGTGAGCACTACATAACAAAGTGTAATTAACATTCATCAGAAAACGTGAATGTTAAATTTGAGGAGTGTAGGGACTGTAGTGCTTTATATTTGTATACATTTTTCATACTTGCTACCATGTATATTGACTTTCGGTTAGTTTTCGTACATGCATGAAAATGTTTATGTGATATATCATGAATATTAATACAGGTGTCGTCACTTCCTATTTTTTGGTTGATTTCTATGATATCTTTTTAGGGCGTTGCTCCATTTCCTTTGGAGCTTATTTTCAATTTGGGTCTTAGTTGGATTTACTTTTGTGTTTATGTCCTTTTCTACATGTTTTTTTTTCTATCAATTCAGTAATACACACTTAATATCTTCTGCTTATCTTTCACCATGCTTTACTTCAGATTTCCAACTGGAAGGTGCAAATACACAATCAGCAATGCACTAAAATTTGCTTCAAAGTTATAGGAAAGGATTAGAGCTTCTCTTATTTATCTACAAAACCTCAAGGCTTAAGTTTTATTTCAAGTCGTGATTACCATGACATTGAAGGCTATATACAGTATGCAAAAGGTAAACTATTATGCACACATAAATATTCTGTTGATTTATTTATATTTTACTTTAGGCTTTTCATCTTTTCTACACATCAGTTTCATGCGTCTATTGTTCTATTAATCATACTTACATGCTTTAAAGGAGCTTTATTTTTATTTTTATTTTATTGATCACACCTAAGATTAAACTATAGGCATAATTTCTTTATGATTATGCTACGGTTTCTCGAACTGATTTACTTGTATTTTAATTTAGGCTCTTCACTTTTGTTGCTTATAAGTTTAATGCATTAATTGTTCTGTTAATTATACATCTTTTATTAAAAAAATTAAAAAATTGATTAGTCACTTATGAAGTTAAATTATAAGAAACAAATGTTACTTTTGACTCCTATTTTGGTTTTACTTTATCTCTGCTCTGTCTTTTGCAGTTGATTTGGGTTTTGTTTTATTTTGGCTTTGCTGATTTCGACTCTAGCAGTATTTCTCAATTGCTTTTCATTTTGAAAGATAGCAGTAGTGAGTTGGGAATTTTACAGTGGAAGTGAAGTTGAAAATTTTAAAAAGAAGGTACAACTCTATTACTGCTGAAATTAATGTTAATTGTAAACACTATTGAAGATTCATTTGGAAATGTGGAAAAGTATCTATCTCTGATTGCTTACCGTGTTCATAAACAGCGAAACAAAAAGATCGTTATTGCTTCAGTAAACAATAATGAACAATGTATGCTAGGTTATTCTCGTTTTTGTTTGTTTCCAATTAAGAAATGAAAAAGATGGTCTGTACCGAGTGAATTGAACATATACTACATTTTTTAATTATGTATGAAAAAGAATTGATTCAATTGATAATGATTGTGAGCCCATTCTCTTACTGATTTCAGTATATTTCAAAAATTCCATTATTGTTCATTTTTTTTCCTATAGTATACTGTGCACATTATTTAATTATATTTCTAAAAGATTTTAGTTCATTGTTCCTGTTTCTTTTTCCTCTTTTTATTTCTATGCATGGTCCAAACCAATGCAGGGTCCTATAGAAATATTTTTTTATACTTTACTTGGAAGGTATAGTACTATTAAAATACAAAAAAGTGGACATATAAATATTATTTTGTTTATTCCCATGATGGATCCAGTTCATATAGCCACTATTTTTTTTTATTAATTTGTACTGCTATCCATATTTTATTCAATTATTCATGAAGTTTTAAAGTATTTTCATGAATAGTTAGGCAGCAACCTTACAACAACATTATTTTATACCATGACTTTATATTATAGTAAATTACACTATATAACACCTTCTATGCCATATTCACTTTTTCAACAAAGTTGAGCATATGCTGACTAGACAGTGTAGAATTCTGAGCTTGACAGACAAATTCGTGTGGAGAAATATAAGCCATTAAGCTAATAAATTCAATAGTTGTTGGGCTATGGTAGTTGGCAAGCCGGAGTGTTATTATGAGAGATTCTTCGTCGATACCCAAGATCCATTATACCTTGTGCATGGACAGTTGGCACTACATACATTTGACAGTAGGTCGCTTAGGAGGTGTTGTAACAAATCTCGTTGTAGTTTGACTATTGTCTCTACACTCTGTCAAACCAGGGACTAGTAGTCAAAATAGAATTTGGTATCAGGGATGGCAGAACAGCTGCTTGGGTGGAAGATATCATCATGGATTGCTTGTTACTTTGGGTCGTCAAACAGTGGAGCTGACACTAGTTTTGGGGGCATTAACATTAGTGGAGCAGTGCTAACTTTTTTTTAAAATAATTTTTAGCAGCTTGAAAGAGTTGGTAGTTGAGAGCTGATTCAACTATTTTTAGTTGCTTTAATTTTTCCTATTTCTACGCTTGATATTTTATTTTCTAGTTTGAGTGTTTGGGATTTTAAAAATGAGAGTTTGGATACAAGACACATCAACCTATCTACTGATGATATAAGTAAGAATGCCAGTGTATGGAGCGAACAAAATATGTAGAAACCTTAAAGTCAGTGAAAGATGCGTGTTTTTAATTATTTAGACCTCCCAATTATTTTCATTTGTGATCAAGCTGAATGTTCTTATGGGTGAGACTTTTGACCTACAAAACACCAAAGATGACCAGAGGCTTCCTACTTATAACAGTTCTCCTTAGCCAGGTTAGTCGCTTTTCCTTTATTTACGGTATCGATTATAATTTTTGTTACCTACTAATTATAATTCTGCTTATTCACTCCTTCAACATGGTGATAGTGCCAAATACCAGCATTCATGCAGTTAACTGCCATACCAGTTTCCTTTTTTTTTTAAATATACACCTATTGATTATATAAATTTGTTTATGTATGCATTTGTGTGTGCATATATAACCTCTATGACAGTATATGCCGAGTACATTGATTTTTCTCTTTATATGTAAATAGGAGAGATCAATGCAAATTGTTAAGAAAATTAGTGGTGATCAAAATAATAGATATTTTCGAATGGAATTTATCTTAATAACATATAGCAAAGAACAAGTAGAATATGAAGAAATAACTGAAAAATAAGATAAAAAGCAAGACAACAAGATTTTAATAGTGGTTCGGCGTTAACGAGCCTACATCCACTTCATATTTTCTCATTTCATTCACTGATTACAATTACAATGAATATTGTCTCTTAATCACTTGAATCTAATGAATATTTATCTCTGAATTCATTTATTTTATTGAGGAAGATGGTGGTTATTCATGGGGAAGTGGTTGCCATGGCAGCCATCAATATCGAGATGCCAAAAGGCCCCTTAAAATGCCCTATGGAGGTGTATTTATAGCTGTAGGAGATCCCATATGGTGATCAGGTCGTGGTAGGACACGTGGCACCCGATCTGGGAAAGTAGGAGCAGTCATAGCCTCAAGAATAGGTCAAGATCTACATTTGTAGTAGTAGGACCTAGTCGCGGTTCGTGGTCATGGTTCATGAGCCGGTGTGGTGAGCTGGTGATGGTCGTAATGATGATGGTCAGGCTGGGTCGTGGTCACGAACCGACCCCGAGGGTGGTCGCGATCCAACCCCAGGTAGTGGTCACGATCCGCCCCCAGGGGTGGCCACGATCCGCCCTCGGGGGTGGTCACGATCCGCCCTCAGGGGGTGCTCACGAACCGGTCTTCAAAAATTCCAAAAATCCATGTTTTTTCCATATTTCTGCATGTGTTCACGGAAACGGACGTAACTTTCAAACCGTAAGGCCGATTGGACCAAACGAAAGCTCTACTTGAAGCTAATTCAGAGGGATACAAATATTTGATGTGTTTAGATCCAAATGAGATCGTTTGATAGGGGTTTGGTTCCAATTTATACTAATGTTGTGATTTTAACCAAACTGCCCTGTGTCTTCTGATGACGTTTCCAATGTCGGAGAGTGATGTTATCCAGAGATTCCATATGTGAAAGCATTTGCCAGAAACTGTCAACATGATATTTGCTTTGGGTGGCCTGGTCACAAAGCAAGCTAATATTTTGCCCCCCAAAGTACATCTTATTGCAGATGAGATGTGCTTTGAATGTGTTGAGCTAAAATCTCTCTAGAGCGCCCTTTATCCTTGAGAAGGCTTTATCCAATCGTCGCATTGCTTCCCTGGGAGCTAGTCAAGCCAAGTTCTATGGAAGAAGTAATCGAGATGGTCAAGTAATTGTTTAAATCTTGTTAGATCAAGAGGTCTAATTCATTCATCAAAAATCATGTTAGATCATTGGCTCCTGATTGTGATCCTACACATACAGACCGTTGCAAAACAACGTCATCATTCTACGCGAGTCAAGTGCGTGGTAGGGTTAGACTTTCTTTTACGTATGAGTCAACGTAGCCACCCAAATCATGGGGTAGTTCAAGTATCTTCAGGCTCCGAGCTGTTATCTAAACCGCTGGGATAAAGCACATCGAAATCAACATGTGAATCTGTCATCTGTACTCGGCTTTGAACTATCCCGGCATCGGGATATTAATATAGGGCTCCACGATAGCATCAAATCATAATAATAAGGATCCCGAAAGCCACGATCACTCCGAATCATGCCAATAAAAAATAAAGAATCTACAGTCGTATTGGGTTGTATTTTAAGGAATCCACAATCACTCTAGATCGCTTCGTAATTCAATAATCACAAGCAAGTCAGTAAGAGACGTGGTTGAAATCATGTGAACTAATGCTCGTATGATCATCACCATCGTAAGATGGTGGAGGAATTTGTTGCACCTTTCATTCGGTGTAGTTTGAGTCTTTAAATTCACATTTGACCCGCAAGTTGGCTCGCTTGGTCGGGGAAGATGAATCGGGTCATACTCCAGCGGCATATTGTACATGTCTTGAGTCTTGCTCCTGGCCAGGGTCGTCTTCACGGTCATCCCACGAATCGACACTCGTGCCCTTAGTGCCATCAGAAGACAAGCGAGGTTAGGGCTTATGCCCCCAGCATCGATGGGGTTGAGTTGAGTCAATAGGGCTTCTAATCTTGAAGATTTTATACTTCCCGTTGTTACATCTGGTTAGAGTTGCAGGTCAGCAATCTTAGTCGACCAATATCATTCTATACTATTTCTCAATTTAGTAAAAGTCGGAATTATATATGCAAATGGTTGAACCACACTTTCTTTGACATCGTCTCTTCTCTTTAGTCGGATAATGAAGATTGCCTCATCGAGCGTCAGCGAATTCGGTTAATTCATCAAATCAGTTGCGGAGTTAAGTTAGCTTGTTAAATGCGAGTGGATGAATGTCATTGTGAAGTCAGTTGGGCCCCTCCGTTCATGCTTCGGCATAGTCCGAAATGGTCGTCACAGTCTTGTTGAGTCCCTTTCTCATGCTCGGTTCAATTGAGTTTGACAAACAAGATTATGGGCTTGATAAGTGGTATAGATTCTCTTTAAAACTGCACATTCTTGTCATTGTTTTCCAGGGCTTTTCCTTTGTCCTTATCGTTTCAGGAATTGGAAGGTGCTATATTCCTTCATCTCAACGTTAACACCTTTTTGTCATGAAAGTCTATCCACCTGAAGGTTGAATTCATCAAAAACTCTGAGCAAGTCTCGTTGTAGTGAAAAATTGAAATCTGTGGGAATAACAGGATATTCTGATGTCCTATGTGAAAAGACTATGATTGTCGTTACCCACATTATCTTGAGAAGTACCGCTTCTTGAGAGGTGCCGAATCAAACTGGCGAGCAGGTTGCCATCAAAGAATTGATGCACATTATCAAGATCCTGGCTGGTGCCCCCAGCATTGAATCTGATATTACAAAAGGGTTTTTTAGCCGATTTCTTGTTTCCGCATAGATATTGCCCCTGGGTCCTGGTTTGAGTCAATCGACCTGACCGTGTTCCCGTTCTTCGAATTGTTACGTTCTTGCTCAGAGCTGAGTGTGAAATGTCGCTCGAGTATCCATTCGCGTTGGAGCTAAAGCTGGTCATGCATGACTTGAGTTTGTTACGGTTCTTGCACTCTCATCTACGATGTTGCAGGTAGCTGTTCCATTGCCCATGTTTCCATCCACGACGTTCTGAATCGAAGCCGCAAGCTGCATACCTGTTGATGGGTTCGTGTTCAACCTGAGACAATGGTTGTTATCTGACTGGGCCAAATTCGTCACTGCTTGAACTTCGATTTTATCATTTCCAGTGAATTAAGGGTGTTGCTCAGCCTTCCAATTCAGCGTTGGTGCCCCCAGCGTGAAGTCTTAAAATATGTGAGGATCGGCCTCAAGCTTCTTGGTTCCACATGAGCAGTAGCCGTCAATTAGGCTTCTGTCATTCAATTCTGAGTATAGGCATCGAGTATTTGAACTATGCTGCTTGAGGCTCGTATTCCATGCCCCCATCTCGGGGTTTTGTTCTGAGTAGCAAGGTTCGAATCTATATCTTCTCTGGATTTATATTCACTCCTCGCACCAAGAGTCAGAGTTGAGTGCAAACCGATTTATTGGTACTCATCCCATGCTAATCTCCAGCCTCCCTCCAAGCTCCAAGGATTGAAATCAAGCGATGAATAGTTGGATCGTAGTCACCTTTATTGCTCCCGTTTGCTCTATGCATCAAGGGAAAGGTCGGGGATGAAATGGCTGTGTCACGTTCAATTATTACATGGGATATATCCAGCCTTATCTGAGCTTCCCATTCTGGAGGTAAGTTGGGATCAGTAGATGGTCCTTCTCTTTGCATCTGTTTTCTGGTCTTCAAGGGGTCTGGGTCGTCCTTCTGGACGTGACCCTTTGTTCGTTTTCCATTGGCATGCTGCTATTGTTGCGAGTGAGGCCCTCGCATTCTTGACTAGTTATCTTTTGTAAACCTGCATTTAGTAATTAAAATTTTGTTTTTTTGGCATTGTCTTGTACCTGCGAACATTCCATAATTAGTTATGCATTTGAACATTTGAAACGCAAATGGTCAAATAAGTCATAAAGCGTTATAAGTTGTCAATGCAATTATAAATGAAAATGCACTAAAGTAGTATGTGTGTACAGGTATGCCCCCAATCAATCGTTAACTTAGTGACTGGCCAGGACTTTGTTGAGAATTGATTAGGACCTTAACTGTTTTGCCCCCATGTCTGGACATAGAGGATCCGGGCTCAGCTTTCAGTCTGGCCCCCGACACTCCGGCGGGTAAGGAGCCCTTAGGGAACCAATCCATGGTGCCTTTATACTCTCCCAATCCTTCAGCGGTTTAGAGTTAGAGCTCGGTTCTTAATCTGCTCACCGATCCTTCAGCAGGGCAGAAGTTCTGGGGGCGTTAAGTCTCTAACGCCTTTATACTCTCCCGATCCTTCAGCGGGGTGGAGTGTTATCAAGGCGGTTTTTATCATGGTGCACCTTCATGCCTTGCGGACGTCATCTTCGCGTCCTTTATACTCTCTCTTGAATCTTGAGAGTTTGACTGGCGGACATCATCTTCATATCCTTTATACTCTCTCTCGAGTCATAAGAGTTAGATTAATTCTGGCGAGCAGTCATATCATTCGCCACGGCATTCCTTCTACACTCTAGTTCATAGAGTGGGATTCTACCGTTTCGGGTGTCGTTCTCGAGATCAGTTCTAGTCCATACTCCAAGCTTCACTCTGGCGAATGGAGCTTTTCGGACAAGTGGTCAGGTCACACTCATCCTAGGTTTATATTTCAATCTAAGCTCTGAGGATAGCATCAGTCAGCCAAACAGTTGGAAAATGTTTGCAAAGGCTTTGCATTCCTCCGAACAATCCACGGGAGGAGTAGTCGGCACCAAACTCTGGGTACCTGCATCATTCATATTGCATGAGTTAGACATGTCACTAACCCAAGAGGCATGCAAAATCAAATCTTATGATTGAAAAGTTAGAATATTAATGGGCGTTGCTGTCCCCCTATCGGGATTCCTGTAATCTGGTGGCATCGAAGATAGGATCGAGCCATATAGACAGTCACACGACGTCCATCTGGGGTCGGACTCCGACTTTGCAAGCCAATGACGTATGTACAATTGTCTTGTGGTCCTCCACATATGAGCCAGGGATTGGATGGTCATTCCGGATCCATCTTGAGCTATACCGCTTTCTTTAGATGGAGGGTGTGGTTTTGTAGATGAGCAGTTCAGTTGGGCTCGTTATGGTTCTGTTCCATAATTCCATCTGCAGGTGTTAGAAACCTAATCGGTATCAAATCCGGGGTACCTATACCATCCACATATTAATTCATCTAAGTTAATTACATCAGTTAATCATAAAGCATGCAAATATAAGAGTTGTGGTTAAAGAATAGTCTTGTTAAAGGAATGAATATCATTCTGAGCAGAAATGGAATTGCATGCTCTTTGCTGGTTAATTCTTCCTTATCCTGCCTCTGTCAGGGGATAACTGCCAGAATGTTAAGCTGATGACGAATGTCTTTTCCAATTATTAGAGGACAACAGTTCCAAGAATGTATAGACCTTGATCGGAGTCTTGAGATGGAAAAGGCGGTTAGGTAAATATCATAAGCAAGTGATGAGGTCGCATCTCTTTTTAATCGCCTTTCTGCTCCCATGCTGAGGGAAAGGATAGAGTGTCAGGAAGTCACGACTGTCTCGCTAATGGTAGCACATCATCACATTGGTGTTAGGATGGCAATTGACATGAGAACAATGGATTCATGCTTATAGCGGCTGGAGAGATAATTATATCTTGCAAGTTTGCTGATGCGCCTTCGATCCCATGTCAAGAACAAGAGTTGGGGCAGTCGTACTACCTTATCCTTATAACTCGCCTTTCTACTGGAAAACACTGAGGAAGTTAGTCATGCCAACTTATGATGTATCGGCTTCGAATTAGATGATGTAATCTCGTGCAATCCATGCTCAAATCTCCAGTTGCCCCCAATGTCTGGGGCATGAGTTTGCTTGGCATATAATCGACAAAGGGAGTGGAATTGTGAGTCTTCTCTTTTTAGCTTCAAAACATCGTTCACCAGAATTTTCATTCATGTTCATCTCATCAATCGGGGAATTTATTAGTGATTTTGTCACATCATTCAGGGTGGTGAATCAGCAATGAGACTTGTTGATGCCTATCTCGGGGAAACCTTCCAGGGGAAATAGGCAACGTCGCCTGGCACGTTATATCTTGCGGCATAACGAACGATAACACATCTTCCACTTTTCCTTGCCAGAAGCATTCCGTGCTGCTGCGAGTTCTTTATGGGGGTTATCCGCAAGATTCCAGCGCTGAATCGTTGATCATTTCTTGCACCGTATGCATACAGCTACCAGGTGCTCATTTTCATTTTTCATTTTCAGGGACCATCTCCTTCATCTAACATATCCTCTTCGAGAACGGTACATTTAGCAATGAAGTTGGCAAATGCTTGCCCTCATATGGACTTCTTTAGGAGGGAACTGGGATCAAACTAGTTTAGCTGGTACCCAACTCTGGGCACTACAGTGTGTTGATGTGACCCTTATCCGGTGGAAATCAATCTTCCTCAATGCAGTCGGAAGCAAATAGGCATTGGAAAGGTTAGATAAGATATTCAGGGAGCGAACCACATGACATATGTCTTTCACCATCGAAGTTCCATAAGAGGAGGTTGCTATGAGACACTCATTATCTTGCATACTGTCATAGCCCGCGTGCCGCATCTTTCCAATTTGCATCGTATATTGAGTAACATCAGTAAACAGGTGCTATAGCTCTAGGAAGAATCCTAGTCGTTGCCAATTTGCTGCCGATATCCTCAGACCATCTGCTGAATCTCGGTTGGTAATATTTGCAAGACAAACGTACACCGAGCCGAAGGCGAGCCGTACGCGGGTCCGGGCGCAGCGCCGGTGGGGGTCCGGGGCCCCACAGTCCCGGCAGCGATCGACCTAATTGTGGGCACCGCACAATTTTTTCGATTTTGGAAGATGGAGCCTGTTCTGAAATGATCTGAAAATTGCACTTTTTCCGAAAACTGTCACTTGTTCGGGTGAGTTGTGATCCTTGTTCATCGCTGATTTTCGAGGAGGCGGTTCGCTGTGTCTCTTCGATTTGTGATCCAGGTTTCTTCTTAGCAACCTAACACGTATTGGGTGTGCCGCGTCATCTTTGCATGGAACGGAGTTGTTCTCATCATTCACAATCATTAGCATGTGTTTACGTTCAAGTGTGTTCATGCATAACTCACCAGTTAAGCAATAATAACTGATTCAAGAAGACGTGGAAGCCACAAATGAGAAACACTAATAATAATGTCGGAGAATGGTCTACACTTGTGCTGTCATAACTTGAACTTTAATGTCATTTGTGGCTTCAAAAATGCTATGGACATTGGCTGGTACGAATTTGCCGTCCAAGTTACTAATAGCTTATTCCGGAGTTATGCGGGTTCGTGGTTCAACTACTCCTATAATGCATTCAAAGCAGCACTGTCTCGTACTCACCATTCACTCGTGAGCACCTTTCAAACATCAACCTTTCAAGGAATTCAAATTGTCATCATTCTTGCGACAAGGAATTATCACGAACCAAAGCTTTGTCGTATTGCAGCTCGAAGCAACACCACATATTCGGGTCGAACTGGTTAAACTAGGTTCTTCAGATCATAGCACTTGCCATAGATCTGGTCTACCCTGTAATTTTGTTGTTCATTGGTATCGGGTCAGGTAAGCCTCCACGAGCCGATTGGAGATATTTTCATGGACGGGTCGTATGCGTCTATGCTTTGTTAATTTATTTCATGCCCACGAGTGGGCCTCTAGGTGGTTCCATGCTTTTAAAGTGGTATCACAAGCCACCAAATGCTGAATCATAATTTGGCAACTTTGCATGCCCTTCTTTTCTTTTGCTAATTTGTATAATTCGACTACTTTGTCATTTATTTTCCCATGTGAAATTTGAAATTCTGCCATGCCACATGCACTCTCCCATCTGCTTGCGTGCCTGCCTGAAATTGGGTAGAAAATATCTCTGACTTCTGCATACTTCTTGGCAAACAAGTAACTGGCCTACATATATATTTATATTCATACTGTCTGCTTCGAACATTTAATACTTCATTCCTCCCTTATCCAAAACCATTCCTCATCCATTTTGAAAACACTCAGTAAGCAAGATATAACCAATCGATCCTTACTTCTAACTCAAGAAAAACATATGTACAAGCTCCTTCGTTCTTCGAATAGTTCCTCCTTAGACACGAACGCCTCATCCTTATTTTTAGTGCTCCCAGAACCAAACGAACTGCATGGAGCTAAAGCACAGCGGACTGAAGCACGTAGTGCGCGATTAAGGAGCCATCTCCTTTCGGTTCATGAAGCTTGGGATTGACTCGTGAATGGGCAGCCTCCTTTTTATTCCAGTCGAGAACAGTGTTTCTTCCATCCCGTTCGTGAAAACTCATGAACATCTGCTGCTCGTGAATGGGAAAAGTATTATACATGTCAGCTGATTTGTCTTCATTCATCGCGTGTCATAATTTTCATTCGCTAGTGGTATTCTACTCATGAGTGTAGCAACAGCATACTACTATATTGATTCGTGGGTAAACACGAATATGTCCCCATTCGTGGGGGAGGTATCTCCACCTCTGGTCTAGGCATCACGAGCCACTACTGTCACAAACGGATTGTTCACTGGTCCACAGTGCTTATGATTGGGTTGGCGGTTCGGTCGGATCATGATAATTATGCTTAACCCATTGTAAGATTTGTCAACAATGTTTGCCAAACCAAACGTTATTTATAACGGAAGAAGCATTATCTTCGCAGCTCTTTTCAACCTTTTTAGGTATTTGCAGCAATCTTTGTGCAAACACTGATATTAGTAGTTATTAAAAGTATAGTTTTGTCAGAAACTGTTTTCCCACATGTGAATCTATAGCATGATGATGATAGGCGGGGATAATACACACTCGTGAATCACAGCATAATTTCCTCTCGGGTATACTCACGAACCAGCTTAACACGGCACTCGTGAATCTGTGAGTGCATTAACGAACCAATCAGTGGACACGTGAGTGATAATCTGTGAACACGTGAATGACTTGGCACTTTTGGGTTGATGAGTGAAGATCTGAGGCACTTCATATGGACGTGGTACGGGGGTCGGGTCCTCGTCCCCACGACCAGACTAGGTGGCGCACGAATGAGGATCACGACCCAGGGATCATAAACGGGTCATATCACGAGCCAAGCTAATATTTGTGGTGCTCGCACGAGAGGCTGGTCATGGGTCTTTTGCTAAGGAGTTGGGGTAGATGAAGGTGAAGCGCAATCCTGTGCACGTTGGTGTGCCCACGACCCGGTCCGCATGATGTTCGTGAACCTCCAACTTCTCACATTTTCGATGTGAATAAAATACACTATATACATGGCTTATACGGAGGCAGCAAAGCAGTCGTATTCAAAAAAATATAGAGATCATGAGTTCATGTAAAGTAGGCCGTGAATGCTGAACGAAAGCAGGTAGTATGCCAATTTATTCACATCAGTTGTTGCCTCTTAATATAAAGCATCGGGTCATGAACTGGTTACCCAGTCGGATTGTGACCTATATTCACCACCTTGCCGCAGGCTCCAAGCGGCTCAACAAAAGAAGCATCATCATTATCACTCCATACCAACCTCGAATTCAGAGCAAATGCAGCCCATTCTTGTTTAGTTGGAAAAGAAACCAGCTTCTTTGAAGCATTGCATGTCGGCCCTTCTGAATATCCTCAAAAAGCTCCATGGTGTAGATGTTGTTGTCATAAGCGAATATGATTATGCCGTTCATTTTCTGTTCCTTTATCAGTTTGTTCCATCCAACAATAACTGATAATTAAGTTCTTTTTTTTTTACATTTAAAGAAGGAGGAATGAATAGCAGTACTTTATTACAAAGGACTGCCACGTAGCCTATTTCATTTGGGCTTTTGTTTGTATTTTTAATTCATGCTGACACGTGCCATTATCATGTGGTTGAGGACATCATGGATCGCGTTGTCAATTAGGCTTCCACGAGCCGATTAGATGTGTCTTCGCGAGCGGGCAATGTTTCCACGAGCCATCCATACATCTGCTAGCTGGAATCATGTGCCACAATTTTGTGTAAACTCCATATTATTTTCCAATGTTCAATAAATCCTCAACTTGCAGTCCACGTGCTCCCATTAGCAAATCCATTGTGATAGTCACGTGCACTGTCTGAATAATGCAGCGTTTTTTTTAGAACAGAATTCACGGATCCATCCCGATCCAGTGTAGTAAAAACTGGGGCTCAATCATAACGAGAAGCTTCTATGGACTTCAATTCTTCGAACTTTGAACACAATAAAGGCTATGCAAATCCAAGTATTCAGTGAATCATTTAAGTCAGCTACGGATATCCCCTCAAATAATCATGTCATCCAATAGTAGAAGAGGAGATCTATGACTGAGAATCAGTCCATTCTCAGTGAAAGCACCAAATGTTAGACCATAAAATGGTCCTAACACCCAAATTGTCGTGTTTAGATCATATGATATGAAGAAATAACTGAAAAATAAGAGAAAAAGCAAGACAACAAGATTTTTATAGTGGTTCGGCATTAACGACTCTACGTCCACTTCATATTTTCTCATTTCATTCACTGATTACAATTATAATTAATATTTTCTCTCAATCACTTGAATCTAATGAATATTTCTCTCTGAATTCATTAATTTTATTAAGGAAGATGGTGGTTGTTCACGGAGAAGTGGTTGCCATGGAAGCCATCGATGTTGAGATGCCAAAAGTCCCCTGAAAATGCCCTCTAGAGGTGTATTTATAGCTGTAGGAGAGCCCATATGGTGATCAGGTCGTGGTAGGACACGAGGCACTCGATCCAGGAAAGTAGGAGCGGTCATAGCCTCAAGGATAGGTCAAGATCTACATTTGTAGTAGCAGGTCCTGGTCGTGGCTCGTGGTCATGGTTCATGAGCTGGGGTGGTGAGCTGGTAGTGGTCGTGATGGGGATGGTCAGGCCGGGTCATGGTCACGAACCAACCCCAGGGGGGTGGTCGCGATCCGACCCCAGGGAGTGGTCACGATCCGACCCCAGGGGGTGGTCACGATCCTCCCCCGGGGGTGCTCATGATATGACCCCGGGGGTGGTCACGATCCGCCCCAGGGGGTGCTCATGAACTGGTCTTCAAAAATGCCAAAAATCCAGGTTTTTTCCATATTTCTGCATGTGTTCACAGAAACGGACGTAACTTTCAAACCGTAAGGCCGATTGGACCAAACGAAAGCTCTACTTGAAGCTAATTCAGAGGGTTACAAATATTTGATGTGTTTAGATCCAAATGAGATCATTGGATTTTGGTCCAATTTATACTGATGTTGTGATTTTAACCAAATTGCCCCGTGTCTTCTGATGATGCTTCCAATGTTGGAGAGTGATGTTATCCAGAGATTCCATATGTGATAGCATTTGCCAAAAACTGTGTCAACATGATATTTGCTTTTGGTGGTCTGGTCACAAAGCAAGCTAACAGGTTTTTACCCTGTTATTTATAAGTAGGTTTCTTCTTTTATCCAACATTGGATATATTTAGCTTACACAATAAGAGCATATTTAGTTAACCTCTTCACCACTGAATTTAGGTTGCAGTTTAATGCTTTCGGGAGAAATTAAATAACTTGCATTGCCTCTCAAACATCCAATCATTTGGAATGCAGACCGCCACTGAATCATACATGAGCTAGGAAACTTGATTTTGCATATTCCATTAAGGTATAATTTCATGACCTACATTGCAAGTTGCATCTTTTGTTTTTGATCACTGCTTGTTGAATGCACCTTAATATCAAAAGTTGAAAACTATATGCTTTGCTATACAACACTATGTTTCCACGACTATAAAAACACAAACTATAGGTATATATTTGTCTCTAGTGTAACTAAGTTCATTATTTCAATTAGGAATACAAGTCACGGGGAGAACAATATTTACAGGTTAGACTTCCTTTTACATAAAGTAAAACCTTTACTATATTACTATGGTTTTTGCTTTTATTGTTTTAATAGTGATAGGGTTAAACCAGCTAAAGAAGCATCACTTCAAAGATACTAAATAAAGAAAATAAATCAGGCAAGAGAGGCATGTCCAGTCATAGATGCACTGAATAGTATAACTGAGGAAGGATTGTTTGTTATTCAGTCCATTATTTCATGGTCAGTTTGGCATAATTTTTGCACTTACCTTATGATACTCCTAAGCTACTGATTTCATTTTCATATTAATACTGATTTTTTATAATATAATAATTAATTTCTTCCTATTTCTCATGTTTACTTTATGATACTCCTAAGCTAATGAGAACCATGTTCAACTCCATAATTTACTTGTAGTGATCACTTAAGTGAAATAGAAACAGCCAAATATTTTACATACACTACATAAAGACAATAGAATTTTTTTAGTAGTTGCAAATTAAATATGTTATTTTAAGTGTGTTTGTCAACACTGACTTTCATATTTAATTGTTACAGGTAGGTGAAGTTTTTAGATGCAAGAAATGCACAAGATACTCTTTTCGTTTTTGGAGGTTTAGCCTAGTTAGCATATGAAAAGTTTTTGTTTGCATGTTTTGTCTTTAATATTTGGTGCAAACTTTGTGAATATTATCTCTTTGTCTAATGTTGTATGAAGATGATTTATAAATTGCATCGTTTTTAGATATCGTTGTCTAATATTTATGGATATTGTGCTCAACTTATTTTAAGAAAACGATTAATTGTTATGCTTTTATTCTATTATTTTTAGATTGATTTGTGTATGTTTTGAATATTAATCAATTGAAATATAATTAAATGCAATTAGATTAATGGTATATGGATATTGCAATGGTACAATATGTCTTAAATGACAGCGTTTATGACATGCTGTGAGTTCTTGGAAAAGATAAAGAGTATAGATATTAACAGAGTTTAAGAATTGCCGATGAAACAAGTAATAACAGCGTTTATAAATTGCTGTCAGAAAATTATTTTTGACAGCGTTTCTGTTATGCTGTTAGAAATTATGCATCAACGATAGCATGTCGTTATATAGCATTTCTAATAACGCTGTGATATCCTATTACAGCGTTTTTCAAGCGCTGTGAAAAGTTGTTTCTGGTGTAGTGAATCAAGCACCAAGGTCTTCAAAGCTAGCTGAGTCTAGCCAAAGGAAGGAGGGTGAGTCTCCGAAGAGAAAGGCCCCTGTTCAATAATCTGAAGTAAAAGAGAGGCTTAAGGCTGCTTGCTATAAGAAGAAAAGGTCTTACTTAATAGGGATAAATCTTCAAGGAAATCAATGCGAACAAGAGCAATCTGAAAGCTTTACATCCAAAGGCTATGATCCAAAGAGGGCAAATTATGATAATACGGAGTCCTATCTCAAGGATATTGCTAGATTGATTGTCAAATATTTTTTGGGAAGCAAAGGAAAAAAGAACCCAGGATGACAGGGTTAACAACAACGAAATGGTAGCTCCTTTCACCGATGAAATCATGAGTACTATATATCGTCCGGGGTGAAGGTTCCAACTATAAAGTACCAAGGAACGACTGACCTTGATGATCATCTAATGAATTTCGATAGCCGAATGGATCTCTATAATGCTTCAGGAACTGTTAGTTGTAAATTTTTTCCAGAAACCTTCCAAGGAGAAGCAGCTAAGTGGTACCGTCAGTATAGAGAAAATAAAATCTACTCATGGAAGCAGTTCACCTGCGAGTTTTCCACATAGTTTTGCATCTACAAGGATTTGACAGTTAATTACACAGTCATTGCTAACATCATGCAAAGGCAAGGGGAGTCCCTATGAGATTACTTGAAAAGGTTCAATGTTGAATCATTGAAGGTAAAAGACATGAATGATCTTGATAAGCTAATCATTATGCATTCGGGGTTAATCGAGAACACACCCTTCTGGAAGGAACTATATATCCATGGTTGTACAGACTTACAAAACTTCCACTTTCAAGATGACAAATTCATCTGTATGGATGAACTGTACTTTACGAACAAGAAGTTTAGACCTCAAGGGGAAGGAGGAAAGCCAAACTTAAGTAGGAAGCCTCAGAGTGGAAGGTTTGGCCCAGATGGAAATCATAAAAGGCCAAGGTGGGAAGATTCTAATTCTAATGAAGTCGCTTTAAGTAAGCCCATTTCTTTTGTATATGTTGTGGCAAAGGAAAGGGTCAACAACATCCCCGTCTCGTTCAAAGCCAAGAATTGCCCTGAACCTCATCCTAGTGGAAAATATTGTGAGTATCGAAAAAACAAATGGACATAAGACTGATGAGTGCAATGTTTTGGATGGGATTATTCAAAAGCTCATTCGAGAGGGGCATCTAAAAGAGTTTGTTCTAAACAAAACGTCATCTGCCCAACGTACGAATGGACAACAGAAGGTTTCAACTAATGCAATAGATGCTCCTATGGAAGAAGGTAATATAGATTTGGGACCGCCAATATACCGGATTAATGTGATCCATGGCAGAGCGCTTCTAGTTGGAAATTGCCCGGTAGCCAAGAGCCGGTACCTAATGTTTGGGTCTGCGAAATGGATCATTCAGGCAAAGCCAACACTAAAAGGGGGGTGAATAGTGTTTGTAAGAATTTAAACAAAACTTAAAACTAAAGAGAATTATGGAATGAATCAAACACCACAAACACAATCACAGACACAGATTCAAACATAGATGCAAAATAAATAGAAATGCAGAAAAAGGAAAGAACATATCGGATTTTATGCTGGTTCGGATCACTCCTACGTCCAATCCCGCACAACGCTGGATTGTGCAGAGTTTTATTACTATTTCCAACAGTCAAATACAACCTCCTTGATTTCACGGCTCAACAGGGAGACACCGACTCCTATCCCTTGATTTCACGGCTCAACAAGGGCACACCGACTCCTATTCCTTGATTTCACGGCTACAAGGATACACTAATTCCTCTTTGACTTAAAAGCAGGGTTTATTCAACCCAAGCAATTACAAAACAGCCTTGTAACTTTTCAATAGCACTTGATTTAGAGAGTAGAGAGTGTAGATAGAAGAAGTTTGATCAAAATAAAAGTGAATTCGGCAGAGTATAAGTGTAAGAATCATAAAAATGATTAAGAATAATGGTGGGATGAAAGAGTATGAAGTTAGAGAAGATGGTGTGTTAAAAAATTCGGTTTTAACCTTTTTTTATTGAGTATGAAGGGTTGCAATGAGTCTGAAGCGTTTCAAATAGTGAAAAGACACATCCCTTCAAAATTAGAAAAAATAGCAGTTATATGTCGACATACACTTTTTTCTATGTCGACATACTCATGTGTATTTTTCATTTTCAAAACATTTTTTTAAGTATTTTGATATACAACTAATTTCTTAAGTAAAATTCTAGTGTTGTAAATTAATATTATATGACAGAAAATCATATGAAAACATACTTTTAAACTAAATAAATATATTTATAAAATTATAAGGTTTTAAACTATATAAAGTATAAATATAAGGTATATAAAAAAATTAAGTTTGAAAAACCAAGAAGAATAAAAATAGAAAAATAAAATAAATAGAATTGAGGATAAATAGAAAAACAAAATGGAGAGGATTGAGGATAGAATTGAAAATCAGAATTTGAATTTGAACCTGGAGTGCTATTTGGAGTCTTACAAAATCTAAACTCTATAAATATATTAATCTTGAACTCTTGAAATCTTGATTACTCATGAGTCTTGAAATTTCTCTGATCTTTGAATCTCTATCATCTTTATAATTGTACAGTCTTCAGTAATATTTCATGTATATAATTCCTGCATATATATATATATATATATATATATATATATTATACTAAAAGTGTTAGCATATATTTTATAATCAATGATAATTGAAATAAGGTTGTTGTCATCAAAACTCCATTCTCCAACAATCTCCCCCTTTTTGATGATGACAACCTTAACTAATAAAATATCATACATGTATACCTGTTTGTTGATGTTCCTCTTATACTCCGCATGTCTATAAGTTTCCTATAAACTATTCCTATATTTTATAATTTCTCCCCCTTTGGCATTATCAAAAAGAAATTTTAAGGATACTCCCCCTAAGTTATACAACCCTAGAACCTAAGTAATATTCTTAAAAATACTCCCCATAAATTGTATAATTCTCTGAATAGATTATAAGTAACTATCCCTAATAAAAATACTCCCCCATAATCTATTAACTAATTCTGAGTAGAACACTCCCCTTAATATAAAATAATACATAGCATTATGATGATTAAATACAAACCAATCCAAGTATTATTTACATATGTTTGTCTGATATATACACAAATCAAACCAAACTAAATCATAACATATGTCTTAATATATACAAGTTAACAATATAATCTAAATCTCACCACAACAAATGTTTTCAGAATAATTAAACAAATCAATCAAATCGAACCAAACAACTAAACGTTTCTTGGAACTTCAACCCAACCATCTTCTCCAAAGATAGAATCCTTTTTAATCACTTCCTAATCTTCATCTTCTTTGGTTGGTGGAGCCTTTGCGAGATTATTTTCTTCATCTCTGAAAAGAGAAGAGATTAGCCATTGCATTGCGTCAAAGTGCTTTTCCTATTGTTCGAACATCTTTATTTGGCTTATTTCAAGATGACGCTGATTTCGTAGAATGATAGAGAGGATATTTTCAAACAAACTGAGAGTTTCTTCTAAAATTTCACTTAGATTATGAATAGGATTTGCCATGGATTTGATGAGAAATGATTAAGGAAGAATGATAATAGAATAATGAAGTTTTCTGGAAGAAATGGACTTAAATAGGGCCTGGAATTCATTGGATTTTGAATGGACATGAGTAGTTATTTTAATTTTAAATTTTGAAAAGATTTGAAAATATGTCTGTTATATGTCAACATACATGTTTTGTTATGTTGACATACTATAGTACGTTTATTGAAAATTTGGAATTTTTGAATTCTTTTTGAACTCTTGTAATATTATAATATGTTTTATGGTTTTTCCAGAAATATAAAGACTATTTAATCAGAAATAAAATTCCATTCATTACTTAATAGAAAGTAAATACATCCAACTAAACAAGACACACTTTTAAATACGAGATTCGAAAGCAAATACGAGGAAATATATAAAGATAGATTAAACCAGATGGCCTAGTTTTCGGATGATGATGAGGAAGATGAAATTCCAAGCTTTCTTCCTATCTTAACCACGAATTTGGATATTCTGGAAAGCTTCTTGTTAAGCTTCTTTTGATTTTTGACAATTGTTACTTGATTTTGAACAATCGTGTCTTTGAGATTACGCTTTGAGGTCGTATTCTCGTGGCTTTCCGTAGAAGTCTCTTCTGCTTCTTCAACTTCCGTTGGGTCTTGTTCTTGTTGCAATCGAGCATGTTTGGCCTCATATGTCTCATAAGGTTTGAAAGTGAGAGGAATTTGCATGAGATGAACGTTTGATGCGTCAAACATTTTTATAGGGACAAATTCTTCTCTGTGAAGATCAACTCCAAAATATTTGAAAATGTGATTGAGACAAACATCATAGCAGAGAGTGTTTTCTCTTGAAGATACAACTATGGGCTTAAATTCATTAAGAACCATTTCAGCCCAATTGATATTATATCCACCTATTATGGCAAAGAGAGCCTTTTGGACTTTAAGAGTTGGATTGTTGAAATTTACGGAACGGGGAGTGATGATGTGTTGAAGGAGGAGGTTGAAAATCCTTGTTTTTGGACGAAAGAAACGATTTTTGAAATCCATTGGAACACCATCTTCGAAGATATCATGATAGGTTTCTATATCGGTTTCATCGATAGCGAAAGTTAAGAAATCCGTGCCGCCGCTTCTACAATTTAGAATTTCTCCGAAAAGATCGACATCGAGAACAATTTGAGTTCCCTTGACACTACTCCAAATTTGGTTTTCGTCGCCTTGATAAAATCCGCGGTTGAGATTTGCATATAACATCTTCACAAGTTTGGGATAACTTACTTCATCGTTATCACGAGAGTCAATTAGACTCAAGATTTCGTTGTGTTGGAAAAGAGATGTGAGATCATAAGATGGAAAGTCGCTAAAGATGGTGAAAGCACGCGTGTTAACTTTAGCATTTACTAAATAGTTACCATAAGTTTTGATGGCCTCTTTGTCATTGTAAAGATAACCTTTTATGGTTTTGGTTATCTTCAATTTCTGAGATGAACTTGAGGAAGCCATTGAAATGATAATTTTGAAGAGAATATATATGAAGAATATTGTTTCGAGTTGTGAATGAAAGGTAGAAAGATGGATACATATAGAAAATGAAAAGATATGAATTGAATGAATATGAATTGAATAGGCATAACTTTTCAGATTGAAAGGACACCTTTTCAGACCTTGAGAGTTGGTGAAAAGATTGGAGGGAAGTTTGAAAGTTTAAACTTTTGAAAATCAAAATTTAAATTTCAAGACTGTTGGATATGTCGACATGCATATTTCTGTATGTTGACATACGAGGCTTATTTGAAAATGAAACTGGATTTTCAAGTTTTGAATTAAATTATCGATTTACATTTCAGGTTTAACGATTTCCTGAAATACTTCTAGTTCTAATGAACATAAAAAAAATATTTTTATTAATTTAATGGTTATTTAATATTATATTATTATTTTGAATTTCAAATTTCAAATTTGAATTTCAAATTTCAAAAAAATTAATTAAATTTTAAAGTTTTAAATTCAAATCAAAGCAAACAAACAAAGCAACCATTCAACCAAATAAAATTAAAATTTAATTAATGTGTACTCGGATTTTTGATCCTTTTATTCATGACCTTCTGAACTCTAAATTGCTGTAAAGATATATTTGTATTTCCAGTTTTTGGTTCTTCATCACTTGATGACGAATCTGAATCATCTAATGTTGTTGTGTATGCTTTCTTTCTTTTCCTTGATGAATTGGTGTTGTCCGTTTGTTGAGTAGATATGTCTGGATATGGACGCATTTTCTTTACATGACCTGATTTGTTGTAGTTAAAACATCGTCCATCATTCAATTTTGAATTTTCTTGATTATAACCCTTCGTTCTATATTTTAGAAATTTTCTAAAATGATTTGTCATGAGTGCTGTTTCTTCATCATCTTCACTACTCAAGTCAAAATCCTTTGTTGTTGCTCTCAATGCAATACATTTCTTTTTATTTGATCTATTTTCTTTTCTTTTCCGTAATTGAACTTCATATGACATCAAATTCCCAATTAACTCTTCAATCTTCATTTCACTGACATCATTGGCTTCTTCTATAGCCAAAGTCTTCTAATCCCATTCTTGAGTTAACGAATTTAATATTTTTCTGACTTGATCTGCTTCGGAATAAGTTTTTCCAAGTGCTATTAGAGAATGCACTATCTCTTGAAATCTGCAATACATATCTGAAATAGAATCATTCTCGTTCATTTTGAATAATTCAAATTGATTAACTAGCATGCATATCTTAGTCTGTTTAACTTTACTAGTTCCTTCATGAGTAACTTATAAAGTTCTCCAGATTTCATAAGCAGTCCTATATACAGATACTCTATTAACACATTTCTATCTAATGAACAAAATAGCATATTCATGGCTTTAGAATTTCTCTGTGCAGTAGCGTTTTGTTCATTTGCCCATTGTGCAAATGCAGTTGTGGGTTCAACATATTCATTTTGTGTACTATTCCATGTGTCTAATCCTACAGACCGTAAATAAATTTTCATTCTACATGCCCAATATGAATAATTACTACCATTAAACAATGGTGGTCTAACAGTGGATTGACCCTCTATAAAAGAACTATTATTGCTACCAGTGTTGGTTGCCATTATCATTATTTTCAAAAATCAGATTATGAATTTTTTTGAAAGACCTTGCTCTGATACTAACTGTTAAGACTGCGGAATGGATCGTTCAGGCAAAGCAAACACTAGAGGGGGGGGGGGGGGGGTGAATAGCGTTTGTAAGAATTTAAACAAAACTCAAAACTAAAGGGAATTATGAAATGAATCAAACACCATAAACACAATCATAGACACAGATTCAAACACAGATGCAAGATAAACAAAAATAAAAATGCAGAAAAAGGAAAGAACACACCGGATTTTATACTGGTTCGGATCACTCCTACGTCTAGTCCCGCACAATGCTGGATTGTGCAGAGTTTTATTACTATTTCCAACAGTCAAATACAACCTCCTTGATTTCACGACTCAACAAGGAGACACCAACTCCTGTCCCTTGATTTCACGGCCCAACAAGGGGACACCGACTCCTATTCCTTGATTTCACAGCTACAAGGATACACTGATTCCTCTTTGACTTAAAAACAAGGTTTATTCAACCTAAGCAATTACAAAATAGCCCTATAACTTTTCAATAGCACTTGATTCAGAGAGTAGAAAGTAAAGAGTGTAGAGAGAAGAAGTTTGATCAAAACAGAAGTGAATTCGGCAGAGTAAGTGTAAGAATCATAAAAATGATTAAGAATAATGGTGGGATGAAAGAGTATGAAGTTAGAGAAGATGATGTGTTAAAAAATCGGTTTTAACCTCTTTCTATAGAGTATGAAGGGTTGCAATGGTTCTGAAGCGTTTCAAATAGTAAAAAGACACTTCCCTTCAAAATTAGAAAAAATAGCAGTTATATGTCGACATACACTTTTTGCTATGTCGACATACTCATGTGTATTTTTCATTTTCAAAACATTTTTCTAGTATTTTGATATAAAATTAATCCTGGAAATTCTTGGTTAAAATCTAGTGTTGTAAATTAATATTATATGACAGAAAATCATATGAAAACATACTTTTAAACTAAATAAATATATTTATAAAATTATAAGGCTTTAAACTATATAAAGTATATAAAAAATTTAAGTTTGAAAAACTAAGAAGAATAAAAATAGAAACAAAATAGAGAAACAAAATAGAGAGAATTGAGGATCAATAGAAAAACAAAATAGAGAGGATTGAGGATAGAATTGAAAAGTGTTCATTACTCTCTCAAGGTGCATAACCTGGTGGTTTCTCCAGAGGAGATGTAGAAAGGGGTTCGCGATCTACACAATGACCCTCTCATGATAGCAACTCAAATTGGACTCTCTGTTGTTTCTAAGATCCTGGTTGATGCCGAAAGTGTCATCAACGTCATCTTCAAGCATGATTTCAACTAAATGGGTATATCTGAGAAGAAGTTGGAACCTAGCAATAAGCCAATCTTTGCTTTAATAATAAGGGCTCGACTCTTGCAGGACAGATCAATCTTCTAGTTCAAGTTGGCTTATCTCCACTCCACCAAACCTTTGAAACTCTCTTTGTTGTGATCGATCAACCCTCCTACTCCAACGCCTTCTTCGGTCGGCCTGCTCTGGATGAAATGGATGTTTTGTCTCTTCCAAGTATCTAATGCTAAAGTTCTAAACTAAACAAGGTTGGGGAACCATCCAGGGAGAGCAGTTTAGTTCCCGTGAATTGTACTTAGCAACAGTTAACAAATACAAAAAGGATTATTCTTCGTATATTGATTCTTCTACGATTTTTAAACCTTCGGATGATGGATTCTTACATTCAACATTTGGAGCTAAAATGAAAAAGGAAGAGAGTTGATAACATAAATTTGACTGAAGCAGAAGAAATTGTCACAGACTTGGATTCTAGAGGAGACACTGAAATGATAAGACCAATAAAAGATTTGGAAGAAGTAAGCGTCCATTCAGAGGATAAGGCCAAAGTCGTCAACATAGAGAAAAGATTAACATAACTCTTAAGAGGTGACTTAGTTCGGTTTTTACAGCTCAACAAGAATGTTTTCGCTTGGACCCATTCAGACATGGTCGGAATCAATCCTTCTGTCATGATTCATTTCCTGAACATCAACCCTTTTGTAATCCCAGTCCGACAGATGAAGAGTCAATATAGTAGAGACCGACCAGTGGCTTTAAAGGAAGAAGTCAAGAGGTTAGAAACAAACGGGTTCATTTGAGAAGTTTTTTATTCCAAATGGCTAGACAATCTTGTGCTAGTAAAGAAGTCCAACGAGAAATGGAGGACATGCGTTGATTATACGGACTTAAACAAGGCATGTCCAAAGGATTGCTACCCCTCCCACGGATAGACCAGTTGGTTGATGCAACAAGTGGCCACAAGATAATGTCCTAATGGATGCTTACTCCGGGTATAATCAAATTCCCATGCATAAACCCGACGAAGAACACACAAATTTTATCACTGACTGGAGAACATTTTGTTACAAGGTAATGCCCTTAGGATTGAAAAATGCGGGAGCAACATACCAAAGGTTGGTCAGTAAAATGTTCCTAAAGCAGATAGGGCACAACATGGAGGTATACGTGGATGACATGCTAGTAAAATCCGTCAAAGCGAAAAGTCACCTAAAAGACCTTGAAGTGATTTTCAACATCTTAAGAAGTTACCAAATGAAGTTAAATCCACATAAATGTTCTTTAGGGGTCCAATCTAGAAAATTCCTAGGATACATGGTAAGTGAGCATGGCATTAAGGCTGGCCCTGACCAGATTCAAGCCATAAAGGATATGGAATAACCCAAAACAAGCAAGGAAGTCATGAGCTTAAACGGAAAGATAGTAGCCCTCAGTAGGTTCATTTCCAAAGCCACTGACAAGTATGTCCACTTCTTTGATGTTATAAAGAAAAAGAAGAATTTAGAATGGAACGAAGAGTGTAGAAAGGCCTTTCAAGAATTAAAAGACCACATGGGAAGACCCCCATTTATGTCCATTCCCGAGAAGGTAGAAGACTTATACCTCTATACGGCCATTTCAGAATATACAGTAAGGTCAGTCCTTATGAGAGAGTAACGGGACTCAATACCCAATTTACTATGTAGTAGAAGGTTAAAGGATGCGGAAACATGATACCCCGTGATGGAGAAATTAGCATATCGCCTAATACTTACAGCACGAATGCTTAGAGGATACTTCCAAGCACATTCTATTAAGGTCTTGACTAGCTTTCTGCTTAGACAAGTTTTTAGTAAACCAGAAACATCCGAAAGGTTAGTAAAGTGGGGGACTGAACTTAGCCAACATGAGATTGAATTTCAACCTCGAGTAGCAATCAAAGGACAAGGTCTTACAGGCTTCGTGAATGGATGCACAAGCTTTATTACAGAACAGTCAACTAAAGAGAACGATTTAAAGGCTAAGTGGCAACTGTTTGTGGATGGAGCCTCAAATGAACAAGGACCAGGGTCAAGTTACATCATAATTACACTTGATGGACATCGTTTGCACTATGCCATGAAGTTAGGGTTCTCAGCTACTAGCAATGCGGTAGAAAATGAATAAATGATGGCAAGGTTGAATCTACCGCTACAGTTAAAGATACCTCGAATATAGATCTTTAGTGATTCACAACTAATGGTAAATCAGATAAAGCAAACCTATCAGACCAAGAATGCTTGGTTAGCCGTATACGTAAAAGGATATTAAAGATGCTTTCCCAGTTTGAGGATTTCTCAATACATCAAATACCCAGAGGGGAGAATACCCAAGCTGATTCACTAGTCAAATTGGCCAGTTCCTGAGGGGAGCACAAAACTCAAATTATCCCTGTGGGATACCAGGAAAGACCCAGTATTGAGCATAAATAGCCCGAAACAAGAAAAGAATCATTAGTCCTAACTAGATTCCAAGCTTCGAATGGGGGAAAAAATGGATAGGGAGAATGCTTCTAGCAAAGAGCCTTCTTCAGCACAGATAAATTTCAACTACGAAAATACCTAGATGGCTCCCATAGTAGAGTACCTTATGAACGGAGCCCTACCCCTTAGCAAGCAGGTTGCAAGGAGGATAAAACACCAAGCCCCCACATTAGTGATTGCAAATGGGATTCTCTATAAGAAAGGGTACTCACTCCCCTATCTAAGATGTGTAAGCATCGAAAATTGATCCAACCTATTGAAGGAGGCATATGAAGGTTTATGCGGGGATCATTCTAATGGAATCAAGCTAGCCAAAAGGATCATGCAACAAGATTATTACTGGCCACAAATGGTTAACCAAGCAATTGAGTATGTCAAGAAATGTCAAAGGTATTCCAAAATACCCTGACTTCCTCCTAGCGAGTTAACCACTATCTCAAGTCCTTGGCCATTCGATGTATGGGGAATAAACTTAATCGGACCATTTCCAATCTCCAAAGGTGGGGCTAAGTATGTCGTAGTGGCCATCGATTACTTTACCAAGTGGGTAGAAGTAGAACCCCTTCCGACAATCGCATCTAAAAAGATATTGAGATTTGTGATAAAGAGCATACAAGTTTCTTATGTGATTTCTTAGCTATCTCCAATGCAACATGTTATATGCTTTCTACTTGCACACGAGTTCCTACTCAAGACTAGACCTTTCCACAAAGTTAGTGCAGAATCCCTTCCTACAAGTCGTTTAGCCCTTTATCGAAGGTTGAGCATAGGGAACCTTTGTCCCAAGATAATTGTTGGCTCTTGAGCCGCTTAACCGTGATGCTCGTCCCATTGAGGGAAGAGTAACTAACCTTTTGGGCTCTAAACCTTGATATATAGGAAACAATGAACTAACCCAGACTCGTGAAAACTAAATAACCCCATTTCCCCCTTAGGTCCACCACTTTCATAGACCTATCTCCGGTGTTGACGAAAAATATCGTTAAAAAAATCAATTTTTTCTATATTACCAACACATGTTTATCTAAATGACATACAAATCTTGAATTTTATAATAGTTTTCTATATGAAAAGGGTCTTATTTGGCAGGGCCGAATGATTTTGATAGTGCTTCGTAATGCTTGTTATTATTACAATTGATAATTACAAAAGAGTACAAGAGAATGGAAGATTGTCATTCGACTACAAACGGTTTTTAAAGTAGTATGACCATTGGTAACTTAACTAGTTTAAAGCTTAGATTTCAGACTCAATGCAGGGAGTAATATGACATAGGGCACACAAGACCTATTTACATACTTCGCACAGAAGTGGCATTACACAGACGGTACAATAGTACAAAATTTGCACACTGTAGCTTTACCGAGTAACCTATGATGCACAGTAAGACTCGAGATTTGACATGGCAAGACACTTAACATTAGCAAAGTACCTAACAAGTAGCATTGGAGAAATGATATGTAACAGCAAGACGGTTACCAAGATCCTCATAGCAAAACAACCATGACTCAACGATGAGATCTTGAACACAGCAGTAGTACCCATAAAATATGACTTGACACAGTTTAACATGAAACAACACAACCACTTCAACGAAGAGGAAGTGCATGACTTGACACAGTTTGACACTCTAGAGGCAGAGCCTTCAACCAAAAGCCTAACCAAGGCAGAGACCATCGCTTCCAAAACATAGTTCTTGACATTGGCATAACAAGGCAAGGTTTGGCAAGAACAAAGAAAACTCCACCACAAAACCATCAAAAATACGAGCATAGCTTCACTTACATTGCTAGGCACGGTGACGTTAAACAGATGATAGAAAACATGCCAAACATTACGATAAACTCCACTCAGACCATACATAATTAGAATCATTAAACACCAAATCTTCTCTCCAAACCTAAAACAGAACAAGACGCAAACCACAAGACGCAATGACTCACCAATCAACATAGAACATATCCGAAACCCAAACAATAGAAAATACCTTTCTTTCTTCAGCTGTAAACAGTCTCGAGTGAGAGATGACATAACGTGTGGTTGGTTAAGGAGGATTTCAAAGAGGAATGGGTTACCGTGCAAGTACGAGAGCTCATGGATCACCAATCGCAAAGACAGGGTCGTAACAAATAGGCAGTGAATCAGATCTGGGTAAAGGAATTTGGGGTTTGAGTGGTAAGCTTCTGCAAAGATCCCGAAATGACGAAAGCAAATATTGAGGTTGAAGGAGAAGGGGAAGGCGAAGAGAGCAGGAACCAAAAGAAGAAGAAGAAGAGGAGGAAAGCATATTTGACGCCATTTCTAGAGTTTGCAGAGAAGCTTTTGAAAAAGCCCGTACCCGTTAGTCTGCTCCCCACACACACCTTACACCCGCCAATTCAAAGAGGACTAAAACGCAGGCCATCATTTTGCCGATTGCTCTCCCAAAAAATCATTACGTGAAATGTTTCGAACATAATACGAATTAATATTTTGGAGGAAAAAGACATGATATTGTGATAAAAGCCAGAATGATTTTGAAAACCAGAACGATCTATACAAAATTTGATTATGAAAACTTAGTCAGATTCGAAATCCACTTTTGCAGATTCAAAAATTTAAATCTCTTTACAGTATTTTGTTTCAGCTAGCATTAAACGTTTATCACATGCTATCTTCAAAAAATTATCATGCAATTCACACAAAAATCAACCTTTAATTTAGTGAGATAGAACAACGTATATAGCCTACATACAAATGCAATCGACAAAGTTCTTACATCTTTACTTTCCGATTGGTTTGCGTAATTAGAGAATTTTAACATTAGAGTTTAGTTTTATAGGGATGCTTCGTTTAATTATGTAAAATTAAACGATTATTTTTTCGTACAGTTTTGCATAACCAATTGAAGTTTTTTGTTAGTTAAATTTCTTTATATTTTTTAGGTTGCGTTCTTAACGAATGTGAGCGTGGTATTTGAGCGGGGAATGTGAGGGTAGTACTGTAGCGAGCGTGGAATATGTTTTTAGCTACGAACGGGGTAATTGAGCGTAGTATTTAATTGTTAAATTAAATATTTTGAATTAATTAAATACTAATTGCATAAAAGAAAACGACTACATTTTTCAGTACACGATCAGAATTACAAACATAAAGAACACAACAAGACTGAAATTAAAACAAGTACATGAAAATCTAAAATAAACGACGATGAGGTAATAAGCTCAACTCCGCTATAATAAATCCACGTATGCCCTCATCGGTAAGCTCCTGAACAATATCCACATTCCGCGGATCATTGCCGAAAATCGTCAGAATCTCCCAAAGCTCCACACGCGTACCCGGTCCCTGAACAAGCTCCAAGCAACGAGCAGCAAGCTGTCTCAACTAGTCGATCATAAACGAGCTGGCACGCTCTACCTGTCTGCGTCTAGATTCAGATACGCACAAGTATCTTTGCACAAAGAACTCTCGAACATAATGCCTTGCTGTCGGAACTTCAACAACGAGTTCTTCCTGAATCGTCTGTATGGTCTGCCACTGCCGGTACTCCAAAAATCTTCTGGACCATCCAGATAATCGAACTCTACATTCCATAGACCGCCAGGTGTTGTTAGCAGTCTGTCCCAATTGCGAAAAGAGCAGTTCAAGTTGTCCCATTTATTTTTGATTTGGGTTTCTGTGAACTCCAGATTAAAACGGTCGTTCATTACTGTCGCGACTGTCGAATAGAAGTGACTGACGCCTGTATCGCGCTCGGCTAAAAACTCAATGCAAATATCTATGAAAGCGGACTCCCGGTCCTCCGTCCAATTCGCAAATGGCTGGGAGGTAGCAGAGGTGAAAGAGGAAGCCATGTGCATAACAAAAAAAAAATCCAGAAAAATTCGAAAAAAACATATGTTATAGAAAATTGAAAAATAAACACAACAGTATAAAAAATACTTTTTTACGCTTGAAATTGCACGAAAAATTAGGTTTTTTGAGGTTTAGAGGGGTGGTTTCGGGTTTGGATGTGGAAGAATGAGGGGTGTACGTGGATTTATAGGAGATGAATCGGTACGTTGAAAATTAACCGTTGGCGTCCGACGCGTCGGACGCCAACAACTACTTTTCCAACGTTCGATAATCGTGGAGTCTGAAAGGGGTAAAAGTTATTGGCGTCCGAGACGCCACCAAAAAGTTGAACGTGCCAGTTTTTTACTGCAAACGCACCCTTAGTTGGTGTTACCATGGGTGTGAATAGCGAAACAGGCATGGAAACGTAAATAACGTAATCCACTACCCGTTCCACAGTAGAAAATAAAACAAAAACCGGAAAAGGACTGTCATTAACCAATTTGCCTCTTAACCTATTTTCAAAAATTTACAGGGATGGCTCCCATTAATCAATTTGATTTGGTTGGAGATGATGACATGGTCGATTCATCTCAGTCAATCGCTGCTGCTCAGGAGCAGAAGGAGGCGGCGACAGGTTCTGCATCTCCGTTAGTGAAGATGTCGACAGCAGCTAATACGCCGAAGAAACTGGTTCCTCCGTCCCAAGCCGGTAATGTTTGGCTATTCACTATAGTTTGGTAATTGGCTGGTTCTATCTGCACCCTTTTTTACATTTTCATTCCCCGCTAATTAATAAAATTTTAATATTCCGAACTTGCCTTGATCTTCAAGTCACAATAGATCACGTTCAAAGTCAACAATTGTGGAGACAAGCTTCAATTTAGTTAGGCTCATGTAAAATTTTTGCTCGATCTGAGCAAGGTTTGTATGCTGACATTGCTTCAACCGAACTAGGTTTGTATTGTAACCTAGCTGGGGTCGAACAAGGTTTCTACGATAACCTAGTTTGGAGTGAACAATGTTTGTGAATTAACAATGTCATATTTATACGTAGTTTAAAAAACATTATGACATTTTCGGTATAAATCGAGGGTGGAACGGAAAAAACTGGGGTGTGATGATTTTATAAAGTTGAGCAGAGTGGGAAAGGAGGAAATAGACCAAAATAATGTTACTAAATAGCTGTGATATCAGGAAGAGCATTTTAGCAAATCCTTATAATAACCGGTCAGACTTAATTGCAAGTTGCTTATTTCAAATGTACTGTTTGGGACTTCATATAAAGATGCTTGCAAAAGTAGTTAAAAGCAGTAACATAAAAGGCAAATACTTGTTGCTTGTCAATCATGAAAGAATTCATAAGTAATTTTAACCACAAAAACCGACTATGTTTTCAAACAATTTACAAGGAAAGTCACATTATTCTAAATTCACGTTGGTCCACTTAGGTAATCCATTGTATTTTCACTACTTATAAATCATGGTAGTCAAATATCAAATTTATTTTAGTTTTATAAGTCAAATTACATCAAAACACTTTTACTTAGAAGTTGTTATTTGAAACTACCCAGAAGGTACTATTTGACTATTTTTTTTTAGGAATATTCAGTATAAGTTGTTGCTTAATAGGTGTGAAAATAAGGCTGTCAATGAGTACTTAAAATCTAAAATCTTTCCGTAGCCAAAATATGAAAAATGATCCATATCTGAAGATTAGATACAGATGCAGGTATGACAACATTCACATTCGATAAATATTCATCCTGATTTAATAAAAAATATAGTCATTTTTGTGAATTTCGTACATAAAATGGTGGTCTTTCACTATTTTATGTAGACAACTTTTTTAGTGTGCGTATAAAAATTAATATATGCTGCTTAAAATTATTTTTATTGTCATAGTTATTATTTACGTTTTTAGCATTGAAATAGATTTATAATGATTCAGATTTCTCTATTTATTTGTTTAGATTTATTAGTTGTGAACTTGTCGAAGAATATTAGATAAACCATCAATATCCGTTCGCATCCGAGGATGCGAATATTCAATATCTGAAAATATGTCGGATACGGATATAGATACGACAATATCCAAATTAATATATGCCTGTTTAAAGCCTAATTGAAAAGCAAACGTCAAAACCATTTTTTTTGAGGATTCCCTTAACTTCTGTATTTTGGCAGAACTGCTCTCAAATACATGTTTCATATGAATCTAACACTTCTTAATTGTATGCTTAAAATATGGTTGAAGGGGTGGGGGTTGGCGTGGGGGAGAGAGCGGGTGAGTGAGGCATGATACACATAAAGCCAATGTATTTTCAGGAGGCAATAATGAGGTAACAAGAGAGTAAGAGAAGGGAACATGATGTTTAATATGGGTCCTTAATAATATGGTTAAGAAGATGTGGTAACTCCCACATCAAGAATAATAACAATAATAAGGCCAAGAGTTAGACAATTCTAAGGAACCCCACAACTTATATGTGTACAAACACAATTGTGACCTTTTAGAAGCTTTGAAAAATATTACAGTATAAATGTTGTTAAGGATTTTAGTAACCTTATATTTTTAATAAGAGTGTTATCTAAAATATTGTATGAATGTCGGTGGAACATGAATCCTTACCAACAAACCAATAAATACAATCCTTACATCAAAGAAAGAAGGAAAAAAAGTCTAGCACTTTTTACATATATTACAAATTCCACTTTGCTTGCACTGGCACAAAACTAGTAAATATAATTCAATTTAAATGCTTAGCAATTGGATTTAGAATTGTTTCTCTTGAAAAGAAAAAGTATTATTACTTATGTGGCATTCGTTGGTACTCGGATCATATTAGGAAAATTAGTTGTGATGCTAACTAATGACGCAATGACATGCTATATGATTTATTTATGTTCTATTTTGAATGTGATAGTTCTATACCTGATATCAAATTTTGTCTTCACTTATTATGGATTTCGTGACTTCAAATTCCAATGAGGTATCAAATTGATGTAACAAATATGTTACTATAATAGAATTCTATGGAAACACGATAAAGTTTTTGTCAGAGATTTGTGGTTAATGTTTCTAATTACTGACCAAATTAATCTCTATGAAGAAGTTGCAAATAAAATCAGTTATTTCCCCTTGTTTGATTCATATGGAACTGGTCTATGTAAATGCTTCCCAGTATATATATATATATATATATATATATATATATATAGCCTATTTTCATTGAATACACAATGAAGAATCAAATAATGATTCCCAATACAATGAACTTAACGTTTACTTTTTTTTTTTTTTTTTTTTAAAAAAAAAAAACCCTTCTTAAACAACCATAACTTTATGTCATGAAGTTCAATCACCACATCGTGCAGGATCTGAGCATGGACATCGTCTTCTCAATAGATGCATATCAATCTAGCAAACCTGATGTCTTATTTATCTAAAATAAAATGCACATGTAATGGCATTTCCCACTGCCTAAGAGCCTGAAGTGTTATAAAGCAGTTGAACACTAAGCATATTAATTTGTTTCAGTTGATAAGTGTAAGCCAAAACGAATTTGTAGCATTTGAATTATGAATCCTAATATGGTGGGAAATAGGCATAAGGACAAACTTTGGAAAAAATTTAGTCTGAAGGACGTTAAGTTTTATTTTTAGACTAAAGGACAAACTTTGAAAAAAAAATTAGGCTGAAGGACAATGCTAAATATAATTAGCATTTTCTGCTGTGTAAAACTGAATAATGCTAGTTAAAACTAGCATTTTCGTGTAGTGTAAAAAACTGAACATAGTGCTAATTACATTTAACATTTTCCTTCAGCTTAATTTTGGTTCAAAGTTTGTCCTTCAAACGAAAATAAAACTTGTCCTTCCGTCTAATTTTTCGGCAAAGTTTGTCCTTCTCCCTAATTACCTCTCATAATATGTAATATTTATATAAGTAACAAAGTGCAAGCCAAAACTTTAGTGCTAATTTTTTGTTAATTATTTCTGTTGAAAAGGTTCATCGTACGTAAACAATATATGTCATGCCCTCATACAACATTTTTGAACAAAAACTAGAATACATCCCTTTATATTTTCTAGAACTCTCATCTCACTTCCAGACTAATCTTTTCCTTCAGGTTACATCACTGCATAGATCTTGTAAAAACACAACCAGTTTCTTGTTTTACAAATATTTACCAAGAACTATACGCTTTCTACTGACCTTTTCTCAGTAAGCATCAAATTAGTAACCTGGTTATGACTGTCCAAAATATTACATGTTTGCATTAAGGTAAAAGATATAACCAAACTATGGTAGCAACTAAAGATCGGTGTATTAGGTAGATAGAAAAATTGAATTCACCTACATAATCTTTTGCGCTGAGGAAGAGCTGCATGCGAACATTGACGACAAATGTAAAATTATCTTTCTTTGACATTTGGTCACCAAATGTCAATAGAATTTTCCCCTTATCTATCCATATCTCAAACACATAACAATTGATAATATGACAATTAAAACAGTAACTTTCCAACTTCGTATGTAAATTTCTCCATCGTTGAGATTTTAAACTTTTAAATTTCTCGCTTTTAATATAGCAAGGTGAACAAATGATTTTGAAAATACCACCACATTTTCATAAAATTTGATGCATATTTTATGTTTAAACATAAGATCTGTAAGGAGAAAGAAAATTAAATGATGTACATGTATCCTCAAACATAACATCTGCCTACTCTTCTTCATCTCCACCTTATTCACCTGCACCATCTTCCTTATAGCCTTTGTCTGCCCATTCAACCTATCCCCTAATTTCCTTGCTTACAGCATTCATTTTACAGCCTCTTCCTACTTCTGAAGAAAATAACATCACTTTCCTTGTGTTTATTCTTGTTGATTTGTAAACAATCTATGAGTGGCGGATGCCGTGTGTTGCATGGGCAGACATCATGTTGGCGAGAATTGATGCACGTCAACGGTATCTTGCGTAACAAGTTTCTATTATGTATAATGTGAACAATCACTGTTACAGCATGTGGCTAACATAAGTTTTTGTTATGTATAACGTGAAAGTCACCGTTACTGCATTTATTAATTATCTGAAATGACAAACATAGCTCTAATTTAATACATCATCTATATTAAAAGAAGTGGACAAATCAGTAAATTCAAAAGGTTTTAATGCATGTTTTGATGTTATAATATCGATAGATGAGCATCAACCAGATGTATCCTCACTTAATAACCATACGTAATATAAGAACTACCGAACAGATTGTGTTGACTTGATAGGCGCGTCATTAAGCACTAACCATGTCCTATAGTCAAGCTGTGCTGTTAAAGTTTCGTTAAAGTTTCGCAAAATCTTCGCTATAATGCAGAGCGTTCTTCGACCGCAATTAGGGCTGTCAATGGATATCCGAAATATCCGAAATCCGTCCGCATCCGCATCCGAAAAACGGATAAATATTCAATATCCGCAAAAAACGGATGCGGATGCGGATATAGGCACATCCGCATCTAAAAATTGTCCATCCGTTTTTTTTCATGATTATGGCTTAAATTATGTGTATTTTAACATAATTAAATATACTAATTTATTATTTTTTAAAATTGAAAGTCTACTAAACGCATGATAATTGCTCAAAGTTATATGTTATCATCATATTTATTTATTTTTAGCATTTTAGTAATCAATTGAGTTGAGAAAGCTTAATATTATGCTAATTTTTTTTATTTATGTTCATTGATTTATCGACCGTTGGCGGAGCGGATAACTATCCGATATCCGTCCGTATCCGCGGATGCAGATATTCGATATCCGAAAATAATTTCGGATGCGGATACGGATATGGCACTATCTGTATCCGAAAGTATCCGTTGACAAGCCTAACCGCAATGTTTTTTTCAATATAGCACTATAAAATATTAGATCCACTTTAAGCCTTGTTATTTTTAGCTGCACCTACTGAATCCAGACTTTTTAGCATTCACTTTAACTAAATCAATATAAAAAAGTTGATTCGACTTGTGTTCTTTTTTGGACCAAATTAACGAATTTAAGGTAAAAACCTTATTTTATGACACAAGTGTTCAATATAAGTTATGAGTATATTGTAATCATCAAATTTGAACTACATAAATAATGATATTATTTTGTTTGTTATATACAATTAAATAGTATATTTTTTCTACACAAATTATTTTTAAGAATGGTAATAATTAACTTTAAATATTTGTTTTTTAAATAGGGTGCTCAGATGGTTGTGCATATTTGTACTACAAGTCTTAAGTTGTATACAACATACTAAATGTCAATATATGTCCGAATCACGCTACGTAAGTTTTGAACATTGTTATCACATCGACGACTAGTCGACGACAAGTCGGCAAGTCGCCCGAGCAGATTCGATGATGCTGGGATTAATCGGCCCAAAAAACCCTAAATTGACATCGATCAGCCCAAAAAACCCTAAATCGACATCGATCAGCCCAAAAAACCATAAATCGACATCGATACAAACAAATTGCTCCTCGTCGCATAACAGACCAGATCGATATAAACCCTAAATCACACATCGATAAAAAAAAAGTCAGGAAATTAGGAACGAAGAAGGCAAGAAGTGGAGCAGAGAAAATATAAGATCGGTATGGCTGATCAACGTTTTTTGGGTGCCAAATCCGTAGTTTTCTTGGTTTGATCACGTGATGCAAGAGGGGAAAGAAAAGAAAGGAATGGACCTGAGGAAGAGAAACAAGGAAGATAGGTTTTTCTTTGAGTAGTTGGGCCGGGATATAAAAAAAAAATATTGTGACTAGGATCTATTATGGATATTTATTGAATTTGAACATATTATTATGTCATCTTTGTTGAATTTGAACTTATTATAAATTTATAATTATATCTTGTTATATTATATATTTAAATGTAATAAATATATGTATATAAAAGACTTGCCGACTAGACACGACCAGTCGGACAATTTATCGACTAGTCTTTTAGACGGTAGTGGCTTGACTTGGCTCGACTTGGTGTCGTGATAACCTTGGTTTTGAACTTATGGCCTCATGGACCAAAGTCTCACACCGAAATTGGAACATACCAAAGATTTGGTTTTTATATTTAAAGAAGCTTTTTGTACATCCGATGTTTTCTGTTATATCCTCGCTTTAGCTTTTACATCTTCTCTGTTATGAAGCCGCTAAGCGCTTTGATTGTTTCAAGACACCACAATGAATATTTTGTATGCTAATACTTAAATGTGGTACCAAAGGGTACTCATCTCTGGGACCTGGATTTCTTAAGAATTGCATATGGTTTTATGACTACCCAATTGGTTGTCTTCACTTATAGGAGCGCAAGTAAGGACTAGCTGTGTCCTACAGTCAAGACACCAATTGCTTATATTTTGTAGGCAAATACTTAAAAGCAGCACCAAAGAAGTACTCGCCTCAAAAACTTGGATTTCTTAAGAATCCTAAAATTTTAAATCACTTATTCTTTTTAGCACTTATATATCATATTTATTGATATTAAATAAGCACATAATTTTATATCCATTTGTTTTTACTTATTGAACCATCTTTTTAAATTTGCACATAATAGGTTAAGTTTTAATCTGTTTGTGTATGCAGAACTTCGAACTTCAATTGAATATGGGTAAGATCACATATCCATGATATTCTATGGTTTCATTTGGAAAACACTATTCTTGCCGTTAAATCTTCAAATTGTTGAGGTGTTTCTATTTATTTGATTATGGTTATCAAATGCTGTTCATGACTAATAAATGTCTTGTACGCTACATGGTTGTGACATGTTTCAGTTTGATCCGATGGATGTTAATTATATATCTTTCAAAAATGCATACCACAAAGGTTTACCATTATTTTATATTTATTTAAAAACTCATATCTTTAGATCATTACTTTTAGATCTTTTATATCCATTTGGTATACCACATAAACGATAAAAAATTATTGAAGTGCATAATGTAACATCAGATATAAAGAACTCATAAATAGTTCATATGATATTTACTAACGGATGTATCGATACAAGTGATGAAAGAAATTTCTACTCTATTTGCATTATCTAGTATATGTTTTTGCACGCTCAGTGAACTATGGTCAGATGATAATTGAATTTAAAACTCTTGTTGAAGCAAATATCAGCCACGAAAACATACGGAAAAAATAAAATCAAACAAGCTAAATGTTTGCATGAGCATGAAATGATGTGTAATAATTAATTAGCTAAAAACTGCCCTTCAAATAAAATGGAATTCATAAGTCTAAAGACAAATATTATTAATAATATGTAAAAGGACAAATTTTTGAACTAAGCCCCTCAAAATAACTTATTGTGAAAATAGGCTTGTTTCATAACTTATTATGAAACTAGGTCTGTTTTGGTCAGTTTTGAATTAGCCTTGCGCATTCTGAAAACGCGCATGAACAAATTTGTTCATGCACGTTTTCCGAATCCACAACTTTTATTTTTAAATTTTTTTTGTTCATGAGCATTCTGAAAATGCGCATGCATGACCAAATTTGTTCATGAGCATTTTCAGAATGCGCATGAACAAAAAAATTAAAAAAAAATTGCGCGTTCTGAAAATGCGCATTAACAAATTTATTCTTGTGCATTTCAGAATGCGCATGGTTATTATTCCTAAGGAAAACATGCCTAGTTTCATAATAAGTTATGAAACAGACCTATTTTTACAATCAGTTACCCCGAGCTGCTTAGTTCAAAAGTTTGTCCAATGTAAAATGTTGTAGTACTAATGTTTCTTGTGTAAAATTTATGTCATTACTCTTCTATGCAATGGAAAAAAAAAGTTGAACGAGTTTCACGACATCAATTCTTTCTTGGAAAAGAATGCATGTGGATTTGAAAATAATAGTTGAGCGTTAGTATTGGCATGCAGTGATCATAATGATTGCAAACATTGAACATATAATGAAGAATGTGAGAGCTCTTTTAACACAGTGCAGTCAGTTGCTTTTTTGACTACTATAAAGCACCAACCCTTGCTTGCACACATCCAACACAAAAGATTAGTTGACCTTCTTATCCGGAAAATTGCGCACATGCGGATCACAAATCTCAGTCGTTGGATTGTGTTTTGTGTGCTTGTCCGACATCAAAAAGGTGATAAACTATTCGATTTTATTAATGTCGGTTAATAAAACAACCTCATGGTTGCAAAAGCAATCCTGGGGTTGGTTTGGTTGGACCAAATGGATTACCAGTGCACCATAAAAGAGTTCTGATTTTTATCTTCAAAAGTCATATGAAGCTGGCTATCAACAACCTTGGGATATTTACAATTATAATATCAAAACAACTGTAATTTCGATGTAGATTGTTTCGGTAGACGTAGGATGAATCAACAAATGCAGAAGTAAATATAATTGTTGCATTATAAAATTTTCTTATTAAGAAAATAAAGACTTTCCTATGAGAAATTAATTTCGGGTGATCTGCTGAAACCTTTTTTTTTAAAGAGTACTCTCAACTTTTTGCATATCACTCAAGTGTGTTTCATATGAATCTGAAACTTCTTAATTTTATGCTTAAAATATGGTTGGGAAGTAGGGGAAAGAAAGAATTATTAATGCATGATATGTATAATTTTTTCAAGCCATTGTATTTTTAGGGGAGACTAATAAGATAACAGGAGAGGAAGAAAAGAAAACAGTGGCCTATATAATATAGTTAGGAAGATATATATATATATATATATATATATATATATATATATATGTATATGTATATGTATATGTATATGAGGAGGGTTCCATGACACCCCTATTTGGGAGCATCCCAAATGCACCCCATTTACAGCCACACATTTATATTAAAAAAAGTTAGTGGAGGAAGAGAGAGTTGGTGGAAGGAGAGAGAAACGGAAATATGTGGTTGAAATCAGGGGGCTAAAGGGGTGTTGCACTATTTGGGGTGCTCTTGATCCCCTCTCTCTCTCTCTCTCTCTCTCTCTCTCTATCTATCTATCTATCTATATATATATATATATATATATATATATATATATATATATATATATATATATATATATATAGAAGGAAAACATAATAGGGTCAAGAGTTGGACAACCATCAGGAAGCCCCACAGTTTATCCATGTAATATCCAATATGACTGTTGGTTGAATGTGAATCTTTACAGCCATACACGTTATTACTCCAGTACATAGAACAGATCCACTTTGCTTACACTTACACAAAGCCAATGGATACAATTTAATTCAAGTGCTTAGCAGTTGAATTTGGAATTATTTCTCTCATAAGAAAAGCTTTGTTACTTAGATTACATATATTGGCACTTGAATTATATTTGTTAAATTAGTATGTAATGCTAAGTTATGACATAATGACATGCTATATGATTTAGTTATGTTTTACTTTGAGTGTGATAGCTCTGTATCCGATGTCAAATCTTATTTTCACTTATTATGGATGTCGCAATGTAAAATCCAATGGAATATCAAACTGATGTAATAAATTTTGTACTATAACACAACTTTTTTGGGAGTGTGATAATTTTTTTGTCAGACATAATATTTCCAATTACCGATCAAATTAATGTACATGATGAAGTTGCAAACAAAATTAATGATCTCCCTTGGTCGATCCGTATGAAATTGAATTGGTCTATGTGAATGCGCTTCTAGTATATATATCAACCTATTCTTCGTACAACAAATGATAAAGAAACAAATAATGATGCTGAATATAATGCACTCTAACATTGCCTTTCTTCTTTACCTTCTTAACAAACATAGCTAGCTTTATGTCATGAAGCTTCATATCCACAATCAGCAAAAAAGGAGTTAGGCATGGACGTCATTTTCTCAATATATGCATATCAGTCCCGTAAACCTGATATTTCAGTTATCTAAGGTAAAACACACTTGTACTGAAAATTTCCACTGCCTAAGGTCAGTAAACACCTAAGCATGTTTAGGTATGGCAGAATGCAAAGAGGTAGTTTTTTAGTTGAAGTTTATATCTGAAAGATCCCAAAGTGATACGAAGCTATCGAACCCTTAGCACTTGAACATTTCTTCTTTACCTTCTTAACAAACATAGCTAGCTTTATGTCATGAAGCTTCATATCCACAATCAACAAAAAAGGAGTTAGGCATGGACGTCATTTTCTCAATAGATGCATATCAGTCCCGTAAACCTGATATTTCAGTTATCCAAGGTAAAATACACTTGTACTGAAAATTTCCACTGCCTAAGGTAAGTAAACACCTAAGCATGTTTAGGTATGGCAGAATGCAAATAGGTTGTTTCTTAGTTGAATTTTATATCTGAAAGATCCCAAAGTGATACGAAGCTATCGAACCCTTAGCACTTGAATCATTTCTGTTGAGAAGTGTAAGTTAAACATGAATTCTGAGCATTCGAATTAAGTATCATAATATGTAATATAAGTTATAAACTGTAAGCCAAAACTTTAGTGCTGAGATTTTGAATTATTTCAGCTGAGAAGGCTTGCTATACTTATATATAACATACATGTCATGCACATGCCACATACGATATTTTGGAACATAAGCTAGAATGCATTCCCTTGTATTTTTGAAAACTCACATCTCACTTTCATACTCTAAATCTTTTCTCTAGTTTCATCATCACATCAATCCTACTAGAACACACAAACAATTTCTTGTCTTTCAAATGTCTTTACAACTATATGCTTTCTACCATCATTTTCTCATTCAGCGTCTATTTACCAACTTGCTTATGTGTTAGCTTCGAATTTGGTTGCTAACACCCAAGCAATTCCAAATCATGGGTAATCACAAATTCACAAATTTCAGATCATAGAAAATGCATAAAAGTTAATAACACACAGAAGTTATGGTCGTTCAGCGAACAAGCCTACATCCACTTGGTGTAAGAAACGTAGAGAGAAAGAAGTTAAACCCGAATCCAACAGAATTTGAGCGTAGAAGAGCCCTGAGATCCCTCTAATGAACTCGTGGGGTCTCTATTTATAGGTGTAGGTGGTTCCGGATCGACGGTGAGACGAGTGAGAGCAGTGAAGGTTGTGGAGACGTGGGGGGTAACCACGTCATCAGGGAGGCCGGATCGGATCGACCTATGTAGGCCGATCCGAAATGGTACCGACCAGAACTGATCCAGATCGGTGTCATCGATCCCGATTCATGGCCACTTGGAAAGACAAATCCAGGCCTATTTGTTGCTACTCCTACGTGATGTCAGCTTGCTTTAGTATAAGTCTTTTTGTCAGAGCAATGCCTTGCCCTTATGCCTACCCAATATGAAGATGTTTCGCCGACTCGGTTTGGCTTCCAATGTGTCTCAACACTTGTTCAATTCCAATACTCTATACGAGCATGTCTAGCTGTTAGCAGCCTTATGTCGTTGTCCATACTCAATTCTCGAACAATCAAATCATCTTTGTGGGCCATCCGCCTCGATGATAGGGTGATACATGTGTCCAAGTTCGAAATGCGATGACCTTGTGAAAAAACGGGTTAACACTTGCCCGTTAACATTTTTATTGTGGAATATGTGTTTTGAATTTTTGTTAACTCAATTTTCGAGGTCCTTGATCTTTTTGGATTGATTGTGAGTTCTACAGCTGTTCCGAGTCGATAATAAATATACGATTTCGTCGGCTTGTTTGTGATTTTCAAGTCTGCAACTATTCTAGATTGATATTTATATTTGTAGTTGTCTAAGCTTTTGTCGGGCATAAGCCATACCAACGATCCTTGTCATTTCACTCTCAGCGCCAACCACCGCTAAATGCTCAACAGTCTTTGTCTATTATGAAGCAAGCATATTCTATGCTTGGTGATTGTCGCCTCTTCGGGCTTCTGTGAAGTATAATTCGTACTCAGCAATCCACAAGTTTAATGCGACGAGTGTCGTCCGTGATCTTGGCGATTCGAGCTTTCTGCGTGTCGAATGTCAACCACATTGAATGGTTTGCGTCGAGCTCTTGGCGAGCTCCAGCAGTACCGATGGGCTATAACTGCATCATGTTCGTGTGAAGCATCGGCCGTACTCGACAATCCAAATTTCCACATGTCAAACGACGTCCACACTTGACGATCCATATCATGTTGTACCAAATGTAAACCACACTTGGAAATTTGTAACCTTGTCGGGTTTTTGTCCAATACTATCTGTACATGGTGATCCATAGTCACATCAGGTTCTTGCCGAGCATCAGCCATACTCAATGGTCCATAACCTTGTGAGGTTCATTCCAAACGTCAACCATACTTGGCGATCAATAGACTCATTGGGCTTTTGCCGAGCTTTAACCAATATCGACGATCCTGATTAAACGGACCTGCATCCTAGACCGTTTAACCCTTGCCAAACACTAACCATATTTGACAATCCGTAGTCTCACTGGGCTCTTGTTGAACTCATCTGGGCTACTTCGTGGTGAACGAAGCTCAACAACAAGTAAATTGATCCTGTCGCTTTTCGACGGAACGACATTACTTCTTGCACTCCGGTTTTATATCCTGAAACATATAGCGATGTCAAGCTCTTTTGAACCGATGTGGCCTCTCCGAGCCTTAGCTGAATCAAATCTAATCACTTTTCAGTGAGAGTGGTACAACGACAAGTAAGCTATTCTTGTCGCTCTCCAGCGAAGCAGTATTACTTTCTGCACTTTGGTCTTGACTCTTTCGTCGGGGACATATAGTGATTCAAATGAGTATTAGCTTATTATTATAGTATGTGCCTATTTTTCATTACTTGATGGTCTCGACTGCCTGATTGGGAGTTTAGTTATTAGTTTATCCACATAAATTCATTTGATGGCTCTTTTGAACCGATGTGGCCTTTTCGAGCCTTAGCTGAATCCAATCCAATCACTTTTCAGTGAGAGTGGTACAACGACAAGTAAGCTAATCTTGTCGCTCTCCAGCGAAGCAACATTACTTTCTGCACTCTGGTCTTGACTCTTTCGTCGGGGACATATAGTGATCCAAATGAGTATTAGCTTATTATTATAGTATATATGCCTATTTTTCATTACTTGATGGTCCTGACTGCTTGATTGAGAGTTTAATTAATAGCTTATCCACATGAATTCATCCGATCGCTATCCGACGAAAGGAATTCATGGTTGATTTGTATGAACTCATCCAGTTACTTTTTGATGAAAAGAATTTGTACATTGATGTTGTTACTTTATCTCCCTGGTTAAAGCAACCGCGACCAGTCTTATTCATCACTCGACATGGATCCAAGTATTTTCATGATAAGATAAAAAAGCAGATGAAAAGAAAAACTAAACTAAGCCTCTCTGGGCTACGTGGCTCGATGTTGGCTCGGAGCATGCTTAGGGACCAAGTCATGTTAGCAATCGAGCCATTCAGTTGAGAGGTAACTACCTGTTATTATGGCCTTGTCATCCTCATCAAGAGATGACATTTGGTTCCTCGAGCTAGACCTGCTCGGATTCTGCACTACAGACGGTTGTCCATGCTCCATCGTCGTCCCTCGATTTTCAATATACTGTTAGAGTTGTCCGTTCCAAACATGCTTCTCTATTGCATCCCTGAGGTGTCTTCACCCGGCTATTGCATGCCCATCCAGCTCATGGAACATGCAGTGTCTAATCTTCTTTCTGTGTGTGTTGGCTTCCTCCAAATCGGTTTTCAGTAGGGGATAATGCTCCATAGTATTCAAATAAATCCCTTATAATTATTCATTCATTTATGCATAAGAGGAATATTTTGAATTGTTCTATGAACCTGTCAACAAGTTCGCCCCAAACATGAATCGATTCATTACTTAGTTGTCTAAACCAAAGCGTAGATAAGTCCGTCAAATACAGGGAAAAGTATTTCGACATCAACTCTTCAGATGCCCTCAATACATCCATATGCGTGATGTATAACGTCAAGTGCACTATAGGTGTGACCACCCATCGTAAGCAGTCAACACTGGAAGCTTAAAATTCAGTAGGTTACTTGCCTTTCTTATGTTAGGAGTAAACATGCTCCTATTAGCATCCTCATATTCTTGATTTTGTAATCCGCCTCTCATTACATGTCTAATCATTTATGTCAATCTTTCATTCTCATCTGCCAAGCGTACTTCTTTCCCTCCAAGTTTGAGAGGATACTTCGGTACACATTTGTTAACCGGCCTTTTTGTCTGGTTACCAAAAGTATACAAGACACGCTCGTCTCAACATACCGCTTGATATTACAGCCCGGAGGCGTCACCAATATCATCCGAAGTCCAGTACCAGAAAACTCAAGTCTGACCACTAGCAGGATGTCGCATCCCTCGAACGCAACCTCCATCTGTATACGTCCACATCCGAGTTGAAGGCGACCCGTCAAGCTGGTCCGGGTGCAGCGCCGGTGGGGGTCCGGGGCCCCACAGTCCCGGCGGCGATCGACCTAGCCAGTTAGGTCGAAACTGTGGGCACCGCCGGATTCATCCGATTTCCACCAACAAGTGTGTTGCCCAGAATTACCAGATCAACTCAAAGTCAAGATTTAGCCAACAACTTCAGCGAGCCTCGCCGCTCCTGCATCACATTCCCGAACCAAGGCCTCGACATCCCTGGACGTACCGACCAGGATTTCGAGCCCTCAAGCCACTTCGATAGACCTCGCACCTCTCAAACAGAAATTTCATACCCCCGAAAGGTGCAAAATTCCGCACCCTCGAGATGCGAAATTTCGTACCCTCGAGATGCGAAATTTCGTACCCTCGTGGTGTGAAATTTCGTACCCTCGAGGTGCGAAATTCTGCCCCCTCGAGGTGCGAAATTCTTACCCTATGGGGTACGAATTTCGCACCCCCGAGGTGCGAAATTCGCACCCTCTGGGGGAGGTGCGAAAAAATGGGGTGCGATGGCCTGAGTTGCGAATTTTCTGTAGCTGGTCCCCATCTCTACCTACCCCTACCTAACCACTTCCTATAAATACCCCATGGCCTCACACTTCAAAGGGGTTGGATTCTTGAGCTTTGAGACCTCGATAGAGCTCCACTAAAGGCATCTCCTCTTTGATGAAGAAGAAGGGCAAAATTGTCCATTCTCCTAATTCTTGCAAATATGACCATTGTAACTTCATGTATGATGCCTAATGAATGTAATGAGAGGATCTCAATCTTGTAATCTTTCAAGTGATCAATAAAATTCCAACGAGTCTTCAAAGTGGACATAGGCCCTCACTGAGGCCGAACCACTATAAATCTCTTGTGTTATTTACCGCTTTATGTTCTGTTTGTGTTCTTGTCTATGCGACCATATTTATAATTCTTAGTAATTGGAATCTTTGGTGTTTACGACATTTTTTGCCGTCAACGTTTGGTGCTTTCACTGAGAAAACTCGGATTTTGCGCCTTTGTCACACGTTGTCATCTCGACCCCCAACGAGCTTAAGGTTCCTTGCTAAACTTGGTGTCGAGTCCACTCACGATGACAAAGCGACCAAATGACGGCTCTTGAGCCGCAGCCGAGGCCGGGACATCCCAACAACCTCAACCTGCGAACATCCTGGCCACTAACGGAACCTTCCCTCCTATTGTGGACCCCGAAGCGTCCGCAACACAAGCTCAAATCCGTGCGCTTAATGAAATATATGCGAACACGGATGTCGAGCTCAACCAAACATTAAGAAATAACATCGACCTTATGCGACAACTTTAAGAAAGTTAGCGCATCGTCGCTCGACTTCAGCTAGCTCGGAACAACGTTCGACCTCGACCAAATATCTCAGGAACTTCCTCTTCCGAGTCTAGGGGCCCGCATCAAAGAAGGAGGTTTAATCTCATTAACAACATCGTCACTCGTACCAACGCCCTCGACAACAACAATGGGAACGACAATGGCGACCGAACTACAATCATGTATAGCGAGGGGGCACAGTACCAAGGTCGCTCTCGCTTGATTATCAATGATGGACCAGGTCCTACCAACCAACCTCTTCCTCGACACAACCCAACGTCCGCTAATCAGGATGATGGCCCCGCTAGTCCAGCGGCTCGCGCCCTCCAGAACAGGATCCGCATCAACCCGCTCCTTACCGAGATCCGATTCTAGATACCGAGGACATGGAGGAAGACGATCCAGACGTCCATCATAGAAGACGCCCTCGCAACAGGGCTGCAGAACCTCGCCAAAATCCATGGGACCCGATGGCGGATCTCCATCCAACTTACCTTCCCGACATGGTCCGAAGGATCGTGAGGGAGAGGTGAGGAAACATGCATGATTTATGGGAAGCGCACATCAGGCGCAACCCCTTCACAAGAAGGGTAAACGAAGCTGAGTGGCCGCGACGCTTCAGCATGCCACATATGCCGCTCTATGACGGCACAATCGACCCTTGTACCTTCCTAAATCAATATGAATGGCAAATGGACTCGAGCCGGGGCAACGATCCGGTCAAATGCAAGTGCTTCCCAGCCTTCTTATCAGGAACCGCTTTGTTATGGTCCTCTCACCTCCCACTCGTTTCCATTAACAACTTCGGCCAATTAGCAACAGAATTAGTCAAGCAGTTCAGGGTGCATATCCCAACTCCAAAGAATGCCCTTACTCTGTCCAGTCTATACCAAGGACCAGCCCAGTCGCTTAAAAGCTACTTCTTCCGGTTCAACATCGCCTTCGCCGAGGTCGAGGACCCAGACCCTCGCGTCGTACTCTTTTAGTTAGCAAAGGGTGTTCTCCCTACTTCCGAATTCGGGGCATGAATTGATCGGAAGCAGCCAAAAAGCCTCGACACTTTCCATAAAAAGGCTAGGCAATACTTATGTCAAGAAGAAGCGAGACAAAACCGACTCTCTAGGGTCAGTCTTCCCAACAATCCACATGCGAATACCATATGTGACAACGTCAAAGGGAAACAGATAGGGAAGCTCTTTGACAAGGATAAGGGGACAAACCCCTACAAACAAAGGCCGAATAACAGTAGGCAAGGCGACTGCAACAACGGCCAGGTTTTTACAGAACTCAAAAAGCCCAGCTCTCGTCGGACATATGAGATTTACACCCCGCTGAATGAAGACTTGGAAACAATGTACTGGCAAACGTGCAACACGCTTCAATACAAGAAACCGTACAACAGGGAATCCACTAATCATGAGAAGAAGACTGGCAAGTATGTCGGTACCACGACATATACGGGCACAATACCAATAATTGTTGTCAATTCAAAGACGTAATCGAAAAGCTTATCCGCGAGAAGCGCCTTGAGCAATACGTTCGATAAGCATCATGCCTCTCACCAGCCCCGAGCGGCAGAGGACCTGCTGGAAACTAATCTCCTTCCACTTGTGGACTCCGAAGCTCCTGCGACTCGAGCACAAATTCACACGGTTAATAAGGCATATAAGAATGTAGCTCTTGCGCTAGGCATTGAAGGCTAGCATCAACCTTATGCGCCAACTTCAAAAAAGTCAACGCATCATCATTTTACTTCAGCTTGCTCAGAACCGCGTCCGCTCGCGGCACACGCATCAGAAATTTCTTTTGTCGAAGCTAGGGGCCCACGTCGAGGAAGAAGGTTTAACCTCATTAAAAACATCGCCGTCCGCTCCAACACTCGAACAACGACATCAACGATAACAGAAATGAGATGATGATCGAACCATCATCGCTTACGACCAAGCAGCACAGTAACAAACTGGGTCCGAGTAACCACCCTTCTACTCAGAAGAGCCCACTTGTCGCCACTTAGAACCAGAGTACTCTCGGACCAGGGTGCACATCAGCTCGCCCAAACTTGACAACCATACCAAAGCCATACCATCCATGACATAAAAGAGAGCGAGCCGGATGTGTACAATAGAAGACGTCGACATAAGGGAACTCCTGAAGTCTGCCAAAGCTAATGAGTTCCATTAGAAAATTCCCTTCAGCATATCTCCCTGACGCTTCTACATGCCAAAGGTGGCGTCCTATGACAGCACGACCGACCTCTAATCTCAACAATGTCAGAATCGCCATCAGGAATGGAACACGTCATCCCGGCTGCCCTCCGGCTTTGACGCTCAAGCCTCCGCTAGGCGGACTCAAACTGCTGTGAGTCCAAACTTATCGCCTACGCTTCTAGCGTCCAACTGGGCCCAAGTTCACTTCAACCGACTTTCACAAGCAGACTAGCTCGATTCAAATGCGCGCCCACAAGCCGTAAGGGTTCAAGTATACAGACCAAACAGTCGACTCTCGATCCAAAAATTCTTCGAAAAGCTAAAACTGCATGATCATAAGCCCAGCTCATACAATTCACTTTCATATTACCTATTCTAACTTAGATTGCATCGCGCAAAACCACGCACAAATTTGTGATTATATACGCAATTGAAACCTGATAACGAACCTTTTGCACTTCGATGCAATCGAGAGTCGGCAACTAACTTTTATTGTTTTTAATCTACAGGAAGTAGGCGCCTTAGACAGGTCCCAATCCAAGCCGCCAAACTCAAGCGAGTCAAAGCTCTTAGCAGTGCTGGAATCCTAAGCTCACACCCACATATTTCAACAAGGCCTCCCAACCACTCCAAAGCAGTGCGCTCTCGACATTCAATGCAAGAGGAAGGTCATAACCGATCGCTAAGCACTGCATGGAGATGTTTGCGCCCATATCAGACCCATCTCACTTCAAATCATGTCCCGTTAACACAACATACTTTGAGGGGGCAAATGTTAACCGGCCTTTTGGTCCGATTACTAACAGTACACAAGACACGTTCGTCTCAACATATCGCATGATATTACAGCCCGGAGGCGTCGCCAATATCATCCGGGGTCCAGTACCAGAAGACTCGAGTCTGGCCACTAGTAGGTTGTGGCATCCCTCGAATGCAACCTCCATCAGTATCCGTCGCTTCCGAGCCGAATGCGAGCCGTCAAGCGGGTCCGGGCGCAGCGTCGGATTCATCCGATTTCCACCAACAAGTGTGTTGCCCAGAATTACCAGATCAGCTCAAAGTCAAGATTCAGCCAACAACCTTCGCGAGCCTCGCCGCTCCTCCAGCACATTCCCGAACCAAGGCCTCGACATCCCCGGACGCACCGACCAGGATTTCGAGCCCCCAAGCCACTCCGACAGACCTCGCACCTCTCAAACAGAATTTTCGTACCTTCGAGAGGTGCGAAACTCTGCACTCTCGAGGTGCGAAATTCCGCACCCACGAGGTGCGAAATTTTGTATCCACGAGGTGCAAATTTTCGCACCCACGAGGTGCGAAATTCTACACCCTCGAAGTGCGAAATTCGTACCCTATGGGGTACGAATTTCGCACCCCCGAGGTACGAATTTCGCACCCTCTGGAGGTACGAATTTCGTACCCCGGAGGTGCGAAATTCGCACCTTCTGGGGGAGGTGCGAAAAAGCGGGGTGTGGGGGTCTTAGTTGCGAATTTTCTGTAGTTGGTCCCCATCTCTACCTACTCCTACCTAATCACTTCCTATAAATACCCCATGGCCTCACACTTCAAAGGGGTTGGATTCTTAAGCTTTGAGACCTCCATAGAGCTCCACTAATGACATCTCCTCTTTGAGGAAGAAAAATGGCAAAATTGTCCATTCTCCTAATTCTTGCAAATATGACCATTGTAACTTCATGCATGATGGCTAATGAATGTAATGAGAGGATCTCAATCTTGTAATCTTTCAAGTGATCAATAAAATTCCAGCGACTCTTCAAAGTGGACGTAAGCCCTCACTGAGGCCGAACCACTATAAATCTCTTGTGTTATTTACCGCTTTATGTTCTGTTTATGTTCTTGTCTATGCGACCATATTTATAATTCATAGTAATTGGAATCTTTGGTGTTTACGACATTTTTTGCCGTCAACAATATCTTTTTGCTTTTGTCCAACATTTCTAATTATTTTGGTGTGTCCTACACCAATTACGGGTCTGGTAACATTTCCAGCTCTTAAATTCTTAAGTCGCATCAACACGGGTTCCAGCATGAAGAAATGTATCCACCTGATCGATCTGGATCGATACCGACCCAAAGCGGATGTTGTCACCTCTCTTTTGGGTCCAATTCTAACTTCTTAAGCTTGACCTCCTGGTTGTTCTGCGTGTACGATTTGATTGAGGAATTGGTCATCATTTCCTTTTTGCTTTATAAACATTTCTTCTTGATATTCTAGGCGGATTTGGAGTTGATTCACAGCCTCATTCATCTCTTCCCTCGTCAAGTATAAGAGGGATTTTCATCTAAAGAAGTTTATTGGCCTTCCTCATTACTAGTAGTATGAGAAGTGAGAGAAGTGCTTCCAGTCGATTGAAGCGGAAAAAATTCCCCTTACTAGAAGACATTCCCTCGGCCCTAGAAGCAACCAGGATAGAACCGAATTGGTCATAAGGATAATCACTCTTCCCTTCTCCTTCCACTGAAGAAGTATGTGCATTCTCTTCTCTTCTTTGCTATTACAGATCAATTTCCCAAGCTCTCAAGTTCCAAATGAATTCTTGCCCTTCCTGAAGTGTCAAAGTGTTAACTTTAGATTGATCGCTAACGCCTAAGCAATTCCAAATCACAGATAATCACAAATTCACGGATTTCAAATCACAAAAAATGCATAAAAGTAAAACAACAACAACAACAAAGCCATATATCCCAAACAAGTTGGGGTTGGCTAGATATGGAACCCAAAATTAAAATAAAATAAAATTAATAATGATGATAATAATATATATATATAAAGGGTTTAAAATAACCAAACAAATGAAATGTCGTCCGATAAAGTTTTTTTTAAAAATAATAATAATAAGTAAAAAGGTTCAATAAAAGTGAAATAAAATCTAAAATAGTAATAAAAAGTAAAAAGGTTCAGTAAACGTGAAATAAAGTCTAAAAAAAAACCTATGGTTCTGGTACATGGATTGCCAATTTCCATACACTTCTATCAACTACCAGCTCTTCCGATAAACTCCAGTTACTTAAATCTCTCTTTATTATTTCCTCCCATGTTATTTTAGGTCGACCTCTACCTCTCTTTGGGCCTTCGACGCGGTCTAGAATTCCAATGCATAAAAGTAAAAAAAGGCACAGAAATTATAGTAATTCAACGAACAAACCTACATACATTTGGTGTAATCTATTTGTTTAGGCTGTAAGATTACATATACAGTTATGATTTGATATAAGAAATGCGGAGAGAAAGGAGTTGAATCCGAATCCGGTAGAATTTGGGCATAAAAGAGCGGAAAAGATCCCTCTAATGGAGCCATGGGGTCTGTAGCACCCCACCCCGATACCCCCACTCCAACAAAGAGCATTAACAAGTAATGTCGTCTATTAGAGCAGATAATATGGCTTGTTAGGAGCTATATTGTAGATTTACATCAACAAGTCTTAAGTTTGTCGATAATGTGCTCTCTGTTTTTTTTATCATGTGGCTCAACATACTTGATACTTGTATGATACAACTCTACGATGGCTACAAGATCAACTCAAAACTCAGCACATTATATACACAATCACAGCTCACAGAACATATCACATAATATTACAACAATAGAATACAACGAATGCATGTACTACAACAAATGACTTTACATAAGCCATTACTCATACAACATGATACAACAGATGAATACACTTAAAAACTCAAGTATACATAACTCGGTGACAATGACATAAGAGTTTGCCCAGTAGAGACACAGCTAAACCCCAAGCACAACAAATAAACCTGAAACAACTCGGTTTGACCATAGGAATAGACACACGGGTCAGTCTAGCTTACAAATCAGTTAAAATAATAGATGAAATAAATATCAACCAAACACTAATTCTTTTTCATAAGAAAAGGAATCCCAAAACACGGATTCACACGGAAATTCAGACACAATGACTTCCTTTCCATCTGAAAGGAACGTCTCATATAAAACAACAAAGCACATCATTCAAAGATCCATGGGATAGTATAAGACTATGTAAGTGAGAAACATGAACATGTATTTAAACACAACCTTCACACAATTTACCTGAACTCCACTGTTAGGGTAAACAACACTTAAAATCACATAACACGATTGGAAAACCCTGATATTATAGAAATCACACGATGAAATCACAAAACTACATAATTCATTAAAACACAGAATCACGGGATCACTAAAACACATAATCACGAAATTACTGAAATACATAATCACTGAAATACAAAATTATGGAATAATTGAAACTCAATTAAGAGTTTAATACCACTAATGAAATCATCACATATAATAATAATAATCACTATGATGAAATTAGTGATAAACACAAGACATAAACGTAGAGTTTGGATCCAACACAGAGTGGCAAGTCGAAGCTACCCCTGCACGTGCTATCACACAGGATGACATAAAGTCATGGCCAATACTGTATCACACAGAAGGATACCCGAATGACCCCGAGGACCACAGAGTTAACATATGATTTCATATAGGATTGACCCGATGGTCTGCAGAGAGTTCATACAGGATTGACCTGAATGTCTAGTACTGACGACCACATAGGAATGTGTCACAGACACTCAGATGGTAATCCGAAAAACGATAATCGTGCGTCTCATATCACACGTTCTCACTTAACGGTTTACACACTACAAGTCAGCTCCATATAGGAGAACATAGAAATTCATAAGAAATCACAAACACCACTGAATACCTCAAAGGGTCTCAGAAAATCCCCGAAACACAGAGAGTCACAAAGATTCATTAAATAATAGAAAACAATGAAACACTAAGGGTGTGTTTGGTTAAAAATGAGTTTTGGGTTTTTAGTTTTCAAAATTAATTACAAAATTTTAAAGGTGTAGAAGGAGGAATGGTAGAATGAAAGCAAGATGGAGGGGACCGCGGAGGGGATGTAGCAATCATGAAATGAGGATTTGGTCTCCATATTTCTCTCATTTCTCAAAACATGAAAAATGGATAAAAGTTGTTTTTTATTTTGTGTGTTAACTTTGTTTTCTAAAATTGTTGTTTTCCATGATTTACATGCGTTGTGCACATTTTTGTATGGACGAAAACCCAAAACTTAAAATGGTAAACCAAACACTACCTAAGATTCACAACTTGATTGGACGGTTTTGGGATTGAATGATACTGTTTACCGCCACGTCCCATACCGTTTGGTATACGACATTAATTCAATCACCAATACGCCTCCTCGAAGGGTGCAAAAGTGTGTATATATAGAAATATATTTTATTTCTGAAAATAGTTTTTAAAATGATTTCGAAATCTATTTATTTCTTTGGAAAACATTTATAATTTCTAAAATAGTCATATTATTGATTTGAGACAATTTGTTATTAAAACCCAAATCCATGAAAGTCTTTTTTCGTCTCTAAGCTATAATTAAAACACTATTATATTCAAATAGAAAACTAGTTTAAAATAAAACCGGTGCACGTGCAAGTCACCAACAAAACACATTATGAAATGCAACCACAAATCATCACAATATTCGAAATCCGAGATGTTGGGTTGGCTGTGATACATACTTGGATTGTCGAGTTCAGGTGATAGCAATACTGAGTAAACAAGGTCTTAGAAAATTTCACAAAATCATGCATCAGCTTCAAGATTAATCCAGCAAAGCATAAAGCACAATAGACTTAATGCATAACACTTGAATATGCTCAAGCCATTAACATGAGCTAGCAGGAAAAATCAGTAGGCAAACGAATAGCGGGAAGCTGCAAGATTTCTGTGCAAGACCCACTACATGAGTTGACCACCAAGTCGACCTCCTGGTCGACCCAGAGCACGCAAGTTCTCAGGTTTTGAAACCTGATGATCATTCAACTTCGGGCTTCAATTTCCAGCATCCTGACATTATTGAATTCACCTAAGTTTGGCATGCATGAACTAGGATCATACGACAACATATTGAACAATAATTGAATGAAAACATCAAAAATCTTGAGAAATCCAATCTCTCAAAAAGGAGCTATCATCAATTTTGCAAACAAGGATGTTACAGAAGTCATATTACGGTAAACGAATACCATGAACAATAAGGAAACCAAATCATTAATTAACACAATAATAATGTAAACTAGGCTGAGTGAGTCTACCGACTCGCCTTGCCTGACATACGAATGAATCCCAACAATTTTGGCTTGAAAAAGTAAAATTTGAGCTGTAGACATTTAAAAAACCGAAAGATACTCACATGCAACTTCCCCACACCCAGCTGAAATCAAACAACAATTAATATCTTTGAATTTTCTTAGAGGGAGGCTTCCATGAGATAGATTACTAATGGAGTAACTCTCTTCTTTGCAATGGTGGCTTCCATTTGCACATAGGATTGGGTTTTTGAATTTTTAGGAGGAGAGAAGCCATGGTTTCTAAAAAGCTTCAGGAAGAGGAAGTATAGAAAAAGGGAGAATGAGAAACAACGTATTTTTCTCCTCACTTAAGAAAATGAGTTAATTCCTTTAGTTAAGCCCAACATACTTAAATTAAGCTAATTAGACACAAATTCACCTTAATGAGAAATTAAACACAAATTAATTACCAAATTAAACACTACTAACCCCTCTAAAACACTTAATGCACATACACATGAAACACTAATTATATTGTATTAAATTTCATAACCCAACACATAAATTTAATTACTTAAACATATTTACACAATATTTAAATTATCAATTTGACACAAATGCACTAAAATAACTAAGTTTGTCAAAATATTCATTTTACACTAAACTTGCTCATATTTTAGAACAAAGTTCACCCACCTCATTTATTTAAACAAATTAAATTAACTATACTATAAGATATTTTTAACCTTTAGATATAAATTCTCAACCAGTATTTGAATTTCTAAATTGAAAATAAGCTAATTGCTTCATTGTTTATCATTATAAAAATCACATGTTTACTCTTTAGCAACAGTCTAGAAAATCCACTGTTGCATTACAACTTTAAATCCACTAACATAATTTAAAGCACAATTCCTATTTTCAGTTTTTGATAAGAATACATTTTGTATCTTAAAACCCAAATTAGCAATTTACTAATAAATCCAACCAACAATTTATTATTTAAATTGTAATCATTTTTTTCTCCATTGAACAACTTATCACTTATCATTGAAAATATTTTTTTTAAACACTTGACTCATTTCATACCCATGAATTATAAAAACCACAAATTCCTTATTTTTTACTTAAAATACTATCCGAGTTGTACTTCCAAACTCGTATCTTCATACTTTACAGATTTAAAATAAGGAAAACACACAATGGTCTGCTTAGCTTGGACACCCAAAAATTTGGGTTGTTAAAAGATTCCTATTTATAGGTGTAGGTGGTTCTGGATTGGCATGGAGACGCGTGGGAGTAGTTAGAACGTGGAGACGTGGGTTAGCCACATCATCAGGGAGGTTGGATCGAAGTAGGTTGATCCAGATTGGTGCCGACCTGGATTCATGGCCATTTGGCCGATCCGGACCCAAGCCTATTTGTTAGATTAATCTAGATTGTTGTCGACCCGGATTCAAGGCCATTTGGCCGATCCAGACCCATGCCTATTTGTTGTTGCTACTTTGTGATGTCATGTTGCTTTAGTCCAAGTCTTTTTGTCACATCATCGCCTCGTCCTTATGCCGACCCAGTTTGAAAAGGTTTCGCCGATTCAGTTTGACTTCCAGTGTGTTTCAACACTTGTTCAATTTCAGTGCTCCATTCAATCATGTCTGGCTGTTCGCAACCTTATGTTGTTGTCCGTACTCTATTCTCTAGCAATCAAATCATATCTTGGGACTATCCATGTCGATGATTGAGTGGTCCATGTGTCCAAATCCAAAATGCGACGATCTTGTAAAGGTTAACATTATGACTATCCAAAATATTTACATATTTACATTAAGGTAGAAATATACAACCAAATCATGGTAGCCACCAAAGATAGGTGCATTTGCTAGGAAGAAAATTTGATATTGCTTACATAATTTTATGTTGTACGCAAGGCAGGCTGGCAGAGCCACAGATAAACATAGATGGCCAAGGTAAAATTTCCTTCTTCGATGCTTGGTGACCAAAAGTATGAAATAAAATGATTAAGACATTACTCTATTGACTTCTCATGTATATTTCGTCATTGAGACTGTAAACTTTTTAATTACTTGCCATTGATTTGACTAGGTTAACAAAGTGATTTTGACACCACATTTTCATAAGATGCGATGCACAATTATGTATAGCAACATAAGATATGTAAAGAGGGACTGAAATTATATCAAATTTTACTGACAAAACATGCAAAAATGTGTAATATGCTAACAATATAGATGAACTTTTACATCCTAATTATAAGCAACTAATCGTATCACACTATCAACTATAATTGACTAAAAGCAGTCATTTATGGTTTCAAAATGGTAGAAAAAGGTTAAAATCTAACGTAAAAGTTTTATCTTCGTCCTTTGAATCTCAATTGCCTTTGAGAACATCAATTTCTCTCGTTCTCTCTCCTCTAAATTACACACACACACATATATATATATATATATATATATATATGTGTGTGTGTGTGTGTGTGTGTGTGTGTGTGTGTGTGTGTGTGTGTGTGTGTTTGTGTTTGTGTGTGTGTGTGTGTTTCATTTGCCTGCCTTTTCATGTCCGCCTTCTTCTGCACCTCCACCATCTTCCTTATCGCCTTTGTCAGCTCGTTCACCGCATCTCCTCAAGCTCCTTGCCTACAACACTCATTCTACACCATTTCCTACATTTGAAGAAAATGAATCAATTTTTTATTTATTCTTGTCGATCTTGTAAGCAGTCTATGGGTGTAGGACAGCGTGCATTGATGGGGTCAACGTTGTGCGTTGCATGGGTGAAAAACGATGGTCATCAACAATTTCTCCCCATTGCTCTAGAAAAAGGCACAAGTTGTTGAAATTCATAAAAAGGGTTCTTCTGTGCATAGAAGCGCTCTCTGTGGCAATGGTTATATTTTACTTTTTAAGTCTTATTTTTAAGCAAGCATTTCAAATGTCTTGCTTCATACAAGAGTGAGGGATTTTGTAGAGGCGAAGGTTCCTAGTAATTAATTTCTTAAAGACAAAAATAACCCTTACTTGGTAATCAGTGCGACTTCTGTATTAAAAAAAGTGAGGGAAATTAGTAAATTCAAAAGCTTCAAACGAATGTTTTGGCATTATAATATAGATAGACAATCGATCACACATTAAGGACTATGTCCTACAATTAAGGCCACACCGTAATAAAAGAGAAACTTCCAAATATCGTAATTTTTAAAATTTCTGGTCTCCTTAAATTTTGTTCTAGATGGAGGGAGTAACAAACTTATATATAGAACGGCTTTCTGAGTTTCATAACGTCATGGATTATGGGACTCTAGTTTCCAATTGTTTCAAATTACCACCATATTTACTCTAGATAAATTTTGAATTTCGTTTGTTAAGTATAAATTTTATAAGTAAACGGAAAAGAATTTCTTTGACTAATGCAATAGCCTTTATTTTCCAATCCTTCTTGTGTCCCAGTGTGTTTTCTAGATGGTGATTAATGTACGTTTGAAGTTGCATAACTCTTCAATCATGGATTATGATCTATGAGATTTTATTTTGCAAACCTTTCAGGTTTCGGTAATAATTACTCTTATAAACATGGAAGAAAAATTATATGCACGCCATCAAATAGTTGAATAAAAATTAGAAGTCTTTCAGGACAATTTTAATTTCCTTCTTTTATCCTCTAAACATGGTGTTATTCTATAAACGTGGAACATGGAAGAAAACAACCTATTATATGTGTTTATAAATTGTGAAATATAACATGTACTCATGCATTGTGCTGTGTATTATGTTGAACAAATTGTCGAGGAAAGCAACTGTTTTACTGGCTAATTCCATTCAGGTACCACACAAAAATAAATGAAATAAAATAATAAAATAAAAAATCATCTTGACTGTTACTAAAAAAGGTCAAGTTCAACAAAATAATAATAATAATAATAATAATAAAAAAATCCTATTTAGACCAAATTAGACGGTAGGGACAAAATAAAAAAGATTATCGATTTCGTCTCTGTAACTGCAAGTTAAATTCATAAATTTTGGTTTAATTCACAAATGCATTTGAATGGCGTTTCCTTCTATTTTGTTCATTTTTGATGGGGCATGAAATGGTGTAGTTTTAATATTTATTAAGATGATAACTCTTCTTTTTTCCTCAGATCCGAGGAAGCCTCCATTTCGACCCGTCAAAGACGACAGCAAACCCATCCTCAGAGACCCTGTATCTTCTTCTGTTTTTATCTTTTATCTATTTATTTATATTTTTCTTTTTACCTGTTACTTTGATTTATATTGGATATTAATCAGACTTGGTCCTTTTTTGACGCTGTAGATTGTGAGATCAGACCCTATTGAGACAGAACAGGCCGTGCTTCGCCTGCCTCCTCTGCCTAAGCTTTCGCTTTTTAATTGAATGATGAAAGTCAACTGTAAATCATATTTTCCCTTTTAAATATTAAATTTTATCATGTATTATCTTTTTGCACATTTACTACGGCTATCACTAAAAATGTATTATCATATGTATTCTTGACCGTTGGATAGTCACAAGATTAAAAAGGTTGATTTTAGTAGAACTCTGGCGATGTTTATGCCTGCATTTTTATCCTCCTTTCCTGTTTTTGGGATGAAGTGATATTTCAGCAAAAGCCCACATGAACTTTTAGAAAATTGATTTTGTGTACATCAAAGCATTTAAAATCCGAGACTTGGCTAAATTTCGTACCTTCTAAAACTGTGGTCGTTTACATATTATTTTCTAATTACCAAGGCCTTGTGCAGTTACTAGTATGTTAACTAGATTGCTTTTGGAAATATGAGAAACAACGCTCACGATGAATACTATTGACATCATTTATAATAAATAAATTAATAAATCTTGCCTACCATGTTGCGTTCCAGAAAAACCATGTTTGTGGAGGAAGGCCCATTGAGAATAATAGATATACAGGGTTGAAGGGGAAGCAAAAATCTTTTGTTTTTATGTTGTCTTGGTTAGAAAGGAGATGATAACCAGTTTGTGAAGTATGGCTAGGTGAAAGCTACTCGCTTATTATTTTCATGAGGTCATGGATTGAAAGTGAAGTGACGTTATTTTTTTGGATTAAAAGTTGCAAAGAAATATAGTTTTCAGTAGTTTGAAATACTGATATTTCATAAATAAATGCATTTATTTTCCAAAAAAAAATAAAAAAAAAATCAACATTTACAATTAATTTGAAAACTTAAACTTTTAGTCGATTGTGAATCTCTTAAAATATTCATCTATGTTTAAAACATGATCTAAGAGATGCAAGTTTTTTTTTTTTTTTTTTTTTTTTTTTTTGCATCTCAATATATCCATTCATGCTTAAAATGAGGATTCAACGGTTAAACTATTATGCAAATTCGAAATATTCTTTGTATATAATAGGTAAACATCTTCTACAAAAACAATCATTATTAAAAAAATTTATTCATTAGTGAAAGGGTCGGCTATTTGAACACAAAATTAAACACAAAGAGAGAGACACAAAACTTACACCGTTAAATTTGTTTGTCTTTATGTGGAGAGTGAAATTCATGGAAGGATCCAGTAGTTGAGATTTATTGTCCTTATTTTGTGTCTAAAAAGAGTTTCCCATTAATTAATAATTCAAACAAAATTTAAATTAATGAAAAATTAGATGTTCAACTTAAAAAAATAATAATTGAATTAACTACATATGATTTCTCTTGATTATGTTAGTCACATATAATTTGTTAAACAAAACAATTCCTAAGCGAAGCATTTGATGTCATCAGGCACGAAGCGTATGCCATATTGGTCATATTAATTTGTTGTTTCATATGGTATTCCCAATAAACTAGAAAATAAAAATTGCTTATGTGCAACGGATTGAGAAACTCTCGAACCAAGAAAGATTGCAAATTTGAGCAAAAACTAGATCCGTAAACACGCTGCACATCGAGAAACTCGTACCACAACCAAGTCAGAACTTCAAACATAGCCTGCAACGCAAGGATAAGCTAAGGGAGAAGGGAGCAAACTGGTTAAGAGAGAAGTAGGATTGGAATGGATGAAGAGAAACACAAGGACAAAAGGTAAGAAAAACAACGTCGATAGAGGGAGTGGAGTAGAGAGGCGACTGAGGAAGACTTAAACGTGAGTGAAGACGGAAGGCAATAACGTAAGAGCTGAGAGGTAGGGCTGCACATGAATACCAGAAAAATCCGATATCCGTCCAAATCCGAAATATCCGTTATTCGGCATTATCCGAAAAGCGGATACGAATATCCGATATGCGATATCCGAAAAGCTTTTCGGATACGGATATGGTTATAGTGATATTCGTATTCGAAAAATATCCGTCCAACTGATTGATGTAATATATATAAGTCAAAACAGAAAAATAGAATGAATAATTATTTTGTAACAGTTGGATGTTACTATGATCTAATTCTTTATCCATTTTTAGTGAAAAATCGTATTTTTAGTGTTTAATTTTGGAATATTTTTTGATATGCTTATGGATATTAGTATAAAACAATGTTTCCTTATTATACTTCTTTATTTCCTTGTTTTTTTATAAACATTAACACAAGAATTGTTTTATGTTGATCCAAACTTTTTTATTTATACTCCTAAATTTATTAATTACAGGCGGAGCGGATAAATATCCGATATTCGTCCATATCTGAAAATTAAGCGGATATGGATATCCGATATCCGAAAATTAAACGGATACGGATATCCAATATCCGGAAATAAATTCGGATACGGATATGGCACTATTCGTATTCGAAAGCATCCGTTGACAACCCTATTGAGAGGCAGAAAATCAAAGCAGTGGAAATTAAGTTTACGACATGGCGGTGGCTGAAGAGATTGTGCGAAAAGCAGAACAAGGACAATAGGGAAAAACGAGGAAGAGGAATGAGAGACCGAGGAAGAGACTCAATATGAAAGAAAAGGAATGAAAGGGTAATTTAGGTTGATCCGACGGGAAAAGTGGATGGGAAGAAAATTGGTCTAAGTGCTAATAACTTTAAAATAATTATTAATACCCCTTAAAAAAGGATTTAAGAATTAAAATTTATTTACAAATTCAAAATGTTCCCAAGTAATAATAATAATTTAATAATAACTATTAGTATCCCTTAAAAATAATAACTTATAGATAATTATTTTTTCTTCACTAATTCGGTTTTCAAATCTCTCAAAATGGAATCTGTTCCAAACATATATGCCATTGTTCCTTACTTCGACAGGGTGCAAATATCTAAATTTCGCCCTTGTAAATACTTTTTCAGACCCATTGCCAATACTAAGTAGCAGTCAAAAATTTGTATCCATTTTTCATGATATTATGTATGGATCAGATATATCGTGGCCAACTGCTTATCTAAAAATATTATCAAATCTTATCACTTAGAAGTGAATCTAGCAAATCAATTTTCTTTATACATTTATTTTTTGTTGACTAATAATAATATAAATAAATTAAATTAATAAAAGTTAGATGTTTTTCAATAGTTCATTATTGAAAAAACTGAGCTCCTCCTTTTCAGTGGCGACCAACGCAGCGTCCTCTCCCTCTGTCCATCACAACTTCGTCGCTCCGGTGTCCCTCCCCTCCTCAAATCCACCACCAATGCCTATTCCTCCTTCCCCAGACCCTTCCTCCTCCTCACGACATCGTAACGCAACCCTAGATCCCCATAGAAATACCCATTCCAAGAAATGGACCGACCTCTTTGCAACGAAACCGCGTAACGCTGGAATTTTTGTGCCATCGACATTGAAGCTGCAGTTCTCTGGTAGGAGCCTCGTGCCCACCGATGAAGTACTAAATGCAGGTATTGAAGTATGGAAAGAATACTTGGTAGGGTTCTTTTTGGATGAATCTCTCTCATACACGATAGTCATCACCTAATTAAAGAAACATTAGAAACCCAGAGGTCAAGCTAAGGTAAAATCAAATGGAACTGTTTTCTTCTTTCACTTCTCTCTGCCTGAAGATCGAATTAAGATAATTGAGGCTGATCCTATTATAATTTGAAACAAGGTGTTTATTGTTAAACAATGGGATACTGGAATAGGTAATTCTAGTGCTAAGATTAGGAGGGTTCCTGTTTGGATCAAATTACTCAATATCCCCCATGCTTGGTCTAAGGCTGGTATTAGCTGGTTAGCGATTGGTAGATTTTTATGTATGGATGCGAACATTGATAGAATTGATAGGCTTGAGTTCGCCAAGTGTATGGTTGAAGTTTCACCAGACTAGGAACTCCCTGCTGAATTCCCCGTAAAACTGCCTGATGGCTCTGACCAACTTGTTCGAGGCTTGTATCTTTAGAAACCCCTAATATGCACAGTTTGTAAGGTATTTGGTCACAATTTAGACGATTGTGAAAAATTTGCTACGACCGTCGAAAATGAATGCAAAGTTCCTGCCAAGATTATTGAGAAACCAGTGAGTAAGATAGGGGGGTTCAATAAATTAATCCATGTAAAAATAAAGGCCAAGATAGAAAATGTAACACCCCGTAATTTTATAACATTAAAATTCACAAATTAAAGTATACTTAATTTTTAGAAAAGAATTAAGTGAAATGGGTTGCGCAACCCATTTCACTTAATTCTTTTCTAAAAATTAAGTATACTTTAATTTGTGAATTTTAATGTTATAAAATTACGGGGTGTTACAGAAAACAAGAAAAGTTCTCTTTCTTTAAGAGAAAACAAGCATGGCAAAAGGCTTTTAACTTGAAACAGAAAGCAAAACAGTTAAGGAAAGAGGGGTATGAGTTAGAAAGTCTGAAAGCTAATGAAGTACTTGATACTCAAAGTGATGTGGCAAGTGACAGTGATTAACACCTGAACATCCCTATGCTTGTTTTCAGTGATGCAAGGACATGACCAGTGTGTGTACATTTTGGAATTGCCTTAAGAAATAATTCTGCTATGCTTGTCTCTAACAAGAAGATGGTCAGCAAAGCAGATGATTTGGAGTTAGAGGAGGGTGAGTTGTTAGTAGAAACAATATACCAGATTGTAGAGACAAATGAGTTGAATCTAAATGTTGAGCAAGTATATATGGATCAGACTGGCATAGCAGATAGTTTAGATATTCCTTTATCACTGCGTGAAGTTGATGGACTTAGTTGACGAAGTAACTATGGGAAAGTGTTGTGTGATGAAACATTTAATAGGATTAATATTGTTAACCTAACAAAGTCAGATGAATGTGTTGAAGATAGAGAGAGTGGCTCACTTGAAACTATTGATGCTGAGACTATGGGTCAAGGAAATGTGCAAACAATGCTTGACTTGACTGGTTGCCAAACACTAGAAGATAAACTAGAGCACATAGTCACGAATGAAAACGAAATGGTATTACCTGAACCACCTGATGCCTTGCTGAAATAAAATTTTAACTATACTGCATGGCATGAAAGTCAAACTGTCAACCAATTTCAGAGCACACAAAGTGTAGGACATGATGAAAAGCAGATTGGTGATGTTTCAAATGTAGACAAGGAGATGTTTAATGAAGTTATGCTCCTTGTAGGTTTTCTCAAAGCAAACTTAGCATGTGAAGGCAATAGCGAGAAGAAATGTGCTTTATTACCAATGAAACTGAATGAATGTGCTACCCTTCAAGACAGCATGGCCAAGAGTGAACACTGTAGTGACAGGTTGGTGGCTATCTCAGCTTTGCTGAAAAAGGCACATTAAAGTTAACAAGTCACAATCACATACACAAGTCAAAACCAAAAGTAAATCACCACAAGCAGCAGTGTCCCCATATGCACATATTGCACCTCCTCTGGGTCACAAGGCTAGGCCACCTGACATACACATTGACCACGTTGCTTCCTACTCCGGTGAGAAAGCTTTGCCTAAAACTCCTATCATCCGTAGTATGAAGAAAGAAATGATCAAAAATCTGCAGGACAATGGTTAGATGAGCTCTAAAGCAACTAAATTTTGTAATGTTTTATTACAAGTCATATGTTAATGGTATCATGCAATGTTGTAATGTCATATGAGGTAGTAAATTGAGAAAATTAAGTACTAACTTCCCTACGTGGAAGCTCATAGTTGGTATATGCACTGTATATCACCTCTTGTATCTTGTTTTATTTTTATTTTTGATAAAAGAGTGTTGCAGAACACTATAAAAATCAGTCGGCTTTGCTAAAAATAAAGTTAGATGTTTTAATGTAGACATAGCCTTACTAATTATGAATTTAACACAAAATATGATTAAATATTTATGCAAATCATTTTCTCATGATTATGTTAAAATATATATATTTTATAAAAAAAAACAATTAATGCATGAAAAGTGTGCCATCATCACGTGCAAACTTTTGTTTGCAAAAAAAAAAAAAAAAAATCTTTACTAACAGTTGTGTTCTGCTACGAACTTTCCAAAATACCTCTCCCTATATAACTTTTCAAATATTAAGGGTGTGTCGATTTACCCTTTTTAGTCAGCTGTGACAGCCTAGACCCCTTGGTACATCTCATTCTCGATCATATGAAAGTATGTGGATGTTTTGATGTAAATAAGTCATACAAAGACCAAGATGTCAACATATGATAAAAATAAGTAACATTACAATGAAAGAATAAACAAGTATCTCATAAAATACCAATCAGTGCGAACATCAGGGTCTCAAAACCATCAATATCAGTGGAATGAAATGACAATAATCCCTCTTAAATTATCAAACCAAGATACCGAATAAAGACGAAAATACATGAGAATAATTGAGTATCCAGCTAAGTACCAAAACTATTTAAGAAAGGATCAGTTATTACCCCACATCCATGAAGTGAGGGAAAAATAATTGTGAAAGGAATAGATTAAGTGCAGTCAATCCTAAATCTACATTAAGTGTCATAAAATATATAGTGTTTGTGCTTTCCTATTTTTGAAGAAAGAAGTTATCTAACATATATGCAAATACCTAGTTGGTCGATCAACCAATTCAGTGACTATCTAGTGTGTGTGTGTGAAATGCAACCATTAGAATCTGTTTCCATCTATCATCCATAACATATCCTAATGACACGTTTACTTCCATTCCTAATATCCATAGGCTTTATTCCTAAAAATATACCATTTCAACATATTTTCGACTGTACGCATTGAATATGCAATCTTAACTTTGATGACCCACACTCCAGAGGTTCTAATTTTTTGCAAATGCCGAAAAACTTAAGACCATTGAAATGAGATTCGTTTATTTGATATCCTACAAATAAATAAAGATATTTATCAAAAAAATCAAGTAATTAACTAATAGAGGGATAAGTATAATAATAAATAAATACTGATAATTTTTTTTACACTTTTAAATGAAATGTCTCTATCAACTCCAATCTTTCGTAAGTTACCAATATCTGCCCTGCGTAAAATTTGTGGGTTGTTTTGAGGAGGGGGTAAGAACAATTGTTCTGGCGACTAGTATATTATGCATTTTGTACGTAACCCTATCATAAATTGATTGCCTGCCGTTTATGTTATATTAAGACTTATTTAAGTCATTCAGACTCCACTACTGTTCACATACCACACTCATCTACTCACTTGTAGATTTAATCTAATATATAAGTGAGACAGAGAGAGAGAGTGTGTGTATTCTTATCCCTTGACTCACCTCAGACCTAGATATTATCCCCTGGTATCTTTCTTAATCGCCTTGCCAGGGTCTACCGTCTCGCCATGTCATGATATTGTCATCGTATTGTTACGCGTACTCTTACGAGTGCGCATATATTTGTCATATCATAAGTGCTCTGAATCCCGCTAATGGGACACCCATGTTACCTACACTACACGGTAGATCGGTTGGGGATTTACTATGTGGCCCAATTTTTCCCTTCACCGATCGGCTTCGCCAAACAAACCATTTTTAGTTTGGAAAGCATCGCTTGATACAGGTTACTAGCATTGCTCCTAACCAATCAATCTAATAAAACCATGTGGTCGTGTATGTCCAAATCCGGATTTCCCGACAAGGAAAAAATAATACGGCCTAGCAAGTGTATCCCATGTCCGTCCCCACTAACGGTTTAAACCGAAGACGACCTACTAATCACGCTACGCTATCCTTCATGGTATCCGAGCATCGAACCTCCATTTTTGTACGATTAGCTAGTCATCCATCGATCCTTTAGATTGCTTGAAGCAATCAAGGCAACACCCCTTGGCGCATCTCCAGGATCTAAACTCCACATGAATGGATGGATTCGTGGAAACAAGATCAAGGACGAGGTAAATGCTCAATTCCATTGATCTTTCGATGCCGGAATCTCTCTATCTTTCATTAGTTGATCTCGCAAGATACCGTGTTGTCGATCTACGATTCTTTGAATGTTGATCACTCGCAAGCGATACCGTGAATCGGCTTCAAATTCGATGATTCGAGCGCACTCGAATATCCGAAAATGGAGAAAGGAGATCACACTCACTTCCAATTTTAATGGTGGCACAAAGCACACACATGGGATTTATTAAAAGACAACAATCTCTACAACTCACGCCACACCCCTATTTATAGGTTTTACAACATGCCTTGTCCAAACGGACGACCCAAGTTAAGTGACCAAACTAACTGCAATACGCAACCCTTTTACATGGTACAACAATAGAGTGAACGACTCACTATGAAATTACACAGCAATGAAATGAGAGACCCACATATGGTCTTATTTTTAATTGCTCTTATTGCCTTCAGATGGTAGCGGCCCAAGGGTGTTTGACTCGATAGCAAACGATTCCAAAATGAACGACCCAGGTGTGAACGATCTAGAATTAACCGACTCTAGAGTGAGTGACTCAAAGGCGAACGACCCATTCCTCGCACGGTTTAACAATGTTTCATCAAACCTACCCTTTCTCTTCAAACTGGAGAACGACCTTGTAGGATCGTTGGGCTTCTCTCCATGATTCATCGCCTCGCGGAGCGACCCTGTTAGGTCGTTGAACGACTGGTTCTCCACTTCTTCAAGCTTTAGCTTCATGGACGATCTTCTCTTCCTTCCTTTTCTTTCTAGGTCACTGAGCGACTGCCTTAGGTCGTTGGACGACCGATAGCTCGTATACAAGCATTTTCCATGATGCGCTGCATCATCCTCCCCCGGTTAACAAAAATTTGACCTCGAATTAACACATTCTTCTCGCTGTTAAGCTTATCTTCATAGTATGGAATTAGATACTTGACATTGAACACATCCGAAGCATACACATCTTATGGCAGCTTCAACTGATAAGCATTATCGTTGATTTTCTTCACAATTTTTATGGGACCAATATTTCGAGCTTTCAATTTGTTGTAAGTTCCAATAGGAAAACGATCTTTCGTCAATACTGCGCAAACAAAATCTCCCTCTTCGAAATTAACACTTCGTCGCTTCGAATCTGCAAATTGCTTATATTTCATATTCGACTTAAGCAATCTCTCCTGCACAACTTTGTGACATTTCTGCAATTCATTAACAAAATCACTGGCTCGTTTAACAATCCCTTTCTACGTGGAACCATAGATAAGTCCAACGGTCCTCTTGGCATAATTGAATAAACAATTCGAAACAGATTAAACCCCGTACTTCGATTAATAGCATGATTGTGTGCAAATTCATCTTGACATAACTTCGCATCCCAACTCTTCAAATTATCTTTCACAAGGCATCTCAACAAATTTCCCAAAGATTTATTCACTACCTATGTCTGTCCATCTGTTTGCGGATGATAAGCATTGCTAAGCTTCAGCTTCGTTCTAATCATTTTCCACAAAGTGATCCAGAAATGACTTAGAAAACGTGTATCTCTGTCTGAGACAATGGATTCAGGTAATCCATGAAGTTGATAGATGTCTTTGAAAAATAACTGAGCAACATTCACAACGTCTGCCGTCTTCTTGCAAGCAATACAATGAACCATTTTTGAAAAACGATCCACTACCACATAGATGGAATCATTGCCTCGTTGCATCCTCGGCAATCTCAAGACAAAATCCATACTAATGTCTATCCATGGCTTAGTACGTACAGACAACGACATGTATAGTCCAGCATTAGTGCAGTTCTCTTAGATACTTGGCAAACATGGCATCTTTGCGCAAACTTCTCGACCTCATTCCTTATAGATGGCCAAAAATAAGAATCAACAATCAAATTTAATGTACGATCACGACCCATGTGTTCTTCCTCATGCAATTCTTTGACAATTTTCATCCTTAAACTGCATAATTGATTTCCTTTAAACTGAAAACCATTGATTAACACATACTCTTTCATACTGCCTTCCTTGATTTGGTCTAGGACCTGCGAGAAATATGAATCTGCCATTAGCAAATTCTGGAAGTATATCAAACACAACTACTTCGATCCTCATAATCGTTAGCAAATGATTCCTTCGACTCAAAGCATCAGCTACGCGATTAGTTACTCCTGATTTGTGCTTTATGACAAATGTAAACTGTTGCTGATAAGCAATCCACGATGTATGTCTTGCAGCAATTTTGTCTTGACCTTGCAAATGCTTCAAGGATTCATGGTCAGTATATAGGACAAATTCTTTATGAAACAAGTAATGTCTCTAATGCTTTACGGCTTGTATAATAGCATAAAACTCCACGTCATATGTATTGTATCTCATCTTTGCAACTGAAAATCTGGCAACACGAGAAATGGTTCTATCATCAAAAGTTCCTTGATCTTTTCAAAAGATAATTGTGCTTCATTCGTCCATATGAACTGTTTCCCTTTCATGCAATCAGTAATATGAGCCATCACACTACTAAAGTGTGGAATAAACCTTCGATAGAATAATGATAAACCATGAAAGCTTCTGACTTCGGTTATGGTCTTTGGTCGAGACCAATCTCTGATTGCAACGACTTTATTCTGATCTACCTGTATTCCTTCTTCATACACAATGTAAACCAAGAATAAAATTCTTTGTGTCATGCTTCTTTGTTGCAGCATAGAATAGTTCTTGATGAAGAATCATTAATACAACCATTAAGTGTTGTATATGCTCTTCCATTTTGGCACTATAAATCAGAATATCATCAAAATATACCACAACAAACTTTCCAATGTATGGTTTGAAAACCTGATTCATCACTCTTATGAAAGTACTTGGTGCATTCGATAGACCAAATGGCATAAGCAACCATTCGTACAACCCTTCACGAGTCTTAAATGCAGTCTTCCATTCTTCTCTTGGTCTAATTTGAATCTGATGATAGCCACTTTTCAAATCAATCTTCGAAAAGATAACAGATCCACTAATTTGATCTAATAGATCATCAAGTCTAAGCATAGAAAATCTGTGTCTGATAGTAGTCTTGTTGAGATCTCTACTATCCGTACACATTCTATATGAACCATCTTTCTTTGGGACTAACAAAGTAGGTACGACACAAGGACTAAGACTTTCGCGTATTCTCCCTTGTTCAAGTAGCTCTTCAACCTGTCTCCTTAGCTCTTCATGCTCTTTTGGACTCATTCGATAATGTGGCCTAAACACTGCACCTGACACCAATTCAATCTGATGCTGTATGTCCCTAAGCGGCGGTAATTCCTTTGACAGTTCGTCAGGAAATACGTCTTCAAACTCTTTCAGAACAGATTTAGCTTCAGCATGAATTCCAGGCTCTCCATGTGATTCAAACCCAATCAGCATGAACGTTTCTCGACTCTCTTCTACTTCTTCAACAAATTCCTTCAAAGATAAAAGACTAGTCGAATTCAACTTCTTCTCTGCTTAGACGTCACTTTGCTTTCGCTTCTTAGGAACCAAAGTGACTTTAGTACCTTCAAACATGAAACTATAGCTGTTGGTTTGACCATCGTGTTGAACTGATCGATCATACTGCCATGGTCTACCCAAGAGCAAATGACATACATCCATATGAACTATGTCACACCAAATATCATCCTTATATTTCAAGCTAATGGAAAATGACACATATGCTCTTTTTCCAACCGTGACTTCTCCTCCTTTCTTTAACCAAGCAAGTTTGTAAGGTATAGGATGTTTCTCAGTCTTCAATCCCAGCTTCTTAACAGCTTCTTCAGAAATCTTGTTGTCACAACTCCCACATCAATAACAAAGCCACAAATCTTCCCCAGAATAGTGCAAGTTGACTGGAAAATATTGTTTCGCAACCAACTAGAATCATCCACGTGCTTTGGAGTTATACGTGATATTCTCGTCATTAAACTATTCCCTTCGTCTCCTGACTCTACTTTCTCTACATCATTTTCAACATCATCGCCAAATTTTAATGGTAGAGAATAGTCTACATCAACTTCTACATCTTCAGATATCATTATTCTCTTCTTTAATTTTGGACATTCATTGCTTTTATGTCCAACTTCTTGACAATTAAAGCCGTTAACAGTCGAGGTGATCTTTGTCTTAGAAGCTTTATTGACAACAGGCTTTGAAATCGGCTTAGTAACATTAGCGTTGCTACTAATTCCTTTGTTTTGACTGTTAGAATTTGTGAACACTCCTCCTCCTCGTCTCCCTTGCTTCTCCCAAGCAAGAGCTTTTCGATGAGCTTCAGCAACAGTCATTGGATAAAACATATTCATCATATCCTGAATCTGATTACTCAATCCCCCAACATATCTAGCGGTCAATTGTTCTTCTGTTTCCATGATGGTATTACGAGCGATCAATTGATAGAACTCATCGGTATAATCACTCACAGGCTTCGTCCCTTGTCTCAAGTTCTGCAAACGTTGATACATAAGAGACTAATAATTGTGAGGTAAGAAGGTAGCTCTCATCATCCTTTTCATATTTTCCCATGTGACAACCTTCTGCTTTCCCATTCTTTCATGAGTTAGCTTAGTTTGTTGCCACCATGCAATAGCTCTTCCTCTCAAACGAGTAGCTACTAAGGTCATTCTTCTATTCTCTGGTACATTCTTGAATTCCATAATTTCCTCTACATTCGACAACCAATCTAGGAACTCTTCTGCAGACATTCCTCCTTTGAATTCTGGAATTTCTGTCTTCATCCCTGATTCTCAATTATAATTACCTTCCGGTTGATGGAAAGGATCTCGATCTCGTCCTGGAGAATGATAACGAATGCTACTTCTTTCATCTTCACAAACTGAATGATGACGATATCGATCATGAATGTCTTCATGTCTTTCACTTCTACGGGACGGTTCACGAAAATAATCATCGCGATTCCTTCTCTCTCGATCCAATGGTGGTGATCTTCTACGTCTTAAAAAATTCAATGGTGAAATTCGATGTCCACCATGATTTGAATCGGGAGATGCTCTTCTTCTAGTTTGATTCATATCTATCATAAGATTTTCTAATCTCCCAATTCCTTCATCAAACTTGTCATTGATTCTTTTCTCCATTTTTTCGGCTTCGTCTCTCCGATACATCTCTTCCAAATTTTGATGACAATTAACACGTCTTAGCGGCATAACTGATTCTCAAACTTCAAATTAGAACCAAACTTTAAAACACTTGCACTGTCCAAATTACTGGAATGATCCAAACAATGCGGTCGATCCAAACTTGGACGATGGCGGTTTAATATGGGGTGGAAGGTTAAATGATATGACGGTCTGAATGAAAAATGGTGCAGAAGTGGCGATCTACGAAGTGGCGATCGCAACTGGATTAGATCTAGTTATCTAACTAGTTCCGGCGATTATGGACAGGTGATGGCGACGGATTAATAGATGCAACTGAATGAGATATGACGATCTGAATAGCTCGGGTGATCTTAATCGATGGTGATCAGAACTGACTGGCGATCTGGTGAATGGCAGCAGTTTAAAATGGTAGCGGAAATGGAATGGACGATGTCGGCGGTGATGGTAATAAACCTGGATAGTTTCTGGCAATCCAACCAAGTGATGGAAATCTCGCTTTGGAGATCCAACTAAGATGGTGATCAAGGCTCCGGCGATCCAACCAAAAGATGGTGATCTAGCGTCGGCATTCCAACCAAATATGGCGATTAAAGCTCCGGTGATCCAACCAAAAGATGGGAATCTTGCTCTAATACCAAACTGGCGCAGCTTCAGGATCTAAACTCCACACGAATGGATGGATTCGTGGAAACAAGATCAAGGATGAGGTAAATGCTCAATTCCGTTGATCTTTCAATGTCGGAATCTCGCTATCTTCAACACATTGATCTCGCAAGATACCGTGTTGTCGATCTATGATTCTTTGAACGTTGATCACTCGCAAGCGATACCGTGAATCGGCTTCAAATTCGTTGATTCGAGTGCACTCGAATATCCGAAAATGGAGAAAGGAGATCACACTCACTTCCAGTTTTAATGGTGGCACAAAGCACACACAAGCAATTTATTAAAAGTCAACAACCTTTACAACTCACGCCATAACCCTATTTATAAGGTTTACAACACGCCTTGTCCAAACAGACGACCCAAGATAAGTGGCCGGCCTAACTATGATACGCGACCCTTTTACACGGTACAACAATAGACCGAATGACTCACTATGACATTACACAGCAATGAAACGGGCGACCACACATATGATCTTATCTTTAATAGCTCTTATTGCCTTCCGCCGGTATCGGCCCAAGGGTGTTTGAGTCAATAGCAAACGATTCCAAAATGAATGACCTAGGTGCGAACGATCTAGGATTGACCAACTCTGGAGTGAGTAACTCAAAGGCGAACGACCCATTCCTCGCACGATCTAATAATGTTTCCTCAAACCTGCCCTTTATCTCCATGATTCATCGCCTCGCCGAGCGACCCTGTTAGGTCGTTGAACGACCGGTTCTCAACTTCTTCGAGCTTTAGCTTCATGGATGATCTGCTCTTCCTTCCTTTTCTCTCTAGGTCACTGAGCGACTGCCTTAGGTCGCTGGACGACCGATACCTCGTATACAAGCATTTTCCATGATGTGCCGCGTCACCCCCTTGATACCACATACAGACTTATACCTTTGATAGGCTACACCTATGCTTGACTATATCAACATACCATCATTAGGTATCCTCTCCACATGACCGCATGAAGCCTTTTTGTTTTCTACTATGTTATTCGCTCGAATAATATCATCAAGTAGAGCCATCTAATGTGATCTCTTATTTTATATTCCCACTATACCAAACAGGTGATTTCCAACGAGTAGAGGTGCCACAAACAATTTCAGCAACGCTTATAAGTGTTGCTGTATGACCTTTGGCAATTATTGGCAATGCTTAGCATTGGAAGAATTTATTTGCTAACATTATAAGCATTAGAACATTTTCCTTCCGAACGGTTACAGGAGTTTTCAATTTCGTCATACCAACAAATATAAATGTTAGCAAAAATAAAGTAGTAACATAAATAAATGTTGGTACTTTCCATATTCTAACATTGATAACTGTTGCAACTAACGTGGTATGCATGATTATAGTATAGGTTATATTTAATATGAACCCCAAATATATCAATTTAGAAATGTATAACTCAATCTATATCAACTAACAACATCCATAGTCATGAATAACAACATGGTATATCAACTAAAAAAAGACAAGTATCATAGATAATTAAGTTGCTAAATGTAGTATATAATTAACCAATCCTATAATCATATCAAACCGAAATACCAAAAGACTATATACTATTCATAGTAAATATTACAAATATTGAATATTCGTAGATGCCTAGTTAACTCCCCAAGGAATCCGGATACCCAAAAATGCCATGCAAAATTCTTCAATTCTTCTTGAAAATATAAGTATAATTTGTAGAAACAACAATCTTACATTTGAGTAGACACCAGATGCCTGGCCCGCAGCCCTGTGCACCTTAATGTTGTACAGTACTTCTGAATAAAATAGAAACACACACACACACACACACACACACACACACACACACACACACATATATATATTAGTCAACATGTGCTTAAGTACTAATATTTTTTGTACAACAAAGGCATCATGCATAAACTTTTTACAATTTCAAAAATTTATGTTACGATTATATGCATATAAAAATTATTTTGAATCACCAGATACGGTTAAATTATGCAAACAGAAATGCATATAAGCATAACTAGTTTAAAAATAAAAATGAATGTCTGAAAACCATCAGCATTAGGAAGCTAAAAAGGAATGGAAAACAACAACCATATAAACCTGTTAGAGAACCCAAAATTATCATAAAGCCAATTGGAAATGTGAAGGGCGAGCTCTTAATATTTATACAAAATTTATTTTATAAATTCCGCGATGTGGGGCTTGTCTTAACACGCCCCCGCACATGTGACATATCCTGAGCCTAAACATGGATCTTATTTGGTGATATGGACAAGTGTGGTAGTAATGTGCACACGAATTAAACCCGCTCTAATACCATGCTAGAAAACCCCAAATTATCATAAGAACAATTGGCAACGTGAAGGGTGGATTCTTAATATTTATACAGAATTTATTTTATAAAAACGAATGGGAAACAACAAACATATAAACCACACCCTTGGAAAATAACCACACAACAAAAGCATTAATGCTCCATCAGAATTAAACATCCACACCAAAAACTAGCACAGGGGGGCCAAAACAAGAATAAATCAAGAAAACTCACCCAAATGAAAGACGATAGCCAGTCGAATAGATCCAATACAAATCCAGAAACCTAGACGATCTGATTTAGCACACTAAGCAACAAATATTGTCGAACTCAGTGAATGTGCCTGGCATCACGAGGGCATGCAAACTGAGAGATTAAAAAAGATAGACCAAAATTCATGATTTACGGACATGATAGTAATCTAAAAATCCTGACACACAATCAATCCAAACACATACGATATTAATCTAAAAAATCTGAAATTAACATTAAAATTCATGATTTACGGGCAACTGAGATTGTGTGTGTGTGTGTGTGTGTGTGTGTATATCAAACTCCGATTTGTGATCATTGATTGTCAATCAAAATTTCCCTATTTGTTGCAAAACTCAGTTTCTCACTAAACACATAACTAAAAATCATCGGGTTATTCTTATGATAAACTACAAAGATTTTGAGGAACATTTAGCAAAAGTCAAACGATTTAGGAGAAACTTATTTTTGAAATCGAGGGAGTATATGTTGAATGTAACAGAGTGGTAATGTTGTTTCTAGGCTAAGTTTGTCACTGCCAGGTTTATATTTGATGATTATACAAATTTTAGATATGCTAACCTACAACACTAGCATGAAACAAGAAAGATCAGTGAATTTAAATCTACATCACAAATCATAATCAAGTTAGTAAAAATATTTTGCTGTAACTACTTGTTTATATACCCACAAAGCACACCTAGATAACAATTTATTCAATAATTAACGTATGAGAAAAACACAGTTCGAGTTAACATAACATTTAAAATTTACATCAAAACAAGGTTTAGGTCAAGTGGAGATTTTCTCAATTTTACAAAAAAAAATGCCGGTTCCATCCGTTCTTTGTTTTTCTGTTGATTGTTGTTTTGATTAGTTTATTGCTTCTACATTGCTTGAAAATTTCTTTGTTGCTTTGAAATTTCTTTCTCACTTCCAACTAAAACTTCTCGCATTATTGCACATACATTAAAAATGTTGGGGCATGTGCCATATGGAAATCAAGCAGAAAGTTTATCAAACCAAAACCCACAACCTAATTGGATTTCAATGATTCTTCATCCACACTTTCAACCCAAGCTAAATACCTAAGCATAAGAGAATAATAAAAAAGCTTGCATTGCCTAGCTAGGTTCCGAAACATAACTGTTTGGCAGGCCGTCTTAAATGTCGAGACACAAATCGCCTTAACTCACGGTTCCAGGTACCTTGGAGTAATTTTTTTACTGTAATTGATATATATTTATTCTTGTATGAATATAAAAACTACTTGAAAAGACGAGTGGATCGAGTAATATAGGGATACGTGTAATATACTGCATGCAGAAGTTTTGATAGATGATATACTAAGTTTGATATATGCAAGTAAATATTTAATGAGATAAATAATTAGAAATGATATCACAAATAAGCAATTTAAAAGTAGTAAATAAAAGTAAAGAACATCAGAGATTTTTTACTGGTTCGGAGCACCGTCCTATGTCCAGTCCCAGACTCTTTTTGGAATTTCAACTAAATAAAACCCTCGCTTAACTTGCAGGAATATGCATTACAATACCTGAGCAGCAGAACATGTTTCACCTCAGTAGCCAAAGAGGACTTATTGCATGAGCAATGGAACATGACTTTAAAAGTTTTATTTGGCTGTATATGTGTTCTTAATAACACGGATAAATCACGATGAGTACATCCTTCATATAATCTTCTCCTTTATATATATAGTTGTAAGCGTATGAAGAATCAAGAAGGAAAGTGATTTATAATCACAAAGTATTGAAAATTGAGAGCAAAAGAGAATATTGTATATAAACATTTCGAAATAAAAGAATATTAAGATCATGAAAGTTCAGTGATTAAAACAGGTGATTCTGAAGTATATTTATATTAAATAAAAGGTTGCAGTTATTCGTGAAAATGTTTGATTAAAGGATACAGTCATAACTCTTGAATTAAAGAGTTATGACTTTTTAAAAAGTAGCAATCCTTTAGTTCGGCCGACTGAATTTATAATTCTACTGGCTAAAAAATGGCTATAATTTGAAATTAATGCGCATATACACAAAATATGTCATTCAGCCGACTAAATTAAATATTCAGCTAGTTGAATGTTCAAACTTAAAAACACTACAAGAAAATGAGGTCTTTACCTACCAATTGTAAGCGTAGGTAAAACTAACATAATGGTAGGTAATATATTTTAGCTACCAATATTGAATTGGTAGACTTTGGCAGGTAAAGATTAGTAGAGAAAGAGTTTTTACTTACATTTATTGATATTGGTAGATAAAAGAATCAATGGACCCCACTATGTTATGACTCAAATGATGAGTTATCAGCTGATGTGTCATCCTATATGACTGCTGACATGGCTGATGATGTGTCATCCTACATGGCTGCTGACATGGTTGTTGTAGTAACATAAATATGGCATATATTAATGCCAACACTTGGCATTTAATGTTTGGTTCATGTGTCAAACAATAATTTGTCCATGTGTCATCATTTGATTAGTGCATATGACATTGTTTTTTAGGCCACATGGCATTATTCATTATAAATAAATATTTACAAGGATTGAATATTTATGCAGTATTTATTTCTAAATAAATAACAAATATTTATTCAAATAAATATTTATTACACTTTTGAATAATAAACATATTGCTTTCTCACTATTACACAATGACTAAAAAGAACATAGACTGTTATTATCTATAAAATTAATATACCAAACTACAAAAGGACCATATCACAACAATTGTATTCATTATGTTATTCAATCAAATGTAATGTAGTATACATAAAATTCACACTTATATGTACAAAAAATGATGTTTATGTACATCCATATTACAAAAAATAACTTGCAAAAATTAAACATCTCTTCTACATAATGAACCTGAAGCACGTCTGATTAGCCAACATTCAATACACTACACGTGAGAAACATGTTTATATTGGTAGACTCCTCTTGCTCTCTTCAACTTCAAAATCATGCAAAAAAATGAATGTATCGTTAGTCATCAATCAGAAATTTTGAAATTAATGGTATTATAACGGTCAAGAATTTCGCTCGATCCGAATCAGTCACTAAACCGACCAAGACCGTCCGAAACCCCTGATTGTTTTGAGAACACGACAAATTAGAACGCAAACAGAAGAACATTTCATTGTATATTACAACAATTCCATCAGAATACAAGAATATACAGAGTATGAATAAATATTACACAGAAATATCAGAGATTTAAATTACATTTAAATACATCACAGTGGAAAATAATACAAAACACAACTAGAAGTAATACACGGATACAGAGCTTTCCGAGTACCGTTCCAGCTGTAAATCGGGATCCTGTGAATATAAATTGCAAAACCAAAACTACTAGTTGCCCGTGTCAAAATAAGGGCACCTAGAGTTTAGGTTAAAACAATAAACTCCAGGTCAGTCATGAGACTGGTGTAAGAACTAAAACAGTTATTAATCTTTATTTTAAAGTTAGGTAAATCAAGGGATCACGCCGTATAACACGTTAGGGGTTTCCTCCCAAAAGTACCAGTGCATAAAACAAACAGCGCAATGCTAAATAAAGAAAAATGAAGCTATTATAAGACCAAAGTCCCATCACACAATGCAACGCAAGCCGGAGGATAGGGTTTTTACCTTATAATAGCCAAGAATGCTTGGTACTTGAAATTTCATCTTTTATTATTACTATAAGTGTATAGTGTATAAAACAACTTCAAATCATAAGTATCAATCATAGACGGCATAAGTGTCCCATACCACTATGTTGCCATACTAGGCTCTATAATCAAAAACCGAAAAGTCACGTATTGGAAGTTGGATTTCCATCTGTGAACCGAGGCAAAAGATAATCCTCACCGGCTTCGAGACTCTCTAGCCCGAGCCTCAGGGTCAGAGCGCATCGACCCTTGGATCGTCAGGGCCGGTCCACCGATGTGGATTAAAATGCCTGAACACTACGTTTCCCCGCCCTTTGGGGCGTAAATGAGCCATATGACTCCATCGGCTCCACACAGTCACCGATATATCCGAGGCGCCTCGCAACAGCAACAACGACATAAGTCAAACTCGTCAGGCATGTAAAACCACTGACGCCACTTCTAACTAGAAAGAAACGCATGTTCTCCCTGAGGTCCTCTCCCGTTTCTGGTTCACAACCGGGGTGTGAGTCTCGCGAATCAACGCTACACAAAGCTATGCGACACTGGCTGTGCTTTGATCATCAACCACAAGACTTTGCTTTTCAACAGAAGTCTTGATCATATTGCCGCTTAGGCATGCCACACATGCAATTCACTCCATGCGATTGATATCCATCAATTTATAACCTCTGAGCTCGTACGTCTCAGAGAAGGGCGTTAAGCAAGAGAATAAATTCTCCACCGCCAAACAGATATATATTTAATAGAAATCAATCACACAAAATAAAATCCAATGTCAGACACACAGTCCATTTATAAGTTCGTTCTGGGTCTGAACAAAACCAGAGGCACCTTGTACCCCGCATATCCATCGATCTCCAAGTACGTCTGGACGATCACTAACTGATTCCCTCCTCTTGGGTGTACGGCCCAATCAAGATCATCTGTAACCACTCAAACGACGTGAAGATCTCCGGTCTTCGACCACCGTCTTCATCCTCGACACCACGTCCAATCAGTTATTCAAAATGGGGTAAACCCGGTCTTTCTGAATAACTCGCGTATATAATAATCAAGTGTTACACAAACACAACATACGCCTCATTCCAATTCAGAATATTCTTTGATTCAAATATTATTATACTTTGGGAAAGGTTCCCATTAATTTTATCAAAGATAAATTCTTTACATTTATTCTTTAATCTTCCTTTGAATATCAATTCAAACTAGTCGGGATTAGTGAACCACACCGAAGTAATCATTTATTTTATTTCCCAATCCCAACCTATTCATCCCATGAAGTAAAACTGGTCATACTTCATATCTAACACCACGGTGTTATCGGTAAATTCAATTACCATTTCACGTTCAAATCTAATTAAAGATTTAACTATCGCCTGCAGCAAAACTGGTGATACTCCATTCTCGACCATTTCAATCTAATTAAAGATTTATTAAAACTCCACTTGGTTTTAATCTTCCTGTCTTTAACTGGGTTAAAGAATCAATGTCATTTAAAACACGGTTCGCGAGAAACCCAAAATCACATTCCATTTTATCAGCTTTTAACCGTAAAATAGCAAGTGAGCAATTCCCTAAGTATTAACCCCGAAGGCCGAAACCAACATCAGATCAATACCCAAGAAACCATTAAAGTTAACTAATCTCCACTTAGTTTCTGATTTTCTTAACTCGGTTGGGTCTAAGAACAATATTATTGAAGATACCGTTCACGACAACCCAAAATCACATTCCATTAATTATCGGGTTGAAGAACAAGTGTTATTTAAAACACTGTCCACGATAAACCCAAAAATCAATTCAAATTCAATTCCAATTAAATACCATTTAATTGGTACACTTCATTAAATCTAAATAGAAAAATTTAATCTTTTTCTCAACTGGGTTTAAGAACTGTGTTAATGAAGACATCATTCACGACAAACCCAACTCACATTTGATATTAAATACAAGGCTCTGAATATAAAATATATCGGCTTATATTCAATATCAAATTCTACGACCAACAAATATCATATCGGAAATAACGATATTAATATATCTTTCAAATTTCCACAACCATATCTGTATAATCACGAAATCCAACATCAAAATATTCCGAAGATAATTTCGATTCAAATCCATTTCCACTTTATATATTGGAAATTCTGGTTATTTTCAAAACCATTTCAAATCCACTTTATTTATTTTAAAAATAAATAGAATTATAATTCTAGTTCAAAACTAGTTCATTTTGATAAAATCTACTTTTATCTTTTCAAATATGGAGTTTTTCATCCCAATTCTTCCCAAATCATTTCTTATGATTTTACACAAATTATTACTATTTTTAATAATTTTATCAAGGCCCGTACAGTCGATTTCCATCAACGACCATCGAACTGCACTTACAGCGACCATTTCCAAATTTGATTTGGACTTAATTCCAAATCCAACCGTTAGATTTCTAATTTCTAATATTCTTAGAAAGCTCTTTTCGATACGAACCCAATGGTTCCGGTTTTAGGAGAATCCGACGATCGGATCTCCCGTAATATCCATTCGAAGTCAATGGTCGAAATTCACGAACTGCCGCGGCGCGACGCGTTCTGTTCAGGCCATTATATATATATATTATATATTTCGTCGATTTCCTTTTAAAATGCATTTTGTAAATCGTTTAAAATTCGTTTTCAAAACAATTTCAACTTCCATCTCAAATTCAAATCAAAATTGAATTTTCCAATATAATTTCGTTTTAAATTCATTTCAACTCGATTTCAATTCAAATCAATTTCAATTCAAATCAATTTCAATTCAAATCGGTTTCAATTCAAATCGATTTCAGTTCAATTTCAATACGTTTTAAATTCAATTCAAAACGATTTCAATTCTATTTCAATCTAATTCGAATTTGAATTCTATTCAGTTTAATTCGAATTTCAATTCTTTTCAATTTAGTTCGAATTTCAATTCTTTTCAATTTAATTCGAATTTCAATTCTTTTCAAAATATCAGATTTTGAAATCACTTTCGATATTCATTGTAAAATGAATAAAATCGACAAGATTCCTGTTCGTGTTAAAATGGCGTTTAACTACTTAACACAGCTTCACATTTCAATATTCACTGAATATTATTTTAAAATATTCGATAATTCTGAACTGGAACCAGACACAGTCAATTACCATATAATGTGACTATATGGATTTCACACAATGAATGTGTATAACAATAATGAAAACAACAATCCATCATCCAGAGTGCATTCTACACTGTATAAGCATTGAATATAAATATTCAACACTTACACAACCTATCAATCAATCAATCGACATACAATTAATTATTGGGATTAGTGTATGTCATATTTCATCCCAATATCCATGTGGGTTTTCAAACAACAAACACAGGTTCTATTCGTGCAGTTGGGCGATGTGAAAAATTTATCGTCCCAATCAATATCAGTCAAATGTGTGTATATAAACAAATCATCCGATTTGTTTATAAATATTTTATTTTATATACACGTTCTAAATTATTTTTTTAAATATAAAATATTTATTCAATCCACATCACACAATTATTTTTCAAAACACATCAATCAAACAATTCATCCATGGTCTGTGGACGACGGGTGTCGGGTGCTACTAAACACCGTCTGCATCCTAGTATATATTTCAAACTAGAAATAAAAATAAAAGTGAGGAGTTCCCACCGACTAGCTAAAACAAACGCCACGACTCTTCATATGTAGAAATCTTCGTCGTGCTCGCCTTTTGTCCCTTTCGTTGCCCGTAGTCACTACATATATATAAATCACATCTTTATATTGTTGCTATGTATATAAAAATTCTATTTTTAAACCGCTACCATATAGATGACAATTCTATTTTTACACCGCTACTGCATAGATAAAAATTCTATTTTTACACCGCTACTATATAGATAAAAACTAGTGTGAACCCGTGCTTCGCACACGGTCCAGAAATATACATAAAAAGATATATGGAGTACAACAGTTTAACAATTTTTTTGTATGATTTCGATAGTTTAAAATAGTTATATTAAGAAGCCGCATTATTTTGTAAGTAGGAGTTTTTTTTTTAAGATATGATTGTATTAATGGAATGGGGGTCGGGGAGAAGCAGTAGAAGCTTGACGTGATGAAGCACATTGTCTAAAGTATCAATTAGAAAAAAATGTTTGTTGTAATGTAATTTATAAATTTCAGTGCTATGCTTAATAGTAAGTTTGTTTAGTTGCATCCTAATTTGATGTAATTTATGATTTCATATCTTTATTTGTTTAAACGTGATGATGTATTTTTTACGTGAAGAGACAGTAAACATGTAGGCGAGATGATATAGTCAGTTGGTTATATATACAGAAATATTGTGAGCAGACATAAAAAACAGTAAAAAAAAAATTTGCATGTGATCAATCATAAGGTAAATTATGTCTCGACAGTGTTACAATTTAGTAGGCTGGAGGAAAGCATGAAAAATATCACGTATGAATAAATTTAGATAAGAACGTCCTTCATTTGTACAAAATATCATCTAATTATAGCCTCCAAAAGAACAAAAAAAGACGTACAGTAAGTAGAAACAGGCGACGTCAGGAATGGAAATGTAAATGAGATGAGCGCAAAATTGAGGATCGCTTGAATTAATGAGATGTAAAGATGGGTAATAGCATTGCATTCATGACAGCAGACGTCAGTTACAAAAAGTTTTACAAATGGAAAGATATCCATCGTAGGATTAACACGCAGGAATGTTAAAAAAAAAGAAAAAAAGTAGAAACAGCCACTGAAATTGCAGGAAGAGATGAACTTTAGTCAGCTTGTGCATTTTTTGAGTGTATGCCCAAGAGGTTTGATGCGTCATGTTGAAGGAGAGATCCATTATGAATATATGCAATCTGCAAAGCAAAAGAGCATATGTTATATCAGCAATAAATGGCTTGAAAAAAAAAAAAAAAAGAAGCCTTAATGTGAGTAGTTAGAATGATATTATCACTCCATTATTCAAATAACAGTTGTAAAATGTGAATGAGAGATCTGATTATAAGAAAAAGCAGGTGGTTAACATATAGAACGATATTATTATTGCACTGTTTATATATATTTTCCATTTTTCAACGGACAACCAAAATAAATGTTAATAAATCTCTAGCCGAAAATCTTTCCTTCATCTCATATTGAGTATGAATATCTACTGCTATTTAAAAGACTGAACAAACTGGGAGAAAAACAAAACTAAATCAATGATTAACATTTAGTTGCTCCAAATTGTAGTAGTCTTCCATAAATAAATGGATTATCTTAATATATAACCAGTATATTAATGTCTGACATAAAGTCAAGGTGATAAAGTACGTCACCAGGAATATACATATATAATATAATTCTTTCTTATATTTATTTAATATATAGATGTACTAAAATTTAAACATGTCATAATTTTTTATATTTATTAGATCTTATTATCTGGTGGAAAGTTTCCAGGGTGTAAACTTTAAAAACACAATTTTTTTTTTAACTCCAAAATAAACCGGCTGGAAAGCGATAAAACGTGGAAGGCGTAGATGAAGCATTTTAAAATATTTGAGGCAAGGCATAAACCTCGAAATGTCGTGGGGTAAGATGTTTGGGTAGAGATGAAACGCAAGCAAATAGTTTTTTTGACAATTTAAAATAACCAATGCAAAAATTTAAAAAGTAAATAATTTAAGATACGACTTTGACCAAGTATATATTTTTACTATAATATTAGTACATGGTCAGAGGCAGGTTGTATAACAAAGGGCTGTTAATTTTGTAGCTGTGGATCCATTTTGTGTGAAAGCAAAAAAAGAACAGTTGACGACGGAAGGATGCAAATATAAAAAATATGAAAATGATAAATTATGAAAAAAGTACCTATATTTGGAACGGGATGCAGTTTTGGTTTGAGATGTGTTCGCAGGTGAACTTGTGAAAGCGGATGACATTGAGTAAGCTTTGAGTGGAAATATAAACACCGCCCACAGAATCATTTATGCGGACAGTCACCTAGGAGAATGTAGTTGGGATGTAGTTAGGTGCGGTAACAATGACTAATATATGGTACGCTATGATATGGTTTACCTTGTTCATGTTGTGCGGTGGGCTGGTATGGTAAGGAACATACTGCTGAAGCGCAATAACTCTACTTTGCAGATCTGCAGGTGCGTTTGAGTATTTCTGCATGTTTCAAAATATAATAGAGGTTAAGGTTGATGGGTGTATTTATGCATTTTCAGCGATGAGTTTTGCAGGTGTTTGTACATCACCTTGTGCGTGTGAAGTTTTTTCTCCCAGCGCCGTAGAAATCTCAATTCATTTCGTGAGTGTTGTAGTTCGTTGGCAAGCTCACGTGGTGCCTGTAAAGAAGAAAATGGTTGAAATAACAACAAAGAAGCGAGTCATTATTTGACTGTGGGTTAGGTTTTGAAATTAGTGTGAATAGATAACCATAAGTGGGGATATGTTAACTTCGATTCCTCGAGCATTTAGAATGGACTGCACATGACTGGTGTTATCATCGGCCTGTTTTGGAGATAATGTTGTGTTAATAACTAATACATGAGTTGATTAGGGGGTAACATTGTTGGAAATGAAGAAATTAGGGGTATGATACCTGTCCATGTATGTTAATCTGATGTGGGTAGTCCCAACCATTTTTTAAAAAAAAAATGTAGCGTATTAGAAGTGTAAGAAAATGTTGTGTGACACAGCAGTGTGGTGAATACGACAATGTACATAGTGAATTTTATGCATGGTTGCTGAAAAATGTAGGTATATATCCTTTGGATTCAGAGGTAAGTAATGTGAGATGTACCTTAACTTTTGGAGTGGATTTGAAGCTCGCCTTGCCGACAGGGGTGGTTAAATATGTTTGTTGGAGCAATTTATTTTTGAAAAATAGCTCGTGACCCCAATCATGTGTATGTATGACGTAAGAAAGGCCTGCTCATAAGTTGTTAAACGATTTCTACAAACAACATGTGAATATGAATATGATATGTAGAGTGAATAACTGAGATGTGGTTTGTATTACCTGGAGTAAATGATTTTGCATAGTGTTCTGATGTTTTAACGCTAAAAAGGCGAATGTTGCCATGTGTTCGCACAGCGTTAAAATGTTTGTTTTGGTGACATGGTGTAAGTTTGAGTGGTTGCATATGTCGAAAACATGTACAACCTTAACATATTTTTTTAATGTTAAGGTTTTTGCAAAGTCGGAGGAAATAACGTGCTATATATATGGATCATAAAATGAGATCGATAAAAAAAAGTAAAGGGTAGAAAGCTGCAATGCTTTATTAAAGAGACAACAGTAGACAATCAACAACAAACACAAACAGTACATGCATTACAACTGGAAATAAAGTTCAAAGTGCGTAGAGCAGATATCAAAAGCTAGTTAGCAAGCGTACGTAGCTTCTTCTTTGCAGGTCCTTTCACCGGAGCTGCTTTCACGTCAGAGGTGGAAGGGACCTACATGCGTAATATTGAATGTGTAAAATGGTTGTTTAACAATTGTAGGAAAGGGATTAGTATAAGTGTAAGTTGCAAAATGCAAATGGAAGATATTATGTGTTAACATATGTGGAATAGGCTATTTTTACCTTTGAAAAGCTTTGTTCAACTGTTCCAGTACTAACGTCTGTGGCTGGAGTGTTAATCCTGGTTGCAATAAGTTTTTTCAGGCTAGCAGAGGTAACAAAGGTGTCACGCTTTGCCTGGAAAATTTCAGTTCTTCCCACGACTTGGTTCAAGATGCTAGCAACCTTGTTTGATCCACCCACCTTAAAATACGGTAACTTGTTAGTTGATGTATGATATAGCGAATAGCAAGTTTAAAGATTGATGTGAAATGAGGTAGGCCTTGAAGTGAAGAACATGCTGGCAAACGGTTAATTGTATAGACATACCTCAGATGTCTGCAAGCGGTACAAAGATTCAGCTTTTTGTTTGGTGAGGAATTCCGCCACTTTGTCAAACAGGACGATGGATGCAGTGGCTATACCATCTTCAACGATTACCTCTAAGCGGAACCTGAAAAATGTTTATGGTCAATGAGCACTGAATCTTAATTTTTTGTCTAAGGTATGTGTTGATGGGGTTACCTATGCAGCGGGAAGGCAATCTCCCTGCCACACTTGTTGCAGCGAGTGGTTGGGGCTGAGCCGTCGACACGGGATTTGCAAATGTTACACGAAAAGTATTCCCATCCGTTGTCGAGAACAACGTTAGTTATTTTACCCTCAAACTCAAATATTTTCCCCTGTGTAATCATAAATGGTGCAATTTCGGTTTTAAAAAAAATATTGGTAACTGAAATCATTGAAAGACATGGATATCAAGTCTGGTTTAATAATATATCTCATTACGATAACCACGCACATGCACGAAGTAAACGATGCATGACTTGAAGTAAAAGTATCAGTTTTTATTCAAAGAACACCATACCATGTAATCCACATCAGTAATTAAAATAGGTAGACTTTAAAATAAGTAATTTAAATTTAATAAAAATTTCAATTAAAATCTATATGTTAATTTATATAATAAGATTGTATACTATGTGTGCACAGATGTTCACATTTCAAAATACTTACAATATGGGGGTAGTAATAATTTTTTTATGGGTAGCAGTTAAAGTCTAATCTAAAAGTATGTTCAATGACTTTCATAAAGCTGGTAATCGTAAATGTGGTACTGGTGAAGATTATAAAATGTAAGCTAGTAAGCGAAATTGTAATTGTTGAGATAAACTATTGTAACGGAGTTCAAAATAATATGATACACGTCATATTATCCATAGTGATGGTATATGGTGTGAGTAAGACTATTTAAAAAAAACAACGTGCTATAAAAATATAATGAACATTGTTGTTGTCATTAATGAGATAGTATTTATATAGATATATGATGTAGTAACTACGAAGATGAAACATGTGCTTGGCAAAACCGAAACTATTTTGGAATAAATATCTATTATAAAAATATATACAGCATTGTTGTTATTTTGTAATTTAAATGAGATACGATGTGCAGCAATAATTTCCTTACTTCGTACTGTATATCAAGATCTGGGCTTATGATATCAGACAGGGTTTTGCCAATGACCATGTCATCTACCTTCTTGAAATTGCTCCCTTCTGAGGAAACCAAAGGCAGTTTCCTCTTTCGGAAACTGCAAGATAAATAGGGATATAAAATGCACTGAGCACACTACTTTTACGTCAAAGAAATAGGAGTCAGACTTACGTCTTGAGTAGATTAGATCCTTCAGCAATGACCAAATTTGTGTAAATGCACGTTGCGCTGGTCGATGCCAAGCTTGGCTTACCTGAAATTAGTGAAAAAAAATTTAGTGTACAAACAAATGCTATATGGGTTATATTTAATGTTGTTGTTGTACATGTAGTCATACCCTGATAATTTCGAACGGTCATTGAAGTTAAGATAACAGTATTGTTGTTATCATCGAGGGCAGACCGGTCGATGATGGAGGCTTTGTCGCCCCATAAAGTAGCAGCCAATCTTGTACCGCTGTGCATTGTGCGAAATCATTTAGGTGTTGCACATGGTGTAACTTTCGATTAGCAAGTAAGAATGGGATATAAGAGGGATGTTTTAAAATACCAGTGCAGGTAGATGACCAGCTCGCGCTTTGCAGCCACTGATCCATTAATGGTCTGTTGGTTGACAACTTCACCCACATTATGCAATATCCCAATTACATCTGAGTTGACGACGGAAGTGTCAAGCTGATTAGTTGCACAATTCATAGCTGCATACATGGGACTTAAAAATAAAGTAGGGAGGTACAACGTCAAGTGTGAGAACCTGTCAAGTACTTAATACTATCAGTTCTTGTAATGATTGTTGCATAGTCGGCAAAGGAAAACTTATGCATTGGAATTCTGTCACTGTGGCTGTCAATCTTGGTAACCGAGGTCATAGCGTTGAAATCAATTTTCATTGATTTGTGGATTGGAAGATACCGGTCACCGGCAGGAGTGACATTGAATTCGCCAATGTCGTACACTAATCCTTCCTGAAGTTGCCCTTGAAATAGCTGGAGGAAACGTGGCCCAATCATGGCATGCATTTCCCCACCCTGCATTACAATGGATGTAGCCTATATTGTAAGTGGGATGCACTGAACCCACATAAAGATTTGCAAAGAGCATACAAAATAAATTTTAGCAGCATAACATTTTAGAAAATCAATAAACCTTTTTATCAAAATCAATATGTAAGTGGGATTGTATTATTATATAACTTAATTCGTAAACAAAAAAAGGGACACTGTTTGATTGCATATATTTGCTTGGCTTTATACTTCCGCGGAAGCCGTTGTGGTTGAGTATTTCGTAGTATATGCGTAGTAGATAGTAACTTCTGTTGAAAATAAGGTAGTCACAAGCGAAGCATAAGTCGGTAAAGCTTAGCATGTTTATGTAAAAATTTCATATTTATCCAGATACATGAGTAACGATCCGCCAGGTTGGCATAATTAAAACTTATTATTTGGTTGAAATAGGAGTAGTAACATTGGATGAAGTTGGTTTCTGTGGTCACTATATACACAAATAGGAAGCATGAATTTTTTAAAAAAGGAGATATAATCATTGACATGGTACTGTATAATCATACATGAACCATACGGAAAAAACAAACTGTGTGGGCAAGATAGTACAGTACGACAGTAGTATTAATTTAGCAAAAATGTAATATCATGTTAGATAATATTTGTCATTTCGATCCATTATGTAGAAATCACAGTGATAGTAAATATTAAAAAGTGAAGAGTATAAAAATATTTTCCATTTATATGTCAAAGGTAGAAGCTGATAAAGGAAGACTGCTTCGCACACGGTCGTTATAAGAATGATTCGCACACGCTCAATTTCAAGAATATAAATATGCATTTATAAGAGCAGAAACTGATCAAGGGAAATCCTTGATTTATGTATATGGATGGAAAAATGTACGTTCAGTTTAAAAATTATTTATCTTACAATACACGGTGATTACATGAATATTGGTTTTTCTGCTTGTTAACGCACTGTTTTTTATGGACGAACATAACAGTTTGAATAGTTATTTATCAAAGTGTAAAAAAACAGTAATTAAGATGATGAAAGAAGTATTATAAACCGTATGAAATATGAGTAAATATATGTGTAGTTAGACAACGTAGGTTGAGACAGCATGTTTAATTTTATTTTCTTTGAAAAGCAGACGGTTCATTAAAGAAATCAGCACAGAGGTGAGGGGAAAAAGCAGGGTAAAAGTGCAGTAATGTAGAATGATTGAAACATTAGTTCGCAGGCAGGCAACAATGAATGTAATGATGAAAAGAGAAAAAAATATAGCTGTAGTGGGAAAATAAGATGTAGTTGGCATATACAGTGTAAAGCATGACAGAAAATGGTGGAATGAGTGCAGTATTAGGAAAAAGAGCAGACCTCGTTATCTAAAAGCTGCATGTTGAGGCCGAACACGTCATTGCTGCGTAGGTTGATGGAGTTCCATAATCTGGCAACGCGAACTCGGACCGTTGCAGCAGCAGCGCCAATAGTAAGTGATTGCAGAGGTACACGTACATCATCCATTTTAGAACCTGAAGGAGGAAACGGAGCATTAAAATTGTCAGGTAGGTGGTTTAGTAGAACGTAAAGGGAAAATGTTAGAAGAAAGAGGGAAGATATTATGATACTTTACCAGGGGTGCTGTAATAAACTCTGAAATTAACTGGCAGATGGTAAGAATAGATGGGAGAAAATGTCCATATATATAAGACTGCTCCAGCGAAGAAGCATGACCTTTGGTCATCCTGCGTAATTAATGAATGGCAGTTATATTTCTAGTGTAGACTATTCCCCTTCTTATTCTACCGTTGTAGTAAATCAGGTGGGTAATATTTTAATGAGGGATTAAAGATGTTAATGTGTAAAAGGCTGCCAGGTGGGCAATAATTAATTAATTAGAATAAAACTGAAGAAGGCAAAAGGTATTTTAGAACAGGTTAGCAAGCAGAATATAAAAGGTATTGTACCATTGTGGGCACGCATGTAGACAGTTACAAACATAAAGCACATTGTATTAATGATGGTAATATGAAGTGGAACAATTATAGCATATAATTAAATTAGTAACTGAAAATGTTAACAGTAGTTGGTTAAAAAGGATATGTTTTATGTGATAGGAGAACCAAAGATTTTCAAGGAATATTAACTACTGCAAATTTAACATAGAAAGCAATCTTCTATGTGTGAGGGATAAAATTGATTATTTGCAGCTAGCAAAACGCAAACGTACAGTCCTTGTTGACTCTAAGAATTCAGTTTATGTGAATAAAAATGTCAAACCACGAAAAAAAGGTGGGAAAAAAACACAGATTACAAACAGTTTTTGAAAGAAAAAAATGTAACTGAAAGAACCACACCTGTGTTTGAATCGCATGCAACCCTGCCCATTCATTCATACACCAAATGCATTACGGCTGCTTTTACTGTCTCCCTAAAAGGTTAAAAAAAAGATTTAGGAAGAGTTGGTTATAGAAAATCCAGCGGAGAAGAAAAAAACATGTTCAAAAATTTAATGTACAGACGGAATGAATTAATTAGTGATGTATTATGGATAAATGACAACAAAGGAAGCAAAGGAGATATGCATAATATTTAAGATAACTTAATTAATAACAAAAATGTCGGAAGTAAAATAAAAAACTAAGTATAAAATGAAAAGACTAACTGAAGCATTGTGCATAAAGAAAATAGTCAATAAAAAATAATTTTGTAAAAAAAATCATCATTAAGTGTACAATCACGTTATAATTATACATGTCAGTATATTCAACATATTGGCTGCAGTCCTCATTAGCTACGTATACATTATAGCAACGTTGAACATGAATGATGAACATTTACATAATAACTAAAAAAAATCCAAATGCAACGTTAAATTTTTACATATGAACATATACATAATTATGACAGTTATTATCAAGAAATGTATAAAATTATGGTCAAAAATCCAAGACAGTTATTATATATCAAATAATGAAGTAAAAAAATGGACAAAAAATCATGAACTTAAGTATCAAAAGAGAAACAAAGGAAAAAAACCAAGAAATAGCTACAACCTTGTTGGTGGCTCCAACTTAAAAAAAGTGAAATGCAAATAACTTACCAAAAAAATGCTACGCTTTAAATGAAGCAAATAGATGATGGATGAAAGGATTAAAGTGGAGTGAAAGAGCAGTAAAACAGATTTAATGACGTCATTCGTAACTAATAATTGTTAATCCATGCTTTGTTATAGGGATCACAACCATTTGAAGTCTCTGTTATTCTTATATGTCAATTGTTCTTTGTCTTTTAGTTTATCTTCCCACTAAACGCAAGGAATTTTATTATATAGATTTTAAACTGAAAAAATTGATGAGAAATATTTGATGGGAAGCTAACGCTCTAATAATCATAGTGACAGTAGACGTCAACTAAGCTGAACTGTGAATTGCCCAGAAAACTCAAGCTCTTAATGATATTGCAATACATCTGATAACTACATACATTCATTCAGTGTTTGATTAACAATGCATAAAAAACCGTTGATTAAATTTATGGTTTGGCAAATAGATGAAAATAAAAAAATAAACTGGTTATTATAACCATCATAATCTTATTGGCAATTAGTTATCTATCATAGCATAATATGAGCTTGGCAACCATGGCTTCCATCATAGCCCCTATTATGTCCATAATCAGTCATCTTATGTACAAATTATAAATATTGTACTCTAAAATATCCAAACGTAAATAGGCAAAATAATCTAATTCAAAACTCTAAGACCAAATTAACTCAAAAGCACAGCTAGCAGATAGTGTTTCTATAGTTGCATGTCCTATAAGTTACATGCAAAAACTTAATAATTGAATAGATCATTTCTATGCCCGAGTTTAACTTATTATCTCCCATGTTGCCTGCAGAAATGCACATTACATTGGTTTTTCGAAGTGTGCGGTATAAAATTACAACCTCATTTAAAAAAGAAACATAAGATATTTGGTTTTACTACAATACGAAACATGTAGACAAAAATTAACTCTGCGTGGGATGTAGATGACATGTTCCATCCATTAACATAACATAATTCAACCGACTCCATTCCCTTGACCAATAATCTGAACAATAACATCATGTAACTAACTTTAAAATATTCTTTTTTAGCTTCTTCCATTAAATTCAAATTTTACATAAGTTATCTTTCTTTTCCCGATGGCCCAAATAATTACTGCAACCTAGAAGCAAGGATTTGATTCAAAGAAAGAAATCAATCATGCATGTAGTGTCAGAACAATCAAATATATGGAGATTTAGAATGATTCTAAAACAGCAGACTATGGTATAAACATACCAAAAATCACCATTTCTAACCTTGTATTAATTCTACTAATAATACATTATGCAACAAAAGCACAAACACGTCTAACACTATTAAGTAATTAAATACATAACACATTAAAAATTGAAACTCATGACATAGGAAACATGAACACAAGTAAAACCAAGGTACATTTCACATAGGTCTAAGATTTCATGCATACTTGTATAAAGCCAAATAGAGAAATTATTTCATAAGCTGAAGGTGCACAGGACAAACTGATAATTTTTTACTAACCATGCCATGAATACATGCAGAGATACGATGAAAAGAACTAATAAAGCTGGACGAACTAACTGAAATAATATCCCTATAAAGCACTATATTTCTGATGTCATTTGTTCAATTTCGTCTATATATGTGTTTGGTATGCATGATCATCATTAATCCTCCAACTGATTGATAATGGATATAATTCAATATTAACTTTTAAAAGTTCTAATTTCCCAAGAATACGGTAACCAAATATAGCATTAAATTGAGTCATGTACATTTCGTGCATCAACCAAAAGAAAAATACATAGTACATGCATACTTATAAAAAGTCCAAATGAAACGTCAACACCGTGAATATTTTGGGATAATGTATTAAAGGGGAACATTTTGGGATATATGGAAGCTGTAATGGTATCGTATTGAGAATGAATTTGTAAATGCAAAAGTAGCACACGGAAGAAGAAATACAGTTTGGAATTTAAAATATTATAGGATTATTTTCGGTTGAGGACTTAAATTACTTCTCAGACTTTTAAAATGAAATATATATCATGGATAATAATATTACACTTAGGTGACAAAGTCGTTAGATGTACAAATTAATGCTAGAATAAAAGTTCACCAAGATTCAAAACTTCATGAAGACATATTATAGTTCTTTGGGGCAGGTTCACAACGTATTGTTGAATGTAGTAACTAATTTAACAATAATCATTTTAAATACATATAAAAAAAAATGAAGAAATCTAATTCTTTTCAATTTAGCAGAGTTAATATTTGCATTAAGCATGTGGAAGTACACGGCAGTCTTTGTTTATTATGAGAAAATATAGTGGTAAAGTAAAAAAAACTGGATTTTAAAGTCGAAAAGAAATTGCAATTGAGAAATTACATACCCATGGTGAAATGAATGCACAACGTTAAAAATAAGAGATGGTGCATTTTTGTAGAAACCTAGCAATAATAAAGTTATAGTTTTGTTTTTCTATTTGTCTAAATACAAAAGTTTATCCAACTAAATTGACATATTAATTAATTTAACAAAGAAAATATCAAACTACATGCGTAGAACAGATATTGATGGAACCTAAATATTTTTTCATCTTCTAGAATTCATATTTACAGCAATGCATAAGTTGCGTAAAAGTTTTTTGTCACGATAATGAAATATATGGGTAATCTTAATTAACAGAATTGTAAATGATGGTTTAAAAAAGTTACAATAGAGAATAACCATTCAAAGTGATGGCAACTTTCGTGTAATGTAGATGGAAATAACACATATAGTATTCAGTAACTTTATGTGTAGTACAGATCATAAGTTTGATGGAGAGAGAAGAGGACATATACTAAAAACAGGGAAACAACATGTAAGTTTAAGTTGTACTATAAGTTGTCGAATATTTCACGGTAAACAATATTTTCAGTACATCCAGGTTCCTCTGCACCTTGCGACTTAATAAGAATCTTTAGGCCGTTGTGCGATGTTGTCCGGGAGACAGCAACATACAGTTGGCCATGGGAAAAAACCGGTCTAGGTAAGTAGACACCGACATTGTCTAATGTTTGTCCTTGACTTTTGTTAATAGTCATTGCGAAGCAAACTTTTATTGGAAACTGTAAGCGTCGTAGGATGAATGGCCATTTCGTATTTGACGATGTATGTACAATCCGAGGAATCAGCACGGTGTTGCCAACATTTGCACCAGTGATTATCTTTGCTTCAACCACTTTTGATGCCAGCTGAGTAACAATCAAACGTGTTCCATTACAAAGTCCTATACTTTGATTTAAATTTCGTAACAGCATGATTGGAATACCAAGTTTGAGGTTAAGTCTATGATTTGGAACACCAGATACTTGTAGGGTGTTCAAAAACTCAGTAGGAAATAGTATGTGTTGATCCTCAATTCCTTCTGATGATGGGCTTATTGTGTCAGCACTAAGATACGTAGTCAAAGATCCGGAAAGAGATGTAGTGATGTAAGTATTAATTTCTTCGACACAATCATTAGTTGGTGCCAAAATGCATCGAGTGCGCAGATAATCAGCTTCATGAAGTCGTCGTTGGAGATCAGGATAAGTACTATCAACAATGTTCATGATAGCATCATCTGTTGGAGTAATCAATAAGTGCGGTGGTATTTTAATCCACGTTGGGTCTGCATCGTCCTGCAATGCAATGGCAGGGACCTTTCCATCACCTACAGCCAAAACCCAATTGCTAAATTCTTCGAGTTTTACAACTTCAGCAAACGCAGTGTCCGTGCACCGTAGACGCATGTTGATGTTTAACTTGAATACATGACATTTGGACCATAACGGTGATTGATTAATGGAAGATTGAACGATTGTATTGCGTGATCCTTTAGGAACGACGGGCAATACTTGTCGGAAGTCACCACCCAACAATACAGTTTTCCCACCAAATATATGTTCAGCTAAACAGTTAACACCGTCGTCCATTAAATCTCTAAGGGTTCGATCAAAAGCTTCCAATGAATTGCGATGGACCATAGGAGCCTCATCCCATATAATAAGATCCGTTCGCACTATGAGCTTTGCAAGATTGGATTGTTTTGGAATACCACACGTCGTGTCTTCTCCTACGTCAATTGGTATTTTAAATCTAGAATGAGCCGTTCTGCCACCTGGAAGAAGGAGCGATGCTATACCGGACGAAGCAACTGCTAGGACAATCTTACCTAGAGAACGCATCATCGTTATCAACGTTTTCCATAGAAAAGTTTTCCCGGTACCCCCGCTACCATATACGAAGAAAAATCCACCTAACTTGTTGTTTACTGCTGTGGAGACAACATCGAACACATTCATCTGCTCGACATTGAGTTGAGATAACATTGTGGATGCCTCTTGCTCTAAACCAACGCAGTCGTAACTTAGTTCCTCTTCAATAAGTCTGTTATGGTATGGACGGTGCAATGAAAAATTTGGAGTGGGCATACATGGAAAGTCGGCTAAGGATCGATTGTTTACATTCAACATGTTTTCGATATCCATTAAGCAATAGTTTTTAATTTCTGTATCCGTTAATGTTAAAGTTGGTTGGTTTCTAAGACGTCGTTGATACCATTGCACATCATCAGACATCAATTCCCAATTTTTGTTCCATACCTCAAATGGAGTTGAAATCTCACAAAATATAAGCATCGTTGCAAACATTTGTCGTAAACCTTTACCAGATGACCAATTACCGGCTTCAGACAAAGCTTCATTCCATTCATTGTCATTCTCTAAAAGTCCTAGAGCAACGCATGCAGATTGGAAGTCATTATACAACGTACCGTTAACTGTTCTGATATCTTCATAACACGTCGGTCCCTTCACCACATTAAGTAGCATACGCAAATAAAACCGTTCTCCGGACGTAGGATGTGCGTAATACATTCTACCTATTTTTTCACCTTGTTTCCTTCTTTTCCATACCTTATCATCTTTGTACCATACCCATTTCATTGGGAAATCGACATAAGTTAAACATCTAGCATCTGCATTAATGCTGTTTGTTTTCATCCACTCAGTGAACATGGTTTTATCGACGTTAGGTTGACTTACAATGTGGGATATGGTATCGTTATCATTGAAAGTAACTGTATGCTCATTAGGCAGATGGAAAGGTAGTCTTTGCACAGAAGGTTTACGATATTGCACGTCAAACTGAAACACACGCCAACATGCTTCCGATGCTGAAATATACCGACAATTAAGATAATTTTTAATTTCATCAACATCCCCTTTTGTTGTTTGTTTATCGTTCACTGTTTCTTGGATGACCACCGTTGCTTTATCATGTCCTTTGTTGATATACTTGAACAAATATTTGACGGATCTAGTTTTATTACATACCTCGACATTTATATGTGCGTTGTACTTGACTATCAAATCCACGTTATGTGGCACTATCCATCGACTATCAAATTTAATCTCTGTTGATGTTTGGATAGAATGACCATTCGGACGACGTTTATAGATAGGGAAACCATCTTTGTCAAAAGTAGTTTCATTCGTTAAAGACTTTGGATAATGCTTACCACAGACATCACCTTCCATGCACTGTGCCTTTTTATAAGCCACACCGCACGGGCCGTGAACCATAAACTGGCCAACTGCTTCATAACCAAGTGGATCAACAATAGGATCGGGTACCTCGGCACTGATGATCCTATCAACTTGTAATGGGGTTTTAGGCTTGTCATCGGCGTGTAGAAACAGTAAGATATGAGCATGTGGCAATCCACGTTTTTGAAACTCTATTGTGTAAATAACTGCAAGTGTAGACAGTTTGTAAGTTAAAAGATAGGATAATAAAAGAGTAACAAATAAAGCAGCCTAAATAATTTATATGCCTTTATACATTAAGAAACGACAGACGATACCTGCTTTTGGTCGACCAAAATGATTGTTTTCATATATATCCTGGATGAATTGCTTAAGTTTTATATGGAACACCCGGGAAATTAAGTCAGGGCGATGTTCGGGTCTTTGTCCTGGAATTTTGTCAAGCATGTATTTGATTTCAGGCCATTTTGGGTTGCAAGTGAAAGTAAGGAACAAATCGGGACAGCCACCCCATCGACAAATTGCTATTGCATCCTGATAATTTTGAACCATATACCTAGGTCCTCCTGTGAAGCTAGAAGGTAAAACCGTACGCTTACCAATGGATTTAGCTGACGTATCCCCAGCAATGACAGCATCCTGCAATCCCTTGTATAATTCTGAGCGGATGGTAGATTGATTGGTTCTAATCCATCGTACTCTCTCTTCTTCAATACTGGTATATGCATCGACAATATATTGCTGAAACAAACGACCACCTCTAATCAACGTTTGTCCTTCAATCTCCCTATTCTGCAACCTAAAAGCATAATACTCACGAATTGTAACGTACATTCTCTTACCATCGGATGCATATTGAGTAGTGCGATATTCAGTATATGGTCTGTACCCATCTTCGGCATATGGAAAAAGAATTGGGTATTGCATTGCCATAAAGGTTGGATGTTTTTCATTTATACGTCGAAGCACACCTGTTCTTTCCTGAAGGACAATATCTCTATGTACGTCCACTTGATGGTTATTCCCAACAATTAAAGCAGCTACTTCGGAAGAGGTAGGTAAGTTATATTGTCTTCCATCATTGTTTCTACTTCCAATAATTCGGATGCTAACATTGTGCAAATCAGTTTGTTTAAATCGGTCCCTTGCCATTCGGAAGACCTTTGTAAGTTCATTTGTTTCATCAAACATTGCGATCAACTTATCTATTAATATTGGATCAACATCTTTATTTCCACCACCGCCACATGCATGATACCTATTCTCTCTTTCGTTTTCAGTATCATATATATAGAGTTGTGCAAATTTAGGTCTACCATCGACTGGTAAGAGAGATCCGATTTTATGGTGGTTTTGACCATTTAGTCGAAAAACGTAAACTCCCTTACCATCATTTACAGCATTATCGACACGACCACCCATTGATGTGAATGCAAACATAGAGTTATAAACCCGGATTTGGTCACGAAAACGTGAGGCTTTTCCACCCTGACTATAATCCAACAAACTCTGTAGCAAAGGAGGGGTTTGTTTTAGTAGTGGCAAGCATACTTTGCCCCCCTGGCAACATAGTGAGAATTTGCAGGATTCTAAACCGTCTATCTTCCTATTTCTCTCTTCATACCACACGACTGCAGCGCAATCTGGGCAAGTTGTGGTAGGGGGTCCAAAATCCCATGATTTAAATATACGACCTGTAAGGAATAGCAGACGACATATGATTTGTTCATAAGGTAACATATAATATGACATGCACAAAAAAAAGCGTGCAAACGTACGTTGGTGCATGTTATCTGTACCCAGCTCGGGCACGGTGCAGAAAACATTGCCTAAGGGACTTCGAAGACGGAAGTCATATCCGGACATAACGTTAATTGTTCTGTGCTTATTGCCGGCACGTGATACGTTAAAGGAATGCAACAGCATATCTGGACCTAAGAACATGCTGCATGCTGAGGAGAAAATGGGAACAACAATTAGGTTTGTCGCAAAAATCTATAAATTTGTTGTGGCAAAAATCTATAAAGATTCATTACAGTTAAATGCGTACCATTTGGCACATTTCTCGATGTGTACATATTCTTTGAATGCATAGCACGAACTCTGTCCCGGCGTTTCTTCCAATTGGCTGTATACATAGGAAAATGTGTACAAATGTTACATTGGGAAAACACCGAACTCAATTCACGATTTGTTATAACATTTGGGGCATGACCTATCTCTTGAAGGAGGGATTTAGGACGCATTGTGCTTTGGGCTGTTGTACGAATCGAGACATTGAGACCGCAAGCTGGGGTTGTAGCATCCGTCCTTTGAAAGGGGTAAACAACAGAAGGTTGAGCTTGTGCATTGATTCGGGGACGTTTAACATTAGATTGTGTTAAAGGGGAGCAACGTTTCTTTCTTGTACGGAGTGAAGTGTGCTCAATATCCTGCAATTAAGAATGCAAATTGTTGCATTACGACTGTCTTGGGAGAAGGCCGCAAGCACACTGGAATAGGAAATTTGAATATGTTAGATAGAAAAACAGTTGGGAACACAACGCCAAACCTTATCGTGTTTTGTGGAGGTAGAGTGGGGGAAATTTAGTCTTTCATTCCCCTCTTCCGGTGACGAGGCAAACAAACCGGCAGCTGGAAGCAAGTACAATTGTTTTGCATTAAAGAACAATCGTGTGAACGTAAAGCGTACATACGTAGGGTGAACTCAGTAGCAACATACCATGCTTCGAAACTTCGGTTGAGTAGATGTTGCTGTGGCGTATAAACGCACTTCTATTCAGCCTGTTCAACCGTTTGTCTAATGCAGAGGAAACGTACATTAATTACAGTAAGAAAAAGCATTGAATGCACAACATAGAAGAAAGAAAGCAGGAAGTTACCGCCATACGCCATTACACGTGGATGGTTGATTTGGTTGGTAGGGCAGGATGTACGAACAGGAGTACGCTTATTTGTAACCATGGCAGGAGGGACTGAAGGTGTGGACAATGAAGTGCTATCTGCTGGTGGAGCAGAAGGGTGTATAACGTTTGAACCATCGAGCGTATGTCGTTGATATTGGGACGGGGAGGACAATTTAATGTTGGTTGCTGCAAACTCCTTAACACTTGCAGAAAACGACCTTAGAATTGATTTGTGAGACTTAGCTAACGCAACTTTTGAAGAACGGGCGGAAACCGAAGGAGGTGTAGCCTGCAGGCATGGAACATTAGGTTGTAGGAAGGGAGAGAAGTTTTGTATAGTTACCTGGTTGTGCAAAAATTCATGTAACATTTACATTAGCGACAGACGAAGATGACAGCTCACTATTTGCACAGAAAGTGGGATTTGGTTGGGAAGCAAATGCCCCTTCTGGTTGAGTATTTGTAGTTGACCTAACATGCTCAACGCTTGAGTGCATAACATCGATGACATTGGAAAGCGGGTCCGCGGTTGATTTACGCTTGTCAGCAGTATCATAGCGTTTCATGTTGAAGGTAGATGCTGATCACGATCTGGAAAAGGCGGATAGTAAGGTATGTCAAAGAGAAAGGGAAATAACTGAAGCTGCAACACAGCATCATGTACAGTATGGATGTACAAACAACAGGGACATACGGTTGCGGAATTTGAAGATCTATATGTTATGGTATATAACGATAGGTGCGACAAAAGTTGATTTGCAGTGTTGGTTTGTTTTATAATGGAATTCCCAATGGATAGACATTTGATACTTTAACTGGAGCACAACCCGATTTAGGAGCAACCAATAACCGTATAATATGAACAAAGCAATTAACCGGGTAGGAAAGTAAAGTATAAATTGAGAATGGCTCGAACATGGGCGAAGTGGCATCTTTAAAGGCAAGTTATTCAAAGCAGCAAGCAGCACAAGCATCACAATTTCAAGTTGACCATCAATTTTGATACCGTTTACTTTAAGACTGTTAATAATGAGGTAGAATTAAACACCAAACCGAGCAATCCAATGATACAAAGTAGGAATATATTCCCTCAAAAGTCGATTCGCATTATCAAAAGGTCGAACTGTAAAGTTACCAAACGTACATGATACGGCCATATGAGAACGATGCATATATAGGGGTACTATAAAAATGAACCGATCAGAGCCAACCGATTAGATAAGCAAATTACTATTCATATCAATTTGGTAGACATTGATTGCACAACAATTGAAATCTTTAAATAAGTGAAAAGGGAACAAAGTGGATGAAAAAATAAAAGCGGGAAGGTTGGAAATAAGATTGTAGCATATCAAAGTAGAGCGTGATAACAAACCAAAGTAGAAGAGGGTGGTACGAAATAACTACTATTTACACTATGAGTGGATGCAATTTCTTCTGTGGGAAGATCGTGGACAAATTGTCTTACAGAGTAAGATGGTAGGCTGAATTCTATATGGTTACAGTCAACATTAGCATCCATGCTTTCTAAGAATAACTACGACGGCATATGATCAAATATATTAATGGAAGTTGAACCATAGCAGTTACACTTACATGACACAAACGGTCCTAAAGCACGAGTACCTAATATATACATAAAACTATAAGTATTTAGGACTTTTCATAAGAAGCATTTAATATGTACAGAAATGGATACCTCTTTATGTAATTATATTGAATGTATTTGAAGTATAAGGGTTTATTGTGAAGACCAGAGATGAATAATAATTCTGTCTGCATATCCTCAACAGAGAAGGATGTATCATTCTTGAAAAAAATGTAGAAAACACGCTTCAAGTGGGCCGCATTGATTTAAAAAGACATATATTACAGATAAATGTCATGTCCAACTACAATTTTCATTTAACCCTATATGTAATTGTGCCAAACAAATACATTGATATAATACATCAACCACCATAAATTCCCGGCCAATATCAAACGCACAAAAATATATGAAAAAGATGGCCTTAATTTGTAGCGTGTATGATATAATGGTGGGCCGAATAATGTACTGAAGTACTTACATGCGTAATGGCAATTGACATACTTTTTAAATTAAGTTTCCTTTCATTCCAGAAATAGTGTACCGTGGAAAAAATATGTCCTAAGTGCTGCTAAAAGCATACAAAACTATGGCTATAAGAAGCTCCAAATGCACTACCAACACACATATATGTAGTAAATAAGTTACAAATAATGGAGCCCTATGTACATAACGCACAAACGAATCCTATGCTCTTCACTTTGAGGAAAGAGTATTAATTGAGGAAAAAAAAAAAAAAAGAAATAATGTGTTAAGGATAATAAAACAAAGAGAACTTATTCATTAGAAGCCAATATTAACTCATTTTTGTGTATACCACAATTATTAAGGGGACTCTTAAGGTGGTAACAAAAGAAAACAAAAAGCTTAATACCTTCTTCTGTGGTTTCTTATTACGTCATCATGTTGTAGGCAATAGTATATTAGAATTGAATAGAAGTAAAAATAATAATTGAGCTGTAATGAAAACCTTCCTAAATACGGAAAACGCATGGAGGAAATGCTTTCACATAATGTGTAAAAACCATAGCACGTACGAAATTGGAAATACTTAGGCTGTCATAGTTGTGGTAGAATGATAACTGCTGAATTGGGTTAAAAATTAATTGTTTAGAGCATATTAAAGATGCATGCTGAAATACAACATGTGGTTGTTTCTTTTTAGTACCGACAGTTATCCAATAGTTCGTTGATTCTACACATTACAATGTATGTGACAAAAACAATAGTTGGATTGTACGTTGTAACAAAAACAATAGAGCATAACTTTAAGATTAATTGGAAATAAATTATCATTGGTAAGAGAAGGTATACATAAATTTGTAACGTGAAGACTACAGAGCACAAATGGAGCATTGATTTATGCATTGTCATATTATAGCTAGCTTAACGTAAAAATAATAAAACTGCCTTACAAAAACAAATTTCTTTCCCAATCGTTAATCCTCCTTGTTGGAAATTCTCTTAAAAAAATTCATAACCGAAATCACCTGAAATTATTACTGATTCATATGAAAAGTAAATTTTATATTCGAGTACAGCCAAAACCCCATTTGAATAAATTTACCCAAAAAATTTGTAGTTCAGTTCATAAGCTCTTTTATACAGTAAAGATTAAGATCTTTCACATGTGAAATTTTTTATTGTAAAAAGTGCCTTTCCACGAAAATAATTATGATTCATAGCTGATTATAGGAAATGTCACAAATAAAATACCATATTTTCTTAAAAACTAAAAGTACATGACCGAAGATAAAAAGGCAATTGAGTCAATTTAAAAGAACGGAAAAGATATGTGTTCTCAACTAAATCCAATATGTCCTTTCATGTAGTAGCAGTACGGATCGAATGCAAAATAAAATAATAAAAACTTCTTTTAAAGCTTATTTCTGATTAGTATCATTAGCTTTCAGAATTGACACAGCCATCTTAAATTAAGTGGCTGCACTAAACAAACGAATCTGGTAGTAGACTTTTGTTTTTTTCCAAAAAATGGAATGTCTTTTTTTCAATGCATTATCCCTTTCATTTGAAGCATTACAGAAAATTTACAGTTCATTTGTTTTCTAATTTGAACATAAATTACTTGCAATAAAAATTACTTATTTTATTGGAAACAATCGAACATCGATCTACTTACATAAATTTTAAGTTAAATGTTAGTGGGGTCTACGAAATACACCATAATATCTAAGTGCTCATTAAAGCATCAAAATTAATTATATCACCAAGAATTTGAAGATTTTATTTAAATATTTTATAAGATTGGGATTAGTAAAATAAAAAGGTTAATGTTTATAGGAAGATCCATTATATATGTTATCAAATATGAGCAATACATGATCATACAAAGCAAAGGCACCCAAAGTGATCGATTATTTAAACTTCGATGAAACAAATGAATACAGCAAACTAATTTAGACACATTTAGAAATTCATACATAACAAAATAGTAATCCAAATAAATATAGTGAATAGCACAATTACCTAGCCATAAATGGATAGCACATATTTTGTCAATTTTCCAATCCCTGTTTGGTGCAAAAATTGGTGTACCAAAGAGGCAGCATGCATGCTTAAATAGGAAACTTGCTCATATTTTTCCTAAGTTTTGTGCTTAATTATTTTATCCCTTATAAAGCTAATGAAGCTGTGTAACACAACATAGACATATGGAAAACAATTTAGAAGGTAAAGGCAGAAGAAATTTTGTTTGGCCTCAAAAGTTTAATGCATTTGCAAGTTCTGCATAACATATGCTCAAAGATGTTGAAATATATGTTTCCTTTTTTCAATAATATATGAAGTTAATGCAACATTTAAATAAATGAACTTGCATACTCCTGGTATTTTGTGGGAATAAGAAGGTATAACCACCTGTTTTTTTTCTTAATTTAATTTAAAATAAATGAAAACAGATACAAAAAGGTTCTTAATTTACTTGTCCATGTACTGAGAATTTAAATAGTACTCTGTTTTATGGACTATTCTGCACAGAGTTATAAGATTGGATCACATTTTTTAGACAGCCCACAAACCGTGCGATTAAATTAAAATACAATCACCTGGAATTAATTTTCCATGTTCCTATCCCTCCCATATTGTTCAGTGTCAAGAGAACTAAGAAAAAATTAGTGCTAGTGGAACATCAAGTTTGAATAGAACTGAAGTTGCAAACCTTTTTTAATCAAAATAATGATATTGAGTAACTTATGCAAAAAACTTTATTAACAGCCTTTATTTTTTACATGCAAACATAACACAAATTTTTTCAGCTACCATATCAAACTATGTGTGTGTGTGTGTGTGTGTGTGTGTGTGTGTGTGTATAAGTTCTTCAGGTTATGAAGTTTGACCGTTTAAAGAAACAACGATCTGTTTAAAAAATTAAATCTTAAGGATCTTCTTGACGCATGGTCTGATTAAATTATTTATGATATTAAAGAAATATATAAATCTCAAACTATGGAGGCGAAACAATAAATGATGCAATTAAGAGGTATGTAATAAATTCCTTGCCACATTTTGTGTCTCCTCTTCTATAAGAACATATTATACTGACTATTAGTAAAGTAAAGTTGTACTATTTCCAGGTCTGCATACTACATAGGTTTAAGAGGTTGTGGTTGTCTTCACAAGGGAGTTTAATTATCAGTATTCACGATTGAGAACCTCTTAAAATACAAAATGCCCTAGCATTTAAGACTATAATTTTCTTATCCAAAACAATGTGGAAATGATATTGTCGGCATTATGTGTATTACTAAAATCCAATCTAATTTCAGACAATAAATTATTCCACAACGGCTTAGAATGAAATATAATAAAGCATATAGCATAACCCGAATCGAGCTAGATGAAATATTTAACTTATTGGAAATTATAGCATTTGTTTTATATGTTGGTTTATGCGACTGCAATCCAATTTTACATGATCCAGGTTGAAAATCACTTAGCAGATCACCTGTATCGTATTCACTTAAAAAATGTAAATAAACCATCAAAACAATCATCTATCTACCAAAAAAAAAAAAAAAAAAAAAAAACCTAAGCAAATAAATTTGGATATCAAATCATCTAGGAATCAGAAACGTCAGTTTGCATGCTCAGAGAACCTAATATAGCAAAATCAACTTTGCATTCTAAGTCCCCCCCCCCCCCCCCCCCTTCTTTTTTTTTTTTTTTTTTTTTATAAATCAAGCTTCATGAAATAACGTTCTGGTAAATAAGTTTGCAGCAATTCGATCTTATTGCATCCTCTAATGCATTTGTATGTATGTGTGTGTATAATTATCAATACAAATCTTAATCGAGTCGTTGCAGACGTTATACATTATATAACATATATTGAACTTGCAATATTTGGCAGCCAAGGTAGCGGCAAGATCAGAATATTACAAACTTACATATCGAGAACACACTTCATGAAAATAGATATATTTTCATTCTTGATGCTCTGATAATGCCAAAAGGATGTTTCCGATTCCCGAAGTTGGATAAAGAAGGCGAATTAATTACTTAAGCAGATACTGAACTAAATGCCAATCAAAAGCCCACAAACTAAATTTTAGAACCAATCAATGTTAATACCTGGAGAGGCAATTGGTGCTGATCTTTGAACACCTGGAGAGGTAAGGCTATAGGTTATCCTCGGCCCATTTTTCAGCAATGTTTGATCCTTCTAGTCCCTCCTTACTGCCACCAGAGCTGAAAAGTAATCCACAAATAACAATTCACGTAATATTTTTTATTTGTTAACTATTTTAACTGTTTTTATAAAATATATTGAGAAGAAGGATCTCACACATATGCATCCATTGGAATTGTAAATGCTCTTATCAGTGATAAGGGCTGCTTCCAGAATAACGCAAACTGATTAAACTGATTCATGATTTCATTCCAGTCTTCTATAGACAGCTGCCTATGATTTCAATGTTCCAAATAAACTCCAATTAATAAAATAATGGTAAGAGAAGCCACAATTTCAGAAAAGGACAATGAAATCCAATTTAGAAAATGATGCAGAAAACTAACTTTTTTTCAACTTAAGGCTGGAAACATCTAGTTTTGAGTAACATATGGAAAGCAAACGTTGTAACCATGACAGTAGCAATTCACGTAATATTTTTTTTATTAACTGTGTTACCGTTTTTTATGAAATAAATTGAAAAGTAGGGTTTCACATATGCATCCCTTGGAACTGTAAATGATCTTATCAGCGATGATGGCTGCTTCCAAAATAATGCAAATTGATTAAACCGATTTATGATTTCATTCCAGCCTTTCTACAGCCAGCTGCATGTGATTTCAAAGTTCCAAATAAACTCCAATTAATGAAATAATGGTAAGAGATTGATTGCTGAGAGAAGACATGATTTTAGAAAAAGGACAATGAAATCGATTGTAGAAAATGATCCAGAAAACTAACCTTTCTTCCACTTAAGGCTAACCGAGGAAGACCAAATCAAGTTAGGGTTTCAAGAGTGGAGCTTGTGGGGGCGTCAGCGACGAAGGGGAGGGAGAAGGCTGATTGCAGGTTTTGGGAAAACGACGGGGAGGTAAATAGGCGGTAGGGTAAGAAAGGGGAATGTAAGGAGGAAGAAGCGTGAGGGGTCAGATAGATGAGAAGGGCGAAGTGAACCACGCGGTGAAAAAAAGGCAGATGCGTGGAAAATTGAGACCATTGGGTAAACATTCCACATGTCGCGCTCATGTTCAATGGAAATAATAATTTGTGGGGGGGGGGGGGCTTGTGAACCATCTAAAATCAACTCAGCTTTAATAGTATAGTATAAATTCTATTTTTACACTGGTACTATATTGATAAAAATTCTATTTTTATAACGGTGTTCATATAATAAAGATTACATTTTTATCATACTATTCTCTATATAAAAATTATATTTTTATATCTACTTCTAATATAAAGATCGAATTTTTATATCATCGCTATAAAAATCCCATTTTTATTTCAACATATATATAATAAAAATCAGATTTTTATTTCGCTATATCTATAAAGATTATATTTTTATACTCTACCTAAGTAAAAATCATATTTTTATTCTTCCTATGATATAAAGATCGAATTTTTATTATCTATATAATATAAAAATCATATTTTTATTACTCTACCTAAGTAAAAAATCATATTTTTATTCAACTAAAGATCGTATTTTTATACTACTAAAAAATCGAATCTTTTTTATTCTAAAAATTGAATCTTTACTTATGTAAAAATAGAATCTCTATATACTAAAAATCCTACCATTTCGCCTTTAACAATCCAATCTTTTCATTACGCTATATGTATAAAACTGATTTCATTCATTTAAAACTAAATTCATGAATAAAAACTGTTTTTATAATTTAAAAATCACCTTGGTTTGATCGTTGGAGGACTTGGCGGCTGGAGGAGGGTCGGGATAGCGGTCAGAGGCGAGGGGCGGAGGGGGAAAGGGGTGGCGCATCTTCATTTCAGAGGAGGAGAGAGGAACGAGGGTGGAGGGAGATGGGGGAAGGTCGTCGAGGCCGCTGGAGGTCACGAGATCGTGGGCGGGGGGTGTGCTTCGCGTCGACGTTCAGGCGGAGGAGGAGCTCGCCTGAGGCGCGGCGGGGCAGGGCCCTCTGGTGGCGTGGCAAGGTCACGAGATCGGGAGGGGGTGGGGACATCGCGGTTTCTCCCCTTTTTAATTTATTTGAGTGCGTTGACTTTTGAGAGAATGAGGGAGGGTAAGGTATTATATAATAATATATATTTAATTATTTAATTAATTCTCAAAAGCAACTTTTAATTTCGAACTCGAAATCAAACCCACCGACTGTTGTCCCTAACCAATTACCCCCCTTCCGAAGACAATGGGATATGTCCCGCAAGCCAATTCGACTGTTTTGCTCAGTTTTCGTCAAAATCAAAATATAAATCTATATATTGAATTTGAATGAACAATTCAATTTACCGGAGCCACATACAGACTCTAAAAACTCCTGAAAAATATTTTCTAGCTTCGTATTGACGATACGGTCCTAACAAAACTTATTTCATCAAATTCTGAGACCGTTTGAAAAATGGTCATTTTCCAGTCGATCGAAATTGACTGAAACTTGTCAAACGCGTTTTCCTTTTCCACACTCACATATTGAATCGAAAAATTACGAATTTTGAAACCTAGCAATAACTTGACATCACGGATCCAACAAAAGTGGTTTCGTCGAAAACAGAGGTTGTTTGCAAAATTTCCATTTTTAAGGGCCAGAGTTCCATAACGACTATTCTGAAATTTCAACTGGACATATCTTTTTATTCCCGCTATGAAATTTCAATTTTTTGGATTCGTTGGAAAGATATTCTCGATTAGACTCAAATATTTTTGGTTTCATTAAAATCCAGTTTCTTTTGCATCCGGTACATTCATTTGAATTTTGAAATCGAATTTTCGAACTACCGCACCATTTCAGGCTCGTTATATAATTAAAATAAAATATTTATATTCTAACGACGATTCAAATAAATATATACGTTCTAATTCTATTCAAAATAAATTTCTCGTCGTTATTATTTAAAATAATTCATTTAAATAATCAAAATTCACTAAAATTGCCAAAATAAATTTTTTGAATTGGCTCGGATTTCCGGGTTATTACAATCTCCCCCACCTAAAACTTTTCGTCCCCGAAAAGGAACGAAGTCGAAAATTGTTTAACTAATCAACTCAACTTTCATTGTTTTCATTACGGCTTAAGTTCTTCAACTTTTTAGTTTCCAAGAACTTTTCAAATTTTTCAATAATTTGGCTAACACCCTAAATTTTCGAAAAATTTCGCCATAACCTCCCCTGCACCGGGGACTTCGGGATATTTCATATAGTCTCCCATGGCCCTCATCAATTAAAAAAAAAAGAAACAGCCAAGCGGCTAACCAATCGGCTCATAAATTTTCCAAACCCAAAGAAATATAATAAACATGTACTTATTTGTCGGGCAAACAATTTTATTCTTCTGCTCTAGCCTCCTTGCTATGACCTGTTCAATGTAAGTACACGTATATGTATGCAAATGCGACTAATTTTCAATACAACTCATTATTTGATTCAATTTGGCTAAAGGTTCAACATTTTAATTAATCAACCAATAATCAAACAACACAATTAGCAATCAATTAGTTGATTAACGTTTCAAACACATAATTTTGTTATATAGTCAAAAATTACATTTTTGATGCCAAATCATAACAATAAGCCCTATCTAATTTTGGTTCTCACACCAGTCAATAGGAAATATATAGACATCCCACCTTCGAAACTCGAACATGAATACTGACGATGCGATCGCTATAGCGATCATCAGAACCATCTTCAGGCGACTAAAGTGTGATTCTGTATCTGTCCAGTATATTAAAACTTCAATACACGCGGATCAGACGTATATGCAAAATATTTATATACTGGATTGTCCGAATTCAATACAAAATAAATAATCAAATATGAATAATTGATTCAAATTTTCAAAACAGAACTTGTTTTCACTTTTATTTTAAAAACATCACGCTTCACACTCGTTCTAGGATACTACTGATCCTATCTCTAACGAGTCATTCTCATTGGATATTACTAATCCAATCTCTGATGAATTCTTTCGTATGGTTCTAACATGTCTTGTTCTCGAGCTTTGTAAACCAAAGCTCTGATACCAAATGTAACGATCTAGAATTTCGCTCGATCCGAATCAGCCGCTAAACCAACCAAGACCGTCCGAAACCCCTAATTGTTTTGAGAACACGACAAATTAGAATGCAAACAGAAGAACATTTCATTGTATATTACAACAATTCCATCAGAATACAAGAATATACAAAGTATGAATAAATATTACACAGAAATATCAGAGATTTAAATTACATTTAAATACATCGCAGCGAAAAATAATACAAAACACAACTAGAAGTAATACATGGATACAGAGCTTACCGAGTATCGTTCCAGCTGCAAATCAGGATCCTGTGAATATAAATTGCAAAACCAAAACTACTAGCTGCCCGTGTCAAAATAAGGGCACCCAGAGTTTAGGTTAAAACAATAAACTCCAGGTCAGTCATGGGACTGGTGTGAGAACTAAAACAGTTATTAATCTTTAATTTAAAGTTAGGTAAATCAAGGGACCATGCCGTATAACACGGAATGAGTTTCCTCCCAAGAATACCAGTGCATAAAACAAACAGCGCAATGCTAAATAAAAAAAAGTGAAGCTATTATAAGACCCAAGTCCCATCACATAATTCAACGAAAGCCGGAGGATAGGGTTTTTACCTTATAATAGCCAAGAATGCTTTGTACGTGAAATTTCATCTTTTATTATTATTATAAGTGTATAGTGTATAAAACAACTTCAAATCATAAGTATCAATCATAGACGGCATACGTGCCCTATACCACTATGTCGCCACACTAGGCTCTACAATCAAAAACCGAAAAGTCACGTATTGGAAGTTGGATTTCCATCTGTGAACCGAGGCAAAAGATAGTCCTCACCGGCTTCGAGACTCTCTAGCCCGAGCCTCAGGGTCAGAGCGCATCGACCCTTGGATCGTCAGGGCCGGTCCACCTATGTGGATTAAAATGCCTGAACACTACGTTTCCCCGCCCTTTGTGGCGTAAATGAGCCATATGACTCCATCGGCTCCACACAGTCACCGATATATCTGAGGCGCCTCGCAACAGCAACAACCACATAAGTCAAACTCGTCAAGGCGTGTAAAACCACTGACGCAACTTCTAGTTAGAAAGAAACGCATGTTCTTCCTGAGGTCCTCTCCCGTTTTTGGTTCACAACCGGGGTGTGAGGCTCGCGAATCAACGCTACACAAAGCTATGCCACACATGCCGTGCTTTGATCATCAACAACAAGACTTTGCTTTTCAATAGAAGCCTTGATCATATTGCCACTAAGGCATGCCACACAGGCAATTCACTCCATGCGATTGATATCCATCAATATATAACCCCTGAGCTCGTACGTCTCAGAGAAGGGCGTTAAGCAAGAGAATAAATTCTCCACCGCCAAACAGATATATATTTAATAGAAATCAATCACACAGAATAAAATCCAATGTCAGACATACAGTCCATTTACAAGTTCGTTCTGGGTATGAACGAAACCGGAGGCACCTTGTACCCCGCATATCCATCGATCTCAAAGTACGTCTGGACGATCACTAACTGATTCCCTCCTCTTGGGTGTACGGCCTAATCAAAATCATCAGTAACCACCCAAACGACGTGAAGACCTCCGTTATTCAACCACCGTCTTCATCCTCGACACCACGTCCAATCAGTTTTTCAGAATGGGATAAACCCGGTCTTTCTGAATAACTCGCGTATATAATAAACAAGTGTTACGCAAACACAATATACGCCTCATTCCAATTCAGAATATTCTTTGATTCAAATATTCTTATACTTTGGGAAAGGTTCCCATTAATTTTATCAAAAATAAATTCTTTAAATTTATTCTTTAATCTTCCTTTGAATATCAATTCAAACTAGTCGGGATTAGCGAACCACACTGAAGTAATCATTTATTTTATTTCCTAATCCCAACCTATTCATCCCATGAAGTAAAACTGGTCATACTTCATATCTAACACCACGGTGTTATCGGTAAATTCAATTACCATTTCACATTCAATTCTAATTAAAGATTTAACTATCGCCTGGAGCAAAACTAGTGATACTCCATTCTCGACCATTTCAATCTAATTAAAGATTCATTAAAACTCCACTTGGTTTTAATCTTCGTGTCTTTAACTGGGTTAAAGAATCAATGTCATTTAAAACACGGTTCACGAGAAACCCAAAATCACATTCCATTCTATCAGCTTTTAACCGTAAAATAACAAGTGATCAATTCCCTAAGTATTAACCCCGAAGGCCGAAACTAACATCAGATCAATACCCAAGAAACCATTCAACTTAACTAATCTCCAGTTAGTTTCTGATTTTCTTAACTCAGTTGGGTCTAAGAACAGTATTATTGAAGATACCGTTCACGATAACCCAAAATCACATTCCATTAATTATAGGGTTAAAGAACAAGTGTTATTTAAAACACTGTCCACGATAAACCCAAAAATCAATTCAAATTCAATTTCAATTAAATACCATTTAATTGGTACACTTCATTAAATCTAAATAAAAAGATTTAATCTTTTTCTCAACTGGGTTTAAGAACAGTGTTAATGAAGACACCATTCACGACAAACCCAAATCACACTTGATATTAAATACAAGGCTCTGAATAGAAAATATATCGGCTTATATTCAATATCAAATTCTACGACCAACAAATATCGTATTGGAAATAACGATATTAATATATCTTTCAAATTTCCACAACCATATCTGTATAATCACGAAATCCAACATCGAAATATTCCGAAGATAATTTCGATTCAAATCCATTTCAATTTTATATATTGGAAATTCTGGTTATTTTCAAAACCATTTCAAATCCACTTTATTTATTTTAAAAATAAATAGAATTATAATTCTAGTTCAAAACTAGTTCATTTTGATAAAAATCTACTTTTATCTTTTCAAATATAGAGTTTTTCATCCCAATTCTTCCCAAATAATTTCTTATGATTTTACACAAATTATTACTATTTTTAATAATTTTATCAAGGCCCGTACAGTCGATTTCTATCAACGGCCATCGAACTACACTTACAACGACCTTTTCCAAATTTGATTTGGACATAATTCCAAATCCAACCGTTAGATTTCTAGTTTCTAATATTCGTTAGAAAAATCTTTTCGATACGAACCCAACATTTCCGGTTTTAGGAGAATCCGACGGCTGAATCTCCCTTAATATCCATTCGAAGTCAATGGTCGAAATTCACGAACTGCCGCGGCGCGGCGCGTTCTATTCTGGCCGTTATATATAATATATATATATATATATATAAAATATATTTCGTCGATTTCCTTTTAAAACGCATTTTATAAACTGTTTAAAATTCGTTTTCAAAACGATTTCAACTTCCATCTCAAATTCAAATAAAAAATTGAATTTTCCGATATAAATTCGTTTTAAATTCATTTCAACTCGATTTCAATTCAAATCAATTTCAATTCAAATCGATTTCAGTTCAATTTCAATACGTTTTAAATTCAATTCAAAACGATTTCAATTCTATTTCAATCCAATTCGAATTTGAATTCTATTCAGTTTAATTCGAATTTCAATTCTTTTCAATTTAATTCGAATTCAATTCTTTTCAATTTAATTCGAATTTTAATTCTTTTCAATTTAATTCAAATTTCAATTCTTTTCAAAATATCTTATTTTGAAATCACTTTCGATATTCATTGTAAAATGAATATAATCGACAAGATTCCCGTTCGTGTTAAAATGGCGTTTAACTACTTAACACGGCTTCACATTTCAATATTCACTGAATATTATTTTAAAATATTCGATAATTCTGAACTGGAATCAGACACAGTCAATTACCATATAATGTGATTATATGGATTTCACACAACAAATGTGTATAACAATAATGAAAACAGCAATCCATCATCCAGAGTGCATTCTACACTGTATAAGCACTTAATATAAATATTCAACGCTTACGCAGCCTGTCAATCAATCGATCGACATACAACTAATTATTGGGATTAGTGTATGTCATATTTCATCCCAATACCCGTGTGGGGTTTTCAAACAACAAACACAGGTTCTATTTGTGCAGTTGGGCGATGTGTAAAATTTATCGTCCCTATCAATATTAGTCAAATGTGTGTATATAAACTAATCATCCGATTTGTTTATAAATATTTTATTTTATATACACATTAAAAATTATATTTTTAACTATAAAATATTTATTCAATCCACATCACACAATCAATTTTCTAAACACATCAATCAAACAAGTCATCCATGGTCTTTGGACGACGGGTGTCGGGTGCTACTAAACACCGTCTGCATCCTAGTATATATTTCAAACTAGAAATAAAAATAAAAGTGAGGAGTTCTCACCGACTAGCTAAACCAAACGCCACGACTCTTCATATGTAGAAATCTTCGTCGTGCTCTCCTTTTGTCACTTTCGTTGCCCGTAGTCACTACATATATAAAAATCACATTTTTAAATTGTTGCTATGTATATAAAAATTCTATTTTTATACCGCTACCATATTGATAACAATTCTATTTTTGCACCGCTACTATATAGATAAAAATCCTATTTTTACGCAGCTACTATATAGATAAAAATTCTATTTTTACACCGCTACTATGTTGATAAATTTTTTATTTTTACACCGCTACTATATAGATAAAAATTCTATTTTTATAACGGTGTTCATATAATAAAGATTACATTTTTATCATACTATTCTCTATATAAAAATTTTATTTTTATATCTACTTCTAATATAAAGATCGAATTTTTATATCTTCGCTATAAAAATCCCATTTTTATTTCAACATATATAATAAAAATCAGATTTTTATTTCGCTGTATCTATAAAGATTATATTTTTATACTCTACCTAAGTAAAAATCATATTTTTATTCTTCCTATGATATAAATATCGAATTTTTATTATCTATATAATATAAAAATCATATTTTTATTACTCTACCTAAGTAAAAATCATATTTTTATTCAACTAAAGATCGTATTTTTATACTACTAAAAAATCGAATCTTTTTAATTATAAAAATTGAATCTTTACTTATATAAAAATATAATCTCTATATACTAAAAATCCTATCTTTTCGCCTTAAACAATCTAATCTTTTCATTACGCTATATGTATAAAACTGATTTCATTCATTTAAAGCTAAATTCATGAATAAAAACTGATTTTATAATTTAAAAATCACTTTGGTTTGATCGTTGGAGGACTTGGCGGTTGGAGGAGGGTCGGGATAGCGGTCAGAGGCGAGGGGCGGAGGGGGAAAGGGGTGGCGCATCTTCATTTCAGAGGTGGAGAGAGGAACGAGGGTGGAGGGAGATGGGGGAAGGTCGTCGAGGCCGCTGGAGGTCACGAGATCGGGGGTGTGTGTGTGCTTCGCGCCGACGTTCAGGCGGAGGAGGAGCTCGCCTGAGGCGCGGCGGGGCGGGGCCCTCTGGCGGCGCGGCAAGGTCACGAGATCGGGAGGGGGGTGGGGACATCGCGGTTTCTCCCCCTTTTAATTTATTTGAGTGCGTTGACTTTTGAGAGAATGAGGGAGGGTAAGGTATTATATAATAATATATATTTAATTATTTAATTAATTCTCAAAAGCAACTTTTAATTTCGAACTCGAAATCAAATCCACCGATAGTCGTCCCTAGCCAATTACCTTCGTTCCGAAGACAATGGGATATGTCCCGCTAGCCAATTCGACTGTTTCGATGAGTTTTCCTTAAAATCAAAATATAAATCTATATATTGAATTTGAACGCATAATTCAATTTACCGGGGCCACATACGGACTCTAAAAATTCCTAAAAAATATTTTCTAGCTTCGTATTGACGATACGGTCCTAACAAAACTAATTTCATCGAATTCTGAGACCGTTTGAAAAATGGCCATTTTCCAGTCGATCGAAATTGACTGAAACTGGTCAAACGCGTTTTCCTTTACCACGCTCACATATTGATTCGAAAAATTATGAATTTTGAAACCTAGCAATAACTTGACATCATGGATCCAACAAAAGTAGTTTCATCGAAAACCGAGGTCGTTTGCAAAATTTCCATTTTTAAGGGCTAGAATTCCGTAGTGACTATTCTGAAATTACAACTGGACATATCTTTTTATTCCCGCTATGAAATTTCAATTTTTCGGATTCGTTGGAAAGATATTCTCGATTAAATTCAAATATTTTTGGTTACATTAAAATCCGGTTTATTTTGCACTCAGTACATTCATTTGAATTTTGAAATCGAATTTTCGAACTACCGCGCCATTTCAGGCTCGTTATATAATTAAAATAAAATATTTATATTCTAATGATGATTCAAATAAATATATACGTTCTAATTCTATTCAAAATAAATTTCTCGTTGTTGTTGTTTAAAATAATTCATTTTAAATAATCAAAATTCACTAAAATTTCCAAAATAAAAATTTTAAATTGGCTCGGATTTCCGGGTTATTACAATCTCCCCCACCTAAAACTTTTCGTCTTCGAAAAGAAACAAAGTTGAAAGTTGTTTAACTAATCAACTCAACTTTCATTGTTTTCATTACGGCTTAAGTTCTTCAACTTTTCAGTTTCTAAGAACTTTTCTAATTTTTCAAAAATTTGGCTAACACCCTAAATTTTCGAAAAATTTCGCCATAACCTCCCCTGCATCTGGGACTTCAGGATATTTCATATAGCCTCCCATGGCCCTCATCAATCCAAAAAGAAAAAGAAACAGCCAAGCGGCTAGCCAATCGGCTCATAAAATCATCTAAACCCAAAGAAATACAATAAACATGTACCTATTTGCCGGGCAAACAATTTTATTCTTCTGCTCTAGCCTCCTTGCTATGACCTATTCAATGAAAGTACACGTAAATGTATGCAAATGCGACTAATTTTCAATACAATTCACTATTTGATTCAATTTGGCTAAAGGTTCAACATTTTAATTAATCAACCAATAATCAAACAACACAATCAACAATCAATTAGTTGATTAACGTTTCAAACACATAATTTTGTTATATAGTCAAAAATCACATTTTTGGCGCCAAATCACAACAATAAGCCCTATCTAATTTTGGTTCTCACACCAGTCAATAGGAAATATATAGATCTTCCGCCTTCGAAACTCGAACATGAATACTGATGATGCGATCGCTATAGCGATCATCAGAACCATCTTCGGGCGACTAAAGTGTGATTCTATATCTATCCCGTGTATTAAAACTTCAAATGCACGCGGATCAGACGTATATGCAAAATCTTTATATACTGGATTGTCCAAATTCAATACAAAATAAATAATCAAATACGAATAATTGATTTAAATTTTCAAAACAAAACTTGTTTTCACTTTTATTTTGAAAACATCACTCTTCACACTCGTTCTAGGGTACTACTGATCCTATCTCTAACGAATCATTCTCATTGGATATTACTAATCCAATCTCTGATCAATTCTTTCGTTTGGTTCTAACGTGTCTTGTTCTCGAGCTTTGTAAACCAAAGCTCTGATACCAAATGTAACGATCAAGAATCTCGCTCGATCCGAATCAGTCGCTAAACTGACCAAGACTGTCCGAAACCCCTGATTGTTTTGAGAACACAACAAATTAGAACACAAACAGAAGAACATTTCAGTGCATATTACGACAATTCCATCATAATACAAGAATATACAGAGTATGAATAAATATTACACAGAAATATCAGAGATTTAAATTACATTTAAATACATCGCAGCGGAAAATAATACAAAACACAACTAGAAGTAATACACGGATACAGAGCTTTTCGAGTATCGTTCCAGCTGTAAATCAGGATCCTATGAGTATAAATCTGCAAAACCAAAACTACTAGCTGCCCGTGTCAAAATAAGGGCACCCAAAGTTTAGGTTAAAACAATAAACTCCAGGTCAGTCATGGGACTGGTGTGAAAACTAAAACAGTTATTAATCTTTATTTTAAAGTTAGGTAAATCGAGGGACCACGCCGTATAACATGGAACGGGTTTCCTCCCAAGAATACCAGTGCATAAAACAAACAGCGCAATGCTAAACAAAGAAAAATGAAGCTATTATAAGACCCAAGTCCCATCACACAATGCAACGCAAGCCGGAGGATAGGGTTTTTACCTTATAATAGCCAAGAATGCTTGGTACGTGAAATTTCATATTTTATTATTACTATAAGTATATAGTGTATAAAACAACTTCAAATCATAAGTATCAATCATAGACGGCATAAGTGCCCCATACCACTATGTCTCCATACTAGACTCTACAATCAAAAACCGAAAAGTCACGTATTGGAAGTTGGATTTCCATCTGTGAACCGAGGCAAACGATAGTCCTCACTGGCTTCAAGACTCTCTAGCCCGAGCCTCAGGGTCAGAGCGCATCGACCCTTGGATCGTCAGGGCCGGTCCACCGTTGTGGATTAAAATGCCTGAACACTACGTTTCCCCGCCCTTTGGGGGCGTAAATGAGCCATATGACTCCATCAGCTCCACACAGTAACCGGTATATCCGAGGCACCTCGCAACATCAACAATCACATAAGTCAAACTCGTTAGGGCGTGTAAAACCACTGACGCCACTTCTAACTAGAAAGAAACGCATGTTCTCCCTGAGGTCCTCTCCCGTTTCTGGTTCACAACCGAGGTGTGAGGCTCGCGAATCAACACTACACAAAGCTATGCCACACATGCCGTGCTTTGATCATCAACCACAAGACTTTGCTTTTCAACAGAAGCCTTGATCATATTGCCACTTAGGCATGCCACACATGCAATTCACCCCATGCAATTGGTATCCATCAATATATAACCCCTGAGCTCGCACGTCTCAGAGAAGGGCGTTAATCAGGAGAATATATTCCCCGCTGCCAAACAGATATATATTTAATAGAAATCAATCACACAGAATAAAATCTAATGTTAGACACACAGTCCATTTACAAGTTCAGTCTGGGTCTGAACGAAACCGGCGGCACCTTGTACCCCGCATATCCATCGATCTCTAAGTACGTCTGGACGATCACTAACTGATTCCCTCCTCTTGGGCGTACGGCCCAATCAAGATCATCAGTAACCCCAAACGACGTGAAGACCTCCGGTCTTCGACCACCATCTTCATCCTCGACACCACGTCCAATCAGTTATTCAGAATGGGATAAACCCGGTCTTTCTGAATAACTCGCGTACATAATAAACAAGTGTTACACAAACACAACATACGCCTCATTCCAATTCAGAATATTCTTTGATTCAAATATTCTTATACTTTGGGAAAGGTTCCCATTAATTTTATCAAAGATAAATTCTTTAAATTTGTTCTTTAATCTTCCTTTGAATATCAATTCAAACTTGTCGGGATTAGCGAATCACACCAAAGTAATCATTTATTTTGTTTCCCAATCCCAACCTATTCGTCCCATGAAGTAAAACTGGTCATACTTCATATCTAACACCACGGTGTTATCGGTTAATTCAATTACCATTTCACATTCAAATCTAATTAAAGATTTAAATATCTCCTAGAGCAAAACTGGTGATACTCCATTCTCGACCATTTCAATCTAATTAAAGATTCATTAAGACTCCACTTGGTTTTAATCATCCTGTCTTTAACTGGGTTAAAGAATCAATGTCATTTAAAACACGGTTCGTGAGAAACCCAAAATCACATTCCATTCTATCAGCCTTTAACCGTAAAATAGCAAGTGAGCAATTCCCTAAGTATTAACCACGAAGGCCGAAACCAACATCAGATCAATACCCAAGAAACCATTCAACTTAACTAATCTCGAGTTAGTTTCTGATTTTCTTAACTCAGTTGGGTCTAAGAACAGTATTATTGAAGATACTGTTCATGACAACCCAAAATCACATTCCATTAATTATCGGGTTAAAGATCAAGTGTTATCTAAAACATCGTCCACGATAAACCCAAAAATCAATTCCAAATAAATACCATTTAATTGGTACACTTCATTAAATCTGAATAAAAAGATTTAATCTTTTTCTCAACTGGGTTTAAGAACAGTGTTAATGAAGACACCATTCACGACAAACCCAAATCACATTTGATATTAAATACAAGGCTCTGAATAGAAAATATATCGGCTTATATTCAATATCAAATTCTACGACCAACAAATATCGTATTGGAAATAACGATATTAATATATCTTTCAAATTTCCACAACCATATCTGTATAATCACGAAATCCAACATCGAAATATTCCGAAGATAATTTCGATTCAAATCCATTTCCACCCTATATATTGGAAATTCTGGTTATTTTCAAAACCATTTCAAATCCACTTTATTTATTTTAAAAATAAATAGAATTATAATTCTAGTTCAAAACTAGTTCATTTTGATAAAAATCTACTTTTATCTTTTCAAATATGGAGTTTTTCATCCCAATTCTCCCCAAATCATTTCTTATGATTTTACACAAATTATTACTATTTTAAATAATTTTATCAAGGCCCGTACAGTCGATTTCCATCAACGGCCATCGAACGGCACTTACAGCGACCTTTTCCAAATTTTATTTGGACATAATTCCAAATCCAACCGTTAGATTTATAAATTCTAATATTCGTTAGAAAGCTCTTTTCGATACGAACCCAACCGTTCCATTTTAAGGAGAATTCGATGGTCGGATCTCCCGTAATATCCATTCGAAGTCAATGGCCAAAATTCACGAACTGCCGCGGCGTGGCGCGTTCTATTCAGGCCATTATATATATAATATATATATTATATATATTTCGTCGATTTCCTTTTAAAACGCATTTTATAAATCGTTTTAAATTCGTTTTCAAAACGATTTCAACTTCCATCTCAAATTCAAATCAAAATTGAATTTTCCAATATAAATTCGTTTTAAATTCATTTCAACTCGATTTCAATTCAAATCAATTTCAATTCAAATCGGTTTCAATTCAAATCGATTTCAGTTCAATTTCAATATGTTTTAAATTCAATTCAAAACGATTTCAATTCTATTTCAATCTAATTCGAATTTCAATTCTATTCAGTTTAATTCGTATTTCAATTCTTTTCAATTTAATTTGAAATTCAATTCTTTTCAATTTAATTCAAATTTCAATTCTTTTCAATTTAATTCAAATTTCAATTCTTTTCAAAATATTAGATTTTGAAATCACTTTCGATATTCATTGTAAAATGAATAAAATCGACAAGATTCCCATTCGTGTTAAAATGGCGTTTAACTACTTAACACGGCTTCACATTTCAATATTCACTGAATATTATTTTAAAATATTCGATAATTCAGAACTAGAATCAGACATAGTAAATTACCATATAATGTGATTATATGGATTTCACACAACAAATGTGTATAACAATAATGAAAATAGCAATCCATCATCCAGAGTGCATTCTACACTGTATAAGCATTGAATATAAATATTCAATGCTTACATAGCCTGTCAATCAATCAATCGACATACAACTAATTATTGGGATAAGTGTATGTCATATTTCATCCCAATACCCGTGTGGGGTTTTCAAACAACAAACACAGGTTCTATTTGTGCGGTTCGGCGATGTGTAAAATTTATCGTCCCTATTAATATCAGTCAAATGTGTGTATATAAACTAATCATCCGATTTGTTTATAAATATTTTATTTTATATACATGTTAAAAATTATATTTTTAACTATAAAATATTTATTCAATCCACATCACACAATCAATTTTCAAAACACATCAATCAAACAAGTCATCCATGGTCTGTGGACGATGGGTGTCGGGTGCTACTAAACACCATCTGCATCCTAGTATATATTTCAAACTAGAAATAAAAATAAAAGTGAGGAGTTCTCACCGACTAGCTAAACCTAACGCTACGACTCTTCATATGTAGAAATCTTCGTCGTGCTCTCCTTTTGTCACTTTCGTTGCCCGTAGTCACTACATATATAAAAATCACATTTTTATATTGTTGCTATGTATATAAAAATTCTATTTTTATACCGCTACCATATAGATAACAATTCTATTTTTACACCGCTACTATATAGATAAAAATCCTATTTTAATACCACTACTATATAGATAAAAATTCTATTTTTACACCACTACTATTTAGATAAAAATTCTATTTTTACACCGCTACTATATAGATAAAAATTCTATTTTTATAACGGTGTTCATATAATAAAGATTACATTTTTATCATACTATTCTCTATATAAAAATTATATTTTTATATCTACTTCTAATATAAAGATCGAATTTTTATATCATCGCTGTAAAAATCCCATTTTTATTTTAACATATATATATATATATATATATATATTAAAAATCAGATTTTTATTTCGCTATATCTATAAAGATTATATTTTTATAATCTACCTAAGTAAAAATCATATTTTTATTCTTCCTTTGATATAAAGATCGAATTTTTATTATCTATATAATATAAAAATCATATTTTTATTACTCTACCTAAGTAAAAATCATATTTTTATTCAACTAAAGATCGTATTTTTATACTACTAAAAAATCGAATCTTTTTAATTCTAAAATTTGAATATTTACTTATATAAAAATATAACGTCTATATACTAAAAATCCTACCTTTTCGCCTTTAACAATCTAATCTTTTCATTACGCTATATGTATAAAACTGATTTCATTCATTTAAAACTAAATTCATGAACAAAAACTGATTTTATAATTTAAAATTCACCTTGGTTTGATCGTTGGAAGACTTGGCGGCTGGAGGAGGGTCGGGATAGCGGTCAGAGGCAAGGTGCGGAGGGGGAAAGGGGTGGCGCGTCTTCATTTCAGAGGAGGAGAGAGGAACTGTAACACCCCACGTCCATTAATGTCACTCACAAAGGGAATGCATTAACTTCCATGGAGGTCATAAGTGAATATAGAACAGAAAAATTACAACAAGACAGATAATAAATAGTACTTGGAAATCTAAAACTTCATTTTATTGCAGCGGAAATTAAACATGTTTGTTACATCATAAAACCATAGATCATAACCAAGTACAATATCCATCTTCATAAAAACAAAATACATAATCCCATTACATAAATAGCCATTAAAAAGATAACAAGCTGGACTTTACTTCAACGGTCCAAGTTTTCCAAAGAGAGATGAAGCAATTCAATTAAACTCCACTAGAGCTGGGCCCAACCTGAGGACCCGGAGGGGGAAAAAGGATAGAAATAGAGGGGGTCAAACATAAAGTCTGGCGAGTATGACAATTCTAACAATACTATTATCAAAATAACTAGACTAAGGCATAAGCTGGAAGACAAGTAAATGTCTATGAACTCTTAGGAAGATAAAGATAGCGTTTAAGATAACGTTAAAGATAATGGTAAAGGCACACCTAATTACTAACGAATGATTACTACACTGCACCGCACATTACTACACTGCACCACACCAGTCACCCTATTGTTTGATCCCACTTGCTTCACGCAGAAACTTTATAAATAGCCTTACGTACCCCTAGCTGACTACATAGGTGTCGTCTGCCCCTATCTCCACTAAGTGTACCCCACTACCCACTTTCGATCGGCTCCCTACTCGTAGATACCCGTGCTGGCCCCACAGTGGGGTGTATCACTCCCCTAAAGTGGCAACCCGATACAACTTGAGAATGCACGGCTTATACCTACACGATGCAACAACGTCTTACCTACCAGCCCGGGTCCACACACGCATACGAAACCCGTTGGACTTGCGTTGCCACCGCTCCCCATTTTGGCCTCTTACAGTCGAACCCAGCATGCGTGTCCCATCCTCGACTTGGGTCGAGCCCACAAAGATACGTTTGGGATACTGGTCGAAATGGGCCCCCACAAGCTACCCACCTAAGCTTGTCACTAGTATATCCCACTTAACCCTCTTAGTCATGTTCATTTACATGTGTGTTTGGTTAAGTCTTACTAATCGTATTTCACATGCCACTAAGGGCACCCCCTAGATTCCTCATGCCACCCAAGGCACCTACTTAACCCCCATGTCCCACCTTACATGTTTATCTGGTTAAGTATTTCTTAATTCATTCAGGTCATAACCTCATAAAGATCTCTCACATTAGACTGACATTTATGGCAGCTGGATTTGCCGGGCGGGTCCGGGCAGTCTTACACCATAAAAAAGTCTAACCTCGTGTCTTTACAACCGTTATGCTTTAGTTTAGGCCTAGGACCTCTCACGTTGGGCTGACATTTGTGACCACTGGATTTGCCGGGCGGGTCCGGGCAGGTTTACGTCACAAACGAGTCCAACCTCGTGTCCTAAGCATTGATTAACACTTAAAATCTTTTACCCCAGTTTTAATAATTCCCTATTCAAATTATTAATTAAGTCAACTTTTAATGATGTCCATAATTGACTCAATTATTTCCATCCACTTATGGCATGCAAAATCATATCAATTGCACCCCAACTTTTTAATATTAAATCCTTAATATTACCCCTACCCCACGTTTATACGTTCGCTTATTCAACGCATAATATGGGCTAGACTTGTATAGTCTAACACCTAGCACAAAGATAAATTATCACAACATATAGACAATTAAAATAAATCTAATCATAATAGGGGTGAAACTTGCATAAACTACACATGTTAAGGATCAAAAGGTGTCAACTTGTTAAATGTCTCAATTTATACGATATGATCATAGCCCAAATCTATACATAAACTTGCATATGGGGTTTTTAGGCAACATAATGATGGTGTGAACTAGCATAGGATATCACATATGTCATAGCATAATTCTAGATGTCATAATAGATGTCTTGGTATATGTTCATAACTTTTCTAATCAATCTAACTTGCATATGTGACTTGTCATATAGATCAACATAACCCAAACATGATGATTTAATTAATATGAACTAACTAGCATAGATGGTAACATCATGGCCTTTTTAACATGTATGATTCATCACAATTTAGCATAGAAACTTTCAACATACATAACATCATCATAGCATGATTTACAACATATAAGATATCATCATCACATAACATTGGATTTACAATATACATGATAGCAAAAGGGGTTTACAACAACATATATGATAATTCACATCATCTACTCATAATCCATTCATAACTCAACCAAATTAAAATGATAATAATCTTGTTAAGATCATCATACTCACAATTTAGAGAAGAAAAGAGAGAGTTTTTCTTTGCTTTAGGGTTGAGAGAATTAGAATTGAATTTGCTCTTCTTCTTTTTTAGTTGGCGGCGGCTCCATTGATTTCCATGGCGATGGTATGACGGTAACTATTCTATTTTAATTAGGTTTAGGGTTAGCATTAGGATGTATTTATAGGTGTAGGAAGTTATTTAGGACCATTAGATTAACCCTGAACCATGAGAATAAATCAAATGCAAAATCTACATTTGAGCGAATCAGCCCACGGGTTGACAGCCAAACACCCTGGATTAACCCCTAGTCGACCCAGCAGGGCTCGGGTCGACCTCAAAAATGGGCCGGTTCAGTTATTCCCCCTCCCAATTCGCTGTTTTGAAATTTTTCGCATATTTATTTATTTAATTTTTAATTTATATATATATATATATATCAATATATATATATTTCTCTGCGCAACCCATTTCACTTAATTCTTTTCTAAAAATTAAGTATACTTAAATTTGTGAATTTTAATGTTATAAAATTACGGGGTGTTACATTCTCCCCTCCTTAAAGGATTTCGTCCCCGAAATCTCCAAGTCAAGAAGAATGTATATCCTACCATCTAATCGTCCATCTACTCAACCATCAAACACCAGCATCCATTGTCCTTAAAAGACTTCTAATGCTTTAATGTTTATATGCACAGTGTGTGTATATGTCCATATCTAATGCAAAATTAGGCGGTCTACTGATTCAGTCGGCCTCCTTAGTGCAATTCATGATAGTGCCATGCGTCCAATATGTATGCAAAAGATTCCTAATGATACATATTAATTCTATATGCGTGCACAACCATCCACCCGAATGCAGCAACTATATGATAATACAACCATTATACATCCATTTTACTAAATAGATCCATATATATGCAATATGAAGTGACTGAGCCGATCTGGTGCCTAATAGTGTGTGTACATGCATCCACGAGCAACCACTAGCAAACACTTGCATCCACTTTGCATCCACCATACATAACATGTCTCAAACACATGTTTCAACCATAGGATTATCCTAACTAAAGGTCAAAGATACTAGCGAGAGGATATACTAAAGATAAGATAAGTACAAGCTAAGCGATAAAGGAGAAATTAAAAGACATACCCTCAAAAAGAAAAGGGTATCGTGAACGCATCTTCTCTTCTGTCTCCCAAGTAGCGTTGCTCTCATCATCTCCCCATTGCACTTTGACTAGTCTGACCTCTCGATTCCTCAACCTCTTGGTCTCCGACCCAAGAATGCGCGTAGGAGCTCGTCGAATTGTCGCATCACGCTCTATCTCCACCTCTCTAAGCAAGCTCGGCTCTACCACTTCCGCGGTCTCGTGCAAGCACTTCCTCAAATATGACACATGGAATACGTCATGTACACCACTAAGTCTCTCGGGCAACTCCACTCTATACGCCATCCGTCCAATCCTCTCCTTAATAGGAAACGGCCCTACAAACCTTGGTGCTAATTTCCCAACGGACCCAAAGCGAACAACATTTCGTAATGGAGACACTTTGACAAAGACCATGTCCCCAACTTCAAACTCGAGATCTGTCCTCCTCTTATCTGCATAAGATTTCTGCCTATCTTGCGCTGCTTTCATCCTCCTTCGAATCAAGTCGATCTTCTCCGAAGTCTCCCTAATCATATCGGGCCCAAGTAAGATCTTATCCGTAGATTCCCACCAACATGTTGGTGAACGACAAGGTCGTCCATAAAGAGCTTCGAATGGTGCCATACCAATGCTGGACTGAAAGCTATTATTATATGCGAACTCCACCAATGGAAGATGCTCTTCTCACGTACCCCCAAAGTCTAGGATACATAGCCTCAACAGATCCTCTAGAATGCGATTCACCCTCTCGGTCTGGCCATCCGTCTGAGGATGATATGCGGTGCCCAAACATAACTGAGTCCCTACCGCCTCTTGTAAGTTTCTCCAAAATTCGCTAGTGAAAATAGGATCGCGGTCGCTCACTATGCTAGAAGGAACACCGTGCAAACGAACTATTTCTCAAACGTATACGGAGGCTAACCATGGAGCAGTCCTCTTACTCTTTACGGGAATGAAATGGGCGCTTTTAGTAAGTCTATCTACTATAACCCAAATTCCCGTATTACCCTTCCTTGATCGCGGTAACCCATCCACAAAATCCATCGAGACACTTTCCCACTTCCATAGTGGAACCTCCAATGGGTGAAGCAACCCACCGGGTTTCTTTTGCTCCGCTTTTACTTGTTGGCACACCAAGCATCTAGCGACATACTCAGCCACATCTTTCTTCATGCCGGCACAAAAGTAAACTCTCTTCATGTCTTTGTACATCTTGTCCCCGCCGGGATGAATGGTCATCTTCGAATGATGTGCTTCGTCAAGAATAGTTTTCCTTAGGTCATCGTCTTTTGGTACACAAAGCCTACCGTCCCTACGTAACCAACCCTTATCATCTAGGGTATACCTACGGAGATGGCTTGATGACTCCCCTCCTTTGAGCTTTTCTACTAACTCAACTAACTGTGGGTCGTCTCGTTGTGCCTCGCCAATCCGTCCCAAAAGCGTAGGTCTAACCTCCAAGGATGCCAGCAAACCAGATACGAAGTCAACGGAAGGTCTAAAGTCAAACATCGAAATGAATTCTAAACTTCGCCGCTCAACAAACAAAGGACTTAAGGATAATCTTTTTCTACTTAAGGCGTCTGCCACCACGTTACCCTTGCCAGGGGTATAGGCTATTTCGAAGTCGTAGGACGCTAAGAACTCCATCCACCTTTGCTGCCTTAAGTTCAAGTCCTTTTGAGAGAATAGGTATTTTAAAGACTTGTAGTCAGTGAATAATTCGAATTTCTCACCAAGAAGATAATGATGCCAAGACTTAAGCGCGAAAACAATAGCGGCCAATTCTAGGTCATGTGTAGGATAATTTTTCTCATGCGCTCTCAACTGCCTTCCACCATAGGCTATTACCCTACCCTCTTGCGTTAAGACTGCGCCTAGTCCTGTCCCACAAGCATCAGTATAAACGGTAAACGGCTTACTCCCGTTTGGCAATACTAAGACTGGGGCTGAAGTCAAAGCTCTCTTCAAACGTTGGAACGCATCATCACAATCTACGTCCCATGTGAAAACTAGGTTCTTCTTCGTCAAGCGTGTCAATGGAGCTGATATCTTTGCGAAGTCTTTGATAAACTTCCTATAGTAGCCAGCCAACCCCAAGAAACTTCTCACTTCAGTAGCATTTTTAGGGACCTTCCAATCTTGGATGGCCACCACCTTCGCGGGATCCACGGCTATCCCTTCTTTGGAAACCACGTGCCCCAAGAACCGTACTTCCTTCCTCCAGAAGTGACACTTAGAAAATTTAGCCTTAAGGCTATGCGCTCGTAGGGTCTCCAACACTTCCCTAAGATGTAGGGCATGCTCTTCTTCATCCTTAGAAAAGATCAAGATGTCATCTACAAAGACTACCACGAATTTGTTAAGGTACTCCCTAAACACCCTACTCATCAAATCAACAAAATATGCTGGGGTGTTTGTCAAACCGAAGGGCATCACTAACCATTCATAGAAACCGTCCGGAGTCCTAAAGGCAGTCTTGTCTATGCTATCCTCAGCCACTCTCAACTGATGGAACCCAGTGGCTAAGTCCAACTGAGAAAACACTGAGGCGCCAACTAACTGATCGAAGAGATCGTCAATCCTCGGCAGTGGTTGTCTGTTCTTCTTAGTAAGTTTATTAAGTTCTTTATAGTCCACACACAGTCTAAGGGACCCATCCGCCTTTGTGGCAAATACTACTGGAGCACCCCACTCCGATATACTTCGTCTTATGAACCCCTTCTCAAGCAACTCCTTCACTTGCTTATCGAGTTCCCTCCTTTCACGTGGAGCCATGTGGCGTACTGGCAAAGATACTGGTTTCGCATTATCCACAAGATATATTCGAAAATCTATCTCCCGCTTCGGAGGCAAGCCCTTCACCTCCTCAAACACATCCGAATATTCTCGGACCACTCTAACAGATCGTAGATTTTCCTCAGACGCGTCAAGCGATTCTAGATAACCTAGCATAACCGAATTTATGGGATTACAAAAGATTTCGAGAGTGTTGCCAAGGCGAGTCACGAGCCTAACTACTCTCCTTTCACAATCAAGAACGGCTCCATTTCTGGATAACCAATCCATTCCTAAAATTAGCCCATAGCCCGTGAAGCCCAACACATAAGCATCACATCTAAATTCAACGCTAAGTATGGAAATTTTCAAATCCAAACACATCATGGACAAATAAGCTGAGCCCCCTATTGGATTCGAAACAACTATGGGATCCTCTACTAAACTGGTGTTTAAGTGCAGTGATTCAACTAATGATGTAGAGATAAACGAATGTGATGCGCCCGAATCGAATAAGGTACGGACAGGATGATCAAACAGAAAAACTAAGCTTTCAACAGAAATGGTTCTACCTCGTTCTTGCAGCGGTGGGACCGCGAGAGCCTGAACTTGTCCCCTAGCCTGCCCTGGTGCCATAAGAGCCTGCACCTGTCCTCCCGAGGTAGCTCCTGCCCTCTGCCCCTTCTTTGGGCAGTCCTTCACTAAATGTCCCGCATCGCCACAATGAAAACAGCCTGTCTTCTTTTTCTTTCGGCAATCCTTGCTGAGATGGCCTGGGGTTCCACAGTTAAAGCATTTCTTCTTTCCCTTGCCGTTATTGTCTTTACCACCCTTCTTGTTTTGCTGTTGTGGTTTCTCCTGATCCCCCTTCTTCTCGGGTGCCTTATCAGCTTTAGCGCTTTTCTCCTCATGCATAAGCGCCATTTCTACTAACTTCTCAAAGATGGCCCACATAGGGATGTGGGTCATAGCCAACCTTTGCAATGGTTCATTCAAGCCATTCACGAACCTCAGCGCCTTCTTCTCCGGCGTGTTCACTAAGTCCAAGCCAAACCTTTCTAACTGATTAAATTTATTGACATATTCTTTCACTGATGAGCTTCCTTGCTTCAATGTCAAGAACTTTTCCATATATAGATTTTCTTCCGCCCTTGAGAGAAACTTCGCCTCGAACCTACGTCTGAAATCCGCCCAAGAGTCAACAGGACGCTCCCCATTAGTGACCTCCCACCAAAACGAGGCCTCTCCCTTCATCAACCAAGCTGCTAATCGAACTCTCCTCCCTTCTTCTACTTTAAAGATTTCTAGCAATTCTTCCACCTCCTTAAGCCAATCTCCAGCTTCCACAAACGTTTCTGACCCTTGAAATGGTTTTCCACCCATGGCCTTGAATTCCTTGCACGTATTTGCAAAAGTATCTACGCTGGGAGGAGGAACAGGTGCAACTGGTGGTGGAGGAACATTGGCTGGACCTGCAGCGGCCCTAGCCTCTAATAACCTCCTATACCATCCTGGTATCGTTACACCGTCGGGTAGATCAAGATCTTCAGCCATGCTGAAACGAAAAAGGAAAGATTCAGAATGGAGAATTCGAAAGATAAAGATATGGGCTATTAGGATTATGTTTTTTTTTCTTAAAAACTTTTCTCTTTAAATTTCTCATTAAAACATGTTTTTGAAAGCACTTCTTCTAAAAATAACTATTTTTCTAAAGTATTTTTATCTGTTCTGGTAACCTCGCTCTGATACCACGTGTAACACCCCACGTCCATTAATGTCACTCACAAAGGGAATGCATTAACTTCCATGGAGGTCATAAGTGAATATAGAACAGAAAAATTACAACAAGACAGATAATAAATAGTACTTGGAAATCTAAAACTTCATTTTATTGCAGCGGAAATTAAACATGTTTGTTACATCATAAAACCATAAATCATAACCAAGTACAATATCCATCTTCATAAAAACAAAATACATAATCCCATTACGTAAATAGCCATTAAAAAGATAATAAGCTGGACTTTACTTCAACGGTCCAAGCTTTCCAAAGAGAGATGAAGCAATTCAATCAAACTCCACTAGAGCTGGGTCCAACCTGAGGACCTGGAGGGGGAAAAAGGATAGAAATAGAGGGGGTCAGACATAAAGTCTTGCGAGTAAGATAATTCTAACAATACTATTATCAAAATAACTAGACTAAGGCATAAGCTGGAAGACAACTAAATGTCTATTAACTCTTAGGAAGATAAAGATAGCGTTTAAGATAATGGTAAAGGCACACCTAATTACTAACGAATGATTACTACACTGCACCGCACATTACTACGCTGCACCACACCAGTCACCCTATTGTTTGATCCCACTTGCTTCACGCAGAAACTTTATAAATAGCCTTACGTACCCCTAGCTGACTACATAGGTGCCGTCTGCCCCTATCTCCACTAGGTGTACCCCACTACCCACTTTCGATCGGCTCCCTACTCGTAGATACCCGTGCTGGCCCCACAGTGGGGTGTATCACTCCCCTAAAGTGGCAACCCGATACAACTTGAGAATGCACGGCTTATACCTACACGATGCAACAACGTCTTACCTACCAGCCCGGGTCCACACACGCATACGAAACCCGTTGGACTTGCGTTGCCACCGCTCCCCGTTTTGGCCTCTTACAGTCGAACCCATCATGCGTGTCCCGTCCTTGATTTGGGTCGATCCCACAAAGATACGTTTGGGATACTGGTCGAAATGGGCCCCCACAAGCTACCCACCTAAGCTTGTCACTAGTATATCCCACTTAACCCTCTTAGTCATGTTCATTTACATGTGTGTTTGGTTAAGTCTTACTAATCGTATTTCACATGCCACTAAGGGCAACCCCTAGATTCCTTATGCCACCCAAGGCAACTAATTAACCCCCATGTCCCACCTTACATGTTTATCTGGTTAAGTATTTCTTAATTCATTCAGGCCATAACCTCATAAAGACCTCTCACATTAGACTGGCATTTATGGCAGCTGGATTTGCCGGCCGAGTCCGGGCAGTCTTACACCATAAAAGAGTCTAACCTCGTGTCTTTACAACCGTTATGCTTTAGTTTAGGCCTAGGACCTCTCACATTGGGCTGACATTTTGACCACTGGATTTGCCGGGCGGGTCCGGGCAGGTTTACGTCACAAACGAGTCCAACCTCGTGTCCTAAGCATTGATTAACACTTAAAATCTTTTACCCCAGTTTTAATAATTCCCTATTCAAATTATTAATTAAGTCAACTTTTAATGATGTCCATAATCGACTCAATTATGGCCATCCACTTATGGCATGCAAAATCATATCAATTGCACCCCAACTTTTTAATATTAAATCCTTAATATTACCCCTGCCCCACGTTTATACGTTCGCTTATTCAACGCATAATATAGGCTAGACTTGTATAGTCTAACACCTAGCACAAAGATAAATTATCACAACATATAGACAATTAAAATAAATCTAATCATAATAGGGGTGAAACTTGCATAAACTACACATGTTAAGGATCAAAAGGTGTCAACTTGTTAAATGTCTCAATTTATATGATATGATCATAGCCCAAATCTATACATAAACTTGCATATGGGGTTTTTAGGCAACATAATGATGGTGTGAACTAGCATAGGATATCACATATGTCATAGCATAATTCTAGATGTCATAATAGATGTCTTGGTATATGTTCATAACTTTTCTAATCAATCTAACTTGCATATGTGACTTGTCATATAGATCAACATAACCCAAACATGATGATTTAATTAATATGAACTAACTAGCATAGATGGTAACATCATGGCCTTTTTAACATGTATGATTCATCACAATTTAGCATAGAAACTTTCAACATACATAACATCATCATAACATGATTTACAACATATAAGATATCATCATCACATAACATTGGATTTACAATATACATGATAGCAAAAGGGGTTTACAACAACATATATGATAATTCACATCATCTACTCATAATCCATTCATAACTCAACCTAATTAAAATGATAATAATCTTGTTAAGATCATCATACTCACAATTTAGAGAAGAAAAGAGGGAGTTTTTCTTTGCTTTAGGGTTGAGAGAATTAGAATTGAATTTGCACTTCTTCTTTCTTAGTTGGCGGCGGCTCCATTGATTTCCATGGCGATGGTATGACGGTAATTATTCTATTTTAATTAGGTTTAGGGTTAGCATTAGGATGTATTTATAGGTGTAGGAAGTTATTTAGGACCATTAGATTAACCCTGAACCATGAGAACCAATCAAATGTAAAATCTGCATTTGAGCGAATCGGCCCATGTGTTGACAGCCAAACACCCTGGATTAACCCCTAGTCGACCCAGTGGGGCTTGGGTCGACCTCAAAAATTGGCCGGTTCAGTTATTCCCCCTCCCAGTTCGCTGTTGTGACTTTTTCGCATATTTATTTATTTAATTTTTAATTTTTAATTTTTAATTTATATATATATATATATATCAATATATATATATATTTCTCTGCGCAACCCATTTCACTTAATTCTTTTCTAAAAATTAAGTATACTTTAATTTGTGAATTTTAATGTTATAAAATTACGGGGTGTTACAAGAACGAGGGCGGAGGGAGATGGGGGAAGGTCGTCAAGGACGCTGGAAGTCATGAGATCGGGGAGGGGGTGGGTGTGCTTCGCGTCGACGTTCAGGCGGAGGAGGAGCTCGACTGAGGCGCGGCGGGGCGGGGCCCTCTGGCGGCGCCGCAAGGTCACGAGATCGGGAGGGAGGGGGTGTGGGGACATCGCGGTTTCTCCCCTTTTTAATTTATTTGAGTGCGTTGACTTCTGAGAGAATGAGGGATGGTAAGGTATTATATAATAATATATATTTAATTAATTAGTTAATTAATTAATTCTCAAAAAAAACTTTTTATTTCGAACTCGAAATCAAACCCACCGACTGTCATCCCTAGCCAATTACCCCTATTCTGAACACAATGGGATATGTCTCGCTAACCAATTCGACTGTTCCGATTAGTTTTCTTCAAAATCAAAATATAAATCTATATATTGAATTTGAACGGACAATTCAATTTACCGGGGCCACATACGGACTCTAAAAATTCATGAAAAATATTTTCTAGCTTCGTATTGACGATACGGTCTTAACAAAACTAATTTCATCGAATTCTGAGACCGTTTGAAAAATGGTCATTTTCCAGTCGATCGAAATTGACTGAAACTGGTCAAACGTGTTTTCCTTTGCCACGCTCACATATTGATTCAAAAAATTACGAATTTTGAAATCTAGCAATAACTTGACATCACGGATCCAACAAAAGTGGTTTCGTAGAAAACCGAGGTCGTTTGCAAAATTTCCATTTTTAAGGGCCAGAATTCCATAGCGACTATTCTGAAATTTTAACTGGACATATCTTTTTATTCCCGCTATGAAATTTCATTTTTTCGGATTCTTTGGAAAGATATTCTCGATTAAATTCAAATATTTTTGGTTTCGTTAAAATCCGGTTTATTTTGCACCCGGTACATTCATTTGAATTTTGAAATCGAATTTTCGAACTACCGCGCCATTTCAGGCTCGTTATATAATTAAAATAAAATATTTATATTCTAACGACGATTCAAATAAATATATACGTTCTAATTCTATTCAAAACAAATTTCTCGTCGTTATTATTTAAAATAATTCATTTTAAATAATTAAAATTCACTCAAATTGTCAAAATGAAAATTTCAGATTGGCTCGGATATCCGGGTTATTACAGGTATTATTGGAGTTATTAAAATTACAATGCAGCATTTGTTATGTAGGATCACAATATCCAAGAAAGAAACATATATACTTGTGACGTGGAAGATACAAGAGAATATCCATTCTCATCATTTTATATCCATCAAAGAATATAACTTAGGTTCTTGTTCTTTATGAACGTATCACCAGCTTGAGCAGAGAGTATGTACTCATAAAGTAACGTAAAATCATCAGCGGAAAATACCTCCTTATTATCACTTTTATGTATAAAATCATTACCATCACGAAGGTACACTTGGAACTAGAACTTAAAACTGTAGCAAAATCAAAGTTACATCCATTTTGAATCAAAACATATTGTAATATCCCTGTCCAAAATCTACCATTGATAGTTTCTATGGCATATAACATATGATAAGTTTTTTAGTGGATAAATAGAATTGCGAGTAGTTTCTTGACTCATGTTGGTCCTACTGACGTAAGATCAGATTTAAGACAAACATAAAAATTAGAATCAAATTTAACAATATAAGAACAATGTGATTATAGAGCAAAATCAGTTGAGTAGTTGAACTATTGGTCATATTTTTAAGCATATTTTTTACTAGGATAACGAAGGATAGTAAATTCAAGCAATCAGGCTAATTTCCTTTTTCTTTTCCATGATTCTAACATAAGCAGTACGTTTCCGTTTATTTACGAAAAACGAACACTTTGTACCCGTGTGTTGAAATAAGTAGTTGTGCAAAGGCATAAACAATGCAAAGCATGGTAACATAAGATGTAAACTGAAATTCTATGTTTTGTCTGAAGGGAATTAGATGAGCTAACTCAAAAGAACTGAAAATAAACAGATGAGATGTGTTAAATTATAAGGCAATACCAAGTTTAGGCCAAATGCACATCCAACATGGGACTAAAACAGAAGGGGTATGTTCAGAAGAGACGTGATGGTAATGCATTTGTTATGCATGATCAACAATTCTTTCCATGTCTGACATCATTTGTTATATACAGGCTCACAATATTTGCATAGCCTATATTTGCACTCTAATTATCAATAAAGCTCAGTGATTTCATTTTTTATTCACAAACTCTTTGATACTTTATTAAAACTATTTTTTAATCAAAATGAGTTGTATTTCTTTGCTTTTTGCGTTAGAATTTGATATAAGTGCCCATGCATATTAGTATGTCATTGCGTACCTTCATTTGTGAGAATCGTGACTCTTTGATGACTCCGTTTATGAAACTGCAGCTCTGTCCTCGATGGTAGTAGGATGCCCAGCGAAAACCTTAAACAAAAAGTAAATGTTATATTTAACTATTTCCAAAGCACCTAAATAACACCAGGGGAAAAAAATTAAGTATCTACAGATATCAACTCCAATGTTTTATTTTTGAAAAGTGATTCGCACCCATGCTTATCAAGTTCTGGAGCAAAAAACTCTATGTAATGGTCAGTTTGCACCTGATATGAACATATAATCAATACTTGTGGTTGCAAAAATCAGCACATCAAAGCTTTCCCAAATAACAGGAAATGCCAAATATAAATATTACTGCAAAAATTTACGAAAAAAAATCTCCTCATCTAATATTTTATTCGGTAATAAATTGTTTATAATATTAGCAACAATATAAGGAATGTTAAGCATTCAAAATATTTTATGGATTCAAGAGAATTTGCATAGTAAATAAGGAGGACGTCATAAAACAAGGATAAACCATTTATTGAGATTATTACAAAAGTGGCTTTCCAAGATAATTCTAAAGCTCCATTAATCGAAAATTTTAATGGGACTATTAATCGAAGAGTGGCTTCCCCGTATGTGAATACAATGAAAGTATAACCGGTAGTTAAATAAAAATATTTTATGATTAAAAACAGTTCCTGTCTCTTCCTTGGACATTCACTAGTGCCCTACCAATTGCAATAGAATTAACTCCATGCTCTTTATAATAAATAGGTTTTTAGTAGGAGACTAATCAAAATTGAAAACGCAACAGGTATTACTTCATTCCCACCAAAATCACAGCATGATCCTCTATAGTTCGACTGTAGTGAATACCCCCAAAATCTTATAATTTGAAAGCAGTTATACATACCTACTGCAGATCGAAAATAAGCCGCTTGTTTTGCAGACGATTTGCTCAGGATCGATTGGAGATTTGGATATAGTTCAACTTTGAGATGCTAGAAATTGGGTTCAATTAAACCTTCACAAGTTTTCCTTTGTAATGATTGAAACGAAAATAGACGAAAGATCTGAGTGGAACTATGGCATAATTAATCATTTTGTGTTGAGGCATATCAATGATTATAGAGATACACGGATCCAATAATTGATAAAAAAATTTAAAAAAAAAACGAAGATGAGAATGAAAGAAAGAGGAAGAAGAGAGGTTAAGAAAAACGTTACAGAGAAAACTTCATCTCCTACGGTTGATTAATTAGTCAATTATTAGTTTCTGATATTATTTGAAGAGGGAGAGAGAAGTTTAATAATTGATGAAATTTTGATTGCATGGAAGATTAGTAAAGATTTAATGCAGATATTATTGGAAGATTTACCTTGTGTGAATATGTTATTGTATAGTATTATTAGAGAATAAATATTTACTTGTCATACATAAGATTGACAGCCTATAATACTTATTAGGCAATCAATATTTACTTATCATATATAAAACTGACAATTTTTTAGAAAAAAAAGCCTTCACAAATACTTTGAACACAAAGGAAACGATTGTAATATTCTATTTCTTTGAATAATAAAAATTCTATATTTGAAATCTCAGCTCTTAAAAAGAAAAAGGATAAAAAATTCTTAGTACAACAAATGAAAAGAAAAAGGAAAAAAAATCCTCTATTTGAATGAAAAAGAAAAAAAATATCCTATATATGAAAGAAAAAGGAAAAAAAATCCTATATTTGGAATATTTAAAGTCATGAGTTGAAATCTTAGCTCTTTAAAAGAAAAAGAAAAGAAATATCCTATATTTAAAGAATAGAAAAATTCTTAGTACCACAAAATGATATGTACCCTTTAAGTGTACATTGTTTACGGTTTTTCATACAAAAAAAAGTCTAATATTATGTTGCCTAACATTATATTTTATAAATTGTATTTTGATTATTAGAATAGATTCCTATTTAATCATCATTGAGGGAAAAATTGTAAAGTTTTATTTTAAGCATAATTTGTCATCAAGATTATTAGTATTCATTTGTAGTGTCAGTTTTAGTGGTTTCTACTATGACCAATCAAAAGAGACTACGTGGATATAGGCCGTAGAAGAGATCACGTGGATTGAGATATGTACCGTTAGTTTTGATTTAAAATAAGCTGTTAAATTTATAGCCGAAGTGGATGATATGGATTGCTCTTTGCAATAAACTACATAAAATATGTTTTAGTCAATTCAGATGATGACATATTAGTGTGAAATTGTGAAACATTTTAGAAAAATTTAAAGTTAAAACTTTTGTAGTCAATTGTTTGGAAAAAAATATAAAAATGTATGATAAGTTATTAAGGAATGATTATTTAATATTAATTATTTACAATTTAATTATTGTTTATCAATTCATTAATTGTTAATTATTTCATAATTCAAAATAGTTATTAATAATTAATAAAGAAATGATTTTACAAAAATCATTGTTAGGATATGTAAACGAAATCTTCAATTCAAAAAATTGCTAGAATATACTTTTTTGACACATCACAACACAACTCAGCATTATTTTTAACGAAAAGTTAAAATGATATGAGCAAAATGTAGGGGCTAATCACAAAAAAACTTCTCGCTATGTGTATGTGTAGATAATATATTTTACCTACCTATAATTATTGGTAGATAATCATCTTTCAACAATTTTATAACATTGACAATATTTACCTACCAATAAATTTTACCATTAAATATTAGTAGATAAATGTTCTCTTTACGTACCCTTATTTGTTGGTAGGTAAAATATAGGTAGGTAAAGGTCAAATTTCTTGTAGTGAAAGTTATAACACACAACAACCAACGGGCTGAATTTTTGATTCAGTCGACTAATGCACATGCATTTGTGTATATGTGCTTCAACCTTTGATATTTAAAAAAATTATATATATTAAAGGAGAGATTTTAACATTTAAAACTAACTAAATACAGACTCGACTACACTAATAATGTACCAATTTATCATGTTGTCGAATCTTCTTATATTTAAGGTGTATTCTTCTCCTTTTTTCCTGTAATGGATGTTAGTGATCGATATTATCGATATATATTGTCATAGTCAAAATCTATCTCGAAAATGGTGGTTTTAACATTCTTCTCCTTTTTGATGACGACAACTATATACGATTATATATATATAAAATAATAATATAAAAATTATTTTTACGTGTGCTTCCTCTGTATATATTGCTCTCCCTTATAAATGCTATACATTTTTTTCTGCCCCTTTGTCATCGATAAAAAAGAATTACAACTTAACGAGAACAAAAATATCTATAACTCATGAATTATGTACTTAATTTTAAGCTTATGAGGTATGCATATGAAATCATATCAATGTGTATATGAAATCTATATGAGTAAAGGATCTTAAATGTATTTTTATATAGCTTAAGAACTCATATGTGTTATGTGTTGTAAGATGAATCAATGCACATAAATATATATACATATTATGAGAATATTCACTATATTTCGAACATTTGTAACAACCAGCATTTTTGACAGTTCAAACCAACAATAATCCTCACATGACGACTTAAAATAACCAAAATATACAGATAGTTATTGGGAGTAATATAAGAAAAAGAAGAAAGAAAAAAAAACAATCACAGAATCTCACAGTGGGAGGACAAAATATAATAATCAAATAACAGTTCGTGAAGCTGTTAAGTTATACATTTGATTATACATTAGCCCGACCCTTCCCCAAAGCGGAAGAAGCGACCGCTTAGGGCCCCAAAATTTCCAGGGCACAAATACGTTCATCGATAGAGGAAAAAAGCCCTAAATCACTAGCGCTGGTAGAGGAAATGCCCTAAATCACTACCGATGCAAGCATACAGGAACAGCTAAGCGGCGAGCTTCTCCATCTTGGCAATTATTCATTCACCGGTTGCGACTCTTTCATCTAAGTTACCAGTTTCAATGAAATCAAATTCATTCTTCGTAACTCATTTCGATCTATGCTGCTCCGTGCTCGACAAGTGTAGCAGGAGCTATGTTGCGATGTTGATTCTCCATCTCCAGGGCAGAATCCATGAATCGCACCATAAGCACAGCTAGAAATCAACAAAAAATGAATGCAAAAATTCAATTGGTAGGTTGTAGGTACTACGCTGTTAATTCTAATTTATTTATGATAATATGATTTAAATGTTTTAACTTTTTTTGGGTTAATTGGTTATTTCGTTTGCTCGGTGATTTACTCCAAGCTCACTAGGATTAGAGACCGAGTTATGTTAACTAGTTATGTCAAAATTTTAAATTGTTTGAATTGCTCTATTAGGTTAGGTGATTGATAATTGATAGTTAAATATAAGTGCATGGTACTTGGAACATTTGTTTAAATACTTTGTCAAAATTCTATTGGTTTTTGAGCAATTTATCCAATCAAATTATGTTGGGTTTTTACAAGCCATTCAATTTTGCTAATGTTATGGGTGGAATGAGTTAATTAGTCAAATTAGTTCGTCAGCGTAGTACTTAACAGAATTTTGTTAAGTTTTAGCCTATACTCGTTAACAAAAAAATAGTACTCCACCTTGGAAAGAATAAAATTATTAGTGTAAAGTTATTTGTATTTATTTTGTTATATAACTTGAATTATTATTACGAATAAAGCTATTTTAACAACATAATTTATTTTCATGTAATACATTAGCTTCTATATAAGGGTATCGTTTCGGTTTTTGCTTTAGGTACCAAAAGTCATAGGACCAGCCCTGATTACAATAATACATCAGAGTTAGCTATCATAAAACATGCCAATTTATGCAGCAGAATAATACAAATAATAACGTGTGTCAAGCTCTAATTTCATCTTCAATATAATGTGGTATTCGCTAAATAAATTGTTAATAACACTCATGAATGTTACGTATATCAGACTATATATAATGTTTGGGTTATATATATATATTATTTTCCCTGGCTTGGGATACCTCATCACTGAGATGAGATGTATATTTGTGGTTTTCCGGACCTAACCGTGCAAAGGTAACTCTACCAAAATTTTGTGTAAATTTAAGACAGAAAATTTTATGGAAATTTGGGTTTTCAAATCTATATAAAAACTATTGTATGAGCTAATATTTCTGAGTTGAATATGAAATCAAATGGTTAAATATATTAACTAACAATTTCCTTACTATGCCTTTTTCGGGGAAGAAAAGTTTTGAGTGGTGGAGAATGTAGTGGACCGTAAAATTTATCGTTTAGATTTACAGTAAAAAAATTCGGGTTATTATGACATTTGATTTATTTTAAGCCGATGAACCGGACGTGTGAATATAAATTTGGTATACGGTTGTTTAATCTGAACTTAGGTAATTAAAACGATCGTTAATTAAGAAGTTATATGTTTTGAATTTGACGTGTAATTAGCTATTAAATAAAATGGTGAAATATTGACTTTTTAAATACGAATATCTTATATGAAATTTATTTAAAGAATTTTATAATGAATGGTCGACGTTCATTTTGTCAAATTTCGATTTCGCCGGCTCCATTAAAATCAATTTATACGATCGATTTACAGTAGTGACAACGGATATAGCGTAAATAACAATTTTTTTGCACGAATGTTAATCTAACAGTTTTTCGTACGTTATTTTGTTCGCATCAGCACACTGAACACAACAATATTTTATTTCATGTGTTTGGACACTCAGTTTAAACTGCGCAACGTTATTTTGAATTGACAACATTCGCATTATAAAATCTTCGCTCGTTTTTTGTTGACCTATTATAGTAAATATATCCAGATAAACGCGAATTTTATTTAAATATTTTCTTATACACGATATGAAGAAAGAAAGTAGAAGTTATATTTCCATATTGACATAATGGATAGAAAAAAAAATTATTCACGTATTTACTTGTGAATAGAAAAGTAAACAAAGTGGGTAGACAACCAAACTTGCAAATGAATGTCAACTTTTTCTTCCTTGGGATGATTAGCGTCTCATGATACACACAAAACAGGAACGAAAGGTGGCAAGGTCCAAACCTACACATGAAGGCTTCCTCTCCCTGTTGTGGTTGTGGCATGGCACTACATATTATGCTTCCTGCGCATGGGAAAGGTGGCACAATGTGTATATACTATATATTTTAACAAAACAAAGAGTGACCGTAGTATATATATATCTAAATAAAACAAAGGCTTTCTGGCAGTACAAAAATAAAATAAAAAATAAACAAAGATTAGCGTATCCTGGTCCATAGGAAATGGTGCATATAGTCAGGGTAATGGCAACACGTTCAAACTTTAAATTGAAAACCGTCAGTTGCTTCATTTTATTAGTCTGAAGCCTGTTGCTTCTTTTCTAATCAAAAATAAAATAATGTCCGCCTCCTTTTGATCTTCATATAATTTTATAAAATCAAATACTCCGCAAAAATCGGATGGTGTTGAATCCGTTGGAATTCTACGATCGATAGCTTCATGTTGGTGCGCAATTTGTAGGGTGTGGCATCATTGTTGGTTCGACATTATTTTTACGAAGGTTTTTAAACCTAGGGTTCAAATTCTTCGTGATAAATTTTTGCATCGAATAGCAAATTTTGAATGCATTCAGCAACGAAAAGTGTCATAATTTCTATAGTAGACATGTGTGAAGGATGGTGAGCGCACTCGAGTTGGTGCATACGAGCTCTTCGAGTCCAAGATGGAGAGAGAGAGAGTGATCTTGAGGAGAAACTCGTAAGATTCGACATAAGTTGTTTTTATTGATCCAAGAGGTGAAGAAAAGAGTTTGGTATTTTTTGGACATGGATACTATAGATGGAGCGTGCGTTTTATTTTGGAGTAGGAGTGGGGAGTTATGCTACGCCATATTATAATTGGGGGGGGGGGGGGGGGTGTGAGAATTGTTTTCTTTATTCTAATGTGTTTACATTAATAAATTTTCCATATGAACTCAGATTCACGGATTGTTTTCTCCATTGCGACCGCATCGAAATTTCAGACATCATGTGTAACGACCCGGATTTTGAGCGACTTTGGTTATCGACATAAACACGATGTCGATAACCAAAACACCAAAAAATCCTGGTAATTAGTGAAAGAAATTAGAGGATGAGGAAAGATAAGATAAAAAATTAGAATAGAAGAAGAAGAAGAACACAATATCAGAGTAACACGAATCTCACAACGGAACGAATAAATATATTTCATAACATAACTTTGAAATACAAATCTGTACTTGCATATACATATCATTATCAAAGTACAACACTTACAACACAACGGAATAATAATAGCTATATGATCCTGAAGCCTCCTGCTCCAGCTCTTCTATGTATCTATAAATCCCGACTACTTGACTGCCCATACAAATTTAAGCACCCAAGAGTTTAGGGAAAACAACAAAATAAACTCCGGGTCAGTCATGGGACTGGTGTGAGTAAAACAGTTTAAATCAGTTCAAGCAGGTAATCGATATCTCATAAGACCACGCCGTATAACGGAACGAGTTTTTCCCTTATGAGAATCCAAAATATCTTTATATCAAAAACCTTTTGATATTATAATAATGTCTATCAACATAATATAATAATCATCTAGTAGAAACGCTTTCATCTCACGTTCTACATATATAGTATACAATCAAAACCGCAAGCACGTATTGGGTAATGGATTTCCAACTATGATAAGGTATGGAACCACCTTTCGCTTGTGTACCTCTAGAGAGGAATACACTGGGTTCAACAAGAACATCTTGCAACCTGGCCACACATGACCGACCACTCATTTCACTTTAGCGTATCGAATGTATATCACCAACGGTTGGGATCAGCAACCGTTTCCCGAATGGGACAACATCAAAAATAGATTTTAGAAGTAAATGAAACTTTAGATCAGGTGATTATACACCCTACTTCGGTGCGACCGACTTAGCCATGCTGCCTGCCCAATTTCTGTCATTTACCGGATGTGAGGCTAGAAGCTACGCTTTATCATCACATCAGATTCACTTTGAATGCCACATCATCAAATCCATCAAATCACCGATTGACGTCCTCAACCATACATTATGTGTTAGCTAAAGAAGTTTCCTTCTCCGCTTCCACTCTTGGTACAGTTGGAGAAATCAATATACGTGATCGTCTGGAAATACTCTGTCAGACATCTGTCCATACAAGTCATCCAGGAACAGGATGAACCGAAGGCACTATTATGTAAACAGGATAGCCCTTGCATAACTCCGTCTTCAATTTCCTTTAGCATATATGATTCGCAACGCTTATGCCAATACAGAGTGGTTCTTTGGATAATAATCCAACCGGTCTCTCCATATTAACAACGTTAAAATGGTCAAAACTTCGATAGTCTGTGATTTAACTATCGAATAAAAACAAGTGTGCAAACAACGATATTATTTCCAAATGGAAATTTATATCGATCAAACATCATTCCACTTTTATCTCTTTATTCCATTAATTTACTTATCTCATGTTTCCCTATATTCAATGTTTCCTATTTTATAAATTTGGAAAATATACGTTATTAACAATGGAAAACATTTTCATTTCCTTGTTTTCTTTATTAGAAAACATTTCTGGTTTCTTATTTGGAAAACATTTCCAAAGCTTCTTCATTGGACTTAGACAGATGTTTAAACAAACCATCGCGATGCCAACTCAAACCATTTCCTTTACTGTCGAACCTTAACTATTTCTTAGTTAAAAATGAAGCCAATCAAGTTGGGGTAGAACTACCTCTCAGACCTTAACTGAACAACATTTCTAACTTTGAAATAGGCAAAGTTCACCTTATATCCCTTTTACTAACTTCCTTACTTAACCCTCCTTCGAATATCTATATTCGATTGACTCTTTTCACTTAACTCTATTCGATTAACCCTTATCAATTAACTCTATTGGACTAACACTATTGGATTAACTCTATTTGACTAACGCTATTGATTTACTCATTTCACTTAACTCCTTTTGAATAAACTATATTCGATAACTCCTTTTACTTTAACTCAAATCGATTAACTAACATCGATTAACTCCTTTTTACTTTATTTTCTAATTAATTAACTAACATCGATTAGCTTCTTTGCTTTAACTCTAATCGATTAAACTAACATCGATTAGCTCTTTTTACTTTAACTCTAATCGATTAACTAACATCGATTAGCTTCTTTGCTTTAACTCTAATTGATTAAACTAACATCGATTAGCTCTTTTTACTTTAACACTAATCGATTAACTAACATCAATTAACTCCTTTTACTTTATTCTCTAATTGATTAAACTAACATCGATTAACTCCTTTATTCTATTCGAATAAACTATTCATTTATAAAGATTTACTTTTAGTAACAGTTCTTCACTTTACAAATGATTTCCCTTTTATAAAACTCTATTTGTTTTAAAAACACTTTTCCCTTTTATTTATTTTCGAAATATTTCCTTTTATAAAATCTGTTGATTTTATAAAATCCCTTTATTTCAATATACATTGAAATAATTCTTTTTACATCCCAGGGTCTTTTATGATATTTAAAATATCGAATAAAAATGATCAACATCATTCCAACACCCCTAATCCATAACAGATTATATAACACATCGTATATAACAATATATGAAAACAGTAAAATAAATGTTGAGGAATCCAGTTGGATTCCTCCAACCTGTTTCCCTGCATCACAGATGTTAAACAATATAGATAACATCACTTTCAGTTCTATATGATACATTCGGTTAAACATAATCAATATAGAAATTCAACTAACTGACTAGCAGTTCAATCAAACCGTCAACACACAGTCAATCAACCAATATCTAACAGTTCTAAAAATACAACATGAAATTATAAACTATTCAGAGTTGGTGAGATTTACTCACATTGGACGATCATCGTTAATAACGTTAACCATCGCTTGATTCAGACGGACAATTTATTTTGCTATAAATTGTAATGAGCTCGGATTCACTCCCAGTCAGTTCCAGTGTGTAGTCGTCGTCCATACGATCCCAACATATCTTGTTTCGCTGAATTTCGATCACGAATGACAGAGGTATTAATTTTACAAGTTAGAATATAAATTAAATTCCTATTTTAATTTAATTAACTATAAATGGGCTTTAACGTTTAAAGTCGGCCCAATAACTCTCCTTAGAACCCACGTCCGCCAAAACAGCTTTTCCCCTATCTCCAGAATACCTGTTAGCTCCCACTTCTGAACGGTTTTCTTTTCTACCCACTTTTTTTATATATATTCTTAATTTTTTTAAAGGCTTTATAAATAATATACCAGCCCAATTAACCCTATATACTTCGGACCATCCACTAAAACTCTTCGGCCCACTCCCCATGCAACTCTTCCACCTGAGTTACAGTACCATCTTTCCCCTCTTCCCAAACTCTACTGCCTCACCACGCCAACTCCTTTTCCACTCAGTCCCTTCCTTTCTTCATACACAAAACACCCTCCAGTATGTATCACGCCATACTCTCATACTCCTCATCACTTTCTATACCTCAATCACACCACTCACGCTAGTGTCGACCCCTTATATGTAACCCGCGTCTTCACCCCATGCTTCACGAGACTCCACGCAAGCACCTCCATTCTTACTTGCAACAGTTTTCAACAACAAACTATACACAACTCCATACGTTTTACTGCTGCAGTCATCCCTCTTCCACTGTGCATCACCAGACACATTACAACCCCCACTACATCAAGCGGTATCTGGAAAAACGCGATAGCCAGCCCCCTAACATCGAACTCTTTTGTGAACACACCCTATAAAAGCCTGCTCACTTGCTCTCCTCTTCACGCCTCAGTTTGTCACTCGCTGAGAAGACTTCGGCCACCCCAAATGTTGCATCGCCCAAGATGATGATCCCGCAAGAAAACAAGATTTGTAAATATATGATTTTCGATTTCGTATGTTTTGAGGCGGATTTTAAATCTTTGCTGAAAGAAGTGTACCGGCGGCAGAAAATCATTTGAGGAAAGGGATTAGGTTTTAGCTGAAAACTTTATATAGGAGAGGTTGGGATGGTTTTAATAATAGTAGGCACGTTCTCTGGTACTTAAAGCACTAGCGTATGGTATGTGTTTTCCACTCATCCGGTTATAGAAGCCTACGTGATGACCAGTAGCTCCACGTTTGTTCTGTCATGCGAAAAAAATGGATATCCCTTGTTATTCGTGGACGTGAAAGCCTCCACATCTAATAAACTCGAATTATTCTCCATACTATGAAACCAAAAGTCAATAGAGAACCCATATGCATTAGAAAAAGGGTACCCTGTTACGTAAAGTTCCACTCACGTACGGACAGAAATAAAGATAGCATTGTGTCGAGCTCGGTGCCACGATCCCAAAAATATAATAATATCGGTAGATTAACTCATATTGTGAAACCACACAATGTTGATTACAGGGTGCGAAATACTTCAAATAAAAAGTCGCTTATTAAATTAATTATAAATTACAGTTAAATTCTTAAAATTAAATTATCACTACGTCCCAAAAGAACCTTGTCTAAATTCAATCTCGATCTTTAGTTATATCGAATAAACCGATACGGTCGATAAACGATTCTATAGCGACTATTTTAAAATTTGATTTGGACATATCTCAAAATCTACACGACGAAATCCTGATTTTTCTCTTCCACTAGAAAGATATACTCCACTAGCTCCACACGTTTCTTGTTTCACAGAAATCCAGCTTAAAACGAATTCTGTACATTCAGTTGAAGTTCAAATTGCCAAATAGCGAACTGCAGCGCCATTTCGAGCTCGTTTATAATTATATTATAAACTATACGTTCAACTGTCGACGATTGAATATATTCGTTATTCAAATTCAATTCCAAGCTGAATTAAATATCACAGACGATCCGGTTCACACCATATCGCCATTTCAGCCAATTCTGATTATTTCAGAATTAAATATATTATTTAATTTATTATTTTAATTAAATATCCACCATTATTTAATTCCACGACCATTTAATACACTATATAACCATTTATATAATTAAATAAAATTAATTATAATACCTCTGCCAATGCGGGTCATTACAATCTTTCCCACTTAAAATAATTTCGTCCTCGAAATTGCTAAAAATTAGGGGACAACCCTATCGACTGGTTAGAACATATTTGTTCACTTCTTAACTTCAGTTTCAACTGAACCAATTTAATTTCAATTAAATTATTAATTAATTCTTATCAACGAAAATTTTCAAAAATCCTGAAGATTTTCTAACGCCTTAACTCTTCGAAAAAAATTTCGCCAGCACCTCCTTTGCACTGGTCAATCGGTCAAACTTCAACTCGCATCTCTGGGCCATCTCCATCCCAAAAGAAAATCAAACAGCCAAGCGGCTAGCCAATTCGGCTCATAAATCTTATATCCAATAGGAATATAAACTTGTACCTTTTTGTCGGGCATATCAATCCCATCACTTCCATATGCTATCAACTCAGCATATACTAATATTAATCAAACCAAATTCTGATCAATTTATCCTCAACACAACCATTCGCTTTTTACCAAGCCAAATTTTCATTTCAACTCAAGTTTCGTTCTTGATCCCCAACTCTTAACTTGATTATCACATTACATTTCACATTTGAATCTCAAAATCAAATTTGCCTTGATATCATTCTAATTCAAAACTCAGTTACCACTTTACTGGCTTTACTTTAATTCAAATTTTCTTTCACAAATTTCTGTTAAATTTGTTTTTAATTCAAACAGTCTTTCCCTGAGAGTTTTTAAACAGTTTACTCTTTTCAAAAATCAATTTTTCCTTTTTGAAATTCAACTGAGCCCATAATCAATATTCCATTAGTTAAATCACTTCTCTATTTCTTTATCAATATTTGTTAACCAAATATTTTCAATAACCATATTGGCCTTTTATGTTATTTGGAAAACATTTCCAAATATCGCCTTCCTTTATTTTCTAAATCTTAGAAAATATATGCAATTTATAACTGGAAAATACTCCAATTATTTATCTCTTTTCCGATCTCGTTTATTTCTATACTTAGAAAATATTCTTTATTATATTTCCAAGCTTACACTTATTTGGGTTAAAACGGATGTCGTGTAAAACATCGTTACTACAACCCAAATACTATATTCAACTAACTCTTATTCGACATTGCTCTTCGAGCCTGAAATCTTACTATTTATTTGTTAATAATGAAATCAATCAAGTTGGGGTATAACTACCTCTCAGACATTGACTGAATAACATTTATAACGTCAAAACAGATAAGACTACTTACTCGATTAATCAATACCATACAACTACTTATTCACCTTTAAACACATATACGCTTCCTCTTTCTATTCTGACTAGATTTTATTCTTAGTCTTCCTTTTTGATTTTACTATTCTATTTTTAAGTTCGCTTCCTTATCGACTTCTATATATATCGATACGTTGATTTCTAACTATCAAATTATCTTAAAAATATTCTAACTCCTTAAATTCCCAGAAAAATTTGCCATAACCTCCTTTGTACTAGGAGCATCGGGATATTTCAAATAGCCTCCCATGGCCCTCACCAATCTAAAAGAAAAGGAAAAAGCCAAGTGGCTAGCCGATTCGGCACATAAAATCTCATATATGAATTAAATACATACCTTTTGTCGAGCAATCTATTTATAACTCTTGCATTATCCTTATCCATACCTATCTCATGTATATTTATACCTGCCCAATCTATTTTAACTATACCAATCGTTTTAACCAAATTTGTTAATTAATTTGTTACTTAACTCTTTAGTCTATTTCACTTTTATATTTGAACATGACATGTTCAAATATATTTTAACTTGCTTATTAACTAATTTGAATCCAAATTTCAAATTTAAGTTCTATATTTGATTTCGAATATCCATTTACAAATCCAATTCACCTTTCAAAGTTCAACTTCAATTCAAGATCCATTTACTGATGGCTAATTACTGGTTTACCTATTTCACCTTTTTATTTGAATATACATGTTCAAATATAAGTTTAACTTGTTTATCAACTAATTTGAATCCAAATTTCAATTCTATTTGAATTTCCTATATTCAAATTCCATTTCAATTCTCTTATTCAAATTCTATATTTGAATTTCATTTCAAATCTCTTATTCAAATTCTATATTAGAATTTCATTTCAATTCTATTTGAATTCTATATTCGAATTCCGTTATATTCAAATCCTATATTTGAATTCCTTTATACTTTCTATATTCAAATTCTATATTTGAATTCCTATATTCAAACTCTATTTGAATTTCTATATTCAAACTCTATTTCAATTCCATTGAATTTCATATATTCAAACTCCCTTTGAATTTTTATATTCAAATCCCCTTTTGAATTTTCTTATTTAAATTCTATTTCAATTCCATTGAATTCCATATATTCAAACTCCCTTTGAATTTTTATATTCAACTTCTACTTGAATTCTCTTTATTCAAATTCTATATTCAAATCTATTTTATAAATCCCATTTTGAAATTCAACACAACTTGTCTTTCCCAAAACAAATTCAAAACAGTATCTCTGGTAGTAATTCGTCACTTACAACTCGAAAATTAATACTGATGATGCAGCTGTCATCATCAGAATCTATTTTCCAGCGATCGAAGTGAGTTCAATACTGTAAAACTATTTCTAAACATTTCACTTTGAAATTCATTTCAAAATATAATTCACACTGCTTGTAAAACAATTTAAAATCTCCCAGGATCTTAAATTTTCCTTATTTTCAATCCAAATCCATTTACAAACACTTATCCAATTCTCTAGAGTTTTAACTCAATTTCTGGTTTAAAATTTCAGATTCAACTCATCTAATTTCACGTATTTCACTTATATGAATTCTGATTGGTTATTTACATAACCATTTTTACTTATAATCTTACTCGATTATAATCACAACCAATATATCCAATATATATCAAAATATACTTTGGGTAAAATTATTTTAATTTACCCTCTTTACGAAACATATCGTGTCGACCCATCATATTCAAGTGTTTAGTAACTCCTACCGATACAGTGGATTAAACTGATCGACCAGAACTCATAAACGACTCAACCAATGAATCTCCACGATATAAAACAAATTTTTATATCAATAACAAATACGTTCACTCGTATATACACTCAAACTCAATCTAGGGTATTACTAACCCTATCTCTACCGAGTCACGCCACAGAGCCAAGTAATTCTTTTAACCTTCTGCTCTGATACCAACTGTAACGACCCGGATTTTGAGCGACTTTGTTTATCGACATAAGCACGATGTCGATAACCAAAACACCGAAAAATTCTAGTAATTAGTGAAAGAAATTAGAGGGTGAGGAAAGATAACATAGAAAATTAGAATATAAGAAGAAGAACACAATATCAGAGTAACACGAATCTCACAACGGAACGAATAAATAGATTTCATAACATAACTTTGAAATACAAATCTGTACTTGCATATACATATCATTATCAAAGTACAACACTTACAACACAGCGGAATAATAATAGCAATATGATCCTGAAGCCTCCTGCTCCAGCTCTTCAATGTATCTGTAAATCCCGACTACTTGACTGCCCATACAAATTTAGGCACCCAAGAGTTTAGGGAAAACAACAAAATAAACTCTGGGTCAGTCATGGGACTGGTGTGAGTAAAACAGTTTAAATCAGTTCAAGCAGGTAATCGATATCTCATAAGACCACGCCGTATAACGGAACGGGTTTTTCCCTTATGAGAATCCAAAATATCTTTATATCAAAAACCTTTTGATATTATAATAATGTCTATCAACACAATATAATAATCATCTAGCAGAAACGCTTTCATCTCACGTTCTACATATATAGTATACAATCAAAACCGCAAGCACGTATTGGGTAATGGATTTCCAACTATGACAAGGTATGGAACCACCTTTCGCTTGTGTACCTCTAGAGAGGAATACACTGGGTTCAACAAGAACATCTTGCAACCCGGCCACACATGACCGACCACTCATTTCGCTTGAGCGTATCGAATGTATATCACCAACGGTTGGGATCAGCAACCGTTTCCCGAATGTGACATCATCAACAATAGATTTTAGAAGTAAATGAAACTCTAGATCAGGTGATTATACACCCTACTTCGGTGCGACCGACTTAGCCATGCTGCCTGCCCGATTTCTGTCATTTACCGGATGTGAGGCTAGAAGCTACGCTTTATCATCACATCAGATTCACTTTGAATGCCACATCATCAAATCCATCAAATCACCGATTGACGTCCTCAACCATACATTATGTGTTAGCTAAAGAAGTTTCCTTCTCCGCTTCCACTCTTGGTACAGTTGGAGAAATCAATATACATGATCGTCTGGAAATACTCTGTCAGACATCCGTCCATACAAGTCATCCAGGAACAGGATGAACCGAAGGCACTATTCTGTAAACAGGATAGCCCTTGCATAACTCCGTCATCAATTTCCTTTAGCATATATGATTCGCAACGCTTATGCCAATACAGAGTGGTTCTTTGGATAATAATCCAACCGGTCTCTCCATATTAACAACGTTAAAATGGTCAAAACTTTGATAGTCTGTGATCTAACTATCGAATAAAAACAAGTGTGCAAACAACGATATTATTTCCAAATGGAAATTTATATCGATCAAACATCATTCCACTTTTATCTCTTTATTCCATTAATTTACTTATCTCATGTTTCCCTTTATTCAATGTTTCCTATTTTCTAAATTTGGAAAATATACGTTATTAACAATGGAAAACATTTCCATTTCCTTGTTTTCTTTATTAGAAAACATTTCTGGTTTCTTATTTGGAAAACATTTCCAAAGCTTCTTCATTGGACTTAGACAGATGTTTAAACAAACCATCGCGATGCCAACTCAAACCATTTCCTTTACTGTCGAACCTTAACTATTTCTTAGTTAAAAATGAAGCCAATCAAGTTGGGGTAGAACTACCTCTCAGAACTTAACTGAACAACATTTCTAACTTTGAAATAGGCAAAGTTCACTTTATATCCCTTTTACTAACTTCCTTACTTAACCCTCCTTCGAATAGCTATATTCGATTGACTCTTTTCACTTAACTCTATTCGATTAACCCTTATCAATTAACTCTATTGGACTAACACTATTGGATTAACTCTATTTAACTAACGCTATTGATTTACTCATTTCACTTAACTCCTTTCGAATAAACTATATCCAATAACTCCTTTTACTTTAACTCAAATCGATTAAACTAACATCGATTAGCTCTTTTTACTTTAACTCTAATCGATTAACTAACATCGATTAACTTCTTTGCTTTAACTCTAATCGATTAAACTAACATCGATTAGCTCTTTTTACTTTAACTCTAATCGATTAACTAACATCGATTAGCTTCTTTTCTTTAACTCTAATCAATTAAACTAACATCGATTAGCTCTTTTTACTTTAACACTAATCGATTAACTAACATCGTTTAACTCCTTTTACTTTATTCTCTAATCGATTAAACTAACATCGATTAACTCCTTTATTCTATTTGAATAAACTATTCATTTATAAAGATTTACTTTTAGTAACAGTTCTTCACTTTATAAATGATTTCCCTTTTATAAAACTCTATTTGTTTTAAAAACATTTTTCCCTTTTATTTATTTTCGAAATATTTCCTTTTATAAAATCTGTTGATTTTATAAAATCCCTTTATTTCAATATACATTGAAATAATTCTTTTTACATCCCAGGGTCTTTTATGATATTTAAAATATCGAATAAAAATGATCAACATCATTCCAACACCCCTAATCCATAACAGAATATATAACACATCATATATCACAATATATGAAAACAGTAAAATAAATGTTGAGGAATCCAGTTGGATTCCTCCAACCTGTTTCCCTGCATCACAGATGTTAAACAATATAGATAACATCACTTTCAGTTCTATATGATACATTCGGTTAAACAGAATCAATATAGAAATTCAACTAACTGACTAGCAGTTCAATCAAACCGTCAACACACAGTCAATCAACCAATATCTAACAGTTCTAAAAATACAACATGAAATTATAAACTGTTCAGAGTTGGTGAGATTTACTCACATTGGACGATCATCGTTAATAACCATCGCTTGATTCAGACGGACAATTTATTTTGCTATAAATTGTAACGAGCTCGGATTCACTTCTAGTCAGCTCCAGTGTGTAGTCGTCGTCCATACGATCCCAACATATCTTGTTTCGCTGAATTTCGATCACGAATGACAAAGGTAATAATTTTACAAGTTAGAATATAAATTAAATTCCTATTTTAATTTATTTAACTATAAATGGGCTTCACCGTTTAAAGTCGGCCCAATAACTCTCCTTAGAACCCACTTCCGCCAAAACAGCTTTTCCCCTATCTCCAGAATACCTGTTAGCTCCCACTTCTGAACGGTTTTCTTTTCTACCCACTTTTTTTATATATATTCTTATTATTTTTTAAAGGCTTTATAAATAATATACCAGCCCAACCCTATATACTTCGGACCATCCACTAAAACTCTTCGGCCCACTCCCCATGCAACTCTTCCACCTGAGTTACAATACCATCTTTCCCCTCTTCCCAAACTCTACTGCCTCACCACGCCAACTCCTTTTCCACTCAGTCCCTTCCTTTCTTCATACACAAAACACCCTCCAGTATGTATCACGCCATACTCTCATACTCCTCATCACTTTCTATACCTCAATCACACCACTCACGCTAGTGTCGACCCCCTATATGTAACCCGCGTCTTCACCCCATGCTTCACGAGACTCCACGCAAGCACCTCCATTCTTACTTGCAACAGTTTTCAACAACAAACTATACACAACTCCATACGTTTTACTGCTGCAGTCATCCCTCTTCCACTGTGCATCACCAGACACATCGCAACCCCAACTACATCAAGCGGTATCTGGAAAAACGCGATAGCCAGCCCCCTAACATCAAACTCTTTTGTGACCACACCCTATAAAAGCCTGCTCACTTGCTCTCCTCTTCGCGCCTCAGTTTGTCACTTGCTGAGAAGACTTCGGCCACCCCAAATGTTGCGTCGCCCAAGATGATGATCCCCCAAGAAAACAGGATTTGTAAATATATGATTTTCGATTTCATATGTTTTGAGGCGGATTTTAAATCTTTGCTGAAAGAAGTGTACCGGCGGCAGAAAATCATTTGAGGAAAGGGATTAGGTTTTAGCTGAAAACTTTATATAGGAGAGGTTGGGATGGTTTTAATAATAGTAGGCACGTTCTCTGGTACTTAAAGCACTAGCGTATGGTATGTGTTTTCCACTCATCTGGTTATAGAAGCCTACGTGATGACCAGTAGCTCCACGTTTGTTCCGTCATGCGAAACAAATGGATATCCCTTGTTATTCGTGGACGTGAAAGCCTCCACATCTAATAAACTCGAATTATTCTCCATACTAAGAAACCGAAAGTCAATAGAGAACCCATATGCAATATAAAAAGGGTACCCCGTTACGTAAAGTTCCACTCACGTACGGACAGAAATAAAGATAGCATTGTGTCGAGCTCGGTGCCACGATCCCAAAAATATAATAATACCGGTAGATTAACTCATATTGTGAAACCCCACAATGTTGATTACAGGGTGCGAAATACTTCAAATAAAAATTCGCTTATTAAATTAATTAAAAATTACAGTTAAATTCTTAAAATTAAATTATCACTACGTCCCAAAAGAACCTTGTCTAAATTCAATCCCGATCTTTAGTTATATCGAATAAACCGATACGGTCGATAAACGATTCTATAACGACTATTTTAAAATTTGATTTGGACATATCTCAAAATCTACACGACGAAATCCTAATTTTTCTCTTCCACTAGAAAGATATACTCCACCAGCTCCACACATTTCTTGTTTCACAGAAATCCAACTTAAAACAAATCCTGTACATTCAGTTGAAGTTCAAATTGCCAAATAGCGAACTGCAGCGCCATTTCAAGCTCGTTTATAATTATATTATAAACTATACGTTCAACTGCCGACGATTGAATATATTCGTTATTCAAATTCAATTCCAAGATGAATTAAATATCACAGACGATCCAGTTCACACCATATCGCCATTTCGGCCAATTCTGATTATTTCAGAATTAAATATATTATTTAATTTATTATTTTAATTAAATATCCACCATTATTTAATTCCACGACCATTTAATTCACTATATCACCATTTATATAATTAAATAAAATAAATTATAATACCTCTGCCATTGTGGGTCATTACATCATGTGGCTAGTTTGACTGGATTTAGAGACCGTTCAATTTTGAGCCTCTATTTGGATTTCAAGCGCGTCCGAAACCTAATGTGAGTGATTAAATCCACTCACGCTTAACAAAATTATTCGATTATTAGTTAAATTAATATTATGTTATGGTATGATTGTATTGAATGATGTTTGGTAGTTTAAATTGCATATTTATGTTGATTTGCACCGACAGTGTTGTTTAATTTGACTGTTACGTTAAATTTTACAGTCAAATTAAAATTCGACATTTAATTGCTAGTTTAAAACCCGACATTTGATAACTAGTAAATTTACAGAAAAATGAATTGTTTGAATATATTGATTTGATGACTGGCTTAACTGATATGTTTGGCATATTAATGTTTAATTGTGCGAATTTACCCGTTATTCGTCTTGATTGTACATGATCATAGTTGTGTTGATTAATCCCAATCATTTATCCTAGATGTCACGGGCATCGAATAAATCCGGGATTAATCATTAAAATGAATTAAGAATGTAGGCTGAAAGGATAAATACCTATGACCTCTGATCCAGATTGAAATGATGTATATCCCTTTCCAAAATATTAAAACTAAATTTTAAGTATTACTTGACATTAGCATAGGAAATTTTATACGGACACCGGTTTGTTAAATAAAATTTTGTTTAACCTTGAATCTTGAAATATGTTGTGATATATATGAGTGAATATGCTTTTGTCATATTATGTTTAGTCCCACATTGTGGGATAAGTTTTGCTCCAAGCTCCCAAGCCTTTATATAAGGAGCTCGTGTAATGTAAATAATGTACCGATTGATGAATGGATTAAAAGTATCATTTTTCTCCTCCTTTAATGACTTTCTTATTGTATATTATTTATAACACGTTATCAGCACGAAGCTTTATTAGAGCTATTGTTTGAAATATTCTAGATCTATATTTATGGATCTATCATGTAAGTTTTTTTTTAATATTTTGAAATCATATAGATCTACATATATGAACTTGTTGTATCTTGTACTTAGATGTGATCCATACTTCTAGATTTCTTTTTCATTTTTTGTAGATCTAGATTCTATTTTAACGGATCTAACTTTCTAGATCTAATTATCTATTCTGATCCTAAATATGTGTAGATTTATTCTTTTAATTCTTTACGGATCTAATTTTGAGTTTCCAAATCCAAATGGAGATTTGATTATATATGTATTGTTTACATTATTGATGATGTAGAGGTTGATTTAGTTTTATCCTTTCCGATCTACTATTATTCTTCGTATGTGATTCTTTTGGATAGACTAAAGACAAAATATCTCTTGAAAAAAAACTGATTTTTTTATGTATATCCAACAGAATTATGGGTATAAAATATAATGATATAGCATTTAAATTCAATAGCAATATTTATTTATCACTAGAAGTGAGATTGAAAACTCATGATTTAAACCAATTAGGAACCTGAAGTTCATATGTAAATGACCTGAAGTTCATATACATTTTTTTTAAAATAAGGAACCTGAAGCTCATACGTAAGTAAGGAACATGAAGTTAATACGCAAATGGGGAACCTGAAGTTCATATGCAAATGAAGAACTTGAAGTTCATATGCAAATGAGAAAGATGAAACAAAAGTTCGAAGCTTTCTTAAAGGTTGTGACATAAAAAGATTGTACTTCTAGTAGAAGTTAAAAGAGACACACACATTATAATATGTGACAAAAACATTAGATTCAATAGAAAATCTGTAAACATGTTTCTTTTAACTGACATCTTTCATGTACAGTTTATATTAACTGAATATCCTGAAGATATCATATACATATTAATCTCTTGAAGAGATGTTTTAGAGATTTAATTTTATATAGCAAATCCAACATCCTAGAAGAGATGTTAGAATTTTTTTTTGTTGCATTGCAATTACATAAGTAAAATATATGTTCCCTGAAGGAATATCATACACTCTAGAAGTAGTGATTTCTTTTCTCTCCTGAATCTTATTTTTATTTAAAGCAACTAGTTTTGTTAATGCATTTAAGGTTTGAATGTATTTTTGTATATTGATATGACATTTCAATAGTTTGTATATTTTATCTCTGGAAGAGATAAGTTCATCCCAGAAGTGGTGATAACAAAATATCTTAAAAGGATATTTGTATATTTGAAAATGGTAAAATATCTTCAGAAGAGATCTGTTTATTTGAAAATAATAAAATATCTCCAGAAGAGATTTTTACAATTAAAGGCGATAAATATTTGTAAAAAAAATGTATTAAAACTCCATAAATGGTGTTTATGGAATATCACAGAAGCGATATTATATTCTAATATGTCTATAAAATAATTTGCATTGAAATATTTTCAAATATAAAAAACGATGATGCAAATTTAATGACCAAAGAAAATATGCATCTCGAAGATCATATTAAGTTAAGATCTAAATATTGATCTTAATTTTGCACACCAGAAGTGAATGCAAAAGTAATTTTTGTTATAAAAATGGAAAACTTAGAACCTGCAGTTTCTATGATGGTAAGAAGTAATTTTGATATAAAAAGGAAGATCTATATATGGATAGTATAATTTGAAACATGTAATATTTTATCATGTTGTGAATTTTATGTATAGATCTGCAAGTTTTTCGAATCATTCATATTAAAGAATGTAAAATCTCGGTTCTATAATTATGCATTTCTACTCAATTCTGAAACAGATATTATGCATCTATATGGTATTTTAGAAAATATGCTTATTGGAATTGCAGTACAACTATAAGTTGTTTATTTTAGTTTTGATCAATACTGTAGCTAGATCGAAATTTTGTTATGTTGGTTTAAGTAAAATTTATTTATTTGATTCATATATTTAGACCGTATAATGGTTATTTTCGTTATTTTTATAATAAATGCATTATATGTATCATTATGGCAATATATATTGTATTAACATATTATTATAAATGTATTAAAAGCATTGGCTATTGTAAGTTAAATGATGTATGTTTGTATTTGAAATAAGAATAAACATATGTATTATTATTCGATGTATTTAGTTAGTAATAACTAATGTTATGGAAGAAAGGATAGAACCACAACCTGGAGTTGTGCAAAGTAAATATTTATACTGGAAGTTGTATAACTCAAAGTCTTGGACCTAAAGTCTTGAATTATATATATATATATATATATATGTATGTATGTATATGTATGTATATAAACATTTTTGATGAAGTATACCAGTTTGAAATCTTGTCGATTAGCAAGAATGTAAAAGCTTCTAAATTAAAAGTTTGTTAAAAGATTGAGAACCAGAAGTTCATCATAAATTACTAAACTTGATATACATATGTATGTGTATATATATGCATAGGAACTTGAAGTTCCTTAACCAATGAACTTGAAATACTTCATAATTTAAAAGCCTGAAGCTTTACCGAAACTATGTAACATTAATTGATATCCAAAGATTGCACAATTTTCAAAATGAGTTGTATCTTGCTTATATATTTATATTTACATATCGTATTGAAGATTAAATTTTAACAACTCGAAGTTGTTATATATTTTATTTGAACCAGAAGTTCAATACAGTAGAACCAGAAGTTCAACACAGTAGAACCAAAAGTTCAATACAGTGGAATCTTAAGTTCAATACAATTGAACCAAAAGTTCAATACAGTTTAACAAACTTGAAATTGTTTATATATTACTTGAGCCAGAAGTTCAATATAGATAAACAACTTGAAGTTGTTCATATATTTCATTTGAACCAGAAGTTCAATATAGTTCCAAATTAGGTATTTTGGCTATTATGAAACGATCTTTAAGATTCACGTTGACATTGCTTGATAAGCAAAAATTAATGATTGGAACATTATAAAAAAAATGTTTTAAAATCTATAACTTGAAATAGAAAGAATATGCAAACCAATTACATATGTAATACGTGGACGCACGTTTATACACATATATGCGATATTTAATTAACAACCTGAAGTTGTTATGAACTCATATTATAATTTATGAAGTCGATTGACATCAATATTGAATGACTTGAAGTCATGTGCATATTCAAATGATAGAAAATTCCTCCAAGTCAATAGATCATTGAAAGGTAATAAGAAATACAATATGAATGCATCTTATCAATTAATAAGAGCATTATCCTTCTACAATTGAAATACATCTAATGTATTTGCTAGCTATGATGCTATAATGAATCAAAAATGAATCCAACATAGGTTTATTATTTAAAGTGACAATGTTTGTCAACATTGAGGGGGAGGATAATGGAATCATCGATGTTAAATATTTGCTAACATATAGAATCATGCAAAGTATTAAGTAACTTGCATAAATTGTCAATTATGTCTATAATAGTCTTTCTCCAATATACGTTTGAATTCCCGAATGATCAAAAGGTGTAAATCACAGCTGAAAGCGTGGTATAAAAGTCATTTAAAAATATCTTTGGAGTAAGTCATAAAGATGCAAAATAAAGGAGGTGAGTGTTCCTAAAGAAAGACTTGAGGGTACTTTGAAAGAAACCCATGACATGATTGTCAAAATAACCTCAGAAGTGGTTTAGGTACCTAAAGCAAGATAAGTTTTAAGATCTCAATAAATTATGTATAGAACTGACAAGAAATAATCATCGATGATAAATTGATAAATAATAAAGCGCTTATATTTATAAATGGATTAAAAATCCCATATTAGAGAGGAACATGATTGGCCATCATGAAATTCTCCTAAATAAGATATATGGACCAGTAGTCCATAAGATATGAACTTGTAGTCCATAAGATAAAAATAAAAAAATATATAATGACTGAAGCACTATAGATCGTCAAAAACATGTTAAGTTCCATGAGCATTGTATTTTCAAAGATAATTGAATTGATTAAAGTGGTTAATGTGTTTAAAACACTTATAATACCCTGAAGGTATAAACGATGAAAGTATACAAATTGCAGAAGAATTTAAATAACTTTGGTAGTGATAAAGAGAAATAAATGTAGATTACAACATTATTTTAAGTATTGTTGTGATGAAAATCTTGAAATAATTCATGATGAGTAGATCACTTCCTGCTTTCAAGAATTTTGTTGTAGTGAAACTCTTAATATCCATTGAAGTGGTAGTTGCGATATGCAAAACTTATTATAATATATAGGTTCCTGAAGAGCATAAATAACATTTGTTATTATATAGACTACCAAAAACTTGGACGATAGATTACAACATTCTTCTAAGTATTGTTGTAATGAAAATCTTGATATACTTCAAGGTGAGTAGATTACTTCATGCTTAGTAATGAAAGCTGTCTTATACATCAAATATGTATTGAGTCCGACTGAAACATAAGATTATAAGCACTTGAAGTGTATTCATAAATGAATATTAGTATCATACAAATCACAAAAGGAAGGCGTTTTAAATAAGAAAACATGCCTGAAGCATGGAAATGCACATGAAGTTTTTAAAATAAAAAACTTCATTAAGAAGTAATTGTAAGCAATTTGAGTTATTGAAAAAAGAGTATGAATTCAGAGGAAATTATTAAATCAGGGGGAGCATCCAGAAGTATGATATAATGCACTCTTTTTTTCTTAACTAAGTTTTTCCCACTGGTTTTCTAAGTAAGGTTTTAATGAGGCATGGGTCATGATCCAGAAGTATCAACCCAAAAGTAACATACAAAAATGAGTTATAATGTACTCTTTTTCCTTATTTAAGATTTTTCCACTGGGTTTTTCTTATTAAGGTTTTAACAAGGAATTACATTGATCTAGAAGTATCATACTACTGTTGACGTAGTAAATATGACATTTTATATTGCACTCTTTTTCCTTCACTAAGATTTTTCCCATCGGGTTTTTCTTAGTAACGTTTTGACGAGGCACGTTTTGATCCAGAAGTATCAAACATCTTTTGATGAAGTAAACTACTATTTATGAAGAAGACAAGACAGTTTGCACGACTGAGATTCAAGTGAATTATATCAGGGCTGATAGGATGGAGCAAATTTCTTCTAAATTTCTCTTTACACATGAATGAAAGGATAACAAGAATGAGGAGAAACAAATTCAGTTCAAGAAAAGCGGGTAGATCTGTTCTCAAAGGCAATTTCCAAATCATCATGCCAGAAGATGATGTACAAAATTGGCATGCGTCGATTTCATCAGTAGACTAATTGAATAATGAGTTATAAATAAGGGAGAGCGTATAAAATTATGCTATAATGTACTCTTTTCCTTCACTAATATTTTTCCCATCGGGTTTTTGTTAGTAAGGTTTTTAAAGAGGCATTATTTTGATCCTGAAGTATCAACCCTTACGGTAACATTATAAAACATGTTACCTAAAGATGAAATAAATTTGCACTCTTTTCCTTTTTTATGATTTTTCCCAATACAGGGTTGTTCATAAAAAGGTTTTTAAAGAGGCCATGTTTTGATCCTGAAGAATCAAACTCTTTTAAGGAATATCATTTTAATATGATATTCATAATGTTAGATGCTGTACTCTTTTTCTCGTTCAAGGTTTTTCCCATTGGTTTTCCTGATAGAGTTTTGAAGACAACAGACAATAGTTGTATCGATTGGACGGATAATTATAAGAGGGAGTAATCATCATATATGTTTTTAAAAGGGACAACTTCAAGTTAGTAGAGCATTCAAGATTTTGAAGACGCATATTCAAGGGGGAGTGTTGTAATATATATGAGTGAATATGCTTTTGTCATATTCTGTTTAGTCCCACATTGCGGGAAAAGTTTTGCTCCAAGCTCCTAAGCCTTTATATAAGGAGCTCATGTAATGTTAATAGTGTACCGATTGATGAATGAATAAAAAGTATCCTCTTTCTCCTCCTCTAATGGCTTTCTTATTGTATATTATTTATAACAAAAAGTTATTTATAAATCGATTTCTTTTGGAATTTTAACTTTGAAAATTAAAATTTAAATGAAATTTGTTAACGTTGTTAACTAAAGTTATAAAAAGGAATTGAATACGAACTCAATTTATTGAAATTGAATTGTTTATCCATCTTTGAATTTACTTTAAACTTACTTGATTTAAAGTAACAATTGAATTGTGAACTCGAGATTTTATAAACTGAAATAATTCAAAGTGAGAATTATGACTGAACTGCTAATGTTTGAATCGAATTGTTTGAGTCAGAATGTTCAAATCGAATTGAAATATAAATGGGAAGTTGAATTGGTTTGAATTGAAACATCAAAATTTAATCGAGTTGATTTGAAACTGGAATATGATTTCCAATTAGATAAAGATTTAAAAGAAATAATTCTAATTCTGATTATTTTATTTAAAACCTTATATATACTAATTTTTTTATTAGCAATTATTTTACTTTATAAATTTTGCTATTTTAACTTACACATGTTAACAATTTTAATAAAATGCTTTAATAAATAACTATTTTACATTTTAAACTATTTATGTTTCTTATATATATAAACTATTTTAAATAGGCCATTTTAATAATTAACTATCTATTTTATAAATGACTTTAATATTTTTAACTATAGATTTTACCAAATTTTGATAATTGTATTTTAAATACAAACTATTTCAGATATGTCTAAACTATTTAATATATGTTTACAAATTTAACTATTTAATATTAAAATTATTTTAAGATTTGAATTGTTTCATGATTCCGAGTTTGATTTAAATAGAGATTTAATACGAAAGTATATACTATTTGGATATAAAATGGTTTGAAGAAAAATATGATATTTCGATATGAAATATGAACCGTTTGAAATGTAGAAATCCGACTGGTGTGAAAAATGTAAACGTTTGGTTGTTAAAGAGACCGGGATCAGACATTGTCATACTCTCTGCCAATATCGAAAACCACTTTAACAACTGTGTACATAGTGGATGAATGTAGAATGAAGTAGGATGTTTGATGAATGCTAATGGAATGAAGTAAGAGAACGATGATGGATATCTCGGGTCATAATTGAAATGACTAAAACAAGAGCCATGGCTAGATCAATCGGAGGTCACTCCTTCGATCGGACACACTTCTTCGATACCATATTTATTACTTCATGATTTGATTGGTGACAACCCACGATTTTCTGAGTGTTGTTCGAGGTGGGCGGTAGTTGTTGCTATGCGTTACCACCAGCCCATTCCCACTATCCAGTAGATTCCAACCGCAGGGTATTTCTCGATGCCTTATCATGTTATCCTTATCACATACACTGTGACTTTGTTTTGCATTGTACCTATGGAGTGCTCCATGATAGTGATATCCAACTTGTTTGGTGGAGTGTACAATATTGTAAAGACTATAGTGTTCATAAATGTTGTAAGGGTAAAAATGTAATCCGACTTACACGATTTGGTTAATTTACTTTATTGAATAGACATTATTATAATAGCAAAATTATATTATATAGTATCTAGTTTGACGGATCCTTAGAAGATGGAAATTCTCGTAACATCTCTTAAGCTATTGTACTCACAAACACATTGAATAGAAGTTGTGAATTACCGTAAGCATCTCTAGTGTCGTGACACTCATATTGTTACATGGTTTTGATTTAATTGATATGAGAATATTTTGTTCTAATCCAAGTATTTTTGTATTTTCATTGGTGCTTGGGTCGGCCTAAGTTTTTCAATTAGTGAAGACCACATTATATCGAAGATGAAGTTGGAGCTTGACAGACGTAATTATTACTATTATTCCACTGTATATATTGGTATGTTTTATGACAATTAACTCCGATGTATTGTTGTAATGTATAATAAAATGTATAACTTAACAACTTCATGAACTGTTATTTGATTATTATATTTTGTACTTTCAATGTGAGATTCTGCGATTGTTTTTCTTCTTTCTCTTATGTTAATCCGAATAACTATCTATATATTTTGATTTGTTTAAATCAACATGTGAGGATTATTGTTGGTTTGAACTATCAAAAATGCATGTCGTTACAACATTTAACAAATGCTATCATACCCGAAACAAAATGCATGAAGTTTATAACATAAACATACCGAAATAGCATCATGAGTTTTATACAAAATCAACATAGCAACATAATTCCAACATAACCGACACAACACTAATCCAACACAAGATTTTAAGACATAGATTTTTGAAGAAAAATATTATTTATACAAAACGAATTTAAAATATACGATCATTTTTGCCTACCATCATCATCCTTAACATCTCCTTCATTATCGTCGTTATCTTCATTGTCATTGTTTTCTTCCTGCGATGACCAATCGAATATGTTAGGCTGGTAACCTCAAAAGAATAATATCAAGTACAAGCAAGTTTATTACAAATTTTATTTAGGAATCCTTTGTTCGTTTCTCCATTTTGGCTTCCAAGTTCATAATTTGTTTCTGAAGCTTAAGTTGGTCTTTGGAAAGGGTGATGAGGCATTGCTTCGGAAGTTCTTCGGGACTTATAATTTGAATAGAATCTTCATCGTTTATAGTCATGGATGAGGAAGCTTTCTTGGATGTCCTAGGTTTGGTAGGTTAGGTGATGTTTTGATCATTTTTGAGTTTATATTGACCAAATGGTATTATGTTAAGTATTTCCATTCTTGTGGAAATATGCATCAAAGCCAAAATCTTAGCTTTAACCTCACCAATCGAAGAGACCGTAGAATCTGTGAGCTTGACTTGGGAATCGAGGAGAATTTCATAATAATGCATCATAATGAATTATTTATATATCCTTTTACATTTAATATCGAGTAATTCATCCATAATGATCTTAGCTTAATTCACTTGAGTATTATTATAAATAATGTAAAGTACCTAGAAATCCTTTTTATAAACTTCTTCATAACTCTCGATTCTTGTGTGTAGAGATCAAACTAATGTGCGATGAATAATACGTGCTTGGGATCTTAGAGCACTAGATTTTAATTTGGACATATCCACTAAACTGTTAGAAAGAAATCAATGTGATACTTCATCTCTTTCATCCATGTCAACCTCCATATCATCGATATCTGTTCCTTCATAAGCATAATGTAAAATATGCTTCACGCAAGCTATTGATATAACGATTGATATTCCATAAAATTTTGACCAAATTACATTGTTTTTATCTTCCGGATTTTCAAAATTAAGATTCGAATTGGCGAGAAATAGTTTGATAAGCAAATGACCTAACTTTTTATTATTTGCATCAAATTCTATGAGAGAACTGAAATGAGTTGACCTAGCAATTTGTTGAATCTGGTATCCGGTAGAATTCTGAAATTTTGACGAACAATTTAGGTAAAATCTTTGAATGCTTTGATGCATGAATCATTGAATAGTGATATCATTATGAAACCATTGTCTGACTTGATCATCACTAGGACTGTTGATTGTTTGTTTATTCTTTTTCGATTAAGGTGGCATTGTTTTTTTTTTTATTGAAATTGAGTTTTTAGATTTGAGGATTTTGTGAATTTTAGGAAATTTTTGATTTTTAGGTTTGATGAGAAGTGAAAAATGGGTACTATACGTATAAATATAAATTAGGCTTCGGGTTTGAAAACCTAAAAAAAAATCGATTTGCTATAATTCAACCGACTGAATCTCTAATTCAGTAGTCTGAATTGAGGAACCCGAGAGCACCCTTCTTTTTTAGCAGGGTGTTTAAGAGGGTCGGTCGATTGAATTCTAGGTTGATTTTTTGTTTTGTTTTGATCATTCAACTGTTTGAAATTTTTATTTAGACGTATGAATCTGGTGTTTCACTAATATGTGCATGTTTTACATTTCAACTTCATTTAAATATGACTCTCATGATTTAATGGTTTATACTTGATATTTTTCTTCTGAATTGATCATACAAATATATAGAAATGTGTTGAATTATGTTTTTCAAAGAAAACATTAGTTTTATGATATATCTTATATATGTATTTTCTATATGTGTATAAATGCATACTAATTTTATAGAATTCCTTTTATACGATTTTGTATGTGAATTAACCTTATATAAAAAATTTATAAACTATAAATTTTTGATAAACTTTTTTGACAATTTGTACAAGCATGGCTTTTATTATCAACTCCAAGTAAAAAAAAATATGGCGATATAACATATTTATGAAAGAAAACAATATGACTTCATCATATATTCTCAAGAGTCATGAGATTTATTCAGAAGTTGAAGAGGAGGATTTCTTTGGAGATTTCTCCTTTGTAGCCTTTTCATTTGCTGCATAATTCCTATCACATGAATTCAATGAGTATGGAGGTCATTGCGGACTCGGATGTAATGGGTTATAAGATGATGAAGGATCGTGAACATCTGGTTTAATGGATCCGTAGATGAGCAAGGTTATTTGCTTTAGATATGTCAATCGTTGTGCAGTAATCTTTTGTTCGAAATATAGTTCTCGTTGGAGCTCTGACTGTTGTTATTGAAAATGGTTAATTTCGTCAATATTCTCTTTTGCAGATGGTGTGACAACCATTGCTTGTATTGATTTTTTATTATTCGGTGTATAACCGATATGATATGAGGACCATTTGTAAACAGGTTCTCTTTTTGGTGTTGGAGTTGGTACCGGAGGCAAGGAAGGTGTTGATTTTGAAGACATGATAAATAATTTGAGTTGATAGAGTTTCTTTTTGTAAAACTTTATTTGTGTGTACTGAGTTTAATGTTTAATAGCTTGTATTTATAGTGAAGATTTTCTGAATTTAGGAAAAAAAACTTGTGGCTAATCGAACTTAGGAAATCTGAACCTTTAATATATTGTATAAATAGGTTATAAAATTAGTGGTTAAAATTTTACGCTTCGAATATGTTTTAATATAAATATAATATGTTTTTTTGAGTAAGCAGGAAACCACAACTAGCCAAATGGAATGTATTCGAGCCACCAGAGTTCTAGTACCTGCATATTCCAAAAAAAAAAACGTTTACATGAAATTTTGAATTGTCAAGTTCACGTTTCAATTCGATAAACATATTTTCAAGTAACGATTTTGTCAAAATATTTGCTATCTAATTTTCAGACGAGACAAATTCTGCTTTTATTATTTCTTTTTCAGTATTATCACATAGAAAGTGATAATGAATATCTATGCGTTTAATTTATGATTGGTTAACCAGGCTTTTAGAAAGATTTATTGCACTAGTACCATCGCAATAGATTTTTGATTTTGATAGTTCTATATCAAAATCTTTAAGTGTCTGTTGCATGTACATGACTTGAGCACAAGCCAAACCTGCTAATATATATCCAACTCATGTGTAGACAGTGAAATACCATTTTTTTTCTTGCTAAACCAAGAAACTAAATATTTACCAATAAAATGACATGTGTCACTTGTACTTTTTCAGTCCGTCTGTGATCCTCCGAAATCAACATCACTAAAGGATACTAAATCAAAAGAACAATTTTTTAGATAAAAAATTCCAAAGTACTTGATATTGCTTAGATAACGCAATATACGTTTTACTGCTCACAAATGTTATTCTTTTGGATTAGCTTGAAATCGTGCACATAAACAAACACTCATCGTTATATCAGGTTTAAATATAATAAAGTACATATCATACTTTGATATGATTTTTGGTCAACACTTTTGCCATTCTCGTCTTTATCGCAATGTGTTGTTGTACTCATAGGAGTTGGTTTATCAGAATTGTTTTCCATTCCAAATTGTTTAATTAAATTATTACAATATTTTTCTTGATTATAAAAAATCCATTTGGTAATTGTTTAATCTGTGAACCAAGAAAATAATATAATTCTCCCATACGGGACATTTCAAATTCCTTAATCATTATTTCTAAGTATTCTTGACATGGTTTTTCATTAGTAGAACCAATAATAACACCGTCTACATATATTTGGATTATTAATATTTATCCTTTAGAGAGAGTTTTTAAAAAAAGTGTTTGATTAATCTTCCTGATTTGAAATTCTGAACTTATAAGATAATTTTTTTAGACATTCATATCAAGCACGGGGTGCTTGTTTTGGACCATATAAAGCCCTTTTTAATTTATAAACATGATCAAAAAAATTTCATGTGTAAATAAGGAAGCTTATTCAACGTATACATTTCCTTTTGTATACTCATTTAAGAAAACACTTTTTACATCCATTTGTAGAGCTTAAAATTATGAAAACATACATAGGCAAGTAAGATACGTATTGCTTCTAGTTTGGGGAGCAAATGTTTCTTCGTAGTCTACTAATCCAGCTTTATTTCTAGTTATATTTCCTAATTCGTTAGTGTAACAATCCGTTTTCGGGGATTACCTGTTAAGTTGAATTACATAGAGATTATAATTTAGTATAGTTAACTGATAATAAGTTGGGATTTTAAAATGTTCAATCTAAGAAGTTTTTAGAGAAATAAAGTTTCAAATACTTCATTTATGATTTGGGATGGGAAAAAACAAAGATGATAATTAGTTTGAGTCAAATTGATAATATTGAATTTTTTACAAAATATTAGCGTTTTACTGCAAAATAAAATGACAAATGAGAAGTATCTTTTTAGGAAGTGCAATGTTAATTATAATTTTTTTTGATTTTTTAAAAATGTTAAAGAATATTTAATTACATTTTGTTTGGATAAGAAATAATTTTAGTTAGCTAAAGATGTCAAAAATGAAGATTTTGTCCAAAAATATGCATATTGCGAAATAATGTTAAAATTAACGGTTTAAAGTAAAAATACTATTTTTACATGTTAAAATAAAAAATTATAGGTGCATTATTGTGTATATTTTATAAAAGATAAGAAGCGTGTAATTTGTTTCATGTACAAAGGAGTTAGCATGAGTAAATTATGTTCAAATTACTTAGACATATGTACATTAGCAACCAAAATATAGATTAAGTGATGGAATTGGGCTTTTGGGTTATAATTGGCATCCAATAACCCACCTAGAAGCTTCAGGAGAAAATTCACGTTAAACTCATCTCTCTTCTCCTAAAAACACTTTAAGGCCAAAATTAAAAAGAACGATATCCTCTTTTATCCTATAAGCGAAACCCTACTATTCTAAAAATCATAAAAAATCAAATAAAATCTCCAAAATTCTCAAATTTGGGTATGGTGTTTTCAATGCATTCCAACACCTCTGCACTAGATTTGGTTGCAACTGATTAAGGTTTGATGGGTCAAAAGTTTTCTTCCCTCAAGCAATTTCGGGTTAAATCTGAGCTGAAACGCATGTTAGTAGGAAATTCATCATTAATTATATAAAAGCCATAAAAATCTTAAATTTGGGTATGTTATTCTATACTAAAATCTACATATTCTACAAAATTTTCGTAGGATAATACTTAGATTTGCTATCTGAAATCCTTGCTGCTATAGAGGTCAAAAATGCAGTTTTTTCATGAAAATTGTGATGAGTTAAGGCGCAGGGTAGTTCGGGATGCTAAGGAGAGTAATAACACTCAGACATGCTGGTTAAATTATAAACTGTGATTTATTTTATATGTATGTTCCTCTTGAATCTATTGATCAAAATGTGTTTGATTTTATGCCATTTGTTTGCACTTCGAATTATTTTGATTTTCGTCCATTGATGAAGCTGAAACGAATATAGCGATAACTTTTCCGTTGCTTAACCAAATTCAATAATCTTAGATGTTCTGGAAAGCTCAAATCATAATCTACAACTTTCATGTTTTGAGTGTTTTGAAATTTTTATTCTTGGTCGAAATTACGTTTGTTTTCCACTGTCCTAAGAATGAGAGTCAGAATCAGTAAATTCAAAACTAAAATCTATTTTAAATATAACTTTTGAATCGTAAGTCTGAATTCAATAATTTTGGATATTATGGAAAGCTTACACATAGAGCTACAACTTTCATGTTTCGAGTTTTGTGAAATTATGATGTTAATTTGATCAGATTTGCACTTCTTTGTTGCAGTTTCGAGTGAAAAATGACACCGACAAAATTTTTATATATGAGAATTGCTTTGGGCATAACTTTTGACCCATAAGTTCAAATTTTATGGTTCTTTTTTTGAATTGAAGCTAACGAAATTATCTTCAAATTTTATGTTTTATGTTTTGACAAATTCTGATTTTATTGAGGCCAATTGTCTTTTAACTCCGTAGCCCTTTTTATATTTTTAATGATTCAAAGGGTTGCAATTTTATACCCTAAAATGAAATTGCCATAAATTTTGACTTATAAGTCCAAATTGGATTCTTCTTCTTATGTTTTCAGTCTATAACAATCCTCTTCAACTTGTTTCTTTAATGTTTAGCAAGTTTTAAGTTTAAAGAGGGCGAATCAGCTAAATAAGCTGCAGCTTCGAGTTCTATTGCTAAATTTTGTACGGTTTCTAATTGTTGATTTTATGAGATTTTAGTGATTTCATGCATGAGTTTACTAAAGTGTTTTTAGAATGGTTTTAAAAGTAAAGTGGTTTTCTTACAAAATTGTTTTGGAAATTTCAATTTTTTTTTCTATTTAAATATATTATTTATTTTCATAGTAAAAAGAACTTATATAATACTAATTTCCAGAAATCATTTCATATTCATGTTTTCCCTTGTAAAAAACAATTTTATAAATAAAACTACTAATTTTTATGAATTTAGATCGTATGAGAAAGACAATTAAGTGGTAAAGTAAAACATGTGGTATGGGTCACATGGATTTGCTTTATCACTTAATATCAAACTTAGACGATCGAAACCATTTCGATGAATTATTTGAGATGATTTATGATGTTACAAAATTTTGGATAAAATTATATGGTTCAATAGATCTTGTTTGAGTATATTCGATAAGAAGCCATTTTAGATGTATTTTGTAAACGCTGATGAGATGAGACATTTTAGATGCTAACATTCCGGAATTGGGAATTATGGTTATAATTAACCTTCATGACATTATTTTACTTGCCGATGAGATGAGGCAAGCTTCTTTATGATGATTTCACGGCGTTGTGATATTTTAAGATGGTTTTCCACTTGTCGATAAAATGAGACAAATCAGGATGTTACTTGGACTTGTTAGTGAGATGAGATGAGTATGGTATTGTATTTACTCGTGGATGAGATGAGGCGTAATATATATTTCATGAAGTTTATGATGTTTTCTGTTGTGGTATCGACTAACGGATAATAAACCATTAGGTGCAGACGTATGGTATGGGACATATGTTTATGCCTTTCAGATTCCAATTCGAGAAATTGAGGCACATTCACAATGTTACTAGTACTATTGACTGAGTACTAGATTGGAGTCACCATGATTTTCACGATGTTATTACTTGACTCCAATCATCACGATGTTATTACTCGGGTTTTGTGACTGGGTGTCATCACGATGTTTTCAACTATAGTCAATCACGATGATCACGATGTTATGTGACCCCAAGTCATCACGATGTATGGTACCAATAAGTATAGTACTAGTCAAGATATAAGCACTTGCTGTATTTCTTGATGTTTAGATTTCACCATTTTGATGATGATATTTTATTATTGCCTTATGTAAGAAAAAAGCTTATTTATATGCACATCTTATGGTGGTTTCTAATATGATGTTTCGGACTGCTTCCGGGTTCTATTAAAATGGATTTGAGATATATTTATAATTGTACCGACGAGATGAGGTATAATTTATGGAGATTCCTTTATGATGAATTTTAATGTTGGATTTTAGATATATTTATACCAATGAGATAAGGTATAAATTATGGTAATTCTTTTAAAATGAGTTTTAATGATGGATGCAAGATGTACTTATATTTGTACTGATGAAATGAGTTATAAATTATTATGTGATTGTTTATAATGAGTTTAGTGATAAATTTAAGATGTTTCTATATTTATACCAATGAAAAGAGGTATAAATAATTAAGAAGAACTATAGCTGATTTTTATGATTTGTTGAATGATATTTTGAGAATCTAGTATATGCCAATGATACGAGACATATCTATATGTGTTCATCTTTATATGAAGGTATATACTTTTATGTATATATATGCTCCTTTCCTTTGAAATCTTTATCGACATTTAATTCAAACTGTTCATGGTATAAAGCGGAAGCTATGTTTATTGAGCCTTATATTTAAGACTTAGCCTTTTGATGTTTTTATTTCTTAAGTGTTGTTTTTTCACTTGAGTGTAGCCTTATTCTAATTATCACTTCTACTTCCAAATAAGCGATGTCATTCTCTTAGAAGGAAGTAACCCGTTATGACATGGTATCCTTTGAGTAAAAAGGATATCATACCTTTCATTTACTTAACCTTATTGAGTGCTATGTTTTTATGATAAATTTACCTAGCATGACCCATGTGTTTCACTCGGGTCAGACCGAGTTTGTTTCAGGTATCATTCTCCCTTTTGGATGTAGCAGTTACATGATGCTTCCTTTTTGGGATCAAGTCATTTACTAGGGATTGTCATCTTTCTTATGAGACATTATCAAATAGTGTATTCTTTGCTCTATGTATATTGAGTTGTCATCATACCACTCTAGTACTGTATTGAGATGTATCATTGTATGTGTAAAAATTTGTGTACTTACACTGTTCTGTGATGAGTTATTCTTTTAATTATGGTGTTTTGTTATGATTGATCCATAGCCATCTATAGCTTTGTATTAATTATATATCGAATATGTCGATCCACTTATGTTAAAAAAAAATAGATAACATTTGTCGACGTGTTCAATAAATAATCAAGACTAAGTTATAGTTGGTCGCCCCTAACCAACCCTATTCTACGCATTAGCAGACAAAGTTATTATGTACTTCTCTTTGTTTTTGTGTGTCTTCGGGTGGGGTGTTATAGTTGGTATCAGAGAGGATACAAAACAAAATACGATAAATGTAGAACATGAACATATATAATGATACCCTCGAATATAGTACATGTGTTATTAATCCTTCACCATTGAGTTCTCGTCCTTTTTTTTAGATTGATGGGTTGATGATTTGGGGCATGTCTAGGAATGTTTTTATTTCGTAATATCCCAAATCTATTGATGATATCTTTTCTTAAGAATAGTTCTTAGAAATTAATTAAATTGAGTCCATTTTGGTTTGTCACCCATTAGGCGATTAGCTGTTGTATTTGACCTCATTTCCAGCTTGAGTTTTAAATAATTCTTACGTGACAATGGCCACCACGGAAGTGAGGCGATGTTCTGATTTTTTTTTAGTTTGAGCCGTATTACATCCTTTAAGTTGTTGCACTTGGATATCTTTATGAGGAACTGCTACGAAACATTACTTCGGTTGGAGGAAGAAAATGTGTTTTTTTGGGTCCTTTCTTTTCTTTAGTTGCTGCCTTGTTCTATGACTTATAGATTTCCTTCAATTCATGAGAAGTGTTGGATTGTTATTCTAGCTTGTTTTTTCAACTACTAGTATAGACTACAAGTTACGGTGAATGGCGTTGTCTTTACCATACCTCGTTCTCACGTGATTCTCCAATGTATTTTGTTATACTATGGGGGATGACAAACATATTAATGTTTATTCTATCAATCTTCGAATCGAGTATTCAATGAAAATCTTGATAACTGCCTTCTGATCCTGATATTTATGATAACTATAAATTGAGATTTTAAAATCTATTAAAGCGAAGGTTTGTTTAAAGAGAATTAAAAATTTATTTTGAGATAAGATATGTATGAAGTATTACATTTATGTAACAATCTTTTGGATATAAAAAAAGAATGATTTTTCCTTCATATTGGGTTGTCCCTCAAGTGTTTAAGGATTCTGGCTGATACGTCTGATCAACATATCGATAGGAATTTTCTACATACTAGAATTAGACAATCAAACATGATAAGTATAATTTAATAAGATTGAAGTAGAAGATTTTATATCTTTAATTGATCCAAAAGTTTATTTGAGTAACTTTTGTAATATCTTTAGAAATTTGAAATAAATTTTCAAAATACTACTTTTGGAATAAGCTTAAAAGAATTGTTTTAAGAATTAATCTTTATGAAGTAAGAATATATAAGATTAAATTTACTTTTAAATTAAGAAGTTATATTAAGAGATTGAGAATTTTTTCTAACAAAGGAAAATTGAGGTATTATTTTCCTTAATGAATTTGAATTACAAGAATTTTGATCCGATACCCATCTTTCTAAGGTATCTTTATTCCTTGAGCTTGTATTGTCCTTGTGCAATAATCTTATAACTAGCAATTTTGCGGTTATTGAGGTTAGTGGCATATAAAGTAATTACCTTCTTTTGAGTTTCTCTATCCTTTTTGTTGTTCTTTCTTTTATTATAATAGTTTTTGTGTTGTAGAATATGAAAATTTTGGGTCGCTTATCTCTTTGATGTTTTGAGTTTTGGAAGAAGTCGAGGAATTTCGATGAATCTTTCTTTTTAGATGATTTTGAGGCCTTTATATTCTTTTACTAAAGTGAGGTGCCTCAAAATTTTGAGATGTTGCTCAGGAAATTTCTTTAAACTTCCTATCTTATATAGATGTTTTGGGAAATTTAAAGAATTATCAAGCCATTATCTTCTTCATTTCTATCATCTTGAATGAGAGATGACGAGATTTCAGTTTTGTGCTTGTCAAGCATTCCTTTGAGTAATGAGATTAAGACACTGAGTGCATATTCTTCTCCAGAAATTGCGGGGATGCAATTTAATTAAGGGGGAGAGTCTGTAACAATCCGTTTTCGGGGATTACCTGTTATGTTGAATTATAATGGAGTTTATAATTTAATATAGTTAAATGACAATAAGTTGGGATTTTAAAATGTTCAATATAAGAAGTTTTTAGAGAAATAAAGCTTCAAATGCTTTATTTGTGATTTGGGATGGGAATAAACAAAGGTGATAATTAGTTTGAGTCAAATTGATAATACTGAAATTTTTATCAAATATTAGCCTTTTATTGCAAAATAAAATGACAAATGAGAAGTAAATTTTTAGGAAGTGTAATGTTGATTATTTTTTTTTTGATGTTTTAAAAATATTAAAGAATATTTAATTGCATTTTGTTTGGCTAAAAAATAATTTTATTTAGCCAAAGATGTCAAAAATGAAGATTTTAATTAAAAATATGCATATTACGAAATAATTTTAAAATTAACAGTTTAAAGTAAAAATACTATTTTTATATGTTAAAATAAAAAAATTATAGGTGCTTTATTGTGTAGATTTCATAAAAAATAAGAAGTGTGTAATTTGTTTCATGTACAAAGGAGTTAACATGAGTGAATTATGTTCAAATTACTTATACATATGTACATCAGCAACGAAAATATTGATTAAGTGATGGAATTGGGCTTTTGGGTTATAATTGGTATCCAATAACCCACCTAGAAGCTTTAGGAGAGAATTCACGTTCAACTCATCTCTCTTCTCCCGAAAACACTTCAAGGTCAAAACTAAAAAGAACGACATCCTCTTTTATCTTATAAGCGAAACCCTATTGTTCTAAAAATCATAAACAATCAAATAAAATCTCCAAAATTTTCAAATTTGGGTATGTTGTTGTCAATGCATTCCAGCACCTCTGCACCAAATTTGGTTGCAATTGATTAAAGGTTTGATGGGTCAAAATTCTTCTTCTTTCATGTAATTTCAAGTTAAATCTGAGCTGAAAATGTAGGTTAGTAAAAAATTCATAATTAATTGTAGAAGAGTCATAAAAGTCTGAAATTTGGATATGCTATTGTTAACTCAAATTACATCTTCTGTAAGTATAATACTTAGAGTTTCTATCTCAAATCCTTGCTTCTACAGAGGTCAAAAATGCGTTTTTTTCTAGGAAATGGTGATGAGTTGAGGCATGCATGTAGTTCGGGATGCTAAGGTGAGCAATAACAATCACACATGTTGGTTAAATTATAAACCATGATTTATATTCTATGTATGTGCCTCTTGAATCTACTGATCTAATTGTGTTTGGTCTAATGCCATTTGTTTGCGCGTCGAATTGTTTTGATTTTTGTCCATTGATGAAGCTGAAACGAATATAGCGATATATTTTTCGTTGCTTGACCAAATTCAATAACCTTAGATATTCTGGAAAGCTCAAATCATAATCTACAAGTTTCGTGTTTTGAGTTTTTTGAAATTTTGATTCTTGGTTGAAATTATGTTTGTTTTCTGTTGTCTTGAGAATGAAAGTCAGGATCAGTAAATTCAGACCTGAAATCTATTTTTATCATAACTTTAAAATCGTAAGTCCGAATTCAATAATTTTGAATGTTATGGAAAGCTTAATAATAGAGCTACAACTGTCATGTTTTGAGTTTTGTGAAATTATGAGGTTAATGTGGTCGAATTTTCACTTCTTTGTTGTTGTTTGGAGAGAAAAACGACAGCGGCAAAGAATTTAGATCTGAGAATTGTTTTGGGCATAACTTTTGACATATAAGTTCAAATTTGATGATTCTTGTTTTTTTTATTCAAGTTAAGGAAATTATCTTCAAATTTCATGTTTTATATTTTGACAAATTCTGAGTTTTATTGAGGCCGATTGTCTTTTTACTCCATAGCCCTGTTTTCATTTTTAATCATTCAAAATGTGCAATTTTATACCCTGAAATGAAATTTCCATAACTTTTGATTTATAAGTCCAAACTAGATGATTATTTTTATGTTTTCAAGCTATAACAATCCTCTTCAACTTGCATCTTTAATGTTTAGCAAGTTTTGAGTTTAAAGAGGGCGAACCATCTAAATAAGCTACAGTCCCTTGTTCTATTGCTAACTTTTGTAAGGTTTCTAATTGTTGGTTTTATGAGATTTTAGTGATTTCATGCATGAGTTTACTAAAGTGTTTTTAGAATGGTTTCAAAAATAAAGTGTTTTTCTTACAAAATATTTTTGGAAATTTCAAATGATTTTTTCCTATTTAAATATATTATTTATTTTTATAGTAAAAAGAATTTGTACAATACTAATTTTCAGAAGTCATTTTAAATTCATGCTTTCCCTTATAAAAAATTATTTTATAAATAAAACTACTTATTTTTATGAATTTCGATCATATGAGAAAGACAATTAAATGGTAAAGTAAAACATGTGGAATGGGACACATGGATTTGCTTTATCACTTAATATCAAATTTAGACGATCGAAACCATTTCGATGAATTATTTGAGATGATTTATGATGTTACAAAATTTTGGATAAAATTATATGGTTCGAGAGATCCTGCTTGAGTATATTTGATGAGAAGCCATTTTTAGATGTATTTTGTAAACGTTGATGAGATGAGACGTTTTAGATGCTAAAATTTCGGATTTGGGAATTATGGTTATAATTAACCTTTATGACATTATTTTACTTGCTTATGAGATGGGTCAAGCTTCTTTATGATGATTTCACGGCGTTGTGATGTTTTAAGATGATTTTCCATTTGTTGATAAACGAGATAAGTCACGATGTTACTATTACTTGTTAGTGAGATGGGACGAGTATGGCATTGTATTTACTCGCCGATGAAATGAGGCATAATATATATTTCATGACGTTTGTGATATTTTATGATGTTTTCTGTTGTGGTATCGACTAACAGATATTAAACCATTAGGTGTAAACGTATGGTATGGGACATATGTTTATGCCTTTTGGATTCCTATTCGAGAAGTTGAGGCACATTCACAATGTTACTAGTACTGTGGACCGATTAATCGATTGGATTCACCATGATGTTCACGATGTTATTACCTGACTCCAATCATCACAATGTTATTACTCGGGTTTTGTGACTGGGTGTCATCATGATGTTTTCGACTATAGTCAATCGCGATGATCACTGTGACGACCCGTATTTTTGGTAGCCAAATATTTAATTTTATTTATTATTTTAAATATTATATTTGGAGTATTAATGGATTTTAGTATTAAATTCGTTATTAAAAATGAAGTTTGAACGTTATAATTTATTTATAATATAAATCGAGCTCGAAATAGCGCTGCAGTTCGTAATATGGAGTTTTGAACTTCAATTGGGTATACAGAGTCTGATATAAGTCGGATTGAAACATTAGAACCGTATTGATTATAATTTTCATATGGAAGAGAAAAATCCAGATTTCGTGTTTTAATTTGATATTTATGGCCAAATCAAATTTTAAAATAGTCGCTATGGAAATCGTTATTAAAATATAGGCCTGTAATAAAGCCAATTTGCAAACGGTCTCCGATTTTGACGAAATTAGTGTCATTGGAACCGTAACGTTAAATTATTATGCGGTATTAAATTGCGTGGCAAACCGATGTCGTATGTGACCACGGTAGCCGTAAACGCCCAGTTATTCTCTATAGCGAGCAATTAAATTAATTTAATTCAATACAAAGATATTTGCATGTAACTTGAGCAGACGATCGAATTAGGCCGCGAAACTAGTCCCGTTGAATTCGTATCGTCGATTAGAGTTAGGATAGATATATAGTTTGTTATTTTTGAAGACCGGATATTTTGGTGTCCAAAATGGCATTGTGGTGCGTATAAAAATAGCCTACCGGGGAACAGTCTCAGAATGTAATGAAATTAATGCCGTTGGGTTCGTATTAATTAATTATTGTAGGATTTCAACGTTTCAAGTTGATTGTATTTATTTAGTGATCGTGGAAAATTTAAACGTGTGTTTTTCGCTGGTTTTATAAAGGAATTTTTTTCTTCAAACGATGTCAGAATTCGACGGAACCTGTCCCATTGGGTCCGGAATATTTTTCTATGCTAGGATTAGTTTTCTTATCAAAAAACAGAAATCGTTTGTGGTGGTTTTTATCAATTACTTCATTCTGAAGTTTCACAAATGTTATTATATTATTAAGGCTCAACTATATATACCTACTAAGGGTCATAACCTAATTCACTCTCTCCCTAGTCAATGTAAGAACCGAGCCGCCATCACTAGAACGTATGGTTAAAATTCTTCCAATCTTTCTCATCCATTATTTCGAAATCTATTCTTCAATTCGAGATTTGTTTCAACTACAATATTTCGGCACTAGTCGAGCTCTAGCTTATGTCCGGTCATGATCGGTTATTGATCATCATAGTGGTTGGAATCCGACCTAAAAGCTATGCGGTTCAGGCTGATTTGTGGGCAACAGGGGACGCTGGAAGGAGAGAGACTCAAGGCGAAGGTCGATGAGGCTTTGCCGCATTCAGGGGTGATTTCCGACGGGATATCGACGTTGTAGATGGACGGTGGGGCTTTGTGAATGCATGCGTGAAGTTCGGTTTCAAGGAAACAAAACAGGGAATGTGAAGACAAACGAAGTGGCTGTTGCGAGATGAAAGGAGCGATGCAGTATAAAAGGATAGGGCTAACGTTTTCTCAGTAATGATCCAAATGCGATTACTACTTTAAATGGTTATTTAATCAAGGGATTTTAGTAATTTATATGTGTTAGACCGATGCAGGATGATGTGTACTGAAGGGATCACAGAAATTCGAATAAACGAGAAGACAAAGATAAATAAATAATGGGGACACGGTGAACAGCAAGGAGAAATAGGACTGATTGTTTTCAAGTGGAAACATTGGTACCTTGTTTGCAAAGTTATGGACGGACAAAACTTTATGGAGTGGAAAAATGAAATGGGAGCGTGAAAATATTATGCAAGACGTGGAGAAAGGAATCGTATCCTAAGTGTAGTTGAGTTTTAAATCAAAACAATTATGGTATGATATAAATATAATTAGTGATTCAACCTATGTTTAAGGCATTGTTAGTAACTTAAATCATATTATGGATTGATGTAAGAACGCAGGAACCAAATTGGGATAAGCACAGTAGTACGAAGGAAGAAATCAATGTTGGCCGTATAAATTAAAATTTAATTAATTTACGATTAAGGATTCTAATTTCAATTAAATGGTGTTAAATTAAAATATTTATAACTTGTTGCTATATTATCAGAATCAGACAAGCCATATGCCGTTGGAATCGTACTGACAAGTATTTCGTTATGGAATAATTCTGGACAGGAATAGAAACGACTGGAATTTTCAGTTAAATTAAATGACTGTTTAATTTAACTGTAACTGAACACTTCAACAGAATCAGATCAAGGTGAGTGAAACTGTAATAACCCGGAAATTCTGAACCAGTTTAAAATTTTTATTTTGGCAATTTTAGCGAATTTTGAACATTTAAAATAGATTATTTTAAATAAAATCAACGAGAAATTTATTTTGAATATAATTAGAACGTACATATTATATACGTCGTCGTTAGAATATAAATAATTATATATAATTATAAATAGAATTGAAAATGGCACGGTAGTTCGATAATTCGATTTCAAACTTCAATTGAATGTACCGGGTGCAAAGCAATCCGGATTTTAGTGAAACCAAAAACATTTGGATCTAATTGATAATATCTTTCCAACGAATCCGAAAAATCAAAATTTCATAGCGGGAATCAAAAGATATGTCCAGTTAAAAATTCTCAATAGTCGCTATGGAATTCAGGCCCTTAAAAATGGGAATTTTGCAAACGACCTCGGATTTCGACGAAACCACTTTTGTTGGATCCGCAGTGTCAAGTTATTGCTAGATTCCAAATTTCATAATTTTTCGAATCAATATGTGAGCGTGGCAAAGGAAAACGCGTTTGACCAATTTCAATTGATTTTAATCGACTGGAAATTGGCCATTTTTCTAACGGTCTCGGAATTCGACGAAACTAGTTTTGTTAGGACCGTATCGTCAATACGAAGCTAGAAAATATTTTTCTGGAATTTTTCTGGTTAGTATGTGACCCCGTTAAATTGAAATGCGCGTTCAAATTCAATATATACAGTTATATATTGATTTTAACGGAAACTGATTGTAGCAGCCAAATCAGCTTACGATACATATCCCATTGTGTTCGGAATGGGGGTAAAACGCTATGGACAACAGGCGGTGGGCCTCGTTTCGAGTTCGTATGTAAAAGTAAACTCTTTGCAAAATAAAATAATTAAATAAATTAAAAAGTAAACTTTATCTCCCTTCTTATATGCTATTTGGCCCCCCCCTCTCGTTTTCATTCCGAAAAAAAAAACCCTAAGCTATCGACGCGCCGCCGTCCAGGAGAGGGCCTCGCCTCCCCATCGCCACCTCCGAACCACCGCACCCCCCCTGTTGCTCCCCCACCTCCGTCGCCCTATCACCCGCCACCTACTCACAGGCCGCGCCGCCTCATCGACCCCCCCTTTCGGTTTTCCCCAATTCGCATCGCACCCCACCTCATCCGCCACGTCAGAGCACGCCCCCCCGTAAACCCTAATCCGCCGCCGCCTATTGTCGCAGCCCCCCCTGAAGACTGACGTGAACACCCCTTTCCCCTTAAAAGTGAAAGGTAAAGTTTATTTATTTTATTTATTTCAGTTCTTATAATTATTTATTTTACAGGATGCTGAAAAATAAAACGATAATTTTTAGAAGGGAAGACTAAATTTTTATATAACAAAAGATTTGATTTTTAATTTAGAAAAAGGAATGGTTTTTAAAAATATAAACATGACTTTTATTTTAAAGCAAAGCTATGATTTTTATCAAAGTAAAAGAAAGATTTTTATTCGTTCATTAGCTAGGAAAAAGAAGTGATTTTTAGTAATAAAAATATGATTTTTATATTTTTAAAGTAATAAAAATATGATTTTTATATTTTTTAAGTATTAAAAAATATAATCTTTACTACATAGAAGATGTAAAAATATGATTTTTGTTTATGTAGAGAATTAAAAATATAATTTTTACATGATAGGAATATTAGAAATATCATCTCTATATGTGTAGCAAAATAAAAATGCGATTTTTATAATGATATATTCGAAAAGGCGAGATCTTTATATATATGATAACGAGGTAAAAATTCGATTTTTATTTATATTGAATAGCATAGTAAAAATTTGATTTTTATATATATGAAGCGATTATAAATATATGATTTTTACTTCGAGAAAAATATAATTTTCATATTATGAAAAGGCGAAATCTATATTTTTATAAAGGCGAAATCTATATTTTTATAAAGGCAAAATCTATATTTTTATAAAGGCGAAATCTTTATTTTTATAAAGGCGAAATCTTTATTTTTGAAAAGGCGAAACATATATTTTTGAAAAGGCGCGATTTTTATATATTGAATGGCGAAGTAAAAATTTGATTTTTATATATTGAATAGCAAAGTAAAAATTCGATTTTTATATTTTGAATAGCATAGTAAAAATTCGATTTTTATATATTGGATAGCAAAGTAAAAATTCGATTTTTACATATGTAGAGAATACGGGCAACAAAGGTGACAAAAAGGCGAGAACGATGAAGATTTCTATAAAAGAAGAGTCAAGATGTTTGGATAGCTATTGGTGGGAATTTCTCACCTTTCAATTTCATTTTCTAGTTATATATATATATATATATATATATATATACTAGGATGCAGACGGTGCTTAGTAGCACCCGACACAATCGTCCACAGACCATGGACTTGTTTGTTTGATTGCAAAAATTAGTTAGATTATTTGGTTTGAATTGAATTGTTTGGTGAAATGAAATTGATTTGATTGATGTGTGAATGGCGTGGGCCTTCACTAGACCGGGGATAAGGCTAGGCCTCGTCCCGTTTCTAGTATCGTACCGTTATGCAGCCGAAATTTTCTAGAATATGTTAGAAAAATAAAAATATCATTTTATTGAATAAATGAACAGAATAGAAAATTCATATGTTGAAATAAAATGTTTTTATCGTTAAAAATATAATTTTTAACGTGAATATGAATAAATGAATATTTATAAACAAATCGGCCGATTTGTTTATATACACTAATTTGACTGATATTGATTGGGTCGATAAATTTTACACATCGCCCAACTGCACAAATAAAATATGCGTTTGATTGTTTGAAACCCCACACGGGTGTTGGGATGAAATTTGAAGTTCACTCATCCTGATTGATTAAATATGTCGATCGATTGATTGACAGGCTGTTATAAGCGTTAGTTATCTATATTTGATGCTTATACAGTGTAGTGCACTTTGGTTGATGGTTGATTATTTTTCAATGCTATTATATACGTGTGATGTATGAAAATCCATATAATTAATATTATATGGTGATTGATTGGGCCTCATTCAAATTTAGAAAATAAAGAATATTATAAAATAAAGGTTCATGTGTTGACTGTACTCATCCGTTGAGATTAGTCATGTGTTGAACGAAATATTTTAATAATAAAATTTACATCTTTATCACTATAAAATAAAGGTTCATGTGTTGACTGTACTCATCCGTTAAGATTAGTCATGTGTTGAACGAAATATTTTAATAATAAATTTTATATCTTTATCACTATAAAATAAAGGTTCATGTGTTGACTGTACTCATCCGTTGACATTAGTCATGTGTTGAACGAAATAATTTAACAAAAATAGTCACACGTGGACAGTACTCATTCGTTGAGATTAGTCGTGTGTTGACAAAAATAAATATTCATTTTTCGAGTAGAATATTTGAAAATAGAAATATATGAAGCCGTGTTGGTTAGATTGACGCCATTTTGACGTGAACGATATTTATATCGATTTTATTCATTTTAAAATGAATATTGAAAAGTGATTTCGAAATCGCATATTTTGAAATGAAATTTGAATCAAATTGACTAGAAAACCAATTTGAATTGAATCGAATAGAAAACCAATTTGAATTGAATCGAATAGAAAACCAATTTGAATTGAATCGAATAGAAAACCAATTTGAATTGAATCGAATAGAAAACCAATTTGAATTGAATCGAATAGAAAACCAATTTGAATTGAATCGAATAGAAAATCAATTTGAATTGAATTGAATAGAAAATCAATTAAATTTGAATAGAATAGAAAATCAATTGAATTTGAATAGGATAGAAAACGAATTTGATTTGAATTGAATAAATAATGATTCGAATTGAATTGAATAGATAACGAATTCGAATTGAATTGAATAGATAACGAATTCGAATTGAATTGTATAGATAACGAATTCGAATTGAATTGAATAGATAACTAATTCGAATTGAATTGAATAGATAACGAATTCGAATTAAATTGAATAGATAACGAATTCGAATTGAATTGAATAGATAACGAATTCGAATTGAATTGAATAGATAACAAATTCGAAATGAATTGAATATAAAACGATTTCGAAATGAATTGAATATAAAACGATTTCGAAATGAATTGAATAGAAAACGAATTCGAATTGAATTTAAAACGAAGTGAAACGAATTCAAATTGAATTGAAACTTGAATTGAATAGAAATGAATTTTAAAACGAATTTATAAGGAAAGATTCAATTTTGATTTGAATTGAGATGGAAGTTGAAATTGTTTTTGAAACGAATTTAAAACTATTTATAAAATTCGTTTTAAATAGTAATCGATGAAATATATATATTATATATATATATAATATAATGGCCTGAATAGAACGCGTCGCGCCGCGACAGTTCGTGAATTTCGACCATTTCTTTCGAACGGACATTACGGGAGATCCGACCGTCGGATTCTCCTAAAACCGGAACCGTTGGGTTCGTATCGAAAAGAGCTTTCTAACGAATATTAGAAATTTGAAATCTAACGGTTGGATTTGGAGATACGTCCAAATCAAATTTGGAAAAGGTCGTTGTAAGTGCAGTTCGATGGCCGTTGATGGAAATCGACTGTACGGGCCTTGATAAAATTATTAAAAATATCAATAATTTGTGTAAAATCATAAGAAATGATTTGAGAAAAATTGGGGTGAAAAACTCCATATTTGAAAAGATAAAAATGGATTTTTACCAAAATAAACTAGTTTTGAACTAAATTTAAAACCCAATTATTTTTAAAATAAATAAATTAGATTTAAAAAGGGGTTTTAAATGAATCGGTATTTCTAATATGTTTGATTGGATTTGAAATGGGTTTATCATGAACGGTGTTTTAAATAACACTAGTTCTTTAACCCGATAATAAATAGAATGTGATTTGGGTTTGTCGTGAACTGTGTTTTAAATAACACCTAGTTCTTTAACCCAGTAAAAGGAGTTTTAACGAATCTGCAATTAGATTGAAATGTAAATCTATAATTTAAATTATCAAATTTAGAAAATGAGCGAGAATGGAGTATTACCAGTTTTGCTTCAAAGCGATAGTTAAATCTTTAGTTAGATTTGAACGTGAAATGGTAAATAATCTTACCGATAACACCATAGTATTAGATATGGAGTATTACCAATTTTGCTTCATGGGATGAATAGGTTGGGATTGGGAAATAAAATAAATAATTACTTCGGTGTGGTTCGCTAATCTCGACTAGTTTAGAAAACCATAGTTTGGTTTGATATGACATCCAAAGGAAGATTAAAGAATAAATTTTAAAGAATTTATCTTGGATAAAATTAATGGTAACCTTTCCCTAAAAATGTGATTTGGTGAATAAAAGAATATTCGGAATTGGAATGAGGCGTATGTTGTGTTTGTGTAACATTTGTTTTAATATACGCGGGTTGTTCGGAAAGTCCGGGTTTATACCCATTCTGAATCACCGACTCGACGATAAGTCGAAGATGAAGACGGTGGTCGAAGACCGGAAGTCTTCACATCGTTTGGGTAATTACTGACGATCCCGATTGGGTTGTACACCCAAGAGGATGGAAATAGTTGGTGGTCATCCAGACGTACTTGGAGATGGATGGATATGCGAGGAAAGTGCCTCCGGTTTCGTTCAGACCCAGAACGGACTTGTAAATGGATTGTGTGTCTGACATTGGATTTTATTCTGTGTTGATTGATTTCTATTAAATATACATCTGTTTGGCGGCGGAGAATTTATTCTTTTGCTTAGCGCCCTTCTCTGAGACGTACGAGCTCAGAGGTTGTATATCGATGGACATCAGTCGCATGGCATGAATTGCCTGTGTGGCACGCTAAGATGCAATGATCAAGGCTTCTGTTGAAAAGTAAAGTCTTGTGGTTGATGATCAAAGCACGGCCTTTGTGGCGTAGCTTTGTGTATAACGTGGATTCGCGAGCCTCACACCTCAGTATGAGTTAAAAACGGGATACAGACCGTTGGGAGAACACGACGTTTCTTTCTAGCTTTGGTGGTGTCAGTGACTTACCAGCCCTGACATTTATATATACTTTTCACCTTTGTGGTTGTTGGAATGAGGCGCCTCGATTATAGGTCTGTAAGGACCGGGAAACGTGCGTTCAGGCATAAATAATCCTCTAACGTAAGTGAGGACCGGCCCAACCGATCCAAGGATTGCCCAGAGTGTGTAGTCCTGAGGCATTTGCTAGAGTGTCTCGAGCGCGGAGAGGAGCTTGCCCCTTGCCTCGACTCATGACGAAAATCCAATTTCCAATACGTGTGATTCAGTTTTAATTGTAGAACTAGTATGGTGACATGATATATGGTACCCATGCCGTCTATGATTTATATTTATGATTGAAACTGTTTTGACACTATACACTTATTATAGTATCAAATGATTTGTTTTAAACGTATCAAGCATGTTTGGCTGTTATAAGGGAAAACCCTATCCTCCGGCTTGCGTTGCATTGTGTGATGGGACCTGGGTCTTATAATAGCTTCATTTTTCGAAAAAGCATTGCGTTGTTTATTCTATGCACTGGTATTCTTGGGAGGAAACCCGTTCCGTGTTATACGGCGTGGTCCCTTGAATTACTCTCTTTTAAAGTAAAGTTTTAAATAACTGTTTTAGTTCTCACACCAGTCACATGACTGACCTGGAGTTTATTGTTTTAACCTAAACTCTGGGTGCCCCTATTTACCGCACGGGCAGCTAGTAGTTTTTGGTTTTGCAGATTTATATTCACAGGATCCTGGTTTACAGCTGGAATGATATCCGGAAAGCTCTGTATCCGTATATCACCTTCAGTTGTGCTTTGTATTATTTTCCGCTGCTATGTAATTTATTGTAATCTCTGATATTTATCGAATGTAATTTATTCATTTATACTCTGTATATTCTTGTATCTGATGGTATTGTTGTAATAACAATGAAATATTCTTCTGTTTGCGTTCTGATTTGTCCTGTTCTCAAACGATCAGGGGTCTCGAACGGTCTAGATCGGTTTAACGACTGATTCGGATCGAGCGAAATTCCTTGTCGTCACAGAAACTCACTTAGTTTTCCCATTTATATTTTATATAAATTGGGTTTTTATTTTGTATGCTCTGTTTGCTATAGTTGACTGTTCACTAGTTATGTATTTATTTATTGATTTAACTAATGAAATTATACCGTCGTTTAATTTCAGTGAAATACTAAATCGTTATTCTAACTATTGGTTCCAATAAAGATAACTTACCTTGTTGGTCACGTTTATAAAATAAACGTGTTTAATTGGCTGAATTGTTTGAATTGCTTGTGGTTGGGATTAAATGATCGTTATTTATTATTATCAGTTAAATGAAATTGAACGATCTGTTTGGAGATAATCACTTGTATACAGGGAAGAACAGATTGGAGGGATCCAACCAGATTCCTCAAATATATTATTTATTTTCATATTATCATATATGAACTGTCATGATTGGGTAATTGATTTTAGTAGTGATCATTGACTGAAAAGTCAACCTGTGGGCTATATTGGTTAAGTAATCGGTTGTAAATGGCCTAAAGGTAAATTGTTTTGTTTATATTGATTTATCGTCAGGTGAATTGATGTAACTGAAGTTATGAAATTTATCTTCTGACTAAAGATAGATTTTGAAATATATTATTTGAATAAAGGTTTATAAGAGGAAAAAAATACTTATTTTTATAATTAATTATAAATTCATTTTATAAAGACAATTCTGATGTTAATCAGATTTGTGAATGTGAGAATAAGAAAATTAACCTAACGACTAAATTGGATAATTGTTTTGTTAAGAAACAATTAAATGGAATTATTTTAAATTAATTATATTATTAATTAATTTAAAAGGAAAACAAATTGAAATCGGTTAACGAGATAACCGTGTTTAGAGTTGACTAAATTGACCATTTTTAACTGGAATTATTATTATTATTTTAGTTTGTTTGGATTAATCTAATAGAATTGTTTAAAGAATAACTGCTAATTTTAATAGGGTTTTAAAAAGGGGATTAATATTCATTTTAGTTAATAAAGAAATTTACTACGGAGGTAGTAAATAATGGAAGTAAATTATTATTTTAATAATAAATTAGAGAATTACTTTTTAATTGAAATTCATTTAAAAGTCAATCGAAGTTGAAAAGAAATCCAATAGATTAGTGAAAGAAGTTTATGAACGGGTTTTATTTTCAAAACCTGAGTTTTATAACGAAATGATAAAGAGCATTTTAAGCGAACATGGCAGCTTAAAATAAATGTTACTTAATTATTTAAATTAAGTAAATGGAAATTAAGAGAGAGGGTTTATTATAAACCATGATTTTTATAAGTAAGGATTAAGATGTTAAAGCGTGAATTTGACATTAAAGTTGCTTGATAATGGGATTAAGTAAAAGTGGGGAATTGAAATGAGAATCTCAAAGCGAGAGATGGTTGGATGGATTTGAAAGGAAATTGGGGAAAAGTGAATTGGGTAATAGAAGTGAAATGTGGGATTTGATAACCAAACCCGAATTATAAGTGAGCTTGGTTAAAAAGGTCGAATTAAAAGTGATGTTTATAAAGAAGTACTTAATCATTGAATTAAGAGAAAAATGGCTATAGCCGAAAAGATGTTTCAAAAGAGATAAGCAGGTTTTATGAAACCGTATTTGAAATAAAAGCAGTTAAATGGAATTTGTGTTGATATTAGAGTGAAGTATTGGTTTTTAGATTACAACTAGTACTTGTCTTTAGATATGAACGTTGTTGATCAAGGTCTGAGAGGTAATTAAAATACTCCAAATTGAATAACATCAGGATTTTCTGAAGATGATATTAGTAGGTACTCGTAAAAGAGGTTAGTGATAATTTATAATTTCCATTAGTGATATAATAATAGTGGCGGATGCAGGATTTTATGGATGGTGTGTCACCAATCAATAGTCGGTAGAAAAGTAATAAAATAATCAGTAGAAAAGTAATAAAATAGTCAGTAGAAAAGATAGATTTCACGGATGGATTTTGTTACTTTCCAAAAGTAATAAAAAAATTAGAAGAAAAGTAATATTCATAAAATAGATTTTACGGATGGATGAAATGGAAAATCTGGAGACTAGTAGCTGACACTGCAGTCATGGTGGAGAAGCTGCCACATTCATAACATAGATTTTACGGATGGATGAAATGGAAAATCTGGAGAATGGTATCTGACACTGCAGTCTTGGAGAAGCTGCCACTGCTGTCTACATTTATCTTTTCTGCTTTTGAGAATCTGTGCTGCTGCACAAATATAATTTTTTTTTTTAAATAATGGTGTGTCACCTGACACACCATGCACAAGCATGGTTCCGCCACTGTATAATAATGCAACATTTGGTGGGAATCTAAAAAATATATAACGAGAAATCCAAAGTAAAGGAAATTAGTAAGAAGGGAAATTATATAAATGAGAATTCCTAAGTAGAAGAAAAACAAAAAGGGTTTGCGTGAAAATATAATGATATTTTCGGGTTAGGAAGGAGATGTAAAGTTGAGTTTTATTTTATAATAATAAATATTAGTTATTGTTTTAAGAACGAAATAAAAGATATTATGTAACGCTGTTACGAATAATAAGTTGAATGAATTTCCCAAATTTAAATAATAAAGAATGATGTAATAAATGTTTTTAAAGGAGAATTAAGTGGAAATTTAATATGGTTATTTTACTAAGTATTATAGAGAATTGGTTTTGAGAACATTAGTATATAAAAATCAATTATCATATTTTTAAATAATAGAAGAATTAGAAGTTTTAATTAAGCAGAAGTGAATTAGTTTATTTTAATTAAAAGGCCAAGTGATGCTGAATACTGAACCAGTGAATTCATTGGATTGTCATGATTGAAACACTATTTATTTTAATAGTTAAATCACCGACTATCAAATCTGTCCCATATGATTGTTGGTACGAAAAGACCGGGACTGAATTAATATTCGAAAACCATTCCGACCAACAAATACGTGAAGATAACAGAAGACAATCGAGATGGAGCGTTGAAGACCGTGGATCTTCATTAAATGGAAGAACTACTAAAAATCTCTGGTTTAGCGGCTAGAGATAAACTGTGGTTCTGTCGTGGTTGGAATCTACGGATTGCGAGGACTACTCGCTACTGATCCATGGGGTGATTCCTGTATTGGATGCACTAGGAGAGTACCTTCGGTTCATCCTGTTCCTGGATGACTTGTATGGACGGATGTCTGACAGAGTATTTCCAAAGGGATCGCCTACGTTGATTTCTTCAAACGTACCATAGTTGGTGTGCTCCCAAATATAGTATTTTTGTGGATGTCAATTAGTGATATCTGGCGGATTTGACGATGTGGCACTCAAAATGAATGGTGACCAAATAATCCAAAAGGAAATTCAAACCTCAAACCTCACAGCCGGGAAATGACAAAAATCGGGCAAGCAGCATGACTATGTGGGTCGCTCCCATTAGGGTGTATAATCACTTATCAAGAGAAATTCCTTTTGCTTCTTTAATCTGTTTCGATGTTGTCCCTTTCGGGAAACGGTGGTTTGAGCCCAACCGTTGGTGATATACATTCGATACACTCAAGCGAAATGAGTAGTCGGTCATGTGAGGGCCAGGTTGCAAGACGTTCTTGTTGAACCCACTGTATTCACCTCTAGAGATACACTATTGGCAGGTGGTCCCATACCCTTTCATAGTCAGAATCGAATCTCCAATAAGTGCCCACGGTTTTGTTCGTATATATATGTGTGTGTGGAGCGTGAGATGCAAGCGTTCCGCCAGATTGATATCTACTTGTATTTAGACACTATTATAATATCAAAAAAGATATTGATTTCAAAAATGTTTGGGTTATCATAAGGTAAAAACCGTCCGTGTTTATGTGTGAATTTGGTCTTACGATTATCCTTTTCTTTCGAAAAATTTTTGACTTAAAAATCAAGTTGAGTGATACCCTTAATACTGTGCGAGTTTTTCTCACTCTGGTTCACCAGACTGACCCGGTGTTTTGTAAATGCTCGGGTTAACAAGTTCAGGTTATCGAATGCTGTGAAGAGACGAGCTGGAAGAGTCCAGATGTATGATATTATATAGCCACTATTCCGCTGTGTGTTGTATATAAGACAGATTTTTATAACTGTCCAGAGATGTTGATGTACTCTGATATCGTAAGTATTTTTAAAAGCTCTCAATAAAGTTTTATTTCTGTACTATATTTTGTTCCGCTGCGATGTGAGACTCTGATTCTGTGTTGTGTTGGTTCTTCTTTTTCTTCTATTCTTATATTTCTTTCTTTCTTATCTCACCCTCTAAATTCTTTCTAATAACGTTCTGGTGTTTTCGGTGTTTGGAAGGTCTGCATGACGTATGGGAAATGTATTTATGTCGATTTCCTGGGCCGAAAATCCCTGTTCGTTACAATCACGATGTTATGATGTTATGTGACCCCAAGTCATCAGGACGTATAGTACCAATAAGTATAGCAATAGTCAAGATGTAAGCACATGTTGTATTCCTTGATGTTTCGATTTCACCATTTCGATGATGATACTTTATTATTGCGTTATGTAGGAAAAAAAGCTTATTTATATGCAAGTATTATGGTGGTTTCTAATATGATGTTTCGGACTCCTTCCTGGTACTATTAAAATGGATTTGAGATATATTTATAATTATACTGATGAGATAAGGTATAATATATGGAGATTCTTTTATGATGAATTTTAATGCTGGATTTTAGATATATTTATATTTATTCCGATGAGATGAGGTATAAATTATCGTAATTTTTTTGAAATGAGTTTTAATGATAGAAGCAAGATGTACTTATATTTATACGGATGAAATGAGTTATAAATTATTATGAGATTGTTTATAATGAGTTTAGTGATAAATTTAAGATGTTTCTATATTTATACCAATGAAAAGAGGTATAAATAATTAAGAAGAACTATAACTGATTTTTATGATATGTTGAATGATATTTTGAGATTATAGTATATGCCAATGATATGGGACATAACTATATGTGCTCATCTTTATATGAAGGGTATATACTTTGATGTATATGTATGCTTCTGTCCTTTGAAATCTTTATTGACATTTAATTCAAATTGTCCATGATATAAGGCGGAAGCTATGTTCATTGAGCCTTACCTTTAAGACTTAGCATTTTGATGTTTTATTTTCTTAAGTGTAGTTTTTCCACTTGAGTGTAGCCTTTTTCTAATTATCACTTTTACTTCGAAATAAGCGATGTCATTCTCTCTTAGAAGGAAGTAACCCGTTATGACATGGTATCCTTTGAGTAAAAGGATATCATACCTTTCATTTACTTAACCTTATCGTGCGCTATGATTTTGTGATATGTTTAGCTAGCCTGACCTATGTGTTTTCACTCGGGTCAGACCGAGTTTGTTTCTACGTATTATTCTCCATTTTAGATGTAGCAGTTACATGATGCATCCTTTTTGGATCAAGTCATTTAATTGGGATTGTCATCTTTCTTGTGAGACATTATCAAATTTCATATTCTTTGCTCCATGTATTTTGAGTGGTCATCATACCACTCTAGTACTGTATTGAGATATATCATTGTATAAGCAAAAATTTGTATATTTACACTGTTCAATGATGAGTTATTTATTTAGTTATGTTGTTTTGTTTTGATTGATCAATAGCCATCTATAGCTTTGTATTAATTATTTATCAAATATGTCGATCTACTTATGTTGAAAAAAAATAGATAGCATTTGTCGACGTGTTCAATAGATAATTAAGACTATGTTATAGTTGGTTGCCCCTAACCAGCCCTATTCTCTGCATTAGCAGATAGAGTTATTATGTAATTCTTTTTGTTATTGTGGGTCTCGGGGTTAGGTGTTACAGTTAGCTTTATTTTATATATCTATTTTGTACCAATGATAGCTTGATCACTTAGTCTAGGAACTAATTCTCAAACTTCATTGCGTTCAAATCGGTTTATCTCTTCTTGCATAGCTATAATCCAGTTGTCATCAGTTAAGGCTTCTTTTGCATTTTTGGGTTCTATATTAGATAAAAAAACTACATGACTTACTAGATTTAATTTGTTTTCTCCAATAATATTTTGAAATGGACTATGACTAGTGTTTTCACGTTGAATATCATTTTCATTTTCTATATTAATGTTTTCAACATTTTCACTTTCACTAGTATTTTCATTTTGTGTATTATTAGAATATCATCTTCATTGTTTCCAATATTATTATGAATAAAGTTTTTATCTTATTTGGTGTTTCGAACAAATTTTCATATTCTTTGGCATTTGAACTTTTTATTTTTTTTCATTTTTATTTTTTTTCATTTTTATATGAAATTTGATTAAAATTCTCATCAAAAGATACATGAAGAATTTCTTCAACTTTATTTGTTCATTTATTAAAAATTCGATAAGCTTTTCTTTATTTCGAATATCCTAAGAAATTCCTTCATCAGATATTGAATCAAATTTATCTAGCTTATCTTTTGTGTTAAAGACAAAACATTTTGAACTAAAGATTTTCAAAATAAAAGATATTTGGTTTTCTACCATTGAAAAGTTCGTAAGGGGTACTTTTAGTGAGGGGTCGAATTGAAACATGATTCAATACATAACAAGCTGTTGCAACTGCTTCTGCCCAAAAAAAATTCGATAGCGTCTTCCGTTAAGTAGCATTTTGTCACATTCTTGTAACGTTCTGTTTTTTCATTTTACAACTCCAATTTGTTGTGGAGTTCTAGAAAATGAAAAATTATGGAAAATACCTTTCTTTTTTCAATAAGTATTGAATATTTCGTTTTTGAATTCACCACCATGTTCGCTTCTTTTATTCTTTATATCTAATCCTTTTAAAATTTAAATTATATTAATGGAGGTTTTAAAATGATCAATTGTATCCCGTTTATTTTTCATAAAAATTTTCTACGTATATTTAGAAACATCATCAACAATTACAAACACATATCTATTATAATTTATGGATTATACTTGGGTTGGCCCAAATAGATCCATATGAAGTAATTTGAATGGATGTAATGTTAAAATGACCTTTTTAGATTTAAATGATGATTTTGTTAATTTTCCTAATTGGCAAACGTCATATAGATTGTTAACTTTAAATTTCATTTTTGGTAACCCTTTTACTTATTAGTTTATCAAGATTTTGTTTATTTTAAAATTTATATGACAAAACCTTTTTGTGCCATAGCCAAGGATCATTTTCTTTGGCCATTAAACACATATCTTAATTATGATTGTTTCTTTTATTTAAATTGTATATATATATATATATATATATATCTCCCGGTTTCATTTAAAAACAAGATTTCGATTCTTATCAGAAATATTGCATTTATTGTCTAAAAAGGAAATTTTAAAACCTTATCACACAACTGACTAGTACTAAGCAAATTATGTTTTTAATTTTTTAACTAATAAAACATCAGTAATAAGAGGTAAGTTAGATGTATCGACATTGTCTTTGTCGATGATATATCCCTTGGAATTATCTCCAAAAGTGACAGTTCCTTCTTTTGTAGATAAAATTTATCAATGTTTTTTTATCTCATGTCATATGTTTCGAATAACCACTATCAAGTATCCACTTTCCTCTTTTCTTGAAAGGGGCCTGCAAAAAATAAATAATGACGTCGGTACACACTTTTTAATAGGGTCTTAGGAGTTAGGCCTTAGGAAACCAAATCGAAGAGGGTTCAATGTCCCTTTTCTAAATATAATTTTTACGAACAATTTCTAAAAATGATTTTGTATATTTATTCCTAATAAAAAAATTATTTGTTTTAGGAAACCATATGTTAGTAGTTTTAGAAACCGACTTTTTTTTTAAATTTTTTGATAAACTACTAGGTTTAACTTTCCTTTTGTTAAATTTCTTTTTATATCCTACTCTCCTCTTACTAGATGTAGATTGAGAATTTTCTATAATTTTAGATAAATTCTCCCTTCCTTTATTAAAATTTGAAACAGTTTTAATAATATCTTCTAGCTTGATTTTATGATTAGAACTGGCTAATTCCGTTATTTTAATATTAGTTTAACCCTAGAAAATAAGTGCATTATTCTTTTCTTTTTGAGTTTCAATTTCTTGACTCAATAAAGTAAGTTGAGAATTAACATTAGACAAAGATTCTTGAAGTTTTCTAGGTTCTTCTTCTAATATTTTTTTGGTAGAGCTGACTGGATTTTGACGTGACTGCAAACACCTTTAATTATAACAAATAATACACACATTTAACCAGGTGATAAACAGAAAGTCTATCTACTACGGTTTTAGGTGGTACATCCACCATGATATGACCTCAAACTCCATGCAGGGAGTATATGACATAGTACATTACATACTTCAAATGGAGTGAAAATTATGTAAAGAATAAGAAAATGCACAATAGCAAACAATATGCATGGTACAGAGTACGACATCACAATAGAACAATTAATACAACAAATATAGCCGCACAATGTAGCATTTAAGCACATTGAAGTATTCGAGAATTGATGTGGAGATGGACACAATAGTTAGCATTCGACGATTTCTTTACTTCTTTACAATATCACGTTGACATGCTAAATATAGCTATCTAAAAGGACATAAACTAGCTCGGCATAGTTGCAACAGCTAGGAGATCAAAGCCAACATCCCTCAAGAGAAAGAAATTGCAATGATCTTGACAAAAAAGATGGCAACGACAACAACCAAGGAATACAAGAAGAGCCATCGATGATTTGAAAAAACATTGCAACACCAAAAAAGTGTGGAACATCCAATATGACATCGCTAGGCAATATCAACCGGACCACAGACTGACATGGCCAAAATTTGACCTGAGCAAAAAAATCACATCCGAGAAAGCCATAACAAAACCGTAGGGGGATGAATAGATGAATAAGGGAACAACACCAAAAACTCAGCATATAGAGCAAGCCTACACGTGATGGTGAGCAAGACAGTGGAGTTCAAGAGGGAAGCATGAGGCCATCCACCTCAAAGAACCACTCAAACCAGCACTACGCCATAGATTGCATACTACAACCCCAGAGAAGTGATGCTGCAGGTGCCAAAAAATGTTGCTAAGGCCAAAAATGATCTGTGGCAACACTTTTTCGGCGTTGCCTTTTGCCATGTTGCCTTAGAGTCAAAGGCAACATATTTGCGACCCTAAGGCAACATCGGTACAAATGTTGCTACAGGTACCACTACAAAGAAAAAAAAATCTCTTTTACAACTGCCAAAAATAGTTGTAATATGTCTATTACAGCTGGCATTCGTAATAAAGTCAACCTTTTTACAACAGTTTCCATAAGTTGTTAAAATTTGTTTTACAACTGCTAAAAAATAATTATACCCCAACTACTAGTAATCAAAGGTTTCATAATATAATATTATAGTTATAACTGTTATTTCATTAACAACAAACATAATTACTCACATTAAGAAAAAAACAATTCAAATTTACACCATTTGTGAATTAGTAATTTCATTATAGAAAATAGCTGAATTCATTACATATGTCAATAAAAGTACATACACTTAATAAAAGTACATACACTCCTTACCTGACCAGAAACCCAACTAAATCGGACTACCTTAACTTCTCTACAATCCTCAAAACAACATCCATACTTTAAAATACACTATCAAACTCCCTTTCACCACCTTCCACAACTTCAGATTACTCCTCCACCTTTTAGCAATGTTAAAACACACTTCAATCACAACCTACAACCCAACCACATACATGTTTGATGAATATTATAATAGGAGTTTTATTCTATATAAAAATTTAGTAATTATTTATGCCTTAACCATTGAGGACGTGTTGATAAAAATATCCGAGCAAAGCATAAAGAATGCTATTGCGCGTGATGTTTCAAATAGGGGATATCACTGTCATTAATACTAGTAAATTTACCTTTTTAAACAAACATTAATGTGTAAATTTTTATTGATGGTGACAGAAATAATAATCTTCATATACTGAGATCCCCTATTTAACCATACGACCTATATTCAAATGAAAACAATGTTCAAATAGTGTATCTTTGTTGCTCAGCTTCAATCAAGGACAAAGAACATCCGACATGTACTGATCAAACTTAACTACAGATGAACGATTAATTGCAAAACAATAAACATTTCCATATAAGACGTACCTTAGGAGATAGACAAACTTTAGCTCATAGCCTAGTGGAGTCTCCTTCCCTTCCGATTTCCATTGAGGAGTTAATACACAGGATCCGAACTGAAAAAAACATGGAAGCTGCAGATTACAAAGCTAGAGCAGATTACAAATACAGCTAGTTAAATAGAAACTAAACTCAAAAGTTATACACCTTGTATTGATCAATGAAATAATGTTAGACAGGTTATCGAAAAATACTTTTAATATAAACCAAGGATCAAATAATACCAACAATACTACTTGTGATTTGGAAACAACCAGTACAGAGAAGACATCTTCACCAAACTTTGATGAATCTTATAATCTGCAAGGTAGCTCCACCACTCCAAATGTCGTTGATTAGAATAGATCATCTTTATCAGGCTCTTCTTTATTTAATGATAATTCCAATATAGATCAACTGAGCAGCAAGTTAAGTCATGAGTCAAGCATCATAAACAAACAAGATCTGCAAACCAAAGATGCCAATGAAAAAATCAAGTTGCATAATCGTTCCGCTAATAATATTAATCCACCTGCTGTACTTATCTGGACAAATGGTAACATTTTAGGACTTGAACCATCAAAACCTCCAGATTTTACAATTAAAGCAGACTCAGAAGCTCATACTATTCATAAAAAGAAACTCGTAGCAAATCATGGGTTATCCACACATTCTCTAATCATGAATGTTGACTTCACAAAATTGCAGAAAATCGTACATCATAATGATGCCACAAAACTCCATGAACCAGAAACAAAAGAATATGCAAAGGTTGGAATTTGTTCGCTACCACTGGAATGCATGAAGTTTTCGTTTCTTCCTATGGATGAATTAAGAAAAAGTTGTTAAGTATTGAATTTTATGGAAGTAATCTTACCTCAGAGACCCCACACCGCACAGAAATTGCCTATCCGAATTAGTAAAGAATTGGTTTTGAGAAAATAATTAAACAAGATCTGAAAATTGGTTGTATTGCAGCTGTCTTCCAAACCTGATGCATAAAATAAGATCTGTGAAAATGAGAAACCGGTTGGGAATTGAACGAAATGTGAAAATGAAAAAAAATTAGGTATTGGGAGCTAGATGAAAATTAGGGATCCGATTGTTTCGGAAATTTAGGGGGAAGATGGAATGAAAAAAGAAAGCGCAAGAATGAAAATAAAAGTGGGAAATAGACTTAACTGAGATGTGGATTGATGGTGTCGATGGATGGTTGAGATTTTATTTTAACTAGTGGAGTGGATCGCTGAGGTGTAACTTCATTTTTTTATTTAGAATATATCTATAACTACTGTCACACAATTTGATATCTATGCTAACACATTGAAGCGCGTGTTGCAATAGACAAAAAACAACATAGTAATGACAATATTGTTGCTAGCAACACCATCGATTTTCGTTGTGGTAGGCCATCTATGGCGTAGTGCAGACAGTAAAGCTGATACATTGACAGTACAATCCAAAAACCCAAATATATGAAGATGCATAACAACTACACTAACTAACTCACAGTCAAACACGGAAAAATCACCCAAAACCATCACCCGAAAACGTACCTATACCCTTGCCTACTAGATTCCAATCGCGTGTGAGGGTACGGTAGAGAAAATAAGAGGCCTAAATAGATTAGGAGCATAACTGGTACTCCGCACAAGGTCATTAAGTCGAAGATCATCCAGTGAAATTGGGTACGATCGAAAGTGAACTGTGAAATTATAGTTAATGGATTGAGTTGCTAGCTCAAACAAAAAACCAGGCATGTCGAAAGCAAGAAAGAAGAGAGAAATAAATAGGGGATGAAAAAGGATTCACAAAGGAATGATGAAGAAAGGGAAAAAAGAGATGGAGGGGATTTTCTTATCGCCGTTTCGAATTTGTGTTGAAGCTTTGTTTGCTTATTTTACTTTTTCTTATAATATTTCTTTCTCATCTTTAAGCAAATATCTTTCAAATTCTGCCTTTTTTTGGTCCTTGTTAGCTAGTTCATACTTTCTTTTGAAATTATTCCTAGATTCTAATAATTCTGAATTTATTTTGACCATATCATCAAAAGTAAAAACATTAACCTCGTTATCATTAGCCATGATGCATACGTTAGCTTGATTGTTGTCGCTATCACTTACATTTTATGAGGAAGTGGCATCTGAATCATCTCATCATATTGAATACCCTTTCCTTTTTGATTTGTCCTTCCAATGTTTATTGTGATATATATTTGTTCTTTTGGTATGGACAATCCTTTTGTAATTGACCTTTCTTGTGACAACCAAACCATTCGATTATTGATAATGATGGTTTGTTGTGATTAAAGTTCTTTTCCCGTTATTTCTGTTTCCTTTCTTATACTTCAAAAACTTTTTAAAGTTTTGGCAGTAAACGATAGTTCTTCTTCATCTGAATCTGATTCTTCTTTTTCTGCATGAAGTGCTAGATTTTTCTTACCTTGGGCACAAATTCTTTTTTCCTGAAAATTAACTTCATAAGACAATAGATTTCCTATTAACTCTTCTGGTTTCAGGGTATAAGATCATTAGCTTCTTCGATTTCTAATACCTTCCTTTCCCAATCTTCCGTTAAAGAATTTAGGATTTTTAATACCACATCAAAATTAGAATATTTTTCTTTTAAAAGTAATAGTGAACGATAAATATCTTGAAATCTAAAGTACATATGATTGATAGATTCATATTGATTCATTTTAAAATCCTGAAACTGACTTTTAACCATGGATATCTTGCTTTTCTTAACCTTGTTAATTCCTTCGTAAGTTACTTTAGTGTTCGTTATATTTCATATGCAGTATTGCACATGCTAATATGGTTAAACTAGTTTTTGTCTAAGGCACAATGCAACATATTCAATACTTTTTCATTAGAGGTAAAATCTACTTTTTGTGAGTTTGACCATGAATAATATTTTTTAGTAGGAGATGTATATTCAGTTTGAGTAATATTCCACGAGTCAAATCCATTTGCTTGCATATATATTCTCATTCGACTAGTCCAATAGTTATAGTTCATGTCATTAAATAATGGAGGTCGTGTAGTGGATTGACCTTCCATAAAAACTAGTTTTAGTTCTAGTGATAGTGTTATTTTCCATATTATCAAAATATCAAATAATTGTTTTATGGTTATAAGATGTTCTGCTCTGATACTAAATGAAAGAACGAGTAGGGTCGATTAATATAGAAATACATGTAATATACCGAATGTGAAAGTTTTGATAAATGATATACTAACTTTGATATATGGAAGTAAATATTTAATGAGATAAATAATTAGAAATGATGCCATAAATAAGCAATACAAATGTGGTAAATAAATACCATAGATTTTTATACTAGTTCGGAACACTTTCCTATTCCCAGTCCCAGACTCATTCTAGGATTTCTTCTAGATAAAACTCTCACTTAAACTGGAGGAATATGTATTACAACAACTGAGCAGCAGAACAAGATTTTGCCGCAATAGTGAAAGAGGGTTTCTTTTCTGAGCAGCATAACAGGATTTCAAACAACCACAAAAGTTTTATTTGAATGTATATGTGTTCTTAATAACACGGATAAGTCATTATCGAGTACACCCTTCCTTTAAACCTCTCCTTTGTGTGTGTGTGTGTATATATATATATTTGTAAACGTATGAAGAATCAAGAAAGAAAGTGGTTTATAATCATAGAATATTGAAAATTAAGAGCATAAGACCTACCTAAACAAATCGAAAAAATTAAGAGCATAAGAGAATATTGTATAGAAATATTTCAGAATCAAAGAATATTAAGATCAGAAAAGTTTGGTGATAAAAATAGGTTATTCTGAAGTTTATTTATATCAAATAAAATGTTGCAATTATTCATGACAAGGTTTGATTAAAGGATAAAGTCATAACTCCTATATTAAAGAGTTACGACTCTTTAAAAAGTTGTAACTCTTCGGTTCAACTGATTGAATTTAGAATTCAACCGGCTAAAAAACGACTATAATTCGAAATTAGTGTGCATATGCAAAAAACATGTCATTCAATGAACTAAATTAAATATACAACTGGCTGAATGTTAAAATTATAAAGTTTGAACACCCAGCAATCAGTTGGCTGTTTTTTATTTAGCCGGCTAATGCAGATGTATTTGTGTATATGTGCTTCAGCGTTTGATATTTACAAACGTTATATATATCATAGGAGAGATTTTAACATTTAAAACTAAATACGGACTCGATTACACTAATAATGTACCAATATATCCTGTTGTTGAGTCTTCTTGTATTTAAGCTATATTCTTCTCCTATTCCCTGTAGTAGATGTTAGTAATGATACCATCGATATATAGTTGTCACAACCTAAATCTAGCTCAAGAAAGAAGGTTCTAACACTACCTACATTTCTTATGCTGTCTGTAGTTAAGTTCTTAGTGGATTTAAAATTAGCTGCATTGTAATTAAAATTTAAAGATAAAATGTCAGTTGACAGACATAATTTTCCCAGGTCACCAGACAATTTTTTATTTAAAATGATAATGAAAATGAATCTAATACCATATGTTAATTCAGTCATAAATTATTCAAGCCAAGGAAATAAAACATAAACTTTGCATTACATAACTTTGCGCCCAATAGAGTTATCATCATCGAAATAATATATATATATATATATATATATATATATACACACACATACATATATCTGCTATCTTTTAACGATTAGCTGTACACAGGCAACTGGCCGTGGAAGTGACCATGGATGAAATTTTATGCCTAATTCATAATTAACATGTTTTAAAGTGATATATAGAAACATCTGCCATTAGTGATAAATTATTGACTACAGCTATAAAACCGACATTACTTTCTTTTGCCTTGAATATATAGTATTTCCACTCCTACACAACAATAACCTTTAAACCACAGTAATGTACCAAAGAAATGATAATTTTAACAAGGATTTAAAATTTGCAAACATAAAATACTAGCCAATCTTTACAACAACCAAATCAAGAAGGAATACCAACAAACAAAGTAATTAGTAAACAAATAAAATGGCATAATGGCTCAGAAAATATAAACAATACTAATTAGATCATAATCGATATAAAGAAGTTTAAATTTGATTATAAAAACCAAATCATGTACCTATTGATCCAAATAAAACCGGAGTAATAACATATATAAGTTTCAAGAAAAATAAAAAACATAGTATTAAATAGAAAAAGCAACTATTGATCCAAACAAAATCAAAGTATAATGATGACAAGCAGTAAAGAAGTTAGAAAACAAATATTGGAACTGGGAAAAGCAATAATGCTTGATGTTAGTATTGATCAATAACCAAGATTTACCAGAAGTAGATACTTCTTGAAGTTTAAGTTGAATTACCTAAAGTCAAATCAAATTAAATGAATTCATTGCCAAAATCCAATCAGACGAAGTCGATGGTGATCCTTCGCTTGAAGAAGAGGCCGATTCAACAATACGAAGGAGGCCAAAATCAGATCGCTCACCTGAAAAAGAGGATGAATCACCAAAAGAAGGGAGGCCGAAATCAGTTCGATCCCTTGAAGAAGAGGGAGGTCAAAATAACCCTATAATTTTTTTATTTTTCCGACAATTGAAGAAAAAGAATTGAGATTTAAGGGGCATTGGTAAAAAAGAATGGTAGTTTACTTTTATGCCCTAACGATACCCAGGATATCCAACATTTATATGTGTTATCAATAAAAAAATGTGTAGAAATGTATTTTCGGTGACAATTTTCTTGCTTGACAACGCTTATTATCGTGACTAACGTACAACACAAATAAGTGTTCGTAACTAAAAAAATAAGTGTTACAGAATAGCTATTATGGTGTAGTGTCCAAGGTTTGTTTGAAAACCCTCCAGAATGGGCTTTTCGACGTTCAATTTCACGTTTCCTTTTTTTCTACCTTGGTATTCTCACATGCAAACATCGCAAGGTCGAGCCATTCGATGTGGTCTTTTGTTTTCTACTTTGATGTTATATGTAAATCTGCTAAGATGAGCTTCCAATATCCATTTACATCCACTTATTTCTTGCATTGACGGTAACAATTATACCTTGCTCCCCAATTTTTTGAAAGTTATCAGTAACGGTCAACCTTCATTCGCTTATGCTAAAGATTTATCAGAATCCATTCTTAAATATGTATATGAGATTACATGTAAAATTTCTTCCTTTATCAGACCTTATGTCCAATTTTTATTTTCATGGTTTTTACCTTTCGTTTAATGATGTTTCGTCTTTCACTTTTATTTGTTAGTCATATCATTGTTGTTTTTCTTTTTATTTCAATTTACTTTCTCTTTATTCTATCTTCTTCTTCTACCTATACTTCTCGTTATTATTATTACGCCAATTCAAGTTTCATTAACATTTTCAATTTATTCAATTTTCTTATTATTCTATTACTGGAACTTATCGTATTTTTAATAAGTTAGAATTCAGTTTTTACCCTTAAATACATATCTTGTTTCCATAATTTCACAGAAAGAGGAACCTTATGTGATGTTTGTAGTTATCAAAGATTCTCCATTTTTTTGTAGAAGTAGATAATACAAAATACAATAATCATTTTTCGTACATACCTTCCCTTTGTTGAATGTTTTATTTTTTATGATGCGCACATCTCCTTTATGAAGGTTTAAATAAAAATATGGAGATTTACTTGTTTCAACCTTGTTTCTAACAAACTAAAATATCAACTACGTCCCAAAAGGTGAAATTTAGGTTATTTCATATTGTAGTTTCATGGAATATTATTTTATGCAATTATTTTATCCCAATTCAAACGATGTATCCTTTATTATTTCTAATTTAAGAATAATGGTTATTACCCGGCCTTTGTGCCTAACCAATTACTGTTATTCAAATTAACAAGATTTGCCGATTGTTAAGGCTAATAGTCCAAAAAGTTGGTCTAAGGTTCCAGATATAAAACCCATATAGCATCATATGATAGAAGTTGAACTAGCCCATCGAAGCAATGCCCAAGAACACTTTATATGAGGGATCAGCCATAGTGATACAAAGGAATCATACAACTCCAAGACGAATCAGTAGAATAGTTTTACTTCACCGATCATTATATCATAACTCTCAAACCTCAAGTTGGAATTCGATGAAACTTCACAAAGTGCTTCAAGGCACTATGGGGGACCCACGGGAGAACGCACATGATCCAATTCCTCTATTTGAGGGAGCGTTACAGACTCTATAAAGGGATCGGGACCGATCCCCTCTTTGAGGAGACTTGGGCTCGATTTCTTCTCCACAATGTTCTTTTTACTTTCTCAAGAAATTTCTGACTACTTATACCTATAAACACCAGCTGTATTGGAGAAAAATTGGATCTTTTGGCCCTTTTTTACATTGTTTTGTATACGCAGAATTCATAATGATCTGAGACCTTGTAATCACAAAAATAGCAATAAAGTTAACAAAACCTTCCAAATGGACATAGGCATAATAGAGTCGAGCCACTATAAATTCTCGTATCTCTATGTATTGTATTTTTATTACTATATTCCTCAATTTCCATTTATTTTTATAGTTTAGTTTATTGCTAGAATCTTTGGGTGTTGTTCTAACTTTTGGTGCCAACGATCTGGTGCTTTCACTAAAAAAACTCAGCTTTTTAGATTTCCTACCCCTTTAAGTTTCCAATCCTTCCCAAATCCCGATAAATCTGCGTAGGAAGTTTGATACCATGGTGAAAAAAGAAGAATTCTTGTATTGTTGCACCTTTCATTGTTGATCTTGATGATGCCTCCATGTAGCAACAACTTTTTGATAATGGTAATGCTCTTAACACGGCCGATGGGGGCATAAAATTAATCTTCATGCTCCAGTTATTGAAGCTTAATTGGAAGGTGTAATGAAGAAATGGAATGATACCTGAGTGCAACTCAACAACCAGTTCAAGCATGATATAATTTTAATGCAGCAGCTGCAACATGCTATTCAAGCTAATGTTAATCGACTTGCAGAAAGTAAGAATACTCCGACTTCTAATATTTAGATTTATGAAAGCTCTTCGTCCTCATCTCCCCGCAGTGACTGGAACTAACAGAGAAGAATATCTAAAGATGGCGCGGTAGCAAACACTATTGAAAGAAATAACCAACCTGGTCATTCCTTGTTCGATACTAATCTCACCAATGGGACTAGGTCTGAACCCCTTCACAAAGGGCCCATGCCACTATCATTCAAAACTTGGTCCTTGTACTTCCTTCCATCAACTAAAATCATGTAGCTCCTATTCAGCATCCACAAGATCAACCTAAAGATTTTTCTCTTCATCTCTAGCCTTCACTCTACCATTGATTCCAAAGAAATGTATATTAGGTTTTCTTCTTCAAATCTCTAACTATATTCTTTTTTAATCTCTTTTCTTTTAGGATTTAATATAGAATCTGAATCTGGAATCATAAGATTTATATGTGTATATATATATATATATTAACTATAACTTTTTAATTCTTATATATAGATTTTTAAGAGATTGGAGTGCGCACTCGTCTTCGTTCTTGCATGGTTTTCAGATCTAATAGGGCTAACATCATCAAATCTATATCATTTCCATACACTTAAATCACTATGAGGGGAAATTTCTTATGTTTGCTATTCTTTTATTTAGTAGGATTGACTTGTATCTATATTCCTAAGAAGATTTGGTATTTCTATGAAAAATTAAAAATAGCAAATGATCACCCAAATTCCTCTCTTTTATGTTTATTTGCGGAAACGTGCAATCTATGTAAATTTGTCGTTGTTAAGCAATAAAGAAGATGAAAGAGTTGTGTTGTATAATTATTATTGTGGTCAAATTCATATTTCAAATATTGTGATTTTCTTGTACTGTTTATTGTCAAACATTAAGGATTTGAATTTTTGAATGAATTTAAATAGGTTTAAATATCTTTTTTTTATAAACAGATTATTTGAACGTATTTATTTATATAATGTGAAAATATTAATGTTTTACACATAAACATACTCAGAAGTGGATTTAAATGATAAAATAATAATCATACATATATATATATGCTTGGATGCATTTCACAATTGTTATCTTTTATTGTTGTAGCAATAAGTCAAGCCAACGATATAAGTTTTATATGTTGTTATTGTTTGTTTCCCATTTAGATATATGTTTATATATATATATATCTATACTTGATTGGTGAAATGTGGGAAATTGACTTGTATGCTTTTCTTTGGTTAGAGATTAACATTTCAACGGTTTGAAAACGTTATTTTCGTTTGTTTAATATATGTTTAATTTAGGATATTTATTATTTCCATATATATTAAATAGCATAATTAATGTATAATAAATGCGTAGTAAATGTGATTAATTTAGGAAAGTCATAATTTGAATTTCAAATATTCGCTTAGGTGTTTATTAATATGTGTCGATTAATGGCTTTATAAATAGTAATTAATGACACAAAGACACGAGGTTAACCAATACTCGTAATAGAAACTTGGCCGGAACCGACCAACATATCCAGCATCTACAAGTAAGTGTGGTTAATGTGAGAGGTCTAGGTGTTATGGGCCATTAAAATTATTACACTACAGCATGAGGTTAAGCCCATTTGTAGTAGAAGCCTGCCCGGAACCGCCCGACAAATCCAGCATCTATGAGTAGACAGTTTAATGTGAGACGCCTGATGTATATTATATATATATGTATATTTATATGTGTGTGTGAGAGTAGGGATGCCATCCTTGAGAAGGTCTTAAGTGGCTAACCAACCTAATTTGGGTCTTAAGTGGTTAGGGCTAAGCATGTTCCTAAGGTTTACTCCTTGGTTTGGGCCGAAATCATAGGACCCTCCTTTATTAGGTTCTAAGTGGTATTTGGGTCCTCTTTGTCTAAAATGGACTAAATATAATGGTAACTTGGAGTGGGGTAGTTCTTCAGAAGTTGTCTGCTTCCTCTAGGGGCTGTGTGAGGGCTAACCTAGGCACAATTTCAAATCTCAAAAATACCGCTTGAGATCTCCTCCAAGATCTTGTTTGGGGCTCCTTCCGAAATGAAACAGAAAACATCACTGTAAATCTTCTCTCGAATATATTGCCCAAGATATTACAATATCGAACGATATATCAACCAATACGAAATACTAGAATATCGTCCAAGATCTTGGTTTTTTTGGTTAAGATTTAAATCTTTGCTTAACTAGAACAATAATTAAAAAAACTCAAATCTAGCTATGATAATTACCTTTTATTTTACATTTTTCATTATAAATGACATATTGTATGCTCATATATGTCCTATAATGCTTATGATTTTGAAATTCATCGTTTTGATTTACATGTTACCTATGAAATCATGTATCCTGAGATTTTTCCGATATGAAATTTTAGACCTAAGATGGAAATCCGTGATGAACCCCCGAGTTAGACTCTTCTCATTTGATATCTCCCCCGATACCAGATCAAGTCTCTAAAATCCCCTAATGAGATTCAAAACTTTGCACCTAGGTACATGATAGGTACCCCACGCTGCGTGCAACTATAATAACTGCCAGTCTATGAGAAGGCTTAAGTTTAATAAGAGTTTGTCTGTGATTGTAGCACCCCGCCTCTATACCCACTATCGTCCGGTTCATTTCAAAGAAATGTCGCAGACCATAACAGAGAATGAGGTTTGTGAAGGGAGACCGATTGTATAATTGCTCCATGTGAGGAATGCACATCGAATTCTGATACCGATTAAAATTTCGACATGACCATTTGGCACATAGGGAAACTACACAACAGCTACATGCAATCCGGAAAGCAGTATATAAATAGACAACACCAATATAAATATGGTTTATCTCAAAGCCAGACACAGAATAATCATATAACAAAGGCGGAATAGATATGAATAAACCCAGATTGGGTACAACAAGCTAGTGGTCAGCAAAGATCCACGAATCCCAAAATAATAGGTACATGCACCATGATCTACATGAAATAATACGTACACAACAATAGGAAAAGTCATAGGTACAAAGGTACGTAAAACTGCGAAGACAGAGTAGCACCTAAAATGACTCGGCCTGACCCGAGTATTATTTATAAGGAAATAAACAATAAACGGACCAATTTAGCTGTATTTATCAAATAAACTGAGATAACAAGAGATATAACACATGATGACATGAACATGGCATGTCGACACAATCAGAAAATGACAATGGAATGTCAACACACAAATATCTCTAAATAATCTCCTAGCTAATATAGAATGCAACATTCAAATAATAGCACACAATAGGAAATGACAGCTGAATGCCAAATACACATCAAATTGATGACCATCGCATCAAAGTAGATCATAAATCACCAAGTAACCATAAATCATCAAGACATCATAAATCATCCGGACTTCATAAATCATCAAGACATCATAAATCATCAGGACTTCATAAATCATCAAGACATCATAAATCATCAAGACTTCATAAATCACCATGACATCATAAATCACCAAGACATCATAGAAAACATCACCAAGAGGAAGGCCTGTTCAAAGATGAGATACGATCTCTAGGTAGCGAACCCACAAGTTTGAGCCGAAGCTCCCCACAGAGCCGGGTCGTGACCCCGGTAGAGAGAAAACACATAAATTGTGAAATCCCTAGAAAACATCATAAATCATAGAAAGTTGGACGGAAGTCCCCCCAGGTGAAATCCAAGAATCGTAAATCCTACTCGGGCGATCGAGGACCACAAAACACAAGTTATAAAGGATCACATCGATCCGGGTGAATAGAAATTACTCTAAGCTAGTTAACATAAGAAAATAGCAACATGTCCCATAAACACATGCTATTCTCGAATATTTACACACTCGTAATTGGTTCCTATTCAAAATAGAGAAAATCATAGAAGGAGCATTGCCACGGTTTTCGATCAGACGAGTCCAAGAATTAACCATTTAAGCAAAAGCAAGGGTTCATAGTCCTTGATTTTACTAAGAAGTTTAATTAGATTTCTCGTACAAATGAGAAAAAGGTTTATAAAATATATACTAGTAGATTTGAAGAAGGTTCATAAAACGATTTCGTAAATTAGCTTCGTATAATGAAGTAAGATTGGAAACCATTTTAGTACAAGGATTTGATATCTACTAATAATGCAAAATCTCTTTATATAACTTCAAAGTGGCAATAAACACTAGTACGATTGCTGAGGCAAATCGATCAAGGCGATTCACGTCACAATGACGTCAATTCAAATCATAAACCGACATTACAACAACATACATGAAATCAAGGGATAACGGTTGTAATTTCGATCAACGAACGAATCGAAATCCCAAACTAGCACCCAAAGGTTTTAAACTACAGTGGAATAGACTTGAAGGATATCAAGTCGATAATTCACGTTTTAATGGCACGAATTGTATTAACAAGAGTATCAAATAAATCCGATATACAAAATAGAGTGCACGGGCTCTAGAATGATCACTTATTCAATTCACCTCATAACAATGTGAATAGACCAAAAGAATCAAAATCGGGAGAATCACTTGAGAATCAAAGACGGCAAACCGAGCTGTTGGAATATGTGAATTCGTGAAGCTGACGTTCACAAATGAAGTCCGAACGGTTCCGAGCTCCGGCTGGGAAAGAGCCTAGATGGGGGTAGACTGTGGACCGCGGTTCTCTCCGGTCCACAGCAGAAAAACAGATTCAGTCGTTTGAATCATTTAGTTCAGACATCTGATCTGTGATTTTTAGAAACCAGAAAGGATTATTTCATTTTGGCCCCCATTCAGACGTCTGAATTATTTCGGCCAGACGTCTGAATTACAATTCAGACGTCTGAGCAATAATTTTCAGACTTCCGAGTTCTGTTGCTTGAAACTATAATTATTTGGAGCAGGTCAGACGTCTGCCCAAAAATATTCAGAAGCCTGAATCATGTTCCAGAGCACAATTTGCCTTGAAAACATGTTCAAAACGATATTGACGAATGCCCAAAGGCCTATGATGTTATGCACATGTATATGAGGCTTCAAGGACATGCCGAAACAACTTATAACACCCAAATACGCAGACACATACGTTCATACAAGAGAATAGCAATGGTTTTGATTATAAATTCAAATATGAACAAAATTCCAAACCAAAGCATACAAAGCGATTCAAGCGACTTGTGAAGGCTTAGAACTTTGCCGGGGCGGCAACGGTACTTCACAACATCACTAAATCGACTTACATCATGTGCATTGATCGTGTAAACAACATATGTCATAATTTCTATTTCAATTGAAATTCAAACTAATAAACCGGAAAGTGTAAATTATCCAAACCAATTCAACAAGCAAATGCAACATGAAATGGTCCTAAATTACACTTTACAAGAACATAGGCTTGAGGCATAGATGTGAGTTCATCAAAGAACCCACCTTTGCTTGCTTGAAGCAAGAAATCAACTCAAAGCTTTGCTAAATCAACCTCTCTTCAATCAATACTCATGAATCTCCAATCTAAGAGCATATCAACAAGATTCCTAAGAGTTAGGTCATAGGAATTATCACAAATCAAAGAGGAGTGGAGTTGGAGAAGATGAAGAGAAAGATGGAGAAGCATACCCAAGCTTTTGCACTTGATTTCTTCTTGAACTGGAACCCTAAGACAAGCTAGGGCTTAGGGGAGTTTTAATTTCCCATTCCACTCTCCATTTTTCTATTTTCTTCTAAGTGAGAATGAATGAAGGAGGAGAGAGCTAGGTGGAGCTCTTAAGTGAATGAGTTAGGTTGGCTAACCAAGCCCTAGCCCAAAGTCCCAAATCTCCGAAACTCAGAACATATCGGACTTTATAATTTTCGAACATCTAAACGACGTTTTGAACTCGATGGAAGTGGTTTCGAGTCCAAATTCGCCATATACAAAAAGTGATATTTTGGTCATACATCAAATGAAAATGACCAAATCCGCCCAACTTGAAAGGTATCGATGCTTACAGTAAAAAAGATCGTAAACGATGATCCGGACTCAATGGAAGTGGTCCCGAGTCCTAATTTTATCGTTTGTGAAAAACGACATTTTGAGTGACATATAAGATACGACGATATATTTAGATAAAATATCAAAAATCTAAAATCGTTGAATGAGCGGGTTGTTACAGATTTCCCCCCTTAAAAGAATTGCGTCCCCGCAATTCCTTAAGAATGAAGTAATAAGTAACAACTAAAAACAATACCACGGAGTGGTACTACAAGAACCGACACGAAATGAAAATATCATACCAACGGCTAGGTGAAATCCCAATTTCGTCTCGCAAGATCATAAAAACTAGATTTCAATCTCGAACTCCATTACTCATGAAGGTAGTCATCCCAAACGGGTAAAATAATTCCAGAAAAATTCATAAGCGCTGTGAATTCAAATTGACTCGCTTTTCTTAATATGATTCTCAAGGGAATGAGAATCGATCGAATGCATAAAAACCATGCGAATCTAATTTGGAATTTCAGGAAGCAACGGGACTGCATCCTATAGACGCGAGATATCCTAGTAGATATTTCTCTTAGGATATGAGGTGAGAAATTACGATGGTTGACTAATCCATCCCCAAACTCAATCACGACGATGTAGCGAACACCGATCTTCAACACTTTAGTCTTGCGACAAGGTGGCTAACATCAACAAAAGCACAACATAGAGATTCCAACAAATTTAGCTAAGGAAAGTAATTTTCGAAGGAATAATCAATTTTTATATCAACGATTCAAGGTTGGTAACGGAATACCAACGAGCTAGAAACCAATAAACAAATATTGGTAACGGAATACCAATGAACTACAAATCGATAATCCATTATTGGTAACGGAATACCAATGAACTAGAAATCGATAACAAATATTGGTAACGGAGTACCAATGAACTACAAGTCAAGAATCAAATGTTGGTAAGGGAATACCAATGAACTACAAATCTATAATCAAATATTGGTAACGGAATACCAATGTACTAGTTCGGGGAAATCGATTTCTGACCAGGTACTAAATCTCATTTAGTAACAATAAGGACGAATCATTAGGAATTATACGAAATTCCCAACATTCAGGAACTCGAGTAACAATTCTAGAAAATCAGAAACATCGAGAAGATGATGAACAAGTAGTGCACAACTTACCTCTTCGGGACAAGAAGATTTAAGATAATTTTCCGCCAAAAATCTCAAATCGCAAAAACATCAGTAGTTAATCAAAGAAGCAATAGACAATTTCTATAAAAGATGAAATTGAACCAAAGGGGTTGTAATCCCCAAAAATTTAGATTCACAAGGGTTAACATATGTGCGGAGACAATTGTCAACCCAAATGATTCAAACAAACAAGTGACGAGTATCAGAAGAGCTCATCCATTCGATATTCATTTCTAAGAACAACGCAAAGTTAAGTCCATAAGTGAATTGACTATAGCACTTCCGGATGATCGACTAGATCATAGATTCGAAGAAAGGAATTATTGAGTTTGCCGTGGATCGCAAAATCTCAAATTTTCCCTCCCCAACGGGAACTCCCATTCTCTCGAGTGATCGTTCACTAGAGAAAATAAGACGACCCATGGAATCACAAGAATACTAAATTCTCGTTAGCAAATCGAAACATGGATTAAGAATTAGGCGAGATTCTCCATCATTAAGAATTCTCGAAAATCAAAGATCTGATCCAGAAACAAGAGACATATATAAATAATTTTTTAGGTTGTTTCTGGAGTTATTTAATTTACTTAAAGAAAAGATTCAAGATAGTTTCTAATTGAAAATCTTGAACCACTCAAATTCTTGGAATTGCTCTAAGGATATCTAGAAATAAATTATCTAGAAAAATAACAGCCGACTACGAAAAATCGAAAAAACCCAAAATATTATTATTTTGATTTACTTGTTAGGAGTGAATTTTTATTTTAGGAATCATTTCGAATGTCGGATTGTCACATAATGGTGTTTAGGAATTCCGAACTACAACATAGCGTTCCACGTCTCGTTCGAGATCGTTAACGCACCCGATGGACAAGTTAACACAAGAAAGTCTTCACAATTTCTAATGTTAACGCAGAACTCATGAAAATATAAAAATTTGATAAATCATTCGGGATGGCATAAAGGAAATAAAATTCCTTTATCAACTTACGAATAAAACACAAATGATATCTTTTGATAACGAAGGACACGATCGCCATATATCAAAAGAACATAAATAAAATAATCTCCGAACAAGGTAAATGACATTAAGGAATTAATAACACGTACCTTGACTTAAGAAAAGGGATCACAAGAAGCGGGATGCTTTCCCGCATTCTTGATCTTGAGTTTGGAACACACGATTCATTTGTTGATTTAATTTAGCACAAATGCTTGATGACTCACACCAGCACAACGAGGTAACAAATGAGTTGTTTTAGCCTGAAGGCTTGGTAATCTCACACCGAAATAGAACTATATAGCTGAGAACAAGGGAGTAGATTTAGTTTCAAAGACATGGTATCTCCATACCGATCGACAAGTGATCAATAGACCATGTTAGTTATGTAACGACTTACGAAACAATCTTAACTAGAAATCAAGAAATATCAGGATCAAAGACGCTTACGACGTGCGTAAGGACGCACGGGAAAGATATCCAATGTTCAGTCAAATACAAGGATATTAAACATATATCGATTAGCAACTCGAGTCATAGGATGAAACAGAAGCACCACTAGAGTAAACGGGCCCTAGATGGACTATAGAAATCAACCTGAAGGAGAACGAGTCGATAACTATTCTAAAGGACCAAAAATAGGTCACTAGGTACTCAAACACCCCTCCGTAGGAGGTACACTGGGTGAACCGGCACTTGCACGGCTACGACCAACTCTTTCACTTCTTTAAGGAAAAAGAAGGAGGAAAAAGTTAGTCTCAAGTTGAATTCAAACGATGCGAATTCAATCAAAATGGAATCACATTGGAAGATAAGCTATGATGGGTCTTAAGACTCTAACTAAAACCCTAAAGCACAATTCCCGAGAGAGGCTCAAGATAATGCCATCGTCATGGTATCTTACACTGTTCCGAAAAGTTGCTCTGATACCAACTGTAGCGACCCAAAGGCAGTGGGGTACCCCTCCCACTGTGACATACAGCGATACCTCAGAAATGATTTTACGGCCAGCCTCTCGACTTTTCAACCAACCCAAGGAAATATTGGGACGTGTAGGGGTAAGAATCTCGTGCTCGCCACCAAACAGCCAAGCGAGAACCCCCCTATCACGTTCACTAACCAGCTCTGATACCAACTGCAGCGCCCCGCCTCTATACCCACTATCGTCCGGTTTATTTCAGAGAAATGTCGCAGACCATAACGGAGAATGGGGTTTGTGAAGGGTGACCGATTGTATAATTGCTCCATGTGAGGAATGCACATCGAATTCTGATACCGATTAAAATTTCGACATGACCATTCGGCACATAGGGAAACTACACAACGGCTATATGCAATCCGGAAAGCAGTATAAAATAGACAACAACAACAATATAAATATGGTATATCTCAAAGCCAGACACAGAATAATCATATCACAAAGGCGGAATAGATATGAATAAACCAAGATTGTGTACAACAAGCTAGTGGTCAACAAAGATCCACTAATCCCAAAATAATAGGTACATGCACCATGATCTACATGAAAGAATATGTATACAACAATAGGAAAAGTCATAGGTACAAAGGTACATAAAACTACGGAGACAGAGTAGCAAGCTGAAAGCGGAAGATCAATCATGCGATGAGTCCCAGAGGAGTGCCTAAAATGACTCGACCTGACCCGAGTATTATTTATAAGGAAATAAACAATAAACGGATCAGTCTAGCTGTACTTATCAAATAAATTGAGATAACAAGAGATATAACACATGATGACATGAACATGGCATGTCGACACAATCATAAAATGACAATGGAATGTCAACACACAAAAATCTCTAAATAATATCCTAGCTAATATAGAATGCAACATTCAAATAATAGCACACAATAAAAAATGACAACGGAATGCCAAATACACATCAAATTGATGACCATCGCATCAAAGTAAATCATAAATCACAAAGTTATCATAAATCATCAAGACATCATAAATCATCAAGACTTCATAAATCATCAAGATATCATAAATCATCAAGACTTCATAAATCACCAAGACATCATAGAAAACATAACCAAGAGGCAGGCCTGTTCACAGATGAGATACGATCTCTAGGTAGTGAACCTATAAGTTTGAGACGAAGCTCCCCATAGAGCCGGGTCGTGACCCCGGTAGAGAGAAAACACCTAAATTGTGAAATACCTAGAAAACATCATAAATCATAGAAAGTTGGACGGAAGTCCCCCCAGGTGAAATCCAAGAATCGTAAATCCCACTCGGGCGATCGAGGACCACAAAACACAAATCATAAAGGATCACATCGATCCAGGTGAATAGAAATTACTCCGAGCTAGTTAATATAAGAAAATAGCAACATGTCCCATAACCACATGCTATTCTCGAATATTTACACACTCGTAATTGGTTCCTATTCAAAACAGAGAAAATCATAGAAGGAGCATTGCCACGGTTTTCTATTGGATGAGTCCAAGAATTAACCATCGAAGCAAAAGCAAGGGTTCATAGTCCCTGATTTTACTAAGAAGTTTAATTAGATTTTTCATATGAACGAGAAAAAGGTTTATAAAATATATACTAGTAGATTTGAAGAAGGTTCATAAAACGATTTCGTAAATTAGCTTCGTATAACGAAGTAAGATTGGAAACCATTTTAGTACAAGGACTATATATCTACTAATAACATAAAATCTCTTTATATAACTTCAAAGTGGCAATAAACACTAGTACGAATGCCGAGGCAAATCGATCAAGGGGATTCAAGTCAGAATGTTCTGAATTCAAATCATAAATCATAAACCCACATCACAACAACATACATGAAATCAAGGCATAACGGTTGTAATTTCGATCAACGAACGAATCGAAATCCCAAACTAGCACCTTAAGGTTTTAAACTACATCGGAGTAGACTCGAAGGATATGGAGTCGATAATTCATGTTTTAGTGGTGCGAATTGTATTAACAAGAGTATCGAATAAATTCGATATACAAAATAGAGCGCACGAGCTCTAGAATGATCACTTATTCAATTCACATCATAACAATGTGAATAGACCAAAAGAATCAACATCGGGAGAATCACTTGAGAATCAAAGACGAAGAACTGAGCTGTTGGAATCTATGAACTCGTGAAGCTGAAGTTCACAAACGAAGTCCGAAAGGCCCGAGCTCCGGCCGGGAAAGAGCCTGGATGGAGGTAGACTGTGGACCGAGGTCCCCTCTGGTCCACAGCAGAAAAACAGATTCAGACGTCTGAATCATTTAGGTCAGACGTCTGAACTGGGATTTTTAGAAACCAGAATGGATTTAGTTCATTTTGGCCCCCATCCAGACATCTATATTATTTCGGCCAGATGTCTGAATTACAATTCAGACGTCTGAGCAATAATTTTCGGACTTCTGAATTCTTTGGCTTGAAACTATAATTATTTGGAGCAGGTCAGACGTCTGCCCAAAAATATTCAAACACCCGAATCTTGTTCCAGAGCACAATTTTCCTCGAAAACATGTTCAAAATGATATCGACGAATGCCCAAAGTCCTATGATGTTATGCACATGTATATGAGGCTTCAAGGACTTGCCGAAACAACTTATAACACCCAAATACACATGCACATACGTTCATACTATAGAATAGCAATGGTTTTGATTATAAATTCAAATATGAACTAAATTCCAAACCACAGCTTACAAAGCGATTCAAGCGACTTGTGAAGGCTTAGAACTTTGCCGGGGCGGCAACGGTACTTCACAACATCACTAAATCAACTTACGTCATGCGCATTGATCGTGTAAACAACATATGTCATAATTTCTATTTCAAATGAAATTCAAACTAATAAACCGGAAAGTGTAAATTATCCTAACCAATTCAACAAGCAAATGCAAAATGAAATGGTCCTAAATTACACTTTACAAGCACACAGGCTTGAGGCATAGATGTGAGTTCATCAAAGAACTCACCTTTGCTTGTTTGAAGCAATAAATCAACCCAAAGCTTTGCTAAATCAACCTCTCTTCAATCAATACTCATGAATCTCAAATCTAAGAGCATATCAACAAGATTCCTAAGAGTTAGGTCATAGGAATTATCACAAATCAAAGAGGAGTGAGTTGGAGAAGATGAAGAGGAAGATGGAGAAGCTTACCCAAGCTTTTGCACTTGATTTCCTCTTGAACTGGATCCCTAAGACAAGCTAGTGCTTAGGGGAGTTTTAATTTCCCATTCCACTCTCCATTATTCAATTTTCTTCTAAGTGAGAATGAATGAAGGAGGAGAGAGCTAGGTGGAGCTCTTAAGTGAATGAGCTAGGTTAGCTAACCAAGCCCTAGCCCAAAGTCCCAAGTCTCCGAAACTCAGAACATATCGAACCTTATAGTTTTCGAACACCTAAACGACGTTTTGAACTCGATGGAAGTGGTTTCGAGTCCAAATTTGCCCATATACAAAAAGTGATATTTTGGTCATACATCAAATGAAAATGACCAAATCTGCCCAACTCGAAAGGTATCGATGCTTACAGTCAAAAAGATCATAAACAATGATCCGGACTCAATGGAAGTGGTCCCGAGTCCTAATTTTATCGTTTGTGAAAAATGACATTTTGAGTGATATGTAAGATACGACGATATATTTAGATAAAATATCAAAAATCTAAAATCGTCGAATGAGCGGGTTGTTACAGTGATATTAGTTAAGTTGTAACGTGGGAGTCCGCTGGAGGGGTCTAAAATGGAAAACTGGGTCTACCTTCAACTGGTATTAAGTGGCGAGTTACTACTTCCGGTATTACAAATAAGAGTTTATATATGTTGACGATTGACGGTTTAGGAGAGGGTCTTTAGTGGCTAGGGTCCTCCATAGGGTCTTAAGTGATTATAGGAATCCACCCAAATTTAGTATAGTAGTGTGGCATTAAGTGAGCGAGAATGTCCACTTCGTTAGGTCTTAAGTGACCGAGGATCCGCCCTAAAGTGTTAATGAAGGTCTTTAGCTACTATATGAATGTCCAACTCATTAATTAGATTGATTGACTTGTGTGTGTGATTGTTCACGTAGACATATCGTGAAATATCTATACTGCCAAGTATAAGAATAGTTACCCTTCAAACATACAAGGTTTTCATTCAGTAGGACTTTCTATTCTGACCTCCTTCATCTTAACATACTTATAGCATAATAGGTTAGACTTCATGCCGAGAGATGAAGTAGTGAGAGCCTGATGATAGAGGAACTTATTTATTTATGTTTTATATATTATTGGCAATATTATTGTATTTGGGATATTAATTTATGTACCTGATGTAATTGTCTGAAATATGGCTATAAGCTACATTATTGGTTTTTAATTTAAATAGTACATCTATTTTCTCAATATTACATTTCATCCCTTCTGCTGTGTCAAATTCTATATTGTTATATAGCTTTGTTATTCTGTAAAAATGTGATTTCTTATAGGAACCAATGACCCATTTAGAGTGACTCTAAATTTCCATGAGCCATTTCTGGGTTGAAATTAAGACCCTCTCTAGGCAGGTTGTTATATTTGATATCCAAGATTAGGTTACCCGATTAAGGGAAATATACGTACGAGAGATGTGTTTGTTTTTTGAAAATGGTTTTCAAACTATATATTTGTATATATATATATATATATATATATATATATATATATATGTGTGTGTGTGTGTGTGTGTGTATGTATGTGTACTATACTCCAAAAGATGTACGCAATTATTGTTGGAGAATGGAGTTTTGATGCTAACAACCTTATTTCAATATTAATTGATTACAAAATATATACTAACACTTTTGTCTAGAATATATGTATATACATACACACATATGCGGGATTTATATACATGAATTATTACTGAAAACTGTACAGTTCAAAAATATTAGAGATTCAGAACTCAGAGATGATTCAAGACTCATGGGTTATCAAGATTTCAGGAGTTCAAGATAAATATAGTAATAGAGTCTAGATTATGTAAAACTTTGAATAACACTCCAGGTTAAAATTCAAATTTAAATTCAAATTCTATTTTCAAACTCTATTTTTGATCCTCTCTATTTTATTTTCTTTACTTTACTTTTGATTTCAAACCCAAGTTTTATAAGTTTTATATATTTATACTTATATATATACACACACTTCATGTTTATATAGTTTATATTTATGTTTTCATATGATTTCCTACTTTATAATATTCATTTATAACGCTATGTTTTAATTCAAGAATTTCTAGAATTATATATATATATATATATATATATACATATATACATATATATGTATATATCAAAACACTTGAAAAATGCTCAAAAATCAAATTTGAACTGAAGTATGTCAACATACATTTTATCCTATGTCGACAAATAACTGTCATTTTTTCAAAATTGAAAGGAAGTGTCTTTTCACTATTTGTGATGGTTCAGAAATGTTAAAACCTTTCAAATGTTATAAATAGGGGCTGATTTCCAATTTTATGATCATTCTTCTTCTTTATCTTCATTCCCTTTGTTTACACCATTATATCTTCTCATTTTTATGATTTCTACACTTATACTCTGCCGAATTCAACTCTGTTTTCATTAAATTTCTTCTCTTTTCACTCTCTGCTTATTACTCTCTGAATCAAGTGCTACTGAAGTGTTATAGGGCTATTTGTAATTGTTTGGGTTGTGTAAATAATTGGTGGTTTCCCTTGTAGCCGTGAAATCAAGGACGGGTAATCGATGGTATCCCTTATAGCCATGAAATCAAGCAGGATATATTTGATTAAGTGTGTATGGAATCAGTGGTTTCCCTTATAGCCGTGAAATCAAGGAGGGTTGTAATTGGATATTGATATAGTAATAAATAAAACTCTACGCAATCCAGCATTGCATGGGACTGGACGTAGGATGTAACACCCGTATTTCAACTACACTAATGTAATAACCCAGAAAATCTGGGCCAGTTTAAAAATTTTATTTTGGCAATTTAGCGAATTTTGAATATTTAAAATAGATTATTTTAAATAAAAACGACGAGAAATTTATTTCGAATATAATTCGACGTATATATTATATACGTCGTCGTTAGAATATATATATATATATATATATAATTTTAAATGGAATTGAAAATGGCGCGGTAGTTCGATAATTCGATTTCAAACTTCAATTGAATGTACCGGGTGCAAAACAATCCGGATTTTAGTGAAACCAAAAACATTAGGATCTATTTGATAATATCTTTCCAACGAATCCAAAAAATCGAAATTTTAAAGCGGGGATAAAAAGATATGTCCAGTTGAAAATTCTGAATAGTCGTTATGGAATTCAGGCCCTTAAAAATGGAAATTTTGCAAACGACCTCGGATTTCGACGAAACCACTTTTGTTGGATCCGGGATATAAAGTTATTGCTAGGTTTCAAATTTCATAATTTTTCGAATCAATATGTGAGCGTGTCATAGGAAAACGCGTTTGACCAGTTTCAGTTGATTTTAATCGACTGGAAAATAGCCATTTTTCCCACGGTCTCAGAATTCGATGAAATTAGTTTTGTTAGGACCGTATCGTCAATGCGAAGCTAGAAAATATTTTTCGGGAATTTTTAGAGTTAGTATGTGACCCCAGTAAATTGAAATGCGCGTTCAAAATCAATATATAGAGTTATATGTTGATTTTGACGAAAACTGATCGAAACGATCGAATCAGCCTGCGGTACATATCCCATTATGTTCGGAATGGGGGTAATTAGCTAGGGACGACAGTCGGTGGGTCTCGTTTTGAGATCAAAATAAAAAGGTACCTTTTTGAAACTAAAATTAATTAAATATTATAAATTATATTAAGCCCCCTTATTTCCTCTTCTCTCTCCCCTTAGTGAAATCGAATGAACCAAAATAAATAAATAAAAAAAAACCGCTAAACCTAAAAAGGGCGCCGCCCTCTGCCAGACCACCACCGCCGGAGGCGGCGAACCCTTCCTCCCCTCACCGAGACGAACCCCTCCCCTTCCACTCTCTCCTCCTTCTCCCTACGCGAGTCCAAGAACTGGAGCACCCATCTCGAGCGACGCAGAAACCAACGCGCCGTGGTGACCTCGCCTCCCCCTGCTCCTCCATGCCGACTACCCCCTTCCTCGACCTGCCCCGACGACGCCACCTCAGTGTCCCATTCCCCTCCTCAAACCCCCCCTCGAAGTCAACAGCAAGTCCTCCCTCAGCCACGATGAACACAACAAACCCCTTTTCCCTTTAATGTGAGTTTTTATTTTATTTTATTTTAATTCTTAGCTAGTTAATTTAATTTAAATACATTGAAGAAAAAATTCAGTTTTCTTTTATTTATTTAAGCAAAGATTTGATTTTTTTTATGATGAACAAGGTTTGATTTTTAATGATGAGCAAGATATGATTTTTAACCTAAAGATTATATTTTTAATGATAAAAAGATTATATTTTTATAAAGATTAGTTTTCATATAGTAGAGAGTATAGATTTTTAGTTAAACAAAGTGAAGGGGTTTATCTAAATAAAAATATGATTTTTATTAAGTAAAGATTATAAAAATATGATTTTTATTCATGTGGAGTAATAAAAAAATATAATCTTTATTAGGAGGAGAGCAATATAAAAATATATTTTTTATAACGAAGTGAAGATAAAAATTTGATTTTTATATATAGGAAGTGAAAGTATAAAATTGTGATTTTTACATATGTAGTGGCCACGGGCAACGAAAATGACAAAAAGGCGAGAATGGCGAGGATTTCTATAAATGAAGAGTCGTGGTATTGGATAGCTATCGGTGAGAACTCCTCACTCTAAATTTCTTTTTATTCTGGTTATATTTATATATACTAGGATGTAGACGGTGTTTAGTAGCACCCGACACCCGTCATCCACAGACCATGGATGGCTTTTTTGTTTAATTGTTTGGATGTGTAGTTGGTTAGATTATTTGGTTTGAATTGAATTGTTTGGTGAATTGAAATTGATTTGATTGATGTGTGAATGGCGTGGGCCTTCACTAGACCGGGGATAAGGCTAGGCCTTGTCCCGTTTCTAGTATCGTGCCGTTATGCCGCCGAAATTTTCTAAAAATAAGTTAGAAAAATAAAGATAACATTTTATTTAATAAATGAACCGAATAGAATATTCATAGGTTGAATAAAATAGTTTGATCGTTAAAAATATAATTTTTAACGTGAATGTGAATAAATAAATATTCATTTACAAACCGGACGGTTTGTTTATGTACACCTATTTGAAGGACATTGATTGGGACGATAAATTTTACACATCGCCCAACTACACAAATAAAAATCTGTGTTTGATTGCTTGAAACCCCACACGGGTATTGGGATGATATTTGACGTACACTAATCCCGATTGTTTAGTTGTATGTCGATCGATTGATTGACAGGCTGTTATAAGCGTTGAATATTTATATTTGATGCTTATACAGTGTAGAATGCACTTTGGATGATGGTTGATTATTCATCGTTGTTGATATATACATGTGTTGTAGAAAATCCATATAATTAACATTATATGGTAATTGATTGGGTCTCATTCCAGTTTTGAAATAGAAATATTTGAAATAGAATATTTGAAATAGAAATAGTTGAAAAGAAATAATTGAAATAGAAATATTTGAAATAGAAATATTTGAAATAGAAATATTCGAAATGGAATATTTGAAAATATCAATATATGAAGCCGTGTTGATTTGATTGACGCCATTTTGACGTGAACGATATTTATATCGATTTTATTCATTTTATAATGAATATCGAAAGTGATTTCAAAATCTAATATTTTGAAAAGAATAGAAATTCGAATTGAAATTGAATATAAATGAATTCGAATTGAAATTGAATAAATGAATTCGAATTGAAATTTAATATAAATGAATTCGAATTGAAATTGAATTTAAATGAATTTAAAATCGATTTAAAAAGAATTAAAAATGAATTTATATTGGAATATTCAATTTGATTTGTAATTGAATATGAAGTTGAAACCGTTTTGAAAATGAATTTAAAATGATTTATAAAGCACGTTTTGAATTGAAATCGACGAAGTATATATTATATATATAATATAATGGCCTGAATAGAACGCGCCGCGCCGCGACAGTTCGTGAATTTCGACCATTTATTTCAAACGGACATTACGGGAGATCCGACCGTCGGATTCTCCTAAAACCGGAACCGTTAGGTTCGTATCGAAAAGAGCTTTCTAACGAATATTAGAAATTTGAAATCTAATGGTTGGAATTGGAGATACGTCCAAATCAAATTTGAAAAAGGTCGCTGTAAGTGCAGTTCGATGGCCGTTGATGGAAATCGACTGTACGGGCCTTGATAAAATTATTAAAAATATCAATAATTTGAGTAAAATCATAAGAAATGATTTGGGAAAAATTTGGATGAAAAACTCCATATTTGAAAAGATAAAAATAGATTTTTATCGAAATGAACTAGTTTTGAACTAGAATTATAATTCTATTTATTTTTAAATAAATAAATTGAATTTGAAAAGGGTTTTAAAAATAACCAGAATTTCCAATGATTTCATTGGAGTGGATTTGAATCGAAATTGTCTTCGGAATATTTCGATGTTGGAATTCGTGATTATACAGATGTTGTTATGGAAATTTGAAAGATATATATTTACATCATTATTTCCAATACGACATTTGTTAATCGTAGAATTTGATATTGAATATAAGCCGATATATTTTCTATTCAGAGCCTTGTATTGAATATCAAATGTGATTTGGGTTTGTCGTGAATGGTGTCTTCATTAACACTGTTCTTGAACCCCGTTGAGAAAAGATTAAATCTTTTTATTTAGATTTAATGAAGTGTACCAATTAAATGATATTTAATTGGAATTGAATTCGAATTAATTTTTGGGTTTATCGTGAGCAGTGTTTTAAATAACACTTGTTCTTTAACCCAATAATTAATGGAATGTGATCTTGAGGTTTATCGTGAACAGTGTTTTTAAATGACACTGATTCTTTAACCCCGTTAAAGATTAAAACTAAGTGGAGTTTTAATGAATCTTTAATTAGATTGAAAAGATCGAGAATGGAGTATCACCAGTTTTACTCCAGGCGATAGTTAAATCTTTAATTAGATTTGAACGTGAAATGGTAATTGAATTTACCGATAACACTGTGGTGTTAGATATGAAGTATTACCAGTTTTACTTCATGGGATGAATAGGTTGGGATTGGGAAATTAAAACAAATGATTACTTCGGTAAAGTTCGTTAATCCCGACTAGTTTGAATTGATATTCAAAAATAGATTAAAGAATAAATTCAAGGAATTTATCTTGGATAAAATTAATGGGAACCTTTCCCTATGAATGTAAAATTTAGAAACTAACTGTCGGTTAGCCAAGCAGAATGGTTTTCTGGATATTGACCTGATGTTGGTTTCGGCCTTCGGGGTTAATATTTGGGGAATTATTCTCTTGATTAATTTACGGTTAGTGACTGATGAATTGGAATGAGGCGTATGTTGTGTTTGTGTAACACATATTTAAAATATACGCGAGTTATTCGGAAAGACCGGGTTTATCCCATTCTGAATAACTGATACGACGATAAGTCGAAGATGAAGACGATGGTCGAAGACCGGAGGTCTTCACGTCGTTTGGGTGATTACTGATGATCTTGATTGGGATGTACACCCAAGAAGATCAGTTGGTGATCGTCCAGACGTACTTGGAGATCGATGGATATGCGGGGTACTAGGTACCTCCGGTTTCCTTCAGACCCAGAACGGACTTGTAAATGGACTGTGTGTCTGACATTGGATTTTAGTCCGTGTGATTGATCTCTATTAAATATATATCTGTTTGGCGGCGGAGAATTTATTCTCTTGCTTAACGCCCTTCTCTGAGACGTACGAGCTCAGGGGTTATATATTGATGGATATCAAACGCATGGAGTGAATTGCCTGTGTGGCATGCCTAAGTGGCAATTGATCGAGGCTTCTGTTGAAAAGCAAAGTCTTGTGGTGATGATCAAATCACAGCCTGTGTGGCACATCTTTGTGTAACGTGAATTCGCGAGCCTCACACCCCGGTGGTGAACCAAAAAGGGGAGACGGACCTCAGGGAGGGCATGCGATTCCTTCTAGCTAGGGTGGTGTCAGTGACCTACCAGCCCTGACATTTATATACTTTTCACCTTTGTGGTTGTTGCTGTTGCGAGGCGCCTCGGTTAGATCGGATGATCCGGGTCCGATGGAGTCATTCGTTGGCTGATTTATGCCCCAAAGGGCGGGGAAACGTAGTGTTCAGGCATAATAATCCACATCGGTGGACCGGCCCTGACGATCCAAGGGGCAGTTGCGGCTGTTCCTAGACATGGGCTAGATTGTCTAAAATCGGTAGAGGACGATCCCTGGCCTCGGTTCACAGACGGAAATCCAATTTCCAAATACGTGACGTTTGAGGTTTTAATTGTAGAACTAGTATGGCGACATGATATATGGTACCCATGCCGCCTATGATTGATACTTATGATTTGAAGTTGTTTTATACACTATGCACTTATAATAGTATCAAATGATTTGTTTCAAACGTATCAAGCATTCTTTGGCTGTTATAAGGGAAAACCCTATCCCCCGGCTTGCGTTGCATTGTGTGATAGGACCTGGGTCTTATAACAGCTTCATTTTTCTTTATTTAGCATTGCGCTGTTGGTTTTATGCACTGTTATTCTTGGGAGGAAACCCGTTCCGTGTTATACGGCGTGGTCCCTTGATTTACCTAACTTTAAAATAAAGATTAATAACTGTTTTAGTTCTCACACCAGTCACATGACTGACCTGGAGTTTATTGTTTTAACCTAAACTCTGGGTGCCCTTATTTTGACACGGGCAGCTAGTAGTTTTGGTTTTGCAGATTTATATTCACAGGATCCTGGTTTACAGCTGGTACGAAATCCGGAAAGCTTTGTATCCGTATATCTACTTCTAGTTGTGTATTGTATTATTTTCCGCTGCCATGTATTTAAATGTAATTTAAATCTCTGATATTTCTGTGTAATATTCATTTATACTCTGTATATTCTTGTATTCTGATGCATTGTTGTGATATACATTGAAATGTTCTTCCGTCTGCGTTTTGTTGTGTGTTGTTCTCAAAACGATCAGGCGTCTCGAACGGTCTGAATCGGTTTAGCGACTGGTTCGGATCGAGCGAAATTCCTTTACGTCACAACTAAAGATGATAAATTAAAGAATAATTAATTTAATATTAATAATTAAGGGAAACGGATTACGTCATTGCGTCTGTCTCGAGATTCTGGTCAAGATAGACACCTTGTTTGCGTATGAAGAAGTTAAGAACGGTAGAAGTTTGGCGATCAAAATAGGGATAACTGGCGAACTTGACAAGTGTGCCAAGGCTTTTTTACACTGGCGCAACTACCAAGTGCGCCCATAGTAGTTTTTGGGCTTTCGGACCCAAGTTGTGTGTCGACCCATTTCCCGATTCCCCTAGGGCTGAGGTGGCATTCGAATTCTAGAAGCTGGCAGCTATAAATATATCCTCATATCTCTTGTTTTCTCATACTAAAAGCAATGGAGGCCAAATGTTGTCAGTGCCTGAACTGAGTCTAATCCTTTCTTCTTCTACAAATCAAGTTTAAAGATTCAAGTATTTCAATAATAAATCTGAGATTCAACACCAGCAATTTTTTTCTATCTTCTAAAATCCAAACACTGTGAGTTAGTTGCTTTTAGATTTAAATGATTAAAAGTAAATGTGATATAACTGTGATTTGATATATGCCTGTGATTGAATCATATTGGATCTATCATAATTTCTAAATCTATAATATTCTATGACTCAGATCGAAATCTTTATCATATCAGATCTATTAGGACTTTTGAATCTATGACATAATTATGATGTGGATCTTAAATATTATCATGCTATATCTACCTTTATAGATCTAATTCGCTTATGGTTAATTTATCATGTCACAATTATGGATCTTAAATATTATCATGCTAGATCTACCTTTATAGATCTGATTCGCTTGTGGTTAATTTATCTTGTCACAATTGTGGATCTTAAATATTTTTATACTAGATCTACATTTATATATCTAATTCGCTTGTGGTTAATTTATCATGTCACAATTGTGGATCTTAAATATTATCATGCTAGATGTACCATTATAGATCTAATTCGCTTGTGGTTAATTTATCATGTCACATTTGTGGATCTTAAACATTATCATGCTAGATCAACCTTTATAGATCTAATTCATTTGTGGTTAATTTATCATGTCACATCTACTTATGGATCTAATTCTTGTTAGATCATTTGGTACTTATCATGTTGTGGCTAATTTAGATATGTCATTAATTGGACAAAGAATCCTTATTTATTCATGCCTATTATGACATCCTTAGTATGTTAGATCTAGTTTTATTGTCACATGCTCATTAGATCTATTTTATATGTCCACCTTATCACTATGCCAATTACATGTTTATGTAACTTTTGTTAAAATAATCACTATTATCATCTTTCCCTTTTATTGTTTATGGCTAGGCTACTTTCTAGCCTAGACAGGATGCCAAATATATGCAAACACGTTAGTTAGGGAACAGTGGAAAACATTAGAATTGGCATAACTTGAATGACAAATATGAATTTGGACATATAATCCATTATGAATATAATTGGATAAATGGGCATGAACACCTATAAAGATATAGGTATAAATAATTGGTTAATAAGTAATTAGAAAGCTGTAATGGCACTTATGACATGAGGTTAGATTGCATTTGTGGTGGAAGTCTGCCCGCACACGACCGGCATATCTAGCAACCGCAAATGTTGAATCTAATGTGTGGGGTCTAAATGCAAAATACGAGACGGGCTAAAACATGAGGTTAGGCCCAACTTGTGGAATAAGTTTGCCCGGACCCGATCGACATATCCAGCATCCACAAGTTGTAGGCCTAATGTGGGAGGTCTAGCCAATTATAACAATAAATGGACATGTTAACGAATTAGAATACTTAACCTTGTTGAATCCATAGGGATTGTATGAACATGTTAACTTGAATAGGGGTTAAGTAAACTTGGTTGAAACAATGGGTAGGTTAAGTAAATCTTGTGGTGGTGGGTAATATTTGCATATATAGGCCCGCAAACTTAACCTATTTTATACTTTGGGGTTATGCAACTTTGTTAAGTAAACTTGCTTAGATCAGTGGGGGTTAAGTAAATCTTGTGACTGTGGGGTAATATTTACATATATAGGCCCGAAAACTTAACCTATTTTACATGTTGGACTGTTAGGCATACCAATTGAAATCCTAGTAGTGGGGATGCAAGCCTGGGGGAGCTTGTATCATCTTGTGTGTTGGACCCGTTTCAATCAGTAACCCAAAGTAGGTATCAAACATGTATTCCGAACTAGGTCGGAGAACGGGCATGCTTACTGGACTAATTGTAAGAGATCCAAACGTGGATGATGGTGTGGGGCGGCGCAAACCGAGTGGGCCATGTGCATGCATGAGCCGGGCAGAGGGGGATAAGACGATCGTGACACCTGTAGATATGGAGCTATGCGTATCAGTGAAGGGTTGCCACTTTAGGACGTGATACATCCTATTGTGTGGCCGACACAGAGTATCTACGCAGATTAGGGTGTCGATCGATTAGGATAGTGGTTAGGGTACATTCGGACGTATGCCTAGTTCTACCACCTTAATGTGGAAGGGATCATCTCATTCTGGATATATTAGTAGCAATGCAGAGTAATCATTAGAAGCATATACACCCTATCCTATTTAACTTATTATAACTGCCTTTCATGTAGTTATCTCTCTTATCCACTTTATATGTCTGTCATGCTACTTTTATTTATTTACTTGCTAAAAGTAATTGGACTTGCTAGACTTTATGTCTGACCCTTTTTGTTTTCTCTTCTTTCTCTCATTCCCCCTAGGTTCTCAGGGTGGGAATACTCAGGCTTAGTCAGGACTCAAGTATCATCTTACAAGGAGCTGCTTTCGAAGTATGGCTCAAGTTCTTATCTCAACTATGGCTTTATTTCTTTTTGGGGAATTATGCTTTTTAAGTATTTATTTACTTTGATTGTACAAGACAAAAATTATTGTAATGGGTTTTATGTAGTTTCCGACTTACGTTATTTTTGACCACGATGTTATGGTTTGTGCTTGAAATAAAAATTTGAATTCCGCTATTGCTCTTATATCTGTCTTGTAATATTTCTATTTCTGTTTACCTAAAACGCTTCACGAAACTTAATGCATTCCCTTAGTGAGTGATATTAACGGATGTGGAGTGTCAGACTTGGTATCAGAGCTGATGGTTACCAGATTAGATGAAGATTTTTGAAAATTATTTTCAAAAAGATTTTGAAAGAAAACATTTTCAAAAGAAAAGTCTATTTTGAAAACATAATCCCAAAAGCCATATGTAATAACTCTCGATTCTCTGCTTGATTCCTTTTTATTTTTTGTCTGGGGAATCGATTCTTCCCGAAAGGTGTCCCCATTGCGGCATGGTTCCATAAGCATGTTAAAACTACGGCACATGTCGAACGGCACTAAAGTGCCTAATCTCCATCTATAACCGTATCATTTTTCACCTACGGCTAATTTTTTCGAGCTTCGTAAGGATTTCCTTGCGATGGAGATAGCTTTCGAGAGACTTGTTAGCTTGTTAAGCAAGGATGGTAAAAAAGAGGATAAGGGAGCTAGGACTAAGGTCGATGGAACACAAAATAAGAAAGTGTGGCATCAGAAAGAACAACAACAAGGGGGCGGAAAGAAAGACAAGGCTCAAGGCAAAAAGAAATGCAATAGTTGCGGGAGCGTGGGTCATTTGGTCAAAAATTGCAGAAAAAGGAAGAATGCTTGCTTCAAATGTGGTGAAATTGGACACTATACTAAGGAGTTTTCGAAGAAACAAGGATAACGTCAAAGGGCAGGAGGTTCTGGAGGGAAAGTGCATGCTTTCGCGATCGATGCTCTAGATAATGGTAGGAAAGTTTCTGCGGAAGGTTTGATTTCTCTTTCAAATCATCTTATTAGAACACTTTTTAATACTGGCGCTTCACATTCATTTATATCTAGTTTTGTAATTGAATCCCTGCACTTAAATACTAGTATTGTAGTGGATCCCGTTGTTGTCGCAAACTCCATTGGTGGTTCGGCTATTTGTCCATGATCTATCGGGGTTTGAGAATATCTGTTTTAGGCATCGAATTTTAGTACGACGCATATGTGCTCGGATGTAGCGACCCGCCATTTTGACCGCTTCAAATTGGTAAGTTAACCAACTTAAAACGTCCAAACTGACAGATCGTTATTTAGCTTACAGAGTTCAAAATAGAATCAACACAGAAAACACAGAATAAATAAATAACACAGTGTTGAAACAATAAAATATACTTTTATTTATTAAATAAAGTTTTGAATACAAGATGTTTATATACAGCGGAATTTTAAGTAACAATTTAAATACAAGAAAAATCTTTACTGGCTTAAACTTCAAAGTGCGCATCTTCGGAATCCCAGCTTCACCAGTCTTCGAAATCCTAAGCTGTATTCTTTAAATCTGTACTGCTCGGGTCTGAACCGAGCGTTCCATGCAAAAACATAAAACACTCGAGTCAGGATTCATCATAGTTCAAGTAAATTAACTTCGATACAAACTGAATATAATAATTAACCCTCATATGTAAAATGTACATTTATGTAGCATCCGTTCTATATCAGTTTTATTTTTTTCAAGGACTGTGATCCCAGGAGCTTGCATCTACACACATGTACATGTACATGTGTGCACTGCCTCAGCATCACTGGTATCCGAATAACACGTGCAGTCGTGATAACATAGATAAGATATGGCACATATAATAGCAACAGTGCCAAATAAATTTCGTAGCAACAGGTCCGCAACTCATAAGGATGAAAAATATCCAAAGCCAAATCAACATAATTGTCACAATATCAAATGCTTACTGGCAAAACAAATTTAGCCTACCTGGGTTCAAACATCAAATGAAGCATGTCAACTGAGCAAATATCCTTGCATCACCGGGTATCAATACAAAAGGACATAGCAAATTTTGCATATAATTTGAGTTTAGGTTGACAAACAGCGAAGGCCAAAACAGTTTCATATGGTATCCTCATACGTGCAAACAAGGAGCCATGACACAACAGTAACCAACAAATAATCACCACTACTTAAGCAAAACCATTTTAGCTATTCAATCATAATTGGGGAGACATGGTCTATCGCCAGGCTGTGTTATAGGGGAACAATTTTGACAACCCATATTGTATTGGTTTGAGGTTGCATGCCATATGCAGCACAAATATGGACCAGGTACCCAAAATTGTCATAAATAGAAATATGAGCAAAGTAGCTTATATATGCAGTTTAGAGATTTTATCTTAGTGGAAAAAAATGATTTCAGCAACTTCATTTCAATAGACAAAATGATTTCAGCAACAAAATGATTTTGGCTCTTAATGCAAAATTCATTCCATGCAAGGAAAAACTGCCAAGATTGTTCAATTCATGGGCAGCTATCAAAAATTATGTACTAATTGAAATGTAGACTTAAATGTATACATGAAGTCATATTTGGAAATTAGACATACATCACAATCAGATCCATTGAATTCATACATAGCATTTAACAAGCAAATAAAAACAGGAAAAATATGATTAAGGGCGATTTTAAAACAAGCCAAAGTGTTCTTTACTCAATAGTCAATGGTAACAAAACAACTTATAAGAGAACTTTATTTTACATTCATAGATTGGTATTTGTAATGGCATAAGATTTTGGCTAGCTAGTGAAAGCCGACATATAGAGATTTCGGTAAATAAAATGGTTTACAGTGAACAATAGTCATATTTAACAAAATTACATTTTTTTTATAGTCCAAAGCATCAGCTTTCAGTGAACCAATTGTTCAACAATTTCGTTCAGTTTTTTTCTAGGAAACACAAACCGGTCAAAATAACAATAAGCACGATTTAATAATGGGGTACGCAGGGTCTCAAATTTTAAGTGGGAAACCAAGACTGAGATTAACAGCTAACAAGGGTGTCTCGACATGGAATACACCACGGTCACATGAACAAACATGAAGTGAGCCAGCGTGGGCATAGGTAAATAGGGCAAAGGGTTCCACATATTTATGTGGACTCAAGAACAAGCAATCATGGAAACAAAAACATGGTGTTATATAATTACTCAAGTGCCCGAATAATCAAGACCGTATAAATACAGACCGAGTATAACCATGATATATATACACAGTAATGGTTACATGTTACAGGTTAAACAAAATATGGTTTTTGGGTTCTGTAACTTTCATTCCAGAATCATTTTCCCAAAGTTATCTACAGATGTGAACCCACTTCATTTATTGTAATCAAAATTCACCAGCATATAAATAACTAACGCCAGCATGTGCAAGCAAAAATGCAATGCACAAGTGCACACAGTTCTAATATATGAGTTCACGAACAGAATAATATGTGTGGCTAGCCATATCATGAAGATGTTTGCAAATAACAGCATCAGAGTTGAAGGGATAACTAGTATACATAGTGCATATTCGTTTAAATTAAGACAGCAGGGTATTAGTGATTTGATCTCTGTATACATACACATAGGGATATGTATATATGTATTCACGTCGTTTCATTTTGTAGACAAGTTTGACCCAACCAATTATTATACAACAGGGCATATTCTCTAGTGTGTTCACATTGACCCTACATATGTATATATATATATATAATACTAAAAGTGCAGGCATTTGTGACTTTATGCTAGTATACGTACACCAAACCGAGTTAATACATGGGTAAAGGACCCTGATTTACCCTTTCCCAAACCGAAATGTACAACTATGATATATGATTTCTTTGTTGAGTTTACATGGCACAAGTGTAGGTTCACAACAAGTACAGCTAGTGTGACATTTTTGTAAGGCACAAAACATGTTGCCAAAAGGTCCAGCGAGGCAACATAGCACCAAAACCCATGTTTAAGGACGCCCCATAAATCCATATCGACTAGTAAAGCAATTAACAAGAGCAGGTATACACTACATTTAAAGGCATGTATAACAGGTAGTACAGTGGCCCGAACCCAAGCAACAAATACCCAAAACAACACAAGATTAATTATTAAATTTAGTTAAGTCACCGAAGTCAAAATACTGGAATTAGGATGAATCGTGAGTGATTTCTCACCTTAAACCGATGAAGAGAGAGCACGTAGGGGGAGTTTGCAGCAAGGGAAATTCGTGGTGTGGGCTTCGACCACAACGACTTTGATGGAAAACGAACTAACCTTCGATGGCTAGGCAGCAACTTGGAGCTTCGACGATGGTGGAAGACTAGTTGCGGTGAACGGAGACGCGTCACTCCTCTGATCGATGGTGGCAAAACTGAATTGGGGAAAAGTACAAATGACGACGTTGTCAGGAAGAACAGGGGAGTTAATTTAAGTGGCTACCATTAATTCACTTTGATTTGGTAAGGGGAGTTTCTGATTTTAGCGAGGAAGAAGCCGATGGTGGTAGAGGGTAAAATTAACAGTGGGAAGAACTGATTTTCACCATTAAAATGAAAAAGGGAGAATGTTCCTGCTTACGATTTAGGCTTTGGCCATAGATTTTTATAGCGGTGAAATTGAAGATAAGATCAAAGTGAAATCAATAGGGTTTAGGGTAGTCTGCGTATAACAGTGGGTAGGTCGCGCGTTTTATCTGGTGTAGGTAATGTATTAGGATCGGTTGTATTTGGGTAGGTCAATGATATAAAATTTTAAATATTAAGTTTTACTGTGATCTACTGTTGAACACTCCATATTTGTATCGTCAACGAAATCTCTGAATGTGACGAAAATTACACGTGTCGTCACATCTTCGTGTTCTGAATATAATTAATTTATTCTGATTGTAAATCGACTCTATGTTGTATATGACATATTTTAAAATTTCAAATCATTCATCGGTTCATCGATTTTTTTATTTTGTTTGTCCAATAACAACTTCGTTCGATTCCAATTTTAAAACGTAAATTTCAAATCCCAAGTACACATATCTTGGCCCATTTCCCCTGTATTCCAAGAAAATCTTCAACGTTAATAACGTCTCTTTTAAATTCAATTATTTTTATTTTCTAGTCGAATCCCAAATTCAATTCAAATATCTGACAATAAATATTCTATTTATAACCGACCATTCTGAATTTAATATTCAATTCGTACTCCAAAACCATATATTCGATTTTAAATTTCTAACCCCAAAATCAATATAAAAATTGATTGTCTGAAATCAAACCTTTAATAAATTTCTCATTCCAGTTATCGAAATTTCTGGGATGTTACATTCTTCCCCCCTTTAAAAGTTTTCATCCTCGAAAAGGAGAGATCGTTTCAGTTATACCGATGCATACTTCACGTTTTCAAATTTACGTGAATTTTTCCACAACTATTTTAATTATCGATATTTAAGTCATCGACCCTCTTGTTTATCCATCACATTCAATTTACTTGGAAAATAAATTTTCTAAATCGGATATTATTTATTTTTCTACTTTTTAAACTATATTCAATTTCCTCAAACCAATTTCTATCTCAATTTATTCTGATATATCTCCTAATTCTTATTTTATCTAATCTTCTAACAAATTCAAAATCATATAATTTCCTTTCAATACCAATTTCGTTTTAAATCCCAACTTCTGCATAAATTGGATTTATACATCTCAAACGATTCCAAATTTTATTATAAACATTATCTGTCAACATTACTTATCCATCGTTGCAACTGTAATGGATCTGGTTTAGCAATCCTCAACCAATTCTCCTTACATTCAATCCATTAATTTTTCACAACACTCATTGTAGAGTGTAAATTACATCTCTTTTTCAAGTCATAAATTATAGACTTGTAATCCTGCAAAATCCGGAATCATTTAATATTTTTATACAAAAAATATTGGTATTATTATCTCAAAACTATGGACATGAAAATACTCCAAAATTCCCTTTTTTTTATTTACGTATATTTTAATTTCAATTTATTGATTTTGAAAGTATTTGATAACTCGAAGTCTGACAAGTTTATTGTCGTTCTCACAGATGTTAGGCATACGCTGGCCAGGCGCACGACTAAAATCTCCAAGTACTAAATATCCTTGTTTCAACTCCCAGTGAAAAATATTTCAAAAATTTCTTTTAAAAACAGATATGGAAAGTACCAATGTGATGTTGATATGTTGATTGTTCATGAATCGCAGATACACAATGGTTTCGCCTGAATCCCCCAAAAAACATCTGTATCCATAGGAAATCACTTCCCTGCGAATTTCGTCATGGACAGATTAACGGACGATATTTTAAAATCAAAAGAAAAACTGAGGTCATTGAGCATTGACTGCTCTATCTCAGGGTCACAAAACAAATCATCGAATCATGAAGATAACCAAGTCACGAGGACCAATCAAGTCACAAGGACAATTCATGTCACGGAGACAAATCTAGTCACGAAGACAAACTCAATCATCAAGACATTGCTGCATCAAACAGGTGGCTCCACATTACTAAGATGTCTTAACATCACATGGCACCATTCTACCTTTAGTAACTCTAATGGTTACATCTCTTTCACTTGTAGATATGCCATGGGGACCGCAGGTACGCAATGGTTACACCTGATTCCCTCATGAAACATCCATACCCGTAAGCCTTCACAACTCTGAGGATTACGCCCTTATCATTCGACTGTAGATCGCAGCAATCACAATGGTTATGCTTGGTTCCCCCAAGAAACATATGCCTGCCGTAGGCTATCTGCAGCCCTGCAAATTTCGCTATACGGTCGAATTCCGACGACTCTAGATTGCAGCGATCACAATGGTTACGCCTGATTCCCTCAGGAAACATCCGACCGCCGTAGGCTATCTGCAGCCCTGTGAATTACGCTAGCAGTCGTGCTCAATGGCAACTCATGAGTTTTATGTCCGGACAACCTACTACCACCAGCAGCATATCTCAACTAAGCTCGAAGTTCATAGAGAAGGCAGGTACTTTCCTTATCTTGATTTTTAAAACATATACTACTATGTATATATAGTACTTTATTTCATATTTCTCATAAATCATACTTATGTCAACTTACATAATATTTTCTTTTCAAAACATGTTTGCAAACACCTCATTCTTATATAAATTCTGCTATATAAGCTTCATCTCAATTCATCACCTTTCAAATGATTTTCGAATTCACTATATTCTTATATACTTTCATATAAGTTTCGGAAATTTCTATATCCCGTATCCAGATTCAAATATCCTTAAAATTCCATTCAAATTTCAAATTTTAGTTTCGGTCTCTTGATCAATCCAGATTTCTCAAATTCGGATTTATGAATCCATTGCTATAAACTGATCGTCTTCCTATTCTCCAATAATTAAATTCATTGCTTAATTCAAATCTTTAAGCTCTCACCTCCTCGGGATTTTCATTCCGATAACAAATTCTCGTTCATGCCTTATCACTCTTTCACATTCACATCCTTTGACCGTAAATTAGCAAGTGAACAGCTACTTAAATATCAACCCTGAACGCCGAAACAAACATCAGATCAACACTCAGAAAGTCACTCAACTTAACTAATCTTCGGTCAGTTTCTAAATTTCTTAACTTTATTCTTAATTTCTTACCCAATCGTTTCCTTTAAAATTCTCGAATTCAGTTTACAAATCCACTTTTCGTAAGTTCTTCCGTCCTTTGTTTTCAACGTGCGGCGTTTTGTTCTTCAGCTCTTGCCATTCCGATTTATCAAAATCCGTTAGCCTCCCACGATTTTTTTGAAAAAAATTTCAATTTTTTTTCTTTCTATAATTACAAAATTTCTTATTACCACTGGAAAAACATTTCCATATATTGGTAAATCTCTATTTTCCATAGGAAATATACTCTATTCTTAAGGGGAACATTTCTACATTCGTTGCTAAAACAGATATTAAATAAAACACTGCTAGTTTCACTTAACTGCTGACACTCATTTGCTTACTTTACCTAACCAGCTCTTAATATTGAACCTTAACAATTTCTTAGTAAACCCTGAATTCAGTCGAATTGGGGTATAAATATCTCTCAGACCTTAACTGAACGACACTATTAGCCTTGGAACAGATAACGTTCATAAATTTGAATACCGACAATTATTTACCCTCGTAACTTTCGAATTTAAACTAAGAATTTACTTCTTTTACAATAATACACGCCTACGAAATATTTAATCTAAAAATACATTTTATTCGTAAATCTATCTACATAAACAATTTATTAATAATATATTAAGTTTTGATTAAAGCAGAAAATAAATAATATTTTCCTGCAATTCGCATAATAGACTCACATGAATAACTTCCTTTCGAATAATCTCTTTTCCCACAATATATTCCGAACTTCGGAGAAATCTCATTTGATTTATATTCTGAACTTCAGAATAATCTCTCTCTACCAGTCAACTTCATTTCCCCCTGTTTCCAATTCCGTTTGCAACCTATTCGCTTTCAAACGCTATTCACCTCTAAAATGTGAACATTATTTCTTTTAATACGAATCTGGACTCGTCACATCTGATCAGTTTTGATTTCATTCAATCGCATAAATAAAATCTTCATTCACACTTCGCTTTGCCACATTTACGATTCAATTTATTTATAAGTCTCGTTTATCGTTCCCTTCTTGCAAATTAATTAACAAATTTATAACTTACTACCGAATTCATATATGCGATTTTACTTTATTGGTTCGAAACCAATTATAAATTACCTTGCCCATAACTTTTGACATAATCGGATTACAATGATACCCTTTTCAACTTTATTAAGTTATATTCCGAATTCAAAATAAAATTCAACGTTTCATTTCTGAAATGATTTCCGATTTCCTCTTTCATTACAAACCTATCGGAATTCTCATCTTCAATGAATTTTAGTCGTCTTTAATTGCTAAATACACGATTAGAGAATTCGATTTGTTGATTCTCTTATACTTATCTTCCTTGGAAACCATTCGATGGTGGATTCGAGATTCAATTCTAAGGGAATCTTATCGAAGAATAATTCCCGCAAACCTGGATTCGAAGACTTCTGAAAACAGGGAATTCCGAACAAAATTTTAAATCTCAAAATACTTTTTCCGCTGTATTATTTTCACAATGATAGTCTCAAAAATAATTTTTCCAAAATATATTTTTCTTCTTCAAAATCTATTTTAAAATCATTTTCATTTTCAAAATTCATATTTCGAAACCCTTTTATTTTCAAAATTCACTTTTCTAGTGTCGATCCTACTCATTTAAACTCGATAAGCTAAGCTTTGAATAAACCAAAGCTCTGATACCAACTGTAACGGCCAGTGGCAGTGGGCTAACCTCCCACCGTGGCTTACAGAGATACCTCATAACTGCTTTTACGGCCAGCCTCTCGACTCGACCAACCCACATTGTCGGGAGATGTAGGGGTAAGAGTCTCCCGTTCGCCACCAAACGCGAAGCGAGAACCCCCTATCATCCGTACCAATTAAGCAACCAGCTCTGATACCAACTGTAGCGACCCGCCATTTTGACCGCTTCAAATTGGTAATTTAACCAACTTAAAATGTCCAAACTGATAGATCGTTATTTAGCTTACAGAGTTCAAAATAGAATCAACGCAGAAAACACAGAATAAATAAATAACACAGTGTTGAAACAGTAAAATATACTTTTATTTATTAAACAAAGTTTTGAATACAAGATGTTTATATACAACGGAATTTGAAGTAATAATTTAAATACAAGAAAAATCTTTACTGGCTTAAACTTCAAAGTGCGCATCTTCGAAATCCCAGCTTCACCAGTCTTCGAAATCCTAAGCTGTATTCTTTAAATCTGTACTGCTCGGGTCTGACCCGAGCGTTCCATGCAAAAACGTAAAACATTTGAGTCAGGATTCATCATAGTTCAAGTAAATTAACTTCGATACAAACTGAATATAATAATTAACCCTCATATGTAAAATGTACATTTATGTAGCATCCGTTCTATATCAGTTTTAATTTTTTTAAGGACTGTGATCCCAGGAGCTTGCATCTACACACATGTACATGTACATATGTGCACTGCCTCAGCATCACTGGTATCCGAATAACACGTGCAGTCGTGATAACATAGATAAGATAGGGCACATATAGATAGAAACAATGCCAAATAAATTTCGTAGCAACAGGTCCGCAACTCATAAGGATGAAAAATATCCAAAGCCAAATCAACATAATTGTCACAATATCAAATGCTTACTGGCAAAACAAATTTAGCCTACCTGGGTTCAAACTTCAAATGAAGCATGTCAACTGAGCAAATATCCTTGCATCACCGGGTATCAATACAAAAGGACATAGCAAATTTTGCATATAATTTGAGTTTAGGTTGACAAACAGCGAAGGCCAAAACAGTTTCATATGGTATCCTCATATGTGCAAACAAGGAGCCATGACACAACAGTAACCAACAAATAATCACCACTACTTAAGCAAAACCATTTTACCTATTTAATCATAATTGGGGAGACGTGGTCTATGGCCAGGCTGTGTTATAGGGGAACAATTTTGACAACCCATATTGTATTGGTTTGAGGTTGCATGCCATATGCAGCACAAATATGGACCAGGTACCCAAAATTGTCATAAATAGAAATGTGAGCAAAGTAGCTTATATATGCAGTTTAGAGATTTTATCTTAGTGGAAAAAAATGATTTCAGCAACTTCATTTCAATAGACAAAATGATTTCAGCAACAAAATAATTTTGGCTCTTAATGCAAAATTCATTCCATGCAAGGAAAAACTGCCAAGATTGTAAAATTCATGGGCAGCTATCAAAAATTATGTACTAATTGAAATGTAGACTAAAATGTATACATGAAGTCATATTTGGAAATTAGACATACATCACAATCAGATCCATTGAATTCATACATAGCATTTACCAAGCAAATAAAAATAGGAAAAATATGATTAAGGGCGATTTTAAAACAAGCCAAAGTGTTCTTTACTCAATAGTCAATGGTAACAAAACAGCTTATAAGAGAACTTTATTTTACATTCATAGATTGGTATTTGTAATGGCATAAGATTTTGTCTAGCTAGTGAAAGCCGACACATAGAGAATTCGGTAAATAAAATGGTTTACAGTGAACAATAGTCATATTTAACAAAATTACATTTTTTTATAGTCCAAAGAATCAGCTTTCAGTGAACCAATTGTTCAGCAATTTCGTTCAGTTTTTTTTCCAGGAAACACAAACCGGTCAAAATAACAATAAGCACGAGTTAATAATGGGGTACGCAGGGTCTCAAATTTTAAGTGGGAAACCAAGACTGAAATTAACAGCTAACAAGGGTGTCTCGACATGGAATACACCACGGTCACATGAACAAACATGAAGCAAGCCAGCGTGGGCATAGGTAAATAGGGCAAAGGATTCCACATATTTATGTGGACTCAAGAACAAGCAATCATGGAAACAAAAACATGGTGTTATATAATTACTCAAGTGCCCGAATAATCAAGACCGTATAAATACAGACCGAGTATAACCATGATATATATACACAGTAATGGTTACATGTTACAGGTTAAACAAAATATGGTTTTTGGGTTCTGTAACTTTCATTCCAGAATCATTTTCCCAAAGTTATCTATAGATGTGAACCCACTTCATTTAGTTTAATCAAAGTTCACCAGCATATAAATAACTAACGCCAGCATGTGCAAGCAAAAATGCAATGCACAAGTGCACACAGTTCTAATATATGAGTACGCGAATAGAATAATATGTGTGACAAGCCATATCATGAAGATGTTTCCAAATAACAACATCAGAGTTGAAGGGATAACTAGTATACATAGTGCATATTCGTTTAAATTAAGACAGCAGGGTATTAGTGATTTGATCTCTGTATACATACACATAGGGATATGTATATATGTATTCACGTCGATCCGTTCTACATACAAGTTTGACCCAGCCAATTATTATACAACAGGGCATATTCTCTAGTGTGTTCACATTGACCCTACATATATATATATAATACTAAAAGTGCAGGCATATCTGACTTTATGCTAGTATACATACACCAAACTGAGTTAATACATGGGTAAAGGACCCTGATTTACCCTTTCCCAAACCGAAATGTACAAGTATGATATATGATTTCTTAGTTGAGTTTACATGGCACAAGTGTAGGTTCACAACAAGTACAGCTAGTGTGACATTTTTGTAAGGCACAAAACATATTGCCAAAAGGTCCAGCGAGGCAACATAGCACCAAAACCCATGTTCAAGGACCCCCCATAAATCCATATCGACTGGTAAAGCAATCAACAAGAGCAGGTATACACTACATTTAAAGGCATGTATAAAAGGTAGTACATTGGCCCGAACCCAAGCAACAAATACCCAAAACAACACAAGATTAACTATTAAATTTAGTTAAGTCACCGAAGTCAACATACTGGAATTAGGATGAACTGTGAGTGATTTCTCACCTTAAACCGACGAAGAGAGAGCACGTAGGGGAGGGAGTTCAAAGCAAGGGAAAATCGTGGTGTGGGCTTCGACCACAACGACTTTGATGGAAAACGAACTAACCTTCGATGGCAAGGCAGCAACATGGAGCTTCGACGATGGTGGAAGACTAGTTACGGTGAACGGCGACGCGTCACTCCTCTGATTGGTGGTGGCGAAACTGAATTGGGGAAAAGTACAAATGACGACGTTGTCAGGAAGAACAGGGGAGTTAATTTAAGTGGCTACCATTATTTCACTTTGATTTGGTAAGGGGAGATTCTGATTTTAGGGAGGAAGAAGCCGATGGTGGTAGAGGGTTAAATTAACAGTGGGAAGAACTAATTTTCGCCATTAAAATGAAAAAGGGAGAACATTCCTGCTTGCGATTTAGGCTTCGGCCACAGATTTTTATAGCGGTGAAATTGAAGATAAGATCAAAGTGAAATCAATAGGGTTTAGGGTAGTCTGCGTATAACAGTGGGTAGGTCGCGCGTTTTATCTGGTGTAGGTAATGTATTAGGATCGGTTGTATTTGGGTAGGTCAATGATATAAAATTTTAAATATTAAGTTTTACCGCGATCTACTGTTGAACACTCCATATTTGTATCGTCAACGAAATCTCTAAATGTGACGAAAATTACACGTGTCGTCACATCTTCGTGTTCTGAATATAATAAATTTATTCTGATTGTAAATCGACTCTATGTTGTATATAACATATTTTAAAATTTCAAATCATTCATCGGTTCATCGATTTTTTTATTTTGTTTGTCCAATAACAACTTCGTTCGATTCCAATTTTAAAACGTAAATTTCAAATCCCAAGTACACATATCTCGGCCCATTTCCCCTGTATTCCAAGAAAATCTTCAACGTTAATAACGTCTATTTTAAATTCAATTATTTTTATTTTCTAGTCGAATCCCAAATTCAATTCAAAAATCTGACAATAAATATTCTATTTATAACCGACCATTCTGAATTTAATATTCAATTCATACTCCAAAATCATATATTCGATTTTAAATTTCTAACCCCAAAATCAATATAAAAATTGATTGTCTGAAATCAAATCTTTAATAAATTTCTCATTCCAGTTGTCAAAATTTCTGGGATGTTACATCGGATTTATGGGCTATTGTTTGATTCTAGGGATGGATTGGTCAACCACGTATGGTGTCATTCTAGATTGTGAGAAGAGGGTCGTTAGACTTCTGACTTGTCATGAGAGGACCCTTAAAATTTCTTGTGACCTACAAGGGTCTGTCATGCTTAGTTTCGAAGAATCTCTTGAAGCATCTATTAATGATCTACTATCTGTAGTGGTAGTCCGTGAGTATCCTAATGTTTTTGATGAGGTTCATGGTTAACCCCCAAGGCACGAGATCGATGTCCACATATATTTGGTGGACAATGCAATTCCAGTTGCATTGCCTGTGCGCCATATGGCTCCAAGAGAAAGGAGGGAGCTTAGTAAACAAGTAGGGGAGCTACTTGAGAAAGGATTTATTCGACGAAGCATTTCTGAATGGGGTGCTCCAGTGGTATTCACAACTAAGGTCTACAGCTCGCTTCGCATATGCATGAATATTCATGATGTTTTTCCTTATTTCTTATTTATCAAAATGTCTACATGATACACCAGAGGTAGTTGAGCCAAACATACGTGAGGAAGTAGAGGTAGAACGGGAGGCGACAACTTGGCAAGTTCCTACCCGTATACTTGGATCAGAGGTAAAGAAATTGTGCAACAGAGAGGTTAGGTTAATAAAAGTGCAATGGGGAGAAGATTGCGAGGATGCGACTTAGGAGACTGAAGATAATGATCACGCTTCATACCCTTTCCTTTTTGGGACTATGTTCTTAACTTCTTTTTCCAAAGCTTTTATTCGCAATTGCTTCTATTATTTGAGTATATCCTATCAATCGAATCTTCGACCTTTAGGACGGAGTCCCATGATTCTAAACACGTATTTGAAACATGTTATGTTTGATGGATGCACGTGGATGCAAGTGTTTGCTAGTGTTTGCTCGTGGATGCATATACACACACATTAGGCACTAGATAGGCTTAATCACTCTCATACTGCATATGGATGTGTGTGAATTTTTCTTCTTTTAATGGATGAAATTGAATGTATCATCATATGGATGCTGCATTTGGATGGATGATTGTGCACCCATATAGAACTTACATGTTATACTAGGATTGTTGCATACATGTTGGACTCATGACACATACATACATTGCATTAAGGAGGTCAACTGACGCAGTGGACCGTCTGATCTTTTGCATTTGTGTTGGGACATGCACACACACCTTTGCATATGTTCATATAAGCAGTAGAAAATTTTAAGGATAATGGATGCCTGTGATTGGTGGATGAGTAGATGGATGATGGATGGTAGGATACATTCTTCCTAACTTGGAGATTTCGAGGACGAAATCATTTGAGTAGGGGAGAATGTAACACCCCATATTTCAACTACACTAAAGAGGATAAATTAAAGAATAATTAATTTAATATTAAGAATTAAGGGAAGCGGACTACGTCATTTCTTCCATCTCGAAATTCTGGTCAAGATAGACACCTGGATTGCGTAAAACAGATAACGTATGAAGAAGTTATGAACGGTGGAAGTTTGACGATCAAAACCGGGATAACCGGCGCACTTGATAAGTGCGCAAAGGCATTTTTACACTGGTGCACCTGCCAAGTGCACCCATAGTAGTTTTTGGGCTTCTGAACCCAAGTGGGTGTCGACCCATAGCCCTATTCCCCCTAGGGCTGAGGTGGCATTCAAATTCAAGCGGCTGGCAGCTATAAATAGATCCTCATATGTCATGTTTTCTCAAACTAAAAGCAATGGAGGCCAAATGCTGACAGTGCCTGAACTGAGTCTAATCTTTCTTCTTCTACAAATCAAGTTTAAAGATACAGGTATTTCAAGAATAAATTTGAGATTCAACACCAACAATTTCTTTTCTATCTTCTAAAATCCAAACACTGTGAGTTAGTTACTTTTAGATGTAAATGATTAAAAGAAAACATGATATGACCGTGATATGGATATATGCCTGTGACTGAATCATATTGGATCTATCATAATTTGTGAATCTATAATATTCTATGACTTGGATCTAAATCTTTATCATATCAGATCTATTCGGACTTTTGAATCTATGACATAACTATGATGTGGATCTTAAATATTATCGTGGTAGATATACCTTTATAGATCTAATTCGCTTGTGGTCAATTTATCACGTCACAATTGTGGGTCTTAAATATTATCATGCTAGATCAACCTATATAGATCTAATTCACTTATGGTTAATTTATTATGTCAAAATTGTGGATCTTAAATATTATCATGCTAGATCTACCTTTATAGATCTAATTCGCTTATGGTTAATTTATCATGTCACAATTGTGGATCTTAAATATTTTCATGCTAGATCTACCTTTATAGATCTAATTCGCTTGTGGTTAATTTATCATGTCACAATTGTGGATCTTAAATATTATCATGCTAGATCTGCCTTCGTAGATCTAATTCGCTTATGGTTAATTTATCATTTCACATTTGTTGATCTTAAACATTATCATGCTAGATCTACCTTTATAGATCTAATTCGTTTGTGGTTAATTTATCATGTCACATCTACTTGTGGATCTAATTCTTAATAGATCATTTGGTACTTATCATGTTGTGGCTAATTTAGATCTTTCATTAATTGGACATATGAATCCTTATTTATTCATGCCTATTATGACATCCTTAGTATGTTAGATCAAGTTTTATTATCACATGCTCACTAGATCTTTTTTTATATGTCCACCTTATCCTTATGCCAATTTCATGTTTATGTCACTTTTGTTAAAATAATCACTATTGTCATCTTTCCTTTTTATTGTTTATGGCCATGCCACTTTCTAGCCTAGACATGACGCCAAATATATGCGAATGCGTTAGTTAGGAATGGGGGAAAACATTAGAATTGGCATAACTTGAATGACGAATTTGAATCTGGACATATAATCCATTATGAATATAACGGGGTAAATGGGCATGAACACTTATAAAGACATAGGTATAAATAATTGGGTAATAATTAATTAGAAAGCTGTAATGGCACTTATGACATGAGGTTAGATTGCATTTGTGGTGGAAGTCTGCCCGGACCCGACCGACATATCTAGCAACCGCAAATGTTGAATCTAGTGTGAGGGGTCTAAATGCACAATACGAGATAGGCTAAGACACGAGGTTAGGCCCAACTTATGGAAGAAGTCTACCTGGACCCGACCGGCATATCCAGCATCCACAAGTTGTAGGCCTAATGTGGGAGGTCAAGCCCATTAAAACCATAAATGGACATGGTAACGAGTTGGAATACTTAACCTAGTTGAATCCATAGGGATTGTATGAATATGTAAATTGAATAGGCGTTAAGGAAACTTGGTTGAAACAGTGGGTGGGTTAAGTAAATCTTGTGGTGGTGGGTAATATATATATATATATATATATATATATATATATATATATATATATATATATATAGGCCCACAAACTTAACCTATTTTATACTTTGGGGTTATGCAACTTTGTTAAGTAGACTTGCTTGGATCAGTGAGGGTTAATTAAATCTTATGGCGATTGGGTAATATTTACATATGTAGGCCCAAAAAATTAACCTGTTTTACATGTTGGACTATTAGGCATAACCAGTTGAATTCCTAGTAGTGAGGATGCAAGCCTAAGGGGAGCATGTATCATCTTGTGTATGGGACCCATTTAAGTCAGTAACCCGGAGTAGGTATCAAACATGTACTCCAAATTTGGTTGGAGAATGGGCATGCTTACTGGACTGATTGTAAGAGATCCAAACATGGAGGACTGTGTGGGCAGCGCAAACCGACTGGGCCATGTGCGTGCATGAGCCGGGCAGAGGGGGATAGGATGACCGTGACACCTATAGATATGGGGCTGTGCATATCAGCGAAGGGTTGCCACTTTAGGACATGATACATTCTAAGGTGGGGTTGGCACAGAGTATCTACACGGATTAGGGAGCCGATCGATTAGGGTAGTAGTTAGGGTACATTTGGACGTATGCCTAAGTCTACCACCCTATCCTGTTTATCTTGTCATAGCTGCCTTTTATGTAGTTATCTCTCTTATCCACTTTATATGCCTGTCATGCTACTTTTATTTATTTACTTGCTAAAATTAACTGGACTCTCTACACTTTATGTCTGACCCTTTTTGTTTCCTCTTCTTTCTTCCGTTCCCCCCAAGGTTCTCAGGGTGGCAATACTCAGGCTTAGTCAGGACTCAAGTATCATCTTGCTAGGAGCTGCTTTCGAAGTATGGCTCAAGTTTTATCTCTAATATGGCTTTGTCTCTTTTTGGGGAATTATGCTTTTTAAGTATTTATGTACTCTGATTGTACAAGACAGAAATTATTGTAATTGGTTTTATGTAGTTTCCGACTTATGGTATTTTGGACCACGATGTTATGGTTTATGTTTGAAATAAAAATTTGAATTCCGCTGTTACTCTTATATCTGTCTTGTAATATTTCTGTTTCTGTTTACTTATAATGCTTCACGAAACTTAATGCATTCCCTTAATGAGTGGCACAAACGGATGTGGAGTGTCACATAGGAGCAATTCTGAACCAGTATAAAATCTGGTGTGTTCTTTCCTTTTCTACACTTTCTTTTTTATCTTTGTGTTCGTTTTTGATTATGTGTCTGTGATCTGTGGTGTTTGATTCATATAGTAGTTCATATATGTTTTAGATTCTTTTTAAATTCTCAAAAACACTATTCACCCCTTCTAGTGTTTGTTTTGCCATAACGATCCATTCCGCAATCCCTAACAATTGGTATCGGAGCAAGGTCTTTCAAAAAGTTCATAATCTAATATTTGTAAATTTTTAAAATGGCAAATTTTAAAATACTTGTTAACACTAGTTTCAATTCATGCATTGTATCAATGTGGAAAGAGTCTGCATATAATCATGTTGAAAAGTCATGTGATCTACTTAAATATTGTTCAGTTCAGGAAAAGATGTGTTTTATAACTTTTGAAAATTCAAAAGTTAAAAAGATGGATGAAGTGGTTATTGGCAATTCAAATTCTGAAAAGGTGGCTGCTGGAAGTTCAAATTCCGAACTGGTGTGTTACATGGCCGTTGAAAATTCAAACTCTGGGAAGCAGTTGGTGGAAATGAAAAAGGACAAACGGATACTGGATAGTAGTTGTTCGAGACATATGACGGGAAATCCTGAATTACTCAATAATCTGAAATATGAAGATGGTGGAATGGTGAACTTCGGAGATAACTCTAAAGGATATATTATTGGAATTGGCAATGTCGGTAATTCTGAATCTCCTACTATTTCTAATGTTTTATTAGTTAGGAATTTAAAACATAACTTAACTAGTATAAGTAAACTTTGCGATAAGGGTAATAAAGTAAACTTTGAAAAGGAAATATGTTTTATAGAAGATAGGAATTCAAAAGTAATATTCGAAGGAGATTAAAAGAAAAATATATGTATATTGAGTATGAAAATCTGTAACGATAACCTATGTCTTATGGCCAATACAAGTGACCCCTGGATTTGGCATAAGAGATATGGTCTTATAAATTTCGAACACATCTTGAGGACAATTAGAGGATTACCCAAAATGAAATTTAAAGTAAATAACTTTTGTGACACCTGCCAATTCGGAAAGTTAAAAAGAAGTTCATTTAAATCAAAAGAGGAAATTACTACATCAAAACCATTAGATTTAATTCACATGGATTTATTTAGTCCATCTCAAGTTCAGTCGATAAATCATAATAAATATGTTTACGTAAAAGTTGACGATTTTTCTAGATTTACTTGGACTTTGTTTCTTAAAAATAAAAGCGATGCTTTTGATCAATTTAAAAAAAAAATCTAAAAAAATTCAAAATTTATTTTCACTAATAATCAAAACGATACGAAGTGATCATGGCGAAGAATTCAAAAATGAAAATTTTGAAAAATATTGAAATAAAAAGGGAATAACCCATAATTTTTCAATTTCGAGAATCCTTCAACAAAATGGAGTAGTTGAACATAAAAATAGGACGATACAAGAGTGTGCGAGAACTATGTTATCTAATAGTAATTTACCAAGAAATTTCTGGGTTGAGGTAGTTGCAACAGCTTGGTATAATATAAATAGAATTTCTATTAAATCTTTAACTCATAAAACCCCATATGAAGTTTTGTATAATAAGAAACCAAAAGTATCATAATTTAAAATATTTGGAAGTAAATGTTTTATACTTAATACTAAATAAAATTTAGACAAGTTTGACTCGAAATCTTATTAAGGAATATTCATTGGACATTAAAAAAGATGTAAAGCATATAAAGTTATCAATACTCGAACCAATACCATAGAAGAGACCTTAAATGTTTCTTTTGACGAAAACTATAAAAGTATGACTCTAAATAAGGAAGATGAATGTGAAAATGAAATTAATGAAATAAATCATGAAGATAGTGAACCAAATAAAAGAATTAGATTACTTAGAGACCATCATGTAGAAAATATCGTAGAGATATTGAATCTGTTATTAGAAACCATAATCATTTAAATAATATGAGTAATACTGCGTTTATTTTAACTATTGAACCTAAGAATCCAAAGGAAGTATCTTCTGATGATTCATGGATACTTGCTATGCAAGAAGAACTGAGTCAATTTACTAAAAATGATGTATGAGAATTTGTTCCTAAACCAGAGGATAAGACTATAATAGGAACCAAATGGGTTTATAAAAATAAAATGAACGAACACGGTGAGGTCTTAAGAAAAAAGGCATAACTAGTAGCACATGGTTGTACTCAAGAAGAAGGAATAGATTATGATGAAACATTTGCCCCTGTAGCAAGACTAGAGGCTATTAGGATTTTACTAGCCTTTGCGAACCATAATAATTTCAAATTATATCAAATGGATGTCAAAAGTGCTTTTCTAAATCGATTTGTTAAAGAAGACATATATGTAGACGAAAAATTACCAGATCACGTATATAAGTTAAAGAAAGCGTTATATGGATTAAAACAGGCTCCTAGGGCTTGGTATGATAGACTAAGAAATCATTTATTATAATCATCTTTTGAAATAGGAAGATTAGATAATACTTTGTTCATTAAGAAAAATAATAAGGGTATTCAATTAGTACAAATATATGTTGACGATATAATTTTGGGATCAACAAATTATAAGAAAAATAAAGAATTTTCATATATTATGACCCAAGGATTTGAAATGACTCATATGGGAGAACTAGCATTCGTTTTAGGATTACAAATTCATCAATTAATGAATGGAATATTTATTAATCAACAAAAATACGCAAGAGATCTAATTAATAAATATAATCTAACAATAGCAAATAAGAGACCAACACCTATGGAAACTATATAGCATTACGTAAAAATGATACATCTAAAGGATCAAAAACTATATAGAGGAATGATAGGATCGTTATTATATATAACTGGTAGTAGACCAGATATAATGCATAGTGTCTGTCTCTGTGCAAAAAATCAATCGCAACATAAGGAAACATATTTGAAAACCATAAAACGTATTTTAAGGTATGTGAAGCATACATCAGACTTTGGATTATTTTACCCTAAGGTTGATTCATTCGACTTTGTTTCTTACTGTGACGCTGACTATGCGGGTTGTAAATCTGATCGTAAAAGTACTGGTGAAACATGTCACTTCTTAGGACATTCACAAGTCTCGTGGTTTAGTAAAAAGCAAAATACTGTACCTTTTTCAACAACTGAAGCAGAATATATATTTGTTGCTTTGGTATGTTCACAAGTAATATATATGCAACAAACTCTAAATGATTTTGGATTAAATATAAATAAATCACCAATATACTGCAATAATACGAGTGCTATATTCTAAAAATCCAAATCATCATTCAAGAACTAAATATTTGATATAAGACATCATTTTCTAAGAGAAAATGTAAGTAAAGAGAAAATTTCAGTCGAATTTATAGAAACAAATAAACAAATCGGAGATATATTACCAAAACCATTAAATGAAGCAACAATTATTAAATTTAGAAGATAATTAGGCATATGTTCATTAAGTGAGTTAGAAAAATTAAATATACTAATATATGTATATAAATAACATAAAAAATCAGAAAAATAAAATTTAAAAGACAAGTATGTCGACATACATTTATGTTTATGTGGACATACAACTGGCAGAATTTCAAATTTAATTCCCACCAAAAGTTAGTTATATCAATTATTTAAACTTTCTACTTCGAGTTTTCTTCTTTATTTTCATTTCTCTCTTCTGTAAAAATTCTAAACTAAAGTAAACAATGGCCTCCATCAATTTAAACACCCAAATCAATCCCGATTCATCCGCTGGACCATCCGAAAGTCCTTTTCAATGATCTATGCTCTCTCGTGTCATCAAAGTCTATGAAAATATGGAGTATGCTATGCAAATGATAGAGGAAATATAAGTACTTCAAATAAGGATGAGCTAAGAACAAAATAGGCAAGGAAAAGCGATAAGAAGCCTCTTTAAGTTCATAATTGATAATTAGGCTAATCCGATTATCATCGAAGATGATAATGAACCTATGGAAGAAGAGGAGGAACGAAAAGAAGAGGAAGAGGAGATAATAGAGGAAGTGAAAAAGGGGGAAGAGCAACAAGAAGTTTCAAACGAAGAGGAACAAGTTGTTTGTGTAGATGAAGTCCTATACGATCATAACAGAAATATGATTGAAAGGAATGGAGAATTTTGTCTTCATTATCCAAATTGACCTACCTATAAGTCTACTACAGTTAAGGACAAGTAGGACATAGGCTTTGATTTGATTTTTGTCGTATATTTCAGTTCCTTTTCAATTTATAATATGTATTTACCATTTGTAAAACAATGTTTAACTATATTGCTTTTTTGTTTAACACATGTTTTTTTACTACTTTTTTATATAGACAAGAATTAAGGGGGAGTATAGAAGAATTATAAATGGAAACATTTTACTTAGGGGGAGTATTCTAGTTTGATTCAGGAATTACTTAGTCATTTATACGTGCTATTTAGATAATTATACGATTTAGGGGGAGTAGTTTTAGAATTTCTTTTTGATAATGATAAAGGGGGAGAAACTATAAAATATAGACATAGTTTATAAGATTCATATAGACAGGGGGAGTATTTTAAAGATCATCAGCAACAGGTATACATAGTTATGATATTTTATACACTAAGGTTGTCATCATCAAAAAGGGGGAGATTGTTGGAGAATGGAGTTATGATGAAAACAACCTTATTTCAATATTAATTGATTATAAAATATATACTAGCCCTTTTATCTAGGATATATATATATATATACATACATACATACATACATATGTAGGATTTATATATAGGAATTATCACTAAAGAGTGCATAGTTTAAAGATATTAGAGATTCAAAATTAAAAGATGATTCAAGACTCATGAGTATTAAAGATTTCAAGAGTTCAAGAGTTCAAAAGAAATATAGTAATAGAGTCTAGATTATGTAAGACTCTAAATAGAACTCTACGTTCAAATTCAAATTTAAATTCAAATTCAAATTCAAATTCTAATTCTGATTTCAAATTTTATTTTCAAACTTTATCTTTGATCTTCTCTATTTTATTTTATTTACTTTATTTTTGATTTCAAACTCAAGTTTTATAAGTTTTATATATATACTTTATGTTTATATAGTTTTAACTCTACAATTTTATAAATATGTTTATATAGTTTATATTTATGTTTTCATATGATTTCCTACTTTATAATATTCATCTATAACACTATGTTTTAATTCAAGAATTTCCAGAATTGTATATATCAAAATAGTTGAAAAATGATCAAAAATTAATTTTGAACTAGAGTATGTCGACATACATTTCGCCCTATTCGACATATAGCTGTCATTTTTACAAAATTGAAACAAAGTGGCTTTCCATTATTTGTGACGGTTCAGAAACATTGCAACCTTTCAAATGTTATAAATAGGGGCTGATTTCAAATTTTATGATCATTATCCTTCTCCATCTTCACTCCCTTTCTTTACACCATTATACCTTCTCATTTTTATGATTTCTACACTTATACTATGCCGAATTAAACTCCGTTTTCATTAAACTTCTTCTGTTTTCATTCTCTACTCATTACTCTCTGAATCAAATGGTATTGAAGAGTTATATGGTTGTTTTTAATTGTTTGGGTTGTGTCAGTAATCGGTGGTCTCCTTTGTAGCTGTGAAATCAAGGATGGGTAATCGGTGGTTTCCCTTGTAGCCATGAAATCAAGGATGGGTAATCGGTGGTATCCCTTGTAGCCGTGAAATCAAGGAGGATATACTTGATCAATTGTGTGGGGAATCGGTGGTATTCCTTATAGCCGTGAAATCAAGGAGGGTTGTAATATGATATTGGTATAGTAATAAAACATTGCGCAATCCTGTGTTGCGTGGGAGTGGACGTATGGGCAATTTTGAACCAGTACAAAATCTAGTGTGTTCTTTCCTTTTCTGCATTTTATTTTTGTTTATCTTTGTGTTTGTGTTTGATTCTGTGTCTGTGATTGTTTTTGTGGTGTTTGATTCATATAATAGTTCACATAAGTTTTATATTTTGTTTAAATTCTCAAAAACACTATTCACTCCCTCTAGTGTTTGTTTTGCCTTAGCGATCCATTTCGCAATTACTAACAATTATTCTAGGCAAATCCTTATATTTAGGCTTGAATATTATCTTAGGAACGTACACTGAAGGGTTTTTCCTTTTTCAGATAGTAGAATGACTGATAACCCAAACGAAAAAGGAAACCCGGCAAGGACCAAATACTAGCTCGAATGGTTCCACCAGTATCTTTTAACTGTGGAACAAGTCCCTATCACGAATCCTGCCCCAGCAGCGCCAACAAAAGGCCAGCCTCCCTTATTAGGTAGTTAGGACTTGACTTATTCCTAATATTTACTCCTTGGTTTGGGCCAAAGTCATGGTACCCTCCCTTATTAGGTTCTAAGTGGTCTTTGGGTCCTCCTTCTCAAAAATGGACAAAATATAATAGTAACGTGGAGTGGGCTAGTTCTCTGAAATTTGTCCACTTCCTCTAGGAGCTGTGTGAGTGCTAACGTAGCGACAGGATATGTACCATACCATGCATGCAACTATAATAAACACATGTCTATGGGAAGTTTTAAGTGGCATAGGAGTTCATCTGTGATATCAATTAAGTAGTAACATGGGAGTTCGCTAAAGAGGTCATAAATGGCAAACTGGGTCTACCCTAAACTGGTATTAAGTGGTGAGTAACTACTTACGGTGTTACAAATGAGAGTATATGTCTATTGACGATTGACAGTGTAACACCCCGTGTTTTCGATAAACCTTAAAGTAACGAATTAAAGAATAACTAAGTCTAAATGCGAGAATTAAGGGAAATGGGTTACGCCATTGCATCCGTCTTGGAATTTTGGTTGAGACTGAGTCCGAGTTTGCGTGAATTGGACTTCGTACGAAGAAGCTATAGCCTTCGGAAGTTTTAAAAATTCAAAATTCAGATTTAAACTCAGGAGAGGGAAGGGCAGGAAAAATTCCCGCCCAGGCCAGCTCGACCAGGAAGTTGACCCTGTCGACCTACTCTACAGGTCGACCTAGGGGTCGACCTGGGGGTTGACCTGGGAGTCGACCTGGGGGTCAACCTACCCCCCTGGGCAGATCTGAAAGGATATTGATTTCTAACTCCCTGTTGAGTCATTAGGGCTGAGGTGTTATCCTATCTTGACTAGATGGTCTTGATTATTTTAGGGTTAATCTGACAGCTCTAAATTAATTTAACCTCTATAAAAAAACCTAACTCTCAACCCTAAATCACAAATATTCATACCAAGAGCAGCCGTGCCGTCAATGGTGAACCTAGAATAGCCGTCATCCCTTTCAACTCAAAGGCAAGAATGAAGCTACATCAAAATTAAATCTAATCTAATTCAACTAAGAAAATTCAATGATCTACATCAAAGGCGAGCAATTCAATTTCAGAATACAGATCCCAGAACTCAAGAATTCCTTTTTGTTTGTAAGTATAGTTATCTTTCATATGTGAATGAATTAAAGACATGGTTTGTAATGGACTGTAAAATAGAATTGTATCAAATTGTATGTGATGCTAATTTATATTTATTCCTGTCCATTCTATCGTATATGCCTATGAATTAATGTGGTCTATCATGTTATGAGAAAACTGGTGAATAAACCTATGACGTTATGAAATTATGATATGTAAGTTTGGTGATATTATACAAGTTTTAGGCTAAGTCATGTAGTTTATGCATACTTGATTAGATCCATTATGCATACATGTTTAGATCTACGTCCTTGTGATGACATCTATATGTTATATGTTAATTTAGAAATTATGCCATGTTTATGCAAGTTAAGTGATGTTATCATGTTATGAATACATGCAAGTTTTTAGGTTAAAAACATGACTATGTAAACCTATATGTTTAGATCTACAACTTTACATCTTAGAACCATATGCCTTTATGTTAAATCAATATTAGCATGATTCAATCCCTATGCAAATTCACCATAACATGTCTAATTAGATTTTGGTAGTTCGATGTAATACTATTATTTTATGATTCATGTTTCATAGATTGAGTTTGCAAGTTCATAATTAAAAGTATATTATGCCAAGTTCATGTGACACATCTGTAGTTAGATCCATATTTTGTACGATGTTGGAATGTTGCAAGTTCCTCTTTTTTCCTTTTTAGTTTATTAGTTAGGCTAAAATGTCGAGCCTAACATCCTATGTAATTTTGCGAACGTACAACGGGGGTAACATTGGGGAAAACATGAGAATTATAATTAACATATTTGGCTCATAACCATATAAATGGTATGGCATTAAAATGGTATAATTTACTTACTGAAAATTTTGAATTTGACTTAGAAAGAAAGTGGGTCATGACAATAAATTGTTGACAAATTTACATGTAATCATAAAAGGATAAAAATATAAATTTAGAAAAGGTGAATATCCCTAACCCGAGGTTAGACTGAGTTGTGGTGTAAAACTGCCCAGAAACGACCGGCACATCCAGTGACCACAATAATACCTGTCTAATGTGGGTGGTTAGTGCATTGATCCCAAAAAGGACTCGAGGTTAGACTGAGTTGTGGTGTAAAACTGCCCGGAACCGACCGGTACATCTAGTGACCACAACAATACTTGTCTAATGTGAGTGGTTGGTGCTCTAATAATAGCTAAGTCCAGAGTGGTAGGGTTAAGTCAATTTAGGAAACACTTAACCAATTCAACATGTTAGCTAAACTGATGGGTGGGGGTTAGGTGAATTTGGACACTTAACCAATTTAACAAGTTGGCTGGAAAAACCCTAGTAACGGGGATCCATTTCAGTAGTAACCCACGTAGATGTATCATGGGACCTTAAACTAGACAGGGTGGGGCACGATTACTGTGTTGATTATAAACGGTAAAAAACATCGGCGGTGGTGCATCAGTGTAGAATCTGGCGGAGTATCGGGCGTGCACGTACTCCAGAGTGGAAAAAGCAGGCACTGGGCATCAGTAGTCATACACTGTGCATCTTGAATCATGTTGGGTTGCCACCATAGGATTTGATACACCCTGTATTGGGACCAGCACAGGTATCTACAGTCAAGCGGGGGCCGAAGGACACACGTGGAAAATGTATGCGAGCAGGAGTCGATCGATATAAGGGAATCATTTCACCATGAACACATGGTACTAGTTGGACAAGTATAAGTAAGTGGAGAGAATTAAACATGGGTGCGAGTATATTCGGTTACCCTGCCTTATATAGTTTTATGTTAGTTTGCAGTTCTGGTACTGTCCTATTTTCAGTTTATTCCTATCATGACCCTTTTCCTTATTCACACACAGAAAAGTCACTAGACTTACTCAGACTTATGTCTGACCCATTTTTCTTTCATCTTCTTTCCTTCCGTTCCCCCCCCATCAGGTAGCCAGGGAGGGAATAGCTAAGCTTAATTTGGACCGCTCATCTTTCCAAGCTTGAAGACTCTATGATGTACGGCTTGGAACCTATTATCTTTGGCTATGGCTTTGGACACACTAAACTTGGGGATTTATGCAGTTTTACTTATGTTATTTGCTTCTTTATGTTTTAATCAAGATAGAGATTATGATGGAATGTTTTTGGAAGTTATGTAGAGACAATTTACTGTAATGGTTTTTGTATTGAACCCCATATGAAATAAAAGTTAGTTTTATTTTCCGCTGCTTATATTTCTATCTTGAAAATTTTCTGTGTCTGTTACTTATAATGCTCCATCAAAGTTAAGGCATTCCCTTTGTGATTGACCTTAACGGAGATGGGGTGTTTCACTTGGTATCAGAGCAAAGATTTACTAGATTTGATAAAAGTTTTTGTAAACTATTTTCAAAAAGAAGCATTTTTCAAGGAAAAGTGTTATTTTACTTTAAAAAAGGCATAATCGCCCAAAGCCGTATGCGTTATCTTTCTATCCTTTGTTTTGAATCTTTCCTTTTTCGTTTTAGCATGTCCGGGAATCTTAACCTTCGAGAGGGTGTACCGATACCCGGCTGGTTCAGGAGGTACCTAGAGGCTAGGGCCAACGACGCAGGCCCAACAGACATTCCTCCTCCTCCAGCTGCAGCGGTTCCTCCTCCTCGTGAAAATGCTTTCTCAAAAATATGTAGGGACTTTCGAGCCATGGGTGGAAAGAACTTTAATGGAAATGAATCCTTCGTGGATGCAAGAAACTGGCTCAAAGTAACTGGGGATTTGTTTGAGATCTTCGAAGTGGATGATAGGCAGAAGATACAGTTGGCGGTATGGTTGCTCAAAGACGAAGCTTCCTATTGGTGGGAAATCACTAACGCTAAAGACCAATTGAAACTTGGATGGATTTTAGGATGAGGTTTGAAATGAAATTCCTCTCACAAGCTGAACAAAGCCTACAAATGGAGAAGTTCTTAGCTCTCAAATAGGGAAATATGTCATTCAAGTAATACATTAACCAATTCTATCAGCTAGCTAGGTTCGGATTGGAGTTAGTGAACACTTCATATAAGAAGGATTTCCGCTTTGTTAAAGGATTGAATGAGCCACTGCACAGCGTAGCTATGTCCCATATACCTATGGGTGCGACTTATGAAAGACTAGTGGACATGGCACTGTTACAAGAAGAAGATAAGGTAGGCAAGAAGGAGACAAAGTGGAAGCATCTCAAGACAAGAAAGGTGAAGGATCACAGAGCAAGAAGACAGATGCCAAGAAGGGCGGCAAAAACAACAAAACCCGTGATAAGAGGAAACGTAATTTTTGTGGCGTTCCTGGACATCTGGTTAAGGACTGCAGGAAGAAGAAAAGGAAGATAGGTGGCAGTTTCCATTGCGGCGAGGCAGGACACATGGCTAGGGACTGCCCAAGAAAGCAAGGGCAAGGGCAGAGAGTTGGATCTACTTCTGGAGGGCGGGTTCATGCTCTCATGGCACCTCCACAAGAACAAGGTAGAAATATTTCTGTTGAGAGCTTAATTTATCTTTTTAATCATCCTGTTCGTACACTCTTTGATTCTGGCGCATTGCACTCTTTTATATCTACTACTTTAGTTGAATCTCTGCACCTAGACACCAGTTTAGTAGAGGATCCCTTGGTTTTTTCAAATCCAATTGGGGGCTCAACTTATTTGTAAATGATTCGTTTGGATTTGGAAATTTCTATATTAAGTGTGGGGTTTAGATGCAATGCCTATTTTTTGGGCTTCACTGGTTATGGGTTGATTCTAGGCATGGATTGACTATCCTGTAATGGTGTCATCCTCGACTGTGAAAAGAGAGTGGTTAGACTCATGAATCGCCTTGGTAACACTCTCGAAATGTAAGAACCCATTTCTTCCCCGTTAAGGAAAGAGCGGATACTTTGAGAACAACACACAAATGAACGCAGACGGAAGAACATTTCATTTTTATTACAACAATACCATCAGATACAAGAATATACAGAGTCTAAATGAATAAATTACATTCGATAAATATCAGAGATTGCAATAAATTACATAGCAGCGGAAAATAGTACAAAGCACAACTGAAGGTGATATACGGATACAGAGCTTTCCGGATATCAATCCAGCGGTAAACCAGGATCCTGTGAATATAAATCTGCAAAACCGAAACTACTAACTGCCCATGTCGAAAATAAGGGCACCCAGAGTTTAGGTTAAAACAATAAACTCCAGGTCAGTCATGTGACTGGTGTGAGAACTAAAACAGTTATTTAAAACTTTACTTTAAAAGAGAGTAATTCAAGGGACCACGCCGTATAACACGGAACGGGTTTCCTCCCAAGAATACCAGTGCATATAGATAAACAACGCAATGCTTTTTCGAAAAATGAAGCTATTATAAGACCCAGGTCCCATCACACAATGCAACGCAAGCCGGAGGATAGGGTTTTCCCTTATGATAGCCAAACATGCTTGGTACGTTTAAAACAAATCATTTGATACTATAATAAGTGTATAGTGTCAAAACAGTTTCAATCATAAATATAAATCATAGACGGCATGGGTACCATATATCACGTCGCCATACTAGTTCTACAATTAAAACCGCAATACACGTATTGGAAATTGGATTTCCATCATGAGTCGAGGCAAGGGGCAAGCTCCTCTCCGCGTTCGAGACACTCTAGCAAATGTCTCAGGGCTACGCACTATGGGCAACCCTGGGATCCTCCAAGGCCGGTCCTCACTTACGTTAGAGGATTGGCAATTCCTGAACACACGTTTCTCGACCCTATAGGACCTATAATCGAGGTGCCTCGCATCCAAACCACAAAGGTGAAAAGTATATAAATGTCAGGGCTGGTAGGTCACTGACACCACCCATAGCTAGAAAGAAACGTCGTGCACTCCTTGGGTCCTCATCCCGTTTTTGACTCATACCGAGGTGTAAGGCTCGCGAATTCACGTTATACACAAAGCTGCCATGTAGGCTGTGCTTTGATCATCAACCACAAGACTTTGCTTCTCAACAGAAGCCTTGATCTATGCAACTCAGTATGCCACACATGCAATTCATGCCATGCGATTGATGTCCATCGATATATAACCTCTGAGCTCGTACGTCTCAGAGAAGGGCGTTAAGCAAGAGAATAAATTCTCCGCCGCCAAACAGATATATATTTAACAGAAATCAATCAACACAGAATAAAATCCAATGTCAGACACACAATCCATTTTCAAGTTCGTTCTGAGTCTGAACGAAACCGGAGGCACTTTCCTCGCATATCCATCCATCTCCAAGTACGTCTGGACGACCACCAACTATTTCCATCCTCTTGGGTGTACAGCCCAATAAGGATCATCATTAATCACCCAAACGATGTGACGACTTCCGGTCTTCGACCACCGTCTTCATCTTCAACATATCGTCGAATCGGTTATTCAGAATGGGTATAAACCCGGACTTTCCGAACAACCCGCGTATATTTAAAACAAATGTTACACAAACACAACATATGCCTCATTCCAATGCAGAATATCCTTTTTATTCACGAAATCACATTCTTAGGGAAAGGTTCCCATTAATTTTATCCAAGATAAATTCTTTAAAATTTATCCTTTAATCTTCCTTTGGATGTCATTTCAAACCAAATTATGGTTTCCTGATCTAGTCGAGATTAGCGAACCACGCCGAAGTAATTATGTATTTTATTTCCCAATCCCAACCTATTCATCCCATGAAGCAAAACTGGTGATACTCCATATCTAACACCATGGTGTTATCGGTAAAATTAATTACCATTTCACGTTCAAATCTAATTAAAGATTTAACTATCGCTTTGGAGCAAAACTGGCGATACTCCATTCTCGCTCATTTCTATATTTGATAATTTAGATTATATATTCACATTTCAATCTAATTACAGATTCATTAAAACTCCTTTTACTGGGTTAAAGAACTAGGTGTTATTTAAAACACAGTTCACGATAAAGCCAAATCACATTCTATTTATCCTCGGGTTAAAGAACTAGTGTTGTTTAAAACACCGTTCACGATAAACCCATTTCAAATCCAATCAAATATATTAGAAATTCCGATTTATTTAAAACCCCTTTTTAAATCTAATTTATTTATTTAAAAATAATTGGGTTTTAAATTTAGTTCAAAACTAGTACATTTCGATAAAAATCCATTTTTATCTTTTCAAATATGGAGTTTTTCACCCCAATTTTTCTCAAATCATTTCTTATGATTTTACACAAATTATTGATATTTTTAATAATTTTATCAAGGCCCGTACAGTCGATTTCCAACAATGGCTATCGAACTGCACTTACAACGACCTTTTTCAAATTTGATTTGGAAGTAACTCCAAATCCAACCGTTAGATTTTGAATTTCTAATATTCGTTAGAAAGCTCTTTTCGATACGAACCCAATGGTTCCGGTTCTAGGAGAATCCGACAGTCGGATCTCCCGTAATATCCGTTTGAAATAAATGGTCGAAATTTGCGAACTGCCGCGGCGCGGCGCGTTCTATTCAGGCCATTATATTATATATATAATATATATAATATATATTTCGTCGATTTCTATTTAAAACGAATTATATAAATAGTTATAAAATTGGTTCAAAAACAATTTCAACTTCCATTTCAATCCAAAGCAAAATTGAATTCTTCTTTATAAATTCATTTTAAAATTCATTTCTATTCAATTCAAATTTCCATTCAATTTGAATTCATTTCAATTCGTTTTAAATTCAATTCGAATTCGTTTTCAATTCGATTCAAATTAGTTTTCTATTCGATTCAATTCAAATTGGTTTTCTATTCGATTCAATTCAAATTGGTTTTCCATTCGATTCAATTCGTTTTCTATTCGATTCAATTCAAATTGGTTTTCTATTCGATTCAATTCAAATTGGTTTTCTATTCGATTCAATTCAAATTGGTTTTCTATTTGAATCAAATTCATTTTATATTCAAATCAATTCGAATTCGTTATCTATTCAATTCAATTCGAATTCGATAAAATCGATATAAATATCGTTCACGTCAAGATGGCGTCAATCTAATCAACACGGCTTCATATATTTCTATTTTCAAATATTCTATTTCAAATATTTCTATTTCAAATATTTCGTTTTCAAATATTTCGTTTTCAAATATTTCGTTTAACACATGACTAATCTCAACGGATGAGTACAGTCAACACATGAACCTTTATATTATATTATAAAGATGTAAATCTTATTATTATAATATTTCGTTCAACACATGACTAATCTCAACGGATGAGTACAGTCAACACATGGACCTTTATATTATATTATAAAGATGTAAATCTTATTATTAAAATATTTCGTTCAACACATGACTAATCTCAACGGATGAGTATAGTCAACACACGAACCTTTGTATTATATTATTCTTTATTTTCTAAATTGGAATGAGGTCCAATCAATCACCATATAATGTTAATTATATGGATTTCCATACATCACACGTATATAATAGCATTGAAAAAAAAAATCGACCATCAACCAAAGTGCACTACACTGTATAAGCATCAAATATAGATATCTAACGCTTATAACAGCCTGTCAATCAATCAATCGACATATTTAATCAATCAGGATGAGTGAACTTCAAATTTCATCCCAACACCCGTGTGGGGTTTCAAACAATCAAACACAGATTTTATTTGTGCAGTTGGGCGATGTGTAAAATTTATCGTCCCAATCAATGTCAGTCAAATCGGTGTACATAAACAAACCATCCGGTTTGTAAATGAATATTTTATTTTATTCACATTCACGTTGAAAATTACATTTTTTAACGATAAAATATTTTATTTCAACACATGAATTTTTATTCAGTTCATTTACACAATAAAAATGATATTTTTATTTTTCTAACATATTTTAGAAAATTTCGGCGGCATAACGGCATGATACTAGAAACGGGACGAGGCCTAGCCTTATCCCCGGTCTAGTGAAGGCCCACGCCATTCACACATCAATCAATCCATTCCATTTCACCAAACAACTCAAATTTCAATCAAATAATCTAACTAATTTCTGCAATCAAACAAACAAGTCCGTGGTCTGTGGACGATTGTGTCGGGTGCTACTAAGCACCGTCTGCATCCTAGTATATATATATAACTAGAAAATGAAATTGAAAGGTGAGAAATTCTTACTGATAGCTATCCAATATCACGACTCTTCATTTAGAAATCTTCATCGTCCTCGCATTTTTTTCATCTTCGTTGCCCGTAGCCACTACATATGTAAAAATCGAATTTTTACTTCGTTATTCAACATATAAAAATCGAATTTTTACTTTGCTATTCAATATATAAAAATCGAATTTTTTACTTTGCTATTCAATATATAAAAATCGAATTTTTACTTTGCTATTCAATATATAAAAATCGAATTTTTACTTTGCTATTCAATATATAAAAATCGAATTTTTACTTTCACGCTATATGGATAAAAATTCTATTTTTACATTGCTACTATATAGATAAAAATTATATTTTTACCTCGCTATTCTCTATATAAAGATATCGCCTTTTCAAACATATCATTATAAAAATCACATTTTTATTTTGCTACATATACAAAGATGATATTTTTAATATTCCTATCATGTAAAAATTATATTTTCAATTCTCTACCTAAACAAAAATCATATTTTTTTCATGTTCTACATAGTAAAGATTATATTTTTACTACTTTTAAAAAAAAATATAAAAATCATATTTTTATTACTTCACTTTCAATATAAAAATCGGGTTTTTATACGAATAAAAATCGAATCTTTTCTATTTAAAAATCTCGTCTTTCTCCTTTTTAAAATCTAAACTTTTGCATTTTAAAAATCTAAACTTTTGCATTTAAAAAAAACTAAACTTTTGCATTTTAAAAATCTAAACTTTTGCATTTACTAATCATTCCTACAAAAAGAACTGAAATTTAACTAAATTAAATTAGTTAATAACTGATTAAATAAGTAAATTAATTACCTCATTATCGTAGCTCAAACAAATCAGGGTTAACTGCGGGTAGGAGGGCTGCGGCGTTCATCAGGGTGGCGGTGGAGGCGTTGGAGCGTCGGCAGGAGGAGGAGGGCGAAGTGGAGTGGGCGGCGGCTCTTCTGGGTGGTTGCGGGCCTCGAATCGGGGGGGGGGGGGGTTTCATCGCAATCGACTTCGAGGAGAGGGGGGTTTCAGATGTGGCGGCGATCGATTGGGGGGGGGCAGCCTCTGGCGGATGCGACAGGGGTTTCCCCCTTTTCTGTCGTCTCCCTTTTTTTCTTTTTTCTTTTTTTTATTTTATTTTGAAAACTAAATTGAAAATATCGGGGGGGGGGGGGGGGCTGGTTAAGGAGAAGGGAAAGGGTTTATTTTATTTTTTTTATTTAATTTTCCACATAAAGCAACTTTTATTTTCGACCTCAAAACGAGGCCCACCGCCTGTCGCCCATAGTGTTTTACCACCATTCCGAACACAATGGGATATGTATCGCAAGCTGATTTGATCGTTTCGATCAGTTTCCGTTGAATTTACATTTAAATCACTATATTGAATTTTAAACGTACATTTCAATTTACCGGGGTCACATACTAACTAGAAAAATTCTCGAAAAATATTTTCTAGCTTCATATTGACGATACGGTCCTAACAAAACTAGTTTCGTCAAATTCTGAGACCGTTTGAAAAATGGCCATTTCCCAGTCGATTAAAATCAACTGAAACTGGTCAAACACGTTTTCCTTTGCCACGCTCACATATTGATTCGAAAAATTATGAAATTTGGAATCTAGCAATAATTCGACATCACGGACCCAACAAAAGTGGTTTCATCAAAATCCGAGGTCGTTTGCAAAATTGTTATTTTTAAGGGCCTGAATTCCATAGCGACTATTCAGAATTTTCAACTGGACATATCTTTTGATTCCCGCTATGAAATTTTGATTTTTCGGATTCGTTGGAAAGATATCATCAATTAGATCCTAATGTTTTTGGTTTCGCTAAAATCCGGATTGTTTTGCACCCGATACATTCAATTGAAGTTTGAAATCGAATTATCGAACTACCACGCCATTTTCAATTCTATTTACAATTATAAATAATTATTTATATTCTAACGACGACGTATATAATATATACGTCGAATTCTATTCATAATAAATTTCTCGTCGATATTATTTAAAAAAATCTATTTTAAATCTTCAAAATTCGCTAAAATTGCCAAAATAAAAATTTTAAACTAGCTCAGATTTTCGGGTTATTACAATCTCCCCCACTTAAAACTTTTCGTCCCCGAAAAGGAACAATGTCGAAAGTGGTTTGATTAATCAACTCTATGTTCGACCTGGCTTCCATTCTCCAACTTTTCAGTTTCTGAGAATTTTCAAATTTTCAAAAATTTGGCTAACACCCTAAATTTTCGAAAAATTTCGCCATAACCTCCCCTGCACCGGGAGCCACGGGAAAATCCCGAAATTTCCATACAGGCCTTCTGATCTCAAAAAGAAAAAGAAAAAGCCAAGCGGCTAGCCAATAGGCTCATAAAATCATCATCACCCAAACAAAACAGTAAATTATGTAGTAAACATGTACCTATTTGTCGGGCAAACAAATTTTATTCTCTGCTCTAGTCTCCTTGCTATGACCTGTTCAATGTAAGTACATGCATATGCAAGCAAATGCGACCAATTTTCAATACAGTTCAATATTTGGTTCAATTAGGCATAATGGTTCAAAATTAGCAAACAAATAAACAAACAACACAAACATCAATCAATTAGTGAATTAGAGTTTTCAAATTCATAATTTTGATACATATACAAAAATCATGTTTTTGATGCCAATTCACAACAATGTGTTCTAACAATATATAAGTTTTGGTTCTCACACCAGTCTGATGGAAATATATAGATATCACACCTTCGAAACACGAACATAAATACTGATGATGTCATGACAATCATCAGTACCATCTCCGGGCGACTAGAATGTGATTCCATATCTATCCAATATATTAAAACTTCGAATATACGTTCATGACGCGTATATGCCAAATCTTTATATACTAGATTGTCCATATTAATATAAATAAATATTCAAATACGCATAAAACGATTTAAATTTTCAAAACAAAATTGTTTTCATTTGGAAAATATACTCTTCACACCCTTTCTAGGATACTACTGATCCTATCTCTAACGAGTCATTCTAATTGGATGTTACTAATCCAATATCTGATGAATTCTTTCGTATGGTTCTAATGTGTCTTGTTCTCGAGCTCTGTAAACCAAAACTCTGATACCACGGTAAGAACCCGTTTCTTCCCCGTTAAGGAAAGAGCGGATACTTTGAGAACAACACACAAATGAACGCAGACGGAAGAACATTTCATTTTTATTACAACAATACCATCAGATACAAGAATATACAGAGTCTAAATGAATAAATTACATTCGATAAATATCAGAGATTGCAATAAATTACATAGCAGCGGAAAATAGTACAAAGCACAACTGAAGGTGATATACGGATACAGAGCTTTCCGGATATCATTCCAGCGGTAAACCAGGATCCTGTGAATATAAATCTGCAAAACCGAAACTACTAGCTGCCCGTGTCGAAAATAAGGGCACCCAGAGTTTAGGTTAAAACAATAAACTCCAGGTCAGTCATGTGACTGGTGTGAGAACTAAAACAGTTATTTAAAACTTTACTTTAAAAGAGAGTAATTCAAGGGACCACGCCGTATAACACGGAACGGGTTTCCTCCCAAGAATACCAGTGCATATAGATAAACAACGCAATGCTTTTTCGAAAAATGAAGCTATTATAAGACCCATGTCCCATCACACAATGCAACGCAAGCCGGAGGATAGGGTTTTCCCTTATAATAGCCAAACATGCTTGGTACGTTTAAAACAAATCTTTTGATACTATAATAAGTGTATAGTGTCAAAACAGTTTCAATCATAAATATAAATCATAGACGGCATGGGTACCATATATCATGTCGCCATACTAGTTCTACAATTAAAACCGCAATACACGTATTGGAAATTGGATTTCCGTCATGAGTCGAGGCAAGGGGCAAGCTCCTCTCCGCGTTCGAGACACTCTAGCAAATGTCTCAGGGCTACGCACTCTGGGCAAGCCTGGGATCCTCCAAGGCCGGTCCTCACTTACGTTAGAGGATTGGAAATTCATGAACACACGTTTCCTGGCCCTATAGGACCTATAATCGAGGCGCCTCGCATCCAAACCACAAAGGTGAAAAGTATATAAATGTCAGGGCTGGTAGGTCACTGACACCACCCATAGCTAGAAAGAAACGTCGTGCACTCCTTGAGTCCTCATCCCGTTTTTGACTCATACCGAGGTGTGAGGCTCGCGAATTCACGTTATACACAAAGCTGCCACGTAGGCTGTGCTTTGATCATCAACCACAAGACTTTGCTTCTCAACAGAAGCCTTGATCTATGCAACTCAGTATGCCACACAGGCAATTCATGCCATGCGATTGATGTCCATCGATATATAACCTCTGAGCTCGTACGTCTCAGAGAAGGGCGTTAAGCAAGAGAATAAATTCTCCGCCGCCAAACAGATATATATTTAACAGAAATCAATCAACACAGAATAAAATCCAATGTCAGACACACAATCCATTTTCAAGTTCGTTCTGGGTCTGAACGAAACCGGAGGCACTTTCCTCGCATATCCATCCATCTCCAAGTACGTCTGGACGACCACCAACTATTTCCATCCTCTTGGGTGTACAGTCCAATCCGGATCATCAGTAATCACCCAAATGATGTGAAGACTTCCGGTCTTCGACCACCGTCTTCATCTTCGACATATCGTCGAATCGGTTATTCAGAATGGGTATAAACCCGGACTTTCCGAACAACCCGCGTATATTTAAAACAAGTGTTACACAAACACAACATACGCCTCATTCCAATGCAGAATATCCTTTTTATTCACGAAATCACATTCTTAGGGAAAGGTTCCCATTAATTTTATCCAAGATAAATTCTTTAAAATTTATCCTTTAATCTTCCTTTGGATGTCATTTCAAACCAAATTATGGTTTCCTGATCTAGTCGAGATTAGCGAACCACACCGAAGTAATTATGTATTTTATTTCCCAATCCCAACCTATTCATCCCATGAAGCAAAACTGGTGATACTCCATATCTAACACCATGGTGTTATCGGTAAAATTAATTACCATTTCACGTTCAAATCTAATTAAAGATTTAACTATCGCTTTGGAGCAAAACTGGCGATACTCCATTCTCGCTCATTTCTAAATTTGATAATTTAGATTATAGATTCACATTTCAATCTAATTACAGATTCATTAAAACTCCTTTTACTGGGTTAAAGAACTAGGTGTTATTTAAAACACAGTTCACGATAAAGCCAATCACATTCTATTTATCCTCGGGTTAAAGAACTAGTGTTGTTTAAAACACCGTTCACGATAAACCCATTTCAAATCCAATCAAATATATTAGAAATTCAGATTTATTTAAAACCCCTTTTTAAATCTAATTTATTTATTTAAAAATAATTGGGTTTTAAATTTAGTCCAAAACTAGTTCATTTCGATAAAAATCCATTTTTATCTTTTCAAATATGGAGTTTTTCACCCCAATTTTTATCAAATCATTTCTTATGATTTCACACAAATTATTGATATTTTTAATAATTTTATCAAGGCCCGTACAGTCGATTTCAACAATGGCTATCGAACTGCACTTACAGCGACCTTTTTCAAATTTGATCTGGACGTAACTCCAAATCCAACCGTTAGATTTTGAATTTCTAATATTCGTTAGAAAGCTCTTTTCGATACGAACCCTACGGTTCCGGTTCTAGGAGAATCCGACGGTCGGATCTCCCGTAATATCCGTTTGAAATAAATGGTAGAAATTCACGAATTGCCGCGGCGCGGCGCGTTCTATTCGGGCCATTATATTATATATATAATATATATTTCATTGATTTCTATTTAAAACGAATTATATAAATAGTTTTAAATTCGTTTCAAAAACAATTTCAACTTCCATTTCAATCCAAAGCAAAATTGAATTCTTCTTTATAAATTCGTTTTAAAATTCATTTCTATTCAATTCAAATTTCAGTTCAATTTGAATTCATTTCAATTCGTTTTAAATTCAATTCGAATTCGTTTTCAATTCGATTCAAATTAGTTTTCTATTCGATTCAATTCAAATTGGTTTTCTATTCGATTCAATTCAAATTGGTTTTCCATTCGATTCAATTCGTTTTCTATTCGATTCAATTCAAATTGGTTTTCTATTCGATTCAATTCAAATTGGTTTTCTATTCGATTCAATTCAAATTGGTTTTCTATTTGAATCAAATTCATTTTATATTCAAATCAATTCGAATTCGTTTTCTATTCAATTCAATTCGAATTCGATAAAATCGATATAAATATCGTTCACGTCAAGATGGCGTCAATCTAATCGACACGGCTTCATATATTTCTATTTTCAAATATTCTATTTCAAATATTTCTATTTCAAATATTTCATTTTCAAATATTTTGTTTTCAAATATTTCGTTCAACACATGACTAATCTCAACGGATGAGTACAGTCAACACATGAACCTTTATATTATATTATAAAGATGTAAATCTTATTGTTAAAATATTTCATTCAACACATGACTAATCTCAACGGATGAGTACAGTCAACACATGAACCTTTATATTATATTATAAAGATGTAAATCTTATTATTAAAATATTTCGTTCAACACATGACTAATCTCAACGGATGAGTACAGTCAACACATGAACCTTTGTATTATATTATTCTTTATTTTCTAAATTGGAATGAGGCCCAATCAATCACCATATAATGTTAATTATATGGATTTCCATACATCACACGTATATAATAGCATTGAAAAAAAAATCGACCATCAACCAAAGTGCACTACACTGTATAAGCATCAAATATAGATATCTAACGCTTATAACAGCCTGTCAATCAATCGATTAACATATTTAATCAATCAGGATGAGTGAACTTCAAATTTCATCCCAACACCTGTGTGGGGTTTCAAACAATCAAACACAGATTTTATTTGTGCAGTTGGGCGATGTGTAAAATTTATCGTCCCAATCAATGTCAGTCAAATCGGTGTACATAAACAAACCGTCCGGTTTGTAAATGAATATTTTATTTTATTCACATTCACGTTAAAAATTACATTTTTTAACGATAAAATATTTTATTTCAACACATGAATTTTTATTCAGTTCATTTACACAATAAAAATGATATTTTTATTTTTCTAACATATTTTAGAAAATTTCGGCGGCATAACGGCACGATACTAGAAACGGGACGAGGCCTAGCCTTATCCCCGGTCTAGTGAAGGCCCACGCCATTCACACATCAATCAATCCATTCCATTTCACCAAACAACTCAAATTTCAATCAAATAATCTAACTAATTTCTGCAATCAAACAAACAAGTCCATGGTCTGTGGACGATTGTGTCGGGTGCTACTAAGCACCGTCTGCATCCTAGTATATATATATAACTAGAAAATGAAATTGAAAGGTGAGAAATTCTCACCGATAGCTATCCAATATCACGACTCTTCATTTAGAAATCTTCATCGTCCTCGCATTTTTTTCATCTTCGTTGCCCGTAGCCACTACATATGTAAAAATCGAATTTTTACTTCGTTATTCAACATATAAAAATCGAATTTTTACTTTGCTATTCAATATATAAAAATCAAATTTTTACTTTGCTATTCAATATATAAAAATCGAATTTTTACTTTGCTATTCAATATATAAAAATCGAATTCTTACTTTGCTATTCAATATATAAAAATCGAATTTTTACTTTGCTATTCAATATATAAAAATCGAATTTTTACTTTCACGCTATATGGATAAAAATTCTATTTTTACATTGCTACTATATAGATAAAAATTATATTTTTACCTCGCTATTCTCTATATAAAGATTTCGCCTTTTTATATATATCATTATAAAAAACACATTTTTATTTTGCTACATATACAAAGATGATTTTTTTAATATTCCTATCATGTAAAAATTATATTTTCAATTCTCTACCTAAACAAAAATCATATTTTTTCATGTTCTACATAGTAAAGATTATATTTTTACTACTTTTAAAAAAAAATAAAAATCATATTTTTATTACTTCACTTTCAATATAAAAATCGGGTTTTTATACGAATAAAAATCGAATCTTTTCTATTTAAAAATCTCGTCTTTCTCCTTTGTAAAATCTAAACTTTTGCATTTTAAAAATCTAAACTTTTGCATTTAAAAAAAACTAAACTTTTGCATTTTAAAAATCTAAACTTTTGCATTTACTAATCATTCCTACAAAAAGAACTGAAATTTAACTAAATTAAATTAGTTAATAACTGATTAAATAAGTAAATTAATTACCTCATTATCGTAGCTCAAACAAATCAGGGTTAACTGCGGGTAGGAGGGCTGCGGCGTTCATCAGGGTGGCGGTGGAGGCGTTGGAGCGTCGGCAGGAGGAGGAGGGCGAAGTGGAGTGGGCGGCGGCTCTTCTGGGTGGTGGCGGGACTCGAATCGGGGGGGGGGGGGTCTTCATCGCGATCGACTTCGAGGAGAGGGGGGCGGGGTTTCAGATGTGGCGGCGATCGATTGGGGGGGGGGGCCAGCCTCTGGCGGCGGCGACAGGGATTTCCCCCTTTTCCGTCGTCTCCTTTTTTTATTTTGAAAACTAAATTGAAAATATCGGGGGAGGGGGGGCCTGGTTGAGGAGAAGGGAAAGGGTTTATTTTATTTCTTTTATTTAATTTTCCACATAAAGCAACTTCTATTTTCGACCTCAAAACTAGGCCCACCGCCTGTCACCCATAGCGTTTTACCCCCATTCCGAACACAATGGGATATGTATCGCAAGCTGATTTGATCGTTTCGATCAGTTTTCGTTGAATTTACATTTAAATCACTATATTGAATTTTAAACGTACATTTCAATTTACCGGGGTCACATACTAACTAGAAAAATTCTCGAAAAATATTTTCTAGCTTCGTATTGACGATACGGTCCTAACAAAACTAGTTTCGTCGAATTCTGAGACCGTTTGAAAAATGGCCATTTCCCAGTCGATTAAAATCAACTGAAACTGGTCAAACACGTTTTCCTTTGCCACGCTCACATATTGATTCGAAAAATTATGAAATTTGGAATCTAGCAATAATTCGACATCACGGACCCAACAAAAGTGGTTTCGTAAAAATCCGAGGTTGTTTGCAAAATTGCTATTTTTAAGGGCCTGAATTCCATAGCGACTATTCAGAATTTTCAACTGGACATATCTTTTGATTCCCGCTATGAAAATTTGATTTTTCGGATTCGTTGGAAAGATATCATCAATTAGATCCTAATGTTTTTGGTTTCGCTAAAATCCGGATTGTTTTGCACCCGGTACATTCAATTGAAGTTTGAAATCGAATTATCGAACTACCGCGCCATTTTCAATTCTATTTATAATTATAAATATTTATTTATATTCTAACGATGACGTATATAATATATACGTCGAATTCTATTCATAATAAATTTCTCGTCGATATTATTTAAAATAATCTATTTTAAATCTTCAAAATTCGCTAAAATTGCCAAAGTAAAATTTTTAAACTGGCTCAGATTTTCGGGTTATTACACGAAATTTCTTGTAATCCCATGAACTCTATTATGCTTAGCTATCTAGAATCTCTTGATGCGTCTACTGAGAATTTGTAGTCTGTTAGAGTAGTCCATAAAACTCAGATGTCTTTGAAGAGGTTAAAAGGTTACCTCCGAAACGGAGATAAACTTCCACATATACCTCGTTGATAATGCAAAACCCATCGCCCTACCTGTTAGGCACATGGCTCCAAGGGAGGGGAAAGAACTCATTAGCAAGTTAAAGAGCTACTTGAGAAGGGGTTTATAAGGCGGAGTATTTCCGAGTGGGGTGCTCCAGTAGTGTTTGCAACTAAAGCGGACGGTTCGCTTCGCTTATGCATTGATTATAGGGAGCTAAACAAGCCGACCAAGAAAAATAGGCACCCACTTCCAAGAATAGACGACTTGTTCGATCAGCTTGTTGGTGCTTCGGTTTTCTCCCAACTAGATTTAGCTACCGGGTTTCATCAGCTGAGAGTGGCTAAAGAAAGCATTGACAAGACCGCGTTCAGAACTCCAGATGGTTTCTTCGAGTGGCTTGTCATGCCTTTTGGCCAGACAAACACACCCGCTTATTTCTTCGATTTGATGAGAAGGGTGTTTAGGTAGTTCGTCAATAAGTTTGTGGTAGCCTTCGTAGACGATATTTTGATTTTCTTAAAGAGTGAGGAAGAGCATGCTCAACATCTAAAGGAAGTTATGGATACTCTTTGTGCACACCAGTTAAAAGCCAAATTCTCTAAATTCCATTTCTGGAGGGAAGAAGTAAGGTTTCTTGGACATGTGGTGTCCAAAGAAGGATTAGCTGTGGACCCCGCAAAAGTAGTTGCGGTGCAAGATTGGAAGGTCCCACGGAATGCAACGAAGTCAGAAGCTTCCTCGGGCTAGCGGGGTTTTTACTGGAAGGTCATCAAGTATTTTGCAAAAATCTCAGCTCCACTTACAAAGTTGACAAATAAGAACTTAACTTTCACTTGGGATTTGGATTGCGATATTGCTTTCCAACTCTTAAAAAGAGCCCTAACAACAGCCCCAGTTCTAACATTGCCGGATGGGAGCAAGATGTTTACCGTATACACAGATGCTTGTGGTACAGGATTAGGAGCTGTTTTAATGAAAGAGGGGAAGGTAGTAGCTTATGGAGACAGGCAGTTGAAAGTACATGAGAAAAACTACCCAACCCATGACCTAAAGTTGGCTGCCATCGTATTTGCGCTTAAGTCTTGGCGCCATTATCTCCTAAGTGAGAGGTTTGAATTATATACTGACCATAAACTGTTGAAGTACCTTTTCTCGCAGAAAGATCTTAACTTGAGTCAACAAAGGTAGATGGAATTCTTGGCATCCTACGATTTCGAGATTTCCTATACCCCTGGCAAGGGCAATGTAGTAGCAGACGCCGTGAGTAGAAAGAAGTTGACCTTAAGCCCTCTCTTTGTTGAAAGGCAGAGCTTGGAGTATATAGCCAACTTTGATTTTAGACCCTCTGTCGATCATGTGATTGGTTTGTTAGCATCGCTAGAGGTGCGGCCTACTCTTTTGGACTCAATAGGGACCGCACAACATGAAGACCCTCAGCAAGTTGATGTGATGGACAAGCTAATTAGGGATGAGACTTCCAGTCACCTCAATAGATACTCCATCGATGATAAGGGTTGGTTGAGGCGGGATGGAATTCTATGTGTCCCACAAGCAAGGGATTTAGTGAAGAAGGTTCTTGAAGAATCGCACCATTCCAAGTTGACCATACATCCCGGTGTAGATAAAATGTACAAAGACAACAAAAGGATTTTCTTTTGGGATGGCATGAAGAGGGATATTGCTGAATTCGTCTTGAAGTGCTTAGTATGCCAGCAAGTCAAGGCAGAACAAAGGAAGCCTGGTGGTTTGCTTCATCCTCTAGAGGTCCCACAGTGGAAATGGGATAGCATCTCGATGGACTTTATTGATGGGATGCCTAGGTCAAGAAGAGGCAATACCAGTATTTGGGTAATAGTGGACAGGCTCACAAAAAGCGCTCACTTCATACCCGTTAAGAGTAGAAGGACTGCCTCTTCTTTAGCATCCATATATCTTAAAGAGATAGTCCGACTCCATGGGATACCTTCCAGCATTTTTAGCGACCGAGATCCTATCTTTACAAGCGAGTTTTGGAAGAGCTTGCAAGAAGCTGTAAGCACACAGTTATTCTTAAGCACGACCTATCACCCCCCAAAACGATGGTCAGACGGAAAGAGTGAACTGAGTATTAGAAGTCCTCTTGAGATTATGCATTCTTGACTTCAGAAGAACATGGGAGGATCATCTTCCTTTGGTGGAGTTTGCCTACAACAATAGCTACCAAGCCACCATAGGTATGGCACCCTTCGAAGCGTTATATGGAAGACCGTGCCGATCACCAACTTGTTGGTGGGAGTCTACAGATAAGCTCATACTTGGACCAGATATGATTAGAGAAACTTCAGAGAAAGTGGACTTAATACGAAAGAGAATGAAGACTGCCCAAGATAGACAGAAGTCCTACGCAGATAAGGGAAGGACCGACCTTGAGTTTGAGGTTGGGGACAAGGTTTTCCTTAAAGTATTTCCTTTGAGGAATGTCGTTCGCTTCGGACCCGCAGGAAAGTTGGCACCAAGATTTGTAAGGCCGTTTCCTATCATTGAAAGGATTGGAAAGATGACTTACAGAGTAGAGCTACCCGAAAAATTGGCTGAAGTTCATAATGTCTTTCACGTTTCTCACTTACGAAAGTGCTTACATGAGTATGCGGAAGTGGAGGAACCAAGTATACTAAAGGACGTAGAAGTAGAACGCGAGGCGGCTGTGAGAAGAGTTCAACTCGTATCTTGGGTACAGAAGTCAAAAAGCTATGCAACCGCAAAGTCAAACTTGTAAAAGTAGAATGGAGTGACGTTGAGGAAAACGCGACATGGAAGACTGAGGCCAAAATACGTGCAGCCTACCCGTCTCTTTTTTAGGGTACATCTTTGATCACTTTTTCCTTAAGTTTGTTCACACTCGTATCCATCTTTTTAGTATTTTCCTTAGTGCTGTTCTCGATTCTTAGGTAGAAACCAATGGATGTAAACATGTATTTGAAACATGTTATGATTGATGGTTGCAAGTGGTTGCAAGTGATTGCTAGTGGTTGTTCGTGGATGCATATACACACACTTTAGGTATTAGATCGGCTCAGTCACTTTCATATTACATATGCATATATGTACTTGTATATGATCGAAACTTGATGTGTTATCATGTAGATGTTGCATTTGTATGAACGATTGTGCACTCATGTAGAAAGTATGATTAGGGAAGATTGCATACATTATGGACACATGACACCAACATGACTTGCATTAAGGAGGTCAACTGAATCAGTAGACCGCCTGATTTTGCATTAGATAAGGACATGTACACACACTATGCATATAATCATGAAGCATTAGAAGTCTTTTAAGGACAACGGACGCCTGTGTTTGATGGTTGAGCAGATGGACGATTGCTTGGTAGGATATACGTTCTTGTTGACTTGAAGATTTCAGGGACGAAATCCTTTAAGGAGGGGAGAATGTAACACCCTGTGTTTTCGATAAACCTTAAAGTAACGAATTAAAGAATAATTAATTCTAAATGTGAGAATTAAGGGAAACGGGTTACGCCATTGCGTTCGTCTCGGAATTCTGGTTGAGATATAGTCCGAGTTTGCATGAATTGGGCTTCGTACGAAGAAGGTATGGCCTTGGAAGTTTCAAAAATTCAAAATTCAGATTTAAACTCAGGAGAGGGCAGGGCAGGAAAAATTCCCGCCTAGGCCAGGTCGACCAGGAGGTCGACCCTAGTGTAGACCTGGGGGTCGACCTACCCCCCCCCCCCCCCCGGGCAGATCTGAAAGGATGACGATTTCTGACTCCCTGTTGAGTCATTAGGGCTGAGGTGTTATCCTATCTTGACTGGATGGTCTTGATTATTTCTAGGGTTAATCTGGCGACTCTAAATTAATTAAACCTCTATAAAAACAACCTAACTCTCAACCCCAAATCACAAATATTCATACCAAGAGCCGCCATGCCGTCAATGGTGAACCTAGAATAGCCGTCATCCCTTTCAACTCAAAGGCAAGAATGAAGCTGCATCAAAATTAAATCTAATCTAATTCAACTAAGAAAATTCAATGATCTACATCAAAGGAGAGCAATTCAATTTCAGAATACATATCCCAGAACTCAAGAATTCCTTTTTGTTTGTAAGTATAGTTATCTTTCAGATGTGAATGAATTAAAGACATGTTTTGTTATAGACTGTAAAATAGAATTGTATCGAGTTGTATGTGATGCTGATTCATGTTTATTCATGTCCATTCTATCGTATATGCCTATGAATTATTGTGGTCTATCATGTTATGAGGAAATTGGTGAATAAACCTATGATGTTATGAAATTATCATATGTAAGTTTGGTGATATTATACAAGTTTTAGGATAAGTCATGTAGTTTATGCCTAATTGATTAGATCCATTATGCATACATGTTTAGATCTACGACCTTGTGATGACATCTACAAGTTATATGTTAATTTAGAAATTATGCCATGTTTATGAAAGTTAAGTGAAGCTATCATGTTATGAATACATGCAAGTTTATAGGTTAAAAACATGACTATTCAAACCTATATGTTTTGATATATAACTTTACATGTTAGAACCATATGCCTTTACGATAGATCAATATTAGCATGATTCAATCCCTATGCAAGTTCACCACTCCATGTCTAATTAGATTTTGGTAGTTCTATGTAATACTATTATTTTATGATTCATGTTGCATAGATCTAGTTTGCAAGTTCATAATTAAAAGTATATTATGCCAAGTTCATGTGACACATCTGTAGTTAGATCCATAGTTTGTATGATGTTGGAATGTTGCAAGTTCCTCTTTTTCGCTTTTTAGTTTATTAGTTAAGCTAAATTGTCTAGCCTAACATCCGATGTTATTTTGCGAACGTATAACGGGGGTAACGTTGGGGAAAACATGAGAATTATAATTAACATATTTGGCTCATAACCATATAAATTGTATGGCATTAAAATGGTATAATTTACTTACCAAAAATTATGAATTTGACTTAGAAAGAAAGTGGGTCGTGACAATAAATTGTTGACAAATTTACATATAAGCATAAAAGGATAAAAATATAAATTTAGAAAAGTCTAATATGCCTAACCCGAGGTTAGACTGAGTTGTGGTGTGAAACTGCCCGGAACCGACTGGCACATCCAGTGACCACAACAATACCTGTCTAATGTGGGTGGTTAGTGCATTGAGCCCAAAAAGGACCCGAGGTTATACTGAGTTGTGGTGTAACACTGTCCGGAACCGACCGGCACATCCAGTGATTACATCAATACCTATCTAATGTGAGTGGTTGGTGCTCTAATAAAAGTAAAATCTAGAGTGGTAGAGTTAAGTCAATTTAGGAAACACTTAACCAATTCAACATGTTAGCTAAACTGATGGGTGGGGGTTAGGTGAATTTGGACACTTAACCAATTTAACATGTTGGTTGGAAAAACCCTAGTAACGGGGACTCATTTCAGCAGTAACCCACGTAGATGTATCATGGGACCCTGAAATATGCAAGGTGGGGCACGATTACTGGGCTGATTATAAGCGGTCAAAAACATTGGCGATGGTGCATCAGTGTAGGTTCCGGCGGAGTATCGGGCGTTCACGTACTCCGAAGTGGAAAAAGCAGGCACTGGGCATCAGTAGTCTTACACTGTGCATCTTGAATCGTGTCGGTTTTCCACCATAGGATTTGATACACCCTGTGGTGGGACCAACACAAGTATCTACATTCAAGCGAGGGCCGAAGGGCACACGTGACAAATGTATGCGAGTAGGAGCTGATCGATATAAGGGAATCATTTCACCATGAACACATGTGCTAGTTGGACAAGTATAAGTAGGTGGAGAGAACTAAACATGGGTGCGATGTATATTCGGTTATCCTGCCTTATATATTTTATGTTAGTTTGTTGTTCTGGTACTGTCCTATTTTTACTTTATTCCTATCATGACCCTTTTCCTTATTCACACACTAAAAAGTCACTAGAATTACTTAGGCTTATGTCTGACCCATTTTTCTTTCGTCTACTTTCCTTCTGTTTTCCTCCACTCTCAGGTAGCCAGGGAGGGTATAACTCAGCTTAATTTGGACCGTTCATCTTTCCAAACTTGAAGACTCTGTGATGTAAGGCTTGGAACCTATTATCTTTGGCTATGGCTATGGACACACTAGACTTGGGGATTTATGCAGTTTTACTTATGTTATATGCTTCTTTATGTTTTAATCAAGAAAGAGATTATGATGGAATGTTTTTGGAAGTTATGTTGAGACAATTTACTATAATGGTTTTTGTATTGAACCCCATACGAAATAAAAGTTAGTTTTATTTTCCGCTGCTTATATTTCTGTCTTGAATTTTTTTTGTGTCTGTTACTTATGATGCTCCATCGAAGTTAAGGCATACCCTTTGTGAGTGACCTTAACAGAGGTGTGGTGTTCCAGAAAGTTTAGGTCAGGGTCTTAAGTGGCTACGGTCCTCCATAGGGTCTTAAGTGATTATAGTAATCCACCCTAAATTTAATATAGTAGTATGGGCTTAAGTGATTGAGAGTGTCCACCGCATTGGGTCTTAAGTGATGGAGGATCCACCTTAAAGTGTTAATGAAGGTCTTAAGCGACTTTATGACATTGATTAGATTTATTGTCTTGTGTATATGCTTGTTCATGTAGAAATATCGTGAAATATCTATACTGCCAAATATAAAAATAGTTACCCTTCAAACATATGTGGTTTTCATTCACCAGGACTTTATGTTTTGACCTCCCTCCTCTTAACTTACTTACAGGACAATAGGTTAGACTTCATGATGAGAGATGAAGTGGTGGGAGCCTGATCATGGAGGATCTTATCAATTTATGTTCTAATTATTATTGGCAATAGTATTGTATTTGGGGTATTAATTAATGTACCTGATGTAACTTTCAGAAACATGGTTGTAAGCTACATTATTGGTTTTTAATTTAAATGTACATCTATTTTTTCATTATTATATTTTTTTCCCTTTTTCTATGTGAGATTCCATCTCGTTATATTGCTTTGTTATTCTATGTAAATGTAATTCCTTATAGGAACCAACGACCCATTAAGAGTTGCTCTAAGTTTCGATGGCCATTTTCTAGGTCGAAATTTAGGCCCACTTCGGGAGGGTTGTTATATTTGTATTATAGCTTAGGTAACCCAATTAAGGGAAATATACATATGAGAGACATATTTGTTATTTGAAAAAGGTTTTCAAACTATATATATTATATATATTTACTATACCCTAAAAGAGTTATGCAATTATACTAGGAAAATCCTTATCTTTAGGCTAGAATACTATCTTAGGAATGTCCAGTGAAGGGTTTTTCCTTTTTCAGATAGTAGAATGGATGATATCCCAAACGAACAAGGAAACCTAGCAAGGCCCAGAAACTTGCCCAAATGGTTCCAGCAGTATCTTAGAACTTTGGAACAAGTCCCTGTTGCGAATCCAACCTCAGCGGCGCCAACGAAAGCCCAACACTTAGGAGGAAAACCGTTCTTGGACATTGAAAGCTTCTATGAGGCCCAAGCTTGGATGAGGACTGCGAATGTATCTTTGAAGCCACAAAATGGGATGATCAAACAAAACGAAGGATAGTAGCCTGACACTTAAAAGTACAAGCTATGGAATGGTGGAATGTAGTTTAAGGGAAAATGTTGGCCAGATATTCACATGTGAAGAGTTTAAGTCCCGTTTTGGGTTGAAGTTCTTGCCAAAATACTGAGATGACTATACAACAAGAAAAGTTTATCGACTTAGAGCAAGGAAATATGAGTTTGATGTACTTTATAACAAAATTCACGGAAGTACCTAAGTTTGTTAGGAAGTTGGTTGATACTCTGATGAATAAGGCTTTAAATTTCATTAAGGGGTTGAATTCCCCAATGAAGGAGACATTATTGGTGCAAGTCACTTTTGGAGAATCTTTTGAAATGCTGGTGGAAACAATTATTCTATGTATGACCGAAGGAGGCAAGACAAATAAAAATAGAGACAAAGGTGAAGGTGGTTCCAGCTATGCTAAGAATAAGAAGTAAGAATACTAGCAGAACTAGAAGAAGGGTGAAAAGTTCATGAAGGAAAATAAAGTTTGTGCTAGATGCAAACGCAGGGGCCATGAGGCCTAAAATTGTAGAGTTAGATTGAAGAAGAAGGGGTTTTAAGGGAGGTGTTCCAACTTCCATGAGGAAGACCATTTGTCTAAGGACTGCGCATATTCAAAGGTTAGAAAGAGAAGCAAAAACTATGCATTGGAAGCAGCATCACTTCAGAGTATTCCTCCTAGAGATCAAGGGCAACTTGCATGGGAAGGTATACTTTTTTATTTTTGGAAATTCAATGTGTACTCTATTTGACTCTGTAGTGACCCACTCCATTATTGCTACGACAATAGTTTTATCCCAAATCCTTCCTATATCTGTTGCTAGTAGTCCGATAGAGGTGGACAACCCTATCAGAGGATCTAAGCATTTCATTCGCATTTGTAAATCCCAATATTAGAAATCGACGATGTCGATTTCTTTTGTGATGCATATGCATTGGATTTTGGGGCCTGATATTACCTTAGGTATATATTGACTATCTTTTTATGGGGCCGTCCTCGATTACGACAAGAGGATAGTTCACCTAAGAAGCGATGGAAACAATCATCTGAGACTTACGATGTAGGACTGGTAATAGGATTATGACCCTATTAAGTTCGTTGTCTACTTGTTCAGAAGGACAGACATCAGTCCTAGTTGTATGTGATTTCTTAGATGTCTTTGAGGAGGTCATAGGACTTCCACCACATAGAGAAATCTCTTTCAGGATTGACCTAGAGAAAGATGCAAGACCTGTAGCTTTGGCTTTGAGGCACATGACTCCTAAGGAATGGAGAGAGCTGGATAAGCAAATAACAGAATTGTTGTAGAAAGGCTTTATCCATCATACTACATCTGAATGAGGAGCACCAGTAGTATTTGCCATTAAGGCTGATTGATCCCTAAGACTGTATATGGATTACAGGGAACTTAATAAGCTTACCAAGAAGAACATATATCCTTTATCAAGGATCGATGAATTGTTTGACAACTTGGGAGGCACCAAGTATTTTCTCAATTGGACCTCGCGACTGGATTTCATCAATTGAGGATTTCTAAAGAAAGTAAGGATAAGACCGCGTTTAGGATGCCTGTTGGACTATTACAATGGGAGGTTATGCCCTTTGTTTGAAGAATGCGACCGCTTTCTTTGTTTGCCTTATGAGTAGAGTTTTTAAGGGCATTCTGAATAAGATTGTTGTTGTATTTGTGGATGATATCCTTATATTTTCCAAGAACCACAAAGAACATGAGGATCATTTACGAAAAGTCCTTAGAATTCTAAGAGAAAACCAGATGAAGGATATGTTCTCAGAATGTCATTTCTGGAGATAAAAAGTTAGATTTCTTAGTCATATCGTTTCGGGGAAAGAATTAACAGTTGACCCTGCCAAGGTCGAAGCCGTCAAAGAATGGAGGGTACCCAGAAATGCCACAAACATTAGAAACTTTCTTGGGTTAGCAGGTTATCATCAAAAATTTATTGAGGATTTTGCAAAGATAGCTAATCCTCTAATCCAACCGATGAAGAATAATTTGGAATTTTTTGGAATAAGAAATGTGATAGTGCTTTTAGAAAGTTGAAGGAACCATTAACTAGTGCGCATGTTCTTATCATTCCTAATGGATTGAAGATATCCATAGTTTTCACTGATGCATGTGAGACTGGCCTAGGTGTGGTACTCATGCAAGAAGGTAGGGTAGTTGCCTTCTTTAGTAGATAGTTGAAGGACCCCGAGAAGAGATATCCCGTTAATGATTTAGAGTTGGCTGCAGTTTCATTTGCCTTGAAGATGTGGAGGAATTACATTCTAGGAGAGAAGTTCAAGCTTTTCACGGATCATAAAGTCTTTGAAGTTTTTGTTCTCGCAACATGATCTGAATTTGCGACAGCAGCGTTATATGGAGTACATAGCCTCTTTTGACTTCGCTATCCAGTATAACCCTAGGATGGGAAATGTTATGGCCGACTCCTTAAGTAGAAAGCCTGCTGCCTTGAATGTTATTTCTAAATTGTAGAAGTTGGAGTTTCTCTCTAATTTTAATTTGCAACCACCCATTGAAGCATCTAGCTAGATTCTTGGTGTTTTTATGGTTAGACTCGTTTTGATGGAAAGAATTAAAAGTGTGTAAGATCTCAATGATGAATTGATAAGCTTAAGGGAAAAAGTTAGTTGGAGGGAATCGTTTCCTCATTTGGACAGATACACTTTCAGTGGTGATAGGACTTTGCTTAGGGATAGACGACTTTGCATCCCTAAGAATGAAGAGTTGAGAATGGAAATTATGGAGAAATTCCATAGGTCAAGAATGACCATACATCCTGGTAGGATAAGATTTATCGTGATATGAAGAGGAGTTTTCACTGGGAAGGAATGGAGAGAGATATAGCAGAATTAGTGGGTATGTGCTTGACGTGCCAAAAGTTAAAGAAGAGCAAGGAAGACCTGAAGGAATATTGTTACCTTTAAAGATACATATATGGAAATGGGATTATATTTCTATGGATGTCATTAGTGGGCTTCCGAGGATTCAGAAGGGAAACAAAGACATTTCGGTCATCGTGGATCTTCTTGCGAAGGGTGCTCTGTTTATTCCGATCAAGAAGAATAGGACCGCGATTTCGTTAGCCCATCTGTACGTCAAGGAAATTGTCAGGTTACATGGTGGTCCATCAATTATAGTCAATGATCGAGATCATCTGCTTATAGGTGAGTTCTAGAGAAGCTTGCAAATAGATTTATGGACGACAATTGAGTTTGGGTACAACATATCACTCGCAGACGGATGGAAAGACAGAGAGAGTCAACAGAATTCTTTTTATTTACTTAGAGCCTGCATCATTGATTTTGGAGGAGTTAGGGAGCAGCAATTGCCGTTAGTAGAGTTTTCGTATAATAACAGTTATCAAGTGACGATTGGTATAGCCACTTTTGAAGCATTTCATGGTCAGCCATGCAAATCGACTACTCGTTGGTTGGAAATTACTGACAAGATTCTACTCGAACCAGACCTTATCCGTGATTCCATAGAGAAAATTGCATTGATTAGGAAGAGGATGAAGGCAGTCTAAGACCATCAGAAATCGTATGCGGATAGAAGGAGAAGAAAATTACAGTTCTGTGCGACTGACTTGGTTTTCATCAAAGTTTCCCCTCTTCCAAAAACTGGGAAGTTGGCTCCCAGATTCATTGGGCCTTTCAAGATCGTCGAAATGACTAGGAAAATGGCTTATCGTGTGAATCTATCCGAACGTCTATCGGGAGTCCATAACGTTTTCCATGTTTTTCATCTAAGAAAATGCCTACATGATTTTGTTGTTAGACTCGAGCTTGACGAGATTGGGGGACACAGGAAGGCTCGAGATGGAGTCTAAAGAGCCCCGTACCACCGCAAGGATAGTGGAGCATGAATTAGGAGACTCTACAATAAGTCAATTCACCTCGCCCGAGTACAATGTGGAGATAATCCGGCGGAAAGCACTAGGGAAACCGAAGAAAGGATGAGACAAACTCATATAGAAATTTTTTATTGGGTAATTATCAAGATTGGATGGTAGAAAATTATTGCAACACAATTGCATAGCACTCTCATATAGAAATATATGCATATTAAGATGTTTTTATTACACATACACGCTAGGACTGACCTCACTTTAGCAAGTCCGCAGTACACAATCACTATGAGTCATGGTTGTTTCAAATAACATGGATGTATAACATGGTTGTTTAGAGACATTTATGTCTTCTCCCCCTTCAGGCAGATTTCAGGACAAAATCAATTTTAAGGTGGAGGATGTAGCACCCCATAAAAATAAATTAATTAGAAAAGATAGTTAATAAATAATAATAAGATAAATTAAACATTAAAATATTATCAAATTGAAAAAAATGAATTTCGTAAAATTAGGAATTTGGCCATGAAAAAATCATAGTTACATTCTGATCCGTTTTCATACATAATATGTCGAAAACGGAGCCCGTATGAAGAATTCACCATTAATTGTGTTGTGCATAAACAATATATACACAACATTTGAAATTTGAATTAAAAATATTAACATACAGAATATAAATGGATAATTAATGACTGAATGGAATATTCCATCAAACTCAAATTTGTGTGTATATATTTGCATATAAGAGGGGACAATAATATATAATAAAAGAAAGAATTAATATAAATGGAAATGCTTAAAAAAGTAAAATATTTCTAACCATTAAGTAGGGCCACTGGTCGAATTTAACACAAAGGGGTCGACACCTATGGGTCGACCACCTTTCTATAGAGGGTGTGGACCAATTGGGTTGGCTAGTGCCCAGTAAACATGGTTTGGGATAGGTTTTTCTAATGTATATTTAGATATTTAACAGCCGAGATTAAATCTGAATAATCGTATGGCTATTAATCATACATACACAGATATAAATCACACTCCAAACCCAACCTTAAGCCTAATCTTCTCCTCCTCCCTAGTCATCACTATGCCATTGATTCCAAAGAAATATATATTAGGTTTTCTTCTCCAAATCTCTTAACTATATTCTTTTTTAATCTCATTTCTTTTACGATTTAATATAGAATTTGAATCTGGAATCATAAGATTTTTATATATAAGAATTCTAACTGTTTAATTCTTATATATATTTTTAAGAGATTGGAGTGCGCATCCATGTTCGTTCTTGCAAGGTTTTCAAATCTAGAACGGTAAACATCATCAAATCTTGTCATTTCCATATAGTTAAATCACTATAGGGGAAATCTCTTATGTTTGCTATTCTTTTATGCCTAAGAGGATTTGGGATTTCTATGAAAATATTGAAAATAACAAATCATCCTAATTCCTCTCTTTTATATTTATTAGTAGAAATGTACAATTTGTGTAAATTTGTGGTTTGTGGTTGTTAGCAATGAAGAAGATGACAGAGTTGTGTTGTATAATTATTATTGTGGTCAAATTCATATTTCATATGTTGCAATTTTCATGTACAGTTTATTGTCAAACATTAAGGATTTGGATTTTTGTATGAATCAAAATAGGTTTAATATCTATTTTTACAAATATATTATTTGGACGTATTTATTTATACAATGTTCAAATATTAATTTTTTGCGCATAAACGTATTCAAAAGTGGATTTGAACCATAAAATAATAATTATGTATGTACGTATATATATACATATATATGTTTGGATGCATTTCACAATTGTTTTCATTTATTGTTGTAACAATCAGTAAAGCCTAGGATACAAGTTTTATATGTTGTTGTTATTTGTTTCCCATTTAGATATGTGTTTATATACGTGTCTATACTTGATTTGTGAAATGTGGGAAATTAACTTGTATGCCTTTCTTTGGTTAGATATTGACATTTCAATGGTTTGAAAACGTTATATTCAAATGTTAAATATACATTTAATCTAGGATATTTATTATTTCCATATTATTAAATAACGTAACTAACGTATAATAAATGCATAATAACTGCGTAGTAAATACAATTAATTCAGGAAAGTAGTAATTTGAATTTCAAATATCCCTTTAGGAATTTGTTTGTTTGTGTGCGCATTAATGGCTTTATAAATAGTATTTATTAACACAAAGATACGAGGTTAACCATTACATGTAGTAGAAGCCTGCACGGAACTGACCGACATATACAACATCTACAAGTAAGCCTGGCAAATGTGAGGGGTCTATGTGTCATGGGCCATTAAAATTATTAAACTAAGGCATGAAGTAAAACCCGCTAGTAGTAGAAGAATGCCCGGAACCGCTCGGCAAGTCCAACATCTACAAGTACATGGTTTATTGTGAGATCCCAGTGTGCATATATATATATATTATATGTGTGTGTATGAGTAGGCTTACCTAGAAAGTCTTAAGTGGTTGACCTACCTAATTTGGGTCTTAAGTAGTTAGGATTAGGCCTGTTCCTAAGGTTTACTACTTGGTTTGGGCCAAAGTCATGGTACCCTCCCTCATTAGGTTCTAAGTGGTCTCTGGGCCCTCCTTCTCAAAAATGGACTAAATATTACGGTAACGTGGAGTGGGCTAGTTATCTGAAAGTTGTCCGCTTCCTCTAGGAGCTGTGTGAGTGCTAACCTAAGGACATGATAGATACCCTACCCTGCATGCAACTATAATAACCACAAGTCTACGGTAAGTATTAAGTGACGTAGAAGTTCGCCCGTGATATCGGTTAAGTAGTAACAAGGGAGTTCGCTAAAGAGGATTTAAATGGCAAACTGGGTCTACCCTAAATTGGTATTAAGTGGCAAGCAACTACTTCCAGTATTACAAATGAGAGTATATATCTATTGACGATTGAAGGTTTAGAGTAGGGTTTTAAGTGGCTACGGTCCTCCATAGGATCTTAAGTGATTATAGGAATCCACCCTAATTTTAATATAGTAGTATGGCCTTGCATGATCGAGAATGTCCAACACATTGGGTCTTAAGTGATGTAAGATCCGCCCTAAAGTGTTAACGAAGGTCTTAAGTGACTTTGTAATATCAATTAGATTGATTGTCTTGTATGTATGCTTCTTCACGAAGAAATATCATGAAATATTTATTCTGCCGAATATAAGAATAGTTACCCTTCAAACATATGTGGTTTTCATTCATCAGGACTTTATGTTTTGACCTCCCTCCCCTTAACATACTTACATGATAATAGGTTAGACTTCATGCTGAGAGATGAAGTGGTGGGAGCCTGATGATGGAGGAGTTTATCTATTTATGTTCTGTTTAGTATTAGCAATAGTATTGTATTTGGGAAATTAATTGATTTACCTGATGTAACTTTCAGAAACATGGTTGTAATCTACATTATTGGTTTTTAATTTAAATGGTACATCTATTTTCTCATTATTATATTTATCCCTTTCGCTGTGTGAGATTCCACCTCGTTATATTGATTTATTATTCTATGCAAATGTAATTCCTTATAGGAACTAATGACCCACTTACAGTGGCTCTAAGTTTCGATGGTCGGAAAGAATTAAGGAATCCTATTTTCGACTCTGACTCTCCCACTCCAGTCGTGGCTTTTCTTTCTGTTACTTCGAAAGTAGCTGCTTTAGCTTCAGCCACGCGAATTTTCGATATTCCTTTTTATTTCTCATCAAACGAATGGAATCTTCTTTTGGAAATCCTAGCTATTCTTAGCATGATATTGGGGAATCTCATTGCTATTACTCAAACAAGCATGAAACATATGCTTGCATATTCATCCATTGGTCAAATCGGAAATGTAATTATTGGAATAATTGTTGGAGACTCAAATGATGGATATGCAAGCATGATAACTATTTGGGCCCACTCCGGGTGGGCTGTTACGTTTGGTACTAGAGCATAGGTTACCTGATTAAGGGAAATATACATATGCGTGACGTATTTGTTATTCGAAAAAGGCTTTCAAACTATATATTTTTACTATACCCCAAAAGACATATGCAATTAAACTAGGCAATCCTTATTTTTAGGCTTAAAAACTATCTTACGAATGTCCACTGAAGGGTTTTCCTTTTTTCATATAGTAGATTGGCTGATAACCCAAACGAACAAGGAAACCCGACAAGGCCCAGATACTTGCCCGAATAGTTCCAGCAGTATCTTAGAACTTCGGAACAAGTCCCTGCCACGAATCTTGCCTCAGCAGCGCTAACAGAAGCCCAGACCATTGCCGAGGCATTCGATTTTTCTTGCCTCTACAAAGGTTTTGTCCCTTAGGAGGAAAACCATCCTTAGGCACTGAAGGCTTCCTTGAGGCCCAAGATTGGATAAGGACTGCGAATGAATCTTTGAAGCCACAAGATGGAATGACCAAACCAAATGCAGGGTAGTGGCCTGACACTTAAAAGGACAAGCTCTAGAATGTAGTTTCAGGGGAAAATATAGGCCAAAAATTCACTTGGGAAGAGTTTAAGACCTGTTTTGAGATGAAGTTATTACCGAATGTTGAGATGACTAGATAACTAGAAAAGTTTATCTAACTAAAGCAAGGAAATATGAGTTTGGGGGATTATATAGCCAAACTCACGGAATTATCTAAGTTTGGTAGAGGGTTTGTAACACCCCATAACTTAAAAGAACATTAGTAAACTAAAGTATTCTTTATTTAATATCGGGAATTAAGTAAACGGACTGTACCAATGCATTCTTCTCGGAATTCTGGTTCAGATAGACTCCGAATTTGCGTAAAATGGACATCCTATGAAGAAGATATTAAGGTTAGAAGTTTGTATAAATATAAGATAAATATATAAACAAATCATGCCAGAATTTCAAAAATATTCGAATTCATGAAGCAGGAAGACCACACAGGATTTAGGCCTGTTAGGGGTTGACCCACACCCCATAGGGGTCGACCCACTCAAGGGTGTGTCGACCCCTAGGTCGATCCACCCTAGATCTGCCCAGGTTCATTTCGTAAACCTGGACTTGTTTCTTAGCGAGATTCATTGGAAAAAGTCTATTTTAAGGTCAATATTTCTATTGTTTTCTACACCTAAAATGATGGAGACAAGGAGATGCTGCCTCATCTTAGATTGAATTAGACTATCTTCTATAATAACAACGTATACATATATAAGAATCTCTTCTACAACATCAGCATATAATTCTCTGTTCTTTAGATCCAGTCTTTGTGAGTTCATGTTACTTTTAGATATAAAAATTTAACACTAACCTTGATATGTTAATAAATCAGATCTGAGTCTATGCCTTAAGAAACTGATTTATATCTAAACAGTTCTGCTATAATGACATGTAATTTTCCGTACACCGATTCTGTTATTCAGTTATTACTATATGTCTATTTCTATGCCTATTTCTACTATATATGCCTATTTATGTTCTTCTTCCTCTCTCATTCCTTTTTTATTTCTATAGCCTTGGCTACCTTCGAACCTCGGCCAATATCGCTGAAATATGCATAAGAATGAAATTGGGATTAATTGGGAATGGTTGAGAATGATAATTTGGGGGCATATCCTGTACCATGAACATGACAAAAATTTGGGTCATACCCAATACTGTGTAAAATGACTGAAATTGGAGGTGTATGAACATATAAATTTGTAGGCTTAATTCAAAGATTAAGTGGAACATGTTAATGAAACTGTATGTTACTCGTTTAATCTGTTAGGGGTTGAATAAAATTGTTTAATATGTTAGGTTTATATGGACATTGTTAAACCATGTAAAACTTGACCTATTGAATTTGAGGGGGCTTAGGCTGTAAGACTTAACCTATGGAAATACTTGTTGATTGGGGACACAATTTTAGGGGTTTGATTTGTGTCAATTGTTGTGTTGGACCCGTATTAGGCAGTAACCCATTTCAGTATTAAACGGGGACACCACACCAGGTAGGGGTTTGGGAACGCTCACTGATCCAATTATAAGAGGTTTCTCTAGGATGGGTTGTTCTGATGGCGCGTTCCAACGGGGTCATGTGCATGCATGGGTCTGGTCTGCCTGGGAAAATAAGACGCCATAACACCTGTAAATAAGTCTGTGTCCTTTTGGTGGTTGCCACTTTATGAAGTAATACACCCTATTGTAGGGCCGACATAAGGTATTTACATGGTAGGGAGACGATCACTTGGGGGTAGCATTTAGGGTACATCTAGTCCTATTTAGGTACCTGTTATTTCTGTTTGAGGTAACACCCGCTATTTCTGTTCAGGTGCCTGGTATTTCTATTTTAGGTAAAACCCATTACTAGAAGTACACCAAAGTCTACCATTATGTTTTTGTTGGGATCAACCAGTTTCTGTTAAGTAATTGGAAAACACTTAATTCGGTATACTAGTATTGGTGCCGAGAAAATAATTGAGAAACATAGTTTATCTTGTTTATTCTGTATATACTATCCATCCTGTTTATACTTGTTATACACTATAGTTATCTCTCATCTAGTTTATTTATTTTCTTGATACTATTATGTATTCATATGCTAAATGTCACTGGACTCACCAGACTTTATGTCTGGCCTGTTTTGTTTTGTTTTGTTTTCTTTTCGCTTTCTTCCTTTCCTCCTCAGGTTCTCAGGGTGGGAAAGCTCAGGCTTGATTAAGATTATCTCTTCTGTTTTCTCTTGGATTTGGATCTGCTTTGATGTATCGCTTTGACTACTTGTCTTCTTGTTTATGACTACTTATGGGGATTATGATTTTTCATTTCTGTACTCTAATGGTTTTTAGCGCAAGACAGATGTTTTTATATTATGTATTTTGTTCTAGTATTTTAGTCTGATGTTGTAACTATATTTTGAGACCATGATGTTTTCTGTTGGAAAATAAAGTTTTAAATTCCCGCTACTATTTTATATATCAGTCTTGTGAGATTCTTTTTATGTTTACCTATTACGCTTCATGGAACTTAATGCATTCTGATAAAGAGTGACATTAGTGGATGTGGGGCGCATATTTGGTATCAGTGCTGAAGGTTACAAGATTGGATAAAAGTTTTGAAAACTGCTTTCAAAACAAAGTATTTTCAAAGAAAGACTGTTTTTAGAAAAACATATTCCTCAAAGCTATAATAAATATCCTTCGATTCTCTGTTTGAACCACTTTTCTTTTTCTTTTCAACATGACTGGGGAACTGAATCTTCCCCAGGGTTTTCATATACCGGCTTGGTTCTGTAGCTATCTCGAAGCTACAGTGCTTGTCGTATGCCAAGGAGACGCCTCTCCCCCAGCTGCCACTGCTGTTCCTCCTCCTCCTCCGCGAGCTGAAAATTTCTCTAAGATATGCAAGGGTTTCTGTGCTATGGGAGGAAAACCATTCTGTGGAACTGAAACTTTGTGGAAGCACGTAATTGGCTAAAAGAGGCAGAGAATTTGTCTGGGCTTTTTGAGGTTGATGATCGTAGGAAGATATTGTTGGCTGCATAGCAGCTTAACGATGAGGCTTAGTTCTGGTGGGAAGTGACGCAAGCAGGGCGTCCAGTTGATACTTGAGATGATTTCTGACAGAGATTCAAGACGAAGTTTCTTTCTGAAGCAAAAGAGAGTATGCAGATGGAGTGGTTTCTGGCACTTAAGCATGGAAGCATGTCGGCTAAAGAGTATGTCAATAAGTTTAATCAGTTGGCAAGGTTTGGTCCGGAGCTGGTGAATACCCCGCACAAGAAAAAAATTAAGGTTGGCAAGAGGATTGAATCAACCTCTTCAAGCATTGTCATTATCTCACATTTCAATGGGGGCTACTTTTGAGAGGTCGGTTGATATGGCACTAATGCACGAAGATGGTAAGGATGAGAAAAAGGAGGCTAAGACAGATGAGGCGCAAAACAAGAAAGGGTGGCCCAAGAAAGAATAGCAAAAGAAAGATGGAAATAACAACAAAGCTCAGAATAAGAATAAATGTCATGGTTGTAGGGGCTTAGGTCATGTGGTGAAGGACTGCAAAAAAAGGAAAATTCTTGTTACAGTTGTGGTGAAACTGGACACTATAGTAAGGAATGCCTAAGGAAGCAAGGACAGGGGCAAAGGACATGACCTTCTAGAGGGTAGGTGCATGCTCTCGAGCCTAACAGACTGGACAGAGGTAGGAAAGTTTCCGTTGAAGGTTTGATTTCTCTTTCCGATCATCCACTTAGGAGTCTTTTTGATTCTAACGCTTCTCATTCTTTTATATCTGATTCTGTGGTTGAATCTCTGCACCTTAGTACTAGTATTGTTTCCTATCCCTTATTATCTCAAATCCCAATGAGGGCACGACTCATCTATCTATAATATGTCGGGGTTTGAGGATATCTGTTATGGGCATCGGGTTCGAGTGTGATGCATATGTGCTTAGTTTTATGGGCTAAGGTTTGATTCTAGGGATGGATTGGCTAGCCATGTATGGTTCCAATATATAGTGTGAGAGGAGGGTCATTGTACTTTTGACTTGCCATGGGAGGACTCTCGAGATTTCCTGTGACACAAGGGGGTCTGTCATGCTTAGTTTCCTAGAATCACTTGATGCTTCTGTCGATGATTTGCAATCTGTACCTGTAGTCTATGAGTATCCAGATGTTTTTGATGAGGTTAGGGGCTTACCTATGAGGCATGAAATTGATTTCCGGATATACTTGATTTCCAGTAATACGTCGTGGATAATGCGAAGCTAGTCACATTGCCTGTGCGCCACATGGCTCCTAGGGAAAGGAGGGAGCCTAGTAATCAAGTAGGGGAGCTACTTGAGAAGGGGTTTATTAGGTGAAATATATCATAATGGGGTGCTCTAGTCGTCTTTGCAACAAAGGTGGATGGCTCGGTTCACCTATATGTGGATTACAGGGAGTTGAATAAGCTCGCAAAGAAGAATAGGCACTCACTCCAGAGGATCGACGATCTATTTGACCAGCTTGTTGGCACATCTGTTTTCTCGCAGTTAGATTTGGCCATGGGATTTGATCAGTTGAGGGCGGCCGAGGACAATATAGATAAGACTGCATTTAGAACTCCATATGGATTCTTTGAGTGGTTATTCTTGCCTTTTGGTTTGACGAATGCACCGTGAGTAGGATGTTCAGTTAGTTTCTGAATAAATTCATTGTGGTCTTTGTGGTTGACATCTTGATTTTCTCGAAGAGCAAAAAAAATCATGCCCTACATTTAGGAGAGGTCTTGGGGACACTCATAGCGCACCAGCTTAAGGAGAAATTCTCCAAGTGTCACTTTTAGAGAAAGGAAGTGAGATTACTAGGGAATGTGATCTCCAAGGATGGGATAGCGGTGGATCCCGCAAAAGTAGTTGTAGTTCAAGATTGGAAAGTTCTAAGGAATCCAACGAAGGTGAGAAGTTTCCTCGGTTTAGTGGGCTACTATAGGAAGTTTATTAAGGATTTCGCATGGATATCAACCCCACTCACCAGAATGATGAAGAATAATCTGACCTTTGCTTGGAGTATTGATTGTGAGGATGCTTTTCAACGATTAAAGAGGGCTCTGACAACAATCCCAGTTTTTTCATTGCCTTATGGGAGCGAGGTGTTCACAGAGTATATTGATGCTAGTGGTATAGGGCTCAGTGTCGTCCTGATGTAGGAGGGAAGGGTAGTATCCCACGGCAGTAGACAATTGAAGGTTCATGAGAGGAACTACCCTACCCATGATCTGGAGTTGGCTGCTATAGTGTTCACGCTTAAGACATGGTGGCATTATCTGTTGGGAGAAAGGTTCGAGTTATACATAGACCATAAGCCACTCAAATATCTGTTCTCGCAGAAGGATCTCAATTTGAGACAGTAGAGATGGATGGAGTTCCTAGCATCCTATGATTTTGGATTGCTTATACCCTTGGCAAGGGTAATATTGTGGCGGATGCATTAAGTATGCAGAGGATGACATTGAGCCCCCTATTCGTAGAGAGGCGGAGTTTGGAGTATATATTGACCTTCGATTTTAGGCCATCTACAAATCTTACACCTAGTTTGTTGGCATCTCTAGAGGTGTGACCTACTCTTATGGATCAGATAGGATCTTCACAGCGAGAGGACCCACAGATAGCAGACATCTTGGATAGGCTTAATAGAGGTGAGACTTCCAGTCACCTTGCTAGATATTCCCTGGATGATAAAGAGTGGCTACGATGTGATGGTAGGCCTTGTGTTCCTCGGCGGGTCTGTTGAAGACAGTCCTTGAGGAAGCCCATAATTTTAGGATGACTATTCATCCAGGCGATGATAAGATGTATAGAGATATGAAGAGGGTTTTCTTTTGGGCTAAGATAAAGAAAGATGTAGCGGAGTTCGTAACTCGATATTTAATATGCCAGCAAGTTAAAGCTGAGGCCTTTACCACCCGAACAGAAAGTACAGAAATAGAATGCTAGTAATGGGCCCATTATTAGCATTATGATTTTAAAGTTTTGTACTCTGATGGCTTTTGAACAAGGCTGATATATATGAACATGAGTTTTTGGTAAAGTTGTAACCAAACTGATTTCTGTCCGCTGCAATAAAGTTATAAAGTTTTTCAAGTATTATTTTTATATCTGTCTTGTAATATATTGTTCTGTTTATAAAATGCTCCATCAAAGTTAAGGCATTCCCTTTGAGAGTGACCTTAACGGAGGTGGGGTGTTACACTTATTTTCTATGAACGTATAGGTAACAAATCAGAGGATAATTAATTTTTAAAATAAGAATCAAGGGAAACGGGTTACTCCATTGCGTTCGTCTCGGAATTCTACATGAAAACGAGTCCGAGTTTGCGAGAATCGGAGTCCGTATGAAGGAGATATGACCCTCCGAAGTTTCAGGAAATTTCAGAATTGAAAACAGCTCAAAATTCGAATTCAAAATTCGAATTCAAACCCAGAAGCGGGCTGGGCGGGAAATTTCCCGCCCAGGGCCCAAGTCGACTGGGGAGTCGACTGGGCAGTCAACCGCCCAGGACCCAGGTCGATTGGGGAGTCGACTGGGCAGTCGACCCCCCCAGACCAGATCGACTGGGCAGTCGACCTGGGGGTCGAGCCCTGGTCGAACCTGGTGCGTGTGTGTGCGATTTTGAAGGTTGTGACGTGTTTTGACGGACCTGATGAGTTCTAGGGTTAATCTGAGGGCCTAAATGAGTTCCTACACCTATAAATACACCCTAAGACCTAGCCTTCTCTACACACAATTCTATTCTGCTTCTTCTCTGCCTCTGTTCTAAATAAAAATAAAAATGGCGTCGCTACTCTGCTGGAATCAAAACTAAAAGCTAATCAACATCAACCTAAGCAACTCAATTCAAATTAGAGATTAAAGCTTCCGCAACGATTCTACAACAATTAAAGTTCTTTCTTTAATCCAACCAAGGCAAGTACAGTTATAATCCGATATAAACGTTAATTCTGATTGTGACATGAATCGTAAATCTGAATCTGAGGTTATATCTGTTCTGTTCTGTTTAGATTTATCTTATTCTGTATCTCTTTCCTCTTTCTGTTCTATAGCCAGGCTGCCACGAGCCTGAGCCAATCTCATAAGAGATTAACCTACGCTAAAATGTTTGGGACAATAAAATGAATGATGCATAAATTGGGCATGAACAATAGGTGACTGATTTGAGGAAAGAACATGGACTGTAGGTAGAACATAAATTTGAGACATATGACTGGACATGTTATATTTATAATATAAATTGTATTGAACATATGACTTGAGATAAAGAGAATATGGCTTAGGTTTAAAGATTTACATTAAAATAGGATATCTATTAAATGTAAATAAACACCTAAGTAAGGGATCTTTGGGATATATGACATGCATAGTAATCGATGGCTATATTTGGTATAATTATATGTGAATCTTTTGTACTAGGTAAGTTGAACTAAATTGAGACATGTAAATTATGACCAAAATCTGTGACATGTAAATTCAATGCCAAACGTGGGGTATATGATCATAGTGTGAATCATGACAACTATTTAGGCATGCAAACTTAGGCCCAGTTTATAATAAGGCAAGATATGTTGGTGAAACTTTAAGGAATGATTAAATCTATTATATTTGCCTTATTTGCTAGTTCTGCTATATTTGCCTAATCTGCTAGTCTGCTATATTGCTTAATCTGCTAGTTCTGCTCTACTGCCTAGTCTGCTAGATCTGTTCATCTGCCAAATCTGTCATCTGCTAAGTCTGCTGAAAATGCCAAATCTGTTATATGCTAAATCTGCTAAATTACCTAATTCTGCTGAATCCGTTAAGTCACCTAATCTGCGAAAACTTGATTATCTGCTATATCTGTTAAGTTGATATATTCAGTATGTTATTGACATAATCTGAATTAGCTATGAATAATTGACATCTATATTAGGCGTGGGCATAAATGGTAAATTATTAATTAATTAGCCGCAAAGATGAAAATGGCTAACTCGAGGTTAGAATGAGTTTGCGGCGTAATTCTGCCCGGAACCGCCCGGCATATTCCAGTGGCCGGAAACAATAGGTTCTAATGTGAGAAGTTAGTCATAACGTGCTTGAAACCCGAGGTTAGACTCAGTTTGCGACAGAAACCTGCCCGGAACCAACCGGCCTAACCAGTAGCCGCAAACTGTCAGTCTAATGTGAGAGGTCTGGGCATTAATAATTAATTAATGAAAATATGAGCTAAATATGATGTTTAAAACGTGTTGGGTAAGGTTAAACCAATTGGACCAATGAATCTGATAAACCCGTTTCGTGAATCCGTAGGCCCAATACAAAGTTAGATAATTTGTAACCGGTTAATCTGTAAGTCTATTAATCTGTAACCAGTTAATCTGTAAGCCTGTTAATCCCAACATCTGATCGGTTAGTCTGAAACCCTATTAACTTGATTGTTTGATCTGTGAACTAGTTGATCTAAACTCTCTATGTCTGAACTTGTAAACAAGTTAATCTGAAATCTGTTAGTCTGGGGACACAAGGTTAGGAGGGGAATTACTTGTGTCATCTGTTGTTTGGGACCCGTATTAGTCAGTAACCCTTTTTGGTATCAAAACTTTGACCCAACAGTAGGTAGGGTCCGGGCATGATTACTAAACTAATTATAAGCGGTTCATTCTGATAATGGCGAGGGGTGTTGATGGTGCGTTCCAACCGGGTCATGTGTGTGCATGGATCCCGGTCTGCCTCTGAGGATGTAAGACGCCGTGACATCTGTAAATAGGTTTATGCCAATTGGTTGTCACTTTAGGGAGTGATACACCCTACTGTGGGGCCGACACAGGGTATTTATGTATTAGGGAGCCGATCGCTTGGGGTAGGGTTTTAGGGTACACTTAGTTCTGTCTGTTTCTGTTGGTACCGTCTGTTTCTGTTGGGTGGCAACACCTGTCTGTTTCTGCGTGGTACCGTCTGTTCGGGTGGTAAAGGCCCAATTACTAGTGTACACCTAAGTCTACATTCTATTTCCGTAGGGATTAATTTATTTTTGCTTCTGTTCGGGTGGTAAAGGCCCATTACTAGCATTCTCTTCTGTGGAAATTATTCTGTACCCGTTTCTGTTTCAGTTTAGACATTAGGATGACACCTAATCCTGTTAAACTAGTATTAGTGCAGAGAAGTGTAAAGAAATAGCTTATGTCATTCTATTCTTCTGTTATATCTGCTACACCTGTTACAGTTATATCTCATCCAGTTTTATGTTCATGTCATGTTATTATTATCTGTTCATAACTGAAAATCACTGGACTTGCCAGACTTTTTGTCTGACCCTTGTTGTTTCGCCTCCTTTCTTCAGTTTCCCCCTAGGTTTTGTAGAAGGGAATACTCTAGCTTGATCCCGATTTCTTCCGCTTGCAGTGCTTAAAGTATGGCTTGTCTTCTTCTGTGGGGATTATGATTTTAACTATGCATTCTGAAGGCTTTTGTACAAGACTGATATTTTGTACTTGAATTCTGATATTGTGATTTGAAAGGATGTAACCAAGCTTATTTCGGTTTCTGTTGTAATCAAGTTATAAATTTTTCAAGTACTATTTTATCTGTCTTGTAAGTTTCTGTTCTGTTTACTAAAATGCTCCACCAAAGTTAAGGCATTCCCTTTGTGAGTGACCTTAACGGAGGTGGGGTGTTACACTTGGTATCAGAGCTGAAGGTTACCAGATTGGGTAAAGTTTTTGAAAACTATTTTCAAAAAGGTTTTGAAAGGAAGTATTTTCAAAAATAAAGCTTATTTTGAAAAACATGATCCCCAAGAGCCATATATCTTTCCTTCAGTCCTTTTTGTATTGAATCTTTCCTTTATCATTTCAGCATGTCTGAAGCATCTGAGATACCAGAGGGTGTTCATGTACCCGGTTGGTTTCGTCAATATCTTGAGGCTAGGACCGCCGCCGCAGGTCTAGCAAATGATCCCCCTCCTCGTGCAATTGCTTTCTCAAAGATCTGTAGAGATTTTAGGGCCATGGGTGGAAAGGATTTCAAGGGAACTGAATCATTCTTAGAGGCGAGGAACTAGCTCAAAGAAACCGAGGATCTATTCGTTATCTTCGAGGTGGACGATAGGCAGAAGGTACAGTTGGCGGTATGGCTGCTCAAAGACGAAGCTTCCTACTGGTGGGAAGTCACTAACGCTGAGAGGCCGGTTGAGACATGGATGGATTTCAGAACAAAGTTTGAGACAAAATTTCTCTCGCAAGCTGAACGGAGTATACAACTGGAAAAGTTCTTATCTCTTAAGCAAGGAAGTATGACAGTCAAGTAATACGTCAACCAGTTCAACCAACTAGCTAGGTTCGGATTGGATTTAGTCAACACTCAGCATAAAAAGGCTCTCCACTTTGTTAAAGGATTGAACGAGCCACTGCACAGCCTAGCCATGACCCATGTACCCATGGGAGCGACTTACGAGAAATTGGTGGACATGGCACTACTGCATGAGGAAGACAAGGGCCTGAAAGAGACAAAGAAGGAAGAACCACAGAATAAGAAAGCATGGCCCAAAAAGGAAACACAAAAGAAGGATGAGAAGTCTGAAGATAAGAAGGGGAAAAAGTGCTTAACTTATGGAAGCTCGACTCATCTGAACAAGGATTGCAGAAAATGGAAGGGCACTTGCTTCAACTGTGGAGAGATGGGACACTTCACTAGGGACTGCCCGAAGAGACGAGGGCAAGGAGGGCAGGCGAACACTCTTATGGCTAGTGGCAAGGATAGAAATAGGAGAATTCCTATAGTAGGTTTAATTTCTTTATCTGATTATGGAGTAAGACTCTTTCTGATTCTAGTATTTTGATTTTGTAATCGATACTCTGCACTTTAATACTAGTATTATTTCTGATTCCGATGTAGACTCAGACCCATAAGGGTTATGAATCATCTGTTGTGATAGATTGGGGTTTGAGAGATATCTGTGTTAGGCGTCAAGTATGACGCATACATTCTGAGTTTTGGTGGGGTATGATTTTATCATGCTTAGCTTCCTAAGAGTCATTAGGGAACCTGATCTGTACCAGTAGTCTGTAAATATCTGAATACTTCTGATAAGATTTCTAGTTTTGACATTGTCTAAAGAGGGTAATCCTCTGGGTGTCAATTTGAGGCTGGTTTCGGTCTTCGGGGCCGATACTTAGGACCCATGCCTAATGGGAACCAAGTTTTGTTTTATCTGTACTCGCTTCCATCATTCGACTGTATCCTATCGATCGAATCTTCGAACTTTAGGTAGAAACTAATGGGTGTAAGCATATGTTTGAGACATGTTATGTTTGATGGTTGCAAGTAGATGCAAGTGGTTGCTAGTGGTTGCTCGTGGATGCGTATACACACACTAGGCACTAGATCGACTCGAAAACACTCTCATACTGCATACGGATGTGTGAGCATTTTCAATTTTTGTGGATGCAAAATGATTGACTCAGCACATGGATGTTGCATATGACTGAATGGTTGTGCACTCATATAGAAATGATATGTATCGAGTAGGAAAATTACATACATGTTGGACTCATGGCACTGGCATAATTTGCATTAAGGAGGTCAACTGAATCAGTAGACCGCCTGATCTTTGCATTAGATAAGAAACATATACACACACCTTTGCATATGTTCATACAACATTAGAAGTTTCTAAGGACAATGGACGCTAGTGATTGATGATTGAGTAGATGGATGTTGGATGGACACATTCTTCTTAACTTGAAGATTTCGGGGACGAAATCCTTTAAGGAGGGGAGAATGTAACACCCCGTATTTTCTGTGAACGTATAGGTAACAAATCAGAGGATAATTAATTTTTAAAATAAGAATCAAGGGAAACGGGTTACGCCATTGCGTTCATCTCAGAATTCTGTATGAAAACGAGTCCGAGTTTGCGAGAATCGGAGTCCGTATGAAGGAGATATGACCCTCCGAAGTTTCAGGAAATTTCAGAATTGAAAACAGTTCAAAATTCGAATTCAAAATTCGAATTCAAACCCAGAAGCGGGCTGGGCGGGAAATTTCCTGCCCAGGGCCCAAGTCGACTGGGGAGTCTACTGGGCAGTCGACCCCCCAGGACCCAGGTCGACTGGGGAGTCGACTGGGCAGCCGACCCCCCAGACCAGGTCGACTGGGCAGTCGACCTGGGGGTCGAGCCCTGGTCGAACCTGGTGCGTGTGTGCGCGATTTTGAAGGCTGTGACGTGTTTTGACGGACCTGATGAGTTCTAGGGTTAATCTGAGGACCTAAATGAGTTCTTACACCTATAAATACACCCTAAGACCTAGCCTTCTCTACACACAATTCTATTCTGCTTCTTCTCTTCCTCTGTTCTAAATAAAAATAAAAATGGCGTCGCTACTCTGCTGGAATCGAAACTAGAAGCTAATCAACATCAACCTAAGCAACTCAATTCGAATTAGAGATTAAAGCTTCTGCAACGATTCGACAACAATTAAAGTTCTTTCTTTAATCCAACCAAGGCAAGTACAGTTATTTTCCGATATAAACGTTAATTCTGATTGTGACATGAATCGTAAATCTGAATTTGAGGTTATATCTATTCTGTTCTGTTTAGATTTATCTTATTTTGTATCTCTTTCCTCTTTCTGTTCTATAGCCAGGCTACCACGAGCCTGAGCCAATCTCATAAGAGATTAACCTACGCTAAAATGTTTGGGACAGTAAAATGAATGATGCATAAATTGGGCATGATCAATAGGTGACTGATTTGAGGAAAGAACATGGACTATAGCTAGAACATAAATTTGAGACATATGACTGGACATGTTATATTTATAATATAAATTGTATTGAACATATGACTTGAGATAAAGAAAATATGGCTTAGGTATAAAGATTTACATTAAAGTAGGATATCTATTAAATGTAAATAAACACCTAAGTAAGGGATCTTTGGGATATATGACATGCATAGTAATAGATGGCTATATTTGGTATAATTATGTGTGAATCTTTTGTACTAGGCAAGTTGAACTAAATTGGGACATGTAAATTATGACCATAATCTGTGACATGTAAATTCAATGCCAAACATGGGGTATATGATCATAGTGTGAATCATGACAACTATTTTGGCATGCAAACTTAGGCCCAGTTTATAATTAGGCAAGATATTTTGGTGAAACTTTAAGGAATGATTAAATCTGTTATATTTGCCTAATTTGCTAGTTCTGCTATATTTGCCTAATCTGCTAGTCTGCTATATTGCTTAATCTGCTAGTTCTGCTCTACTGCCTAGTCTGCTAGATCTGTTCATCTGCCAAATCTGTCATCTGCTAAGTCTGCTGAAAATGCCAAATCTGTTATATGCTAAAACTGCTAAATTACCTAATTCTGCTGAATCCGTTAAGTCACCTAATCTGCGAAAACCTGATTATCTGCTATATCTGTTAAGTAGATATATTCAGTCTGTTATAGACATAATCTGAATTAGCTATGAATAATTGACATATATATTAGGCGTGGGCATAAATGGTAAATTATTAATTAATTGGCCGCAAAGATGAAAATGGCTAACTCGAGGTTAGAATGAGTTTGCGACGTAATTCTGCCCGGAACCGCCCGGCATCTTCCAGTGGCCGCAAACAATAGGTTCTAATGTGAGAAGTTAGTCATAACGTGCTTGAAACCCGAGGTTAGACTCAGTTTGCGACAGAAACCTGCCCGGAACCAACCGGCCTAACCAGTAGCCGCAAACTGTCAGTCTAATGTGAGAGGTCTGGGCATTAATAATTAATTAATGAAAATCTGAGATAAATATGATGTCTAAAACGTGTTGGGTAAGGTTAAACCAATTGGACCAATGAATCTGATAAACCCGTTTCGTGAATCCGTAGGCCCAATACAAAGTTAGATAATCTGTAACCGGTTAATCTGTAAGTCTGTTAATCTGTAACCAGTTAATCTGTAAGCCTGTTAATCCGAACATCTGATCGGTTAATCTGAAACCCTGTTAACTTGATTGTCTGATCTGTGAACTAGTTGATCTAAACTCTGTATGTCTGAACTTGTAAACAAGTTAATATGAAATCTGTTAGTCTGGGGACACAAAGTTAGTAGGGGAATTACTTGTGTCATCTGTTGTTTGGGACCCATATTAGTCAGTAACCCTTTCTGGTATCAAAACTTTGACCCAACAGTAGGTAGGGTCCGGGCACGCTTACTGAACTAATTATAAGCGGTTCATTCTGATAATGGCGAGGGGTGTTGATGGTGCGTTCCAACCGGGTCATGTGCGTGCATGGATCCCGGTCTGCCTCTGAGGATGTAAGACGCCGTGACACCTGTAAATAGGTCTGTGCCAATTGGTTGTCACTTTAGGGAGTGATACACCCTACTGTGGGGCCGACACAGGGTATTTATGTATTAGGGAGTCGATCGCTTGGGGTAGGGTTTTAGGGTACACTTAGTTCTGTCTGTTTCTGTTGGTACCGTCTATTTCTGTTGGGTGGCAACACCTGTCTGTTTCTGCGTGGTACCGTCTGTTCGGGTGGTAAAGGCCCAATTACTAGTGTACACCTAAGTCTACATTCTGTTTCCGTAGGGATTAATCCGTTTCTGCTTCTGTCTTTTTCTGTTCGGGTGGTAAAGGCCCATTACTAGTATTCTCTTCTGTGGAAATTATTCTGTACCCGTTTCTGTTTCAGTTTAGACATTAGGATGACACCTAATCCTGTTAAACTAGTATTAGTGCAGAGAAGTGTAAAGAAATAGCTTATGTCATTCTGTTCTTCTGTTATATCTGCTACACCTGTTACAGTTATCTCTCATCCAGTTTTATGTTCATGTCATGTTATTATTATCTGTTCATAACTGAAAATCACTGGACTTGCCAGACTTTTTGTCTGACCCTTGTTGTTTCGCCTCCTTCCTTCCGTTCCACCCCAGGTTTTGTAGAAGGGAATACTCTAGCTTGATCCAGATTTCTTCCGCTTGCAGTGCTTAAAGTATGGCTTGTCTTCTTCTGTGGGGATTATGATTTTAACTGTGCATTCTAAAAGCTTTTGTACAAGACTGATATTTTGTACTTGAATTCTGATATTTTGATTTGAAAGGATGTAACCAAGTTTATTTCGGTTTCTGTTGTAATCAAGTTATAATTTTTTCAAGTACTATTTTATCTGTCTTGTAAGTTTCTGTTCTGTTTACTAAAATGCTCCACCAAAGTTAAGGCATTCCCTTTGTGAGTGACCTTAACTGAGGTGGTATGTTACAAGAAAATGCCTGCCGATTTGCATCATCCTTTGGAGGTTCCATAGTGGAAGTGGGAGAGCGTCTCTATGGTTTTTTTCGATGGTTTTCCTAGAGCGAGGAAGGGAAGTACCAGTATCTGGGTTATAGTAGACATGATTACTAAGTGCTCTCATTTTATTCTTGTTAAGAGAAAGAGAATGACAACATGGTTGGCATCAGTTTATCTTCGTGAGAGTGTCTGTCTACATGGAGTACCTTCTAGCATAGCGAGTGATCATTGTCCCATCTTCACTACTGAGTTTTGGAAGAGCCTATAAGAGGAAATTGGTACACAATTATGTTTGAGCACCGCATATCACCCTTAGACTAATGGGCAGATTGAGAGGGTGAATAGAGTTCTAGAGGGTTTTTTGAGGCTGTGTATCCTAGACTTCGGAGGGAATTGGGAGGAGCACCTTCCATTGGTGGAGTTTGCCTACAACAATAGTTATCAGACTAGTGTTTGCATGGCACCCTTCGAGTCACCGTATGGATATCCTTGTAGATCACCGACTTGTTGGTGGGAATCTATGGATAGACTTCTTCTTGGACCTGAGATGATTAAAGAGACTTCAAAGAAGATTGATCTTATCTGCAGGTGGATGAAGACAACTCAGGACATACATAAGTCCTACGCCGATAAAAGAAGGACTAATATTGAGTTTGAGGTAGGAGACATGGTTTTCATCAAGGTATCACCGTTGAGGAATGTGGTCCTCTTTGGATCTGCAGGAAAATTGACACCAAGGTTTGTAGGACCATTTCCCATAGTAGAGAGGATAGGCCAGATGGCCTATAGGGTGATATTACAAGGGAGGTTGGCTGGTGCTCATGACGTTTTCCACATTTCCTATTTATGGAAATGTCTGCACGATATGACAGAAGTAGTTGAGTCAAGCATGCTTGAGGAAATGGAGGTAGAAAGGGAGGCGACAGTTAGATGAGTTCCTACCCGTATACTTGGATCAGAGGTTAAGAAGCTATGTAACAGAGAGGTCAAGTTGATGAAAGTACAATGGGGAGAGGACAACGAGGATGCAACTTGGGGCACTGAAGACAAGATTCGTGCTTCATACCCTTTTCTTTTCAAGGGTATGTTCTTAACTTCTTTTTTCCAAGCTTTTATTAGTACTTGTTTCTATTATTCGTGTGTATCCTATCGATCAAATCTTCGACCTTCACGTAGGAAACCAATGGGTGTAAACTTGTGTTTGAGACACGTTATGTTTGATGGATGCAAGCGGACGCAAGTGTTTGCTATTGGTTGCTCATGGATGCATAAACACACACACTAGGAACTAGATCGGCTCAATCACTTACATATTGCATATGGATGTGTCTGCATTAGAATTTTATATGGATGAAAATAGACGTATCATCATGTGATTGTGCACACATATACATGTTATACAAGGTTATTAGCATACATTTTGGTTACATGGCACGAACATAAATTGCATTTAGGAGTCAACTGAATCAGTCGACCGGCTGATTTTCTCATTAGTGTAAGACATATACACACACTATTGCATATGTTATACAAGCATTAGAAAAATAGTAAGGACAATGGATGCTTGTGGATGATGGATGAGTAGATGGTTGTGGTTGCTAGGATAATAATATTCTTCTTAACTTGGAGATTTCGGGGATGAAATCCTTTAAGTGGTGGAGAATGTAACACCCAATAATTTTACAGAACATTAATAAACTAAAGAATATTTAATTTAATATTTGTAATAAAGTAAAATGGACTGTACCATTGCATTCGTCTCGGAATTCTAGTTAAGATAGACAATAAGTTTGCATAAAACGGACATCGCCTTTACGTTAAGGTTATAAGTTTGTATACATATAAGAGAAATATATATAAACAAATAAAACCAGAATTTCAAAAATATTCGAATTCACGAAGCGGGAAGACCATGCAGGATTTAGGCCCATTGGGGGTTGACCCACACCCCGGAGGGTTGACCTATGGGTCGACCCACTCAAGGGTTTGTTAACCCTAGGGTCAACCCACCCCGGATCTGGTTAGGTTCATTTCATGAACCTGGACTTGTTTCTTAACGAGATTCATTGGAAAAAGTCTATATCAAGGCCAACACTTCTGTTATTTCCTACACCTAAAACAATGGAGACAAGGAGGTGCTGCCTCAGCTTAGATTGAATTAGAGTATCTTCTACAACAATAGCTTATACATATACAAGAATTTCTTCTACAACATCATCATATTATTCTCTGTTCTTTAGATGCAATCTCTGTGAGTTCATGTCACTTTTAGGTATAAAAATTTAACATTAATCTTGACATGTCAATAAACCGAACCTTAGTCTATGCATATTAAGAAACTGATTTATATCTAAATAGATCTGCTATAATGACATATAATTTTCCATGCACCTATTTTGTTATTCAGTTATTGCTATATGTTTATTTCTATGCCTATTTCTGCTATATATGCCTATTTCTATTCTTCTTCCCCTCTCATTCCCTTTTTATTTTTATAGCCTAGGCTACCTTCGAGCATAGGCCAATATCGCTGAAATATGCGTACAAATAAAATTGGGCTTAATTTGAAATGGTTGGGAATGATAATTTGGTTGCATAGCCTGCACTATGAATATGACAATAGTTTGGGGCATACCTTATACCGTGTAATAGGACTGAAATTGAGGGTGTATGAACACTTAAATCTGCTGGCTTAATTCAAAGATTAAGTAGAATATGTTAATGAAGCTGTATGTCACCTGTTTAATATGTTGGGGTTAAGTAAACTTATTTAATCTGTTGGGGTTGTATGGACATTATTAACCCATGTAAAACTTAACCTATTGAATTTGTGGGGGTTTAGGCTGTAAGATTAACCTATGGAAATCCTAGTTGATTTGAGACACAAGTTTAGGGGTTTGACTAGTGTCATCTGTTATGTGGGACACATATTAGTCAGTAACCCATTCTGGTATTAAACGGGGACCTCGCTCTAGGTAGGGGTCAGGGCACGCTCACTGAGATAATTATAAGAGGTTCATTTGGGATGGGGTGTTCTGATGGCGCATTCCAACGGGTTTCATGTGCGTGCATAGGTCCAGTCTTCCTGGGAATATATGACGCCATAACACATGTAAATTGGTCTGTGTCCTTCTGGTGGATACCACTATAGGAAGTAATACACCCTACTATGGGGCCGACATAGGGTATTTACGTGATCGGGAGCCAATCGCTTAGGGGTAGTAATTACGGTACATCTCATCCTGTTTAGGTATCTGTTATTTCTGTTTGAGGGTAACACCCGTTATTTTGTTTAGGTACCTGTTACTTCTATTTGGGATAAACCGCATTACTAGAAGTACACCTAGTCTACCATTATGTTTCTGTTGGGATCATTCTATGTCTATTAAGTAATTGGAAAACACTTAATTCAGTATACTAGTATTGGTGCAGAGAAAATAATTAAGAAACATAATGTATCATGTTTATTCTATTTATCCTACCCATCTTGTTTATACCTATTATATACTATAGTTATCTCTCATCCAGTTTATTTACTGTCTTGATACTTTAATTTATTTATATGCTAAATTCACTAGACTTGCCAGAGTTTATGTCTGGCCTGTTTTGTTTCCTTTTCTCTTTCTTCCTTCCCCCCAGGTTCTTAAGGTGGGAACGCTCAGAACACTCAGGCTTGATTAGGATTCTCTCTTCTGTTTCCGCATGGATTTGGATCTTCTTTGATGTATCGCTTTAATTACTTGTCTTCTTGTTTATGGCTACTTATGGGGATCATGATTTTTCATTTCTATACACTGATGGTTTTTATTGCAAGAAAATATTTTTATTTGATGTAATTTATGCCAGTATTTTAGTCTGATGTTGTAAATGGATTTTGAGACCACAATGTTTTCTGTTGCAAAATAAAATTTTAAATTCCCGCTGCTATTTTATATATCTATCTTGTGAGATTCTGTTTCTGTTTCCCTATGATACTTCATGGAACTTAATGCATTCTAATAAAGAGTGACAATAACGGACGTGGGGTGTCACGGGGTTGGTAGATACCCCAATGAATAAGGCTTTAAGGTTCGTTAAGGGGTTGAATTTCCCAATGAAGGAAACACTATTGGCCTAAGTCATTTTTGGATCAACATTTGAAATGTTGTTGCAAACGGTTATTATGTGTGTGTACAAAGGGGGAAAGTAAAATAAAAATGGTGACAAAGGTGAATGTGGTTCTAACTCTACTAGGAATAAGAAGAAAGGATGTTGTAAGAATAAAAAGGGTAGAAAGTTCAAGAAGGAAGCTAAAGTTTGTGGTAGATGCAAACGCAAGATCCATAAGGCCAAAGATTATATAGTTAGCTTAGCGAAGAAGGAGTTTAAGCTGAGGGGTTTTAACTACAACGAGGAAGGCCATATTTCTAAGGACTGCCCAAAGACAAAGGTTGGACAAAGCAGCCAAAACTATGCATTGGAAGCAACATCACTTCTGAGTATTCCAACTACAGATCAAGGATAACCTGCATTTGAAGGTATACTCTTTATTTTAGGAAATTCAGTGTGTACTATATTTGACTCTAGAGTGATCCATTCCTTTATTGCTAGGATAATAGTTGAATCCCTAAACCTTCCTATATAAGTTGCTAGTAGTCTGGTAGAGGTGGCCAACCATATCGGAGTAGCTAACCATCACGTTCATATTTATATAGCCCTAGTATTGGAAATCATGGTGTCGGTTTCTTTTGTGATGCGTATGTGTTGGATTTAGGGGGGTATGGTATTAACTCGGACATGTATTTGATATCATTTTGTGGGGCCATCCTTAATTGCAATAAGAGGATAGTTCACCTAAGAAGCGGAGGAGGCTGTCATCTTAGAGTTTGATATAGGACGGGCAATATGATTACGTCCCTATTATGTTCTATGTCTGCTGGTTCAGAAGGACTGACTTTAGTCCCTGTTGTATTGTATGTGAGTTCCTAGATGTCTTTGAGAAGGTCATATAACTTCCGCTGCATAGAGAAATTTCTTTAGGATTGACCTAGACAAAGATGTAAGACCTGTAGCTTTTCCTTTGAGGCACATGACTCCAGCGGAAAGGATAGAGTTGGAAAAGAAAATACTGGAATTGTTGCAGGAAGGCTTGATCCATCATAGTATGTCTGAATGGGGAGAGCCAATAGTATTTTTCACTAAGGCTGATGGATCCCTAAGACTCTATGTATGGCTTATAGGGAGCTTGATAAGCTTACCAAGAAGAATAGATATTCTCTACCAGGTATAAATGATTTGTTTGACCGCTTAGGAGGCGCCCAAGTATATTTTTAATTGGACCTCGTGGTTGGATTTAATCAGTTGAGGATTTCTGAACAAAGTAAGGATAAAACCGCATTTAGGATGTCTGATGGGCTACTCAAGAGGGAGGTTATGTCCTTTGGTTTAACGAATACGCTAGCTTTCTTTGTTGACCTTATGAGTAGAGTTTTAAGGTGCATTCTGAATAGGATTGTAGTTGTATTTGTGGATGATATCCTAATATTTTCAAGGACCATAAAGAACATGAGGATCATTTAAAAGAATCCTAGGAATTCTAATAAAAATGTAACAACCCGTATTTTTACGGTATAATAAATAATTTATTTAATTATTTAAATAATGGTTTGGTAATTTAAAATAACCAAAATTAAATAAAATTGAATATTTAATTAATATAAATAATACAATAATATATTTAATTTCCGAAATAGTCGGAAATAGTGGAATTCACAATATTGTGTGAATTGGATCATATATAATATATAATTCAGTTTAGAGTTGAATTATATTAACGAATATATTATATAAACGAAGTTTGAACGTATAATTATAATATAATTAAAATCGAGCTCGAAATGGCGCTGTAGTTCGTAATTTGGCGATTCAAACTTTAAATAAGTATACAGAATCCATTTTAAGTCGGATTTCTATGAAACAAGAAACGTTCGGAACTGGAGAAGTATATTTTTCTAATGGAAGAGAAAAATCGAGATTTTGTTGTGTAGATTTTGAGTTATGTCCAAATCAAATTTTAAAAAGTTGCTATGGAATTCGTTTATAATTTACAACGATTTATTTATATTATAAAAGGATTTTCAATATAAATTGAATACATATTTAATCAGGATTTGAAATTTCGAATTAGAAATCCATATAGGAATATTTTGGAGCTGTAGGATATATGTTGTAAATATATACGATAATATTTATTTATAATTACTTAATTTAATTATTTTTAAATATATTCATATTTAAATGGGTTCGTTTAGAGCTTAAAAATAGCCATTTTTGCAAACGAACTCCGTTTTCGACAAAAATAATTTTGTTGGATCCGTAATATGAAATTATTGTTAGATTTCAAGTTTTGTGATTTTTGGGGTCAGTATGTGGCCGTACCGATTTGTAATGTGAAAAACAGTCGATATTTTGATGGTTAAAAATACGCTGTGTGAGCAAACGGAGTTGGAATTCGACGAAACCAGTTTCGTTGGGTCCTTAATGTCGAACTATTGTTGTATGTCCATTTTCATGATTTTTGGATATTGTATGTGATTGTAGTATTTGTTCGCGAATAGCAATAGTAAAAGTAGGGTTGAGTTTTATAGGAGATCGAAGCATTTGTTCGCGAATTCAAGCTTTTGGCGTGGTTTGTGGCAAGTTTTAATATCAATTGAGAAGTTCTAGTGGATTTCCGCAATCACAACTATCACGCGTGTTGCGGTGCAAACCCAGGTCGACCTCGAAGTCGCGATTGTACGTGATGATCGAGAGCTTGCATTTTGGTTTTGGAAGAATGAGTTTTTTATGGGAGGTGTTATGAACATTTTAATTTGATGTTTAAATGGAAGTTCGACGATGATACTGGTGCGGTATCTGGGTTCATCGACGCCTTAGGGGAAAGAGGGGTGAGTTGATTGTGCTGCGTAGGAGTAGGAAGGTGGAGGGAAGAGAAGTAGTTCGGTAGAATTAGTTTGCATTTTAGTGAAGAAATGGAGGAGGAATAAGAAATGCATATGATGGGTAATGGCTTTAGGAAAGAGTCACAAGTTTGGAAGTAGCATTGAAGGGAGAAGAAGGATTGGGGCCTGCGTTTTAAAGGTTGAGGGTAGGCCGATGTAAGTATGGCGAGGCCTATTTACAAAGTTAATTTAAAATAAAACAATTTAAATACATACATTAACTTGTAATATCAATACCTCTTGCATACTGTATCAGAATTTCAAACGGTCAGATCCGTTGGGATTGTACGGACGAGGGCAACACAACGGAACTGACTGGGAGTGAATTGGAGCTTGTTACAATTTATAGCAAAATAAATTGTCTAATCGGAATCAACGACAATTATCGTTATTTAACGATGACCGTCCAATGTGAGTAAATCTCACTAACTCTGTAAAGTTTATATTTTATAAATATAATATAGAATTGATAAATGATGATTGATTGCTGTGTGTTGATTGTTTGGTTGAATTGCTGATGTATTGTTTGAAATTATAGATAACGACATATATATAAATCATTAATCAAATATTGATTCTGTTTATCAGAATATTTCATATTGAAATGAAATTGATGATAATTATGTTGTTTAATATCTATGATGCAGGGAAACAAGTTGGAGGGATCCAACTGGATTCCTCAATATTTATAATACTATTTGTTTTTCATATTGTGATATATGATGTGATAAATAATCTGTGATTGATTATAACGACATTGGTCATGTTATTTGGTATTTTAAATACCATATGAAATACTGGAATGTAAAAAGGAAATTTTCAAAGTGAATATTGAAAATGAAATATTTATATATGAAATAAATAGGATATTATAAAAAGGTAATATTTGGAAAACAAATATTGGAAAATATAATTAAGGAGATAAATAGGAAATGAATAGAATTATATAAAAGGCTTTGTATAGAATAAATAGAATTATATAAAGGGAGTTATAAACAACATTTTTATGATTAGTTATTAAATAGATGTATAAATAGAATTTGGAATTGGAATATTGATTTTATATGAGGAACCAAACTGTTTTGATTATATAAAGGAATGTTATTCACATTCGATGTGAAAAAGGGATTTAAATAAATATTTTGCAGATAAAAATGTTTATAAAGGAATTTGGGGTTTGAATTAGCAATTTAAACGGGATTACTGAAATTAGAAACTGACTAGAAATTAGTTGAGTTGAGTGGAATTTTAGGTATCGATCTGATGTTGGTTTCGGCCTTCGAGTTTATGCTTGGGAAATTGTTCTCTTACAAGTTTACATTTGAAGACTGATAGAAGTGGAAAGATATTGATGCGTGAATCAGAAACGGAAACGTTTTCCAAAGTTAATAATGTATATTTTCTAATTTTAGAAAATAAGGAATTTATGAATATATGGAAATGATAAATGGGAAATTGGGAAATGAAATGATTGATCGGTAAGATTTCCATTTGGGAATATGACCATCGTTTGTACACATGTTTTCTTTTGATAGTTAAATCACCGACTATCAAAGATTTTGACCATTTCCGTTGTAAATACGGAGAGACCGAGATCAGATATTTTATCTGAAAACCACTCCATATGGCATTTGCATTGCGAATCAAATATGATGAAGATAATTGAAGACAGAGTTGTGCAAGGGCTGCTCTGGCTATCGTAGGTAGAAATTGCCTAAGATGGATTTACATAATAGTGCCTTCGGTTTGTCCAGTCCCAGGACGACCTGTATGGAAGAATGTCTAACAAAGTATATTTAATAGATCGTGCAAGTTGATCTCTTCAAACGTATTTACGTTTGGTGGCGAAGGAGTTCGTTTCTCTTAGCAGTATACCCGTGGTATTTTTGGGGAAATCAATTTGTGATTTGGCGGGTATGACGATGTGACATTCAAAGTGAATAAATGGGTGATCTGTCAGAGATAAGCGAGACCACTAGCCTCACAACCAGGAAATGGTATAAAATCAAGTAGGTCGCATGGCTAAGTGATTAGCTACTAAGTAGGGTGTATTGTCACCAGATCTAGAGTTTCATTTACTTCTTTAATCTGTTTCGATGATGTCCCTTTCGGGAAACGGTTGCTGATCCCAACTGTTTGTGATAATACATTCGGTACACCTGAAACACCCCAGCTCCGTTAAGGTCACTCACAAAGGGAATGCATTAACTTCGGTGAAGAATTATAGGAAAAAGATACAGATAATTTACAAGACAAACATATAAAGAGCAGAAAAACTGGAATTATTTCATAAGCAACATGGTCAAGTCAAAACATTACAACCATTGTCTCAAAACCTAACTTCCAAGTTATTACAATAAAACTTCTGTCTTGATTAAAAACTCAAAATACATAAAGAAGCATAAAGCAGTAGTAATGCGGCATAAATCCCAAATAAAAGTGTAACCACAGCCATAGCCCAAGAAAAGAGAATCCAAGCAATACATCTACTCTCTTCAAGCTGGAAAAGTTCTGAACTAAGATGAAGTATTCCCTCCCTACGGACCTGAAGGGAGAGGGGAACGGAAGAAACGAAGGCGAAAGAAAAATGGTTAGACATAAGTCTGGTAAGTCCAGTTATTTTTCAGCATGTAAAAAAGAAAAAGGATCATGACATGAAAAAACTGAATATATAGGACAATACCATGGTGACAAGATAACATAAGGTAAGATAAGGAAAGATAAACTGAATATGCTATCGCACTCATTTCCATTTCTCTGCACCTACTAACAAGTGTTTCAACTAGCATCATGTGTTCATAATAAAATGATCCATTTCTCAATCGGCTCCTACTGGCATGCATTTATTACTTGTGTCATTCGGCCCCGCTTGTTTGTAGATACCTGTGTTGGTCCCACCATGGAGTGTATCAATCCCCATGGTGGCAACCCGACATAATTCAAGATGCACAGTGTATAACTACTGATGCCCAGTGCCTGATTTTTCCACTCCGGAGTACGTGCACGCCCGTACTCCGTCAGAACCTATGCCGACGCACCACCCGCCGCTATTTTGACCGCTTATAATCAGCCCAGTAATCGTGCCCCACACTGCCTAGTTCAGGGTACCATGATACATTTATGTGGGTTACTGCTGAAATGGGTCCCCATTACTAGGGTTTCCTAATCAACATGTTATAATGGTTAAGTGTTCTCCATGTAACCTAACCCCACCAATCTGTTAAATTAACATGTTGTATTGGTTAAGTGTTGCCTAAGTTAACTCAACCCTACCATTCTTAGCATGTCCATTCATTAGCATTAATTCATTCATTAATGCCTCGACCTCTCACATTAGAACTGTTGCTTACGGTTGCTGGATGTGTCGGTCGGTTCCGGGCATACTTCTACCGCAAACACATTCTAACGACGAGTTTTAGGATTAATGCGCTATCCTCTCACATTAGATTTGTTTTTGTGGTTGCTGGATGTGCCGGGCGGTTCCGGGCAGTCATACGCCGCAACTCAATCTAACCTCTTGTTAGGCATGTTCATCTTTTAGCCAAATTACATATTTACCATACATGCCCAAATCTAGATTTTTATATGCCAGTTACCCACAATTGTAGTCAATTCAAGTTATGCGACATTTACTTGTTAGGCCCAAAATTACTCAATTAAGTTATACCCAATTCCCCGTGTTTCAATCGTACGTACAACAAGATTCAATCTATGTTCCGAATGAACCTAGTATTCATAAAATTAAAGAAAAAGGGGGAAAGAGAAGGAACACAAGAATTGACATAAGAAACGAAATAGGCATGTAAAGGTGTACCCTAATCCAAGAATCATGTTTCCAATAGGTATGTTGCACATTAACAATAAGTATGGCCAAACTGAGCAAGTTACATCATAGGCATAAAGATTCGATAGAATTGAATATAAGAGAATCACCAATTTGGTGTACAACATGATATGTTCAATTGTTCCAATCACAACAGTATCATAAGCATAGGTAATCATATTTGACAAAAGGGTAAACATGAATCAGAACTGATTATCTCACAATTAGGCATAGTGGTGTACAACATGATAGGTTCCATTGTTCCAAACACAACTGCCTCGTAAGCGAAAGGATAAGCATGAATCAGAATTGATTATCTCCCAATTAGGCATAGTTCTAGATTTGATTATTACTGTCATGATTTCTATTAGGTTCTCAAATCTAAATAATAACTGAACTTACAGTGAAAGGATTAGAAAAGTGAATTAGTTGACGTTGTAGCGATTCTAATCTTTCTTTGTTGATTGAAGAAGAAAACCTCTACTTTGATTTGAAGCTCTCTCTCTCTAATTTGATTTCTAGTTTAGAGAAGATGGAGGCTAGGATAGTTTAGAGAGGGGCAGCATGGTGTCATGGCAGAATAGGATTATGAGGTTTATGGTTAAGGTTTGATGTGATTATATCGGAGTATAGGATTAGTTTGAGCCTTTAGTTCAACATAGGATCCATCCAGACCATCCAGTCCAAGAAAATGCTTCATCAGGCCAATCAGAAGTCACCACGTCGCCCTACGACTCAAAAACTCGTCACTTTCCAGAACATTCAGCAGGGTTTGACCCCTACGGCAGGGGGGTCGACACCTATGTCGACACCCCTATAGTGGGTCGACTCCCACGTCAACACCCCATGGGGGGGTCGATACACCTGAACGTGAGATTTCCCACTCAACTTCTTTCCTGAATTTTGAATTTCGAATCTGGTTTGATTATTTAATTATTATTTTAATTTAATTTCTGCTTACACTTGAAATCTTCTAACCTCCATAACTTCTTCATACGGAATCCGATTCACGCAAACTCGGACTCTATCTCAAGCAGAATTCCAAGACGAACACAATGGCGTAAACCATTTCACCTAGTTCTTCTTTTAAAAATTAAGTGTTCTTAAATATGTTAATATTCATAGAAAATACGGGGTGTTACATTCTCCCCTCCTTAAAGGATTTCCTCCCCGAAATCTCTAAGTTAAGAAGAATGTACCCTAACATCCAACATCCATCTACTCAACCATCAATCACAGGCATCCATTGTCCTTAAAAGGTTTTCTAATGCTTTCATGATCATATGGATAGTGTGTGTATGTGTCCTTATCTAATGCGAAATCAGGCGATCTACTGATTCAGTTGACCTCCTTAATGCGAATTATGTTAGTGCCATGAGTCCATTTTGTATGCAATTATTCCTAATCGTACCTTATAACTTCTACATGAGTGCACAATCTTTTATACAAATGTAACATCCATATGATAACACATAAAGTTTCAATCCATATACAAATACATATATGCATATGCAATATGAAAGTGACTGAGCCGATCTAGTACCTAATGTGTGTGTGTATGCATCCACGAGCAACCAGTTGCAACCACTTGCAACCATCAATCATAACATGTTTCAAATACATGTTTACATTCATTGGTTTCTACCTAAGGATTAGGAATAGGACCAAGGAGATATACTTAAGAGATAGATACATGCATGCATAAACTTATGGAAAAAGGGATTAAGGATGTACCCTAAAAAAGATAAGGGTAGGCGGCGCGTATCATGTCTTCAGTCTCCCAAGTCGCGTCTTCTTCAGTGTCACTCCATTGTACTTTTACTATCTTGACCTCACGATTCGTAGATTTTTAACTTCTGTTCCCAAGATACGAGTTGGAACATTTCTCACCATCGCTTCTCGTTCCACTTCCACTTCCTCTAGTATGCTTGGCTCCACAACTTCCGCAGAATCGTGTAAGCACTTTCGTAGATGAGAAACAAGAAAAACATTATGAACTCCACCCAATCTTTCGGGCAGCTCTACTCTATAAGCCATCATCCCAATCCTCTCAATGATAGGAAATTTCCCTACAAACCTTGGTGCCAATTTTCCTATGGATCCAAAGCGAATGACATTTCTCAAAGGAGATACTTTAAGGAAAACCCCGTCTCCAACCTCAAACTCAAGGTTGGTCCTTCTTTTATCCGCGTAGGACTTTTGTCTATCTTGTGCGGTCTTCATTTGTCTTCGTATCAAGTCCACCTTCTCCGTTTCTCTAATTATGTCGGGCCCAAGTATGAGCTTGTCCGTAGATTCCCACCAATAAGTGGGTGATCGGCATGGTCTCTCATATAAGGCTTCAAAGGGTGCCATGCCTATGGTGGCTTGGTAGGTGTTGTTGTAGGCGAACTCCACCAAAGAAAGATGATCCTCCCATTTTCCCCCAAAATCAAGAACGCACAACCTCAAGCGGTCTTCTAACACTCTGTTCACCCTTTCCGTCTGACCATCAGTTTGAGGGTGATAGGCAGTGCTTAAGCATAGCTGTGTGCCTACAGTCTCTTGCAGAATCATCCAAAACTCACTCATAAAGATAGGATCTCGATCACTTACTATCCTAGAGGGTATCCCATGCAGTAGAACTACATCTTTAAGATAAATGGATGCTAATGATGAGGCGGTCCTCCTACTCTTAACAGTATAAAGTGAGCGCTTTAGTGAGCCTTAACACCCTGAATTTTTGAATAATCGAATCAACTAAATTAAAGAATAATTAATATCAGATGTGAGAATTAAGGGAAAGGGTTGCGCCATTGTGTTCGTCTCGGAATTCTGGTTGAGATAGAGTCCGAGTTTGCGTAAATTGGATTCCATATGAAAAAGATATCTTTAAATTAAATATTGCAGCAAAACATGAAAAAAAAAGAATGAGAAAAGAATAAATGTTTAGAATTGTTCTAAAGTTTGTAAGCAAAAGACTTAGTAGCTCATTTGGTTGGAACACGTGACTTGCATACAAGGGGTACAGAGTTCGATCCCTGCCAGCGCCATATTTTTGTTTTAGGGGAACGACTTAAAATGGCTTAGTGTGAACATAGTTCAAAAAGTGGTTTAGTGCGAAAATGGGTAATTGGGAATATAGACTAATATATATATATATATATATATGTGTGTGTGTGTGTGTGTGTGTGTGTGTGTAGAATATATATATATATACATATATATATATATATATATATATATATATATATATCGTGTACGCATCATGTGGCGTATGTGGCGCATTTTTGGTTGTTAATGATTGTTTTTTATGTGGCCTTCTTTGATTGGCTTTTATGACAAATTAAAGGTAAGAAAGATTTATGCATGTATAAATGGATATTTGTATATGGGTAATTAATGTATAGTGTAAAAGGGAGAATATGTAATTAACAATAATAGATTTATAATTTACATATAAATATGAGGATAAACATGAAAATTACATGGCATAGATTGGTTCATGAAATGGTATATTTAGTATACCATTAATTATGAGCATAAATAAAAATATAGTTAGGGCATAACTAAAATGGGAATAATTTACATATGGAATTTGTCATAAATAAGAAATATGTAAATTATAGAAAAAAATGAACATTTAATACACTGTGCTGAGTCATTAGGGCTGAGGTGTCACCCTATCTTGGTTGGATGGTTCAGGTTGGTTCTAGGTTCATCGGCTGGCCTAAATTAATCCTAAACTCTATAAAAACACCTCTAGACTCAAACCCTAAAATCAAAACAAAATTAGATTCATGGCCTCCATGCCGTCACCTAGTGACACAGCATAGCCGCCACCAATTAGAGAGGAAGAAAGCTAGTCTAAATCAATCCTTTTCAACTTTAACAACAATTCTTCTTCAAGGGAAGGCTATTACAACTTCAGAACTCAGAATTCAGAATTCAAGACCTTCTCTGAATTGTGAGTTCGATAATTTTAATAAAATAATTAGCAAATTAATTGGATTGAGTTATGATGTGGACTATTTGGACATGATGTGAATTATTGACCGCATATTATTATTCATGTAGTAAAATTGTGATGTTTATGTTGTAAATTCTATGATGCTATCTTGTAAAGTTGTGATCATCTATGTTGTAATTTTATGATTGGCTTATGTATAATCGAATCACCATGTTGTTCATATGTTAGTTTGGGTATGTTGATTCATATGATAAATCATAAGTATGTATGCAAGTTTAGATTTTTTTTTAAGACATGAATCATATGCAAGTTGGGGAAAATTATATGTATAACCTTATATGCTTCATGACACCTATTTTAGATCTAAAGTTTGGCCATGACATGTGTGAGTTATATTGCAGATTCTACATGCTAGTTTACATGTTTAGATGTAAGTTTATACCATTGTTATGTTGCATAAATCACATATGCAAATTTATATGAATACATATGTTTGAAAATGAATCATGTTATACAAATTTGTGGTTATTGCCTATACAAGTTTACACCTTTAGATGTAGATCTATGGCATACATGATTTATGCAAGTTTGTGACCATTATCTAAACAAGTTCATACCTTTAGATTTGGATTTATGACATGTGTAATTTTATGCAAGTTGTAACTTTGGTCTATGCAAGTTTTAGATGTAGAACATCCTTCACACATGCAAGTTCACCCCTTATGTTTAGATCTAGTTTTAATTATATGTATGTTGTGATGTTTTCTCTTTATTCCATGAGTTAGACTATTCGAGTCTAACGTATATTTTACATTAAATGAACGAACGTACAACGTGGGGTAAAGGGGATAATATTAAAAGATTTAATTGGCATAAACGCCTTAAAAGGCATAAAATAAATTTGTGATGAAAATTGGTATGATTTTACATACCATAAATAGATGGACATAATTGAGTCAATTATGGCCATAGTTAAATTTGGAATTAATTGATAATTTGAATAGGGAAAGTAATTCAAATTGGGGAATGATTAATTAGGAGTAATTAATTGTCTAAGACACAAGGTCAGGCTCTTTTGTGGTGTAAGATTGCCCGGACCCGCCCGGCAAATCCAGCTGCCACAAATGCCAGTCTAATGTGGGAGGTCTTAGGCATAAATTAAATACGTGACAATTGTAAAGACACGAGGTTAGGCTCTTTTGTGGTGTGAGACTGCCCGGCCCGGCCGGCAAATCCAGCTGCCACAAATGCCAGTCTAATGTGAGGGGTCTTTATGAGGTTACGGTCTTAATGAATTAAGAAACACTTAACCAGATAAATATGTAGTGGGACATGAGGGGGTTAAGTGGGAGCCTTGGGTGGCATGTGGAATCTTGTGGGTGCCTTGGGTGGCATTTGGAATATGATTCGAAATACTTAACAAAAATAGAAACATGAATAAGGAGCGGGTTAAGTGGGAAATACTAGAGGGGACCAAGCTTAGGTGGATAGCTTGTGTCAAGTCATGGGGGCCCATTTCAACCAGTAACCCATGAGTATCTCTATGGGCTCGACCCAAGTCGAGGACAGGACACGTGTACTGGGCTTGACTGCAAGAGGCTAAAACGGGTTAGCGGTGGCAACGCTAGTCCAACGGGTTCATGTGCGTGTGTGGGCCCGGGCCGGTAGGTAAGACGTTGTTGCATCATGTAGGTATAAGCCGTGCATCTCTGGTAGTATTGGGTTGCCACTTTGGGGAGTGATACACCCCACTGTGGGACCAGCACGGGTATCTACGAGTTAGGAAGCCGATCGAATGGGGAAGGTTGTGGGTAAGACTAGTGGAGATAGGAGCAGGCAACACCTATGACAGCAGCTAGGAGTACAGCTACCATATTATGAATATTGTAATTAGAATGGGGAGGGTAGCGAGTACCATTTGTGGAGATAGGAGCAGGCGACACCTATGACAGCAGCTAGGGGTACACGAAACTACCATTATTATTATCACTTATGTTCAATAGGCAGGATCAACCTTAGGGTGACTAGTGGTGGTGCAGTATAGCAATTATCTCATAGTGTTGGTGTAGTTTAGTAATTATCTTAAGTGGGTTAGGTGCGCTTTAACGATATCGTTGTTCATCCTGTTTCCTTGTTTACTCTGCCATACTAAATGGTTCATGGTCATTTCCTGATTTTCCAACTTATGCCTTAGCCTAGTTGCTTTGGTGATTATATTGTTAAAGTTATCGCACTCGCCAGACTTTATGTCTGACCCCCTTTGTTTCCTCCTCTTTTCTTCCTTTCCCCCCTAGGTGCTCAGGTTGGAACTAGCAACAGTGGAGCTTGATTTTGGACAACTGTGCTTCTTGCTTTTAGAAGATTGCTTGGGTCGCTGAAGTGAAGTTCTGCCTCTCTTTTATTTATGGCTATTTTGTATTGGGGATTATGTCTTTCAATTTATGTACTTTGATTTAGTCAAGATGGATATTATGTACTTGGCTCTGGTTTTGATGATGTAATCAAACATATGTATTTTCCGCTACAATGAAATAAAGTTTTTAATTTTTTAAGTACTGTTTATATCTGTCTTGTTGTTAAGTTTCTGTTCTATACTCACTTAAAACGCTCCATAGAAGTTAATGTATTCCCTTTGTGAGTGACATTAATGGATGTGGGGTGTTACACGTGGTATTAGAGCTGAGGGTTACCAGAACAGATATGAATTTTGAAAAGTTGTTTTTCAAAAACAATTTTATGAAGAAGTACCTTCAAAAGTATGTTTTAAGGAAAGTATTTTCACGAAAAAAAAGCTTATTTTAGAAAGCATAACCCCAAGGGCCATATATCTTATCTTTAGTATGTCCTCTCGTTAGTACCTTTGACCTTTAGGTAGGGTAATCCTATGGTTGAAACATGTGTTTGAGACATGTTATGTATGATGGATGCATGTGGATGCAAGTGTTTGCTAGTGGTTACTCGTGGATGCATATACACACATTTTAGGCACTAGATCGGCTCAGTCACTTCATATTGCATGTAAATTTGTGTACATATTTAAGTAATGGATGTATAATGGTTGTACCATCATATGGATATTGCATTTGGTTGAATGGTTGTGCATGCATGTAGAGATAATATGTATCGATAGGATTCTTTCGCATACATAATGGACGCATGGCACTATCATGGTTTGCATTAAGGAGGTCAACTGAATCAGTAGACCGCCTGATTTTGTATTAGATAAGGAACATATACACACACTTCTTGCATATGTTCATACAGCATTAGAAAATTTTAAGGACAATGGATGCCTGTGTTTGATGGTTGAGTAGATGGTTGTTTGGATGGTAGGATACGTTCTTCTTGACTTAGAGATTTCCAGGATGAAATCCTTTAAGTAGGGGAGAATGTAACACCCTTAATTTTTGAATAATCGAAACAACTAAATTAAAGAATAATTAATATCAAATGTGATAATTAAGGGAAATGGGTTGCGCCATTGTGTTCGTCTCGGAATTTTGGTTGAGATAGAGTCCGAGTTTGGGTAAATTGGATTCCGTATGAAAAAGATATATTTAAATTAAATATTGCAGCAAAACATGAAAAAAAAGAATGAGAAAAGAATAAATGTTTAGCATTGTTCTAAAGTTTGTAAGCAAAAGACTTAGTAGCTCATTTGGTTGGAACACGTGACTTGCATACATGGGGTACAGAGTTCGATCCCCGCCAGCACCATATTTTTGTTTTAGGGGAATGGCTTAAAATGGCTTAGTGTGAACACAGTTCAAAAAGTGGTTTAGTGCGAAAATGGGTAATTGGGAAAATAGATAAAAAAAAAGAAAATATATATGTAGAAAATATATATATACACACATACATATATATATGTATCGTGTACGCATCATGTGGCGTACGTGGCGCATTTTCGGTTGTCAATGATTGTTTTTTATGTGGCCTTCTTTGATTGGATTTTATGACAAATTAAAGGTAAGAAAGATTTATGCATGTATAAATGGATATTTGTATATGGGTAATTAATGTATACGGTAAAAGGGAGAATATGTAATTAACAATAATAGATTTATAATTTACATATAAATATGAAGGATAAACATGAAAATTACATGGCATAGATTGGTTCATGAAATTGTATATTTAGTATACCATTAATTGTGAGCATAAATAAAAATATAGTTATGGCATAACTAAAATGGGAATAATTTACATATGGAATTTGTCATAAATAAGAAATATGTAAATTATAGAAAAAAATGAACATTTAATACACTGTGCTGAGTCATTAGGGCTGAGGTGTCACCCTATCTTGGTTGGATGGTTCAGGTTGCTTCTAGGTTCATCGGATGGCCTAAATTAATCCTAAACTCTATAAAAACACCTCTAGACTCCAACCCTAAAATCAAAACAAAATTAGATTCATGACCTCCATGCCGTCACCTAGCAACACAACAAAGCCGCCACCAATTAGAGCGGAAGAAAGCTAGTCTAAATCAATCCTTTTCAACTTTAACAACGAATCTTCAACAAGGGAAAGCTATTACAACTTCAGAACTCAGAATTCAGAATTCAAGACCTTCTCTGAATTGTGAGTTCGATAATTTTAATAAAATAATTAGCAAATTAATTGGATTGAGTTATGATGTGGACTATTTGGATAGGATGTGAATTATTGACCGCATGTTATTATTCATGTAGTAAAATTTTGATGTTTACGTTGTAAATTCTATGATGCTATCTTGTAAAGTTGTGATTTATGATTGGCTTATGTATAATCGAATCACCATGTTGTTCATATGCTAGTTTGGGTATGTTGATTCATATGATAAATCATAAGTATGTATGCAAGTTTAGATTTTTTTTAAAGACATGAATCATATGCAAGTTGGGGAAAATTATATGTATAACCTTATATGCTTCATGACACCTATTTTTGATCTAAAGTTAGGCTATGGCATGTGTGAGTTATATGCCAAATTCTACATGCTAGTTTACATGTAAGTTTATACCATTGTTATGTTGCATAAATCACATATGCAAGTTTATATGAATACATGTGTTTGAAAATGAATCATGTTATACAAATTTGTGGTTACTGCCTATACAAGTTTACACCTTTAGATGTAGATCTATGACATACATGATTTATGCAAGTTTGTGACCATTATCTAAACAATTTCACACCTTTAGATTTGGATTTATGACATATGTAATTTTATGCAAGTTGTAACTTTGGCCTATGCAAGTTTTAGATGTAGAACATCCTTCACACATGCAAGTTCACCCCTTATGTTTAGATCTAGTTTTAATTATATGTATGTTGTGATGTTTTCTCTTTATTCCATGAGTTAGACTATTCGAGTCTAACGTATATTTTACATTAAACGAACGAACGTACAACGTGGGGTGAAGGGGATAATATTAAAAGATTTAATTGGCATAAACGCCTTAAAAGGCATAAAATAAATTTGTGATGAAAATTGGTATGATTTTACATACCATAAATAGATGGACATAATTGAGTCAATTATGGCCATAGTTAAATTTGGAATTAATTGATAATTTGAATAGGGAAAGTAATTCAAATTGGGGAATGATTAATTAGGAGTAATTAATCGTCTAAGACACGAGGTTAGGCTCTTTTGTGGTGTAAGATTGCCCGGACCCGCCCGGCAAATCCAGCTGCCACAAATGCCAGTCTAATGTAGGAGGTCTAAGGCATAAATTAAATACGTAACAATTGTAAAGACACGAGGTTAGGCCCTTTTGTGGTGTAAGACTGGCCGGCTCCCCCCCCCCCCCCCAGCCAAATCCAGCTGCCACAAATGTCAGACTAATGTGAGAGGTCTTTATGAGGTTACAGTCTTAATGAATTAAGAAACACTTAACCAAATAAACATGTAGTGGGACATGAGGGGGTTAAGTGGGTGCCTTGGGTGGCATGTGGAATCTAGTGGGTGCCTTGGGTGGCATTTGAAATACGATTAGAAATACTTAACCAAAATTGAAACATGTAATTGAAACATGTAATTGAAACATGAATAAGAAGCGGGTTAAGTGGGAAATACTAGAGGGGACCAAGTTTGGTGGATAGCTTGTGTCAAGTCATGGGGGCCCATTTCAACCAGTAACCCATGAGTATCTCTATAGGCTCGACCCAAGTCGAGGACGGGACACGTGTATTGGGCTTGACTATAAGAGGCCAAAACGGGTTACCGGTGGCAATGCTAGTCCAACGGGTTCATGTGCGTGTGTGGGCCTGGGCTGGTAGGTAAGACGTTGTTGCATCATGTAGGTATAAGCCGTGCATCTCTTGTAGTATTGGGTTGCCACTTTGGGGAGTGATATACCACACTGTGGGACCAGCACGGGTATCTACGAGTTAGGGAGCCGATCGAATGGGGAAGGTAGCGGGTACGACTAATGGAGATAGGAGCAGGCGGCACCTATGATAGCAGCTATGAGTACAGCTACCATATTATGAATATTGTAATTAGAATGGGGAGGGTAGTGGGTACCACTAGTGGAGGTAGGATCAGGCGGCACCTATGACAGCAGCTAGGGGTACACGAAACAACCATTATTATTATCACTTATGTTCAGTAGGCAGGATTAACCTTAGGGTGACTAGTGGTGGTGCAGTATACTAGTGGTGGTGCAGTATAACAATTACCTCATAGTGTTGGTGTAGTTTAGTAATTATCTTAAGTAGGTTAGGTGCGCTTCAAAGATATCGTTGTTTATCCTGTTTCCTTGTTTACTCTGCCATACTCAATGGTTCATGGCCATTTCCTGATTTTCCAACTTATGCCTTAGCCTAATTACTTTGGTGATTATATTGTTAAAGTTATCGCACTTGCCAGACTTTATGTCTGACCCCCTTTGTTTCCTCCTCTTTTCTTCCTTTTCCCCCCTAGGTGCTCAGGTTGGAACTAGCAACAGTGGAGCTTGATTTTGGACAACTGTGCTTCTTGCTTTTAGAAGATTGTTTGGATCGTTGAAGTAAAGTTCAGCCTCTCTTTTATTTATGGCTATTTTGTATTGGGGATTATGTCTTTCAGTTTATGTACTTTGATTTAGTCAAGATGGATATTATGTACTTGGCTCTGGTTTTGATGATGTAATCAAACATATGTATTTTCCACTACAATGAAATAAAGTTTTTAATTTTTCAAGTACAGTTTATATCTTTCTTGTTCTTAAGTTTCTGTTCTATACTCACTTAAAACGCTCCATAGAAGTTAATGCATTCCTTTGTGAGTGACATTAATGGACGTGGGGTGTTACAGAGCCTGTCAACTCTTACCCAAATACTGGTATTGTCCCTTCTTGACCTAGACAACCCATCTATAAAGTCCATCGAAATGCTATCCCATTTCCACTGTGGGACCTCTATAGGATGAAGCAGACCACCAGGCTTCTTCTGCTCTGCCTTGACTTGCTGGCATATCAAGCATTTAGACACAAATTCAGCTACATCCTTCTTCATTCCATTCCAAAAGAAAACCCTTTTATGTCTTTATACATCTTGTCTCCACCTGGTTGCGTGGTCAACTTAGAATGGTGTGCTTCTTCGAGAACTGTCTTCACCAAATCCCTTGTTTGTGGGACACATAGTCTTCCATCCACCTTTGTTGTCTTAAGTTAAGATCTTTTTGTGAGAAAAGGTACTTTAATAATTTATGGTCAGTAAACAATTCAAACCTTTCTCCTAGTACGTAATGATGCCATGAATTAAGAGCCAAAACAATGGCAGCTAACTCTAAATCTTGAGTTGGGTATTTCTTCTCATGTACCTTCAACTGTCTTCCCCCATAACACACCACCTTGCCTTCTTGCATCAAGACAACGCATAATCCTATACCGCATGCGTCTGTGTATACCGTAAACCTCTTACTCCCATCAGGCAATGTCAGGACTAGGGATGTTGTCAGAGCTCTCTTCAATTGTTGGAAAGCAACATTGCAATCCATATCCCAGGCAAAAGTTAGATTCTTCTTCATCAATATTGTAAGTGGGACTGAGATCTTCGCAAAGTCTTTAATGAACTTTTTTTTAATAGCCCGCTAGTCCGAGAAAACTTCATACTTCAGTTGTATTCCGTGGAATCTTCAAATCTTGCAACGCAGCTACTTTTGTGGGATCCACAGCTATCCCCTCTTTGGACACCACATGTCCAAGAAACCTTACTTCTCTTTAAAAATGGCATTTAGAGAATTTTGCTTTCAGCCGATATGCTCGAAGAGTATCCATAACTTCCCTTAAATTCAAAGCATGTTCTTCTTCACTTTTTGAGAAAATCATAACTTCGTCCACGAAGACCACTACAAATTTATTAAGGAACTCCCTGAACACCCTACTCATCAAGTCTACGAAATTGGTGGGTGCGTTTGCCAAGCCGAAAGGCATGACAAGCCATTCGAAGAAACCATCCGGGGTCCTGAACGCTGTCTTATCTATGCTGTCTTCAGCCACTGTTAGCTGATGGAATCCGGTGGCCAGATCTAGTTAGGAGAAAACTGATGCACCTACAAACTGGTCGAACAAGTCATCTATTCTTAGAAGTGGGTGCCTATTCTTCTTGGTTAGCTTGCTTAGCTCCCTATAATCCATGCATAGGCAAAGCGAACCATCTGCTTTGGTTGCGAACACTACTGGAGCACCCCATTCAGAAATACTCTGCCTTATGAACCCCTTTTCGAGCAGCTCTTTAACTTGCTTGCTGAGCTCCTTCCTTTCCCTTGGAGCCATTTGTCGAACAGGTAAAGCAACTAGTTTTGCATTATCAACTAGGTATATGCGGAAGTCTATCTCTCGCTTTGGAGGTAAACCCTTCACCTTTTCAAAGACATCCGAGTATTCATGGACTACTCTAATAGATTGCAAGTTTTCAATAGACGCATCAAGAGATTCTAGGTAGCTAAGCATAACAGAATTCATGGGATTTCGAGAGTATTACCAAGGCGATTCATAAGTCTAGCCACTCTCTTTTCACAATTGAGGATGGCACCATTACTGGATGACCAATCCATGCCTAGAATCAACCCATAGCCCGTGAAACTGAAAACATAAGCATTACATCTAAACCCAATGCTTAGTATAGAAATTTCTAAATACAAACAAATCATTGACAAATAAGCCGAACCCCCTGTTGGATTTGAAACGACCATGGGATCCTCTACTATACTGGTATCTGGGTGCAGAGATTCAACTATAGCAGTATATATAAAAGAGTGCTATGCGCTAGAATAAAAAAGAGTATGAACTGGATGATCAGAAAGATAAATTAAACTCTCAACAGAAACATTTCTACCTCTTTCTTGCGGAGGTGCAATGAGAGTGTGAATCTTCCCTCCAGAGGTAGATCCAATCGTCTGCCCTTACCCTTGCCTTCTTGGGCAATCCTTAGACATATGTCATGTCTCATCGAATTGAAAACAACCACCTATCTTCCTTCTCTTCTTTCTGCAGTCCTTAATCAGATGTCCAGGTATGCCACAAAAGTTACACTTCCTCTTGTCACGGGGTTTGTTATTCTTCCCGCCCTTCTTAAAATCCGTCTTTTTATTTTGCGATCCCTCTACTTTCTTGTCTGGAGATCCTTCCACCATTGTCTCCTTCTTCCCATCCTTGTCTTCCTCCTGTAACAGTGCCATATCCACCAGTCTCTCATAAGTCGCACCCATAGGTATATGGGACATAGCAAGGCTGTGCAATGGCTCATTCAACCCTTTAACGAAACGGAGAGCCTTTTTATGTGCAATGGTTACCAGATCAGATTAAAAGAGTGCTATGGTTGATGTATTCGTTAACCGACAGACTTCCCTGTTGAGTGCTAAGAACTTCTCCATCTGTAGGCTTCGTTCAGCTTGCGAGAGGAATTTCATTTCAAACCTCATTCTGAAATCCTCCCAAATCTCAACTGGTCTCTCAGCATTTCTAACTTCCCACCAGAAAGCGGCTTCGTCCTTAAGTAACCATACAACCAATTGTATCTTCTGCCTATCGTCCACTTCGAAGATAATAAACAAGTCTTCTGTTTCCTTGAGCCAGTTTCTTGCTTCCACGAATGATTCAGTCCCATTAAAGTTCTTTCTGCCCATAGCTCGAAAGTCTCTACATATCTTCGAGAAAGCATTCACATGCGGAGGAGGAATTGCTGCAGCGGAGGGAGGAGGAACGTCTGCTAGGCCTTCGGCATCAACCCTAGCCTCCAGATACCCTCTGAACCAATCGGGTATCTGTACGCCCTCGGGAAGAATAAGATCCCCAGACATGCTAAAACGAAAAGAAAAGGTTCAAAACAAAGGATAGAAAGATAGTGCGTATGGCTTTGGGGAATATGCCTTTAAAATAAAACAATACTTTTCTTGAAAATGCTTCTTTAAAACTTTTTTTTCTTTTTGAAAAATAGTTTTCAAGAATTTTAATCTGATCTGGTAACCATCAGCTCTGATATCAAGTGAAACACTCCACCTCCGTTAAGGTCACTCACAAAGGTAATGCATTAACTTCGATGAAGCATTATAGGTAAAAGATATAGATAATTTACAAGACAAACATATAAACAGCGGAAAAACTAGAATTATTTCATAAGCAATGTGGTCTAGTCAAAACATTACAACCATTGTCTCAAAACCCAACATCCAAGTTATTACAATAAAACTTCTGCCTTGATTAAAAACTCAAAATACATAAAGAAGCATAAAGCAGAAGTAAAGCGGCATAAATCCCCAATAAAAGTGTAACCACAGCCATAGCACAAGAAAAGAGAATATATGCAATACATCTACTCTCTTAAAGCTGGAAAAGGTCTGAACTAAGGTGAAGTATACCCTCCCTACGGACCTGAGGGAGGGACGGAAGAAAAGAGGACGAAAGAAAATGGGTCAGACATAAGTCTCGTAAGTCCAGTGATTTTTTAGCATGTAAACAAGAAAAAAGATCATGACATGAATAAACTGAATATATAGGACAATACCATAGTGACAAGATAACATAAGGTAAGATAAGGCAAGATAAACTGAATATGCTATCGCACTCATTTCCACTTCCTACACCTATTAACAAATGTTTCGACTAGCATCATGTGTTCATAATAAAATGATCCCTTTATCAATCGGCTCCTACTCACATGCATTTATTACTTGTGTCATTCGGCCCCACTTGTTTGTAGATACCTGTGCTGGTCCCACCATGGGGTGTATCAATCCACATGGTGGTAACCCGACACAATTCAAGATGCACAGTGTATAACTACTGATGCCCAGTGCCTGAGTACATGCACGCCCGTACTCCGGCGGAACCTACATGCACAGTGTATAACTACTGACGCACCACCCGCCGCTATTTTGAGCACATATAATCAGCCCAGTAATCGTGCCCCAACCTTCCTAGTTCAGGGTATCATGATACATCTATGTGGGTTACTGCTGAAATGGGTCCTCGTTACTAGGGTTTCCTAATCAACATGTTATAATGGTTAAGTGTTCTCCATGTAACCTAACCCCACCCATCTGTTTATTTAACATGTTGTATTGTTTAAGTGTTGCCTAAGTTAACTTAACACTACCATTCTTAGCATGTCCATTCATTAGCATTAATTCATTCATTAATGTCTCAACCTCTCACATTAGAACTGTTGTTTGCGGTTGCTGGATTTGCTGGGCGGTTCCAGGCAGACTTCTACCGCAAACTCGTTCTAACCTCGGGGTTTAGGCTTAATGTGCTAACCTCTCACATTAGATCTGTTGTTGCGGTCGCTGGATATGCCGGGCGATTCCGGGCAGTCTTACACCGCAACTCAATCTAACCTCGTGTTAGGCATGTTCATCTTTTAGCCAGATTATATATTTACCATACATGCTCAAATCTAGATTTTTATATGCCAATTACCCACAATTGTAGTCAATTCAAGTTATGTCACATTTACTTGTTATGCCCAAAATTACTCAATAAATTTATACCCAATTACTTGCATTTCAATCGTACGTACAACAAGATTCAATCTAGGTTCCGAATGAACATAGTATTCATAAAATAAAATAAAAAGGGGAATAGAGAAGGAACACAAGAATTGACAAAGGAAATAAAATAGGCATGTAAAGGTGTACCCAAATCCAAGAATCATGTTTCCAATAGGCATGATGTACATTAACAATAAGTATGGCCAAACTGAGCAAGTTACATCATAGACATAAAGATTCGATAGAATTGAATATAGGAGAATCACCAATTTGGTGTACAACATGATAGGTTCCATTATTCTAATCACAACAGTCTCATAAGCATAGGTAATTTAGATTTGACAAAAGGATAAACATGAATCAGAATTGATTATCTCACAATGAGGCATAGTGGTGTACAACATGATAGGTTCCATTGTTCCAATCACAACAGTCTCGTAAGAAAAAGGATAAGCATGAATCAGAATTGATTATCTTACAATTAGGCATAGTTCTAGATCCGATTATTACAGTCATGTTTTCTATTATGTGTTCAAATCTGAATAATAACTAAACTTATAGTGAAAGGATTAGAAAAGTGAATTAGTTGACATTGTAGTGATTCTAATCTTTCTTTGTTGATTGAAGAAGAAATCCTCTACTTTGATTTGAAGCTCTCTCTCTAATTTGATTTCTAGTTTGGAGAACATGGAGTCTAGACTAGTTTAGAAAGGGACAACATGGTGGCATGATAGAATTGGATTATGAGGTTAAGGGTTAAGGGTTAAGGGTTAAGGTTTGATGTGATTATATAGGAGTATAGGATTAGTTTGAGCCTTTAGATCAACATAGGATCCATCTAGACCATCCAGTCCAAGAAAATGCATCATCAAGCCAATCAGAAGTCGCCACATAGCCCTACGACTCAGAAAATCATCACTATCCAGAACAGTCAGCGGGGGTCGACCCTTACAGGGGGGTCGACACCTATGTCGACACCCCTACAGGGGTTCGACTCCCATGTCGACACCCATGAGCGGGAGATTTTCCGCTTAACTGGTTTCCAGAATTTTGAATTTCGAATCTGTTTTGATTATTTAATTATTATTTTAATTTAATTTCTGCTTACACTTGAAATCTTCTAACCACTATAACTTCTTCATACGGAATCCGATTCACGCAAACTCGGAATCTATCTCAAGAAGAATTCCGAGACAAAAGCAATGGCGTAACCTGCTTCACCTAGTTCTTCTTCTAAAAATTAAGTGTTCTTAAATATGTTAATATTCATAGAAAATATGCGGTGTTACAAGACTCAAGCGAAATGAGTGACCTGTCATGTTTAGCCTGGCTTACAAGATGTTCTTGTTGAACCCTGTGTATTCCTCTCTAGAGATACACTGTCGGAAGGTGGTCTCATTACTTGCTAGTTGGAATTCATTAACTAATAAGCGCCCATGGTTTTTGATTATATATTATGTATGTGGAATGTGAGATGAAAGCATTCTGCTAGATGATTATTATATTGTGGTTGATAAAAATTATTATAATATCATATGAGTTTGATATAAGGATTATCGTTCCTTTCAAAAGGTTTTCGAATGTTGGACCAAGTGTTTTGGATTCTCATAAAAGAAAAACATGTTCCGTTATACGGCGTGGTCTTATGAGATATCGTTTAGTTTCTCAAACTATTTTAAATTGTTTACTCTTACCGGTCTCATGACTGACCTGGAGTTTATTTTGTTTTGTTTTACCTTAAACTCTTGGGTGCCCAAATTTGTACGGGCGGTCAAGTAGTCAGGTTTTACAGATATACTTGGAGAGCTTAAAGCAGGAGTCTTCAGGATTGTATAGCTATTGTTATTTCGGCTATGTTGTAAGTGTTATAATATGATAATGCTGTTGTATACATATACTGATTTTATTTCAAAGATATGTACCTATTATATATTGTTCATTCTGCTGTGAGATTCGTGTTTACTTTGATGCTGTATGTTCTTCTTCTTCTCCTATTCTTAGTTTTTATCTTATCTATTCTCACACTCTATTTTCTTTCATTAACTATCCGGTTTTTCCAATGCTTGATAGTCGACATTGGGTTATACGTCGACTACTGTGGATCACGAATTCCCCGGGTCGTTATAGTGGTATCAAAGCTTAAGGTTAAGTGATTACCTTGGCTCTATGACGTGACTCGGTAGAGATGGGGTTAGTAACGCCCTAGATTGAGTTGATTGTATATATACGAAAGAATATATTTGTAGATTTTATAAAAATTGTTTTATATTGTGGTGATTTATTGGTTGAGTTGTTTTTGAATTCTGGTCTATCAGTTTGATCCACTGTATTGGTAGGGGTTTATAAACACTCGAATACGATGAACCGACACTGTAGGTTTTGAAAAGAGGATAAATAAATAATTTTGCCCAAAATTATATTTTAATACACACAAAGTATAGATATTTGAAGTATTATAGTATATTGGATGTGTTGGATGTGACTATAATCGAATAAGATTATAAAATGTGAAATGGTTATGTAAATTGCCAATCAAAATTCATATAAGTGAAATACGTGAAATCAGATGAATTAAATCTGAATTTAAATCATAATTGGAATTTAAAACCCTGGAAGGTTATAAAAGTGTTTGTTTGTAAATGAATCTGGGTTAAATATATGTGAATTTTAAAATCCTGGGAGATTTTGAATTTGCTGTAAGCATTGAAAAGGATATTTTGAAATGGATTTCAAAATTAAAGTGTTTAGAAATGGTTTTGAAAGTGATATATTATTGAACTCGCTTCGATAGCTGGAAAATAGATTCCAATGATGACCATGACATCGTCGGTGTTCATTTTCGAGTTGTAAGTGACGGATTACTACCAAATTTTTTGTTTTTGAATTGTTTTGAGAAAACAAGTTGTTTTGATATTCCAAAATGAATGTTTTGATTTTTGGAAAAGGTTAAGCTGTTTAAAAACACCCAGAAACAGTTTATTTGAATTAAAACAAATCAAAGTAGAATTTGTAAAAGCCAATAGAAATTGAAATTTTAATTAAAGCCAATTATGTGGAAAATGAATTGAGATAGAAAATACCGAATTAGACTAGATTAGAGATAATCCAAAATGGAATTTGAATGGTAAGTTAGGAGATGAAATGAATATTGGAATTTGAGTTAAGAACGGAATTTGGCTTGGGTATAACCGAATGATTGGGATGACATTGGTATATGATGAATTGGTAACGGGTGGGAACGAAAGGATATAATGATATGCCCAACAAAAAGGTACAAGTTTATATTTTATATTAGGCATGAGATATTGATGAGCTGAATTTACAAGCCGCTTGGCTATTTGATTTTCCTTTGATTGGGAATGGCCTAGAGAGTCGAGTTGTACCGATTGACACCCGTACAAGGGAGGTGCTGGCGAAATTTTTCAAAAATTTCGGGTGTTTGAAAATTTGCAGAATTTTTGAAAATTTTCGTTTATAGAAATGAATTAATAATTTAACTAAAATAAATTGGTTCAGTTGAAACTGAAGTTAATAAATAAATGAATAATTTTTAACCCAGTTAATAGGGCTTGTTTTCTACCATAGCAATTTTGAGGACGAAATTATTTTAAGGGGGAAAGAATGTAACGACCCATATTTTTACGGTACAATACATAATTTATTTAATTATTTAAATAATGGTTTGGTAATTTAAAATGGCCAAAATTAAATAATACTGAATATTTAATTTCCGAAATAGTCGGAAATAGTGGAATTCACAATATTGTGTGAATTAGGTCATATATAATATATAATTTAGTTTAGAGTTGAATTATATTAACGAATATATTATATAAATGAAGTTTGAATGTACAATTATAATATAATTAAAATCGAGCTCGAAATGGCGCTGTAGTTCGTAATTTGGCAATTCAAACTTTAAATGAATATATATAATCCGTTTTAAGTCGGATTTCTGTGAAACAAGAAACGTTCAGAGCTGGTGAAGTATATTTTTCTAATGGAAGAGAAAAATCAAGATTTTGTTGTGTTGATTTTGAGTTATGTCCAAATCAAATTTTAAAATAGTAGCTATGGAATTCCTTTATAATTTATAATGATTTATTTATATTATAAAAGGATTTTTAATATATATTGAATACGTAATTAATCTGGATTTGATATGTTGAGTTAGACATTCATATAGGAATATTTTGGAGCTGTAGGATATATATATTGTAAATATATATGATAATATTTATTTATAAATATTCAAATTTATTTATTTTTAAATATATTCATATTTAAATGGGTTTATTTAGAGCTTTAAAAATAGCCATTTTTGCAAATGAACTCTGTTTTCGATGAAACTAATTTTATTGGATCCGCAATATTAAATTATTGTTAGATTTCAAGTTTCGTGACTTTTGAAGTCAGTATATGGTCGTATCGATTTTTAATGTGAAAAATAGTCGATATTTTGATAGTTAAAAATACGCTAAGCGAGCAAACGGAGTCAAAATTCGATGAAACCTATTTCGTTGTGTAACACCCCGAATTTTAGTTAATACTAAAATTCACTAATTACAGGATAAATAATCTCAGACATGGGAATTAGGGGTAACGGGCTGCGTTATTGCGTTCGTCTCGGAAAAATACGCGAAATAGAGTCCGAGTTTTCGAAAATCGGAGTCCGTATGGCCCAGTTATGGCCCAATGAAATTTGCAGAAAATTCAAAACTAAAACAGATTTAAAAATTTAAATATTCAGATTTGGAATGGGCCAGGCGGGGTCAGGCGGGAAGCTTCCCGCCCAACCCATGTCGACAGGGGTGTCGACATGCCTGTCGACTTGCCTGTCGACAGGGTGGCACCGTTCTGTGAACCTGGGTGCACCAGGTTGCACCAGGTTGGGTTTCAGGCTGGCTAGGAGGGCTGGTTCTAGAGATTTCCTAAATCTAAGGGTCCTAATCTAATCTAGGGTTAATCTAAGGGCCTAAAACACTCTCCTAATCCTATAAATAAGACCCCAACCCTACCCTAATTCATTCATAATTAAGTCTTGTAACTAAACTATGGCAAAATGAAATTTGAACATGGCCTCCACTAGTTCATAAAGAAAGTTGCAAGCTAATCCCTCTCTAATCAATCTCTAATCATCATTATCTTCATAGTTAGCAACTAATTCTACTTCATAAGGTTGCTAATCTTGAGTTTGGTGAGTTTCTATCACTTTAACATCAATTGTTAAAGTAAGTAGATTGGGTGTAATGAGACTTATGGTCTCAAATGCGGATTAGTGAGTTTGAATCATGTATAATGATACGTTACTCTATGTTGTTCTATGTTTATGCATATTTGTTAAGTTGGTTTATGCATGCTTAATAGGTTGATTTATGCATGTTTAACAAGTTGATATATGCATGTTTAACAAGTGGAGTTATGCATATTTAATAAGTGGAATTATGCATGTTAACAAAGTGAGTTATGCAAGTTAAGTATATGTTTAAATGCAAGTTTAATGTGATATGCAAGTTATGCATGCTTATGCAAGTGTATGGATGCTTATGCAAGTCATATATATGTTTAAATGCAAGATTTATGTGATATGCAAGTTATGCATGCTTATGCGAGTATATGAATGCTTATGCAAGATATGTATATGCTTAAATAACATGATATGCAAGTTATGCATGTTTATGCAAGTATGTGAATGTTTATGCAAGTATGTGAATGCTTATGCAAGTATGTGAATGCTTATGCAAGTTATGTGTATGCTTAAATGCATGTTTAACATGTTATGCAAGTTATGAGAATGCCTATATGCAAGTTCAACATGTTATGCAAGATATGTGTATGATAATATGCAAGCTCATATGCAACATGTTATGCAAATCATGTGTATGATAATATGCAAGTTTGGGTTATATGTAGTTGGGTTAATATATGCTCATATATGCAAGTTGACATCCTCTTAACCCATGACAAAGTTGTATGTTAAACCCATGATATTTGTGATGATCTTCCCCTTATTATGTCATGTAACGAGAATGATTTACGTGGGGAACGATGGGGTTGGTAAATATGTTAATAAATGAATGTTTGGGTATGATTAAGCATACCATAAAAATAAATTACCATAAGTGGGAATTTACCTATTGAGTTAGGTCTACCCCATGGGAATTTACCTATTGAGTTAGGTCTACCCATGTTATGGAAAACTTTATATTAATTAGGGATAATTAATATGGGGGTGATTAATTAGGTGTAATTAATCGACTAAGACACGAGGTTGGACTCATTTGTAGTGTAAAACTGCCCGGACCCGACCGGCTTAACCAGTTGCTACAAATGTCAGCCCAATGTGAGAGGTCTTAGCCATAAATTAAATATGTGATTAAGGTAAAGACAGGAGGTTAGACTCTGTTATGACGTAAGACTGCCCGGATTCTACCGGCTTAACCAGGCGGTCATAACAGCCAGTCTAATGTGGGAGGTCTTTATGGGAGATCACGGTCTTAATTAATTAAGAAACACTTAACCATAGTAGCATGTAGTGGGACATGAGGGGTTAAGTGGGTGCCTTGGGTGGCATGAGGAAATTTTGTGGTTGCCTTGGGTGGCATGTGAAATCTAGTGGGTTGCCTTGGGTGGCAATAGAAAATACGATTAGAATACTTAACCAAGTGGAAACATGTAATTAAACATGATTAAAGGGTTAAGTGGGATACACTAGATATTTGACAAGCTTAAGTGGGTAGCTTGTGGGGGCCCATTTCAACCAATATCCCAAACGTATCTTTGTGGGCTCGACCCATGTCGAGTGACGGGACACGCATATTGGGCTTGATTATAAGAGGCCAAAACGGGTTAGCGGTGGCAACGCAAGTCCAACGGGTTTCATATGCGTGTGTGGGCCCGGGCTGGTAGATAAGCCGTTGTTGCATCGTGTAGATATAAAGCCGTGCACCGTTAGTATTGGGTAGCCACTTTAGGGGAGTGATACACCCCACTGTGGGACCAGCACGGGTATCTACGGTAGGGAGCCGATCGCTTGGGGAGTAGTGGGTACACCTAATGAAGATAGGGGCAGACGGCACCTATGTAGGGGTACACGAAACTACTGGGTAAGAATTACTGGGTACACCTAGTGGAGATAGGGGAAGACGGCACCTATGTAGTGGGCTAGGGGTACATGAAACTACTGGGGAAATTTTATAAGTCCTTGGAAGGGATCAACCTTTAAGTAGGAATGACTGGTGTGGTGCAGTTAGTAATTATCCTTGGGTGGGTAGATGCGTCCTGACGGTTATCTTAGTTTATCCTAAGTCTACCAAGCTGCTTAGTGTAGCCATTCATCCCCAGATATTACCGTAGGTCAAGTTTATGTCTTCTCTGATTACTTTAATGATTGTATTGTTAAAGTTATAGGACTCACTTAGACTTATGTCTGACCCCGTTGTTTTTATCTTTTTCCCAACCCTCAGGTCCTACGGTGGATCCTAGCGGTAGTAGAGCTTGATCGGATTGCTGTTCCAGTCTTTAGGAGCTTGGGTAGATGTAAAGCTCCAGTTATCCAGTTATCTTTTCTTTTGTTATGGCTATTGATTCAAGAGAGTGGGATTATGTACTCCTTTATTTTGATGGATATTGTACTTGACTTTTATCATGGTTTTATGATGTAACCAGACATGTTTATTTCCGCTGTTGTGAAATGATATTTTTAAATTTCAAGTACTAATTATATCTGTCTTGTTGTAATTTTTCTGTTCTATATTCACTAAAATACTCCACCGATGCTATGGCATTCCCTTAGTGAGTGATCGTAGCGGGCGTGGGGTGTTACACGTGGTATCAGAGCAAAGGTTACCGGAACAGATAAAATTTTTAGAAAACTATTTTTCTAAAAACATTTTTGGAAAAGATATTTTCAAAAACATGTCTTTTAAGAGAAAAGTTTTTGAAAGAAAAGCATAATCCCCAATAGCCATATCTATATCCTTCGAATTCTCCGTTTTGAATCTTTCCTTTTTCGTTTCAGCATGGCCGAGAATCTTAATCTTCCGGAGGGTGTGACGGTACCAGTATGGTATAGGAGATTGATGGAGGCTAGGGCCACCACTGCGGGTCCAGCAAATATTCCTCCACCAACCGTAGCACCCGATCTTCCTCCTCCCCCTCCTCCTCACACGGATACTTTTGCTAAGACTTGCAAGGAATTTAAAGCTATGGGAGGGAAACCTTTTCAAGGATCTGAAACCTTTGTGGAGGCTAGAGATTGGCTTAAATAGGTGGAAGAGTTGATAGATATCTTTGAGATGGAAGAAGGGAAGAAAGTCAAGTTGGCTGCTTGGTTAATGAAGGGAGAGGCCTCATTATGGTGGGAGGTTACTAATGGAGAGCGCCCCATTGACTCTTGGGCGGATTTTAGGCAAAGATTTGTGTCAAAGTTTCTCTCAAGGGCGGAGGAAAACTTGTATATGGAAAGATTTTTGACTCTAAAGCAGGGAAATCTTTCGGTGAAGGAATATGTTAACAAGTTTAATCAATTGGCAAGGTTTGGCCTAGATATGGTGAATACACCGGAGAAGAAGGCTTTGAGGTTCGTGAAAGGCTTGAATGAACCTATGCATGGGTTGGCTATGACTCATATCCCTATGGGGGCCACCTTTGAGAAGCTAGTTGACATGGCACTCATGTATGAGGAAGAGAAGGGTCCTAATGCTAATAAGGCACCCGAGAAGAAGGGAGATCAAAAGAGACCTCAGCAACAACAGCAAAGCAAAGGTGGGAAAGGCAACGGTGGCAAGGGCAAGAAGAAGAAGTGTTTCAATTGTGGGACACCTGGCCACCTAAGCAAGGATTGTCGCAAGAAGAAGAAGACCGGCTGCTTCCACTGTGGCGAAGCAGGGCATTTAGTGAAAGATTGCCCTAAGAAAGGGCAAAGGACGGGATCTACCTCAGGAGGACAGGTGCAAGCTCTTATGGCACCGAGTCAGGCTAGGGGGCAAGTACAGGCTCTCGCGATTCCACCGATTCAAGAGAGAGGTAGAACTATTTCCGTTGAAAGTCTGGTTTTTCTATTTGACCATCCTGTCCGTACATTGTTTGATTCAGGCGCATCGCATTCGTTTATTTCATCATCATTAGTTGAGTTACTGCACTTAGACACCAGTCTGGTAGATGATCCCTTGGTTGTTTCAAACCCAATTGGGGGCTCCACTTATTTGTCCATGATATGTTTGGGTTTGAAGATTTCTATACTTAGCATTGAGTTTAGATGTGATGCTTTTGTATTGGGCTTCACGGGCTATGGGTTGATTTTGGGCATGGACTGGTTATCCAGTAATGGTGCCGTTCTTGATTGTGAAAGGAGAGTTGTTAGGCTGATGACCCGCTTGGGTAACACTCTCGAGATTTCTTGTAATCCCAGGGACTCTGTTATGCTAAGTTATCTTGAATCGCTTGACGCTTCGGTCGAGAGTTTGCAATCTGTCAGAGTGGTCCGGGAATATCCGGATGTGTTTGAGGAGGTGAAGGGCTTACCTCCGAAGCGGGAGATTGACTTCCGAATATATTTGGTGGATAATGCTAAACCGGTATCTTTACCAGTGCGCCACATGGCTCCTCGTGAGAGGAGGGAACTCCATAAGCAAGTAGGGGAGTTGCTTGAGAAGGGGTTCATAAGACGGAGCATATCGGAGTGGGGTGCTCCAGTAGTATTTGCTACGAAGGCGGATGGGTCCCTTAGACTTTGTGTAGACTATAGAGAACTCAACAAGCTCACAAAGAAGAATAGACACCCATTGCCGAGGATAGATGATCTTTTCGATCAGTTGGTTGGCGCTTCAGTATTTTCTCAGTTGGACTTGGCCACGGGGTTTCATCAGTTGAGGGTGGCTGAGGATAGCATAGACAAGACTGCCTTTAGAACTCCGGATGGTTTCTATGAGTGGCTGGTGATGCCATTTGGGTTGACGAACGCCCCTGCATACTTTGTTGATTTGATGGGTAGGGTGTTCAGGGAGTTCCTCAATAAATTCGTGGTGGTCTTTGTGGATGATATCTTAGTATTTTCTAAGAGTGAAGAAGAGCATGCCCTACATCTTGGGGAAGTGTTGAAGACTCTTCGAGCACATAGCCTTAAGGCTAAATTTTCTAAATGTCACTTCTGGAGGAAGGAAGTACGATTCTTGGGGCACGTGGTCTCCAAGGAAGGGATAGCTGTGGATCCCGCGAAGGTAGTATCAATTCAGGATTGGAAGGTTCCGAAAAATGCTACCGAAGTAAGAAGTTTCTTGGGGTTGGCGGGTTATTATAGGAAGTTTATTAAAGACTTCGCGAAGATATCAGCCCCATTAACCCGCTTAACAAAGAAGAATCTTGTTTTCACATGGGACGTAGATTGTGATGATGCGTTCCGACGGTTAAAGAGAGCTTTAACCACCGCTCCAGTTTTAGTGTTGCCAGATGGGAGCAAACCATTTGTTGTCTATACCGATGCCTGTGGGACAGGACTTGGCGCAGTCTTAATGCAAGAGGGAAGGGTAATAGCCTATGGTGGAAGGCAGTTGAGGGCACATGAGAAAAATTACCCTACCCATGATCTAGAGCTGGCCGCTATTGTTTTTGCGCTTAAGATTTGGCGCCATTATCTTCTTGGTGAGAGATTCGAGTTGTTCACTGACCATAAATCTTTGAAGTACTTGTTCTCTCAGAAAGATTTAAACTTAAGACAACAAAGGTGGATGGAGTTCTTAGCATCCTATGATTTCGAGATAGCGTATACCCCTGGCAAGGGTAACGTAGTGGCGGACGCCTTGAGCAGGAAGAGGTTGTCCTTGAGTCCATTGTTCGTGGAACGACAAAGCTTGGAATTTATCTCGATGTTTGATTTCAGACCTTCCATTGACTATGTACCCGGTTTACTAGCTTCTTTGGAAGTTAGACCTACTCTCTTGGGGCGGATTGGAGAGGGGCGACCCACAGTTGGTTGAGTTAGTAGAGAAGCTCATAAGGGGGGAGTCGTCCAGCCATTTGAGTAGGTACACCCTAGACGATAGGGGGTGCTTGCGCAGAGACGGTAGACTTTGTGTACCGCAAGACGAGGGTTTGAGGAAGGCTATTCTTGATGACGCACACCGTTCTAGGATGACCATTCATCCCGGTGGGGATAAGATGTACCAAGACATGAAGAGGGTTTTCTTCTGGGCCGGTATGAAGAAAGATGTGGCCGAGTATGTCGCTCGATGTTTGGTGTGCCAGCAAGTGAAGGCGGAGCAAAGGAAACCAGGTGGGTTGCTTCACCCATTAGAGGTTCCGCAATGGAAGTGGGATAGCGTCTCGATGGATTTTATTGACGGGTTACCCAGGTCGAGAAAGGGTAATACAGGAATTTGGGTGGTGGTAGACAGACTTACTAAGAGCGCCCATTTCATACCTGTGAAGAGCAAGAGGACTGCTCCATGGCTAGCTTCAGTATATCTTCGAGAGATAGTTCGTTTACATGGGGTACCCTCTAGCATAGTTAGTGATCGAGATCCTATCTTCACTAGCGAGTTCTGGAGAAGTTTGCAAGAAGCAGTGGGGACTCAATTGTGTCTGAGCACCGCATATCATCCTCAGACAGACGGCCAGACTGAGAGGGTGAATCGTGTTCTAGAAGACCTTTTGAGGCTTTGTATCTTAGATTTTGGAGGTACATGGGAAGAGCATCTTCCACTGGTGGAGTTCGCATATAATAACAGCTTTCAGTCCAGTATTGGTATGGCTCCTTTCGAAGCTCTCTATGGAAGGCCTTGTCGATCACCTACATGTTGGTGGGAATCTACGGATAAGATCTTGCTTGGGCCTGATATGATTAGGGAGACTTCTGAGAAGATTGACTTGATTCGAAGAAGGATGAAAGCAGCGCAGGATAGGCAAAAATCTTATGCGGACAAGAGAAGGACGGATCTTGAGTTTGAGGTTGGGGACATGGTTTTTGTTAAGGTATCTCCATTGAGAAATGTTGTTCGCTTCGGATCCGTTGGGAAGTTAGCACCAAGGTTTGTTGGGCCGTTTCCTATCAAGGAAAGGATTGGACGAATGGCATATAGGGTGGAGTTGCCCGACAGACTTAGTGGTGTTCATAATGTATTCCATATATCACATCTGAGGAAGTGCTTACATGAGACCGCAGAGGTGGTAGAGCCGAGCTTACTTAGAGATGTAGAGGTTGAGCGTGATGCGACGATTCGACGAGCCCCTACTCGCATCCTTGGGTCAGAGACTAGGAAATTGAGGAATCGAGAGGTTCATCTAGTCAAAGTGCAATGGGGAGAAGATGAGAGCAATGCAACTTGGGAGACGGAAGCGAAGATGCGTTCATTATACCCATTTCTTTTTGAGGGTATGTCTTTACTTTCTCCTTTATCTAGTACTTATCTTATCTTTAGTATGTCCTCTCGTTAGTACCTTTGACCTTTAGATAGGGTAAACCTATGGTTGAAACATGTGTTTGAGACATGTTATGGTTGATGGATGCAAGTGGATGCAAGTGTTTGCTAGTGGTTGCTCGTGGATGCATATACACACACTCTAGACACTAGATCGGCTCAGTCACTTCATATTGCATATTGCATAAAATTGCGTGTGGGAAAATATATTTATGGATGTATAATGGTTGTGTTATCACATGGATGATGCATTTTGGTGAATGATTGTGCACTCATGTAGATATTGTATGTGTCGATAGGGTTTTCTCGCATACATAATGGATGCATGGCACTATCATGGTTTGCATATGTTCATACATTAGATAGGGAACATATACACACACCGTTTGCATATGCTCATACATCATTAGAAACTGTTTAAGGACAATGGATGCCCGTGGTTGATGATTTGAGTAGATGGTTGTTTGGATGGTAGGATATGCATTCTCCTTAGCCTAGAGATTTCGGGGACGAAATCCTTTAAGGAGGGGAGAATGTAACACCCCAAATTTTAGTTAATACTAAAATTCACTAATTACAGGATAAATAATCTCAGACATGGGAATTGGGGGTAACGGGCTGCGTTATTGCGTTCGTCTCGGAAAAATATGCGAAATAGAGTCCGAGTTTTCGAAAATCGGAGTCCGTATGGCCCAGTTATGGCCCAATGAAGTTTGCAGAAAATTCAAAACTAAAACAGATTTAAAATTTTAAATATTCAGATTTGGAATGGGCCAGGCGGGGTCAGGCGGGAAGCTTCCCGCCCAACCCATGTCGACAGGCCTGTCGACAGGGGTGTCGACATGCCTGTCGACTTGCCTGTCGACAGGGTGGCACCGTTCTGTGAACCTGGGTGCACCAGGTTGCACCAGGTTGGGTTTCAGGCTGGCTAGGAGGGCTGGTTCTAGAGATTTCCTAAATCTAAGGGTCCTAATCTAATCTAGGGTTAATCTAAGGGCCTAAAACACTCTCCTAATCCTATAAATAAGACCCCAACCCTACTCTAATTCATTCATAATTAAGTCTTGTAACTAAACTATGGCAAAATGAAATTTGAGCATGGCCTCCACTAGTTCATAAAGAAAGTTGCAAGCTAATCCCTCTCTAATCAATCTCTAATCATCATTATCTTCATAGTTAGCAACTAATTCTACTTCATAAGGTTGCTAATCTTGAGTTTGGTGAGTTTCTATCACTTTAACATCAATTGTTAAAGTAAGTAGATTGGGTGTAATGAGACTTATGGTCTCAAATGCGGATTAGTGAGTTTGAATCATGTATAATGATACGTTACTCTATGTTGTTCTATGTTTATGCATATTTGTTAAGTTGGTTTATGCATGCTTAATAGGTTGATTTATGCATGTTTAACAAGTTGATATATGCATGTTTAACAAGTGGAGTTATGCATATTTAATAAGTGGAATTATGCATGTTAACAAAGTGAGTTATGCAAGTTAAGTATATGTTTAAATGCAAGTTTAATGTGATATGCAAGTTATGCATGCTTATGCAAGTGTATGGATGCTTATACAAGTCATATATATGTTTAAATGCAAGATTTATGTGATATGCAAGTTATGCATGCTTATGCGAGTATATGAATGCTTATGCAAGATATGTATATGCTTAAATAACATGATATGCAAGTTATGCATGTTTATGCAAGTATGTGAATGTTTATGCAAGTATGTGAATGCTTATGCAAGTATGTGAATGCTTATGCAAGTTATGTGTATGCTTAAATGCATGTTTAACATGTTATGCAAGTTATGAGAATGCCTATATGCAAGTTCAACATGTTATGCAAGATATGTGTATGATAATATGCAAGCTCATATGCAACATGTTATGCAAATCATGTGTATGATAATATGCAAGTTTGGGTTATATGTAGTTGGGTTAATATATGCTCATATATGCAAGTTGACATCCTCTTAACCCATGACAAAGTTGTATGTTAAACCCATGATATTTGTGATGATCTTCCCCTTATTATGTCATGTAACGAGAACGATTTATGTGGGGAACGATGGGGTTGGTAAATATGTTAATAAATGAATGTTTGGGTATGATTAAGCATACCATAAAAATAAATTACCATAAGTGGGAATTTACCTATTGAGTTAGGTCTACCCCATGGGAATTTACCTATTGAGTTAGGTCTAACCATGTTATGGAAAACTTGATATTAATTTGGGATGATTAATATGGGGGTGATTAATTAGGTGTAATTAATCGACTAAGACACGAGGTTGGACTCATTTGTAGTGTAAAACTGCCCGGACCCGACCGGCTTAACCAGTTGCTACAAATGTCAGCCTAATGTGAGAGGTCTTAGCCATAAATTAAATATGTGATTAAGGTAAAGACACGAGGTTAGACTCTGTTATGACGTAAGACTGCCCGGATTCTACCGGCTTAACCAGGCGGTCATAACAGCCAGTCTAATGTGGGAGGTCTTTATGGGAGATCACGGTCTTAATTAATTAAGAAACACTTAACCATAGTAGCATGTAGTGGGACATGAGGGGTTAAGTGGGTGCCTTGGGTGGCATGAGGAAATTTTGTGGTTGCCTTGGGTGGCATGTGAAATCTAGTGGGTTGCCTTGGGTGGCAATAGAAAATACGATTAGAATACTTAACCAAGTGGAAACATGTAATTAAACATGATTAAAGGGTTAAGTGGGATACACTAGATATTTGACAAGCTTAAGTGGGTAGCTTGTGGGGGCCCATTTCAACCAATATCCCAAACGTATCTTTGTGGGCTCGACCCATGTCGAGTGACAGGACACGCATATTGGGCTTGATTATAAGAGGCCAAAACGGGTTAGCGGTGGCAACGCAAGTCCAACGGGTTTCATATGCGTGTGTGGGCCCGGGCTGGTAGATAAGCCGTTGTTGCATCGTGTAGATATAAAGCCGTGCACCGTTAGTATTGGGTAGCCACTTTAGGGGAGTGATACACCCCACTGTGGGACCAGCACGGGTATCTACGGTAGGGAGCCGATCGCTTGGGGAGTAGTGGGTACACCTAATGAAGATAGGGGCAGACGGCACCTATGTAGGGGTACACGAAACTACTGGGTAAGAATTACTGGGTACACCTAGTGGAGATAGGGGCAGACGGCACCTATGTAGTGGGCTAGGGGTACATGAAACTACTGGGGAAATTTTATAAGTCCATGGAAGGGATCAACCTTTAAGTAGGAATGACTGGTGTGGTGCAGTTAGTAATTATCCTTGGGTGGGTAGATGCGTCCTGACGGTTATCTTAGTTTATCCTAAGTCTACCAAGCTGCTTAGTGTAGCCATTCATCCCCAGATATTACCGTAGGTCAAGTTTATGTCTTCTCTGATTACTTTAATGATTGTATTGTTAAAGTTATAGGACTCACTCAGACTTATGTCTGACCCTGTTGTTTTTATCTTTTTCCCAACCCTCAGGTCCTACGGTAGATCCTAGCGGTAGTAGAGCTTGATCGGATTGCTGTTCCAGTCTTTAGGAGCTTGGGTAGATGTAAAGCTCCAGTTATCCAGTTATCTTTTCTTTTGTTATGGCTATTGATTCAAGAGAGTGGGATTATGTACTCCTTTATTTTGATGGATATTGTACTTGACTTTTATCATGGTTTTATGATGTAACCAGACATGTTTATTTCCGCTGTTGTGAAATGATATTTTTAAATTTCAAGTACTAATTATATCTGTCTTGTTGTAATTTTTATGTTCTATATTCACTAAAATACTCCACCGATGCTATGGCATTCCCTTAGTGAGTGATCGTAGCGGGCGTGGGGTGTTACACGTTGGGTCCGTACTGTCGAACTCTAGTTGTATGTCCATTTTCATGATTTTTGGATATTGTTTATCATTGTGGGAATTTTTAAATGATGAACTGAACTAAAAATTGAATATAAATTATTAAAATAAAATACAAAGCTTAACCCTTAAGCAAACCTATTCTATAAATACCCCTCTCTAAAACCTAAATTTACTTTTCTCTTGGTCAACAACGAAACAATTCCAAGCCGCCTAAAAAAAGATCAGCCAACGTGAGTTTCTCACCTTGGGAAAATTATATAAAATCAAAGTAAAATTCATAAATTATTATACAAACATATTTGTATTGCTATTGAAATTCTTTCCAGTCTGGTCTGCGTCTCTTCCAGTTCAACACAAGCATTGAGTACTCGGTTGGCAACAGTAAAACCAGGGTTGAGTTTTATAGGAGATCGAAGCATTTGTTCGCGAATTCAAGCTTTTAGCGAGGTTTGTAGCAAGTTTTAATATCAATTGAGAAGTTCTAGTGGATTTCCGCAATCACAACTATCGCGCATGTTGCTGTGCAAACCCAGGTCGACCTCGAAGTTGCGATTGTATGTGATGGTCGAGCGCTTGCATTTTAGTTTATGAAGAACGATTTTTTGATGCGAGGTGTTATGGACATTTTAATTTGATGTTTAAATGGAAGTTCGACGCAGATACTGGTGCGGTATCTGGATTCATCGACGCGTTAGGGAAAAGAGGGGTGAGTTGATTGTGCTGCATAGGAGTAGGAAGGTGGAGGGAAGAGAAGTAGTTCGGTAGAATCAGTTTTCATTTTAGTGAAGAAATGGAGGAGGAATAAGAAATGGGTATGATCGGTAATGGCTTAAGGAAAGAGACACAAGTTCGACAGTAGCATTGAAGGGAGAAGAAGGATTGGGGTCTGCGTTTTAAAGGTTGAGGGTGGGCCGATGTAAGTATGGTGAGGCCCACTTACAAAGTTAATTTAAAATAAAACTATTTAAATACGTACATTAACTAGTAAAATCAATATCTCTTGCATACTGTATCAGAATTTCGAACGGTCAGATCCGTTGGAATTATACGGACGAGGGCTACACAACAGAACTGACTGGGAGTGAACTAGAGCTTGTTACAATTTATAGCGAAATAAATTGTTTGACCGGAATCAATGACAATTATCATTATTTAACGATAACCATCCAATGTGAGTAAATCTCACAAACTCTATACAGTTTATATTTTATAATTAAAATATAGTATTGATAAATGATGATTGGTTGCTGTGTGTTGATTGTTTGGTTGAATTGCTGATGTATTGGTTGAAATTATAGATAATGATATATATATATCGTTAATCAAATATTGATTCTGTTTAACAGAATATTTCATATTGAAATGAAATCGATGTTAATTATGTTGTTTAATATCTGTGACGCAGGGAAACAGGTTGGAGGGATCCAACTGGATTTCTCAATATTTATAATACTATTTATTTTTCATATATTGTGATATATGATGTGTTATATAATCTGTGATTGATTATAATGACACTGGTCATGTTATTTGGTATTTTAAGTACCATATGAAATACTGGAATGTAATAAGGAAATTTTCAAAGTGAATATTAAAAATGAAATATTTATATATGAAATAAATAAGATATTATAAAAGGTACTATTTGGAAAATATAATTAAGGAGATAAATGGGAAATGAATAGAATTATATAAAAGGCTTAATAAATAGAATTATATAAAGGGAGTTATAAATAAGATTTTTATGAATAATCTATAAATAAAGTATAAATAGAATTTGGAATTGGAATATTGTTTTCAAATGCGGAATCAAACTGTTTTGATTATATAAAGGAATGTTATTCACATTCGCTGTGAAAAAGGGATTTAAATAAATATTTTGTACAAAAAAATATTTATAAAGAAAATTGGGGTTTGAATTAGGAATTTAAATGGAATTACTAAAATTAGAAATTGACTAGAAATTAGTTGAGTTGAATGGTTTTCTGGGTATCAATCTGATGTTGGTTTCGGCCTTCGGGGTTTATACTTGGGAAGTTGTTCTCTTACTAGTTTACAGTTAGAGACTGATAGAAGTGGAAAGATACTGATGCGTAAATCAGAAACGGAAACGTTTCCCAAAGTTAATAACATATATTTTCTAATTTTAGAAAGCAAGGAATTTATAAATATATGGAAATGATAAATGGGAAATTGGGAAATGCAATGATGATTGATTGGTAAAATTTCCATTTGGGAATACGACCGTTGTTTGTACACATGTTTTTCTTTGATAGTTAATTCACCGACTATCAAAGATTTTGACCATTTCCGTTGTCAATACGGAGAGACCGGGATCATATATATTATCTGAAAACCACTCTTTATAGCATTAGCGTTGCGAATCAAATATGATGAAGATAATTGAAGACGGAGTTGTGCAAGGACTATTTTGGCGATCCTAGGTAGAAATTGCCTTAGACGGATTTACAAAATAGTGCCTTCGGTTTGTCTAGTCCTAGGATGACCTGTATGGAAGAATGTCAGATAGAGTATGTTAAATAGGTCACGTAAGTTGATCTCTTCAAACGTATGTATGTTTGGTGGCAGAGGAATTCGTTTCTCTTAGCTGTATACCTATGGTATTTTTAGGGAAATCAATTTCTGATTTGGCGGGTATGACGATGTGACATTCAAAGTGAATAAATGGGTGATCTATAAGAGATAAGCGAGACCTCTAGCCTCACAACCAGGAAATGGTATAAAATCGGGTAGGTCGCATGGCTGAGTGGTTAGCTGCCAAGCAGGGTGTATTGTCACCTGATCTAGAGTTTCATTTACTTCTTTAATTTATTTCGATGTTGTCCCTTTCAGGAAACGGTTGCTGATCCCAATCGTTAGTGATAATACATTCGGTACACTCATGCGAAATGAGTGACCGGTCATGTCTAGCCTGGGTTACAAGATGTTCTTGTTGAACCCGGTGTATTCCTCTCTAGAGATACACTATCAGAAGGTGGTCCCATACCTTGCTAGTTGGAATTCATTAATCAATAAGCACCGCGGTTTTTGAACATATATTATGTTTGTGGAACGTGAGATGAAAGCGTTTTGCTAGATGAATATTATATTGTGACATTATTATAATATCAAACGAGTTTGTTATAAAGATTATCGTACCTTTCAAAAGGTTTTTGAATGTTGGACCAAGTGTTTTGGATTCTCATAAGGGAAAAACCCGCTCCGTTATACGGCACGATCTTAAAGATATTGTTTATTTTCTCAAACTGTGTTAAATTGTTACTCATACCAGTCCCATGACTGACCCGGAGATTATTTTGTTTTGTTTTACCTTAAACTCTCGTGTGCCCAAATTTGTACGGGCAGTCAAATAGTCAGGTTTTGCAGATATATTTAGAGAGCTTGGAGCAGGAGGCTTTAGGATTATATAGCTATTGTTATTTCCACTGTGTTGTAAGTGTTATACTCTGTTAATGTTACTATATACATATACTGATTTTATTTCAACGATATGTATCTATTATATATTATTCTTTCCGCTGTGAGATTCGTGTTTACTCTAATGCTGTATGTTCTTTTCTTCTCCTTTTCTAAGTTTCTATCTTATCTATTCTCACCCTCTATTTTCTTTCATTAACTATCTGGTATTTCTGATGCTTGATAGTCGACATTGGGTTATATATCGGTTACTCAGGATCGCGAATTCCATGGGTCGTTACAAGAAAACTAGCTGATGGCTAAGTTCTCGAAATGTTGTAATGTCCCGTATTTTTACGGTATTATAATTAATTAATTTAATTATTTAAATAGTGATTTAGAGAATTTAATGGTTGTTTAACTAAAATCAATGGAATATTTAATTAATATAAATAATTAAATAATATATTTAATTCTGAAATAATCAGAATTAACTGAAATGGCGATATGGTGTGAACTGGACAATTTAAAATATATTTAATTCAGCAGAGAATTTGAATTAGAATAACGAGTATATTATTTGAATGACGGTTTGAACGTTCAATTATATTATAATTATAATCGAGCTCGAAATAGAACGGCAGTTCGCTATTTGGCAATTCGAACTTTAAATGAATATACTGAATTCGTTTTAAGCTGGATTTCTGTGAAACAAGAAACATACGAAGCTAGTGAAGTATATTTTTCTAGTGGAAGAGAAAATTTGGGATTTCATCGTGTAGATTTTGAGTTATGACCAAATCAAATTTTAGAAAAGTCGCTATGGAATTCCTTTATAATTTATATCGATCTATTTATATATTTAAATGGATTTTAAACATAAATCGAATATCGATGTAACACTAGATTTGGAATATCGAGTTATAATTCCCGATGTAGAGATGTGTGATATTCTATGTGAATATATACGATAATATTTATTTTTTAAAATTTACTTTAATTATTTTTAAATATATTTATATATTTAAATGGGTTATTTAGAGCACTAAAAATAGCCAGTTTTGCAAATGGCCTCCGTTTTCGATGAAACTAATTTTGTTGGATCCACAATATTAAATTATTGTTAAATTTCAATTTTCGTGATTTTTGAAGTCAGTATGTGGCCGTACAGATTTTTAATGTTAAAAACAGTCAGTATTTACGGTTAAAAATACGCTGTGCGAGCAAACGAAGTCGGAATTCGACAAAACTAGTTTCGTTGGGTCCGCAATGCCGAGCTATAACTGCATGTCCATTTTCATTAGATTTGGCTATTGTCTGTAATCATACGGATTTTTTGAAGACGAATACGAATTACGATGATATATAAATTAATAAAATAATAATTTTTCTACTTTATAAATACCCTCATTCTCTTACCTTAACCATAAAGTTTTTCTCCTGGTAGTCAACTGCAGAAACCGCCTCCACCTTCAATACATTCACAATTCGTTTCAAAAATCTAGAACAATTTAAATAAATTCCTCAAAATCCTAAAACACATATATTCGGGTTAGCAAAGTATTCCTCTTCTCATCTATACGCATTTCATTGAAGTCGACGTAGGTTTTGTTCGCTGTTTTCACCCAGCGTTGGGTAAGGGCCATTAGGTTCCGACATACTATGCAATTGAGGAAGAAGTGGATCGATTTGAGTTCATATTCGGATTTGTGGTTTAAAGGAGCATCGTTTGTGAGATTTTGGTGAAGTGCGGTTTTCGATCTGAGACGTGCGATTTACTGTAGGTGCAGTTGGAGCTGTTTGACACAGTGAAAGAATCAGTCGCGAGTTGAACGAGTAAGTGATGGGGTGGAAGAGGATAGGAAGGGAAGTAGAATGGTGGTGTCCGCTTTGATTTCGGTTGAGAAACGATGGGGTTTGGGGGGTTCAAAAACACTACTATGGTGATGGTGATAAAAGGGAGGCTTCAATAGTGTACAAGAGGAGGAAGAAAAGGGTCAGTGGGTCATGGTCTTCAAATGTGTGATGGGCCGACTTGGATAGGTTAAGCCCAATTAGTTTTAAAGGAAATTTAATTATTTTGTTTAAAAATAGTACGAACTTGTATAAGTCATAACTATCTCATACGTGATCAAAATTGAGTGAAACAAGATCCATTAGGATCGTATGGACGGTGGCTACACCATGGAACTGACTGGGAGTGGATTGAAGCTCGTTACAATTTATAACGAAATAAATTGTCTGATCAAATCAACGAAAATTATCATTATTTAACGATGATCATCCAATGTGAGTAAAACTCACCAACTCTATCAGTTCATATTTTTATAACGTATATTTAGAACTGATAAATGATGATTGATTGCTATGTATTGACTGTTTCGTTGAACTGCTAAGTAATTGATTGAAATTATAGATATGGTGATATATATATATATATATATATATATATTAATACGTTTTAGCAGAATATTTCATAGTGAAATGAAATCGATGTTAATTATATTACTTAACATCTATGATACACGAAAACAGGTTGGAGGGACCCAATTAGGTTCCTCAATGTATAAAATACTATTTTGTTTCATATATTGTGATATATGTTGTGATATATAATCTATTGTTGATTATGTGTGTTTGAATGATATATATCGATCACTGTTGTTTGTTAATATCGTAAGAAAAACCTGGGATGAAAAAGTAAAATTTCAATAACTATATTGAAATAAAATATTATATAAAATCGAAAGACTTTATATAGAAAGAAGATTTCAAACTGTATATTGGAATAGAATATTTACAAAATCAAAGGAGTTTATATAAAGGAATATTTATAAAATCAAGGGATTTTATAAAGGAAATTATTTGTAAAACAAATATAAAGGATACTATTTATAAAACAAATATAAAGGGAAATATTTGTAAAACAAATATAAAGGGAAATATTTTTAACAAAAAGAGAAATATTGGTAAAACATTAATAAATACAGTTATAAAAAGGAAATGTATATTTAGAAAATAAATAGAGTTATAAAAGGGATTTATTGGGAAATGAAAAAGAATGTCATATAAGGAAATATTTGGCAAATGAATAGAATTTTACATCAGGAAAGTTTAGACCCGTGCTTCGCACACGGGTATAACATGATATGGGTTTAAAGCAAAGATTTTAAATAGAATCTGTTGTAACCGATAAATTGAGAAGATTAATTTATAAATAATGTTTTATAAATTAAATGAAATATTTATCATTGGATAAATAGAATATATAAGTCAGGGCTTATATAGAGAAGTAAGATTCGATTTCAACATCAATATTTGAAACTGAATATGGACATAGAGTTAAATCAAAGGAGTTAATCAATATGTGTAAATCAAAATGAGTTAGAGGAGTTAATCGATTAGAGTTAGAGTTAATCGATTAGAGTTAGAGTTAACCAGTTAGAGTTAATCAGTTAGAGTTAAATCGAACTAGAGTTATTCAAATAGAGTTAATCGAACAAGAGTTAGTCGAATATTTGTTATTCGAATAGTGTTAATTGAATTAGAGTTAGTCGGATTAGAGTTATTCGAATATAGTTTATTTGAAGAAAGAGTTATCGAATAAGTTTATTCGAATAAGAGAATTAATCGAATATAGTTTATTCGATTAGAGAAAGAAATTATCGAATATTAGTTATTCGAAAGGAGTTAATCGAATATTAGTTATTTGAAAGAAATTATCGATTATTAGTTATTCGAAAGGAGTTATCGAATATTAGTTATTCGAAAGGAGTTAATCGAATGTTAGTTATTCGAAAGGAGTTAATCGAATATAGTTTATTCGAAAGGAGTTAATTGATAAGAGTAAATTAGTTAGAGTTAGATGAATAGAGTTAATCCAATAGAGTTAATCCAATAGAGTTAATCCAGTAGGGTTAATCAAATAGAGTTAATCCAATAGAGTTAATCCAGTAGGGTTAATCAAATAGAGTAAATCAAATAGAGTTAATCCAGTAGGGTTAACCAAATAGAGTAAATCCAATAGAGTTAATCCAGTAGGGTTAATCAAATAGAGTTAATAGAATTGAGTTAATCAAATAGAGCCAACTGATAAGAGAAAATTAGTTAGAGTTAATCGAATAGTGTTAATTGAATAGAGTTAATCGAATAGGGCTATTTGAAGAGAGATTATCGAATATAGTTTATTCGAAGGAAAGAGTTATCGAATAGAGATTTATTCAAAAGAGAGTTACGTAAGGAAGTTTGTTCAAGATTTAAAAGATAAACTTTGACTATTTCAAAGTTAAAACGTTGTTCAGTTAAGGTCTGAGAGTTAATTATACCCCAACTTGATTGACTTCCTTCTTAACTAAGGAATGATAAGGTTTGATAGTGAATGATGGTTAAGTGAATTTAGTTAATGAGTGAAATGGTTTGAGTTGGCATGGCGATGTTTGATTTAAACATCAGTTTAAATCCAGTGAAGGAGTTTTGGAAATGTTTTCCAAATAAGAAATCAAAAATGTTTTCTGATAATAGAAAACAAGAATTTAGAATATATGGAAATAGGAGATAAGAAAATTAATGAACTAAAGAGATAAATGTTAAATGATGATTGATCGATAAAATTTCCATCTGGAAGTAATATCGTTGTTTGCATACGTGTTTTTCTTTGATAGTTAAATCACACAACGTCAAAGTTTTGACCATTTTTCCGTCGTCAATACAGAGAGACCGGTTGGATTCTTATCCAAAGAACCACTCTGTATGGGCGTTAGCATTTCGAATCAAATAGATCGAAGAAAAATTGAAGATGGAGTAAAGTGCAAGGGCTGTTGTATAAGTCCAAGGTAGAGATTACGTACGATGGATGTATGGAATAGTGCCTTCGGTTTGTCCAGTCCCAGCACAACTTGAATGGATGAATGTCTGACAGAGTATATTTGGTAGATCGCGTAAGTTGATCGTTTCAAACTTATTTACGTTGGTAGAGGAGGAATTCGTTTCTCTTAGCTTATACCCGTGGTATTTTTGGGGAAATCAATTTGTGATTTGACGGGTATGACGATGTGGCATTCGAAGTAAATGGAGGAGTGATCTGTTAAAAGATACGTTTTGACCTCGAGCCTCATCAACTGGGAAATTATAGAAATCGGGTAGGCAACATGGCTAAGTGGTTCGCAACCAAGTAGGGTATATTATCAACATCTAGAGAATATTCATATTTGTACTTCTTTCAATTCTATATCTCGCGAGAATGGTTATGTTGGTTTACCAACTATAAGGTGACAATATATTTGGTACACTCAAGCGAAATGAGTGGTCGATCATGTGTGGCCGAGTTGCAAGATGTTCTTGTTGAACTCCAATGTGTCGCTTCTAGAGTAAACTGAGCGGAAGGTGAATCCATAACTTTTCATAGTTGGAATCCATTCCCCAAATAAGAGCCCATGGTTTTGATTGTATATTATATATGTAGAACGTTAGATGCAAGTGTTTCTTCTAGATTGATATTACTTGTGTTATTCATTATTATAATGTCAGAATAATATTGTTTACAAATGATTTCGGTTATCGTAAGGTAAAAACCATCCGTGTTTATGTATGGATCGTTCTTACAATTATTCTTTGAAAGGATTTTTAAAGTTAAACAAATGATTTGAGTTTACTCACACCGGTCACATGACTGACCCGGAGTTTATTTTGTTTTGTTTTCCCGAAACTCTTGGGTGCCTAATTTTGTACGGGCAGTCAAGTAGTCGGGATTTACAGATACTTAAAGAGCTGGAGTAGGAGGCTTCATGATTATATAGCTATTGTTATTTTCGTTGTGTTGTAAGTGTTATACTCAAATAATGATATGTATATTCAAGTACAGATTTATATTTCAAAGTGTTATTATGAAATATATGTATTCGTTCCACTGTGTGATTCGTGTTTACTCTGATGTTGTATGTTCTTCTTCTTCTTCTATTCTAAGTTTCTATCTTATCTATCCTCACCCTCTATTTTCTTTCTATTATTTTTCTGTTTTCCAGTACAATGAGGGTTGGACTTGTGTTATTTGGTCAACATAAATTGGACCGGAATTTCGGGACACTACAGTTGGTATCAGAGCTGAAGGTTAAGTAATTACCTTGGCTCTGTGGCGTGACTCAATAGAGATTGGGTTAGCAATACCCTAGATTGAGTTTGAGTGTATATATACGAGTGAACATATTTGTTATTCAATATAAAATGGTTTTATATTTAGTAGATTTATTGGTTGAGTCGTTTATGGGTTCTGATCGATCAGTTTGATCCTCTGTATTGGTAGGAGTTTCTAAACACTCGAATACGATGGATCGACACGATATGTTTTGAAAAGAGGACAAATGAAAATAAGTTTACCCAAAGTATATTTTGATATAGAGAAGATATATACATTGGAATTATAATATATTGGATATACTGGTTGTTATTATAATCGAGTAAGATTATAATTGGAATGGTTATGTAAATAACCAATTGGAATTCATATGAATATAGTATATGAAATAAGATGAAGTAAATCTGAATTTAGAATCAGAATTGGAATTAAAAATTAGAGAAGTGTTTGTAAATAGAATTGTATTAAATATATGTGAATTTTTAATCCTGGGAGATTTTAAATTGTTTACAAGCATTGTGAAGGATATTTTGAAATGAATTTCAAAATGGAAGTGTTTAGATATGGTTTTGAAAGTGATATAGTATTGAACTCACTTCGATAGCTGGAAATAGATTCCGATGATGATCATGACATCAGCGGTATCCATTTTCGAGTTGTAAGTGACGGATTACTACCAAAGGTTTTGTTTTTGGAAATGTTCTGAGAAAACAAATTGTTTTGATTTTGAAAGGAAATATTGGATTTTTGAAAGGGGTGAGTTCTTTAAAAACTCCCAAGTAGAGATTGTTTGAATTAAAAACAAATTTAAATGGAAATTTGTGAAACCGAGTAGGAATTGAATTGAAATCAGTTGTTGAAATTGAAGTGGATTAGAATGATTTCGAATGAAATTGGACTGTGGAATAGGAATCCAAAATGGTATTGGATTGATGAGTTAAGAAACTAAGAATCAAGAATGAAACTTTGGTTTGAAAAACAAATTCGACTTAGGTATAAGTGAATGGTTGCATTGGAGACAAAAGTGATTTGAGTTTGATTAGGATGACCTTGGTGTATGATGAATTAGCAGCAGATGGAAGGATATAATGATTTACCCGACAAAAAAGGTACAAGTTTATATTTCATATGGTATGAGATTTATGAGTCGAATTGGCAAGCCACTTGGCTGTTTGATTTTCTTTTGGGTTGGAGAAGGCCCAGAGAGGCGAGTTGTAGTTATACCGATTGACCCGTACAAAGGGGGTACGGGCGAAATTTTTCGAAAATTTCGGGTGTTAGAATATTTTCAGAATTTTTGGAAATTTTCATTAATAGAAATAAATTAATATTTTAATTGGAATGGATTGTTCAGGTGAAACTGGAGTCAAAAATTAAACATACAATTTTTAATCAGTTAGTAGGGTTTGTTTTCTTCCTTTTAGCAATTTCGAGGACGAAATTATTTTAAGGGAGGAAGAATGTAATGTCCCGTATTTTTACGGTATTATAATTAATTAATTTAATTATTTAAATAGTGATTTAGAGAATTCAATGGTTGTTTAATTAAAATTAATGGAATATTTAATTAATATAAATAATTAAATAATATATTTAATTTTGAAATAATCAGAATTAACTGAAATGGCGATATGGTGTGAACTAGACAATTTAAAATATATTTAATTCAGCTTAGATTTTGAATTATAATAACGAATATATTATTTGAATGACAGTTTGAACGCATAATTATATTATAATTATAGTCGAGCTCGAAATGGCGCGGCAGTTCGCTATTTGACGATTCAAACTTTAAATGAATATATAGAATTCATTTTAAGCCGGATTTCTTTGAAACAAGAAACGTACGGAGCTGGTGAAGTATATTTTTCTAGTTGAAGGAAAAAATGGGGAATTCGTCGTGTAGATTTTGAGTTATGTCTGAATCAAATTTTAGAAAAGTCGCTATGGAATTCCTTTATAATTTATATCGATTTATTTATATATATAAATGAATTTTAAATATAAATCGAATATCGATGTAACACTGGACTTGGAATATCGAGTTATAAATCCCGATATGGAGCTGTGTGATATTCTTCGTGAATATATACGATAATATTTATTTCTTAATATTTAGTTTAATTAATTTTAAATATATTATATATTTAAATGAGTTATTTAGAGCTTTAAAAATAGCCAGTTTTGCAAACGGCCTCCGTTTTCGATGAAACTAATTTTGTTGGATCCGCAATATTAAATTATTGTTAGATTTCAATATTCGTGATTTTTGAAGTCAGTATGTGGCCGTACGGATTTTTAATGTGAAGCTGTAGCTGTAGCTGTAGCCGTATGGATTTTTAATGTAAACCAGTTTCTTTGGGTCCGCAATGTCAAGCTGTAGCTGCATGTCCATTTTTATTGGATTTGGGTATTGTCTGTAATCATACGGATTTTTAGAAGACGAATACGAATTATGATGATTATATAAATTAATAAAATAATAATTTCTTTACTCTATAAATACCCTCATTTTCTTACCTTGACCCTAAAGTTTTTCTCCCGGTAGTCAACTGCAGAAAACGCCTCCACCCTCAATACATTCACGATTCATTTCAAAAATCAAGAACAATTCAAATAAATTCCTCAAAATCCTGAAACATATATATTCGGGTTAGCAAAGTATTCCTTTTCTCATCTACACGCATTTCATTGAAGTCGACGTAGGTTTTGTTCGCTGTTTTCACCCAGCATTGGGTAAGCGCCATTAAGGTTCGACATACTATGCAATTGAGGAAGAAGTGGATCGATTTGAGTTCATATTCGGATTTGTGGTTTAAAGGAGCATCGTTTGTGAGATTTTGGTGAAGTGCGGTTGCGATCTGGACGTGCGATTTACTTTAAGTGCAGTCAGAGCTGTTTGACGCAGTGACATAATCAGTCGCGAGTTGAACGAGTAGGCGATGGGGTGGAAGAGGATAGGAAGGGAAGTAGAATGGTGGTGTCAGTTTTGATTTCGGTTGAGAAACGATGGGGTTTGGGGGGTTCAAAAACACGGCTATGGTGATAAAAGGGAGGCTTCGATAGTGTACATGAGGAGGAAGAAAAGGGTTAGCAGGTCCTAGTCTTCAAACATGTGATGGGCCGACTTGGATAGGTTAAGCCCAATTAATTTTAAAGGAAATTTAATTTATTTTGTTTGAAAAATAGTACGAACTTGTATAGGTCATAACTATCTCATACGTGATCAAAATTCAGTGAAACAAAATCCATTAGGATCGTATGGACGGTGGCTACACCATGGAACTGACTAGGAGTGGATTGGAGCTCGTTACAATTTATAGCAAAATAAATTGTCTGATCAAATCAACGACAATTATCGTTATTTATCGATGATCATCCAATGTGAGTAAAACTCACTAACTCTATCGGTTCATATTTTTATAACGTATATTTAGAATTGTTAAATGATGATTGATTGCTATGTATTGACTGTTTTGTTGAACTGCTAAGTAATTGATTGAAATTATAGATCCAGTTATATATATATATAAATATATATATATAAATAAATAAATATATATATATATATATATAAATTGATCCTTTTTAGCAGAATATTTCATAGTGAAATGAAATCGATGTTAATTATATTGTTTAACATCTGTGATGCAGGGAAACAGGTTGGATGGACCCAATTGGGTTCCTCAATATATAAAATACTGTTTTGTTTCATATATTGTGATATATGATGTGATATATAATCTGTTGTTGATTATGTGTGTGAATGATATATATCGATCATTGTTGTTTGGTATTTTAAATACCGTAAGAAAACCCTGGGATGAAAAAGGAAAATTTCAATAACTATATTGAAATAAAATATTATATAAAATCGAAAGATTTTATATAGAAGGAAGATTTCATACTGTATATTGGAATAGAATATTTATAAAATAAAAGGATTTTATATAAATGAATATTTATAAAATCAAGGGATTTTATACAGGAAATTATTTGTAAAACAAATATAAAGGAAATTAGTTGTAAAACAAATATAAAGGGAAATATTTGTAAAACAAACAGAAAGAGAAATATCTGTAAAACATTTACAAATAAAACAGAAAGAGAAATGTTGGTAAAACATTAATAAATAGAGGTATAAAAACGAAATGTTTATTTAGAAAATAAATAGAGTTATAAAAGGGATTTATTGGGAAATGAAAAAGAATGTCATATATGGAAATATTTGGCAAATGAATAGAATTTTACATCAGGAAAGTTTAGAACCGTGCTTCGCACACGGGTATAACATGATATGGGTTTAAATCAAAGATTTTAAACAAAATCTGTTGTAACCGATAGATTGAAAAGATTAATTTATAAATAATATTTTACAAAATTAAATGAAATATTTATCATTGGATAAATAGAATATATAAATCAGGGCTTATATAGAGAAGTAAGAATCGATGTCGATATTTGAAACTGAATATGGACGTAGAGTTAATCAAAGGAGTTAATCAAAATGAGTTATAGGAGTTAATCGATTAGAGTTAGAGTTAATCAATTAGAGTTAGAGTTAATCGATTAGAGTTAGAGTTAACCAGTTAGAGCTAATCAGTTAGAGTTAATCGATTAAAGTTAAATCGAACTAGAGTTATTGGAATAGAGTTAATCGAACAAGAGTTAGTCGAATATTTGTTTTTCGAATAGAGTTAATTGAAATAGAGTTAGTCGGATTAGAGTTATTCGAATATAGTTTATTCGAAGAAAGAGTTATTGAATAAGGTTATTCGAATAAGAGAATTAATCGAATAAAGTTTATTCGAATAGAGGAAGAAATTGTCGAATATTAGTTATTCGAAAGGAGTTAATCGAATATTAGTTATTCAAAAGAAATTATCGAATATTAGTTATTCGAAAGGAGTTATCGAATATTAGTTATTCGAAAGGAGTTAATTGAATATTAGTTATTCAAAAGGAGTTAATTGAATATTAGTTATTCGAAAGGAGTTAATCGAATATTAGTTATTCGAAAGGAGTTAATTGAATATTAGTTATTCGAAAGGAGTTAATCGAATATTAGTTATTCGAAAGGAGTTAATCGAATATAGTTTATTCGAAAGGAGTTAATTGATAAGAGTAAATTAGTTAGAGTTAATTGAATAGAGTTAATCCAATAGAGTTAATCAAGTAGGGTTAATCAAATAGAGTTAATCCAATAGAGTTAATCAGTAGGGTTAATCAAATAGAGTAAATCAAATAGAGTTAATCCAGTAGGGTTAATCGAATAGAGTAAACCCAATAGAGTTAATCCAGTAGGGTTAATCAAATAGAGTTAACAGAATTGAGTTAATCAAATAGAGCTAACTGATAAGAGAAAATTAGTTAGAGTTAATCGAATAGTGTTAATTGAATAGAGTTAATCGAATAGGGCTATTCAAAGAGAGATTATCGAATATAGTTTATTCGAAGGAAAGAGTTATTGAATAGAGATTTATTCAAAAGAAAGTTACATAAGGAAGTTTGTTCAAGATTTAAAAGATAAACTTTGACTATTTCGAAGTTAAAACGTTGTTCAGTTAAGGTCTGAGAGGTAATTATACCCCAACTTGATTGACTTCCTTCTTAACTAAGGAATGGTAAGGTTTGATAATGAACGATGGCTAAGTGAATTTAGTTAATGAGTGAAATAGTTTGAGTTGGCAAGGCGATGTTTGATTTAAACATCAGTTTAAATCCAGTGAAGGAGTTTTGGAAATGTTTTCCAAATAAGAAATCAGAAATGTTTTCTGAGAATAGAAAATAAGAATTTAGAATATATGGAAACAGGAGATAAATAAATTAAAGAACTAAAGAGATAAATGTTTAATGACGATTGATCGATAAAATTTCCACCTGGAAATAATATCATTGTTTGCACACGTGTTTTTCTTTGATAGTTAAATCACTGACTATCAAAGTTTTGACTATTTTTTTGTCTTCAATACGGAGAGACCGGTTGGATGCTTATCCAAAGAACCACTTGGTATGGGCGTTAGCATTTCGAATCAAATAGATCGAAGACAAATTGAAGACGGAGTAAAGTGCAAGGGCTGTTATATAAGTCCTTTGTAGAGATTGCCTAGGATGGATGTGCGGAATAGTGCCTTCGGTTTGTCCAATCCCAGGACAACTTGAATGGATGAATGTCTGACAGAGTATATCTGGTAGATCGCGTAAGTTGATCGTTTCAAACGTATTTACGTTGGTGGCGGAGGAATTCGTTTCTGTTAGCTTATACCTATGGTATTTTTGGGGAAATCAATTTTTGATTTGACGGGTATAACGATGTGGCATTCGAAGTAAATGGAGGAGTGATCTGTTAAAAGATACGTTTTGACCTCGAGCCTCAACAACTGTGAAATAACAGAAATCGGGCAGGCAGCATGCCTAAGTGGTTCGCAACCAAGTGGGGGTATATTGTCACCATCTAGAGAATATTCATATTTGTACTTCTTTCAATTCTGTATCTCCCGGGAATGGTTATGTTGGTTTACCAACCGTAAAGTGACAATATATTCGATACACTCAAGCGAAATGAGTGATCGGTCGTGTGTGGCCAAGTTGCAAGATGTTCTTGTTGAACTCCAGTGTATCGCTTCTAGAGTACACTGAGCGGAAGGTGGATCCATAGCTTGTCATAGTTGGAATCCATTCCCCAAGTAAGAGCCCGCGGTTTTGACTGTATATTATATATGTAAAACGTTAGATGCAAGCGTTTCTACTAGATTGATATTACATGTCTTAGACATTATTATAATCAGAATAATATTGTTTAAAAATGATTTGGGTTATCGTAAGGTAAAAACCATTCGTGTTTATGTGTGGATCGGTCTTACGATTATTCTTTATTTGAAAGGATCTTTAAAGTTAAACAAATGATTTGAGTTTACTCACACCAGTCACATGACTGACCCGGAGTTTATTTTGTTTTGTTTTCCCTAAACTCTTGGGTGCCCAATTTTGTACGGGCAGTCAAGTAGTCGGGATTTACATATACTTGAAGAGCTGGAGCAGGAGGCTTCAGGATTATATAGCTATTGTTATTTCCGCTGTGTTGTAAGTGTCATACTCAAATAATGATATGTATATTCAAGTACAGATTTAGATTTCAAAGTTTTGTTATGAAATATATTTATTTGTTCCGCTGTGACATTCTTGTTTACTTTGATGTTGTATGTTCTTCTTCTTCTTCTATTCTAAGTTTCAATCTTATCTATCCTCACCCACTGTTTTCTTTCTACTAGTTTTCTGTTTTCCAGTACAACGTGGGTTGGACTTGTGTTATTTGGTCAGCTCAAATTGGATCGGAATTTCGGGACATTACAAATGTCATTTCTGGAGAGAAGAAGTTAGATTTCTTTGTCATATTGTTTCGGGGAAAGGATTAGCGGTTGACCCTGCCAAGGTCAAAGCCGTCAAAGAATTGACAGTGCCTCGAAATGCTACAGATGTTAGAAGATTCCTTGTGTTAACAGGCTATTATCAAAAATTTATTAAGGATTTTGCAAAATCACTAATCCTCTAACCCAACCGATGAAGAAGAATTTGGAATTCGTTTTGAGTGAGATTAAATAACCCGCCCGGAATGGGCCTAAATTTCGACCCAGAAAAGGCCCATTGAAACTTAAAGCCATTTTAAATGGGTTATTGGTTCCTGTAAAGAATTACATTTGCATAAAATAATATAAAGACATTTCGTTACGGAAATCTCACACAAAGGAACGAGAAAATAGAATATTAAAATATGATTTACCATTTTATTAAAAACCATAGAATTCAAACATAGATTGTCAAGATACAATTATTCCATAGGTACATCAATAAACTCATTATTAAATGTCTCCATAAGAAATACAGCAATGATAACTAATAAAAGCATAACATCTCTGTTTTTGTCTTCAGCCTCCATTATTGCTTCTTCCATAGAATGGCCTATTGACCTATTGGATATGTTAAGGAGTGTGGTCAGAACATAAAGTTCTATGTGACTGAAAATAGTATTTACCTAAAGTCAATACCTTAGATTTAGTAGGTTACATATACCAAGGTATGTCTACGCAACACACAAACATTCACATAAACACAAAGTATCTTACCAATGAGGTTGATATCCAAGTTAATCACTTAATACCTTCATTAGTATATTTAGGGTAAAGAACCAACGAGGAGGGCATTCCCCATCACTTATGGCTATATTAAAGGTGGATTCTTATGATCTCTTACAACCCTGAGGTGAACCCTAGCCTTTTAAGACCTCGTCCTAATACGTCAATGTTCTTAAGTCTATGCTCTCACTTGTAATATGAGAAGTAGCATTGCGAACGTTACTCCTTAATTGATATTACATTAAAACACCTATGTCGCTTAAGACATCCCTTAGACAATTGGTGAGCATGCTATGGCCACATATCTTTTATAAACTTGTCATGTTCCTAGTTGAGCCTCGACAAGATTCTAGAGGAAGTAGACATCCCCCGTGAACTACCCTACTCCATCACCGCTACGCCTAACCACTTTAGAGAAGGAGGACCCACAGACTTACTTCAAATCTGATAAGGATGGATCCCATGACTTTGGCTCCTCTCCAAGGAATAAACCATCGCAGGGGACCCTAATCATAACCACTTAAGACCCAAACTAGATAAGACGAGAGTCAACCACTTAAGACCTTCCCAAGGTGTAATAAACCTTCCTATTTACACAAAATAGGTTTTTGCATATATATATATATATATATATATATATATATATATATATATATATACACACACACACGCACACCATACCTCTAACATTAAATCGTATTTCTGTAAATGCTGGATATGCCGGGCGGTTTCGGGCAGGCTTCTACTACAAGTAGGTTTAACCTTGTGTCACAGTGTACTAGATTTGAATGGCTCGTGGCACCTTGACCTCTCACATTAGTTGGGCCTACTTATGGTTGCTGGATTTGCTAGTTGGTTCTGGGTTGGTGTATACAACAAATGGCTAACATCATGTCTATGTGTCACTATTTAATATATGTACAAGCCATTCTCTGCACACACAAGCAATCAATATATGAGGACATTTCAAATTGAAATCCTATCCTAATAACATTTATTACGTCATTATTAGGCTAATTACATTAATTATGCAATATAAGTAGAATATTCAGTACTTATGAATAACTCTGGTTTTCGTATGAACGATAGAATGTTCTAACGAGATAAAAATTGTCAACTTGTCCTAAGTTTTAGTCATACAAGTTAATTTCCGTATTTTTACCGCTAAATTGATGGCATGATGGCATAATTGCATAATAAGAGATAGAAGTAATGGAAAACACAACATACATACAATTTCAACTTGCACCCTAGGCTTATTGTAATTATTCTAGTAATAAACCAAGAATAGCGTATAATTTCATACACACACATCAATATATATATACACACACACATATATGTACGTTGACTTTATTTTATCTAATTTACCCTTTTTACATACTACACATAAAAACTTTCATATTTGATTGGCTTCAAATCTGAATACGTTCGAATTCAGAATAGGACCCACCCACCAAATCTAAACCTTTTTAGGTTATAAAAAATATTTTGAGAAAAGGATAAATTACATAAAATAGAAGCACATTACCTAATTGTTCTCAATACACTACTAAGACCAAGATCCACAAACCTAATAAATTTACAATTCTTGCGAAATACATAAAAAAGAGGATTTGGGGGGTTTGGCATTTTAATATTATCATTGTACCAAATCCTCTTAGTCATACAAATCCATATGATAATTTACAAACGTAGAATATGCCTAAAAAAACTAATTCCACTCATAATGATTAGAAGGGCGTAGATCTGACGTTGTTGTGCCTTTTTCATGTAAATTCCAACTCTAGAGATCTATATACATAAGAATAAATTAATTAAATTCTTATGTATATATTTTGCATGATTCCAAGAATATATCTTAATCTAGATCTATAATAAAAGATTAGAGAGAAATAGGAATAGATTTATAGAAGAAGATGAAAAAAACCTACTTCTGGAATCAATGGCAGTAGAGGTAGAGTGGAGGCACAATGGAAAAAATGTCTAGGGTTTAGTTGTGAAGTCTAGGAGTCTATTTATAGTTGCTTGTGCAAGCTATGGCCTTTGGATTATTTAGATTTAATCCAAGTCGTCCATTTATATATATTACCCCTAAAAACCAAACCAAACCTAGCATTGTTGGGTGTTTCAGTCGTCAAGTGGACGACCTCCGCTCTAGAAGGGTGGTCGACCGGCTAATGACACCTCTTTTAGAAGGGCTGTCAACCTCTTGGTCGCTGAAGTGCCCAATAAACATATGTGGGCTGAGATATTAAATTATATATATTTTTTATTTACTTGACTTATTTCTTACCTTATTTAAATTATTCTTTGATCCCTCCTTCATATCTTCATTTGAATTTCGAACTCGTCCGATTTATTATATATATATATATATTACTTTTTTGACCATATATGTATATATATATATATATATATATGTGTGTGTGTGTATGTGCGTGCGCCTTTACTGCTAATTTCATTTGACTGAAACTTCTTCATACCATCACCATTGTCAGCATATTATATATGAAAACGATTCAATACTTCGCCACGAATCCAAATAATATATTTTCGTAGCCAAATCCTTAATGCTACAAAATCTCATTTTCTAGCCTATTTATATTTTATTATTAAACATTATTATTTCTATTAATTATTAATATTTATGTCTTTAGGTATATTTTAAAGGGTGGTACATTCTTCCCCCCTTAAAATAGATTTCGTCCCGAATTCTGTTTGAAGGCGCGAAAAGCACAACTCGCTCTAAACATCCACGTTGTACACCCATGCTATATTTAAATTCATTTAACAACATAAATGACTTGCAGTGATGATGAACAGTAGACCCACTAAAGTAAGCTCAATCCTGACGTGTAGGCGTATTAAGTGATGCAATATGTATGCAGAATAACCTAATTATGCATATATTTCTATATGAATGCGCTGTGCAATCGTGTTGCATCCATTTTCTAACATCCAATCCAATAATCACAATGCATTCATAAGCATTACTTTGAGGAAAAAAATACCTAGGAAAAGCTCTAGGTGAGTCTATCTCATCTTATCCCCGGTCTCCCATGTTCTTTCCGCAGGATCATTTTTCCATTGTACTCAAACAAGACGAGCGGTCTTATTGATGAGTTTCTTGATTCTATGCTCTACAGTTGTAACAACCCGGAATTTTGGAACCAATTTAAAATTTTATTTTAAGGAAACTTTGTTAGTAAATGCATCAGAATTTAACAATAAAAAGAATTATGTTTTAAAATAAAAGTTAGTCTTTATTTAAATGTAAGAATATAAAAATGATTTACATTAAAAAGTTATTCTTTTTAATGTGAATGAACATATTTTGTTTAGCGCTAAAAGTTATTCTTTTTAATGAAAATGAACATATTTTGTTTAATGTTAAAAGTCTAACTTTTTAATGTTATGTAAAACATGAATTAAATTTACAATAAAAAAATTAATCTTTTAATGTCATGTAGAAACATGAAATGTTTTACAATATTTTTTTTATTCTTTTTAACATCACGTAGGAACTTTAATGACATTTATTAATTTATTAATTGAAAATAATGTGTAGGTTATAAATGAAAATATGCAAACGTGAAAATTCACAGTTTTGTTGTTTATAAAAAAATAAATAAAAAGATTAAACTTTGATTGGAATATGTTTACATTAAAGATTATGTTTTTAGGGTATAAAAAGATTAAAGTTTGATTAGATATGTTTACATAAAAAATAAATTTCTAATGTAAAAGAGATTCATTGTTTGAAAATGTGTTTAATATAAATAAATCATTAAAAGAGATTCATTGTGTAATAAAAATGTTTTAACAGTAGAAAACGCACATTTGTTTAATATTAACATTTACATATTATAGGTAGAAAATGTACATTTATTAAATATTAACATGTACATGCAAACGAAGTTATAAACTTTCTAACAATTGGCATTAAACAATAGATCAGGCATTAATTAATTCCCGTTTTCTCTCTCCTATTTTTTCTTTTGAATTTTTGAATAGGTTCATTAAATACTAAAACGTTAATATTATATATTTTGAAAATTGGAAAGTAATATAGATGTGTATCTTAGCAATGTTGGTTGCAGCAATAATGAAATATTTATTTAATTGAAAATTCATACCTATTGTTTATATATCGTAGTAAAATAATAATAATATGAATTGGTATAATTAGAGACAGCCTTTTATTTTCTTCCTAGAAATTATAATTTAGAATTTAATGTTTAGATGAATTGGAATTTACAGTAATGTGAAAACTATAATTTAGAATAAAAATGATTACTTGATTAATAAACATATTAAATATATTCCTTGTCATTAAATTAAGCAAATTGGATTTTTATGGCAGACAGTAATAAATGAAAATAATCAAGCTGATTTCATAAATGGAAACCTAGTAAAATGTAAGTTTGTACATTTTGTATTTATTTACACTAATGGTTAAACAATTGTGATTCAAATAGGAATTCACATAAATCGGCTAAGACGAAAATTAGCAATTTACATAAGAATGAAGTTATTAATACAAATCATAATGGGCAGGTTATAAATATAAATTGTAATGGACCCACTTGTATATTTTTATTCTTTTTATTTCTGTCTATCCAATTGAATACCTTCCCATTTTTCCCTTTTCTTATTCTATTTTGAAATTTGAATAGGAGAAACGGGCCTTAAGGGTTAATTAAATAATATTTTAATATAAATATTCACTAAACCAAATTAGCATAACCATAAAATCGTAAAGTATTCTGTCGCCGCCTAGAACAAAAGCAATGGCCAAGAACACTCCAAATTTCATTCCTTAATCTCCCTCTTCTACAATTTGATTTAAACAAAAATTATAAAACAAATCGAAGGAGCATTGCGAGATCTTTAAAACTGTAAAGGTGTGATCGGAAATTATCAACTACAGTCGCCGATTTTCCTCTCCAAAGCCACCAGCGTCGGACCAGTTTTGCGGACAGGAGGCAGTTGCGAGTTGGCAAGGACTGAGGGGGTAGAAAGGTGGTGGCAAGGTGCAGGGTGTGGTGGAGTTTGATCGTCGGCAGGTGGTGCATTTTGACGTGCGATGGGTTGGTTTGGGCGGAGTTATGGGTTCAAACTTGCCCAGTAACGATTGGAAGAAGATGGTATTATGTTAATCTAATTTAATTATATTTAAATAATCATATATTTTCCAATCTTTAAAATTGCAATAACTTATTCATATTTAGTCAGAATCGCGTGAAACGAAAAGCGTTGGAACTAGAAAAATGAGATCTACGCGATGGAACTGACGGGAACTGATTTTAGAGCTCGTCTAAATTTTGGCAAAGTGGAAAGCTATTGGTGAGAATCCTATTTTAATTATAAAAATTAAATTATTTATTGCTATGTGAATTCTGTATGTATGTTGTGAAATTCATTTACTTGATTGTTATGAAATCTGTGCTGATTGATGTGGTTATGCAAAATTATTGATGTGATGATTGGTGTATTGAAAATAAAATTGTCGAAATAGAATTGTTGAGTCAAAATACATTGTTTTTGTTGAAATTTGATTGGGCAAAGAAAAATATCATTTATTTTGTAAACAAGAAAAATGTAATTTTGATTGTAAACAAGAAATGAGTTCATTTATTTTGTTTGAAAAGAAGAAGAACACAATTTCCCTATATTTTGTTTGTTGTACAAATAAGAACAAAAAGTTTCATTTTTGTGTGGGTAATGAAAATAAGAACATGTTTATTTTCATTTTCTTTGAAATAAAAGAAAAAGGACATTTTGTTATTTTGAAATAAATGGAAAGAAACAAAATATTAATTTGTTTTGTTAAGGATGAAAAGAAACAAATTATTCATTTGTTTTGTTAGAATGAAAAGAATGAAAATTTACATTGATTTTGTCAAAAATGAAAAGTAACATTTTTACATTGATTTTTGTTGTAAATTTAAAAAGGACAAAGTTTATTGTTGTTTTTGTCATAAAGCAAAAATGGCATTCTTAACGTCAAATTTAGTTAATAATAAAAAAAGAAATTTATTTCATTTTTATTTAAATATTAAAAAAGACATTCCATAAACATTTTTGTTTGTTAAATTAGAATTGACATTATTTTAAACCGTAATGTGTTAAATTAGAAAATGGACATGGTTTACACTGAAATGTGTTAAATTAGAAAATGGACATTATTTTCACCGTCGTTTTGTTAGATATGAAAAAGACATTATTTGTTTTGTCAATTTGTTAGAAATGAGAAAAATAGAACATTGATTTCATTGTCAATTAGTTTAAAGAGAATATTTATATTTTCATGTAATAAGATTAAAAGTAGAAATTTACATTTTTAATGTGATTAAAAAAAGAGAGAAAAAAAGAAAAGTTTACATTTTTAATGCGGATTAGATAAAAGAGGAATTTTACATCTTTTTGTAAAAAGAAATAAAAGAGTAATTTTACATCTTTTTGTAAATAGGATTAAAAGTAAAATTTTGAACTTTCCTTGTGAATTGAATTAAAAGATAAAATTACATTTTCATGTAATTAGATTTAAAGGAAGAAAATTAGATTTTTATGTAATTAGATTTATAGAAAGATAAAATTACATTTTTATGTAATTAAATTAGAAGTGAAAACTTGGTTTTCAATAAAAGAATTTAGAAATGATATTCACCTTTTTAAGTAAATAGATTTTCAATAAAGAAAATTAGATAGGCAAATTTACATTTTTATGTAAATAAACAATGAAAAAGGAAATTTTACTTTTTATGTAAATAAGCATTGAAAAGGAAAATTACATTCAAAATGTAAATAAGAATAAAAAAGGACATTTTTGTTAGAAAATGTAAATCAGAATAAAAAGTATAGAATAGAGATTACATTTTTATTGACCTTTTATATGAAATAAAAGAGAATAGATTTAAAGTGATATCTTTATTTACATTTAGTTGTAAATAAAAAGAATACATTGGGAGTTACATTTTATTAACTGGAAGTGTTTGTGTAGTATTATGAAAATAAACTTGTTTTTAGCATTCATGTAGGAACATGAAGCAAAACCATATTTTAATGTCAAGTTAATGCATATGAATCATAATCATGTTTTTAATGTCATGATAATGCATATGAAATAAAACCATATTTTAGCGTAGCATTAAAGCACATGAAATATAATCATGTTTTAGTGTAGCGTTATGGCATACGAAATATATACATATTTTAGAATTATGAAGACATATGAAATATATTCATATTTTAGAGACATGAAAACGCATATGAAATATTTTCATATTTTAGAGTCATGAAAATGCATATGAAGATAATCATGTTTTAGAGTCATGAAAATGCATATGAAGATAGTCATATTTTAATGTCATGTTGAAAAGAACATATTTTAGTGTTACGTGGAAAACATCAAAAATGGAGATATTTTTATGTCATGTTAATATATGAAATTTAAAACCTATTTTAGTGTTATGTTATTATATTAAAAATAAATATATTTTTAAGATCACGTTTATAAAAAAAAATGAAACAGTGTTTTGGTGTCACGTTCATATATTGAAATGAGACATAATTTTAGAGTAGAATTTAGTGTTGATTTTTTTATTTACATTTTTAATGTAAAAAAAATAGAATTTAATGTAGCACTTTATTTGCATTTTAAATGTGATAAAAGAGTAAAATTTGACGTTGCTTTTTTTTATGAAATAAAAAGTGTAGATATTAGATTTGTATTTTAACGAAAAATGTATATCAAATTTTCATTTGTCTCATGTTGGATAGGACTAAAAAGGTCATATGTTGGAAAATATTATTTTTAACATGAATATAGGTTGTAATTGATTTGCTTGTGTTGAATTGGATGACGTTATTATCATTGAACGATTTTTATTTATACATATATATAAACTAAACTATACGAATCGCACGCGGTAATTCGCGATTTAGAAATCGTGTCTTTAAATTATTATACCAAAATATACGACCGTCGGATTTTCCCAAAACTGAAACCGTTAGGTTCGCCTTGGGAAGATCTTTCCAACGATATGAATTGTGTTAAAATCCAATGGTTAGATTTAGAGAAATGTGTAAAACAAATTTGGGTGAAAACAGCGCCAGGGTCGCCCATTGACCCGAAGCGTCGTTAAATTAATTTAATATATATATATGTGTGTGTGTGTGTGTGTGTGTGTGTGAGGATCATTTGAAAAGTCCGAGTTCAATCTCATTTCAAATGATTATACGTCGATTTAAGTCGAAGAGTTGAAGACGGTGATTGAAGACCGACGATTTTCACATCGAATGGACGATGACTACTGATGCCCGTGATTGGAGTAGCTACCTTGAAGGGGCTGCAGTGGTGGCCATCCGCACGTATATGTTGATTGCACGGATATGCGGGTACCTCCCTTTCGTACTGGACATACGGAAGGAGGGTATCTCCAGTTTCGTTCAGACCCAGAATGGACTTATAAATGGAATGTATGTCCGACATTGTACTCATTTATATTGTATTTATTGATTTTCTATCGAATGTATGAATGATTGGTGGCGGAGAATTTATTCTCTTTCTTAACACCCTTTTTTATATTTTGGCAAAAAATTAATAGTATGATATGGATTGACAGTGTGGCATACCAAGATGCAATGATCAAGGTTTCTTGTTGAAAAGAAGAACCTTGTGGTGATGATCAAAGCACAGCTTGAATAAGCATAGCTTTGTGTATTACGTAGCATCACGAGCCTCACAACCCGGTTGAGTCTAAAACGGAGCAAGGGAACGCAGGGGGAGCAGCACGTTTCTTTTTAGCTAGAAGTGGTGTTTGGGTTTTACACAGCCCGACATTTTACTTATGTGGATGATGGAATGAGGCGCCTCGGATGTTAGGTCCTATAGGACCGGGAAATGTGTGTTCAGGAATTACCAATCCGCAAAATCGTATGTGCGGACCGGCCCTACAGCTTTCCAAGGGTTCACAGTGGGGGATCCTGAGACATTATCTAGAGTTTCTCGAATCGGTAAGGAGATCGTTCCTAGCCTTGACTCATGATGGAAACACAATTCCCAATACGACCCTACGGACTTGATTGTATTACTAGTATGGAGGCATAGTATATGGTAGCTATGCTTCCTAGGATTGATACATTTACTTTGAAATGTTTTTGAAACATATATACACTAATAATAATATCAAATTAGTTTTTATCGCACCAAACATGTTTAATCATCATAAGGTAAAACTCTATCCTTCGGTTTGCGTTGCATTGTGTGATGGGACTTGAGTCTTATGATGATTCCGTTTTTCTAAAAAGCATTGCGTTGTTTAACGATTTACTTTAATTTATGCATCGGAAATCCATTGGAATAAAACCCGTTCCGCGTTAGTGGCGTGGTCCTTGGATTTGCCTTATTGCTATTAGTTACATTAGTCAAGAATTCTCACACCAGTCCTATGATTGACTCATAGTTTGTTTCACTTTGCAAACTCGGGTGCCCTCTTTTCCACATGGGCAGTCGAGTAGCTTTTTGCGGATATTTATCTCTTGAGCAGGATTCTGGATCGAAGCCTAAAGCTGTGTCCAGAGCATAGAAGTCTTCCGCTGTTTATTGTATTTAATTTATTGAAATTTATCTTCCGCGGTAATTTTATTCGATGTACTCTAATATTATGTACTCTGATGTAACATTATTATGATGTTTTATAAAAGTCTGTTGTTGTTCTATTGTTGTTGTATTCCCAGAGTTAACGTATTCGGGTTTTGAAAGGTCTTGGTCGATCAAACGATCGATCGGGTCGGGCGAAATCCGTGCCGTTACAACAAACCGTGTAGTGGCATAGGGCACCCGGGACCCCAACTCGAGTTTTCCTATGTCCCCAATTTCATCAAGCTCGAGTCTAATAGTAGAATGATGAAGGCATTTCCTTTGATGAGATAAACGAAAATATTATGGATCCTCTGTAGATGCTCTGGAAGATCCACTCGATAAGCCAAAGGTCCTATCTTCTCAATGATGTGGAAAGGTCCAAAAAATCTAAGGGCCAACCTCCCAATCTCCAAACCTAACAGTCTTCTTGAGAGGGGATTCTTTTATGAATAACAAATCTCCAATATTAAACTCAAGTTCCCTCCTTCGTTTATCGGCATACGATTCTGACGATCTTAGGCTACCTTCCTCCTCTGCCTAATCAAGGATATCTTCTGTGTGGAATCACGGACAAGGTCCGATCCTAGTAGAATGTTGTCGTTAGTTTCCCACCAACAATTTGGTGATTTTTATGGGCTCCCGTAAAGCGCTTTAAAAGGGGCCATACCAAGCATCATTTGAAAACTATTGTTATAAGTGAAATCAACGAGTGGTAGGTGATGCTCCCAAACTCCTCTGAAGTCGATGATGTAAGCTCTGAGCTAGCCTTCCATTCGACTTACTTTTTCCATCTGGTCATCATTCTGCGGATGATAGGCTATTCTTAGGTTGAGGGTCGTTCCCAATGCTGCTTGTAGGCTTCTCCAAAATTCGCTTGTGACCAAGGGGTCTCTATCACTCACTATACTGGATGGGTACCATGTAATCCGACAATTTCTTTGACATATAATTGGGCTAATAAGGTTGCAGTCCTAACCTTTTTGATTGGTCTAAAATGGGCACTTTTGGTCAAATGGTCTACCACAACCCAAATGGCCTCATTTCCATTTTGGCTTCTAGGAAATCCATCTATAAAATCAACAGAAATATGTTTCCACTTCCATATGGGAATACCTAAAGGTATTAATAATCCTCTGGGCTTTCCTTGCTTAGCTTTTACTTTCTGGCATGGCAAATATTTTGCTACGAACCCGTCAGCATCTCTCTTCATTCCTTTTCAACGGAGATTCCTCTTCATATCCCTATACATTTTATCTCCACCGGTGTGTATGGTCATCTTTGACTTATGGCACTCCTCTAGAATTTCCTTCCCGTATCCTTCGTCTTTAGAGACATAAAGCCGTCCATTCAAAGTAAACTTACATCATTGCCAATCGAATTTATAACCGAATGGGGAAAGGTCACCTTTATTCCTACTTTCGCTTTTAGACTCCTTAATTAATCATCATGGTCTTATGTACTTTGAATCCTCTCTTTTAGAGCAGGTTTAATAATCATGGCTCGAAGGAAACCATTAGAAGTTACTGGTATTACTACCAAAATCAACATCATGATAGGATGACGGTGAAGGGGCATCAGACTATCACAAGCAGAAAGAGTAATCCGTAAACAAATACCAGGTTTAGGATAAAACAGAAAGCATAAGAGAGGCATTAAGAAAAACAAGAAACCGACACCATCATCAAAAAGAAACCTCTGATCTGATATGAAGAAATAATACAGGAAGGATAAGTCCGGCACGAAAGACAGTTAATGATAGCACATCGCCAAAAGCAAGTTGCCTAAAACAGGAAGCTGATAAAGAGAAAGACCAAGAATCCTACAACCCAAGACCCAAAGGGGTGAAAGGGTTATCAGCATTAACTTGCTTAATGTCGATATAAAAGGAGACAAAAGCATCAAAAGCATAGAGCTCGAAACATAAGGAAATCCCCCGGAAGCCAGCCACCAAGATCCCAGTTTGATGATTACTGAGAGGCAACTTTAGTAGACAACCAATAAAGCACTAGAAGCACCCTTTCATAAAGCCGAAGCACGCTTCAGGGATCTACCAAAAGGCAAGTCAAAGCTTCTAAGAGAGAAGTTATTCACACTAATCTGCTTAGTGTTGATTCTGGAAGGGGTGATGAACCTTGAAGCAACACATTTGAAAAATAGAGGTTAGCATCACGAAGGATTAACAACAAGACCTAAAGCTCATGACCGGAAGTCCATAGCTAGAAGCTTAAAGCTATTCCTAAAGTTATCCATACCAACAGGATTGGTATTGATACAATATAAATGAAGCAACGACAGAGAGAAGCCCCGAAAACCAAGATTATCAACCCGAAAATTAGGACCGACACCCTAAAAGCAATAAGCAAAGCCAAAAGTGCGAACAAGAGCCAAAGCAAGCGGAACTAGAAAGGAAAACGACCGATAGAGGCTTCTGCTGGCCCAATGGAAAAAGGGACCCCGATTTGACTTCAAATAAGAGCTTAGGAGTCACATTTTCGTGGCTAATTCCTCATTTCTCATTCTTGTACTCTTTTCTTCTAGAGTAAACCCTAATTTCTAAATCGATTTGGGGATTACTATTGTAATCAATTATGTACTTCAAATCAAAGATCAATAAAGAGCGGATCAATACTTAGCATATTTCTTATGAGCTTCTTATGAGTTTTCTTAGTTATTTCCTACACAACATACCCTAAGCTTTCTACTCAGTCACGGATTCCTACTCAAGATTAAATCCTTCCGCGAAGTTAGTACAAAGCCTCTTCCTACAAGAAATTTAGCCTTCTAATGAGTGTTGTGATTAAGGAACATCTATCCCAAGATAACCGTTGGAAGATTTGACCGTTGTAAAACATGACCATTGGAAATATAAAGTAACTTTTCGCGAAGTATCTTTTCATGAAGTGTCTTTTCGCGAAGTGTCTTTTTACAACTGCATTTGTGTACATTATATATTTGAGGATAGATTTTAACAATATATAACACATCTAAGATGCAATTAAATAGATAATGATTACCTATATCACTTTACCTTTGATCATCTCTTATTCCTTGTCATGAATCAAAAACTTGTGATCTAATAATAATCCCTTTCCCCAAGGAGTGGACTATCGTATCCTTGAGTCGGCTCCAACCGATACATGCAGATTTCTCTTAAGAATTGATCCTTTTCCTCGCCAGGGAAATCAAGGCGGATCCGAGGATATTGAGTATAAAATTTCTCAAGAACTCTTAGGAAGCAATACCGCGCCAAAGGGGAAGACTTAATGAGAAAAGACTTCTTCCGGTATTCTCTTTTCAACTTAACGTAATCTCCTGAGAAATCCCTAGAAATCAAACTAGAGGTAGAAGACAGACTCTGAAGAAAATATTAAAGGAATTATAATAAAGGCCATTCATTACATCCTAAATTGATAAAAATGCATTCATTACAGGTAATCCTCCTGCTCATATGAGATAGATCTATTAAAGGTTTCAGATACAAATGATACTTATTGAACTTAAATTTATCTAAAGGTAGCTCTCTGGGAATAGAGGTAACTCGTGGAAAGCTCTAGTATTCAACCGGGTGGAGGTCTCACCACGTTCATCTAGGCACCTTCTATGGAGACGCCTAAGCAATCCCCGACAATGGTCACCTAAAAAGAAAAAAAATCCACCGTTTTATATCTACTGTAGATTTGGTACAAAAAACTAATGTGTCCCTGTCTCGATTAACATCCAAAACAAGGTCATGAGCTCAACATTTTCTTTCAAAAGCCTCTTGCCTAGCAGTTGAGCGATTCTCAATCTAGGGGAAACCTCTCTCTTTGAAAAGCAATAGTTTTGCAACACTCTTGTCAAGCAGGTGATATCAGTTGGACAACGCATTATATTCTTTTGTTTGTTTCTTCAGATCTCTTGTAAGATGAATCACTTCCGACTGAGTCTTTTTAAGAAGGGAATGCCTAAAACCTATTTTTCTCCATTTCAACTATGTGAAAAGGCATAAAGACCAATTATTGAAAGTAAAAAAAGGTATCAAAGAAGTTATTGCACCTCAGGAACAGGACCAGAAACTTGAAAAGTCTCAGCAAAAGAAGCACCCTTGAAGCTTGGAGCTTTCCTCATCTTCTACGCTCCATAAGTATTAGGAAGTTCAACCAACGCAAGATCACCTCCGCATATTTCAGAATCTTTGTCACGCAATTCCTCTCGACCGTCGAGTGCTGAGAAAATACAACAAACACCAGTAGAATCACCATTATGTTCTTCTCCGCCTTCAGCAGCATTTATGAACTTGAGATTGTCATCGTTGGCACGAGCAACCTTTGGCACTTCAATAAGATCTCCTTTTCATCATTAGCATGTGGTTCCTCAAAAGGAATATTCTTAATAAACAAAAGTTCAGCCACGTCAGTCTCCTTTCTCTTAGGAACTTCTTTCCCCTTTCTTGTACAGGTTATCTTAGTCATAATTTTTTTCACCAAAGACTGGTCGAGAGAAGAAAAGTCTAAATTTGAGCATTTGTTCATATTATACGCATAAAGAAGAAGAAAAACTTTCTCAAATTAATTGGCCATGATTTCGTCCAAGGTGTTATGCAGAAAACAAGAGACTCTCCGTTTAGCATCATTAACCACTTCAACAACCTTGACCAACAAGGCTTCCTTCGTGCTTAGCTCAGCCTTGAGGGAATCCTTCTCTTTTTCCAGAAGAGAATTTTGTTTTTGTAAAGAGGAACAATGAGAATTAAATGCAAAAATCTCTTCTTTGGACCCCTCCAAGAACCCCTTTAAAACCCGAACTTCTCCAGCCAAGACCCGATTGGATTCTTTTTCTGTGACAAATGAGTTATTTGCTTCCGCAAGAATAGACTCTGGATTATTCTGCTCCTAAATACACTCTCTTTAACATGGATAAGGTTTTCATTTTCCTTCCTTAAAGACATATTTTCTTCTTTAAGTCTCAACACCTCAAAAGAAGGTTTGCAAGCGTCACCTTGCATCAGAAACCATCGCTTAATAGCTTACAAGAAACACAATAGTCACGTGCAAGGAAATCAAAAGAAGCTCAATAAAATGAGGGGTTAACAACTCGTACCAAAAATAGCTGTTTAACCAAAGCTTGATAACAGCCAGAGGAATCAAATGAAAGACCGACACTGGAGAAGATAAAAGAAGAGATAATTTGCCCGACTAATTCATTGAAGCTATCACCATTAGGCGGGTTGGAAAAATCTTAAGGGACGAGATCCTTAGAGGAAGAGGAATATCCCATTGCATGATGTAATTCGTTAGAAACTTCGAAAGACCCGACAAGGCGAATGTTCGAGCAAGGAACCTCCTTTGGGGAAGCAACCTCCGGAGCATTGGTGACCACATCAAAATGGAGAGCCAGACCAGCCACATCCTTAAACCTTTTCGATTGAATTTCCTCTGAGCTTGTACCCATAAGCTTCCTTTTTACATTTTCCCAAGATCTGAGCAAACCATTTTTAAGGGAAGAAATCCAGCCCAAGGATTTAAGGAAGTGGAATCGATTTTACTAGACTTAATGCGAACGGCTCCCAACATATGATGATAGAAAACTGAATAAAATCTTAGTTTCGACTCCACTTTAAGTTATCTCGAAAAGAGCATACCTAGGTTGTTAATAAATAAAGTAGAGTTGGGGAATAAAGGAGCATTTCTTACTAGTGACAAAGAAAGAATTCCTTTACTAAGTAAGACCAGAGGTGGCTGCCTGATAATAGATTGACCAGAGGGCAGAAGGGAGTGCCTTCTAAGGGTATCGGAGGTGAGTAGTGAGGATTTGTTGCCAAATTTTTCAGAAGCAGCACCAAGAAGATCTATTTTCTCCTTATCCAAGATACCCAGTAGTTTGGGCGCCATATCTATAGTATAAAAACAAACATAGAGAGAAAGGTGACCTTCTATAAAAAGAATAATAATAATGCTTTCGGTGTAAATACTTGGGATATGGAAGCTACCGGAAATGCCAAGAGGACACGACAATAAAAAATTAGGTTTTCCAATCTTTGAATCTGGTTGTTCCTTTAGATAACAGTTTATTCATGGGATTTGCATGGAAAATTTGAGGGTTCACATCGCTAAGTTTGGAAGGACGATCCAGGTAGTCAAGGGTAAAAGGGCTTAAAGAATAATTACCCAATTCTAGGGATAAAAGTTCCAAACCAAACAAGTAGGTGTAAGTGTTAGGAGAAAGTTGAATGGAAGCAATTATCAAATACTGCAGGAATCGACAAAGGTGTCAGGGAAAGGAATAAAACCATTGTGCCTGATATGAATAGCAGAATAAGCAAAGTAGCCTTCCGGAGGAGAAGAGACGGTGTCCATTTCAGTTGGAGGGATGGCTTCAATACCAGAATTGTAAAAATCTTGAAGAATAACATCAACTTGCTCTTGCGATGAAATTATAGATAGCTTTTTGACGACACTAACCATCCTTGAAGTAGGAAAGTCGTTCAGTAAAGGCCCATTTCTATTAGGTTTAAAGGCAATATGTTTCTTTCCCATGATGTTAGGTACAATCCGTTTAATTTTATAAAACAAGGTAAAAACAATGCTCGGAAGGATAGGATTCTTATTCTCCTAAGAAAGTACTGATGATAACAAGTGGTTATCCCTCATACATCTTCGAAAGAAAAAGGGCAGGTAAAAACGTTAACTTAAGCTATCGATTAAATACGGAATGGGCTGCCGAGAATTGGTAACTAGAAAACCAAAATCAATTCATGAAAAGAAAATATGATAAATACTTTAGCTCAGGAGAAATTAACAAACGCTTTAGTTATAAAACCAAGTATAAATGACTTATAGAAGATGCTTACGTGAAGATTACTAATGCATTTCCAAGATAAATTTCAAATCTAGGGAATATGAAGAAGTGAAGAAGCTAACATAATGAATAAGGAGGGTATATATAGGAAGAAAGAAGCGGTTAATTCATTCAAAAGTTTGACTCAAAAATTCGAAAATTCCCCTTAATTAAGGGGGGTAAACGTTACTAGCAGAATCGACACCGAGAAAAGCCGACGGTGAAGGGGCATCGGACCGTCACAAGAAGAAAAGAGCAATCTGTAAGCAAAGACCAAGTAAAGGATAAAACCAAAAGCATAAAGGAGGCATTCAGAACAAATGAGCAACCAACACCATCATCAAAGAAGAAACGTCAGATCTGATATGGAGAAAAAGTACCAGCAGGACAAGTATGGCACGAAAGACAGTTAACGATAGCACATTGCCAAAAGCAAGTTGCCTAGAACCGGAAGCTGATAAAGAGAAATACCAAGAGTCCTACAACCCGAGATTCAGAGGGGCGAATGGGCTATCAGCATTAACTTACTTAATGCCAATACAAAAGGAGACGAAAACATCAAAAGCATAGAGCTTGAAACATGCGAAAATCATTCAAATGCAAGCCACTAAGATCCCAGTTTGATGAATACCGAGAGGCAACTTTAGCAGACAACCAATAAAGCACTGGATGCACCCTTCCGAAAAGCTGAAGCATGCTTCAGGGATCTACTGATAGGCAAGTCAAAGCTTCTAAGAGAGATAAGCTTTTCACACTAAACCCCTTAGTGTTGATTTCGAAAGTGGTGACGAACCTCGAACCAACACATTTGAAATATAGAGGAAAGCATCATGAAAGATTAACAATAAGACCGAAAGCTCATGACCAAGTCCATAACCAGAAGCCTAAAGCCTTTCCTAAAACTATCCATACCAACAGGTTTGGTATTGATACAAAGGAAATGAAGCAACGACAGAGAGAAACCTCGAAAACTGAGGTATCCATTTGAGAATTAGGACCGACACCCTAAAAGCAATAAGGAAAGCCAAAAGAGCGGCCGACAGCAAAGGCAAGCAAAACTAGAAGGAAAGACGACCAATAGAGGCTTCTGCTGGCCCAATGGCAAAAGGCGGCCCGATTTGTCTATAAATAAGACCTTAGGGGTCTCATTTTCGTGGTCGATTCCTCATTTTTCATTCTTGTACTCTTTTCTTATAGAGTAAACCCTAATTTCTAAATCAATTTGGGGATTTCCATTGTAATCACTTATGTACTTCAAATCAAAGATCAATAAAGAGCGGATCAATATTTAGCATATTTCTTATGAGCTTCTTATGAATTTTCTTTGCCATTTCCTACACAACATACCCTAAGCTTTCTACACGGTCATGGTTTCCGACTCAAGTTTAAACCCTTCCGCCAAGTTATAACATAACCCCTTCCTACAAGTCATTAAGCCTTCTACTGAGTGTTGTGCTTAAGGAACCCTTGTCCCAAGATAACTGTTCGTTCTTAAGTCGCTAATGCATGATGGTCAACCCTTTGAGGGAAGAGTAACTAATCTTTCGGGCTTTAAACCTTGATATCTAGGAAACGGTGAACTAACTCAACCTCGTGGAAACTAAATAACCTCGCTTTTCCCTTCCGTCCCCTTCCGTAGATCTGTCTCCAATATTGACAAAAAATATCATTAACATTTTGGAGCTAGAAGGAGGGCTTGAAACTCAAACCTTATATTTAATAGCTACATATCTAACGGTGATGTTCCGTCCCAAACTAGAATGAGCTTTGAAGAAGCGAGATTATGGGCAGAAGGTCCCAACAAGAGTCTTCCAGATCTTAAATGGCTATGTCAGTTACTACTGACCCAAGACTGACAAAAGAACAACGGTAAAGAATAGAAGCCCTACGAGTAATTAAGTGGAAAAGAGAAGTAGAACAGTACGATCTTGATTATTGGAACGACAACTCTTCCTTCATAAGACAAGTGCCGACCTTTACTCTAAGTGGCTCTACGTTAAGAGAAGTATAACCCCTTCACTCATATAAAAGTAGCTATTCATGAGCAAGCCAATAGTATGGTCTTCAAACGAGAAATAATGAAAGATTTTAACCACTTTGCTTCCAAATGGACTAAATGGATATGACTTCAACCTCAACACACCTTGAAAAGGAGATGTAATGGTATGGATGAAGTAAAAAGGTTTAGTAACAAAAGGTTTAAGTCCCAATGACAAGGCAAGGACTTTATGCCAAGGATGCCTCGGAAATGCCAGCTTACTACCTCAATGGAAAACTTTTATTTCCTAACCAGATATTAACTCAACTATTGGTTATCCACAAAGAAGAAGCCCAAGTACGAAAAGAAATTGGGATGGCTTTACTATCATCATCGTATGATTAATGGACATGAAACTAACCGCTGCAAATCTCTCAAAGGAATGATCATCAAGTTCCTCAATCAAGGCCAATTACAAGACTTTGTAAAAGGATCAAACTAAGTCCAATAAAATTCTTAGGAAAAGGATTATCTATGTAACTAAGGGTATGGGCACCCTCTCAAGAACTCAAAGTAACCCAAGGTGGGTCAAATCACAAATGGATAAAATCCCTTGTCGCCGCCGAGTTGGCCAGGGCAAGGGACCCCTCGGAGGGTGGTGATGTGTAAGCCTTTCTCCACGCCCAAGTAAGAAAGGGTTGGGTTAATGCATTAAAAGCATAAGCCTCCGATTCACAACAGAAATGGTCAACACATAGCATCTAATTAGCACGCCCTACCTCTGCTCACAGAAGAGTACGCCATGCCTCTGCTATGAATTAAGCACGCCCTACATCTTCTTTAGAAGAGCACGCCCTACCTCTTCTTATGTTCCTCATTACCCGCAGAAGAGAACGTTTACCCTTATCATCGCCTACGATGGCCAGGATAAGGCACCCCTTAGACGGGGTGGAGTGTAAGCCTTTATCACTGCCTACGATGGCCAGGGTAGAGCATCAAAAGAGTAAGCCTCAATTATGCATCTACGATGGCCCGGTTTAAGCTTCTAAGACCTTATCATCGCCTACGATGGTCAGGATAAGGCACCTCCTGGAGGGAGGTCGGGTAAGTCCTTGGGCCCTGCTTATGGATAAGCTAGCCAAGCACACCAGACGCACCGGCCCAGAGAGTGGCCAACAAATCTCGTACATCCTCTTCTTTGACAATGAAAAGCCCTGAAAGTGGCTCATGAAGCACGTACATCCTCTGCTTCCTAAATCAAATCCAAAATGGGTAGCAAAACTAATTGTCAAAAGTAGGTTTCTGGCCTTCTACTATATACTCGAATCTGGGTTGGTTCGGGACTTTCACTAATTGCCGAAAATAAGTTTCTGGTCTTCTACTAAATACTCGAATCTGGATTGGTTCCAGACTTTCATTAATTACTAGAAATAATTTCTGGCTTTCTACTAAATACTAGAATCTGGGTTGGTTCGATATTTCATTATATAACAGAAATAGGTCTCTAGTTTTCTATTAAATAACTCGAATCTGGGTCTGTTCGGAATCTCTACTATAGTCAGAAGTGAATTTCTTGTCACTTGCTAGAATACCCAAGTCAGGGTTGGCACGGAAGCTCCATTATTACCAGAAGGGGGCCCTGGTACCCTATCTTATACACCCTAATCCGGGTTGAAAGAGTCAAACAATTTATCCTTACAGGGAAGGTATCGACTATCGATACCCAGGACGATGGCCAGATTCAACTACTTAAAAGCCTTCAAACAAAGACAATGTCTCCCATCATGCTCAAGGAGATTTCCTTAAACTCATACATATACCAGGTCATTATCCATTATGCCAAATGCATACACGATACAAATAACCACAACACACTATAACATAAGCTCAAGGGAGAGCTCAAGTTGGTTTCTTAAGTTTTCCTAGCATATCCTTGTGATAGTGGTTACACTCTTCTTAAATGTCCCATGGAGGGGGGTTTCTCGAAAGTTTCTTTTAACCGGAGTTGTCCTCTATGCACATAAAATATAGACAAAACCATCATGCATATCCTATAAGGATTAACATCAAATAACGTGTGTTAAGTTTACACATAATAACATGGTAGGAATTTTGAAAGAGAGCGTCATTGTCACAAGCTAAGACTACACATTCGGTGACATCTCAACAAATCATAACTTCATTTATAACACTATCACTGTAGATGATTACATATGAAGTATGATACATCAAGTACCCTACATGCTGCATATTTACTTACAAAAGGGTTTGAAACCAAATATATCTCCCATAGGAGTAACATCCCGATTCTAATATCATGGATTATACGTAAACATAATCTAGTTCCCATAAATGTTATTACAGATGGTTAGTATGATTTCTAGGGAGAGAAACCATCCTCCTGACTCTGCTCAAAGTGTTAGCGAAAAGATTAAGTGAGGAATCAAAAGGAATTCTGAACCCCTCAGATGTGTAGACTGGAGGACACTTGTGATAATTGAAAAGTCATGTGACTTAGTGTAGGATCCTTATGTATGGAATATAGCAGAATTGACTATGATATACTAACCTGTCTAATACAATAGTTATGCAAGTAAAACTAATAATATAGAATATTAAAAATAAGTAAAAGCAGTAAGTAAAGTGACACCAGGAATTTTATTTTGGTTCTGACTTCCCGTCCTACGTCCAGTTCCAGACTCCTTCTGAAATTCACTATCAACACCCTCTCTTCACACAAAGGAACAAGTTCACAACAATCCGAACCCCAACAAGGATCAATCCAAGCCCCAACAAGGATTTCTTGCCTAGGACCAACACAAGACTTTAACAAACAATAAGAATTTGACTTCTATTTGTGTTATGAACAACACTGAATAGCCAACGATTGAGTACACCCTTCCTATAATCTCATCATCAAGTATATAATGTGTATGTTAAGATTGAAGTAAATTTATTACTTATTGAATCAAGAGATTTGAAATAAATTTAAAGATTCAATAAGTAATTTGAATATTTGAGAGCTTTTTAGAATGCAAGAGAGTATAGAGTTTAAGATCAGAAAATAGAAGAAGATTTTTTGATTTGTAAATCATGTTAGTGTGTATATATAGTGGTTGAAGAGTAGTCAACTTTCATGAAGAGTTTCAGCCAAGAGAAACAATCATTTCTACTAGAAGAGGAATCTCTTTATGAAAGATGGTGACCTTTCAAAAAATATGTTTGTTGTAAAATATGACCATGGGAAAATATAATCGTTGTAAAATATGACCACTGGAAATATGAAGTATCTTTTCGCTACGTGTCTTTTCATGAAGTGTCTTTTCGCGAAGTTTATTTTCGTGAAGTGTCTTTTCGCGATGTGTCTTTTCATGAAGTGACGAAGTGTCTTTTCACGAAATGACGAAGTGTTTTTTCGCGAACTGACAAAGTGTCTTTTTGCAAAATATCTTTTAATAAGTGCATTTGTGTACGTTATATATTTGAGGATATATTTTAACAATATATAACACTTATAAGACACAATTAAATAGATAATCATAACCTATATCAGTTTTCCTTTGATCTTATCTTATTCCTTGTCATGAATCAAAAACTTGTGATATAACATTCTCCACTATTTTGGTTGATGAAAACACCTTGCATTTTTTTTTTGAGATATTGGTTTGCTCTCCCAGAATGTATGCTACATATATTCGCCTCCCCCTGAATAAAAAGCTTTTCTGCTGCAACATTTTGTAAGTGCATATAATATACTTACCGTTTCTTATAACAAAATATGTATATAACGATAATATATTTCTCCCTCTTTATCATCAATTAAAAAGAATAAGTATCGTAATAAAAGAGTAATCAAGAATAGTAGAGAATATTTAAGCATAAATATTTATAAGTAAATATTTATATATCTTTAGCGATACCGAAAATAGCCTTCTTTTTGTTGTGGTGTACCTGCAAAAAATATGATATATATACTTTGGTACCCACTTTCTTCGTTAGGGTCCAGGGGTTAGATGGAAGGTAATCATACCCAAGATGGTTTAATGGAACCTTTAAACTTGAAATTTTCATTATTAACTACTGAATTAATGTAATCATCAATATATTTTTCTTCGTTTTTCCAATTTACAGGAATCCAAATACATAAACAACTTCTATTGGTATTTCCTTTAGTACTTCTAGATTTAGTATAAATATCTACACTCATAAAAGTATACGACAATCTCTAATAATAGGATCTTGGATGTGCATTAGTATTAACAGTGATATTTTTGTTGTACATAAAAGCATAACTAGTGATATTTCTATGATTAGTTTTATTACATCCTAAACCACTTTTGTCACGTAAAGGTCGAGATATAGATAAAATCATATTTAAATCATTTTGACCTCTACTAAATTTTGCGAACTGACTTGTACAATTATCAAATTTGATTCCAAAGTCGCAATTGGCATTTTCAAAAGAAATTTTGTTATTTTTTAAATCATCACTTTCGTTATTTAATTCAGAATTCTTCCTTTTTAAAGTACCATTCTCAGTTTTGAGGCAAAAAATGTGGAATTCTGAATTATCCAAAGAAGATTATAATTTTTAAAAATTTTCTTTTGAGTCAGAAATTTCGTTTTGCAAAATATTATCATTCACCTTTAAAAATTCACATTCTTTAGATAACTCTAGATTCTTTTTAATTAAAGCTTCATTCTCCTTTTTAAGAGACAAAATTAAAGAACTAGAATTATTCAAAGAATCTTCTACAGATGTATTTTTATTTTGTACAAGATCGATTTCCTTTAAAATAACATTGTTTTTATCCTCTAGCTGCTCTTTTTTTTTTTTGGAGAAAACAAGCTCTTCTAAGGTATTTTCAAAATATTTGGCTTATTTTACTAAAATATTGTTTTCCTCTTTTAATTTGGAATTTTCTTCCTTAAGTCTTTAAACTTGGTTAAAATAACTGCATTAAGTTTACCTAAACTTTAAAAGTTCAAGCCCCAACTAGGATTTCTCACCTAAGCACTGACACAGGACTTTAACAAACATGTTTGACTTCTGCTTGTGTTCTTGAACAACGCTGAATAGCCAACGATTGAGTACACCCTTCCTATAATCTTATCCTCAAGTATATAACGTGTTATGTGATGATTGAAGGAAGTTTATTACTTATTGAGTCAAGAGATTTGAAATAAATTCAAAGATTCAATTAGTAATTTGAATATTTGAGACCTTTTTAGAATGAAAGAGAGTATAGAGTTTAAATTCAGAAAATTTAAGAAGATTTTTTGATTTGTAAATCATGTTAGTGATGTATATATAGTGGCTGAAGAATAGTCAACTTTCATAAAGAGTTTCAGCCAAGAGAAGCAACTATTTCTATTAGAAATGAAGAGGAATCTCTTCATAAAAGATGGCGTCCTTTCAAAAAATATGGTTGTTACAAAATGTGACCATTGGAAAATATGACCGTTGGAAGGTATGACTGTTGTAAAACATGACCATTGGAAATATAAAGTGTCTTTTCGCGAAGGGTCTTTTCATGAAGTGTCTTTTCATGAAGTTTATTATATCGAAGTGACGAAGTCAATTTTCATGAAGTGTCTTTTCACGAAGTGTCTTTTTACAATTGCATTTGTGCACATTATATATTTGAGGATAGATTTTAACAATGTATAACACATCTAAGACGCAATTAAATAAATAATCATTACTTACATCACTTTTCCTTTGATCATCTCTTGTTCCTTGTCATGAATCAAAAACTTGTGATCTAAAAATAATCCCATTCTCCAAGGGGTGGACTATCATAACCTTGAGTCGGCTCCAACCGATACATGCAGATTTCTCTTAAGAATTGATCCTTTTCCTCATAAGGGAAATAAAGGCAGATCCGAGGATATTGAGTATAAACTTTCTCAAGGACTCTTAGGAAGCTATACCGCGCCAAAGGGGAAGACTTAATAAGAAAATAATTCTTCCGCTGTTCTCTTTTCAACTTAACGTAATCTCTTAAGAAATCCCAAGAAAGCAAACTAGAGGTAGAAGACAGACTCTGAAGAAAATATTAAAGGAATTAGAAGAAAGTCCATTCATTACATCCTAAATTGATAAAAATACATTCACTACAGGTAGTCCTCCTTCTCTTACGAGATAGATCTATTAAAGGTTTCAGATACAAATGATACTTATTGAACTTAAGTTTATCTAAAGGTAGCTCTCTGGGAATAGAGGTAACTTGTGGAAGGCTCCAGTATTCAACCGGGTGGTGGTCTCACCACGTTCATCTAGACACCTTCTATGGAGACACCTAAGCAATCCCCTGCAATGGTCACCTCTAAAGGAAAAATCCACCGTTCCATATCTGCTGTAAATTTGGTACAAAAAGTTCACTAATGTGTCCCTGTCTCGATTAACATCCAAAACAAGGTCATGAGCTCAACATTTTCTCTCAAAAGCCTCTTGCTCGGCAGTCGAGCGATTCTCAATTTGAGGGAAACCACTCTCTCTTTGAAAAGCAATAGTTTTGCAACACTCTGTCAAGGAGGTGATATCTGTTGGACAAGGCATTATATTCTTTTGTTTGTTTCTTCAGATCTCTGGTAAGATGAATCACTTCCGACTGAGTCTTTTTAAGAAGGGTATGCCTAAAACCTATTTTTCTCCATTTCAACTATGCGAAAAGGGATAAAGACCAATTATTGAAAGTAAAAAAGGTATCAAAGAAGTTATTGCACCTCAGGAACATGACCAGAAACTTGAAAAGTCTCAACAGAAGAAGCACCCTTGAAGCTTGGATCTTTTCTCATCTTCTACACTCCATAAGTATTGGGAGGTTCAACCAACGCAAGATCACCTCCGCATACTTCAGAATCTTTGTCATGCATTTCCTCTCGACCGTCGAGGGATGAGAAAGTACAACAAACACAGTAGAACCACCGCTATGTTCTTCTCCTCCTTCAGTAGCATTTATGAACTTGGGATTGTCATCGTTGGCACGAGTAAACTTTGGCACTTCAATAAGATCTCATTTTCATCATTAGCATGTGGTTCCTCAAAAGGGATATCCTTAATTAACAAAAGTTCAGTCACGTCAGACTCCTTTCCCTCGGGAACTTCTTTCCCCTTTCTTGTATAGGTTATCTTAGTCATAAATCTTTTCACCAAAGACTGGTCGAGAGAAGAAAAGTCTAAATTTGAGCATTTGTTCATATTATCCGCATAAAGAAGAAGGAAAACATTTTCAAATGAATTGGCCATGATTTTGTCCAAGGTGTTATGCAGAATACAAGAGACCCTCCGTTTAGCATCATTGACCACTTCAACAACCTTGACCAACAAGGCTTCCTTCCTGCTTAGCTCAGCCTTGAGGGAATCCTTCTCTTTTTCCAGAAGAGAATTTTTATATTTGTAAAGAAGAACAATGAGAATTAAATGCAAAAATATCTTCTTTGGACCCCTCTCCAAGGATCCCTTTTAAAACCCAAACTTTTCCCACCAAGACCCGATTGGATTCTTTTTCTGTGACAAATGAGTTATTCTCTTCTGCAAGAATAGACTCTCGCTTCTTTTGCTCCTAAATACACTTTCTTTAACATGTATAAGGTTTTTCATTTTCCTTCCTTAAAGACATATTTTCCTCTTTAAGTCTCAACACCTCAAAAGAAGGTTTGTAAGAGTCACCTTGCGTAAGAAACCATTGCTTAATAGCCTACAAGAAACACAATAGTCACGTGCAAGGCAATCAAAAGAAGCTCAATAAAATGAGGGGTTAACAACTCGTACCAAAAATAGCTGTTTAATCAAAGCTTGATAACATCTAGAGGAATCAAATGAAAGACCGACACTGGAGAAGATAGAAGAAGAGATAATTTGCCCGACTAATTCATTGAAGCTATCACCATTATGCGGGTTGGAAAAATCTTAAGGGACGAGATCCTCAGAGGAAGAGGAATATCCCATTGCATGATGTAATTCGTTAGAAACTTCAAAAGACCCGACAAGGCGAATGTTCGAGCAAGGAACCTCCTTTGGGGAAGCAACCTCCGGAGCATTGGTGACCGCATCTGAATGGAGAGCCAGACCAGCCACATCCTTAAACCTTTAAGATAGAATTTCCTCTGAGCTTGTACGCATCAGCTTCCTTTTTACATTTTCCCAAGATCTGAGCAAACCATTTTTAAGGGAAGAAACTCCAGCCCAAGGATTTAAGGAAGTGGAATCGGTTTTACTAGACTTAATGCGGACGGCTCCTAAAATATGATGATAGAAAACTGAATAAAATCTTAGTTTCGACTCCGCTTTAAGTTATCTCGAAAAGAGCATACCCAGGTTGTCAAGAAATAAAGTAGAGTTGGGGGCATAAAGGAGCATTTCTTACTAGTGACAAAGAAAGAATTCCTTTACTAAGTAAGACCAGAGGTGTCTGCCCGATAATAGACTGACCAGAGGGCAGAAGGTAGTGCCTTCTAAGGGTATCGAAGGTGAGTAGTGAGGATTTGTTGCAAAAATTTTCAAAAGAAGCACCAAGAAGATCTATTTCCTCCTTATCCGAGATACCCAGTAGTTTAGGCGCCATATCTATAGTAAAAAGACAAATATAGAGAGAAAAGTGACCTTCTATAAAAAGAATAATAATAATGCTTTCGGGTGTAAATACATGGGATATGGAAGCTACCGGAGATGCCAAGAGGACACGAACAATAAAAAATTGGGTTTTCCAATCTTTGAATCTGGTTGTTCCTTCAGATAACAGTTTATTCATGGGGTTTGCATGGAAAATTTGAGGGTTCACATCGCTAAGTTTGGAAGGACGAACCAGGTAGTCATGGGTAAAAGGGCTTAAAGAATAATTACCCGATTCTAAGGATAAAAGTTCCAAACCTAACAAGTAGGTGTAAGTGTTAGGAGAAAGTTGAATGGAAGCAATTATCAAATACTGCAGGAATCGACAAAGGTGTCAGGGAAAGGAATAAAACCACCATGCCTGATATGGATAGCTGAATAAGCAAAGTAGCCTTCCTGAGGATAAGAGACGGTGTCCATTTCATTTGGGGGGATGGCTTCAATACCAGAAATGTAAAAATCTTGAAGAATAACATCAATTTTCTCTTGGGATGAAATTATAGATAGCTTTTCGATGACACTAACCATCCTTGAAGTAGGAAGGTCATTCGGTAAAGGCCCATTTCTATTAGATTTATATATTTCTTTCCCACGATGTCAGATACAATCTGTTTAATTTTATAAAACAAGGTAAAAACAATGCTCGGAAGGATAGGATTCTTATTCTCCTAAGAATGTACTGATGATAACGAGTGGTTATCCCTCATATATCTTCAAAAGAAAAAGGGCAGGTAAAAACGTTAACTTAAGCTATCGAGTAAATACGAAATGGGCGGCCGAGAATTGGTAACTAGAAAACCAAAATCAGTTCATGAAAAGAAAATATGATAAATACTTTAGCTTAGGATAAATTAACAAATGCTTTAGTTATAAAACCAAGTATAAACGACTTATAGAAGATGCTTACGGGTAGATTACTAATGCTTTTCCAAGATAAATTTCAATCTACGGAATATGAAGAAGAGAAGAAGCTAACATAATGGTATAAGGAGGGTATATATAGGACGAAAGAAGCGGTTAATTCATTCAAAAGTTTGACTCAAAAATTCGAAAATGCCCCTTCATTAAGGGGGGTAAACGTTACTAGCAGAATCAACACCGAGAAAGGCCGACGGTGAAGGGGCATCAGACCGTCACAAGAAGAAAAGTGTAATATGTAAGCAAAGACCAAGTACAAGATAAAACCAAAAGCATAAAGGAGGCATTCAGAACAAACGAGCAACCCACACCATTATCAAAGAAGAAACCTTGGATCTGATATGAAGAAAACGTACCAGTAGGACAAGTCCAGCACGAAAGACATGTAACTATAGCACATTGCCAAATGCAAGTTGCCTAAAACAGGAAGCTGATAAAGAGAAAGACCAAGAATCCTACAACTCGAGATTCAAAGGGGCGAATCAGCTATCAGCATTAACTTACTTAATGCCGATACAAAAGGAGACGAAAGCATCAAAAGCATAGAGCTTTAAACATGGGGAAATCATTCAAATGCCAGCTACTAAGATCCCAGTTTGATGATTACCGAGAGGCAACTTTAGCAGACAACCAATAAAGCACCGGATGCACCCTTCCGGAAAGCCAAAGCATGCTTCAGAGATCTACTAAAAGGCAAGACAAAGCTTGTAAGAGAGATAAGCTATTCACACTAAACCCCTTAGTGTTGATTCTGAAAGGGGCGACGAACCTCAAACCAACACATTTGAAATATAGAGGCAAGCATCATGAAAGATTAACAACAAGACCGAAAGCTCATGACAAAGTCCATAGCCAGATGCCTAAAGCCTTTCCTAAAACTATCCATACCAACAGGTTTGGTATTGATACAAAGGAAATGAAGCAACGACAGAGAGAAACCTCGAAAACTGAGGTATCCATTCGAGAACTAGGACCGGCACCGTAAAATCCAATAAGGAAAGCTAAAAGAGCGGCCGAGAGCAAAAGCAAGCAGAACCAGAAGGAAAGACGACCGATAGAGGCTTCTGCTGGCCCAATGGAAAAAGGCGGCCCGATTTGTCTATAAATAAGACTCTAGGGGTCTCATTTTCGTGGTCGATTCCTCATTTTTCATTCTTGTACTCTTTTCTTATTGAGTAAACCCTAATTTCTAAATCAATTTGGGGATTTCTATTGTAATCACTTATGTACTTCAAATCAAAGATCAATAAAGAGCGGCTCAACACTTAGCATACTTCTTATGAGCTTCTTATTAGTTTTCTTTGCTGTTTTCTACACAACATACCCTAAGCTTTCTACACAGTCACGGTATCCTACTCAAGTTTAAACCCTTCCGCGAAGTTGTTACATTACCCCTTCCTACAAACTATGTAGCCTTATACTGAGTGTTGTGCTTAAGGAACCCTTGTCCCAAGATAACTGTTTGTTCTTAAGTCACTAATGCATGCTGATCAACCCTTCGAGGGATGAGTAACTAATCTTTTGGGCTTTAGACCATGATATCAAGGAAACGGTTAAATAATTGAAGCTCGTGGAAACTAAATAATCTTGCTTTTCCCTTGGGTCCTCTGCTGCGGACCTATCTCTAGTGTTGACGAAAAACATCACTAACAAGTGGCGATGGTTGAAAATTACTATTAGAGAGAAGTTCCAATTGTTTCCATTCTGAGATCGCATTCAAGGTTGCACGTTTCCTCTTAACGCATCCAACACAACATTCCCTTTTCTAGGGGTATAATGGATCATGAAATCAAATGAGGCAATATATTCCATCCACCATTGCTATCTCAAGTTTAGTTCACGTTGAGAAACTAAATATTTTAGGGATTTATGGTTGGTGAAAAAAAATCAACTTTCCCCCCTAAAAGATAATGCCTCCACATTTTAAGGTCGAACACTACTGTAGCTAACTCGAGGTCATGAACTGGGTATCTCTTCCCTGTATCTTTGAGTTGTCTACTAGCGTAAGAAACTACTCTTCCTAATTGCGTAGTAAACCGGTCCCACATGCATCAACGTAAACTGCTAACAATTTCGAGCCATTAGGTATAAAAAGGAATGACTCGCTAGTTAATACTTCCTTTAATTTTTAAAGGCCATGTTACATTTTTATTCCAAGAAAATACCAATATTTTCTTTATCAATTGGGTTAAAGGAGTAGCAATCATTGCGAAGTCTTTAATGAATTTCCTATAATATACGGCCAATCCAAGGAAGCTACTTACTTCCGTAGCATTTTGATGTATCCTCCATTCCTTAATTTCCTCGATCTTCGCGGGGTCTATCGCAAGGCCTTCACTGGACACAATATGTCATAAAAATATATCTTCTTCCCCTCCTGAAATGGCAATTCGAGAATTTTGCTTTTAATTGGTTCTTTCTTAATATTCCTAGTACTTATCTTAAGTGATTTTCATCCAGTTTATGGTCTTTTGAAAATATAAGGATATCATCTATGAAGACTACCACAATCTTATTTATAATTCCCTTAAACACTCTACTCATAAGGTCAACAAACAAGGCAGGTGCATTCATCAGTCTAAAGGGCATAACTTCCTATTGGAACAATCTAACTGGCGTCCTAAACATAGTTTTATCCTTACTGTCCTCCGCAATTCTCAATTGGTGAAATCCAGTGGCAAGGTCTAACTGGGACAATACTTGGACTCCTCCCAAGTGGTCAAAAAGATTATCGATTCTAGGTAAGGGGTAACTATTCCTCTTGGTCATCATATTAAGTTCCCGATAATCCACACAAAGATTTAAAGACCTGTCTGCTTTGGTGGAAAACACAACATGTGCACCCTATTCTGAGGTACTTTGACGAATGAAACCTTTCTGTAGTAATTCCGAAATATGATTATCCAATTCCCTTCTTTCTTTAGGTGCCATATGGCTCAAGGGTAATGCTACTGGTCTAGCGTCCTTCTCAAGTTTAATACGAAAAGAGATTTCTCTATGGAGTGGAAGTCTCATGACTTCCTCAAATACATCCAAGAACTCACATACTATATGGATCGAAGATGGTCCTTATGAACTAGGAGATAAGGAATATATTAAGGCTTTATCCTTGTTCCCAACATTACAAGGAATACTCAGACGACGTCCTCCTTGTCACCTAGGACGAATGATTCTCTTGTCGCAATCTAGGACAACCCCATAAAATGATATCCAATCCATACCTAGGATAAGGTCATACCCCATAAAATGCAATGCATTCGCTTCACAAAGGAATTCGACACCGTCAACCTCCAATACGAGGTCTTCGCAAAACAACTCAAGATACTTAGATCCTCCGATAGGGTTGGCCACCTCTGTCGGATTACTAGAGATAGATATGGGAAGGTTCAACAGATTAACTAGTCTCTTAGAGATAAAAGAATGAGTCACGCTAGAATCAAACAAGGTGTATACAGAAATTCCAAAAATAGAAGTTATACCTTCAAGTGCGGGTTGTCCTTGGTCTCTTAGGGGTCGGCTTTGAATCGATGCTGCCTCTATTGCATAATTATGACCACTTCAGATACTTTAGTCTTTGGGCAGTCCTTAGACATGTGTCCTTCCATATGACAGTTGAAACACTTAGCTTTGAATTCCTTCTTCACCAATGAAGTCCTACAATCCTCAGCCACATAGCCCTTTTGCACCTCGTACAAGTCTAAGCTTTCTTTTTGAATTTTCCCCATTTCTTCTTGTTCTTCCACCATTCCTTTTTCTTTTTCTTATTCTTATTGGAACTTCCTTCTCACCTTCCGTACTCTTATTGGAGCCTTCAGCTATGCATAGGATAGTTATCTCTACTAGGGTTTCGAAAGTTGCCACGAATGTTACTTGCGTTAATAAAGTTTCCTTCAGTGGGAATTTAACCCTTTAGCAAATATCAATGCTTTGTTTATTGGGGGTGTCTATTAAACGCCTACCAAACTTACTCAATTCGATGTATTTGGCCACATACTCTTGCAAGCTCAAAATTCCTTGCTTGAGGTGGATAAATTTTTCTAACTGGATTGTCATTTCAGCTCTTGGAAAGAACTTTGCTTTGAAACATGTTTTGAATTCATCCTATGTAAATTTTCGGCCCTTGTTCTCACCAGATACTAAATTCCACCATTCAAGGGCCTCCTCTTTTAAGTGCTAGGCCACAATCCTTCTTTTTTACTTCATCGGGCCATCCAGTATCTTTGAAAATTCTTTCGCAGTCCGTTATCGAAGGTTAGGCATTAGTAAAACCCTCCTTTCCAATGAATGATTTCCCTCCAACATTCGCAAAGCTCTTACAGAAACAAGAAAAGTCAATGGATTCCTCAACGGCTGGAGCTGCAGGCACCGCTGGGGCGAGATTAGCAACATGAACTTGTTTCATGGTATAAAGATAATGCTGGAACCATTCTGGAAATTATCGAGACCTTGCTTGATGTCCTTACTCGGTAGGATTATCTTCCATTCTACTATCTGAAAAGAAAACGAAGAAACCTTCAGTGGGTACTGCTGAGATAATATTTAAGCTGAAAAGGGATGAAAACGATAAAGTTGCCTAGTATAGATGCGTATGCTTATAATGGTAAATATTATATATATATATATATAGTTTGAAAAACATTTTTCAAAGTACAAATACGCTCCTCATACGTATAATTCCCTTATAATCGAGTAACGTATGCTTTGATACCAAATGTAATAGCCAGCCCAGAATGGGCTTAAATTTAGACCTAGAAAAGGTCCATCGAAACTTAGAGCCATTCTAAACGGGTTGTTGGTTGCTGTAAGGGAATACATTTGCATTGAATAATACATAGACATTTCGTTATGGAAATATGTAACACCCCACGTCCATTGATGTCACTCACAAAGGGAATGCATTAACTTCTATGGGGCGTTTTAAGTGAGTATAGAACAAAAACTTAACAACAAGACAGATACAAACAGTACTTGAAAAATTAAAAACTTTATTTCATTGCAGCGGAAAATACATATGTTTGATTACATCATCAAAACTAGAGCCAAGTACATAATATCCATCTTGACTAAATCAAAGTACATAAATTGAAAGACATAATTCCCAATACAAAATAGCCATACATAAAAGAGAGGCTGAACCTTACTTCAGCGATCCAAGCAATCTTCTTAAAGCAAGAAAAACAGCTGCCCAAAATGAAGCTCCACTGGTGTTAGTTCCAACCCGAGCACCTGGGGGGGAGGGGGGGAGGAAGGAAAGAGGAGGAAACAAAGGGGGTCAGGCATAAAGTCTGGCGAGTGCGATAACTTTAACAATATAATTACCAAAGTAACTAGGCTAAGGCATAAGTTGGAAAATCAAGAAATGACCATGAACCATTGAGTATGGCAGAGTAAACAAGGAAACAAGATGAACAATGATATCGTTAAAGCGCACCTAAAATACTATAAGATAATTACTAAACTACACCAACACTGTAAGATAATTGCTATACTGCACCACCACTAGTCACCCTAACGTTGATCCCGCCTACAGAACTTAATAATGATATTGGTAGTTTTGTGCACCCCTAGCTGCCTTCATAGGTGTCGCCTGCCCCTATCTCCACTAGGTGTACCCACTACCCCCAAGCGATCGGCTCCCTAACTCATAGATACCCATGCTGGCCGCACAGTGGGGTGTATCACTCCTCGAAGCGGCAATCTAATACCACAAATAATGCATGGCTTATACCTACACGATGCAACAACGTCTTACCTACCAGCTCGGGTCCACACACGCATATGAACCTGCTGGACTTGCGTTGCCACCGCTAACCCGTTTTGGCCTCTTACAGTCAAGCCCAGTATGCGTGTCCCGACCTCGTCTTGGGTTGAGCCCACAAAGATACGTATGGGTTACTGGTTGAAACGGGCCCCCCATTACTTGACACAAGCTATCCACCTAAGCTTGGTCCCCTCTAGTATATCCCACTTAACCCTCTTCTTAATTCATGTTTCAATTACATGTTTCAATTCTTGGTTAAGTATTTCTAATCGTATTTCAAATGCCACCCAAGGCACCCACTAGACTCCACATGCCACCCAAGGCACACACTTAACCCCCTCATGTCCCACTACATGTTTATCTGGTTAAGTGTTTCTTAATTCATTAAGACCGTAACCTCATAAAGACCTCTCACATTAGACTGGCATTTGTGGCAGCTGGATTTGCCGGGCGTGTCTGGGCAGTCTTACACCACGAAAGAGCCTAACCTCGTGTCTTTACAATTGTGCACGTATTAAATTTATGCCTAATACCTCCCACATTAGACTGGCATTTGTGGCAGCTGGATTTGCCAGGAGGGTCCGGGCAGTCTTACACCACAAAATAGCCTAACTTCGTGCCTTAGACGATTAATTACTTCTAATTAATCGTTCCCCAATTTGAATTACTTTCCCTATTCAAATTATCAATTAATTCCAAATTTAACTATGGCCATAATTGACTCAATTATGTCCATCTATTTATGGTATGTAAAATTATACCAATTTTCATCACAAATTTATTTTATGCCTTTTAAGGCATTTATGCCAATTAAATCTTTTAATATTATCCCATTACCCCACGTTGTACGCTCCTTCGTTTAACATAAAATATACGTTGGACTCGAATAGTGTAACTCATGGAATAAAGATAAAACATCACAACATACATATAGATAAAACTAGATCTAAACATAGGGGTGAACTTGCATGTGTGAATGATGTTCTACATCTAAAACTTGCATAGGCCAAAGTTACAACTTGCATAAAACTACATATGCCATAAATCCAAATCTAAAGGTGTGAACTTGTTTAGATAATGGTCACATACTTGCATAAATCATGTATGTCATAGATCTACATCTAAAGGTGTAAACTTGCATAGGAAATAACCACAAACTTGCATAACATGATTCATATTCCAAACTCATATATTTACATAAACTTGCATATGTGATTTATGCAACATAACAATGGTCTAAACTTACATCTAAACATGTAAACTAGCATGTAGAATTTGGCATATAACTCACACATGTCATAGCCTAACTTTTAGATCCAATTCACATAAAATAGGTGTCATGAAACATGTAAGGTTATGCATAAAAATCTACTAACTTGCATATGATCCACATCCAAATCAATATCTAAACTTGCATACATACTTATGATTTATCATATAAATCAACATAACTAACTAGCATATGAAACATGATGATTTGATTATACATAAGCTAATCATAGAATTACAACATAGGTGATTGCATCATAACTTTACAATATAGTTGATCACAACATGTATGATAACATCAATAATTCACATCATATCCAAATAATCCACATCATAACTCAATCCAATTAATTTGCTAATTATTTTATTAAAATTATCGAACTCACAACTCAAAGAGGATCTTGAGTCCTGAATTCTGAGTTCTGAAGTTGTATTAGCTTTCCTTTGAAGAAGATTTGTTGTTAAAGTTGAATAGAACTGATTTGATTTGCTGTTCTTCCTCTCTAATGGGTGGTGGCTACTCTAGATTATAAGATGACAACATGACGGCCATAGTTTCAGTTTCTATTTTGATTTAGGGTTTGAGTCTGCCCACGTTTATATAGAATTTTAATTAGTTATAGCCGTCGGATGATCCTAGGGTTAATCACAATCATTCAGTTGGGATAGGGTGACACCCCAGCCTTAATGACTCAGCAAGGAGTCAGAAAGGACTCAGCAACATGGGTCAGACTGAACCAGAAAACTGTGCAGGCCTGCTGCCTTAGCCTGGGCGCACTTGGCAGGTGCGCCAGTGCAAATTTGTACTGGCGCACTTCCCAAGTGTGCCAGTGCAATCTATTTTTTTCTTCTTTTGCCACCTAACTTCGCTCGTCCATATCTCCTTCATCCGGTATCCGTTTCCCGCAAACTCGGACTCTATCTCGATCAGAATTCCGAGACGAACACGATGGCGCAACCCATTTCCTTTAATTTTCATGTCTGAGATTAATTATTCTTTAATTTAGTTAATTCGATTATTCAAAAATCCAGGGTGTTACATTCTCCCCTCCTTAAAGGATTTCTCCCCCGAAATCTCCAAGTTAAGGAGAATGCATATCCTAACATCCAAACAATCATCTACTCAACCATCAAACATAGGCATCCATTGTCCTTATAAAATTTCTAATGCTGTATGAACATATGCAAAAAGTGCGTGTATATGTTCCTTATCTAATGCAAAATCAGGCGGTCTACTGATTCAGTTGACCACCTTAATGCAAACCATGATAGTGCCATGCGTCCATTATGCATGCGAAGAACCCTATCGATACATATTATTTCTAAATGTGTGCACAACCATTCACCAAAATGCAACATCCATATAATGGTACAACCATTATACATCCATTACTTAAATATGTACACACATTTATATGCAATATGCAATACGAAGTGACTGAGCCGAGCAACCACTAGCAACCACTTGCATCCACATGCATCCATCATACATAACATGTCTCAAACACATGTTTCAACCATAGGACTACCCTATCTAAAGGTCAAAGGTACTAGCGAGAGGACATACTAAAGATAAGATAAGTACAAGGTAAGCGATAAAGGAGAAATTAAATGACATACCCTCGAAAAGAAAAGGGTACAATGAACGCATCTTCTCTTCCGTCTCCCAAGTAGCATTGCTCTCATCGTCTCCCCATTGCACTTTGACTAGCTTTACCTCTCGATTCCTCAACTTCTTAATCTCCGACCCAAGAATGCACGTAGGAGCTCGTCAAATCGTCGCATCATGCTCGATCTCCACCTCTCTAAGCAAGCTCGGCTCTACCACTTCCGCGGTCTCATGCAAGCACTTCCTCAATGTGATACATGGAATACATCGTGTACACCACTAAGTCCCTCGGGCAACTCCACTCTATACGCCATCTGCCCAATTCTCTCCTTAATATGAAACGGCCCTACGAACCTTGGTGCTAACTTCCCAACGGACCCAAAGCGAACCACATTCCGTAATGGAGACACCAAGCATCTAGCAACAAACTTGGCCACGTCCTTCTTCATGCCGTCCCAAAAGTAAACTCGTCTCATGTCCATGTACATCTTGTCCCCGCCGGGATGGATGGTCATCTTCGAACGATGTGCATCATCAATGAAACGTCCCGAAAATCGCCCTTGCGGGAAATCGCCGGATACGCTTACTTTGGGCTACAACAACATCAGAACAATAACAGCAAACTTTTATAAACATCATAATAATGTTACATCAGAGTACAGAATATCAGAGTATATTGAATAAAATTACAGCGGAAGATAAATTACAATAAATTTAATACATTGCAGCGGAAACAATAAAATAGATACAGCGGAAGGTAACTATGCTCTGGACACAGCTTTAAGCTTCAATCCAGCATCCTGCTCAAGAGATAAAGACCTGTAGACAAACTACTCGACTGCCCGTGTGGAAAAGAGGGCACCCGAGTTTGCAAAGGTGGAAACAAACAACGGGTCAGTCGTGGGACTGGTGTGAGAATTCTTAACTAATATAACTAATAGTAATAAGGCAAATCCAAGGACCACGCCACTAAAGAGAAACGGGTTTTATTCCAATGGATTGCCGTGCATAATTTAAGTAAATCGTCAAAACAACGCAATGCTTTGTAGAAAAATGAAACCACCATAAGACCCAAGTCCCATCACACAATGCAACGCAAACCGGAGGATAGGGTTTTACCTTATAATGGTCAAACATGCTTGATACGATAAAAACGATATTATTATTAGTGTGTATATGTTTTAAAAACATTTCAAAGTAAATGTATCAATCCTAGGAAGCATAGGTACCATATGCTATGCCTCCGTACTAGTAATACAATCAAAACCGCAAGGGCGTATTGGAAATTGGGTTTCCATCATGAGTCAAGGCTAGGGAGGAGATCCTTACCGATTCGAGACACTCTAGCTAATGTCTCAGGGTTCCCCGCAGTTAACCCTTGGAAAGCTGCAGGGCCGGTCCACCATACGAGTTGCGGATTAGTTATTCCTGAACACACGTTTCCCGGTCCTATAGGACCTATCATTCGAGGCGCCTCATTCCATCATCCACATAAGTAAAATGTCAGGGCTGGTAGGTCACTGACACCACTCTAGCTAGAAAGAAACGTGCTGCTCTCCCTGCGTTCCCTTCTCCCATTTTAGACTCCGCCGGTGTGTGAGGCTCATGAAGTCACGCTATACACAAAGCTATGCCTAAACAGGCTATGCTTTGATCATTCCACAAGTCCTGCTTTTCAACAAAGCCTTGATCAAATGCATCTTAACATGCCACATCATCAATCCATACTGTACCATTGATTTCAACCAACATATAACCTCTAAGCTCGTACGTCTCAGAGAAGGGTGTAAAACACCAAGCAGATATATGTTTAGCAGAGATCAACGAATACAGTATGAAGGTACAACGTCAGACATACAATCCATTTACGCGCTTATGCTCTGGGTTTGAGCGAAAGCCACAACTGTGCAATCAACACTACGTCCGGGCGGCTACTACTGTCGCCCCTTCAAGGTAGCTACCCCCATCATGGGTCCCAAAAGCAACACACTCATTCGATGTGAAGATCGTCGGCATTCAATCACCGTCTTCAAATCTTCGAACGTCGTATCATTATTTGGAATGAGAGTAAACTCGGACTTTCCAAATAATTCTCGCATATATAAATTTGAAAACAATTTCATATCATTAATATTAATTTATAACGATCAATCTTTATTTTTATTTATATAAAAATAATAAAATTCTATTTAGCAACACTTCATACAAACAGGAGACAATGGCGCTGTTTTTACCCAAATTTGTTTTACGCATTTCTCTAAATCTAACCGTAGAATTTTGACACAATACATATCATTGGAAAGATCTTCCCAAGGCGAACCTAACGGTTTCAGTTTTGGGAAAATCCGACGGTCGGATATTTTGGTATGATCAATTAAAAGTACGATTCTAAAAATGTGAACTACCACGCTCGATTCATTAAATCTTAAATTTATACATATATATAATTATATAAATATAATTCCTTCGTCCATTTTATTATTGTGATTAGCATAACAAGTAGAGAACACTTGGTTTCATAACATTTTGATATATAACATAACACACAATAATGTTTTTATTTTAATTTTCAAAATATTCATTTTGAATTTATCTCTCCTTTAATATTCATTATAAATTGGATAAAGTAAATCAATAAACTCGTTTGGGTTTAAAAATAGTGTCGTTATTTTTAAAAACGGATTTGATAGCCCAATTCATTGTCTTATCCTTTTATATATTTTTTTATAATGGGCTAGACCCCTCACATTAAGCCTACGACTTGTGAATGCTGGATGTGCCGGTCGGTTTCGGGCAGACTTATTCCTCAAGTTGGGCTTAACCTCATGTCATGGCCCGTTACGTATTTGTGTACTTGGACCTCTCACATTAGGTTCAACATTTGTGGCTGCTGGATATGCCGGTCGGGTCCGGGCAGGCTTCTACCACAAATGTAACCTAACCTCGTGTCCAAGCACAATTATAATTAATTTTCCAAACATGTCATTATTTAAATTATTCTTTTCTAAAAAAAAGAAATCCTACTTCTAAGGTATTCTTTATTCCTAAATATACCAATTTCAAGAATTTAATATAAATTGTAACTTTCCCAAATTTAATGATTTCCTAAAAACAATCTTTTCAAGAAATTTTGAAAACATATTTACATCAAAGATGTAATCTTTCTACATCAACGTCAATTAATTTCATTAGTTGAATATAAAATAGAAACATTCCCTTAGTTCAAAATTGATAACATTTTGAAAACAAATTCTTCTTAATTTAACACAAGGACAATTAAAAAGGTAAACTTTTTTTTTTACTTTTTATACTATCAAAAATGACATACCTTATATTAACCTAATTGGCATGACATATTTGTGCTTATTAACAATGAAAATGTAACTTTCAATTCATTCCTTTAATGCGTAGGAATATTATTAAAACCTCTCTTTTCCTTATCTATTTACAAATATAAGTAATAAATGTCTTCCTTTTTCTTTTCCTTATTCATTTAATTCCTTAAATGTAAATAAGTTCCTTTTTCTCCTACATATCCTATTTACATGAAAATGTAGATGAAAGCATCATCTAAAATAATTCTTTTTATTTACATAAGGAAATGTAAATTTCTATTTCATTTACATTCCTTAATTACATTGAAAATGTAATATTTTATTTTTTACCTCTCATTTTATTTAAAATGTAATATTTTCTTCTTGTTCTTTACACTATAAAAAAATGTAAATTTTCCTTTCCATGCTTTACATCATATTCTCTTTTATTACATTATAAGGAATGTAATTCTTCTAACTTCTTTTATTACATTTTGAAAATGTAATATTTCTTCTTTTGATTACATTAAGAAACCTTATACTGTACAATTCCTATCTTTCAGTTGCATTGTAAAATTTCTTTTTTTCTTTTTCTTTTTTGTTTTTGAATGACATTTAAACTACTACGCTTCATATGCAAAAAGTATGATTTTAACATGCACTACATTTCATGACCTTACAAATATATTTCATATGCAGTATACGACATTAACAAATAAATATATATTTCATTTCATATGCAGTAAATAACATTTACAAATAAATATATTTTCATATGCAATAAAGGACATTAACAAATGAATATATTTTCATATACAGTTAATGACGTTAACAAATAAATATAATTTTATTTCATTTGGAATATATGACATTACAAATAAATATATGTTTTATTTCATATGCAGTGTTTGACCTCAACAAATAAATGTATTTTCACATGCAGTATATGAACTCAACAAATAAATGTATTTTATTCATATGCAGTACATGACATCAACAAATAAATGTATTTTATTCATATGCAGTATATGACATCAACAAATAAATGTATTTTATTCATATGCAGTATATGATCTCAACAAATAAATGTATTTTATTCATATGCTGTACTATGCAACATTAAAACTATAATATATTTCATCTTTTTTTTTTATATTTGACAAAATGAATATTTTATCATTCTTTTACATTAAAATGTAAGTTATAATCCATCGTTCAATTCATTCTTTTAATCTTATATTTACATTAAAATGCAAGTTATAATCCATCGTCCAATTCATTCTTTTAATCTTATATTTACATTAAAATGTAAGTTATAATCCATCGTCCAATTCATTCTTTTAATCTTATATTTACATTAAAATGTAAGTTATAATCCATCGTCCATATGACCATGTTATGGCCTTCCAAAGTTCAGAAAAAAATTAAACAGCACAGACCAGGTCGACTGGGGAGTCGACCCTAGAGTCGACCTGCCCCCAGGGGGTCGACCATAGAGTCGACCCTAGAGTCGACCTGGGGGTCGACCTGCCTCCCGAATCTGCTTTTCTGCCTGGGTGCGTTCTGATGTATCTGGTCTCGTTTTCTGTCTAGATTCGTCTGCCTAAACCTATTTAAACAGCCCCAAACCCAGCCTTCTCTGCACACAATTCTATTATGCTTCTACTCTGCCTCTGTTCTAAATTAAAAATAAAAATGGCGTTGCTACTCTGCTGAAATCAAAACTAGAAGACAATCAACATCAACCTAAATTCAATTAGAGATTAGAGCTTCTGCAACGGTTCTACAACAACTAGAGTTCTTTCTTTAATCCAATTAAGGCAAGTACAGTTATTCTCCGCTATAAACGTTAATTTTGATTGTGACATGAATTCTAAATCTGAATCTGAGGTTATATCTGTTCTGTTCTGATTTGATTTATCTTATTCTGTACCTCTTTCCTCTTTCTGTTCTATAGCCAGGCTACCACGAGCCTGAGCCAATCTCATAAGAGATTAACATACGCTAAAATGTTTGGGACAGTAAAATGAATGATGCATGAATTTTGCATGGCCAATAGGTGAATGATTTGAGGAAAGAACATGGACTGTAGCTAGAACATAAATCTGAGATGATTTGACATGTTATGTTTATAACATAAAAAGGTATTGAACATATGATTTGTGGACACAACATAAAAAGGTATATAATTGAACCTATGACTTGAGTTTGTGGCATAAAGACTATTGAACATACGACTTGAGAAGTTGGTTAATCTGTGACTGATTTAAGAAAAAGGACATAGGTTGTAAACAAGATTTAGATCTATGCATATTCTGTGAATTGGAAGAAGAGGAACCATGGTATGTTAACATATGACTTGAGATAATGAGAATATGGTTTAGGTATAAAGATTTACATTAAAGTAGGATATCTATTAAATATGAATAATACCTAAGTAGGAGATTTTTGTCAATAGCTATATTTGGTATAATTTATATGTGAATCCTTTGTACTAGGCAAGTTGAACTAAATTGGGACATGCAAATTTAACGCAAACATGGGGTATATGAACATATTGTGAATCATGACTATTATTTATGCATGTGAACTTAGGCAAGATTTATAATTAGGCAAGATATGTTGTGAAACTTTAAGGAATGATTAAATCTGTTATATTTGCCTAATTTGCTAGTTCTGCTATATTTGCCTAATCTGCTAGTTCTGTTATATTGCTTAATCTGCTAGTTCTGCCCTACTGCCTAGTCTACTAGATCTGTTCATCTGCCAAATCTGTCATCTGCTAATTCTTTTAAAAATACCAACCTAAATCTGTTGAGATGCCTAATCTGTTATCTGCTAAATCTGCTAGTTGTTTAATTTGCTGAATCCATTAAGGCGCCTAAACCTGTTATCTGCTATGTCTGTTAAGTTGATATATTCAGTCTGTTATTGACATAATCTGAATTAGCTATGAATAATTGACATGTATATTAGGCGTGGATATAAATGGTAAATCATTAATTAATTGGCCGCAAAGATAAACATGGCTAGCTCGAGGTTAGAATGAGTTTGCGGCGTAATTCTGCCCGGAACCGCCCGGCATATTCCAGTGGCCGCAAACAATAGGTTCTAATGTGAGAAGTTAGTCATAACGTGCTTGAAACCCGAGGTTAGACTCAGTTTGCGACAGAAATCTTCCCGGAACCAACCGGCCTAACCAGTAGCCGCAAACTGTCAGTCTAATGTGAGAGGTCTGGGCATTAATATTTAATTAATGAAAATCTGAGATAAATATGATGTCTAAACCGTGTTGGGCAGGTAGGATTAAACCCACTAGACTAATGAATTTAATAAATCTGTTCTGTGGATCTGTAGGCCCAATTTCAAAGTTAGACAAATCTGTAAGTCTGTTAATCTGTAACTGGTTAATCGGTAAGTCTGTTAAATCTGTATATCTGATCCGTTAGTCTGAAAACTTGTCTGTGAACTAGTTGATCTGAATTCTGTATGTTTGAACTTGTAAACAAGTTAATCTGAAATCTGTTAGTCTGGGGACACAAGGTTAGGAGGGGAATTACTTGTGTCATCTGTTGTTTGGGACCCATATTAGTCAGTAACCCTTTCTGGTGTCAAAACTTTGACCCAACAGTAGGTAGGGTCCGGGCACGCTTACTGAACTAATTATAAGCGGTTCATTCTGATAATGGCGAGGGGTGTTGATGGTGCGTTCCAACCGGGTCATGTGCGTGCATGGATCCCGGTCTGCCTCTGAGGATGTAAGACGTCGTGACATCTGTAAATAGGTCTGTGCCAATTGATTGTCACTTTAGGGAGTGATACACCCTATTGTGGGGACGACACATGATATTTATGTATTAGGGAGCCGATCGCTTGGGGTAGTGTTTTAGGGTACACTTAGTTCTATCTGTTTCTGTTGGTACCGTCTGTTTCTGTTGGGTGGTAACACCTGTCTGTTTCTGTGTGGTACCGTCTGTTCGGGTGGTAAAGGCCCATTACTAGTGTACACCTAATTCTACATTCTGTTTCCGTAGGGATTAATCTGTTTCTGCTTCTGTCTGTTTCTGATCGGGAAGTAAAGGCCCATTATTAGCATTATGTTTCTGTTAAATTATTCTGTACCCGTTCCTGTTTCAGTTTAGACATTAGGGTGACACCTAATTCTGTTATACTAGTATTAGTGCAGAGAAGTGTAAAGCAGTAGCTTATATCATTCTGTTCTTCTGTTATATCTGCTACACCTGTTACAGTTATCTCTCATCCAGTTTTATGTTCATGTCATAATATTATTATCTGTTCATATGCTGAAAGTCATTGGACTTGCCAGACTTTATGTCTGACCCTTGTTGTTTCGCCTCCTTTCTTCCGTTTCCCCCCAGGTTATCCAAGGAGGGAATACTTTAGCTTGATCCGGATTTCTCTTTGCTTGAAGTGCTTAAAGTATGGCTTGGCTCTGTATAGCTTCCATTCTATGGGTGTTATGATTTTAAACCATGCATTTTGAAGGCTTTTGTACAAGACTAATATTTTGTACTTGAATTCTGAGATTTGAAAGGATGTAACCATAGTGATTTCTGTTTCCGCTGTAATAAAGTTAAAAATTTTCAAGTACTGTTTTATCTGTCTTGTAAGTTTCTGTTCTGTTTACTAAAATGCTCCACCAAAGTTAAGGCATTCCCTTTGTGAGTGACCTTAACGGAGGTGGGGTGTTACACTTGGTATCAGAGCTAAAAGTTACCAGATTAGATAAAAGTTTTTGAAAGCTATTTCCAAAAAGGTTTTAAAAGGAAGTATTTTCAAAAATAAAGCTTATTTCGAAAAACATAATCCCCGAGAGCCATATATCTTTCTTTCAGTCCTTTTTGTATTGAACCTTTCCTTTTTCGTTTCAGCATGTCTGAAGCATCTGAGATACCAGAGGGTGTTCATGTACCCGGTTGGTTTCGTCAATATCTTGAGGCTAGGACCGCCGCTGTAGGTCCAGCAAATGATCCCCCTCCCCCACCTCCTCCTCGTGCAATTGCTTTCTCAAAGATCTGTAGAGATTTTAGGGCCATGGGTGGGAAGGATTTCAAAGGAATTGAATCATTCATAGAAACAAGGAATTGGCTCAAAGAAACTGAGGATCTATTCGTTATCTTCGAGGTGGACGATAGGCAGAAGGTACAGTTGGCGGTATGGCTGCTCAAAGACGAAGCTTCCTACTGGTGGGAAGTCACTAACGCCGAGAGGCTGGTTGAGACATGGATAGATTTCAGAACAAGGTTTGAAACAAAATTTCTCTCGCAAGCTGAACGGAGTTTACAACTGGAAAAGTTCTTATCTCTTAAGCAAGGAAGTATGACGGTCAAGGAATACGTCAACCAGTTCAACCAACTAGCTAGGTTCGGATTTGATTTAGTCAACACTCAGCATAAAAAGGCTCTCCGCTTTGTTAAAGGATTGAACGAGCCACTGCACAGCCTAGCCATGACCCATGTACCCATGGGAGCGACTTACGAAAAATTGGTGGACATGGCACTACTTCACGAGGAAGACAAGGGCCCGAAAGAGACAAAGAAGGAAGAACCACAGAATAAGAAAGTGGGGCCCAAAAAGGAAACACAAAAGAAGGATGAAAAGACTGAAGATAAGAAGGGGAAAAAGTGCTTTGCTTGTGGGAGCTCGACTCATCTGAACAAGGATTGCAGAAAAAGGAAAGGCACTTGCTTCAACTGTGGAGAGATGGGGCACTTCACTAGGGACTGCCCGAAGAGACGAGGGCAAGGAGGGCAGGCAAATACTCTCGAGGCTAGTGGCTAGGATAGAAATAGGAAAATTTCTATAGTAGGTTTAATTTCTTTATCTGATTATGGAGTTAAGACTTTTTCTGATTCTGGTATTTTGATTTTGTAATCGATACTCTGCACTTTAATACTAGTATTATTTCTGAATTCCGCTGTAGACTCAGACCCATAAGGGTTATGGCTCATCTGTTTGAGATTGGGGTTTGAGGGATATTTGTGTTAGACGTCAAGTATGACGCATACATTCTGAGTTTTTGTGGGATATGATTTTTATCATGCTTAGCTTCCGAAGAATCATTAGGGAACCTGATCTGTACCAGTAGTCTGTAAATATCTAAATACTTCTGATAAGATTTCCAGTTTTGACATTGTCTAAAGAGGGTAACCCTCTGGGTGTCAATCTGATGTTGATTTCGGTCTTCGGGGTTGACACTTAGGGGAATTATTTTCTCAACCAATGTCTGATAGGAATCAAGTTTTTGTTTTATCTGTACTCGCTTCCTCGACTGTATACTATCGATCGAGTGTTCAACTTATAGATAGGAATCCTAATGGGTGTAAACATGTGTTTGAGACATGTTATGTTTGATGGTTGCAAGTGGATGCAAGTGGTTGCTAGTGGTTGCTCGTGGACGCATATACACACACTAGGCACTAGATCGGCTCGAAAACACTCTCATACTGCATACGGATGTGTGAGCATTTTAAATTTTTATGGATGCAAAATGGTTGAATCAGCACATGGATGTTGCATATGAGTGGATGGTTGTGCACTCATATAGAAATGATATGTATCAAATAGGAAAATTGCATACATATTGGACTCATGGCACTGACAAAATTCGCATTAAGGAGGTCAACTGAATCAGTAGACCGCCTGATCTTTGCATTAGATAAGGAACATATACACACACTTTTGCAAATGTTCATACAGCACTATAAATTTCTAAGGACAATGGATGCTTGTGGATGATGACTGAGTAGATGAGTGATTGGATGGTAGGACACATTATTCTTAACTTGAAGATTTCGGGGACGAAATCCTTTAAGGAGGGGAGAATGTAACACCCCGTATTTTCTGTGAACTTAAGAATTACAAATCTGAGTATAATTAAAATATAAAATCAGAATCAAGGGAAACAAGCTGTGCCATTGCGTTCGTCTCGGAAAAATACGCGAAATAGAGTCCGAAATTTCGTAAATCGGAGTACATATGACCAAGTTATGGCCTTCCAAAGTTCAAAAAAAAATTAAACAGCACAGACCAAGCCGACTGGGGAGTCGACCCTATAGTCGACCTGCCCCCAGGGGGTCGACCCTAGAGTCGACCTGCCCCCAGGGGTCAACCCTAGAGTCGACCTGCCCCCAGGGGTCGACCCTAGACTCGACCTGCCCCCAGGGGGTCGACCCTAGAGTCGACCTAGGGGTCGACCTGCCTCCCGAATCTGCTTTTCTGCCTGGGTGCGTTCTGATGTATCTGGTCTCGTTTTCTGTCTAGATTCGTCTGCCTAAACCTATTTAAACAGCCCCAAACCCAGCCTTCTCTGCACATAATTCTATTCTGCTTCTACTCTGCCTCTGTTCTAAATTAAAAATTAAAATGGCGTTGCTACTCTGCTGAAATCAAAACTAGAAGACAATCAACATCAACCTAAATTCAATTAGAGATTAGAGCTTCTGCAATGGTTCTACAACAACTAGAGTTCTTTCTTTAATCCAATTAAGGCAAGTACAGTTATTCTCGCTATAATCGTTAATTTTGATTGTGAAATGAATTCTAAATCTGAATCTGAGGTTATATCTGTTCTGTTCTGATTTGATTTATCTTATTCTCTACCTCTTTCCTCTTTCTGTTCTATAGCCAGGCTACCACGAGCCTGAGCCAATCTCATAAGAGATTAACATACGCTAAAATGTTTGGGACAGTAAAATGAATGATGCATGAATTTTGCATGGCCAATAGGTGACTGATTTGAGGAAAGAACATGGACTGTAGCTAGAACATAAATCTGAGATGATTTGACATGTTATGTTTATAACATAAAAAGGTATTGAACATATGATTTGTGGACACAACATAAAAAGGTATATAATTGAACCTATGACTTGAGTTTGTGGCATAAAGACTATTGAACATACGACTTGAGAAGTTGGTTAATCTGTGACTGATTTAAGAAAAAGGACATAGGTTGTAAACTAGATTTAGATCTATGCATATTCTGTGAATTGGAAGAAGAGGAACCATGGTATGTTAACATATGACTTGAGATAAGGAGAATATGGTTTAGGTATAAAGATTTACATTAAAGTAGGATATCTACCAAATATGAATAATACCTAAGTAGGAGATTTTTGTCAATAGCTATATTTGGTATAATTTATATGTGAATCCTTTGTACTAGGCAAGTTGAACTAAATTGGGACATGCAAATTTAACGCAAACATGGGTTATATGAACATATTGTGAATCATGACTATTATTTATGCATGTGAACTTAGGCAAGATTTATAATTAGGCAAGATATGTTGTGAAACTTTAAGGAATGATTAAATCTGTTATATTTGCCTAATTTGCTAGTTCTGCTATATTTGCCTAATCTGCTAGTTCTGTTATATTGCTTAATCTGCTAGTTCTGCCCTACTGCCTAGTCTGCTAGATCTGTTCATCTGCCAAATCTGTCATCTGCTAATTCTGTTAAAAATGCCAACCTAAATCTGTTGAGATGCCTAATCTGTTATCTGCTAAATCTGCTAATTGTTTAATTTGCTGAATCCGTTAAGTCGCCTAAACCTGTTATCTGTTATGTCTGTTAAGTTGATATATTCAGTCTGTTATTGACATAAACTGAATTATCTATGAATAATTGACATGTATATTAGGCGTGGGTATAAATGGTAAATCATTAATTAATTGGCCGCAAAGATAAACATGGCTAACTCGAGGTTAGAATGAGTTTGCGGCGTAATTCTTCCCGGAACCGCCCGGCATATTCCAGTGGCCGCAAACAATTGGTTCTAATGTGAGAAGTTAGTCATAACGTGCTTGAAACCCGAGGTTAGACTCAGTTTGCGACAGAAATCTGCCCGGAACCAACCGGCCTAACCAGTAGCCGCAAACTGTCAGTCTAATGTGAGAGGTCTGGGCATTAATATTTAATTAATGAAAATCTGAGATAAATAGGATGTCTAAACCGTGTTGGGCAGCTAGGATTAAACCCACTAGACTGATGAATTTAATAAATCTGTTCTGTGAATCTGTAGGCCCAATTTCAAAGTTAGACAAATCTGTAAGTGTGTTAATCTGTAACTGGTTAATCGGTAAGTCTGTTAAATCTGTATATCTGATCCGTTAGTCTGAAAACTTGTCTGTGAACTAGTTGATCTGAATTCTGTATGTTTGAACTTGTAAACAAGTTAATCTGAAATCTGTTAGTCTGGGGACACAAGGTTAGGTGGGGAATTACTTGTGTCATCTGTTGTTTGGGACCCATATTAGTCAGTAACCCTTTCTGGTATCAAAACTTTGACCCAACAGTAGGTAGGGTCCGGGCACGCTTACTGAACTAATTATAAGCGGTTCATTCTGATAATGGCGAGGGGTGTTGATGGTGCGTTCCAACTGGGTCATGTGCATGCATGGATCCCGGTCTGCCTCTGAGGATGTAAGACGCCGTGACATCTGTAAATAGGTCTGTGCCAATTGGTTGTCACTTTTGGGAGTGATACACCCTACTGTGAGGCCGACACAGGATATTTATGTATTAGGGAGCTGATCGCTTGGGGTAGGGTTTTAGGGTACACTTAGTTCTGTCTGTTTTTGTTGGTACCTTCTGTTTCTGTTGAGAGTGATACACCCTACTGTGAGGCCGACACAGGATATTTATGTATTAGGGAGCTGATCGCTTGGGGTAGGGTTTTAGGGTACACTTAGTTCTGTCTGTTTTTGTTGGTACCTGTCTGTTTCTGTGTGGTACCGTCTGTTCGGGTGGTAAAGGCCCATTACTAGTGTACACCTAATTCTACATTCTGTTTCCGTAGGGATTAATTTGTTTCTGCTTCTGTCTGTTTCTGATCGGGAAGTAAAGGCCCATTATTAGCATTCTGTTTTTGTTAAATTATTCTGTACCCGTTCCTGTTTCAGTTTAGACATTAGGGTGACACCTAATTCTGTTATACTATTATTAGTGCAGAGAAGTGTAAAGCAGTAGCTTATATCATTCTGTTCTTCTGTTATATCTGCTACACCTGTTACAGTTATCTCTCATCCAGTTTTATGTTCATGTCGTAATATTATTATCTGTTCATATGCTGAAAGTCACTGGACTTGCCAGACTTTATGTCTGACCCTTGTTGTTTCGCCTCCTTTCTTCCGTTTCCCCCCCAGGTTATCCAAGGAGGAAATACTTTAGCTTGATCCGGATTTCTCTTTGCTTGACGTGCTTAAAGTATGGCTTGGCTCTGTATAGCTTCCGTTCTATGGGGATTATGATTTTAAACCATGCATTTTGAAGGCTTTTGTACAAGACTGATATTTTGTACTTGAATTCTGAGATTTGAAAGGATGTAACCATATTGATTTCTGTTTCCGCTGTAATAAAGTTAAAATTTTTCATGTACTGTTTTATCTGTCTTGTAAGTTTCTGTTCTGTTTACTAAAATGCTCCACCAAAGTTAAGGCATTCCCTTTGTGAGTGACCTTAACGGAGGTGGGGTGTTACAGTTTGCATTTACGTTGAAGAGAAGTTGAGGAGGCAGAAAAGAATATGTGAACAAAGAGAAGAATGTTATATAAATTGTTTTTCTATCTCATTCTTTATATGGAAAAATAAAGAGTAACATATGCTAGTTTAGTGGGAGAAAGAAAAAAATGGAAATAATTAATACCATTATTAAATCAAAAGAACGTAAAAAAAATGTTTCAGTATTTATCATGTAATTTTTTTGTGCGTTTCAAGAGAGATAAATGATAATCAATTAAAAATTAATTATAATTTATTGCAAGATAAACTACCATATATTTATTCTTTTGTAACAGCTCTATATAAAACAAAAGGTCACATTAGCATGTTTTCCAATTTAATGTCAACTGAACATACATGACAAATGCACATATTTTTTTCCAATTAATGTCAAATTTATAATTAATTGAATTTTGTATGCTCAAATTTTGTCTTCATAATGCTATAGGATTTTATAGGGATAAATAAATAGTTTTCTCATTTCCTAATAGAAATTAAGATTCAAGATATCAGGCAAGTGGTCATCTATATAGAATTAATAATATATGCTTTATTTTTTAGATATGTTTAATGCATTTTTATAAAAGGTAAACAAGTGTTGTCACACAACATACATTGTGGTCAAAAAAAAAAGTTTTGAGATCTGGTCCCCATTTTCGCTAAAAGCATTATGGATGCACAGATTGTGCAAGAGATTCTGTGAATTTCCTTGAAAGAGAAACGTATCTAAAAAGGAAAACAAAACATATTTGGCGGAAAATATGGTTAATTGATAACTCTATACATGTGAATGAATCAGAATCAATTTACAGGCAATCAAATATGAGACAGTGAGGAAAAACTAAAATATGACAAAGACAATTCTTCTCCTCTTTGACAAAATTAACAAATGCAACATTTAATTAACACTAGTTAATCATTGACATAAGAATAAGAACATCAAACAATAATTGATACACGTATATTATTGTCTTATTTTGAATCGAATGTTAAAATAATTAAGTCGAAATATAATTTGAAATATGAGTATTAAATATAACATGTACACATATGCAAATATGAACATTAAATTATGTGTATTTAAAGGTTAAAGCAAAACTTCTTAATTGATCCAAAATAAACTTGTACATTACATTAAAAGTATTTTTTTCACTTTTGTTAACTTAGATTGATAAATAAAATATACACATGTACAATTAAATTTTATTTAGAAACTTTTTAAATTCAATAATAAAGAAAAAAATAGAATTTTTTAAATTATGGCGCATTTTCATTAAAATAAATTTTAAATTTTGCCTCGAAATTCAAGGTTGTTACAGTCTCCCCCTCTTAAAAACTTTTCGTCCTCAAAAGGGAACGAAGCTAAAAGTTGTTTAATTAATTAACCCATCTTTCCACTCTTATTGGTTTAAATAATTTTACAGTTGATTAACTTTCAAATATATAATCTTTTATCCGTTCAAAATCATATTTTCTAAAATAGATTATAATTACAAATACGTATATTATAGTCTTGTTACTCTCAACTCATTCTAGGGCATTACTAACCCTATCTCTAATGTGTTTTCTCATTCTAGGATACTGCTGATCCTATCTCTAATGAGTATTCTTATTGGATATTTCTAATCCAATCTCTGATGAGTCCTTTGTTCAGTTCTATCGAGTTGTACCCCAAAGATTTGAGCTAACCTGAGCTCTGATACCAAAATGAAACGACCCGAAAATCGCCCTTGCGGGAAATCGCCGGATACGCTTACTTTGGGCTACAACAACATCAGAACAATAACAGCAGACTTTTATAAACATCATAATAATGTTACATCAGAGTACAGAATATCAGAGTATATTGAATAAAATTACAGCGGAAGATAAATTACAATAAATTTAATACATTGCAGCGGAAACAATAAAATAGATACAGCGGAAGGTAACTATGCTCTGGACACAGCTTTAAGCTTCAATCCAGTATCCTGCTCAAGAGATAAAGACCTATAGACAAACTACTCGACTGCCCATGTGGAAAAGAGGGCACCCGAGTTTGCAAAGGTGGAAACAAACAACGGGTCAGTCGTGGGACTGGTGTGAGAATTCTTAACTAATATAACTAATAGTAATAAGGCAAATCCAAGGACCACGCCACTAAAGCGGAACGGGTTTTATTCCAATGGATTGCCGTGCATAATTTAAGTAAATCGTCAAAACAACGCAATGCTTTGTAGAAAAATGAAACCATCATAAGACCCAAGTCCCATCACACAATTCAACGCAAACCAGAGGATAGGGTTTTACCTTATAATGGTCAAACATGCTTGATACGATAAAAACGATATTATTATTAGTGTGTATATGTTTTAAAAACATTTCAAAGTAAATGTATCAATCCTAGGAAGCATAAGTACCATATGCTATGCCTCCATACTAGTAATACAATCAAAACCACAAGGGCGTATTGGAAATTGGGTTTCCATCATGAGTCAAGGCTAGGGAGGAGATCCTTACCGATTCGAGACACTCTAGCTAATGTCTCAGGGTTCCCCACAGTTAACCCTTGGAAAGCTGCAGGGCAGGTCCACCATACGAGTTGCGGATTAGTTATTCCTGAACACACGTTTCCCGGTCCTATAGGACTTATCATCCGAGGCGCCTCATTCCATCATCCACATAAGTAAAATGTCAGGGCTGGTAGGTCACTGACACCACTCTAGCTAGAAAGAAACATACTGCTCTCCCTACGTTCCCTTCTCCCGTTTTAGACTCCGCCGGTGTGTGAGGCTCGTGAAGTCACGCTATACACAAAGCTATGCCTAAACAGGCTATGCTTTGATCATCCCACAAGGCATGCTTTTCAACAAAGCCTTGATCAAATGCGTCTTAGCACGCCACATCGTCAATCCATACCGTACCATTGATTTCTACCAACATATAACCTCTAAGCTCGTACGTCTCAGAGAAGGGTGTAAAACACCAAGCAAATATATGTCTAGCAGAGATCAACGAATACAGTATAAAGGTTCAACGTCAGACATACAATCCATTTACGCGCTTATGCTCTGGGTTTGAGCGAAAGCCACAACAGTGCAATCAACACTACGTCCGGGCGGCTACTACTGTCGCCCCTTCAAGGTAGCTACTCCCATCATGGGTCCCAATAGCAACACACTCATTTGATGTGAAAATCGTCGGCCTTCAATCACAGTCTTCAAATCTTCGAACGTCGTATCATTATTTGGAATGAGAGTAAACTCGGACTTTCCAAATAATTCTCGCATATATAAATTTGAAAACAATTTCATATCGTTAATATTAATTTATAACGATCAATCTTTATTTTTATTTATATAAAAATAATTAAATTCTATTTAGCAACACTTCATACAAACAGGAGACAATGGCGCTGTTTTTACCCAAATTTGTTTTACACATTTCTCTAAATCTAACCGTAGGATTTTGACACAATACATATCATTGGAAAGATCTTCCCAAGGCGAACCTAACGGTTTCAGTTTTGGGAAAATCCGACAGTCGGATATTTTGGTTTGATCAATTAAAAGTACGATTCTAAAAATGTGAACTACCACGCTCGATTCATTAAATCTTAAATTTATACATATATAATTATATAAATATAATTCCTTCGTCCATTTTATTATTGTGATTATCATAACAAGTAGAGAACACTTGGTTTCATAACATTTTGATATATAACATAACACACAATAATGTTTTTATTTTAATTTTCAAAATATTCATTTTGAAATTATCTCTCCTTTAATATTCATTATAAATTGGATAAAGTAAATCGATAAACTCGTTTGGGTTTAAAAATAGTGTCGTTATTTTTAAAAACGGATTTGATAGCCCAATTCATTGTCTTATCCTTTTATATTTTTTTTATAATGGGCTAGACCCCTCACATTAAGCCTACGACTTGTGAATGCTGGATGTGCCGGTCGAATTCGGGCAGACTTATTCCTCAAGTTGGGCTTAACCTCATGTCATGGCCCGTTACGTATTTGTGTACTTGGACCTCTCACATTAGGTTCAACATTTGTGGCTGCTGGATATGCCGGTCGGGTCCGGGCTGGCTTCTACCACAAATGTAACCTAACCTCGTGTCCAAGCACAATTATAATTAATTTTCCAAACATGTCATTATTTAAATTATTCTTTTCTAAAAAAAAGAAATCCTACTTCTAAGGTATTCTTTATTCCTAAATATACCAATTTCAAGAATTTAATATAAATTGTAACTTTCCCAAATTTAATGATTTCCTAAAAACAATCTTTTCAAGAAATTTTGAAAACATATTTACATCAAAGATGTAATCTTTCTACATCAACGTCAATTAATTTCATTAGTTGAATATAAAATAGAAACATTCCCTTAGTTCAAAATTGATAACATTTTGAAAACAAATTCTTCTTAATTTAACACAAGGACAATTAAAAAGGTAAACTTTTTTTTTTACTTTTTATACTATCAAAAATGACATACCTTATATTAACCTAATTGGCATGACATATTTGTGCTTATTAACAATGAAAATGTAACTTTCAATTCATTCCTTTAATGCGTAGGAATATTATTAAAACCTCTCTTTTCCTTATCTATTTACAAATATAAGTAATAAATGTCTTCCTTTTTCTTTTCCTTATTCATTTAATTCCTTAAATGTAAATAAGTTCCTTTTTCTCCTACATATCCTATTTACATGAAAATGTAGATGAAAGCATCATCTAAAATAATTCTTTTTATTTACATAAGGAAATGTAAATTTCTATTTCATTTACATTCCTTAATTACATTGAAAATGTAATATTTTATTTTTTACCTCTCATTTTATTTAAAATGTAATATTTTCTTCTTGTTCTTTACACTATAAAAAAATGTAAATTTTCCTTTCCATGCTTTACATCATATTCTCTTTTATTACATTATAAGGAATGTAATTCTTCTAACTTCTTTTATTACATTTTGAAAATGTAATATTTCTTCTTTTGATTACATTAAGAAACCTTATACTGTACAATTCCTATCTTTCAGTTGCATTGTAAAATTTCTTTTTTTCTTTTTCTTTTTTGTTTTTGAATGACATTTAAACTACTACGCTTCATATGCAAAAAGTATGATTTTAACATGCACTACATTTCATGACCTTACAAATATATTTCATATGCAGTATACGACATTAACAAATAAATATATATTTCATTTCATATGCAGTAAATAACATTTACAAATAAATATATTTTCATATGCAATAAAGGACATTAACAAATGAATATATTTTCATATACAGTTAATGACGTTAACAAATAAATATAATTTTATTTCATTTGGAATATATGACATTACAAATAAATATATGTTTTATTTCATATGCAGTGTTTGACCTCAACAAATAAATGTATTTTCACATGCAGTATATGAACTCAACAAATAAATGTATTTTATTCATATGCAGTACATGACATCAACAAATAAATGTATTTTATTCATATGCAGTATATGACATCAACAAATAAATGTATTTTATTCATATGCAGTATATGATCTCAACAAATAAATGTATTTTATTCATATGCTGTACTATGCAACATTAAAACTATAATATATTTCATCTTTTTTTTTTATATTTGACAAAATGAATATTTTATCATTCTTTTACATTAAAATGTAAGTTATAATCCATCGTTCAATTCATTCTTTTAATCTTATATTTACATTAAAATGCAAGTTATAATCCATCGTCCAATTCATTCTTTTAATCTTATATTTACATTAAAATGTAAGTTATAATCCATCGTCCAATTCATTCTTTTAATCTTATATTTACATTAAAATGTAAGTTATAATCCATCGTCCATATCGCTTCTTCTTTACATTGGCAAAAATATGATCTTTGTCACTGTAATTTTATACCGGCAAAAACGTTCATTTCTAAATAACATAACACGACGGTGAAGTTATTCATTTCTAAATAACATAACATGTTTTTCTTTTTCTAGATTAACATAAAAAAATGACTTTTTATGTTACACATGTTTTCCTAACACGATTTTATGTAAGTTCTAAATTAGACAAAAATTAACACATTTATATGGGAGTTTTTGTTCCATACTTTTTAATAAGCAAAAATGTGAATTTTTCTTCTTTTCCCGTTCATTTAACAAAAAGGTGAATTTTTGTTTTCGTTTTATTTAAACAAAAATGTAATCCTTGTTCTTTCAATTACTTTTAAGAAAAATGAAATTTATCTTTTTCTAATGACATAAAAAAAAGTGAATTCTAATATGTGAACAAATTTATTTCAACCTCTCATGCCATATAAAAGTGAATTTAATATGTTAACAATTTCAAATGACACATAAAAAAAAGGACGTGAATTCTATATATTAAAAATCTCTACGAATGACTCTAATCCAAACAAAATGGTTATTTTGCTTTTCTATTTAACAAACTATGACAGTTTGGTTCTGTCAATCCCTAAATCAATAAAATGGTAATTTGGTTTTCAACAGAACAAACAGGAGATATTGTTTATAACTATACAAACATGAGCACAACAGTCAATTCAATGATTCATCGCAACAATCAACACTGAAATAAATATATACACCACATCAACATGAATTATAAATAATATGAATATAAATTTTTCAGTGAATCAAATAAATGAATAATTTTATTTTTAGAATAGAATTCTCACCATTTATGCTTTTCAATTCCTCACTTTAATTTTACTCTTTCTTCGTTATCTGTATATAGCCTAACCCATCCGTTGATCATGACCGTTGATGTTGGAGATCATGCCATGCTCTTCAATTTTTTTTTTTATATATTTATTTTTGAAGTTGAGGAATTTGTTGAGCGGATTAGGAGAGAAAGGATAAAGAAGATGGGAAGAGTGCAGTCATGGATTTTAGTTTGCATTTACGTTGAAGAGAAGTTGTGGAGGCAGAAAAGAATATGTGAACAAAGAGAAGAATGTTATATAAATTGCTTTTCTATCTCATTCTTTATATGGAAAAATAAAGAGTATCATAAGCTAGTTTAGTGGGAGAAAGAAAAAAAATGGAAATAATTAATACCATTATTAAATCAAAAGAACGTAAAAAAAAATGTTTCAGTATTTATCATGTAATTTTTTTGTACGTTTCAAGAGAGATAAATGATAATCAATTAAAAATTAATTATCATTTATTGCAAGATAAACTACCATATATTTATTCTTTTGTAATAGCTCTATATAAAACAAAAGGTCACATTAGCATGTTTTCCAATTTAATGTCAATTGAACATACATGACAAATGCACATATTTTTTTCCAATTAATGTCAAATTTATAATTAATTGAATTTTGTATGCTCAAATTTTGTCTTCATAATGCTATAGGATTTTATAGGGATAAATAAATAATTTTCTCATTTCCTAATAGAAATTAAGATTCAAGATATCAGGCAAGTGGTCATCTATATAGAATTAATAATATATGCTTTATTTTCTAGATATGTTTAATGCATTTTTATAAAAGGTAAACAAGTGTTGTCACACAACATACATTATGGTCAAAAAAAAAAGTTTTGAGATCTGGTCCCTATTTTCGCTAAAAGCATTATGGATGCACAGATTGTGCAAGAGATTCTGTGAATTTCCTTGAAAGAGAAACGTATCTAAAAAGGAAAACAAAACATATTTGGCGGAAAATATGGTTAATTGATAACTCTATACATGTGAATGAATCAGAATCAATTTACAGGCAATCAAATATGAGACAGTGAGGAAAAACTAAAATATGACAAAGACAATTCTTCTCCTCTTTGACAAAAGTAACAAATGCAACATTTAATTAACACTAATTAATCATTGACATAAGAATAAGAACATCAAACAATAATTGATACACGTATATTATTGTCTTATTTTGAATCGAATGTTAAAATATTTAAGTCGAAATATAATTTGAAATATGAGTATTAAATATAACATGTACACATATGCAAATATGAACATTAAATTATGTGTATTTAAAGGTTAAAGAAAAACTTCTTAATTGATCCAAAATAAACTTGTACATTACATTAAAAGTATTTTTTCACTTTTGTTAACTTAGATTGATAAATAAAATATACACATGTACAATTAAATTTTATTTAGACCCTTTTTAAATTCAATAATAAAGAAAAAATAGAATTTTTTAAATTATGGCGCATTTTCATTAAAATAAATTTTAAATTTTGCCTCGAAATTCAGGGTTGTTACAATCAAGAATGGTCTTCCTTAGGTCCTCATCTTTTGGTACACAAAGTCTACCGTCCCTACATAACCAACCCTTATCATCTAGGGTATACCTACGGAGATGGCTCGATGACTCCCCCCTTTTGAGCTTCTCTACTAACTCAACCATCTACGGGTCATCTCGCTGTGCCTCGCCGATCCGTCCCAAAAGGGTAGGTCTGACCTCTAAGGATGCTAGCAAAACCGGGTACGAAGTCAATGGAAGGCCTAAAGTCAAATGTAGAGATGAACTCTAAGCTTCGCCGCTCAACAAACAACGGACTCAAGGATAATCTTTTTCTACTTAAGGCATCTGCCACCACGTTACCCTTGCCAGGGGTATATGCTATCTCGAAGTCGTAGGACGCTAAGAATTCCATCCACCTTTGCTGCCTTAAGTTCAAGTCCTTCTGAGAGAACAAGTATTTTAGCGATTTGTGGTCAGTGAACATTTCAAATTTCTCGCCAAGAAGATAATGGTGCCAAGACTTAAGCGCGAAAACAATAGCGGCCAGCTCTAGGTCATGTGTAGGGTAATTTCTCTCATGCACTCTCAACTGCCTTCCACCATAGGTTATTACCTTTCCCTCTTGCATTAAGACTGCGCCTAGTCCTGTCCCACAAGCATCGGTATAAACGGTAAATGGCTTACTCCCATCTGGCAACACTAAGACTGGGGATGTGGTCAAAGCTCTCTTCAAACGTTGGAACGCATCATCACAACCTACGTCCCATGTGAAAACTAGATTCTTCTTCGTTAAGCATGTTAATAGGGATGATATTTTTGTGAGTTCTTTGATAAACTTTCTATAGTAGCCAGCCGACCCTAAGAAACTCCTCACCTCGGTAGCATTTTTAGGGACCTTCCAATCTTGGATGGCCACTACCATCGCGGGATCCACAGCTATCCCTTCTTTGGAAACCACCTGCCCTAAGAATCGCACTTCCTTCCTCCAAAAGTGACACTTAGAAAATATGACTTTAAGGCTATGCACTCGAAGAGTCTCCAACACTTCCTTAAGATGTAGGGCATGCTCTTCCTCGCTCTTAGAAAAGATCAAAATGTCGTCCACAAAGACTACCACGAATTTATTAAGGTACCCCCTAAACACCTTACTCATCAAGTCAACAAAGTATGCGGGGGCGTTTGTCGAACCGAAGGGAATCACGAGCCACTCGAAGAAACCGTCTGGAGTCCTAAAGGCAGTCTTGTCTATGCTATCCTCAGCCATTCTCAACTGATGGAAACCCATAGCTAAGTCCAACTGCGAAAACACTGAGGCGCCAACTAACTGATCGAAGAGATCGTCAATCCTTGGCAGTGGGTGTCTATTCTTCTTAGTAAGCTTATTAAGTTCTCTATAGTCCACACAAAGTCTAAGGAACCCATCTGCCTTCGTGGAAAATATTACTGGAGCACCCCACTCTGATATACTACGTCTGATGAACCCCTTCTCAAGCAATTCCTTCACATGCTTACCGAGTTCTCTTCTCTCTCTTGGAGCCATGTGGCGCACTGGTAATGCAACTGGCTTTGCATTATCTACTAGAAATATTTGAAATTCTATCTCACGTTTTGGGGGTAAACCCCTCACCTTATCGAAGATATCAACATATTCATGGACTGTGGGAACAGTAAATCATCATCGGATGCGTCAAGGGATTTTAGGTAGCTAAGCATTACTGGACCTCTAGGGTCATAAGAAATATCAAGGGTCTTTCCACAACGAGTCAACAATCTAACTACCCTTCTTTCACAATCTAGGATGGCTCCATATCTAGTGAGCCAATCCATACCTAGAATCAAGTCGTGGCCCATGAAACCAAGAACAAAGGCATTGCATTCAAACTCAACGCCCAAGATAAACACTCTCAAATCCCGATAGATCATGGAAAGATGAGCCGAACAACCAATAGGATTTGAGACTACTAAGGGATCAGTAACAAGACTAGTATCTAGGTGCAGTGCTTCAACTAATGATGTTGAGATAAACGAATGTGATGTGCCAGAATCGAATAAAGTATGGACAAGATGATCAAACAGAAAAACTAAACTTTCAACGGAAATTGCTCTACCTCATTCTTGCAGTGGTGGGACCACGAGAGCCTGAACTTGCCCCCTTGCCTGCCCTGGTGCCATAAGAGTTTGCACCTATCCTCCCGAGGTAGACCCTGTCCTCTGCCCTTTCTTTGGGCAGTCCTTGATCAAATGTCCCACTTCGCCACAGTGGAAACAACTAGTCTTCTTTTTCTTCCTACAATCTTTGCTTAGATGGCCGGGTGTCCCATAGTTAAAGCATCTCTTCTTTCCCTTACGATTGTTGCCTTTGCCACCTTTTTATTCTGTTGTTGCTGTTACGGCTTCTTTTGATCCCCTTTCTTCTCGGGTGCCTTTTTAGCATTGGCGCCCTTCTCCTCTTCATGCATAAGCGCCATGTCAACTAGTCTCTCAAAGGTAGCTCCCATGGGGATGTGGGTCATAGCTAACCTATGAAGCAGATCGTTTAAACGCTTAACAAATCTTAGGGCCTTCTTTTCTTGGGTATTCACCAAGTCCAAGCCAAATCTTGCCAATTGATTGAATTTTTTGATGTACTCTTTTACCGATAGATTCCCTTGCTTCAATGCTAGAAACCTTTCCATGTATAGATTCTCTTCAGCCCGTGAGAGAAACTTTGCCTCAAACCTCTGCCTAAAATCTGGCCATGTATCGACTGGGCATCCTCCATTAGTGACCTCCCACCAAAACGAGGCCTCATCCTTCATTAGCCAGGAAGCTAACTGGACCTTTCTTCCATCATCCACTTCAAAGATTCCAAATAATTCTTCCATCTCCTTTAGCCAGTTTCGAGTTTCAACAAATGTCTCCGTCCCATGAAAAGGTTTTCCACCCATTGCCCGAAAGTCCTTACATATCTTAGCAAAAGTATCGACGTGAGGAGGAGGAGGAGGAGCATTTGCTGGACCTGCGGTGGCGGCCCTAGCCTCGAGATATTGACGAAACCAATCGGGTACTTGAACACCCTCTGGTATCTCAGATGATTCAGACATGCTGAAACGAAAAAGGAAAGATTCAATACAAAAGAACCGAAGGAAAGATATATGGCCCTTGGGGTTATGCTTTCTAAAATAAGCTTTTCTCTTGAAAATACTTTTGAAAGTACTTCTTTAAAAAAAAATGTTTTTGAAAAACAGTTTTTCAAAATTCATATCTGTTCTGGTAACCTTCAGCTTTGATACCACGTGTAACACACCATGTCCATTAATGTCACTCACAAAGGAAATTTATTAACTTCTATGGACCGTTTTAAGTGAGTATAGAATAAAAACTTAACAACATGACAGATATAAACAATACTTGAAAAATTAAAAACTTTATTTTATTGTAGCGGAAAATACATATGTTTGATTACATCATCAAAACCAGAGCCAAGTACATAATATCCATCTTGACTAAATCAAAGTATATAAACTGAAAGACATAATCCCCAATACAAAATAGCCATAAATAAAAGAGAGGCTGAACTTTACTTCAATGATCCAAGCAATCTTTTAAAAGCAAGATACACAGCTGCCCAAAATCAAGCTCCACTGGTGCTAGTTCCAACCTGAGCACCAGGGAGGGAAAGGAAGAAAAGAGGAGGAAACAAAGGGGGTCAGGAATAAAGTCTGGCGAGTGCGATAACTTTAACAATATAATTACCAAAGTAACTAGGCTAAGGCATAAGTTGGAAAATCATGAAATGACCATGAACCATTGAGTATGGCAGAGTAAACAAGGAAACAAGATGAACAACGATATCGTTAAAGCGCACCTAAACCACTATAAGATAATTACTAAACTATGCCAACACTGTAAAATAATTGCTATACTGCACCACCACTAGTCACCCTAACATTGATCCCGCCTACAGAACTTAATAATGATATTGGTAGTTTCGTGCACCCCTAGCTGCCTTCATAGGTGTCGCCTGCCCCTATCTCTACTAGGTGTACCCACTATCCCCAAGCGATCGTCTCCCTAACTCGTAGATACCCGTGCAGGCCCCACAGTAGGGTGTATTACTCCCCAAAGTGGCAACCCGATACCACAAATAATGCACGGTTTATACCTACACGATGCAACAACGTCTTACCTACCAGCCCGGGTCCACACACGCATATGAACCCGTTGGACTTGCGTTGCCACCACTAACCCGTTTTGGCCTCTTACAGTCAAGCCCAGTATGCGTGTCTTGTCCTCGACTTGGGTCGAGTCCACAAAGATACGTATGGGTTACTGGTTGAAACGGGTCCCCCATTACTTGACACAAGCTATCCACCTAAGCTTGGTCCCCTCTAGTATATCCCACTTAACCCTCTTCTTAATTCATGTTTCAATTCTTGGTTAAGTATTTCTAATCGTATTTCAAATGCCACCCAAGGCACCCACTAGATTCCACATGCCACCCAAGGCACCCACATAACCCCCTCATGTCCCACTACATGTTTATCTGGTTAAGTGTTTCTTAATTCATTAAGACCGTAACCTCATAAAGACCTCTCACATTAGACTGGCATTTGTGGCAGCTGGATTTGCCGGGCGGGTCCGGGCAGTCTTACACCACAAAAGAGCCAGCCTCGTATCCTTACAATTGTTACGTATTTAATTTATGCCTAAGACCTCCCACATTAGACTGGCATTTGTGGCAATTGGATTTGTCGGGCGGGTCCGGGCAGTCTTACACCGTACAAGAGCCTAACCACATGTCTTAGACGATTAATTACTCCTAATTAATCATTCCCCAATTTGAATTACTTTCCCTATTCAAATTATTAATTAATTCCAAATTTAACTATGGCCATAATTTATTCAATTATGTCCATCTATTTATGGTATGTAAAATCATACTAATTTTCATCACAAATATATTTTATGCCTTTTAAGGCATTTATGCCAATTAAATCTTTTAATATTATCCCATTAGCCCACATTGTACGTTCGTTCGTTTAACGTAAAATATACGTTAGACTAGAATAGTCTAACTCATGGAATAAAGATAAAACATCCCAACATACATATAGATAAAACTAGATCTAAACATAGGGGTGAACTTGCATGTGTGAATGATGTTCTACATCTAAAACTTGCATAGGCCAAAGTTACAACTTGCATAAAACTACATATGTCATAAATCCAAATCTAAAGGTGTGAACTTGTTTAGATAATTGTCACAAACTTGCATAAATCATGTATGTCATAGATCTATATCTAAAGGTGTAAACTTGCATAGGCAATAACCACAAACTTGCATAACATGATTCATATTCCAAACTCATATATTTACATAAACTTGCATATGTGATTTATGCAACATAACAATGGTCTAAATTTACATCTAAACATGTAAACTAGCTTGTAGAATTTGGCATATAACTCACACATGTCATAGTCTAACTTTTAGATCCAATTCACATAAAATAGGTGTCATGAAACATGTAAGGTTATGCTTAAAAATCTACTAACTTGCATATGATCCACATCCAATTCAATATCTAAACTTGCATACATACTTATGATTTACCATATAAATCAACATAACCGACTAGCATATGAAACATGATTATTTGATTATACATAAGCTAATCATAGAATTACAACATAGGTGATAGCATCATAACTTTACAACATAGATGATCACAACATAACATCATAGAATTTACAACATGTATGATAACATCAATAATCCACATCATATCCAAATAATCCACATCATAACTCAATCCAATTAATTTGCTAATTATTTTATTAAAATTATCGAACTCACAACTCAAAGAGGGTCTTGAGTTCTGAATTCTAAGTTCTGAAGTTTTATTAGCTTTCCTTTGAAGAAGATTCGTTGTTAAAGTTGAACAGAACTGATTTGATTTGCTGTTCTTCCACTCTAATTAGTGGCGGCTACTCTAGGTTATAAGATGACAGCATGACGGCCAAAGTTTCAGTTTTTATTTTGATTTAGGGTTTGAGTCTACCCACATTTATATAAAATTTTAATTTAATTATAGCCGTCGGATGATCCTAGGGTCAATCACAATCTTTCAGTCGGAATAGGGTGACACCTCAACCCTAGTGACTCAAGAAGGAGTCAGAAAGGACTCAGCAACATGGGTCAGACTGAACCAGAAAACTATGCAGGCCTGCTGCCATGGCCTGGGCGCACTTGGCAGGTGCGCCTGTGAAAATTTGTACTGGCGCACTTCCCAAGTGCGCCAATGCAATCTGTTTTTTTTCTTCTTTTGCCACCTAACTTCGCTCGTCCATATCTCCTTTATTCAGTATCCGTTTCCCGCAAACTCGGACTCTGTCTCGACCAAAATTCCGAGACAAACACGATGGCGCTACCCATTTCCCTTAATTCTCATGTCTGAGATTAATTATTCTTTAATTTAGTTAATTCGATTATTCAAAAATCCAGGGTGTTATAAAATATTATATAGCGGAATGAGAAATATAATACTAAAATATGATGTACCATTGTATTAAAAACCACATAATTCAAATACAAATTATCAAAATATAAGTATTCCATAGGTAAATCAATAAACTCATTATTAAAAGTCTCCATAAGAGATACAGCAATGATAACTAATAAAAGTATAACATCTCCGTTTTCGCCTTCATCCTCCGTCACTGCTTCTATAGAATTACCTACTGACCTGTTGAAAATGTTACGGAGAGGGGCCAGAACGTAAAGTCCTATGTGGCTGAAATTAGTACTTATTTAAGGTCCTACCCAAGATTTAGTAGGTTACGTATATCAAGGTATGTCTATGCAAAACACAACATTCACACAAACACAAAGTATTTAACCAATGAGGTGGACATCCAAGTCAATCGCTTAACATCTTCGTTAGTGTATTTAGGTTGAATATCCAACGAGGAGACCATTCTCGGTCACTTATTGCCATATTAAAGGTGGATTCTTATGATCTCTTATAACCCTGAGGCGGACCCTAGCCTCTTAAGACCCCATCCTAATACGTCAATGTTCTTAACTCTATACTCTCACTTGTAATATGAGAAGTAGTATTGTGAATGTTACTCCTTAACCGATATTATGGTAGAACACCTATGTTGCTTAAGATTTCCCTTAGACAGTTGGTGAGTATGCTATGGCCGCATATCTTTTATAAACCAATTTTGTCCCTAGTTGAGCGCCTACAAGATTCTAGAGGAATTGGAATTCTCCTGTGAACTACCTTACTCCTTTATTGCTATGCCTAACCACTTTAGAGAAGGAGGGCCCATAGACTTACTTCCAATATAATAAGGGTGGGTCTGATGACTTCGGTTCCTCTCCAAGGAATAAACCTTCGGAGGGGGTCCTAATCCTAACCAGTTAATACCCAAACTAGGTAAGAAGAGAGTCAGCCACTTAAGACCTTCCCAAGGTGTAGTAAACCTGCTTATTTACACGCAATTGGTATACATATATATGTACATTAGACCTTTGACATTAAACTGTATACCTGTAGATATTGGATATGCCGAGTGGTTACGGGCAGGCTTTTACTACAAGTAGGTTTAACCTCGCCTAATTGTGTTACTAGATTTGATGGGCAATGGCACCCATACCTCTCACATTAGTTGGGCCTACTGGTGGTTGCTGGATTTGTCAGTCGGTTCTGGGCAGGCTTATACCACAAATGACCACTAACCTCGTGTCTATGTGCCACTATTTAATATATGTACTTCCATTCTATAGACACACAAGCAATCAATATATGGGGACGTTTCAAATCCTATCCTAATCACATTTATTACATCATTATTATGCTAATTATGTTAATTACGATATATAAGTAGAATATTTAGTACGCATGGATAACACTAATTTTCGTATGAACGAGAGAACGTTCTAACGGGATAAAAATTGTCAAATTTTCCTAAGTTTAAGGAATACAGGTTAATTTTCATATTTTGACCGCTACATTTAAGGCATAACGGCATAATTGCGTAATAACAGGTAGCAGTAATGGAAAACATAACATACATACAATTTCAACTTGCACCCTAGGCTTATTGGAGTTTTTCTAGTAATAAACCAAGAATAGGGTATAATTTCATATATACACAAATATATAAATATATACATATATATACATATATATACATAGACTATATTTTTATCTAATTTTCCCTTATTTACATATTGCACATAAAAACATTAATATTTGATTGACTTCAAATCTGAATACGTTCAGATTCAAAATAGAACTCAAACCAAATCAAATAATGAATCAAACCAAATCTAAATCTTTTTAGGTTACAAACAAATATTTATACAAAAGGATAAATTACATAAAATGGAAGCATATTACCCAATAAATTGACTACTAAGACCAAGGTCCACAAACCCAATAAATTGACAATTCTTGCGAAATAAATAAAAACAGAGGGTTTTGCATTTTAATATTATCGTTGTACCAAATCCTCTTAGGCATATAAATCATATGATAATCCAGAAATGTAAAATATGCCTAAGAAAAATAATAATTCCACTCACGTTGATAGGAAGAGAGTAGATCTGACATTGTTGTTCCTTTTTGATGTAAATTTTAACTCTAGAGATCTATATACATAAGAATAAATTAATTAGATTCTTATATATATATATATCGCAAGATTCCAAGAATAGATCCTAATCTAGATCTATAAGAAAATATTAGAGAGAAAGAGGAATAGATTTATAGAAGAAGACGAAAAAAACTATTTCTGGAATCAATGGCGGCAGAGGCAGAGTAGAGGCACAATGGAGAAAATGGCTAGGGTTTAGTTGTGAAGTCTAGGGAACTATTTATAGTTTCTTGTGTAAGCTAGGCAGTAGGATTATTTAGATATAGTCCTATTCGTCCATTTATATATATTACCCCTAAAACCTAACCCAACCTAGAATTACTGCGCGTTTTAGCCACCATGCGGGCAACCTCCCCTGTAGAAGGCCGGTCGACCGGCAGTCGACAAAACTTCTAGAGGGGAGTTCAACCTCGTGGTCGCTGAAGTGCCCAATAAACGTTTGTGGGGCTAAGTTATTAAATTATATGTAACGTTTATTTATTTGACTTATTTCTTACCTTGTCTAAATTATTTTTTGCCCTCTCCTTTTATTCTTCATTTGAAATTCAAACTCATCCAATTATTTTATTTCTTAGATATATATATATATATATTTGAAAATTGGTTCTTTGTTAACGACGTAAAAGAACACCTAGTCGATTCGTCTTCTTGAAAAACCTTGCTAGAGTTGTAGGGAAAAAGAGTTCAACATCAATTAGTAATCACCTCTCATACAATATTTACAAATGAACATTAAATATGCAAAGGAATAAAATAAAACAAATCCTCAAACTTTGAAAACCGGCCAAGTCCAATAGTTTACTTATACCCATCGTTTTCTGCATATTATATGTGAAAACGATGAAAATGATTTAGAACTTCGCCACGAATCCAAATAATAGATTTTCGTAGCCAAATTCTTAATGCCGCAAAATCCCATTTTTAGCCTATTTATATTTTATTATTAAATTGTTTATTTCTATTATTTATTTATATTTATGTCTTTAGGTATATTTTACGGGGTGTTACAACAGAAATGTGATATTTCTTTTAGAAAGTCGAAGGAATCTTTAACCAGTGCGCCTATTCTTATCATTCCCAATGAATCGAAGATGTTCACAGTTTTCACTGATGCATGTGGGATTTGGATAGGTACGGTACTCGTGCAAGAAGGTATGGCAGTTGCCTACGCTAGTAGACAATTGAAGGATACCTAGAAGAGATATCATGTTCACAATTTAGAGTTGGTTGCGGTGGTATTCGCCTTGAAGATGTCGAGGCATCATATTCTAGGAGAGAAGTTAGAGCTTTTCACGGATCTTTGAAGTATTTGTTCTCGCAGCATGATCTGAATTTGCAACATCAGCTTGGATGGAGTACATAATGTTTTATCTAACAATTTTATGACTTTTGTTTGATGATAACAAACATATATTTATTATAATAAATGTGTTTACTATTTTACCATTCTATTACATCACAGACCGAATAAAATATTTATATTTAAATAAAATACTATTGCACAAGAATTTAAATATTCAAACAGTATTTTATTAAAATATAATATTTTATTTCTAAATTTGAGTAGTACAAATTTATAACTCCATTATTTGTACAGTTCACTGAAATACAATACATATACATTCAATTTCATTTGTATACATTGATTCTCACTACAGTTAAATCAATCACTCAGTTCTATAAACACCTATACACATATTCCACTTTGTCACTATTTTATTTTCACTCTCTGTTATATTTACATTGACAACTGACACAGTCTCGTCTTCTGCCTTCTGCCAGTCCAGTCTTCTGTTTACCTTTCATAGAAACACAAATAGTAAACTGGAACAAAAGTATTTTTAAATTCTAGCAGATATATCTTTTATTTTAGAAATTTATTTGCCTTGGAATTTTGGTGTGTTTCTCATCGTATTTCATGACTTGATCAGATTCATATGGGCATTAATCTATGTCTAGACAACTAGTTATATTCACAGTGATACATTGTAAATACCACAAGATAGAAAAATCCTCTAGTGCTCACATATATAAACTTCACATGCATAATACATGTATACACATATATATATGTATGTATATATACATATTTCTCTGTAGGGACAATACGGTCAAACATTGTGAATGGACATGAACTAAGAAATCCAGTACATATGCAGACACAAGCACACACATATATATATACACATCTATGCATATATATATATGTATGTATCTACATAGTAGGAGCAATGGTCACAGCAAAATGATCAAGCCAGCAAGAACACATTTAGGAGGATGAACCAGTACAAATAAAGGTTCAGGTCTGCCAAAATATGGATAGTGCAAGAAGTCCATAGACAACAACAAGAACCAAGAGCCAAGACAAAGCAAAGCCATCAACATGAAAGTGTGAATATGGCAGTGAAAACAAGCTCAAAGACATAGTGCATATGCACAGCATTCATATATAAACAATGACAGGTTCAAAAAGAAAACTCAAAGAGAAGGAATGCCAAAGATTACAGCGACTGAAAGCAAGGTGTTCAGGCAAATAAACAAAGCAAAGTGTATGCACATCAAACAAGAGTTTATTCATACAGAGGTCTATCAGTTAGAGCGGGGAAAGGATGATGCATTCAAGAAGGTTTATTTTTGACATGCAAAAATATACACGCAAGCAAAGAACAAGATCAGTTATGAATCGACAGTCCAGAGTACAAGTCAGCTCAGGTGAATTGCAATGATCAAAGAAAGGTTGAACATGCATACATCAGCCATTAAAATGAATGAAAAGTGTTCACTGTCAGTTGAGAGTGCAAACATGGCTCAACACATATCATCATGGTTGAGACAACTATGAACCATGCAAGACAAAAATTCAGTGAAAAAAATGTACAATCAATATATCAAAGCAATACAATGACACAATCAACATATATGGCAAGCTTTCTTTTTCAAAATGTCGTGTATACTCAAGGAAAGTTTTACAGGCAAGTTTTTCAAAACTGGCATAAAGATATGGCAGAGTAAAATGGGAAAATTTAATTGTTGGCAGGTTATAAAATCCTACATGCACAATATTCTTTCTAGTTTTTCAAACAAGAAAAATTGGCATTCATTCTTCTTTAGAAATCAGTGTGTATACGCAAGAAATTTAGTCAAATCCTTTACGGAATCAACCAACATACATGGAATGTATATTAACATGCAAGAATTCACACAATGGGCCATGGAACAAATTATCTTTATTTCCAGAAAACTCAAAGATTGTTTCTCATTTTTTAAATCACTCCCATGATTTTTCAATTGCAAAATTTTGGCAAGTATTCAACCAATCTTTCTAGTAATTGAGAGCCAGTGAAACTTTTTTTTTTGTTTCCAGAAATTAGCAATGGAAAAAGCAATTCGGCATGAACAAAATTTGGCATGAAACAAATAGTTTTTGTTTCCAGTTTTCAACTACTAAATTATTGCAAACAATTTACTTTCTTTCCAAAAATAAATCAGGGAATACAAGGCAACAATTCACGCAAGATATCAATCAAATAAATCACACAACATTTCAAAGCCGAGGAAAATAAATCCAAACCAAGGCAACAATCGAGCAAAATCAGATGAAATCATTAAAGTGAAATTAGGGTTGAATTAGGATTTTATAATCCTATTTTTAACAGACACAAATCATCATACGCGACATCAAAAAGTAACCAGACAACAAGTCGAGAAGATCAATTCAAAGAAACAAACACTTATAGGTTTTCGATCAAAAGCCTAGCCAAATCGATCGGCAGAGAAGCTTCAAACATCAAACCCATCAAAGAATCAATTTCATTATTTCTAGGCGCTGCGATTTGATTCAGGAGCAAAACGCAAATTTCTAGGGTCGGCCGATATTTTTTTTTTGGAGGAAAAGGATATAAGGAAGGGATGGCTATTTTTTATTAATAAGGGAGGGTTTTGTTGTTTAACTTTTTACTTGTATTGTTTTTTAAATAGTTTTGTAACCAATTCAAATGGTTTTCTAGTTTGTTTGTAAAACTAGGAGCTTTTTAGTGCATGTATAAACAAGGGTTTAATGGCTAGGGGTTTGTAGCTAGGGGAAAATCTGGTTTCGAGGACAAAAACCAGTGCAAGGTTTTGAGCATAGGATTAGAACAACAACAGATTTTGCGAGTGTACAAAACTATATAGGTGGTTAGCGAGGGGTTCGCGAGATTATAGGTTTTTGTATGTAGGTGTCTATTTAATACCTAGTAAAAACCTTGGGGAATGCAAAAGTAGGCAGGGTTCGCCGAAGCTGGGTAAAATATGCGTTTTTTACTTTCTGCATTTATTTTGTCTGCTGCAATATGTGCTGTGATATTTTTTACTATCTCGATAAAATTTAATAAACCTTATTCACCCCCCCCCCTCTCTAGGGTTAATCTAGATCGAACAAATGGTATCAGAGCTTGTTATTTTCATTAACTCTAGTGTCATGTATTCCCCTAGTTGTCAGTACACCGAAAGTCAGTCCTGTCATATTCCAAATATTTTTTATGGTGTAGATTTTTCAAATTGGAAATGATTAATGGAATCCTTTTTAAAATCTGTTAGTATTAAATGTTGGGATATTGTTGTTAATGGGTATGATATGGTAGATAGAAATGACATTGGATTTAATTCTCATGCTACACATATTTTATATTTTTATATTGATGATGTCCAATATAACCATTTCTCCCACTGTTTAACTGCATAAGAAATCTAGAATACTCTCAATACGAAGTATGGAAGAATTGACAACTACTCAAAGCCCTCAAAGATCAACTCAGATTCATATTTGTGCTTAATAGGTTGTACAGATGGAAGTTCAGATGGAGACTCAACAAGGGATTTTTCTTATAAAGCATGACGACCGCACATAACCCCCGCACCGAACAAGAGGAATAATGCACTGAAAGGTGTGCCAGGCGACTATGGACGATCATCAGGTTATGATACATAAGAGGAACCTGTTGTAAAATCACAACATAAGGATAAAATATAATATAACATATGCAACAGGTAGAGATAGTGAAGTAGAAACACTGAACTTTCATGACAACCAGAAAGTAAATCTCATAAACGTGGATAACAACAATAGTGTTTGTATATTTTTGCCTCACAACAACTCTCAGAGTAGAATAACAAACAACGGAAAACAAAGGTGCTAGATAGTAGTAAAATAGTACGCTAGCCTCCTGCTCGCCTCCGAACAACAACCTCGCCCTCACTATGCAATCACCTGTTACCTGCCACCTATTCTGCCCATCCAAACAGCCAGATGAATAGTCCAAGGTAATAAGAGGAAACATGAAACCTTAAGCTAGACAACAGTCTTAGTGAGCAATAAACTGTAAACAAACTTCATCAATAAGGTATATGAGAATGGGTAAATAAATGAACTAATCTACCTAGCTCCAGAGAAGAACTCACAACTGCCTTCCCCACATCCGACAGTGATATCCTTTACGATCCATACATCCAAAGGAAACAACAATCTAGTAATGGAATCAGAGCGACCATTCATACATGGCAAAAGCAACTCAACCATCATCACAACAAAGCATTCAAACATCCATGACTGACTCTAGCTATCACCACCAACCTTGCTTTCAAACCATCATTATCATATGACTGGCTAATAACTCACCATCAACTGCCAAGGACCATACTCGATGCCCCGGTTCTAACAACCCCCCCCCCCCCCCGTCCACATGCTATACTCAACACGTTTTACACGTTATAATCAAAACGTGTCTAGGCCATACACAATGCCCAGAGCATTCGACCTACAATTGATCTTTAATTGTACCCTTGTTTTGAGTCTGCTAGAACCTACGACAACGATAATTTCTCGGCCTTCACATCTCTAGTCGCTATCAATTACGAATATTCATAGGCTTAGATCACTTTAGAGTTATCACTTCGCACGAACTCAATACATCCTTGGGTTGCCCCCTCATTCGTCACATCTGACGAGCAAGTAACTTCACTTCGTCATTCCCCATGGAATTCACTTCGAAGTTATCACCACTTTCAAACCAAAGAAAACAACAATCATTAGGTTCAAAACAATCCATAGCGTCACAATTTGCTAAGGGAAACAAACTGCAACACTTAAGCCATCAAACATAGTGTTTTAGAAGCGTTGTTAAAAACCATCACCGACTAGGGTATGAACGACCAACCATTTCACGGACGACCTATCAGCTCCTCATCCTATATACTTCTGCTCGAGCCATCCTCGCTCGACCGATCCTTCCACTGCCAGGCTCGTTCGATTGAACCAACCATCCTGGAACATATGACCGTCCCATTAATCCACCTGTAGGCTCGCTCCTTTGAACCTTTCACTTCCCTTAGGATCGCTCGATTGTCCTAACAACAGGAATGACCGATCACCTGCTTTCCAAAGTCAAGACCCTATGCCTTTTTCCTACTTGTGCGACCGACCTTGCTTGTTTCCACTACGTGTAATTGATCCCTGTTCATGTCTTGTTCTCCAAGAAAACACACCATGAGCGAGCGACCCAACATGTTAGACCCAAAACCTGCACTTCTCCAAAACAACTCTGATTTTTACCAAAACTTCACCAAACAATAGATTCGACGAAACCAACTTTTCCAATCCATCAAATATGATCAAAAACACGGTATGAATCCACTAATAACATAAAAACAAAAGTTTTCATTAATCATGCAAATCACTCTAAAACCATAATGAATGATCATAAGAACAAAACTATAGATCTAACTTGCACAATCATGTGGAGAAACATGGAATCACCAATTTAAACTCAGTAAATGAGATCATAGAGTGATTTAAATGAAAATGAACTTAGCATGACATTGATCTATGGAAAAACACTCAAATGATATATATATATATAACATGATCAATCGCTCATACATTTCATTGAATCCATGTGGAAGATGTAAACCACTCACGGATTCTCCAAAACAAGAAAAAAGGGTAGAAATAAGAATCCGGACAGCAAGCACTTCGTGCTAATCCCCTTCATCTGATGAACTCTTACTTCAATTGATGTAGATCTTACCTCCAATGGTGTAGATCATGATTTCCCTGTTTGGATTATGATTTTTAATGGTGGAAAGGTGTTAGAGGAAGGAGAAGGACAAGGCACCAAATGAGAGAATAAAGAAACTAAAACATTTTCATACCTCCCACCCCCATTTGTACCCTTCCACTAGCCCATGAATGGGCCTCCCCCAAATTAGCCCAGTAGGCTCCCAAAACCTGAACAACCAACTGAAAAACCTTAAAACAACGATTTCTCCCAAACCGCTGAGCCAAATCATTAATGTAACCACCCTACGGAAAGGTAACCATCAATTCCTTTCCAATGGCATAAGTCTCACCCTTTGATTCGACCTGAGTCAGAATTTATGCCTTGTACAAGAATGACATGGGCAAAATGGCCACAAACAAAATCACTAAAAATTATAGACATGTCTCACATCTCCATAAACAACATATTAAAAGATGAGAATGATCCAACCCTCAGGGGATGAAATAAAAATATTTTACGATGCTTCGATATGAAAAATGGGAATTATTATATTCTACCACCATCCCCCCTCCCCTTAAGAATTTCGCTCTCGAAATTCCAAGAAAACACAAGAGATCACAACAATACCGCATGCCTATCATCCATGAGAAGCCAATTCTATCGCCCAAACTAGCAGCCCTCAAGCCATGCATCCATAGCCTTATCCAAGCATGCGGAATTCTATCAAACAACAACAAGACACAACGATATAACGATAATACGATATCAAAGGGTCCTACTGACGAAGAGTTTTGGACGAGTCACCCTCATGCTCTCTTCTGTCTTCCACGTACAAGCGTCACTATCTTCACTCCATTGTACCTTAAATAGCTTAATCGTCTTCCACATAAGCTATCTCATGTCTTTTCCCACAACACAAAGCGACTTAAGAGGCTTCATAATTGCGGTTTCTACTTTTAGGCCTTCGTACTGCTCTGGAGATACCACCACATTCGAATCTTGTGTGAACTTCAACAGAAACGACACGTGGAACACATTATGCATGCTCGACATCTTCTCAGGTAACTCCAATCTATATGCAAGCTTTCCAATTCGCTCACTTTCCCTTATTTCCGAGTCGAACCACGTGCTTCAATGGATAAATCTTCGTGAAAACCTTATCGCCAACATCGAATTCTAAATATTTTCGATGCTTATCATCATAACTTTTTTAATGATCTTGGGTTGCCTTCATTCGTTGCTGAACGATCTCGATACAACACGAGGTCTCTCTAACCATCTCTGGACCAAGTACCAACTTATATCCAGTTTCTAACCAACATGCTGGAGAATTACACAGTCTCCAATACAACACTTCATATGGTGCCATCCCAGTGCTAGACTGGTAGCTATTATTATACGCAAACTCAACTAGATGTAGATGGTCCTCCCATGATACTCCGAAGTCTAACACACAAGCCCTCAGGAGATCTTCTAAAACCTGGTTAACCTCTCAGTTTGACCATCCGTTTGGCTATGATAAGTCGTACTTAAACACAACTTGGTTCCCAAATCTTCTTGTAGAATCATCCAGAATCCACTTGTAAACAATGGACCTCGGTCACTTACTATGCTCTTTGAGATACAATGGAATCGAACTATCAATTTCACATAAAGCTCAGCCAGTTTTGATGTCGTCCTAGTCGACTTGATAGGAATGAACTTTGCATTTTGGTCAAGCGATCAACAATGACCCAAATTCCTTCGTTTTTTGCCCTGGTTCTAGGTAGTCGATCGATAAAATCCATCGATATCTGCTCCCACTTCCATGTAGGAACTTCCAGCGGCTAAAGAAAACCACTCGGCTTCTTCAGTTTAATTGCAACACCCCACGTCCATTAATATCACTAACTAAGGGAATGCATTAACTTTCATGGAGTATTACAGATATATAAAATGGTACTTAAGAAAATTCAAAATTTATTCATTCTAGCAGAAAAGCAAAACATGTTTGATTACAAGATCAAAACCACATACTAGAGTCAAGTACACAAATATCCGTCTTATACAAAAATATTATCAGAGTACATAAAAGTAAAACCGTAATCCCACTCCAAATAGCCATAATGAAAAAGGAATAAAGCTGAGCATTACTTTCAACACTTCCAAGCACTTCAAGAAGAAAGAAATCCAAGTCAAGCTCCACTAGTCACACCCTGAGCACCTGGGGGGGAGGAGGAAAACAGGAAAGAAAAGAGGCGAAACAAAACAGGTCAGACACAAAGACTGGCGAGTCCAGTGACTTTAACTATATAATTAGTAAAGAAACAGGATAAGGGCATAAATTGGATATAAGAAATGATTGTAACATAAGCAAGTATGACAAGGTGAACAAGATGAAAAGGATATAACGTTGATTGCGCTTCCAATCGCTATAAGATAATTCCTACACCACACCAGTGCTAATTACAACGCACCATTACTAGTCTCATACTGAAAGTTGATCCCTCTTACTAATTATAATAATAATGGTAGTTTCGTGTATTCCTACCCGCTGTCATAGGTGTCGCCTGCTCCTATCTCCACTAGTTGTACGCACTACCCTTCCCATTCGATCGGCTCCCTAACTCGTAGATACCCATGCTGGTCCCATGGTAGGGTGTATCACTCCCTAAAGTGGAAACCCGATACAACTAAAAATGCACGGCTTATACCTACACGATGCAACAACGTCTTACTTACCAGCCCGGACCCACGCACGCACATGACTCCGTTGGACTTGCGTTGTCACTGCTAACCCTTTATTGACCTCTTACAATCAACCCAATAAGCGTGTCACGTCCTCGACCTTGATCGAGCTCATATAGATATAGAATGGGTTACTTGTTGAATAGGGTCCACACACTTGACACAAGCTTCCCTCCTAAGCTTGGTCCCCACTAGGAATTCCCACTTAACCCCTTCTAATTCCCACGTCTTCTTACATGCTTCACCATAGTTAAGTGCTTCAAATTATATTTCACATGTCACCCATGTCACCCACTTAACCCCTATGTCTTGCTACATGTCTTATCTTGGTTACAGGTTTATTAATTCATTATAACCATAATCTTACAAGACCTCCTACATTAGATTGTCGTCTTGCGGTTGCTGGATATGCTGGGCGGTTCCGAGCAGTCTTATACCGCAATCCGAATCTAACCTCTTGTCTTTGCATTATTACACGTTTAATTTTTGCCTTTGACCTCTCACATCAGACTATCGTTTGTAGTTGCTGGATGTGCCGGGCGGTTCCAGGCAGACTTCTACCGCAAACCAAGTCTAACCTCGTGTCTTAGGCATTCATTATCACTTTCTTGGTTCAAGTCCCAACTTTAAATCTTGGATTAAATTATATTCCAATTATCATAATTTCCAATCTAAATTATGTTCATCATTTTAATCCAAATTTATGTCCATAATCTCATGCAAACAAATTGTACCAATTCATGCCAAAATCAGTTATTTGATTTTCAAGTCTTTTATGCCCAACTTCATATTATTCAATAATTTTTTCCAAACTTTCCCCACAACATTCCCACGCCATTCGTACATATAATAATATGTTAGGCTCGTAGTTAGCCTAATCTCATAAAATGAAAAGAAGAGAAGAAGGGAAGAGAACCATGACATCAAACTGGCATAAAGATAAGCAAAAGGAGCATGAACTGGCATAGAACAACAAAATAGATCTAATTAGGCATATGAGATGGAATAGAGCAACAAAATAGATCTAATTAGCATATAGAACATAAGCTGAAATAGGACAATAGGTTAGATCCAATTAACATTTGGAACATAAAATGGCATAGAACAACAAAATAGATCTAATTAGGCATATGGAACATGAACTTTAGGTATGAATCTAAAATATAAGGATTCACCAAACATGATATGATTCATCTTACAGGCATGTTCATATAGTCCAATTCACAAACTTATCACAATTACTTTTAATAAATTATAAGCGAAAGTAACGTGGGCTCACAGTGGTAAAAGAGAAAATAGATCTGAATTCTGTATTCTTAATTTGATTAGCTAAACCGTTGTTGTAGAATTTGGTTCTCATCTTCCAATATGAATACTCTATACTGATTTGCTTTAGTGCAGAAGAAAGACTAGTTTAGGTTTTGGCAGCATGGAGGCGTATGAATTAGTGTAATGAAATTAGGGTTAGGTCTAGTTGTGTTTATGTAGGCGTATTAGGTGAATTAGGGCCTTTAGATTAGGTTAGGTTCCATTTAGACCATCCAAACAAGAAAAACACATCACTCAGCAAATCAGAGAATGCCGCATAAGCCCTAATTCTCCAAAATTCGTCACTGCCCAGATCTGGCCGATATGGTCGACCCCTACAAGGGGGTAGACACCTATGTCGACACCCCTATAGTGGGTCGACACCTATATCGACTACCCTAGGAGGGGTCGACACCCTAGAGTGGGATAATTCCCGCCCATCCCGCTTCTTGCTAATTTGAATTTCGAATTTGATTTTAATTATTATTTCAGTCCTAGCTTAAACTGAAATCTTCTAAGCTCCATTACTTCTTCATACTGTATCCGTTTTACGCAAACTCGGACCCTATCTCAAGCAGAATTCCGAGATGAATGCAATGGCATAACCCGTTTACCTTAATTCTTCTTCTAAAAATTAAGTATTCTTTAATTTGTCAATTTTAATATTATAAAATTACGGGGTGCTACATTCTCCCCTCCTTAAAGGATTTGTCCCCGAAATTTTCAAGTTAAGAAGAATGTATCCTACTATCAAAACATCCATCTACTCATCCATCATCCACAAGCATCCATTATCCTTAAAATATTCCTAATGCTATATGAACATATGCAAAGTTGTGTGTATATGTTCCTTATCTAATGCAAAGATCAGGATGTCTACTATTCAGTTGACCTCCTTAATGCAAAATATGATAGTGCCATGCGTCCATTATGTATGCATTTATCCCTAATGCACTTTATAAATTTTATATGAGTGCACAATCATTCACTCAAATGCAACATCCACATGATAACACATCAAATTTCAATCAATAAACAAATATATGCAATATGCAATGTGAAAGTGACTAAGCCAATCTTAGTGCCTAAAGTGTGTGTAACTGCATCCACGAACAACCACTATCAACCACTTGCATCCACTAAACATAACATGTAACAACCCGTATTTTCAATAACCTGTAATAACATAAATCGAGGCAGAATTTAATTCTAAAATGGGAATCAAGGGAAACGGGCTATGCCATTGTGTTCGTCTCGGAAAAATACGCGAAATAGAGTCCGAGTTTTCGAAAATCGGAGTCCGTATGACCAAGATATGGCCTCGCGAAGTTTCACGAAAATTCCCAAATTAAAGTATACTTAATTAAGTGAAATGGGTTGTGTAGATATATATATATATATATATATTGATATATATATATATAAAATTGAAAATTTAATAAATAAATATGCAAAAATGCTCAAAACAGCGAATTGGGAGAGGGGAATAACCGAACCGGCCGATTTTTGAATGGGTCGACTTGGGGTTAATCCAGGGTGTTTGGCTGTCAACCCGTGGGCCGATTCGCTCAAGTGCAGATTTTGCATTTGAATGGTTCTCATGGTCCATCTTTAATCTAAAGGCCCTAGATGGTTCCTACACTTGACTTCTTCCCCAAGACATGCTTTGATGGCTTGGATTGAATCTAGGGTTAATCCTATGGCCTAAAACACTTGCCTAATCTATAAATAAGACCCTAACCTACCCTAATTCATTCATAATTAAACCTAGTGACTAAACTATGGCAAAATGCTAGCTCTCATGGCCTCCACTAATTTTATGAAGAGGGTTGCATACTAATCACTCTCTAATCAACTTCTAATCCCTTCTTAGCATCTTAATCTTCTTCATTTGGTGTTCAAAGTTGCTAGTTGTGAGTTTCTATCACTTTGATGATCTTTTGGTAAACTAATTAGATGAGATGTGATGAGATTTATGGTTTTGTATGTGGGTTAATGAGCTTTGAATCATATGATATGATGTTAGCATTAATCTTATGTTTATGCATGTTGAGTATGTAAGCTTATGCAAGTTTAATATGATGTATGTTATGTTTGCATGATGCTAAATATGCAAGTTGTGGGCTATGTAATCATATGCATGTTATGCAAGTTCATGGTAATATGCTATGCAAGTTACATGTTTGTTAATATGCAAGTTACATGTTTGTTAATATGCAAGTTACATGTATGTAAATATGCAAGTTACATGTTTGTTAATATGCAAGTTACATGTTTGTTAATATGCAAGTTACATGTATGTAAATATGCAAGTTACATGTTTCTTTATATGCAAGTTACATGTTTGTTAATATGCGAGTTACATGTATGTAAATATGCAAGTTACATGTTTATTAATATGCAAGTTCATGATGACACATTATGCAAGTCTATAAGCTAATATGCAAGTTTGTTATGCAAAATGAATATGTAAGTTATGTGACATATTATATGCAAGTTATGTGACATGTTATGCAAGTTCATATGCAAGTTATGTGTTTGTTAATATGCAAGATGGCACCTTTGAAACATGTTCATTCATATGCAAGTTGACACCTTTTATATGTGTTATATCATGAACGAAATTACGTGGGAACGATGGGGTAATTAAATGCATAAGTTAATAAGATTGTGTGAAATTAATATAATTACGCATAACACAAAATAAATAAACATAGTATGGGAATTTGCCTATTTGGTTAGGTGTACCCATACTATGTGTTGGGAATTTACCTATTGAGTTAGGTCTACCCCATGGGAATTTACCTATTAAGTTAGGTCTACCCATGTTAAGAAAACTTGATTAATTAGGGATAATTAATATAAAATTATGAGGGTGATTAATTAGGTGTAATTAATTGACTAAGACACGAGGTTGGACTCAGTTGTAGCGTAAAACTGCCCGGACCCAACCGGCTTAACCAGTTGCTACAAATGTTAGCCCAATGTGAGAGGTCTTAGGCACAAACTAAATACGTAATTAATGTAAAGACACGAGGTTAGACTCTGTTATGACATAAGGCTGCCCGGACCCAACCGGCTTAACCAGCGGTCATAAAAGACAGTCTAATGTGAGAGGTCTTTACAAAGGTTACGTTCTTAATTAATTAATTAAGAAACACTTAACCATATTAGCAGGTAGAGGGACATGAGGGGTTAAGTGGGTGCCTCGGGTGGCATGAGAAAATCTAGTGGTTGCCTTGGGTGGCAATAGAAAATACGATTAGAATACTTAACCAAAATGGAACATGTAATTAAAACATGATTAAAGGGTTAAGTGGGATATACTAGAAAAAGGGACAAGCTTAGGTGGGTAGCTTGTGGAGGCCCATTTCAACCAGTAACCCATACGTATCTTTGTGGGCTCGACCCATGTCGAGGACGGGACACGCATACTGGGCTTGACTGTAAGAGGCAAACGGGTTAGCGGTGGCAACGCAAGTCCAACGGGCTTCATATGCGTGAGTGGGCCCGGGCTGGTAGGTAAGCCGTTGTTGCATCGAGTAGATATAAGCCGTGCACCTTTAGTTTCATCAGGTTGCCACATTGGGGAATGATACATCCCACGGTGGGGCCAGCACGGGTATCTACGTTAGGGAGCCGATCGAATGGGAAGTAGTGTGTACACCTAGTGGATTGTAGGGCCCCGTGGCGCCTACTTGGTCACCTAGGGGTACGCAGGTACTAATTAGTAAATTTTATAAGTCCTTGGGTGGGATCAACCTTTAAGTTAGGAACGACTTGTGTGGTGCAGTTTAGTAATTTACCTTAGGGAGGGTAGATGCGTCTATATCCTTTATCTTCGTTTAGTTGACTGCTTAGGGTAGCCATTCATCCCTATATGTTACCGTATATCAGTTTATGTCTTCTCTGGTTACTTTAACGATTGTATTGTTAAAGTTATAGGACTCGCTCAGACTTATGTCTGACCCTGTTGTTTTTATCTTTTTCCCAACCCTCAGGTCCTACGGTGGATCCTAGCAGTAGTGGAGCTTGATCGGATTGCTGTTCCAGTCTTTAGGAGCTTGGATAGATGTAAAGCTCCAGTTATCCAGTTATCTTTTCTTTTGTTTGGCTATTGTATGAGAGTGGGATTATGTACTTCTTTATTTTGATGGATATTGTACTTGACCTTTATTGTGGTTTTATGATGTAACCAGACATGTTTTACTTCCGCTGTTATGAGATGATGTTTTAAAATTTCAAGTACTATTTATATCTGTCTTGTTGTAATTTTTCTGTTCTATATTCACTAAAATACTCCACCGATGCTATGGCATTCCCTTAGTGAGTGATCATAGCGGGAGTGGGGTGTTACACGTGGTATCAGAGCTTAAGGTTACCAGAACAGATAAATTTTTTGAGAAAAACTACTTTCTAAGAGTATTTTCGAAGAAAGTATTTTTAAAAGCATGTCTTCTAAGAGAAAAAGTTTTTGAAAAAGAAAAGCATAATCCCCAATAGCCATATCTTTATCTTTCGGAATCTCCTTTTTGAATCTTTCCTCTTTCGTTTCAGCATGGCTGAAGATCTTAACATCCCGGAGGGTTTAGTTATACCACTATGGTATAGGAGGTTGCAAGAGGCTAGGGCCGCGGCTGCGGGTCCGGCCAATGCTACTACACCAGAGACAACCGCTCCTCCTCCTCAGCCTAGAGTGGATAATTTTGCTAAGGTTTGCAAGGAGTTCAAGGCTATAGGAGGAAAACCTTTTCTTGGTTCAGAGACTTTCGTAGAGGCTAGAGATTGGCTTAAGGAAGTGGAAGAGTTGCTAGATATCTTTGAAGTGGAAGAGGGAAAGAAAGTCAAGTTGGCGGCTTGGTTAATGAAGGGAGAGGCCTCATTCTGGTGGGAGGTCACTAATGGAGAACGCCCTGTTGACTCTTGGGCAGATTTTAAGCAAAGGTTTGGGGCTAAGTTTCTCTCAAGGGCGGAAGAGAATCTGTTTATGGAGAAGTTCTTGAATTTGAAGCAAGGGAATCTCACGGTGAAAGAATATGTCAACAAATTCAATCAATTAGCAAGGTTTGGCATAGAGTTGGTGAATACACCGGAGAAGAAGGCTTTGAGGTTCGTTAGAGGCTTGAACGAACCATTGCAAGGAATAGCTATGACTCACATTCCTATGGGGGCCACTTTTGAGAAGCTTGTCTACATGGCACTTATGCATGAGGATGATAAGAATTCTAAGGCACCAGAGAAAAAGGGGGATCAGAAGAAACCGCAACAGCAACAACAAGGCAAGGGCGGAAAAGGCAATGGTGACAAAAAGAAGACGAAGAAGAAGTGCTTCAATTGTGGAACACCAGGACACCTCAGTAAGGATTGTCGCAAAAAGAAGAAGACCGGTTGCTTTCATTGTGGTGAAGCAGGGCATCTTGTGAAAAACTGCCCAAAGAAGGGGCAGAAGACGGGGTCTACCTCAGGAGGCCAGGTGCAAGCTCTTATAGCACCACCTCAGTCAGGGGGGCAAGTTCAGGTTCTCTCAGTTCCACCGATTCAGCAGAGAGGTAGAACTATTTCCGTTGAAAGTCTGGTTTTTCTGTTTGATCATCCAGTTCGTACTTTGTTTGACTCTGGCGCATCGCATTCTTTTATCTCATCATCGTTAGTTGAGTCACTGCACTTAGACACCAGTCTAGTTGATGATCCCTTGGTTGTCTCAAACCCAATTGGGGGCTCCATATATCTGTCTATGATATGTTTGGGTTTGAAGATTTCTATACTTAGCGTTGAGTTTAGATGTGATGCTTTTGTATTGGGCTTCACGGGCTATGGGTTGATCTTGGGCATGGACTGGTTATCCAGTAATGGTGCCGTTCTTGATTGCGAAAGGAGAGTTGTCAGGCTCATGACCCGCTTGGGTAACACTCTCGAGATCTCTTGCAATCCCATGGAATCTGTTTTGCTAAGTTATCTTGAATCGCTCGATGCTTCGGTCGAAAGTTTGTGTTCTGTCAGAATAGTCCGGGAATATCCGGATGTGTTTGAAGAAGTAAAGGGTTTGCCTCCGAAGCGGGAGATAGATTTCCGAATTTATTTGGTGGATAATGCCAAACCAGTGTCTTTGCCAGTACGCCACATGGCTCCTCGTGAGAGAAGAGAACTTCATAAGCAAGTAGGGGAGTTGCTTGAGAAGGGGTTCATAAGGCGAAGTATATCGGAGTGGGGAGCTCCAGTAGTGTTTGCCACGAAGGCGGATGGGTCCCTCAGACTTTGTGTGGATTATAGGGAACTTAATAAGCTCACGAAGAAGAATAGACACCCATTACCGAGGATAGATGATCTCTTTGATCAGTTGGTTGGCGCGTCAGTATTTTCGCAGATGGACTTAGCTACAGGGTTTCATCAGTTAAGAGTGGCGGAGGACAGTATAGAGAAGACTGCTTTCCGGACTCCGGATGGTTTTTATGAGTGGCTAGTGATGCCATTTGGGTTGACAAACGCCCCCGCATACTTTGTTGATCTCATGAGTAGAGTGTTCAGAGAGTATCTGAATAAGTTTGTAGTAGTTTTTGTGGATGACATCTTGGTCTTTTCCAAGAATGAAGAAGAGCATGCCTTACATCTCAAGGAAGTGTTGGAGACTCTTCGAGCGCATAGTCTTAAAGCTAAATTCTCTAAATGCCATTTTTGGAGAAGAGAAGTGCGATTCTTAGGGCATGTGGTCTCTAAGGAAGGGATAGCTGTGGATCCCGCAAAGATAGTATCTATCCAGGATTGGAAAGTTCCTAGAAATGCTACCGAGGTAAGAAGTTTCTTGGGGTTGGCAGGATATTATAGGAAGTTCATCAAAGACTTCGCGAAGATATCAGCCCCATTAACCCGCTTGACGAAGAAGAATCTGGTTTTCTCATGGGATGTAGATTGTGATGATGCTTTCCGACGGTTAAAGAGAGCTTTGACCACCGCTCCAGTTTTAGTGCTTCCAGATGGGAGTAAGCCGTTTGTTGTTTATACCGATGCTTGTGGAACAGGATTAGGCGCAGTCTTGATGCAGGAGGGAAGGGTAATAGCCTATGGAGGGAGACAATTGAGAGTGCATGAGAAGAATTACCCTACCCATGATCTAGAGTTGGCCGCGATTGTTTTCGCACTTAAGTCTTGGCGCCATTATCTTCTTGGTGAGAGATTCGAGTTGTTCACCGACCATAAATCATTGAAGTACTTATTCTCTCAGAAGGATTTAAACTTAAGACAGCAAAGGTGGATGGAGTTCTTAGCATCCTATGATTTCGAGATAGCGTATACCCCTGGTAAGGGTAACGTGGTGGCAGACGCCTTAAGTAGAAAAAGGCTATCTTTGAGTCCATTGTTCGTGGAACGACGAAGCTTGGAGTTTCTTTCTTTGTTTGACTTCAGACCTTCTGTTGATTTTGTACCTGGTTTGTTGGCATCCTTGGAGGTTAGACCTACTCTTTTGAGACGGATTGGCGAGGCTCAGCGAGACGACCCACAGTTGGTTGTGTTGGTAGAGAAGCTTATAAGAGGGGAGTCGTCCAGCCATTTGGGTAGATACACCATAGATGATAAGGGATGGTTGCATAGAGACGGTAGACTTTGTGTACCGCAAGATGAGGGTTTGAAGAAGGCTATTTTGGATGATGCACATCGTTCAAGAATGACTATTCATCCCGGTGGAGACAAAATGTACCAAGACATGAAGAGAGTTTTCTTTTGGGCCGGTATGAAGAAAGATGTGGCCGAGTATGTGGCTAGATGCTTAGTGTGCCAACAAGTTAAAGTGGAGCAAAGGAAACCCGGTGGGTTGCTACACCCATTGGAAGTTCCACAGTGGAAGTGGGATAGTGTCTCGATGGATTTCATCGACGGGTTACCGAGATCGAGGAAGGGCAATACGGGAATTTGGGTTGTGGTAGACAGACTTACAAAGAGTGCCCATTTTATACCCGTAAAGAGTAAGAGGACCGCTCCATGGCTTGCTTCAGTCTATGTTAGAGAGATTGTTAGATTGCATGGCGTACCATCCAGCATTGTGAGTGATCGAGATCCTATTTTCACTAGTGAGTTTTGGAGAAGTTTGCAAGAGGCGGTAGGGACTCAGTTGTGTTTGAGCACCGCATATCATCCTCAGACGGACGGTCAGACCGAGAGGGTGAACCGTATCTTAGAAGATCTTTTGAGGCTTTGTATCTTGGATTTTGGAGGTACATGGGAAGAACATCTTCCTTTGGTGGAGTTCGCATATAATAACAGCTTTCAGTCCAGTATTGGTATGGCTCCTTTCGAAGCTCTTTATGGAAGGCCTTGTCGATCTCCTACATGTTGGTGGGAATCTACGGATAAGATCTTGCTTGGGCCGGATATGGTTAGAGAGACTTCAGAGAAGATTGATTTAATTCGAAAAAGGATGAAAGCAGCGCAAGATAGACAGAAATCTTATGCGGATCGGAGAAGGACGGATCTTGAGTTTGAGGTTGGGGACATGGTTTTTGTCAAAGTATCTCCATTGAGAAATGTTGTTCGCTTTGGGTCCGTAGGGAAGTTAGCACCGAGATTTGTTGGGCTGTTTCCTATTAAGGAAAGGATTGGACGGATGGCATATAGGGTGGAGTTGCCCGACAGACTTAGTGGTGTTCATGATGTATTCCATGTATCACATTTGAGGAAGTGCTTACATGAGACCGCGGAGGTGGTAGAGCCGAGCTTGCTTAGAGATGTAGAGGTAGAGCGTGATGCGACGATTCGACGAGCTCCTACTCGCATCCTTGGGTCAGAAACTAGGAAGTTGAGGAACAGAGAAGTTCAGCTAGTTAAAGTGCAATGGGGAGATGACGAAAGCAATGCTACTTGGGAGACGGAAGCAAAGATGCGTTCTTTGTATCCATTTCTTTTTGAGAGTATGTCTTTTAACTTCTCCTTTATTGCTTGTCTAGTACTTATCTTATCTTTAGTATATCCTCTCGCTAATACCTATGACCTTTAGATAGGGTAAAACCTATGGTTGAAACATGTGTTTGAAACATGTTATGGTTGATGGATGCATATGGATGCAATTGTTTGCTAGTGGTTGCTCGTGGATGCATATACACACACATTAGGCACTAGATCGGCTCAGTCACTTCATGTTGCATATTGCATAAATGGATGTGGTAGTTAGATTGATGGATGTATCATGGCTGTGTTATCATATGGATGATGCATTTTTGTGTATGGTTGTGCACGCATGTAGAAATTTGTATGTGTCAATAGGGTTTCGCATACATATTGGATGCATGGCACTATCATGGTTTGCATTAAGGAGGTTTACTGTATCAGTAACCGCCTGATTTTCGCATTAGGTAAGTACATATACACACACTTTTGCATATATCCATCCAGCATTTAGAATCTTGTAAGGACAATGATTGCTCGTGGATGATGCTTTGAGTAGATGGATGATTGGGTGGTAGGATACGTTCTTCCTAACTTGAAGATTTCGGGGACGAAATCCTTTAAGGAGGGGAGAATGTAACAACCCGTATTTTCAATAACCTGTAATAACATAAATCGAGGCAGAATTTAATTCTAAAATGGGAATCAAGGGAAACGGGCTATGCCATTGTGTTCGTCTCGGAAAAATACGCGAAATAGAGTCCGAGTTTTCGAAAATCGGAGTCCGTATGACCAAGATATGGCCTCGCGAAGTTTCACGAAAATTCCCAAATTAAAGTATACTTAATTAAGTGAAATGGGTTGTGTAGATATATATATATATATATATTGATATATATATATATATATAATTGAAAATTTAATAAATAAATATGCAAAAATGCTCAAAACAGCGAATTGGGAGAGGGGAATAACCGAACCGGCCGATTTTTGAAGTCGACCCGAGCCCGCTGGGTCGACTAGGGGTTAATCCAGGGTGTTTGGCTGTCAACCCGTGGGCCGATTCGCTCAAGTGCAGATTTTGCATTTGAATGGTTCTCATGGTCCATCTTTAATCTAAAGGCCCTAGATGGTTCCTACACTTGACTTCTTCCCCAAGACATGCTTTGATGGCTTGGATTGAATCTAGGGTTAATCCTATGGCCTAAAACACTTGCCTAATCTATAAATAAGACCCTAACCTACCCTAATTCATTCATAATTAAACCTAGTGACTAAACTATGGCAAAATGCTAGCTCTCATGGCCTCCACTAATTTTATGAAGAGGGTTGCATACTAATCACTCTCTAATCAACTTCTAATCCCTTCTTAGCATCTTAATCTTCTTCATTTGGTGTTCAAAGTTGCTAGTTGTGAGTTTCTATCACTTTGATGATCTTTTGGTAAACTAATTAGATGAGATGTGATGAGATTTATGGTTTTGTATGTGGGTTAATGAGCTTTGAATCATATGATATGATGTTAGCATTAATCTTATGTTTATGCATGTTGAGTATGTAAGCTTATGCAAGTTTAATATGATGTATGTTATGTTTGCATGATGCTAAATATGCAAGTTGTGGGCTATGTAATCATATGCATGTTATGCAAGTTCATGGTAATATGCTATGCAAGTTACATGTTTGTTAATATGCAAGTTACATGTTTGTTAATATGCAAGTTACATGTATGTAAATATGCAAGTTACATGTTTGTTAATATGCAAGTTACATGTTTGTTAATATGCAAGTTACATGTATGTAAATATGCAAGTTACATGTTTCTTTATATGCAAGTTACATGTTTGTTAATATGCGAGTTACATGTATGTAAATATGCAAGTTACATGTTTATTAATATGCAAGTTCATGATGACACATTATGCAAGTCTATAAGCTAATATGCAAGTTTGTTATGCAAAATGAATATGTAAGTTATGTGACATATTATATGCAAGTTATGTGACATGTTATGCAAGTTCATATGCAAGTTATGTGTTTGTTAATATGCAAGATGGCACCTTTGAAACATGTTCATTCATATGCAAGTTGACACCTTTTATATGTGTTATATCATGAACGAAATTACGTGGGAACGATGGGGTAATTAAATGCATAAGTTAATAAGATTGTGTGAAATTAATATAATTACGCATAACACAAAATAAATAAACATAGTATGGGAATTTGCCTATTTGGTTAGGTGTACCCATACTATGTGTTGGGAATTTACCTATTGAGTTAGGTCTACCCCATGGGAATTTACCTATTAAGTTAGGTCTACCCATGTTAAGAAAACTTGATTAATTAGGGATAATTAATATAAAATTATGAGGGTGATTAATTAGGTGTAATTAATTGACTAAGACACGAGGTTGGACTCAGTTGTAGCGTAAAACTGCCCGGACCCAACCGGCTTAACCAGTTGCTACAAATGTTAGCCCAATGTGAGAGGTCTTAGGCACAAACTAAATACGTAATTAATGTAAAGACACGAGGTTAGACTCTGTTATGACATAAGGCTGCCCGGACCCAACCGGCTTAACCAGCGGTCATAAAAGACAGTCTAATGTGAGAGGTCTTTACAAAGGTTACGTTCTTAATTAATTAATTAAGAAACACTTAACCATATTAGCAGGTAGAGGGACATGAGGGGTTAAGTGGGTGCCTCGGGTGGCATGAGAAAATCTAGTGGTTGCCTTGGGTGGCAATAGAAAATACGATTAGAATACTTAACCAAAATGGAACATGTAATTAAAACATGATTAAAGGGTTAAGTGGGATATACTAGAAAAAGGGACAAGCTTAGGTGGGTAGCTTGTGGAGGCCCATTTCAACCAGTAACCCATACGTATCTTTGTGGGCTCGACCCATGTCGAGGACGGGACACGCATACTGGGCTTGACTGTAAGAGGCAAACGGGTTAGCGGTGGCAACGCAAGTCCAACGGGCTTCATATGCGTGAGTGGGCCCGGGCTGGTAGGTAAGCCGTTGTTGCATCGAGTAGATATAAGCCGTGCACCTTTAGTTTCATCAGGTTGCCACATTGGGGAATGATACATCCCACGGTGGGGCCAGCACGGGTATCTACGTTAGGGAGCCGATCGAATGGGAAGTAGTGTGTACACCTAGTGGATTGTAGGGCCCCGTGGCGCCTACTTGGTCACCTAGGGGTACGCAGGTACTAATTAGTAAATTTTATAAGTCCTTGGGTGGGATCAACCTTTAAGTTAGGAACGACTTGTGTGGTGCAGTTTAGTAATTTACCTTAGGGAGGGTAGATGCGTCTATATCCTTTATCTTCGTTTAGTTGACTGCTTAGGGTAGCCATTCATCCCTATATGTTACCGTATATCAGTTTATGTCTTCTCTGGTTACTTTAACGATTGTATTGTTAAAGTTATAGGACTCGCTCAGACTTATGTCTGACCCTGTTGTTTTTATCTTTTTCCCAACCCTCAGGTCCTACGGTGGATCCTAGCAGTAGTGGAGCTTGATCGGATTGCTGTTCCAGTCTTTAGGAGCTTGGATAGATGTAAAGCTCCAGTTATCCAGTTATCTTTTCTTTTGTTTGGCTATTGTATGAGAGTGGGATTATGTACTTCTTTATTTTGATGGATATTGTACTTGACCTTTATTGTGGTTTTATGATGTAACCAGACATGTTTTACTTCCGCTGTTATGAGATGATGTTTTAAAATTTCAAGTACTATTTATATCTGTCTTGTTGTAATTTTTCTGTTCTATATTCACTAAAATACTCCACCGATGCTATGGCATTCCCTTAGTGAGTGATCATAGCGGGAGTGGGGTGTTACATAACATGTTTCAAACACATGTTTACAACCATAAGATTTTCTACCTAAAGATCAAAGATATAATCGAGAAGATACACTAAATGATAGAACAAGTATAAACAAAGCGATAGAAAAAGGAGAAATTAAGAACATACCCTCAAAACGGAAAGGGTACGATGCACGTATCTTATCTTCCGTTTCCCAAGTCACATCTCCTTGGTCATCTCCCCGTTGGACTTTAACCAACTTGACCTCTCGGTTGCGTAATTTCTTGACCTCCGATCCAAGTATGCATGTAGGAGCTCATCTAATCGTGGCAATCTCGCTCTACTTCCACTTCTCTAAGCATGCTCAGCTCTAATACTTCCGCAGTATCATGTAAACACTTCCTCAAATGCGACACATGAAACACTTCATGCACACCACTAAGCTTCTCGGGTAACTTTACTCTGTAGGCCATCTATCCAATTCGCTCTGTAATGGGGAATGGCCCTACGAACCTTGGCGCCATTTTCCCTACAGCTCCAAAATGAACTACATTCCTCAATGATGATACTTTAATAAAGACCATGTCTCCAACATCGAACTCAAGATCGGTCCTTCTCTTATCAGCATATGACTTTTGTCGATCCTGTGCCGTGTTCATGCGTCTTCGAATCAAGTCTATCTTCTCTGAAGTTTCCCTAATCATCTCGAGCCCAAGCAAAAACTTATCTGTAGATTCCCACTACAAAGTAGGTGATCGGCAAGGTCGTCCATATAGAGCTTCAAAATCTTCCATGCCAATACTAGTCTGATAGGTGTTGTTGTAGGCGAACTCTACTAATGAAAGATGTTCCTCCAAAGTCCAAGATGCATAACCTCAAAAGATCTTCTAGAATTCGATTCACTCTTTCTGTCTGGCAGTCCGTCTTAGGGTGATAAGCAGTACTCAAACACAATTGCGTTCCTACCGCCTCTTGCAAGCTCTTCCAAAACTCCCTAGTGAAAATGGAATCTCGATCGCTCACAATACTAGAAGGTATGCCGTGTAGACGAACTGTCTCTCGGAGATAAACATATGCTAACCATGTCGTTGTTCTTTTACTCTTACCGGTAATGAAATGGGTGCTCTTCGTAATTCTATCTATTACTACCCAAATCCCCGTATTACCCTTCCTTGACCTCGGCAACCCATCGATGAAATCCATGGAAACACTTTCCCATTTCCACTATGGCACCTCTAAAGGGTGAAGCAAACCACCAGGCTTCTTTTACTCGGCCTTGACTTGCTGGCATACTAAGCATCTAGAAACGAACTCAGCCCCATCCTTCTTCATTCCGGCCCAAAAGAAAACTCACTTCATGTCCCTATACATCCTGTCTCCACCGGGATGTATGGTCAACTTAGAATGATGTGCTTCTTCAAGGATTGTCTTTCTCAAACTCTCGTCTCGAGATACGTAAAGTCTCCCATCCCTACGCAACCAACCTTTCTCATCTATAGTATACCTGCTAAGATGGCTCGAAGACTCCCCTCTTATGAGCTTGTCTACTATCTCCATCAACTGTGGGTCATCTCGTTGTGCCACACCTATCTGTCCCAAAATCCTGGGTCGCACCTCTAACAATGCCAACAAACCGGTACATAATCAATAGAGGGTCTAAAGTCAAAGACAGAGATATACTCTAAGCTCTGCCGCTCAACAAACAAAGGACTCAAAGTTAACTTCTTTCTACTCAAGGCGTCTACTACAACGTTACCCTTGCCAGGGGTATATGCAATCTCAAAATCGTAGGATGCTAAGAACTCCATCCACCTTTGTTGCCTTAAGTTTAAATCTTTTTGGGAGAACAAATACTTTAGTGACTTATGGTCTGTATAAAACTCAAACCTCTCACCAAGCAAATAGTGACGCCGAGACTTAAGCACAAAAACTATGACGACTAACTCTAAGTCGTGGGTAGGGTAATTCTTCTTATCCGGCAAAACTGCGCCAAGCCTTGTCCCGCAAGCATGGGTATACATTGTGAATGGTTTACTCCCATCCGGCAAAACTAAAACTGAAGCTGTTGCCAATGCCCTCTTTGAACGTTGGAAAGCATCATCATAGTCAACATCCCAAGAAAAGGTCAAATTCCTTTTCGTCAACCGTGTAAATGGGGCTGATATCTTAGAAAAGTCCTTAATGAACCTTCTGTAGTAGCCCGCTAAACCAAGAAAACTTCTTACTTCTGATGCATTCTTTGGAATCTTCCAATCTTGGATTGCCACTACCTTCATGGGATCTACAACTATCCCTTCCTTAGAGACCATGTGCCCTAAGAACCTAACTTCCTTCCTCCAAAACTGACATTTGGAGAACTTAGATTTGATTTGATGTGCTTGAAGGGTCTCTAACACTTCCCTGAGATGTAGGGCATGCTCTTCCTCGCTTTTAGAAAATATCAAAATATCATCCACAAAGACCACCACAAACTTGTTTAGAAACTCCCTAAATACCCTTCTCATTAAATCTATGAAATATGGAGGTGCATTCATCAAACCAAAAGGCATGACGAGCCACTCGAAGAAACCGTCGGGAGTCCTAAAAGCAGTCTTATCTATACTATCCTCAGCTACTCTCAACCGATGAAATCCTGTAGCTAAGTCCAACTATGAGAAAACCGAAGCACCAACCAACTGATCGAACAGATCATCTATCCTCGGCAATGGGTGTCTAATTTTCTTCATGAGCTTATTCATCTCCCTATAGTCCACGCACAATCTAAGCGAACCATCAGCCTTCGTAGCAAAAACAATTGGAGCACCCCACTCTGAGATACTTCTTCTTATGAACCCTTTCTCAAGCTACTCTTTCACTTATTTATTCAGCTCCCTCCTTTCTTTTGGAGCCATGTGGGGGCACCAGCAATGCAACTGGCTTTGCATTGTCCACTAAGTATATACATAAATCAATCTCGATTTTTGGAGGTAAGCCCCTAACCTCCTCAGAGATATCTGCATACTCACGGACTACTCAAACAAATTGCAAATCATCAATATATGTGTCAAGAGATTCTAGGTATCTAAGCATAATAGAACCACTAGGGTCGCGTGAGATATCGGGAGTTTTACCCAAACTAGTCAACAGTCTAACTACCCTCTTTTCACAGTCGAGAATGGAGCCATACCTGCTAGCCAAGCCATTCCTAGAATCAACCCATAGCTCGTGAAGCCAAGCACATAAGCATTGCATTTGAACTCAATGCCATACGCATATATTCTCAAATCCCGACGTAACATAGAAAAATGAGTCGTACCCCCAATAGGATTTGAGACAACAATGGGATCCATAACTAGACTAGCATTTAGGTGCAGTGTTTCAACTAACGAAGAAGATATAAACGAATGTGAAGCACCAAAATCAAACGAAGTTCGAATAGGATGATCTAAAAGGAAATTCAAACTTTCAACAGAAATGTTTCTACCTCTCTTTTGCATAGTGCCATGAGAGCAGGAACCTGCCCTCCAGGAGTAGATCCTGTCCTCTGTCCTTGCCTCGTCCTTGCCTCCTTGGGCAGTATTTAATCATATGTCCTGCCTCACCAAACTGGAAGCAACCCGTCTTCTTCTTCTTCCTACAGTCCTTGCTTAAGTGGCCCGGTGTTCCGCAATTAAAACACCTTTTCTGCCCTTTGCACTTGTTATCCTTACCACCTTTCCTTTGTTGTTGTTGCGCCTTCTTTGGATCCCCTTTCTTATCCTGTGCCTTATCTACATTAGCACCTTTCTTCTCTTTATGCATCAACGTCATGTCAACAAGTTTCTTGAAAGTAGCCCTCATAAGAAGGTGGGACATAGCTAACCGGTGCAATGGTTCATTAATTCCATACCAAATCTTGCTAACTGGTTAAATTTGTTAACATACTCCTTCACAGACAAACTCCCTTGTTTCAAAGCCAACAACCTCTCCATGTATAAACTCTCATCCGCTTGTGAAAGAAATTTTAGCTCGAACCTTCGTCTTAAGTCTATCCACGTCTCCACTGGACGCCCTCCATTAGTTAATTCCCACCAAAAGGAAACTTCGTCCTTCATCAACCAAGCAGATAGCTGAACCTTCCTGACATCGTCTATCTCAAAGATACCTAATAAATCCTCCACTTCCTTGAGCCAATTCCGAGCCTCCACAAACGTCTTAGTCCCATGAAACAGTCTTCCGCACGTCGCACGGAAGTCTTTGCATATCTTAGAAAAAGCATCTACACAGGGAGGAGGAGGAGGAGGAGGAGCAGCTGCAACTGGGGGAGGAGGAACGTCTATTGGGCCAGCGGTAGTAGCCCTAGCTTCCAGATACCTTCTGAACCAGCCTGGTATCTGTACGCCTTCCGGAAGATTAAGATCCCCAGACATGCTGAAAGGAAAAAGGAAGAGATTCAAAACATAGAATTGAAAGATAGATATATGGCTCTTGGAAAATATGTTTTTCATAAAAACCTTTCTCTTGAAAATACTATCTTTAAAACATGTTTTTGAAAATACTTCTTTCTAAAAATTCTTTTGGAAATGGTTTTCCAAAATCTTTTACCTGTTCTGGTAACCTTCAGCTCTGATACCACGTGTAACACCCCACGTCCATTAATGTCACTCACTAAGGGAATGCATTAACTTTCATGGTGTATTATAAGAGTATAGAATAGAATATCACAAGACAGATGTATAAAATGGTACTTAAGAAAATTCAAAATTTATTCATCACAACAGAAAAGGAAAACATGTTTGATTACAACATCAAAACCACATACTAGAGTCAAGTACACAAATATTCATCTTGTACAAAAATATTATCAGAGTACATAAAAGTAAAACCATAATCCGACTCCAAATAGCATAATGAAAAAGGAATAAAGATGAGCATTACTTTCAACACTTCCAAGCACTTCAAGTAGAAAGAAAGTCAAGCTCCACTAGTCCCACCCTGAGCACCTTGGGGAGGGAGAAAAGGAAAGAAAAAAGGCAAAACAAAACAGGTCAGACACAAAGTCTGGCGAGTCTAGTGACTTTAACTATATAATTAGTAAAGTAACAGGATAAGGGCATAAACCAGATATAAGAAATGACTGTAGCATAAGCAAGTATGACAAGGTGAACAGGATATAACGTTGATTGCGCTTCTAATCACTATAAGATAATTCCTACACAACACTAGTGCTAATTACACCATAGCATTACTAGTCTCATACTGAAAGTTAATCCCTCTTACTAATCATAATAATAATGGTCGTTTTGTGTACTACTAGCTATTGTCATAGATGTCGTCTGCTCCTATCTTCACTAGTTGTACCCACTACCCTTCCCATTCGATCGGCTCCCTGACTCGCAGATACCTGTGCTGGTCCCACGATAGGGTGTATCACCCCCTAAAGTGGAAAGCCGATACAACTAAAAATGCACGGCATATACCTACACGATGCAACAACGTCTTACTTACCACCCCAGACCCACGCACGCACATTACTCCGCAGGACTTGCGTTGCCACCGCTAACTCTTAATCACCTCTTACAATCAACCTAGTAAGCGTGTCCCATCCTTGACCAAGTTTGAGCTCACATAGATACAAAATGGGTTACTAGTTGAAAATGGTCCACACACTTGACACAAGCTTCCCTCCTAAGCTTTGTCCCCACTTGGAATTCCCACTTAACCACTTCTTATTCCCATGTCTTCTTACATGTTTCACCATGATTAAGTTCTTCCAATTATATTTCACATGTCACCCATGTCACCGACTTAACCCCCATGTCCTACTACATGTCTTATCTTGGTTAATTGTTTATTAATTCATTATAACCATAGTCTTTCAAGACCTCCCACATTAGATTGCCATCATGTGGTTGCTAGATATGACAGGTGGTTCCAGGCATTCTTATACTACAATCCGATTCTAACCTCGTGTCTTTGCATTATTACGCATTTAATTTCTGCCTTTAACCTTTCGCATTAGACTATCGTTTGCGGTTGCTGGATGTGCCGGGCGGTTCCGGGCAGACTTATACCACAAACCCAGTCTAACCTTGGGTCTTAGGCGTTCATTATCACTTTCTTGGTTCAAGTTCCAACTTTAAATCTTGGATTAAATTATGTTCCAATTACCCATAATTTCCAATCTAAATTATGTTCAACATTTTAATCCAAATTTATGTCCGTAATCTCATGTAAACAAATTGTACCAATTCATGCCCAAATCAATTACATGATTTCAAGTCTTTTCATGCCCAACTGCATATTATTCAATAATTTTCCCCAAACTTTCCCCACAACGTTCCCACGTCATTCGCACGTATAATAATATGTTAGGCTCGCAATTAGCCTAATCTCATAAAAAGGAAAAGAAGAGAAGAGGGAAGATAACCATGACATCAAAACTGGCATGAAAATAAGCATAAGGAGTATGAACTAGCATAGAACAACAAAACAGATCTAATTAGGCATGTGAACTACCATAGAGCAACCAAATAGATCTAATTAGCATATAGAACATAAACTGACATAGGACAATAGGATAGATCCAATTAGCATTTGGAACATAAACTAGCATAGAACCACAAAATAGATCTAATTAGGCATATGGAACATGAACTTTAGGTATGAATCTAAAAGATAAGAATTCACCAAACTTGGTATGATTCATCTTACAGGCATGTTCATATAGTCCAATTGACAAACTTATCACAATTATTTTTAATAAATTATAAGCGAAAGTAACGTGGGCTCATAGTGGTAAAAGAGAAAATAGATCTGAATTCTATATTCTGAATTTGATTAGCTAAACCGTTGTTGTAGATTTTGATTCTTATCTTCCAATATGAATACTCTATTCCCATTTGCTTTAGTGTAAAAGAAAGACTAGTTTAGGTTGTGACAACATGGAGGCGTATGAATTAGTGAAATGAAATTAGGTTTAGGTCTAGTTGTGTTTATGTAGGTGAATTAAGGCCTTTAGATTAAGTTAGGTTCCATCTAAACCATCCAAACCAGAAAAACACATCACCCAGCAGATCAGAGAATGCCACATAAGCTCTAATTCTACAAAATTCGTCACTGCCCAGATCTAGCCGATGGGGTCGATCCCTACAGGGGGGGTCGACGCCTATGTCAACACCCCTATACGGGGGTCGACACCTATGTCGAATCCCCTATGGGGGTCGACACCCTAGAGCGGGATAATTCCCACCCATTCCGCTTCTTGTTGATTTGAATTTCGAATTTGATTTTAATTATTATTTTAATCTTGTTTTAAACTGAAATCTTCTAAGATCCATAACTTCTTCATACCGTATCCATTTTACGCAAACTCGAACCCTATCTCAAGCAGAATTCCAAGACGAACGCAATGGCGTAACCCGTTTCCCTTAATTCTTCTTCTAAAAATTAAGTATTATTTAATTTGTCAATTTTAATATTATAAAATTACGGGGTGTTACATTAGTTTTCACCAACTAATAGTTCATGCACTTGGAAATGAATTTTCCAATATCTTGCTTCATCCCCTCCCAGTAGTAGACTCGCTTCATGTCCTGATACATCTTATTACCACTGGGATGAATCGTCAACTTTGAGTGATGACATTCTCTCAAAACCTCATCTCTTAATTCGTCGATATCAGGAACAACTCATCGCCCTTGCTTTCGACGCCAACCTTCTCGATCGACTTCAAACTCTTTTTCTTTTGGTTCCTGTTTTTAGATAAACTCGACAAGCTTCGCATCTCACTTTTGGCTCTCGCCAAACCTTTTGATGAGAGTATGTCTTATCGATAAGCTAGCCAACATTTCAGGTTCCAACTCGCACCTTGGCCTGAAATCAAACCTTGCCAAATACTCGAGGCTCCTCCATTCCGAAAACATCGCACCCAAAATTGCATGTCTTCGACTCAACGCATCTGCAACTGTGTTACCCTTACCAGGAGTATAAGCTATACCAAAATCATATGATGCCAGAAAATCCAACCATCGTTGCTGCCAAAGATTCAAGTCCTTTTGGGAGAAAAGATACCTCAACGACTTATGGTCCGTAAAGAACCCAAACAGAACTCCCAACAGGTAATGTCTCAACATCTTCAGAGCCAACAAAATCGTCACCGACTCCAAATCATGAGTTGGATAGTTTTTCTCATGCGACTTTAGTTGTCAACTCGCGTAAGCCACAACTTTATCCTTCTACATTAGCACTGCTCCAAGTCCAGTACCACATGCATCGGTGTACACAACCATCTCTTCATTCCCACTTGGAACGGTCAACACAGGAGCACTTGTCAATCTCTCCTTTAGGATTCCGAACTCTTGTTCACACTTCGCATCCCATGTGAACACTTGGTTCTTCTTCGTTAATTCTGTTATTTGTGTTGTTATCTTGGAGAAATCCTTGATAAACCGTCGGTAATATCCTGCCAACCCAAGGAAATTCCAAACATCTATCGCATTCTTAGGTCGATCCCAGTCCTGGATTGCTGCCACTTTAGCAGGGTCAACCGCTATACCATTTCCAGAGACAACATGGCCTAAGAACCTCACTTCATTCTTCCAGAAGTGACTCTTCTAGAACTTAGCCTTTGGATGATGCTTTCGCAAGATCTCTAGCACAACTCTCAAGTGTGGCTTGTATTCTTCATGATTCTTAGAGTAAATCAGAATATCATCCATGAATACAAGCATGAACTTGTTCAAATGATCTCTGAAAACTCTATTCATTAGATCCATAATGTACGCTGACACGTTATCAACCCGAATGGCATCACCAACCACTCAAAGAGTCCAGACGGTGTCCTAAAAAAAGTCTTTGGCACACTATCATTTGCCACCCTCAACTGGTGAAATACCGTTGCCAAATCCATTTGAGAAAACAATTTAGCTTCATGAAGCTGATCGAACAAGTCATCAATCCTTGGAAACAGATACTTGTTCCTCTTAGTCACCATATTCAACTCATGATAGTCCATACACAATCTCAACGAGCCATCTGCCTTGGTTGTAAACACTACTGGTGCACCCCATTCGGATACACTCCTACGAACGAATCCTTTCCCAAAAGGTCATGAACTTGCACCTCTAACTTTCATTGTTCCTTAGGCACCATCCGCCTAAGAGGCATAACGATTGGTCTAGCACCCTGGACCAAATCGATCCTAAACTCGATCTCACCATGCAGCGACAACCCTTTGACTTCGTTAAAGACATCCTCATACTCATTAGCGATTAGCACAAATGACAAGTCTTCTTGCGGAATCACAAGCGAATATATATAGCTAACTATGACACCCTTTTCTCATTTACACGTTCTTAACACCTTTTTCCCTTCCACATCCCCCACTCTCAACTCTAGCTTCTTGCAATTCACCCTTGTCGCATACTCTTGAGCCAATCCATGCCCAAGATGATCCCAAACCCAAAGAAGTTAAGAACAAAGTAATCACACACAAAAGAGCAAGCATGACTCGACAATGCTACACCACGACACAACATGCACAAATTGGACTAACCCCTAACTGGATTGGTCACAATCAATGGTCTATCATAAATTTTGGGTTCCAAACCCAAGCGACATACAAGCTCACTGCAACTGAATGAATGAGATGCTCCAGTATCAAACAAAACTCGAACTGAAACACCTAGAATAGAAATAGTACCTTGCACCATGACACCCTTTCCCTTCTCCTCAGTTGTAGGAGCTTATGAAGAAGATGGCACAACCACCAAAGCATAAGCCTTAACCACTTGCTTCCCTTAAGATGACTCCGAACAATGTTTCTTCTCATGACCCGGCTTTCCACACATGAAGCACCTCTTCTTAGCTTAAGGATTCTTGCATTCACTAGCAAAATGGCCCTTCTACCAACAATTGAAGAAAGTCACTTCATTCTTCTGTTTCTTCTGGCCATCCTTTCCCTTCCATTGTTTCTGCTTTCTCTTCTTATTATTACCACCCTGTTGTGGCTTCTGTTCTTCCTTAGCTACAGCAACAGACAGCTTCTTAGGAAATAAACTTTCATGCCTCAAAGCCTTCTCGATGATCTTGTCGAAGCTATCATCGAGGTGATCCACAAACCGATTCCTAAGATATTCATCCAACCCCAAGATAAACTTCTCGTTCTTTTGATAAGGAGTATCTACATATGAACGAGCATACTTCGACAAGGCCTTGAAGTCATAAATATAGTCAAGACCTGGTCAACCATTCTGTTTAAGCTCCATGAATCTCTTAAACAGAATTGACTTTTGCACGGTGGAGATAAACTTCGCTTCAAACTTATCTTGGAACTGCTCCCATGAAATTTCTTCCTCTGAAGTCTCGAGCATGACAGAGTTCCACCAGCCCATTGCTCTGCCCTCTAACTGTCCTGATGCAAGTTTCCTCCTTGTTGCATCATCAATGCCCAAGTCCTTGAAGATTCGAACAAAAGTACCCAACAACTTTTGAACCTCTTCAACTGGTTCAGTGCCCTTGAACTGTTTCCCTCCCAACGATGTAAAGTCTTTGCACAGCTTTGCAAATTCTACAGCTCTAGGCACCGGAACTCCAACATCAACAGTAGCCGCCACTGGAGCAGGAACCCAATTCATGATCGCTGCCGCCATGGCCTCGAACTGCAAAAGAGATACAACCGCTACTACTGTATATTCTAATATATAGTATGCATCCAACTGAAATCTGCAAGTACATCTCTCATATGGAATTACGCCTTCGAACTTTGGCTAAAATCGTTAACTAGAGCTCTGATACCAAATGTGACGACCGCCCATAACTCCCACACTGAACAAGAGGAATAATGCCCTGAAAGGTGTGCCCGGCAGCTATGGACGATCATCAGGGTATGATACATAAGTGGAACTTGTCGCAAACTCACAACGCAAGGATAAAATATAATAGAACATATAAAAAAGGTAGAGATAGTGAAGCAGAAAACACTGAACTTTCATGACAACTAGAAATTAAATCCCATACATGTGGAAAACAACAATAGTATTTGTACAATTTTGCTTCATTACAACTCTTGAAGTAGAATAACATACAGTGGAAAACAAAGGAACTAGATAGTGGTAAAATAGTACGGCTCGCCTCCGAACAGCAACCTCGCCCTCACTAAGCAATCGCCTGTTACCTACCACCTAGTCTGCCCATCCAAACAGCCGGATGAACAGCCCAAGGTAATAAGAGGAAACATAAAACCTTGAGTCAGACAATAGTCTTAGTGAGCGATAAAACAGCTAATAAACTTCATCAATAAGGTATATGAGAATCGTTAAATAAACGAACTAATCTGCCCAGCTCCAGAGAAGAACTGACAACTGCCTTCCCCACATCCGACAGTGACAGCCTTTACGATCCATACATCCAAAGGAAACAACAATCTAGTAATGGAAATCAGAACAACCATTCATACACGGAAAAAGTAACTCGACCATCATCACAACAAAGCATTCAAACGTCCATGACTGACTCTGGCTATCCCGCCAACCTTACTTTGAAACCATCGTTATCGTATGACTGGCTAACAACTCACCATCAACTATCAAGGACCATACTCGACGCCCCAGTTCTAACGAAACCCTCACACGCTATACTCAACACATGTTACATGCTATACTCAACACATGTCTAGAACATACACGATGCCCAGGGCACTCGACCTACAATTGGTCTTCAATTGTACCCCGGCTTTGAGTCCGCTAGAGCCTATGACAACGATAATTTCTCAGCCTTTGGATCTCCGGTCATTATCAATTACGACTATTCATAAGCTCAGAGCACTTTAGAGCTATCACTTCACATGAACTCAATACATCCTTAAGTCGCCTCCTCATTCGTCACATCCAACAAACAAATCACTTCACTTCGTCATTCCCTATGGAATTCACATTGAAGTTATCACCACTTTCAAACCAAAGAAAACATCAATCATGAGGTTCAAAACAATCCATAACATCACATCAATTTGCTAAGGGAAACAAACCACAACACTTAAGCTGTCAACCACAGTGTGTTAAAAACCATCACCGACTAGGGTATGAACGACCGACCAGCTCCTCATCCTTTATACTTCTGCTCGAACCATTATCGCCCGACCGATCCTTCCACTGCCAGGCTCGCTCGAACCAACCATCCTGGAACATATGACCGTCCTATTAATCCACCTATAGGCTCGCTCGTTCGAACCTTTCCCTACCCTTAGGATCGCTCGACCGTCCCAACACTAGGAGCGACCGATCACCTGCTTTCCAAAGTCTAGACCCTAGGCCTTTTTCCTACTTGCGCTACCAACCCTGCTTGTTTCCACTACATGCGATTGATCCATGTTCATGTCTTGTTCTCTAAGAAAAGACACCATAAGCGAGCGACCCTCCTATGTGCGACCCAAAACCTGCACTTCTCCAAAATAACTCTGATTTCTACCAAAACTTCGCCAAACGATAGGTTCGAAGAACATAACTTGTCCACTCCCTCAAATATTATAAAAAACAAGGTATCAATCCACTAACAACGTGAAAACAAAAGTTTTCACAAATCATGCAAATCACTCCAAAACCATAATGAATGATCATATGAACAAAACTATAGATCTAAATTGCACAATCATATGGAGTACCATGGAATCACCAATTTAAACTTATTAAATGAGATCATAGGGTGATTTATATGAAAATGGACTTAATATGGCATAGATCTATGGAAAAACACTCAAATGTGATACAAAACATGATCAACCACTCGTACACTTCATTGAATCCATGTGAGAGACGTAAACCACTCATCGGTTGTCCAAAACAAGCAAAATGATAGAAATAAGAATCCGAACAACAAGCACTTCGCACCAATCCAATTGATCCGATAAATCCTTGCTTCATATGATGTAGATCTATCCTCCAATGGTTTAGATCTATGATTTCCCTCCTTAGATTATGATTTTTAATGGTGGAAAGGTGTTAGAGAAAGGAGGAGCACAAGGCACCAAATGGGAAAATAGTGAAACTAAAACATTTCTCATACCTCCGACCCCCTATTTATACCTTTCCACTAGCCCACAAATGGGCCTCCCAAAAATTAGCCCATTAGGCTCCCAAAACCTGAACAGCCAGCTGAAAAACCTTAAAACAGCGATTTCTCTCAAACCGCTGAGCCAAATCCTTAGTGTAACCACTCTACGGAAAGGCAACCTTCAATTTCTTTCCAACGACTCAGGTCTCACCCTCTAATTTGCCCTGAGTCAAAAGTTATAACCTGCAAAAGGCTAACAGGGGAAAAATGGTCACAAACAAAATCGGTAAAATTATGGACATGTCTCAAATCCCCATAAGCAACATATTAAAAGATGACAATGATCCAAACTCTCAGGGAATGAAATAAAAATTATTTTATGATCCTCCGATATGTAAAATACGGGCTGTTACACAAAGAATTGTTTCATCTTCTAAATGGTTTAACCAAAAATGTTGAGCATCTCAAACCTAAAAATAAAACTCTGAAATATGAGAAACTTGAGTTGATCAGCAAAAATAATATTTTGGAGTCGAAACTAAAAATAGCCAAGAAGTCTTCAAACTCTAATTGCAAAAATTGTTTGAATTTGAAAAATGATCTTGTTCACCAAAATGAAAATATTCAAAAACTTGAAAATGAAATCCTGTTTCTAAATGAGAACAAGATTGAGCTTGAAAGCACAAATAATTTTTGCAAAAGGAATTTGAAAATTTTAAGACTACCAAAAATTTCGAATATGAATTTGCTGAAAAACAAAATTTGTTGAAAATAGATTTGATCTTGAATGAACACGAAAATGGAATTGACAAATTCAAGAATTTTGAAAAATGTGAGTTTGAAAGAAAAAAAATTGAATTTGAAATCTTTGAGTCCCAAGCCAAAATTAATTTACCTGAAAATGAGAATTTGGCTTTGAAACAGTCCAATGCTGAAAAGAAGAACACTATAAACCATTGCTCAAATCTGATAAATGAAAATGGCGATCTTAAATCCCAAATTCAACGATTAGAATCAACTTCGAATAAATTTTCTAATGGGGAAAATTCGTTGAATATGTTGTTATAAAACCAAGTTTCCACTGGAAATAAATGTGCACTTGGCTTTGGGAAAAATAATGTTTTTGAAAATGTAAATTCAAATGGTTTATAAATCCTTCAAATCGTTTTGGAAAAGATCATTTTGAAAATTTAAACTCTGGTAATTTCAAAGGATTCTTGAATCATAAACGATACGAGAGTTTGTTTGACAACAAACCATTTAAAGAATCTTGGATCCCGAACAGAAATAAAATGATTTTGACTAAATTCAAACAGATTTTGGTTCCTAAGGGTATAAAAGTACATCTGGATGGTTTGTTATACAAATGGGTTTTGGTACCAAAACGTAAGAAAACAATTGAGAGTGGTTACAAATTTCGTTAGACCACTTGATCTTCTAAACTATTAGGTACCGAAGATGGCTAAGGAACTGCTTTGTAAAAAAGAGAATGATTCAAAATTGTTCCATATCATTGCATCATTCTGCGTTCCTTGGTCAAGACTGTTTTAGTTAGAGATTCATTTGCTCGCATCGAATTCTAGTGTGATCCCTAAACTCGTCTCTGTTAATATTCTTTGTTTTTATTCTTCTTTGTTTATTTCTCCTTCTACCCCTTTTGTCTATTTTCTTTTGATTTGCAAGACACTGCTATATTTTTTTTTCTTCTGAGCTTTCTTTACTTCAAATTGCAAAATTCATGATTTTCTGGAAATTTGCTTCATTTGTATAAAACTTTGATGTTTGAATAATTTCCATATCTTGAATTCAAAATTGTAAATTTCTGCAATTATGTTGAAGTATAATTCTATTCTGATTTCTGAATTCGTAATAGTGCTGAAGCATTCTTATCATATCTTGAACGCTGTTACTTTGAATTTTTTTTTTTTTTTGAAGATCTGAAAAATTAATGAAATTGCACATATCCCTACTGTTTTGAGTTTCTACTAATTCATTTTGGAAAGACTTGAAAAATTATACTTATTACAACACACTACTATTTTTTGATCATGATAACTTAATTGGTTTTTGGATTGCCTTGATTATTTCTGAGTTGAATTTTTTTGACTTGAATCACATGTGTTACATCTTGAAATTCATTTTTATTCATGATCATTTTTATTTGGATTTTTGTTGGTTTGAAATCATTTGAAAATTTGAATATCACACACCTCTTAGATTTGAAATTATTAATCTTGTGTGATTGATTCATTGTATTTCAAAATTTACATTTCTTCAAGTGATTTAAAACAAAATATTTTTGGATCATGAATATCTCTCAAGCTTGATGTAAATATTCCGAAATTTTCTCTTGTGTTTGTCGGAAATAATTGTGAAATATTATTTGAAAAACTAGTCTTGAAACTCACTGTTATTTCATGATCATTTGGCTTGAAAATTTGATTATTTGAAATCATTTGAAATTGTTGATTTCTTGAATCTCGGACACATTTTGGATTTGAAATTTATAATATGGTGTAATCAATTCCTCGAATCTTGAAATTTCACATCGCTTCAAGTGATTTCAAATGATCAGTCTCTAATTTTGGATCGTGAATCATCTCTTAAGCTTGATGCAAATAATCTGAATTGAAAATCTTTTGGCATAGATTCTTGTGTTACATTATGAAATTCATTCTGAAATCATGATCATTTACTTGTATATTGTTTTGTTTGAAATCATTAGAATTTTGTTTAATATCTTGAATCTCACACACTTCCTGGAATTGAAATTAATAATCCAGTGTGATCGATTCATTGAATCTTGAAGTCTTAACGTCTCTTCAAGCAACTTCAAATAAACTGTTTTCTTTAAATCTTGGATCATGATTTGTCTTCTTGGACTTGTTGTAATTTCTCTGTAAACTCTCTGGTGAAACATGTTTTTAGATTGAAGTTTGTTGCCTTGATAAAAAGGAACCATTTTTGAAAATGTTTCAATGACGGCTTGTTTTGGTAAAAGTTGTTTTTGGCATCATTTTCTACTCTAATAAATGGAATGAATTGGTATATTTAACTACTTGGGCTTAGTGATTGGATATTCTTGTCTGAGATACCTTTGTTAGCCACTAGGGTGGTCCTAAAATCCCCGCTGGCAGAGACAGCAAGTGGTATCAGGCTTAAATGCTTTGAAATTTTCTCGCTCATCTGTTTTGATTCTTTTTAACTAATTTTCATCTTGCACAGATCTTTTTAATTCCCTCTTATAATTGATTTTCAATTTTTTAAATCATTTAATGATTATTTATTGAGAAACTGAAATCAATAACCAAATTGAACTATATTCAAAATTTATCAAAATTATTATCAGATTTTGAAATTGTGATGAGCTGTGACTACAGTATATTTCACTAGGGAGATTTTATTTAATTTTTCACGATCATTGATTTTTTTTTATAATATCTTTGAATTTGGACATATTTCACGAACGTCTTCTTAGTTTATCATCATTTTGTCATCCATCATGATTTTATATTAATGTGGAGAGTTTAGTATTTTTTTTAAAATCATCTTAATAAATTTACATTCTCAAATTTGTGATTGAAATGTGACTGTGTTATTTTTTAGAAATAGAGACAATTGAAAATTTTCAATAATCCCAAAAAAGTTGAGCATATTTCATAATCTAATTAATTTTAAAAAAAAATTATTTCACAACCATTCCTATACCTACCATATATCTATCATCCATATTGGTTTTATATACTAAGGAGATTTTTTTTAAGAAAATGATAAAAATATAATATACATAAGTATTTCTCTAACCTCATTTAAAAATCTAAGCTCTGGTCATGCATGGTTAAGAGGTTACTTATATATAAGCTGCAACTAACCTCGTTTAAACATCCAAGATCTAGTTATGCATGGTCAGTGTGCCCTTAAATTAAAATAAAGAAAAAGAAAATAATTTGAATAAAAAAAGTTTATATGAATTTCTCCTTGGTATGCAGAAACCAGCCTATCGATCCATTTTCTAATCTTTGTAATGTATTAATATTTTATGATATATTATGATTTGTTGATTGATCGCTATTGGGATTTCGGATTATGTGATTTTGTCACTTAATTTGAATTTATAATCATAGTCCAAATCCATCACTATGTTGTGCTCAATTTAAAAATAATTGGAATCCATATTTTTTTTAAACTCCCTCCATTTTTATAAATTTCATCGTAAATCTGTCATTCTACAATGTGAAATTTTCTACTAGTTCTTAGACTATTATGATTTTTGTTCGATTTATCAAGATTTATGATGATTATTTTTCCTCTTAAGCTGATGTTATATTTTTAGTCATTTTTCATCACTATTTATAATTTCTATATCCTTTTGATGATAACAAAAGGAAGAATGGGTTAAGATTTTGATCGATGAGTGAATATTCTTTGAATATTTTAATATTGAAGTTTCAATTATTGTTTTGTACTCATGCACATATCTAAGGGGAGTTTTGTTGTAGGGGGATCATACATATAGGGGGAGTCTAACAATTCACTGCCAAACACATTTACAATATTCCAAAATCTTATTTTTTTGTTTGTCATCATCAAAAGGGGGGATTGTTGTATCTAAAAATTCTATGATTTAGTTTGACAATAACATACATATATTTATTATAATAAATGTGCTTACTATTGTACTATTCCACTACACCACAGACAAAATTAATTATTTATATTTAAACAAAATACTACTGCATAAGAATTTAAATATTCAAACAGTATTTTATTAAAATATAATATTTTATTTCTACGTTTGAATAGTACAAATTTATAACTCCACTATTTGTACATTTCATTGAAATACAATACATATACATTCAGTTTAACTTGTATATATTGCTCCTCACTACAGTTCACTCAGTCACTTAGTAGTACAAACACATATACACATATTCTACTCTGTCACTATTTTATTTTCACTCTCTGTTATATTTACGTTGACATACTTACACAGTCTCGTCTTCTGCCTTCTGCCAGCTTTCAATCAGTCCAGTCTTCTGTTTACCTATCACAGAAACACACGCGGTAAACTGGAACAAAAATATTTTTAAATTCTAGCAGATTTTTTTTACTTTAGAAATTTATTTTCCTCACAATTTTGGTGTGTTTCTCATCATATTTAATGACTTGATCTGATTCATATGGACATCCATCTATGTCTAGACAACTTGTGATATTCACATTGATACACTATAAATACCACTAGGTAGACAAATCGTCTAGTGCTCACATATATAAACTGTATGTACACTATACATGTATACACATATTTCTGTGCAGAGACAATATGGTCAAATACTGTGAATGGACATGAACCAAGAAATCTAGTACATATGGAGACACAATCACACACATATATATATATATACACATCTTTGCATATATATATGCATATACATAGTAAGAACAATGGTCACAACAAAATGATCAAGCCAACGTAAACACATTTAACGGGTTGAACCATGTACAAGTAAATATTCAGATATGCCAAAATATGGACAGTGCAAGAAGTCCACACACAACAGCAAGAACAAAGACAAAGCAAAGCCATCAACATGACAGTGTGAATATGGTAGTGAACACAAGCTCAAAGACATGGTACATATGCACAACATTCATATATAAACAATGACAGGTTCAAAAAGAAATCTCAAAGAGAAGGAATGCTAAAGATTACAGCAGGTGAAAGCAAGGCGTTTGAGCAAATAAACAAAGCAAAGTGCATACACCTCAAACAAGAAGTTATTCATACAGAGGTCTATCAGTTAGAGTAGGGAAAGGATGATGCATTTGGGAAGGTTTATTTTTGACATGCAAAAATATACGCACAAGCAAAGAACAAGATCAGTTATGAATCGATGATCCAGAGTACAAGTCAGCTCAGGTGAACCGCAATGATCAAAGAAAGGTTGGACAGGCATGCATCATCCATTAAAATGAATGGAAAGTGTTCACTGTCAGTTGAGAGTGCAAACATGGTTCAACACATATCATTAAGGCTGAGACAACAATGAACCATGCAAGATAAAAATTCAGTGACAAAAATGTACAATCAGTATATCAAAGCAATGCAATGACACAATCAACATATATGGCAAGCTATCTTTTTAAAAATGTCGTGTATACTCAAGGCATGTTATACAGACAAGTTTTTAAAAACTGGCATGAAGATATGGTAAAGCAAAATGGAAAATTTTCATACTTGGAAAGTTATAAAATCCTGCATGCACGATATTCTTTCCAGTTTTTCAAATAAGAAAAATTGGCATGCATTTCCTTCTTTACGAATCAGTGTGTGTATGTAAGAAATTTAGACAAATGATTTATGGAATCAACCAACGTACATGGCATGTACATTAACATGCAAGAATTCACGCAAGGGGCCATGAAACAAATTATCTTTATTTCCAGAAAAAGCAAAAATTGGTTTTCAGTTTTTAAATCACTTCCATGATTTTTCATATGCATAATTTTGGCAAGTATTCAACAAATCTTTCCAGTAATTGAGAGCCAAAGAAATTTTTTATTTTGTTTCCATATTATTTTTTTGAAACAAAAAGGTAGTGAATCATACAGATTCACGCCATAATATATTACTAATCGTAGTTCTTACATCATACGTATATGTACAAGGAAATTTCAACATAACAAGCAGGCAAATACATCATTGCCCGCCAAAAAGAGATAAAGCAGTATATACTACATAATACAGACCCCCAAAATGAAATATAGCAGCGTGTACAACATATTACAGCCCAAAAAACAATGAAGCACAAAGTAAGTTGCTCCAGACAGTGAAAGCAGCAACATCTTCAAGCAGAAGGTCCAATCCTTCTGACCCTAGCACACACTCTATTAGCAATACTTTCAACGTACTTCTTCCTTTCAGTGCCTACCCAATCAGAAATAAAATTAAGAATGATGTATATGATTTGGTTAGGGATTCGCATATTGCATTTAAACTTCCTGGAGTTTAATTCATGCCATAGGATCCATAAGTAAGCAAATTTAATAAAGCAAATATGTGTCGTTTTGGTGAGTCATCTAATGCTGGGGAAATGTGATGCCAAAAAGAAAATTGATCAAATATCTACTTCCCCCACTTAAGATCGAGATTTAAGAATACAAGGCATTTTGTCCAAGCATAAAAAGCAAAGTCACATTCACAAAAAAGATGTAAGTAATCTTCCTTATCCCTACCGCAAAAAAAAAAAAAAAAAAAAAAAAAAAACAAAAACGTCCACCAGCACCCCTTTACGTCATAGTCTATCCACCGCGTTCAATCTACCATGCATAATGATCCACATATGTATTTTAACCATCGTAGGAACTTTGAAATGCCATATTTGGTCAAACCCCAACCACCTCGTCCCAGCGAAATTCAACAACTTGTACATGCCACTAATAGTAAAAGACTTTTTCTCCCCTTCGAACAGCCAAACAAATTCATTGTTCTCATCAATAAGATTAACCTTGTCCAACACTTCAAAAAGATGGTACAGCTGAAGCAAAGCATTGCCAGTCACAATTCCGGTAAAGGTAAGTTTCCATTTGAAGCTAGTTGCCTCCATATCATACATTTCTCTGACAGTACAGCGTTTATTGCTAGCAATCTGAAACAGTTCTTCAAAATCAATAAATAAAGGGATGGGGGATAGCCAGCGATCAAACCAGAATGAGATGTTGTAACCGTTCTTCACCACAATCTTGGTACTCACCTTAATCAAATGATAGTTTCCCATAACACCTTGCCAAAATACTGAAAAATGGAAAAAAATCTGAGTTCCAGACAAATCTACCGTTATAGCATGGACTAACAATCCATTCCTTCTAAAAAAACTTGTTTAGTGTTGATCGTTACCCACAACCACTTAAACAGAAGGGCAGAATTCATATTTCTCAAGATTAAAACCCCAAGACCACCTTGAACTTTGGACTTACACACCTGCTCCCAAGATACAAGGAAACATAAACTTTTTGTCTCCTTATTGCCGGTCTAGAAGAAATTTCTACAAATAGCACCAATTCTATCCAACACCCATCTAGGACACTTGTAAAAGGACATCCAGTATATCGGAATCGCGGAGAGAACTAAGTTCACCAAAACAAATCTTCCTACCCTTGACAAAGAATTTCCTTTCCACCTCGCTAGCCTTGTGTCAATCTTTTCGATCAGAAGTTGCCTGTCCTTTTCCATCAGCTTCTTACGACGAATGCACATTCCCAAATAGTCCAGAGGAAATACGTTGTCTTTACAATTTAGAAGTTCAGCACAAGCCCTATATAAATCTTGATTACATCCCAAAGTGTAAACACTACTTTTAAGAAAATTGATTTTTGGACCTAAAAGACTTTCAAAAGCATACAATAAAAAATTTAGTACCACGACAAATTTACGTTCAGGTCTACAAAAATAATAGTGTCATCCGCATATTGTAAGAATTTATACCCCCTACCACTTGATTACTTCCAAAACTATTGATAATGCCATTGCAGCAACTAATCTTAATGATTTGCGAAAAGGCATCAGCTGCCAAGCCAAAAAGGAGGGCTGAAAGAGGGTCACAATGTCCCAAGCCCCTTTTAGATATGATGATTGAGCCAGCAACTCCGTTCACAAAAATGTTCGATCTACTCGAAGAAAGAATCATACGAATCCAGTCAATCCACCAACTTGGAAATCCTCTTGCCCTTAGAAAATCAATCATAAAATTCCAATTCACTGCATCAAAGGCTTTTGCAAAGTCAATCTTAACAATGGCGCATGGAACATCAAATCGATCACAGTGAGAAATGGCCTCTCGTACCGAAACTGCTCCATCCAGAATGTATCTATCTTTGATGAAAGCCGTTTGAGATTTGTCAATTAAAATATCCAACTTGGTCTTCAGTCTATTAGCAAGCACCTTAGTGATGAGTTTGAAGCTACTATTTAGAAGGCTAATAGGTCTAAAATCGGCTGCTGAGATAATGCCTTTTTTTTTGGGATTAATATGACATTAGCATAGGTGATTAAGTCCAATCTCAGCATGCCATTATAAAATTCCTCAAACAGACGTAGAATATCCTTCCTAACCAGGCTCCAATACTGCTTAAGAAAGAAATTAGAGAAACCATCAGGGCCAGGCGCCTTGTCACTTGGCATATCCTTTAATGCAATCAAAATTTCTTCCTCAGAGAATTCAATCCCAATGTCAGAAAGGTCAGGTTCAACAGGGTATAGCTTCTGCCAGTCGATAGAAATACGGTTCTCACTACATTCACCAAAAATACCATAGTAAAAATTTGTAAAAGTATCACTCAACTTTTGTTGATCACAGTTTTCCTCCCCATCCTTCCAAATACAATGAAACATATTTGTTCTACATTTTCCATTTGCAACTCGATGAAAGTAGCTGGTATTTCTGTCTCCCTCCTTCATTCATTGTGATTTGGATCTTTGACTCCAAAAAATTTCCTCTTAATCCAATACTTTGTTGAGTTCCTTCTCTTTTCTTTGCGGCAGCTCCCTCTCCACATCGGTAAGACATCTTTCCTCCTCCGGAACATTAAGTTCTAAAATTACCTTCTCAATTTTCTCTTTTTTAAGCCTGACATTACCAAACACTTCTACGTTCAGTTTAACAAGAAATTTTCGCAAAAGCTTGAATTTTCTACTAATGTTACTAGCAGCATCATCTCTGTCGCCAAATTCAGGCCATTTCTTACCAATCATATCATCAAAATTTTCTTCCAAAAACCACATTTTTCAAATCTAAAAAACGATTTCTTCCTTAAGGAGTCACCAATGTCCAAAACAACTGGACAATGACCAAAGAGAATAGACGACAAACCTTTTTGAAAAGTAGAGGGTAAATATCATCAAAATGAGAATTAATAACGAAACGATCAAGCTTTACCAAAGTTGGGGGGTTCTACCATCACGCAGGTGTATTTTCTATTAGCAATGTGTAAATCAATTAACTCGCACTCCCCTACAAAGTCAGTAAAATCAGCCATGTCCCGAACATAGTTGGAACTTCTATTACTCCTTTCATATTCAAAACAAGTAACATTAAAATCACCTCCAATTGCCCATGAGCCGTACATCAGTTTTCGAAACTCCACACCCTCATTCCAAAGTATCATCCTCTCCCTTCTAGTGTTGGGGCCATACACATTTGAAAAGAAGTATAACATCTTTGTCATTTTACATTCTAATGCCACATGCAAATAGTAACACGACCTTTTCTCCTGTTTGAGGGTCCAACTATTACTATTTCATCCAGTGAACAAACTTTCCGCACTACCAGTTGTAGGGATGAATTTCCATACATTAATAACTCCCCACTCCAAACATCTGAACACACTTTCTTCAGAAATTTCTAGCTTTGTTTCTTGTAGCATCACAATATTAGGTTTAATGGATTTTAGGTAATTTTTGACCCTATGACATTTATCAAAATTACCCAGACCCCTAACATTCCAAGTTATAATAGTCATGGGGAAAGATTAGCCCTCTCTAATTCTTTGCGTTTAATATCACAAATTACATCATTATTTAATTTAAACCAAAACTACTAGCAAGCTCATGCATTTGTTTAGAGGACAAAGTATTAAGGATAGCAGGGACAAAAATGCTACCTTCCACAGGATGAGGTAGGCCCCTTGCACTGTGCCTTAGCATCACCACTCCAGAGTTGTCAAGTTGTCTTTTTCCCTTCCTTTTGCTAGTGATCTCAGATCACTCTCCAGAATCTGTAAGAGCCAAAGCATTGCCGCCACCAAGATCCATAGAGACATTGTCTTGAGAAATATGATTGTCGCCTTCAAAATGTGCATTGCTATCACCCATCCCATCATCAAAACCGCCTAAACCTACAGCATCATCTGCATTTGGTTGTGCATTACCAACTCCTAAAATGTTTCCACCTTCATCCACTTCAACCTGAGATCCCCATTCGTAGTTCATAAACTCATTATCAAAATTCCCTACTTTCTCAACATTCTCTGGTTTATCCACTTCTTCTTATAAAAACAATAGGCATATTAGCACTCGGGACACTCGTAACCGGGACATTTGGAGAGCTAATAGAGCCAACCCCCTCCTAGAACTCAAAACCATCAGCCTACCATCCTTTCCCTTGGCATAAACACTTCTTCTAAAATCCCTTATGTAAAACTCTTATGAGGACTCTCCATCTAGCAACGTAATGGTCACTTTGTGATAAAATTTTCAATGGAAATGATAATCAAAGGTGGGAGTACCATATCTTCATCAGTCAGGATTGGCGCCCTCAACCAAGTATTATCTACAGCATGCAAAGTTCCATACCAAAGTTTGTTCACATACCACAAATCCATAAGTGTTGCTCTGAGAACATCCAATCGCCTACAAACAACCGGTAGGTTCTTTAAACTAACACAAACTTCGACCTTCTTCTTGGCTATACTGCCTAACTATGGACTCCTCCTCTTTAAATTCACAACTCCCTCTGTCAAAATAAAGAAATAGTAAAAATCATTCGTCAACAGGGAGGGAGGGAATTTCACGATAAAATCATCTCCTATTCTTCTAATAGTCCAGTTCCAATATAACACCATCTTACCGAACCTTGATCTGATGAGATCTTCAAGTTCGATGGTCGAGAATGCTTCTCGAGCTATGGAGACTACCATGATAGATCTAGCCCACTTAAAATCGTTTGGAAATGTTTCGGTTGAAATATGAGATTTAATTTTAGGGTTCGCCATTTTTTGTGGAGATTTGAGATGTGATCTGCATTTAAAACCCTTGTGCCCTGTTTTATTGGATTCGAAGCATAAAACTTGATTTCGACACCTACCAGCCCTGTGATCTGAAGATCCGTATCTTAAGCACCCATTATTTGATTTGATGTAATTAAAATTTTCAAAATAACGATTAGAATTTCGAGGCGGCTGTTAAGCAAAGGAATTTTTGGAATTTTTAAAATGAACGTAATGCTTTACCACTGGCTTTAGAAGTGCATCCTTATACGAAGATCGTACAGCTTTGTCTTCACCCTGTTAGGCATCACACGATAAAAAAATGCAATTAGAGAAACAATGTGCAAGATTAGAGATCACAATTTTTGAATTTTCCATTAGGGTTTTGAACGTCCCAAATTTTTATGTGCTTGTGATAATATTTTGTTTCAAAAAATTGTAATGGACAAAGAAATTCGGCAAGAACAAAATTTGGCAAGAAACAAATATTTTTTGTTTCTAGTTTTAAACTGCTAAATTTTGGCAAACAATTTATTTTGTTTCCAGAAAATCATCAGGGAATACAAGGAAAAAATTCACATAACATATCAATCAATAAATCACACAACATTTCAAAATCAAAGAAAATAAATCCAAACCAAGGCAACAATCAAGCAAAATCAGATGAAGTCATTAAAGTGAAATTATATTTGAATTTGGATTTTATAATCCTATTTATAGCACACACAAATAATCATAGGCGATATCCAAAAATAACAAGACAACAATTCGAGAAGATCAATTCTAAGAAACAAACACTTACAGGTTTTCGATCACAAGCCTAGCCAAATCGATCAGCCAAGAAGCATCAAACATCAAACTATCAAAGAATCAATTTCATCGTTTCTAGGCGCCGCGATTTTATTTAGCTGCAAAACTCTAATTTCTTGGGTCGGCCGAAAATATTTCTGGAAATAATGGATATAAAGAATGACCGGCTATTTTTTATAAATAAGGGAGGGTGTTGTTGTTAATTTTTTTCTTGTATTGTTTTTAAAATTGTTTTATAACCGATTCAAATGGTTTTCTGGTTTGTCTGTAAAATTAGGAGTTTTCTAGTGTTTGTAAAAACTAGGAATTGTTAGCTATGGGTTTTGTAGCTAGGGGAAAATCTTTTTCCGGGGACAGAGATCAATGGAGGGTTTTGAGTGTAGGATTAGAACAGCAGCAGGTTTTGCAAGTGTACAAAAACGTATGGGCGGTTAGCGAGGGGTTCACGAGTTTATAGGTTTTTGTATGCTGGTGTCTGTTTAATACTTAGTAAAAACCCTGGGAAATGCAGCAGTAGGAAGGGTTTGCCAAAGCTGGGTAAAGTCTGTGTTATTTACTTTCTGCATTTATTTTGTTTGCTGCAATTTGTGCTGTGATATTTTTCAATATCTCAATAAAATTCAATAAACCCTATTCACCTCCCCTTTAGGGTTAATCTACATCCAACACATAGCTTCTTTTGACTTCGTTGTCCAGTATACCCTTAGGAACGGAAATTTTGTGGTCGATGCCTTAAATAAAAAACATGCTGCCTTGAATGCTATTTTTGAATGGAAGTAATTAGAGTTTTTCTCTAATTTTAATTTGAAACGGTCAACTGAAGTGTCTATTGAGTTTCTTGGTGTTCTTATGGTTAGACCCACATTGATGGAAAGAATTAAAAGTGTGAAAGATCTCGATGATGAATTGAGAAGCTTGAGGGAAAAGTTAGTAGGAGGGAATCGTTTCCTCATTTGGAAAGATACTCTATTAGTGTTGATGGGAGTTTTCTTATGTATGGATGACTTTGCGTCTCTAAGAATGCAGAGTTAAGAAATGAAAATTTGGAGGAATGCCATAGGTCAAGGATGACCATACATCCTGGTGGGGATAAGATGTGTTATGATATGAAGAAAAGTTTCCACAAGGAAGGAATGAATAGAGATATAGCGGAATTCGTGGGTATGTGCTTGACGTGCTAAAAGGTTAAAGTGGAACAAGGAAAACCCAGAGGACTATTGTTACCTTTAGAGGTTCCCATGTGGAAATGGAAGTATATTTCTATGAATTTCATTGATAGGCTTCCGAGGAGTCAGAAGGAAAATAAAGCCATTAGGGTCATCGTTGATCGCCTCACAAAGGGTGCTCACTTTATTCTGATTAAGAAGATTAATAGGACCATAGCTTCGTTAGCCCAACTGTACGTCAAGGAGATTTCCTGTTTACATGGTGTTCCCTCAAGTATAGTCGGTGATCGAGATCCTCTGTTTACAAGTGAGTTTTAGAGAAGCCTGCAAACAGTTCTAGGGAAAACATTGAGTTTGGGTACAACATATCACCAACAGACGGATGGACAGACAGAGAGGGTCAACAAAATTCTTAAGGACTTACTTAGAGCCTACATCATTGATTTTGGAGGATCTTGGGAGAAACATTTGCCATTAGTAGAGTTTTTTAGAATAATAGTTATCAAGCAATGATTGGCATGGCTCCTTTTGAAGCATTGTATGGGCGTCCATGTTAATCGCCTACTTTCTAGTGGGAAACTACTTACAGGATTCTACTAAGACAAGATCTTATCCGCAATTCCACAGGAAATATGGCAATGATTAGGCTGAGGATGAAGGCAGTCCAAGACCGTCAGAAATCGTATGCGGATAAAAGGAGAAGAAAATTAGAGTTATGTGTGAGTGACTTGGTTTTCGGGAAAGTTTCACCTTTTCAAAAGACAGTTCGGTTTGATAAGACTGGGAAGTGGGCTCCCAGATCCGTTGGGCCTTTCAAGATCATCGAAATGATTAGGAAGATGGCTTATCGTGTGGATCTACCCAAACGTCTATCGAGAGTCCATAACGTTTTCCATGTTTCTCATCTGAGAAAATGCCTTCATGACTCTGCTGTTAGAGTCAAGCTTGATAAGATTAGGGATATAGGAAGGCTCGAGATAGAGTCTAAGATGCTACGTGCCACCGCATGGATAGTGAAGCACAGAATCAGAAGACTCCACAATAAGACAATTCACCCTATTCGAGTACAATGGGGAGATAATCTGGCGGAAAGCACTTGGGAGACCCAAGAAAGGATGAGACAAACTCATCTAGAGCTTTTCTTGGGTAATTATTTAGATTGGATGGTAGGAAATTATTGAAACATAATTGCACAGCGCACTCATATATAAATATAGGTGCATTAAGATGTTTGCATACATACTACATCACTTATTACACATACACGCTAGGACTGAGCTCACGTTAACAAGTTTGCAGAACATAATCACGATGAGCAAGTTGTGTTTTCGCCCCCATTCAGGCAGATTTCGAGATGAAATCTATTTAAGGGGGAAAATCTAACACCCCGTAAAAATAAATTAATTAGACAAGATAATTAATAAATAATAGAAGGTTAAATTAAACATTAAATATTGTCAAATTGAAAAATGGAATTTTGTAAAATTAGGAATTTGGCCAAGAAAATATCTTACTTGCATACGTGGTGAGATTCTGATCCATTTTCATATATAATATGTCGAAAACGGAGTCCATATGAATAATTCATCTTTAATTATGTTGTCGGTAAATAATATATACACAACGTTTGAAATTTGAATTAAAAATATAAACATATGGAATATAAATGTATAATTAATGACTGATTGGAATATTCCATTAAGTTCAAATTTATGTGTATATATATGCATATAAAAGGGGACAATAATATGTAATAAAAGGAAAGGAATTAATATAAATATAAACATTTGAAAAATAAAATCTTTCCGGCCACCAAGTATGGCCACTGGCCGAATTTAACACTAAGGGGCTGACCCCTAGTGGTCGATCGCTCTTCTAAAGAGGGTGTCGACCAATTTGGATGGCCAGTGCCGAGTAAACCTTGTTTGGCAAGGCTTTTGAGTGTTTATTTATATATTTAATAACCTAGATTAAACCTGAATAATCCTACAACTATTAGTCACACACACCTATAAATAACACTCTAAATCCCAGCCCTAAGCTTAACCTTATCTTCCTCCCTAGCCTCAATTATTCCATTGATTCCAAAGAAATATATATTAGGTTTTCTTCTCCAAATCTCTTAACCTACATTCTTTTCTTATCTCCTTTCCTTTAGGATTTAATATAGAATCGGAATATGGAATCATAAGATGTATATATAAGAATTCTAACTGTTTAATTCATATATATATATATATATATATATATATATATATATATATCTAAGAGATTGGAGTGCGCATTCGTCTTCGTTCTTGAAAAGTTTTTTGATCTAATAGGAAAAACTTCATCAAGTCTAGGTCATTTCCATATAGTTAAATCATTGTGAGTGAAAATTTCTTATGATTTCTATTCTTTTATTTAGTAGGATTGATTTGGATCTGTATGCCTAAGAGGATTTGCGATTTCTATGAAAACATTAAAAATAGCAAATCATTTGAATTCCTCTCTTTTAGTTTATTAGCAGAAATGTACAATCTGTGTAAATTTGTTGTTCGTGGTTGATAAGCAATGAAGAAGAAGACAAACTTGTGTTGTATAATTATTCTTGTTGTCAAATTCATGTTTCATATGTTGTGATTTTCATTTACTTTTCACTGTCAAACATTAAGCATTTGGATTTTTGTATGAATCAAAATAGGTTTAAATATCCATTTTAATAAATAGATTATTTGGATGTATTTATTTATACAATATCCAAATATCAATTTTTTTACACATAAACATATTCAAAAGTTTATACCCTTCTCTTTCCTTTTCTCGGCTTGTGTTTTCGTGGCCATAGGGACTAGGGAACCCCTTTTCTACCGCTCCTTTTTCTTCCCCCTCTCACCCTCGTTCCTTTTCCTCCAACCTTCTATGTCTACCCACTTTCTATTTATCCTCCTAGCTTTCTCCCATGTCCTTTAAACCAAGCGTGAATCCAGACGATCCCCTACTCTCTTCCAGGTATGAATGTCACGCCTAAACTATAATAGTTTCTCTTGAGTCCCTACTTAGGACAGTTGATTTTTGCTTGACTTTTGTTTGTTTTTGCTTGTTGCGTTTCAGATCTGAATCTATTTTGGATCGTTCGACTACCTCGCCTTCGGATGCCACTTTCAGCCTCTATTTTCATTTCTTGGTACCCTTCTCCTCTGCCTTCTTAACGCCGTGAAGACGCTCTTGAGCCATTTGCTCATTATTCCTACCTGCAATGGATAAAACTACTGTATAATACACCTAAAAGGCATTCCTAAGCCTGCTCTTTCAGTTCAGATCTAGGAATTAAACGATTCTTCGTTGCTGGAATCGTGACTTGTAGTTGTTTTCTTTGCCTTACCTAGAAGTGTTTTGCTTAGGTTCGGCTATCTGGTCGAAGATTCATATTGTTTTGCTCTTATAGTAGTCTGGGTGCTGTTGTCCTTTTGTTGCTTTGTGGTGTTCGTTTTTGTTTTGTCATTCTGCTATGCTCTGTCTTGCTTTTGATAGTTGGTGAAGGATGGCTTTGCCATTATCATGGAAACATGTGCCACAGCGATAGCTAACAGCTTCATTGGTTCCTATTTTTGTCGTGATTTGATTTCATCTACCCAGAAACTCATCAATTTTCGGTTAGCAAATGGTGCATGCCTTAGTGCTTCTATGAAATTATCTACGTTATGCAGTGATATGCTTATGCAATCTATTACAAGTTAGTCGTGCTGTTGGGTGTGTTTGCAACCTTTGAATGCCTCAGCAATGATGTATTTTGGCATACTTCTCTACATGCTGTTAGTTCTTCCTTCTAAAGTGATGCTTTGGTTGAAGAGTAGGTGATGTGATATGGTGCTCTGGGTCATTTCATGACAACATGTTGTTGCTGTTCATTTTTGTGGCTCAATGTAATTTTATTATTTCACCCTGCTTGGTGAGCATTGTAATAGTGATGTAAAATTTGCCTCCATGTGTGGAGTGCTAGGGAAATACGTAGTGAACGGCCCACTATAAATGTCGTTAGCGATGGACGGTCCACCTTAAAAAATGACTTATAGTTGATATGTATATTGCATATCACCTGAACTCATTTGTATTTTTGTTTTGTAATAAATGAAAAGTGTTGCGGAACACTATAAAAACCGGTCGGCCTTGCCAAAAAAAGTGGATTTGAACCATAAAATAATAATAATAATAATATATTTTTGGATGCATTTCTCAATTGTAATCTTTTATTGTTGTAGCAGCCAGTCAAGCCTAGGATACAAGTTATATATGTTGTTATTTTTTGTTTCCCATTTAGACATATGTTTATATACATGTCTATACTTGGTTAATGAAATGTGGGAAATTGACTTATATGCCCTTCTTTGGTTAGAGATTGACATTTGAACGGTTTAAGAACGTTATATTCGAAAGTTTATTATACATTTAATTTAGGATATTGGTTATTTCCATATATAGTAAATAACGTAATTAACGTATAATAAATTCATAGTAAATACGATTAATTTAGGAACGTAATAATTTGAGTTTCAAATTCCCCCTTAGGAATACTGTAACACCCTGCATTTTTTAATTAAATAAAATTTGAAGAGCTTTCAAAATTTGGTCAAGGAATTAGCATCATTGCATCCATGACGATTTTCTGATCAATTTAGACCTATGGATTGCAGAAATCACATTTAAGATGAAAGAGATACCTTTAAACGAAATAGTACAACAAACCTGAAAAGAAGGAATAAGAAAACTACAATGAACACCATTGTTTTTAGTCTTGTTAACAAAAGCCTATATAGTCCAGTTGGTAAGAGCATGTGACTTTTAAGAGAGTGGTCCAAGTTCGATTCCCGCGAGCGCCATATTTTTATTTTAGAGGAACGACTAAAATAATACATGTTCTAAGAGGAAAATAGGTATAAATGCACATATAAGGAAAATTATACATATGAGGAAGTACAAAAATATATGTATACATGCATATGTAAATATATGCATATGTATGTGCAAATATAAGGAAGTAGGTAAGAATTAAACGGTATGCGTAATCAATGAAAATAGGTAAGAATTAAATGACAGCATAACGACATTTCAATTTTGAAAATGAAGTAAAAGTTGCATGTATATATATACGTGTAAAATGGGTATTACAAGTTTTGCATACATATAAGGAGCTTATATGTAAATATAATATTTAAATAATTCCAGAAATTCAAACGAACGAAGCGGGAAAGTAAAGTGAGAACCTGGACCCATATAGGTTGACCCAAGTTGTGCCTGGGTCGACCAATGGGTTGATCCAAGCGGGCTAGTTCGACCCTAGCTTTGACCCGGGGGTAGGGGGTCGATCCATCCCTAATTTAGGTAGGTTTATTCGGCGAATCTAGATTGTCTTTCAAACCACATTCGTTGCTGACTCAGCACTGAGTGTATAAGATAAAACTCGCTTGCTTGAACACCTATAAATATGCTAGCAGAGCCTAGCCTAAATCTCATATTTTCTAAGAGGTTGCCCAGGCTTTGTCATTCTCTTCCTCCTCAGATCTCTTCAGAAAATAGAGTAATTAGTCTAAGCAAATTATTATTCAAGATCTGGAGGAAAAGAATATGCATATATCTACAAATGAGTGTTCAGGATTCTGATCGGGTGAGGTAAATTCTTGGATCTAGTTAATTTAGATTTCTTTTCTTTCTCCCCTTTTCTTTTAGTTTCAGAATTGTGAATCCATGGTTATTTAGGTTCTAGATTCAGTTAGCAGAGCCATGGAATGCTAGGACCGGACAAGATTCATGAAATGTAAAGCTATTTGGTGAGTGGATCTAAATTATACCATTTTAAATAACCGTATATTTATCGTTTGTACTCCCCGTTAATATGTATAATAAACTTGCTAAATAATTGATAAATTGTGATAATTGACGATAAACCTACTAAAATGTATAAATATGCTGAAATGTGTAAACCTGCTAAAATGTAAACCTACTGAAATGTATAAATTTGTTGAAAAGTATAACTTCTAAAATATATAAATCTACTGAAATGTGAATCTACTGAAATATATAGACCTGTTAGAATATGTGAAAAGGACTACTGTTGTATATAGACCTGTTCTAATAACCTGTTAATTGGATATTATAAGTTAAGTTACAATGAAATTGAGAATAATTGTGGTAATTGAAATTAAATCTTCTGGGAACATTTCTGCTGCATAAGATTTGTTTCCATTAATCATCTTCCTGAATTGGAAATTACTGTAAGTGCTATAATTATGGAATTTACAATGCACATGAATAATTGTTTAAGAATATTATTATGCCAAAAGATTGTAAATAGAATTATAGTAAAAATTGGGATAATGAATATGCCTAAATTATATGGAAATTTTACAGTAATTAGGAAATTTTAACCGCACCCAAACGCGAGGTTAAATTCAACTTGTGGTAAAAGCCTGCTCGGAGCCTCCCGGCAAATCCAGCATCTATAAGTGGTCAATTTAATGTGAGGGGTCTAGTGCATAAACATACATATAATGGTACAAAGACACAAGGTTAAGTTCGACTTGTGGTAGAAGTCTACCCAGAACCGCCCAACAAATCCAGCATCCACAAGTGGTCGACTTAATGTGAGAGGTCTGGTGCATAGACATATATATGAATATATGTATATAGGGAAAATAAATGAATGGCATAAATTGAACGAATGTTACAACAATGAAAGTTTGGTCAGTATTAAAGAACTATGGAAAATGTGATAAACGGGGAATATAACCTATTATAATCAATTACATTAATGAGAATGTTTTATAATAGGTAGGCTGGTCCTAGGGACAAGTGGAAATTATAACGTAGGTTATAATAAACGAAAAGAAAACTTATTGGTAAACCTTAGTTAAAGAGAACTAAGTAAATATGTAAGTAACAAGTTAACTAAAAACTTGTAAACCTACTGATTAAGATGAGATTTACTTAATGACACATTAAGTAGAACATGTTACTGTAACCCGAAACCTGCTGATTGTGTTAAGAAAAACATGATATTGTAACCTATAAACCTGAGAACCTGTGAAACGAAATTAAACAATGAATGAAAAGATAATAATGTCAAAAGATTGTAGATTTGATATCTTGAATTACAATCCCATTAAAGGCTTATTAATGAATGTTAAATGGGTTAAGTTATATAATTGAAATCAATAAGAGAGCGGGGTCCATTCCATAGAGATAAAAGGGGATCGGAGAGAACTTGGTAACTTGAAGAAAAAGTTAATATGATTGAAAATAACCAAGTTAACTAGAATCTGATGAGGTAGAGCAAGCACGTAATTAAACGTTTAGACATAGGGTCTAATAACACCTTAGCGTGATGCCCTTGGACCGGTCCACACGTCTGAAGGTGAAGAACCCAATGGGGTAGATCATCATGGCATCTTGAGACACGAGGGGAGCGCATGCCCATCTGATTATTCTGCCTGTTATTCTGTTGATATCATGCTTGCTGGCTCTGAGGGACTGGAAGGAAGCACACGACTTCCAAGGGACGTGGTAGGGTACTCCATGGTGGTTCTCTATTGCGGTGCATGCTCAGACTGTACTCGCAGAGTTTACATTTGCCTATTACCACCTAGTGAGTATACCTTGACTACAACGTAGTTGGTAGTCAAAAGGCTGTGGAGTTATGACATTTGGTGATTCCACGATTTTACCTAGGGATTGGCTAGGTCAAGACCATATGAAGTATAGTAATCATCGGGTACCTGTCATCGATAGTCAGCGTGATGCTGAAAGGCTAGAGCTAAATCCAAGAGGCCAATGATCTTCACTATCGGGTTATTGGATAAAGGACAACATGTATGCTTAGATTGGTTGTCAGGACAACAACTTAGCCCTTATCTGTAGTTTCACTTGTTGAGGGAGGGGTCGACGTGGGACCATTGCCATCGTAGAAATGCAAACCATGGTATATGTACTCTAGACCGCTCAGTCGACCTATACAGATATAGAGAAAGGCTCCCGATCGAGTTCCATACATTAGATATTGCCCTATCATAGGACTCAGTGCACAGTAGACAGTACGTGTGAGATACATGCATGAAGCTCCGGGTTGTGTATCATAGAATGCATTGAGTACGATTGACAATACGTACATGTGAGGGTCTAGATACATGCATGACTGCTCCGAGTGGTGTATCATAGACGTTATGTCATTACTCCGGGATGAGACCCCATTAGACCGAAGAATTCAGGTATGGTAATCCATATGTCACTCCAACATAGGATTAGAGTTGCATATGCTTATGTGGTCTGACGGCGTAGATCGTGCGAGAAGGGTACCATGTGAGGTACCTTAATATCGGGGGTAGCTACGTATATGTTATATTAGGTCAATCTACTGCGAGATAGAGGGACACGACGTGTGTGTAAAGCCTTGAGTTCTATTATCCCAACAACCTAATAAATAAGTAACATAGTTGAATGGTATATGTAAGGTTATTTCAGATTGTGCAATTTAGTCCAGTCACCAGAACTTGTGTTCTGACCCCCTCCTCATAACACCCTCGCAAGTTAGGTTTATGGTAGAGATATGATAGATTTGGATGCTAGTTAGGCAGTATCATTACAACAGTAAGGCTATACTTGATTATATTATAATTTGTTCCACTCTACTGTGAGATATTTTTTGAGCTCTGATATATTTTATATCTCTGTCTTTTCTACAGGATGCCAAACATGCCAACTCGAGTTTCGATAGATTGGGATTTAAAAAAAATCGGTCTACCGGTATTTGTGTTTTTACAAATTTGCTTTTATGTGTGTGCGCTAATGACTTTATAAATTGTAATTAATCACCCAAAGACACGAGATTAACCATTACTTGTAGTAGAAGCATGCGTGGAACTAATCAGCATACACATCATCTACAAGTAAGCCTGGTTAATATAAGAGGTTTATATGTTATGGGCCATTAAAATTATTACACTAGGGCACGAAGTTAAGCCTACTTGTAGTAGAAGCCACCCCGGAACCGCTTGGCAAGTCCAGCTTTCACAAGTATATGGATTAATGTGAGAGCCTAGTGTATGTATGTGTGTGTATATATATATGTATCATGTGTGCATGTGTAGGCGGTTTAATGTGAGAGCCTAGTGTAACACCCCTCATTTTAATACACAATAATCATATAAAGCAGATAATAGAATGATTATTAATTAATTATTTAGAGTTAAGGAAAACTAATTTTACCATTGTGGTAGTTTTGAAATTCTGGTTCAAATAGACTCTTGGTTTTCGTAAATCGGATTAAATGTGAAAAGTTATGGACTAAAGAAGTATAAACTATATTTAAAATTAAGTAAATAAATAAACTCTAGAATGGAATGGTATGGAGTCGACATGACCCCAGGTCGACCTACCCGCATGTAGGATGAATTCATGCACCTTAGCCCGGCCTATTTTATATATTATATTCTTTGCTGACTCAGCATGGGGGGTACGGTTTGATTTGATAACCCAATATCCTATGCTTCATAATTATCCTAACATATCTATAAATAGGCAAGAAGCCTCAACACTTTCTTATACATAAGCATTCTTCATCTTCTTCCTCTAAGCTATTTCTAGATAAAATTAAGAAATGTCGAGGTGCTGCCAGAACTTTGATTGAAGGGATAATTCTTCATTTTCATCAACAACTATTTCCATGGTTTTTTTGGATCTAATTCAAATCACTGTGAGTTCTAATTATTTTTAGATCTGAAATTTAAAAAGTATTTGGATAGCAAATGATTTGGATCTGAAAATTAACAGTATTTATAGGTTTATATGTTATTGTTCTCTTAACAGTAAATTATTTGTTCAATTTTCAGTTATTAACTGTTATATGTACATCCTTGTTATCCCCTTTCTCCTTTGCTTTATTTACAGTCTTATGCCTATTTATTCGTTTTATTTATCTCTGAGTTGGATATAATTCCTCCTTTTTCTTTTTATTTTGCGCTAAGCCCAGGCCATCGAGTGCCTAGGCTATTTTTGTTAGAATTGCGTAAAATTGGGGTAAATTGGAATAACTTGAAATTACAGAAAAAAGAAGATTTGGGCATAATGGAGCATGATACCCATTAATAGTATAATTGGAATAATATGTAAACATGTTGATTTGAATCGGTTAAATTTAATTTCATATTAAGTAGAACATGTTATGAAAAGATATGTGAATCTGATGTAATTAAGTAAAACATGTAACTTAATCTATATACATCTGAGCAGGTGCCTGTCTGTTTTGGGGAAAGGTTGTACACGGAATTACATTTAATAGGAAATGTCATTTAAACCATGCTTATAAATGAACTTAAACCTGCTAAATTAAGTCTGTTTAATTAATAAGCTATGAGGTACTACGTCTAGTGTTTATATTTGAGGGGTTCTTAAAATCCTAGTTTACTTGGGGGACCAAGCCTAGGTGTGGCTCGTGTCAATTCTGCTGTTTCGAACCTGTATCCATTAGTATCCATGTTAGCATCATATCGGGGCCTCACACTAGGTAGGGGCCAGGGCACATTTTACTGATATGGAATGTAAGAGGTTCAAAATCTTGGAGGTGGGCAAGAGCGCGGTCCAGTGGAGTCATGAGCGTGCATGGGTCCGAATGGGGAAAATAAGATGATGTGACACCGGTGGAAAGGGCTGTCTTTAAATTTGATGGGTTCAGAACTAATATCCTAGGCTATTGTGGTTGACAAAGGTTATTCGTGTCTGTAGGGAGCCAATCGCTGGATAGCAATAGGGTAACACCTAATCCTGAAATTCTGATGGTTGGTGCAGAAACTAGTTCTTGGGATATGAATGAGATGTGTATATGATCTTTACCTTGTCTTGTTATTTTGTTATCTCGTTTACCTCATACTTATATATTTTACTGCATTTCTTATCTAGTACCATTTATCTATCTTAATACTTCTTAGCTTATGCTTATGCTAAAAATCGCTGGAACTCGCCACACTTTATGTCTGGCCTATTTTGTTTTTCCTTCCCTCTCTTCCTTCCCCCCAGATTCTCAGGGTGGTGGATGGTAGCAATGATCGTGATTTCTTTATTCAACTTGGACTTGGATTACATCTCATCCATGTATTACTTCAGTTTCTTTTCTATGTTTATTATTATAGCACATGAGGGATATTATTTTATGTATTTGTGTTTATTACTTTATGACATTTGAAAATGTAATGTTTTACTTGGTTTGAAATAAAAGTTTTAAAAGATTTTCCACTACATTCTTTATTTTTTCTTATGAAATTAGTCTCTGTATTATTATTGCGCTTCACAGAACTTAATGCATCCTCTTATACGTGACATTAAGGGTCATGGGGTGTTACATTTGGTATCAGAGCCAAAGATTACAAGATTAGATGAAAAGTTTTTGAAAAAATATTTTCAAGTAAAACCTATTTTTGAAAAATATATCCCCTCAAGTCATTTACAATATTCCTTCGATCTCTTTTTAAATCTCGTTTCTTCTCTTTTCAGGATGTCTGGGGCTTTTGAATTTCTCCGAGGGCATACCCATTCCGACATGGTTTCGTAAAGGCTAAGACACATGCCGAAGTGTAAGGCAATGCCCATCCCCAGTAGTTCCACCCAATCCTGTAGTAAGGACTTTTTTGTGATGGGAGGCTCATCGTTATGTGGTACTAAGAGTTTTGTGGAGGTGAGAAATTGGCTTAGGGAGATGGAGAATGTGTTTGAACTGTTGGATCTAGATGACATGAGAAAGATTTAGTTGGCCACTTGGCAACTGAAAGATTAAGCATCGTATTGGTGGGAGTTGACTCAGGCAGGGCAAGCAGTAGCCACTTTGGATGAGTTTAAGAATAGATTTGAGATGAAGTTCTTGTCGTAAGCTTAGGTAGTAATGCAAAATGTGTACTTCCTAAATTTAAAACAAGGAAGTATGACAGTGAAGGAATATGTCAATATTTTTAATCAATTAGCAATATTTGGTTTGTATTTAGTAAACACTCCTCATAAGAAAGCTTTAAGATTCGCGAAAGGGTTCAATCAACCTCTACAAGGACTAGTATTGACACACATCCCGATGGGAATCAATTTCAAGAGACTAGTAGACATGGCTTTGATGCATAAGGATGGGAAAGGGGAGAAGAAAGAAGTTAAGAGTGAGGAGGAAAAGTCTAAGAATGATAAGAAGATGTGGTGGCCCAAGAAGGGGGCACCATAGAAATAATGAAAACCTAATCAGGAACAAATCAAGACAGTGGTTAAGTTTCATGGCTATCAGTACACTTTGTTAGGGACTATAGGAAGACGAAGAATGCTTGTTTTAGTTGTGGTCAAGTTGGACATTTCACCAAGCAGTGCCCTAATAAGCACGGTCAGAAGGTAGGATCGTCTGGAGGACAAGTTCATGCTTTAGAGGCAGCCCAGGCTCATGAACCTGATCAAGGTAGGAAATTCACCGTCAAAGGTTCGATTTCTGTTTTTGATTCTCCTATTAGAACTCTCTTTGATTATGTTGCTTCTCATTCATTCATACACAATTCTGTGGTAGATAGTCTGCACCTATACACTAGTGTAGTTTTTGAACATGTAGTAGTCTTAAACCCAATAGGAGGTACGGCTCAGTTGTCTATGATATGTAGGAGTTTGAGAATTTCTGTTTTGGGCATCGAGTTTGAATGCGATGCATATGTTCTTGGCTTTATGGGTTACGGGCTTATTCTAAGAATGGATACACTAGCCATGTATGGTTCCATTCTAGATTGTGGGAGGAAAGTTGTTAGGCTTCTTACATGCCACAGGAGAACTCTCAAGATTTCTTTTGACCTACAGAGGTCAGTTATACTCAGTTCCCTAGATTCCCTTGATGCTTATGTTGACGATCTTAGATCAGTTCCCATAGCTTGAGATTTCTAGACGTGTTCGATGAAGTTAGAGAATTACCTCCCAAACGGGATAGATTTCCGGATTTACTTGGTGGAGAATGCGAAATCTGTCGCTTTACCAGTGCGATACATGCATCTCAGAGAGAGGAAGGAGCCGATCAAGCAAGTAGGTGAGTTATTTGAGAAGGGATTCATTAGACATAACATTTCTGAGTGGGTAACTCCAGTCGTCTTTATGACCAATGAAGATGGATCTCTATGTCTATGCGTGACTATAAGAAGTTGAATAAGCTCACCAAGAAGAATAGGCACATACGCTACTAGAAACTATGCTTATTAAGATATGGGCGCGATGGTTTGCGATGACTGATTTCCGACGGCTTTCGACGGGTCGTAGGCGGCCGTCGAAAGCCATTAGAAATTATTGAAAATAAACTGCTCTAACAGAACTCTTTCTTCCCCAATCAATAGTCCTTCTCTTTTTCCAACATACGGGTTTAAAACCCTTAAACCCCACATTTTGGCATCTTTGCCTCCAAACACTCATTTCTTCGCGTAGGAACCGCCCTGGCTTCAATTTACATATCTAAAGCGAGTAATTTCAGGTATAATATCTTTTTTTGAATAAACGTCAAATTTTTACCTAAATCTATATATGTTTAAATTGGAAAATTAGGGTTATCTATGGATTTCAATTAGTACCAATAGCGTACTAGTGGATTATAGCATCCTATTATGTGCATACTTCTTATGATATAGTGAAATTGTAAATTTATGTACATTGTTTGGTTATTCGTGTATATGCCCCCCTAGCATGTTTTTGGCCATTGTATAACTTTAATTATTTGTGTTTATATGTGTCATTGTATATGTGTAATCGTTGTATTGTTTTAGTTGAAATAGGATAAACTGAATGCACAACCTAGGAATGGACGTTTCGACGTATGCACAAAAAAAGCATGAGTCTAAAATCTAATTGAGTCTATTGAAATGACAATAATGGTAAATTAGCTTTAATTTGATGTGATATGTTGAACAAATGTGATAAATTAAAATATTTTTGTGTTGTAGTAAAACTATATTTTTCTCGTAAAATGCGCACATCTAATTGGCTAATATCTCTTAGAGTGTTTTCGGGTCTGTCCAACGAGTGTTGTACATGTTCGTTATATAAACAGTAATTTTTGTCAAAAAAACGACCATTTATATTCATCTGGTACAATGTTTTTTAGAATTGTCCTTGTATCGAACAAGTTATAAACATAGCAAACATTTACATTTTGTATATTGTTTCATTTCAAACGATGCACAAAATTTCGTTTTAACCTTTTCTTTTTGATTTCTACGTACATGCATTTGTGTACAATGTAGGAAACAAAAGGAAAAAACTGCCGAAATTTTGTTGAATCATTTGAGGCGAAGTAATATATAAAATGTAAATACTTACTGTATTTATAACCGAAAGTAGGACGGCTGACCATGTAAAAAAGTTACACTAAAAAAATGTGGCATATTTGACTTTTTTTTAATTTATGAAATTATTTTTTATTTTCAACTATTATATACGCATGAGTTGTATGACCTTGAAAATAGGATTTTTCGGAGCTATATTCTTGAAAATAAATGTTAATTTTTGAACTTCTGAGTTAATTTCTTAAATAGGAAAAATAGTTGATTATGTTGCTGATCGAAGGAGATGGATGTACCAAAGATGAGGACTGCGAGGTTCAATAAAAAAAGATATTAATGGTATAAATATCTTTGTTGAATTCGCTTTAAGTGATAATGGAAACGATATAGAAATTCGTTGTCCATGTAGCAAGTGTAGGCATTTGAAGTATTTATTTCCCGATATTATGAAAGTCCATTTGTGCAAAAACAAATTTGTACCTGAGTATTATTTTTGGGATCATCATGGAGAATTTGTAGCAAATACGTATGTAGAGTCTGAGGTAGAAAGTGATGTAAATGAAAATGTTACTACGACCCATATTGAAAATATAGTCAAAGGTGCAACACGATCAATGTTTCCTATGGTTGAAGTTGACGGCGACGACGGAAATGTTGAAGAACTGAATATTGAAACCAATTTTTTTTTATGATTTACTAGATGTTGCTAAGAAACCTATTTGGGATGGTTGTAAAAGTGGCACTCAGCTGTTGGTAATCGCAGAATTCATTGCAATGAAGTCAAAATACAGCATCACTGAAGCCGAGTTTACGGCTACTACACAAGCTGCAAAAAAGGCATATGCCACCCAATAATTTAATGTGTGAAAATCACTGTTAAGTTAAAAAAAACTTTTGTTGGCATTCGGTTTACCTTATTAGAAAATAGATACATGTTTAAATGGGTGCATGTTGCTTTGGAAAGATGACGTAAACCTTAGAAATTGTAAAATATGTAATCATGAAAGATAAAAACCAAGAATGTAGAAGGGAAGAGGAATTCCCTACAAACATATGCATTACTTACCCATTGCTCCAAGGCTTCAAAGATTATATGCATCTTCGGTAACTGCATCTCGTATGAGATAGCATAATGTGAGATCGGAAGAAGAAGGTACGTTGACTCACCCAGCCAATGGAGAAGCGTGGAAGCATTACGATAAAACTTATCTCATTTTTTAGCGGAGAGTCATAATGTCAAACTAGGATTATGTACGGATGGTTTTTAACCATTTTCTCAATTTGGTGCTAAATATCAATCATGGCCCATTATCATCACACCTTATAATTTACCTCCACGGATGTTTATGAAAATGCAATATATTTTTCTTACCATTGTTGTTCCTAGCCCTGACAATCCAATACAAGGAATTGTTATTTATTTATAACCATTGATTGAAGAATTAAAAAGGTTATGGAACAAGGAGTAGAAATATATGATGTTTCAAAGAAGAAAGTTTTTCATATGTTTGCTTCTTTGCTATGGACTATAAGTGATTTTCCTGCCTATGCAATGCTTTTGCGATGGAGTACTGTTGGTCATCTAGCATGTCCACATTGCATGAAAGAAACACAAGCGTTTTCTTTACCACATGGTAAGAAAATTTCATGGTTTGACTGTCATAGATGTTTTCTCCATGTAAATCATCCTTTAAGAGAAGACAAGAAAAATATTTAGCTAATAGGATAGAAATTAGACAACCACCAACGATATGGTAAAGCGAAGACATATACGATCTGGTTAAAGAATATCCAAAGATATATGAAACTGGAGTTTAAACAAAAATCGGAGGCAAAACTACTACTCACAATTAGTGTAAACAGTTTATTTTTTGAAAGTTGTCATATTGGAAACATTTTCTACTTCGTAATTGTAACACCCATAATTTTATAACACATTAAGATGATAAACTAAAGAATACTTGATTAAATTTTCAGAATTAAGTGAAATGGACTAAGCCATTGCGTTCGTCTCAGAATTCCACTTGAGATAGAGTCCGAGTTTGTGTAAAACGGACATTGTATGAAGAAGATGTTAAGGTTTGAATTTTACACATATATAAGTCAATTATATATAAAATAAACATTTCAAAAATTCAAAATCAGTTTAAATTAGATCGAATTCATAGGCAGGACAACATGGGAACCAGGCCACCCTGGGGGTGTCGACCCCTGGGTCGACACATAAAGGGGGTGTCGACACCTAGGTCGACACCTCCAGATCCGAGCCTGGTACATTTCTGCGTATGTAGATTTGTTTTCTGACCAGATTCATGAACCTTAGGCTATAAATAAGACCCTATTCCCATTTTTTTATCCATTCTAAAACAATGGGGAACTAGATGTTGCCCTTGCCTAGATTGAAAATAGCCTATTCGTCTTCTGCAATCAAGTTATTCAGATTTAGAGACCTACTCTACAACATCTGCAATTATTCTACTGTTCTTAGATCCAATCACAGTAAGCCCATGTTATTTTTAGATACGAATACTGAAAAGTTGATCTTGACATGATATGAATTGGATCCAAGCCTGTGATTAATTAAATCATATCAAATCTGCCATAACTCGTATATCTAAGTTATTTTGACATGACTATGAATTGGATCAAAGCCTATGCCTATTTATCATGTCAGATCTGCCATTATTTTTATATCTAATTCACTGATTAGATCTCATCATGCCTGTTTATGAGCATGACACTATGCCTAGTCAGTTCTATTATTACATGTTCATCGGATATGTTCCCGTATGCATATCTTGTCATTTTGCCTAACTTTGTCACTATACGTTTATTAGTTGCTATGCCTATTTCTGCTATCATGTGTCAATCTTATTATTATGATTATTTATGTTCTCTTCCCTTCTTCTTTCCCTTTTTATTTTATAGCCAGGCTACCGTCGAGCCTAGGCATACCATTGAAATACGCGAACGCATGAAATTGTGAATGAGGGGGAAAATGTAAGAGTTGAGGGATAACTTGTATTGGAAAATTTGGGCATAACTTGAATTAAATATATGAATAAGGATTTGTGGCATAAAACAGACTGTTATTAAAGATCCTAATTTTGGGCATATGGTACATGATGAATATGACTTGGAAAAGGGGCATGAAAATCTATAGTGAAATAGGGATAATTGTTAAATAGAGAATGAAATGCCTAGAATTACAGTAATAAGAAACTGTAACCACGCTTAGACACAAGGTTAGATTACATTTATGGTAGAAGTCTATCCGGACCCGCCCGGCATATCCAGCAACCACAAGTGGTGAATCTAATGTGAGGGGTCTTAGTGTATAAACACATAACATGCTAAGACATGAGGATAATTCCGACTTGTGGAGGAAGTCAGCCCGGACCCAACGGGCATAACCAGCATCCACAAGTTTTAGGCTTAATGTGAGAGGTCTAGCGCACTATAACCATAAATGAAAATGGTAATGGACTTGTAATACTTAACCTATTTGAATCCATAAGGATTACATGAACCTGTTAACTTGAGTAGGGGTTAAGTAAACTTGCTTGAATCAGTACGAGGGTTAAGTAAATCTTGGGTTGGTGGGTAATATTTGTATATATTGGCCCACAAACTTAACCTGTTAGGGTTATGCAATCTTGTTTAACCGGTAGGCATAACCTATGGAAAACCTAGTAGTGGGGATACAAGTCAAGGGGGAAGCTTGTATCATCTTGTATGTGGGAACCATATCAGTTAGTAACCTACATCGGTATCAAACGGGAAACCACAAACTAGGTCAGGGTCTGGGCACGCTTACTGAGCTGGTTGTAAGAGGTCACTTGAGAGGAGGTGTAGGCGGCGCATTCCGACAAGGTCATGAGCGAGCATGGGTCAGGAACAGGGAGGATTAAGACGTCGTGACATATGTAGATATGGTTGTGCATCTTGTTTGTATCGGGGCTGCCAATTTAGGAAGTGATACATCCTACTGTGGGGATAGCACAGGTTATCTACTAGGGTTAGAGAGCCAATCGATTGGGGTGGTAATTAGGGTACATCTAGTCACATATGTTTAGGAGCCCATTATTATCGTTTGGGGATAACACTCGTCAGTTCTGTTGGGCTACATGTATATTGTATGGGTTAAATGCTCTCACTTGAAATACACCTAAGTCTACCATCTTATACTGGTTGGGATAATCATGTTACACTTATACTAGTATTGGTGCAAGGAAAGAAAAAAAGCAGTAGAGAAGCGCATTGCACACTTTGTTCAGTTTATCCTGTTTACCTTGTCATACCTGTCTTATATGTTATATCTCTCTTATCCAGTTTATATGCCTCTCATGATACTTTTACTTATTTATATTCTAAAATAACTAGACTCTCCAGAATTTATGTCTGACCTGTTTTGTTTCCTCTTCTTCCTCTTCCATCCCCCCCCCCCCCCCCCCAAGGTTCTCAGGGTGGGAATACTCAAGCTTGATCAGGATTCTTCTTTCGTTCTGCTTGGAGCTGCTAGATGTACTGCTTTGATTCCATACTTTCTTTACGGTGGCTATATTTATGGAGAACTATGCTTCTTTTATTATTGTACTCTAATGATTTTAGTATAAGACAGAAGTATAAAGTTGATGTATTGGGTTTTATGTATTTTAGAGTTATGATGTAACTATGTTCTGAACCACAATGTTTTATGATAAATAAAGTTTCAAAATTTTGCTGCTATTTTACATCTGTCTTGTAATGTTTCAGTTTCTGTTTACCTTTAACGCTTAATGAAATTTAATGTATTCTCTTAATGAGTGACATTAACAGACATGGGGTGCCACACTGGTATCAGAGCTGAAGGTTACTAGATCAGATAAAAGATTTTGAAAATTGTTTTTCAAGAGGTTTTAAAGGAAAGCATTTTCAAAAGAAAAGCCTTTTTTGAAAATCATGTTCCCCAAAGCCATATGTAATATCTTTCGATTCTCTATTTGAATCCTTTTTTCCTTTCTTTTCAACATGTCTGGGAAACCTAATAACCTTGAGGGCGTTACGATACCAGGCTGGTTCCATAGGTATCTAAAGGCCACAGCGGTAGCCGGTGGTCAAGCAGACGTTCATCCCCCAGCTGCACCCATTGTTCCTCCTCCTCCGCGTGCTGATAATTTCTCTAAGATATGCAAATATTTCCGTGCTATGGGAGGAAAGCCATTCAAAGAAACTAAGACTTTCATGGTGGCAAGGAATTGGCTTAAAGAAACAGAAGATTTGTTCGAGATTTTCGAAGTTGATGATCATAGGAAGATTCAGTTAGTTGCTTAACTGCTAAAAGATGAGGCCTCGTTTTGGTGGGAAGTGACACATGTAGGATGTCCAGTGGAGACTTGGGGTGATTTCTGATAAATATTCAAAATGAAGTTTCTTTCCCAAGCCGAGCAAAATATGCAAATGGAAAGGTTCTTGACGCTTAAGCAAGGGAGCATGACTGTTATAGAATATGTTAATAAGTTTGATCAATTTGCGATATTTGGTTTGGAACTAGTGGATACCCTGCACAAGAAGACTTTAAGGTTTGTTGAATGATTGAATGAACCCTTCCATGGGTTAGCTATGTCTCATATTTCGATGGGAGCAACTTTTGAGAACCTTGTTCATATGGCATTGATGCATGAGGAGGGTAAAGATGAAAAGAAAGAAGCTAAGGTTAAGGAAACACAAAACAAGAAAGTGTCGCCCAAGAAAGAATAACAGCAACAAAAGAAGGGCTGTAAGAATGGCAAAACTCGAGATAAAAGGAAATGTCATCATTGTGGATGAGAGGGTCATGTGATCGAGGATTTCAAGGAAAGAAAGAATGCTTGTTTTCATTGTGGAGAGGTGGACACTTTTCTAAGGAGTGCCCGAAGAAGCAAGTATAGGGTCAAAGGACAAGATCTTCCACAGGGCAGGTGCATGTTCTCGTGGCTAGTGTGTCGGATAGAGATAGGAAAGTTTACGTTAAAGGTTTGATTTCTCTTTCCAATAATCCAATTCGAACTATTTTTGATTCTGGCGCTTCGCATTCTTTTATATATGATTCTGTAGTTGAGTCTCTACACCTTGTACTAGTATGGTTTTGGATCTTGTCGTTGTCTCAAACTCCATTGGGGGTACGGCTCATCTGTCTATGATTTGTCGGGGTTTGATAATATCTATGTTAGGCATCGAGTTTTAGTGCAATGCATATGTGCTTGGGTTTATGGGCTATGGTTTGACTCTAGTGATGGATTGTCTTGCTATGTATGGTGCTTATGAAAGGAGGGTCATTAGACTTTTGACTTTCCAAGGGAGGACCCTCGAGATTTCTTGTGACCCTAAATGGTCTGTCATGCTTAGTTTCGTAGAGCCACTTGATGCATCTATCGGTGATTTATGATCTGTACTAGTAGTCTGTCAGTATTCCGAGGTTTTTGATGAGGTTCGGGGCTTATCTATGAGGCACGAGATTGATATCTGTACATACTTGGTGGACAATGCAAAGCCAGTTGCTCTGCCAATGCGCTACATGGCTCCAAGGGAAAGGAGGTAGCTTAGCAAGCAAGTAGGGGAGCTACTTGAGAAAGGGTTTATTAGGCGAAGTATATCTGAATGGGGTGCTCTGGTGGTGTTCGCTACTAAGGCGGATGGTTCGCTTCGCTTATGTGTGGATTACAGATAGTTGAACAAGCTCACTAAGAAGAATAGGCACCCACTTCCAAGGATAGATGATCTGTTTGACAAACTTGTTGGTGCATATGTTTTCTCTCTGTTGGACTTGGCCATATGATTTCATCAGTTGAGGGTGGCTGAAGACAGTATAGACAAGACCACTTTTAGAACTCCAGATGGTTTCTTGGAGTGGCTAGTTATGCCTTTTGGATTGACGAATGCACCCGCCTATTTTGTTGATCTAACGAGTAGGGTGTTCCGGGAGTTTCTAATTAACTTCGTTTGGTCTTCGTTAATGATATCTTGATTTTCTCGAACAGTGAGGAAGAGCATGCCCAACATTTAAGGTAGGTTTTGAAAACTCTCCGTGTGCATCAGGTTAAAGCGAAGTTCTCTAAATGTCATTTTTGGAGAAATGAAGTGAGATTTCTTAGGCATGTGGTTTCTAAAGATGGGAAAACAGTAGATCCCGCAAAGGTAGTTGTAGTTCAAGATTGGAAGATCCCAAAGAATGCAATGGAGGTGAGGAGTTTTCTTGGATTAGCAGCTAATATAGGATGTTCATTAAAGACTTTGCAAAGATATCAGCCCCACTCACCAGGCTGACAAAGAAGAATCTGGCATTTTCATGGGATGTAGATTGTGACGATGCTTTCCAGCGATTGAAGAGGGCTCTAACAACAGCCCCAGTCTTCACCTTGCCCGATGGGAACAAAGTGTTCACCGTAGACACTGATGCTTGTGGTACAGGGATTGGTGCGGTTCTGATGCAAGTGGGAAGGGTAGTACGTTATGGAGATAGATGGCTAATAGTTCATGAAAAGAACTACCCTACCCATGACTTGGAGTTAGCTGCCATAGTATTTGCGCTTAAGACTTGGCGGCATTATCTACTTGGGGAGAAGTTCAAGTTGTACATCGATCATAAATCTCTCAAGTACTTGTTCTCGCAAATGGATCTCAATCTAAGGCAGAAAAGATGGACGGAGTTCCTAGCATCCTATGACTTTGAGATTGCTTATTTCCCTGGCAAGGGTAATGTGGTCGCAGATGCATTGAGTAGGCAAATAATGACATTAAATCCTCTGTTTGTGGAAAGGAAAATCTTGTAGTTCATATCGGCATTTTATTTCAGACTGTCCACGGAGTTTACATTTAGTATGTTGGCATCATTAAAGGTGCGACCTACTCTGTTGGACCAGATAGGGACTTCACAGCAAGAGGACCCAGAGGTTGTAGATATCTTGGATAGACTCAGTAAAGGGGAGACTTCTGGGCACCTTAGTAGATACTCCATAGATGATAGGGGGCGGTTGCGACGAGATAGAACGATTTGTGTTCCGCGTATTGGGAGTTTGTTGAAGACAGTCCTTGAGGAAGCCCACCATTCCAAGATGACCACACATCCAGCCGGTGATAAGATGTATAGAGATATGAAGAGGGTTTTTTGGGTTGGGATGAACTAATAAAGAAAGATTTAGCGGAATTTGTTTTTCAATGCTTGATTCGCTAGCAAATCAAGGCTGAACAAAAGAAGCCCGATGGTTTATTTCATCCTTTGGAGGTCCCGAAAGTGGGAGAGCATCTCTATGGATTTCATCGATGGATTTCCTAGATCAAGGAAAGGCAACACCAACATTTGGGTTATAGTAGATAGACTTACTAAGTGCGCTCATTTCATTCCAGTAAAGAGTAAGAGGATGACAACATAGTTGGCAGTAATTTACATTCTTGAGATAGTCCATCTTCATGGAGTACCTTCCAGTATCGTAAGTGATCATGACCCCTTTTTCACCAGTGAATTTAGAAGGACCTTGCAAGAAGAATTAGGTACACAGTTGTGCTTGAGCACCGCTTATCATCCTCAGACAGATGGACAGACGGAAAGGGTGAACATAGTTCTTGAGGATCTTCTAAGGCTGTGTATCCTAGACTTTGGAGGGACTTGGGAATAGCATCTTCCTTTAGTTGAGTCCGACTACAACAATAATTATCAAGCTTGTATTGTCATGGCACCCTTCGAATCATTTTATTGACGACCCTGTAGATCACCAACTTGTTGGTGGGAGGGAATCTACAGAAAGACTTCTACTTGGACCGGATATGGTTAGAGAGACTATAGGAAAGATTGACCTTATCCGCAAATGCATGAAGACAGCTCAGGATAGGCAAAAGTCCTAAGTAGATAAGAGAAGGGCTGATATTGATTTTGAGGTGGGAGACACGGTTTTTATCAAGGTATCACCATTGAGGAATGTGGTTCGCTTCGGATCTGTAGGGAAACTGGCACCAAGATTTGTAGAGCCATTTCCCATAACAGAAAGGATTAGCCAAATGGCCTATAGAGTAAAGCTACCAAAGAGAATATCTGGCGTTCATGATGTTTTCCACGTTTCTCATTTATAGAAGTGTTTGCATGATACTGCAAAAGTAGTTGAGCCGAGTATACTGAAAGAACTAGAGGTATAACAAGAGGCAACAGTTAGACGAGTTCCCACCCGTATTCTTGGATCAGAGGTTAAGAAGCTACGCAACAGAGAAGTCAAGTTGATGAAAATTCAGTGGCGAAATAACCAAGAGGATGCAAGTTGGGAAACTAAAGACAAGATTCGCGCTTCGTGCCCTTGTCTTTTCAAGGGCTTTCTTAACTTCCTCTCCAAAGCCTTTATTAATGCTTGTTTCTGTCATTTAAGTATATCCTATCTATTGAATCTTTGACCTTTAGGTAGGAATCCCATAGATGTAAACATGTGTTTGAGACATGTTATGTTTGATGGATGTAAGTAGATGCAAGTGGTGGCTAGTGGTTGCTCGTGGATGCATATACACACACATTAGGCAGTAAATCGGATCAATCACTCTTGTAATTCATATGGATGTGTGTGCATTTTTCTTCTTTTAATGGATGAAAGTGGGTGTATCATCATATGTGTTTTTCATTTGGATGAATGATTGCGCATGCATATTGAACTTACAGGATATAATAGGATTGTTTGCATACATGTTGGATTCATGGAACTAAGATACATTGCATTAAGGAGATCGACTAAATCAGTAGACCGTCTGATCTTTTGCATTAGTGTGTGGACATATACATACACCGTTGCATATGTTCATACAAGTATTAGAAAACTTTTAAGGACAATGGATGCCTGTGATTGGTGGATGAGTAGATGGATGATGGATGTTAGGATATACATTCTTCTTAATTTGGAGATTTTAGGGACGAAATCCTTTAAGTAGGGGAGAAACACCCCGTAATTTAATAACACATTAAGATGATAAACTAAATAATACTCAATTAAATATTAAGAATTAAGTGAAACGGACTGTGCCATTGCATTCGTCTCTGAACTCTTCTTGAGATAGACTCCAAGTTTGCGTAAAACGGACATCGTATGAAGAAGATATTAAGGTTTGAAGTTTACACATATGTAAGTTAATTATATATAAAATAAAAATATCAGAAATTCAAAATCAGTTCGAATTCAAAGGCGGGACAATGCGGGGACCAGGCTCGTTGGGGGTCGACCGCTACCGTAGGAGTGTCGACCCATGGGTCGACACCATAAAGGGGGTGTCAACACCCACGTCGACACCTCCAGATCCGAGCCTGGTACATTTCTGCGTATGTAGACTTTTTTCTGACCAGATTCATGAACCCTAGGTTGTAAATAAGACCCCATTCTCACTGTTTTATTTATTCTAAAACAATGGGGAACTATATGTTTCCTCTGCCAAGATTGAAAATAGCCTATTCTTCTTCTGCAATCAAGTTATTCAGATTTAGAGACCTACCCTACGACATCTGCAATTATTCTTCTGTTCTTAGATCCAATCACAGTAAGTCTACGTTATTTTTAGATATGAAAGTCAATCTTGTTATTATGATTATTTATGTTCTCTTCCCTTCTTCTTTCCCTTTTTATTTTATAGCCAAGCTACCTTCAAGCCTAGGCATACCTCTGAAATATGCGAAAGCGTGAAATTGGGAACGAGGGGAAAAACGTTAGAATTAGGGCATAACTTGTATTGGAAAATTTTGGGCATATCTTGAATTAAATATATGAATATGGATTTGGGGCATAAACCAAACTATGATTAAAGATCCTAATTTTGGGCATATGGTACATGATGAATTTGATTTTGGAAAAGGGGCATGAAAATCTATAATGAAATAGGGATAATTGTTAAATAAATAATTAAATGCCTAGAATTACAGTAATAAGAAACTGTAACCGCGCTTAGACACGAGGTTAGATTACACTTATGGTAGAAGTCTTCCCAGACCCGCCCGGTATATCCAGCGACCACAAGTGATGAATCTAATGTGATGGGTCTTAGTGTATAAAAACGTAACATGCTAAAACGCGAAGTTAAGTCCGACTTGTGGAGGAAGTCTGCCCGGACCCAATCAGCATATCCAACATCTACAAGTTGTAGGCTTAATGTGAGAGGTCTAGCGCACTATAACAATAAACGAAAAATGATAATGGACCTATAATACTTAACCTCTTTGACTCCATAACGATTACATGAACTGGCTAACTTGAGTAGGGGTTAAGTAAACTTGCTTGAATCAGTGGGAGGGTTAAGTAAATCTTGGGTTAGCAGGTAATATTTGTATATATAGGCTCGCAAACTTAACCTGCTAGGGTTATGCAATCTTTTTTAACCGGTAGGCCTGACCTATGGAAAACCTAGTAGTGGGATACAAGCCTAGGGGGAAGCTTATATCATCTTGTATGTGGGACCCATATCAGTCAGTAACCTATATCGGTATCAAACGGGAAACCCCAAACTAGGTCGGTGTCAGGGCACGCTTACTAAGCTGGTTGTAAGAGGTCACTTGAGAGGATGTGTGGGCGGCGCATTCCGACGGGGTCACGTGCGTGGGTCCGGACCAGGGAGGACTAAGATGCTGTGACATCGGTAGATATGGTTGCACATCTTGTTTGTCTCGAGTTTTCCACTTTAGGAAGTGATACATCCTATTGTGAGGCTAGCACATTGTATCTACGAGGGTTAGGGAGCCGATCGATTGGGGTAGTAATTAGGGTACATCTAGTCATGTCTGTTTAGGAGCCCGTTATTATCATTTAGGGATAACACCCTTCAGTTCTATTGGGCTACCTGTTATTGTATGGGGTTAAAACCTCTCACTAAAAGTACACCTAAGTCTACCATCATATACTGGTTGAGATCGTCATGTTATAGTTATACTAGTATTGGTGCGGAGAATGAGAAAAGTAATAGAGAAGCGCATTGCACACTCTGTTCAGTTTATCCTGTTTACCTTGTCATACCTGCCTTATATTTTATATCTCTCTTATTTAGTTTATATGCCTATCATGATACTTTTACTTATTTATATGCTAAAAGTTACTGGACCCGCTAGACTTTATGTCTGACCTATTTTCTTTACTCTTCTTTCTCTTCCGTTCTCCCCCTCCAGGTTCTCAGGGTGGGAATACTGAAGCTTGATCGGGATTCTTCTTTCATTCTGTTTGGAGCTGCTAGATGTACTGCTTTGATTCCGTACTTTCTTTACTATGGTTATATTTATGGGGAACTATGCTTCTTTTATTATTGTACTATGATGACTTTAGTACAAGACATAAGTTTAAAGTTGATGTATTAGGTTTTATGTATTTCAGACTTATGATGTAACTATGTTTTGAACCACTATGTTTTACAATAAATAAAGTTTAAAAATTCTGCTGTTATTTTACATATGTCTTGCAATGTTTCTGTTTCTATTTACCTTTAACGCTTCAGGAAACTTAATGCATTCTCTTAATGAGTGACATTAACGGACGTTGGGTGCCACAATAATAATATTAATGTGAAACACAATGAGAAAACTGTATTTGGTAATGTCTTTGACATAATTTTGAATGTCAAAGGGAAAACTAAAGATGACTTGAATTCAAATTGCGATATAAAATAATTATGCAAACATCCTAAGCTTCATACGAAACCAAATGACAGTAAATCCCCAAAGCATGTTATAAATTTGATAACAATCAAGTAAAAGTTGTGTTAAAACGGGTTGAAGGATTAAGATTTCCTTATGGGATTTCACCAAACTTTCATATATGTGTTGAATTTAGAAATGGTAAATTGAGCGGAAAGAAAAGTCATGACTGTAACATAATGACGGAAAAATTATTTCCCACTACAATTAAATAAATACTGCCGTTAAAATTTTGGAATGTAGTAACGGAGCTTAGTATGTGTAACGACTCGCATTTTACATATCAGAGGATCGTAAAATATTTTTTATTTAATTCCTTAAGGGTAGGATCATTCTCATGTTTTGATATGCTGTTTTGTGGTGATGTGAGACATGTCCATAATTTTTACCAATTTTATTTGTGATCATTTTGCCTCTTTCAGTTTTGTACAGGGAATAACTTTTGACTGGGATCGAATCAGGTGCTAAGATCGATTTCATTGGAAAGGAAACGGTGTTGCCAATTCCATAGAGTGGTCACATCAAAGATTTAGTTCAGCATTTTGGGAGGAATAGTTGTTTTAGTGTTACATAATTTCTATACAGGTTTGGCAAGTCATTAATGGGCTGAATTAGTGTGGTCCATTAGTGGGCTGGTTAGAGGCTATAAATAGGGGGTTAGAGGCATGGAGAATAGTTTAATTTTTTCGCTCTCTTATTAGGTTGAGCTTGCGATCCTCCTTGCTCAATTAAATACATCTTTCCTCCATTAAAAGTCTAGATCTACGCAAGAAGATCGAAGATCTACATCAAGCAAAGCTAGATCTACATCAGGTGAAGGGAGATCGCATACAATTGAGAGGTATGAAGATCATCCTTCGCTGTCCGAATTGGGAATTTAGTGATTTTAAGTTTGTTTGAAGGTTTGGTGAGTGATAAGCATCTCCCACATGGATTAAATCGAGTATATGGATTGTTTGATCTTATTTTCATCATTTCAAGTTGTTTTCACCTAGATCTACATCGTGGTAAGTACGTTTTCACCCAAATCACCATAGGATCTAATTTAGCGACTTAAATTGGTAAATTTATAAGTTAATTCTTGTGTTTACGCAAGTATAGATCCATTTTTTAACTCATTCATTGTTTTATCATGATTTGGTGAATTCATATGGTTATATTAGGATTTATTGTTGTTTTAATGTGTGTTGATGATTGTTATTTATTTTGGGTTGAAATTGATCGATTTGAATGAGTTGGTTGCATCGATGTTGTCGTTTGCTGATGGATTGGTTGAGATTGGAGATGGATCGGTCAAGTTTGGAGTCGAGTCGTTTGGAGTCGGTTCGTTTGACTTATTACCTAAGAAATGATGGGTCGACCAAGTCTTCAGGTCATTGTTGACTGATACGTTGGGTCATTCGAGTTTGAAGTTGCATTGCTCGATGATGGGTCGTTGAAGTGTCTGGATCGTTGGACCTTGATGGATTGGAAGGGCATGATCGGGTCGTTCAAGATCTGATAGGTCGGGTCATTCATCACTTAATGAGTCGGGTCGTTTATGACCTAATGAGTTGGGTCGCTCATGACCTGATGAGTCAGGTCGTTCATGACCTAGTGCGTCGGGTCTTTTATGACCTGATGAGTCAGGTCGTTCAGAGACGTGATGAGTCGGGTCATTTTTTTGTGGATTGGGCAGAACATACTATAACGTTTAACAAACACTGTGAATGGGAATTTAAGCACTATAGTATGTTTTTTATAGCGGAAAGGATGAAGTGCTATGGATTGAATGTCGACCAAAAGTGATGATTATTTTGGTTCAAGAATGGACGTGGCTTCGAAGTGAATTCAGGGGGGAATATTTGAAGTGATATGAAGTGTTCGTTGATCGACGAAATGCAACGAATGTGCAGACGACTCAAGTGTGTTTGAGCTCATGGATAATGGTTGCTCGATATGGTATTTTTGCTTGTGGATAGTCGTCTATCTTTAATTGGAGGTTCTAGCGGACTCAAAGCAGGTGTATAATGGGGACGCCTAAAAGGCTAGTTAGACTAGTCGAGTACCCTGGGCAGTCACGATGGGCCTATTTGTCTTCTGTGAATACAAACATACGAGTCACGATGGTGTATGAGTTTAGCTAGAACCGAGGTTACCATTAGCCCTTGACAGAATGGCGTAACATAGTCAGTCATACGATTAATGATGGTCTCAAGGAAGGATAGGTGGTTTTAGCCAGAGTCATTGATGACGATTGTTTTGCTCGTATTGTCTTGTGTAGATTGTCCAACGTCGAAGGAGATATCTTTTGGGTGCCTGTCTGATGTTTGTTTAGGCCTTCGGGGCTTGTGCTTGGGAGATGTCGATCTCGATTAGGATGGTCTATAGAGGATAATTAGTTACTATGTCTGTCAGTGCGTGGTATTTATTGATTGTTGTAAAGGTAATCACTGTTAGATGTGGGGGAGACGGTTTAGGTTTATTCTCTGCTGTTGAGTTGGTAAATTAGTTGATTGATCTACTTATTTCTCATATACTTTATTGATGATGTTATATAGCTGTTTTATCGCTCGTTAAGGCTATTATCTCACTCAATGTTTTATATTTTACTTGTTTTTTTCATAAATGTCTTGGATGGGCATACTGAGTAACAGGTCGCAGGTAGTAGATCTTGATGAGGACGATGCTGCAGAGCGATGACGAGCAGGAGGCTGACGTAGTATTTCCTACCATATACTACTTTTTGTTTTTGCGCTACTATGTTAATGTTTTCTCTGAGTGACTGGCAATGAGGCGCTTTGTACAAACTCTTATATAGTAATCCGGTGTTTTGTGAATGTTTTTATGATGATATAGAAAAGGTTCAAGATTATGCTCAATTCTTCTTCACTATTATTGCATGTTGTATTTGTTCTATTATATTTTATCCTTGTGTTGTGAGTTATACGACAGGTTTCTCATGTGTTATCTTACCTTGATGATCGTCCACAGCTGCCTGGCACATCTTTCAGCGCATTATTCCTCTTGTTAAGTGCAGGAGTTGTGGGCGGTCATCGCAGTATGTTTTACAAAGAGCTTTGTTCAACTAGTTTAAAAGTGCCACGTTTATGTGAACTTGAAGTATATATTCCTATATTACTCTGCAAATTAGAGAAATTATTTCCACTAAGTTTTTTTAATGTAATGGAGCATTTACCTGTTCATCTCCCAACTAAAGCACGACTTCGAGGTCCTGTCCAATGTGGATGGAGGTATATATAAAGATCTTACCTATTAATTTAATTGCACTTGAAATATGAAGTAATGTAAATTAATTATGCATAGATATCTGAATCATCTGAAGAAAAAAATGAGACAAAAAGAATGAATTGAAGGTTCGATATGCAAATCTTTCATCAAGGAAAAAGCTTCATTCTTTTTCTCTCACTATTTAAGTGATCATGTGAATATATCATTTGAAAGTGTTCCTTGTAATGACGAAGGCTACAAATAAGAATTGTCTCAACCAATGTTATCTATTTTTACACAAAATGGTCAACCTTCTGGGAATTCTACAGACATATGGCTAGATGATAAAGATCGTCATGTAGCACACACTTATATTCTTCTAAATTGTGTTGAAGCTGCACCATTTGTTAGGTAATCTGAAATATCAATTAATGTTTTATTAATTTCTTTAGTGATTTCATGTGTATAGTCTAACTTAATATTTTATTTATACATACAGTGTTTATGAACATGAACATCCAAACGGAGATCTTGGTAAAGAATTTTCTCGTTTTTTTACAACTTACATTTACAAACCCATAAATTGTGTTGTTGATGAAGGGTTGAAACATCTTGCAATGGGACCAAAAAGAGTGGTCAAGACATATCCAGTATACATTGTTAATGAATATAAGTTTAACACAAAAGAACACGGTGTTGAAATATTAACGAATAATATATGTGTATTTGTTAAAAGCAGTGACGATCCAGAAAACCATATAAATGATTTTCATGGCATTTTAACACAAAATTTGCAACTGACATTTTTCACATGACCCGCGGAGGTGTTTCTATTTAAATGCAATTATTTTAGCAATGTTCCAAGTTCCAATATTAATGTGCACAAGGACTATAATCTTATTGAAATAAAGCATACATCGCACTATCACAAGTATGATCCTTTGTACTAGCCATACAAGCATTTCAAGATTATTACGCTCCTTATTTGTCTCTAAAAAGAGAGAAAGCAGATTGGCTGACAAATTTTAAAACAAAGGCTAGATTTACGTTCGATGGGAAAAATATTCCAAACGAAGAAGCTTATCAGGCAGATCTTGAGCAAAAAAATGAAATAATAATTCAAGACGATCATATAGATTTTGGACCTCTAATCGGTGAATCAAACGTTTTGGTAGAAGCGTTAGAGAGTACGGAGGAAAATATCATAGAATATGAGATCGATTCTGAATCAGAAGACGATGAAGACTGATGTAGATGACGAGTATTATCTTTCTAGTTATAATTTACTTATGTAGTATACGGCGTATATTTTACAATTCATGTAACTCTGTTAAATTATTGAATATTACGAGCTTATCATTATTTACTTCTTTTGTGTCATATGCAGTTTTTCCTTTTTGTTTATGTTAAAACTGCAATGTGATATGTTTCTCCTTGGAATATAAGACCCAATCTAATACAGTTATATATAATTTCATTTCCTTTTATGTAATTTATTTAGCAACTTATGTTGTTTGTGTCAGTTAACTGTAAATATATTCCAATATCATGTTATTGTTTTCTTTCAAAATGATTTCAATGTGACAGGTATATACATATATCATCGAGAGGGAGGATAACTTCTCATTCTTAATGCGATGGTTCTGGACCATTACAGCGCTCACAACATGGAATGAGATGGTTCTGGTCCATCACAGCGCTCACAACATCCCATCATTTCCTTAGTCCCTAGAGCCGAGGGGTAAAAAAATAAACTTTACTTACCATGTTAATTTTTTTACCAACTATAAACTTGTATATGTCATATTTAACATAGGGGTTTCGACCTACAACCTTCAAAGGTTGTCCTAGATGTGTCGAAAGTAGCATACATGGCTAGATCTCAACATGTTGACCGAAGTGGTTTGACTTTGTGATGCACCATCCCCTCCAGAAGCGCCGACATCTAATATTATAGGTGTAGTCTTAGGTGTGGAAGGTCCTGCTTTGGAAGGAAACTTCCTTAAAGGATGGAGTAATTCGTACTTGCGAAGAAATTGGTCTGTGATTAAGTGTTTTTCTGCCTCTTTTTAACTCATCGATAACATTTAAAGTCTCATAGACAGCCTAGAAAGTGATATAATCTTTATTGTCCTTAACTGGAGTCAAAACAACTGCAATCAAATGAAAAAAGTTCAAGTAACCAAAACTTAAGAAAAATTAGAGGAATTCTTCAACAATATACTCACCTCCTTCTGTCCAATTTCCACGAAAAGTCTCAGGGCAATGGACAAAGAAAAATTGAGTTGAGAATCCTGACAGCTTTCTGGCAAGCCAAGTACAAGCGTCCGGTTCCGTGCACCCTCAACAAGTATGATGGATGGGGTGTCTTTCCTCCTTTTGAATGAACACAAATAGCAGATATCTTGAAACGTAGGCTCATGATCCTTCATTTGCATAAAAAGCATATAAATCTCTAACAAAATGGTGTACCCATTTAGTTGAAGTTGGGAAGAGGCAATGTCATATGATTCAAGACTATCCCTGTGACAGGATTGAAGGGAGGGACACCACCACATGCCAGTATGTTACGATTAATGGCTACATATTTGTTGACGGCAAAAAATGTAGTAAACACCCAAGATTCAAATTAGTAGGAATTATTAATTTGGTCATGTATACAAGAGCGGAAAAGGGTAAATAACACGAGAGATTTATAGCGGTTCGGCCTCGAGAGGGGCCTACATCCACTTTGAAGAGTTGTTGGAATATTATTGATAACACAAAGTTACAAGATCAATACCATCTCATGACAACTCATTACATTCATCTCTAGGTTGTATGACGTCATAATTATCATTTATTTAATATATTAGGAAAACGACACCTTTTTCCTTCTTCTTCCTCAAATAGGAGATGCCATTAAAGTAGTTCTCTAGGTGTCTTAAGCTCACAAATTCCCACCCCTTTGAAGTGTGAGGCCAAGGGGTATTTATAGGAGAGTGGTTAGGTAGGAGTAGGTAGGAGTAGGTGAAAATAGGGGACCACACCCAGAATTTCACACCTGACAGCCGCGCCTATGCATTTTTCGCACCCAGCCCTGGGGTGCGAATTTGCACCTCGCCAGGTGCAAATTTGTACCCCATGGTGGGGCAAAATTCATGCCCAAACTCAAACCCTTCGGGGGCCCGGATTTTGTGCTTCCTCGGTGCGTGCTTCGCAGCCCAGGGTACGAATTTCGCACCCTGCTGGGTGTGAATTTCGCACCACTGATGGGTGCGAATTTCGCACCTTGCTGGGTGCGAATTTCGCACCATGCTGGGTGTGAATTTCGCACCTCTTAGTGGTGCGAAATTTGCACCCCGAGGGGTACGAAGTACACATGGCGAGAGGCGTGAAGGTTTCAGGCATGGGTATTTAGGGCCTCGAGGTTCGGGCTCGCGACTTCTAGGGATTCAGAGCTTAGGTTCGAAAATGTGTTATGGGTGTTGCGAGGGCCTTGGTGGCGTGGTTCCTCTTCAACCCTGTCTCCTTTGCTCCTAAGCGCCCTTCCCGGCCTTAGCTTCATGCGTTGCGTTGAGTCGAGAGTGGCTCATGAACTTTTGGGAACTCGACCAAAAGGCCAGTTAACATTGACCCTCCAAATCTATCTTGTCCTCTCTAGACATGATGTGCTTTGTATTTGTCGAGATAGTAGTCGACTTGTCGACTTGTCCTGTAAGATAAGAAAAAACAGACGTTAGTTGTCGAGCTCGCTCGCTATGGAATTGCGAGCGATCTACTGCTGGTGCGTCACTATGCGCGCATTGCTTAATACTCGTAGTGCATCACCTCTGTGTGTTTGTGGTGATCAGTACACATACGTAGGGAGCACGTGCACAGGAACGTAGGGCGTGATGTTTCAAACCCGGTGGTACAATTTTTCTTTCTCTTTTCTTTCTTCTTTTTAAAAAAACATTTTATTTCAAACCCAGGCGGGTGCGAAATCCCATACCCAGGGTTTCAAAATTTCGTATCCTGGAGGTATGAAATTTTGAACCCCAAGCTTTGAACCCTAGTGTGCAAAATTTCAAGCCCTTGGGGGTCGAAATTCCAAACCTGGGGGTTTGAAATTTCAAACATAGGGGTTCGGAATTTCAAACCTGGGAGGTTCGAAATTTCAAACCTGTTTAGGGAACATAAAGCGACTTTCTTCCTTTACCTTATAAATAGCCCCCCTCTCTTTCATTTCACTTTCTTTTTCAAACTTCCAAGATCAGTTGCCATTAAAAAGCTTCAACCCCCTATACTTTGAATTTTCAAACGCAAATGTGGTGCATCCCCGAGGCTTTGTGATGTGAGCGCAGGGGAGAAGACTGTGCTAAGAGAAGGATGCCATGAGAAAACTTCGAACATGGATGGGCTGGAGTTCTTGAGCCTCACCGGGGCTTGAGCTTTCAAAATCTGGTGGTTCGAATACTCGAACCCCATAAGGGTTTGAGCATTCGAACCCCATGAGGGTTTGAGCATTCGAACCCCACGAGGGTTCGAGCATTCGAACCTCAGTGGGGTTCAAGCGTTCGAACCCCGATAGGGTCTCGAACACGATGGTGTTCGAGTTCTCGAGCCTTACTAGGTTCGAGCCTTCAAACCCGGATAGGGTTCGAGATTTCGAACTCAGATAGGGTTCAAGATTTCGGGCCCTGACAGGGTTCGAGATTTTGGACCCTGGCCGGGTTCAAATTTTCGAACCCTGAGAGGTTCGAGTATTCGATCCCTATGAGGATTTGAACCTTCGGTTTTTGCCGAGGGATCCTGTGTCTTTGAGCCTCAGGGGGGTATGTTTTCATGAATTCCCCCACCGCTCCGGTCCTTCATTCTCTATGCTTGCCTTAGTAACTGCACGGTTGCATGTATTCTGACCTTCTACATTGGATAGAGCATATATCTGAACTGTGACTGAAATGTTGGATTGTTTAAATTTCCTCTGTACATCTTAATTTTGCATGACACTGCATGCACATGTTAGCTTTCACTAACTCGAGGGGTACAGGTTATTTCAATGCGATGTCTGATACTAGTGTGTTAAAGTATAGCTAGCGATGCAGACAAGATTAAATACCGGGAAAACCGTGGAAGATGAGGCTGATTCGCCCTCATCACATACATCTGGCTCGAGTAGCAGCGAACTTGAGACTACTGAAGGATTTGTTCCTTCCCAAACAGCTAGTTTGGCCGAAGTGTCTGATCATGGAAAACAAACAGAGGTGCAACATTCTCTTGTTATTCATGAGGAGGTGGAGATTGTTGACATTATGAGCGGAGATGTATCGGCGGCCCCGGTGGCCCTCAACATGCAGCCTGACGCAGTTATTTTGGAAAATCCTACAGACTCGGTACCGTCGTGCATGGATGATACAACAGTTAGGAAAATGGCGAGGTGATTCAACATACCGATGGGTGATGTTCAAGCTCGGGAGTGGGTGGTAGGGCTCATGCGCCACCCGAGGGTTTTACTACTTGGAACAAACAAGCTTGCTTTTCTGGGTGCATGTCGTCGGTCAATGACTTCATTCGGGACATTTTATGATATTTCCGCCTCAAGCCATCGCAACTGCACCCAAACGCTTATGCTTCCCTCTTGGGCACTTATGTTCTCCATTGCGAGTACTTACACTTGGAACCTACTAGAGAGGACATTCAGTATTTTTTCCATCTTAGGAGAACGGCTAGTGGTTCGCCCTCTCAATGGTTTCTGGAAGCGTCTCCTGCTACCGAATTTTTCTTCAGGAAGTGGCCCAGGCCGTCAGTGTTCAAACAAGACTGGCTTTTGTGTGTTGCCCTCCTGGATTTGCAAGGAGGTGGATAGAAGGGAGTAAATATTTCCAAACTTCGTTTCCTACTATAAGGTTCTTGGACATTGTGTCTCATTATTTTTTGATCATGGTAGGAAATCCAAAGGCACCCACAGTTGAGGAGTACCAGCAACACCTTAATGCTTTGCGAGCGATCCCCAAGGAGTCACGAAAAAATGATATCGTGACGAGTAAAGAGCGTCTTCAACGTGCTGGGCTGCTTTCGGATGATCGGGCTATAATCAGGCCTACCATTGTGAGCAGTATACCAAAAGGGAAGGTGACGGAAGGTCCTGCAGCTCCTGGTTTGAAAAGAAAGCTGGCATCTACTGGGCCTAAATCCAAAAAGGCTGTCAAGTTCCAAGTAGATGTAAGCGGAGACGAGGCTGTCAGTCCATAGTTCCCTATGACTTCTTCGGAAGTTGCAGCCCCACTTGAGGTTGTGGACCAGTTTGTTGGTCTGAAACAAGTTGCTATAGACTAATCTCCATGGTCGGATATGACATGTATGGAAGAACTAGCTCTTGCTGCGAAGGAGTTAATCCTTTCGGGGAGATAACAATCAGGTTTGTTGAGAGAACACTTAGGGCATACACTCATACACACTGCATAGCCTTTAGGCTCGCCTGATTGTGTGACTTGTCAGGCTTTTATTCATTCCTTTGACAGGTGATATGACCAGAGATCGTGGAGGACGAGGTTATGGACATGGAGGTCGCCAATGCCCTAGGAATCCTTTCTTCAAGGGCTTTAGGATAGGGACCGGCTTGTATGATACTCCATTCCCGCCAAATCGCGGTAGTGAACACCAAGGCAGGGATCAATCTCGACAAAATACGATCCCTCCATCTCCTCCAATTCGGGTGTCCGAGTGAGACTCTCAACTTAACTTAGGGGATTCCAAGCGTCCGCGTTTGACAGCTCCTTTACCTACAACATCCTTGGCTCCTGCTTCAGTTACCATAGGGAGAGAGCCACCATTCAACCAATCAAGACCGGAGTGGACGACCGTAACTAGGATGCGAGAAGTAGCCGAGTCTGAATGATAAAGGATTTCTATGGAGGAACGGAGGGCTTGGTTGAAAAAGACTTTCCCTTGACATTACTTTGATGAGCTGACGGTCCTTCCGGATCTCCGTCCACCTCCTGCCAGGGACTTCGGGGAGATCTAGATGCATGTGAAAGAAGCATACCACCAAGCGTACTAGCTTACTGCCTATTCTTTTCATCTACGAAGTTGATCAAGAGGAAGAACACGGATCTCACCAACGAGAGGCTGACCATTGATGTCGAGCGCACTACCGTCTGCAATTTAAACATAGAAATAGGTGAGCCTGCCATTTTTTGTATTGAGAAATTTCCATTACTTGCCCTTGAATCTTCGAATACTAACTCTTGGTTCTCATTGTTTTCAGCTGAGATGAGGCAAGGGTATGGGACACTCAAGAGGTAGGCCAAGCACTCCCGCCCTATTTTCATGGAAACTGTAGCTGATCTAACTACCGAGAACACAGCCCTAAAGAAGGAAAAGGCTTAGGCGGATAAGGTTTGCGCTGATCTAGAAAGGGATAACATGAGATTCCGCGGGAGGACGTAGAAGTTCTGGGTAGAATCGTCCGTAGTGGAAGATATAAAAAATATGTATGTTAGGGCTTTGATATTCCGCGGGCTCTCGTGGGTTGACGATTATTCCCGTGAGCTAGCGCGGAGCTGGGAGAGGTTGGTTCCGTATAAAGCCTATTTACGCCAAGTGGATGTGAGCACTTTAAATGAATGCCAACTCATGATTGATCTCTTGACCAATGAGGAGCATGAAAAGTTAGGGCAAGGGAGGAGGTTGCTACTGGAGGATGCCGAGAGAGAGACTGGCGAAGCTCACCGCTGAAAAGGGGAAGGCTGCCATGACCGAAAGTGTGGTGGTAGTGGAGCACTTCGTAGAGGGAAGCACTTACCAGCCATTGGACCCTAGATCTGTTAAGGACATTGATCCCGCAGCGGGTTTCGGTTGAGTATGACCCCGAGCATCTGGAGCTAAGAGAGACCCAATTCACTTTACCTACTATGATGAGCACCTTCCCATTCTGTCTGCACCGTCTTTGACCTAAGGTAAATTTCCTTTATCATGTATCCCAGAGGATGACGTGGTTACCGAATTTAAGGACTAAAAGGTTGTGTTTTCAGTGTGCAACCATTCCTGGAGTGACCATGATATCGGGCCCTGCCCCCGTGATCCCACAAACGACTATGTCTAGGCTAGGATCTACGGGAATGCAATTCGGAGAAGGCGGTGATTAGTTGGACACCTGTTCGGATATAAGGATACCTCCTGGCCTTTATGAAAGCCTTATTGAGGAAGGAAAGGTGGTTGATGGATGAAGTGCCGCTGCCAGAGGCCCAGTAGAGGCCGATGTGCCTTCGATGTGTGACTTGGCGCATAATTTGAAGGGCTGGATTGTGGCCAAGTGTGAAGAGGTGAAGGAGAAGCAGAGGCAAGACGAGGATGCAAGGCAGAAGGTCCTAATGAAAACCAAATGGCATGCTCAGGTGAGAGCCACTGAGATGGTTGCGTGAGGGATGGCCGATGAGGAGGAAGAAAAGAAGAGGGCTGCTGACGAGGCCTAGAAGAAAAGGGAGGATGAGGAAGCCCAGCAGAGGGCTGCCGAGACCCTTGAAAAACCAAGGCTGGTGATGTCACGATGCATAAGTCTCAAGATCTTGCTGAGCGACGGATTGTTAGAGAGGACAAGGAGAAGGCTGAGCGGGAAGGCATGGTGATCCTGAAGAAAAGTGACGTTGTGGTAGCCCTTACTGTTGGGAGTGCCCCCATGCCTATGTCGCATGTCGCCCCTATTAACATCACAGAGATCTCTAGTGGCAGTGGTGCAGAGTAGAAGCATCTCTCGGCTTCTCATGAATCGACTACTTCCCAAAAGAGCCGAGGAGGCAAGAGTGGGTCTAAGAAGAAGAGGCCTGGCGCGAAGGATGAATCCTCAAGTGCTGAATCTGCAAAAATGAAACACATGTACAGAAAGAAAAGACACGATAAGTGTTAGCAACTTAAGTAGAAGTTACCACTTGTTTTGGTAGTGTAGGCCGATAGTTTAGGCGAGTACGGTCCCCGCTTTCGGTTTCTCAAGACATGGTGTGGTTTTTTCATACACCTTGTCATTAGAAGAAAGATGTAAGACATGTAGTTTGTTCAATGTGTGTGTGCGAAAATGAAATATTAATTAGTAAAGATCGCGATTTATGTCAAGTGTTCAGATGTTCTTCTCATGTTTTCCAGCGTCATGTACTTGCATAATCATACTTATCGTTACACTTAACCAAATAGCGATCAGGGCCGCGATCGGGGTAAATTATTCCAGAGGACCGAGATAGAGAACTGGTTTAAATAAGTCTCCCTCAGCTTAGGAACCCGTAGTTTGCGAAACTAGGTTGAGCGCCTGCTTTTTTGGATTGCCTGGGGTTGATCCTAAGTATGGCGAAGGCGTAGGGCGTCGTTATTTGCGGTCCGCCTGGTGGATGGCTCTCCCGTCATTCATCGAGTTGTAGCGAGCCGCAAACATCGTTGGGCGTTAGCTCTAGGATCAGCTTCGTTCCTCTTTTCTTCTAGCAAGTCGAGTGACCCCAAAAGTAAATCTTGGTTTGTCTTTGTATCGAAATAAGTAACTCGATGAGATTGAAGTTCGAGCTCAATGGGGATAATAGCTTCGGATCCATAGGCAAGGGCGAAAGGAACATGTCTGGTTGCAATTTTGCGGGTGGTTCGGTAGGCCCATAGGGCTAGGGAAGTTCTCTGCCCACATGCCCGCAGCCTTTTCCAGAAGTTTCTTGATAATGGATTTGATGACCATATTAACCGCCTCGACTTGCCCATTGGCTCGGGGATGCGCCACTGCCGAGAATCTTTTGTCAATGATGTGGCACTGATAGAAGGCTTTGAATTCGGTGCTCTCAAACTGAGTGCCATTATCGTAAATGATTGCTTGAGGGACCCTATATCGATTAATGATGTTGCGCACAATGTAGTTGATCATCTTCTTGGTGGTGATTGTGGCAAGGGCTTCGGCCTCTGCCCATTTGGTAAAATAATCAACTGCGACGATAGCGTATCGTGCCCCGCCTCTAGTCATTGGAAGAGTTCCAATGATGTCGATTCCCCCACATGGCGAATGGCCATGGGTTGATCATTTGTGTCAACTTTGTAGGCGGGGCTCTTGGGATCTTTTAGAAGTGCTGGCACTTATCACATTTGCGAACATAGTGTACGGTGTCTTGATCAAGCGAGGGGCAACAATAACCATGTCTAAGTATTTTTTTCAGCCAGGGTTTGCCCTCCCGTATGGTCGTCGCACTCCCCTTCATATACACTGGTTAAGACTTTGATGGCATCGCGATGGGCTATGCATCTAAGCAAGGGGAAAGAGAAACCTCTACGGTAGAGCACCCCCATCCATAAGAAGATGGCGAGCCGATTAGTGGGTGAGCGCTCATCTTTGCTTGTAGCTTCTCGAAAGGGTCCCATGCTATAGGTAATTCTTGATTGGTGTCATCCAAGATTCAAGTTCGGATTCGGCGCTCATGACCGGCTTGGTTTGTTTTCGTTTATGCAAGGGGAGTTGAGCACATCAACGGGGGCGAAACCCAAGAGTTGCAAATCCTCGGAGCCTGAATAGTGAATATGCTTCTTCATTCTGTTCTCGGGGAATGTGTAAGATGACAAAGTGGTCAAAGTAAGTGAGTAACTCCTGAAGCTGGGTTAAGTACAGGGAAAGTCGTTCCCCCTTAGCTTGATATTCCCCTTGTACTTGAGGCAAAGTTGTGAATCGAAGAAAATTTGGATGGTCTTTAGTTTGAGCTCGATCGCGATTCTAAGTCCGGCTATCAAGGCCTCATATTCCTCGTCGTTTTTGGTGGTAGGAAAATTCAGTTTTAGTGCATAACATATCGGGTGTTCTTCAGGAGTGATGAACACGACTCCGGCCCTGGAGCATTTGCTGTTGGAGGAGCCATCCATGAAGAACTGCCATTGAGTGTTGGGGGCTTCAGTGTTCTTTTGTAGGAGTCCTTGGGGGCAGTGAATTCCACTATGAAATCGGCGAGAGCTTGGCCGAGGATGGTTCGGCGGGGAATGAACGTTATCTCAAATTGGCTTAGCTCCATACTCCACTTTAATAGCCGCCCAAACGCCTCGGGTCGCTGTAGGACCAGTCGTAATGGCTAGTCGGTGAAAACCTTCATGGGATGAGACTAGAAGTATGGTCAAAGATTCCGAGAAGAAATCAATAAGCATAACGCCAGATTTTCCAGCTTCGGGTAGTTCGTTTATGCCCCCGTCAATCGTTGGTTATGTGATAAACGGGTCGTTGGACACGGTTCTCGATGCGTACTAGTGTCGAGTTGATTTCCAGCACAGAAACAGCCAAATAGACATATAAGTCCTCGTGTTCCACAGGCTTAGATAAGATAGGTGGTCGCTCTAAGTGATTCAGAAGGTCCTCGAACATGGAAACGCATTCTTGAGTCCACTCGAGGTTGCGTTTTCCCTTTCGAAGTAAATCGAAGAAAGGAATGCACTTGCCGGTAGCTTTAGAGATGAACCGGCTTAAAGCAGTGACCTTTCCATTTAAACTTTGGACATTCTTGATGTTCTTGGGATTTGGATGTCCTGAATAGCTTGGATTTTTTTCTAGATTGGCTTTGATTCCCTAAGAAATCCACAAGATAGTTGAGTCCATGCAAACACATCCAGATTTTCTTTCAAGAAATCCACAAGATCCTCTTTGATTGCGGGATGGAGTTGCGATCCTATCTTCAGCACCTTTGACGGATCGTCGGGATTAACTATAATATCCACTGTAGGTTCGACCGAAGTAGCCCTCTCGTATTCGGGCCCTTCGTACTTCCGTGGTTCGAGGTTATCAGAAAGACGGAAGTGTCGCTTGAGCCAAGGCTTAGACGCCGCTGATTGCTATGCTGGAATAGTCTTGGCGCAAGAAGGTGTGGGCACTACTTTGCCCTTGTCCTTATTTTGCGCATTCTTCCATTCTATTGCATAACATTCTCTGGCATTTACTTGGTCACCTTTGATCGTTCCAGTCCTGTTTTCTATCGGAAATCTCATTAGGAGACACCATGGCGACATGTAGACCCAAAACTCAATGAGAAAAGGGCATCGAAGGAAAGCATTGTAAGGGGAATCGATGTCTATAACTACGAAAGTGAGGATTCGGACCCGACACCGATCCTCCTCGCCTAGTTCCACAGGTAAATCAGTCATTCCCACTAGAGAACTGGAAGCCCCATCGAAGTCGTGGATCGTTGCACGACATGGCTTTAAGTCATTTGTTTCCAGCTTCATCTGGTCATAAGCAGCTTTAAAATAGATGTTGACCGAATTTTCTGAGTCGATTAATACCTTTCGGACAGAAGCGGCACCGATCTGAGTTGTGATAACTAGTGGATCAGTGGTCGGGATTTCCACCCCAGTAGAATCTCTTTTGCGGAAAACAATGTCGTCCCGCATGGTTTTTTGGAGCTTGGCTGGGACGGATTCATTGGGAGCGGAGCAAGCTTCATGAATAGCATGCTTTATGGAACTCACATACTCTTCCATTTTCCAAAAGCTGTCGTGTGTGGGGTAAGGTCCACCACATATACTGTTAATCACGATCCCCCGCCCTGGGTTAGATGGACCCGGAGCTGTCTTGGCAGGCGATTGAAGTGCTGGAAGGGAGGACAGGGTTCTTGGACATATTGCTCGAGTCATTTCTCACGGATAAGCTTCTCGATTGTGTCCCTAAGCTGGCAGCACTCACTGGTATCGTGCCCGTACACATCGTGGCATTGACAGTACCTCCCAGGATTTTTCTCGCGGTCAGTTGATTCTCTGGTGCATGGCTTCTTGCATGGCAACGTGTTGCAAGTCTCCAAATAAATTGTTTCTAAGTCTTCATTTAATGGGGTGCAGGTCTCCAAAGCACGGTGAGGGCCAGGTTTTCTCGCCTCCATCGGGGCCTGACCATTATTTCAGTCACCCTGCCTACCATTATTTGGTCTTTGCATGTTGGGACCTTCCCCCTTGTTCTGATCAAAGGGCTCTTCGAAAAGTTTTCCTCTAAGGTTGTTATTTGCGGTGTCCACTTGGAGGTCGTTGGGGCAGCTTGTTTCGGGGAGCCAGTTCCACCTTGCCTCCTCTTGGCATAAGTACTGCCCTGCCTTCTCGCAAAAGGCATCGAGGCTTTTTGGCTACTTCCGATCGATCCGTGTCCCAAACTCGAAAGTAGGAAGGATGCCTTTTGCTAACCGAAAAAGTATGGTGCGAGGGTCCGGATCCTCGACCTCGGCGAGGGCAATGCTGAACCGAGAGATGTAGCTTTTGAGCGACTTGGGGGTCCTTTGTATAGGCTGGACAAAGTAAGGGCATTTTTAGGAGTTGGGATATGCACCCTAAATTGCTTGACTAGTTCTGTCGCTTGTTGCCGAAGTTGTTGATGGAATCAAGGAGAAGGCGAGGGAACCAAAGTAAAGCGGTCCCGGATGGGAAGTCTGGGAAGCACTTGCATTTGATCGGATCATTGCCCTGGCTTGAATCCATTTGTCATTCATACTGGTTCAGGAAAGCACAAGGATCGGTGGAGCCATCATAGAGTGGCATCTGTGGGATGTTGAAGCGTCCCGGCCAGTCATCTTTGTTTACCCTTCTTGTGAAGGGGTTACACCTAATGTTGTCCTCCCATAAGTCATGTACAATCCCTCGCATTTCCCTCATGATCTTTCGGACCATGTCGGGAAGGTAAGTTGGATGGGGATCCGCCATTGGGACCCATGGATTTTGGCGAGGGTCCGGAGTTCTGTTGCAAGGATGTCTTCTATGATAAATGTCTGGGTCATCTTATTCCATGTCCTCGACATCTATAATCGGATCCTGGTACGGAGCGGGTTGATGTGGAACCTGTTCTGTAAAAGCACGGGCCGCTGGAATAGTATGTCCATCATATCGATGGGTGACTATTGGGTTTTCTCGAGGAAGGGGTTGGTTGGTCAGATCTGGTCCATCGTTGATGACCAAGCGAAAGGGATCTCGGTATCGTGCCTTCTCGCCATATGTTATTGTACTTTGATTGTCTCTGCTGTTTCCGTTGCCACTGGTGTGCCCGTTGTCGAGGGTGTTGGTGCGGACGGCGATGTTGTTGATGAGACTAAACCTCCTTCTTTGATGTGGTTCCTTGACTTGAAAACAGAAGTTTATGAGATAGTTGGTCGAGGTCGAGCGTTGTTTCGAGATAGTTGAAGTTGAGCGAGGATGCGCTGACTTTCTTGAAGTTGTCACATAAGGTCGATGTTATTTCTTAATGCTTGATTGAGCTCGACCGTTGTGTTCTCATATTTTTCATTAAGCGCATGGATCTGAGCTTGTGCTGTGGGCACTTAAGGGTCTACAATAGAAGAGACATTTTCATTAGTGGCCGAGATGTCTGCCGGTTGAGGTTGTTGGGATGTCCGGGCCTCTGCTGCGGCTGAAGAGCCGACTATTGCGTTCTTTGGTCACTTTGCCATCATATGCGGACTCAGTGGCAGGTTTAGCAAATGAACCTCAAGCTGGTCGAAGTCGAGATGATAGCGTTCGACAAAGACGCAAATCCGAGTTTTCTCAGTGAAAGCACCAAATGTTAACGGCAAAAAATGTCGTAAACACCCAAGACTACAATTACTAGGAATTATTATTTTGGTCATGTAGACAAGAGCGGAAAAGGGTAAATAACATGAGAATTTATAGTGGTTCGTCCTCGAGAGGAGCCTACGTCCACTTTGATGAGTTGACGGAATATTGTTGATAACACAAAGTTACAAGGTCAAGACCATCTCACGACATCCCATTACAATCATCTCCAAGCCACATAATGTCATAATTATCATATATTTAATATATTAGGAAAAATACACTTTTGCCCTTATTCTTCCTTAAATGGGAGATGTCATTAAAATAGCTCTATAGAGGTCTTGAGCTCACAAATTCCCACCCCTTTGAAGTGTGAGGCCAAGGGGTATTTATATGAAAGTGATAAAGTAGGAGTAGGTGAAAATAGGGGACTACATCTAGAATTTCGCACTTGACACCCATGCCTGCGCATTTTTCATACCCAGCCTTGGGGTGCGAATTTCGCACCTCACCGGGTGTGAAATTCGTACCCCACGGGGGTACGAAATTCGTACCTTGTAAGATACGAATTTCGAATCCTATTGGGAGTGAAACGCGTTCCTTTAGAGGCACGGATTTCGTGCTTCCTGGGTGCGAGCTTCGCACCCTAGGGTGCGAATTTCGCACCCCTGATGGGCGCGAATTTCACACGTTGCTGGGTGTGAATTTCGCACCATGCTGGATGCGAATTTTGCACCCCTTAGGGGTGAGAAATTCGCACCTCGAGGGGTACGAGATTCACATGGCGAGAGACGTGTAAGGCCACGAGCAAGGGTGTTTGGGGCCACGAGGTTCGGGCTTGCAACTCCTAGGGATTTGGTTCTTTGGTTCGAAAATGCGTTATGGGTGTTGCGCGGCCCTTGGCAGCGTGGTTCCCCTTCAACCCTGTCTCCTTTGATCCTAAGCATCCTTCCCGACCTTAGCTTCATGCGTTGCGTTGAGTCAAGCATGGTTCATGTACTTTGGGAACCAGACCAAAAGGCCGATTAACAATATCCATTTGAGGCTTGATCAACGAATACGCCCTCACCTGGCAACATCGCATCAGTGATAGGAATACCATATTGGCTGCTCAACTGTTCAAATTGGTCCTGATTAAGTGTGGTAGAGCACGTCTTCGACGACGGGGTACTAAGGGGGCGAGGCTCTAGATATGGTTGATTAGGAACAAAGCCGGGGGCTGTAGTTGTTTTGGCTTCAGGTGCAATTGTAGAAGTACCGACTTGAAAAGACAAAGATGTCCCTTCAGTTTGGAGGCAAGATTATTGTGTAGTAGTCATTCTACACAAACCACCTTATTTGTAAACATATCACTGGTATGCACTCCTTAAAAGTGAAGTGTCGTGCAAGATTATACAAGTTATTCAAAAGCGAGGCTTGAAACTCACAACCTAGCTTATGTCAATTAGTTGATTTTAACAATCGTTGTTAACTTAAACTAAAGTGTCATGCGTATTCAAGCAAAGGTTGATAGGTTATAAACTGTTAAACGAAATAAGCTTGTATACATGCATCTGGTTTAAATCCTAAATTCCATTGTGATGTGCTTTCTTACTAATTCATCATCGGAAGGGACGGTTGATGACGACATAGAAATCCAAAACATACAATAGTTTGTTGTTATTAAAAGACAGGAAATCGGGCATAAAGATGTTCAGTTCTTAAGGCACAAATGTGGATTGTTCAAGTCCTGAAGTACTCAAATATACTATACTTCAAAACAAGCTTCAAGTATCAAGAGACACATCTCTCAATGACCTAACAATCAGGTCACTTCATGAATTAAAACCCAGATCGCTCAGCGATCTACGAAAGTCAAGTCATTTAAAGGTTTAAAAACTTAGACCGTGTATCATAGAGAAGTACAGGTCATTAAGGGCTTAGGCCGTTCAAAGGTTAGTGTATTAACCCGAATTCCGATAGACCGATTTTATTTTCAAAATTCTAATCTATCAAAACTCGTGTTGGTTTGCTCTGGTATCCTGTAGAAAAGACAAAGACAAAAAATATGTCAGAGCTCAGAAATATCTCACAGCAGAATGGACAAAATATAATATACTCAAAGCATAGCCTTACCGCCTTAATAATACTGCCTAACCAGTATCCAAAGCTATCATGTTTGTGCCACAAATCTAACCTGCGAGTATGTTATGAGGAGGGAGTCAGAATACAAGTTCTGGTGACTGGAATTAAATTACATGCTTTGGATAACACTATATATACCATTCAATCATATTTTCTTATTTATTAGGTTACTTGGGTTAAAGCACTCAAGGCTTACACACACGTCGCACCCATTTACTTCCCAGTGGATTAACCTAATACAGTATATATGTAGCTACCCCCAACATTAATGTACACCCCCTGGCACCCCACTCGCACGGTCTCCGCCATAAGACCACCGAAATGTACGCAGTCCCTCATCCTATGCGAGAGTGACGTACGGACCTCTATATAACAATATTAAGTTTGGCATATATTTATCGATACTATGCTACGCAAACGTATGGACTGCCACCTTTATTCGAATCAGATTCCATACCAGAGTAATGCCCTCAAGTCTACGATACACCACTTAGACCAGACATGCATGTATCTAGACTGTCCCACGTACGTACCGTTAATTGTAGGTCGATGCCTCAACCGCACGTCCTCTAATGTGCATTGAGTTCCGTGGCAGGGAAATACAAGAAACACGGAACTCGGTCGGGATCTTTTCCATTTCTGCACAGGCCCGCCTTTAAGAGCCTCAAAACACATATTCATAGTGTCTATTTTCCAGGGTGGCTATGGCCCCACCTCGGACCCTCGCTCAACTAGTAAAGACTACAAGAGATAAGCGAAATGCCCCTAAAAACAAACAATCTAAACATCCAGTTGGCATCTCCCCTCAAAAACCGTACCTCGACGGTGAAAGGTGAATGGTTTATTGGGTTTAGCTCTAGTCTTTTCGCGTCCCACTGGCTGCCGATGACGGGTATCTAACAATCTACTACCCTTGTTGGTCATGACCCTCCGCCTCCTCATTGAGGCGACTATCAAATCACCCTGGTGTCACCTCGTAATAGCATTCTGACTGCAAAGCTACTTTTGCAATCAAGGTCCACCCACCTAGTAGTTACACACAGACCCAACCTCTACGAGCATAGCCAAAACATCTGCCACTGCACAGGGGACTACCAGGAGCACCTTACGTATTTCAGGAAGTCGCGTGTTTCCCCTTCCAATCCTTCGGAGCCGATAGAATAATCAGATGAATGTGTGCTCCCCTTGTTCTTATAACACCATGATGATCAACCCCGTTGGGTTATTCACCCTCAAACGTACGGACTAATCCAAGCGCCTCACTTTAATATGTTATCATACCCTATGTCTAAACATTCTTTTACGCACTTGCTTTATCTTATCAGGTTTCCATTTAACTAGGTTATCTTAACTTTTATTTCTTCAGGTTACCAAGTTCTTCCTAGCCCCTTATATCACTGAGGAATGGACCCCTCTTGCTTATTAATTTCAGTTGTACAACTTAACCCGTTTAAGTTTATTGATAAGCCCACAACATGTTATTCTCTAGATTGTGCTCCAAGGTTTGTAACCACAATCCCTTTATATTCTTGTTTGATTCAAGGTTACAATAACATGTTCTACTTAATATGTAATTAAGTGTATCTTAATTCACATGTTCTCAATTTAACATGTAACTTACATTTATGATTAAATATAGCTTACCTCATTTCCTAAGTTGCCTCGTTCTTTCTTATTTAATCATGATTCCCTCTTATGCTGTAATCATAACTTAATGTTGTTTACTTATTAACTTAGTTCTTTTAACTAAGGTTCACTAATAAGTTTCCTCTTCCCATAAATATAATTTACGTTGTCCTCATCCGTAAATTTTAGATTCTCGTTCACACAAATAACTTAATTTACAATTAAGTATAGTTTATCCTATAACATAAGTTATTCCAGTTTACTTATTGTTTTATTATAACCTAAGTTATAATTCCCACTTGTCCCTAGGACAAACCTTAACATAACATTCTTATAAGCATATTTTAGACTTCCATGTTCTCAAATTACTTAATTTATAATTAAGTACAACTTCTTTTATTTCATAAGTTTTCCCGTTTTTCTCCACTTGTTACAAATAACCGGTTTCAAGTTTTCCCCATTTACTGATTACTTAATTTACAATTAAGTGTCATTATTTCATTTCACCAGTTATCTCATTTCCTTACTAGTTTATTATAACCTAAGTTATAATCTTCACTTATCTGTAGGACAAGTCTACCTATTATATAACATTCTCATTAATGTAGTTTATTTATAATAGGTTATTATCATTCCCCGTTCATTCCCATTTTATTTTACTATTGTATCTTTCTTTCAATTCCATTTATTCCCATTAATTACAATTAATGTTGTTTATCATTCCTTCTATTTACATATATTTATATATGTATTTATTTATGCACTAGACCTCTCACATCAAGCCTACACTTATGGATGTTGGATTTGCCAAGTGGTTCCGAGCAGACTTCTACCATAAGTCGACTTAACCTCGTATCTTAGCACCATTACTGTAACACCCCGTGTATTCTATAACTGTGGAATTAACAAATTAAAGTATAATTAATTTGAAATCAAAGAACTAAGGGAAACGGGATACGCCATTGCGTTCGTCTCGGAAAAATACGCGAAATAGAGTCCGAGTTTTCGAAAAACGGAGTCCGTATGAAGAAGATATGGCCTTCGGAAGTTTCTGAATTAAGTTTAAAATTCGAACAGAATAAAACAGTTTAAAAATTAAAACCGGGCCCAATTGGCCAAGGCGGGAAAACTCCCGCCTAAGACACCCAGGTCGACTGGGCTGTCGACCTGGTCTAACCAGGTCGACAGGGCTGTCGACCTGGTCCAGACCCAGGTCGAACCCAGTCCACCCTGGCTGGCCTATTCTTTGTTGGTCGATTTTCTGTGGTCTGCTTTGTCATTAGGGCTAGGTGGCAGGCTCTAATTGGTCCCTCTTGCGAATGAATGGCTACGATCAATCCAAGCAACATCGATGGTCCTAATCAGTTCATAAACTCTATAAAATGACCCTAGACTCTACCTAGGGTTCTTACACAATTCTCTAGCCTCCATTGCTCTCTTCTTCTAATAAAAAAATAAAAATGGCGTCGCTGCTCTGCTGGAATTAAAACTAGAAGATAATCAACATCAGCCTAAGCAACTCAATTCAAACTAGAGATTAAAGTTTCTGCAAAGATTCTACAGCAAGTTAAAGTTCTTTCTTTAATCCAATCAAGGCAAGTACAGTTATTTTCCGCTATAAACGTTAATTATAATTTTGATATGTTTTTAATTCTGAATCTGAGATTGTATATATATTCTCTTCTGTCAGATTTGTTTTTCTGTGACTGTTCTGTATCCCTTTTCTTCTTTTCTGTTTTTATAGCCAGGCTACCACGAGCCTGTGCCTAATCTCGTAAGAGATGAACGTATGAACGCAAATTTTGGGATAAATAATGAATGATGCGAAATTTGACAAGACTAAATTGAATGTATGACTTTAGGTCTGAGGCATAAAATATATTGGACATATGCATAAATTTGACTATGAACATATAATTTATGCATGTTGTATGCATAGTTATGTTGTAATTTAGAACTGTAATTAATGAGCATATGTTGTAAACTAGATTTGGATCTATGCATATTCTATGATAGAAGAAAAGAGGAACCATTGTAAGATTACATATGATTTGAGACTTTGGACAAAATGCATATAAAAGTCAAGATATGATTTTTAGAAGATATGATTTAAAGATTTATATTGTTGGGTATAGTTTGCATAATGATTCATGACATGAAAAGAAGAAGGATATGGAAAGTTAGGTGTAAAGATTTACATTAATTAGGATATCTATTATTTAGATTACACCTAAATAGGGATTTTTGGATATATGGCATGTATTGAAATTAATGGTTATATTTGGTATAATTTATATGTGAATCTGCTGTAAGATGCTAGTTTAACAAAAATTGGAACATATGTTATATGGAAAATTATGTCCATATTCTGTGCTATGTAACTTTATGCAAACATGGAGTATATGTTGTGAATCATGACAATTATGTAAGCATATGAATTTAGGCCAATTTATGATTGGGCAAGGCATGTAAATAGAACTTTTAGAAATATTAAATTTGCTAAATCTGCTAATTTGTCTAGTTGCCTAAACTACTAGTTTTGTTATATTGCCTAGACTGCTAATTAGATTGAAATGCCTAATCTGTTAAATTTGTCGGTTGAAATGCCTAACCTGTTATATGCCAAAATCTGCTAAGTTGCTAAATCTGTTAAATCCGTTAAGTCATATAAAATCTGTTATCTGCTATATTGATATAATCATCCTGTGATTGATATAATCTGAATTGGCATATATATTGGGCGTGCGCATAAATGGTAAATTATTAATTAATTGGCCGCAAAGATAAATATGGCTAACTCGAGGTTAGAATGAGTTTGCGGCGTAATTCTGCCCGGAACCGCCCGGCACATCCAGTGGTCGCAAACAATAGGTTCTAATGTGAGAAGTTAGTCATAACATGCGTAAGACACGAGGTTAGGTCTGGCTTGTGGCAGAAGTCTGCCAGGAACCGCCCGACATATCGAGCGGCCACAAGCTACCGACCTAATGTGAGAGGTATGTGCATTAATAATTAATTAATGCAAATCTAAGATAAGAATGACGTCTAAAACGTATTGGGGAAAAATAGGGTTAAACCAAAGGGATTAATAGATGTAGTAAAACCCGTCCATGAATCTGTAGGCCCAATACAAAGTTAGACAAATCTGAAAAATCTGTACATCTGACCCATTAGTCTGAAAACTTGTTAACTTAATTTGTGAATTAGTAAATCTGAATTCTGTATGTCTGAACTTGTAAACAAGTTAATCTGAAATCTGTTAGTCTGGGGACACAAGGTTAGGAGGGGAATTACTTGTGTCATCTGTTGTTTGGGGCCCATATTAGTCAGTAACCCTTTCTGGTATCAAAACTTTGACCCAACAGTAAGTAGGGTCCGGGCACGCTTACTGAACTAATTATAAGTGGTTCATTCTGATAATGGCGAGGGGTGTTGATGGTGCGTTCCAACCGGGTCATGTGCGTGCATGGATCCCGGTCTGCCTCTGAGGATGTAAGACGCCGTGACATCTGTAAATAGGTATGTGCCAATTGGTTGTCACTTTAGGGAGTGATACACCCTACTGTGGGGCCGACACAGGATATTTATGTATTAGGGAGCCGATCGCTTGGGGTAGGGTTTTAGGGTACGCTTAGTTCTGTCTGTTTCTGTTGGTACCGTCTGTTTCTGTTGGGTGGTAACACCTGTCTGTTTCTGTGTGGTACCGTCTGTTCGGATGGTAAAGGCCCATTACTAGTGTACACCTAATTCTACATTCTGTTTCCGTAGGGATAAATCTGTTTCTGCTTCTGTCTTTTCTGATCGGGTAGTAAAGGCCCATTATTAGCATTCTGTTTCTGTTAAAGTATTCTGTACCCGTTCCTGCTTCAATTTAGACATTAGGGTGACACCTAATTCTGTTATACTAGTATTAGTGCAGAGAAGTGTAAAACAATAGTTTATATCATTCTGCTTTTCTGTTATATCTGCTACACCTGTTATAGTTATCTCACATCCAGTTTTATGTTCATATCATATTATTATTATCTGTTCATATGCTGAAAGTCACTGGACTTGCCAGACTTTTTGTCTGACCCTTGTTGTTTCGCCTCCTTTCTTCCGTTTCCCCCCCAGGTTATCCAAGGAGGGAAATACTTTAGCTTGATCCGGATTTCTCTTTGCTTGAAGTGCTTAAAGTATGGCTTGGCTCTGTATAGCTTCCGTTCCATGGGGATTATGATTTTAAACTATGCATTTTGAAGGCTTTTTGTACAAGACTGATATTTTGTACTTGAATTCTGAAATTGAAAGGATGTAACCATATAAATTTCTGTTTCCGCTGTAATAAAGTTAAAAATTTTCAAGTACTGTTTTATCTGTCTTGTAAGTTTCTGTTCTGTTTACTAAAATGCTCCACCAAAGTTAAGGCATTCCCTTTGTGAGTGACCTTAACAGAGGTGGGGTGTTACACTTGGTATCAGAGCTGAAGGTTACCAGATTTTATAAAAGTTTTGAAAATTATTTTCAAAAAAAAAAAAAAGTTTTGAAAGGAAATATTTTTCAAAAATAAAGCTTATTTTGAAAAACATAATCCCCAAGAGCCATATATATTTCTTTCAGTCCTTTTTGTATTGAACCTTTCCTTTTTCGTTTCAGCATGTCTGAAGCATCTGAGATACCAGAGGGTGTTCATGTACCCGGTTGGTTTCGTCAATATCTCGAGGCTAGGACCGCCGCTGCAGGTCCAGCAAATGATCCCCCTCCTCCACCCCCTCCTCGTGCTATTGCTTTCTCAAAAATCTATAGAGATTTTAGGGCCATGGGTGGGAAGGATTTCAAAGGAACTGAATCATTCGTAGAAGCAAGGAATTGGCTTAAAGAAACTGAGGATCTATTCGTTATCTTCGAGGTGGACGATAGGCAGAAGGTACAGTTGGCAGTATGGTTACTCAAAGACGAAGCTTCCTACTGGTGGGAAGTCACTAACGCCGAGAGGCCGGTTGAGACATGGATGGATTTCAGAACAAGGTTTGAGACAAAATTCCTCTCGCAAGCTGAACGAAGTTTACAATTGGAAAAGTTCTTTTCTCTTAAGCAAGGAAGTATGACGGTCAAGGAATACGTCAACCAGTTCAACCAACTAGCAAGATTCGGATTAGATTTAGTCAACACTCAGCATAAAAAGGCTCTCCGCTTTGTTAAAGGATTGAATGAGCCACTGCACAGCCTAGCCATGACCCATGTACCCATGGGAGCAACTTACGAGAAATTGGTGGATATGGCACTACTGCACGAGGAAGACAAGGGCCCGAAAGAGACAAAGAAGGAAGAACCACCGAATAAGAAAGCGGGGCCTAAAAAGGAAACACAAAAGAAGGATGAGAAGTCTGAAGATAAGAAGGGGAAAAAGTGCTTTACTTGTGGGAGCTCAACTCATCTGAACAAGGATTGCAGAAAAAGGAAGGGTGCTTGCTTCAACTGTGGGGAGATGGGACACTTCACTAGGGACTGCCCAAAGAGACGAGGACAAGGAGGGCAGGCGAACACTCTTGAGGCTAGTGGCTAGGATAGAAATAGGAAATTTTCTATAGTAGGTTTAATTTATTTATCTGATTATGAAGTCAAGACTTTTTCTGATTCTGGTATTTTGATTTTGTAATCGATACTCTACACTTTAATACTAGTATTATTTCTGAATTCCGCTGTAGACTCAGACCCATAAGGGTTATGGATCATCTGTTTGGGGCTGGGGTTTGAGGGATATCTGTGTTAGGCGTCAAGTATGACGCATACATTATGAGTTTTCGTGGGGTATCAATTTGATGTTGGTTCCGGTCTTTGGGGCCGATACTTAGGACCCATGTCTAATGGGAACCAAATTTTCGTTCTATCTGTACTCGCTTCCATCATTCGACTGTATCCTATCGATCGAATCTTCGAACTTTAGGTAGAAACTAATGGGTGTAAACATGTGTTTGAGACATGTTATGTTTGATGGTTGCAAGTGGATGCAAGTGGTTGCTAGTGGTTGCCCGTGGATGCATATACACACACTAGGCACTAGATCGGCTCGAAAACACTCTCATACTGCATATGGATGAGTGAGCATTTTTTTCAATTCTTGTGGATGCAAAATGGTTGATTCAGCACATGGATGTTGCATTTGAGTGAATGGTTGTGCACTCATATAGAAATAATATATATCATCAGAATTCTATTGCATACATGTTGGACTCATGGTACTGACATAATTCGCATTAAGGAGGTCAACTGAATCAGTAGACCGCCTGATCTTTGCATTAGGTAAGGAACATATACACACACTTTTGCATATGTTCATACAACATTAGAAGTTTTCTAAGGACAATGGATGCTTGTGGATGATGGTTGAGTAGATGGGTGATTGGATGGTAGGACACATTCTTCTTAACTTGAAGATTTCGGGGACGAAATCCTTTTAAGTGGGGGAGAATGTAACACCCCGTGTATTCTATAACTGTGGAATTAACAAATTAAAGTATAATTAATTTGAAATCAAAGAACTAAGGGAAACGGGATACGCCATTGCGTTCGTCTCGGAAAAATACGCGAAATAGAGTCCGAGTTTTCGAAAAACGGAGTCCGTATGAAGAAGATATGGCCTTCGGAAGTTTCTGAATTAAGTTTAAAATTCGAATAGAATAAAACAGTTTAAAAATTAAAACCGGGCCCAATTGGCCAAGGCGGGAAAACTCCCGCCTAAGACACCCAGGTCGACTGGGCTGTCGACCTGGTCTAACCAGGTCGACAGGGCTGTCGACAGGGCTGTCGACCTGGTCCAGACCCAGGTCGAACCCAGTCCACCCTGGCTGGCCTATTCTTTGTTGGTCGATTTTCTGTGGTCTGCTTTGTCATTAGGGCTAGGTGGCAGGCTCTAATTGGTCCCTCTTGCGAATGAATGGCTACGATCAATCCAAGCAACATCGATGGTCCTAATCAGTTCATAAACTCTATAAAATGACCCTAGACTCTACCTAGGGTTCTTACACAATTCTCTAGCCTCCATTGCTCTCTTCTTCTAATAAAAAAATAAAAATGGCGTCGCTGCTCTGCTGGAATTAAAACTAGAAGATAATCAACATCAGCCTAAGCAACTCAATTCAAACTAGAGATTAAAGTTTCTGCAAAGATTCTACAGCAAGTTAAAGTTCTTTCTTTAATCCAATCAAGGCAAGTACAGTTATTTTCCGCTATAAACGTTAATTATAATTTTGATATGTTTTTAATTCTGAATCTGAGATTGTATATATATTCTCTTCTGTCAGATTTGTTTTTCTGTGACTGTTCTGTATCCCTTTTCTTCTTTTCTGTTTTTATAGCCAGGCTACCACGAGCCTGTGCCTAATCTCATAAGAGATGAACGTATGAACGCAAATTTTGGGATAAATAATGAATGATGCGAAATTTGACAAGACTAAATTGAATGTATGACTTTAGGTCTGAGGCATAAAATATATTGGACATATGCATAAATTTGACTATGAACATATAATTTATGCATGTTGTATGCATAGTTATGTTGTAATTTAGAACTGTAATTAATGAGCATATGTTGTAAACTAGATTTGGATCTATGCATATTCCATGATAGAAGAAAAGAGGAACCATTGTAAGATTACATATGATTTGAGACTTTGGACAAAATGCATATAAAAGTCAAGATATGATTTTTAGAAGATATGATTTAAAGATTTATATTGTTGGGTATAGTTTGCATAATGATTCATGACATGAAAAGAAGAAGGATATGGAAAGTTAGGTGTAAAGATTTACATTAATTAGGATATCTATTATTTAGATTACACCTAAATAGGGATTTTTGGATATATGGCATGTATTGAAATTAATGGTTATATTTGGTATAATTTATATGTGAATCTGCTGTAAGATGCTAGTTTAACAAAAATTGGAACATATGTTATATGGCAAATTATGTCCATATTCTGTGCTATGTAACTTTATGCAAACATGGAGTATATGTTGTGAATCATGACAATTATGTAAGCATATGAATTTAGGCCAATTTATGATTGGGCAAGGCATGTAAATAGAACTTTTAGAAATATTAAATTTGCTAAATCTGCTAATTTGTCTAGTTGCCTAAACTACTAGTTTTGTTATATTGCCTAGACTGCTAATTAGATTGAAATGCCTAATCTGTTAAATTTGTCGGTTGAAATGCCTAACCTGTTATATGCCAAAATCTGCTAAGTTGCTAAATCTGTTAAATCCGTTAAGTCATATAAAATCTGTTATCTGCTATATTGATATAATCATCCTGTGATTGATATAATCTGAATTGGCATATATATTGGGCGTGCGCATAAACGGTAAATTATTAATTAATTGGCCGCAAAGATAAATATGGCTAACTCGAGGTTAGAATGAGTTTGCGGCGTAATTCTGCCCGGAACCGCCCGGCACATCCAGTGGTCGCAAACAATAGGTTCTAATGTGAGAAGTTAGTCATAACATGCGTAAGACACGAGGTTAGGTCTGGCTTGTGGCAGAAGTCTGCCCGGAACCGCCCGGCATATCGAGCGGCCACAAGCTACCGACCTAATGTGAGAGGTCTGTGCATTAATAATTAATTAATGCAAATCTAAGATAAGAATGACGTCTAAAACGTATTGGGAAAAAATAGGGTTAAACCAAAGGGATTTATAGATGTAGTAAAACCCGTCCATGAATCTGTAGGCCCAATACAAAGTTAGACAAATCTGAAAAATCTGTACATCTGACCCATTAGTCTGAAAACTTGTTAACTTAATTTGTGAATTAGTAAATCTGAATTCTGTATGTCTGAACTTGTAAACAAGTTAATCTGAAATCTGTTAGTCTGGGGACACAAGGTTAGGAGGGGAATTACTTGTGTCATCTGTTGTTTGGGGCCCATATTAGTCAGTAACCCTTTCTGGTATCAAAACTTTGACCCAATAGTAAGTAGGGTCCGGGCACGCTTACTGAACTAATTATAAGTGATTCATTCTGATAATGGCGAGGGGTGTTGATGGTGCGTTCCAACCGGGTCATGTGCGTGCATGGATCCCGGTCTACCTCTGAGGATGTAAGACGCCGTGACATCTGTAAATAGGTCTGTGCCAATTGGTTGTCACTTTAGGGAGTGATACACCCTACTGTGGGGCCGACACAGGATATTTATGTATTAGGGAGCCGATCGCTTGGGGTAGGGTTTTAGGGTACGCTTAGTTCTGTCTGTTTCTGTTGGTACCGTCTGTTTCTGTTGGGTGGTAACACCTGTCTGTTTCTGTGTGGTACCGTCTGTTCGGATGGTAAAGGCCCATTACTAGTGTACACCTAATTCTACATTCTGTTTCCGTAGGGATAAATCTGTTTCTGCTTCTGTCTTTTCTGATCGGGTAGTAAAGGCCCATTATTAGCATTCTGTTTCTGTTAAAGTATTTTGTACCCGTTCCTGCTTCAATTTAGACATTAGGGTGACACCTAATTCTGTTATACTAGTATTAGTGCAGAGAAGTGTAAAACAATAGTTTATATCATTCTGTTTTTCTGTTATATCTGCTACACCTGTTATAGTTATCTCACATCCAGTTTTATGTTCATATCATATTATTATTATCTGTTCATATGCTGAAAGTCACTGGACTTGCCAGACTTTTTGTCTGACCCTTGTTGTTTCGCCTCCTTTCTTCCGTTCCCCCCCCCCAGGTTATCCAAGGAGGGAAATACTTTAGCTTGATCCGGATTTCTCTTTGCTTGAAGTGCTTAAAGTATGGCTTGGCTCTGTATAGCTTCCGTTCCATGGGGATTATGATTTTAAACTATGCATTTTGAAGGCTTTTTGTACAAGACTGATATTTTGTACTTGAATTCTGAAATTGAAAGGATGTAACCATATAAATTTCTGTTTCCGTTGTAATAAAGTTAAAAATTTTCAAGTACTGTTTTATCTGTCTTGTAAGTTTCTGTTCTGTTTACTAAAATGCTCCACCAAAGTTAAGGCATTCCCTTTGTGAGTGACCTTAACAGAGGTGGGGTGTTACAATTACATGCTTTAATTATGCACTTAGACTACTCACATTTGATTTACCACTTATGGATGCTGGATATGACGGGCGGTACCAGGCAGACTTTTACCACAAGTGTAATCTAACCTTGTGTCTAAGCGCGGTTACAATTTCTTATTTACTATAAATCTTCTAAATAATCTAGGCATGTCTAATTCTTTCAAATTTCCACTGTAATTTATAATTTACAGGTCATCATATTATGCCTATTTTATGTCATATGTTCTCACATATAATCAGTTATATTCTATCATGTAATCAATTAAACAGATAATTATTCAAATTTAACAATAACTTGTGATCGCCAAATCATGTAATTTTTCTAACTTAACATGCAATGTTCTCAATTTCTATTGTTAACGGTCCAGGTGCATAAATGTCACAAGTAACATCGAACTGAAACAACAGTAATTGCTACGCATGTTTTGGCAAATTTCCCAATATATTAATATCTTTAGAATATTAATATTCCAACATGTCAGATTCATCACTTAAATCCTTTCTAACATGTGTTTAAACATTTCAACATAGCATATCTAAACAGGTCATAACAACAATTCAGTACTTCTAATTATTCTAGAAAATTCACATTATATGATAACGGGGAATGTTTAAACAATAATATATCATTATCAAAAATGATATAGCTTAAATCCACTCACCTCATTTGCAGATCTAGAAATTCTTTCAAATAGCTGTTGTAGAAAAAAGCCGACTTTATCTTTTGATGGAGTTGGAGGTTGGTTATAAATCTTGAATCTTCTTTGTTAATCTAGATTCCAGCTGCATCTCCCCATTTTATTTTTAATTTAGAATGTTATGGAGGCAGAGAAAGAGATGAAGAATATTGTGTGGATAAAATGGGAGAGAGAGCCCCTTTTTATAGATTAACAGAGCCAATCCTTAACCGTTAGATATTAGGTTTTTCAATCTAGCCGTACATGAAATGCTGAGTCAACTACGAATAAGGCCCATTTTGCATTTCATACTTTATTTTACACTACCTATACATATATAATTTTAATGTTTTGTAGCTTTTAATAGCCTTCTTGTTTTGCTCTCTTTTTAAATTAATCGAGCCTATCCTCCTTCTTTAATTAATTGCATGTTTTCATGCGTGTATATACTTGGCATTAACTGGAATTATCTTCATAGATAAGACATCCTTATGCATATACAAAGCCTCCTTATACGCACAACCTTTATTTTGTATCAAATTTTGTCTCTCTTAATTAATTAATGCATGACTTATTTCTTTTTAAACTCTTTCTCAATAATGCCTCAATTTACTATTTTTAACGCATTTCTTTCAAATATTGTTGTGCGTTGCTCACACATTAACTTTCCCTTTTCATGCGTTTATCTTCCATGGCGTTTCTTTTCTTATTAACGCTTGCATTGATTGCTCATTTTAATATTAAAAATGTTTTACTTTTGAATAATTTACATATATACCTGTGCGTTCCTTCTTATGCCATTACTTCACATTTTTATTACACGCTTTTTCAAATGTACCATCTTTTTAAAAAAAATGCGTTAACTTATAATGTTTCCTCTTTTAATTCCTTATTGCATTTATTAGAGTGTGTTACATTCCTCTATGTTATATATATAAATATATATATATATATATGTTCCATTTTAATGCTCGCATGAAATTAACCGTTTCCTTATAATGTCATTGCATTAATTACTATCCACACTACCTCTTTTAATTGCATGTATTTTCTTACCTTTCTTAATGCATTAAAAATTGTACCAATTTTACTCCTCTTTAATGTATGAATTTATTTAAGTTATACATTACCATTATTTTTCCTTTATTTATGTTCATGCATATACATATATTTGTATGTTCAGTTGGCCCTCACTAAAACATAGATAAAAATTATGTCACTGTCAGGGTTCGAACCCCCGACCTCTATGATACATATCTACCGCCTCAACTAACTGAGCTATGAAGTCTTTTGTTAATAAGTTTAGAAACAATGGTACTCATTGCTTTCCTTCTTTACCGTATTTTCATGTTTTTCTGCAATGCTTCATTTAAAGGTATCTCTTTCATTTTAAATCAGTTTTCTGCAATCCATAGGTCTAAATTGACAAGAAATTGCCACGAATGCAATAATGCTACTCCCGTGGCCAAATTCTAGAATCTCTTCAAAACAATTCTTTTTCTTATATGCATTATTTAATTATTTAATTGTTACCAAATATGTGTGGTGTTATAGTTAGATCGCTCAACGATCTAAGGGCCTAGGTTGCTCAAAGGTTAGATTGCTCAATGATCTAAGGGATTAGGTCGTTTCAATGATCTAAAGGCCCAGGTCACCACAACATTTCAAACCCATGAGTCATAGGTCAGTTGAAGGCTTAGATCGTTCAAATGAACTAATGATCGGATCATTCCAGCAGACTAACACCAAGATCATTCAAATGGTCTAAAGCTTATATCATTCAAATGGTCTGAAGATTAGGTCGTTCATGCAGCCAAAAGATTAGGTCGCTCTGGCAGTCTGAGGACTTGAATCGTTTGGAATCTCAAATCAATTGGGGGCTTGGGTCGTTGAAGGTACTAGGTCGCCAGGGACTTGGTTCATTCAGATTGCCAAAAACACAAGATGTTCAAACTCTTGGGGCTTGGGCCATTAACGGTTCTATGCATACCTAGAAGCTCTTGGTCATTAACGACTTACGAACACAGGTCGTTTTCACGATCTGCTCAACAAATCATGTGTTTATCTTAATTCTGAAAATTGTTGTGTTTTGACTCAACTGTTGACAAGCTACAGAATATATCATTTAACGTGAACAACAAGATTATCATTACAAGTTTGTGCATCAGTAATAAAAGTTGCAACTGTACAAGTACAAGATTCGCATGTCATTACATTAAGCAGTTTACTGTAACGATTGCATGTTGAAAATTCAATACAAAAACTGCCACGCAAATGCAAGATCAAATCTGAGGCAAGGTTACATCGATCAAATTTGTTTCAAATGAAGACCAATTTGAATCTCAAAATTGTCATGGACTAGTTTCTAATAACTCAAAAATTTCAAAATACTTGGTTGCAATATTGTTGCATATTCAACAAATTAACGAGCCACAAAGAGCCAAATTTGCCAAATAAGATCGTGAATTTGAATTCTCAGTTTCAACATTTAGCTCTCAGAGTCGATTACTTCAATCAAATAGAATTAACCAAAATCCCCAAATTATATTCAAACCCTAAAATCGCAATGAACAAGGTGAAAATTAGACCTGATTTCAAGCAAATATCGCTTGCGATGGCTTCTAAATGTTCGACGATGATGAGATACTTCGGGTTTGAAAAGGTTGGAACTCGATTCGAATTGGATTTGACTGAGGTTGCAATCGAATCCGTTGGAGTCCAAATCACCGGTAGATGACCGCAACAAAGTGGATCTGATCAACGACGTCAAATTCAAGCAGCAATTGAGGAGTAAAGTTCTCAGAGTATTGCCGACATTAACAGATTTTGCTGGTAAAGGAAGAAGAAACGAAAAATAACGGTCTAAATGGAAATATAAAGGTGGAAAATGGGTTGTGCCTTTACCGATCCAAAAGCCCAGACGACCTAACAACTGGGAGAATACGAATGACCTGAACATTGTTTCATTTTAAGTATGGCAACGACATATGAATGCATGCAAGGGTCAACTTTGTAAAGTCAATTCGAAGCCCACATCATTAAAAATGCAAACTTCGAGGGGCAAATGTTAATCCATAAAAAATATGGTTCAAGGTTAGATCATTCATGCTCTTGTAGGTTAGGTCATTTATGATTATAAGGCTTTATGTTGTTATTGCCACATCATTTACCATACCACTGAGGCTTCAGGTCGGCCTCACACTATTGGGTCAGATCGTAGGTTGTTACACCCCTTGGTTCATGGAGACGGTAGGTCGCTCTACATCCAGGTCGTACAGATCCCAGACCGATTATCAGCAAGTTGAACTAACATGGAAAATCTTAGATCGTTTTGAATGAGGTCATAACCAACACTACCAGAAAATGGGGTCATTACCTACCAATTGTAAACGTAGGTAAAACTAACATAATGGTAGGTAATATATTTTAGCTACCAATATTAAATTGGTAGAAATTGGTAGGTAAAGCTTAGTAGAGAAAAGCGTTTACCTACACTTATTGATATTGGTAGGTAAAAGAATCAATGGACCCCACTATGTTATGACTCAAATGATGAGTCATCAGCTGATGTGTCAAATGATGTGTCCTACATGGTTGATGACATAGCTGATGATGTGTCATCCTACATGGCTGCTGACATGATTATCGCAGTAGCACACACTTGGCATATATAAATGCCGACACTTGGCATTTAATGATTGGTTCATGTGTCAAACAATAATTTTTCCATGTGTCATAATTTGATTAGTGCATATGACATCATTTTTTAGGCCATATGGCATTATTTACTATAAATAAATATTTACAGGAATTGAATATTTACACAAAATTTATTTTTAAACAAATAAAAAATATTTATTGCACTTTCGAGTAGTACACATTGTTTCCTCACTATTACACAAGGACTTATACATACACTTCCGTGCTACATTTCACTCGTATGCATTGTCTCCTTACTACATACTCATTCACTCATAGACATGTACACAATCACTCACACTCACTCTTTTTTTTTTCTTTTTTTGTTAATTGCATCAGCAAATCTAAATTCAGCATCACAAGTACCATCAAATGCACTTGGAAAAGTAGACATGAAACAGGCGGATACCATCAAAATTGAACTTGAGATAATTTCAAATCCTAGAACAGGGATAAATAGAGCGAAATATAGTAAAAAATAATGCTATGGTTACTGTGCAAATGAAGTCATACATTGCATGCCTATCCACTCAGCTTCCTCCTTCTCATACACAAAATTTTCATAAAGAAAACCAAATTGTTCGCTCTATGTATCGTCTACACTATTTCTTGGAATGGACCTCAAAATCAAGAGCAGAGTAATATTCCGAGATCAGACAAAACATGTAGGATGAGTTGTGCCCCCTGTATCAGTTATAATAAGGATGACGAGCGTTGGTGGAATATAATCAAATGATGGATTCACAACGTTAAGAAGAGGAGCACTGTTGATAGTGCTGTAATCCATATAGTCCAAGATATCCCCCAAAATCCAATAGCTCAAAAGGCGATCTGAACTCATTTAGCAAAACCTCTGGGTTGTGTGGATACAAAGGGCATAACTGTCATTTATACAAAAGAAGATATCAATTACAAAACAAGTTATGAAAATAAGGATAATAGATACTTTGCGCAGAAACCAACATGAACATTAGCTGGAATCTGCATGTCTAGCAATAAAATCCTCCTATATTTTGCATGTTTTTACATGATAAATGGTACATGTGCATGTCAAGCAATAAAATGCTAGTCTATTTTTCCTATTTTTAGTATGCTACACTGTACATGTGAAGTCTGGGGGCATCAATAGCCCAATCGAGTCGGACCTGGATCCGAACAGTAGGTCTCAATTATAGGAAGTTCAGGGTTGGCTCCAAAGTATACATTAAAAAACCTAGGCATGACCAAAAGTTCATGTCGAGTCGGTTAGGGTCTGACTGGGCAAAAACCATAAAAATACATGTATTTTGGTGATTTTTGACTGGTTCTTGCAGGTTGGGTTAGTTCAAGTTAGGTTTGATCAGAGGCCTTTATTATATTTTCATCACCTAGACCCAACCCGATAGGGTTCAGGATCAAGTATTCTTGGATCGGTTCAATTGGAACTTGCAGGTCTCGGTTCTAACTACCAACGAAAGTGCAACCAGTAGTTTGGAAGTAGACCCTACCAACATCCATATTCTACTTGTTGAATTCAAAAAAAAGGGATTATAACATGCAAGCGCAATGCGACAACTTTATCCAGTTAAGTTGTACTCAAAATAAATGACCATGTTCTAGTAAGAAGCAATCTAAAGGGACAGAAAAACAAACCTTTTGATTACCAGTAACAACAACAAAGGGTACAACGTGTCTTTTGGCAGTAAGAGCAATCATGTTTACCCCGACAGGTGCTATTACTCCACCATTAGCCATTATTGCATGAGCAGCAACTATCACCTACAAATAATATCTAATGCTAGAATTTAGAAAGAAAGGTAAGAACGGAAACTAAAAAAAATGTGCCAACATACCATGTTGATCCTGGAAATCATTGAAAAAACCTCTGATTCGGTAATAACAATTGTTTGCATGCCTTTAGCAATTATCTCTTTTGCTAGAACATTCCCCTGATACCTAAAATACAAAAGAAATCAAATGATAATTGTACAAAAAGATGAGCAACAGTGTGATTTCACAGCCATTTCAGGCATTCTTTTCTCAACATTTATATTTTGTTATTGCTACAAATGGAAGTGAAAATATATAATAAAAAAACATAAACTAAGCTAAATAAATGAAACCTTGGAGCGGCCTCTGCCACAAAAACTCGAAATGACTAATTCTTGTCCTTTGTTGCACAAAGAAATTACTTGGCTGTTCTGCATGTTGTTATGATACAAAGGCTTGTGCCAAATAACTATGACTAAAGGGCAGTACGTGCCTAGGAATCTTCATAATCTTAACCTTGCACAGGAAGATTGAAATTAAGATTTAATTATTCCCTATATTTTTGCTAAAACCTGAAAACACTACATACAACAATTAATGATTAGGTATTTTGTTGCTTAAAGTAGTTCCTACTTCCAACCTTCCTGCAATTTATATTCATGGCCTTCTGTTACAATTTGACTTTCAAATTGACTCTAGATAAGGGAATTCTAAGGTGCATATCGGGAGATGTCCTTGTGTTATGTTTAGCGTTTCTCTCTTCTCCACATGCAATTCCTTCCCAAAAAACACGCTAAATTTTTTACAATTAAACTGAAGACTAATGCTTTCATGTTTCATATATGGTTTTCAAAAAATCATTGATTGCTTCTGCACCCCTAATGCCACTTTATAAAAAATAAGAATGTCATCTGTAGAGAAAATATGCATCAGTGTGTTAATATCGACATCTATTACATTTAAATGTCCTTTTTTTTTACCTTTTTCACCCCTTAGTAAATTGAAAAATCCATCAAGATGTTCACTATAAAATTGGTGATAATTGGTTAAACATCTCATCAACAGTTCACACATTACATTTTTTACTTCAAATATACCAGGAATATGCAGACTCTGATAATAGGGATTTAACCAAAAATAAGCTGAATTATATAACTAAAATAATTCAAATTTACCTTTCCAAGAATCAGTTTGATCATAATCACAAGCAAGCAATTTAAACTCAAGCACTACCACAATCCCAGTTTTCAATTAACCACTGCGAAGAACCAATTTTGAATTCCCGTTACATCACTGCATGTCATAGAACAAAACTAATTTCACCCATTGCAAAGACTGAAGGCTGGAGTTCGCCACCGCCTGCCTGGCCGTTTCCATCGGATGCCGAGATTGAGCGTACCAAGGTGAAGCCGTTGGTCATCTTGATTGATTGTATTATGTCATCTTGAGATTCAGATACATTTTTTTTCTTTTGAAATGAGGAATCGCATATGGATATGCTGCCCTAAATGTTATGCGTCCCTAAGCGACTTCTTCACTTGCTTTGGTAATGGGTCGGCTCTGCTTCTGGAGGCGATTAGGCGATGAAGAAAAAGCACAGAAGTTGGTGATTTGGTCGATCTCAAACAGCAAGAGAAAAGCTAGATTTAAGGGGGGAAGAACGAAGAAGAATAGAGGCAAACGAAAAGAAAGATCTGAGTAAATGAGTGGTGGCTGTGGGAAAACCTAGTCCCAATTGATGAAGGGGAATGAGCTCTCGCCTTGACTCCAAAAATGATAAAGACGCCTAGTGAAAATGTAAGCGGGAATCCTAAGTGGCTAGCGAAAATAAAGTGGGTATCCAAACAAAGAGAATGCAATGAGGTGAGTTTTTTTGATTGGATGATGGGATAGTGTGTAGATTGGAAGGGTGAACTAGTTTAAATCAGTGGATTGATCACGGATGTACGGTTGTGATTTTATTTAGACTGTATCGTGGATTAATGAAATTGATTGTGGATTTTATTTATAATGCTAGTTGATAGAGTCGATTTATGGTTGCCATAATTATGACCAAGGATTTAAAGCAACGTATATTCATCATATAGTTATTAAAAATATAATATTAATTCTTAATTATTATATAATTATCAATAATTGATATTTAATAATAATTATTAATTATTAGCTAATTATTAATTATTATCAAATATTACTTATTAACTAAATGTTAGATATTGTTCACTTTATTTATTAAATTAATGGCAATTATTATTATTTATTAATTGATTATGATTATATATTAAATAGTGAATATTATTAAGTTTTTTTACTATGAATTGTTAACTAATTATTAGGTCTTACTACTTGATTATTTATTAGCATTTGTTGAAAATTAATAATCAACTATTGATTTGTTGATGAAAATATTTTAATAGAATTTAAAAAAATTATTAAATATTAAGTATCAAATATTGATTATTAATAGTTAATTATTAGCTAGGATATGTAAACGAAATCTTCAATTCAGAAAAATTGCTAGAATATACTTTTTGACACATCATCACATAGCTCAGCATTATTTTTAACGAAAGTCTAAATGATATGAGAAAAATGTAGGGGCTAATCACAAAAAAAGCTTCCCCTTTTGTATATATATAGATAATACATTTTACCTACCTATAATTATTGGTACATAATAATCCTTCAACAATTTTGTAACATTGACAACATTACCTACCAATAAATTTTACCATTAAATATTGGTAGATAAAGGTTCTTTTTACCTACCTATATTTATTAGTAGGTAAAATATTGGTAGGTAAAGGCCAAATTTCTAGTAGGGCAACTCATAGAATTAGGTCGTAACCGACTCATGGAATTTGGTCGTAACCGACCTATGGGTTAGGTCGCAACCAATCTAAAGCATCAGATCGTGTCATGGGGTCCAAGTCAGAGTTAGACCGTAGGCTATAACAGACCTAGATGCCAGGTCGTTGAACGAACTAAAACCATGTGCATGCTATTCTTAGACCACAACACCTCATTTCCAAACCTATCAATACCCCGTGCTTCCACCATTAAAGGGATCGAATTTTCTCTTCACGAAGTGCAGCCCAATTCATTTCTAAACTCCTCTAACTCATTCAAGCCTCCATCAATCCTCCTCAAAGCAAAGATTCAACATCTCAACCACTATGGATTTACTAAAATCATCAAACTGCTCAAGTTGGTGAAGATCTACTACAACAACCATTGCGATCTAAGACATCTCATCATTCCTTGGTGAATTTGAGTGAATCAAGTGTAAAAGAGAAAAAATAGAGAAGATTATTGTTAAAAGAGAGAGAATGATTAGAGAGATTATTTATCTTGTAACTTCAATGGTGATAATGAGTATTCTCCTTAAAGTGAACGTAAGCCAATTCTAGGCCGAACCACTATAAATCATTGTCTTTACTTGCAATTTGTATTTGTGACTACCACTTTCCTAGATCCTACTTGCTTGTGAAGTGTGAAATTACACCTTGGGTGTTGTTTTCCATTTTTGACATCAACAGTGGTCACTACGTATTGTTTTGATTTTTAAAGATAATAAATTTTGAATTCTTTCAGCAAAGGTTTTAAACTGATCAAAAGCATCACTTTTAATTTTAAGAAATAAAGTCCAAGTAAATTTAGAAAAATCGTCGATTATTACATAAACATATCTGTTGTGATTTATTGATTTAGTTTGGGAAGGACCAAAAAGATCCATGTGAATTAACAATGGTTTCGAGGTTGTAATTTTTTTTGATTTAAACGAACTTCTTTTCAGTTTTCCGAATTGTCAAGCATCGCATAAATTATTTACTTTAAATTTCATTTTTGGTAATCCCCTAATTGAATCTAACTTTGATATCCTAGAAATGTGTTTGAAATTTATATGACCGAATCTCTTATGCCAAATTCAAGGGTCACTTGTTTTAGCCATAAGACATAAATTATCATTGGAGATTTTCATACTTAATACATAGATATTTTTCTTTCTATCACCTTTGAATATTATTTTTTGAATTACTATCTTCTATAAAGAATTTATCTTTTTCAAAGTTTATTTTATAGCCTTTATTGCAAAGTTGACTTATACTTAGTAGATTATGTTTTTGATTCCTAGCTAATAAAACATCAAAAATAGGTGTCTTGACTTATACTTAGTAGATTATGTTTTAGATTCCTAGCTAATAAAACATCAAAAATAGGTGTCTTAGAATTACCAACATTGTCGATGCCAACTATATATCCTTTAGAGTTATCTCCAAAGTTAACCAATCCACCATCTTCATATACTAGATTATTCGGTAATTCTAGATTTCCTGTCATATGCCTTGAACAGCCACTATCTAATATCCATTTGTCCTTTTTGATCTCCACCATCTATCAATTAGAATTAGAATTTTAAGCAGCCATGTAACACACATTTTCAGAATTTGAATTTGTAATAGCCATGTTAGCACGCCTTTTCCTGTATTGGACAACAATTCAGTAAATCACTTGATTTTTCGACATAATTGGATGCAGACTCATCTAACAGTGATGCAATGCATGAATTAAGACTAGTGTTATAAATCATTTCAGAATTTGCCATTTAATATTTCCAAAATTCTGATGATGATCTTTTAAAAACCTATGCTCTGATACCAATTGTTAAGGATGTAGAATGTGGATCTTAAGGCAGAATCAACTTGTAACAATCCACCCGGAATGGGCCTAAATTTCGACACAGAAAAGGCCCATCAAAACATAGATCCATTCTAAACAGATCGTTGGTTCCTGTAAGGGTTACATTTGCAAAGATAATACATACATAGATACTTCGAATGGAAATCACACAGCGGAACGAGAAAATATAATACTGAAATAAGATGTACCACTTATTAAAAATCACAAAAATACAACAGTCAAAGTCACATCTATTCAATTTTTACATCAAATAATTCATTCTCACAAGTTTCCAAAAGAAGTAAAGCAATAACTAATAATAACAGTGTAATAACTTCGTCTTCTTCTTCAGCTCCAATTATGACTTCGTCCATGGCTTTTACCCATCTACTGACCTATTGGATATGTTAAGGAGAGCGGTCAGAACATAAAGTTCTATGTGACTGAAATATGGTGTTACTTAATGTCCGTACCCTATATTTTTAGCATGTTACATATGTCAAGGTATGTCTACGGAGCACACAAGATTCACAAAAACACCAAGTATTTAACCAATAAGGTGGATATCCAAGTCAATCACTCATTAGTGTTTTAAGGGTAAAGATTTGATGAGGTGTGCATTCTTGGTCAGTTATGGCCTTATTAGTGGTGGATTTTTATGATCTCTTATAAGCCTAAGGCGGGCCCTAACCTCTTAAGACTCCGTCCTAATACGTCAACGTTCTTAAAGTTTATACTCCCAATTGTAATATGAGAAGTTGTATTGCGAACATTACTACTTAAATGATATTACGGTAGGATGTTCATTTCTCTTAAAACTTCCCTTAGATAGTTGGTTAGCATGAAATGGACACATATCTTTTATATACCAAGTATGCTCCTAGTTGAGCTCTTATAAGCTTCTAGAGGAAGTGGACATCCCACGTGAACTACGCTACTCCGTTACCGCTTAAGCCTAACCACTTTTTAAGAAGGAGGACCCAAAGACTTACTTCAAATCTAATAAGGGTAGGGCCCATGACTTTGGTTCCTATCCAAGGAGTAAACCTTCAGAGGGATTCTAGTCCTAACCACTTAAGACCCAAAGTAGATAAAAAGAGAGTCAACCACTTAAGACCTTCTCAAGGTGTAGTAAACCTACCTATTTTCACATGCAATAGACTTATATATATATAGTTAGTTATATACACACTAGACTCCTCACATTAAACTGCATACTTGTATATGTTGGATATGCCGATTCGGTTCCGCGCAGACTTCTACTACAAGTTGGTTTAATCTCATGTCTAGTGTACTTTGTTTGAATGGTTCTAACACCCAGACCTCTCACATTAGTTGGGCCTACTTGTGGTTGCTATATTTGCCAGTCGGTTCCGGGAAGACTTACACCACAAATGGAAACTAACCGCATGTATGTGTGTCATTATTTATATATACGTAAAACCATTCTATACGCACTCACAAGCAATCGATATATATTTATATATATGGGCATTTCAAATTCTAATTCTATCATAATTGCATTTATTTCACCAATATAACATCGATTACGTTTATATAATAATTATACTGCCTAAATAACTTAAACACTCATATGAACGAAAAACGATCTAACGAGATTGCAATTGTCAATTTATCTAAATCGAGGTAGACAAGTTAGTTTTTCCATATTTTCACCGCTACAACTTAGGCATGATGACACAATAACAAAATAACAAATAGCAGTGAATGGAAAATGTACATATATACAAATTTGAACTTGCATCCTAGGCTTGTTGGAATGATTTCTATATTGGATCAAAATAGAATATTACATAATGTATACATATATTCTTATAATTTCCACTTTATCTAATTCACCACTTTTTGGTGTTATGCACATAAAAACATTTACATTTGACATATTTCAAGTATGAATACGTTTGGATTCAAAATAGAATCCAGACCAAATCAAATCATGAAATACCCAAATTTAAACCCTTTTAAATTACAATCAAATGTTCATAATGGTGGATTACACAAAGTAATAATAAAAACGGCATACCTTTTCATTCTTAATCCAATATAAAAATCAAAAGCCCACAAAACCTAAATAAAATGACAATTCTTACGCAAATATAAAATAGAGGATTTCGGGATTTTAGTATTGATGTTATCGATTTCCAAATCCTCTTAATCATATCTATCAACATAGTAAACTAATAAAAATATGAATATGCCTAAGTACATGACATTCCACTCACAGATCTAGGGAAGAATAAATAAGATTTCAGTAGTAGATCTAGATCTGTGCTTAATCTTTACGGAAAACGTGCTCCAATAATCCTCCTAATATATATGTAAGACACATGTTTTAGAATCATATATATATACCAAATTCCGGAGTTCAATCTAAAAACCTATACGAAAAATAATAGAGAGGAGCTAAGAAATAAAGGTTAGAGGAATAGAAGAAATTACTAACCTTTTTTTGGAATTTAGCAATGGTAGAGAGGCAACATGAAGGTAGGGATAGGAGAATGGCTAGGGTTCTATTGTGTGATACGAGGGGCTGTATACAGTTGCCCGTGTGAGCGTAGGGCGTCGGATTACGTAGATTTAATCCACAACTTTTATTTATATATATCCCTTTGGAAAACCCTAACCAAACATAAATTTATTGGGCTCTTCATCCGCCAGGTGGTCGATCTTAGCAGTCGACACCCCTCTTTAGGGGGCGGTCGACCCCATGGTCGCTAAGACGCCTAATAAGCGTATGTTTGCTGAGGTGCTTATTTATTTAATACATTGCTTTATTTCTTAATCTTGTTCCTTATATAAAATATCCTTTGTCCACATAATCTTATCCTTATTTCAAATTTCAAATTCTCCCCTTTATATTTGAATATATTTTGGATACCTATATATTGTCCATCTAATTATATATATATATATATATATATATATATATATATATATTCTATGTTTTACTGTCCAAATTCATTTTCTTATTACTTCTTCATATATTAACCATTTTTGGAATATTATATATGAAAACGAATCAGAATTTCGCCATGAATAAAAATAAAATAATTTCGTAGCCAAATTCCTAAAGCTACAAAACTCATTTTCCATCTATATTATTTAATTGCTTATTTTTAATTAATCTTAAACTAACTTGAATTACTATATGAATCACACAATGATTATCACACCAGAAATGATCATAAACACAGACACAAAAATAAGTAAATATAAAGTGCAGAAACAGAAAGAATGCACCGGATTTTATACTAGTTCGGATTACTCCTATGTCTAGTCCGAAGTAATGTTGGATTGTGCAAAATTTTATTATTATCAATATCCAAGTACAACACTCTTGATTTCATGGCTACAAGGTTAACACCGATTCCACCACCCTTGATTTCACAGCTACAAGGTTAACATCGCTCTCTTTCCTTGATTTCAAGGCTACAAGAAACACACGCTTTCCCAAACAATTACAATAGCACAAGAACTCATCAATAGCACTTCAAGCAGAGAGTAGTTGATAGAGATTGAGAAGAGAAGAAGAATGATATAAATTTTGTTGAAATCGGCTAAGTATAAGTGTAGAAATCAAGAATTTTATGTATATTAATGGTGGTAAGTAAAGGGGTGAAGATGGAGAAGAAAAAATGATTAAAAATTCAAAATCGACTCCTTTTTATAGTTTTGAAAATGTTGCAACAATTCTGAAATGTTTCAAATAGTGAAAAGACACTTCCTTGGAAAATTGAATTTATGACAGTTATACGTCGACATACTCATATGTGTATATCGGCATATGTGGTGTATTTTTTTTTTAAATCAAATTTCAAGTGTTTAAACTAATATATAAATATATATTCTGGAAATTCTTGAATCAAAACTAATGTTTCAAATGGAGTTACTAAAGTATAAAAAAATAGTGATATATAATATAAACATATTTATGAAGTTATATGATTTAAAACTATAAAACTATATATATAAATCATAAACATATTATTATAAAACTTTATAAACTATAAATATATATTGGAAATCATAACAATTTGAAATCATTTTAAAAAGTAATTTGAAATAACTAGAAATCGTAATTTGAATTTTGAAAACTAATTTGAATTTTGAAAATGGAGTGTTATTTAGAGACTTACATATAAACTAGACACAATTACTATATTTTCTTGAGCTCTTTAAATTCTTGATATCGTGGTATTCATGAGTCTTGAATCTCTTTGAATCCTGAGTCTCTTGGAACTCTAAAACTGTACAGTCTTCGGTATTAAATCCTGTATACAGACCCTATATATATATATATATATATATATATACATATATATATATACATATATATATATTCTAGATAAATATGTTAGTACATATTTTAAAATTAATTAATAATGATAATTGAAACAAGGTTGTTGTCATTAAAACTCCATTTTTAACATATTTTATCCCTTCTACTCTGTGAAATTCCATCTCATTATATTGTTCTGTTATTCTGTGCAAATGTAATTCCTCATAGAAACCAATAACCCGCATAAAGTGGCTCTAAATTTCGATGGGCCTTTTCTGAATTGATATTTAAGCCTACTCCAGGCGGGTTGTTACACCCATCCTTGCCTCCATGGTCTGTAGGATCATGAAAGAGTCGTAGGGTCATGCCGACAATGATTGGAAAACCGATATGAAGCGTAACCCATTTACTAAAGATTTATCAATACCCAATGTTCTCGATGATTTAATATGGTACAACTATTGGCATACTCAGGAAAAAACTGATCCATGGAAACTCCTAAACCATTATGAGTGGCATATTGATTCTACGCGCGCCATGATGAAGTAAAGTGTAAGTACTTCCTTGTTTTCCTTGAAGGCAAGACCTTACTATGCTTTTCTTAACTTTCGCTGAGAACCATATCATCCGTTGAACAGCTAGCAAGAACATTAGTGTAATAGTTCTGAAAACATACTACCAGGCTTAAGGATATCATGTCGATATTCATCATATTCCAAAGAGCTAGAGAGTCACTCACAATCTTCTTAAAACAATTCAACAACGCTCTCGTAAAGTGAGAAGGAGGGATGTGAGCACAAAATTCAAAGTATAAGGATCGATACTGATCCCATACAATATTTATTTCAAAAAAAGCGAAGAGGGAGAGATCAGTCTAGTTAACTTAATTCATACATATACAACTATATACGTTAATTTCCAAGACTCTGGTCGTTAATACAATCCAGAGTCGAGCATCAATCATGTGCTTACCAATACCAAAAAGACAATGCAGTTCCAAAGTGTACGGCTGATGCTCGAACTCTAAACTATTATTTTCTTATTTTTTTTAAACTCTAAGTGTATCATAAAAAACATGTACGAGTGTGCGAGTGTGTACGCGACTCTAAACTGATAATGACTTGCTTACTTTAGGTGTAAGCAAGAGCCAACGACTAACAGTTAATTTCTTGAATCGACAGAGACTAGATGTTTACATGAAAAAAATCAGATAATTTCCTATATAGATGGTTAAGTTTAGAATCAGAACTATAAAACAAAGATGGAATCACATACTAATACCACTGAAGTTCAACAAAGTGTCAAAACTGTTCAAAAGCGGTATACTCTTTAGTGCACACTACTCAAAGGAAAGATCACAACCATTTTCTGAGCGGAACATGGAGATCGTTCCAGTCATTAAAACTTGTTTCAATTCAAAGCATGTCGCATTCATGCAAGACTTAATTTAGGAGGCAAGTATTACCCAGTCTTTTGGCCGGCTGTAAGTAGCAATCTAGACTCTTTTAAACTCAGTCTAAATGTTAGAGTCGACAAATAGAGGGAGTATCAAAAATTAACTCAAATCAGATCGATCACCTCCTAGCATCGTCCAATCACTCAGAAAATGCTGGATTGACTCACGAGATCCCTATGATTACGTTGATCGATCATCTCTAGAATCTGGACGATCACTCGAAAAACATGTGATCGCACAGTCCGATCACCCCAAAATCATGAATCGATACAGCGTGGCCACTAAAAACTTACCAAGTCAAACTTGCTTGATCCTTCATCATCGGATTAATATGAATCCACTTTACAGGGGATTGTATGAATCAAACTCTACAGATTGGAATGAATCCAACTCTGAATCATGGCACAATTTTTAAATATTCACACTCAGTATAACTCCAACATATCGGATTGGTATGAATCTAAATCAAAACAACTTTCACTACTCCAACAAACAAAAAATATAACTCGGGAACCATGAGTCAAAACATCACCAAACTTCATAAGATTGCGCAACCTCACCGAATGATCCGTTGACTCGCCATTTTACAAGGTAGTCATGCTTTGGATTTCTGACCTTTGGAGAGCTCAAGACTTGAGTACGAAATTGGAAAAAATCAGACCGATATGGACGAAGTCACGGAATTCACGAAAAATTTGGATTTTCGGTTAAGTGTTTCGAGATCGATATGTATCCTCGAAACACATCAGGGATCGGTAGGAACCACGAAAGGCTGGAAAGTACTCAAGTTCTCAGGATCAGTATTGCTAAATTTGTATCCCAGGATCGGTAGTGTGGGGTTTCGTATCCGCGAAGGCATAAGAATTTTTCTAACCCTTGGGTGTAACAACCCGAAAATCTGGGCCAGTTTAAAAATTTTATTTTGGCAATTTTAGCAAATTTTGAGTATTTAAAATGAATTATTTTAAATAATATCGACGTGAAATTTATTTTGAATGGAATTCAAATGTATATATTATATACGCCGTTGTTAGAATATAAATAATTATATATATAATTATAAATAGAATTGAAAATGGCGCGGTAGTTCGATAATTCGATTTCAAACTTCAATTGAATGTACCGGGTGCAAAACAATCCGGATTTTAGTGAAACCAAAAACATTAGGATCTAATTGTGAATATCTTCCCAACGAATCCGACAAATCAAAATTTCATAGCGTGAATCAAAATATATGTCCAGTTGAAAATTCTAATAGTCACTATGGAATTCAGGCCCTTAAAAATGGGAATTTTGCAAACGACCTAGGATTTCGACGAAACCACTTTTGTTGGATCCGCAGTGTCAAATTATTGCTAGATTCCAAATTTCATAATTTTTCGAATCAATATGTGAGCATGGCAAAGGAAAACGCGGTTGACCAGTTTCAGTTGATTTTAATCGACTGGAAATTGGCCATTTTTCAAACGGTCTCAGAATTCGACGAAACTAGTTTTGTTAGGACCGTATCGTCAATACGAAGCTAGAAAATATTTTTCTGGATTTTTTCTAGTTAGTACGTGACCCCGGTATATTGAAATGCGTGTTCAAATTCAATATATAGAAGTATATGTTGATTTTGATGAAAACTGATTATAACAGCCGAATCAGCTTACGATACATATCCCATTGTGTTCGGAATGGGAGTAAAACGCTATGGACGACAGTCGGTTGGTTCGATTCTGAGTTCGAAAGAAAAAGCTACCTTTTAGTGAATTGAATTAAATAAATAATTATATATATTTCTATATAATATCTCTGCCCCCCCTCCTTAAAACCTAAATCAGATCGGAAAAAAAAAAGCCGATCTCGATCCGCCGCTCAGCCACCAGAAGGCGTCGCGCCTGGCCAGACCCCCTCTCGTCGATACTCTCCCCTCCTTCGTAGGCGCTCCGCTACAGACCCCCTCCAGTCGTGAGTTGAAGCCGACGAGGCCCCTCATCCTGGCGCCACCAACCGCCGACCTCCCCCAGATCACCTCCTCGCGCACCACCAAGCCCTGGCGAAGCTCCCCCAGCCGACCGCCCCTCCTCATCTTCTCCTCCCCTCTACTAACGAGACCCGTCGCCCTTTATAGCTGACCACTGCCACAGCGCCGCCGCCCTGTCCATCCATCGCCGACGATTCTAAAATCCCATCCAACGGTGAGTCCTACTGATTTTTTTTTAAAAGGTTTAAAAACTGATTTTTTTAAAAGGTTTAAAAACTGATTTTTTATAAAAGGTTTAAAAACTGATTTTTTTAAAGGTTTAAAAACTGATTTTTTTAAAGGTTTAAAAACTGATTTTTTGAAAGGTTTAAAAACTGACTTTATTTTAAGATATAAAAGAGAAGTCAAGAATATAAAATTTATAATGTAGAGATATTAACAATATAATTTTTATATCATAGAGAAGTCAAGAATATAAAGTTTATAATATAGAGATATTAAAAATATGACATTTATGTGGTAAAAGATATGAAAATACTATTTTCAAAAAAGTAGTGTATTGAAAATAAAATTTCTATATAATAGAGAATATAAAAATAAAATCTTTCTATTTGAAAAAGCAAAATATTTATATTTGAAAAGGCGAGATTTTTATATTGAATAGCAAAGTAAAAATTCGATTTTTACATATGTAGAGAATACGGGCAACGAAGATGACAAAAATGCGATAACGGGGAAGATTTCCTGCATTGGAAGTGCCATGAAGTTGGATAACTATCGGTGAGAACTACTCACCTTTCAATTTAATTATTCTAGTTATATATGTATACTAGGATGCAGACGGTGTTTAGTAGCACCCGACACCCGTCATCCACAGACCATGGATGGCTTGTTTGTTTAGTTGTTTGGTTGCATAAATTAGTTAGATGATTTGATTGAAATTTGAATTGGTTGGTGAAATGAAATTGATTTGATTGATGCGTGAATGGCGTGGGCCTTCACTAGACCGGGGATAAGGCTAGGCCTCGTCCCGTTTCTAGTATCGTGCCGTTATGCCGCCGAAATTTTCTAAAATAAGTTAGAAAAATAACAATATCATTTTATAGAATAAATGAATTGAATAGAAATTCATATGTTGAAATAAAATGTTTTGTCGTTAAAAATATAATTTTTAACGTGAATGTGAATAGATAAATATTCATTTACAAACCGGACGGTTTGTTTATGTACACCAATTTGAAGGACATTGATTGGGTCAATAAATTTTACACATCGCCCAACTGCACAAATAAAATCTGTGTTTGATTGTTTGAAACCCCACACGGGTGTTGGGATGAAATTTGAAGTTCACTCATCCTGACTGATTAAATATGTCGATCGAATGATTGACAGGCTGTTATAAGCGTTAGATATCTATATTTGATGCTTATACAGTGTAGTGCACTTTGGTTGATGGTTGATTATTTTTCAAAGCTATTATATACGTGTGATGTATGAAAAGTCCATATAATTAACATTATATGGTGATTGATTGGGCCTCATTCCAATTTAGAAAATAAAGAACATTATAAAATAAAGGTTCATGTGTTGACTGTACTCATCCGTTGAGACTAGTCATGTGTTGAACGAAATATTTTAATAATAAAATTTTATATCTTTATCAATATAAAATAAAGGTTCATGTGTTGACTGTACTCATCCGTTGAGATTAGTCATGTGTTGAACGAAATATTTTAATACTAAAATTTTATATTTTTATCAATATAAAATAAAGGTTCATGTGTTGACTGTACTCATCCGTTGAGATTAGTCATGTGTTGAACGAAATATTTTAATAATAAAATTTTATATCTTTATCAATATAAAATAAAGGTTCATGTGTTGACTGTACTCATCCGTTGAGATTAGTCATGTGTTGAACGAAATATTTTAATACTAAAATTTTATATTTTTATCAATATAAAATAAAGGTTCATGTGTTGACTGTACTCATCCATTGAGATTAGTCATGTGTTGAACGAAATATTTTAATACTAAAATTTTATATTTTTATCAATATAAAATAAAGGTTCATGTGTTGACTGTACTCATCCGTTGAGATTAGTCATGTGTTGAACGAAATAATTTAACAAAAAAATAGTCACACGTGGACAGTACTCATTCGTTGAGATTAGTCGTGTGTTGACAAAAATAAATATTCATTTGTTGAATAGAATAAAGGAATATATGAAGCCGTGTTGATTAGATTGACGCCATTTTGACGTGAACGATATTTATATCGATTTTATTCATTTTGAAATGAATTGAATATAAACAATTTCGAAATGAATTGAATATAAAACGATTTCGAAATGAATTGAATATAAAACGATTTCGAAATGAATTGAATATAAAACGATTTCGAAATGAATTGAATATAAAACGATTTCGAAATGAATAGAATATAAAACGATTTCGAAATGAATTGAATATAAAACCAATTCGAATTGAATTGAAAACGAATTCGAATTGAAAACGAATTGAAGTGAAATCAAATTGAATTGAAATTTGATTTGAATAGAAAACGAATTTGATTTCAATTGCATATATAACGAATTTGATTTGAATAGAAAACGAATTTGATTTCAATTGCATATATAACAAATTTGATTTGAATAGAAAACGAATTTGATTTCAACTGAAATATATAACGAATTTGAATCAAATAGAAAACCACTTTGAATTGAATCGAATTGAAAAAGAATTCGAATTGAATTTAAAACGAAGTGAAATGAATTCAAATTGAATTGAAACTTGAGTTGAATAGAAATGAATTTTAAACCGAATTTATAAGGAAAGATTCAACTTTGATTTGAATTTGAGATGGAAGTTGAAAATGTTTTTGAAACGAATTTAAAACTATTTATAAAATTCGTTTTAAATAGAAATCGACGATATATATATTATATATATAATATAATGGCCTGAATAGAACGCACCGCGCCGCGGCAGTTCGTGAATTTCGACCATTTATTTCAAACGGACATTACGGGAGATCCGACCGTAGGATTCTCCTAAAACCAGAACCGTTGGGTTCGTATCGAAAAGAGCTTTCTAACGAATATTAGAAATTTGAAATCTAACGGTTGGATTTGGATTTATGTCCAAATCAAATTTGAAAAAGGTCGCTGTAAGTGCAGTTCGATGGCCATTGATGGAAATCGACTGTACGGGCCTTGATAAAATCATTAAAAATATCAATAATTTGTGTAAAATCATAAGAAATGATTTAGAAAGAATTGGGATGAAAAACTCCATATTTGAAAAGATAAAAATAGATTTTTATCGAAATGAACTAGTTTTGAACTAGAATTATAATTCTATTTATTTTTAAATAAATTGAATTTGAAAAGGGGTTTTAAAAATAACTAGAATTTCCAATGATTGCGTTGGAGTGGATTTGAATCGAAATTGTCTTCGGAATATTTCGATGTTGGAATTCGTGATTATACAGATGTTGTTATGGAAATTTGAAAGATATATATTTATATCGTTATTTCCAATACGGCATTTGTTAATCGTAGGATTTGATATTGAATATAACCCGATATATTTTCTATTCAGAGCCTTGTATTGAATATCAAATGTGATTTGGTTTGTCGTGAATGGTGTCTTCACTAACACTATTCTTGAACCCAGTTGAGAAAAGATTAAATCTTTTTATTTAGATTTAATGAAGTGTACCAATTAAATAATATTTAATTGAAATGGAATTGATATTGATTTTTGGGTTTATCGTGAACAGTGTTTTAAATAACACTCGTTCTTTAACCCGATAATTAATGGAATGTGACTTTGGGTTTATCGTGAACCGTGTTTTAAATGACACGGATTCTTTAACCCGGTTAACGATTAAAACTAAGTGGAGTTTTAATGAATCTTTAATTAGATTGAAATGATCGAGAATGGAGTATCACCAGTTTTGCTCCAAGCGATAGTTAAATCTTTAATTAGATTTGAACGTGAAATGGTAATTGAATTTACCGATAACACCGTGGTGTTAGATATGAAGTACTACCAGTTTTACTTCATGGGATGGATAGGTTGGGATTGGGAAATTAAAACAAATGATTACTTCGGTAAGGTTCGTTAATCCCGACTAGTTGAATCAAAATTCAAAAGAAGATTAAAGAATAAATATAAAGAATTTATCTTTGATAAAATTAATGGGAACTTTTACCTATGAATGTGAAATTCAGAACTAACTGTCGGTTAGCTAAGCAGAATGGTTTCCTGGATATTGATCTGATGTTGGTTTCGGCCTTCGGGGTTAATATTTGGGGAATTATTCTCTTGATTAATTTACGGTTAGTGACTGATGAATTGGAATGAGGCGTATGTTGTGTTTGTGAAACACTTATTTAAAATATACGCGAGTTATTCGGGAAGACCGGGTTTATCCCATTCTGAATAACTGATATGACGATAAGTCGAAGATGAAGACGATGGTCAAAGACCGGAGGTCTTCACGTCGTTCGGGCGATCACTGATGATCTTGATTGGGCTGTACACCCAAGAAGATGGAAGCAGTTGGTGATCGTCCAGACGTACTTGGAGATCGATGGATATGCGGGGTACTAGGTGCCTCCGGTTTCGTTCAGACCCAGAACGGACTTGTAAATGGATAGTGTGTCTGTCGTTGTATTCCTTTATACTGTATTTGGTGATCTCTGCTAAATATATATCTGTTTGGTGGCAGAGAATTTATTCTCTTGCTATACACCCTTCTCTGAGACGTACGAGCCTAGAGGTTATATATTGGCAGAAATCGGTGGTACAGTATGGACTGACAATGTGGCAGGCTGAGTTGCAAGGATCAAGACTTTTGTTGAAAAGCAAAGTCTTGTGGTTGATGATCAAAGCACGGTCTTGTGTGGCGTAGCTTTGTGTAACGTTGATTCGCGAGTATCACACCCGGTATGAACCAAAAACGGGAGACGGACATCAGGGAGGACATGCGTTTCTTTCTAGTTAGGAGTGGCGTCAGTGCTTGAACTGGCTGACGAGTTTGACTCATGTGGATGTTGCTTATTATTACTTGCTGAAAAGCGAGGCGCCTCGTGATATCGGTTTCGGCCGATGCTTCTGGTCGGCTGACGGGCCAGGCTTACGCCCCAAAGGGCGGGGAAACGCAGTGTTCAGGCATAATAATCCACATCGGTGGACCGACCCTGACGATCCAAGGGGCAATTGCGGCTGTTCCTGAGGCTCGGGCTAGAGAGTCTCGAATCGGTTGAGGACGATCCCTAGCCTCGGTTCATACCATAAATGATAACCCAACTTCCAATACGACGTCTTACGGTTTTGATTGTAAACTTATACATGGCGACATAGTGGTATGGGTCATTCATGTCGCCTATGATTGATACTTATGATTTGAAGTTGTTTTATATACTATACACTTATAATGGTATCAAATGATTTCTTTTAAACGTATCAAGCATTCTCGGCTATTATAAGGTAAAAACCCTATCCCCCGGCTTGCGTTGCATTGTGTGATAGGACCTGGGTCTTATAATAGCTTCATTTTTCTTTATTTAGCATTGCGCTGTTGTTTTATGCACTGGTGTTCTTGGGAGGATACCCGTTCCGTGTTATACGGCGTGGTCCCTTGATTTACCTAACTTTAAAAATAAAGATTAACTGTTTTAGTTCTCACACCAGTCACATGCCTGACCTAGAGTTTATTGTTTTTAACCTAAACTCTGGGTGCCCTTATTTTGACACGGGCAGCTAGTAGTTTTGGTTTTGCAGATTTACATTCACAGGATCCTGGTTTACAGCTGGAATGATATCCGGAAAGCTTTGTATCCGTATATCTCTTCTAGTTGTGTATTGTATTATTTTCCGCTACTGTGTATTTAAATGTAATTTAAATCTCTGATATTTCTGTGTAATATTTATTCATTTATACTCTGTATATTCTTGTAATCTGATGCATTGTTGTAATATACAATGAAATGTTCTTCCGTATGCGTTCTATTTTGTCGTGTTCTCAAAACGATCAGCCGTTTCGAACGGTCTAGATCAGTTTAGCGACTGGTTCGGACCGAGCGAAATTCCTTCTCGTCACAGTTGGTATCAGAGCTTTGGTTTACAAAGCTTAGAGAACAAGGCACATTAGAACCGTACGAAAGAATTCATCAGAGATTGGATTAGTAAAATCTAATGAGAATGACTCGTTAGAGATAGGATCAGTAGTATCCTAGAACGAGTGTGAAGAGTGTACTTTTAAAATAAAAATGAAAACCAATTTTGTTTTGAAAATTTAAAATCAATTATTCGTATTTGATTATTTAGTTTATATTGATTTGGACAGTCCAGTATATAAAGATTTTGCATATACGCCTTGCAAACGTGTATTTGAAATTTTAATATACTGGATAGATATAGATTCACACTCTAGTCGCCCAAAGATGATTCTGATGATTGTAGCTACATCATCAGAATTAGTGTTCGAGTGTCGAAGGTGTGATATTTATATATCTCCTATTGACTGGTGTGAGAACCAAAATTAGATAGGGCCTATTGTTGTGATTTGGCATCAAAAACATGATTTTTGTATATGTATCAAAATTATGAATTTGAAACTCTAATCCACTAATTGATTGATGTTTGTGTTGTTTGTTTATTTGTTTGCTAATTTTTAGCCATTTAACCTAATTGAAGCACATAGTGAATATTAGTGAAATTTGGTCGCATTTTCTTGCGTATACTTGTACTTACATTGAACAGGTCATAGCAAGGAGGCTAGAGCAGAGAATAAAATTTGTTTGCCCGACAAATAGGTACATGTTTACTACATAATTTACTGTTTTGTTTGGGTGATGATGATTTTATGAGCCTATTGGCTAGCCGCTTGGCCTTTTCTTTTTCTTTTTCTTTTTGAGATCAGAAGGCCTGTATGGCAATTTCGGGATTTTCCCGTGGCTCCCGGTGCAGGGGAGGTTATGGCGAAATTTTTCGAAAATTTAGGTAGTGTTTGGTTTACCATTTTAAGTTTTGGGTTTTCGTCCGTGCAAAAATGTGCACAACACATGTAAATCATGGAAAACAACAATTTTAGAAAACAAAGTTAACACACAAAATAAAAAACAACTTTTATCCATTTTTCATGTTTTGAGAAATAAAAGAAAAATGGAGACCAAATCCTCATTTCATGATTGCTACATCCCCTCCGCGGTCCCCTCCATCTTGCTTTCATTCTACCATTCCTCCTTCTACACCTTTAAAGTTTTGTAATTAATTTTGAAAACTAAAAACCCAAAACTCATTTTTAACCAAACACACCCTTAGGGTGTTAGCCAAATTTTTGAAGAATTTGAAAATTCTCAGAAACTGAAAAGTTGGAGAATGGAAGCCAGACCGAACGTAGAGTTGATTGATCAAACCATTTTCGACTTTGTTCCTTTTCGGGGACGAAAAGTTTTAAGTGGGGGAGATTGTAACAACCCGAAAATCTGGGCCAGTTTAAAATTTTTATTTTGGCAATTTTAGCGAATTTTGATTATTTAAAATGAATTATTTTAAATAATATCAACGTGAAATTTATTTTGAATTGAATTCAAATGTATATATTATATACACCGTCGTTAGAATATAAATAATTATATATATAATTATAAATAGAATTGAAAATGGCGCGGTAGTTCGATAATTCGATTTCAAACTTCAATTGAATGTACCGGGTGCAAAACAATCCGGATTTTAGTGAAACCAAAAACATTAGGATCTAATTGTGAATATCTTCCCAACGAATCCGACAAATCAAAATTTCATAGCGTGAATCAAAATATATGTCCAGTTGAAAATTCTAAATAGTCGCTATGGAATTCAGGCCCTTAAAAATGGGAATTTTGCAAACGACCTCGGATTTCGACGAAACCACTTTTGTTGGATCCGCAATGTCAAATTATTGCTAGATTCCAAAATTCATAATTTTTCGAATCAATATGTGAGCGTGGAAAAGGAAAACGTGGTTGACCAGTTTCAGTTGATTTTAATCGACTGGAAATTGGCCATTTTTCAAAAGGTCTCAGAATTCGACGAAAGTAGTTTTGTTAGGACCGTATCGTCAATACGAAGCTAGAAAATATTTTTTTGGAATTTTTCTAGTTAGTACGTGACCCCGGTAAATTGAAATGCGCGTTCAAATTCAATATATAGAAGTATATGTTGATTTTGACGAAAACTGATTGTAACAGCCGAATCAGCTTACGATACATATCCCATTGTGTTCGGAATGGGGGTAAAATGCTATGGACGATAGTCGGTGGGTTCGATTTTGAGTTCGAAAGAAAAAGTTACCTTTTAGTGAATTGAATTAAATAAATAATTATATATATTTCTATATAATATCTCTGGGCCCCCCCTCCTTAAAACCTAAATCAGATCGAAAAAAAAAGGCGATCTCGATCCGCCGCTCAGCCACCAGAAGGCGCCGCGCCTGGCCAGACCCCCCCCCCCCTCGTCGATACTCTCCCCTCCTTCGTAGGCGCTCCGCTACAGACCCCCTCCAGTCGCGAGTTGAAGCCGACGAGGCCCCTCATCCTGGCGCCACCAACCGCCGACCTCCCCCAGATCACCTCCTCGCGCGCCACCAAGCCCTGGCGAAGCTCCCCCAGCCGACCGCCCCTCCTCATCTTCTCCTCCCCTCTGCTAACGAGACCCGTCGCCCTTTATAGCTGACCACCGCCACAGCGCCGCCGCCCTGTCCATCCATCGCCGACGATTCTGAAATCCCTTCCAACGGTGAGTCCTACTGATTTTTTTTTAAAAGGTTTAAAAACTGATTTTTTTTAAAGGTTTAAAAACTGATTTTTTATAAAAGGTTTAAAAACTGATTTTTTTAAAGGTTTAAAAACTGATTTTTTTAAAGGTTTAAAAACTGATTTTTTAAAAGGTTTAAAAACTGACTTTATTTTAAGATATAAAAGAGAAGTCAAGAATATAAAATTTATAATGTAGAGATATTAACAATATAATTTTTATATCATAGAGAAGTCAAGAATATAAAGTTTATAATATAGAGATATTAAAAATATGACATTTATATGGTAAAAGATATGAAAATACTATTTTCAAAAAAGTAGTGTATTGAAAATAAAATTTCTATATAATAGAGAATATAAAAATAAAATCTTTCTATTTGAAAAAGCAAAATCTTTATATTTGAAAAGGCGAGATTTGTATATTGAATAGCAAAGTAAAAATTCGATTTTTACATATGTAGAGAATACGGGCAACGAATATGACAAAAATGCGATAACGGGGAAGATTTCCTACATTGGAAGTGCCGTGAAGTTGGATAGCTATCGGTGAGAACTTCTCACCTTTCAATTTAATTATTCTAGTTATATATGTATACTAGGATGCAGACGGTGTTTAGTAGCACCCGACACCCGTCATCCACAGACCATGGATGGCTTGTTTGTTTAGTTGTTTGGTTGCATAAATTAGTTAGATGATTTGATTGAAATTTGAATTGGTTGGTGAAATGAAATTGATTTGATTGATGTATGAATGGCGTGGGCCTTCACTAGACCGGGGATAAGGCTAGGCCTCGTCCCGTTTCTAGTATCGTGTCGTTATGCCGCCGAAATTTTCTAAAATAAATTAGAAAAATAACAATATCATTTTATAGAATAAATGAATTGAATAGAAATTCATATGTTGAAATAAAATGTTTTGTCGTTAAAAATATAATTTTTAACGTGAATGTGAATAAATAAATATTCATTTACAAACCGGACGGTTTGTTTACGTACACCTATTTGAAGGACATTGATTGGGTCGATAAATTTTACACATCGCCCAACTGCACAAAAAAATCTGTGTTTGATTTTTAGAAACCCCACACAGGTGTTGGATTGAAATTTGAAGTTCACTCATCCTGACTGATTAAATATGTCGATCGATTGATTGACAGGCTGTTATAAGCGTTAGATATCTATATTTGATGCTTATACAGTGTAGTGCACTTTGGTTGATGGTTGATTATTTTTCAAAGCTATTATATACGTGTGATGTAATCCATATAATTAACATTATATGGTGATTGATTGGGCCTCATTCCAATTTAGAAAATAAAGAATATTATAAAATAAAGGTTCATGTGTTAACTGTACTCATCCATTGAGATTAGTCACGTGTTGAACGAAATATTTTAATAATAAAATTTTATATCTTTATCAATATAAAATAAAGGTTCATGTGTTGAATGTACTCATCCGTTGAGATTAGTCATGTATTGAACGAAATATTTTAATACTAAAATTTTATATTTTTATCAATATAAAATAAAGGTTCATGTGTTGACTGTACTCATCCATTGAGATTAGTCATGTGTTGAACGAAATATTTTAATAATAAAATTTTATATCTTTATCAATATAAAATAAAGGTTCATGTGTTGACTGTACTCATCCGTTGAGATTAGTCATGTGTTGAACGAAATATTTTAATACTAAAATTTTATATTTTTATCAATATAAAATAAAGGTTCATGTGTTGACTGTACTCATCCGTTGAGATTAGTCATGTGTTGAACGAAATATTTTAATACTAAAATTTTATATTTTTATCAATATAAAATAAAGGTTCATGTGTTGACTGTACTCATCCGTTGAGATTAGTCATGTGTTGAACGAAATAATTTAACAAAAAAATAGTCACACGTGGACAGTACTCATTCGTTGAGATTAGTCGTGTATTGACAAAAATAAATATTCATTTGTTGAATAGAATAAAGGAATATATGAAGCCGTGTTGATTAGATTGACGCCATTTTGACGTGAACGATATTTATATCGATTTTATTCATTTTGAAATGAATTGAATATAAAACGATTTCGAAATGAATTGAATATAAAACGATTTCGAAATGAATTGAATATAAAACGATTTCGAAATGAATTGAATATAAAACGATTTCGAAATGAATTGAATATAAAACGATTTCGAAATGAATAGAATATAAAACGATTTCGAAATGAATTGAATATAAAACCAATTCGAATTGAATTGAAAACGAATTCGAATTGAAAACGAATTGAAGTGAAATCAAATTGAATTGAAATTTGATTTGAATAGAAAACGAATTTGATTTCAATTGCATATATAACGAATTTGATTTGAATAGAAAACGAATTTGATTTCAATTGCATATATAACGAATTTGATTTGAATAGAAAACGAATTTGATTTCAATTGAAATATATAACGAATTTGAATCAAATAGAAAACCACTTTGAATTGAATCGAATTGAAAACGAATTCGAATTGAATTTAAAACGAAGTGAAATGAATTCAAATTGAATTGAAACTTGAGTTGAATAGAAATGAATTTTAAACCGAATTTATAAGGAAAGATTCAACTTTGATTTGAATTTGAGATGGAAGTTGAAAATGTTTTTGAAAAGAATTCAAAACTATTTATAAAATTCGTTTTAAATAGAAATCGACGATATATATATTATATATTATATATATAATATAATGGCCTGAATAGAACGCGCCGCGCCGCGGCAGTTCGTGAATTTCGACCATTTATTTCAAACGGACATTACGGGAGATCCGACCGTCGGATTCTCCTAAAACCGGAACCGTTGGGTTCGTATCGAAAAGAGCTTTCTAACGAATATTAGAAATTAGAAATCTAACGGTTGGATTTGGAATTATGTCCAAATCAAATTTGAAAAAGGTCGTTGTAAGTGCAGTTCGATGGCCATTGATGGAAATCGACTGTACGGGCCTTGATAAAATCATTAAAAATATCAATAATTTGTGTAAAATCATAAGAAATGATTTAGAAAGAATTGGGATGAAAAACTCCATATTTGAAAAGATAAAAATATATTTTTATCGAAATGAACTAGTTTTGAACTAGAATTATAATTCTATTTATTTTTAAATAAATAAATTGAATTTGAAAAAGGGTTTTAAAAATAACTAGAATTTCCAATGATTGCGTTGGAGTGGATTTGAATCGAAATTGTCTTCGGAATATTTCGATGTTGGAATTCGTGATTATACAGATGTTGTTATGGAAATTTGAAAGATATATATTTATATCGTTATTTCCAATACGGCATTTGTTAATCGTAGGATTTGATATTGAATATAACCCGATATATTTTCTATTCAGAGCCTTGTATTGAATATCAAATGTGATTTGAGTTTGTCGTGAATGGTGTCTTCACTAACACTGTTCTTGAACCCAGTTGAGAAAAGATTAAATCTTTTTATTTAGATTTAATGAAGTGTACCAATTAAATAATATTTAATTGAAATGGAATTGATATTGATTTTTGGGTTTATCGTGAACAGTGTTTTAAATAACACTCGTTCTTTAACCCGATAATTAATGGAATGTGACTTTGGGTTTATCGTGAACCGTATTTTAAATGACACGGATTCTTTAACCCAGTTAACGATTAAAACTAAGTGGAGTTTTAATGAATCTTTAATTAAATTGAAATGATCGAGAATGGAGTATCACCAGTTTTGCTCCAGGCGATAGTTAAATCTTTAATTAGATTTGAACGTGAAATGGTAATTGAATTTACCGATAACACCGTGGTGTTAGATATGAAGTACTACCAGTTTTACTTCATGGGATGGATAGGTTGGGATTGGGAAATTAAAACAAATGATTACTTCGGTAAGGTTCGTTAATCCCGACTAGTTGAATCAAAATTCAAAAGAAGATTAAAGAATAAATATAAAGAATTTATCTTTGATAAAATTAATGGGAACCTTTACCTATGAATGTGAAATCAGAAACTAACTGTCGGTTAGCTAAGCAGAATGGTTTCCTGGATATTGATCTGATGTTGGTTTCGACCTTCGGGGTTAATATTTGGGGAATTATTCTCTTGATTAATTTACGGTTAGTGACTGATGAATTGGAATGAGGCGTATGTTGTGTTTGTGTAACACTTATTTAAAATATACGCGAGTTATTCGGGAAGACCGGGTTTATCCCATTCTGAATAACTGATACGACGATAAGTCGAAGATGAAGACGATGGTCGAAGACCGGAGGTCTTCACGTCGTTCGGGCGATCACTGATGATCTTGATTGGGCTGTACACCCAAGAAGATGGAAGCAGTTGGTGATCGTCCAGACGTACTTGGAGATCGATGGATATGCGGGGTACTAGGTGCCTCCGGTTTCGTTCAGACCCAGAACGGACTTGTAAATGGATAGTGTGTCTGGCGTTGTATTCCTTTATACTGTATTTGGTGATCTCTGCTAAATATATATCTGTTTGGTGGCAGAGAATTTATTCTCTTGCTATACACCCTTCTCTGAGACGTACGAGCCTAGAGGTTATATATTGGCAGAAATCAGTGGTACAGTATGGACTGACAATGTGGCAGGCTGAGTTGCAAGGATCAAGACTTTTGTTGAAAAGCAAAGTCTTGTGGTTGATGATCAAAGCACGGTCTTGTGTGGCGTAGCTTTGTGTAACGTTGATTCGCGAGTATCACACCCGGTATGAACCAAAAACGGGAGACGGACATCAGGGAGGACATGCGTTTCTTTCTAGTTAGGAGTGGCATCAGTGCTTGAACTGGCTGACGAGTTTGACTCATGTGGATGTTGCTTATTATTACTTGCTGAAAAGCGAGACGCCTCGTGATATCGGTTTCGGCCGATGCTTTTGGTCGGTTGACGGGCCAGGCTTACGCCCCAAAGGGCGGGGAAACGCAGTGTTCAGGCATAATAATCCACATCAGTGGACCGACCCTGACGATCCAAAGGGCAGTTGCGGCTGTTCCTGAGGCTCGGGCTAGAGAGTCTCGAATCGGTTGAGGACGATCCCTAGCCTCGGTTCATACCATAAATGATAGCTCAACTTCCAATACGACGTCTTACGGTTTTGATTGTAAACTTATACATGGCGACATAGTAGTATGGGTCATTCATGTCGCCTATGATTGATACTTATGATTTGAAGTTGTTTTATACACTATACACTTATAATGGTATCAAATGATTTCTTTTAAACGTATCAAGCATTCTTGGCTATTATAAGGTAAAAACCCTATCCCCCGGCTTGCGTTGCATTGTGTGATAGGACCTGGGTCTTATAATAGCTTCATTTTTCTTTATTTAGCTTTGCGCTGTTGTTTTATGCACTGGTGTTCTTGGGAGGAAACCCGTTCCGTGTTATACGGCGTGGTCCCTTGATTTACCTAACTTTAAAAATAAAGATTAACTGTTTTAGTTCTCACACCAGTCACATGACTGACCTGGAGTTTATTGTTTTTAACCTAAACTCTGGGTGCCCTTATTTTGACACGGGCAGCTAGTAGTTTTGGTTTTGCAGATTTATATTCACAGGATCCTGGTTTACAGCTGGAATGATATCCGGAAAGCATTGTATCCGTATATCTCTTCTAGTTGTGTATTGTATTATTTTCCGCTGCTATGTATTTAAATGTAATTTAAATCTCTGATATTTCTGTGTAATATTTATTCATTTATACTCTGTATATTCTTGTAATCTGATGCATTGTTGTAATATACAATGAAATGTTCTTCCGTATGCGTTCTATTTTGTCGTGTTCTCAAAACGATCAGGCGTTTCGAACGGTCTAGATCGGTTTAGCGACTGGTTCGGACCGAGCGAAATTCCTTCTCGTCACATTGGGGGATCGATATTTGTGGCACCCTACGGGATCAGTTCAAGTGAAGAAGGTCTCCTGGATCAGTATATATTATTCCTACCCCCGTATACGAATAGGACTTGGCAACCGGATATAAAGCTTCAGAAGAAGGAAGCAGAAATTTGGCTAAATCCTGGAGGTTCGGTACCAATATAGAGATCCTTACTGATCCCAGACATATTTTTTAATCTTCGTGCCCACTCACCTCTCTGCCTATAAATAGCCCCTGTGTAATGACCTGAATTTTTAATCGATTAGTTTTGAATATTTAATATTTGTTTTAAATGTTGAGTTGATAATAAATGGATTTTTGTATCTTAATTATCAATTAAATAAACGAGACACGATTTAATTTTGATTATATCGAATTTCCACATTTCGAAAACGACAAATAACTGAATTCGAAGTCAAAACTGAATCGGAACGATCCACATGATCAATATAAATTCTATTTGAATATAAACGATACTCATAACAATTTATTATCGCGAATTTGTTCTTTTTTGAATTTAAATTATATTATATCAATTTAAATTGGAACTCAACAGTAGTCAATTTTCAAACGACCTCGGATTTCAACAAAACTAACTTTATAGATTCTGTAATCTTAAATTATTGTAAGATTTCAAATTTCGAGTCAATTGGAGTTTTTTTGTGATTGTTCACAGTTCAAAAGTGTATCTTAAAGAAAGTTTTACAAGCGGTCTCGGAATTCGACAAAACCAGTTTGTGTCTGAAATATTAAGTTATTGTAAGATTAAAAGTTTCTTCGTGATTGGAGCTCGTATGTGGTGGTATAAACATGTTATTTTGGGTTTAAGTTTCATAAGAATATTTTATAATATAATTTGTATTGTAATACATATAAGTGAATATGCATTTGTCATATTATTTTTAGTCCCACATTTTGGGTGTAAGGCTAACATCAGCTCCAAAGCCAATATATAAGGGAGCCAACGTAATAGAATTATGTACACTGAATCAAGAGAAATAAAAAGCTTCCTCCTTTATCTCTTATGTTCTCTTTAATGTCTTCTCTTTTATGATATGTTCTATTTTATTTTATAACACGTTATCAGCACGAGATTCTTTTATTGTTATTTGTTGAGATCTTCTAGATCTACATCTATGAATTTGTCATGTAAGTAATTTTTATTTGAGAATATTTGATCTATGGATCTATTTTTTTTTGTAGATCTAGATTATGTTCCAGTGGATCTAACTTTTTAGATCTAATTATTTTTCGCTTAGTGGTTTTTAGATATCCACCTATTCATATTTGATCTGGTATTATTGTATACCAAATATGTTTTTAGGAAGATCCATTCATTTTCTTTTTATAATATTATATATGGATCTTTTACCCCATACGCTATACATAAATAATCTTCATTTGCTACTTTATCTCTTCAATAATAGAGAATCTATTGATAATAGGTATGCATATATGTAAACTGTAGGCTACTTCTTATTTAATCTAATGCTTGTTATACAACTTCAACTTTGTAATAATAGACTACCTATTCTCATTTTTTTAATGCTTCATCTGACAAGATGAGATGCTTTAAATAGAATTACATTTCCATGTATGGCTTACTTTTATATGCGTTTTCATCTTTCAATATAAGCAACTGCTTGTTAGCCAACATATGTATTACTGTAGCCATTATTTTTGCTATATGGTGTATGGCTCCTTGACAGTTTGTATTGTTTCATTATTGTAATTAGTTCATTGTAAATGTATAGAGAAAGGCTTGCATATTTGGATAAATTTTTTAATGATTCTGTGTCGTAATATATTCAATTTAATTATAGAATATGTATACTGATATGTGAATTTTGTTTAATTAAGCATCTGCAAATTTTTTTTTTGTGTAGTTCACAAAAATTTCGAACACTGAGATTCATTTACAATCTCAATGCTTAGAGGATACCATTAAAAATGTTAATACCATGTCCCAGCAGGACAAAGCAAAGGCTCTGATATTTTTTTAAGATGCCACATCTACGATGATCTAAATATTTAACTGAAAAAGATCCTATCCACTTATGGAACTCCCTAAAGGAGCATTATGACCACCAGAAGACGGTCATACTTCCAAACACAAGGCAAGAGTGGTTGAACCTGAAGTTCACATGCATATGACCTAAAGTTCATATACAAATTCTTTCAAATGAGGGACCTGAAGTTCATGAGGAACCTGAAGTTCATATTCAAATGAGAAACATGAAATAAAGCATAAAAGCATATAATTGCATTTAATATTTGCTTATAGCAAATGACCAATAATAGGAAAGGATTTGAAAAATCAATGAAAGGAAAAGTTTCAACAAAAGGAAAAAGCCTTATATTCCAACTTTATGCTACAAATAATTTCTTGAAGAAACTTATTATTGGAAGAGATCATTACATTTATAATAAATACTATTTTCTTGAAGAAAATAGTAAAATGACTCTCATATGTGAAAAAAAGGGCACTTTGTTGAAAAGTTGATTCGATTTAAAATATATAATAACGATATATGAATTATGATAAAACTTGAAGTTTTATTATAGTCAATTTAGACCATATTATATTTCTAGAAGAAATATTTTATTGTTTCTTAGGAAAACCTTTATAAAGAAAATATGCATCCTGAAGATCATATTAAGTTAAGATCTAAATATTGATCTTAATTTTTGCACACCGGAAGTGAATGCAAAAGTAATTTTTGTTATAAAATGGAAAACTTAGAACCTGCTGTTTCTATGATGGTAACAAGTAGCTTGAAGCTCACTATGTGATTTTTATTTTGTTTCAGTTCCTTTCAGCATGTATTAGTTTGAAACTTTTGCTTATTTTCCTTTCTTTTTAGCTTGTGCTTATGGAATTGCAGAAATAATATGCAATGTTGGACATGATAAGTAGTTTATTCCCATGGACATTTATCTGTATTTATAAGTTATTTCAATTATCAACTAGTTGTATTACTTTTAATTCTTAAGGTATGGATCGACAGTGTTTAAGTGATGATATATGTCTGGTTGATTGTGGAACTACTCATACGATATTGAAAAACCCGAAGTTTTTCTCTGAATTATCCGAAAATGTTTCATATAAAGTTTCAACTATAGTTGGTTCAGCCAATATAATTGAAGGGTCCAGAAGAGCCCATATAGTGTTACCAAATGGTACACATATATTCATTCAAAATGCACTATATTCAAGCAATTCTAAAAGAAATCTGCTTGGCATCAAAGATATAAGAATGAATGGATATCATAAATGAAAACAACAAAGAATATCTTTGTGTTATTTCTAAAATTGAAAGCCAAAAGCTTAATTTAGAAAAATTTGGTACAATTTCAACTAGATTATACTTTACCAAAATTGGCATAGTTAAATCTCATTTTATAAACATGAGCCAAATGGCTCACAGATACAAAGAAATTGATTCTTTGGCATGATCGTTTAGGTCATTTCGGATCAACTATGATCGTTTACATAAATAAAAAATATGTTCCCTGAAGGAATATCATACACTCCAGAAGTAGTGATTTCTTTTCTTGAATCTTATTTTTATTTATTGCATCTAATTTCGTTACTGCATTTAAAGTTTGATATGTATTTTTGTATATTGATATGATATTCCAATGTTTCTATGGAGGAGATAAGTTCAACCCAAAAGCGGTGATAACAAAATATCTTTAGAGGATATTTGTATATTTGGAAATGATAAGATATCTCTAGAAGAGATCCGTTTATATGAAAATTATAAAATATCTCCAGAAGAGATTTCTACAATTAAAAAGCGATATTAAAAACTCCATCAATTTAACAAGTTGAAGTTGTTCATATATTTATTTGGACCAGAAGTTCGATATGTTTTCAAACCAGAAGTTTTGAACATTATCATACGATCCTGAAGAATTTGTAATGACACTGACCAATACATTGAAATCAATACTTTGATCTTTGTAATAATTTATTCTAAAATCACTAACTCAAATGAGAAAGACTATGCAAATTTATAATACTGGACGCACATATTTATATATTCATATCTGTAAATATTTAACTAACAACCTGAAGTTTGTTATAAGCATATTTTATAGATTATGCATAAATATTTTTTATTGATTTAAATTGCAGTCAATATGAATGTTGAATGACCTGAAGTCATATGTGTTTTCAAATAACCTATATAATAAGAAAATTCCTCCAATATTGCTAGATCAATGAAAGAGAATAAGTAATAAAAAAATGATGAATGCATCTTATTGACTAATTAAAGGGTTATCCTCCAACAACGGATATACATATAAAATACTTGCCAGCAGCAATGTGATAATGGATCAAAATGAGAATCCCATGATGATTATTATTTAGTGTGACAATGTTTGTCAACATTGTGGGGGAGGATAAAGGGATACAATTTCATTTTGAGTATCAGTATAATTGACACACGAATAAATTATAAATAATATCCCTTGTAGACTTGCTTCAATATATATTTGAATCCCTGGAGGATCAAAATGCATAAACCACATTTAAAGATTGGTTTAAAAGTTAGTTCGAGACACTTTTGAAGTAAGTAATAAAGATGTCAGATGAAGCAGGTGAGTGTTCTTAAAGAAATACATAAGGAGTCTCTTGAAGAGACCCATGACATAATTGTCAAATAACCCCAGAAGTGGTTTAGGTACCTAAAATAGATAAATAAAGAGATCTCAATAAATTATATATAGAACTAACAATAAATAATCATCGATGATAAATTATAAAAGTAAAGCGCTTATGTTAAATCATGATTGGCCATCATAAATCCTACTCTAATTGAGAAATGTGGACCTGTAGTCCACAAAGTAGTGAATAAACCTCGAAGGTATGAATATTTGTTAAATCACACTAAATGATGAAAGAATTTTAGTTCCTGAAGAACATAAACTACTTTGTTGGTTATATAGAATATAAAGAACAAAGAAAGTTGATTACAACATTCTTTTAAGTATTGTTATAATGAAAATCATGATATAATTCATGATGAGTAGATTATTTCCTGCTTTTAAGTAATGTTGTAATGAAACATTTAATATACTTTTGAGTATAGTTGCAATATGTAAAATTCATTGAAGTGTACAGGTTCCTGAAGAACATAAATAACTTTAATGATTATAAAGAATGCAAAGAACATAGAATATAGATTACAAAATGCTTCTGAGTATTGTTGTAATGAAAATCTTGATATAATTCAAGATGAGTAGATTACTTCCTGCTTATAAGTATTGCTATAATGAAACTATTATTGTTCATTACAAATGTACTGCAGTGTGCAAACCTGATTAAAGCACAAAATTGTAAACACTCGAAGTGTATAGCAAGTAAGCGCAAACAAAAGGTGTTTTAAATAAGAAAACATGCCTGAAGCATGAAAATGCACACAAAAGTCTTTTAAGAAAAGTTCATTAAGAATTTTCTTGTGATGTTGTACACTTTTTCCTTCACTTTGGTTCTTTCCCATAGGGTTTTCCATCGTGGAGGTTTTAACAAGGAAAATGTTAATAAATGATGAACATCAGAAGTATGAAGAGTAAAGATTATTATCTCTTGAGTTTATTTTCTATACAAGATTTGTTTGAGTAATATTACTAATGAGATATATATTTATGGATCCAGAAGTGTCTATAACGAAATTGAGATATCAAAAAGTATGCACTCTTTTTCTTTAACTAAGATTTTTACCACCGGGTTTTTCTTAGTAAAGTTCTAATGAGATATTATATTGATCCAGAAGTAACATCCTCAAAGTAATATTGAAAGTTGTAACGAGACATTATCTTGATCTAGAAGAATCAAGCACCACATCAAGGAATAACATCTCAAACATGATATTTAAGTTAATCTGTATTTTTATCCTTAACTAAGGTTTTTCCCACTGGGTTTTCCTTTGTAAGGTTTTTACTGAAGAATTATATTGATCCAGAAGTATCATTCTACATTTAATGTAGTAAATTATTGAAAACATGTTTTTGTACTCTTTTTCCTTCACTAAGATTTTTTTCCATAGGGTTTTTCTTAGTAAGGTTTTAATGAGGCATTACATCGATCCTGAAGTATCGAACTATTATAAGAAATATCATTTTAAAATGACAATATCTATGAGGGGGAGCAATAATTTTTCAAGGGGGATAATTTCAAGCTACTACAAGAGCATTTAAGAATTTGAAGACACATATCCAAGGAGGAGTGTTAAAGTTACCTTTCTAATCCACATAAAGAAAAATCACAAACTGGATATGTGTTTACAAACAACAATGCAGCTATTTCATGAAGATCTACAAAACAAGCATTGGAAGCAACATCATCCAATCATTCTGAAATTCTAGCACTACATGAAGCGAGTCGAGAATGTGTTTGGTTAAGGTCATTAATTGAACATATTCGAAGCACATGTCAACTTCCCTTAACTACAGAAAGATCAACTATTATTTATGAGGGCAATGCAGCATGCGTAGCTCAGATTCAAGCAGGATATATCAAGGGTGATAGGACAAAACATACTTCTCCTAAATTCTTTTTCACACATGAGCTTCAAAATAGAAGTGAAGCAAATCCAATCTCCAGAAAATCCAGCAGATCTATTCACGAAGGCACTTCCATAATCAACATTGCAGAAGGCGATATATAAAATTGGTATACGCAGCTTGCATCACCAAACTATTTGAATAATGCGTTACGAATCAGGGGGAGCATATATTATGTTGTAATGCACTCTTTTCCTTCACTAATATTTTTCCCACTGGGTTTTTTATTAAGGTTTTTAACGAGCCATTATTTTAATCCAGAAGTATCAACCCTCATTGGAACATTGTCAATATGTTTCCTGGAGATGAAATAAAATTGTACTCTTTTCTTTGTTTATGATTTTTCCCATAGAGTTTTTCATTAAAAAGGTTTATAATGAGGCAATTAATATTATCATATTTACATACGCATATTCAAGGGGGAGTGTTGTAATACATATAAGTGAATATGCATTTGTCATATTGTTTTTAGTCCCACATTTTGGGTGTAAGGCTAACATCAACTCCAAATCCAATATATAAGGGAGCCGATGTAATAGAATTATGTACACTGAATCAAGAGAAATAAAAAACTTCCTCCTTTATCTCTTATGTTCTCTCTAATGTCTTCTCTTTTATGATATGATCTATTTTATTTTATAACAATTTGTCTATAAATAGACCCATACCCTCATTTTTGTTCTTTCTTTTTTTTCTCCTTTCGTTCATTCCGAACAAAATTAAAAATCGATGTTGCCGTATCCAACCTATTCAAAAATGCTTCTGTAAATTGAAACATATCATAAACTCTACTATAAATCTTAAAGAAAATTTCCCTAAGTTTGTATGGTCCTATGCTTCATTTTAGTGGGAGTGTTAAGTCACGCGTCGATCTCCGATGAAGTGTGAATCTCAAGCAGCGAAGGGGGAAATCAAAGTCGTGGAGGTTTAGGTGTTGTTTTGGGGTGCGGTGCTAAACTAGATCACGGTTTTACTGGGATGTCGTTCCCTAAGTCGCGATAGGGAGAAAGAAAGCGATGCCTAAAGTTCGGCTTTTAGGGGAAAGTTAGGTTGCGTAAGGGGGGCAGTTGATGATAGGGGGTCGCACTTTTTCCATTGTCATGGGTTAAAGCTCCAGATCACGACTGGAAAGGGGTGTGAATTAACACTATTGGTGATGGTCGGGATCAGTTCATGAAAAGAATGAGTTGATGGCTTGGGTGGTTGGAATAGTGAGTAGTGCTTGGCTACAGGGGTTCCTGTTTTGTTCGAATTAGGAGAAGAAGGGTCGTGTTTTTTAATTCAGAGAAGAAGAAGTAAACATGGCTAAGTTTTGATCTTAGCTTGATGAAGTTAATTAAGGTTAAAAAAATTGGTTAATTAAATTAATTAAGTATGTGTAATTATATATGTATATATTCAAACTCATAAAAGTTATATGTTTTCAAATGTAACCAAATTTGAGCAAAATCAGTCGAGTTGGATTCTTATGGGCATATCCTATGATATGGAAATGATCTGGAGTGCTTTTAAGCTTTCTAGGATTTTTTTTCTAATTTTAAACTTTGGTTTAAATTAGATAAAACAGTGATAATTATCGAATATAATCAATGTGATTAAACTCACTCTTTGGTTCATTTATAATTTGTTACAAATGAATTTTTATTTAGTACATAATTTTTATATGATGTTTGGATACATGGATAAATTATAGTGATTATTATAAACTCACTCTCTGGTAGTTGGATATTCTCACAACTTTTAGCGGATGAGAACCTATGCTTTCTACATAATAGTGGATGATCATCTATACCGTGATATATAGTATTTCTTAAATAAGCCGGATCGAATTGGAATGTTCTCTCCAATAATTCTTTCTTTCGTCCATATCACTATTGTCCCAACAGAGTGCTTACGCTGTTCTTCCCTATGCCTCGAAGCGGGATTGGCATTATTTATGTGTCTAACATTTGTAAATGCAGGAAAATAGGTTGGAGAGATCCAACTAGATTCCTCAAAATTATTATTGTTTGCTTTCATATATATTGTGTTATATGATGTGCGGTAGATTATTATTGTGTGTGTGAATGCTTGGAATAGCACTGGCCCTAAATATTGTTATTTCAAATCCATAACAATATATTCAAATGAAAGCGAAAAGAATTGGAGTTTAAAAAGGGAAAATCTAGTATATATATTTTAAAAAATAGAAATTGAATTTTGAATGGGTTAGAAAATAATAAACTTGTTTTTAATAATAAAAACAAGTAGTTGAATTTATAAACGATGTTTATAAATGCAGTGAGATAATCATCATTGGAAGATTTGGGAATGTAAATTCAAATGTGAATTTGGAAAGGAAAATTGGAAATCATTTTGAAAAAAAAAGAAACGATGAAATTTATTCTGATGTTCGGAATGTAAATTGAGTTGAAATAAATCCATATGGATTTATGATTAGGATCTGACTATGTCGAATTTATAAAAAATAAATTATTTCTAGAAAGGATATTGGTACTGTATTAAATAGAAATTAAATATGAAACAGATTCTATGTTTATATATATATATACACACACACACCAAAATAGGAATTAGTTTTCAGTTGGATTTTCAAATGGAAGCTTGTCTTAATATACAAAACAAGGAAGTTAAATTTATAAATGATACTCATAAATGTAGTGAAGTGATTATCATTGGATAATTTGGAAGTTTAAATTCAAACGTGAATTTAAAAAGGAATTGGAAATCATTTCAAAAAGGGAACGATAGATTTTATTCCAGATTTTGGAATATAAAAAGAATTAAGATGAATCCAAGGGTGAATTCGATTATGTTGAATTCTATAATATAATTATTTCCATGTGAATTAGAATCTAATATAAAAAATAGAGTTATGGATAAATTTATAACCGAGTTATGAAATAATCGAAGATTTCGGATTATCGAAAATTTTAGGTTAGATTTGGAAACTGGTTTAATTTATTTTAAGATATCGAAGAATGAGGTTGGAATTTATTTAATAAAAGAAGTTTAAACGTTCATATTTAAATTTAATTAAAACGAACTCGCCACGGTGCAGTTGTTCGTAGTTTTACATTTCGAACTTCAATTGAGTGTATAGAATTCAATATAAGTCGGAATTCTTTGAAACAAGAATCGCTCGGACCTATTGAATAATAGTTTTTTAGTGGAAAAGAAAATCTGGATTTAGTCTTATAGAATTTGAGTTATGTCAAAATGAAATTTCCTAACGAACAACAATATAATCGTTTATAAACCATAACGATTTATTTGATAAATAAAAGGATTTAAGCAAATAAAACTTAAATGTCCATTAGTAAAATCCAGGCTTGAGTTATAAAATAAATATGAACCCAAGTGGAGTAAATGGCTTGATTTTTGGAACAAAAATCATATTTTCAATTATTGAATAAAGTTAATTAATTAGAGAAAAAAATAGTTAATGCAGTTTTGGATCGAAATTGACTTTGGTTAAGTGAATCAAATTTGGGAACTAAAATTGGGTATTGAATATGAAACTTGAATGGCACATGGAATTTGGGTTCGATTTGAGTATAAGAGAATTAAAATATATTTGAACATGATATGTTCAAACTAAAAGTGGATTAGCTAAAAATTTAATTAGCGAATTGGGTCAGGAATGGTTGGATTGATTTGAAATAAATTAAGAAATGGATGTATATAAATTAACAAATATGGAATAAAGTAGTGAAAGGAATAAAAATTGAATGCTCATCGAAGAGGTACATGTTTAATTCAGTATGAGTTTTTATGAGCCTATTTGGCAAGCTGCTTGGCTTTTTGATTTTCTTTTTGAATGGAAAGGGCCTAGAGAGGCGATTTGTAGTTGCATCGATTTTACGCCATACAAAGGAGACACTGGTGAATTTTTCTAAAATTTAAGGAAATAGAAAAATTTTAAAAAATTTGATAACTAGAAATCGATTTATCAAGTATATATGGAATCTGGTAAGAGAAAAAATTTATAATGGAATTTTATAACTAAAAGGGGAATTTATAAAATTAAATCTTGAGAAGTTGGAAGGAGAAACATATACACGTTTAAAAGTGGATAATTGGTATTATTCTGAGTTGTTGTAACGTTGTTTTACACAACATCTGTTTTAACCCAAGTAAGTGTGATTTTGGAAATATAATAATGAATATTTCCTTAGTATAGAAATGAATGGTTTCATGAAAGGAATAAGTAATTGGAAATGTTTTCCAATTATAAATAGAAGATATTTTCTAAGTATATAAAATAAAAGAATGTGAGATATGGAAATGTTTTCCAAGTATCGTGAGAGGCTAAAGCAGTTCTATAAAATATATCGATAAGGATATTTGAGATGAGTTGGGAAAAGAATTTAATTAATGAAATATTAATTAAAAAGGTCTCGGTGATTGTTTGATAAAAATCAATAGTATTTTCATTTAGAAATAGAATCTTTGGATGAATGTTCGTTTCTTCGACAGATAAATGACCGACTATCGAAGTCTTGGCCAAGTTAAATGTTATCGTTATCAATATGGAGAGACCAGTTGGGTTTATTACCCAAATGTACTCCGTAGTGGCATAAGCATTGCAAATCATTTTATTTGAAGATAATCGAAGACGGAGTAAAGTGCTAGTGATTTTTCTATTAATCCAAGGTAGAAATTACCTAAGATGGATTAATGGAGACAGCAGCTTTGGTTTCGTTCGGTTCCAAAATGAACTTATATGGATGAATGTCTGACAAAATATTTCCAATGATTATGCACGTTGTTTTTTTTATAAATATACCGAGTATGGTGACGAAGAAGATGACTTCTTTTAGTTTAACAACTAGAGTGTATTTGTGCAAATCAATTACTAATTGATATATTTGACATTGTGGCATTCAAAGTGAATGAAATGGCAAAAAAGTAATCATAGCCTCAAGCCTCATCAACTGGGAGATGAAAAAATCGAGCAGACGGCATGGCTATGTGGATCGCAACTATTAGGGTGTATTATCACCCGATCTAGAGAAAAATCAATTGCTTCTTATTCCATCGACGTTGTACACTTTCGGAAACGGATGTTGATCACAACGTTGGTGATAATATACTCGGTACACTCAAGCGAAATGAATGGTCGGTCATGTGTGGTCGGGTTACAAGATGTTCTTGTTGAACCCAATGTATTCCTTTCTAGAGATGCACTATCGGAAGGTGGCTCCATACCTTTTCATGGTTGGAAATCCATTCCCCAATAAGCACCCAAGGTTTTTGATTGTATGCTATGTATGTGGAGCGTGAAATGCAAGCATTCTGCTAGATTGCTATTGATTTGATCAGAAACTATTAATAATATCATAATAGTGTTGACATAAAGAATATTTTGTGTCATCGTAAGGTAAAAACCATCCACATTTATGTGTGGATTGGTCTTAAAATTATCTTTTCTTTAGAAAGGATTTTTCAAAGTAAATCAAGTAATTAGAGTTTACTCACACCGGTCCCATGACTGGCCCAAAGTTAATTTTGTTTTACCCTAAACTCTTGATGCTCAAATGGTTAGTCAAGTAGTTCAGTTGTTTACATATATACTTGGAGGAGCTTTGAGCATTATATATCTGTTGTTTATTTCCACTGTAATGTATTGTGTTGTACTCAGATGATGGTATGTATGTGTGATACAGAATTCTATATTCAAAAGCCGTGATATTTATTATATTTTATTCTGCTGTGATGTGAGATTCTGTGTTGTTATTTATGTGCTTCATCAATCTTTTTTCTCCTTTACCCAAAATGATTTGTACTTCTATGCAATTTTGGTTGGACGTGTGGTGTTTTTAGTCAACCCAAAGGGTACGAATTTGCAGGTCTTTACAATATGGTTGGGCTGGTTTCAAGTTCTTTTTTTGGACTCGGGATTCTTAGACTTGAATACTTTTAATGGTTTCTCTCGTGGTTGTATGGACTTTGAAATCATCTTTGGACTTGTGAACTTCTTATTGGATTTGGATTGGAGATCTTGACACTTGGCTTGCTACGTGGACTCTTTTGAACATTGAAGCATTATCTTAGAGCTTTGGACTATGCTAAGAGGACTTGTTGGTTCTAAGCAAGGACTTTGATATTGTCAACACTTAACTTTGTAAGCAAAAGGACTGTACTTGTAATCATATAGTATAAATATATGAAGTTATATCAAAATGGATGTAGACATACTTGTCGAACAACTATAAATCTGTGATGCTATTTACTTTCTAGTACTATGTGACTGGAGTATTTGTGTTTGGTTGTTAACACGAAAAGTTCCAACTTTTCAACGTTAACATTTTGGCGCGTCAGGTAGGGACGAACAACCTTTGGATTGCCAAGGAAACGAATTACTCTTAGATTTAAGAACAGTGAAAACGAAAAGGGCTGATGTTACAACTCAGGCTAAAGGAGCTAGATTGGAAGGAAGCCAAGAGGTTTTCCCTACTGGAAATCCCTCCATCTATTTAACTCGGGAAGAGATGGATGGAGTAATTAAGAATTTCCATGCATGCATGCAACAACAAGAAAAACTTCTTAGAAGGAAAGAGGAAATGATGAATACATTTCTTACTCGGATGGTGGGATTTGGAAGATCGACAGACCAAGGAACTGTGGCTGGAACGAGCGCGTAGGGCGCCTAAGGTTTGCAGGATTTTAGGTTAGTTCCTCCAAATCATCCCCAAGTTGATACTTGTCCTGGGATCAGTACTGGTCCAACTCGACCAGGGGGAACTCCCTTAATCTTGATGGAAGCATGGTTCATAATGTTTTGATTGGTCAGGCTATGGTATCGGGAGTTGGAATCGTGAATCAAGTGCTGATGCGCGAGGGTACGGATGCTGGAAAAACTCCTACGACTTCGAAAGTTAGGTTTGCTATCGTGGCTGCTCCTAAATTCAGGGCTCAAATAGATGTTCAATTTGGGAATCAACAAATGGCTCAAGCTGGATTAGAACATCGAGGGCACCGAGGGCACCGATGCGAGATTAAAAGATCAGAGGCAGTTGCTTGGAAGTGGAAATGAAAATCGAATTGCAGATGTGATTTGATAGTTTACTTAAGGCAGAGCATCTCAATCGGATCCGGACTATGATAATCGCAACACATTCACTTAGGGTACCAGGAATTATCAAAACCTTCTGGATTTTAGGTTGTCGGTTTTGGATGACTACAATGGCAGAATGATCCTACCATCTACTTGATGCGCTATATGCGCTACATGGAAGTAATGGCGGTGTTGGACAACGTCATGCCAAAGTGTTTTCCACTCTATCTTACAGATATTGTTGTAATGTGGTTTTGGCAGTTGGAATCAAAAAGTATTGGAAGTTGAAATTTTATGGTTATAAGGTTCATTGAACAATTCAGGTTTACATCTCTCGACCCAAGAATGTTATGACCCTGATGACAATTAAGCAAAGGATTAGAGAAACTATGCAAAAATTCTTAGGAAGTTTTAATGCGACGGCGGCATCGATTGATCGACCAAACCTGTCTATGGTATTAATGGCGGCTATTTCTATAATTTGGGGAAAATGGAATTCAAGATCTCGCTTCAGTGGGATCCATCAACGAACCTTGCTGAATTTTACTTTGAAGCAGATAGACTTCTATTGGAAGAGGATGCAAAACCTGATAAGGAAGTGATTAAAGTTAATATGGATAATGGCGAAAGATCGTCCAAATCTGGCAAGGATGAAGGCAAAGTCTCATTTGAGAATGATCGAAATGCATTTTAATGGAGGTAACAAAAATTCCTTTTTTACACAGAACTTACTTCTCTGAACGAAATTTACTTAGATAATTCCCCTAACTGCTTCCTTCAGAAAGACACCCAAGAGGGGCCCAACTCAAAAGGAAATTGATTCTGGTAGACACTATTTGTTTCATGACGACCATAATACAAATGACTGCAGGTATCTTCAACATATGATTGAGGAATGTGTCTGACACGGAGAGCTAACACAATATGTTAGGAATTGGACCGTAGTAGCAAAACGGGCACAGTTGCCTGCTTCGACTCAGAATAAGAGCGAACCAGAACTTGGCCTGCTTGGATTTGTCATCGACTGACTTAGTTTTTTTGAAATCTTTGGATTTGTAGCCTTTGGTTTTTGGTTACTAGGTCGTTGTGACTTTTCTTTTTTGGATTTTTGGCACTTTAGGTTTTCATCTTTTGGATTTCTGGCATTTGATCTTTTGGCTTGGATATGGCCTTTTGTTTTTTTAGTTTCTGAATCTAGGCTCTTTAGTTTTATAGTTTCTGCTTTTGGATGGCTAAGTCTGCCTACCTATGTACGGAATCAAAAGAGATTCTTATGCATGCTCTTTGTAGACAATAAATCATCCAGCACCTAGTTAATGAATTTGTAAAAAAAATGGCTATGTTGGCTCACTCAAGTACGGGATTAGGACGTAATCTCTACGCGTGCTTTGTATTCGACTATAATTTGTTAAGATTTCTCTTAGATTTATAAAAAAAATATTACTTTTGGGACTTAATAAAATTACTTCATGTGTATGGACTATACGCGTGAAGTATGGAATCGAGAAATGGAATTTCAAACTTTAAGGACTTGGTGAGTACGGACTATGCTCATCAAGTATAAAACTCTTACTCTAGCTCCCCAAGTATGGACTATGCTTGGGAAGGACTAGGCTATCTTGCCAGGACTTGGCTAGATCGCTCGGTTATGGCCCGGGTATGGACTATCTGTCAGGACTTGGCAAAAACAATTCACTTGGATTTTGCAAGTACAAATTATACTTACTTAGGTTAGGCTCGGTGAGGTCGCAGATTTATCGGACTTCTGGATTTTAGATATTCTAGATTTTCTTTCTCTTATAATACGTCTGAAGTGATCGTGAGATTCTTTTGGACTTCAGATTCTGGTTTTCTATTAATGCGATTTGGCACGATCGTAATTTTTTGGATTTTGTTATTGGATTTTCATTTGACTTCTCTCAGATTACGGCTTCTACATTCGTAGATTGCCGAACTATACGAAACATGTCTTTCATAGAAAAACATGTTTTGGGGGACAAGTGTTGATCCGATTCGCTTTGGATTTCTGGCTATTGTAGTACTCAGGATTAGAGTACGGATTTGGGAAAATTCAGAGCGATTTGGATGAAGTCGCGGAATTCATGAAAAACTAGGGTTTTTGGTTAATTGTTTCGAGATCGATGCGTATCTCTGAAATGCACCAGGGATCAGTGGGAATCACGGAAGATTAGAAAATACTCAAGTTCCTATGATCGGTTTTGCTGAATGCCTATCCTGAGATCAGTATACTTTGGTTCGTATCCCAGGATCAGTAATGTGGGATTTCGTGTCCCCGAAGGCACATGAATTTGGCTAACACTTTGGGGATCGAAAATGGTGGCACCCTCCGAGATCGAAGTAAATCAAGAAGGTTTCCTGGATTGGTATTTACCATTCGTTCTCCCGAATACTAATTGGACTTGATAGTTGAATATGAAGATTTGAAAGAAGGAAGTAAGATTTTGGCTATTTTCTGGGGATCGATAAAGATCCCCGGGCAATTTTTTGGGCTTCGAGCCCACTCACCCGTCTGCCTATAAATAGCTCTTGAGTTGCACTAGTTTGGAGATCTTCTTTTCTGGACTCGATATTCTTGGACTTGGAGACTTTAAATTGCTTCTCTCATGGCTTCATGGACTTTGGAATCATATTTGGACTTGTGAACTTCTTGTATTTTGCTTGGAGATCTTGACGCTTGACTTGCTACTTGGACTCTTTTGGACATTGAAGCATTATCTTGGACCTTTGGATTATGTTAAGAGAACATGTTGGTTATAAGAAAGGACTTTATTATTGCTAAAGATATTTTTCGTTAACACCCGAGACAGATCTGAGGGGATGGTTCACGAAGTGAAATGGAGTTGTCTGACCCTCCTTAGCTTGAACCAATCCACTACTCCCAGGAGAGGAGGCGGTTTTTATCCTCAAGAAAAACATTAGGTTGCCAGGAACCTAATGATTCATGTAGAAATATTCAGCTAAATTAATAGCACAACAGAATGCTTACGGAAGTATACAGAAGAACAATATAATGCAGAAGTAAACAAGAACACACAGTTTATAGTGGTTCGGTTCGATTTAAATCTACATCCACTTTTAAGGATTTTGATGATTCATTGAGGTAAGTACATGGGAGATTTTCCAAATTGATTCACAAGTTAAGGTTTTCGCCCCTAGATCTTTGTCTAGAAGAAGACCCTCTAAGGCCAACCCCTGAGGTTTTATTTATAGTAGATTTAGGGCCCCTTCTATTATTAGGTTGTTGGACCTAAAGGAGAGCCTTTGTTGACTTGCATTTTCTTTGGCTTCGGGTGTTTAACTTCCGTCCACTTTGGTGGCACTGGTTAAGATTCTCGCGGTACGGGTCTCGGTCAATTGAGGTTTTTCAGAGATTATGATGGGCTTATTAATTCGTCATCTTTCGGAAAGCACCTGGACCTCTAGTAGCGGCTCTTGGTGGAGGGTCTCGAGTTTCAGCTTCCGGCCTTCTTGTGAACACTCAGAAGGGCTTAACCTCCTGGTGTTTGTAAGTGGCCGCCAGTGTGGGTTTGGCATGGATAGCTTGCATCTCCGTTTGGGCTTCGAATGGTCTTTTGGAGGAGATTTTCGACATGGTCTGGTCTTCCGGGAGATGGCCCTTGATAGTGCGTCAACTGTCTTTGGTATGATTTTCTTGATGTCTTCATGTATTGGTGCGTTGGCATTTGAGCGGGTTAATACCGACAACCCTCGCGTCCTTCCGGGCCTCTGTTGTTAGAGCTCTCGACTCTTTATTTCCTAGTTTCTAACTCGGAAACCCTTTCGATATGAATCTTCTCCTACCGGATGTGCCTCGCCTAATAGACTATATTCGAGTTTTATAGACTTTGGATTCTTTTCTCCTAAAGAAGTGTCGATTCGTGTGGCTTTCAGATCATTCTTTCGTGCTTGTGTTCACTGGACACCGTTGGCTGGTTGCGGAGATGAGTCTTGGTTGATGTTGCTTTTGGAATATTCTTCCTATCCTTGTTTATTTTTAGTGCTAGATTTTGCTCCCTGGAGGATTTCTATGTGCTTGCGATTGCCCGATATCCCTTCATTGTCGGCTTATTTTACTGGTGATTTTGGTGGTAACATTTGCTCCTCCCCCTAGTGAAGGGGTATTTTTGACTTTTCAAGTCAAATTCCTTGTCTTTTCCGAGGTATCCTTCTATCTCCCTCGACTGAAGTATCAATTGGCTCCTCTTTACGCGGTTCATATTAATTTTGAATTTTTGAATGTGGAAACTCTGACCGTCTTTCCTTTTTTTCGGCCGAAAGCGGTAGTGAGGCACAACAAAATTTTGTGTTACACTCAAATATATACAAGGGTCAAAGCATAGTGGTACTTCCATTCTAGTTCAAAATAAAACAAAAATATATACAAACAAGGCCCACGCAGGAGCCAAGATTTTTCATGCAAGCTGAAGAAAATAGTTAACGATACCTAACTGCATCATCCATCTGCTGCGTGTTCTACTGCCATAGTTGTCATGCAGTAGTTGGGTAAACTCACAACGATCAAATTTCCCCAGAAGGTGACCAAGGCCTGAGCTTTCCCTAGCACTACCCCTTGATAGTGCCGCACCAGAAGGGCCAACCGACTTTTTTCCTTTGCTGGTCTTTTTAGCAGACTCCATCCCACTACTGCCATCAAAACTCACGTTTTCTAGCACTACGTCAATAATGTCGATTCTCTCCTCACCACCTTCAAAACGGAACTCCTCTTTTTCGTCTTCGTCTGACAGCTCTTTTTTGTCTTTGTTGATATCTGAAAAAATTGCAAATGGATTTGAAGAGTACACTCCACCAATGTCAGAGCTACCAACAACCTTCATCTTTCTTCTTGGTTTCCAAACTCTGAGAAACTCATCCCTATCTTTTCTAAACACCCAATTCTTGAAATCTGTAGGCTCAAAAGGATCGTTGGGATTTCCGGAAAGCTTGCAAACTTCAATCTCATGATAAGAGGTTCGGGTAAAAAGCCTTACTAGCAATGGAATATAAGCTGGTGAAGGAACCTTCATTTCCACCTTAAGATATGAAAAGTCAGCCACGTCCAACGCGTCTTCTTGTATTCTTAAGACTTTTCTTACTTTCGACAATATAATCTTCACCATCTTAAAGTTACGAAATACAATGGGTAGATTTTTTTAAGACAATCCAAAGAACTACCTCCTGTCTTGGTTTTGCAGAACCAAAATTGAGACTCCATGGCCAAACGTGCAGAGTGCCCCTATCAGTCGTAATGGAGTAGAAATCCCCCATAAAGAAATTCATTGAAAATTTAATGATGAAAACGTTCCCGAACTTCTTGATGTTCCATTCCCAAGAATATAGGTGATAGAACTCTCACTTCAAGGCTCGTGTGACATGTTGACCTCATTTCCAGTTGCCATGTTTTTTTATATATATTTGAATAGGGAGAGTGGGAGCATCGAAATCCTTTATGCCCAGTCTTTTTATACTCGAAGTAAATGACCAGATTTCATCAATCTTTAATCTGACTGTTAGAATTCCCATACCATGAGTGTCGTTTCATGTGATTTGATCCTGCTTAGGGATTCACAATACGAAGAGCCCCTAAGAGCAGGCAGTGATGATTTCTCTGCCTTGATTTTATGTACAGGATTCTTTAATAGTATTTCTTTAAATAGTTCTTTAACCTGGGCATGTGAGGTTTATCAGAGGCTTTACTTGCACGTGGGGGTTCAATATCGAACAAATTTTCTGACATCATTTAGGAACACGAAAGACGAAGACGCCGACTCCATTTTGGCGAATATATATTCTCTTTATTGTTTTCTTAGGAAGAGACACGCATTCTTAGTAAGGTTAGTGACACTAAGTTGCATTAAATATGAAACAACTATGTTGTTTTGCTCGTGTTTTGTGTGTTAGCATAGAAACTCAATATACTCGAATGAGGTATGTAAAAATTAAAGTAACTTCCCTGAGAAGATGAGAGGGTTCCAGGACCATCCTTCATTTGATCGAATGAAGACCGTAGACCGGGAACCCCTTCGGTATTAAATAGTAGACATCCTGAACCAAATCCAGATTAGGGTAATTAGATAATAGAAGACCAGGAACCCCTACCGGTATTAATATGGCAGAAGTTTTGAACCAGACCCAGATTCGAGTATTAAATAGACAGAAGACCAGAACCCCCTCCGGATTAATAGAAGTCCCGGACCGAACCCATATTCGGGTATTAAATCGACAGAAGACCGGAACCCCCTCTGGTATTAATAGAAATCCCGAACGGAACCCAGATTCGGGTATTAAATAGACAGAAGACCGGAACCCCCTCCGGTATTAATAGAAGTCCCGAACCGAACCCATATTCGGGTATTAAATCGACAGAAGACCGAAACCCCCTCCAATATTAATAGAAGTCCCGAACCGAACCTAGATTCGGGTATCAAATAGACAGAAGAACGGAACCCCCTCCGGTATTAATAGAAGTCCCGAACCAAACCTAGATTCGGGTATTAAATAGACAGAAGACCGGAACCCCCTCCAGTATTAACAGAAATTCCGAACCGAACCCAGATTCGGGTATTAAATAGATAGAAGACCGGAACCCCCTCCGGTATTAAAAGAGGTCCAAAACCGAACCAAGATTCGGGTATTAAATAGAAAAAAGACGGGAACCCCCTCCGATATTAATATAAGTCTCGAACCAAACCCAGATTCGGGTGTTAAATAGACAAAAGACCAGAAACCACTCCGGTATTAACAGAAGTCCCGAACCGAACCCAGATTCCGTTATTAAATAGACAGAAGACCAGAACCCCCTCCGATATTAATAGAAGTCCCGAACCGAACCCAGATTCGAGTATTCAATCTTTGTTTTGAGTGACCGTTTCGGTTTCGTTTTTCTGAGTGTAGGTTGTGTGTGTTTTTTAGTGCTCCCTTCGAGCTTTCTTCAATCTTTCGTTTTCTTTAAGCTTTCGTTTCCATCAATATTTCATTTCCTTCCAGCTTTCGTTTCCTTCTGCAGGATGAAGTTTGAGCAGAGGCTGTACGTACTCCTAGTGCTCCCTTCGAGCTTTTGCTCCCTTCTATAGGATGAGATTTCAGCAGAGGCTCTACGTGCTCTAAGTGCTCCCTTCGAGATTTTGCCCCTTTCTGCGGGATGAGATTTGAGCAGAGATTATACGTGCTCCAAGTGCTCCCTTCGAGCTTTTGCTCCTTTCTGCGGGATGAGATTTGAGCAGAGGCTGTACGTGCTTCAAGTGCTCCCTTCAAGCTTTTGTTCCTTTCCTATAGAATGTGACACAAACAGTGGTAGTACATGCTCTCACAGAGCATAGGCGGGACGTTCTTGGTCGAAGCAGAGGCAGGGCGTGCTCACACAGAGCAGTGGTAGGGCGTGCTTTTTATAATTTGAGCACACAGCTCGTGCAGCGTTGAGCACATAGCTCGCGTCGTTATGAGCACACAGCTTGCGTAGTGATGAGCACACAACTCGTGTAGTGATGAGCACACTGCTCGTGTAGAGATGAGCACACAGCTCGTGTAGTGATGTATAATGCAAACTATTAAATACTTAAGATGGGACCGCAGCCCCGTAGATGGTAAAATTAGTCATGGCCATCACAGAAGATATTGAAAGTGTTTCCATATTAAGCTAATGTATAAACGAAACCATTCAAAAGTCCATTTACCTAAATCGCTTTATGAATGAAATCCAAATCTCACTATTCAGGTGTGAAATGAACGTCATGTGTTTTAAGAAAGATTCGTAGCATACATAAGAAGCAAAGCAACTCAATCATCCCTTTCATCACCTACTACTCTTGTAAAAGGCCTTCCATCCTCCTTAGTCTTTAAGAGCTAGCTACTCTAGGGGTCATCCTTAACTCCTTATTCACTTAAAAGAGCGAGGATTAGGTACAAAAGGCCACCTAGGTCGAGACCTTATACTAATCTTAATACTACTTGAGCCTTAAACAAGTACATATCCCTTAGTTCGACTGATTAGGCGTTAACCACACAAATCATACAAAAGCAGACACACGAAACTTAGCGATCAAGAGAGTGGTAACTACTCGACTCAGAGGAAGGGTGGCCAAGAGATTATTGGGCACCTAGTTGTTCTCCTGAGATACGGGGCATGAAAGTGTCACACGTCCCGAATCCCGACAAATGTGACAAGCACGGGGCTTAGGACATCTACCAGTGTAACGGTCCTTCGTGCCGCAGTTGTAACAATTCCTGGGAGTGGAGTTAGAGGGTGTTGATCCAGAGGTTTCTTGCCTAACTCCGGACCCAGTACCTTTTCTATGAAAGTTAGTGAACCTGGGTTTGGGTTGTGCAGGTATGAAAGTGGTTCCTGCTGCGAAGGCTCCGATCTTGGAATCAAGCGGTTGTTGAGTACCTTCCAGTTTATCTTTGATAACTTCTTCTAGATGTCCCTTCCATCCTTCACGAAATCCAGATTTCCTATCCCAGAGATTCTGTTGAATGCAAAATTTCCCGTCTTCTTCGTAACAACCAAGACTCCATCTCGAATAATACAACTCTTCCATGCGGATGAATATATTTGCCCGACGGTAAAATTCTAGTAAGTCTTACACTTACATATGTATAGTTCTTCCCAAAAAGGTGTTCCTTCGACCAGTCCTGAGTGAATGGCGACAAGCTTATCACGGCTGCTCATACCCTCTGCTCTCGAAGCTTCAATGTCGAACCAATTTACGTAATCGGCTAGAGGTTCCCCTAGCTCTTGTTTTATGCTTATAACAGTTGAGTAGTCTACTGTTGGATTGTTACGGCTACAAAATTATGCAGAGAAATCATGGTAGAATTGCTCCTAAGGACAGATGCTCTCTCCTTGATATCGGCGATACCATTTAACGGTTGTTCGTCGTAGTGTTAGTGGAAACATTCGGCGTCGGATGGCTCCAGGAGCATCATAAAAATCCATATAACCTTCAAATGCAGCAAGGTGTTCTTTAGGGTCCGTAGCTCCATCATATATGAGCTGTGGTGCTTTTATGCTAGATGGAACAATGGTTGTTCCCGCCCTTCCGTCCTATAGTGGCAACAGACCTTCGCCTACTCTTGAGTCGATCGATTTATTTGATATTTGGTTGTTCCCTAGTAAAACTGGATTGCTCTATGGACCCGCTAGAGGTTTAACGTAGTTATCAAGTTCATAGGGTGTCATCATTTCTAATTCTACTTCACAAGGCTTTATATCTGGGGCCAACCGGGCCAAGTCTGCCTCAATAAGTCTCCTAGTGATATCGATTTGTGTCATCAAAACTATAATATTTTTGTTTCGTCACTCGCCTTTTTTGACATTAGGGCTGGAGATCCCTCCACTTCTGGTTTTGCTGGGATGATCTGCAGTCTGGACAGGGATCTAGCTCTGTTGTTGAATTTGGGAGTTATCTTCGCCTTTAACTCCATTTGATAGGTTTCCACTTCGAAAGTTCTCCGGACTGAATTCACTTCAACAGAACTCCAAATTGCATCAAGCTGTATAGTCAAATATAGCGCTTCCAATTCATCGTTCTTTTTTTTTGTTAGAATCGGGGGCTTCCTCGCCCTTAGATTCGTAGAGTTGGCACACGATAGTATGCTAGTTTCTGCATCCGAGGATAAGGGGGAGCCCCGCTCCAAATTTTCCTGTTGTGTATCCATTTCAAGCAGTCCCGGGGATATCTTGCTATGACGGAATACAGGATAAATATGGTAGGGATATGAGAAGGAAAGTGGGAGGATTTAAGGTTAAGCATCCCTTCAATCAATCTATCTTTCAACTAGCGATCTACAGGCTGGAAATTCCTCACTGAGACTCTTCTTGCTTGGTTCTTTTTCTTCAAAGCTAATCCAATCTGGGACGGAACAGCTCAAGTAGACATGTGGCTGTTAACTACAAGGTCGGAGGTTCAGGGCCCCTCCCTCTAGCGCCAAAATGTTAACGTTATTTTTCGTCAACACCCGAGACAGATCTGAGGGGATGGTTCGCGAAGTGAAACAGAGTTGTCCGACCCTCCTCATCTTGATCCAATCCGCTACTCCTAGGAGAGGAGGTGGATTTTCTCCTCAAGAAAAACATTAGGTTGCCAGGAACCTAACAATTCGTGTAGAAATATTCAGCTAAATCAATAGCACAACAGAATGCTTACGGAAGTATACAGAAGAACAATATAATGCAGAAGTAAAAAAGAATACGCAGTTTATAGTGGTTCGGTTCGATTTGAAACTACATCCACTTTTAAGGATTTTGATGATTTTATTCATGGAGGTGAGTACATGGGAGATTTTCCAAATTGATTCACAAATTAGGGTTTTCTCCCCCAGATCTTTGTCCAGAAGAAGACCCTCTAAGGCCAACCCCTGGGGTCTTATTTATAGTAGATTTGGGGCCTCTTCTGCTATTAGGTGGTTAGTCCTAAAAGAGGGCCTTTGTTGACTGTCGTTTTCTTTGCCTTCGGGTGTTTAACTTCCGTCCGCTTTGGTGGCACTGGTTAAGATTCTCGTGGTACGGGTTTCGGTCAACTGGAGTTTTTCCGAGATTATGATGGGCTTGTTAATGCGTCTTCTTCCGGAAAGCACCTGGACTTCTAGTACCGGCTCTTGGGTGGAAGATCTTGGTGTCATCTTCTGGCCTTCTTGTGAACACTCAGAAGGGCTTACCCTCCTGGTGTTTGTAAGTGGTTGTCGGTGTGGGTTTGGCATGGATAGCTTGTATCTCCATTTGGGCTTCAGATGGTCTTTCGGAGGAGCTTTTCGACATGTTCTGGTCTTCCGGGAGATGGCCCCTGATTGTGCATCCACTGTCTTTGGTATGATATTCTTGATGTCTTCATGTACCGGTGTGTTGGAATTTGAGCGGGTTAATACCGATAACCCTCGCGTCCTTCCGAGCCTCTGTTGTTAGAGCTCTCGACTCTTTATTTCCTAGTTTCTGACTTGGAAACCCTTTCGATATAAAGCTTCTCCTACCGGACGTGCCTCACCGGATAGATTGTATTCGATTTATAGACTTTGGATTCTTTTCTCCTAAAGGAGCGTCGGTTCGTGTGGCTTTCAGATCATTCTTTTGTGCTTGTGTTCAGTGGACACCGTTGGCTGGTTATGGGGATGAGTCTTGGTTGATGTTGCTTTCGGAATATTCTTCCTAACCTTGTCTCTTTTTAGTGCTAGATTTTGCTCCCTGGAGGATTTCTATGTGCCTGCGGTTGTCCGATGCCCCTTCACTGTCGACTTATTTTACTGGTGATTTTGGTGGTAATAACAATTAACTTTGTAATCAAAAGACTGTACCTGTAACCATTACAGTATAAATATACGAAGTTACATCAAAATAGATGTAGGCACATTTGTCGAACCACTATAATTCTTTGGTTTTATTTACTTTTTAGTACTCTATGCTTGGATTATTTCAAAGGAGACCTAACACATTTCATCTGACCAAGGCGTCGTTCAATAAAACAAGATATGCAAGGATTTATTCCCATTAACCTCGATCCGCTTATCGGGATAAAGGTAAATTTTTAAAGGTTTACCGGGATGAAGGAAAAAAAAAGCGCTCACATCTCAAATTAGAAATAAATTTGAGGACCCAATTATTATTATTAAATTAAATACAACCTAAACTTATGATGAAATTTCATGACTTCAAACAAAATGGACTTCTAGGCTGTTGGATTCGCAGTAGAAACGTTATGCAAGACTTTGATCTAAAATGAGAGAATGAAATAATAGAGAACGATCTTTTATTGATTTTGTAAAATGAGTAGAAGCTAATAATACAACGTTGGGCTATGTATATATTTATATATAATACATCAGTATATAAGCTAGGCCCAGTAAGCCATGTTCGGCTCAATGGAACTAAACTAAGTATTATATCTGGAGCATTTTGCCTTTTTAGTCTTGTTTTTATTATTTATTCCACAAATAGCCCACGTTTACAAAAAATTGCAATTATAGCGCCTTTTTGGTCAATTCAGCGCTGAGTTGGCCAGCGTTGCCCAAAATGCACTGGCGCAATCTAGGATTGCACCGGTACACGTGTACACTGACGATGTACATTGGCTCAATTCTAGATTGCGCCAGTTCAAAAAAAAAAGCCTGCTATCATCTGGGCTGTATGCAACATATGCCAACATTTAAACTGTATGCCAATACGCTTCAACAATAAATAAACTGTATGTCAAGCCATGCAACACAGTAAATACGCTTCAACAATAAATAAGTTGTTATCACCTGGACAATAAATACGCTTCAACATATGCCAACATTTAAACTCTATGCCAACATTTAAACTGTATGCCAAACCATGCAACACAGTAACAAGTATACACGCTTCAACAATAAATACGTGCACTATGCTATTTTCATGCTAATACTTTGTATGACTACCTCAGACTAACCATCGTTTCGTTGAATATGCAATTGGTTCATGGTGCATATAGAATGTTATTCATGCATGTATCTACCTGCCTGTATCCAATATATATCCTAACCTACATACATTTAGGATGTTTTATGGACTTGGAGGGCCATACGCCCTATTTGCAAGCAAAGATGCAAACAGAGCTTTAGCAAAGATGTCATTCAAACAACAAGATTTAACCGGAGACATTTCCGGACGTGGACCGTTCGAACTTGAAGCACTTAAGGATTGGGAATACAGATTCATGAGCAAATACGTCAAAGTCGAACGATCAAAATGAGCCGATCATCGAAGCCGCCCGTCTTTCACATAGTTCCTTATCACATTTTTGTACGGCGCAACGATATCCACTCCGACTACTAGTTCATCCGCGTCTGCGCCAACTTATGGTGGATCCTCGTCCGTGGCAGTGGCGCCGGTGGTGGGTGTAGAGCACAGAGATACCACAAGCTAGCACGAGCATGCCAAAGGCGAGCGGAGCGTCGGCCCCAAAGGAAACTGAAACGTCGACTGCATCTTCTGTTAGTACATTCATGAAGGAGATGGGCGTAGTGAAGATTAACATAGCAGAATCTGGACACAGACAGAACCGGCAAAAATTCCACTTCTTCAATATAACATACAACCCGATAACCCAAACCGACTACTCCTTCACCACCAATCACCTCGGCCTCCATCATCCACCTCTACATCATGATCTAACCTTCAACGTTTATGCCGGTCATGCTGACATAGTAGAAGGTATCCAGCTTTGGTTTCAGAGGAGCTGAGTGGTTACGTTACGGAGCCTTCATCGAGGTTGGTGCCAAAGTCGAGAGTTAAGTGTTAGGAGAGTCAAGGTCGACGAGACAGTAGAAGAAGGAGCACGCTTTGATTTGGGATGAGAAGGATAGGGCACCTAGGCCGAGAAGACCGGCCGTGGCTACGAAGCGGCCTTTGTTGTCATGACCGCAGCCGATAGCCACATTTTGTACCGAGTTTGATGGGCATGTCCCCAAGGTTATGGATTCCGTCGCAAAGTCTCTAACTCTGTACAAGCCATCGCCATAAGATACCTGTCTATGATGTATTAGTTACTACTATGGTTAAACAAAACATTAAGCATTTTGAAGTTTATGATGCTTGCTGCGTTACATTAACACTTAATTTAGCATGACACATTTCAGAATGCCGCAATCCCGGATTGCATATGACTGCATGTAGTACAAACGCAGTATGGGCAAAAAAATAATTGAAATCACCTTGGGCAACCCAAAAAGATGAAAAGAGTAATTGTTGTAGCAATATTTCTGCTCCAAAAAACCTATTAGTTTTCAAGTTGTTATGAATCACTGTATTGATTTTTTGCTTCAAAAAGCCTACTAATTTTTTGATTTTCTTCACTGTAATAACATCTTCGGGATGGTGCGTGTTTGGGATAGAAAAATCATACTGGAAAGGAAGAACAAAGAACAGCAATATTTTTGTTTTCTTTCTAATGCGTTGCCCATTTGCCTGCCTACAGAATGATATACGGGAACATTGTATTTCACTACAAAAAAGGGGTTGATGTATATATATGCTTCAAAACCAGATAGATTTATTCAAAGTCGATATATGCAGATACATTTTTATCTCATAGCCTGAAGCCCTTCAACTCTCCCCACCGCTGTCACCTTTGGTGTCATACATATTTTAGTTAATAAAGGAACCAACAGTACCATACATATTTAGTTAATAAAGGAACCAACAGAACAATACAGAGAAACATTGTATGGACTGATTTTTGTATTTTACTAAAAAAACTGGACGCAATTTAGGATTGCGCTCATGCTAGACAATTTTTTTACTTTCGGTAAACTGGCGCAATCCGAGATTGCGCCAATATACACGTGTACCGGCGCAATCCCAAATTGCGCCAGTGTATTTTGGACAATACTGGCCAACTCAGCACTGAATTTGCCAAAATGAGGCTATAATTGCAATTTTTTGTAACAATGGGCTATTTGTGGAATAAAAAATAAAAACAAGGCTAAAAAGGCAAAATGTTCTTATATCTGAGAACAGTGGTCATGTCACATACTCATTACCCTGTATATACAGCAAGAGTTTGCTAACACCACATTTTGTGGTGTCAACGTGACTCTATCCTCCGATTGGTGGATAGAGGAGGACCCCATATGAGACACCCTAAATTTTACCAATCGGTGGTCGAGGCCACCGTGACACCACAGAATGTGGTATCAACAAACTCTTTGCATATAGCCTTCTATTTGAGAACAGCAGACTTGTAATTAAAGCCATTTCTTACTAGTTTATCATACCCCAATCTTCAGCATTCCCATATTTAAAAATCATCTTCATTTTCTATATTATCATCATCAAATGTATATCTTTCCGTATGTTCGATTCTATATGTAGTTTTTCTTCTCTTTCAAAAGAAACATTCTTATCATTTCTAAAATTTTCATATCTTATAAATCATTTTACTTGTATTTCGATTTTTGGCTTTTGAACAAAGAGTTGCATTGGTAAACGTCAAATATAAAATGTATCATGTCCAAGTCTTTAATCTAATATAATTGATCAAACTGGCCACTTGTTTATAGAATAAAAATTCAACGTTGAACCAGTCTTTCAATTTACTATTTCAACAGTTCTAGGTCAATCAAACCAACATTAAACTTGTTACATCCTCAACTACGTTAAAAATCCATTGTCATCTCAACACATATAAATGCACCACAAGCAAACCCAAATATCATTATAAACTCAAAGCTTTCAACGTAGACATCAGAAAACGTCACCAAAGCAAAATAAACTATGTCAATTCTCTGAGCACAAACCTTCATATCTTGGTCATTTTCATCTTCATCGATCCCAAACAACCAAAGCAGGAGATTATGTGCTACCTTACAGCCATTTCCAAAGCAGCCTGTGGTATTAAACACAAAAACTAGGTCTGGAAAAAGGACATAAAGAGCTTGATGCAAACACATGAAGGAAAAAAGACACTAACCAAACTGTACACTATCAAAGAAGCAGTGGCAGATAGAGTCCAGATGCACTCCATCGTCGGACACCAGAGAAATGACTGGAACAAACTGTTTCTTACTTCAGTCAATTCCATCACTTCAACTGCTATGTTACTTGCAGCCATTTCTTCGATTAACCATACAAACGGACTGCTCAACGTTTCCTCCACTGTTCTTTTTAGTTCAGCCGCAATCATGATGAGGTTAATAAACATACTCCAGCCATCACAGCTTTCACAAGAGCAAACCACAGCAACCCTGCTCTTCAAACAATTGCAAAATTCCGCTAGTACTACTATCGCTATTGCCACCCCTACGGAGAAAGATGTAGAAGAGTTTGTGCAGAAAGTGCTTGCCATAGACAAAGCATACCCACTTCCTTAGCTTCCACTTCTCGAGAAGTTCCCAAAAAAAGTAGAAGGTGCAAGGTGGTGGCCGTTAGCAGAACGAAGAAGCAATGGTAACAATGGATGGAGCAAGGAGGTGGAAGAAGTGATGAGAGGGGCACTTCAAGTAATGAAGGACCAGGTACAGTATCAAGAATGTGCAGAGCTGGCTGTCAGGATTAATAAGATATTGGCAGTTACAGGCCCCTTAATGGCTGCTGCTGCAGTTGGAGCATCGCACATGAGAACCGATATTTATTTACGAAATAGTTGCATTACTGTATGCTAAGGTGTTACACTGGTACGTATTAATAACTAGCGATGCACATGAGAACGGGTATTTATTTACGAAATAGTTGCATTACTGTACGCTGTATAGTACATGTTATTTTCCTAAAACCGTTGCTCTTTACCTATGTGCTTCGAAATAATGGAAATGATTTTATTTTTTTCTTTTCTTTTATCTTTAGAAGGTATACATAGTTATCTTTTCATTTCTGATCAGTTCTACATAAAAATAAAAAAAAATCATATCATTTCTAAAACTTTCATATCTTATTAAACAGACCATTATAGAGGTTTCTACTGTAGGGAGCCAAAAAAAATTGTCTGAAGCCAATTATATTCGGCTAAAAAATCGGAATCGCGTTTAATCCGCTTCCGCGTCAAATTGTCGCTGCTTTCTGACCTGTCTCCTCCATCGGCACTAATTTCGATGCTCGTTTGATTCAAATTTAACTCCATTGCCGAAAAATGATCAATGAAATCAAGCATAAAATCTCATATTCCAGTTTGAAAGTTTTTAATCTCAAACCAGCGCCGCATACCATCGGATTTATCAGATCCAGAGTTTTTCCCTTGACATCCTTCAATCCAAGTATCATCTGTTTCTTGGTTTTCTTTTTAATTTAAATTAGTTTTTTATGGTAAAATTTTTAATCTATGTTTTGATGGTAAAATTTTCAATCCTGGTACCATCTTCAGACTTCAGGTATGTGCCCGATGATTTTAATCCCCTTCCAAAACATTTTTTTTTCCTTGGTAAAATTTATTTGTTGTGCCTTCACTATTCTATATTCCTGGCCTTGAATCCGATACTACTAGGTTTAACCATGGTCAACTATTTTTCGTTCGAATCATTTGAGGTCCATTTTTCTCATAAGAACATGTGATTTTTTTTGGTATGCTTTTAGCTTTCTATCTTTTTAAAGAATGGGCTTATTCTGATCAGCCTTTATGTGTTTTTAGCACAAACTCTTTTTTCACTCATAACAACAGACCAAGTGGAGTGTATTTGGTCAGGATTATATATTTTATATGGCCTACAACTGTGATTATGAGTTATTACGTAATCAAATATTATTTCTAGTTTGTTTATTCATGGTTATTAAAAATGGTTACGGCATCAATGAACCGATTTAGGACCCATGGGATGTTCTACCTTGCCGCTGCAGCATCTGATTTTTATGTCCCGTGGCAAGACATGCTGACATGGTAAGGAAAAATCAAACCCCCATCCCCTCCCCTCCCCTCTCCCTCCCTGCCCCCCCCCCCCCCCCTTTTTCCTCCCTCCCTCCCTCAATATGTAAATCAAATTCATAGTTATGATGAACTGTTAAACAGACTAACCACAAAATTCAATCAGCAAGTGGCCCTTTGAACAAGGGACTAACCCAGGTGCCAAACATGTTCTATGCTCTGAGGAGAGAGTCGGCCTCGTCCACAGTTTGCATATCTTTCAAGGTTAGTATTATCAAAATTGGTTTGTTTTATGTTTTCTTTTGTCCCTTTTCTTGAAGAACTTGTGCATCTATATTGCAACATTGTGGTAGATCTTGCTACTTTTTTAGGTTAAATACTGTAACTGTATTACAGCAGTACTTTTTTTAGATATCATCCATTGGTCCAGTTCAATCTATGAACATGGTGATGATGATAGATATCTGTCTGGCTGTCTTCTCAATACTGTGGCTACGATAACCTGTCAAAATAGTAATCAAAACTTATAGTAGTATATGAAATTGTGTATACAAAATGGGTTATCTATGTTTTTCACATGGACCTATCTTTGTGTGTTTGTGTGTGTGTGTGTGTGTGTGTGTGTGTGTAAAAGCCTAATGAAGCGATTTACATGTGCTATATTATATCCGATTAAACATGTTTTTTAGTTGGAAACTGATCCAGATATATTGATCAAAAGAGTTGAGGCTGCTATGAACAAGTATCAGATGCACATTGTAACAGAAGAAACAGCAAAAGTTTACAATGCCATCTTTCCGAATTACTAGAAATGTTATATTTTCCTTGCAAATGGCAATGGCAAACCCCAATTTTGATGAGGAAATAATAATTGTAAAACGTGTTTTACCCAGTCATTTTGCTATTCAAAGAATTGCATAATCTACTATATGTTTAATTTTATAAAGTTATTTCTGTGATAAATCACAGAAAAGAAATGTTACTGTATGCTACACTGTTATTCATATTTTTTTGATTGGTTGGCTGTCTTTTCTTTCCGGTAGGCACTTTCATCCAATACTAAGTATTAGGCTTTTAAAGTACTGAAACTATAGCTTTCTGTGGCGATGACACATTTCAAATATTATGTTTAGCGGTAATGGGACAATTAGTCGCTATTATTGTGTTTTTTAATGCAATATTCATGATTTTACACAAAAGAAACAAGTTTTCAGTTATCGTCCAGTGGTGCAACTTATCATTTTCATACGGATGCCACCATTTTTCAATGCTCAAAACATGAATTTAAACATTAACTAATTTCCAAAGTATGAATCACATTCCAAATGACAGGAACACAGAGTACTTGTAGCAGACACTGCAAATTATTTGCATTATTAGTACTGATGATAAGATTATATATATCTTTGTATATAAAATGTAAAAAATACTAATTTGCTTTGGTCTCACAGTCAGTGTAGTAAAAGGGGTATTTCAAACGGCAAATATCCATGCAGTTCTCTGAACTGCAACTTACTTTGCATTCTCTTAATCGCGAGTCGCATAATTTGCAGTTATTGTCCAGTTCAGCATTAAGCTCTGTGGTACTGAAAGATGATTTTTCATTTGCTAATAAACCTGAAACAAGTAAAAATATATAGTCGCATAATTTGCAGTTATTGTCCAGTTTAGTATTGATCATCAAACATGATTTAGGTATTTACTTCTTTGCTATTTAGAAATGATTTTCGTCTTCTTTTCTAAGCTACAACAGATGTTCCAACTCTTTGCTTAATTTCTCGATAATATTTGCTATTAATTCACGTATTGATGAGAATTTGAAGTTTTGTTGCATATGCAGTGATGAATTGGTTACTGATCTATGCATGCTTATATACATTAGATATTCTATATATTTTCGGTTACAGAGTCTATAAATAGTCTACTGACATAGAAAATTGAATTTAAATTTATGACAGCTAACAAAATAATTTGAGATGCTTACCGCTTATATTCAACTAGCAAAGTATATAAAACCAAGGGCAACTAATATCAATAACAAAGCAACCAAAACAGAGGTATCCATTAATAGTTTCAAAGGTATAAATACATTCGAAATTTTCTCCTGTTACTTTCTTCCTTACAAGAAATTTATTCATTTTTGCATCAACATGAGACAATTTTGAATTAATAGTTTCAATCTGGTATTCTGTGTTAAATCATGGTTACAATGCAGAGGGTATTTTTTTATTTTTTTTGCGCATCTAGTGATGAATTTAGTCATTAATACAAACCTTTGACATTCTGTATTTTTTTTATTTTTATTTTTGCCATAGAGTCTGTAAATAGCGAACTGACATAGAAGCTTGAACTTAAATATATAACATGAAATAAATTTCCTATAAAATGACCTGTAGTTGGAACTTGGACTGAAGTTTTTTGTGAGATAATGAATAAATGGACATTCATCATTTTTTGCACGGTTTATGCATGATGAAATAATATACACGAGCTCCTATAGTTTATTCAAAATGTTTTGTTACCTTGATATGTAGCATTGGCCAAATGAGAAAGTTACTGTCAATCATATGCATACACAGGAAGACTTCCACTGTCGCATATATACATATAAAGCTAGCCCATCTTAGGAAAACGGTTTTTTAATTTTCATGTGAAACCCTCATCACTACATCTGCATATTGTTCAGTAGGTTTATACATATTTGAATAAATATCTATTTGATAAACCATAATACTATTTTGACGATGGTTGTATGTGTTGTGTAATATAGGTCCAATATCGATCAAATGTTTGAACTTGAAATATTCAAGAAAAGATGGCGAATAGCTGGTGTTGAAGAAAGTGCTGGATAGTTCCTTATCCTAAATTGACAAAAAATGAAAAATCGAAGATAGCAACCAGAGCTGTACATCATTTTGCATGATTCAGCATTTTGCTGAATGAGTGTACAAAAGCACCAAAAACCCAAAGAATACAAATTATAGAAAATATGTTTGAATCATGTATACTTGTACCCTTTGATATGTTGTTATAGATGCGTGACGGTAATTCCAGTCTCAGCAACATGTTAGGTATTTGTATATAAGTTATGGTGCCCCTAAGTTAAAACTGCAATTAATTGCCCATTATTTTTAAACTGGTTTGGTTAGAAGAAAAAAAAATGGTAGCAATTACATTTGTTGACATCTTTAACACCTACTCTGATAATTATTTTTTATTTTGGTTATCCGAAATTAGACTTCACACTTTAGTTGATTTGTATAGGATTACACACTTTAGATTTTATAAAATTAGGCACTTTGTAATTTAAATAAGCTGCTCAAACAGCTAAAGTGATTTTGATCAAACCGACCATTATAGATTTGCTTATTGTCATTATTATTATTATTTTTATTTTATTTTTTTGAAGTTCAAATAATACTCCTTTTTTGGAAATGCTTTCTCTAGTGTTTCCAACGGTTTAAATTCCGATGTTTAATTTTTTTTTATCTTTTTAATACTATTTTACTACAAATCTACAGTTAATAATATCATACTTCTAATGCAATATCTTTTGCTTCAATCTCCTTAAATCTTTGCACCATTAAACTGAATATCTTCAGTTTAAATTGCGATGGTTTTTGCAACTGTCAACCGCTAGATCAATTACATTATGTTGATGGTGGAACATTTTGTATCAATGTTGGATATACATTGTACAACTTATGTTGATTATTTAAGTTGTGATATTTGTACATTATGTTAGTTTATTGTTTCAATTGTGTATAATGAGCTCGGTGTTATAAAATCAATTACCACACAAATGATGGTCAACCATTAAAATTTACATGTAATCTAGCAAATAATATAGTAATACATCATTTTCTATAGTTAGTTGTCAACTGAAAACTGTATTCAAATTAAACTAGTAGAAATTGGATTGAAAGACTTCTTTTTTCAAGATAATTAGTTTTAAGGACAACCCTTCTGATCAAAAAATTTCAAGGACAATTTTACAGAAAATAAATAAATTCTTTTATCTTTTTAAGTTATATAAGAAAATGATAAATTTATTTATCATTAATTCTATATAACTGAAAATGATAAACTTATTATTATTAAAAAAAAAAATTGTTAAATTGTCCGTTAATCATTTTTCTGTATAATTGAGAATGATAAACTCAAATATATTTTTTCTATAACATGCCCTTGATACTTATTTTTCAGAATTGTTTTTAAAACTTATTACTTTAAACAAATAAGGCCTTTGAGTGAAAATCCCTTTTCTAATATGCGCTTATTTTTCAAAAAAATAAAATTAAATTAAATGCAAACGATCTCTAATCAACCATTTTATTGTTGATTAATTTAATAATGCAACAATTCTTTTCTTTTAAATTATATAATTAAACGGTCGGTTTTTCCACCGTTTCGCGGTTATACTAGTAAATTATTTTATTGGAATTTCAATATTTTTCTTTTGAACAAAGAGCAATTTACCAAGCCATTGGTAAACGTCAAACATAAACTGTATTATCTCTGACTCTTTAATCTAATATTTGATCAACTGGTCATTTGTTTATCAAATGAAAATTCAACGTTGAATCAGTCTTTCAATTTTCTTTTTCAACAATTCTAGGTCAATCAAACCAACATTAAACTTGTTCAATTATCAACTACGTTCGAAATCCAATGTCGTCTCCACATATACAAATACACCACAAGCACCCCAAATATCATTATAAACTCAAATCCTTCAACGTAAACATAAAAAAACATCACTAAAGCAAAATAAACTGTCAATTCTCAGAGCACAAACCTTAACGTCTTCGTCATTTTCATCTTCATCGATCCGAACAACGGAACAGGAGATTCAGTGTTACTCTACAACCAGTTCCAAAGAGGCCTGTAGTATTAAATACAGAAAACCTAAGTCTCAAAAAAGACATAAAAAGCTTCATGCAAACACATTAAGGAAAAAAGGCACTAATCAAACTGTACACAATCAAAGAAAGCAGTGGCAGATAGAGCCGAGATGCACTCCATCATCAGACACCAGTGAAACAACTGGAACAAACTATTTCTCACCTCAATCAATTCCATCACTTTAACTGCTTCATTACTTGCAGCCATTTCTTCGATAAACCATACAAACGAACTGCTTAATGTTTCCTTCACTGTTCTTTTTAGTTCAGCCACAATCATGATGCTGTTAATAAACAAACTCCAGCCATCACAGCTTTCAGAAGAGCAAGCCAAAGCAACCCAACTCTTCAGACAGTTGGAAATTTTCATTCTTACTACTACTGCTATTGGCATCACTACAAAAATAAAGCCTGCTAGAGACAAATATATTTAGTAACTAATTAAAATAATTTATCTCTAATTATATGTCGAAACCTATTAAGAACAGTTTTAATTGTCTTTAAATTTTGGTATCAAAAATATTTCAGACCACAATAATAGGTCTCAAACATATTACAAACCCAAAAATTTGTTTCAAATAGGTTTCTGATTTCCAATCCACTGGAGGCACACCAGTCTCCATGTTAACCATAAAATCAACATTTTCTGTCTCAAATCCATCTCTAGACCGTAATAATTCTGCAATAGCAAATACATACATAGTACAGTTGAAATTAAGCAATAAACTACATCTGACAATATTGGTTTGATTAACTACAAAATAGCAACTTTCACACAGCCACTTCTGACATAGCACGGCTGGAATCAAGTAATAAACTACAACAAAATGAAAGGCAGCAATATTTATACATCATACGTATGCAAATCTCAACTACATATAGCAATATTGATGCAACATAAAATTGAAGACAGCTAAAGTTAAATATGAAACCGCAAAAAATGAAGACAGACGTATTTAAAAAAGAACAATACTATCATTTGCTGAACTACATAGAGCATCCAGAATACAAAACATCAAAGACAGAAAGTTTTTGTTCTACATATGCAAATCTGGACTGATTAAACGTATGCAAATATAAACTAAAACTGTGAAACATGTGAAAATTTAACCAAGAAGCTTAACTCTTGAATATCTGCCAGTTAAGCTTCCAACACTTGAGTGGTGGGGTCCAGTCTAAGAACTTCATCTTCCACGGCCGCATTTGCCATTGCTGCTCACATCGCCTCTAATGGCTTTCTCACTGTGTCTGATCTGAGTTCCACCGTTTTCATCCCCATTTTTTATTTCTTTTTCAAAATCTCTTCTCCAAATCAAATGTTGCTTTGACAGCTTCTCACAAGGTCCAGGGGATGGGTAGCGCTTCTTGGAAAAGTGCAGCATATCATGAGCAGTTGCTGCAAAAATTGCTGGTTTACGTTAATGATAAATTTAGACATAATAACAGATCTAACACATAATGCACGAAAAAAGACATTACCAGAAACTGGAAACATGCCCATAACCTATGAAAGAATCATTTCTTCCAACAAGGTCGTAGCTTCTTTGATGACCAGATTTGGAACCAAGCTTAGATCTAGGTTTTTGTAGAAATTTTGGAGGTGTACTTCCTTGTAATTCAACAGTGTTGACGATTTCGCCATGGTGAGGATTGAAGGAAATTGTTTAGGATTCCACCATGGTGAGGAATGAAGGAAATTATTTAGGATTGAAGTAATTGGGATTAATTTGTGGTTATAGAAATCACGACTGAACAGTTTTGGGATTGGAGGAGAACGTGGTTTCGGTATGAATGCTTTGCTGAGGATAACACACGCGAGTGAATTTAAGAAGAAAGAAAAGATTAATGAACGGTTAAGATTAGATCATCTAGAAAACATGGATTGAAGAACAATTTGGTACTAATTTGAGATTCAATGGAGGTCTCTGGCTTTTTTGTTTGGAGCAAAATAAATTTGTTCCTAACTAGTGCTATATTAGGGACAAAATTCTAGCTAGTGTCTAATTTTTGTCTTAGATCTTACATTTTCTTGTAGTGACTCCCACAGAGCAAGATGTAGAAGAGTTTGTGCAGAAAGTGCTTGCCATCGACAAAGCATACTCACTTCCTTTGCTTCCACTTCTTGAGAAGTTCCCAAAAGTAGAAGGTGCAAGGTGGTGACCGTTAGCAGAACGAAGAAGCTATGGAAACAGTGGATGGAGCAAGGAGGTGGAAGAAGTAATTAGAGGAGTGCTTCAAGTAATGAAGAAGAAGGACCGGGTACAGTATCAAGAATGTGCTGAGCTGGCTGCCAGGATTAATAAGATTTTGGCAGTTACAGGCCCCTTAATGGCTGTTGTTGCTGCAGTTAGAGCATCGCAGATATCAAATGGTTCTTTTTGGTCTGTTTCGTTTGCTACTGTGGGAGGAGCACTAGCTACTGTTGTCAATACACTGGAGCATGGTGGACAAATAGGGATGATATTTGAATTGTTTAGGAATAATGTTGGGTATTTTATAAGTTTGGAGGAGATTGAAAATAGTTTAGGGAGTGATTTGAATGATAAAGAGAACGGTGAACTGTTTCTGATGAAAATGCCTCTGAGTCTTGGGAGAAGCGTTCCTGAACTGAAGAGTCTTGCTTCTTATGCTTCTGATTCTACAGTGACTGAGGAGATTGAAGAATTTGCTAGCAAGTTGTTTTGATAGTGATATGATTTTAGCGTAGAGAATAACAGCAAGCTGGCTGCCAGGATTAATAAGATTTTGGCAGTTACAGGCCCTTTAATGGCTGTTGTTGCTGCAGTTAGAGCATCGCAGATATCAAATGGTTCTTTTTGGTCTGTTTCGTTTGCTACTGTGGGAGGAGCACTAGCTACTGTTGTCAATACACTGGAGCATGGTGGACAAATAGGGATGATATTTGAATTGTTTAGGAATAATGTTAGGTATTTTATAAGTTTGGAGGAGATTGAAAATAGTTTAGGGAGTGATTTGAATGATAAAGAGAACGGTGAACTGTTTCTGATGAAAATGGCTCCGAGTCTTGGGAGAAGCGTTCCTGAACTGAAGAGTCTTGCTTCTTATGCTTCTGATTCTACAGTGACTGAGGAGATTGAAGAATTTGCTAGCAAGTTGTTTTGATAGTGATATGATATTAGCGTAGAGAATAACAGTAAACCATTTTGAATTTGTACAGCTTAAAACTTGAGTCGTGAAACTCGTGATTGGAGCATTTTGCTTCAAATATTAAAATACTCAACATGCAGACGGCTTTCTCAGCATGGATGTAGATTGTGTTCGGCCCGATGGTACAGTGACCACATTTTTAAAATTAGTTGGAACATTGTTGATAAAAAAAACCCAATTTTGGCAACCCAGTCCCGTCTTAATGGACAAATCATGCTTATTCCTTGAATCGCACATTGGGATAAAGATAATTTTTTAAACGTTTATCAGAAAAAACGTGCTCACACCTCAAATTAGCAAATTAAATTTAAGACCAAATATTATTGTTAAATTAAATCCAGCCAAAACATATGATGAAATTTCAAGACTCCAAACAAAATGGAATTTTATGCTTCTATTTGAGAACAGTTCACTTAACACAAGCCATTTCTTATTACTGTGCTGGCTGCAGATTACTAGTGTCAAATACCTCAATCTTTAGCATTACCATATTTGAAACTCATCATCATTTTCTATATTATCATCATCATCAAATATATCTCTTTTGGTATGTTTGATTTTATATATAGTTTTTTATTTGCTTTCAAAAGTAGTTTTTAATGATTCAACAAAAGAACTTGCATTCTAATTTTCTTGCTCCAGTTTGCAAGTGCATGATCTACATTTTTCCCTTTTACTAATTAGTATGCTTAAAACCACCTAAGAAAGATGATTTTCCTCCATGTTAACAAGGCATGCCTTTTATCCTCATATTTGGATACTCATACGGGAATTGGACATACCATTATCTAAGCGTTACTACAAGGGGGGGGAAAAAAAGACAGTATGGGGAAAAAAATTAACAAGGTCTTGGAAGCTTGCATCAACAAGCTTATCAATAACTGGATTCCACACAGTGACTAAAAGTTTGATTCCAAGATGCTAAACATCTGTGAATACATAACCAAGCATGCCTAAGCCCAACAAATTAGTAAAATTAATTGTCAAAAGGCTGCTTTTTGTCAACATTGCAAACCCAACCATGATTATCTTGAACAAACAAAGATGATCTATCAAGAAGAGTTGAAGGGAGTAAACAGCAGTTACGGACATGCATGTTGATAAAATGGTATCCAGTGGTGCAGAATAGTACATCTAAAATTCACATGTGGTGATGTACAAAAATACGAAAACAAATAAAACGGGAACATGTCAAAAAAGCTTATTAAAGAAGAAAAAAGAAAGCATGATTCTCATGTTCATCAACTAAAATTTTGATACTCATTGCAACTGATTAGCTGAATAGGGAGATAAGATACATAAAGAACGATAAAATTAAGCAGTAAAAAGTAGGAAAAAAATAGCTTATGAAACATTCTGGAAAAACCCAAACGTACTTTGATGGTGCACAATGTATTCTGTTGACTCTATTCGCTGCCTTCAATACTGACATTGATGTTTCATGCAGCTCTTTCGTCTTGAAAATTACTATACATTTAATTACATAATTCAATTTATTAGCAAAAATACAACATTTTTTCTTCTTCTTACAATCCATTTGAAAACTACAATCATCAAATAATGGGGTTCCCATATCAGTACATTAGATATACTAGTATAAAACGCATGTATGTACATATAATATCCAAAGACGTTTACTTTCTATTTAATAAAAAAAATGAGTGGACAGATGTGTCAGAAGTGTAAAGGTTTTGATTGTCATAACGCTTCTATTTCAAGTTGTTTTGTTGGTCGTAACAATGACATTAATAGTAAAATTCGTTGATGAGTACTCGAGAAGCAGATGACGGTGAAAGTTGCAAACCAGTGGTGAAATTTCGTTGACAGCTGTGGATACTTCTTAAATTCCAAAAAAAAATGCCGTGTATGTTCAATGTTGAGTTCTCTTTATTAATTGTAGAGATTAGGTCCATTAGGCCGTAGGAAAACACGACATTTGGGAATGGGGAATCTGGCCTCATGATTCTGTCACCCCTTCTCAAACGAAATGTATTTATAATGTTTCATTTCCAGTCCATAATACAAATTGATAAGTAAAATTATTAATACCAATGTTCACTTACAAAAATTAAATGTGCCCACAAATTATATATCTCTAGCTGCTTTCTATCTGATACAATAGCAACATACACGTGAATAACCTTTAAAAAAAATGCATCTAAAATAACACTTATGTATAAATAGCTATGTTCATAGATCAACGGTAAGACATTTTCTATAAATCCACAACAATATAGTGCAGTTTAGGTGTTACACTGCTACATATTCACTAGCGATGCACATGAGAACGATATTTATTTACGAAATAGTTGCATTACTATATAGTACATATTATTTTTCTAAAACCGTCGTTTTTTATCCGATTGCTTTGAAATAATGAAAATGATTTTTTACTTTTATCTTTTTGAGATATACAGAGTTATCTTTTCATTTCTGATTGGTATTACAAAAAATAAAAATAAACAACAAAATCTTATCATTTCTAATACTTTCATATCTTATACATTATTTTATTGGAATTTCAATATTTTGCTTTTGATCAAAGAGCAATATACCAAGCCATTGGTAAATGTCAAACATAAACTGTATTATCTCTGAGTCTTTAATCTAATATTTGATCAATTGGTCATTTGTTTATCAAATAAAATTCAACGTTGAATTAGTCTTTCAATTTACTTTTTCAACAGTTCTAGGTCAACCAAACCAACATTAATCTTATTCAATTCTCAACTCCGCTCCAAATCTAATGTCATCTCCACATATATAATACAGCACAATCAACCCAAATATCATAATAAACTAAAATCCTTCAACGTAAACATCAAAAAACATCACTAAAGCAAAATAAACTATGTCGATTGTCAGAGCACAAACCTCAATGTCTTCATCATTTTCATCTTCATCGATCCCGAACAACCGAAGCAGGAGATTCAGTGCTACTCTACAACCAGTTCCAGAGAAGCCTGCAGTATTAAATACAGAAAAACTGAGTCTCAAAAAGGACATAAAGAGCTTCATGCAAACACACGAAGGAAAAAAGACACTAACCAAACTGTACACAATCAAAGAAGCAGTGGCAGATAGAGTCGAGATGCACTCCATCATCGGACACCAGAGAAATGACTGGAACAAACTATTTCTTACTTCAATCAATTCCATCACTTTAACTGCTTCATTACTTGCAGCCATTTCTTCGATAAACCATACAAATGAACTACTTAACGTCTCCTCCACTGTTCTTTTTAGTTCAGCCACAATTATGATGATGTTAATAAACAAACTCCAGCCATCACAGCTTTCAGAAGAGCAAACCAAAGCAACCCAGCTCTTCAAACAGTTGGAGAATTCCGTTCTTACTACTATTGCTATCGGCACCCCTACAGAGCAAGATGTAGAGGAGCTTATGCAGAAAGTTCTAGCCATAGACAGAGCATACCCACTTCCTTTGCTTCCACTTCTTGAAAAGTTCCCAAAAAAAGTAGAAGGTGCAAGGTGGTGGCCGTTAGCAGAACGAAGAAGCTATGGACACCGTCGATGGAGCAAGGAGGTGGAAGAAGTTATGCGAGGGGTGCTTCAAGTAATAAAGAAGAAGGACCGGGTACAGTATCAAGAATGCGCTGAGCTGGCTGTCAGGATTAATAAAGTTTTGGCAGTTACAGGCCCCTTAATGGCTGCTGTTGCTGCTGTTGGAGCATCGCAGATATCGAATGGTTCTTTTTGGGCCATTTTATTAGCTACAGTGGGAGGAGCACTAGCTACAGTTATGAATACACTGGAGCATGGTGGACAAATAGGGATGATATTTGAATTGTTTAGGAATAATGTTGGGTATTTTAAAAGTTTGGAGGAGGAGATTGAAAATGCTTTAGGGAGTGATTTGAATGATAAAGATAATGGTGAACTATTTCTGATGAAAATCGCTCTGAGTCTTGGGAGAAGCGATCCAGAACTGAAGAGTCTTGCTTCTTATGCTTCTGATTCTACAGTGACTGAGGAGATTGGAGAATTTGCTAGCAAATTGTTTTGATTGTGATATGATTTTAGTGTACAGTGTAGCAGCAAACTACTTGAATTTGCACAGCTTAAGACCTGAGTCGCGAATCTCGTGATTGGAGCATTTTCCTTGAAATATCTAAGAAAATTATATCAATGTTTTTAACAGTATTCACCTTCCAGATGGCTTCTGTGGAAAAATGGTATTTCTCTAGATTATGTAACAAAAGATGCTGGGATTGAATCCCACTAGCAACGGTTAAGCTTGCTAAAAAAAGGTTTTGGCAATGGCAGAGCCTGTATTAGAGTACTAGCTAGGGAAACTGCTCTACCTAAAAAATGTCAAAAACTACTATAAAAAGAATAGATTTTCAAATGCCGTACCTGAAAAATTATTTTGGTCATATCTGAAAGTAAAGAAAGAAAGATTGAAACCCATTCTTATTAGCTGAATCCCATCTGCCACTGAGTATTCAACATATAAGATCAATTGCAAGTAGATTATGAATTTATCATCATTTTATCAACAGGGTACAAGACAAAGTTTCTATGTGAAACTAAGGTCAAATAAAATACTCTTTTGTAGAAAAACCATTATTATATTTTCAATATAAAAAACTACTACATTATTGCCTACTTGTTCTAGTATGGTATCATAAGCTAGCTATTGCTTTTTCTTTCCCCCTTTTTAACCGAACAACAATGGTGTGCATAATGCAAGAATAAAAAATAAAATAAAAAATGATAAACTATATGTACATTAAAACTGTACAAAATATACTATCAGCAGCAAGGTTCATAGGCTTGTTATTAATTATTTTTTACCAACAAGGTACAGGACATCATTTCCATCTGAAAATAGAGCCCAGTAAAATATTCCAATTAGAAAAACCATTATTCTTCACTACATAAAGAAGTGCTACATTATTTGATATTTATCCAGATATGTGTCATAAGCAAGCTATTGGTTCTCTAACTTGAAACAACTGACATAATAACATATTTTGAGACAGTTGACAAAGTACATATTTATGTAAAAGGGACAACTACCATCACAATTATTACACATGCTAACAGAAATGTTAAGCGGGAGCCGATGCAGAACGGAGTAAGCATATGAAAGTCAAGCATAGTTACTTTTCTAACCTAAATACATTCTTTTCAACAACAATACTGATTTAGATTTTCTAACCCCTTTATTTTCCAAAATCAAATTTGTGCAGACTCCCATCGTGTTTTGTTGAGTTGTCCGGTAGGTATAGCCGTATATGAAAAGAAAAAGGAAAACACAGTAACAACAGATTTAATTATCACCGAAAAAGATTCAATTCTCCATAGGTAGGTGCTGGATTTTTTTATTTTTTATTTTTCCCAATTTTCGGCAGATCCAATGTTTTGATTTAAGTATTTTTGATGATAATGAGTTGTTTTGATTTATTTTCCAACACATGAATGACAAAACACCACCATAGTTTTGTGTCCTTGCATTCAAAGAGGAAGGGTACAAAAATACAAACCAAGTAGATAGTGAATTATAATTTTATTGCCAAGAAAGTAGTACGTACACACTAAATGCTTTTCATATGGAATTTTAGTTCAAATACGATATTTCTTCTCGATATAATATAGTACTACAATGTTCCCTACTTGTTCTGATACGGTATCATCAGCTAGCAATTAGCTTTTTTTGTATATATAAAGGACTATTGTAAACAATTGTGCAAAACATTATTGTTTAAGAACAATATTGGGTATTTTAAGATTTATAGTAGGAAACTTAATATAACTAGAGAGGTGATTTGAATGACATGGAGAATGAAGAACTGTTTCAGATGAAAATGGGTCTGAGACTTGGAAGAAGTGTTCCTGAACTGAAGAGTCTTACCTCTGTCGTTAATATAACAGCAATGAGGTTTAGTTTTTGTGGATAATCAATTCTAATACTTATTCCAATGTCAATTTAGGCAAGCTTTTACCTTCTATAGATATATCACCTTTCCGCAGCTCAGTGGTTCTTACCTCTGTCGTTATAAGCGTGAAGTATCTCGGGTGCCTGATCCTGATAAGGCAACACATACTTCTCCAAGAAATCTTTGTTACTTATCACATATTGCCTAGCAGAACTCTTCTTGATCAACTGCTTCTTCAGTAGCACATCTATAACAAGACACCGTGGCATTATCCTATTCTCCAAGCTTAAACCGATAAGCCACGGATTTTGTGCCAAAAATGATGGCTTGTTCTGCCTTATGTCGACAAAAAAATTCATTATCAGCTTGATCTTCTTTTCTGATGCAAGCATGCAATATGGTTGTTTGATGAACGCAGAAACAACATTGTCTTCGGACCATCCTAGACTCTTGTACAAACTTGCTTTTTTCTTCCACGTTAAGGGACTTACTCCTATAACAACATTAAGTCCTAAGCAAAACAATGTAGCACATGGATCAAATCCCATAGAAATGATCAACTGGATCTTGTCAGTGAACTTCTTTCTTGATGCAAGTAATGTTCTTGGACATCGGATGGCAAGTTTTAAAATTTTAGTACGTGGAACTCCGTGATTTTCCAATGTTCTGATATTTGGGAAGAAACTGAGTCCTAAATTGCTCTGCAATAACGAGTAGGTGTAAGAAATAGCTTTACCTAGTTGTTCCACGGTTTCATAGAAGGGTTTAAGCAACAGTATGTTTGGCTTTAGTCGTTTCTCTAATCTTCCAGCCAATAAGTAGGGATTAACAGATATGGACTCTGCAAGCTGAGCGTTGGAAAACCCAATGCCAAGGAAGAAATCCAACTTATTTCTAATGAGTTCGTAGAATCAAATGAGTATTCAGGTGGGAGCTTAGTGAAGAATTTTGTTACTTGGGTATCTGTGAAATCATAAGACCTAAGGAGCTCGGTAATTGAAGCATCATTATCAATGTATTTTGTTCTTGAAGAAAATCTTTTACGATGGGGTTTTCATGAACACGTAAACTCGATGAATAATTGAGGAATTGGTGACAAGTATTTCGGATTCCTGAGGTTAAAACTGGATTTCTAACAACTAGTTTACCAAAGAGAAAAGCAACCATTTTGAAATTCGAAGGATTTAATGATGAGACTTACAGTGCTAGGGTTTTGGAATCTTCCATCAATTGATTTGTTTAGAAAGAAAACGCCGTGAACTATATGATTTACTAAGGCGCAATGAAAGCCGAAACAGAGACCCGATAGTTCAGCTTGGGTGAAGGTGATAAAAAATACTAGTATTACCATACAATGTACAACCATGTGAAAAACCAACCATTAGTGTTTAATATGAAACTCAAATTATTCATTAAAACATTTTTTAAATTAGTTATTATTTTAAAAATTACAGGGTAATTTAAGAAAAAATGAAAGTAACTAGTAAAGTATAAGTCCAATTAAACTAAATTTTACATGTAAACCAACTTGAGTTAAGAATATACTATCAATGTAGGCAAAATATATTCACACCTCAACTATTGCCTTTCCAACCACACTATTTAAAAAAAAATTATCACACCCCATTTTTTGCTTTTCTCACCCCAGAATATATCATAACTAACCTTTGTTTTATACTTAAAAACATAACTTAAACTTAACAATGGAATGAAGAAGAGTTGAAATCCAAAAACAACATGATTATAATTCGTAACTGCTTTTTTACTTTTTTCATCAATAGCATTATCTAAATAATTATATTTTAGTTTAATTAAAAAAAGGATTGAATTGTAAATCAAATTTTAAATAGAAGAACTTAAGAAAAAAAATCAAATATAAAACATAACATCATTTTCCTAAAAATCATAATTGTCTTCTTCGATGAACTTTATTATTCTCGTCTTGCTTTGTCATTTCACTATGATAGTGCATAATAAATGAAATGATGAATATGCCAAGTGTAATAACAAATAAGGGTAAACAAGTCATTTTATTTTTTAAAAATATAGTGGGGAGGAAAAAGAAAAATGCGGGGTGTTAATAGAATTAGCCATCAATGTATTGATTCGAATTAATCACAAAACATACATGCATTTTTATATAATATATGATGTGATCTACTATTCGAGTCTAAGAGGTTTAACCCGTAAGGACGTTGGACTTTTATAGAATTGGATATCTAAGAGGCTACAGAATTTTATATAATATATGATGTGATCTACTTTTTTATAGTTTCCAAGCTTTTGATATAAAATGATTCCAAAGACTTGAAATCCGAGACGTTCCTTCCACACACCTATAAAACTCTCTCACCTACACCTTCCTCTTCATCCACACTGCACTCCTCCATTTCTCTTCTAAAATTTTCTTCCACATTATTAAATTTTCCATTTTTTAGTATGACCAATCGAAAGGTTGCACATCACTGGTCGTTTACTGCAACTCAGATTATGCTGCAATGTTCGGTTGATGCATATGGTGCTTGTGGCATCAACAAAAAAAGTGTACATAAAGCAATTGCAGAAAAGTTCAACGATGCAATAGAAACCATTCCAGACATCGTACCGATTGACAAAACCAAGATCGGAAACAAATATGACAGTCTTCGACGGGATTGGATGAAATGGGATGCACTGATAAACAAGACTGGCGCGGGTTGGGATGCATACAAAGGAACGGTCTCTGGAAGCGATGAATGGTGGGAAGATCGTGTTAAGGTCTGTAAATTTATTTTGTTACCATTCCTATGTAGACAGTTTCTTACAATTTATTTCTTACATTTAGGAATTTGGAACGAGTGTCTTGAAATTTAAGAAACGACCAATAGAAAACTTAGAGCTGATGCATCAATTGTTTCGTGGGACGAATGCAACTGGTCAATCGTCGTACACTTCTGCTGCTAGTGTACAACCGTCGCAGATTGGCACGCCGCCATCAACACAAAGCACGTTTGACAGGACATGGAATTTCGACGGGTTTTTGGAACCATTGGAAGACACGCAAAATAATCATATTCCAAACTTGAATTCGCCATCAAATCCTCCACTGCAACAAACTTCAATGAATACACCAAATTGTGAAGCTCCAAGAATCCCTCCGTCAACCCAAATTCCAATGAATCCGCCCATTCAACCAACTGCACGTCAAAATTCAAGAAGAAAACGTGGTGAAAGTGACGATAAGATGGCTATGCTCATTGACCTAATGCACGAGAGACAGATGAAAAAATCTCGGACGCACTCTAATAGTCCTAATACGGGTACTAGCGTGGAATCAACGGGAAGTTCTACAACTTATGCAAATACGGTAGCTCGTATGCAACGTCTTGGAGCAACTAGTGAGTTTGATGTTGCAGACGCACTATTATTTGTGTTGGACCCTAAAATAAATTATACGTTCATTGCTCTTCCGGATGAGATAGCGAAAAGCTGGTTGATTAGAGGGCTTGCAGACAAGCGCCACGACCAAGAATACCAAACTTATCTGATAAATAGCAACAAGTAGGAAGTTCATGTCATCGTGTTATTGTATTTCTGTCGTATTTATGTTTGTATTTTCTTTTGTGTAATGAAATGTAGTCATTTTGTTCAACCGAAATTAGTATTTAATTAACTCAAAACAAACAAATTAACAATTAAAATACCACGCTCAAATACCCCGTTCGTAGCTAAAAACACATTTTCCCTTCGCTACAGTACCACGCTCAAATGACACGCTCAAATGACACGCTCAAATGTCACGCTCACGTTCGTTAAGAACGCACCCTTACAATGCTAGGGTTTTGGAATCTTCCATCAATTGATTTGTTTAGAAAGAAAACGCCGTGAACTATATGATTTACTAAGGCGCAATGAAAGCCGAAACAGAGACCCAATAGTCCAGCTTGGGTGAAGGTGATAAAAAATACTAGTATTACAATACAACATACAACCGTGTGAAAAACCAACCATTAGCGTTTAATATGAAACTAAAATTATTCGTTAAAACATTTTTCAAATTAGTTATTATTTTAAAAATTACAGGGTAATTTAAGAGAAAATGAAAGTAACTAGTAAAGTATAAGTTCAATTAAACTAAATTTTACATGTAAACCAACTTGAGTTAAGAATATACTATCAATGTAGGCAAAATCTATTCACACCCCAACTATTGCCTTTCCAACCCCACTATTTAAAAAAAATATCACACCCCATCTTTTGCTTTTCTCACCCCAGAATATATCATAACTAACCTTTGTTTTATACTTAAAAGCATAACTTAAACTTAACAATGGAATGAAGAAGAGTTGAAATCCAAAAACAACATGATTATAATTCGTAACTGCTTTTTTACTTTTTTCATCAATAGCATTATCTAAATAATTATATTATTGTTTAATTAAAAAAAAGGATTGAATTGTAAATCGAATTTAAAAAAGAAGATCTTAAGAAAAAAATCAAATATAGAACATAACATCATTTTCCTAAAAATCATAATTGTCTTCTTCGATGAACTTTATTATTCTCGTCTTGCTTTGCCATTTCACTATGATTAAAGTGCATAATAAAATTAAATGATGAATATGCCAAGTATAAGAACAAATAAGGGTAAACAAGTCATTTTATTTTTTAAAAATATAGTGGGGTTCCAAAAGCAAAATGAGGGGTGTTAATAGAATTAGTCATCAATGTATTGATTCGAATTAATCACAAAACGTATATGCATTTTTATATAATATATGATGTGATCTACTATTCGAGTCTAAGAGGTTTAACCCATAAGAACGTTGGACTTTTATAGATTGGATATCTAAGAGGCTACAATTTTTTTACATAATATATGATGTGATATACTTTTTTATAGTTACCAAGCTTTTGATATAAAATGATTCCAAAGACTTGAAATCCGAGACTTCGAATGCAAAACTTCCACACATGAAGCATCCAATATACATAATGTCCTGAATGCAAGCCACATAGGATATTTAATTATTTTCAAGCTTTGAGTAAATTGGGTGTCAAGTATATGATAGTTTAAAATATTATCAGCCTTTAAATATAAAATTAAGCTCTGCATATGTATATAAGTGTTAATTACTAACATAGTTTCAAAGATCTAAAACCCATATTCAAAGCCACATACTGTTAAAAACAGAGCATGTATGAAATATGAACACACAACAATACATACAAAGCTAATATATACCCAGAATCTGCACAAATGTAAAAAGTTCAACATACACATTTAAAACTGTCATTGCTTGAATATCTTGTATACTGACATTAAAGTAAATAACAATATGATTTTTCTCATGTTTGTTCCATCTTTACATAAGAATACTGGAAGACCTCGTCAGATTTTGTTGACAGTTAAATAAGTTACATTAGAAGACAGTAGCACTAGAAGCATTTATTTCACAAAATAAAACAAACATGACATATCGTTCAGTCAACATAGTGAATTACAACACTAATACACAAAGTCACGAAACACACGGTGACACAACCAAATGCCCCCAGACATCAGCGTAACAAAATACAAGCAAATTAACTGTATTATCACAATCTAACTCTGAGTAACACAAATGCAGCAACCAAAATGCAAAACTCAACTCAAATTTATCGTTCTTCATCCTGCTAATTGAAGATGAAGGACTGGCCGGAGTTACATTATTACCCACGCTGACCTTCTCCTTGGGCAGCTATACCCACCTTTACTTGGCGCCACCACTCAGTAAACTCCATTGCCCGTTAGCAAAAAAACATCTTTATTATTATCTTTGCCAAAAGAAAATATAAACTGGAGCAAAGGTGTTTCATTCCCAGGAACCTTATCACAAGGCATCGGTGATTCCTCAGAACAACCTAATGGAATTATTCTACTGCTGTAATTTCCACTATTTTCAGGTGTTCCTGTACTATCCACATTGCTCCAGCATATAAATTTGCATATATGTACCTAGTAAAGAAGAAGTCATTATAAATGTTTACAGTGTAATAAGAGAATTTTGACATGCTTACCATCCAGTCATGCACGGGTCTGTTTCGGACCTGTAGACGTATCCACCAGTGATAGCAGACCCAACGCTATTGTTCAAATCGGAGTAAGCGTATCCCATTATAGGTAGTATTGGGTTGATAGAGTTAATGGATGTGTTTCCACCAGGTGTTGAGGGTGGATGATATGATTCTGGGCCTTCGAAAACTTACCATCCGTAGTTTCCACCTTTTGTTATTAAATCCACGGTTTCATATTCATCCTGAAAATTATGTAGTCTAGCATTTCATATGCTTAAAATATTCAAAAACTGTAAAGGTTATAGTAAAATTTTAAACTTTATACATCATGTAAGTCTAAAACAATATAATTTATGACCTTTTAGCCACAATCATTAACAAATGTTTCGCCACTGTTATCGTTCATTTGGATATATAACAGAATTTAGCTGCTTAGATAAGTATTGCAACGGTGAAGGTTCATATTCAAATACCAATGATTAATGTTTTTAATAGATAATTCATCAACAAAGTACCTCGCCAACATCAGCACAAATAAAATAGGAAGGCCTAGCAGAATCAAAACTGCACCTCCATGGATTTCTTAATCCAAGGGCCCATATTTCACCTTGCAAATTTTTATCATTTGCAGATGGGTCGTCATTAGGAATTGAATAGTTCCTCCACAAGTTTAGCTCGTCTATTTGTTTTTGGCCTACAAATTCATTCAATGCAAATTAAGCTCAGTTCGCATTTAAGCATGCTATTGAAATTGTTTTTAAGAGTTACTTGGTATGTTGTTAACATCTATACGCATGATTTTTCCTAGCAATGATTTCTTGTTTTGAGAAAAATTGAAAGGATCCCCTTTTTTTCCTCCATCTCCCATCAAATGATACTTATATCCATCTTCAGGTCCAAATAGAATTTCACCTGGGTGATGAGATGAAAATGGAAGACCCATTGTAAATATCCGAATAGAATAAATGCTTCAGATTTTTTAACATGCAAGAGTGTTCATATGTGTGCATAGATTAATGTTTCCTAGTTGTTATGCGTGTATTTTAGTTTCAAATTTGTGTCATTTTAATATCTGCATTAGGCATTTGCCATATAGTACAAGTTTTTTTTTTTTTTTCTTTTCAGTTTAGTATATTTTAGACTTGTTCATTGTAATAATTGTTCCTGCCCATATTTTAATGACAGGAATTTAATTGAGATAATTAGGGAGAAAGACAAACTTTACCGAAAAATTAGGCTGAAAGACACCAAATTTTATTTTTAGTCTAAAGGACAAATTTTGAACTAAAATTAAGCTGAAGGAAAACGCTAAATGTAATTAGCATTATATTCAGTTTTTTACACAACACGAAAATGCTAAATGTAATTAGCATTATTCAGTTTTACACTGCAGAAAATGCTAATTACATTTAGCATTGTCCTTCAGCCTATTTTTTTTTTTTTTTTAATTTGTCCTTCAGCCTAAAAATAAAACTTGATGTCCTTCAAACTAATTTTTTTCCAAAGTTTGTACTTATGCCTATTTTCCACAATTTAATAATAGTACAGTATGGAATTTAACAAAACCGAAACTAATACAAAAACAGAAGTATATCTCTTAATTGCTACATCGGTTTTGTTGCCGTATATATGTAATGGTTCAGCAAATGCTGATTTTAAACTTGTAATTTATAAGGTAAGAGATCTAATGCTATAATGAATAATAACTGATCAATAAAATATAGTGTTAAAAAGAGAAAGAAAATCTTGGATGATAAATGGCTAAAAAAAGAATATTTCAAGGAGATTTGATAAAGTAGAATAATTGCACTGCCAAATGAGGAACAGAATATTTATTACTTCCCTCTAATTGTGAATGCGCCATTAAATGAGGCATTAAAAGCCGTTGTTGTCTAATATACAAAAAATAGACATACAGGAAAAGCTAAAATCCAATGTAGTATGAATGGCTTTATATGCGCTATTAAATGCTCCATTAAGCGTGCTTTTATTGCTATCATAGTTACCAAATAAAATCATCTGTCCCCAAAGTTTTCTATCTCCCTATATCCAACCAATCAACACTCCTTGAATTCCGCCTTTTGCAATTAAAACCTCCTTTATTCTTGGATTTAATTGTAAAAAGATGAAAATCAGGTATTCTTATTGGTTGGGTGCATGGGTACAGGAAATTTTGGGGACAGAGGATTAGCTCACGTTACATAGAGCATCATAGTAGCTTAATCTGTATCTGTTATATAATCTTCCATTAGTAAAATAACATACAGTTCTAATACATCTCCTTGTATTTGCTGCTAACTAATATATGCAGATAAGACACACAGGACCATATTACATGGAACATATTATTAGAGATTCTTAAAGTGATGAATGAAGAAACATGCAAAATTTTCACAAGGGCAAAATTTGAGGAGGTATACATGCTTATGTTGAACCATATTAGGCAACACTGATTTTGCGATGGGAGAACTTACATGGCTATATAGTTTAACACATGTGTCATCTGTTCATATGCTCAAAAGCAAGGGAATTCAGTGCATGCAGAAAAAGACATTCTTCGGGAAGCACCAACTACAGCCCCAACTTTTGGTAAAAGCCCAAGGGCATAAACTTCACTATCAAATTCAAGCTCTGGGTCCAAGTATAAAGTAAAACATCAAAATGGAAATTTATTCCAAATATGGCTTCGAAGAATATAATAGCAAAGCATGTATAATGCATGTGCACTCAAAAACCCATATACATCTTGTGAATCATAAAGGGATTGATGATTTTGATTGCCTTCTATTCTCAAATACATACATACATATATATGATCCTACAGAGATGCTAACCTGCAAAAAATGTCCCTGTTTGAAAGGCACAGCTCCAAAAGATGCGTACCAAACCTGAAATAATCCGCTTCAGTATGGAAATTAAATTAGAAAACAAAACCATAAGTTCAACAAAGTTAAAAACATGTTACAGATTACACAAGTACCACAACAGACAGCAAGAAATCTTACATACATGCATGGCTCAAATATTGAATTGTCTACCTGTGTTGAAGACATTAATTCGAATTATTGCTTTTTGGATTCTTGATCAGTGCCCCTCATCAGATCATAGTGTGAATGTTCCTTGTATTCTATTGATTCAAATCCTTTAATGACGAATTCAAATAGTATTTTAAGATTTTCAGGTCTTGGCGTAGTGACAAATATGTTTGAATACCCAGTAGCAACAACCCCAGCAACTGCTAGACCTGACGCAGTTGATTTTCCACGTCCTCTTGAAGCAGTTAAAGCAACTATACTTCTTAATGTTTTATCTAAAATTGAATCAAGAAATGCAATTATAGCTTTTGCCTGATCAACAGTACAACATTTCTTAATTAAGGGACCAACAGGGTATTGATTATGAAATTGATCTTTCAAATCCTTCAACTCTTTCTCCTTTTCTGATAGCCCCACTGGATCCTCAATGAGAGATACAGGTTCAAGATTTCTTATGTGAGAAGATATTGGCAAATATGTTAACCATAAGCATATTGCATATGAAAAGACAAAGATAAATCAATTTTCAAGTAGAAGGCTGGTGGATAAATACATCAGCAAACATTTACTACAAGATATTCAAATAGTGATTAAGCTATTGATGGCCTAGGTTTTAAAAGATGTAAACAATAACATGCACCTAATTCAACCTAAAATGGGCTGACAGCTTCTCGTATGTAGACCACGTGTATTATAACTTAAACTTGCTGGTGTAACATAATATAGGCAAATGCCAAAAAGGATATCTATATCAGGATAACATTACAAACACATACCCAGTAACACTTTTTTTAGCAGAAGCAAAGCATTGCATAATCATATGAGAGAAAGAGAGAGCATGCGTGCATGCGTGCGAGAGACTGAGTGAGAGTGATAGTGCGTGTGTGTGTGTGTGAGAGAGAGAGAGAGAGAGAACACAATATAGTTCTCGCAGTACCTTATCATTGTGAACAATCGTTGATAATGGATCTGCAGGTTCACCATTAATCTGGATGTCAAGCTTAACCAAGTTACTCTCTTTGTACCTATAATGTAGAGAATATATAGGTATTGGGTGGTCATGTTAAAATAGAAGGCTCGACAAGCGACTTAAAATTTGATATTAGGTAGTTAAAACAGCTTCGGTGCATTAGGAGCGGAAGAACCATGCGAATTAGAGGAGAAGAACAAAGGATCTTCCATGAATAAAGGTTCACATTGCACATCATATTGAATCTATGCAAACATACATTTGATTGAAAAAATAAGAGACAAACTATTGAAGTCTCATTATATTTGTATACTGCATTGATAGGGTTATTTACACTAAAAAAAATACAATTAAGTTTAAAAGTGAGTTTATTGAAAAAAAAAAAAAAAAAAAAAAAAAACACCATAGAAGTTCACCTGTGATGCTGACATTTCTTGCATATTACCAACATAGCCTACAAGTGATTGCTCCTTATTGTTCAAAAGACAACCTTTACCTTTAGTTCGTGTCCTTTTGGAAGCTTCTTTTGATGCTATAGCACATTCAAGTGATATTTGACTCTGTATAATAAATAGTTTAATTATTGGTTCAACTGGAATCTAAATTTTCAATGCAAACATCGTTAAGAGCATTATTTTAAGATTGTCAAATAACAATTTTGCATTATTAATTTTAACGAAAACGTGATTTTAACATAAAAACAAACACATCATAATATGTGGAAAATTACCGTTTTGACGAAAGATTGCGATGTTGAAAGCACTTGAACAAGATCAGAATGATATTCAGGTAATTGCTCTTCATCACTAGGAATTGGTGTGGCATTCATATCAATATGGCATACACGATGTATCCTATTTTCCTTGAACATGCATAAAAAATAGTGTGCATAATTAACCATAATGTTATTTATCATCATACAAAAATTATATTTTCATCCATTATTTTGCAAATCAAGCATATATTTTTATGGCAACAAGTTCGTAAATACATAATAAATCTGTTAATGTTCAAATTTAAATTTTCAATTATTATTCATGTAAATTTATATTGTACTACATTTTAAGAATAAAATATGCAAGTAAGAAAATTTACCATCTGGAAGACCGATGGTGATGATGGTAGCACTTGCATATGATCAACATGATCTTCGTATATTTGTTCATAATTACCAGGCGATAGCGGTGCGTTCAAATCAATCGAGCATACATGACGTATCTCATTTTCCTGAATATGCAAAAGAAATTAGTATGTATAATTTGCTTACATACAAGTTTTATAGTATTACTACATATCTATGAATAAAACATGCAACTAATAAAAGCTAATAAGGAAAATGATTATCATATTAAAGGTTGATGGTGTTTCCACATGCATAGTATCGTCATGAATATCTTCAAGTGGATGTTCGCCGTTGTCCGTTATGGGGAGCGTATTCAAATCAGTATGATACATATTATTTTTCTTATATGTATCCGAAAATAGAAAATGTTAGTAAGCAAAACATATGCAACCACATGTACATTGAGATGATGAGGCAACATGTATACAAACATACAAATTAATATATATCACCATGCATGTTATACTACAACAATTTTTTTTTCTATCATAGAAAACAATATACACACATATTAACATACAAATTAATATATATCACTGTACATATTATACACAGCAAAAAAAAAAAAAAAAAAAAAGAATTCTTTTTCTATCATAGAAAACAATATACACATATATTAACATACAAATTAATATATATCACTGTGTATATTATACACAGCAAAAAAAGATTTTTTTTTTTCTACATAGACAACAATATACACATATTAACATACAAATTAATATATATCACTCTGTACATTATACAATAGCTAAAAAAAAAAAAAAAAATCTACCATAGAAAACAACACACACACACACACACACACAGTGCATTAAAATGATAAAACATGAATATGACTGGGAACAATATATAGTATGTATGACAGAAGAAGCTAATACCTTCGAATGCTACAATACTGATGCTCAATCAACTTCAAATTAACAGTTAAATAACAGTGAATGGAACAATAAAATGTGTACTGCTACAACTTAAACATTTGCGATCAAAGTCGCATACAAACAAGCAAATTAATTAGTATTCTGACACAGCAAAAATATATCTTTTAGCACTTTAGAAAGCAGTTAAATGTTTCTATAGACCTGGAAAGTTTACAATTTACAAGTTATAAATGGAGGTAGTAAACCAGGTCAGGGAGAATCAAAAAACAAAATCGTGATACCAGGCTTGATGGAAGTTCAACAAAATTGCAAATCTAACAAATCAGATACTTTATTGTATTGTCGGTGGGTTAGGTTTTGGATGGTAGTAAATCGGATTTTTTTTTTTTTTAGAAACGAAATTTGGAATTTGGAGAAGAAACAGGGATACGAAGAGAAATAGGGATATGAAAGAAAAAAATACGAGTGGAAGACGCATTTTTTTGGCTGATGGGTTAGGAAATTTGAAAAACGAGGAGAAATAGGGATATTGAAGAAGAATCAGGGACACACGAGAAACATGGACACGAGAGAAATAGAATTGGAGCGGAAGACACATGTTTTTTTGGCTTTAGAGAATTTTGTTTTGGGCCACATCATAGTAAGCAAACTTCCATAACGGTCGGTTTGATTATGCTCAGCAAATCGCTCGGTTGTCCTAAAAATTTGTTGTGCCGCCCCCATTAAAAAAAAAAACGAAAACAAAATAACATCCCACTTAGTACTACTTTGCGCTTTCGAATAACATGCAGTGACGCTGCCTGATAACTTTAGGACACCACATAATGTCACTGTGTGGTAATTTAAGTGGATCAAGTACTACTACTAATAGATAGAAAATATTTTTTTTAAAAAGCAAAATGTAAATTTAAATCAAAAATAAGAAAATTTATTTTTGTTATTAAATATTTTGGTCAAAATGGAGGACTACTCAGTCTTTAGTTGAGTTCAAATAGAATATGTCAAATATCATTAGACAGTGTCAATCTCGATCAATGACTAAGTACAGATCAACAGAGGGAATTCCCCCGAATACACAAACGACCTAAAGTTTAGGAGCGTCCCAACCATAACAAGCTTGGAAACAACTCCAAGGTTCCGGCTAAGATTAACAGCCATAACTAACTAATGATAACCAAAGGCTATATATAGAATGGCACCACATCAGCAATCCAAGTCCAAATACATTAGCTAAACAATGACAAGTATTTAGATTCAAGCCACACGAAACATGCCATATCGTCGATCCAACAGGAGACCTCTGGGCTAATGGAAGAACCTAGAAATCACTATAAATAGAGCGTCACCTGCTACATTAAAAGACGTTGAAGGTCTGATAAATTCAGACTAGTTAATTTATTCCCTTTTTAGAAAGCTCTAAGTTCTAAAAAGATCATTAATTGCATATATCGCCAAAAAGGTATTTGTAAACACTATTAATAAGTGAATCAAAGACTGAATCTTCCAAAGTGGACGTAGAGATTCTAGTCATAGCCCAAACCATTATAAATTTGGTCAGCATTTTATTTTTATTAGCACTAGTATTCTTTCCATTTAATCACTCTCCTTCAAAACGAACCTTTGAAAGTTCTAGGATGGTACTCAAACGAAAATTTAATTTAACGTGTTTGGCACTAGAATGAGGCATGAACGTTGGCCTTCTTTATTCCTTGCATATCCAACAGTAACCCATCTTCGTTCATGAAGTCAAAGTCATCCTCTCCAAATGTTCTTCATTCCCTAACCAAAGACGAGGAAATTGGAGAATTACCACAAAATTAGGAAAATTAACAAGATCAAACCAATCAAACCGTCATTGACGAAGCTATTATCCATGTTCCCACCGATGAAGAGTTTTGATAGGTGATGATAAAATTTGTCTCTGAGACGACTCAATGTCTAGATAACTATCAAACTAAAATCAAAAGCACCTTCACCAAAATGGATAAAAGAATTTCAACCCTACTCATGGCCAATTCGAATTTATGATGGCAAGAGAAGCTTCTAACGGAGTTGAAACCAAGAAGTTATAGGTATCCGCCTTTTGCAAAACCTCTTAGCATAAGCCCTAAATGAAATGATCTCGCGGAAAGCTATCTACTTACAGCTTAGAATAAAAATGTTGAAACCCTACGTCTCAATAGTAATATGAAAATGGAAGCCCTAGCCATGAAGTTATCAGATTGAGTTAAAAAAAGTTACAAGAAGGTCGCTCTAACCTTGAAGTAGAAATGAAGCTTCAAAAAGTTCAACCATTGTTTGAAGAGTTCATGAGAGCTCATATGCCTCCGGTATTCAAAATCCCACAATTAAGTTTTGATGGGGCATCTAACAGGTTTAATCACATTATGAAATTCAGATTCAGGCTATTTGAGCATCAGACAAAGTTAAGTGTTGATTTTTGCCTATAACATTTTGTGGATCTACGTTAAAGTGGTTCCAAAGCTATCCGGTGAGTTTCATTAGTTCTTGGAAATAATCGATATGCAATTCTTTGCCTCTAAAGGCACATGTACGATATAAAGTTTGCTCTTGTACTTCAGGAAAGGGAAAGGAGAATTCCTTAAAAACTACAATTGAAGGTTCAATGATGTAGTTGTTTGTTACATGGCCACGACCAAAAAAACAAAGTTACTAGCTATCACTTCAAAGCTACAGAGAAATATTCTATTTTGGAATGATTTAATAGGGCAAGAATTTGTAAATCCTTAAATAAGCCTTTTTCCAAGCTTGGGGGAGATCCGAATTGAAGAATCAAATGGGAAAAACAAGGAAGAACCCTGATTTGGGTAATGACAACAAAAAGTTTACCCTGGTAAAGAAGTTTAAGAAGGATCCTCTTGGGAGATAAGTCTACCCTCTAGCTCTCTCATATTTCTAGATATATGCCATGACATAAGACCTTATTCCACAATCCCTCGAAAAGGACGAGAATCAAGAACTGACCGAGGAGGTACAATGTGTCACCCCACGTCCGTTAATGTCACTAATAAGAGAATGCATTAAGTTTTGTGAAGAACAATAGGTAAACAATACAGAAATCTACAAGATAGATATAAAATAGGATTAATTGACAAGAATAATCCGAAGTTTAACGTGCTCGCTCATATTAATCCCAAGTTTGCGTTATTCAAGAATAATCCCAAGTTTAGGGGGTGTCTTCCCAAATTGATCCCGATGACTTTTGATGACTTTTTCACGTGTTATTTTGGGATCAATATGGGAAGACACCCCCAAACTTCGGATTAATATGGGAAGATACAAGTAAATGGGATTAATTTGGGCAGACACCCCCTAAACTTGGGATTATTCTTGAATAACGCAAACTTGGGATTAATATGGGCGGATACGTTAAACTTCAGATTATTCTTGTCAATTAATCCTATAAAATAAGCAACGGCAAATTTTATCTTCATTATTAAAAATAAAGCATAGTTTCAAAAGTACATCAAAACCAGTTACAACTAACCAAATATCTCACAAAACATCTCATGAAATAAAATATCATAGTACATAAAATCATATCCCTCGCCATAAGCCATAATAGAATAAAGTACAAGTCAAATGATACATCTCAATAAGTCCAAGTCCAAGCTGTACGAGAAGTCCTAGTCACTGTTGAGTGCTTCCACTCCGAGGACTTGAGGGGGAAGAGGAAGAAAGAAGCGAAAGAAAATGGGTCGGACATAAAGTTTGGCGAGTTCCAGTTATTTTCAAATGTGCATAAAATAGAAATGCCAAGCCAGGTAAATAAGACAGGATGAGAAAGGTACAGTGTCATATAAGGTAAACTAAACAAAACAGAACAACAGGATAAACATGAATAATAGGAATAAACTATGATCGAGTAATGCTTCACATTCATATCTTAAACAGGAATGTCTGCACCAATACTAGTATAATAGGGTTAACAGGATTGGTGTTTAACCTAATTACATAACAACGGAATTAACAACAGAATTAGCAGCAGGATTAACAATAGGATTAGATGTACCTTAATTACATAACATGATTAGGTGTTACCCTAATTACATAACAGCAGGATTAGGTGCACCCTAATTACTAACCATGTGATCGACTCCCTGCTACGTAAATACCCTATGTCATCCCCGACAATCTATTACTCCCTAACCCAGCAACCATATAACACTGACCTATTTACTGGTGTTACAGCGGCTTAGTTTCCTCAATCGGACTCATGCATGCTCATGACTCCGCCGGAACGCGCCCGTACCCATCTTCCCGATGTGAACCTCTTACTATCCAATTCAGTAAAGTGTGCCCTGACCCTTACTTAGTGTGTGGCCCCCTCTAACAAAATACCAATAGAGATATTGACTGATATGGATTCCAAATAGCAGATTGACACAAGCCAAATCACATAAGCTTGTGCCTCCAAAACTAGGATTTAAGAGTCCTCAAAACTGGATACAACAGCAGAATGAGGGACCTCTTAGCTTATTAATACTTATATTTAACCAGCAGGTTTAGGTTTACTAATAAGTGTGGTTGTAATATTACATGTCATTATGTATGTACAACCCTTCCCCAAAACACCTGCCCAGATGTGTACAATTTCTACAGCATGTCTGTTTATTAACCTACATATGACACTTACAATATTCTAACATGTCATTTACTTAATGCCTGTATTAAGTCAAATCTAACATGTCCAGTACATATGCAAATTATTTATCAATTATGTTCCAACATGTACATGATTATGTATATTATCCATTTTATCAATTTATAGCAAGTACATACACATTACCCCTTTTTATCAGTTTACAACAAATCTAAACATGCGTATATTATCCCTTTTCCCAAATTATAGTTAAATAGTCCAAATTCAAATACATGCCTATATTCCTCTTTTTATGTCATTCACTATTGCCCCGATTATACGCACACTCAAATTGGGTATAGCCTAGGCTTCCAAAGGCCTAAGTTTAGCACAAAATAAAAAAGGGAAAACAAAGGAAGAAGAATAGAATCAATCACATAGGCATATAGGCAAGACTGGAAATAAACATAAAACATAGAAACTGGGAAAAGGAAGATAGATACATAATACTTGTTAATTATCCAACAGTAAAGGCCTATGTTTTACTATCACAATTGCATAAGTGTTTAACATGTATAACATTTATCCTACAGACACTGCATATCCTAATACAATTTTATTTAACCATCATGTTATAGTCAAATAAATCAAATCTGAAAAAACTCGCAGTGGGTCTTGGTGAAGAAGAGATTAAATCTATTATATATATAACAATATGCCGTAGAAAAGTCCAATCCAGTTGTATGTATGCAAGTCCTGAATATTGTCTTTGTAGATCTGGATCTTAGCAGTATTCCCCCGTTATATATTTATATTTTCAGAATAATTTCATAAAAGCAGAAGATATGAAGAAATGGTGTGTATTGGAATAGGAGAAGCCACCTATTAATAGATTCACATAGTTAACCTCAGCCTTTAGATTCTAGGGTTTTAATCTTAACCGTACACGCAGGGCTAAGTCACCAATGAGTATAGTCCTAAAAACAGTCCAGATTCGCAGAACGAATCTGCCCAGATTTGCAGTGGGTTAACCGACCAACCCATGGTCGTATGTGGATCGTCCCACAATGATCTGGTTTCCTGCTTCTTTTCCCGCTCACCTCGTTTTGAATTTTTATGAAATATATTTATACATATATATATATATATATATTACCCTTATATGTATAAAAACTTCTAATGCCCATAATTTCTTCATATGTTATCCGTTTTACACAAACTTGGGTCTATCTGAACCAGAATTCCAAGACGAACGCAACGGTAATTCCGATTTCACTTAACTCTGAATATTTTAATTAATACCCAATTTATCATCTATATGGTTATAGAGTATTAAATTTTTGGGTGTTACAGACAACTATCATTTGCAAATTGTACACAACGTTGAAGAGAAACCATGTTTTGAAATCCTTTATCAAGAGGTTGATAAATGAAAGAAGCTGGACAAATTCTTTAAAATGACAATATCCAATTGGGAATGAAGGAATCCAACCCCAAATATGGACCCAAGATCTTTCTTGGCACCTCAAAACTTCATTGGCATCATTTTAGGAGGGCTACAGATGCTGGAGAAAATAATGGTAGTTGGAAAATGTATATTAATAAGGCTAAGGGAAAGGATGCATCCGAATCTGAAACTGTGAGACTTGAGAAGAAGCAAAAGATTGAGCTTTTAATTACATTTAGAGGTTTCAACAAACTAGTAATTTGTCATCTCATAATGACCCACTTATGAATTTAGATTAGATTCTTAAATATGGAAAAGGTATTAGTGGATACTGAAGCAGCCATCAACATAATCATCAAAAATACTTTTAACAAGATAGGGGTTCTCAAAAGACTTCTAAAAGTAAGTTAAGCACCCATATACGGGTTCAATGATTAAGAGATCATCCCACTAAGAGAATGTAATTTGATGGATAAAGTCGAAAGTGATTCTTACTGTAAAATCTCATGACCGCCGTCATCATTATGGGTATCCCTTCAGTATACAATACTTTCTTTGGAAGAACATCTCTTAACGCGCTGGATGGGTACGTATCAATTAAGCATTTACTATAAAATTTCTTGTTTTTGAAGGAGAAGGGTTTGTCATAAGGGATCAATGGATCTCTTGACAATGGTATTATGCTAGTTTAATCATGGTTAATAAAGTTAAGCTTCGTATTATGAAAGCAATGTTACTTCCCTTAAAGTTATTAGTCAGTTGTTACCATTAGTCTCAAATCCATAATAAGCCAACATAAGACTATACATATTCTTCCTAAGCAATAGTAATCTCTTATTGGTGAGCTAATTTACATCTCCAATTACCATCGAGAGTATAACGGGGACAAAGTAGTAGATTTTCTGAGAAAAGGAGAAAACCATTGCACTGTAAAAGAAATACAGAAAGAGGAAGAAATTGAACTTGACATTAATCCAAGACAAGAGGATGGAATAGTTTCATCAATCGAAGATCTAGAGAAAGAGTTAACCAAAAGAATGGTTTAACACTCTTGATTAATAAACTAAGTGACCGATGCCTCTTGGTTCGATTCAAATCAAAGCATTATAACTTAGAATCCTCAAATTCAAATAAAATTGAAGAAATAGCTTAAGCACTTCAACTTGAATCGATTACCAAATTCAATTCAAGTTCTTAATTGAATATTGAAATAAGAAAAGTTGAAATAAAGGAATTTGGTCATGCTTTCTCAAAACTCAAATTATCCTAAGTGTTTCACCTCAAGGATGAGATAATTTAGTAGCTTTTATACTTGCTTAGCCCTTGAGTCGAAACCCTCTTGGGAAAAGCATGGGTGTTTGTGACTTGTATAATTATCAATACAATTTGCTTGGATTTGGTTCAGAATGACTCATTCAAATAGTTCATGTCATATAACATTTATGAATCCAAGCAAAAATCATACAACGTAATTCGTTCCTTAGGCGTGTGTTAGCCCGCCTTTTTACAAGGTTGTTATACTATGAACATGGGATAGCCCAAAGAGATGGTTATATCGCTTGGGAATCGAGTACAGACATATATACAAAGTTACGAGCAATTGAATTTTCTTTAATGGAACTCTGGAATTGGCTAAGCCTTGAAAATACTTCAGGAAGGGGGACCCACCTTATGGATCACACCTAGATTAGATGCAACCTCAAGGAGTCTTACGTATCCCTCTTGAGGGGTCGATACTGATCCCCTTATACTATGGAACGATCCAGGCCCCACTTCTGGGACGAGTCATCCTACGTTACTGGGCTCTCCTACGTGATATCAAGCCGATATGTCTTGATCTTCAACTATAAATAGACCTTCAAATGCTCTGAGAAAAGAGATATTCTCTTCTTTGTGCGGAAACTCTGTCATTCTTTGGGGACAACGTTTTCTTTTGTCCACATTCTTTCATTTAACCATATATATTTGTAATTAACAATATAAACAAAAATTACTATAAGTGGACGTAGACCGGAGTTTGCCAAACCACTAAAATTTTACGTCTTCATTACCGGTTTTTCTTATCACTTTTGAATGCTCTGTGATGGTGTACTGTTGATTCATATTTGTGATCTATGAATATTTGATTCGGGGCGTTAGGATTATTTAACCAAAAATCAATCTAACATTTTTGACTTGCAAGGTTGAGTGCATCTAAAGCTGGATTTTGGGTATCTAAAGATTGTGAATGGTTAGGAAGAAGAGAACAAATGCTTAAGTGAAAGGAAGTCAGGAGGCTTCTCAAAAGTAAATCATCCTATCTATCTTACAAAGGAAGAAATGGATGGAGCGTTCAAATATTTGGAACCTAAGTTGTAATGCCAAGAGATTTGTCAAGAGGGCAAGAAAAAATGATGACTTAGTTCCTCTAACAAGTTCGAACATCAATGAAGGATAAGAGGTCAAGAAGAAGCTGCTAAAGATATAACGTACAGAGTGCGACACCATGATTGGACTCAAGGGAAAAATCCTTACAAACTCTTCAGACTAGTACCGATAATATTCTTTGGGTTGATACCAACCTTGTTCCAACAAAGGCAACTATAACACCCCACATCTTTATACAATTAAGTAATTGAAAAATTATAAATGTTGAAAATATATTTTTTGCAATTGTCAAAATTAAGCTATGGGAGTTGAGATATTTCATCCATTGCAATTTTCGGATTTATTATATAAAGTTTGTACATATTGGAGCTAATATGAAAGAGTTACAAAAATAATTTGTAATTCAAATGTTCAGCCTATGTATGCAATGAAATAAACTAAATAAAACGACATTCATGGAAAATAAATAAATTATAGAGAAAGAATTCATATGTAACCAATTAAAAGGAATAACGGTTGTTATTAAAAAGGGAAATTTATTTTAATGCATGTAATTAAGATTTAATTCAAATACATGTATATTTACAGTTAAAAATTGTTATCATTTATTGTACTCCATTACCGATAATGAATTGGTGTGATTAATTCACACTAAAGGATATGTATGTGCATATTGTATGGAAAATTAATATAAAAATCGAATAATTCTATAATTAACGTTAATAAGAAAGAAAAGGGACATTAGTTGTCCTTTTATGAGAGTTGTTACCATAATTAAAACATACTACAAGCGAAATATATATATGTATATAACACTTGGCAAATACTTTCATACGTTTTGAAAGATAATATAATGGTGTATGCACACAAAAAGAAAATACGTGGTGAATACATTAAATAATATATATATATATATATATTTACAATTGACGAAATCAATAATTTTGAACTAATTAAGTAAGCATCGATTAATAAAAGAGAGAAACATATATGTCAATTATTTGGGTAATGAATTGGCTGTTTAAATACATAATTTGTAAATGTGTGATTTAGTAGCATATAGGAATTAACTTTGATAATAATTAAAATAGTAAAACAAGTCAGTTGACTAATTGGCAATTAGCAAACATTCTAAAAATGGTGTCGATTAATAAAGAAAATTCCATTTAAAGTTTGTTTCTACGTTAAAAAGAAACAAAAGAATTGGAATTCTTGGATCTAGATTAACCCTAGAGGTAGGGCTGTCAATGAATACCTGAAAAATCCGATATCCGTCCGAATTCGCATCAGAAATATCCATTATTCGGCATTATCCGAAAAGCGGATATAGATATCCGATATTCGAAAAGCTTTTCAGATACGGATGTGGTAATATATATAAATTAAAACAGAAAATTAGAGTTAATAATTATTTTGTAACTGTTGGATGTTACTATGATGTATATTTTTGTCCATTTTTAGTGAAAAATGGTAGTCTTAATGTAACAACCCGTATTTTCAATAACCTGTTATAACGTAAATCGAGGCAGAATTTAATTCTAAAATCTGAATCAAGGGAAACGGGCTATGCCATTGCGTTCGTCTCGGAAAAATACGCGAAATAGAGTCCGAGTTTTCGAAAATCGGAGTCCGTATGACCCAGTTAAGGCCCATTGAAGTTTTCAGAAATTTCCATGTTAAAAACAGATTTAAATTTTAAATTAAAAACAGGGATTAGGGCTAACTGGCGTCAGGCGGGAAAACTCCCGCCAAGACCCCCATGTCGACAGGCATGTCGACAGGGGTCTTAGGGTGTCGACAGCCCTGTCGACAGCCCTGTCGACACGGGGTGGCCAGGCACATTTGCCTGGCGCACCATTTTGATTTGGGCTTGGTCTTGTGGCTTGGTTCTAGAGAATTCCGAAATCTGACGGACCTAAACTAACCTAGGGTTAATCCTAGGGCTAAAAACACTCTAAACTTCTATAAATAAGCCCCTAACCTACCCTAAATCACTCATTATTCATTCTAGCAACCAAACTATGTCAAATTGAATTCTCAAATGGCCTCCACCTAAAAACCCTAGCCTCCACTCTCTTCAAAAATCAATTCTATGAAGGTTTTGATGTTCATACAAGCATTTCTAAGTTGTATGAATGATCATTAGCTTGCATACATCATCAAGTTGCAAGCTTTATTGGCTAAGCTAGAGTTTTTGGGATTTTTGTTAATTAGAGCTTTGTTTTGGGTTTTTATATGCTTGCATAAAAGGGCTTCTCAATCTTTATTAGTAGATTTGTGTCTTCCTAATATTTGTAAGCCCTCTTACCTTCATTTTAGAAACTCTAAAGTTAATATGTGATGAAAGTTGGGATTTATGCATGTTTAATAAGTTATGCATGTTTATGCAAGTTCACTATGCCTTGATTTGCAAGTATGACAAGTTATGCATGCTTATGCAAGTTCACTATGCCTTGATTTGCAAGTTTAACAAGTTATGCATGTTTATGCAAGTTCACTATGCCTTGATTTGCAAGTATGACAAGTTATGCATGTTTATGCAAGTTCACTATGCCTTGATTTGCATGTTTAACAAGTTATGCATGCTTATGCAAGTTCACTATGCCATGATTTGCAAGTTTGACAAGTTATGCATGTCTATGCAAGTTCACTATGCCATGGTTTGCAAGTTTAACAAGTTATGCATGTTTATTCAAGTTCACTATGCTAAGTTATGCAAGTCCAACATGTTATGCATGTTTTATGTAAGATTCATCATGTATGTTGTGCCAAGTTCCCTCTTTCTATCCTTTATGCGTTATGACGAATATGTAAGCGATAGAATGACGTTGGGGGGGTTTTGGGTAAAACTTAAAATACATGAAAATAGAAGATTGGGAATTTACCTATTAAGTTAGGTCTACCCCTTGGGAATTTACCTATTAAGTTAGGTCTACCCAAGTATTTGTTAAACTTGTAATTATGTTTTGAAATTAAAGTGGACATGACACTTAGAAAACATAAGTGTGGCCAACTCGAGGTTGGGTTGAGTTTGTAGCGTAAACCTACCCGGAACCGACCGGCTTAACTAGTTGCTACAAACAATAGGACCCAATGTGAGAAGTTGGTCATGTGTACCTGGGACCCGAGGTTAGACCAAGTTGTGGTGTAAAGCTACCCGGACCCGCCCGGCTTAACTAGTAACCGCAACAAAGTCTAATGTGAGAGGTTAAGGTACAATTAAATTAATGCCTCATGATTAGGGTTAAGTCATGGCCCACTAATACTTAACCAATTTTGGGGATGCGAGGGATTAAATGGGGTTAAGTGGTGAACTGTTGGTTACACTTAACTAATTTAATCCATGATTAGTGAGGGGTTAAACCACACTTAACCCTCTTCGAAAACCCTAGCAACGTGGTTTGATCCAGCAGTAATCCCAGTTTGGTATCATTCATGACCCTAGAGGCTAGGCTAGGGCGGGGCACGATTACTGGACTGATGTAAGCGACCAAAGCGACGGCTGAGTGGTACAGCGGTGCGGGTCCAGGCGGGCTACGGACGTGCACGTAGTCCGGTGTTGGACAAACTCGAGGCACGGGTACCAGTAGGTTCAGACTGTGCATTATTGCTTAGGTGTCTGGGGTTGACACCCAAGGGCTTGATACACCCGAAGGTGGACCCAGCACAGTCTGACTACAACCATATGTGGGCCGTATGGACACCAACACTTGACGTGTTAGGTTTATAGGGAGCCGATCGACTAGACCGTTGGGCTGGACCTTGTATTAAGGTCACCTCATGTTATTGGGCCAAAGTTTGGGCTGAGGGATCAATACCTGTTATGTTAGTTTGCTAGTACACTGTGGTGCAAAGCTTAATCTTCTTTATGTGATGACACCTTTATCTACTGCCAGTATGTTCATCTCAGTTTCCATCATGATGTTAACTTTATTAGTTTATAGACTGATCATAGTAGGGCTTACCAGTCTTTTTGACTGACCTGTTTTCTTTCGCTTCTTTTCTTCCGTTCCCCCCCCCCCCCCAGGTTCTCAGGGAGGGAACAGTGGTGCTTAGCTTGGATCGCTTGCTTGTTTGCTGGATAGCTCATGTATGTCTGGACATTGAGCTCGCTATGGTTTATCATCTTTATTTTGGGGATAGCACTATGTATTTCAGTATTTCTGTTTATGATGTACTAGACATGTTTATTTTGGCAGTTGACTTTATGATGTACTAGACTTGTTTTGAGATGGTTTGAGATATTCCGCTGTTTTATTCTCACTTACTCTGTTTTACATATATGCACTTATGTTCTTGTTCTGCCTTGATATATCATTATGCATGCTTACCCAGTTCTAACGCCCCCCAGAAGCTAGTGCCCCCGAAAGAGTGACCCTAGCGGAGGTGGGGTGTTACAAATTTGGTATCAGAGCATATGGTTTACGAGAAAGAACAAAAAGTTTTTTTTTTTAAAAAAAAGACTTTTGAAAAACTATTTTCAAAACAAGTATGAAGTATTTTCCAAAGAAAAGTCTAGTATTTTAAAAGGCTATTCCCCAAAAAGCCATTAGCGTTATCCTTCGTTCCCTTGACCTAATCTTATCTTATCTTTCGTTTCAGTATGGCTGAGAATCTTGCCATCCCGGATGGAGTAAATGTACCACTCTGGTATAGGAGACTTCTTGAAGCTAGGGCGACAGCCGGCCCCGCAAACCCTACTCCCACTCCTCCTCCTGTAGTAGAGAATCCTACCCCTAATGTCCCTCCTCCGGTGATTCCTGTTCCCCCTCCTCCAGTAGTTAATATTCCTCCTCCCGAGGCTAATGTTCCTCCTCCTCCTGTTGCTGAGGCTCCTCTTCCTCCTCCTCCCCCTCAGCATCCTCAGGTTGAGTTCACGAAGGTTTGTAAAGACTTCAAGGCGATGGGAGGCAAGAATTTCCTAGGCACGGAATCTTTTGTTGAAGCTAGGAATTGGCTGAAAGACACTGAGGACTTGTTTGCTATCTTTGGGATTGATGACGAGAGGAAAATCTTATTGACAGTGTGGCTTTTGAAGGACGAAGCAGCCTATTGGTGGGAGGTCACCAATGGGACGAGGCCCGTCGAGACTTGGGCCGATTTGAGGGCTAGATTTGTGGCCAAGTTTCTATCTTCTGCTGAGGCAAATTTGCAGATGGAGAAGTTCATTGCATTAAAGCAAGGTGACATGTCTGTCAAGGAGTATGTGAACAAGTTTAATCAGCTGGCCCGTTTTGGTTTGGATATGGTGAACACTCCCGAGAAGAAGGCTCTTCGATTTGCTAGAGGGTTGAATGAGCCGCTGCAGGGTTTGGCGATGTCACATATCCCGCATGGGGCTACTTTTGAGAGTTTGGTCAATATGGCCCTACTTCAGGGAGATGGAAAGAAAGAGGTCAAGTCGAGTGATACTCAAGCAAAGAAGGTTGATTCTCAAGGCAAGGGCAATCAAGGTGGCCAAAGCAGTCAGGGGAATCAGAGCAAGAACAAGAAGGGGAACAACAACAAAGGCAAGGGAAAGTGCAATTACTGTGGTGCGCCTGGACACTTTGCTAAGGATTGTAGGAAGAAGAAATGGAAGCTTAGTGGTGGATGTTTTTCCTGTGGTGAGATTGGACACTTCAGCAAGGAATGCCCAAAGAAGAAAGGATAGGCTGGACCTTCAGGAGGGCAAGTTCATGCTCTCAATACCGCTCCAGTTCCCGATCGAGGTAGTGTTTCTGTTGAGAACCTTGTTTATGTTTCTGATCTTCCAGTTCGTACCCTGTTTGATTCTGGTGCATCACATAGCTTTATTTCATCTGATCTTGTTGATAGCTTGCACCTTAGTACTAGCTTAGTGGATGATCCCGTTTGTGTTTCGAATCCCATTGGGGGTTCTGCTCATCTATCTATGATATGTGAGGATCTGAGGATCTCTATACTCAGTGTAGAGTTCTTGTGTAGTGCATATGTTCTTGGTTTCAGGGGATACGGATTGATATTGGGCATGGATTGGCTGTCCCGATATGGAGCCATTCTTGATTGTGAGCATAGGGTTGTGAGGCTTGTGACTCGCCTTGGCAACACCTTAGAGATTTCATGCAATCCGAAGAATCCCGTCATGTTGTGCTATCTTGAATCTCTCGACTCGTCAGAGGAAGCCCTTCAGTCTGTAAGGGTGGTCCGAGATTATCCAGATGTTTTTGAAGAAGTTAAGGGGTTGCCCCCTAAACGAGAGATTGATTTTCGCATTTATCTGGTGGATAATGCTAAGCCTGTTTCTTTGCCCGTTCGGCACATGGCTCCGCGTGAGAGACGGGAGCTCAACAAGCAAGTAAAGGAGTTGCTTGAGAAGAACTTCATCAGACGAAGTATATCCGAATGGGGAGCGCCTGTGGTGTTTGCTACTAAGGCATATGGTTCTCTTCGACTCTGTGTAGACTATAGAGAATTGAATAAGCTGACTAAGAAGAACAGACACCCGTTACCGAGGATCGATGATCTCTTTGACCAGCTTGTTGGTGCTTCTGTTTTCTCTCAGCTTGATCTTGCTACTGGATTTCATCAGCTCAGAGTGGCTGAAGATAGCATAGACAAGACTGCATTCAGAACTCCAGATGGATTCTTTGAATGGCTTGTTATGCCGTTCGGTTTGACGAATGCACCCGCGTATTTCGTGGACTTGATGAGTAGGGTGTTTCGGGAGTTCTTGAACAAGTTTGTCGTGGTCTTTGTGGATGATATTCTGATCTTCTCCAAGGATGAAGAAGAGCACGCGAGGCATCTGGTAGAGGTGATGGATACGCTTAGAGCACATCAGTTAAAGGCCAAGTTCTCCAAGTGTCACTTTTGGAGAAGGGAAGTTAGATTCCTTGGGCACATCGTATCCAAGCAAGGCTTAGCGGTGGATCCCGCTAAGGTGGTTGCAGTTCAGGATTGGAAGGCTCCAAGGAATGCAACCGAGGTGAGAAGTTTTCTAGGTCTTGCGGGTTTTTACCGGAAGTTCATCAAGGACTTCGCGAAGATATCCGCTCCTCTTACTAAGTTGACGAAGAAGCACTTAGTTTTTGCTTGGGATATGGACTGTGAGCTTGCTTTTCAAAGACTTAAGAGAGCCCTTACCTCAGCACCAGTTCTAGCTCTACCCGATGGTGGTAAGATGTTTACCGTGTACACTGATGCTTGTGGCACGGGATTGGGTGCTGTTCTGATGCAAGAAGGCAGAGTTATATGTTTTGGTGGTAGGCAACTTAAGGTGCATGAGAAGAATTATACCACTCATGATCTAGAGCTGGCAGCGATAGTATATGCACTCAAGGCTTGGCGTCATTATCTTCTGGGAGAGAGATTTGAGCTGTATACTGATCATAAGTCTTTGAAGTATCTCTTTTCGCAGAAGGATCTGAACTTGAGGCAGCAAAGATGGATGGAATTCTTGGCGTCCTATGATTTTGATATAGCCTATACCCCTGGCAAGGGGAATGTTGTAGCGGATGCGTTGAGTAGAAGAAGGTTGACACTAAGTCCTCTATTTGTTGAGATGAAGAATTTAGAGTTCTTGGCAACCTTTGATTTCTCTTTGGCGATGGAGTCGATGACCGGTTCTTTAGCATCTCTTGAGCTCAGGCCTACCCTTCTGGATCAAGTTGGGGCTTCGCAGAAGGAAGACCCTCAGATAATTGAGATCATGGATAAGCTGATTCGAGGGGAGACATCTAGTCACCTTGCTCGATATTCTATAGATGATAAGGGTTGGCTGAGGAGAGACGGAAGGCTTTGTGTTCCGATGGTAGAAGACTTAGTGAGGAAAGTTCTTGAGGAAGCACATCGTTCCAAGTTGACTATACATCCAGGCGGTGATAAGATGTATAAAGATATGAAGCGTATTTTCTTCTGGCCTGGGATGAAGAAGGATGTGGCAGAGTTTGTCTCTAGATGTATCATTTGCCAGCAAGTTAAGGCCGAGTCAAAGAAGCCCGGTGGGCTATTGCATCCTCTAGAGGTCCCACTATGGAAGTGGGAGAGTATTTCTATGGACTTTATTGATGGGCTTCCAAGGTCAAGGAAAGGGAATACGAGCATTTGGGTTATTGTAGATAGACTTACGAAGAGTGCTCATTTCATTCCGGTGAAGAGCAAAAGGACCGCATCTGGACTAGCATCAGTATATCTTCGTGAGATAGTACGACTACATGGAGTCCCTTCCAGCATAGTCAGTGACCGAGACCCCATCTTTACTAGTCAGTTCTGGAACAGTTTGCAGGAAGCTATGGGCACGAGGCTGAACCTGAGTACGGCCTATCACCCACAAACGGACGGTCAGACAGAAAGGGTGAATAGGGTACTTGAGGACTTGTTGAGGCTTTGCATTCTGGATTTTGGTGGTGCTTGGGAAGACCATCTTCCTCTTGTTGAGTTTGCATATAATAACAGTTATCAAGCAAGCATAGGGATGGCACCATTTGAAGCTTTATATGGGAGGCCGTGCAAGTCACCTACATGTTGGTGGGAGACTACAGATAAGCTTATACTTGGACCTGACATGATTAGAGATACATCCGAGAAGGTCGAGTTGATTAGAAGACGGATGAAGGCGGCCCAAGACCGACAGAAATCCTATGCTGATAAGCGAAGATCCGATTTGGAGTTTGGTGTTGGGGACATGGTTTTCGTAAAGGTTTCTCCTTTGCGGAATGTGGTCCGATTTGGAGCTGTTGGGAAGTTAGCACCGAGATTTGTTGGACCCTTCCCTATCATAGAGAGAATTGGGAAGATGGCTTATAAAGTGCAATTGCCCGAGAAGCTGTCCGGAGTGCATAATGTCTTTCATGTCTCGCATCTCCGAAAGTGCCTACATGAGTCAGCTGAGGTGGTTGAACCTAGCATTCTTGAAGACGTGGAAGTAGAGAAAGAGACAACTTTGAGGAGAGCTCCGATTCGTATCTTGGGGACGGAGACCAAGAAGCTAAGGAATCGAGAAGTCAAGGTTCAATGGGGTGAAGCCGAAGAAGACGCAACTTGGGAAACCGAGGAGAAGATGCGTAGGCTTTATCCATTCCTTTTTGAGGGTACACTCTCAATCTCTTTCCTTTGTTAGCATATCTTTCTCTTTGCTACCCATGTTTATCTAGTTATCGTGCTAATCTTGTCATGAGAACCTTAGGTAGAAACCCTTTGGATGAAACATGTGTTTGAGACATGTTATGTTTGATGGTTGCAAGTGGTTGCAAGTGTTTGCAAGTGGTTACTCGTGGATGCATGATACACATTAGGCACTAGATCGGCTCACACACTCCTCATACTGCATGTGCATGAGTGTTTATGCTTATTCTTGGATGAAATTTGTAAGCAATCACATGGATGTTGCATATGGATGTATGATTGAGCACGCATGTAGATATTATACATTATGTTAGGAATTTGCATACATATGGATACATTTCACTAACATATTCTGCATTGATCTTTGCATTAGATAAGTACATATACACACACTTTTGCATATGTTCATACAACATTTAGAATCTTTTAAGGACAATGGTTGCTCGTGGATGATGTTTTGAGTAGATGGATGTTGGATGGTAGGGTATGTTCTTCCTAACTTGAAGATTTCGGGGACGAAATCCTTTAAGGAGGGGAGAATGTAACAACCCGTATTTTCAATAACCTGTTATAACGTAACTCGAGGCAGAATTTAATTCTAAAATCTGAATCAAGGGAAACGGTCTATGCCATTGCGTTCGTCTCGGAAAAATACGCGAAATAGAGTCCGAGTTTTCGAAAATCGGAGTCCGTATGACCCAGTTAAGGCCCATTGAAGTTTTCAGAAATTTCCATGTTAAAAACAGATTTAAATTTTAAATTAAAAACAGGGATTAGGGCTAACTGGCGTCAGGCGGGAAAACTCCCGCCAAGACCCCCATGTCGACAGGCATGTCGACAGGGGTCTTAGGGTGTCGACAGCCCTGTCGACAGCCCTGTCGACATGGGGTGGCCAGGCACATTTGCCTGGCGCACCATTTTGATTTGGGCTTGGTCTTGTGGCTTGGTTCTAGAGAATTCCGAAATCTGACGGACCTAAACTAACCTAGGGTTAATCCTAGGGCTAAAAACACTCTAATCTTCTATAAATAAGCCCCTAACCTACCCTAAATCACTCATTATTCATTCTAGCAACCAAACTATGTCAAATTGAATTCTCAAATGGCCTCCACCTAAAAACCCTAGCCTCCACTCTCTTCAAAAATCAATTCTATGAAGGTTTTGATGTTCATACAAGCATTTCTAAGTTGTATGAATGATCATTAGCTTGCATACATCATCAAGTTGCAAGCTTTATTGGCTAAGCTAGAGTTTTTGGGATTTTTGTTAATTGGAGCTTTGTTTTGGGTTTTTATATGCTTGCATAAAAGGGCTTCTCAATCTTTATTAGTAGATTTGTGTCTTCCTAATATTTGTAAGCCCTCTTACCTTCATTTTAGAAACTCTAAAGTTAATATGTGATGAAAGTTGGGATTTATGCATGTTTAATAAGTTATGCATGTTTATGCAAGTTCACTATGCCTTGATTTGCAAGTATGACAAGTTATGCATGCTTATGCAAGTTCACTATGCCTTGATTTGCAAGTTTAACAAGTTATGCATGTTTATGCAAGTTCACTATGCCTTGATTTGCAAGTATGACAAGTTATGCATGTTTATGCAAGTTCACTATGCCTTGATTTGCATGTTTAACAAGTTATGCATGCTTATGCAAGTTCACTATGCCATGATTTGCAAGTTTGACAAGTTATGCATGTCTATGCAAGTTCACTATGCCATGATTTGCAAGTTTAACAAGTTATGCATGTTTATGCAAGTTCACTATGCTAAGTTATGCAAGTTCAACATGTTATGCATGTTTTATGTAAGATTCATCATGTATGTTGTGCCAAGTTCCCTCTTTCTATCCTTTATGCGTTATGACGAATATGTAAGCGATAGAATGACGTTGGGGGGGTTTTGGATAAAACTTAAAATACATGAAAATAGAAGATTGGGAATTTACCTATTAAGTTAGGTCTACCCCTTGGGAATTTACCTATTAAGTTAGGTCTACCCAAGTATTTGTTAAACTTGTAATTATGTTTTGAAATTAAAGTGGACATGACACTTAGAAAACATAAGTGTGGCCAACTCGAGGTTGGGTTGAGTTTGTAGCGTAAACCTACCCGGAACCGACCGGCTTAACTAGTTGCTACAAACAATAGGACCCAATGTGAGAAGTTGGTCATGTGTACCTGGGACCCGAGGTTAGACCAAGTTGTGGTGTAAAGCTACCCGGACCCGCCCGGCTTAACTAGTAACCGCAACAAAGTCTAATGTGAGAGGTTAAGGTACAATTAAATTAATGCCTCATGATTAGGGTTAAGTCATGGCCCACTAATACTTAACCAATTTTGGGGATGCGAGGGATTAAATGGGGTTAAGTGGTGAACTGTTGGTTACACTTAACTAATTTAATCCATGATTAGTGAGGGGTTAAACCACACTTAACCCTCTTCGAAAACCCTAGCAACGTGGTTTGATCCAGCAGTAATCCCAGTTTGGTATCATTCATGACCCTAGAGGCTAGGCTAGGGCGGGGCACGATTACTGGACTGATGTAAGCGACCAAAGCGACGGCTGAGTGGTACAGCGGTGCGGGTCCAGGCGGGCTACGGACGTGCACGTAGTCCGGTGTTGGACAAACTCGAGGCACGGGTACCAGTAGGTTCAGACTGTGCATTATTGCTTAGGTGTCTGGGGTTGACACCCAAGGGCTTGATACACCCGAAGGTGGACCCAGCACAGTCTGACTACAACCATATGTGGGCCGTATGGACACCAACACTTGACGTGTTAGGTTTATAGGGAGCCGATCGACTAGACCGTTGGGCTGGACCTTGTATTAAGGTCACCTCATGTTATTGGGCCAAAGTTTGGGCTGAGGGATCAATACCTGTTATGTTAGTTTGCTAGTACACTGTGGTGCAAAGCTTAATCTTCTTTATGTGATGACACCTTTATCTACTGCCAGTATGTTCATCTCAGTTTCCATCATGATGTTAACTTTATTAGTTTATAGACCGATCGTAGTAGGGCTTACCAGTCTTTTTGACTGACCTATTTTCTTTCGCTTCTTTTCTTCCGTCCCCCCCCCCGGTTCTCAGGGAGGGAACAGTGGTGCTTAGCTTGGATCGCTTGCTTGTTTGCTGGATAGCTCATGTATGTCTGGACATTGAGCTCGCTATGGTTTATCATCTTTATTTTGGGGATAGCACTATGTATTTCAGTATTTCTGTTTATGATGTACTAGACATGTTTATTTTGGCAGTTGACTTTATGATGTACTAGACTTGTTTTGAGATGGTTTGAGATATTCCGCTGTTTTATTCTCACTTACTCTGTTTTACATATATGCACTTATGTTCTTGTTCTGCCTTGATATATCATTATGCATGCTTACCCAGTTCTAACGCCCCCCAGAAGCTAGTGCCCCCGAAAGAGTGACCCTAGCGGAGGTGGGGTGTTACACTTAATGTTTAATTTTGGAATATTTTTGGATATGCTTATGGGTATTAGTCTAAAATAATGTTTTATCATCACATTCCTTTATTTTCTAGTTTTTTATAAACAATAGTATAAAAATTATTTTATGCTGATCCAAACATTTTTGTTTATACTCTTACAAATTCATTAATTACTAACGGAGCGGATAAATATCCGATATTCGTCTGTATCTGAAAATTAAGCGGATACAGATATCCTATATCCGAAAATTAAGCGGATAACCGAAAATAATTTCGGATACGGATATGGATATGGCACTATCCGTATCTGAAAGCATCCGTTGACAGCCCTACCTGGAGGGGGTTGGATAGGATTTATTGGAAACTAAAAATAACATAGAATAATAAAGATATTGCAAAAAAGATAAATCACACACAAGAATTACCCAGCTTCGGCAAACCCTACTTACTTCTGCATTCCTAAGATTTCTACTAGGTATTAAAACATATTTCCGCTTACAAAATCCAGTAAACTCACAAACCCTGCTACTGCTCTAACCCTAAGCTCAAAATCCTGACATGACTTACTCCTAAGTTATGATTTTCTTAACCATAAAAAGTATAGTTACATGACTCAAACTTGAACAAGTTTGAATAGAAAAACAATGAAGAGAAAACAAAACCCTTATAAAACATTAAATAAAAGGAAAAAAGAATGGCCTCATTTTGTATTTTCCTTAGTTAAATTTGGCTGCCTCCCTTTTCCTCTTTCACTGATGTCGAATTGAAAAACTAGGGGTTGTGATTCAAATTGTGGCAATGCTTCGAATTGATTCGTGATGGTCTTCGATCCGATGAACATTGGTTTTCTTCCACGAATCGAACGCTCTAATCACTCTCGATTAAACGTAAATGTAAGCTCTCTAAATTTTTGTTCGAATATTTGAATTGTTTTCTTCAATTGGGATGATTTCGGATGAGGAAATTGGCTATTTATATAGGGTTTTCATACCTTAATTTGCTCTAATTTCATTTAGGACTTGCCATGTTTGATTTTGTGATTTCTAGAAGCCCCGATTAAATAACTTGCCCAAAAACAATGTATTTGTGAATATATAGAATGTTTTTGAAACTGAAAATTCATTCTTCCCCAAGACAGTCCCTTCAATCACTTTAATAGATTCTTGCCAAATTATCTTGATGTATTTGGTCGTGTTTCTGCCCCTCTATGAATTTTGAGAATTAATAGTGTTTTCCAATTGCCAAATTTGTTTATGCCACCAATGCAAATTTAAATTCTTTCCTTGGTGAATTAAAAAAGTAATGATTTTCCTTTTTCTCCTGAACTATTTGAGTTGCTTTAGGCTATCGTGTCCATGAAATCTTATGTTGCCATGCATTTGTATATTGCTTCTTGTTGAGCCATGTGAATTAAGTGCTTATCCCATGCTTGTACTGTGTTGCACATATACCTTCATTTCTTCATTTGAATAATTACTGCACTTGAGTCTGCTGTTTGAAACATGTGCAAGCTGTGTTGAAGTTGTGCACCACTTGTTTGTCTCCTTAAACTTGGCTATTGACTCTTGCCATCTATTTCATTCCATCCTTGTCATGTCCACTTGTATCTGCTTGTCTCTGTCCTCTATGTACACCATGTTGCCTCAATCGAACCATTTGCATGCTGCTCCACTAGTTTGAGCCTCCTTAGTGTATGAGTTTATGTAACACCCCGCATTTGATGACAATTAAATATTTAATCGTGTATATGTGTGTGTGTATATGCATAGACATAAATATATAAAAGAAGAATAAAACAATGATAATATATGATTGCATGAAATATGCGCATGCATTGAATAAGAAGAAAAGATTAATGCGAATAACAATGCAATGCATGAAGAAATTAGTTGCATGTAATATAATTACGTTGCATGCAGTATAATTACATTGCACGCAATGATTTACAAATATCATGCATTAATAAGAAAAGAAAAACGAAAGAAAAAGGTGCATGCAAAATGATAAGGTTACATGCAATGGTTTAAATGAAATATTGTAACAAGTATGAAAAGGAGGAATAAGAAAAGAACAATGACCTCCATTGTTCTAAGCCTTGTTAACAAAAACCTTAATAGTCCAGTTGGTTAAAGCATGGGTCTTTCATGTGAGAGGTGCAAGGTTTGATCCCCGCCAGCACCATATTTTTGTATTAAGGCAAACGACCAAAATAACACATGTTCTAAAGAGAAAATATGTATAAACGCACATATAAGGAAAAGTATACATATAAGGAAGTATGGAAAAATATATGTATATATGTATATGAAAATATATGCGTACATATGTGCAGAAATATATATATATATACACATATACATATATATACACACACACAAGAGAAAAGTTCAAAATAAGGCTGTAATCAAAGAAATATGGTGGCATAACACCGTTTGATTTTGGAAATTGAAATGAAAATTGTACGTATATATATATATATATATATATATATATATACACACACACACACACACGTAAAATAGGCATTGGAAGTTTTATATACATATAAGGAGATTATATGTAAATATAATATTTAAATGAATTCCATAAATTCAAGATTTTAGTACAAAGTTAACAAATAAACTTTTGTGCCAAAACAGCTCGCGGGATCCATAGGGATGTAACAACCCGATTTCCGATGGACCGAATTTTTTTCAAAATTCTAATCCATCGAAACCCGTGTTGATTGCTCTGGTATCCTGTAGAAAAGACAGAGATATAAAATATATCAGAGCTCAAAAAATATCTCATAACGGAATGGATAAAGCATAATATAATCAAAGTATAGCCTTACAGTATTAATAATACTGCCTAACCAGTATCCAAAGCTATCATATCTCTGCCACAAATCTAACCTGCGAGTATGTTATGAGGAGGGGGTTAGAACACAAGTTCTGGTGACTGGATTTAAACTATACATTTTGGATAACCCTACATATACCGTTCAATCACATTTTCTTATTTATTAGGTTACTTGGGTTAATAGTACTCAAGGCTTACACACACGTCGTACCCATTTACTTCCCAGTGGATTAACCTAATACAGTATATATATAGCTACCCGCAATATTAAGGTACACCCTATGGTAGCCCACTCGCACGGTCTCCACCGTAATGCCACAGCAATGTACGCAGTCCCTCATCCAACGCCGGAGTGACGTATGGATCTATATATAACAATGTTACGTTTTGCATATATCTTCTATTACTACCCTATGTAAGCGTACAGACTGCCACCTTCGATCAAATCAGATTCCGTCACAGAGTAATGCCCTCAAGTCTACGATACACCACTCAGAGTAGACATGCATGTTTCTAGACTTTCCCACGTATGTATCGTCAATCATATTTGATGCTTTAAACGCACATAACCTCTAATGTGCACCGAATTCCGTGCCAGGGCTATACAAGGAACACGGAACTCGGTCGGTAGCTTTTCCATATCTGTACAAGCCCGCATTTAAGGGCCTCAAAATACATATATCTTTGGGGTCTGTTTTTCATGGTGGCTATGGCCCCACCTCGTCCCCTCCCTCAATTAGTAAAGACTACAACGCTAAGCGACTTGCCCCTAACAAACAATCTAAACATCCATTTGACGTCTCCTCTCAGCCACCGTACCTCTATAGTGAATTATGAATGGTGTCTTTGGTTTAGCTCTAGTCTTTTCGCATCCCACTAGCTACCGGTGATGTGTATCGGACGATCTACTATCCTTGTTGGTCCTGACCTCGCATCCCGTTGAGGCGATCGCCAAATCACCCTAGTGTCACCTCGTCACACCATTCTGATTGCAAAGCTACTTTTACAGTCAAGGCCCACCCACCTGATAGTAACGCACAGACGCGACCTCTATGAGCCCAGCCTAAACATTTGCCACCACACAAAGGACTACCAAGAGTACCTTACATATCTCAGGAAGCCGCGTGCTTCCCTTTCCAGTCCTTTGGATCTAACAGAATAATCAAATGGACATGTGCTCCTCTCATGCCTCATGACACCGCGATGATATACCCCGTTGGGTTATTCATCTTAAACATGTGGACTGGTCCAAGCGCCTTATTTTAATATGTTATTAGACCCTATGTCTAAACATTCAATTATACACTTTCTCTACCTAATCGGGTTTCCATTTAACTTGGTTATTCCCATTCGCGTGGACTTCTTAATCAAGTTACCAAGTTCCTCTCGCTTATTAATTTCAGTTATATAACTTAACCCATTTAAGTTTATTAATAAGCTCACAACATGTTATTCTCTAAATTGTGATCCAAGGTCTGTAATCCACAATCCCTTTATATTCTTGTTTTTTTAAGGTTACAACAACATGTTCTACTTAATATTTAATTAAGTATATCTTAATTCACATGTTTTCTATTTAACATGTCACCTATCATTTATGAATATAACTTATTTCATTTCATAAGTTGCCTAATCCTTTCTTATTTAATCATAATTCCATCTTATACTGTCACTACAACTTATCGTTGTTTACTTATTTACTTAGTTCTCTTAACTAAGGTTTACTAATAAGTTTCCTTTCCATAAATATAACTTATGTTGTTCTTAGCAGCATATTTCAGATTCTTGTTCTCATAGATAACTTAATTTACAATTAAGTACAACTTATCTTATTACATAAGTTGTTCCATTTCCATTATCGTTTATTATAACATAAGTTATAATTTCCACTTGTCCCTAGGACAAGCCTACCTATTATATAACATTCTCAATAATGTAATTTGTTTATAATAGGTTATTATCATTCCACGTTCGTTCCATTTCTCTTACTATTATAACTTCCATTAGATTTCATTCATTTCCATTAATTACAATCAATGCCATTTATTTCTATCCTTTTATGTACATATATTTATACATATGCTTATGTACTAGACTTCTCACATTAAGCCTTCCACTTATGGATGCTGGATTTGCCGGGCGGTTCCGGGCAGACTTCTTCCACAAGTTGACCTAACCTCCGGGCGGTTACGGACAAACTTCTACCACAAGCTGAATTTAACCACGTGTCTAAGTGACAGTATTCTATTTTACTTTAAATTTAGGCATATTATTCTTTCACATTTTTACTGCAACCTATTTTATGTGTCATCATATTAAGCTCATTTCATGTCATATGTTCTTCCTAACATATAATTAATTTCATCTTAAAGTGACATGTGATTGTCAAATCATGTAATCATTCTAAATTAACGTGTAATTGTTCCCATTTCTACAATTAAGGGTTCAAGTACATAAGTGTCACAAGCTAACATGTAATTATAACAACAGTAATCGCTACACGTATTTCTAACAAGTTTACATTTCAATAGGTCAACATTTTAGCACATTAAGCGTTTCACCATATGAATTTTCTAACATATTCATATTAATATTTCAATATGTCATAATAGCATTTCAATGCTTTTAATTATTCTAGCAAATTCACATTGCATAATAACGGGGAATGTTAAACGATAATATATCATTATTAAAATGGTATAACTTAAATCCACTCACCTAATTTGCTTTCCAAATCCTGAATCTGGTCCAGATCTAGTATTCCATGGTCATCCAAACTGAATTTAGAACCTAACAACCGTGGATCCACAATTCTTACTTGAAGATAAAGGGAAGAAAGAGGAAAAAATTGAAATAGACATAATACTTGCAAATCAGTGCATGCAACACATTTACACTACATGCAACCAATCCTTTCTTTCTTTTAATGCGTGCATTACATTTTTATTTACATTAATCTTTTTTTCTTTTCCAGTGCATGTACTTATTACATACAATCACGTGTTATCTTTATTTCATCCTTTATATATATATATATATATATATATATATTTCTACCTATGCATATATATATATACACATGCATGCATTATTTAATTATTTAGTTGTCATAAAATGTGGGGTGTTACAAGGGGGTCGACCTAGGGCTCAACCCACCCATAGTTGGGTCGACGTAGAGGTCGACACACCTATAGCGGGCGACCCTGGGGTCGACGCACCTATAGGAAGATCGACCCAGGGGTCGACCCACCCTAGAACCGGGGAGATTCATCAATGAATCTGGACTATTTTCTTAACCATGTTCATTGCTGACTCAGTGCTGCGTGTAAGATAAGATCCTGAACACCTATAAATAGGCTAGTAGAGCCTAGCCTAAGTCTCATATTTTCTTAGATGACGTCTATACTCTAACATTCTTCTTTCTCCTCAAATCTCTTCAGAAAAATAGAATAATTAGTTTAGGAAAATTTTGATTCAAGTTCTGGAGGAAAAGAATGAATATTAACAAAGGTGTTCAGAATTCTATTCGAAGTAAGGTAATTTCTTGGATCTGGTCTATTTGAATTTTCTCCTCTTTCTTTCGTTTTTCTTTTAGTTGAAAATTTTGGATCCATAGTTGTTTAGGTTCTAAATTCAGTTAGGAGAACCATGGAATGCTAGATCTGGACCAGATTCAGGATTTGGAATGCAATTAGGTGAGTGGATTTAAAATATACCTTTTTGATAATGGTATATTTATCGTATGACATTCCCCGTTAATATGTAATGTAAATCTGCTAGAAAGATTAATATGTAAAAATGTTAATTTGGTATGTTTAAACATTAATATGTTGTAATGTTAATTTGATATGTTTAAACATTAATATGATGAAACATTATTATGTTGAAACTGTTGACGGCAAAAAATGTCGAAAACACCAAAGATTCCTATTACTGGGAATTGTAGTAATGGTCGTAAGACTAAGTAGGAGAAAGCGGTAAATGACACAAAGAATTTATAGTGGTTCACCTCGGCGGGGCCTACGTCCACTTTGAAGAGGTGTTGGAATATTATTAATGACCAAAGGTTACAAGGTGACACTATCTTGAGATATCTCATTACATTCACTCTCCATGATATATGACATCATAATTATCCTATATTAAATAAATAAGGAAAAAGACAATTTTGTCGTTCCTCTTCCTCAAAGAGGAGATGTCATTAATGGAGCTCTAGGAAGGTCTCAAGGTCACAAAATCCAGCCCCTTTGAAGTGTGAGGCCATGGGCTATTTATAGGAGTGGGATAGGTAGGATTAGGCAGGAGTAGGTGAGAAAGGGGGACCACATCCATATTTTCACACCTGTTACCCGCACTAGCAGAATTTTTGCACCCAGGCTGGGTGCGAAATCCGCTTTCCGGGGGTGCTGCAGATTCGGGTGTTTTTTCGAGACTTGCGATACCTCCCGGATTTGATGCCTCGGCTTGGAAATGGGTCTTGGGTGCTGCGAGGTTATGATCAACACGGTCCATTCTCAGCCTATCTCTCCTTAGCGTCCTGCTCTGTCTTAGCTCCATGCGATGTGTTGAGTTGAGTGTGTCTGATGTGCTCCTGGGAACTAGACCAAAAAGCCATTTAACAATTGCCCCCCAAAGTACGTCTTGTCTTGACATAATGTGCTTTGTGTTGGTTAAGATAATAAATTAGTTGTTGGTTCTTCCTGTAAGTCAAAAGGAGAATAAGCGTTAGCTGTTGGGCTCGTTCGCACTGGTGGCGTGAATGAGCCATCATTGGGGGCAGCGCCGTGCTCAAGTCGCTAGGTACCCGTAGCGCGTCACCCCTGTGGATGCACGGGAGTACGGGTGCCGGTGCTCGTGCAGGGAGTACTTATAGGAGAGAGTGTGGCGCGGTGTCTCGAACCAGGGGGTGCGATTTTTTTTTTTGTGTTACGAAATTTTGAACCACTATGGGTTCGAAATTTCAAGCCCAGGAGGTTCGAAATCTCTAAACCCTCCTAGGTTCGAAATTTCAAACCTTGGGGTTGAAATTTCGTACTTCTGGTGGTTCGAAATTTCAAACCCCACGGCTCGAAAATTTCGAAACCGGGAATGTGAATGGACAACCCTTTTCTTTTATAAATAGGCCCCCCTTTATTTTCGCACTTCAGTTTATTCCTTTCTTGACCGCCATTGTTGAAAAGCTTCGAACCCGAGAATCTCGAACCAGAAATTTTGAACCTGAACTAGGTAAGGCTTGGGTTCGAGAAAGTGAGGAGGAAGGGGGTCGAAGGGCCATGGCGCTGCCGGGAGAGGTGGAGTTGTCGAGCCTCTAAGGAGGACTGGAAGCTCCAACCTAGCTGGGTTCGAAGCCTCGAACCTCCATAGGTCCGAATTCTCGAACCCTCGGGTTTGAATTTTCGAACCTCGGAAGGTTCGAATGGGTTCGAGTCTTCAAACTCGGTGGGGCTCGAAACTTCGAACCCTGATGGGTTCAAGTATTCGAACTCGTTGGGCTTGAAATTTCAAACCCGGAGGGGTTCAAAGTTTCGAACCCTGTGGGGTTCGAGATTTCGAACCCTAAAGGGTTCAAGATTTCGAACTCTGACGGGTTCGAAAATTGGACCCAGGGGTTCGAAATTTCGAACCTGGTGGAGTTCAAAAATTCGGACTTCGAGGCCTATGGCTCTGGATTCTGAAACGGGTTGGCGCCTTTCTCTCCCGCCTAGGATTTTGACCTCCCAACTTCTCGCCTTCGGATTTACATATCAATCGCATGACTGCGCATTTAGTGCTTATGTATACACTAGAGGTTGCGCGAGCATGGTTTCCAACTTTTCACGAAGGATAGAACATACATTCGGAGCGGGACTTGAACTGTTGGACTGTTTCGGACTTTTCGTTGTGTTACTCTTCTTTGCACAACACTACACACACATGTTAGTTATTACCAACACGAGTGGTACATGTCACTTTACTGCCAGTACTAACACTGATGTGTTGAAGTATAGTTAGGAATGCAAACAAGAGTGAAGACTGAAAGACCTCGGAGGCCGAGGCTTCCCTGCCCCTGCCACACACATCCGGCTCTGCCCCTAGTGGTAGATCGTCTAACAACGAGTTTGAGACTACCGAAGGATCGACTCCTTCTCACACAACTAGCTCGCCTGGAGTATCCGGGCATGGGGGACAAACTGAGAGGCAGCATCGAGAGAGCAGATAAATAACTGAGGAGTTCGATAATGTGGATATTATTAGTGAGGATGCGCCTGCGCCTCCGATGGCCTCGGATATGCTGCCTGACACGGTTATCTTGGAGAATTCGGTAGATTCGGTACCCTCGCGCATGGATGCCATAGCAATTAGAAAAATGGCGGCGCACTTCAACATACCGGTGGGTGAAGCCCACGCCCCAGGAAGGGATGGCAGAGCTCATGCGCCGCCTGAGGGTTTCACTTCCTGGAACAGACAGGCTTGCTTTGCTGGGTGCGTGCCCCCGACCAATGACTTCATTCGAAACATGCTGTACTATTTTCGCCTTGCACCTTCGCAACTGCACCCGAATGCTTATGCCTCGTTTCTGGGTACCTATGTTCTCTACCACGAGTTCTTGCAGCGGGAACCAACCGGAGAAGATATCCAATACTTTTTCCATCTAAGGAGAACGAGAAATGCCGCACCCTCTCAATGGTTCCTTGATGCGACACCTGCCACCAAATTCTTTATCAGGAAGTGGCCCAAGCCGTCAGTGATTAAGTACGAATGGTTGTTTGTCCGCTGTTCTCCCGGATTTGCGAGAAGATGGACCGAAGGGAGTAAGTATTCCTCTAACTTTGTTCATTACTGTAAACCCCTGCATCCCCTATCTCATTTTTCTCATGATTGGATCATGGCAGGGAATCTGGAGGCACCTACCAGCGACAAGTATCGGCAATGCCTTAATGCTCTACAAGCGATACCGGAGAATCTCCGCAATACCGACACTGTGACAAGTCATGAGCGCCTTCGCCGTGCCGGGTTGCTTCCTAGTGATTGGGCCGTGATTAGGCCTACAGTCGCAAGCAGTGCATCGAAGGAGATAGTGGCTACTGGTTCAAACACGTTGGGCGAAAGAGGAAGATGCCCCCTACTGGAGGGGAAATGCAAAAGACTACCCAATTCCGAGGAGAAGTGCATGGAGGCGAGGCCCACAGTCGGGGGAGGCTGCTAGAGACGAGGGACTGTCGAGCGCCCTGCCCTGGCTCCGTCGGGAGAGGGGGAAGGAGCGTTGGGTAAAACACAGTCTCCTGCGACCCACTCCGGGACCACCGCCTTGCACGAGGATGCAGGCCAGTTTGGTGAATTAAATAAACTCGACCTGGATTGGACTCGATGGTCGACTACAACGAGCATGGAAGAGCTAACCCTTACTGCGGAGGGGTTAACTTCTTCACGCGGACCACAATCTGGTATGTTGAGAGAACACTTAGGATAAACACTCATATGCACTGCAAAGCACGGATGTCTGCCCACGCATGTGACTTGACTAACTTTGGCATGTTCTCTTGGCAGCTGATATGACTAGAGGACTTGGTGGGCGAGGTTCCGGACATGGGGACCACCGACGCCCCCGGAGCTCTTCCTTCGAAAGCTTCAGGAGATCGACCAGCTTATATGATGTCCCACTCCCACCAGGACAAGGTGGCGAACACCGGGGAGGGACAAATCTCGGCAATCCCCAACCCCTCCTCCTCCTCCTCCTCCTCCTCCCATTCGCGTGTCTGCGGGAGATTCTTGACTTAGCCAAGGCGGCTCCCGGCCTTCGCATTCGACAACTTCCCCGCGTGCTGCCCTTGTAGATCTTGCTCAGCCTGCTAAGGGGAAGGAGCTATTGTTTGGTCAACCTGGACCGAGTAGGGAGGCCAGGCCGGGAATACAAGACCTGATCAAGTCCCAAATTCAAGCGTTTTCTACAGAGGAGAGGATGACATTTTTGGAGCTGTATCTTTCCCAGTACTACTTTGATGAGATGGCATCCCTTCCTGATCTCCGTCTAGCTCCTAGCAGGGAGTCGGGAGTGATGTGGATGCATGTTCGGGTTGCATATCATCAAGCCAACGAGCTTACCAAGTATTCTTTTCACCTTTCGGAGCTGATCAAAGAGAAGAACTTAGAGCTCTTTAACCAAAGGTCAACCATTGATGCTAGGAAGGCTACAGTTGAAATTTTGAACAAGAAGATAGGTATTTCCATTCCCCACATTGTAAGTCTTCTTTTACGCATTATCAAACCCTTGAATGTTAGCTCACATATCTTGTTGCTGTAGCTGAGATGACGCAGGCTTACAATATACTAAAAAGGGAGTCGGAGCACGCCCTATCGAATTTTAAAGACACCGTGGCTGACTTAACTACGAGAACACGACTTTAAAAAAGGACAAGGCTAATTTGGTGCGAGAAAGTGGTATCTTGGAGAAGGACAATGAGAGGGTTACCGAATTTTAGAATGATAATGCTGCTTTGTGGGTGGAGAATGAAAGGTTGCGAGCCAAAAATGCCAAGGTTGCTGAGCTAAAGAAGCAACTAGAGGCTATGGGTAAAGCAAAGGAGGATGCTGAGGCTCGTAACCGGGATGTGTTGAGCACGGTTGATGGGCTGAAGGCCGAACATCTAAGGGAAGTTAAGCAACTAAGGGAACGACTTGAGGACACGGAGTTTCGTGTTGGATCGTCCTTTGAGGAAGCTATCCAAAATATGTATGTCAAGATTCTGAGATTCCTTTTGCTTACATGGGTCGAAGACTACTCCCGCGAGCTAGCCCGAACTTGGGAGAAGTTGGTCCAGCGTGAGGCCTATTTGCGTTGAGTGGATGTGAGCACTTTAGATGAACTCCAGCTTATGATCGACCTTCTAACCGATGAGGAGCGCGAGAAGCTGGAGGATGAAAGGAGACTATTGTTAGAGGATGCCGAAAGAGAGAGAGAGGTTGGCCAGGCTTAATGCGGAGAAGGGGAAATCTGCTATCACTGAGAGCATGACCGTGGCGGTTACATTTGCAGGGGGAGCTCTTACCGACCCCCGAGTCTGCTATGGTGAGTGGCTCTGGAGCCTTAGCCCAAACCTCCACTGAGTACAATCCCGATTATCCGACTCTTGGGGACACCGGTCTTACCTTACCCACCGTTACGAGTGCCTTTCCTTCCCTCTCCTTACCGTCCCTAACCATAGGTAAATTTCCTTTATACGGCATCCTTGAGGATGACGTGATTACCGAATTTACGGACTAAAAGGTTGCATTTTTTTTGTGCAGCTCCTTCAGGGTCGTCAATGCCTGATCCTACCTCCATGATCCCATAAATGACTAAGTCTGGACCAGGGCCTGCGGAGATGCAGCTCGGAGAGGGTGGCGATCAACTTGACACTTTCTTGGGGATTGAGGTAACTCCAAGCATGTGTGAAATCCTAGATGAGGAGAGAGAAGTTGTGGACATGCAGAATGCTCCTGCCACAGGCCCAGTGGAAGCTGACGTGTCTTTGATGGCAGCTATGGTGGAAGCTCAGAAAGCCAAGATGGTGGCTAAGAGCGAAGAAGTGGAGTAGAAGCGAGAACAGGATGAGGCTGTTAGGAAGGAGGTCCCAATGAAAACCAGGGAGGACGTTGAGAAGAAAGCCGCTGGCATGGTCGCGAAGAGAAAAGCCGATGAGGAGGCCGAGCAGAAGAGGGCCGATGATGAGGCCTGGAAGAAGAGGGAGGATGAGGAAGCACAACTAATGACTACCGAGGCCCTCGAGAAAACCAAGGCTGATGATTTCTCGCTGCACCAGTCCCAGAAACTTGTTGCGTGGCGGACCGCCAAAGAGGCCAAGGAGAGAGCTAAGCGGGAAGGCAAGGCGGTTTCAAAGACAGGAAACACCGTGGTCGGCCTCGCTGCCAGGAGTACCCCTAAGTCTATGCCGCATTCCACCCTTATTGATATTACCAAGGTCTCTAGCAGCGATGGACGTGCGAGAAACGCCTCTCGGCTTCTCATGGATCGGCGACTTCCTAGAGGGGCCGAGATGGGAAGGGCGGGTCTGGCAGGAAGAGGCCCGGCGCAAAGGATGAACCTTTATGCACTGATTCTGCAAAAAGGAACAAGTAAAAGAGGAAAAAACATGGTTAATATTAGTAACTTAAGTAGAAGTTACCATTATTTTGGTAGTTTAGGCCGATAGTTTTCATGAGTACGACCCACGCTTTTGGATTTCAAGACATGGGGTGGTTCTCATGTACACCCCGTCATTAGAAAGGAATATGTTAGACATGTAATCCATTAAGTGTGTGTGTAAAATTGAAATATGAAGTAGTAAGGATCGCAGTTTATGCCAAGTGTTCAGATGTTCTTTTTACGTTTTCCAGCGTCCTGTACTTGCATAAGTATAATTATCGTTGCATCTGTTATAAAAGCGATCGACTACCGTGCTCTGGGTCAATTATTCTAGAGGGTGTAATAGAGCGCTGGTTTCAATAAGTTTCCCTCAGCGCATGAAACCCTTAGTTTGCGAAACCAGGCTGTGCACCTACTGTTTTGGGTAGCCCTGGGTTAATCCCAAGTATAGCGAAGGCGTAGGGTGTCGCGTTGTGCGGTCCACCAGGTGGGTGACTCTCCCGTCGTTCATCGGGTTGGGGCGAGCCGTCGACGTTGTTTATTCGCCGACGAAGTGAGCCAAGATCATCAACTCGTAAGGTCCGATCGTGGCCATGGGCTACCCCTAAGCCTTGAGAGCTAAGGGGGAAGAGACGATCTAAGGTCAGCCTTGGTGCTGCGCCAAGATACGACCGACACCTGGAATTGGCGAAGAGAGACTTGCGTCACTCCTATTCGGCCGCTGGGTGGTGGCTCCAAGTCGCCTGGACTTGGACGCGGAACGATTTATCCTCGGTCTCGGCACGGGGCAGAGGTTCGAGTTAGCGGTTGTTTATACTCGGTAGCACCGCGGGCCGACGATTCGAGTAGCGTTGCCGGCTCCCGTGCTTGGGGTGCCGAACGTAGCCAAGTGTGTTAGCCTCGATGTTAGCTCGGGATTTGGACGGCGGCACCGGCTCCCATCCCCGGGGTGCCGACGCCGCGATCATACGCTTGATTTATGCTGGCTGTCAGAACTAACAAGACACATCACGTGAGAAGTAAACAACAAGGAGATAGAAAACTTAACATCATTTCTACTAATAACTTTGGCAGTGGTAGCCTTTACAATGCCTTGAATTTCTAGAAAACAAAACATTGTTGGAAAGTATAAACAACTGTAAACCGAGTTATGTAAAGTACCGACGAAGATGTTCGTTGTTCCATGCCCTTGGGAGTTCATCTCCGTCGATAGTGGCGAGTTTGAAAGTTCCATCACTAAGCTTTCGTTGTATGGAGTGCGAGGCCTGTTAACGGGGGAAAAACCTGCTTTAGACGAGGTCGTCGATGTTGTGGTCCTTATGTCAAACCATGGAATTGAAGTATTGGCTACTGTTGTTATTGGGCGACGGCTCTGAGATCGGCCTCATTTCTCTTTTCTTCCAGAAAGTCAAGTGACCCCAAAAGTAGGTCTTGGTTTGTCCTTGGATTGAAGTAAGTGACCCGATAGGATTGAAGCTTGAGCTCGACGGGAATGACGGCCTCAGATCTATATGCGAGGGTGAAAGGAGTATGACCGGTTGCCGTCTTGTGGGTAGTCCGATAGGCCCCCAGGGCTAAAGGAAGCTCGTCTTCCCACATACCCCCAGCCTTTTCCAGACGCTTCTTGATGATGGATTTGAGGCCTTTGTTAACCGCCTCAACCTGCCCGTTAGCTTGGGGGTGAGCCACCGACGAAAATCTTTTTTTGATGTTATGGCGCTGACAGAAGGCTTTGAACTCGGCACTCTCAAATTGAGTGCCGTTGTCAGAGATGATAGCTCAGGGAACCTCATAGTGGGTAATGATGTTGCAGACAACTAAATTGATCATCTTCTTCGCGGTAATACTGGCGAGGGCTTCAACTTCTTCCCACTTGGCGAAATAGTCCACTGCGATGACAGCGTATTGTGCCCCACCTGTAACCATTGGAAGAGTTCCAATGATGTCAATTCCTCACATGGCGAACGACCATGGGCTGACCATTTGAGACAGCGGGGCTCTTGGGATCTTAGAGAAGCGCTGGCACTTATCGCACTTGCGCGCGTAGTCCACGGCGTCTTGATCAAGCGTGAGCCAGTAACATCCATGTCTGAGTATTTTTCTGGCCAGAGTTTGCCCCTTGGTGTGCTCACCGCATTCGCCTTCATGCATGTTGCTTATCACTCGGAGGGCGTCACCGTGGGCTACGCATCGGAGTAAGGGAACGGAGAAACCCCTACGGTAAATTACTTCATCCATAAGAAGGTACCGAGCTGAATGGCGAGAGAGCGCCCGCCTTTCATTATAGTGCTTTGGTAGGGTCCCGTGCTGTAGGTAATTCCTGATCGGTGTCATCAATGACTCGGGCTTGGGTTCGGTATTCATGACCATCTCGGTTTTTCCTTGCTTGATGCTCAGAGAGTTGAGCACTTCAATTGGGGCAAACCCATTAAGTTGCGGGTCTTCGGAGCTTGCCATCTTGGCAGGGGAATTTGCTTTTTCATTTTGCTCTCGGGGGACATAGGTGATGACAAAATGGTCGAAGTGGGTGAGTAGCTCCTGAACCCGGCTCAGGTATAGGGCGAGTCATCCCTTTTTCGCTTGATACTCTCCCTGCGCTTGACGGACAATCAACTGAGAATCAGAGAAGATTTGGATGGTCTCTAGCTTGAGTTCGAACGCGACTCTGAGCCCGACGATCAAGGCCTCAAATTTCGCGTCATTGTTGGTGGCCGGGAAATTTAATCTTAACGCGTAGGATATCAGGCGTTCCTCAGGATTTTGAGGATGACTCTGGCCCCGGAACATTTCCTATTGGAAAAGCCGTCCAAGAGCAGCTTCCGTTGGGTACCAGGAGCTTTAGCATTCCGCGTAAGAGTCTCCTCTGGTGTAGTGAATTCCACTATGAAATCCGCGAGAGCCTGACCGAGGATGGCTTTCTAAGGGATGAATGTTATCTCAAATTGGCTTAGCTCCATACTCCATTTCAGTAGTCGGCCGGATGCCTCGGTCCGTTGTAAGATCGAAAGTTGCGGTTGGTCAGTGAAAACTTTTATGGGGTGAGACTGGAAGTATGGTCGGAGCTTTTGAGAGGAAATCAATAAGCAGAATGCTAGCTTTTCCAGCTTCGGATAATTCTTTTCAGCCCCTGTCAGCCGCTTGCTGATATAGTAGATGGGTCGTTGGATGCGATCTTTGAGGCATATTAGTGCCGAGCTGATTATCTGTGCAGAAACAGCCAGATAAATGTGTAGTCCTCATGGTCTATGTGCTTATACAGGATAGGTGGTCGCTCTAAGTGATCCAGGAGTTCTTTGAATGCTGAGAGGTCCGCTCGAAGTTGCATTTCCCTTTTTGAAGTAAACCAAAGAAAGGAATGCATTTGTCAGTGGCCTTAGAGATGAACCGACTTTAAAGCGGCGACCTTTCCGTTCAGACTTTGGACATCCCTGATGCCCTTGGGGATTTGGATGTCCAGAATATCTTGGATTTTTTCTGGATTGGCTTGGATGCCCCGAGAATTGACAATGAAACCCAAGAATTTTCCTGAGGTGACTCCGAAGGAGCATTTTAGGGGATTGAGTTTCATGTCGTACTGGCGGAGGACATCAAACATTTTGGGGAGGTCATGGACGTAGTCACTTGATATCATAGATTTTACTAGCATATCGTCAACATACACCTCCATGAATCTCCCGATTTGATGTTTAAAGAGATGAATGACCATTCGTTGATAAGTGGCATCGGCGTTCTTGAGGCCGAAAGGTATGGCACGGTAGCAGTAAAGTCCGAGGTCGGTGATAAAGGAAGTATGAAACTGGTCACGAAGAATCATGGGAATTTGATTATAGCCTGAGTAGGCATCCATGAAAGACAGTAGCTGGTACTTGGCAGTTGAGTCGACCAGTCTGTCGATCTTCGGGAGCGGGAAGCTGTCCTTGGGACATGCCTTGTTTAAATCGGAGAAGTCAATGAACGTTCGCCATTTGCAGTTGGCTTTCTTGACCAGGACCGGATTGGAGACCCACTTAGGATAGTCGGCTTCACGAATGAAGTTGTTGTTGTGTAGGCGATCTACCTCTTCCTCCAGTGGTCTGGACCTCTCGGGTCCCAAGAAGCGTCGTTTCTGCTTGACCGGAGGCATCGTAGGATCTAAGCTTAGAAAGTGAAAAGCAACAACGGGATCGATGCCTTTCATGTCGGAGTGAGTCCATGCGAACACATCCAAGTTGGCCTTCAGGAAATATATATGATCTTCTTTGATTGCAGGGTAGAGTTGCGATCCTACCTTCAACACCCTTGTTGGGTCGTCGAGGTTGACCGGAGCATCCTTTGTGGATTCGACCGGGGTGGTCCTCTCATATTCGGGCTCTTCATCCTTTCGGGGGTCGAGGTCATCGGAAAGATGGCAGTGCCGCCTGAGCCAGGGCCCAGACGCCGCTGATTGCTATGCTGAAATTTTCTTGGTGCAAGAAGGTATGGGCCTGACTTTGCCTTTTTCATTGTTGCGCGTGCTCTTCCATTTTATTACATAACATTTTATGGCGCTCACTTGGTCACCTTTGACTGTTCCAATCCCGTTTTCTATCGGGAATTTCATTATGAGAGACCATGGTGCCATACAAACCTGAAACTCAGTGAGAAAAGGGCGCCTAGAAAAGCATTGTAGGGGGAATCGATGTCTATAACCACAAAAGTGAGAATCCGGACTCGGCTCTGGTCCCCTTCCCCCAATTCCACAGGTAGCTCGATCATACCCAGGAGGGAACTAGAGGCCCAGTTGTAGCCGTGGATTGTGGCACGGCATGGCTTTAAATCGTTCGTTTCCAATTTCATCTGGTCGTAGGCGGTTTTGAAGATGTTGTTGACCGTGCTTCCTGAGTCAATTAATACCTCTCTGACAGAAACGGCACCGATTTGAGCCGTGATAACTAGTGGATCGGTGGTCGGGATATCCATTCTAGTAGAATCTATTTCACAGAAAACGATGTCACCTGTATGGTCTTTTGTAGCTTGGCTGGGGCGGATTCGCTGAGAGCGGAGCAGGCTTTATAAGTAGCATAGTTTGTGGAAATCACATATTCCTCCATTTTCCAGAAGCTGTCGTGTGTGGGGAAAGGTCCGCCAAATATAGTGTTGATCACAATCCCTCGCTTTGGAATAGAAGGACGTGGAGCTGCCTTAGCGGGCGTCGAAGGAGCCATTGCTGAAGGCTTAGAGTTTGGTTCGGGAGGAAAGGGTTCTTGGACATATTGTTTGAGTCGTTTCTCACAGATAAGCTTCTCGATTGCGTCCCTAAGCTAGCGGCACTCGTTGGTGTCATACCCGTACACGTCGTGGTATCGATAGTACCTGCTGGTGTTCTTCTCGCATTCAGTTGATCCCTGACACGCGGCTTTTTGTATGACAAAGTGTTGCATGTTTCCGACTAAATTGTTTCTAAGTCTTCGTTTAATGGAGTGTAGGTCTCGATGGCATGGTGAGGGCTGGGTCTTCCTGTCTCCGCTGGGGTTTGTCCTTTGTTTCGCCCATCCGGCCTACCGTTGTTTATTTTTTGCCTATAGGGACCTTCCCCCCTGTTTGGTTTAGGAGGCTCCCCAACTTGCCTTCCTCTAAGGTTGTTATTTGCGATGTCCGCTTGGGGGTCGTTGGGACGACTGGTGGCGGAGAGCCAGTTCTGCCTTGCCTCCTTGTAACACCCCACGTCCATTAATGTCACTCTCAAAGGGAATGCATTAACTTTCATGGAGTATTATTGGTGTATAGAATAGAATATAACAAGACAGATACATATATTGGTACTTGAAAATTTTTAAAACAACTTTTACTGCAGCGGAGAAATAGTTTGGTTACAACAACATCAAAAACCAACAATAAAACCAAGTACACTTAATATCCATCTTGACAAATTGTTTTCTGAGTACATAAAGTAAAAAAGCATAACCCCAACATAAGTAGCCATAAAAGAGATAAGCTGAACTTTATTTTTCGCAATCCAAGCACTTCCAAAAGAGAGAGAAAGATCCAAATCAAGCTCCACTAGCACTTATCCCACCGTGAGAACCTTTGGGGGGGAGAGGAAGAAAAGAGGCGAAAACAAAGGGGGTCAGACATAAAGTCCGGCGAGTCTAATAACTTTAACAATATAATTATTGAAGTAATTAGGATAAGGCATAAACTGGTAAAACAAGGAATGACTGTGAAACAAATGGGCATGACAAAGCAAACTAGAGGAATAAGATAACGTTAATTTGCGCCTCCAACCCTATAGAATAATTACTATACTGCATCATTACTAGTCACTCTAAAAGTTGATCCCGACTGCTGAACATAATCTTTATAATAATACAAATACTTTAGAGTGGTGAAGCTTTTATTCACTTCCAACCCATCTTTCCTTTCACAAATGAACGTGACACAATATTTGGTTGGAGGGCAAACTAGTCTTCTGTCCTCCCACTTTGCCCTCCCCACTTCAGCGCATACAGTTAGTCCGCCCATTTCCATGCATTTCCTTTATTTTCTTTGTTTACCTGCTCCATTCTCCAACTTTCATCCCTTTTCACCCTTTTTTCTTCTTCCTTCCCAAACCTTAAGCTGCTCCATCTTCCACCTTTTCTACCCCTTACCAGTTTCGAACTTCAAATTCTTCATTTCTTCACCTTCTCCTCTTTGGATCCACAGTCTCCTTCCACATCCTCTAACCCACCGATCGGTTTTTACCTAAAAGTTGCTTCAAAATTTCTACTTTTCCTTAGAATTGCTACTGCAGTTCAGATCTGGCACTAGATGAACCTTTCTTCCACCTCGACTATGCCATTACCGGTAAATTTCTTTAGTTCTTCCTTTCTTCGTCCAATTTCTTACTTTTTTCGTTGTTTTACTTCACGTTACGCTTTACCAACCAAAATTATGGTTGTTTCCACATATCTTACATTCCTACTAATTATCTCATCTAATTTTGTTTATTCTTGCATCTGCCGCCACGCTCTTTGTACATCAGCGTCGAGCAACCAAGGTCACCAGGTATACAATTTTTTTGCCAAGTAATCCGTAGTTTTCCGTCTAACTTATAGCTTTAGCATGATACTGTTTTTATTGTATTTTATGTTCTATAAGATTATATGTCCATTGTACCTACAGTGTTTGTAGGTTAACATTTTCGTTGCTTTGCTATATTTTGTGCTTTCTGGATCAATACTTACAACATTTGTATCATGCATGTATGGTTGAACTACATAGAATAGTAAAATTTAGTATTGCTACAGTTAAAGAATGAACAGATCCATCTAATTAACATAATATACGGATGGCCTGCCTTCAAATCTTGAAAAAAATAGCAGCTGTAAAAAAGAAGATGTATTTGTTAAGATCTTTTGTTAAAATATGCACTCCTGTTATATACTTTTTTTTCCGTTCCACAAATTATAATTATTATTGTTGCAGGTTAACAATAAACTGTTCCATCTAATTATAATATTATACGGATTTTTGCAGTATAACCTTGCTTATGTTGGGAAGAAAAAAACAGTTGTCTAAAAGAAGGTGCATTTGCAAACATAAATGCTATTTTTTTCATTTTGATCACTTCTTATATTCGGACTGATTAACTGCAGGCTATGATTAATATAAGCGGCACCAAAGTAAATTTTTAAGAAAAACAAGACTCGATCCTTAGACTACCTTCACAGGAAGAAGTCAGCATTATATCTGACCTTGATTATATAACGGCTACATGCATTTGCTCACAACAAAAAATATTTTGCAGGCTAAAAGGATAGATGTTTTTAGAGGTTTCTTCGGTCTAGACACCTACATTTTTTCTTCCTTTGGTATCAAGCCATATTTTATTTAACTATTTTTACTGCCTGCAGATAATGTGTTATACCTCGCTTGCAACATTCATCGCCAACAACTGCTTCGGCCTTCACTGTTGCCAACCAAACATAGCAAAGATAATTAGCAACCATAAAATTTAGTCTGTTGCACAACTTTTCACATTACTATAATGGGATTGAAGATTCAGGAGCATCATGCAAACTACAAGTGTAAGTTGTATGGTATCCATATGATATTTACTTGACTTTGTTATATGTACAGTTGTTACGATCCCTAAAGTAGAGCAATGCCATTATTGTATTTCATAATTAGTACTACCCAAATTTATTATCTGGCCTCATCTTCATGATTGACTATTTGTACATTTCCAACATAATAATATTAACGACTAAAGGAAATAACATTAAATATTTCCCAGTTTTATTTTCTGACTACTCATACTAAGGCCATAACGTCTGATGTTGCCTATTCAATTAGAAATTGCACATAGTTTTTGAATCATTTATGTCTCTGTTTTAGTTCAACTATTGCCTTCAAAATTCGATGCACCATGATATTTTCCCCTATTTGTCTGAAGTGATAGCGTATATTCTTCACTTGCAAACAATATTCCATTGTTCCATTTCAGTTGTTATGCATTCTACACATCACACTTGCGAGCAAAGCCTATCCATCTGTAGAGGACAGCTCTAAACCCGTCCACCTTCAGCTCACGTATCCTTTTCCCTACCCTGGAATTACACACTTATAGTTTCAACAACAAGTGTGCTTTCAATATGCAGCCCCCCATGAAATTACCATCACTTGCTCCAATAATTATCATCTCAAAATATATAAATAATTTGTGTGATGTGTGATTTAGTGCATGAAAAAAAACTGGGCCTGTTTAACAATTGGATTTCTTAAATACATCCTTTATGTTTGGGTACATAGTTATTTCATTATGGTAACTATTATATATGGCTTATGGTCACATTCTTACTTTACGTTATTTAGCACTTGGCAAGCATGTGTATGTATGTCTGTATTCCACATAATTGATACTTTATAAACTGTATACATTTATGTTTCCGTGCTGTTTAGGGACACTTTTGCCAGTTATCTTTTTCAGCATCGGAGTTTACGAGTCTTTACTTTCGATGCGCATTTGTTTAGATACCCATTGCCAGTCATCTATCCTTTTATCTGTTTCTGTGCTATTTACGGACCCATATATGTATGTCTATATTCCGCAAAATTTCAAGTTTATAAACTGTATAAATTTATGTTTCTGTGCTATTTAGGACACTGTTGCCAGTCATCTGTTTCAACGACGGAGTTTATGAGTCTTTACTTTTCGACTGTTTCCAGGTACTCATTGCTCAATTGCTTTAAAAATCACTTACGACAATCATTAATTGTTCCTGAACTCTTGTTATCAAACATAAATGAATTTGCTACTGATGCAACATCATTATAGTGGATATGCAATCAACTTCCACCTTCTGGGACTTTGACAAAATAATTGGCTGATTGCTTAAAAGCTCACAGCAACATGGAGTCATCTAACTTTATTAATATAATTGCTTCCAACTTCAGTTTACCGTATTTGTTGCGATCAAAAGAGTTCTGCTATACACATGTTTTATGCCTAATGAACATTTTCCTGAACTATTAATTTTTTTTGTGATTAATTTTCAATTGTTACAATCAGGTGGTGGTGATAACTCTCCTCACAAATGATGGACGAGACTCATCACTTTCTCGGCCTGGAAGTAATAGAAGATTTCACTAACTTTTGCGTAAGTTTCCACACTTACATGTATATCGAAATACAGATATATTTTAATGAAGTCTAATGATTGCTTGGACTATTCGAATTTTGTTCATGTTTCACCAGTTTATTTTTCACTTATTTATTTCATGTTTTTCTACTCAGAATATCATATGCTTATAAAACTGATGCATTTTTCTTCTGACATCATATCAGTACATAATTAAAAGTTGTTGCCTCTTCCATCTATCACTGTATCAGTACCTGATTAAAAGTTGTTGCCTCTTCGATCTATCATCCTATATTCCAAGATTAGCTACATACATTTTGTCCAGCTTTTCTCCAATACCGTTTCATTTTCATATTGCATAATTAGCGTTTTATGGAATGTGTTTGAATCAATTCATGCACTTCGTAAAATAACCATAAATTTTCTCAACATTAAATTTCCCGTTTCATCTTTTTCCTTAATTTCTGCATACCATTAAATCTGCACTGCCATAATAAGCAATTTCATGTTCAACCCCATATAAGTTACAAAACGTTAACAATATTTCCCTAGAAAAAAATTCTACATAATCTTAACACAACATTACCTATCCTTATTTATTCCTCCTTGGTATGAACCCTTTTTTGCTTCACACTGCCAACATTCATGCTCAGCGCACACACTCAAACTACATAACTCAAACCTCCTTCTCTCTTCTTGACCGTAATCGCCTTATTTCCAGCACGTACAAGCCTATGTATCCTCCACATAAACTGTAATTTACTTTATATATCAGTGATGACTTTACGGAAAACTTACATGTCGAGACTACAGATCTGACAATGCTGACATGCAAATGTTACGTCTTGAGAGTCGTCTGCGTCATAAGAAATGACTAAGGCAGCAGCATGATCAAATAAAGGCAGGTAAGTCAGGACACTTCGATTTAAAATGGTTTCATTTGTAGAAATTTCAAAGACATAATCATATGAGGCATGAACATTACCATCTACTTAATTAAAAGCATACGAGCAGGTGGTAACAAGGACAGAGTATCATGCAGCTGACAGGATTTAATGGCAAGATCGAGAATCTGAGTGTGAAAGCTCTCTCTTTGAAGCATTCAAACACAGGTGGAGGCTTGGTACGTTTATTCTTTTACTCTATATAAATGCAACTTCTGTATGTTCAATGAGAATACATTAATTATGACAATCAGATGAAATAAACTTTATCATTTATGCTACAAATGGCCAATAAAAACATGAGAAAAATCTTGAGCTAGCCATTTATAATTTGCATTTTTCTGTAGTTTATAGAAAGATCAAACTTATGTTTCAATTATAGGATCAATTTAATGTATTGCTAACAATTTTATAAAAAAAAAAATGATTGCTACTATTATTTTCTGAGACCTGAATTTTATTCTTGCCTAAGGGTCTCACATTTGAATGTTTTCAATCCACTTTCCTAAACCGTTTATGTTTTTGATTGAAAGCAATAAATATGACTACAGGTATTCAGTGTTTTGAGTATCATCAGCATAAAGCAAGGTTTGATACTCAAGTGTTGATACTAAAATTGATTGCATGTGTTAAATGTGTAATTGAATTTTTAACCACAACAAAATGTTAATTCTTAAAAATATCAATGATTATGGTTTCTTAGTGTTTCGATTGATATGAGTCATTCGAAAGTGGAGCTGATTCTTGTATTGAATTTCTATGTAGTGGATGTAAGAATATGATTCATGGATATCTTTGATTTTTGGAAAAATTTATTACTCAAATTTGTTCAGTCATGTCCGTTTTTTGTTTTTCTAAAGGTAATTCAATCTAATGGTGAATCATTAATTTTAGGCCGTGTTGAGCATGTATTTGGAGCAAATTAGGAGTCTTTAATTTGAAGTGGAACTTTTTTAATGCTCAAGTGCATCAATAATCATATGCTTTTTGTAACTTTTTAATAAGTGCATTTCTTTTCTTTTACTTTAAAGCTTAATTATGTGTTCTGTTAGTATTTCTTATCATGCATGATTTTCTAGAGCTTATGGTATTACATGACATGTCATTTCTTCTGGACTGCTCTTTTCTCCTAAGCAGCAACAGACATGAAAAATTAAAAAAAAAAATCTATCATTTCTTATTAGCACTTCTGCCTATTTATCAACGTTCTCTGATTGCATAGTGTTGTCCATATTTTATTCGTCTACAAATCTTAAAACAAAATTTGGACTTTGCACAGGTATTGGTTGAAGCATCAGTTATCCGTCGATTAAGCAGAAGCGACCAGTGAGCAAAAAACAGGAGTTCATGCAGTTCTTTTTTTCATCTCTGTTCAATAATGTTTTCCAGTTGTATCAGTAATATGTATTTATATTCGTAAGTCAATTTTTCATGGCTTCATTCAAACTGAATCCGTATTTTTAGTACCCCGTTAGGTTGTTGTGCATGACTGCAAGCAACATTAAATTGCACGCATTTGTCTACAGTCAGAGTTTGCATAGCTTATCTTTTTCCGTCTCCAGGTTGCTGATGATTTTTATTGTATGTTAGCACTCTACGTATATCCCATTTTCGCTTGACTCTCTATGCACACGTCCAACGGACATGCCTTTGTACTGGTAATCATAATGGTAGTTTCGTGTACCCCTAGCTATCTTCATAGGTGCCGCCTACCCCTATCTCCACTAGTTGTACCCACTACCCTTCCCATTCTAATTACAACATTTATTCATAATATGGTAGTTGTACTCCTAGCTGTCTTCATAGGTGTCGTCTGCTCCTATCTCCGCTAGTCGTACCCACTAACTTCCCCATTTGATCGGCTCCCTAACTCGTAGATACCTGTGTTGGTCCCACAGTGGGGTGTATCACTCCCCAAAGTGGCAACCTGGTACCACTAAAGATGCACGACTTATATCTACACGATGCAACAACGTCTTAACTACAAGCCCGAGCCCATGCACGCACATGACCCCGTTGGACTTGCATTGCCACCACTAACCCGTTTTGACCTCTTATAATCAAACACAGTAAGCGTGTCCCATCCTCGATCTAACTTGAGCTCAGAAAGATAGTTAATGGGTTACTGGTTTGAAAAGGGTCCCCCGTGCTTGACACAAGCTTTCCACCTATGCTTGGTCCCCACTAAGGTTTCCCACTTAACCCCTTCTTATTCATGTCTTCTTACATGTTTCAACTTGGTTAAGTGTTTATAATTATATCCCACATGTCACCCATGTTACCCACTTAACAAATCGACCTGTGTTATTGGTTAAGTTTGTCTTAACCCTATCCGCCTATCAGATCAATATATATATTATTGGTTAAGCTGGTCTTAACCCTATCCACTTATATATTATTGGTTAAGTTGGTCTTAACCCTATCAACCTATATATTATTGGTTAAGTTGGTCGTAACCCTATCCACTTATATATTATTGGATAAGTTGGTCTTAACCCTATCCACTTATATATTATTGGTTAAGCTGGTTTTAACCCTACCTACTTATCAGATTATTGGTTAAGATGGTCTTAACCCTATCCATTTATCATGTTTTATGTATCATATATATATATATATCATGTAACATCATTACTTAATTTATGATTAAGTACTTCTTAGTTCACAGATACATTGGTTAAGAGAATAACTCCCTAAGGATCAACCCCGAAGACTGAAATCAACATCAGATTGGTACTTAGAGAATTACTCAACTCAACCAAACTTCTGTTTGTCATTCATATTCGTCTTTGATTAGTATTAATTAATTATTAATGCATAGACCTCTCACATTGAGTCGATTGCTTGTGGCCGCTGGATATGCCGGGCGGTTCCGGGAAGACTTCCACCACAAGCCAGACTTAACCTCGTGTCTAAGCATCTTTTAATTATGCCTACGACCTATCACATTATACTGCCGTTTGCGGTTGCTGGATGTGCCGTGCGGGTCCGGGCAGTCTTATACCACAAATGAGTCTAATCTCGTGTCTTAGGCATTTATTATGCATTCAGTTTATGCCTTTGACCTCTCACATTAGACTACTGTTTGTAGTTGCTTGACTTGCCGGGCGGGTCCCGGCAGTCTTATACCAAACGAGTCTAACCTCGTGTCTTAGGCATTTATTATTACACATTATTATTCAACCCCAATTTGAATTAATATCCCTATTTCAGATTGTCAATAACTTCCAATTTTAATCTATGTCCATAATTGTCACTTAAATTATGTCCATAATTTTCAGGTATATAAATTATACCAATTAGGGTCTCAAATAAATTATATGCTTTAAAGACATTTTATGCCAATTCACAATTTGTATAATTAATATTTTCCCATTGTCCCTATGTTGTTTGTATGTTTAATATGAAATACGTTAGACTCGCAAATAGTCTAACTCATAAAAAGAAAAGAAACATCACAACTTGCATAACACATAAAATAGATCTAACTTGCGAATAAGAATTATAACATAAGGTTGCATAGCCAATAATTTGCATAGGAAATGGACATATAGAACATAAATTTTCATAAACTACCATGGATCTAAATATAGATCTAAACATGAAATTGTGAACTTGCATATATGAATATGGGTTTTACCTAAACTTGAATATGTGAATATGGTTTCCATCTAAACTTGCGTATGTGAATATAGTTTTTCACTTAAACTTTCATATGGATTCCTACAAACTTTCATATGAGTTTAAACATGTAAACGAATATCACATGTTTTACATATAAACTAACATGTGTATGTACTTGATTCACATATAAACTTGTGTATAATTCACATTCAGACTTGCATAAGATTCACATACAAACTGGCATATGTTAAAACAGACTTGCATAAGATTCACATACAAACTAGCATATGTAAAAACAGACTTGCGTAAGATTCACATACAAACTAGCATATGATTTACATCCCAAACTTGCATATAAACTGATGTCATAAAATGAATCAAGTTAAACATATGTGATTGGACATATGAAATAGATCTACCAACATAAGTTAAAAAACTGTCATATGTCCACCAGCAAACGATAAGAAAGTTAAGCAACGTCACGTGATTCAACAAACATGTTCTCATAATCCTAATTATAACTCATCATAATTAATTTATTAATTATTTTGTGAAATAAATTGTACTCACCAAGACGGATTAGAGAAGAGAATAATTCGTTCGTCGTTTGTATTAGAATTCTGACTTGAAATTCCTAAGCTTTAAGAGGAAGAACTATTCTAGCAGCAACATGGAGGCCAAGAGACTAATTTAGTTTAGGTTTAGAGCTTGAGTCTATACGTGCTTATATAGAAGTTTAAATCAATATAAGCCGTTAGATTATCATAGGAGCAATCACAACCATCCAGACTAGATAGAGTTATCCAGAATTGCCACCTATGCCCTAGTGACTCAACAACTGGTCAGAAAAGACTCAGCAACAAGTCAGAATCGTCACAGTTCAGATCTACCCCGGGTGGTAGGTCGACCCCCAGGTCGACCTGGTCTAGGGCGGGAAAAATCCCGCCCAACCTGCCTCCTTGTTTGAATTTGAATTTTGAATTTAATTCTGAACTGTTTTTAATTTATATAAATTCCTGAAACTTCTGAAGGCCATAACTTCCTCATACGAAGTCCGAATTACGAAAACTTGGACACTATTCCAAGAAAAATTTCGAGACAAACGCAATGGCGTAACCCATTTCCCTTAATTCTTCTCCTAAAAATTAAGTGTTTTTAAAAATTGTTAATTTTAATATTTAAAATTATGGGGTGTTACATTCTCCCCTCCTTAAAGGATTTCTCCCCCGAAATCTCCAAGTTAAGGAGAATGTATATCCTAACATCCAATCGTCCATCTACTCAACCATCAAACACAGGCATCCATTGTCCTTACAAGATTTTCTAATGCCGTATGAACATATGAAAAAAGTGTGTGTATATGTTCCTTATCCGATGCTAAATCAGGTGGTCCACAGATTCAGTTGATCCTTAATGCAAATCACGATAGTGCCATGCGTCCATTTTGCATGCAAAAGAATCCTAACGAAACATATTACTTCAACATGTGTGCACAACCATTCATCAAAATGCAGCATCCATATGATAACGCAACCATTCCATTAATTTAAATATGCACACATATTTATATGCAATATGAAAGTGATTGAGCCGATCTAGTGCCTAATGTGTGTGTACATGCATCAACGAGCATCCACTAGCAAACACTTGCTTCTGTTTGCATCCACCAAACATAACATGTCTCAAATACATGTTTACATCCATTGGTTTCTACCTAAGGATAAAGAATAGGACCGAGGAGATGTACTTAAAAGATAGACATAAGCATGAATAAACTTATGGAAAAAGAGATCAAGGAGGTACCCTAAAAAAGAAAAGGGTAGGCTGTGCGTATTTTTTTCTCTCAGTTTCCGAAGTCGCGTCTTCCTCAGCATCGCTCCATTGAACTTTAACAAGCTTGACTTCACGGTTGCGTAGCTTTTTGACTTCTGTACCCAATGATGCATGTAGGGGCTCGTATAATCGGGGCATCTCAATCCACTTCCACTTCTCTAAGCTTGCCCGGCTCTACTACTTTCGCGATTTCTTGTAAACACTTCTGCAAATGTGAAATGTGAAACGTGAAACATGTCATGAACACCACTAAGCTCGCTGCCTCTTCTCGTGTCCCTCCAAAATCTAGGATACATAACCTCAAAAGATCTTCAAGGATTCTATTCACCCCTTTCTGTCTGTCCATCCGTCTGTGGATGATAAGCGATACTCGTACTTGTTGCCTTTTGCATATCACCTTTTCCTCTTGCATCGAAAACTGCTCCAAGCCCTGTTCCGCAAGCACCAGTATACACCGTGAATGGCTTACTTCCATCTCGCAAAACTAAAACTGGAGCTGTCGTCAAAACCCTCTTCAAACGTTGGAAAGCATCGTTACAGTCAACATCCCAAGCAAAAGTCAAGTTCTTCGTCGTTAACCAAGTAAGTGGGGCTGATATCTTCGTGAAGTCCTTAATGAACTTCTTATAATAGCCTGTCGGTCCTAGAAAGCTTCTGACTTTCGTCGCGTTTCTAGGGACCTTCCAACCTTGGATTGCCACCACCTTTGCGGGATCCACAACTATCCCTTCCTTAGAGACCACATGTCCTAAGAACCTCACTTCTTTCCTCCAAAAATGACATTTGGAGAACCTAGCTTTGAGCTGATGCACTCGTAGGGTCTGTAAGACTTCCCTAAGATGTAGGGCATGCTCTTCTTCGCTTCTAGAGAAAATCAAGATAACATCCATAAAGACTACCACAAACTTGTTTAGAAACTCCCAAAACACCCTACTCATTAAGTCAATGAAGTATGCAGGTGCATTCGTTAAATCAAAAGGCATGACGAGCCACCCAAAGAAACCGTCAGGAGTTCTAAATGCAGTCTTATCTATGCTGTCTTCAGCCACCCTTAGCTGATGAAATCCTGTAACCAAATCCAGTTGTGAGAAAACCGAAGCACCAACCAACTGATCGAATAAATCATCTATCCTCAACAATGGGTGTCCGTTCTTCTTTGTGAGCTTATTCAGCTCCCTATAGTCCGTGCACAATCTAAGTGAACCATCAGCCTTTGTAGCAAAAATAACTGGAGCACCCCATTCTGAAATGCTTCTTCTTATGAACCCCTTCTCAAGCAACTCCTTTGCTCGCTTACTGAGTTCTCTTCTCTCTCTCGGAGCCATGTGGCGCACTGGTAATGCAACTGGATTTGCATTATCTACAAGGTATATACGAAAGTCTATCTCGCGCCTCGGGGGTAAAACCCGAACTTCATCGAAGACGTCACCATATTCACGGACCATACGAACAAATTCCAAATCATCGTTGGACACGTCAAGAGATTCTAGGTAGCTAAGCATCACCGGACCTCTAGGGTCACACGAAATATCAAGGGTCTTTTCACAACAAGTCAACAATCTAACTACCCTTCTTTCACAGTCCAGGATGGCACCATATCTGGCTAGCTAATCCATGCCTAGAACCAAGCCGTAGCCCATGAAGCCAAGAATGAAGGCGTTGCATTCAAACCTAACGCCCAAGATAGACACTCTCAAATCCCGACAAATCATCGAAAGATGAGCCAAACCAGCAATAGGATTTGAGACTACTATGGGATCTGTAACTAGACTAATATTTAGGTGCAGTGTTTTAACTAACGAAGCAGATACAAATGAGTGTGAAGCGCCAGAATTCAAACAAGGTTCGAATAGGATGATCAAAAAAAGATAAACCAAACTTCCAACCAAGATATTTCTACCTCTATCAGGTTTGCTAGCCGTGAGCGGACGCGTCTGCCCTCCATAAGATCTGTACTTCGTCCTTACCTTTGCCTTTTTGCTTCTTTGGACGATCCTAATAAGATGTCCTGTTTCTTCGTAACGATAACAACTAGTCTTCTTCTTCTTTCTAACGTCTTTATTTAAGTAGCCAGGCATATCACAAGTGTGGCCCTTCCTTTTCTCTTGGCCCCTTGTTATCCTTACTACCTTTCTTTGGATCTACTTTCTTATCGTGTGTCCTATCCATGCCTCTCATGCACATTCTCCATTCATGACCTCCTACCAAAATGAGGCTCTGTCCTTCATTGACCAAGCAGCTAATTGAACCTTCTTACCATCGTCTATCTTAAAGGTACCAACAAGTCCTCCACTTCCTTCTAACTTTGACAAACGTCCCAGTCCCATGAAGCGGTTTTCTGCCCATCGTACTGAAGTTCATACATATATTAGAAAAAGCGTCTATACGTGGAGGAAGAAATTCAAAAAGGAAAGAGGAAGAGATTTAAAACGGAGAATTAAAGGAAAGATATATGGCTCTTGGGGGTTATGTTTTTCAAAATAAACTTTTCTCCTAAAAACACTCTTCTTAAAACATATTTTTGAAAGTATTTCTTTATAAAATGCTTTTGAAAATCAGTTTTTCAAAATCTCTTATCTGTTCTGGTAACCTTCAGCTCTGATACGACGTGTAACACCCCACGTCCATTAATGTCACTCTCAAAGGGAATGCATTAACTTTCATGGAGTATTATTGGTGTATAAAATAGAATATAACAAGACAGATACATATATTGGTACTTGAAAATTTTTAAAACAACTTTTATTGCAGCGGAGAAATAGTTTGGTTACAACAACATTAGAAACCAACAATAAAACCAAGTACACTTAATATCCATCTTGACAAATTGTTTTCTGGGTACATAAAGTAAAAAAGCATAACCCCAACATAAGTAGCCATAAAAGAGATGAGCTATACTTTACTTTCAGTAATCCAAGCATTTCCAAAAGAGAGAAAGATCCAAATCAAGCTCCACTAGCACTAGTCCCACCCTGAGAACCTGGGGGGGGGGGGAGGGAGGAAGAAAATAGGTGAAAACAAAAGGGGCAGACATAAAGTCTGGCGAGTCCAATTACTTTAACAATATAATTATTAAAGTAATTAGGATAAGGCATAAACTGGTAAAATAAGGAATGACTGTGAAACAAATGGGCATGACAAAGCAAACAAGAGGAATAAGATAACGTTAATTTGCGCCTCCAATACTATAGGATAATTACTATACTGCACCATTACTAGTCACCCTAAAAGTTGATCCCGCCTACTAAACATAATAATCATAATGGTAGTTTCGTGTACCCCTAGCTGTCTTCATAGGTGCCGCCTGCCCCTTTCTCAACTAGTTGTAACCACTACCCTCCCTATTCTAATTACAACTTTTATTCATAATATAGTAGTTATACTCCTAGCTGTCTTCATAGGTGCCTCCTGCTCCTATCTCCGCTTGTCATACCCACCACCTTCCCCATTCGATCGACTCCCTAACTCGTAGATACCCGTTCTGGTCCCACGGTGGGGTGTATCACTCCCCAAAGTGGCAACCTGATACCACTAAAGATGCACGGCTTATATCTACACAATGCTACAACAACTTACCTACCAGCCCGGGCCCACGCACGCACGTGACCCCGTAGGACTCGCGTTGCCACCGCTAACCCGTTTTGATCTCTTACAGTCAAAACCCAATAAGCGTGTCCCGTCCTCGAGCTCACAAAGATAGTTAATGGGTTACTGGTTTGAAAAGGGTCTCCCATGCTTGACACAAGCTTTCCACGTATGCTTGGTCCCCACTAGGATTTCCCACTTAACCCCTTCTTATTTATGTCTTCTTACATGTTTCAACTTGGTTAAGTGTTTATAATTATATCCCATATGTCACCCATGTTACCTACTTAACAAATCAACCTGTGTTATTGGTTAAGTTTGTCTTAACCCTATCCTCTTATCAGATCAGTATATATATTATTGGTTAAGCTGGTCTTAACCCTATCCCCTTATATATTATTGGTTAAGTTGGTCTTAACCCTATCCACTTATATATTATTGGTTAAGTTGGTCTTAACCCTATCAACTTATATATTGTCGGGTCAAGTTGGTCTTAACCCTATCCACTTATATATTATTGGTTAAGCTGGTCTTAACCCTACATACTTATCAGATTATTGGTTAAGCTAGTCTTAGCCCTATCCACTTATCATGTTTTATGTATCATATATATATATATATATATATATATATATATATATATCATATAACATGTTTTAATTAATTTATGATTAAGTACTTCTTAGTTCACAGATACATTGGTTAAGAGAATATCTCCCTAAGGATCAACCCCGAAGACCGAAATCAACATCAGATTGGTACTCAGAGAATTACTCAACTCAACCAAACTTCTATTTGTCATTCATATTCATCTTTGATCAGCATTAATTAATTATTAATGCACAGACCTCTCACATTAAGTCGATTGCTTGTGGCCGCTGGATATGTCAGGCGGTTCCGGACAGACTTCCACCACAAGCCAGACTTAACCTCGTGTCTAAGCATCTTTTAATTATGCCTACGACTTCTCACATTAGATTGACCTTTGCGGTTGCTGGATGTGTCGGGCAGGTCTGGGCAGTCTTATACCACAAACGAATCTAACCTCGTGTCTTAGACATTTATTACACATTCAATTTATGTCTTTGACCTCTCACATTAGACTACCGTTTGTGGTTGCTGGATATGCCGAGCGGGTCCGGGTAGTCTTATACCACAAACGAGTCTAAACTCGTGTCTTAGGCATTTATTATTACACATTATTATTTAACCCCAATTTGAATTAATATCCCTATTTCAGATTGTCAATAACTTCCAATTTTAATCCTTGTCCATAGTTGTCACTTAAATTATGTCCATAATTTTTAGGTATATAAATTATACCAATTAATGTCTCAAATTGATTATATGCCTTTATGCCAATTCATAATTTGTATAATTAATATTTTCCCATTGTCCCCACGCTGTACATTTAATATGAAATACATTAGACTCGCAAATAGTCTAACTCATAAAAAGAAAAGAAACATCACAACTTGCATAACACATAAAATATATCTAACTTGCGAACAAGAATTATAACATAAGGTTGCATAACCAATAACTTGCATAAGCAATGGACGTATAGAACATAAATTTGCATAAACTATCATGGATCTAAATATAGATCTAAGCATGAAATTGTTAACTTGCATATATGAATATGGGTTTTACCTAAACTTGCATATGTGAATATGATTTTCATCTAAACTTGCATATGTGAATATAGTTTTTCACCTAAACTTGCATATGGATTCTTACAAACTTGCATATGAGTTTAAACATGTAAACTAATATCACATGTTTTACATATAAACTAACATGTGTATATACTCGATTCACATATAAACTTGTGTATAATTTGCATTCAGACTTGCATAAGATTCACATACAAACTAGCATATGTAAAAACAGACTTGCATAAGATTCACATACAAACTAGCATATGTAAAAACAGACTTGCATAAGATTCACATACAAACTGGAATATGATTTACATCCCAAACTTGCATATAAACCGATGTCATAAAAAGAATCAAGTTAAACATATGTGATTGGACATATGAAATAGATCTACCAACATAAGTTAACAAAACTGTCATATGTTCACCAACAAACGATAACAAAGTTAAGCAACGTCACATGATTCAACAGACATGTTCTCATAATCCCAATTATAACTCATCATAATTAATTTATTAATTATTTTGTGAAAGAAATTGTACACACCAAGATGGATTAGAGAAGTGAATAATTCGTTCGTCGTTTGTATCAGAAATCTAACTTGCAATTCCTAAGCTTTAAGAAGAAGAACCATTCTAGCAGCAACATGGAGGCCAAGAGACTAATTTAGTTTAGGTTTAGAGCTTGAGTCTGTGCGTGCTTATATAGAATTTTAAATCAATATAAGCCGTTAGATTATCATAGGAGCAATCACAACCGTCCAAACAAGATAGAGTTATCCAGAATTGCGACCTATGCCCTTGTGACTCAGCTACAGGTCAGAAAAGACTCAGCAACAAGCCAGAATCGTCATAGTTTAGATCTACCCCGGGGGGTAGGTCGACCCCCAGGTCGACCTGGCCTGGGGCGGGAAAAATTTCACTCAGCCCGCTTCCTTGTTTGAATTTGAATTTTGAATTTAATTCTGAACTGATTTTAATTTATATAAAGTCCTGAAACTTCTAAAGGCCATAACTTCATCATACGAAGTCCGATTTACGAAAACTTGGACTCTATTCCAAGCAGAATTTCGAGACAAACGCAATGGCGTAACCCATTTCCCTTAATTCTTCTCCTAAAAATTAATTGTGCTTAAAAATTGTTAATTTTAATATTTAAAATTACAGGGTGTTACACTCCTCTTGGCATAAGTACTGATCTTCCTTCTCATAGAAGGCGTCAAGGCTCTTTCGCTACTTCTGATCGATCCATGCCCCGAACTATGAAGTAGGGAGGACACCTTCTGTTAACTGAAAGAGTATGGTGCGAGGATCCAGGTCTTTGACCTCGGCGAGAGCTGTGTTGAATCGGGAGAGGTAGCTTTTTAGCGACTCGGGAGGCCCTTGGTATAAATTGGACAGACTGAGGGCATTCTTCAGAGTCGGGATATGAACCCTGAATTGCTTGACTAGTTCTGTTGCTAATTGCCCGAAGTTATTAATGGAATCAAGTGGGAGGCGAGAGAACCAAAGTAAAGCGGTTTTGGATTGGAAGACCGGGAAGCATTTGCATTTGGCCGGGTCATTACCTCGGCTCGAGTCCATTTGCCATTCATATCGATTTAGGAAGGCGCAGGGATCCGCCATCGGGATCCATGGGTTATGACGAGGTTCTGGAGTTCTGTTGCAAGGGCGCCTTCTATGATGGATGTCCGGATCGTCTTCCTCCATGTCCACGACGTCTATGATTGGGTCTTGGTGTGGACGGTGTGGTAGGAAAGGGTGATGTGGTTCCTGTTCTGGAGGAATGCGGGTCGTTGGAATAATGGGCCCATCATCCTGATTATCCACCGTCGGGTTGTATCAAGAAAGAGGTTGGTTTGTAGGACCTGGTCCATCATTGATGATCAAGCTAAAGCGGTCTTGGTGCTATGCCCCCTTGCTATACCGTAGTCCGGTCGCCGTTGCCATTCCGATTGCCGTTGGCGTAGCCATTGCCATTACCGTTGTCGAGGGCATTGGTACGAGCGGCGACATTGTTGATGAGGCTAAATCTCCTCCTTCAATATGGGCCCCTCGACTCAGGAGAGGAGGTTTCCGAGGCAGTTGGTCGAGGTCGAGCGTTGTTACGAGCTAGTTGAGGTCGAACGACGACACATTGATTTTCTTAAAGTTGTCGCATAAGGTCGATGTTATTCCTTAATGCTTGATTAAGCTCGACCGCTGTGTTCTCGTATTTTTCATTAAGCGCGCGGATTTGAGCTTGTGTCATAGGCTCTTCGGGGTCCACAACATGAGGGACGTCATCATTATCGACCAGGATGTTCGTGGGTTGAGGTTGTTGGCATGTCCCAGCCTCGGCTGCGGCTAAAGAGCCGACCATCGCGTTCTTTGGTCGCTTTTCCATCGTGAGCGGACTCGACGGCAGGTTAAGCAAGGAACCTCAAGCTCGTTGAAGGTCGATATGACAATGTGCGAAAAAGGTGCAAAATCCGAGTTTTCTCAGTGAAAGCACCAAATGTTAAAGGCAAAAAATATCGAAAACACCAAAGACTCCTATTACTAGGAATTGTAGTTATGGTCGCTAAACTAAGTAGGAGAAAGCGGTAAATGACACGAAGAATTTATAATAGTTCGGCCCGGCAGGGCGTACGCCCACTTTGAAGAGGTGTTGGAATATTATTAATGACCAAAGCTTACACGGTGAGACTATCTTGAGATATCTCATTACATTCACTCTATATGATATATGACATCATAATTATCCTATATCAAATAAATAAGGAAAAAGACAATTTTGTCCTTCTTCTTCCTCAATGAGGAGATGCCATTAATGGAGATCTTGGAAGGTCTTAAGGTCACAAAATCCAACCCCTTTGAAGTGTGAGGCCATGGGCTATTTATAGGAGTGGGGGTAGGTTGGATTATGTAGGAGTAGGTGAGAAAGGGGGATCACATGCAGATTTTCGCACCTGTCACCTGCATTAGCAGAATTTTCGCACCCGGAGCTGGGTGTGAAATTTCGCACCTGGTGGGTGCGAAATCCGCTCTCCGGGATGCGCAAGGACTGCAGATTCGGGTGTTTTGGGATTTGCGAGCCCTCCCGGATTTGAGGCCTCGGCTCGGAAATGGGTCTTAGGTGCTGCGAGGTTATGACCGGCACGATCCCTTCTCGATCCTATCTCTTTCGCTCCTAAGCGTCCTGCTCGGTCTTAGCTCCATGCGATGCGTTGAGTTGAGCGTGTCTGATGTGCTTCTCAGAACTGGACCAAAAAGCCGGTTAATAGAAACGTTAATATGTTGGAATGTTCATATGAGGAAATATATAAACTTGTTAAAATATGTGCAAACGATTACTGTTGTATACATACATGTTCTAATTACATATTAATCAGTGGCATATTACATACTTGAATTAAATGTAGAATTGAGACAATTACATGTTAATTTGTTAGATCGAAATAATTACATAATTACATATCAGTATAGAATTAATTACATGTTAGAAATAATATATGACATGATAATCAGAAAATGGATTTAATATGATATTAAGAATGACATGTAGAATAGATTACAGCAAAATTTGCAAAAAATAAATATGCCTAAATTTACAGTAAATAGAGAACTGTAACCGTACTTAGACACGACGTAAAATTCAACTTGTGGTAGAAGACTGCCCGGAATAGCCCAACAAATCCAGCATCCACAAGTTGTTAATTTAATGTGAGGGATCTATATGTAAATATACATGTAACGATGCTAAGACATGGGGTTAACCCCAACTTGTGGTAGAAGTCTGCCCGGAATCGCCCGACAAATCCAGCATCCATAAGTGGTACGCTTAATGTGAGAGGTCTAATGCATAAACATATATCTAAATATGGGTAAACAACAGGATAGATATAATGGCATTAATTGTAACGAATGGAAATGAATGGAGTTGAATGGAAGTTACAACAGTAAAAGGACTGGAATGATCGGGGAATGATAATAACCTATTATAATTAACTACATTTATGAGAATGTTATATAATAGGTAGGCTTGTCCTAGGGACAAGTGGAAATTATAACTTAGGTTATAATAAATGATAGAGGTAATGTGATAACTTATGTAATAAAATAAGTTGTACTTAATTATAAATTAAGTAATCTGTAACATGAGAATCTGAAATCCGCTGATAAGGATAACATGTTAATGGCTTGTCTTAGGGACAAGTGGAAATTATAACACAAGTTATAATAAATGGGAAGGGAACTTATTAGTAAACCTTATTAAAGAGAACTAAGTTAACAAGTAAACAACAACAAGTTATAATGACAATATAAGATGGAATTATGATTAAATAAGAAAGGATATGGTAAACTTATGGAATGAAATAAGTTATATTTAATCATAAACAATAAGTGACACGTTAAACAGAAAACATGTGAATTGAGATATACTTATTAACATATCAAGTAGAACATGTTATCGGACAATGAATAATATAAAGAGATAGTAGATTACAGACCTTGGATTATAATCTAGAGAATAACATGTTATGGGCTTATTAATAAACTTAAATGGATTAAATTGTAACTGAAATTAATAAGCAAGAGGAACTTGGTAACTTGAATAAGAAGTCAATATGACTGGGAATAACGAAGTTGAATGGAAATCTGGAAGAGAAGAGCAAGCGGGCAATTAAATGATTAGACATAGGGTCTAATAACACGTTAACCTGAGGTGCCTGGACCAGTTCGTACGTCTGAACATGAATAACCCAACATGGAAAATCATCATGGTGTCATAGGAAACGAGGGGAGCGCACATCAATCTGATTATTCCACATTTCTGCTTGTTGTTCTGCTGATATTTTGCTGGCTCCGAAGGACTGGAAGGGGAAGCACGCGGCTTTCTGGGACGTGGAGGGTACACCTGCTAGCCCTTTGTGATGTGACAGCGTTTTACTGTGCCCACAGAGGTTAGGTCTGCGCGTCTCTACCCGGTGAGTATGCCTTGATTGCCATGATAGTGGGCAATCAAAAGACTGTAGGGTGGCATAGGTTATTCGATGATCCGAGTTGCCTTGACTAGGCTGGGTTACGACCACTCTTGAGTAATGACAGGTCTAACCTAGGTGATAGCAAGTTGTCAGGTACCTACCAGCGACAGTCAGCTTGATACGTGATGCGTGATGCGGAAAGGCGGAGAGCTAAACCAAAAGACCATAGACCTTTTGCTGTCAAGGCAATGGATGAGGGACATACCAATTAGGATTTGTTGTTTGTTGTTTGCTCTTGGGCCAGGACATTAGTTCTCAACCTTGTTCGTCTTTCAATAGTTGAGGGAGGGGTCAAGTGGGACCATAGCCACTGAAAATACAGACCTTAGCATCTATATATATACAGATATCTGAAAAGCTCTCGACTGTGTTCTGTGTTTCTTGTACACCCCTGCCACGGGACTCTGTGCACAATAGAGGTTATTTGCGGTCAAGGCATCGAGTACGATTGATGATACATACGTGGGAAAGTCTAATACATGTCTACTATGGGTGGGGTATCGTAGACTAGAGGGCATTACTCAGTGATGAAATCTTAGTCGATCGGAGGTGGCAGTCCGTACGTTTACGTAGCATGCCAATGGCAGATATAAGTGGAACCTTAATATTGGGGGTAGCTACATATGTACCGTATTAGGTTAATCCATTGGGAAGTAGATGGGTACGACGTGTGTGTAAGCCTAGAGTGCTGTTAACCCTAGTAACCTAATAAATACGAAAATATATTTGAATGGTATATGTAGGATTATCCAAGATATGTAGTTTAAATCGAGTCACCAGAACTTGTGTTCGAACTCCCTAAAGAAAATTAAAAAAAAAAATGGTCTGTCGAAATTTGGATTGTTACATCTGGTATTAGAGCCTTGGTTTAGGATTCTGTTCGATGACACGAATTCTATGAATTAGAATACCGTCGCAAAGTGTAATAAACCGCAAGCGCACGACGTACACTTGTAGTACGTTAGCGAATACGAGTCGATCCACGGGGAAAGAATAATTTTAAATTCTACTCAATCAAATTGAACCAAACTTTAAAATGTGTTAACTAAAATTTAACAAAACTAATGATTAAGTTGAGAATGAAACTATTGGTTAAGAGCAATTTAGAGGTGTTTTCACTCTCTAGATCAAACAAATCAACATGATGAAGTTCTGATCTCTATTTGTTTAGTCATAAGTGAGATTAGTTATTGTGTTTATCATAAATATAACATATTTATGCTATTAATTAGCATAACATAAGTCATCAAACTATAACACAGATCTAATTTGCTATTCTATTCTCATGAAAAAGACAACAAGTTGAAAGCAACATCAATTTTAAGAATACTCTATTTACTACTAGTTAGTAATATAGAATATCAAATGTTGATTGACACTTCCACTTTTTGCCAAAATCATATATATATGAAGAGGTAAATTTTGTTGTATCATCTGATCAAGCATGATCTATCCTCTATTAATTAGAGGCGTAGGTCATCAAAATCAAGCATGATTAACAAAATACACCAAAAATTCATTCATTAATAAGCACAAGTAGAGAGCATGAAAAATAAACTATGTTGAATCTATGTGATTAGAGAGCTTCATCACCCCTAAATTAAAGGGGTTTAACTCCTCATTTGTATGATTAATTCAACACAAATAGATTTCAACATTAAAGAACAACAAAAATAGAGAACTAAAATAAAGGAAAATCTATTCTAATTGCGTAAAATAAATCTAAGCTACTTGCGTAAAAGAAAAAAACATGTAAATAAAAAAACTAATTAAAATTTCATTAGAAGATAGATTATAGTAAAGAAAATGTCTAAGAAGCTATGGAAGAAAAAAAGGTTTTGATTTGAGCCTCCATTCTAAACTAAATAAAATCCAAGATCATTTTTACGTCAACATACATGGGTTATTTATACATGTGAAAAACCCTAATTCACTTTTATCTTGCTACCAAGAATGCCCTTCATTAATCTTCCTTTTGTCTTTAGCAATAATGATTCATGAAGCCCTTTTTTCTCCACTAAAGAAGGAGGGAGAGTGGATGGGGTCCTCCACTAATCTTCTATTTGAATTGATTCCTTTTCCATTGATTGATTTCCTTTTTTTGTGGCAAGGCATTGATTTCCTTTTTTCTCCTTTATATGCATATATATCTTTATGAAGTCCTCTTCTACATGCATCAAATCTATACAAAAACAATGAAAAATGTCCAAATAAAAATTCTCAAAATAACTTAAACAAGAAAATGACCATTTTCCCCCTATTTGATGATGAATGCATGTTGTTTTAAAATCAACTGAATTACGGTTTAAACATGATAAAATACCGACATATGACATTTTTTTTTTGCAAGGCACATATATGACATTTATTTGCACTAAATAAGAATAAATATGTGAATATAAATGTGCATTTTTACATGCACATCAAATACCCCCATATTTATCTTTTTATTCATCCTCGAATAAAGTAAAAAATTAAGCTAAATCCGTATTCGTAGGGAGCACGATTGCATTTAGCGTATGCAACAAGCCGTTAAACCTCCGGGTGTCCCCAGTAGGACGGGTGTGGTCTCGTGAGGGTTTTCAGCGGATACTACCCACAAAATCCAAAAGTTGAATGCAAAAAATATTTACAAAATGCAATATTAGAAAATATTTACAAGACGAATGCAAGCTTTTAAAGGAATATTTACAAATGGATAATTTACTTTTAAATATTACACGAAAGAGTTAACACAAATTTGGGCCGTCACTATGAAATTTGAGTCCGTTACTATTCAAAACTTCAAACAAAAGTCATGTTATCGTCACGAACTCCTCCATCTTTGTCCGTTGTTTTGGTAGAAACATAGTGCAAATATGAAATGAATTATATAATCGATATCAACAATCGTAAAATGGCATCTCAACTTCCTTTTGGTTAACACGTTAGGTCAAATAAGTGAAGAGTGCTTGGATTTCAAGTGCTTACTCTATCTTTATTACAAAAAATTTACATTATTACTATTTACACACACCTAACTGAAAATACCAAGGTATACCACCCATGAGAGTTTGGGACAGAGCTTGGAGGATTGTGCAGACCGACGCAGACTTTGTCACCAAGATATCGATAATTATTAGGTGTCTAACTCATAAAATGAGTTCAAGGTATGCCGACGCTGACTTTGTCAACAAGGTGTCGAAAAGGGCTTGGCGGGTTTGCACACCAACGTGAGATGTACTAGCAATGTTGGATACCCTTGGATTATTATTATATATATACATTCTTTTTTTTTGACATAAAAGAGAGAGAGAGTTAAGCGAGAATATCTTAGCACAATTTCACTTAAAAGATCTAAAATGTTATCGTAAGTAGTCAAACTCAACCATTCATTTAATCGGATTACAATTCAGAAAACATTTCATACTCATCACCTATGAATTTCCCAATATACCAGTTACACCAAATTTGCTCATAATTCAAACTTTCCTTTCGTTATCCGCTAAGAGAAGTAAATTTTCAAACATTTTAATCAAACAACCAAAAACCGTATATTTAATTCATCGTGCCCTTTTAAAAGTAAATTAAATTATTATTATTATTTTTGAAAAAGAAAAGAAAAGAAACAATGCATTTTTTTTGAAATAGAAAAAAAAAGAAACTATGCAAAACCAAAATAAATGAGAAACTCCCCCCATACTTGATTTTGACTGTGTCCCTACAGTCAACCCGAATGGAAAGAAAATGAAAATTTTGAAAATATGACTTATATTTACAAGAGATTTTTTATAGTATATCAGAAAATATATTGAAAAGAAATAAATGAAACAGTCTTCTAAAAACCGATTCATTTGTCTCTTCAAGTATGAGAGACATGACTTAAGCTTGAAAAACTAAATCGTAAAACATTTTGAAGGTGAGTGTAGATTTGGAAAAACGAATGTTGCTTTATTCAAAATCGAATGAGTTGTTTTGTTTTTGATGATTTTTGAGATAGACTGAATAATGGATTGAATTTCATGTTTATTTTCACCAAATGAATTTCAAAATTTTCATTGAAAAATTCTTTTGAATTATCGATTTCAAAATCAAAATGGTGACTCAAATCTACCTCTTTAAAATTCAACTCACTTTCAAAAAGTCCAAAAAAATAGTATTCGTCAAATTCATCTTCCTTTGGTGAATTATCAACAACTTCAGTGCATGTATCATTTTCAAAATCCAAAGTTGTTGTTTGAAAGTCGTCATTTTCAGAAAAAGGAATATCGAATTTGAGATTTGGTTCCACCCTCTCAAAAGAATTGTAATCCGACTCAATTACCATATTATTAACAACTTCATTAAAATCATTATTTTCAGTTTCGAAATTCGTTATTTGAAAATAATCGATTGTGGGCAAAGGTGGATTTTTATTCGAATCGTCACATGTTTGGATTCGATTTTGTTTCTTACTAAACTACAAGTAATCGTCAGGTTCGTTCGTTTGCTCAACAAAATCAAATTTATAATTATTTACATGAGTATTTTCAGTTTGAAATTGTTGAGAACAAAAGTTTTCAATAACACCACATTTCCATTTTGAATTTGAAATTCATTTGGAGTTCAAAATTGAATTGACAAGGGTTATAATCAGAATCATTTGAATTTGGAGGTGAAATCGAATTTTGATTATTTTGAAAGCTTTCACTTGAATTGTTGCACATGTATAAATTACACAATTCATTTATTTCTTCATTTTGTTGTATGCTCATTTCAATTAAGATTCAATTCTTGTTTTCAAACTTGACGGTTGATCGTTAGTTTGAAAATTTTGTGGTGCAAAATCAAGACTATTTTGAAAATTTTGAAAAGTTGGTGGCGTACAGTCAAAATTGCTTGTACAATAGTTGTTATTAAAATATCCATATGAATTTGGTGTCGAATTATATGGATTATATGGATTTTCACAACTATCATAAAATTCGTAGGAAGAAGGAATTTGAGACATTTTCAAGAATTTTTTTTTAAGAGAAAGAAATATTCACAAAAGAAAATTGTTTTTTTTTATGTATGCATGGACCTAATGCAACTATATGAATGCAAATTACTTATTTACAATTATCTAAAATTATATAATGACGGTTAGATTAATTTCAATAGAAGATTTCTCATCCAGTTAATGGACAGAAGTTACCGGTGCACCAGGAATCACCCTAGCAATGCAACCAAGGTTTAAGTACCTTCAAAGGAACAACCGATATAATATTTACGAATCACTATAATATTTATAAACGGTTATTACTCTGCCATAGTCTAGACAGCGAGAAATAATTCCTTAGAAATAAACTAATTTGTCAAAATATATTGAAGTCCTTAGAAAATTAAAACAAAACTAAGATGAACGCAAAACAGAAATTAAACGTGAATAACTATGCAATTACAAATGAATTTTATTTTGTTTTTGGATTTTTTTTATGCAAATGCAAGCAAACAACAATGCAATGAAATAAAAACAAGGGAGAAGAGAACAATACCATAGCATCTGAATTCATTAGCAATTTTTTTATTCAGCGGCAATTTTTAAGCAAGCGCGAATTTTTCAAGCAAGCAGTGTAAAGCAGTTTTTAGCAAGCAACCCCAGTCTATTCTGCAACTTGAAACCATTCGAAAAACAAAATAAAAGAGAGGTCACCTTTTTTAGGCAAATAAACACAAACAAATAAACCTTCTACCATAACTTCAAAACAAAACAAAGAAAGGGTAGAAAAGAAAAGAAATAACAAAATAGACCCACCCAATTATAAGCCCAGCTCAAAAAGTCCAAAAAAAATAAAAACGCACAACTAACTTGTACAACCGACCCCTTTTTTGTTCAATTGTGAAACCAACCCCCTCAAAAGACGACCGACCCCCTCTTTTTAAAACAAACAAAAGGCACCGTCCCCTTTTCTTTCTTAAATATTCGGATCAAAATCAATGAAAGAAAAAGGAGGAAAATAAATTGAAAATTAAAAAATTCACTGGCAAGATTCAATTGTGAAGGAAGAGTGTTCGGTTTTGGGGACGAATCAGATCTGAGGTTACAGTTTTGGTTGGGAGTTGATAGCGGGCAAGGCGTTGGTAGGTGATGAGTGGTGCTCGCTGACGGGTCAATTGCGGTTTGGGGTTTGTGGCAAAGTGATGTTTTGTATGAAGTGAATGGATTGTTAAGACGAGCTTTTGGTTTCGAGGCGTAGAGTTCTGCAATATGTTGAAGGTGTGAAAGGGTCGGTTGCTTGAAATGATGAGTTCGTGGGGTGATGTTGATCTGATGAACAGGAGGTGGAAAGTTGTGAGGCCAGAGGTTGCTGTGCTCGGAGATTGTAGAAATGAGGAGTGTATAATGGACTGATACAGCGTGAATTTGGTGGCTAAAAATTTGTTTTAGACTTTGGTTGTGAATGAAGTGAAGCACCGAAAATTGTTTGCAGTGAATTCTACTGAAAGAGCGCAAAAAGATTGCTGTATGGGGTTTGGTGGGATGTTTGTGGATGAACTGATGAGTTTTGCATGATGGAAGGGGAAAGATTTACGATATGGGTTCCTTAACTGTGGTGTTTGTTTGATGCCAGAGGTTGTTGATATCAGGAAGATGAAAAACATGGTTGGGGTGAGGATACGTTAATGGGTTTGGCACTGTCTTGTGAAAGGATGAATCTGGTAGATTGTTGCATGACTTAATGAATGGGATTGGAGGAGATTAGCAGCAGCGTGATGATGGGTGGTACATATGGAGCAGTGGTTGTGGAATTGTGTAAGTTGTCTGATTTTGGGAAAGGAGAATGGTAGAGAAATTGTTGTTAGGAAGATGGTATGTTTCAAGATGGATGGGTTTTTTGAAGATGAGAGTATATTGGGAAGAGATATGCAGTAGTGAGAAGGAATTTAAGGCAAAGAAAACTAAGGAGGAAAGCAATAATTTTTTTGGTTTTTTTATTTAAAAAAAATGTAAAAAAGGAAAGAAATTTATAGAAAATCAGAAAGAAATAAATTAAAGAAAAGGGAAGGAAATTGAAAACAAAAGACAATGAAAGCGGGAAGAAATCAAACAAAAAAAATTGCAAGTTTTTTCTCTCTCTTAATTAGAAGATCATAATCAGCAATGCCAAATCAAATCTAATCAAGAGATATGTTATAGAAGGAAAATGAAATAAATGAAAGAGGGAAAAATAATTACAAAGGAAAGAAATGAAATGTACAAGGAAAAGATTGTATTGAAAACATGAAAGGAATCGAAAACAAAAGGCAAGTGTATTATATTTCTTCTTTTTAAACAAAGATGCAAAATGAAAATAACATAACTAAACCTAAATGCAGAAACAAAAAACAAAATTAATCTGAAGAATAAAATCAAAATCAAATTCCTACCCCCGGCAACGACACCAAAAACTTGTTCGATGACGTGAATTCTATGAATTATAATATCGTCGCGAAGTGTAATAAACCGCAAGCGCACGGCGTGCACTTGTAGTACGTTAGCGAATACGTGTCGATCCACAGGGAAAAAATAATTTTAAATTCTATTCAATCAAATTGAACCAAACTTTAAAATGTGTTAACTAAAATTTAACAAAACTAGTGATTAAGTTGAGAACAAAACTATTGTTTAAGAGCAATTTAGAGGTGTTTTCACTCTCTAGATCACACAAATCAACATAATGAAGTTATGATCTCTATTTGTTTGGTCATAAGTGAGATTAGTTATTGTGTTTATCATAAGTATAACATATTTATGCTATTAATTAGCATAACATAAGTCATTAAACTATAGCACAAATCTAATTCACTATTCAATTCTCACGAAAAAGACAACAAGTTGAAAGCAACATCAGTTTTAAGAATAATCTATTTACAATTAGTTAGTAATATAGAATATCAAATATTGATTGACACTTCCTCTTTTTGCCAAAATCATATACAGATGAAGAGGAAAATTTTGTTGTATCATTTGATCAAGCATGATCTATCCTCTATTAATTAGAGTCATAGGTCATCAAAACCAAGCATGATTAACAAAATACACAAAAATCCATTCTTTAATAAGCGCAAGTAGAGAGCATGAAAAATAAACTATGTTGAATCTATGTGATTAGAGAGCTTCATCACCCCTAAATCAAAGGGGTTTAGCTCCTCATTTTTATGATTAATTCAACACAAATAGATTTCAACATTAAAGAACAAAAAAATAGAGAACTAAAATAACAGAAAATCTATTATAACTGGGTAAAATAAATCTAAGATACTTGCGTAAAAGAAAAGAACATGTAAATAATAATAAAAAACTAATTAAAATTGCATTATAAGATAAATTACAATAAAGAAAATGGCTAAGAAGCCATGGAAGAAAAAGTGGTTTTGATTTGAGCCACCATTCTAAACTAAATAAAATCCAAGATCATTTTCACATCAACATACATGGGTTATTTATACATGTGAAAAACCCTAATTCACTTTTAGCGTGCTACCAAGAATGCCCCTCATTAAGCTTCCTTTTGTCTTTAGTAATAATGATTCATGAAGCCCTTTTTTGTCTCCACTATAGAAGGAGGGAGAGTGGGTGGGGTCCTCCACTAATCTTGTATTTGAATTGATTCCTTTTCCATTGATTGATTTCCCTTTTTTGTGGCAAGGCATTGATTCCCCTTTTTTTCCCTTTGTATGCATATATATCTTTATGAATTCCTCTTCTACATACATCAAATCCATACAAAAATAATGAAAAATTTCCAAGTAAAAATTCTCAAAATAACTTATGCACAAAAATGACCATTTCCCCCCTATATGATGATGAATGCCTGATGTTTTACAATCAATTGAATTACAGTTTAAACATGATAAAATACCCATATATGACATTTATTTGCACTAAATAAGAATAAATATGCGAATATAAATGTGCATTTTTATGTGCACATCAGATTCCTGTATAAATAGTGAGTGAACGTAATTGTATTTTTAAAATATAAATATTATATATATACACACCTAGATCCATAGAGGAACCCACTATATAGAGAAAGCATAATATGGTAAAAATTGGGATATCTGTTTGGACACTAAAAGAATGAACATGAAAATCTGAGACCTTAGGTAATTTGGCTGGGAAGTGTAAAATATACTTTGTATGAAAGAAAGGTAAATCCATATGATAGTATTTCAGGTCAGTGGATTTGGCAGTAAAACCTTATAAATTGGAAAAGGTTAAAAAAGAAGAATGGATTAGGAATATATATATATATATATATATGTTTATGTGTGTGTGTGTGTGTATATATATATATAGTTGAGAGAATTGACCTTGTGGGAGTGTCTAGGAAAGGCTAGAAAAATTGGAAACCCACTTTGAGTCTAACCCCATTGTAAGAACTTGAAATTATAAATGCTTTTGGAAGATGGTTTCTGGTATTTTCAAGTTTTGGTCTTAAAAATTACAGTTTTAAAAATATGTAAAGAACATATTTAAAAAGTACATATTTAAACAGTACATATTGGGTTTTTAAGTAAAATAGGTTATATTTTGTAAATAGCAATTTCTTGTGAAAATTTTGTCTAAAATAAAATTCTCTCAGTAAAAGGTGCATATTATAGAGCATGTACAGCTCACTAGTTTTCTTTTTATATTACATGAAAGGATTAAAAAGCAAAATTTAGAAAATATTGCATTTTGTTAAAAGCTAGAATTTTTTAGTAAAGGAAGTTTTGAAATCTCTATTCTTTTGACAATCAATTTTGATAATTGTTTTAAAAGAGAAAAAATTGTTGGGTGGAAAAAATAAGTTGTAGAAATTAAGAATTGAGTAGATGTTTGCACCTTGTAGTGAGAAACTGAACTGATCTTATAGGCAAGAACAAGTCGTAAACCTAAGTGAGAATTATTTGTCCTCGTTTACTCCGGCTTTTGTGATTTGAAAAAAAATATGATGATTTACATTTTTTTTAAGATGACATGAATTTATGGATTGACAAAGTAAGTTTTGATAAGGAAAATAAAAATTTTGATACTTTTAACTTTTGAAAGAAAAGTGAAATGAAACAAAAAAAAGCCAAACCGTGTTTTAAAAAGTACGGAGTAGGTAAGGATTAGTGCCTAGGAAAGACGGGAAAAAGTTTTGAGGCTATGGAGTAAATAGCGAGAATTATCTTGGGGTAATAGTAAGTTTTCATAGAATGCATAACCATTGAGAAGCCTAGGGTGTTACTTAATTTTTTTTGTTAGTGCACAATAAGGACTAGTGGTGACTACTAGACAATGGAGGGCAAGTAAGTGTTTACATCCGGTTGTTTGAATTTTTCTATTTGAGGGTAACATAGTCTTGAGATTCTTGGCCTTTAATAGTAGCTGTGTAGAGTGTCTGTTTTCCTGTTTTATTTAAAGGAATAGAAGGCTTATTTGAAACTAAACTTAGATCAGAGAATAAACTTAAATAAGAAAATAAAAGAGTAATGGCATAACTAAAAAGGAAACAACAATTTCATTAAAGCAACAAATATGACAGTTAAAAAAAGATGGAAAATTCAGAGAAAGGATGAATAAGAGCAAATTTTTCCACAATAGGTTGAAAAAGAAAATATGTAGTAAGGAAAATTTTCTTATGTGGATTCTTCTTGGATAGGAAAATAAGGGAATCTTTATATTATAGTTACATAAAATCCAAGTACGGACAGAAAAATGTGACTAAAAGAAAAATGGAGGATGTGAAGCTTTCCGTTTTCTACATTTTGTAACATAAGAAATCAAATTTAGAAAATTAGATTTTTCTAAAATTCGAAAAATAAAGTTGGTTGGTAGGATTTTAGATGTAATAATTGGATGAACTGCGCTCTTTCCCTACAAGAGTATGGGAAAATTTGGATGGAAATATATTTTGATTCTCAAAATATTGCATTCATGTAGAATTGGCAGTATATTTATGATGTGTGCATCATGTTTTAAAGAATTCTTGAAAAAATTGCATACATATAGGAGGTACCGCTTAGGCAAACATGTATTACTATGTTGTATTACACTTTGCACAAGTGCACAATGTTTGCAAAAATTGGATGCACGCATGATGGATGGATATTATGCGAGGGATTATCTATTTTGATCCTTATCAAATTTCAGAAACGAAATTTTTTAACGGTGGGAGAATGTAACACCCCGCATTTTATGACATTTAAATATTTAATAGTGCATATGTGTATATATATATGCATAGACGTAAATATATAAAGAAGAATAAAATAATGATAATATATGATTGCATGAAATAAACACATGCATTGAAAAATAAGAAAAGATTAATGCGAATAACAATGCAATGAATGAAGAAATTAGGTGCATGTAATATAATTATGTTGCATGCAATGATTTACAAATATCGTGCATTAATAAGAAAAGAATAATGAAAGAAAAATATGCATGCAAAATGATAAGGTTACATGTAATGGTTTAAATAAAATATTGCAACAAATATGAAAAAGAGGAATAAGAAAAGAACAATGACCACCATTGTTCTAAACCTTGTTAGCAACAGCCTTAGTAGTCCAGTTAGTTAAAGCATGTGGCTTTCATGTGAGAGGTGTAAGGTTCGATTTCCGTCAGCACCGTATTTTTGTTTCAAGCAAAACGGCTAAAATAACACATGTTCTAAAGAGAAAATATGTATAAACGCACATATAAGGAAAAATATACATATAAGGTAGTATGGAATATGTATATGAAAATATATGCGTGTATATATGTGAAGAAATATATATACAAGAGAAAAGTTCAAAATAAGGTTGCAATCAAAGAAATATGGTAATAATTAAATAATGACATAATACCGTTTGAATTTTGAAATTGAAATAAATGTTGTGCATATATATATATATATATATATATATATATATATATATATATATATGCGTAAAACAAGCATTGGAAGTTTTATACACATATAAGGAGATAATATGTAAATATGATATTTGAATCGATTCTAGAAATTCAAACATTTAATACAGATATAACAAATAAACTTTTGTGCCAAAATAGCTCGGGGGACCCATAGGGTGACACGACCCGAACTTCCCCGTGAAGGAAAGAACGAATTGCTTTGAGAACAAGCTATATCAGGACACAAACAGAAGAACATTTCATTGCTTATTACAACAATTCCACCAGAATACAAGAATATACAGAGTATGAATAAATATTATACATCACAGAAATATGAGAGACTTAAATTACATTACATAGCAGCGGAAAATAATACAAAATACAACTGATAGAGATAAACGGATACAGAGCTTTCCGGATATCGTTCCAGCTGTAAATCAGGATCCTGTGAATATAAATCTGCAAAACCAAGACTACTAGCTGCCCGTGTGGAAAATAGGGGCACCCGGAGTTTAGGTTAAAACAATAAACTCCAGGTCAGTCATGTGACTGGTGTGAGAACTAAAATAGTTATTTAAAACTTTACTTTAAAGTGAGTAATTCAAGGGACCACGCCGTATAACACGGAACGGGTTTCCTCCCAAGAATACTAGTGCATAGAATAAACATCGCAATGTTTTTTTTGGAAAAATGAAGCTATTATAAGACCCAGGTCCCATCACACAGTGCAACACAAGCCGGAGTATAGGGGTTTCCCTTATAATTGCCAAATAATGCTTGATGTGTTTAAAACAAATCATTTTGATACTATTATAGTGTAAAGTGTATGAAAACAACTTCAAATATAAATGTATCAATCATAGGCGGCATGGGTACCATCTATTGTCGCCAATACTAGGCTCTACAATCAAAACTTAAATGTCACGTATTGGAAATTGAATTTCCGTCATGAGTCGAGGCCAGGGATGGCTCCTCACCGCTTCGAGACACTCTAGCAAATGTCTCAAGACTACACACTCTGTGTAACCCTTGGATCTTCAGGGCCGGTCCTCGGTTACTTTTGAGGATTAGTTATTCCAGAACACACGTTTCCCGGACCTATCAGTCCTATATCTGAGGTGCCTCGCAATCCAACAACCACATAGGTAAAGTAACAACGATGTCAGGGCGAGTAAAACGCTGACACCACCCTTAGTTAGAAAGAAACGTCATGCACTCCCTGCAGTCACGATCCCGTTTTTGACTCATACCGAGGTGTGTGGCTCGCGAACTAAAACCATACACAAAGCTACGCTGTATTAAAGCCTTGCTTTGATAATCAACCACAAGACTCTGCTTTTCAACAAAAGCCTTGATCATTGCATCTAAGCATGCTACACAGGCAATTCATGCCATGCGATTGATATCTATCGATATATAACTTCTGAGCTCGTACGTCTCAGAGAAGGGCATTGAGCAAGAGAATAAATTCTCCGCCGCCAAACAGAAATATATTTAATAGAAATCAATCAGCACAGAATAAAATCCAATGTCAGACACAAAATCCATTTGTAAGTCCGTTCTGGGTCTGAACGAAACCGGAGGCACCTTATTCCTCCCCCATATGCCCAATACAGGGGAGAGGTCCTCGCATATCCATCGATCTCCAAGCACGTCTGGGCGATTACCACATATCACCTCGGCTTGGGTGTACAACCCAATCAAGACATCGGTAATCATCCAAACGATGTGAAGACCTCCGGTCTTCAACCACCGTCTTCATTGTCGACATATCATCGATTTAGTTATTCAGAATGGGCATAAACCCGACCTTTCCGAATAACTCGCGTATATAATAAACAAGTGCTATAAACCACCGCATATGCCTCATTCCAATTCTGAATATTCTTTTATTCAAATATTCACATATTTTGGGAAAGATTCCCATTAATTTTATCAAGGATAAATTCTTTAAAATTTATTCTTTAATCTTCCTTTGGATTTCAATTCAAACCGTATTCTGTCTTTAACTGGGCTAAAGAACTAATGTCATTTAAAACACAGTTTACGATAAACCCAAATCATATTCCATTCCATCAGCCTCTAACTGTAAATTAGCAAGTGAACAATCCCTTAAGTATTAACCCCGAAGGCCGAAACCAACATCAGATCAATACCTAGGAAACCATTCAACTTAACTAATCTCCAGTTAGTTTCTGATTCTGTTAACTCCATTGTTAATCAGGTTAAAGAACCAGTGTTATTTAAAACACCATTAACAATTAACCCAAAGATCAATTTCAATTCAATTCCAATTAAATATATTAAATTGGAAAACTTTACTTTGGAAAATTCCCATTAAATCTTAATAAAAAGATTTATAAATTCTAAATCTTATTTCACTGCAAATCAGGTTAAAGAATGAATGTCGTTGAAAACACAGTTCATAACAAATGCAAAATCCAATCAGTCTCTAACCGTAAATCAGTAAGAGAACAATTCCGTAAGGATTAACCCCGAAGGCCAAAACCAACATCAGATAAATACCCTGGAAACCATTCAACTTAACTAACCTCCGGTCAGTTTCTAATTTTCTTAACTACATTCGGTTCAAGAACAGTATTATAAAAGATACCATTCACGACAAACCCAAAATCCAATTTGATATTAAATACAAGGCTCTGAATAGAAAATATATCAGCTTATATTCAATATCAAAATTTGAAATCAATAAATATCGTATTGGAATAACGATATATATATCTTCCAAATTCCTCCACAATATCTGTATAATCACGAAATCCAATATCAAAATAATCCGAAGATAATTTCGATTCAAATCCATGCCAATTCATATATTGGAAATCCTGGTTATTTTTAAAACCATTTCAAATCCAATTTATTTATTTTAAAAATATTGGATTTATTATTCTATTTCAAAACTAGTTCATTTCGATAAAATATATTTATATCTTTTCAAATATGGAATTTTTCATCCCGATTCTTTCCAAATCATTTATTATGATCTTACACAAGTTATCGATACTTTTAATAATTATATCAAGGCCCGTACAGTCGATTTCGATAAACGGCTATCGAACTGCACTTACTGCGACCTTTTCCAAATTTGATTTGGACATAATTCAAAATCCAACCGTTAGATTTCAAATCTCTAATATTCTTTGGAAAGCTCTTTTCGATACGAGCCCAACGGTCCTGGATTTAGGAGAACCAGACAGTCGGATCTCCCGTAATACCCGTTCGAAGTCGATGGTCGAAATTCGCGAACTGCCGCGGCGCGACGCATTCTATTCAGGCCATTATATTATATATATAATATATATAATATATATTTTGTCGATTTCCATTTAAAACGTATTTTATAAATCGTTTTAAGTTCATTTACATAACAGTTCAACTTCATATTCAATTCCAAATCAAAATTGAATTTTCTATTATAAATTCGTTTTAAATTCATTTCAAATTGATTTCAATTCAATTTCAATTCGTTTTGAATTCACTTTAAATCGATTTCAATTCAATTCGTTTTGAATTCACTTTAAATCGATTTCAATTCAATTTTATTTTAAAATATTCGTTAATTCTGAACTGGAATCAGACTCAATCAATTACCATATAATCTCAGTTATATGGATTTTATCCAATACATGTATACAACAATGATGATAAACAATCATTAAAAATTCAAACAAGATCTAGAGTGCATTCTATAACCGTATAAGCATTAAAATAAATATTCAATGCTCATACAGCCTGTCAATCAATCGATCGACCTACAGCTAATTATTGGGACTAGTGTATGTCATATATCATCCCAATAAACGTATGGGGTTTCAATCAACAAATAATGAATTTTATTTGTGTAGTTGAACGATGTGTAAAATTTATCGTCCCAATCAATATCAGCAAAATATGTGTACATAAACAAATCGTCCGATTTGTTTATAAATATTTATCTCAACTTATGAATATTTTATTCAGTCCATATAAATAATAAAAATGATATTTTTATTATTTAAATATTTTATTCAACTTGAATATTTTATTTACTTCATATACACTATAAAAATGTGATTTTTATTGTTCAAACTATTTATTCACTTATGAATATTTTTAACGCTTCATCCCACATCACAAAATCAATTTTCACAACACATCAATCAAACAAACAAGTCTTCCATGGTCTGTGGACAACGGGTGTCGAGTGTTGCTAAGCACCGTCTACATCCTAGTATATATTTCAACTGGAAAATAAAATTAAAGTGAGAAGTTCTCACCTTAGGTTCCACTCCGCCATTCTCTATTTCTGAACGGTCTGGATTTGTTCGAAATTCCAATGCATCCTTTTCACGCTGTTCATAGACGAAAATCATATTTTTATCGCTTCATTCCAATTAAATACAAATCATATTTTTATTTCTACTTCATATATTTTTACAACGCTTCTTCTACTTCTCATATAAAGATCGAATTTTTACTATCTATATGATATAAAAATCATACTTTTATTATCATACATAAATAAAAACCATATTTTTATTATTCCTATAATATAAAAATCATATTTTTATTATCTCTATTATATAAAAATCATATTTTTATTATCTCTATTATATAAAAATCATATTTTTATTATAAGTAAAAATCCTATTTTTATACTTCTAAAGATCAAATCTTTATATCGTTAAAAATCAAATCTTTTTATAAATTAAAATAAAATCTTTTTTTAATTTAAAATTAAATCTTTTTATGATTCATATGAATAAAAATCAATTCTTTTCATTGTTAAATATCTCGCCTTTTCATTGTTAAATTTTTTTCCTTTCTACATATAAAATCATATTTTCCTATGGTTAAAAATCATATTTTTACTACAAAGCTATATGCGTAAAAATCATTTCTTTTACCAACCAAAAATCCTTTCTTTTCATGACTAAAAATATAATCTTTTCTAAATAAGAATATAAACTTTCATACATGAAAATATAAACTTTTCTATATAAAAACATAGTCTTAATCATCTACATACTTTTCTATTCTAAAAATCAATTCTCTTCTAGTTTAAAAATCAAAACTTTATTAGTTTAAAAATCCTTTCTTTTTCATGTATTGCTAATTACATATAAAGAACTAAATCAATTACATTCATTAAAAAAATAGAAAACTCACTACTCAAATCAAAAAGGGGCGCTGGTGGCGCAATCGAGGCCAGTTGGGGGTGCGTGGCATCGGGGGTGCCGACGTAGGGTCCAGTTGGCCGGAGGTGGTCGGTTTTGGGGAATTAGGGCGTAGGGCCGCGGTTTCGTGGATCGAGGAGAAGGATGGGCCTAACAGGGTCTTCTGGGGTGGGGCGCCTGAGGCGCGGCGGCCGTCTCCCCCACCCCGTCATCTTTTTTTTGTTGGTCTCGGTCGTGAAAAGAAGGAGAAAGAAAGGGGGAAGGGAGAGAGAAATGGGGGGCCATCTAATTAATATTTATTTTATTTTAAATAAAAAAAGTAACTTTTTCTTTCGAACCCCGAATCGAACCCAATGACTGTCGCCCCTAGCTAATTACCCCTATTCTGAACATAATGGGATATGTTTTGTAAGCCAATTCGGCTATTATGATCAGTTTCCGTCAAATTTGAAATTTAGATCTATATATTCAATTTGAACGCACATTTCAATTTACCGGGGCCATATACGGACTCTGAAAATTTCAGAAAAACATTTTCTAGCTTCGTATCGATGATACGGTCCTAACAAAACTAATTTCGTTAAATTTGGAGACCGTTTGAAAAATGGCCATTTTCTGGTCGATCCAAATTGACTGAAACTGTCAGAACTCGTTTTACTTCGCCACGCTCAAATATTGATTTCAAAAATTACGAATTTTGGAATCTACCAATAACTTGACATCCCGGATCCAACAAAAGTGGTTTCGTTGAAAAGGGAGGTCATTTGCAAAATTTCCATTTTTAAGGGCTAAAATTCCATAGGGACTATTCCGAATTTTCTACTGGGCATAAATTTTTATCCCCGCTATGAAATTTCAATTTTTCGGATTGTTGAAAAGATATTTTCAAATGGATTCTAATATTTTTGGTTTCGCTAAAATCCGGTTTATTTTGAATCTTATACTTTCATTTGAAATTTGAAATCGAATTTTCAAACTACCACGCCATTTTCAATTCCTTTTATTAGTAAAAATAAATATTTATATTCTAATGTCGATTCAAATAAATATATACGTTCGAATTCTATTCGAAATAAATTTTTCGTCGTTATTATTTAAAATAATTCATTTTAAATACTCAAAATTCGCTAAAATTGCTAAAATAAATTTTTTAAATTGGTTCGAATTTTCCGGGTTGTTACAATCTCCCTCACTTAAAATATTTTTGTCCTAAAAAAGGAATGGAGCTGAAAGTTGTTTTATAAACTAATTCAACTTTCATTCTTTCCATTATGGCTTAAGTTCTTCAACTTTTCAGTTTCTAAGAACTTTCCAAATCTTTCAAAAATTTGGCTAACACCCTAAATTTTCGAAAAATTTCGCCATAACCTCCCCTGCACGGGAGCACCGGAAAAATCCCGAAATTGCCATACAGGCCTCTCCAATCCAAAAAGAAAAAGAAACAACCAAGCTACTAGCCAATTGGGTCATAAAATCATCCAAACCCAAGAAATTAGTAAATATGTACCTATTTGTCGGGCAAACAATTTTATTCTTCTGCTCTAGCCTCTTCGCAATGACCTGTTCAATGGATACACATGTATATGCATGCAATTTCAAACAATTTTCAATACAGTTCAATATTTGATACAATTTGGTTATGTGTACCATTCTTTCACATAATGGTTTTATTATATAACAAATAATCATACCACACAGCCATCAATTAGTTGGTGAACGTTTCAAATTCATAATTTTGATACATATATAGAAAATCATGTTTTTGATGCCAATTCACACAATAGCCCTATCTATTTTTTAGTTCTCACACCAGTCAATTGGAAATATATAGACATCCCACTTTCGAAATTCAAACATAAATATTGGTGATGGAGCTCCATCATCAAAATCATCTCCGAGCGACTAGAATGTGATTCTATATCTATCCAGTATATTAAAACTTCGAATATACATTTGCAAGGCACATATGCAAGATCTTTATATATTGGATTATCCAAATCAATTTAAAATAAATATTCAAATACATGTAATACGATTTAAATTTTCAAAACAAAGCTTGTTTTCATTTTAAAAAAAATACTCTTCACATTCATTCTAGGATAATACCGATCCCATCTTTAATGAGTCATTCTTATTGGATATCGCTAATCCAATCTTTGATGAATTCTTTCGTATGGTTCTAATGTGCCTTGTTCTCGAGCTTTGTAAACCAAATCTCTTATACCAAAATGACACGACCCGATCTTCCCTGTGAAGGAAAGAACAAATTGCTTTGAGAACAAGCCATATCAGGACACAAACAGAAGAACATTTCATTGCTTATTACAACAATTCCATCAGAATATACAGAGTATGAATAAATATTATACATCAAAGAAATATCAGAGATTTAAATTGCATTACACAGCAGCGGAAAATAATACAAAACACAACTGAAAGAGATAAATGGATACAGAGCTTTCCGGATATCGTTCGAGCTGTAAATCAGGATCCTATGAATATAAATCTGCAAAACCAGAACTACTAGCTGCCCGTGTGGAAAATAGAGGCACCCGGAGTTTAGGTTAAAACAATAAACTCCAGGACAGTCATGTGACTAGTGTGAGAACTAAAACAATTATTTAAAACTTTACTTTAAAAGAGAGCAATTCAAGGGACCACGCCATATAACACGGAACGAGTTTCCACCCAAGAATACTAGTGCATAGAATAAACAACGCAATGCTTTTTGAAAAAATGAAGCTATCATAATACCAGGTCCCATCACATAATGCAACGCAAGCCGGAGGATAGGGTTTTCCCTTATAATAGCCAAATAATGCTGGATACGTTTAAAACAAATCATTTTGATACTATTATAATGTAAAGCGTATGAAAACAACTTCAAATATAAATGTATCAATCATATGCGGCATGGATACCGTCTATCATGTCGCCAATACTAGGCTCTACAATCAAAACCGAAATGTCACGTACTGGAAATTGGATTTCCATCATGAGTCGAGGCCAGTGATGGTCCTCACTGCTTCGAGACACTATAGCAAATGTCTCAGGACTACACACTCTGGGTAATCCTTGGATCTTCAGGGTTGGTCCTCCGTTACGTTTGAGGATTAGTTATTCCTGAACACACGTTTCCCGGTCCTATCGGACCTATATCCGAGGCGCCTCGCAATCCAACAGCCACATAGGTAAAATAACAGAGATGTCAGGGTGAGTAAAACGCTGACACCATCCATAGCTAGAAAGAAACTTTGTGCACTCCCTGCAGTCATGATCCCGTTTTTGACTCATACCGAGGTGTGAGGCTTGCGAATTAACGCCATACACAAAGCTATGCTGTATTTTAGCCATGATTTGATCATCAACCACAAGACTCTTCTTTTCAACAAAAGCCTTGATCATTGCATCTCAACATGCCACACAGGCAATTCATGCCATGCGATTGATATCCATCGATATATAACCTCTGAGCTCGTACGTCTTAGAGAAGGGCGCTAAAAAAGAGAATAAATTCTCCACCGCCAAAGTGATATATATTTAATAGAAATCAATCAGCACAGAATAAAATCCAATGTCAGACACAAAATCCATTTGTATGTCCGTTCTGGGTCTGAAAGAAACTGGAGGCACCTTATTCCTCGCCCATATGTCTAATACAGGGGAGAGGTCCTCGCATATCCATCGATCTCCAAGTACGTCTGGACGATCACCACTTATCACCTCGGCTTGGGTGTACAGCCCAATCAAGACATCAGTAATCATCCAAATGATGTGAAGACCTCCAGTCTTCAACCACCGTCTTCATCGTCGAAATATCGTCGATTCAGTTATTCAAAATGGGAATAAACCCAGCCTTTCCGAATAACTCGCATATATAACAAACATGTGCTATAAACCACAGTATACGCCTCATTCCAATTATGAATATTCTTTTATTCAAATATTCAAATACTTTGGGAAAGGTTCCCGTTATTTTTATCAAAGATAAATTCTTTAAATTTTATTCTTTAATCTCCCTTTGGATTTCAAATCAAACTGTATTCTGTCTTTAACTGGGTTAAAGAACTAATGTCATTTAAAACACAATTCACGATAAACTCAAATCATATTCCATTACATCAGCCTCTAACCGTAAATTAGCAAGTGAACAATCCCCTTAGTATTAACCCCGAAGGCCGAAACCAACATCAGATCAATATCCAGAAAACCATTCAACTTAACTAATCTCCAGTTAGTTTCTGATTCTCTTAACTCCACTGTTAATCGGGTTAAAGAACCAGTGTTATTTAAAACACCGTTCATGATAAACCGAAAGATCAATTTCAATTCAATTCCAATTAAATATATTAAATTGGAAAACTTTACTTTGGAAAATTTACGGTAAATCTTAATAAAAAATTTATAAATTCCAAATCTTATTTCACCGCAAATCGGGTTAAAGAACGAATGTCGTTGAAAACACAGTTCACAACAAACCCAAAATCCAATCAGTCTCTAATCGTAAATCAGTAAGAGAACAATTCTCTAAGGATTAACCCTGAAGGCCGAAACCAACATCAGATCAATACCCAGGAAACCATTCAACTTAACTTACCTCCGGTCAGTTTCTAATTTTCTTAACCACATTCGGTTCAAGAATAGTATTATTAAAGATACCATTCACGACAAACCCAAAATCCAATTTGATATTAAATACAAGGCTCTGAATAGAAAATATATCGGCTTATATTCAATATCAAATTCTGAAATCAATAAATATCTATTGGAATAACGATATATATATATTCCAAATTCCTCCACAATATCCGTATAATCACGAAATCCAATATCGAAATATTCCGAAGATAATTTCAATTCAAATCCTTTCCAATTCATATATTGGAAATCCTGGTTATTTTTAAAATCATTTCAAATCCAATTTATTTATTTTAAAAATATTGGATTTGTTATTCTATTTCAAAACTAGTTCATTTCGATAAAATATATTTATGTCTTTTCAAATATGGAATTTTTCATCCGAATTCTTTCCAAATCATTTATTATGATTTTACACAAATTATTGATATTTTTAATAATTTTATGAAGGCCCGTACAGTCGATTTCGATAAACGACCATCGAACTGCACTTACAACGATCTTTTCCAAATTTGATTTGGGCATAATTCCAAATCCAACCAGTATGTTTCAAATCTCTAATATTTTTTGGAAAGCTCTTTTTGATACGAACCCAATGGTTCTGGATTTCGGAGAATCCGACTGTCGGATCTCCCGTAACGTCCATTCGAAGTCAATGGTCGAAATTCGCGAACTGCCGCGGCACGGCACGTTCTATTCAACCTATTATATTATATATATAATATATATAATATATATTTCATCGATTTCCATTTAAAACGTATTTTATAAATCGTTTTAAATTCGTTTTCAAAACAGTTTCAACTTCATATTCAATTCCAAATCAAAATTGAATTTTCTATTGTAAATTCGTTTTAAATTCATTTCAAATTGATTTCAATTCAATTTCAATTCGTTTTGAATTCACTTTAAATCGATTTCAGTTCAACTTCAATTCATTTTGAATTCACTTTAAATCGATTTTAATTCAATTTCAATTCGTTTTGAATTCACTTTAAATCGATTTCAATTCAATTTCATTTTAACATGTTCATTAATTCTAAACTGGAATCAAACTCAATCAATTACCATATAATCTCAGTTATATGGATTTTATCCAATACATGTATACAACAATGATAATAAACAATCATTAAAAATTCAAACAACATCCAAAGTGCATTCTACAACCGTACAAGCATTAAAATAAATATTCAACGCTCATATAGCCTGTCAATCAATCGATTGACCTACAGCTAATTATTGGGACTAGTTTATGTCATATATCATCCCAATACCCGTGTGGGGTTTCAATCAACAAATAATGAATTTTATTTGTGCAGTTGAGCGATGTGCAAAATTTATCGTCCCAATCAATATCAGCCAAATATGTGTAAATAAACAAATCGTCCGATTTGTTTATAAATATTTATCTAAACTTATGAATATTTTATTCTGTCCATATATACAATAAAAATGATATTTATGTTATTTAAATATTTTATTCAACTTGAATATTTTATTTACTTCATAACAAAATAAAAATGTGATTTTTACTGTTCAAAATATTTATTCACTTATGAATATTTTTAACACTTCATTCCACATCACAAAATCAATTTTTACAACACATCAACCAAACAAACAAGTCATCCATGGTTTGTGGACGACGAGTGTCGGGTGCTGCTAAGCACCGTTTTCATCCTAGTATATATTTCAACTAGAAAATAAAATTAAAGTGAAAAGTTCTCACCTTGGGTTCCACTCGCCATTCTCTATTTCTGAACAGTCTGGATTTGTTCGAAATTCCAACGTATATTTTTCACGCTGTTCATAGATAAAAATCATATTTTTATCGCTTCATTCCAATTTAATAAAAATAATATTTTTATTTCTACTTCATATATTTTTACAATGCTTCTTTCCATATAAAAATTATATTTTTATATTTCTACTTCTTATATGAAGATCGAATTTTTACTATCTGATATAAAAATCGTACTTTTATTATCATACATAAATAAAAATCATATTTTTATTATTCCTATAATATAAAAATCATATTTTTATTATCTCTATTATATAAAAATCATATTTTTATTATAAGTAAAAATCCTATTTTTTTACTTCTAAAGATCAAATTTTTATATCGTTAAAAATCAAATCTTTTTATAATTTAAAATCAAATCTTTTTATGATTCATATGAATAAAAATCATCTCTTTTCATTGTTAAAAATCTCGCCTTTTTATTGTTAAAAATTTCGCCTTTCTACATATAAAATCATATTTTCCTACGACTAAAAATCGTATTTTTACTACAAAGCTATATTTGTAAAAATCATTTCTTTTACCAACCAAAAATCCTTTCTTTTCATGACTAAAAATATAATCTTTTCTAAATAAGAATACAAACTTTCATACTTGAAAATATAATATTTTCTACATAAAAATATAGTCTTAATCATCTACATACTTTTCTATTCTAAAAATCAATTCTCTTCTAGTTTAAAAATCAAAACTTTATTAGTTTTAAAAATCCTTTCTTTTTCATGTATTGCTAATTACATATAAAGAACTAAATCAATTACATTCATTAAAAAAAATGAAATAAAAAAAGAAAATAGAAAACTCACTGTTCAAATCAGAAGGGGGCGCTGGTGGCGCAATCGAGGCTAGGTGGGGGGAGCGTGGCATCAGGGGTGGCCAGCGTAGGGCCCAGTTGGCCGGAGGTGGTCGATTTTGGGGAATTAGGGCGTGGGGCCGCGGTTTCGTGGATCGAGGAGAGGAATGGGCATGGCGGGGTCTTCTGGGGTGGGGCGCCTGAGGCGCGGCGACCGTCTTCCCATCCCCCTCCCCCCATCGTCCATTTTTTTGGGGTCTCGGCCATGAACTGAAGGAGAAAGAAAGGGGGAAGGAAGAGAGAAATAAGGGGGGCATCTAATTAATATTTATTTTCTTTTAAATAAAAAAAGTAACTTTTTCTTTCGAACCCCAAATCAAACCCAACGACTGTTGCCCCCAGCTAATTACCCTCATTTCGAACCCAATGGGATATGTTTCGCAAGCCAATTCGGCTGTTATGATCAGTTTCCGTTAAATTTGAAATTTGAATCTATATATTCAATTTGAACTCGCATTTCAATTTACCGGGGCCACATACGAACTCTAAAAATTTCCGAAAAATATTTTCTAGCTTTGTATTGATGATATAGTCCTAACAAAACTAATTTCATTAAATTTGGAGACTGTTTGAAAAATGGCCATTTTCTGGTCGATCCAAATTGACTCATACTGTCAAAACACGTTTTACTTCGCCATGCTCACATATTGATTTCAAAATAACTAATTTTGGAATCTAGTAATAACTTGACATCCTAGATCCAACAAAAGTGGTTTCGTCGAAAACGAAGGTCGTTTGCAAAATTTTCATTTTAAAGAGCTAAAATTCCATAGCGACTATTCTGAATTTTCAACTGGGTATAACTTTTTATCCCCGCTATAAAATTTCAATTTTTCGGGTTCATTAGAAAGATATTTTCAAATAGATTCTAATATTTTTGGTTTCGCTAAAATCCGGTTTATTTTGAGTCTTGTACATTCATTTGAAATTTGAAATCGAATTTTCAAACTACCGCGCAATTTTCAATTCCTTTTATAATCAAAAATAAATATTTATATTCTAACGTCGATTCAAATTAATATATACGTTCCAATTCTATTAAAAATAAATTTTTCGTTGTTATTATTTAAAATAATTCATTTTAAATACTCAAAATTCGCTAAAATTGCCAAAATAATTTTTTTAAATTGGTTTGGATTTTCCAGGTTGTTACAATGGGGGTCAACCCACCCCAGATCCGGGCAGATTCATCAATGAATCTGGACTGTTTTCTTAACCATATTCATTGCTGACTCAGTGCTACGTGTACAATAAGATTCTGAACACCTATAAATAGGCTAGTAGAGCCTAGCCTAAATCTCCTATTTTCTGAGACGACGTCTATACTCGGCTATTCTACTTCCTCCTCAAATCTCTTCAGAAAAATAGAATAATTAGTTAAGGAAAATTATGATTCAAAATCTGGAGGAAAAGAATGAATATTAATAAAGAAGGTGTTCAAAATTCTATTATTTGAATTTTCTCATCTTTCTTCCCTTTTTCTTTTAGTTGAAAATTGTGGATCCATGGTTGTTTATGTTGGAGAATGGATTTTTGATGACAATAACCTTATTTCAATTATCATTGATTATAAAATATATACTAACATCTTTATCTAGAATATACACGCACACAGACATATGCAGGATTTGTATACAGGAATTAATATTGAAGGCTATGTAGTTTAAGAGCTTTTAGAGATTCAGAATTCAGAGTAGATTCAAGACTCATGAGTAATTAAGAAATCAAGAGTTCAAGATTAATATAATTATAGAGTCTAGATTTTGTAAGACTCTAAATAACACTCCAGATTCAAATCCAAATTCAAATTCTGATTTTTCAATTCTTTTCTCAATCCTCCATATTTTTGTTTTTCTCAATTCTCTCTATTTTTATTTTTCTATTTTATTCTCAATCCTCTCTATTTTTTTATTTTTTTTCTTCTTTGTTTTTCAAACTTAGGTTTTTATATATACTTTATTTATTTTTTATAGTTTAAACCTTATAATTTTATAAATATGTTTATATAGTTTAAAAATATGTTTTTATATGTTGATTTACAACATTAGAATTTTATTCAAGAATTTCCGGAATTAGTTTTATATCAAAACACTTGAAAATGCTTTGAAAATCAATTTTGTACACAGGTATGTTGACATAGCATAATATGTATGTCGACATATAATAGCTAGTTTTTTTTGAAGGGAAGTCTCTTTTCACTATTTGAAACATTTTAGAAATGTTGCAACCCTTCATTCGCTATAAAAAGAGGCCAAAACCGGATTTTCTAATGCCTCTTCTTCTCCATCTTCATCCCTTTTCATCCTATCATTATTCTTATTCCTTTTTATGGTTTTTGCACTTATACTCTGCCGAATTCACTTCTAAATTGATCAAGCTTCTTCTCTCTACACTATCTACTCTCTACTCTATAAATCAAGTGCTATTGAAGAGTTATAGGGCTGTTTTGTAATTGCTTGGAATGAAAGATCCAATTTGTAAGTCAAGAGTAAACGGTTTCATCCTTGAATCCGTGAAATCAAGGTTTAGGAGTCGGTGTGCCCTTATTGAGCCGTGAAGTCAAGGGATAGGAGTCAGTGTCTTCTTGTTGAGCCGTGAAATCAAAGAGGGTGTATTTGGCTATTTAAAAATAGTAATAAAACTCTCGACAATCCAGCGTTGTGCGGGACTGGATGTAGGAGTGATCCGAACCAGTATAAATCCGGCGTGTTCTTTCCTTTTCTGCATTTTTATTTCTGTTTATTTTGCATTTGTGTTTGAATCTATGTCTGTGATTGTGTTTGTGTTGTTTAATTCATTCCATACTTCACTTAAGTTTTAAGTTTTGTTTGAATTCATACAAACACTATTCACCCCCCTCTAGTGTTTGCTTTGCCTGAACGATTCATTTTGCAGTCCCTAATAGTTTAGGTTCTAAATTTAGTTAGGAGAACTAGGAAATGCTAGATCTAGACCCGATTCAGGATTTGGAAAGAAATTAGGTGAGTGGATTTAAAATATACCTTTTTGATAATGGTATATTTATCGTTTGACATTCCTCGTTAATATGCAATGTAAATATGCTAGAATGATTAATATGTAAAAATGTTAATTTGGTATGTTTAAACATTAATATGTTGAAATATTAATTTGATATGTTTAAACATTAATATGATGAAACAATAATATGTTGGAATGTTCATACGAGGAAATGTACAAACTTGTTAAAATATGTGAAAATAATTACTGTTGTATAAATACATGTTCTGATTACATGTTAATCAGTGGCATATTATGTACTTGAATTCTTAATAGTAGAATTGAGATAATTACATGTTAATTTGTTAGATTGGAATAATTACATGATTAAATGGTTACATGTTAGAATAGAATTAATTACATGTTAGAAAGAATATGCGACATGATAATTAGAAAATGGGCTTAATATGATATTAAGTATGACATGTAAAATAGATTACAGCAAAATTTGGAAAAAAATAAATATGCCTAAATTTATAGTAAATAGAAAACTGTAACAGCACTTAGACACAAGGTTAAATTCAACTTGTGCTAGAACACTACTACAAAACAGGTCTGTTGGTTCGCTTCATTTGCTTCGGTTGTCCTTACAACAAAAGCAAATAGTCTTATTTGTTCTATTATCCTTGCAACCGAAGCAAATGCACAAAAGCAAATTATGTTATTTGCATCTGTTATGCTTGCAACAGAAGCAAATAATATCATTTGCTTCTATTGTCCGTACAACCGGACTAATGCACCGAAGCAACTACTGTCATTTGCTTCCGTTTCCAAAAAACCAAAGCAACTATTGTAATTTGCTTCAGTTTCCTAACAACCAAAGCAAATGGTATTATTTACATATGTTCCTTAGGAAATTAAGCAAATACAAGTTATTATAATCGAAGCTAATGCGTGTACGAATAATCACACAATAACTTTATTTGTTACTATTCATGGTTGATTATCAATTAATAAATAGTAATTGCTAGTTATAATTAATCAATCATTATTTTTCATGTTTAATAATTTACCATAACAAAGTATTTTGAAATAACAAATTATATGTACTGTTTAATAATTACATTTAAGTAATAGGAGTTAATGTTAAATAAATAATATTGAATGATTTATATAATAATTAATTTATAAATGATAATTAATTTATAAATATGATAATTTATAATTAATGATTATCAATGACGCTTTATATAGGTCATTATTAATTTATATAATTCAGATTATAAGTTAATTTGTACTTTCTAATTATTAATTATAATTAATAATTGCATTCATACATAATAATTAATTATTGTTGACTATTAATAACTAGTAAAATTTAGATAATATTTATTAATTATATTTAGTAGTTAGTAAATATAATTAACATTGAAATTTATACAATTAAATAAATAATAATTGATAATTGATATTTACACACTAATCACTATTTAATAGTTAGTATATTCAATAGTTTTTAGCTATCAATTAATAATTACTATTAAATAAATAATAATTAATATTTTCTATTTTAGTAATTGGTATCAAATGATTAATGAGTAATAATAAAAACAATTTATTAGTATTGATGAGTAATAAATAAAATTTTACGAATGATATCGATCATTTAATAATTAGGAATTAACATTTTCTTTTGAATAATTAAGAAGTAATGTTAAAAGTAATTAATTAATATTTGGTTACTAAGACTAATATTTAATAATTAATGGCTAATCTATAATAAATATGTAATGACAAATATAAAGAAACTAATAAATATTAAACAATAAATAACAACCATGAAAATAAATTAAAAACATATAATAAACCATGAAAATATATCACAATGGACTACCAAGCGGACCCAGACAAAGCAGCCCTAAATCAAAGGAACCCGACCCGATGTAGTTAAATGAAAATACCTAGCCGCCACCATATTCTTTTTCTTAACCCTAGTTCTAAAGAAATCATGACTGCTATAAATCCATCATCGATTCTCTCTTCTCCGACCCGGCTTTCGCTTTGCGATTGGTTCCTAAGCCCTCAACTCCGATACATCATATTTGGAGACTAAATCTCTAATGTTTGCTGATCGAAAATGTATCAAGATCCTTTGCTTTTGCAGGCAACTACGAGCGACGCATCAGTATATTACAGTTTAGCGTACAAGGTGCTGATAACAGAATTATACAGGTGCCATATTTTTCTTCCCTCTTGTGGTTTTCTTCAATTTTAAAGTTCAGATCAGTTATGTGGAAGTGTCGTGTACATTGGTGTTTCATTTTTCTATTGATTTCATTTTGAAAACGTAAAAAGACGATCCTGAGTACAGTAACATATATACCTATTCGTAAAGAACTTGATTGTTGTGGGCGGAGAGCTTGCAATCACACATCTAAAGTGCAACATAGGACTAACTTATCTATGCTGTACGAAATCATGAAAGGATTTCACTGAATATTAAGGTACAATGATACGTTATTGTTATTATGTGAAATAACTGAAATTTTGCAGCATTACATGTTTAAAGTGTGGTTACCAAATCTTATCAAAATGTTGATCTCATCTTGATTAGAATGGTTGGTTCTTGGTTTTGATTATTTGGAATCTAGTTGAAAACTGGTGCTGACAATCAACATTGTTGAGTAGCTTAACAAACAAAGAGTCCGCAGATTAAAGAATAAATGAAAACATTTAGATTAACTGGAAACAACGTGAATATTAGAAAAAGCGCTTTGTTCCAAATCATAACTAAATCTGAATTTTAAGTAAATGATCTTATATATGTGATTACTGGAAACAACATGAATATTACAAGTTTACAGGTTCCAATCAGATTACCAAAGCTCAACAAGCTGTTGACTACTGTTGCGAATAGAGTGATTGATTTGCTGGGAATTATACCCAGATTTGATGATTACTGTACATACCACTACACCAAAATTGTTGAGTGACTTTATACCCAACAACTTTGTAAAATTTAAGTATGAAATAGAAAAACCAAAGGGTATTTGTTGCAAGTACCATTGTATAAGTGATTCAACACTGCTATATTCTCTGAAATGTCATAAGTTCCAATCTCATCTTAATGATTTTAACCCGCTTGTCACGTTGTATATTATGTATTATATTTTTGTTCATAAAGTACTTATTTTTTTATTTTAAATAAGTTATATGTCATTGTCTCATTAGGCTTGAAGTTTAAGCTAGTGAGTTGAAGTGTAAAATTTCATCCTGAAAATTCATTCTGAAAAATAAATGCATAAGTCTTATGATTATATCTTTGTTTTAGCATGTTTACCATTATTGAGAGAATTGATTTTTGTTTATTTTTGAAATTTTAATTTGCAGGCACCACTGTTGCAGATATTCAGTGAGGTGCTTGGTGTGTCTTTGAAAGTTTGCCTTTTGTGAGAAAGTTGCATTTTGTAAAAGTTGCATTTATCACATCTTTTTGAGATTTAGTAAGTTAAAGCTAGTAGTTTGCGCATTGTTCATTCTTTAGGATCGAATTATATTATGTTTGGTCATTTCTTGTAGTTAGAGATTGGATTATTAACACTATGTATGAATTATTTGTTTTCTAATTAATATGTTAGTGCTATTCTATGTATGGATTATTAACATTATCAATGAAATTATTGAACTCATTTGTGAATTGTTCGATTTGTATTATTGTATAGTTCGAATATCAATAGTTATCTATTTTGATATATATATATATATATAAAGAATAATGGTGGTTTATATGGGGGTAATGTTATTTGTTCGGTTTTTTGATTTGGTTGTCGGTTACAGGAGATCGAAGCAAGAAATTATTTTTTTCTTCGGTTGTTTATTCGAAGCAACAAATTGTATTTTTCTAGCGTCTTCTGCATTTGCTTCAGATGTTAAACCGAAGCAAAAGGAAAACAATCAAAGCAAAAAAGTTTATTTGCTTCGGTTGCTTGTCCGAAGCAACAAACTGTCGTCCTGTTGCGTCATCTGCAGTTGCCTCAGTTGCAGAACTGAAGCAACATGGGGTAAATAACCGAAGCAACTGAGTAGTGGAATTCTGCCCGGAACCGCCCGGCAAATCCAGCATACACAAGTTGTTAATTAAATGTGAGGGGTGTACTGCGTAAATATACATGTAACGGTGCTAAGACATGAGGTTAAGCCTAATTTGTGGTAGAAGTCTGCCCGAAACCGCCCAACAAATCCAGCATCCATGAGTGGTAGGCTTAACGTGAGAAGTCTGGTGTACAAACATATATATATATATATATATATATATATGTGTGTGTGTGTGTGTGTGTGTGTGTGTGCAAATAACATGATAAATATAGTGAAATTAATTGTAATTAATGGAAATGAATGGAAGTTACAACAGTAAAAGGATTAGAATGAATGGGAAATGATAATAACCAATTATGATTAATTACATTAATGAGAATGTTATATAATAGGCAGAAGTCCTAGGGACAAGTGGAAATTAAAACTGAGGTAATAATAAATGATAGAATGAATGTGATAACTTATGTAATGAAATAAGTCGTATTAAATTATAAATTAAGTAATATGTAAACTTGAGAATCTAAAATCTGCTGATAAGGATAACATGTTAAAGGCTTGTCCTAGGGACAAGTGGAAATTATAGCTAAGTTATAATAAATGGGAAGGGAACTTATTAGTAAACCTTAGTTAAGATAACTAAGTTAATAAGTGTAACACCCCGCATTTTGTAATGATTAAAATAACTAAATAATGCATATGTGTATATATATGCATTAATATATACATTTAAAAAGAAGGAAATATTAATGCGAATAAAAATTCAATGCATGCATTAAAAGAAAGAAATGGTTGGTTGCATGCAGTGTAAACATGTTGCATGCACTGATTATGCATTAATAATAAAGGAGAAATAGAAGAAAAATATTCATGCAATGGTTTAACTGTAATATTGTAATAAACATGAAAAAGTGAAGTAAGAAGATAACAATAATTACCATTGTTATAGGTCTTGTAAACAATAGCCTTAGTAGCCCAGTTGGTTAGAACATGTAACTTGAATACAAGAGGTGCAAAGTTTGATCCCCGCCGCCGTCATAGTTTTGTTTTAAGGAAACGGCTAAAATGACACATGTTCATAAGAGAAAATATGTACAAATGCAATATAAGGAAAAATATACATATAAGGAAGTAAAGAAAATATATGTATATGAGAATATACATGTATATGTATGTAGGAATATATATATATATATATATATATATATACAAGAAATAAAATTCAAGATAAGGCTAAAATCATAGAAATATGACAAGAATCAAATAACGATGCAATACTGTTTGAATTTTGAAAACAAAACGAAAATTGTGCGTGTATATATACGCATAAAATGGTCATAACAAGTTTTGTATACATATAAGGACCTTATATATGAATATAATTCAAATCAATTCAAATCTGATGGGAAGATAATACATGCGCTAAATTAATGCAATGGATTAATTGAAATAAGGAAAAAGGAAACATGGTAAAATGATTGCATTAAATAAAAAGATAAGGCATGTAATAAAATAAAATAAAGGAGGATGTGCATTGTTATATACACATAACATTGGATATTCAAAAGTAAAAGATTAATAACATGCAATTAGTTAAAGAAGGAAAATAGGCACAATCTATTTAAAAAGAGCAAAACAAGGAAGCTATTAAATGCTACAAAACATTAATATATATATATATATATATATATATATATATATATATGTATGTATGTAGCGTAAAATAAGGTATGCAAAGGAAAAACATGAAAGAGATTGAACGTTTAAAAAGTAAACGTTATAAACATTAAAAGATGAATCTGGACTGTTTTCTTAACCAAGTTCAATGCTGACTCAGCGCTGCGTGTACGATAAGATCCTGAACACCTATAAATAGGCTAGTAGAGCCAAGCTAAATCTCACATTTCAGAGACAACGCAGAAGATCTTCCATTCTTATTTCTCTTCAAATCTCTTTCGAAAATTAAGATTATTAGTTTAGGAAAAATTCTAAATCAAGATCTGGAGGAAAACAGTTGACATTAATAAAAACGTGTTCAGAATCATATGCGAAGTGAGGTAATTTTCTAGATTATGTCTATTCAATTTTTTCCTCTTTCTTCCCTTTTTCTTTTCATAAAAATTATGAATCCATGGTTGTTAGGTTATGAATTCAATTAAAGGAAAACCATGTAATGCTAGATTTGGACCAAATCCTAGATTTGGAAAGCAAATGAGGTGAGTGGATTTAAGTTATATCATTTTTAATAATGATATATTATCGTTTAACATTCCCCCTTATTACACGATGTAAATTTGCTAGAATAATTAAAAAGCATTGAAATGTTATATATGACATGTTGAAATGTTTAAACATATGTTAAAAAGATTAAAGTGACGAACATGACATGTTGGAATATTAATATGTTAAGATATTAATATGTTGGAAAATTCTTACGTTGAAATATAAACTTGTCAAAATATGTGCAGCGATTACCATTGTTTCAATTTCATGTTAACTTGCGACAATTATGTACCTGGACCATTAACGGTAGAAATTGAGAAAATTGTATGTTAGTTTGTTGATTTGATCAATTACATGATTAAACGATTATATGTTAGAATAGGATTTATTGTATGTTAGAAAGAACACGCGACATAAAATGATTTTAATGTGATGACGTGTAAAATATAGGAAATTTATAGTAAATAGTATACTGTAACCACGCATAGACACAAGGTTAGATTACACTTGTGGTAAAAGTCTTCCCGGAACCTCTCGACATATCCAGCATCCACAAGTGGTAAATCTAATGTTAGGACACACACACACACACACACACACACACATATATATATATATATATATCGCTGGACTGATACACAACATTAATTGTAATTAATGGAATTGAATTAAAAGATAATTACAACAGTGAAGGAAAGGGAATGAATGGGGAATGATAATAACCTATTATAAATAAATTACATTAATGAGAATGTTATATAGTAGGTAGACTTGTCCTAGGGACAAGTGGATATTATAACTTAGGTTATAATAAACTAGTGAGAAAATGAGATAACTTGCATAATGAGAAAAATGGCACTTAATTATAAATTAAGTAATCAGCAAATGGGGGAAAATTTATGAAATGAAAGAAGATGTATTTAATTATAAATTAAGTAATTTGAAAACTTGGAAATCTGAAATATGCTGATAAGAATAACATGTTAAGGCTTGTCCCAGGGACAAGAGGAAATTATAATATAGGTTATCATAAATTGAAAGAAGACTTATTAGTAAATGTTAGTTAAGAGAACTAAGTTAATAAGTAAACAACGATAAGTTGTAGTTACAGTATAAGATGGAATTATGATTAAATAAGAAAGAATGAGGCAACATATATAATGAAATAAGTTATATTTAATCATAAATGATAAGTGACATGTTAAACAGAAAACATGTGAATTGCGATATACTTAATTACGTATTAAGTAGAACATGGTATTGTAACCTTGAAATCAAGCAAGAATATAAAGGGATTGTGTATTACAGACCTTGGATCACAATCTATATCATAACATGTTGTGGGCTTATTAATAAATTTAAATGGGTTGAGTTATATGACTGAAATTAATAATCAAGAGAAACTTGGTAACTTGAATAAGAAGTCAATGTAAATGGGAATAACCAAGTTAAATGGAAACCTGATGAGGTACAACATATTAAAATCAGGCGCTTGGACCAGTCCGCATGTTTGAGGGTGAATAACCCAACGGGGTAGATCATCGTGGTGTCATAAGGCAGGAGGGGAGCACACGTTCATCTGATTATTCTGCAGCTTCCTGAGATACGTAAGGTGCTCTCTTAGTCCTCTGTGTGGTGGCAGATGTTTAGGCTGTGCTCGCAGAGGTTGGGTCTGCGCGTTACTACCAAGTGGGTGGGCCTTGACTGCAAAAGTAGCCTTGCAGTCAGAATGCTGTGACGAGGTGACACTAGGGTGATTCGGTGGTCTCCTCAACGAGGAGGCAGAGGTCAAGGCCAATAAGGATAGTAGATTGTCGGATACCCGTCGTCGGCAGCCAGTGGGATGCGAGAAGACTAGAGCTAAACCTAATAGACCATTCACCTTTTACTATTGAGGTTCGGTCGTTGAGTATAGACGCCAACTGGATATTTAGATTGTTTGTTATGGGCAAGTCGCTTAGCTCTTGAAGTTTTTACTCGTTGAGGGAGGGGACGATGTCGGGTCATAGCCACCATGAAAAACAGACCCTAGGAATATTTGTATTTTGAGGTTCTTAAAGGCGGGCCTATACAGATATGGAAAAGCTCCCGACCTAGTTTCATGTTTCTTGTGTAACCCTGCCGGAACTCGGTGCACATTATGTGCAGTTAAGGCCTCGAATACGATCGACTATACGTACATGGGAAAGTCTAGATACATGCATGTTTGCTCTGGGTGGTGTATCGTAGACTTGAAGGCATTACTCTGGTATGAAATGTAACAACCCGGAAATGCGAGCCAGTTTAAAAATTTTATTTTGGCAATTTTAGCAAATTTTGAATATTTAAAATGAATTATTTTAAATAATAAGGACGAAAAATTTATTTTGGATAGATTAGAACGAATATATTTATATACGTTGTCGTTAGAATATAAATTTTATTTATAAATATAAAAGGAATTGAAAATGGCGCGGTAGTTCGATAATTCGATTTCAAATTTCAATTGAATGTACCGGGTGCAAAATAAACCGGATTTTGACAAAACCAAAAATATTTGAATCTAATTGAGAATATCTTTCCAATGAATCCGAAAAATTGAGATTTCATAGCGGGAATCAAAAGATATGTCCAGTTGAAAATTCAGAATAGTCGCTATAGAATTCTGGCCCTTAAAAATAATCATTTTGCAAACGACCTCGGATATCGACGAAACCACTTTTGTTGGATCCGCGATGTAAAGTTATTGCTAGGTTTCAAATTTCATAATTTTCTGAATCAATATGTGAGTATGGCAAAGGAAAACGCGTTTGACCATTTTCAGTTGATTTTAATCGACTGGAAAATGGCCATTTTTCCAACGGTCTCAGAATTCGACGAAACTAGTTTTGTTAGGACCGTATCGTCAATACGAAGCTAGAAAATATTTTTCTAGAATTTTTCGAGTTAGTATGTGGCCTCGGTAAATTGAAATGTGCGTTCAAATTCAATATATAAAGTTATATGTTGATTTTTACGGAAACTGATCGTAACGATCGAATCAGCCTACGATACATATCCTATTGTGTTCGTAATGGGGTAATTACCTATAGACGACAGGCGGTGGGTCCCATTTCGAGGTCGAAATAAAAAGTACCTTTTTGGAATTAAATTAATAAAATAAAATAAAAACACCTTTCTCCTCTCTCACCCTATTATCCTCTCAGCGCCCCTCCCCCCCATTCGAAATCAAATCAGAGAATAGAAAAAAAAAACGAATGATCGATCGACGCCCTCCTGGCCACGGCGCCACCGCGGCATGCGCTTCCGCCTTCCCCGCCTCCATCGTGCGCCACTTCCCCTCAGTCGATCCCTCCTATTGCGAATCCCCGACACAAGCCCCGCAAATCGAAGGATGCAGCCTCCCCCAGCCCTGAGACTGCCGCCGCCACTGTTTGGGGGACCACCGCCACCCCTCCGACCGCCGCCCTAGCCCCTTCGCAACACTTCGACGTCGAACTCCGGCGAGAGCGCCTCCACCTCCGACGAGACTGAAAGGAATTCGATTTTAGTTATGTTTTACTTTATTTTATATAATAATTAGTTTATATAATGTTGTAAATATATAAAGCTGACCTAGAATAAATAAAAATGAGATTTTTATATGATAGGAATAATAAAAGGTGTGATTTTTATGTGAACAACACTATAAAGATGTGATTTTTATATAAGGTAAAAGATTAAAAATACAATTTTTACATAATAGAGAAGTTAAAAATATAATTTTTATACTAGTGGCATATTAAAAATATGATTTTTATTATATTCGAAAAGGCGAAATCATTATATTTGAAAAGGCGAAATCATTATATTTGAAAAGGCGAAATCTTTATATTTGAAAAGGCGGAATCTTTATATGAAGAATAGCGTGATAAAAATAGAATTTTTATCTATACAGTAGCGATGTAAGAATAGAATTTTTATCTATATAGTAGCGGTGTAAAAAAATAGAATTTTTACCTATATAGTAGTGATTATAAAAATATGATTTTTATATACATAGCAACAATATAAAAAATGTGATTTTTATATATGCAGTGACTACGAGCAACGAAAGTGACAAAAGGCGAGAACAGTGATGATTTCCTACATTTGAAGTGTCGTGGAGTTGGGATAGCTTTGGTGAGAACTTCTCACTTTAAATTTTCTTTTCTAGTTAAATATATATACTAGGATGCAGCCGGTGTTTAGTAGCACCCGACACCCGTCGTCCACAGACCATGGACGGCTTGTTTGTTTGATTGATGTGTTGTGAAAATCGATTGTGTTGTGGAGTGATTGAAAAATAAATATTCATTTGTTGAAATAAATTAATTATCGTTAAAAATATAATTTTTAACGTGAATGTGAATAAATAAATCTTTATAAACAAATCGGCCGATTTGTTTATATACACTGATTTGACGGATATTGATTGGGATGATAAATTTTACACATCACCCAACTGCACAAATAATATTAAGTGTTTGTTGATTTGAAATCCCACACGGGTGTTGGGATGATAATTGGCGTACACTAATCCCAATTATTTAATTGTATGTCGATCAATTGGTCGACAGGCTGTGTAAGCGTTAATTATTTATGTTTGATGCTTATGCAGTTGTGTGGTGCACTTTGGATGATTGTTGATTATTTATCGTTGCTATTTATATACATGTGTTGTATGGAATCCATATAATTAACATTATATGGTGATTGATTGGGCCCCATTCCAATCGGGAAATTAATGAATATTATAAAAGAAGATTCATGTGTTGAATATAAAAATAGTCATGTGTTGACGATATTCATGTGTTGAAACTATTTATGTGTTGAGTAGAATATTTTAATAATAAAATTTACATCTTTATCATATTTAAAATTAGAACTACTTTACAGTTGGAGTCTAATTAAAAATCAAACGATAGATATCATAGTTTTATAAAATATTTTACATAACAAAAATAGTCGTGTGCTGACAGTACTCATGTGTTGAGATTAGTCTTGTATTGAAAGAAATATAGATTCATGTGTTGAATAGATTAAATATTCATTGGTTGAATAGAATAACGGATTTATTGTAATATATAAAGCCGTGTTGATTAGAGTTGCGCTATTTTGACGTGAACGATATTTATATCGATTATATTCGTTTTTATAATGAATATTGAAAAGGTAGTGATTTCAAAACATAACGTTTTGAAAATATTATCGTTTATATAGTGATGATATGAAATATTCAATTTTGATTTGAAATTAAATACAGAGTTGAAATGGTTTTGAAAACGAATTTAAAATGATTTATAAAATACGTTTTAAAAGGAAATCGACGAAATATATATAATATATATATGTATATATATATATATATATATATTATATATATAATGGCCTGAATAGAACGCGTCGCGCTGCGGTAGTTCGTGAATTTCGACCATTGACTTCGAACGGACATTACGGGAGATCCGACCGTCGGATTCCCCTAAAACCGGAACCGTTGGGTTCGTATCGAAAAGAGCTTTCCAATGAATATTGGAAATCTAATGGTTGGACTTGGAATTATGTCCAAATCAAATTTGGAAAAGGTCGTTGTAAGTGCAGTTTGATGGCCATTAATGGAAATCGACTGTACGGGCCTTGATAAAATTATTAAAAATATCAATAATTTGTGTAAAATCATAATATGTGAATTGGAAAGAACTAGGATGAAAAATTCCACATTTGAAAAGATAAAAATAGTTTTTTATCGAAATGAACTAGTTTTGAACTAGAATTAAAATCAATTTATTTTTGAAATGAATAAATTGAATTTGAATTGGTTTTGAAAATAACCAGAATTTCCAATATATATAAAGTGAAAGTGGATTTGAATTGAAATTGTCTTTGGAATATTTCGATGTTGGATTATGTGATTACGTAGATATTGTAATGGGAATTTGAAAGATATATTTATATCGTTATTTCCAATACGATATTTGTTGGTTTCAGAATTTGATATTGAATATAAGCCGGTATATTTTCTATTCAGAGCCTTGTATTTAATATCAAATGTGATTTGGCTTCGTCGTGAATGGTGTCTTCATTAACACTGTTCGTAAGCCCAGTTGAGAAAAATATTAAATCCTTCTATTTAGATTTAATGAGGTGTACCAATTAAATAATATTAATTGGAATTGAATTTAAATTAGTTCTTGGGTTTATCGTGAGCGGTGTTTTGTATAACACCTGTTCTTTAACCCGATTAACAATAGAAAGTGATTTTGGGTTTATCGTGAACTGTGTTTTAGATGACATCGGTTCTTTAACCCAGTTAAAGACAGGTTATTGATTTTTGAGAAGATTAAAACTAAGTGGAGTTTTAATGAATCTTTAATTAGATTGAAATTTGAATTGATAATTTAAATTATCAAATCTGAAAGGTGATCGAGAATGGAGTACCACCAGTTTTGCTCCAAAGCGATAGTTAAATCTTTAATTAGATTTGAACGTGAAATGGTAATTAATTTTACCGATAATACCGTGGTGTTAGATATGGAGTATTACTAGTTTTGCTCTATAGGATGAATAGGTTGGGATTGGGAAATAAAATAAATAATTACTTCGGTGTGGTTCGCTAATCCCGACTAGTTTCGAAAACCATAATATGGTTTGATATGATATCCAAAGGAAGATTAAAGAATAAATTTAGAAGAATTTATCTTTGATAAAATTAATGGGAACCTTTCCCTAAGAATGTGATTTTGTGAATAAAAGAATATTCTGAATTGGAATGAGGCGTATGTTGTGTTTGTGTAACATTTGTTTATCATATACGTGGGTTATTCAGAAAGGTCGGGTTTATACCCATTCCGAATAACCGATTCGTCGATATGTCGAAGATGAAGACGGTGGTTGAAGACCGGAAGTCTTCACATCGTTTGGGTGATTACTGATGATCTTGATTGGGTTGTACACCCGAGATGAGGGAATCAGTTGTTGATCGTCTAGACGTACTTGGAGATGGATGGATATACGAGGAAAGTGCCTCCGGTTTCGTTCAGACCCAGAACGAACTTGTAAATGGATTGTGTGTCTGACATTGGATTTTATTCTATGTTGATTGATCTCTACTAAATATACATCTGTTTGGCGGCGGAGTATTTATTCTCTTGCTTAACGCCCTTCTCTGAGACGTACGAGCTTAGAGGTTGTATATCGACGGACATCAGTTGCATGGAGTGAATTGCCTATATGGCACGCCTAAGTGGCAGATGATCAGGGCTTCTGCTGAAAAGCAAAGTCTTGTGGTTGATGATCAAAGCACAACCTGTGTGGCATAGCTTTGTGTATAACGTGAATTCGCGAGCCTCACACCTCGGTATGAGTCAAAAAGGGATACGGACCGTTGGGAGAACACGACGTTTCTTTCTAGCTATGGGTGACGTCGATGACCTACCAGCCCTGACATTTATATACCTTTTACCTGTGTGGATGTTGGAATGCGAGGCGCCTCGGATATAGGTCTGTTAGGACCGGGAAAAGTGTGTTCAGGAATAACTAATCCTCCAAAGTTAGGTGAGGACCGGCCCAACCGATTCCAAGGATCATAGTGGGGTCCTGAGACATTTGCTAGAGTGTCTCGAACGGAGAGGAGCTTGCCCCTTGCCTCGACTCATGACGGAAATCCAATTTCCAATACGTGATATTGTGGTTTTATTTGTAGAACCTAGTATGGCGACATAGTAGTATGGGTCATTCATGCCGCCTATGATTGATATTTATGATTGAAATTGTTTTGACACTATACATTTATTATAGTATCAAATAATGTGTTTTAAACGTATCAAGCATGCTTTGGCTATTATAAGGTAAAAACCCTATCCTCCGGCTTGTGTTGCATTGTGTGATGGGACCTGGGTCTTATAATAGCTTCATTTTTCTTTATTTAGCATTGCGCTGTTTGTTTTATGCACTGGTATTCTTGGGAGGAAACCCGTTCCGTGTTATACGGTGTGGTCCCTTGATTTACCGAACTTTGAAAGTTAAAATAATAACTGTTTTAGTTCTCACACCAATCCCATGACTGACCTGGAGTTTATTGTTTTAACCTAAACTCCAGGTGCCCCTATTTTCCACACGGGCAGCTAATAGTTTTGGTTTTGCAGATTTATATTCACAGGGTCCTGATTTATAGCTGGAACGATGCTCGAAAAGCTCTGTATCCGTGTATCACTTTCAGTTGTGTTTTGTATATTTTTCCGCTGCTATGTAATTTATTGTAATCTCTGATATTCATCGAATGTATTTTATTCATTTATACTCTGTATATTCTTGTATCTGATGGAATTGTTGTAGTAACAATGAAATGTTCTTCCGTCTGCGTTCTTTTGTGTGTTGTCCTTAAGGTAATCCGGGTTTCCTCACCGGGGAGGTTATGGGTCACTACAGTGGTATCAGAGCTTTGGTTTACAGAGCTCGAGAACAAGGCACATTAGAACCATACGAAAGAATTCATCAAATATTGGATTAGTAATATCGAATTAGAATGACTCGTTAGAGATAGGATCAGTAGTATCCTAGAACGAGTGTGAAGAATATATTTTTCAAATAAAAACATTTTTGTTTTGAAAATTTAAAATCGTTTTATACGTATTCGAATATTTATTTGTTTTGAATTTGGACAATCCAATATATAAAGATTTTGCATATACGCGTCATCAACGTATATTCGAAGTTTTAATATATTGGATAGATATAGAATCACATTCTAGACACCCGGAGATGGTTCAGATGATTGATCGATCATCATCAGAACTTATGTTCGTGTTTCGAAGGTGTGATATCTATATATTTCCATTAGACTGGTGTGAGAACCAAAATATAGCTAGAATACATTGTTGTGATTTGGCATCAAAAACATGATTTTCTGTATATATATATATATATATATATATATATATCAAAATTATGAATTTGAAACGTTAAATTCACTAATTGATTGATGTTTGTGTTGTTTGTTTATTTGTTTGATAATTTTGAACCATTATGCCTAATTGTATCAAATATTGAATTGTATTGAAAATTGGTCACATTTGCTTGCATATACATGTACTTACATTGAACAGGTCATAGCAAGGAGGCTAGAGAGCAGAGAATAAAATTTGTTTGCCCGACAAATAGGTACATGTTTATCATAATTTACTGTTTTGTTTGGGTGATGATGATTTTATGAGCCGCTTGGCTTTTTTCTTTTCTTTTTGAGATCAGAGGGCCTGTATGGCAATTTCGGGATTTTTCCGGTGCTCTCGGTGCAGGGGATGTTATGGCGAAATTTTTCGAAAATTTAGGGTATCAGCCAAATTTTTGAAAAATTTGAAAAGTTCTTAGAAACTGAAAAGTTGAAGAACTTAAGCCATAATGAAAATAATGGAAGTTGAGTTGATTAGTTAAACAACTTTCGGCTTCGTTCCTTTTCGGGGACGAAAAGTTTTAAGTGGGGGAGAATGTAACAACCTGGAAATGCGAGCCAGTTTAAAATTTTTATTTTGGCAATTTTAGCGAATTTTGAATATTTAAAATGAATTATTTTAAATAATAACGACGAAAAATTTATTTTGGATAGATTAGAACGAATATATTTATATACTTCGTCATTAGAATATAAATTTTATATATAAATATAAAAGGAATTGAAAATGGCGCAGTAGTTCGATAATTCGATTTCAAATTTCAATTGAATGTACCGGGTGCAAAATAAACCAGATTTTGACGAAACAAAAAATATTTGAATCTAATTGAGAATATCTTTCCAATGAATCCGAAAAATTGAGATTTCATAGAGGGAATCAAAAGATATGTCCAGTTGAAAATTCAGAATAGTCGCTATGGAATTATGGCCCTTAAAAATAACCATTTTGCAAACGATCTTGGATTTCGACGAAACCACTTTTGTCGGATCCGCGATGTAAAGTTATTGCTAGGTTTCAAATTTCATAATTTTCTGAATCAGTATGTGAGTGTGGCAAAGGAAAACGCATTTGACCATTTTTAGTTGATTTTAATCGACTGGAAAATGGCCATTTTTCCAACGGTCTCAGAATTCGACGAAACTAGTTTTTTTAGGACCGTATCGTCAATACGAAGCTAGAAAATATTTTTCTACAATTTTTCGAGTTAGTATGTGGCCCCGGTAAATTGAAATGTGCGTTCAAATTCAATATATAAAGTTATATGTTGATTTTGACGGAAACTAATCGTAACGATCGAATCAGCCTACGATACATATCCCATTGTGTTCGGAATGGGGGTAATTAGCTACAGATGACAGGCGGTGGGTCCCATTTCGAGGTCGAAATAAAAAGTACCTTTTTGGAATTAAATTAATAAAATAAAATAAAAACACCACTCTCCTCTCTTACCCTATTATCCTCTCAGGCCCTCCACCCCCCCCCCCCCCCCCGTTCGAAATCAAATCAGAGAATAGAAAAAAAAGCGAACGATCGATCGACGCCCTCTTGGCCACCGCACCACCGCGGCCTACACTTCCGCCTTCCCCTCCTCCGTCGTGCACCACTTCCCCTCAGTCGATCCCTCCTGTCGCGAATCCCCGACCCAAGCTCCCCAAATCGAAGGATGCAGCCTCCCTCAGCCCTGAGACCGCCGCCGCCACTGTTTGGGGACCACCGCCACCCCCCGACCGCCGCCCTAGCCCCTGTGCAACCCTCCGACGTCGAACTCCGACGAGAGCGCCTCCACCTCCAACGAGACTGAAAGGAATTCGATTTTAGGTAAGTTTTACTTTATTTTATATAATAATTAGTTTATATAATGTTGTAAATATATAAAGTTGATCTAGAATAAATAAAAATGAGATTTTTGCATGATAGGAATAATAAAAGGTGATTTTTATGTGAACAACACTATAAAGATGTGATTTTTATATAAGGTAGAAGATTAAAAATATAATTTTTATATAATAGAGAAGTTAAAAATATAATTTTTACACTAGTGGCATATTAAAAATATGATTTTTATTATATTTGAAAAGGTGAAATCTTTATATTTGAAAAGGCGAAATCTTTATATTTGAAAAGGCGAAATCTTTATAGTTGAAAAGGCGAAATTTTTATATTTGAATAGGCGAAATCTTTATATGAAGAATAACGTGATAAAAATAGAATTTTTATCTATATAGTAGCGATGTAAGAATAGAATTTTTATCTATATAGTAGTGGTGTAAAAAAAATAGAATTTTTACCTATATAGTAGTGATTATAAAAATATGATTTTTATATACATAGCAATAATATAGAAATGTCATTTTTATATATGTAGTGACTACGGGCAACGAAAGTGACAAAAGGCGAAAACAGTGATGATTTCCTACATTTGAAGTGTCGTGGAGTTGGGATAGCATTGGTGAGAACTTCTCACTTTAAATTTTCTTTTCTACTTAAATATATATACTAGGATGAAGACGGTGTTTAGTAGCACCTGACACCCGTCGTCCGCAGACCATGGACGGCTTGTTTGTTTGATTGATGTGTTGTGAAAATCGATTGTGTTGTGGAATGATTGAAAAATAAATATTCATTTGTTGAAATAAATTAATTACCGTTAAAAATATAATTTTTAACGTGAATGTGAATAAATAAATATTTGTAAACAAATAGGCCGATTTGTTTATATACACTGATTTGACTGATATTGATTGGGATGATAAATTTTACACATCACCCAACTGCACAAATAATATTCAGTGTTTGTTGATTTGAAACCCCACACGGGTGTTGGGATGATATTTGGCGTACACTAATCCCAATTATTTAATTGTATGTCGATCGATTGGTCGCCAGGCTGTGTAAGCATTAATTATTTATGTTTGATGCTTTTGCAGTTGTGTGGTGCACTTTGGATGATTGTTGATTATTTATCGTTGCTATTTATATACATGTGTTGTATGGAATCCATATAATTAACATTATATGGTGATTGATTGGGCCTCATTCCAATCGAGAAATTAATGAATATTATAAAAGAAGATTCATGTGTTGAATATAAAAATAGTCATGTGTTGACGATATTCATGTGTTGAAGCTATTTATGTGTTGAGTAAAATATTTTAATAATAAAATTTACATCTTTATCATATTTAAAATTAGAACTACTTTACAGTTGGAGTCTAATTAAAAATCAAACGATAGATACCATAGTTTTATAAAATATTTTACATAACAAAAATAGTCGTGTGTTGATAGTACTCATGTGTCGATATTAGTCTTGTATTGAATGAAATATAGATTCATGTGTTGAATAGAATAAATATTCATTTGTTGAATAGAATAACGAATTTATTGAAATATATAAAGCCGTGTTGATTAGAGTTGTGCTATTTTGACGTGAACGATATTTATATCGATTATATTCGTTTTTATAATGAATATTGAAAAGGTAGTGATTTCAAAATATAACGTTTTGAAAATATTATCATTTATATAGTAATGATATGAAATATTCAATTTTGATTTGAAATTGAATATAGAGTTGAAATGGTCTTGAAAACGAATTTAAAATGATTTATAAAATACGTTTTAAAAGGAAATCGATGGAATATATATATATTATATATATATATAATGGCCTGAATAGAACGCGCCGCGCTGCGTTAGTTCGTGAATTTCGACCGTTGACTTCGAACGGACATTACGGGAGATCCGACCGTCGGATTCCCCTAAAACTGGAACCGTTGGGTTCATATCGAAAAGAGCTTTCAAATGAATATTTGAAATTTGAAATCTAAGGGTTGGATTTGGAATTATGTCCAAATCAAATTTGGAAAAGGTCGTTGTAAGTGCAGTTCGATGGCCATTGATGGAAATCGACTGTACGGGCCTTGATAAAATTATTAAAAGTATCAATAATTTGTGTAAAATCATAATATGTGAATTGTAAAGAACTGGGATGAAAAATTCCACATTTGATAAGATAAAAATAGATTTTTATCGAAATGAACTAGTTTTGAATTAGAATTAAAATCAATTTATTTTTGAAATGAATAAATTGAATTTGAATTGGTTTTGAAAATAACCAGAATTTCCAATATATATAAAGTGGAAGCGGATTTGAATCGAAATTGTCTTTGAAATATTTCGATGTTGGATTCCGTGATTATACAGATATTGTTATGGGAATTTGAAAGATATATTTATATCGTTATTTCCAATACGATATTTGTTGGTTTCAGAATTTGATATTGAATATAAGCCAGCATATTTTCTATTCTGAGCCTTGTATTTAATATCAAATGTGATTTGGGTTTGTCGTGAATGGTGTCTTCATTAACACTGTTCTAAGGCCCAGTTGAGAAAAATATTAAATCCTTCTATTTAGATTTAATAAGGTGTACCAATTAAATAATATTAATTGGAATTGAATTTAAATTAGTTCTTGGGTTTATCGTGAGCGGTGTTTTGAATAACACCTGTTCTTTAACCCGATTAACATTAGAAAGTGATTTTGGGTTTATCGTGAACCGTGTTTTAGATGACATTGGTTCTTTAACCCAGTTAAAGATAGTTATTGATTTTTGAGAAGATTAAAAATAAGTGGAGTTTTAATGAATCTTTAATTAGATTGAAATGTGAATTGATAATTTAAATTATCAAATCAGAAAAGTGATCGAGAATGGAGTACCACCAGTTTTGCTCCAAAGCGATAGTTAAATCTTTAATTAGAATTGAACGTGAAATGGTAATTAATTTTACCGATAACACCGTGGTGTTAGATATGGAGTATTACTAGTTTTGCTCCATGGGATGAATGGGTTGGGATTGGGAAATAAAATAAATAATTACTTCGGTGTGGTTCGCTAATCCCGACTAGTTTGGAAAACCATAATATGGTTTGATATGATATCCAAAGGAAGATTAAAGAATAAATTTAGAAGAATTTATCTTTGATAAAATTAATGGGAACCTTTCCCTAAGAATGTGATTTTGTGAATAAAAGAATATTCTGAATTGGAATGAGGCGTATGCTGTGTTTGTGTAACATTTGTTTATCATATACGTGGGTTATTCAGAAAGGCCGGGTTTATACCCATTCTGAATAACTGATTCGACGATATGTCGAAGATGAAGACGGTGGTTGAAGATCGGAAGTCTTCACATCGTTTGGGTGATTACTGATGATCTTGATTGGGCTGTACACCCAAGATGAGGGAATCAGTTGGTGATTGTCCAGACGTACTTGGATATGGATGGATATGCGAGGAACGTGCCTCTGGTTTCGTTCAGACCCAGAACGAACTTGTAAATGGATTGTGTGTCTGACATTGGATTTTATTCTGTGTTGATTGATCTCTATTAAATATACATCTGTTTGGCGATGAAGAATTTATTCTCTTGCTTAACGCCCTTCTCTGAGACGTACGAGCTCAGAGGTTGTATATCGATGGACATTAGTCGCATGGAGTGAATTGTCTGTGTGGCACGCCTAAGTGGCAGATGATCAGGACTTCTGGCAAAGTCCTGTGGTTGATGATCAAAGCACAGCTTGTGTGGCATAGCTTTGTGTATAACGTGAATTCGCGAGCCTCACACCTCAGTATGAGTCAAAAACGGGATACGGACCGTTGGGAGAACACGACATTTCTTTCTAGCTATGGGTGATGTCAGTGACCTACCAGCCCTGACATTTATATACTTTTTACCTGTGTAGATTTTGGAATGCGAGGCACCTCAGATATAGGTCTGTTAGGACCGGGAAACATGTGTTCAGGAATAACTAATCCTCCAAAGTTAGGTGAGGACCGGCCCAACCGATTCCAAGGATCATAGTGGGGTCCTGAGACATTTGCTAGAGTGTCTCGAACAGAGAGGAGCTTGCCCCTTGCCTCGACTCATGATGGAAATCCAATTTCCAATACGTGATATTGCGGTTTTATTTGTAGAACCTAGTATGGCGACATAGTGGTATGGGTCATTCATTCCGCCTATGATTGATATTTATGATTGAAATTGTTTTGACACTATACATTTATTATAGTATCAAATAATGTGTTTTAAACGTATCAAGCATTCTTTGGCTATTATAAGGTAAAAACCCTATCCACCGGCTTGCGTTGCATTGTGTGATGGGACCTGGGTCTTATAATAGCTTCATTTTTCTTTATTTAGCATTGCGCTGTTTGTTTTATGCACTAGTATTCTTGAGAGGAAACCTGTTCCGTGTTATACGGCGTGGTCCCTTGATTTACCGAACTTTGAAAGTTAAAATAATAACTGTTTTAGTTCTCACACCAGTCCCATGACTGACCTGGAGTTTATTGTTTTAACCTAAACTCTGGGTGCCCCTATTTTCCACACGGGCAACTAGTAGTTTTGGTTTTGTAGATTTATATTTATAGGGTCCTGATTTACAGCTGGAACGATGCTCGGAAAGCTCTGTATCCGTGTATCACTTTCAGTTGTGTTTTGTATATTTTTCCACTGCTATGTAATTTATTGTAATCTCTGATATTCATCGAATGTATTTTATTCATTTATACTCTGTATATTCTTGTATTTGGTGGAATTGTTGTAATAATAATGAAATGTTCTTCCGTCTGCGTTCTTTTGTGTGTTGTCCTCAAGGTAATCCGGGCTTTCCTTACCGAGGAGGTTACGGGTCACTACATGAAATCTGATTCGATCGAAGGCGGCTGTCCGTATGCTTACATAGCATAGTAATGACATATATATGCGGAACGTTACATTGTTATGTAGAAATCCGTATGTCGCTCCGACGTAGGATGATGGACTACGTTCATTTCTGTGGCATCGGTGGAGACCGTACGAGTGGGGTACCATGGGGCGTACCTCATTATTGAGGGGTAACTACATATATACTGTATTAGGTTAATCCACTAGGAAGTAAATGGGTACGGCGTGTGTGTAAGCCTTGAGTGCTGTTAACCGGAGTAACCTAATAAATAAGAAAATGTGATTCAGCGGTATATGAAGAATTATCAAAATTGTATAGTTTAAATCGAGTCACCAGAACTTGTATTCTGACTTACTCGTCAAAACATACTCGCAGGTTGAATTTATGGCAGAGACATGATAGTTATGGATACTGCTTAGGCAATATATTAATATGGTAAGGCTATACTTTGATTATATTATATTTTATCCATTCTGCTGTGAGATTTTTTCTGAGCTCTAGCATATTTTATGTCTCTGTCTTTTCTGCTGGATACCAGATCAAACCAACATGTGTTTCGATAGACTAGATTTTTTTTTGAAAAAAAAAATCGGTCTGTCGGAATTCGGGTTGTTTCATCTGGTATCAGAGCTAAGGTTGAGGATTCCTGTATAGATAGTGAGTGAACGTATTTATATTTTAAAAAAATATAAATATTATATATATATATACCTAGATCCATAGAGAAACCCATTAAATAGAAACAGTACAATATGATACGAAATGGGATGTTTGTTTTGTACACTAAAGGAAAGAATATGGAAATCTGATACCCTTAGGAAATTTAGATGGGAAGTGTACAATATATTTTGAAATGGAGAAAGGAGGATCCCATATGTTAGTATTTCGGATTAGTGGGCTTGGCAGTAAAATCTTATAAATTGGAAAAGGTTAAAAGGAGAAAAATGGATTAGGAATATATATAGTTGAGAGAATTGACTTTGTGGAAGTGTCTAGGAAAGCCTAGAAAAATTGGAAACCCGCTTTGAGTCTAACCCCTTTGTTAACTTTTAATAACTTGGAATTGTAAAAGTTTTGGGAAAATGGTTTATGGTGTTTCAAGTTTTAATCTTAAAAGTTATAGTTTTAAATATGTAAAGTGTACATATTGAGTTTTAAAGTAAAATGGGGTATATTTTGTGAGTAGTGATTTCTTGCGAAAACTTTGTCTAAAGTAAAATTCTCTCAGTAAAAGGTGCATATTATAGAGCATGTATAGCTCGCTTGTTTTCTTGTTATATTTCATACAAGAATTTTTAATAAAGAAAGTTTTGAAGTCTCTATTCTTTTGACAATCATTTTTGATAAATGGTTTAAAAGAGAAAATTTTGTCGGGTGGACAAAATAAGGTGTAAAAATTAAGAATAGAGTAGATGTTTGCACCTTGTAGTAAGAATCTGAACCAACCTTATTGGCTAGAACAAGTCGTGAACCCGATTAAGAAAATAGTTGTACGTATCTACTCCAGTTTTTATGATTTGAAAAAAATATCTACATTTTTTTTAAGATGACATGTTTTATGGTTTGGAAAAAGTAAGTTTTCATGAGGAAAATAAAATTTTGATACTTTTGCTTTTTGGAAGAAAAATTTAAATGAAAAGGCCAAACCGTGTTTTAAAAATATAGAGTAAGTAAGGACCAATGCCTAGGGAAGATGGGAAATTTTTTTTAAGGCTATGAAGTAAATAGAGAGAATCATCTTGGAATTCCCGTAGAATGCGAAAGCATTGAAAAACCTAGGTTGTTGCTTGAAATAATTGTTAGTACACAAGTAGGACTAGTGGTGAAAACTAGATAGTAAAAAGGGCAAGTAAGTTTTTAGATCTTGTTAGGGGTAAAACCTGTTACTACATTTATACTGGGAACATTTCTTTGTTTTTTTTCTTTTTGGATAGTTAGGGTAACACCTAAACTTGTCGTGGATCCCATGGTTTGGACTTTTCTATCTGAGGGGGACATAGTCCCCAGATTCTTGGCCCTTAGTAGTTGCAATACCCCATATTTTAACAACACTAAAGAGGATAAATTAAATAATAATTAATTTAACAATCAAAATTAAGGGAAATGGACTGTGCCATTGCGTCCGTCTCGAAATTCTGGTCAAGATAGACATTTGGTTTGTGTAAAACAGACACTGTATGAAGAACTTATGAAGGTTTGAAGTTTGTATACATGTAGGAGAATTATATATATATATAATAAATTAGAAAATTGAAAAAACAATTTGAAATTCGAAATTTCAGTTCAGCGGCAAAAATCCCGCCAGGGGAGTCGACCACCCTAGGGCTGACGTGGCAGGTCGAATTCCGGGGGCTGGCAGCTATAAATATAGCTCATTTCTCTTGTTTTCTTCACTGAAAATTAATGGAGGCTTAAATTATGTCGGTGCTTGGACTGAATCAAATCGCTTTCTTCTTCTGCAATCAAAATTTAGAGATTCCAGTGTAGATCGGCGATTCATCAACTGCTTTTCTCCTTCTATCATTCTAGATCTGAGCACAGTGAGTTTTAAGTTACTTTTAGATTTAAATAATTAAAAGTAAAACATGATATGACTGTAATTTGGATCTATCCCTGTGACTAAATCATATCATACCTATTGTAATTTGTCAATCTATAACTTTAACTTGGATCTCAACCTTTATCATGTCAGATCTACTTTTGATTATGGATCTAATTTGCTATTTAGATCATCTTCTGCCTATCATGCTATGGTTAATTTGGATATGTCATTAGTTGGACATCTAAATCCTTATTTAGATTTAATCATGCCTATTATGACATCCCTACTATGTTAGAACCTGTTTTATTATCACTAGTTCACCGTATATGTTCATCTTAAAATTATGCCATCATATACTTATGTCAGTTTTGTTAGAATAATCATCTCTGTCATCTTCGCTTCGCCTTTCCCATTTATTTTATATAGCCAGGCTATTCTCCAGCCTAGGCATGCCGCTAAAATTATGCGAATACGTTAGTTTGGGAATGGGGGAAAACGTAGAATTGGACATAACTTAAAGGAGGGAAATGTGGCATAACTTGAATAATGTCTATGAGTATGAATTCGGACATATAATTCACCATGATCATAATTGGGGAAAAAGGGGCATGAAACCTATAACGACATAGGTAAAATTGGCTAATAATGAAATGCCTAGGTTTACAGTAATTAGAAACTGTAATTGCGCCTAGACACGAGGTTAGATTACACTTGTAGTGGAAGTCTGCCCGGAACCACCCGGCATATCCAGCTACCACAAGTGGTGAATCTAATGTGAGAGCTCTACGGGAACAAATATGAGACGCGCTAAGACATAAGGTTAAGCCCGATTTGTGGAATAAGTCTGCCAGACCCGTCCGACATGTCCAACATCCACAAATGGTAGGCTTAATGTGGGAGGTCTAGCATACCGTAACCATAAATGAAAATATGGTAATAAACCTTGAATACTTAACCTAGTGAATCCATAGGGATTGTATGAACATAAACTTAAATTGGGGTTAAGTAAATTTGGTTGAATAGTGGGTGGGTCAAGTAAATCTGAGGGGGTGGGTTATATTTATATATAGGCCCACAAACTTAACCTGATAGGGTTATGTAATTAAAGACACCTAGTGGTAAGCATAACCTGTGGAAATGTTGGAGTTATGTAATTAAAAGACACCTTTTTGTAGGGTAAGCATAACTTGTAGAAACGATAGGGTTATGTAATTAAAGACACCTAGTGGTATGCATAACCGACGGAAATCCTAGTGGGGATACAATACAAGGGGGAGCTTATATCATATTGTGTGGGACCCATTTCAATCAGTAACCCTTAATAGGTATCAAACGAGTACTTCGAACTAGGTCGGAGTTGGGGCACACTTACTGGGCTGATTGTAAGAGATCCAAAAGAGGAGGGCGGTGTGGGCGGCCTAAACCGACTGGGGACATTTGCGTGCATGAGTTGGGTAGAGGGGGCTAAGACGGCCGTGACACCAGTAGGTATGGCTATGCACATTAACGAAGGGTTGCCACTTTAGGAAGTGATACCTCCTACTATGGGGCCGGAACATGGTATCTACGGAGTAGGGAGCCGATCGATTAGGGTAGTATTTAGGGTTCATCTGGATGTATGCCTAAGTCTACCATTTGGTAGTTGTTGGGATCACCTCATCCTGGTTATACTTGTATTAGTGTAGAGAATCAGAGTAATCATTAGAGAAGCATACACACTCTATCATGTTTACCTTGAATTGCTTAAGCTTTACGATGTTATCTTTCTCATCCACCTTGTATGTCTGTCATTATACTTCTATTTACTTGCTAAAAGTAACTAAACTCGCCAGACTTTATGTGTGACCCTTTATGTTTCCCCTTCTCTCTTCCGTTCCCCCCCGGTTCGTAGGGTGGGAATACTCAGGCTTAGTTAGGACTCGGTAATCATCTTGCTAGGAGCTGCTTTTGAAGTATTGCTCAAGTTCTCTTCTTTACTACTATGGCTTTGTCTCTTTTGGGGAATTATGATTTTTTTTGTATTTCTGTACTCTGATGGTACAAGACAGACGTTTCATGTTATTGTAATGGTTTCTATGTAGTTCCAGACTTGTTATATTTTGGACCACGATGTTATGAATTATGTTTAAAATAAAATTTTAAATTCTATTGTTATCTTTTATATCTGTCTTGTAATATTCTATGTCTGTTTACCTATAATGCTTCACGAAACTTAATGCATTCTCTTTGAGTGACATTAACAGATATGGGGTGTCACACTTGGTATCAGAGCTGAAGGTTACCAGATTAGATAAAGGTTTTTGAAAATTATTTTCAAAAAGGTTTTAAAGAAAGCATTTTTTTCAAAAAGGAAAGTCTGTTTTGAAAAACATATTCCCCAAAGGCATATGTAATACGGTTCAACCCTTTATCTAAATCTCTTTCCTTTTCTTGTCAGCATGTATGGGGAGCCTAATATCCCAGAGGGCGTTACGATACCAGGCTGGTTCCGTAGGTATCTAGAGGCCACGACGCCTATCGGAGGTCAAGCTGACGTTCCTTCCCAAGCTGCACCCGTCGTTCCTCCTCCTCCTCCAAAAGCAGATAATTTCGCTATGATCTGCAAAGATTTCTGTGCTACGGGAGGGAAGCCATTACGTGGAACCAAAACATTCGTAGAGGCAAGGAATTTGCTCAAGGAGATGAGGACTTGTTTTTAATCTTTGAAGTGGAAGATCGAAGGAAGATTCAATTAGCTGCCTAGCTACTGAAAGACGAAGCTTCTTTACGTTGGGAAGTTACCCAAGCTAGAAGTCCGGCGGAGACATGGGATGATTTTAGGATGAGGTTTGAAATGAAGTTTCTTTCTCAAGCTGAGAAAAACATGCAAATGGAGAGGTTCTTGGCACTCAAACAAGAAAACATAAATGTTATAGAATAAGTGAATAAATTCAACTAGCTGGCGAAATTTTTATTGGAACTGGTGGACACTCCGCATAAGAAAGCTTTGTGATTTGATAAAGAACTAAATGAACCCCTTCATAGGTTAGCTATGTCCCATATTCCAATGGGAGCTACTTTTGAAAGGCTTGTCGATATAGCCTTGATGCAAGAGGAAGACAAAGGAGGGAAGAAGGAAGTTAAAGTTGAGGAAACAATACAGAACAAGAAGGTATGGCGCAAAAAATGACAACAACAGCAACAACAGAACAAAGGCAGAAAGAATGATAAGGCTATGGATAAGAGGTAGTGTCACAGTTGTAGATGGGAGGGTCACTTGTTCAAAGACCGTAAAAGAAGGAATAATACCTGCTTCAATTGTGAAGAGGTCGGACACCTTTCTAGGGAGTGCCCGAAGAAACCGGGGCAAGGTCAAAAGGCAGGAACTTCTGGAGGGCAGGTGAATTCTCTCGCGACCAGTGCTCCGGATAGAGGTAGGAAAATTTCCGTGGAAGGTTTGATTTCTCTTTCCAGTTATCCTTTTATAACTCTTTTTGATTCTTGTGCTTCACATTCATTTATATCTAGTTCTGTGGTTGAATCTCTGCACTTAAATACTAGTATGGTAGTGGATCCCATTGTTGTCTCAAACCCCATTGGTGGTTCAGCTCATTTATCCATTATTTTTCAGGGTTTGAGAATATCTGTGTTAGGCTTCGAGTTTGAATATAATACGTATGCGCTCGGGTTTATGGGCTGTGGGCTGGTTATAGGGATGGATTGGCTAACCATGTATGGTGCCATTCTGGATTGTGAGAGGAGGGTCGTTAGGCTTCTGACTTGTCATGGGAAGACCCTCGAGGTTTCTTGTGACCCGCAAGGGTCTGTCATGCTTAGTTTTCCTAGAGTCTCTTGATGCATCTATCGATGATTTGCTATCGGTACCAGTAGTCCGTGAATATTCTGATGCCTTCAATGAGGTTCTGGGTTTACCCCCAAGGCACGAGACTGATTTTCGGATATATCTAGTGGATAACGCAAAGCCAGTCGTATTACCTATGCGCCATATGGCTCCAAGGGAAAGGAGGGATCTTAGTAAGCAAGTAGGGGAGCTACTTGAAAAAGGGTTTACTAGGCAAAGCATATCTAAATGGGGTGCTCCCGTGGTATTCGCAACTAAGGCTGGTGGTTCGCTTCACTTATGTGTGGACTATAGGGAGTTGAATAAACTCACCAAGAAGAACAGACACCCACTTCTTAGGATAAATGACATGTTTGACCAGCTTGTTGTTGCTTCGGTAATTTCTCAGTTAGACTTGGCCACGGGGTTTCATCAGTTGAGGGTGGCTGAGGATAGTATAGATAAGACCGCTTTTAGGACTCCAGAAGATTTCTTTGAATGGCTTGTAATGCCTTTTGGGCTGACGAATACACCTGCCTATTTTTTTGATCTAACGAGTAGGATGTTTCAGGAGTTTCTAAATAAATTTGTCATGGTCTTTGTTGATGATATCTTGATCTTCTCAAAGAGCAAAGAAGAGCATTCCCAACATTCGAGGGAAGTTTTGAAAACCCTCCGTTCACACCAGCTTAAGGCAAAGTTCTCCAAATGCCATTTCTGGAGAAAACAGGTCAGATTTCTAGGGCATGTGGTTTCCAAAGATGGGATAGAAATGGATCTCGCAAAGGTGGTTGTAGTTCAGGACTGGCCGATTCCAAAGAATGCAACATAGGTGAGAAGCTTTTTGGGGTTAGCAGGCTATTATAGGAAATTCATTAATGACTTCGCAAAGATACCAGCCCCACTCACCAGGCTGACGAAGAAGAACTTGGTATTTTCGTGGGATATAGATTGTGAGCTTTCTTTCCATTGACTGAAGAGGGATATTAAAACAGCCCTAGTCTTAACCTTGCCCGATGGGAATAAGGTGTTTACAGTGTACACTGACGTGTGTGGTATAGGGCTCGGTGCTGTTCTGATGTAAGAGGGAAGGGTAGTGTGTTATGGAGGATAACAGCTAACAGTACATGAGAAGAACTACCCTACCCATGATTTAGAGCTAGCTGCCATAGTACTTGCACTTAATATGTGGCGTCATTATTTGCTTAGAGAGAAGTTCGAGTTGTACCTCTCAAGTACTTATTTTCGCAAAAGGATCTTAATCTGAGGCAACAAAGGTGGATGGAGTTATTAGCAGCTTATGACTTTGAGATTGCTTATACCCCTGGCAAGGGTAATGTGGTGGCAGATGCACTGAGTAGACAGAGGATGGTCTTAAGTCCTTTGTTTGTAGAAAGTAAAAGCTTGGAGTTTATATCAGCTTTAGACCATCCACTGAGCTTTTACCTAGTTTGTTTGCATCACTAGAGATACAACCTGCTCTTATCGATCAGATAGGAGCTTCGCAGAGAAATGATTCTGTGATTTTAGTCATCTTGGATAGGATCAATAAAGGGGAGACTTCTAATCACCTCAGTAGATACTCCACAGATGGTAATGGGTGGTTGTGACGAGATGGAAAGCTCTGTGTTCCCCAAATTGTGAGCTTGATAAAGACAGACCTTGAAGAAGCCTATCACTCTAAGATGACCATTCATCCAGGTGGCGATAAAATGTATAAGGATATGAAGCGGGTTTTCTTTTGGGCTAGGATGGAGAAAGATGTGGCAGAGTTTGTTTCTCAATGTCTGATCTTCCAGCAAGTTAAAGCTGAGCAAAAGAAGCCCGGTGGTCTACTTCATCCTTTGGAGGTTCAGCAATGGAAATGGGAGAGCGTCTCTGTGGATTTTATAGATGGTTTGCCAAGATCGAACAAAGGCAACACCAGTATTTGGGTTGTAGTTGATAGACTTATGAAGAGCGCACATTTCATTCTAGTTAAGAGTAAGAGGACAACAACATGGTTGGTAGCAGTTTATGTCTGAGAGATAGTCTATCTTCATGGAGTACCTTCCGGTATCGTAAGCGATCGTGACCCCATCTTCACCAGAAAATTTTGGAGAAGCTTGCAAGAAGAATTAGGTACACAGTTACGTTTAAGCACTGCTTATCATCCTCAGACCGATGGACAAACACAGAGGGTGAACAGAGTTTTAGAGTATCTTTTGAGGCTTTATATTCTAGATTTCAGAGGCACTTGGGAAGAACATCTTCCTTTAGTAGAATTTGCCCACGACAACAGTTTTCAAGCAAGCGTTGGCATGGCACCTTTTGAAGCCTTATATGGACGACTTTGTAGATCACCGACTTGTTGGTGGGAATCTACAGAAAAACTATTACTTGGACCATATATGGTTAGAGAAACGTCCGAGAAGATTGATCTTATTAGATGGCGAACGAAGACCGCTCAAGATAGGCAGAAATCCTACGCTGACAAGAGAAGGACTGACATTGAATTCAAAGTAGGAGATATGGTTTTCATTAAGGAGTCACCTCAGAGGAACGTGGTTCGCTTCAGATCTACAAGGAAACTGGCTCCAAGATTCGTAGGGTTGTTTCCCATAACAGAAAGGATTGGCCAAATGGCCTACAGAGTAAAGCTACTCGAGAGATTATCAAGCGTTCATGATGTTTTCAATGTTTCTCATTTGCGGAAGTGCTTCCATGATACCGCAGAAGTTGTTGAGCCAATTATATTAGAGGAAGTGGGAGTGGAACGGGAGGCAATAGTCTGATGAGTTCCTTTCTGTATTCTTGGATCGGAAGTTAAGAAGCTACACAACAAAGAAATTAAGTTGATGAAGGTTCATTGCGGAGATAACCCAGAGGATGCGACTTGGGAGACCGAAGACAAGATTTGTGCTTCGTACCCTTTTCTTTTCGAGGGTATGTTCTTAATTTCTTTTCCAAAGCTTTTATTTATGCTTGTTTCTATCATCTAAGTATGTCCTATCGATCGAATCTTTGACCTTTAGGTTGGAGTTCCATGATTGTAAACATGTGTTTGAAACATGTTATGTTTGATGGATGCAAGTGTTTGCTAGTGGTTGCTTGTGGATGCATATAGACATACATTAGGCACTAGATCGGCCCAATCACTCTCATACTTCATATGGAAGTGTGTGCATTTTTCTTCTTTTAATGGATGGGAATGGATGTATCATCATACGGATGTTGCATTTGGACGGATGATTGTGCACCCATATAGAAGTTACATGATATAATAGGATTGTTGCATACATGTTGGATTCATAACAATAAAATACATTGCATTAAGGAGGTCGACTGAATCAGTAGATCGCCTGATCTTCGCATTAGTATTGGGACACATACGCACACCTTTGCATTTGTTCATTTAAGCATTAGAAGTCTTTAAGGACAATGGATGCTTGTGATTGGTGGATGAGTAGAAGGGTGATGGATGGTAGGATATACATTCTTTGTAACATGGATATTTCCGGAATGAAATCCTTTGAGTAAGGGAAAATGTAACACCCCGTATTTTAACAATACTAAAATTGGATAAATTAAATAATAATTAATTTAATAATTAGAATTAAGGGAAATAGATTGTGCCATTGCGTCCTTCTCGAAATTCTAGTCACGACATTCGGTTTGCGTAAAACGGACACCTTATGAAGAAGTTATGAAGGTTTGAAGTTTGTATAGGCGCAAGAGAATTATATATATATATATATATAATAAATCAAAAAATCAAAAAAATAATTTGAAATTGCAAATTTCAATATAGCGACAAAAATTATGCCAGGGGAGTCTACCCCTTAAGCTGGCACCTATAAATATAGGCTCTTTTCTCTTGTTTTGTTCACGGAAAATCAATGGAGGCCTAAATGTTGTCGGTGCTTGGACTGAATCAAATCTCTTTTGTGACATCCCAGATTTCGACGGACCGTTTTTTTTCCAGAAATCCAATCCACCGAAACCCGAGTTGGTTGCTCTGGTATCATACAGAAAAAGACAGAGAAAAGAGATATGTCAGAGTTCGGAAAACACCTCCCAGTGGAAAGAGAAAAATATAATATATCTAAAACATAGCTTTACCTTAATCACAATACTGCTAAATCAGTATCCCTAAAGCTATGAGTCTCTGTCTAACCTGCGAATGTTATGAGGAGGGGGTCAGAACATAAGTTCTGTGTGAATGAATTTAAACAATACTTCTTGAATAATCCTATATATACCGTTCAGTCACATTTTCTTATTTATTAGGTTATACGTGTCATTAGACTCACAGCTTACACACACGTCGCACCCATCTACTCCCAAGTAGACCTAATATAATGTATTATGTAGCTACCCCCCCCCCACACGGAGGTATACCCCATGGTACCCCCACTTGCACAGTCTCCACTGTATCATCGCAGTGATATACGCAGTCCCCCATCCTATGTCATAGTAACATATATTCCTCTTTCTTATAATACAAGACTACACCCGCATAGGATTACTATAATTATATTATGTGAACATAATGACTGCTATTATCGAATGGTGCCCTCTAGTTTACGATACACCACCAGAGCAGAGATGGTTGTATCTAGACTTTCCCACGCATGTATCGTCAAGCGTATTTGATGCCTAACCCGCACACCCATCCTGTGTGCGTACCCGAGTTCCGTGGCAGGGCTATACAAGAAACACGGAACTCGGTCGGTAGTTTTCCTCATATATGTGCAAGGCCCGCCTTTAAGAGCCTCTAGCACAAATATCCCTTAGGGTCTGTTTTCTATGGTGGCTATGTCCCCATCTTGACCCCTCCGTCAACTAGTAAAGACCACACGAGCTAAGTGACCACCCATAACAAGAAAAGAATCTAAACATCCATGTGGGGTCTCCCCGCACCCATTCCTTGATAGCAAAGGTTAACGATCTCTAGGGTTTAGCTCTTGTCTTTTTGAATTCCTTAGGCTACTGGTGACAGGAGTTCAACGGTCTTGCTATCGTTTGGTCTTGACCCTCCACCTCCGCCTGAGGCAACCGCCAAACCACCCTTAATGCCACCGCGTACAGCATTCTGACTGCCTCCTACTTATGCAGTCAAGGCCCACCCACCTGGTAGTTCCGCGAAGACCCAACCTCTGTAATCCTTGCCCGAAGCTAAACCACCACAGAGGACTATCAGGAGCACCTTTAGCGTCTCAGGAAGCCGCCTGCCTCCCTTTCCAGTCCGTTGGAGTTGGCAGAATAATAAACGTGCACTCCCCTCGTGCCTTATGACATCGTGATGATCTACGTCGTTGGGATATTCATCCTATAACGTACGGACTGCTTCAAGCGCCTTAGATTTATCTGTCATTAGACCCTACGTCTAATCATTAATTACTCGTTTCCGCCACCTCATAAATTTTCTCATTTAACTTGGTTATTCACATTAGCTTCCTTTTTCATATCTACCAAGTTACCCATGCTTATTAACTCAATTTATACTTAAGCCCATTAATAAGAGCACAACATGTTACTTCCCAATTTCATAAATTATTCCCTTTTTTTTTGGGTTACAACAATATGTTATACTTTATTCATAGTTAAGTATGCCTTATCCCACATATGTACTAATTAGGAGAATAACCCCCTAAACACCTGCCCCGAAGACCGAAATCAACATCAGACTGGCACCCAGTGAACTGCTCAACCCATCCAACACAGCATGATTCTAATTTACTTCCTTTCCATTCATATAACTTATATCATTTTTAATTTCCCATCTCTCCTTCCCAAACCATTTAATTTAAGTATAACCTAACATATAAGTTACCTCACCTTCCTTATCGTTTCCTATAACTTATCTTGTCCCATAGGTTATAATTTCCGCCTATTATCCTTTCTTTCCTTATTCAAGTTTATTCATAATAGGTTATTTATCATTCCCCATTTCTTGTCATTAATCTTAGATTTGACTTAACCTTTTCGCTTACTTAACCCATTACTTAACTTTACCCAATTCAATTAATTTATAATACCGTTTCGGGTCCCATTTGGTCAAGCATATCTAAATTTTTGTTTCTCATGTCACCCGTGTCCCACTCAACCCCTTTACTATAGTTTCCATGTCTTACACATGTTTTACTACGGTTAAGTCTACCTTAATAATGTTTTACATCACATGTTTTACAACGGTTAAGTCCACACTAGCCATGCTTTATATGTCATTTATATCGTCCACTTCACCCTCTAACCATACCCATGTCACCCACATGTCTTATTATGGTTAGTGTTTCTTATTTTATTATCATCTCTATTACATAGACATTGTACATCACCATTATTCTCCTATTTATGCACATATATATACACACATTTTTAATTATATTAAAAATGCGGGGTGTTACATTCTTCCACCCTTAAAGAATTTCATCCCCGAAATTCGATAAGAGTAAAATAGATAATCCCTCGCAATATTCATCCATCAAACGTGCATTCAATTGTTGCAAACATTGTGCACATGTGCAAAGTGAAACACATCATAGTAAAGCATGTATGCCTAATTGGTACCACCTATATGTATGCAAACTTTTAAAAACGCTTTCTCAAATCATGATGCTCACATCCTAAATATACCTGCAGTTCTACATGAAAAAATTGTTTTTGAAAATTTCCAAAATATTTTTCATCCAAAATTTTCCCATACCCTTATAAAATAAGAGTGTAGTTTTTCCAATTGCCACGCCCAAAATCCTATCAATCACTTTTAAATTTCAAAATTCAGAAAAATCTAATTTTCCAAATTTTTAATCCTTATGCCTTTAATGGAAAAACTTACATTTTCCCGTTTTCTTTTAGCATTCTACTTTATTTATTTTTTATGTTTTTATTTTACATGCCCAGCAAATTATAATAGAAAACTTTCTAATTAAACATTCGTAGATCAAGTCAAAGTCAGTTCTAGTACATTACTACAACTAGATAAAAGAGAGACAGTCATACACTACATAATAAGATACTACCCTATTGATACAGCAATAAAGGTCAGGTCCCTATGGAAGAAACTACAAATGAGATCCCCTATACCACTAATCTTACTATCTAGATGCTCCGTAAGCTGTCTAGTCCCCACCCTGACCTCTAACTGCAAGTCCTGTAGCCAGCCTCTAACTGATCATAGGAAGTGCCAATCTCCTATAGCATCGGCTGTTGAGTCTGTCTCAACTCAACCTGTGTCTGGAGCATCTCCTACTATGTCCTCAGGATGTCCTGGTGATCTCTAACTAACTAAGTTTGTTGCTCAGAAACTGTTCTCAATTCCGCCCTCCAGTCTGACTCTCTGGAAATCCAAGGGTCCCACCCAGATGTACCGGAAGTACCCCATCCTGGAGCCTGGGAAGTCCAAGCACATCCCCAAGCATGTTCTGCCTGATATGGGTCTGATCCTGCTGGTGGTACATACTGGGGCTCTCCATCATGTTCGGGCTGATAGTCACCACTCTGTGGTTCCTGCACATGCTCCGCCTGTACATGTTCCTCCTCCTCCTCATCTCCTCCATCATGCTCCATGGGCTGAGGCTCTAATAAATCATGCAGATGTATATGCATCCTCGTCAGTGCAGCCAAATCTATAATACTGGAGGGATGAGAGGAAGGTGATATATAACCTTCCTTTCGCAGAGGAACACTGCTTCATGTAAAAACTACGGTCCATAAATTTCCAAAAGAAATGTTTTACTGCCTCGCCTCTCTAGTGGAGTCATAATACTGTAGGATAGTGCGAGCCCAATTTATCTGAATACCCCCAAAAATAGCATACGTGGCTCGTTTAAGGATTTGTGTTATCCTATCAAATCCACTAGTCTATCCAACAATATTATACTGTAAAATCTGAAAAACAAATCTAGCTAACGGACGTAGATGGGTATAATCCCAAATCCTCTCGTACTCATCATAGAAAATCCGACGCCATACCGCCAAATCAGTCATCTCAAGATCCCCTAACTCATGGCCCGTACTACGGATATTTAACATTTCCCCATACTGTATTTCATTGAAACTAATGATGGTTCCCTTTACATCCGAATTATATGTAATCAAACCCTCATTGTCTACCCCAACTTCTAAATTAGCATCAAAAGGTATTACTAACCTCTTGTAGCCCTTTTGCTCGACGGTATTAACATCCAAAATTGCAATTAAACCCGTTTCCGCAAATAAATCCTCTAAAGGTGTTCCAACAAAATCACCAAACTTAACCGGACGACCTAACAACAACTTCAAACCTGCGGTGTGGACGTACGCCTCGACTATATCTCTCCGAGTGTTGCACCAAGCGATTTCTTGAGGCACAAGTTGGGGAAAAGAGGCAAGAAGGGAAGATTGATCTGCCATGGTGAATTAAGCTCGAATTGAGAGGGGAAAGGTATAGATCTGGGTATAGGAGACTACTAGCTTCGATTTGGAGGCAACTTTGAGCGAAATAGTGGAGATTTGAAGTGATGGAAGGTGAAAAATGTGGTGGTGGAGGTGGGTTTCGTCCTCCCTGTAATGGAGAACCTGGAACGATGGAATGAGTTGAAGGCCTTTGGCCTTCGGCCTTTTATTTTTTTCTTCATGCACAAGGCAGGTCGAAACTAAGGTCGACCTCCCTATAGGCAGGTCGACACTAGTGACGACCTTTTTTTTTCACTTCGCTTGTTTTTCGTTCCGCTTTTCTCCGTCTTCTTTCTTGATGGTTACTGGAGACTGTCTATTCTTCTTGCAGATGTTCCAATTCCATGAAATAGAAACTTAAGCGGAACATGAAGTCTTAAATATCCATTTTAATGTACACCTTTTTGCTTATTATTAAAAGTTCAATTTTTTTCCTGATCTCCATTTTTAGTGTACGGGGGTAAAATCTCATATATTTTTTTTCAAATCTATTTCTCATGCGGGCTCCTATACTAAAATAGGCTTATATATTTTTATATATAATATTTATATTCTTCTGAAAAATACAAATACGCTCACTCATAATTTTTCCCTAAGAAAACAAAACTTATGCTCTGATACCAAATGTAACAACCCAGATTACGACGGATCGATTTTTTTTCAAAAATCCAATTCACCGAAATCCAAGTTGGTTGCTTTGGTATCCTACAGAAAAAGACAGAGAAAAGAGATATGTCAGAGTTCGGAAAACACCTCACAACGGAAGGAGCAAAATATAATATATCTAAAACATAGCTTTACCTTAATCACAAAACTGCTGAATCAGTATCTCCAAAGCTATGAGTCTCTGTCTAACCTGCGAATGTTATGAGGAGGGGGTCAGAACATAAGTTCTATGTGAATTAATTTAAACTATACTTCTTGAATAATCCTACATATACCGTTCGGTCACATTTTCTTATTTATTAGGTTATACGTGTCATTAGTACTCACAGCTTACACACACGTCGCACCCATCTACTCCCTAGTAGATTAACCTAATATAATGTATTATGTAGCTACCCTCCCACATGGAGGTATACCCCATGGTACCCTCACTTGCACAGTATGCACTGTATCATCGCAGTGATATACGCAGTCCCCCATCCTATGTCATAGTAACATATATTCCTCTTTCTTATAATACAAGACTACACCCGCATAGGATTACTGTAATTATATCATGTGAACATAATGACTGCTATTATCGAATGGTGCCCTCTAGTTTACGATACACCATCAGAGCAGAGATGGTTGTATTTAGATTTTCCCACCTACGTACCGTCAAGCGTATTTGATGCCTAACCCGCACACCCATCTTGTGTGCGTACCCGAGTTCCGTGGCAGGGCTATACAAGAAACACTGAACTCGGTCGGGAGTTTTCCTCATATCTGTGCAAGGCCCGCCTTTAAGAGCCTCTAGCAAAAATATCCTTTAGGGTCTGTTTTCTATGGTGGCTATGGCCCTACCTCGGCCCCTCCCTCAACTAGTAAAGACCACACGAGCTAAGCGAGCACCCCTAACAAGCAAATAATCTAAACATCTATGTGGGGTCTCCCGGCACCCGTTCCTTGATAGCAAAGGTTAACGATCTCTAGGGGTTAGCTCTTGTCTTTTCGCTTTCCTTAGGCTGCTGGTGACAGGAGTTAAACGGTCTTGCTATCATTTGGTCTTGACCCTCCACCTCCGCCTAAGGCAACTGCCGAACCACCCTTATTGCCACCGCGTACAACATTTTGACTACCTCCTACTTATGCAGTCAAGGCCCACCCACCTGGTAGTTCCGCGCAGACCCAACCTCTGTAATCCTAGCCCGAAGCTAAACCACCATAGAGGACTACCAGGAGCACCTTTAACATCTCAAGAAGCCACCTTCCTCCCTTTTCAGTCTGTTGGACCTGCCAGAATAATAAACATGCGCTCCCCTCGTGCCTTATGACACCGTGATGATTTACCTCATTGGGATATTCAACCTATAACGTACGGACTGCTTCAAGCGCCTTAGATTTCTCTGTCATTAGACCCTACGTCTAATCATTAATTACTTGCTTGCGCCACCTCATAAATTTTCTCATTTAACTTGGTTATTCACATTAGCTTCCTTTTTCGTATCTACCAAGTTACTCATGCTTATTAACTCAATTTATACTTAACCCACTTAAGCCCATTAATAAGCCCACAACATGTTATTTTACAATTTCATAAATTATTCCCTTTTTTTGGGGTTACAACAATATGTTATACTTAATTCATAGTTAAGTATGCCTTATCACACATATGTACTAATTAGGAGAACAACCCCCTAACCACCAGCCCCGAAGACCAAAATCAACATCAGACTGGCACCCAATGAACTACTCAACCCAACCAACACAACATGATTCTAATTTAATTCCTTTCCATTAATATAAGTTATATCATTTTTAATTTCACATCTCTCCCACCCAAACCATTTAATTTAAGTATAACCTTACATATAAGTTACCTCACCTTCCTTATCGTTTCCTATAACTTATCTTGTCCCATAAGTTATAATTTTCACTTATTATCCTTTCTTGCCTTATTCAAGTTTATTCATAATAGGTTATTTATCATTCCCCATTTCTTGTCATTAATCTTAGAATTGACTTAATCTTTTCGCTCACATAGCCCGTTACTTAACTTTACCCAGTTCAATTAATTTATAATACCGTTTCGGGTCCCATTTGGTTAAGCATATCTATATTTTTGTTTCTCATGTCACCGGTATCCCACTCAACCCCTTTACTATAGTTTCCATGTCTTACACACGTTTTACTATGGTTAAGTCTACCTTAATCATGTTTTACATCACATGTATTACAATGGTTAAGTCCACATTAACCATGCTTTACATGTCATTTATATCATCCACTTCACCCTCTAACCATACCCATGTCACCCGCATGTCTTATTATGGTTAGTGTTTCTTAATTTGTTTATTACGTTGTAACGATGTATGACCTCTCACATTAGACGTCCGCTTATGGTTGCTGGATTTGCCAGGCGGCTCCGGGAAGTCTTACACCACAAACGCGTCTAACCTCGTGTCATAAACTGTTATGCCTCTAGTTCTTGTCGTTGACCACTCACATTAGGCTTCCGCTTGTGGTTGCTGGATTTGCCGGGCGGCTCCGGGCAGTCTTACACCACAAACGCGTCTAAACTCATGTCATAGGCGTTCATTTACAATCGTCTTTCACCCAAAACCCCAAATTCATGTTATGCGTTCCAAAGTCAACTTAATTACGATTCATTTCTCTATGCCTATTTCCAATTTATCATTAACTACACCTATTACATAATAGTTAGCCAAATTTCATATTACCCAAATCATCCAATTATAGCCAAATTCACCAATTCCATGTTATTCATACCCAAACAAGCCAATTTCCAATATCCAATCATACCCAATTTCATATAATCAGTATTTTCTTAATATACATACATACATATACATATACATATAAATATATATATATATATATATATATCCCAACATTTCCACGTTCATACATGTAATTTAATTCACCCTCTAGACTTATTTTTCATGTCACAAATAAGTTTTCCAATCCATGCTATCCAATTACATATTGTTAATATTAAGTTTATACTAATTCCATATCCAATTACAATTATGACAATTTCATAAATCCAACAACACAGTATAATTATGCCCATATTTCTATACAAAACCTTCCATTCACAATATTACACTCAAACCAACCCCTTTTCCTTTTTTTTCTCGTTTCCTATTTTAAACGCATAAATCCATGATAGACGTCGGCTCGAGATAGCCTAGTTATAAAAAAATAAAAAGGGAAAGGATAAAAGAGATAATTCAAACGTAGGAATAAATAAAATAACTTATCTTATTGAATTATCATCATATTCATTATGAGGAATGGCAAACGATAGAGGCAATATTATACAACAAATATAGTTCAAATCCACTCACTTTGACTGGATTGGAGAAATAAACGATTTGTTGTTGATGTAGAATGTTGATCAAATCTTCTTTTCTGATTATTGGTGAAGAGCTTGAATTGTTGATTTAGGTTTTAGAGGCGTCGGCTAAGAGAATTGAAAGTTCAGCAGCACGAAGGCGTCTTGAGGAATTGTTATGAATTAGAGTTAGGTCATGCTATGTATTTATAGGTGTAGAGAGTGTTTTCGAGCCCTTAGATTGACCTGGATACCACCAGATTCGTATAGCACATTAAAAACACGTCACAGGAACAAAACTGCTCAGATCGGGAGGTAGGGGGGAGGGGTAGGTCGACCCTAAGGTCGACTTCCCGAAGGGTAGGTCGACCCCCAGGTCGACTTTGGGGTCGACCTGCCTAGTTGTTGGGCGGGAAATTTCCTGCCCAGCTGCCTGGGTCGAATTTCGAACTGTTTTGAATTTTTAGTTGAACCTTCTAAAGGCTATAACTCATCCATACAGAGTCCAATTTACACAAACTTGGACTCTATTCCAAGTAGAATTCCGAGCCGAACGCAATGGTGAGGTCTGTTTTTACCTAACCCCTGAAATTTAAATTAAGTATTCTTATTTAATTATCATCTCTATTACATAGACATTGCACATACCATTATTCTCCTATTTATGCATATACACACACACACACATTTTTAATTATATTAAAAATGCGGGGTGTTACATCTTTCTTCTTCTATAATCAAAGTTTAGAGATTCCAGTATAGGTCTATGATTCATCAACTGATTTTGTCCTTCTATCGTTCTAGATCTGAACACAGTGAGTTTTAAGTTACTTTTAGATTTAAATAATTAAAAGTAAAACATGACATGACTGTAATTTGGATCTATCCCTATGACTGAATCATATCAGATCTATTGTAATTTGTGAATCTATAACTGTAACTTGGATCTCAACCTTTATCATGTCAGATCTACTTTTGATTATGGATCTAATTTGCTATTTAGATCATCTTATGCCTATCATGCTGTGGTTAATTTGGATCTGTCCTTAGTTGGACATCTAAATACTTATTTAGATTTAATCATGCCTATTATGACATCCCTACTACGTTAGAACCTATTTCATTATCACAACCGATCTATTCTTATATGTTCATCTTAAAATTATGTCATCATATGCTTATGTCAGTTTTGTTAGAATAATCATCTTTGTCATCTTCTCTTCGCCTTTCCCTTTAATTTTATATGGCCGGGCTATTCTCGAGCCTAGGCATGCCACTAAAATTATGCGAATATGTTAATTTGGGAACGAGGGAAAAACATAGAATTAGACTTAACTTGAAAGAGGAAATATGGCATAAATTGAATAATGTCTATTAACATGAATTTGGACATATAATTCACTATGAATATAATTGGGGAAAAAGGGGCATGAAACCTATAACGACATAGATAAAATTAGCTAGTAATGAAATGCCTAGGATTACAGTAATTAGAAACTGCAATCGCACATACACATGAGGTTAGATTACATTTATGGTGGAAGCGTACCCGGAACCACCTGACATATCCAGCGATCACAAGTGGTGAATATAATGTGAGAGGTCTAAGTGCACAAATACGAGACGTGCTAAGACACGAGGTTAAGCCCGATTTGTGGAATACGTCTGCCCAGACCCACCCGGCATGTCCAGCATCCACAAATGGTAGGCTTAATGTAGGATGTCTAGCATACTATAACCATAAATGAAAAAATGGTTATAAACCTTGAATACTTAACCTACTGAATCCATAGGGATTGTATGAACATAAACTTAAATTGGGGTTAAGTAAATTTGGTTGAATAGTGGGTGGGTTAAGTAAATCAGAGGAGGTGGGTAATATTTATATATAGGCCCACAAACTTAACCTGATAGGGTTATGTAGTTAAAGATACCTAGTGGTTACAAGCATAACCTGTGGAAATGTTGGAGTTATGTAATCAAAAGACACAATTTTTGGGGTATGCATAACTTGTAGAATTGATAGGGCTATGTAATTAAAGACACCTAGTGGTATACATAACCAACATAAATCCTAGTGGTGATACAAGACAAGGGGGAGCTTGTATCATTTGTGTGGGACCTATTTCATTCAGTAACCCTTAATAGGTATCAAAAGAGTAATCTGAACTAGGTCGGAGCTGGGGCACGCTTACTGGGATGATTGTAAGAGATCCAAACGAGGAGGACGGTGTGGGCGATGCAAACCGACCGAGGACATGTGCATAGGTCGGGTACAGGGGGCTAAGACGACCGTGACACCAGTAGGTATGGCTGTGCACATTAACGAAGGGTTTCCACTTTAGGAAGTGATACCTCCTACAGTGGGGCCCGACACATGGTATCTATGGAGTAGGGATCGATCGATTAAGGTAGTAGTTAGGGTACATTTGGAAGTATGTCTAACTCTACCATTTGATAGTTGTTGGGATTACCTCATCCTGGTTATACTAGTATTAGTGTAGAGAAACAAAGTAATCATTAGAGAAGCACACACATTCTATCATGTTTACCTTGTCATACTTACCTTTTATGATGTTATCTTTCTCATCCACCCTATATGCCTGTCATGATACTTTTATTTGTTTACTTGCTAACAGTAACTAGACACGCCAGACATTATGTCTGATCTTTTTTGTTTCCTCTTCTCTCTTCCATTCCCTCCCCACCTCAGGTTTGTAGGGTGGGAATACTCAGCTTAATCAGGACTCGTTTAACATCTTGCTAGGAGCTGCTTTTGAAGTATTGCTCAAGTTCTCTTCTTTACTACTATGGCTTTGCCTCTTTTGGGGAATTATGCTTTTAATGTATTTCTGTACTCTGATGGTACAAGATAGAAGTTTCATGTTATTGTAATGGTTTTTATGTAGTTCCAAACTTGTGATATTTTGACCACGATGTTATGAATTATGTTTTAAATAAAATTCTAATCTTTTATATCGGTCTTGTAATATTCTGTGTATGTTTACTTATAACGCTTCACGAAACATAATGCATTCTCTTAATGAGTGACATTAACGGACGTGGGGTGTCATAGAAGTAGATGTGTAGGGTGTATGTTCTCCTGTTTTAGTTGGAAGGCTAGAAGGCTCATTTGAAAACTAATCATAGATCAGATTATTAAATAAGCTAAGAAAAGAGAAATGGTACAACTAAAAAAGGAAACAACAAATTCAGTATAGCAACAAACATGATAGTGAAAGAAAGAGGGATAAGAATAAAAATTTCCTAGATAAAATGAAAAAGAAAAGCTGTAACAAAAGAAAATTTTCTTATGTGGGCTGTACTTGGATAGTAAAATAGGGAATCTTTATAAATAGTTACAAAAAATCCAAGTACGATTGGAAAAAGGTATATAAAAGAAAAACGGAAGGCATGAAATTTTCTGTTTTCCACCTTTTTGTAACATAAGAAAACAAATTTAGAAAAGTAGATTTTTCTGAAGTACGAAAAATAAAGTTGGTTGGTAGGATTTTGGGATGCAATAATTGGATGAACTGCGCTCTTACACAGTAAGAGCGTGGGAAAATTTGGTTGAAAAAGCATTTTGATTTTCAAAATATTGCATTCATGTAGAACTACCAGTATATTTAGAATGTGAGCATCATGTTTTAAAAGGATTTTGTTAAAATTTGCATACACATAGGAGGTACCGCTTAGGCATACATGTATTATTGTGTTGGATTTCACTTTGCACAAGTACACAATGTTTGCAAAAATTGGATGCACACATGATGGACGTATATTATGCGAGGGGCTAATTGATTTTTTCGCTTATCAAATTTCGGGGACGAAAGTTCCTAAGGGTAGGAGAATGTAATACCCCGCATTTTGTAACAATTAAAATAACTAAATAATGCATATTTGTATATATATGCATTGATATAAACATTTAAAATGAAGAAAATATTTATGCGAATGAAAATGTATCATTAAAAGAAAGAAATGATTGCTTGCATGCAGTGTAAACATGTTGCATGCACTGATTATGCATTAATAATAAAAGAGAAATAAAAGAAAATGATTCATCCAATGGTTTAACTATAATATTGTAACAAACATGAAAAAGAGAATTAAGAAGATAACAATAATTGCCATTGTTCTAGGTCTTGTTAGCAATAGCCTTGGTAGCCCAGTTGGTTAGAACATGTGACTTGCAACCAAGAGGTATAGAGTTTGATCCCTGCCGCCATCATATTTTTGTTTTAAGGGAACGACTAAAATGACACATGTTCATAAGAGAAAATATGTACAAATGCACATATAAGGAAAAACATACATATAAGGAAGTAAAGAATATATATATATATATATATATATATATATATATGAGAATATACACGTGTATATATGTAGGAATACATATATATATATATATACAAGAAATAAAATTTAAGATAAGGACGAAATCATAGAAATATGGCAAGAATCAAATAACAGTGCAATACCGTTTGAATTTTGAAAACAAAACGAAAATTGTGCTTATATATATATGCATAAAATGGTCATTACAAGTTTTGTATACATATAAGGACCTTATATATGAATATAATTCAAATCAATTCAAAACTGATGAGAAGATAATACAACGCTAAATTAATGCAATGGATTGATTGAAATAAGGAAAAATGGAACATGGTAAAATGATTGCATTAAATAAAAAGATAAGGCATGTAATAAAATAAAATAATGGAGGATGTGTATAATTATATACACATAACATTCGAAATTCAAAAGTAAAAGATTATTAACATGCAATTAGTTAAAGAAGGAAAGTAGGTATAATCAATTTAAAAAGAGCAAAACAAGGAATCTATTAAACGCTGAAAAACATTAATACTATATATATACATGCACACATGCAGCATAAAATAAGTTATGAAAAGGAAAAACATGAAAGAGGTTGAACGTTTAAAAAGTAAACATTATAAACATTAAAAGATGAATCTGGACTGTTTTCTAAACGAAGTTCAATGCTAACTCAGCGCTGCGTGTACTATAAGATCCTAAACACATATAAATAGGCTAATGGAGTCTAGCTAAATGTCACATTTCTAAGACAACGCAAAAGGTCGGCCATTCTTCCTCCTCCTCAAATCTCTTTAGAAAATTAAGATTATTAGTTTAGGAAATATTCTAAATCAAGATCTGGAGGAAAGAACTGATGTTGATAAAAGGTGTTATGTATCATATGCGAAGTGAGATAATTTTCTAGATCTGGTCTGTTCAATTTTCTTCCTCTTTATTTCCTTTTTCTTTTAGTAAAATTATGAATCCATGGTTGTTAGGTTTTGAATCCAATTAGGAGAAAATAATGGAATGTTAATTCTGGACCAGATCCAGGATTTGGAAAGAAAATGAGGTGAGTGAATTTAAATTATATCATTTTTGATAATGATATATTATCGTTTAACATTCCCCGTTATTACACGTTGTGAATTTGCTAGAATAGTTAAAAAGCATTGAATTTCTATATATGACATGTTGAGATGTGATATGTTGAAATGTTTAAACATATGTTAAAAAGATTAAAGTGACGAACATGACATGTTAGAATATTAATATGTTAAGATATTAATATGTTGGAAAATTCATATGTTGAAACATAAACTTGTCAAAATATGTGTAGCGATTACTGTTGTTTCAATTTCATGTTAACTTGTGACATTTATGTACCTGGACCATTAACAGTAGAAACTGAGAAAATTATATGTTAGTTTGTTGATTTGGACAATTAAACGATTAAACGATTACATGTTAGAATATAATTTATTGTATGTTAGAAAGAACATGCGACATAAAATGGGTTTAATATGATGACATGTAAATTATAGGGAAATTACAGTAAATAGTAAACTGTAACTGCACTTAGACACGAGGTTAGATTACACTTGTGGTAGAACTCTGCCCGGAACTGTCCGACATATCCAGCATCCACAAGTGGTAAATCTAATGTGAGGGGTCTAAGTTCATAAATAAAACATGTAGTGGTGCTAAGACATGAGGTTAAGTCAGCTTGTGGTAGAAGTCTGCGAAAACTGCTCGGAAAATCAAGCATCCACATGTGTAGGCTTAATGTGAGAGGTCTAATGCATAAATATGTGTATATATATATATATTTGTATGTACGTAAATAACAGGACTAATAAACAACGTTAATTGTAATTAATGGAAATAAATGGAATTGACTGAAAGACAATTACAACAGTAAAGGAAAGGGAATGAACGGGGAATGATAATAACCTATTATTAATAAATTACATTAATGAAAATGTTATATAATAGGTAGACTTGTCCTAGGGACAAGAGGATATTATAATTTAGGTTATAATAAACTAGTGAGAAAATGAGATAACCTGTGTAATGAGAAAAACGATACTTAATTGTAAAGTAAGTAATCAACTAATGGGGGGAAATTTATGAAATGAAAGAAGTTGTACTTAATTATAAATTAAGCAATTTGAAAACTTGGAAATCTGAAATATGCTGACAAGAATAACATGTTAAGGCTTGTCCTAGGGACAAGTGGAAATTATTACATAGGTTACAATAATTGGAAAGGAGACTTATTAGTAAACCTTAATTAAGAGAACTAAGTTAATAAGTAAACAACAATAAGTTGTAGTGACAGTATAAGATGGAATTATGATTAAATAAGAAAGAATGAGGCAACTTGTGAAATGAAATAAGTTGTATTTAATCATAATTGATAAGTGACATGTTAAATAGAAAACATGTGAATTGAGATATACTTAATTACGTATTAAGTAGAACATGTTATTATAACCTTGAAATCAAACAAGAATATAAAGAGATTGTGTATTACAGACCTTAGATCACAATCTAGAGAATAACATGTTTTGGGTTTATTAATAAACTTAAATGGGTTCAGTCATATGACTGAAATAAATAAGCAAGAGGAACTTGGTAACTTGAACAAGAAGTCAATGTGAATGGGAATAACCAAGTTAAATGGAAACCTGATGAGGTAAAGCAAGCGCATAAAGGAATGTTTAGACATAGGGTCTAATAGCATATTAAAATGAGGCGCTTGGACCAACCCGCATGTTTGAGGGTGAATAACCCAACGGGGTAGATCATCATGGTGTCATAAGGCAAGAGGGGAGCACGCGTTCATCTGATTATTCTGTCGGCTCCGAAGGACTGGAAGGGGAAGCACGCGACTTTCTGAGATACGTAAGGTGCTCCTGGTAGTCCTCTGTGTGGTGGCAGATGTTTAGGTTGTGCTCGTAGAGGTTGGGTCTGCGCGTTACTACCAGCTGGGTGGGTCTTTACTGCAAAAGTAGCCTTGCAGTCAGAATGTTGTGACGAGATGACACTAGGGTGATCTTGTGGTCGCCTCAACAAGGAGGCAGAGGTCAGGACCAACAAGGACAGTAGATCGTCGGATACCCATCATCGGCAGCCAATGGGATGCGAAAAGACTAGAGCTAAACCCAATAGACCGTTCACCTTTCACTATCGAGATATGGTTGTTGAGGGGAGAAGCCAACTGGATGTTCAGATTGTTTATTAGGGGCAAGTCGCTTAGCTCTTGTAGTCTTTAATAGTTGAGGGAGGGGCCGAGGTGGGGCCATAGCCACTATGAAAAATAGACCCTAGGAATATCTGTATTTTGAGGCTCTTAAAGGCGGGCCTGTACAGATATGGAAAAGCTCCCGACCGAGTTTCGTGTTTCTTGGATAGCCCTTCCACGGAAATCGGTGCATATTATGTGTGGCTAAGGCATTGAATATGACTGACGATACGTACGTGGAAAAGTCTAGACACATGCATGTCTTCTTTGGGTGGTGTATCGTAGACTTAAGGGAATTGCTCTGGTATGGAATCTGATTCGATTGAAGGTGGCAGTCTATACGCTTACATAGCATAGTAAGGAGAAATACATGCGGAACATAGCATTGTTATGTAGAGATCCGTACGTCACTCCGACGTAGGATGAGGGACTGCGTTCATTTCTGTGGCATATGGTGGAGACCATGCAAGTAGGGTACCAGGGGTGTACCTCAATATTGAGCGGTAGCTATATATATATACTGTATTAGGTTAATTCACTGGGAAGTAAATGGGTACGACGCGTGTGTAAGCCTTGAGTGCAGTTAACCGAAGTAACCTAATAAATAAGAAAATGTGATTGAATGGTATATGTAGGATTGTCCAAATTGTGAAGTTTAAATCCAGTCACCAGAACTTGTGTTCTGACCCCCTCATCAAAACATAACCGCAGCTTAGATTTGCGGTAGAGACATGATAGCTTTGGATACTGGTTAGGCAGTATTATAATACGATAAGGATATGCTTTGATTATATTATATTTTATCCATTCCACTACGAGATGTTTTCTGATCTCTGACATATTTCATGTCTCTGTCTTTTCTGTAGGATAGTAGAACAAACCTACATGAGTTTCGATAGATTAGGAATTTAAAAAAAAAACAGTCTGTCGGAGTTCGGGTTGTTACAATAAGTAAACAACAACAAGTTATAGTCACAATATAAGATGGAATTATGATTAAATAAGAAAGGATATGGTAAACTTATGGAATGAAATAAGTTATATTTAATCAAACAGAAAACATGTGAATTTAGATATACTTAATTACATATTAAGTAGAACAAGCTATCGGACAATGAATAATATAAAGAGATTGTAGATTACAGACCTTGGATTACAATCTAGAGAATAACATGTTATGGGCTTATTAATAAACTTAAATGGATTAAGTTATAACTAAAATTAATAAGCGAGAGGAACATGGTAACTTGAGTAAGAAGTCAATATGACTGGGAATAACCAAGTTGAATGGAAATCTGAAAGGGAAGAGAAAACGCGCAATTAAATGATTAGGCATAGGGTCTAATAATGGGTTAACCTGAGGTGCTTGGGTCAGTCCATATGCCTGAAGATGAATAACCCAACAGGGCAGATCATCGTGGTGTCATAGGACATGAGGGGAGCGCACGTCCATCCGATTATTCTTCTTGTTTTTCCTACCGTTCTGCCGATATTTTGCTGGCTCCGAAGGACTGGAAGGGGAAACAAGCGGCTTCTGGGATGTGGAGGGTACTCCTGGTTGCCCTTTGTGTTGTGACAACATTCTACTGTGCTCACCGAGGTTAGGTCTGCGCGTCTCTACTCGGTGAATATGCCTTGATTGCCATGATATGGGCAATCAAAAGACTGTAGGGTGGCATACGTGATTCGACGATCCGAGTTGCCATGACTAGGCTAGGTTACGACCACTCTTGAGTAATGATAGGTCTAACCTAGGTGATAGCACGTCGTCGGGTACCTACCATCGACAGTCAGCTTGATATGTGATGCACGATACGGAAAGGCAGAGACCTAAACCAAAAGACCATAGACCTTTTTCTATCAAGGCTATGGATGAAGGACAGGCCAATTAGGATTCTTTTTTGTTTGCTCTTACGCCAGGACATTAGTTCTCAATCTTGTTTATATTTCACTAGTTAAGGGAGGGGTCAGGTCGGACTATAGCCACAGAAAATGCAGACCTTTGCATCTGTGTATACAAATATCTGAAAAGCTCCTGATCGAGTTCCGTGTTTCTTGTACCGCCCCGCCACGGAAATCGGTGCATAGCAGAGGTTATGTGCGGTTAAGGCATCAAGTACGATTTATGATATGTACGAGGGAAAATCTAGATACATGTCTGCTCTGGGTGGTGTATCGTAGATTCGAGGGCATTACCCATTGATGGAATCTGATTCAATCGAAGGTGGAAGTCTGTATGCTTACATAGCATTACAATGGCAGATATATGTGGAACATAGTGTGTTATATAGAGATTCGTGCGTCACTCCGACGTAGGATGAGGGACTGCATATGTTTCTGTGGCATTATGGTGGAGACCGTGCGAGTGGGGTACCATGGGGTGTTCCTTAATATTGAAGGTAGCTACATATGTACTGTATTAGGTTAATCCACTGGGAAGTAGATGGGTACGACGTGTGTGTAAGCCTTGAGAGCTGTTAACCCAAGTAATCTAATAAATATGAAAATGTAGTTGAACGGTATATGTAGGACTATCCAAGATGTGTAGTTTAAATTCAGTCACTAGAACTTTTGTTCTGACCCCCTCCTTATAACTTACTCGCAGGTAAGATTTGTGGCAGAGATATGATAGCTTTGTATACTGGTTAAGCAATATTATTACAACGGTAACGCTATATTTTGATTACATTATATTTTATCCATTTCTTTTTGAGATGTTTTTATGAGCTCTGATATATTTTATATCTTGGTATTTTCTGCAGGATACCAGAGCAAACCAACACGAATTTAGATAGATTAGAATTTTGAAAAAAAATCGGTTTGTCGGATTTCGTATTGTTATAGTTTATGTCAAAATTCCAGGCTTGGCATTTGTGTGCATGTGGCATGTGCCCTTTTGTGTTCTTGCCCTCTGTGCCTGATGTGCTGACATGCTATAGTTGAGTGAGTAGCTTTGTAGTCACCACTTGTGTATGCATTTGAAACTGACCATTACATTGTGCTTATGCGCTGGCTTGGATTGAGTATTAAACTTTCTAGGTGTTGACACACTTTTTGGTAAAATTTATCACACATGGAATATCTGGAAAGCATCATGCTCAGGCACGGAGAACATCGTCAGAAGACAGGAAGCAATTTGGTTGAAGTCACATCATAAACAAAGAATGGCTCGAAAATTCTATCAAACGACCTCTTTTGGGCCCAAAAACATCAATTATGGAGCTAAGCTCCATAACTCATGTAGCCCTCTGAATTAGCTTCAGGTAGAGCTTTCGTTTGGACAAAACCAACTTACGGTTTGGAAGTTATGCCCGTTTCCGTAAACGCGTACAGAACCTGGATTTTGGAATTGGTGGCATCCCTGGTCGGATCACCCCCCTCGTCTCGTGGGACCACTTTTGGCTCATGGGACCCACCTCGGCTCGTGAGCAGGAACTCGTCTTGCCACCACGGCTCGTGGACTAGCTTGGCTCGCCCCCTTGGCACGATCCACCTCCGGCTCGTGGTACATCCATTAACCACGACCCGATCACCTCGCTTGCACCTCCGGACCACGACCCGCTCATAATGTTCAGCTCCAGTTTCCCTCATTATCTCGATCCCTCACTCCGGTTCGTGGTGCACCCCTAGGTCACGAACCGCCTGTACCAGAACAGGAACAACACTCGATTTTGACCTATTCTGATGGCTATTTTCACTCCAACTTGCATCGATCTTATTACACATGGCATAAAACGACTTGGAAAAGATCTCTAGACGTTTTCCATCACATTTCGAGATTCTTGGGATGCGTGCCACATGTCTCACGAACCGCTTTCAGGAAATGGCTATAAATATACCATTTGGAGGATTTTCAAAGGACTTTTTTGGCCATTCTTCTTCACGGCATCCACCATTAACAACGCATGGACTTTGCGTGCTCAACAAGACCAATTCAACTCAGTTTAACACGAGGATTTCATGTATAAAATCACTCTCTTTTCTCCACTTCTTCATAAAACACAAGGTTATACTGTATAAACAGATCTCACGGATAGTGAGACACATTGTAATTGTAATTTCTTAGGATTTAAGAAAATATAAAGTGGATGTAGGCTTGGTTTAAGCTGAACCACTATAAAATATCGTGTGTCCCTTGTTATTACTGCTTTATCTGCACTCTGTAACACTCCACCTCCGTTAAGGACACTCACAAAGGGAATGCCTTAACTTTGGTGGAGCGTTTTAGTAGACAGAACAGAAATTTACAAGACCGATAAACAATACTTGAGAAATTATAACTTTATTACAGTGGAAAACAAAATCAGTTTGGTTACATCTTTCCCAAAAACTCAAGTACATAAATACCAGTCTTGTTCAGAAAATCATCAGAGTACAAAACTTTAAAATCATAATCCCTGCAGAAGCTGCCATAAGGAGTCAAGACATACTTTAAGCACTCTAAGTACTTCAAGTAGAAGAAATCCGGATCATGATATAGTGTTCCCTCCTTGGAAAACCTGGGGGGAACGGAAGAAAAGGGGCGAAAACAAGCAAGGTCAGACATAAAGTCTGGCAAGTCCAGTGACTTTCAGCATATGAACATATAATAATAATCATGGCATGCAAATAAAACTGGATGAGAGATAACAGTAACAGGAGCAGCAGATGTACTTAGGTTAAACAGAAGAAACAGAATAATATTACTTTACATTTCTCTGCACTAATACTAGTATAATAGGATTAGGTGTCACCATAATGTCTAAACTGAAACAGAAACGGGAACAGAATAATTTCCACAGAAGAGAATGCTAGTAATGGGCCTTTACCACCCCAACAGAAACAGACAGAAACAGAATGCTAATAATGGGCCTTTACCACCCGAACAGAAACAGACAGAAACAGAATACTAATAATGGGCCTTTACCACCCAAACAGAAGGTACAGAAACAGAAACAGATTAATCCCTACGGAAACAGAATGTAGAATTAGGTGTACACTAGTAAATGGGCCTTTACCACCCGAACAGACGGTACTACGCAGAAACAGACAGGTGTTGCCACCCAACAGAAACAGACTGTACCAATAGAAACAGATAGAACTAATTGTACCCTAAAATCCTACCCCAAGCGATCAGCTCCCTAATACATCAATACCCTGTGTCGGCTCCACAATAGGGTGTATCACTCCCTAAAGTGACAACCAATTGGCACAAGCCTATTTACAGATGTCACGGTGTCTTACATCCTCAGAGGCAGACTGGGATCCATGCACGCACATGACCCGGTTGGAACGCACCATCAACACCCCTCGCCATTATCAGAATGAACCGCTTATTATTAGTTCAGTAAGCGTGCCCGGACCCTACCTACTGTTGGGTTAAATTTTGATACCAGAAAGGGTTACTGACTAATATGGGTCCCAAACAACAGATGACACAAGTAATTTCCCTCCTAACCTTATGTCCCCAGACTAACAGATTTCAAATTAACTTGTTTACTAGTTCAGACATACAGAGTTCAGATCAACTAGTTCACAGATCAGACAAGTTTTCAGACTAACGGATCAGATATACGGATTTAACAGATTTACAGATTTGTCTAACTTTGTAATTGGGCCTACAGATTCACGAAACAGGTTTGTTTAATTCATTAGTCCAATTGGTCTAACCCTATCCACCCAACACGTTTTAGACATCATATTTATCCCAGATTTGCATTAATTAAATATTAATGCACAGACCTCTCACATTAGGTCGGTAGCTTGTGGCCGCTGGATATGCCGGGCGGTTCTAGGCAGAAATCTGCCACAAGCCAGACCTAACCTCGTGTCTAAGCATATTTTGGTTATGCCTACGACCTCTCACATTGGACTGATAGTTTGCGGTCGCTGGTTAAGCCGGTTGGTTCCGGGCAGGCTTCTACCGCAAACAGAGTCTAACCTCGTGTCATAGCCAATTCATTCCAATACAGATTTTTCATATGCCAGACTAATTCTGTTTATTTAACAGATTAAACTTCTGTACAAGTTACAACAGATTATTCGAGGTTGTATTAACAAGTTTTGCTCAATTTTAAGTCGAGCCTACATATTCACATACTTCAAATTTCAGCATTTCAGTTCCAACAGATTACGTCATTCAACAGATTAAACAAAGAACAGATCTTGCAGATTAGGCTATTTAGTTGATTTAGCATATAAGGCAATTTAACAAAATTAGCAGATTAGGCAATTCAATCTAATTAGCAGTTTAGGCAATATAACAGAACTAGCAGATTAGGCAATATAACTGATTTAGCAGATTATATATATATATATCTAAAACTCTATTTACATATCTTGCCCAATCATAAATTTAGCCTAAACTTACATGCCTAAATCAAGGTCGTAATTCATAATACAGTACATGCCCCAAATTTTAGCCTTAATATTCCGATTTACAGTTTATGTCAAAACTAGATTTAATATTCTAGTTCACCATTTATGTCCAAGACTAATGCACATGTAAATCATTCTCTATTATAGCCGACTCAGATTATGCCAACATAATTGCTACGCCAGATTTACTTAATTAAGCTACGCCCAATCCCCGTATTACCTATTTCCACAAGTTCTCTAAATACTCATGAAATGGCCCTATAGGCTCGATGTACATAACAGTGAATGGGAATAAACTAGCAAAGTTACAGACTAAATATGAGATCTAACATCATTAAGGGAATAGGCATAAGAAACTAACTACAATAGTTGTAGGCAACTAATCACAATAGTCATGGGCGACTAATTACAATAGTTTCTTATTCAATGTCATAGGCAATAGTCTCATAGGCGTGAATTATAGTCATAGGCAATAGTCTCATAGGCATGAATCATAGTCATAAGCAATAGTCTCATAGGCAACAGTTTCATGTCCAATTATGCATTATTATTTGTCCCAAAATTTAGCGTCCGTGCGTTAATCTCTTATGAGCTGAGGTGCAAGCTTGTGGTAGCCTGGCTATAGAACAGAAAGAAGAAAAAGATACAGAATAAAATATATCGGAACAGAACATACACAACCTCAAATTCATATTTACAATCATGTCACAATTATAATTACAGTTCATAGGGGAAAATAACTGTACTTGCCTTTCGTGGTTTTAAGAAAGGATAATAAACTGTTGTTGATGCAGAAATGCTGAATTATTCCTCTTTAATTGTTGTCGTAGCTCTGAACTTGGGTTTGATATTTGATTTAGCTTTTAATTCTATTCAGGTTGGAAGAAGATGCATGAGTCCAAGTTTTGATTCCAGCAGGGTAGCGACGCCATTTTTAATTTTAATTAGAACAGAGGCAGAATATAGACAGAATGAAATGGTGTAGAGAGAATAAGGCTAGGGGTGAGTTTATATAGGATTAGGCGGACAAATCTAAACAGAAAGGAGACCGGATACATCAGAATGAACCAGGTTAAAAAAAAACTTGGTCTCGGGAGCAGGTCGACCCCCAGGTCGACACTATGGTCGACCTGGTCTGGCCAGGTCGACCCCCAGGTCGACACAATGGTCGACCTGGCCCCTGGGAGGTCGACACTATGGTCGAGCCCCAGGTCGACCTGATCCATGGGAGGGAATTTCCCCGTTCAGTCTGTTCTGTGATTTTGAATTCGAATTTAAATTCGAATTTTCGAGATGTTTTATTTTAAATAAATTCCGGAAACTTCGGAGGGTCATAATTGGTCATACAGACGCCGTTTTTCGAAAACTCGGACTCGTTTTCAAGCAGAATTTCGAGACGAACGCAATGGCGCAACCCGTTTCCCTTGATTCTTATTTTAAAAATTAATTATTCTCTGATTTGTTACTTATACATTCACAAAAAATACGGGGTGTTACATTCTCCCCTCCTTAAAGGATTTCGTCCCCGAAATCTTCAAGTAAAGAAGAATGTGTCCTACCATCGAGTCATCCATTTACTCAACCATCATCCACAAGCATCCGTTGTCCGTAGAAAACTTCTAATGTTGTATGAACATATGCAAAAGTGTGTGTATATGTTCCTTATCTAATGCAAAGATCAGGCAGTCCACGGATTCAGTTGACCTCCTTAATGCGAACTATGTCAGTGTCATGAGTCCAACATGTATGCAATTTTCCTATTTGATACATATTATTCTTATATGAGTGACAACCATTCATTCATATGCAACATCCATGTGATGAGTTAATCATTTTGCATCTACAGAAATAGAAAATGCTCACACATCCATTTGCAGTATGAGAGTGTTTTCGAGCCGATCTAGTGCCTAGTGTGTGTGTATATGCATCCACGAGCAACCACTAGCAACCACTTGCATCCACTTGCAACCATCAAACATAACATGTCTCAAACACATGTTTACATCCATTCTATTCCTATCTATAGGTCGAAGACTCGATTGATAGGATACAGTTGAGTGATGGGAGCGAGTGCAGATAAACAAAAACTTGGTTTCCATTAGATCTTGGTTGAGAGACAAATTCCCCTAAGTATCAACCCCGAAGACCGAAATCAACATCAGATTGACACCCAGAGGATTACCCTCTTTAGACAATGTCAAAATTGGAAATTTCAACCTTATCAGAAATATTCAGATATTTACCGATTACCGGTACAGAGCAGATTACTAAATGATTCTTAGGAAACTAAGCATGATAAAAAACCCTATGGGTCTGAGTCTACAGCGGAATCAGAAACAATACTAGTATTCAAGTGCAGAGTATCGACTACAGAATCGAAATGCCAGAATCAGAAAAGAGTTTTAACCCAAAAATCAGATAAAGAAATTAAACCTCCTACCGAAAGTTTTCCTACTTCTATCCTATCCACTAGCCTCGAGAATGTTCGCCTGCCTTCCAGAAGTCGGTCCTGTCCTCTGCCCATGTCCTCGTTTCTTTGGACAGTCCCTACTGAAGTGTCCCATCTCACCACAGTTGAAGCAAGTGCCCTTTCTTTTTCTGCAATCCTTGTTCAGATGAGTCGAGCTTCCACAAGTAAAGCACTTTTTCTCCTTCTTATCTTTAGACTTTTCACCCTTCTTTTGTGTTTCCTTTTTGGGCCATGCTTTCTTATTCTGTGGTTCTTCCTTCTTTGCCTCTTCCTTGTTGTTGTCTTCCTCGTGCAGTAGTTCCATATCCACCAATTTCTCATAAGTCGCTCGCATGGGTACATGGGTCATGGCTAGGCTGTGCAGTGGCTCGTTCAATCCTTTAACAAAGCGGAGAGCCTTTTTATGCTGGGTGTTGACTAAATCTAGCTCGAACCTGGCCAGTTGGTTAAATTGGTTGACGTATTCCTTGACCGTCGTACTTCCTTGCTTAAGAGATAAGAACTTTTCCAGTTGTAGACTTCGTTCAGCTTGCGAGAGGAATTTCGTCTCAAACCTTGTTCTGAAATCCATCTATGTTTCAACCGTCCTCTCGGCGTTAGTGACTTCCCACCAATAGGAAGCTTCGTCCTTGAGCAACCGTACCGCAATTGTGCCTTCTGTCTATCGTCCACCTCGAAAATAACAAACAGATTCTCAGTTTCTTTGAGCCAGTTCCTCGCTTCTACGAATGATTTAGTTCCCTTGAAATCCTTTCCACCCATGGCCCTAAAATCTTTACAGATTTTTGAAAAAGCAATTGCACGAGGAGGGAGCGGAGGAGGAGGAATCGCTGCAGCTGGAGGAGGAATATCTGTTGGGCCTGCATCGTTGGCCCTAGCCTCTAAGTACCTCCTGAACCAGCCAGGTATTGGCACGCCCTCTGGAAAGTTAAGATTCCCAGACATGCTGGAATGAAAGAAAAAGATTTAAAACGGAGAACGAAAAAGATAGATATATGGCTTTTTGGGGATTATGTTTTTCAAAATAAACTTTATTTTTGAAAATACTTCCTTTTAAAACCTTTTTGAAAATAGTTTTCAAAAACTTTTTATCTAATCTGGTAACCTTCAGCTCTGATACCAAGTGTAACACCCCACCTCCGTTAAGGACACTCACAAAGTGAATGCCTTAACTTTGGTGGAGCGTTTTAATATACAGAACAGAAATTTACAAAATAGATAAACAATACTTGAGAAATTATAACTTTATCACAGCAGAAAACAGAAATCAGTTTGGCTACATCTTTCCCAAAAACTCAAGTACATAAATACCAGTCTTGTTCAGAAAATCATCCAAATACAAAACTTTAAAATCATAATCCCCACAGAAGCTGCCATAAGGAGTCAAGCCATACTTTAAGCACTCTAAGTACTTCAAGTAGAAGAAATCTGGATCAAGCTAAAGTGTTCCCTCCTTGGAAAACCTGAGGGGGGGAACGGAAGAAAAAGGGGCGAAAACAAGCAAGGTCAGACATAAAATCTGGCAAGTCCAGTGACTTTCAGCATATGAACAGATAATAATAATCATGGCATGCAAATAAAACTGGATGAGAGATAACAGTAACAGGAGCAGCAGATGTACTTAGGTTAAACAGAAGAAACAGAATAATATTACTTTTCATTTCTCTGCACTAATACTAGTATAACAGGATTAGGTGTTTCACCCTAATGTCTAAACTGAAACAGAAACGGGAACAGAATAATTTCCACAGAAGAGAATGCTAGTAATGGGCCTTTACACCCCCCCAACAGAAACAGACAGAAACAGAATGCTAATAATGGGCCTTTACCACCCGAACAAAAACAGACAGAAATATAATACTAATAATGGGCCTTTACCACCCGAAAAGAAGGTACAGAAACAAATTAATCCCTACGAAAACAGAATGTAGAATTAGGTGTACACTAGTAAATGGGCCTTTACCACCCGAACAGGCGGTACCACGCAGAAACAGACAGGTGTTGCCACCCAATAGAAACAGATGGTACCAACAGAACTAAGTGTACCCTAAAACCCTACCCCAAGCGATCGGCTCCCTAATACATAAATACCCTGTGTCGGCTCCACAATAGGGTGTATCACTCCCTAAAGTGACAACCAATTGGCACAGGCCTATTTACAGATGTCATGGCGTCTTACATCCTCAAAGGCAGATCGGGATCCATGCACGTACATGACCCGGTTGGAACGCACCATCAACACCCCTCGCCATTATCAGAATGAACCGCTTATTACTAGTTCAGTAAGCGTGCCCGGACCCTACCTACTGTTGGGTTAAAGTTTGGTACCAGAAAGGGTTACTGACTAATATGGGTCCCAAACAACAGATGACACAAGTAATTTCCCTCCTAACCTTGTGTCCCAAGACTAACCGATTTTAGACTAACTTGTTAAAAAAATTCAGACATACAAAGTTCAGATCAACTAGTTCACAGATCAGATAAGTTTTCAGACTAACGGATCAGATATGCGGATTTAACAGATTTATAGATTTGTCTAACTTTGTAATTGGGCCTACAGATTCACGAAACGGGTTTGTTTAATTCATTAGCCCAATTGGTCTAACCCTATCCACCCAACACGTTTTAGACATCATATTTATCCCAAATTTGCATTAATTAAATATTAATGCATAGACCTCTCACATTAGGTCGGTAGCTTGTGGCCGCTGGATATGCCGGGCGGTTCCGGGCAGACTTCTGCCATAAGCCAGACCTAACCTCGTGTCTTAGCATATTTTGGTTATGCCTACGACCTCTCACATTAGACTGATAGTTTGCGGTCGCTGGTTAAGCCAGTTGGTTCCGGGCAGGCTTCTACCGCAAACAGAGTCTAACCTCGTGTCATAGCCAATTCATTCCAATACAGATTTTTCAGATATCAGACTAATTCTTTTTATTTAACAGGTTAAACTTCTGTACAATTACAGCAGATTATTCGAGGTTCTATTAACCAGTTTTGCTCAATTTTAAGTCGAGCCTACAGATTCACATACTTCAAATTTCAGCATTTCAGTTCCAACAGATTACGTCATTCAACAGATTAAACAAAGAACAGATCTTGCAGATTAGGCTATTTAGCAGATAAGGCAACTTAACAAAATTAGCAGATTAGGCAATTCAATCTAATTAGTAGCTTAGGCAATATAACAGAACTAGCAGATTAGGCAATATAACTGATTTAGCAGATTATATATATATATATATATCTAAAACTCTTTTTACATATCTTGCCCAATCATAAATTTAGCCTAAACTTACATGCCTAAATCAAGGTCGTAATTCATAATGCAATATATGCCCCAATTTTAGCCTTAATATTCCCATTTACAGTTTATGTCAAAACTAGATTTAATATTCTAGTTCACCATTTATGTCCAAGACTAATACACATGTAAATCATTCTCTATTATAACCGACTCAGATTATGCCAACATAATTTCTATGCCAGATTTACTTAATTAAGCTACGCCCAATCCCCGTATAACATGTTTCCACAAGTTCCCTAAATACTCATGAAATGGCCTTATAGGCTCGATGTACATAACGGTGAATGGGAATAAACTAGCAAAGTTACATACTAAATATGAGATCTAACATCATTAAGGGAATAGGCATAAGAAACTAACTACAATAGTTATAGGCAACTAATCACGATAGTCATGGGCGACTAAATACAATAGTTTCTTATTCAATGTCATAGGCAATAGTCTCATAGGCGTGAATTATAGTCATAGGCAATAGTCTCATAGGCATGAATCATAGTCATAAGCAATAGCCTCATAGGCAACAGTTTCATGTCCAATTATGCACTATTATTTGTCCCAAAATTTAGCGTTCATGCGTTAATCTCTTATGAGATGAGGCGCAGGCTCGTGGTAGCCTGGCTATAGAACAGAAAGAAGAATAAGATATATAATAAAATATATCATAACAGAACGTACACAACCTCAAATTCAGATTTACAATCATGTCACAATTATAATTACAGTTTACAGCGGAATATAACTGTACTTGCCTTTCGTGGTTTTAAGAAAGGATAATAAACTGTTGTTGATGCAGAAATGCTGAATTATTCCTCTTTAATTATTGTCGTAGCTCTAAACTTGGGTTTGAGATTTGATTTAGTTTTTAATTCTATTTAGGTTGGAAGAAGATGCATGAGTCCAAGTTTTGATTCCAGCAGGGTAGCGACGCCATTTTTATTTTTAATTAGAACAGAGGCAGAATATAGACAGAATGAAATGGTGTAGAGAGAATGAGGCTAGGGGTGAGTTTATATAGGATTAGGCGGACGAATCAATACGGAAAGGAGACCGGATACATCAGAATGAACCAGGTTAAAAAAATGGGTCTCGGGAGCAGGTCGAACCCCAGGTCGACACTATGGTCGAACTGGTCTGGCCAGGTCGACCCCCAGGTCGACACTTTGGTCGACCTGGCCCCTGGTGGGTCGACACTATGGTCGACCCCTAGGTCGACCTGGTCCATGGGCGGGAATTTTCCCGCCGAGCCTGTTCTGGGATTTTGAATTCGAATTTGAATTCGAATTTTCGAGCTGTTTTATTTTATTTAAATTCCTGAAACTTCGGAGGGTCATAACTTGGTCATACGGACTCCTTTTTTCGAAAACTCGGACTCATTTCCAAGCAGAATTCCAAGATGAATGCAATGGAGCAACCCGTTTCCCTTGATTCTTATTTTAAAAATTAATTATTCTCTGATTTTTTACTTATACATTCATAGAAAATATAGGGTGTTACACATTCTATGATCTGAAATTTGTGATTGTGAGGACTTCACAGTGAATTTGGGTGTTAGGCCCAGATTTTGGTCTAACATTAGGTATTTTGTCACTTGCATCAACAAGATCCAATTTTGTCCCTTGTGCATGTTGTATTCTTAGCACATGTTGTTATCTTCCCTTGGCAGATCTGTTTGGTGCTGTTTCACCATGCCATGCATAAGTGTGCTTTTATTGTGCATTTGTCTTGCACCTGTTACTAGACATATGCACATGACCCTGCTTTGCACTATGATGTACTTCACTCTGGGCTTGACCGTGTCTTGTTTATGTTGCGCCATGTATTTTGTGCATTCACCTTTATATCCACTGTTATGTAGTTGCATTTTGCTGGTGCCTAGTGCTTGCACTTGCCTGGTGCCATGTGTTGCACCTTGGTTCATATTTGTGAGTTGGTTTGTTGTCATGTTATGTACATTCCTTTGTTCCTTGCTTGATCCATACACACATGCATATATTCATATATATGTTTATATGTATGTATGTGTGTGTGTTGAGAGCTCCTTGATTATGACTGTTGGTTGTAATGCTGAGTTGTATTTGTCCATATCGCCCTTGTTCACCTAATTTTTTTGCCTTTGTACATATATATATATATATATATATATATATATATATATATTGTTTCTAATCCAACAAACCAGTTATGATTGTGTTGAGGCTGGTCAAGATCAGCAGACCACATATATGAGTTAAGGCTAGTGTCAAGATCAGCAAACCACATATGTGAGTTGAGGCTAGTTTGGATCAGCGCACCACTGTAACTGAGTTGTGGCTGGTTTGCAGGCACAAGAAAATCAGTCTACCTTGTGGTATTTACAGTGGATCACCGTAAATCAAAAGCAGCATAGACTCAAATATATATATATATATATATATATATATATTCGAAAGTGGGTATAAATCTTTATTAGGAAAACAACCTAAAATGTGGTAACTACAGTTAACTGGTATAGCAACCAGTTCAATGCTTTACATGTATATCGACATTCAGTTTAACAAAAAACATTCCCAAAATAACAAGACAACCATAGTCATGGAGGTGGTGGAGGAACATGAGGGGTAGATACAATATTTTGGATTCGAGAAAGCATCTCCTCAAGACCAACAATTACAGTATATGCTCCGCTATCTTCCTGGGTGGAGGTAATTCTTCGATTGAATATCGATTTCATTTTTACACCCACTTCATTCAAGATCAAATGACCGTTTTCCTCTTTTGTTCTTGATTTTACTTAAAATGTTCGACTATTTCGCTCTTTCCAAATCCACCACATAACAAATGTGAGAGTGACGCTGTCTATCTTGGTTTTCATATCTTAGGATTCCACGTACTAGTCAGGTAATTAACAAGTTGATGTAAATCTGTACTGTTGAAAGGTCGGTTAAGCTTCTGAAAGCATGCGTGAGTAACTTGGTGTGAAAAATACATTCGAAAAAGATATGCTTATGTGATTATGCACCATCTTCGCACAGTACTCGTGCGGTGGAATTAGTAATTCCCCATTTATTTAGATGATCTTTGGTAGGAAGTATGCCTTTGATAGCTTTGTACATCGTAAATGCCATTTTAGGTACGTTACATTTGTTCCAAACCACATTAGCCCATTTGCAAATAGAACCTTGTTGTCTGATACAATTATATGTTGACCTAATTGTGAAATCACATCGTGTTTCCATGTCCAAATGTCACCATCCATGCCTTGAAAAATTGGTGAGAATTCAATGTATCGTTTTTTACTGTCTTTGAGGGGTAAATCACTTAAGTGCCAAGAGTTATTGACAATAATTTGAGAAACAAGAGTATTTGGACATCCATAGTCTGAATTAGTGTCCCATCAATCATAATCAATGATGGATCAACCACTGATCCAAGGGTCACGTCATAGGTTCGTTAGTTTACCATATGCAATTTGTCTTTCACAATTTATCGCAAGTGTATCACAAACTCTGATAATAGCTTTATAGGTTGATGATGCATTGTTATCATTAGCCATGGTCCAAAAATTTCTATAATATATTGTCCTACACATCCATCTTTCCCACAGGCCATTAGCAGTGATGACTTTCCATGCCAATTTTAAAGTATACACTTCCTTCATTTCTCTTAAGTTTCTCAAGCCAACTCCACCTTCTTTTATAGGTTTGCATAGATATTAATAGCTTATTTTATGTAAACCATCTCTCCATATAAAATAAGTGCATACACGTTCAATTTTATCAATTGAAGCATCAGGTAGTTGAAACGTTTGTAACCAGAAATAAAATTTAGATTGAATAACTATGTGAACCAATTCTAACCTCCCAGCAAAAGATAGTAACTTCGAACTCCAACCGTAGAGTTTATCTTTGATATTAGAAATTAACACAGCGCATTCTTTATCAATTATCTTATTAGATGAAAGCCAAACCCTAAATATTTGACCGGTGAAGTACCTTCCTTGACGTTCAAAGTAGATAACATATCTTCTTTAAATCTGCAACATCTACTAAAGTAACATTTTGACTTTTGCTCATTCATTCTTAAACCCACAAACTTGTCATGTCCAGAAATAATGTCTTTAATAGCTTGAGCCAACGGGACACTTGCCTTAATAAAAATAATAAGATCATCAGCATACAACAAATGAGTGATGCTCGGTTGAAAATTGTGTACAGGTTGTATTAACTTGTTGTGACTGGCTAACTCCATCTGCAAGGAGAGAAATTCCATGGCAATAGCAAATAAGTACGGGGATAAGGGGTCACCTTATCTAATGCTACACGTACTTTTAATGAAACCACTGGGAATACCATTGATTAGAATAGAGAAAGTAGGAGTAGAGATGCACTCATTAATCATGCCAACAAATTTGTCAGGGAAGTCCATGCACTTCAACATATGAATAATGAATGATCTATTAACTTTTTCATAAATTTATTGTATATCCACCTTCAAACAGAACTTATCTGCACCTTTCTTCTTGAAGTTACAAATGAGCTCATGAGAAAGCAATGAGTTTTCCAAAATATTTCTGCCCTTAATGTAGGCACTCTGGCATTCTACAATCATGTCTCGTAAAACAATTTTCATTTAGTTGGACAGAACATTGCTAAAAATCTTATAAATCACGTTACAACAAGTAATATGCCAATAATCAGCAATAGACATAGGTTTTTCAACCTTTGGTATCAAACTTAAAAAAGTATGATTAATCTCTTTCAAAATTTTACCAGAATTAAATGATTCCTGAATTGCAAATACAATATAATTTTGCAGGCTGGGCCAATGTTAAATGAAGAATCCGGATCCGAAACCATCAGGATCGGGAGAGGACTCATGGTGAATACTATCCGGCGCCAGCTTGACTTCAGCAGCAGTAGCATGACAAATCAACATGCGGCGACCAGCTGCATTTACTAGGAATCGGGGAGTAATACTAGGTAAGTCCACTACCTCGCTTTGATGATTGAATAAATTAGAGAAGTATATCAATGCTTCACTTTCAATTTGTTTGAGATCAACAGCCACATGTCCATCTTGATCAAAAAATTGAAAGTTATAATTAGTATTTCTTCTTACAGACATTTCAATATAGAAAATTTTCGTACAGTAATCTCCCTTGGTTAACCATAATTCTTTTTCTTTCTGTCTAAGTTCAGTAGCTTTAACATGCAAAGCATTCTTTAGTTTTTCTTAAAAATCATCATATTTTCCCCAATCATCATCAGATGCATTATCTCCCTCCAGTTTTTCAAGCAAGACAACACATTGCTTTTAATTCTCCAATAACCTTGTCATTTTTAGGCCTTACTCCATTACACTCTTTTAATCTTGCTTTGGTACTTTTGAGATATTTTACAAAATGGTACATATGTGAATCATGATGAACAGACAATTCAGAACAAATGATATTACTATGATATCCATCAACATATGCCAATGTTTAGCATATCTAAATGGTTTGCCCTTAGCGTCATCATCCCAGGGCTTTAAATTTATGTGAATAGGGCAACGATCACTGATAGATGGGGGGAGCACATTCGCTTTCATTTCAGGAAGCATATTCAAGAAAATAGAATTATTATTTTTTTTTGAGCAAAACGGATATGTAGCGCGAGACTACATAGCCGATTAATTAGTAGCTAGTAATAGTTTTCCAACTGACATACCCAGTTGGTGGTCCAAAATACAACCATCACTCCAAGATTAAGACATATCATGCAACATAGAGTACATATTACATATGCGACTACAGTAGCATGCAGAACAGAGTACCATCAGACATAATTATACAAATATAGCATAGAAAGCCAAAGACGCATTAGCATAAATCATGTAAGCTCCATACTGGATGCCGAGCCATTGCTGTCAACAGAGGAAGCGGGAGAAGAGGCCACCGGTAAAGCAAACCTGAACACCGCAGCATGATTGTCTCCAGAACCTGACGATGACATGAAAATATGAAAGATGCGATGACAAATAAGCATGGTCGAACTAGTTTTGTTTTTGAAAATCCTTGCATTTCTTTCATTCCACACACACCAACTATAAACAGCCAGGAAGGTATCAAGCAGTGTACAAGATTCAGATTCCCAGTGATCGAAGAAAGAAGAAATGGTGGGGATGTAGCCAAGTAAGCGGGCACTCGTTGCAGCCCAGATTGGGTAGGTAAAGTCACAAGAGAAGAAAAGGTGGTGAATGGTTTCATCGTGAGAATTGCAGAATGGACAGTTAGGGTTAGATACAACATTGCATTTGAACAGTTTGACTCTAGTATTGATCTTCTTATGAATCAAACACCATTGGAGAAAAAGGATTCTTGGAGCCAGTTTGCATTTCCAAAGCCTTGAGAATTTAAACAATCTACCCGAGAAGTTCAAATAGCTATAACATGAAGATACAGAAAAGCCTCGAGATGGAGCGAGAACCCAAACAAAATGATCATCCAAGCTATTTAGTTGGGTGCAGCGAATGAGAGCAAAGATGCTCAGTAGCTGCGAGAGAGTGCGCCAATCAAAAAGTGAACCTGGAACTAAACTAATATGGCCATTGTTAAAAGCATCAACAACAGAAAGCATAGAATTAGTTTGAAGAGAGAAGAGTGAAGAAAAAATGAGAGAAAGAGGTAACTGACCGTGCCAAATATCGTGCCAAAATAAACAAGACGTGCCACCCCCCAAAGAGACATGAAACAGAAATTTAATACGAGAAAGACAAGAAAGAATCCCATGCAAGAAGGGAGAGGGTCTAGAGGAGGGATGATGGTGCAAAACAAGGTGGGGGTTAGAAGAGAAGTAGCGGGCCAGAATCCAATCTCTCCAAATGAAATTTCCAGGGGTGAGGAGTCTCCAGACCCACTTGGCCAACAAAGCCATATTAAAGTGGTTAAGATCAAGAACACCGAGCCCCCCCTGATCAAAATTCAGGCATACTGTTCTCCAATTAATTAATTTCTTGATGCTATGACCATTCCAAAGAAATGAACTTCTAATTGAATCAATCTTACAGATTACCCATTTAGGGAGTTTATGAAAGGACATCCAGTATGAAGGAATAGCGGAGAGCACAGATTTAACTAAAGTTACACGGCCCATAGAAGATAATGCATTTGCTTTCCAAGCCGCTAACCTGGTTTCAATCTTGTTAATAAGGGGGAGCCAGTCGTTTTTGTGAAGTTTAGAGGGTCTGAGTGGCAAACCAAGGTATGTCATTGGGAATTTCGCAACATTGCAATTGAGGGTGGAAGAAATCAAGTCTCCTAGATGGCCTGACTTACCAAGCATGTAGATGACACTTTTATTAAAGTTGATGGAAAGCCCCGATATCAATTCGAAGACGTATAGAAGGATTTTGAGGCAAAGGATATGGGAAGGCTCCGGGGAAGAGAAAATAATGGTATCATCAGCAAATTGAAGATTATTGATGCATAAGGTAGAATTTGGAAGAGAAATACCAGCCAGGTAACCATGAGAAGAAGCTTTTTTAACCATTTGATTAAACACATCAGCAACAAGCACAAAAATCAGAGGAGAGAGGGGGTCCCCTTGTCTAAGCCCACATTTAGATTTGAAAAGGTTACCAGAAACACCATTCACAGAGACGGATGAGCTACTCGAATTAAGAATATTTTCAATCCATGAACACCATCTATCGGAGAAACCCCTGTGCTTAAAAATGTCCATGATAAAAGGCCAGCTTACCGAATCAAAAGCTTTGGAAAAATCTAACTTAAGAAGAACACCAGGGGTGGACGTGTAATGACAGAAGGAAATCACCTCTTGTGTTGCAGCAATGCAGTCTTGAATATTTCTTCCCAAAATGAAAGCAGATTGTTCAGGACCAACAAGCATGGCTATAACAGATTGGAGACGATTAGCCAACACCTTGGTGATGATTTTGAAAGTAGTGTTTAGAAGGCTAATAGGGCGGAAGGAAGACAAAGTGTTGGCTCCTGAATGTTTGGGAATGAGGATAATATTAGCGTGGTTAAGTCTGGCAATTGAGGAAGGATCATTATAGAATTCATTACACATCTCGATTATATCGATTTTGACCAAGGCCCAGAAATGCTTAAAGAAAATTGGGCCAAAACCATCAGGCCCAGGGGCTTTGTCGTCTGACATGTCTTTCAATGCAGCCCAAATTTCTGATTCCGAGAAAGGATAATCAATATGGATAGACGCAGGATTAGGGTAGAGAATATCCCACTCAACTACGGGAGAGCCTGAGTGTGAGCGACCCAGCTGCGATCTAAAGTAATCAGAAAAGAGAGAGAGGATATCATTCTGGTCAGAAAATGAGTGACCATCTTTAATGATTTCGAAAATGAATGTTGATCTACGTCTCCCATTGGCCAACCTGTGGAAATATGAAGTATTTTTATCACCCTCCTCCAGCCATTTGGCTTTGGATCTTTGCTTCCATCCAATTTCTTCTTGCTTCATCAGCCTATCCAACTCTACTTCTAAAGCTCGAAGATTGTTGTGCTCAGACTCTAGAAGTGGGCGTCGCTCTTCCAGTATATTGAGATCAATGATTTCATTTTGAATATCGGAGATGCGAGAGCGAATAGAACCCCATATGTTTTTCGCCCATGGTTTAATGATTTTTCTAAGGGCCCTCAATTTAAGAACAATTTTGTGGGATGCTGATCCGGCGCCGAAGGATTGAGACCAAATCGAGTGAATAAAATTATCAAACGAAGGTTCAAGAAGCCATAATCTTTCAAATCTAAAGGGACGCTTGGTGCATATAGAAATGTCAGAATTCAGCAATATGGGGCAGTGGTCTGATATAACTGAAGCCAGTCCATATACAACAGTTATAGGGAAAAGCTCATCCCAAGCACCATTATATAAAAAACGGTCAAGTTTAACCAACGTTGGGGACTCTCTATGGTTAGACCAAGTGAAGGAGCGGTTACTAATCGGAGGGTCAATCAGGGAACAGTCAAAAATGAAGGAATTAAAATCATCAGAATCCTGGGATAAACTTCCTGAATTTCTATCATAAAAAAATCTGGTAGTATTGAAATCACCTCCGATTACCCATGGGCCAAGGAATTGAGATGCGAGTGAGCTACATTCAGACCAGAGAAGAGATCTTTCGGATGCATCTTGAGGACCATAAATATTAGAGAAGAAGTAAATTTGGTTAGAGGGAATATGACGAAGTGCTACATGAAGGGCAGATGAGTTTTGGATAGACCAACATAATGACCAAATTGATTCATTCCAAGCTGTAATTAAACCTCCGCATGTGTCAATGGCCTTAACAAAAGTCCAACCAGATAGAAAGGAGCCCCCCACAAGCTTGAAATGATATGGAGAGGGATCGTCAAGCTTAGTTTCTTGAAGAAAAAGAATATCTACTTTAAGAGGAAGTAAAACCAGTCTAATTGCATGGCATTTTGAGGGGTTACCCAGCCCCCTTACGTTCCATGAAACAATTTTCATTTGGCTCCATTAAAACGCTCGAGTTCTAAATCATGCATGGAAATATAGTGTGATTCACGTAAGTTAACACCCATGCAACGTGACATTTTTTTACATAGACTTTTATTAGCAGAAGAAAAAACAACAGGGGTAAATAAACTACCCGAGCCTTCAGGATGATCCTCCCTGTTGCTGATCCTTGCGCTACGCCTGACGATGACTGGTGAAAGGAACTGAGACCAATTTTCATCACCCATGATTTGAGAAGTTTCCACAGGGAGGATTTGCTGGAGAGGGAGGATAGGCTGAGGGGGCAACCGGTTGTCTTCTGGGAACACAGAAGGCGACTGATCGTCTTGTGGTGACACATTAAGAGGGGCAACAGGTTGAGGGTCATCGAGATGGAGAGGGATAATTGGGAGTGGGACAGAAATTGGGAAGGGCGCGGGGATGTTATGGAAAAACATGTTAGGGTTATAAAGGGGGTTTATGTTTTGCTGTAGGGCTTGGTCAGCTTCGCGGTCAACATCGGGTATGGATAAAGCAAACATGTCATTTGGTGAGATTACATCATAATCCTCAGGGTTGTCATGCATGCATGGGACAATTAGCTCTTCAACATTACCAATAAGCAATGATTCAGGTTTAACACCGGGGTGTTCATGAATGCAGCGCTGCACTTTTAAGAGATGCTTCTTATTGTTGATATTAACCACGAGGAAAGTAATCAAGTCAATCCCCTCAAAAAACTGAATTTTGATGAATAAGCTTCTGTGGTCGAAGTGAGCCCATTCACGGTTATCTAAAGCTACAACTTTTCCCAAAGGGCTTAAAATATTCTTAACTGCAGAAGAATTGTACCTTAAAAATTCAGGAAAACCCACCACCTTTGCCCATGACTCGCATTCTAAGACCGCCTCTGGTTCCCAATCAACTTCAGACCAAGGGTCAAAGAATATAGCTCCACCAGGCTTCGAGAAGATTTTCCAGTGCAAGACTTGATTTTTAATCTCTTCGCTTGGGCAAGAAACGAGGAAAGAGTTGTTTCTATAAATCCATATGGGCCATTCATGGTGGTTGAAGGCGGTAGAAAGGATGAAGTGGAGGGATGTGATGCTCCAACCGCCTGAAATCACCGTTCCAACAATGTAGTTTGATGGGTCTTCCATGGCAAAGAAATTCATGTTTTCAGAGTGTAGCGTAGAAGTGTTGGGAGGGGAGAGATTAAGAGCTGGGGAAGGCGTGGATTGCTGACAGCTGGAACGATGTGTGTTTTTCTGAGAACGATGGGGTTGATTTGATGCGCGAGGGACCCACGTCACAGAAGATGAATCATTCCAATGGACACCTTTACGCACATGCTTTGAGGCGTCTCTAACTATTCTTTTTTTAGGGCAACGTGTACATGAGTGGCCGAAACTTGAACAAAAGAAACAAATTTTGGAATTCCTGCAGGCACTAGCCACGTGTCCTCTGTCTGCGCATTGAATGCAGCGACGTTCTCTCTTCAGAAAATTGACTGTATTCTGAATTGAAGAGAAAACAGGTAGAACCGACGGCTTTTTCTCAACCTTACGATCAGGAGGATTCAACGGTGGGGATTTCGCGACCTCGACATAAGATTTTTTTGGCAGATCATCAGAAAGGTTTTTCAAAGCATCAAAGCGGTTATAACAGGAGGAGATATGCGATGTGGCGGATCTTGAGTTTTGGCGAATGGATGATTTGGCAGTGGAAGGATGAACCGGAGGATCAATAGGATATGATGGGACCTGAGAATGATGAGAGGAAGAAGGAGCAGATTTTTGAAAGGTTGAGCGAGAGAGATGTGGATGATGGAAGGAATGACGAAGAGGAACCGAGGAGGACGACGGAGGGCGAAAGCGAGAGGAAGGAGGAGGACGAGGAGCCGACGGAGGGGGAGGACGGTGAACTGAGGGAGGGGGAGGACGATGAACTGAGGGAGAGGGAGGACGATGATCTGAGGGAGGGGAAGGGAGGAGGGGAGGGCGGGGGAGGAACGCAGCACGATATTTAGCAGGGATTGGGAAAGAGAAGCGGAGAGAGTCCGCCATTGAATGGATTATAGAATGCACTCTGGATCCCTCTTCTACACACTTATTATTATTTTTAGCAACTTTAGTGTTAATAAGAAAATAGAATTAATAAGAGCACTATCCAGTTTGCATGATATTTTTCTACTCTCACCACTACGCCATGTGTATTGCATGCCAATGTGCATCGGTTCGAGAGCCCAGATGAAAGTACCCAATTGTTGAACTCAGTAAGTTGATTTACACGAATAGCTAAGCCACCTTTTTTCTCATTAGCATGCAAGACTGCATTAAAATCTCCAGAAACAATCCAAGTACCTTGAATAGAATTAGAAATAGCGCTAATTTTATCCCGTAGAGAAGTTCTAATATTTTAATGATTGTTATCATAAACGATAGTGACAAAAAGTTCAAGACCACCAGAGTTTTTAGCCTTCAATGTAATTTGTTGCGAGTCTCTATCTAACACTGCAATCTGCCATGTACATTTATTCCAAACAGTTAAGGTACGACCATGGGTATTAGCATCATTATTGTGAGTGAATTCCCATTCATTGCCCAACAGAGAAGTAAAGAAATTAAGATTATCATTAGTAAATTTGTTCTCCAAAATGCCAATAATATAAGGAAGGTACATCCTTCTAAGATTAGAGAGGTCTAAACCACGAGTGACATTGTTTAGACCTCTCACATTCCATATGAGTATGGACATGGAGATTTGGGAGGCCTTCTTTTCAACACTCGAGAGGAGCCTTCTCTTGCCTCGGTCTTCTTGTTGTTGACCTCTTGTTCTTTAAATTGATCAATGTACTCTTGGTTTGGTTTAGTTAAAGGTTCATTGTTGCCACTTCCCTCATTGTCACTTTCCTCTTCACTATTTAAATCAATATTAAGCTTATTTACATGTTCTAAAGTTTCTGGAAGATCTTCAATTTCCACCAGCACCGAACCCTCTGGATAGTTAACTACAGTGGTGCAGCCCTTTCTTGAACCTGATCAACTATGGGAGCAACTACCTCAGCGTGGGCCACCAAATGCACAGTCTTTGGATCATGGGCCTGAGTATTCGGCTTAGAAAGGTAATGGACCAAGTCAAGATTCATAGTTTCAGCTTGCATATCTAGAGACTAATCCTGAACTTCCTCTACCGCCGTAGATGAGGGAGTAACTTCATTTGTAGATATGTTAATAGTAGTAGTATCAGTTATGTTAACATCATCAAGGTTAGGGCTCATGGATAAATCTGTGCCGCTACTAGCAGTTTTTTCCATCCAGATTTGTCTGATAGGTTTGGCAATAGTTGCACACTGATCATCAGAATGGCGGAAGCACTGACAACTTTTGCAGATAGGTGGAATATACTCATATTCTACCTGGTGAATGTAAATATTTCCTTTGGTATCTTTTTCTTTGACTTGATGCTTAATTTCTTTGCATGCTTTTAAGTCTACATGCATTCTAGCATAATTCAACCATTTAACATTTTTAGTGTAATCATTTATAGCTAGAGGGGTACAGATTAGGCTAGCCAACAAGCTTATACCTCTAGAATTCCACAAAGATAAGTCAAGATTCGTTAATTTAATCCATACATGATGAGATTCAAGCATATCTCTCTCCAAATGAAGATTTGGTTCCCATCTTTTGATAAAAATTAGTTTAGAATCCATAAACCATGGGCCTCCAGCTAAAACATGATTACAATCAACCTCATTTTCAAATTTTGTTAAAATCCGTTCTCTCTAGCGAATACAACCCACCTACCTGTTGGTTTCCATTCATGCTTGATATAGGCATATAGGTGAACATAGTAAAGACACCTACCAACCAGATAAATGTTAAAGAATGTGTCCATATTTGTTTTGCCAGATCGAAAACCTTATCATCAAGAAGGGCAAACTCACCTTCATCATCTGTTTTAGAAACAAAATTCTCGACTCCCTCATCAATCATATTATTGCCTGCTACAGCATTAATCCATGATCTAATGCCATATCTGAAAGTTTGTTCATTTAATTTAGGTTTAGATGCCTGATTAAGGTTAGCCACTTTAGGATTCGAGGAACCCCACTTTGAATTACCAAGCAAACTCCCCTTTTCATCACTAACCCTAGCATAGGATTTTCTTCTAACCTTATGCCAACCAGAATCGGTATCAGAAATGTTAATATACATAGTTGGATGTGTAGAATTTTGGTTTGCCAGATCGAGAGCGAATGATTCCGCCATTAACACATATAATTTTGTTTTTTTGTATATATATATATATATATATATATATCAGACGAAGTCTAGAAATATAATGAGAAACACACCAAAATTCTAAGGCAAATATAAATTAAAAATAAATTTATATTTGTTAGAATTTAAATCTATACGTTCTAGTTTATTGTGTGTGTTTTTGTGATAGGTATACAGGTGACTAGACAAGATCTGAAGCACATGAAGATTTGGCGAGTATAAGTGAACGTATGCGAGAGAGTGAACTGAGAGAAATGTAGAGAGGAAAAAATGTAAATGAATATGACAACTGAAATGTATAAAACTGAGTTTTGAAAAGATGTGCTATTCTGAATATGTAAAATAATTTTTTATTGAATAACAAGTACTTGTTTGAATATTTAAATTCTGTGCATTAGTATTATCATTCAATAATAATATATATTTCTTTATGAAATGAAATATAGAATAGTGCAGATACAAAAACATTTATAGAACAATATATGTTCGTTATCATCAAACAAACAAAATCATATATTCAACTGTTAGACCGCTTTGTGACCAAACTATACAAAGCTAGGGAATTAATTGACAAATGTATTCAAGGGTAGGAAGTACAGCAGATGGGCATCTGATCGGTTCGGTCCCCTTTAGCCAAGCACCTCTCTCTGCTACATGCAAGCTAAGATGATCAATTCCAGAATAACTGTAACACCTCGAATTTTATGAGAATACTAAAACTAACAAATTCAAGAACACTTAATTTTTAGAAGAAGAATTAAGTGAAATGGGTTGTGCTATTATGTTCGTCTCAAAATTTTGGTCAAGATAGACATTTGGTTTGCATAAAGTTGATACCTTATGAAGAAGTTATTAAGCCTTGAAGTTTGTATGCATATGAGAAAAATATATATATATATATATAGATATATATAATAATTAAATAAATAAATATGCAAAAAAGTTCAAAACAGCGAATCGGGTGGGGGAATAACCGAATCGGCCCATTTTTGAGGTCGACTCAAGCCCCGTTGGGTCAATTAGGGGTTGATTCAAGGTGTTTGGCTGTCAACCCATGGGCCGATTCGCTCTAAGGCAGATGTGGCATCTGATAGGTTCTCATGGTTCAGGGTTAATCTAATGGTCCTAAAACACTATCTATAACTGTATAAAGACCATAAATCTAAAACTTAATTCTATTATTCACTCTCATCTAAACCTAGCCGCCACTAAAACCAGAATCAAATTATATCTAATCTAATTCAACTAAGAGAATTCAACGATCTACATCAAAGGCGAGCAATTCAATTTCAGAATAGAGATCCCTGAAATCAAGTTTTTCCTTTTGATTGTAAGTATAGTTATCTATCAGATGTGAATAAATTAAAGACATGATTTGTAATGAATTGTAAAATAGAATTGTATCAAGTTATATGTGATGCCGATTCATGTTTATTCATGTCTATTCTATCATATATGCCTATGAACTATTATGGTCTATCGAACCTATCATGTTATGTGGAAATTGGTGAGTAAACCTATGATGTTGTATAGGAATTTGGGAATGAAATTATCATAAGTAATTTTGGTGATATTATGATACATACAAGTTTTAGGCTAAGTCATGTCGTTTATGCCTAATTGTTTAGAGCCATTATGCATACATGTTTAGATCTACGACCTTATATGTTTAGATCTACAACTTTATATGTTATATCCATATGCCTTTATGATAGATCTAATTTGCAGGTTCACCACTACATGCCAAGTTTAACTTTTATAGTTTAATGTAAATTCGTATGCTTGTGGTTCATGTTGCATAGATCAAATTTGCAAGTTTATAGTTAAAAGTATATTGTTCTATGCCAAATCCATGTGACATATGTGTAGTTGGATACGTACTTTTGTATGGTGTTGGAATGTTGCAAAGTTCCTCTTTTTCCCTTTTTGTTTTATAAGTAAGGCTGAAATATCAAGCCTAACATTCTATGTAATTTTGCGAACGTACAACGGGGGTAAGGTTGGGGAAAACATGAAATTACATGTAATTGGCATGTTTGACACATAAGCATGATAAGTGGCATGAAAATGGTATAATCTATATACCTAAAATTTTGAACGTGATTTAGAAGGAAAGTGGGCCATGACAATAATTGATTTATAATTTACATGTAAATATGTTGGATAAACATGAAAAATTACATGGCATAGATTGGTTCATGAAATGGTATATTTAGTATACCATTAGTTGTGAGCATAATTAAAAGGATAGTTATGGCATAATTAAATTGGGAATAATTTACATATGGAATTTGTTATAAATAAGAAATATGTAAATTTAGAAAAGACGAATATGCCTAACCCTAGGTTAGACTGGGTTGTGGTGTAAAACTGCCCAGAACCGACCGGCATATCTAGTGACCACAACAATATCTGTCTTACGTGGGTGGTTAGTGCGTTAAGCCCAAAAAGGACCCGAGGTTAGACTGATTATGGTGTAAAACTGCCCGGAACCGACCGGCACATCCAGTGACCACAACAATGCATGTCTAAAGTGAGTGGTTGGTGCTTTAATAAAGCTAAGTCAAGATTGGTAGGGTTAAGTCAATTAAGGAAACACTTAACCAATTCAACATGTTAACTAAACTGATGGGTGAGGTTAAGTAAATTTAGAACACTTAATCGTTATAACATATTAATTAGACAAGTAGGTGAGGTTAAGTAAATTTAGAACACTTAACCGTTATAACATGTTAATTAGACAAGTGGGTGAGGTTAAGTAAATTTAGGACACTTAACCGTTATAACATGTTAATTAGACAAGTGGGTGAGGTTAAGGAAATATAGAACACTTAACCGTTATAACATGTTAATTGAACAAGTGGTTGAGGTTAAGTAAATTTAGAACACTAAACCGTTATAACATGTTAATTAGACAAGTGGGTAAGGTTAAGTAAATTTAGGACACTTAACCGTTAAAACATGCTACAGGACAAGTGGGTGAGGTTAAGTAAATTTAGAACACTTAACCTTTATAACATGTTAATTAGACAAATGGGTGAGGTTAAGTAAATTTAGAAACACTTAACCAATATAACTTGATTTATGGAAAGGTTAAGTTAAAATAAGAGGGCAACACTTAACCAATATAACTTGATTTGTAGTAGGGTTAAGCTAACACAAGAAGGCAACACTTAACCAAAGTAACATGACACGTTGGCGGGTTAAGTTAACTTGAATTGATTGATGACACTTAACTAATACAACAAGATGAATACGTGGGGTCGAGTTAACAAGAAACACTTGACCAATATAACTTGATGAACGAACGTGGTTAAGTTAATAGGAAACACTTAACCGATCCAACATGATAAGTAAGGAGGGTCAAGTTAATAAAAAATGCTTAACCAACATGACATGATGAATGAGTGGATTAAGTTAACATGAGCGGACAACACTTAACTAATATGGCGTAATGTGTGGAAGGGTTAAGTCCATATCGGGTTGGTTGGGTAATATTAGTAAATATAGGCCCATAAAACTTAACTATTAAATTAATATGCTTGAATCAGTGGAAGGGCTAAGTACATATCGGGTTGGTGTGTAATATTGGTAAATATAGGCCCACAAAACTTAACCATTAAATAAACATGCTTGAATCAGTAGAAGGGCTAAGTACATATCGGGTTGGTGGGTAATATTAGTAAATATAGGCCCACAAAATTTAATTATTAAATAAACATGCTTGAATCGATGGGAGGGTTAAGTACATCTCGTGTAGGTGGGAAATATTAGTACATATAGGCCCACAAAACTTAACCGTTTATTAAAAATGCTTGAATTGATGGGAAGGTTAAGTACATATCGGGTTGGTGGGTAATATTAGTAAATATAGGCCCACAAACTTAACCAATAGGAAACCCATGTAACGGGGACCCATTTCAGCAGTAACCCACATGGATGTATCACGGTACCCTGAACTAGGCAGGGTGGGGCACGATTACCGGGCTGATTATAAGTGGTCAAAACAGCAGCAGGGGTACGTCAGTGTAGGTTCCGACGGTTTACGGGCATGCACGTACTCTGGAGAGGGAAAAAGCAGGCACTGGGTACCAGTAGTTATACACTGTGCATCTTGAATCGTGTCGGGTCGCTATCTTAAGGATTGATACATCTTATGGTGGGACCAGCACAGGGTATCTACACGCAAGATAGGGCCGATTGACACAGGCACATGGAACATGAATACAAGTAGGGAGCCGATCGATAGGGTAGTAAGGGTTCATCTAACATGTTTATGGAAATTAGGCTGATTGAGGTGGAATCCTCATGATAAATGTACACCTGAAGGCTACCGCAATTACGGGGGTTGGGATCACGATTATCATTTTATACATATTACTAGTTGGGACACTAGTTAGAGGGTGCAGAGATAAATATAGAAATCAGATTAACGGAGTAGTTGCGAAGTATAGAAAAAGTAGAAGCACGTTCAGTTCACCTTGTACTTATCTTGTCTTTAGTTACCTTGTTTTTGTGGTATTGTCCTATTTTCGGTTTATTCATGTCAAGATCCTTATCTTATTTGCATGCTGAAAGATCACTGGACTTACCAGACTTATGTCTGACCTAGTTTGTTTTTCGCCTCTTTTCTTCCGTTCCCCCCAGGTAGTCAAGGAGGGAATAGCTCAGCCTAACTTGGACCTCTTCTCTTTCAAAGCTTGAAGATTAGTTGGTGTATCGCTTTGGACTCTCTCTCTTCCACTACTATGGATGGTTCATGCTTTATCGGGGAATGTCATTGTTTTATGCTTCTTTTATTCTTGGAAGTTTTTAAATCAAGACAGAAGTTCTATGTATTACATTTAAGTATGATTGAGGAAATTGTTGTAAAAGCTTGACTGAATTAAGTTGTTTATAAAATGACTTTATTTTCCACTGTTTTATTTGTCTATCTTGTAATTTATCTGCATCTTTTACCTATAATGCTCCACCGAAGTTAAGGCATTCCCTCTGTGAGTGACCTTAACGGAGGTGGGGTGTTTCACTTGGTATCAGAGCTGAAGGTTACCCGATCAGATAAAAGACTTGAAAAATTATTTTCAAAACGGTTTTAAAAGAAGCATTGTCAAAAGAAAAGTTTTGTTTTAAAGACGTAATCCCCAAAGCCATATGCACTATCTTTTGATCCTCTGTTTGAATCCTTGTTTCCTTCTTTCCTGAGTCTCCGGGGCTCCTGGCTTTCTGGGAGGTAACCTCATCGTGACATGGTTTCGTAGGCTCGACGAGACTACGACACTTGTCAAAGGGCAAACAAGTGCCCAACTTCCATCTATTGCCGTACTAGTTTCACCTGCAGCTAATTTTCTTTTGAGCTTTATAGGATTCTCCATGCGACGGTTGCAGCTTTCGAGAGACCTGTCAACAAGTTACACAAGGATAGAAAAGATGAGAATGAGGGAGTTTGGCTATGGAGCACAACACAAAGATGAAGAACTCAAGGATATGGACTTGGTTCACAAAGGAGGGGAGGAAATAGTAGTAAAACCTAAATAAGGAGGAAGTATCTTTATTTTGGTATAACGGGTTGTATAATTAAGGGCAAGGGCAAGAACAAAAGATAGGATTTTCTGGAAGGCAAGTGCATACCCTCACCACCAGCATACCTGAGAGAGAGGTAGTAAGGTTTCTGTTGAAAAGTTTAGTTTTTCTTCTTGATCATCCTGCTAGTATTCTTTTTGATTTTTGCGCTTCGCATTCGTTGATATCTGCTTCCATAGTTGAGTCTCTGCACCCTAAATCTTATATAGTAGAGGATCCCATTATTGTCTCAAGTCCAATTTGTGGTTCGGCTCATTTATCTTTGGTTTGTAAGGATTATAGATACTTATGTTTTTGGTTTCATGGGCTATGGTCTGATTCTAGTCATGAATTATTTAGCTAGTAATTGTGAAAGGAGGATAGTTAGACTTTCTACTTGCCTCGGGAATACCCTCGAAATTTCGTGCGATCCTAACGGATCAATTTGTCTTTGCTACCTAGAATCACTTTATGTATTTATCGACGATTTTCCATCTGTTAGAGTAGTCCATGAGTACGCAGATGTTTTTTTTAATTAAGGTTAGGAGTTTTCCCCCTAAAAACTCGAGATAGATTTCCGCATATATCTAGTTGACAATGCAAAGCCAGTTATGCGATCAACGATAGTTTTGGAGCAGGATTGGCGAGGATTGTCAGAGTCGGTTAAGTGCTCAATTGTTTGGTTGTTTTACTAGTATCATCTCACATAAATCGTCCAAATTCGGAGGAGGTATTCCTTAGGTGCTTGTCTGATATTGGTTTAGGCCTTTGGGGCTTGTACTTGAGGGATGCCAAGTTCGACTAGGATGGTTTACATGAGAGATATCGACCCTCAGATTTGTGACATGAGGGAAAAGCTAAGTAGAAGAGAGACTTTTAATCATCTTAGTATATACACTTGGTATCATGGTTAACTTCTGTTTATCTTGGAAAGATAGTTCGACAATATTGGATACCCTATAGCATAGTAAATGATCGAGGTCCTATCTTTACTAGTGGGTTTTGGAAATGGAGGTAAAGAAGCTTCACGATCGTGAAGTTAAATTAGTTAAGGTACAGTGGAGTGAAGCTCAAAGAAGATGCGACTTAGAAGACTGAAGAATAGATATGCGCTTCATACCTTTTTTGAGGGTATATCCTTGATTCCTCCTTTTTCTGTAATATTTATTTGAATGCTAGTCTTTATCTTTTAAGTATATCCTCTCAGTCCTATCCTCGATCCTTAGTTAGAAGCCAATGGATGAAAACATGTGTTTTGAGACATGTTATGATTGATGGTCGCAAGTGGTTGCAAGTGTTTGCTAGTGGTTACTCGTGGATGCCTATACGCACATTAGGCACTAGATCGGCTCAGTCACTTTCATATTGCATATGAATGTATTTGTATATGGATTGAAACTTGATGTGTTATCATATGGATGTTGCATATGGATGAGTGAATATGCACACATATAGTATTCACATGATTAGAGATATTTGCATACATATTGAACGCATGACACTCTCATGATTCGCATTAAGGAGGTCAACTGGATCAGTAGACCACCTGATTTTGCACTAGATAAGAGACATATACACACACTCTGCATATGTTCATATGACATTAGAAGTCTTTTAAGGAAAATGGATGCTTGTGGATGATGGATGAGTAGACGGATGATTGTATGTTAAGATGCATTCTTCTTAACTTGAAGATTTCGAGGACAAAATCCTTTAAGGATGGGAGAATGTAACATCCCGAATTTTCTAAGAATATTAAAATTAACAAATTCAAAAACTTAATTTTTAGAAGAAGAATTAAGTGAAATGGGTTGCGCTATTACGTTCACCTCAAAATTTTGGTCAAGATAGACGTTCGGTTTGCATAAAACAGATACCTTATGAAGAAGTTATTAAGCCTTGAAGTTTGTATGCATATGAGAAATATATATATATATATACATAAAAATTAAATAAATAAATATGCAAAAAAAATCAAAACAGCAAATCGGGAGGGGGAATAACCGAACCGGCCCATTCTTGAGGTCAACCCGAGCTCCGTTGGGTCGACTAGGGATTGATTCAGGGTGTTTGACTGCCAACCCGTGGGTCGATTCACTCTGAGGCAGATATGGCATCTGATTGGTTCTCATGGTTCAGGGTTAATCTAATGGTCCTAAAACACTCTTACAACTATATAAAGGCCCTAAACCTAAAACCTAATTCTATTATTCACTCTCATCTAAACCTAGCCGCCACCAAAACCAAAATCAAATTAAATCTAATCTAATTCAACTAAGAGAATTCAACGATCTACATAAAAGGCAAGCAATTCAATTTTAAAATACAGATCCTTGAAATCAAGTTTTTCCTTTTGATTGTAAGTGTAGTTATCTTTCAGATGTGAATAAATTAAAGACATGATTTGTAATGAATTATAAAATAGAATTATATCAATTTATATGTGATGTTGATTCATGTTTATTCATGTCTATTCTATCATATATGCCTATGAACTATTGTGGTCTATCGAACCTATCATGTTATGTGGAAATTGGTGAGTGAACCTATGATGTTGTATAGGAATTTGGGAATGAAATTACCTTATGTAAGTTTGGTGATATTATGATACATACAAGTTTTAGGCTAAGTCATGTCGTTTATGCCTAATTGTTTAGAGCCATTATGCATACATGTTTAGATCTACGACCTTATATGTTTAGATCTACAACTTTATATGTTAGATCCATATGCCTTTATGATAGATCTAATTTGCAAGTTCACCACTATATGCCAAGTTTAACTTGTATAGTTTATTGTAAATTCATATGCTTGTGGTTCATGTTGCATAGATCAAATTTGCAAGTTCATAGTTAAAAGTATATTGTTCTATGCCAAATCAATGTGATATATGTGTAGTTGGATCCATACTTTTGTATGATGTTGGAATGTTGCAAAGTTCCTCTTTTTCCCTTTTTGTTTTATAAGTTAGGCTAAAATATCGAGCCTAACATTCTATGTAATTTTGCGAATGTACAACGGGGGTAACGTTGGGGAAAACATGAAATTACTTGTAATTGGCATGTTTGACACATAAGCATGATAAGTTGCATGAAAATGGTATAATCTATATACCTAAAATTTTGAACGTGATTTATAAGGGAAGTGGGCCATGACAATAATTGATTTATAATTTACATGTAAATATATAGGATAAACATGAAAATTACATGGCATAGATTGGCTCATGAAATGGTATATTTTGTATACCATTAATTGTTAGCATAATTAAAAGGATAATTATGGCATAATTAAATTAGGAATAATTTACATATGGAATTTGTCATAAATAAGGAAGTGGAAATTATGCTAAGGTCCCTATTATGAAACCTAATTAGGCACAGGTCCGGTCATAAAATTATTGTAAATTAGGTCCCTATTTTTCTATTTAGAAAAATTGCACATATTTATGCAACAATTCATCAACGTTAGTTCAACTTTATTTGCATGCATATATGCAACAATTCAGAATATTTTCATAAATATATGCAAATATTCATTCAGAATAGTTGCATACATGTATGCAAAAATTCAGAATATTTGCATACATGCAAATATTCGTTCAGAATAGTTGCATACATGCATGTAAATATTTTGAATAGTTGCATACACGTATGCAAATATTCATCAGAATAGTTGCATACATGTATGATAAAATTCAAAATATTTGCATACATATGCGAATATTCTTTCAGAATAGTTGCATACATGTATGCAAAATTTTTGAATATTTGCATACATGTATGCAAATATTCGTTCAGAATAGTTGCATACATGTATGCAACTATTTTGAATATTTGCATACATGTATGCAACTATTCGTTCAGAATATTTGCATACATGTATGCAACTATTCAGAATAGTTGCATACATGTATGCAAAAATTCAAAATATTTGCATACATGCATGCAAATATTCATTCAGAATATTTGCATACATGTATGCAAATATTATGAATAATACGTAAAAATGAGAACAGGGACAAAATTCATAATAAGTTTATGACCGGATGTGAGCCTAATTTTGAAACTTAATAGGGACCTGTAGAAAACGCACCCAATAAGAAATATGTAAATTTAGAAAAGACGAATATGCCTAACCCGAGGTTAGACTGAGTTGTGGTGTAAAACTGCCCCGAACCGACCGACACATCCAGTGACCACAACAATACCTGTCTAATGTGGGTGGTTAGTGCATTGAGCCCAAAAAGGACACGAGATTAGACTGAGTTGTGGTGTAAAACAGTCCGGAACCGACCGACACATCTAGTGACCACAACAATACCTATTTAATGTGAGTGGTTGGGGCTTTAATAAAGCTAAGCCAAGATTGGTAGGGTTAAGTCAACTAAGGAAACACTTAACCAATTCAACATGTTAACTAAACTGATGGGTGAGGTTAAGTAAATTTAGAACACTTAACCGTTATAACAAGTTAAGTAGACAGGTGGGTGAGGTTAAGTAAATTTAGGACACTTAACCGTTATAACATGTTAATTAGACAAGTGGGTGAGGTTAAGGAAATATAGAACACTTAACCGTTATAACATGTTAATTGAACAAGTGGTTGAGGTTAAGTAAATTTAGAACACTAAACCGTTATAACATGTTAATTAGACAAGTGGGTAAGGTTAAGTAAATTTAGGACACTTAACCGTTATAACATGCTAACTGGACAAGTGGGTGAGGTTAAGTAAATTTAGAACACTTAACCTTTATAACATGTTAATTAGACAAATGGTTGAGGTTAAGTAAATTTAGAAACACTTAACCAATATAACTTGATTTATGGAAAGGTTAAGTTAAAATAAGAGGGCAACACTTAACCAATATAACTTGATTTGTAGTAGGGTTAAGTTAACACAAGAAGGCAACACTTAACCAAAGTAACATGACATGTAGGCGGGTTAAGTTAACTTGAATTGATTGATGACACTTAACTAATACAACAAGATGAATACGTGGGGTCGAGTTAATAAGAAACACTTGACCAATATAACTTGATGAACGAACGTGGTTAAGTTAATAGGAAACACTTAACCGATCCAACATGATAAGTAAGGAGGGTCAATTTAATAAGAAATGCTTAACCAACATGACATGATCAATAAGTGGGTTAAGTTAACATGAGCGGAAAACACTTAACTAATATGGCGTAATGTGTGGAAGGGTTAAGTACATATCGGGTTGGTTGGGTAATATTAGTAAATATAGGCCCATAAAACTTAACTATTAAATAAATATGCTTGAATCAGTGGAAGGGTTAAGTACATATCGGGTTGGTGTGTAATATTGGTAAATATAGGCCCACAAAACTTAACCATTAAATAAACATGCTTGAATCAGTGGAAGGGCTAAGTACATATCGGGTTGGTGGGTAATATTAGTAAATATAGGCCCACAAAATTTAATTATTAAATAAACATGCTTGAATCGATGGGAGGGTTAAGTACATCTCGTGTAGGTGGGAAATATTAGTACATATAGGCCCACAAAACTTAACCGTTTATTAAATATGCTTGAATTGATGGGAGGGTTAAGTACATATCGGGTTGGTGGGTAATATTAGTAAATATAGGCCCACAAACTTAAACAATAGGAAACCCATGTAACGGGGACCCATTTCAGCAGTAACCCACATGGATGTATCACGGTACCCTGAACTAGGCAGGGTGGGGCACGATTTCTGGGATGATTATAAGTGGTCAAAGAAGCGGCAGGGGTACGTCAGTGTAGGTTCCGATGGTTACGGGCATGCACATACTCCAGAGTGGGAAAAAGCAAGCACTGGGTACCAGTAGTTATACACTGTGCATCTTGAATCGTGTCGGGTCGCTACCATAAGGATTGATACACCTTATGGTGGGACCAACACAGGGTATCTACATGCAAGAGAGGGCCGATTGACATAGAGACATGGAACATGAATACAAGTAGGGAGCCGATCGATAGGGTAGTAAGGGTACATCTAACATGTTCATGGCAATTAGGTTAATTGAGGTGGAATCCTCACGATAGATGTACACCTGAAGGCTACCACAATTACGGGGGTTGGGATCATGATTATCATTTTATACAGATTACAAGTTGGGACACTAGTTGGGTGGTGTAGAGATAAATATAGAAATCAGAATAACAGAGTAGTAGCAAAACAGAGAAAAGGTAGAAGCGCATTCAGTTGACCTTGTACTTATCTTGTCTTTAGTTACCTTGTTTTTATGGTATTGTCCTATTTTCGGTTTATTCATGTCACGATCCTTTATCTTGTTTGCATGCTGAAAGATCACTGGACTTACCAGACTTATGTCTGACCTAGTTTGTTTTTCGCCTCTTTTCTTCTGTCCCTCCTAGGTAGTCAGGGAGGGAATAGCTCATCCTAACTTGGACCTCTTCTATTTCCAAGCTTGAAGATTAGTTGGTGTATCGCTTTGGACTCTCTCTCTCTTCCACTGCTATGGTTGGTTCATGCTTTATCGGGGAATATCATTGTTTTTATGCTTTTTTTGTTCTTGGAAGTTTTTAGATCAAGACCGAAGTTCTATGTATTACATTTAAGTATGACTGAGGAAATTTTTGTAAAAGCTTGACTGAATTAAGTTGTTTATAAAATGACTTTATTTTCCGTTGCTTTATTTGTCTGTCTTGTAATTTATCTGCATCTTTTACCTATAATACTCCACCGAAGTTAAGGCATTCCCTCTGTGAGTGACTTTAACGAAGGTGCGGTGTTTCAATAACAAACTCGGATCGGTTCGATGTATCAATATCTGATCCGAACCATATCCCCTCAACCGATCCGAACTGTGGGTCAAAATTGCAGCAGTCGTACACCACTTTCCTACAAATCCTGAGCGGTTACCACCCATTATCCCATGTTACTGATGCGCTGTCATCATCTAGAACCTCCAAACCCGAAATGCATGAGATGGCCCCCACATGGCACACAAACCGGATGAGTTTTCAGCCTATAAATACCCCACAACACTCCATTTTGAGGGATCTTTTGGCGAATTACTTACTCTAATTCCCTTACTAGCTAATTTATTTGATTTATTCAGATTATATCCAAACTCTTGGAATGCAATTCTACAAAATTGGGAGATATTATCAGCTGTATAATTAAGATTGAGTGGAAATCATCATTGTATTTGTATTCAATTCGTTAATCAAAGAAGTATAAAGTGGACGTAGGCTCGTTACCGCCGAACGACTATAAATCTCATGTTCTCATTGTTTTTCTTTTTACTTTATTTAAAATTATCATTCAATTGGGTGTTAGAACCGCTTATTGGTCTAACATTTTGGTGATTTCACTGAGAACTCTGAATTCTCAGCATTTCGGACTATCGTTCTACTGTTTGAATTCTAAAATTCATAGAAGTTAGTCCGCTTTCTTAGTATTTCTGATGTTTTTTGGTTAATCTCAAGAGAATCAAACTTTATGGTTCAAAGAAAAGGAAAGGAACCGCTGGCTTTTGGGGAGAATGAGGCAAATGAAAGTCGGCAAGAAATTATAGTTGCCAGGGCATAGGGGACCCTACCGGATCCGATCCGAAAGTGAAGCTCCGAACCGAACCGGAGACACAAACCCGAACTGAACTGGAAGCTTGAACATTTCTGGTAACACCCCCATAAACCGAACCGATGGTGCAACTATGACTCGAACCGAACTGGCTAGTGTTGAGGTTGGCACTTCTACTCGAGGCCCTATCAATGCCCCCGTACCAGCCGCGACAACTAATGATCAACCCTCTTCTTTTAGACCCGTCTCACACATGGATTTTTCACGACTGCTCGACATGTTGGATATAACTAATGATGCCTTAGAAGCCCAGAGACGTGATAGCGTCCTTATGCGAGAAAACAAGAAAACTATGAGTAGAGAGATAGATGAGCTCCGTAGGCAAAGGACACCCTCTCCAACTCATTCATCTTCTTCGCAGGAAGGACATCTACATCCGAGGAGACCATATGAAAGACCTGAGAATCTTGAGCAATTAGATTTTGGGTCACTAGGATCTCGCGAAGATGCAACTCATGTTTTAGGAACCGATGAAGCGAACCTGAGAGAACCAATGTTGTTGCCAGTGCAGGGATCTCATGTCCTTCCCATAGATCGCAATGTCACCAACCCTACTCAAGGACAACTCCGCTGTCCCTTCGTCCTGTGAATGACCGAGATCATAAAGGGCAAGGAAGTTCAGCTGCTACCAGAAACTGAAGAATGTCACATGATATAGGGACTGGACATCCCGAGGAGAACCAGAAATATAGACCGTGAACCAATGCTGACCAATGCTGAAGTGGAAGCAATGATGAGCCAGATTATGGCTGACAGTAAGCATTGCACCATCGAAGATTGGGGCATCGAGCATAGTCATACTCCTTTCATTGATGATATCTTGGATTTCCAATTCCCTCGGCGATTTAATCTGCCCCAAATGGAACGACATGTAACAGCCCGCATTTTCTGTATTGGAAGATCGTAAAATATTTTTATTTTATTCTCTAAGGGTTTGGATCATTCTCATATTTTAATGTGTTGCTTATGGGGATGTGAGACATGTCCATAATTTTCACCTATTTTGTTTGTGACCATTTACCACTGTCAGTCTTGTACATGGCATAACTTTTGACTCATGTCGAATCAGGTGGTGGGATCTATGCCATTGGAAGGGAAATGATGATTGCCTTTCCATAGAGTGGTTACATTAAAGATTTGGCTCAGCGGTTTGGGAGGAATCGCTGTTTTAAGGTTTAACAGTTGACTGCTTAGGTTTGGTAAGCCAAAATGGGCTGATTTGGGGAGGCCCGTTAGTGGGCTGGTGGAAGTTATAAATAGGGGGAGAGAGGTATAGAGAATAGTTTACTTTCTCCATTCTCTCATTTGGTGGCCTTGTGTTCCTCCTTCCTCTAACACCTTTCCACCATTAAAAATCAAAATCTAAAGGATGAGGTGTACACCAGGGTCTTGAGGGGTCGTACACCAGGGTCATTCGAACAGAAGTTTGCTCGAGCACAAGGTTGGGCCGAGCATAGATGGTCGAATAGAGGGTGGTCGACCATCTTGGCCGAGCAAGGGGTCCGTAGCACCAAGGGTCGGTCGTCCAGGGTCAGTTCTGAAAAATCATATTTTCTGGGTATGACGCAGATTTGAACAAAAAGGTCTGGAAAAAAAAATCGGGGGCAGCCCCCCCGAACTCTATCCGCAGCGCAGTGATGGTGTGACTTCGAAGCAAATTCAAATAGGAATGTTCGAAGTGTTGAAAGGTGTTCGTTGATCAGTGTAGAACAACGAATGAGGTGAGAACTCAAAGGTCGTGAGTTGGTGGAAAATGGTTGCTCAGGAAGGTTTCTTGAGCTATGAAAAGTCGTTAGGTTTGATGATTAGAGATGTGAAGGCCGAGAAATTATCATTGTTGTAAGTTCTAGCGGACTCGAAGCACGGGTATAATAGAGACGTCTAAAAGACCAGTTGTAGGTCGAGTACCCTAGGTATCGCTGAAAGGCCTAGTTATCAAGGTTGGACAAACATACATATCATTGAAAGGCATATGGAGTTTATGCTAGAACTGGGGTTACCGTTATCCCTTGACATATGGTGAGGTTGGCCATCATACGGTTGACGATTGTTTCGAAGTAGGATTGGCGGTGATAGACAGAGTCAGTCATGGATGATTGGTCTTTCTGTCTGTGCCGTCTCATGTAGATTGTTCAATGTCGAAGGAGATGTTCCTTGGTTGCTTGTATAATATCGATTTAGGCCTCTGGGGCTTGTGTCTGGGGGATGTTGAGTTCGATTAGGATGATTTACATGAGATATATGTAATTTGGATGTCATGAGTGCTTTGTCATGATTGAATGGGTGTTCTGGTTTCCATGAATATATGGTTGAAATGTTATTGTAAAGGCTATCTCTGTCCTATGTGGGGAAGATAGGTATGAGTTCTTCTCTAGTGTTGTGGGTAGATTAGTATGTTTACCTATTCATTCTCATATACTTTATTGTTGATGTTTGTTAGTTGTTTTGTCGCTCACTAAGACTATTGTCTGACTCAAGGTTTTATGTTTCCCTCTTATTACCTTAGGGGCATACTAGGTAGCAGGTGACAGGTGATTAGTGAGGACGATGCTGCTGTGTGAAGGCGAGCAGGAGGCTGGTATATTATCTTTACTACTATCTAGTATTTCTTTTTCCGCTATTTGAGTTGATCTCTAAGTATTGTAGTAGGGCTTCGTGTACAAACTTTTATATTACTATGATGTATGGATAACCTTTCAGGATGTTGTGAATGTTATCACAAGTTTGTTATATGGTGCTCCACTATTCCTACCTATTGTATATGTTCGATTATATTTTATCCTTACGCTGTGAGTTTTATGGTTGGTACCATTTGTGTTTACCTACCTTGATGATCATCCATAGCCGCCTGATACGTCTTTCAGCGCATTATTCCTCTTGTTAAGTGCATGGGTTGTTGGCGGTCATCGCATTTGGTATTAGAGCTCTGGTTAACGATTTTAGCCAAAGTTCAAAGACGTAATTACGTATGAGAAACGTATTGTAGATTTCAGTTGGATGATTACTATGTATATTAGCATATATAGTAGTAGTGGTTGTACTCCTTTAGCAGTTTTTCTTGGAAGTGGATAATTATTCTAAATTGCATATTTAAATGAGTAGATGAGCATCAAGACACGCTGCTAGGGAAGTTGGTACTGGAGGGGGAAATGGCGGTGAACCAGACTACCCTACCATGTTTGATGCCATGATGGAGGCATTCATGCGAAGGGTACACGCTCCAGTAGCAACAACGGTAGATGTAGGTGTTCAGTTGCCTAGGGTTGTGGATTTTGCGAAGCTATGCAAAGATTATATATCTCTAGGTGGAAAACCATTGAAAGGAACTGAGTCAGCTAAAGAGGTTCAGAGGTGGATGGATTCTTGTGCCCGTATCTTTGGAGACTTAGGGTTGGATGATGCAACCACGAGAAAGCTTACGTTTAAGCAGCAGCAAGGCAGAGCCATGGAATGGTGGAATTCAGTTACACTTGAGACTCTAGAGGAAGACATTTCATGGGAACAATTCCAAGCTAAGTTTGAAGCAAAGTTTATCTCCACTGCTCGGAAGTCAACTTTGTTCAAGAAGTTCATAGAGCTGAAATAGAATGGTCGTTCTGCACCTGATTATGTTTCTGATTTTGAGGCCTTGTCCTGATATGCTAGTTCTTACGTTGACACGCCCATCAGAAGAACGAGAATTTTGTAATGGGTCTTGATGCCTACATAGGAACACCATTGGTAGAACATCTTGATGATTTATGTGAGAAGCTTATGGAAAAAGTTGTTCGCCATGAAAGTTAGTTTCCTAAGGAAGCAAATGCTGTCACTGCAACCAAGTAAATTCAGAAACCATAACAAAGTGGTAATAATAAGAAGAGGAAGCAGCAACAGCAGAAAGGAAAGGATGGATAAAGGAAGTTCATTACCAAGTGCATGAACTGTCAGTTAGTAAAAGCTGAACAGAAAAAGCCGAGTGGTCTACTTCATCCATTAGAAGTTCCTATGTGGAAGTGGGAGTAGATATCGATGCATTTTATCGATGGACTACCAAGAATGAGGGCAGGAAACGAAGGAATTTGGGTCATCGTGGATCGCTTGACCAAAAGTGCAAGGTTCATTCCTATCAAATCGACTAGGACGACACCGAAATTGGCTGAACTTTATGTGAAATGGATAGTTCGATTCCACGGTATCCCAAAGAGTATAGTAAGTGACCAAGACCCATTGTTTACAAGTGGATTTTGGAAAAGTTTATAAGAAACTTGGGAACAGAGTTGTGTTTGAGTACGACTTATCATCCCCCAACTGATGGTCAGACTGAGAGAGTCAATCGAGTTTTAAAGATCTCCTGAGGGCTTGTGCGTTGGACTTCGGAGGATCGTGAGAAGACCATCTACATCTAGTTGAGTTTACATATAACAATAGCTTCCAGTCTAGCATTGAGATGGCACCATATGAGGTGTTGTACGGAAGGCCGTTCAAGTCTCCAGCATGTTGGTTAGAGACCGGGGATAAGTTGATACTTGGGTCTGAGATGATTAGAGAGACCTCAGATTTTATCGAGATTGTTCGGCAACGTATGAAGGCAGCCCAAGATCGTCAGAAGAGTTACACTGATAAGTGTCGTAAGGATTTGGAATTCGACGTTGGCGACATGGTTTTCATGAAGATTTCGCTGATGACGCATGTGGTTCGATTCAGAAATAAGGGAAATTTAGCTCCTAGGTTCATTGGACCATTTCTGATAGTCGAGAGAGTAGGAAAGCTCATAAATAGATCAAAGTTACCCAAGAAGATGTCGAGTGTGCATAATGCTTTCCATATGTCGTTTCTATGAAGTTCATGCATGATTCGAATGTGGTGGTATCTCCAGGGTAGTACGAAGACCTAGAAGTAGAGGCCGTAGTTGTTAGACCTCGTAAGCCGCTTCGTGTAGTTGGGAATAACATGAAACAATTAGGAGGAAGATAGCTAAGCTAGTCAAGGTACAATGGAGTGAGGAGGGCGACGATTGTACATGGGAGACGCAAGAGAGCATGAAGGCGACCTATCCAGAACTCTTCATCAGTGCAACCCATTAGTATCGTCTCACCTTACATCATTGTAGCTTGTGCTATTGTGTTTGTGTTAGAATTCCGCGTGTTAGGATAAGGCTATGGATGCATGGTTTGATGGTTGCTAGTTTAGGTTATAGAATTGGCCTCTTATGAGTGATAGGCATGCAGAATTATTGTGGTTGCTTGTGTTTGTCGGAATTTCGGCGGTGAAATTCCTAAGGGGTGGAGAATGTAACAGCCCGCATTTTACGTATCGGAAGATCGTAAAATATTTTTATTTTATTCCTTGAGGGTTGGATTATTCTCATATTTTAATATGTTGCTTATGGGGATGTGAGACATGTCCATAATTTTTACCCATTTTGTTTGTGACCATTTTGCCCCTATCAATCTTGTAAAGGGCATAACTTTTGACTTAGATCGAATCATGTGGTGAGATCTACGCCATTGGAAAGGAAATGATGATTGCCTTTTCGTAAAGCGGTTACATTAAAGAGTTGGCTAAACGGTTTGGGAGGAATCATTGTTTTAAGGTTTAACAGCTGGCTGTTCCGGTTTGGTAAGCCAAAATGGGCTGATTTGGGAAGGCCCATTTGTGGGCTGCTGGAAGCTATAAATAGGGGGTGAGAGGTATGGAGAATAGTTTACTTTCTCTATTCTCTCATTTAGTGGCCTTGTGTTCCTCTTTCCTCTAAGACCTTTCCACCATTAAAAATCAAAATCAAAAGGAAGAAAATATAAGATATACATCATTTCAGGCTAGGTCTACATCGTTTGAAGTGAGAATTCATCGGATCAATGAGTTTGGTTCGAATTTCTTTCTGTCCGAAATCTTAATTCATTGATTTGTGCTTGTTTTGGAGAATTGGTGAGTGATATGCATCTCTCACATGGACTTAATCAAATATATGAATGTTTGATCATGTTTTCATCAAACTAAAGCATTTTCTCATAGATCTATACCATGATAAGTCCATTTTCATATGAATCACTATAAGATCTGATTTAGGATGTTTAAAATCAGTAATCTCCACATATATTTCATAGGTTTATGCAAGTTAGATCCATAATTTAGATCATATGTTCATTTATCACGATTTTGGTGAAATTTGCATAATTCTAGTGATAATCATCATATTCATGTTGTTAGTAATCTCATAACATGCTTATGTTTATGTTGAACGAATTAGACGAGTATATTTTGTCGATTATATCGATTGGAATAGTTTCGGTCGAAATTGGACTTGGACTGAGGCTGTACAGGCCACGGGTCGAGCTTGTAGTACAACATAGTACAATGTGGAGTACAACAGTGGGTTGGTCGCATGTAGGGTCGTTCGGGTCGAGTTACGTAGGATTGGTCGAGCCAGACCAGGGTCAGTCGTGCACCCAAAGGTTAGGTCGGTCTGCAAAGGTGTTCTGTCATGCACGGGGTTAAGCAGCATGTTTGGGTCGAGTACGGTCGGAGTGGCACATGTAATGGACGGGTCGGTCATTCATGTAGTGGAAGGGTCGGTTGGAATTTACAAAGAAGGATCGGTTAGGCAAAGTCTTGAAGGGTCGGTCACCAGGGTTGTTCGAACAGAAGTTGGCTCAAGCACAAGGTTGGGCCGAGCATAGATGGTTAAACATAGGATGGTTGGTCAACTTGGTCGAGAAAGGGGTCGGTCGCACCAAGGGTCGGTCGCCCTGGGTCACTTCTGAAAAATTATATTTTTCGGGTATGACCCAGATTTGAACCAAAAGGTCTTAAAAAAAATATTTTCAAGGGCAACCTGTAACACCCCGTAATTTTATAAGACATTTAAATGGTAAATTAAAGAATACTTAATTAAATATTCAAAATTAAGTAAAACAGACTGCGCCATTGTGTTCGTCGCAGAATTTTGCTTAAGATAGACTCCGATTTTCGTAAAACGTTCATCGTATGAAGAAGTTAATTAGGTTTGAAGTTTTTGTTTTCACCAAAAAATGGCTCAAACACCAAGAGGACGTGAACCGTAATTCACCAATGTGGTTAAAAAGTGAATGGAGCCGCACTCAACAAAAGATGAAAGTAAAAATGTGAGGAAAGTAGAGTGGAGACAAGGTTTTAGAGTGGTTCGGCACTAAGCTTGGCGTACGTACACTATGAAGGTAGTTTCCATTATCATGATAGTGATTACAAGACATAAAATCTCTCTTTATACATGCATCCTCTTTCTTTTACAACATATACTCTCATTCATATATGAGTCGCACTTAAATTCATGGAATTCAATGGAGAGATGATATGGTCTGTGATGGAGGAGTACAGACCGGCGGTGGAGAAGAAGTATGTCCTTGTTTGAGAGGATGATGATGGATATTCTTCAATCTCTTAGCCACTTAGGTGGTTTCCATGGGTGCCATGGAAAAATGGATGAAAGATCTTCCAAATGGATATAATGATGATGGATGAAATGCTAAGGAATGGTGGAGGAAAGAATTCGACAGCACTTCGTGGTGGCTAGCCGTTGATCCCCTTAAGGTGGAAGCCATGGCCTATTTATAGATGAACTCCCATGAAGAAATGATCTGAAAATCATATATGTAGACTAAGGGTCGCTCGTCTAATCAATTATGAACATTCCACCACTTAGCTGTAGCCAACTGGCGACAGTTGTATTTAGTTGTCTCATGCGAGCGAGCTTCATGTGTGCAAACGGTTACATAGATCTGATCAGTTTGAACGGGCGGTCAGGGGATGGGTATATGGGCGACCAGTTAGAGCTTTTGGATTGGTGTATGGCCGACTGACTGAGCGCCATGTTAAGCCTTTTAGAAATTGACCGTTGGATGGTACCTGGTTGATGCATCTATATCTGATTGTGGATGAATGGGCGACTAGCACCGTAGTCTGTAGGCGAGCGATCAAGGCGTGTATATTAAAATGTAATTGCGACCCTTCAGGAGTTGTCATTTGACTGACCAGTGGGGTGGCATCTGATTGAAGTATTAGTGACTGATTGAGGAATGAGGAGCCACTGGGGTTGCCATCAATAAGCTGACATAGGATGCGCGTGCGACCTTTGGTATCCTTGAGTTCCTTATTCAAGGGACACGTACGATCGACCATGATAGTATGAACGAACGACTGTAGAATGGAATGCCTGACCGATACCAATTATCCTCCTTGTCTTGCACAACCGACCTCTTTTGATATAGGAACGTGTGACTTGAAAGGGAGAGAGTGGGCGACCTCTTATTGTGTGGTTAACTTATACCTGATCATGTTATGATGAAGGAATGACCCATCTGATCTGATGAACAGAGCAAGTTATGTTCATGCGCGGGCCTTGTGTTGCTCTTCTTATGGTTTTATAGATTTTATCATCCAATGAGTATATAATTTTTAAGGGATAAACATTTGCCCCTTGAAATTTGTAATTTTTAAAGATTACATGCTTCGAAATAATGGAATGTAACACCATCTGATGGATTAAGTCTAGTTTCCTATAAGACGATCACGTTTGCCAATGGTTGCGCTTGTACAAGACCAAACAAACTCATAGTCACTCGTACACAGACATAATTGTTTGTTCACAACTTGATCGGTTGGATCTAATTGATTGATTGGGTCATCATGTCAATGTGTTCGTGCAAATTATTTAGGGTCGGGCAGGCTGAATATGGTGAACTATCTTTTAAGTGCAACTGAACAGGTCGTTTGAACGAGCCGATGTGTCACTTTAGTCTGAACGGGCCTTTTCGTCTTCCTTATATATTGCCTCTACGTTTTACCGCTTCTCCCTGGCTTCTTCTTTTCAAAAATATTACATTAATGGCGCCACTACTTCAGAGGATTTCATACTCCTCTCGATTCTTCTCAGACATTAATCGTATTTTCTTCTTGAATCCTTGATCCATCATTGTGCTTGACTCCTTTTAGCTAAACTCCACCAATTACCCAATTAATTGAAGCAATCCTTCGTTAGATCTGAAGCTACTTGTTCGCTCGTAGGTAAATTTCCTTGAATTTTGCCTTTTGGTTATTCTGATTTAGCTTTATGAGAGTCTAGGGTAAAGTGAATGGTTTGAAAATGTATTGGGGTTCCTGGTGATAACCAAATTTTTTTGGTTTGAATCGGAATACTTTAGGGTTGTGTGAATAATCACTTAATGGACCTAAATTTCCTAAGACCCTTCGGATTTCTGATTTTAGTGGCATGTCTGCGAGTTGTTTGTTAGAATGTTTTAATAAAACACTTTAATTCACTATACCTTTGTCAATATAGGTATCAATCTTGTAGTCATATATGAGCAGTTCAAGTCTGAGCTCTTTTGCACTTGACTGAACACAAATTTTTATTGTACATACGATGCTCGATGAAATGCCCATACCATAGAGCCTTGATATTGCTACTATTGTTTTATACTCTATTTGATGTTGGCGGCATTTGTCTTCATATCCAGTCCTACGATCCACTGAAATTCTTGCTCGTGTACTCTCGTCGCTCATGTTTGATTTGGCATGGGTCGTCCTTGCTTAACTTTTATGCGAAGTTGGTTATGGATGAGCCTGACCCGATCAAATATGAGTGACCGACTCCTCTGAGTTGAATGTAAACGACCGTCTACCTATGACCAGGATTCGAGCGATCATGTTTTTTGAGCAAAGCATGCACGACCCACTTAAATTAATCATGTGCGACCAAAAGTTAAGTGAGTATGCCCGACCATTCCAGAATCCTTTATATATGACTAAGTAAGGGTTATATGTGATTGACCGAGTCTGGTTTGTATTGTTAGCTAAATTTCCCTTGTAGCGCTCGATCTGTGATTTGTTTCTTAAACATATCCTTTTATGTAGAAGTGTAAACTAGAAACTAATTTGTCCAAAACCCTCCCAAGGAGGGTACCATGTCTGAAGAAAACAAGAGTTCTGGTCAGGTAACTGAAGTTGGCCAGCTGTTGGTCCTTGAGTGAACATTAGCCAAATTTGTCCTTAGCCTCGGATTCTCGAAAGATTTCCCTCTGACAGTCGTAAATCAATACTCCCATTGGGCTTCTACCAGCAAATGTGTGCTCTATTTGGATTTTCAGAAGATGAAACTAAATTTCTGGGGAAGGATGATTAGCCTGATCGCCTACCCTTTGGTATGTAACAGTCAATCACCATATGTTGACAAGTGGAGCAATTCCCCCTTTCAATTCCTATTTGGAGTCCAATTTGCAGTGTTTGGCTATTGCCCCATATCAGTTGCATCCCACTGGATATCATATTATAATGGGACTTTATGTACTTTTCATGAGAGTCAAGCAACAAGCGCCTACATTTCTAGATATATGTTCTCTATATGCTTTCAAAAGAAGGAAGGAAAATGGTACCTACTTTATTTTTATGGAAGGAAGACATTGCAGAATTATTACCTGCTTAACGGATAGTGCTAAGGGGTTCCCAGATCAATACTTTTATGTTCGATGTCTTGGTAACTTCTATGGCCGATGGATGGAAGCAGGTAATTGCCCCTTGTTTGGAATTTCCTATTTTCTTTTTAAAAGTGGTTCTTAATTCCTTTGTCTCTTTTTTACAATAATTCCTTCCGATGAAGGCATTGTTCTTGACTAAGCTCTCCTTAACTCTTTGATTGCCATTAATAAGGCAGACAGAAGTAGATAGGTATTGCTTTCAGAAGGAACCCTTCGCCAATATCAACTTCTCCATCCTTCACGGTCCATTAAGAAAATTACGGCTTATAAACAAAGTACTATTGACAAATCTCTTACTAAAAAGAAATGCTTAGATCTTGGCGATAATAGCCAAACTTTGCCGCGATCTCCCTTACCTTCGATTATCAAAGGGAATGTCCTTCATCACGAAGGCAAAGAGGTAAATGGAGGTAGAGCTGATACAAGAGATAAAATAATTTCTAAGAAAGTTGTTGAGGATTCCTCTATTCCCATTAATCAGGAAGAGGGTTCTACAGGAACTTTTGGAGGCTTGAGGGACATAGACGCCGCCAAATATCTTAGCCAGGGTGATATCATGACATCCACCCCTGTAATCTCGGTAAAAGAGTCTGATATGGGGAGAGCACAAGAACCTGCTTAACGATCTGGGAAAACATTTGACTTAGGAAATCCTCTTGAACCTGGTTTGTTATTGGATGTACATTAAAAATATGACTATCATAAGTAATTTATGCTCTCCCATGAATCATATAATTTCTTTGTTTGCTTCTTTATGTTAAGCGCTGAAGTTTTGCTTTATTCTCTTTTCCAGATATAGGAATGAAACACTCATTATCAGATAGTTTCTCTTGTCAAACTGGTTCTACTGATCCACAAAGCCTTTTACAGTCTCGCCTTTCTCGTCACTTGAAGCGCTCCCAGTCGTCCTCAAGTTCTCAACCTCAACACATCCTCGAGCTTCCACTGGCTGATTCTCTAAGGAAGGAAGAACCCAATTGTGCAGAGGTATCAGATAAGGGTGATAAAGGTGTGCACCAAATAAAGGAGAGAAGAAGAAGAGGATCAGAAACGAATGAGACATGAGTGAGATTCAGAAACGTCACATACCAACTGATTTCCTACATCCCGATGTTCCTATTCCTCCTGAACGATCCATCGTTCCAACCTTTTCTCAAATCCAAATGGTTCTTGACAGACCCCCTTATAAAGTTCCACCTGAAAACTTGATGCTTAGGTATCGTTTTGGAGGTTGGGATTTAGGAGGAATGTACTTTGATTTAGATCTACACCCAAATGATGCGAGATACTGTCAAGCGGTTAATTACTAGAAAGAGTTGTATGATTACCCAGTTTAGTACAGCTAGGTGTCAACTTGCAACAAGGTTGAACATGTCCATGAGCAATGTCGATAAGCAATTAGAGCATGGGGCCAAATTTGGTTACGAGTTTCGAAGGTTGAATGCTCGGCATCTTGATCATATTGACATCTTGGAGAATGATGAAGCTGGACTGGTTTACTTGATCAGGTTCCAAGAATCCGAAATTGCCTCTTTAAAGAGTGGGAATATTAGAGTGAACAACTTGGAGGATGAAAACGAGGAACTCAAAAGAGAGCTTGAGGCTGCAAGAGGACAATTTCGGGAATCTCAATATGCTCAAGAACTTGCGGAATGTCAATTGGATTTAGAGAGATGAGCTTTGTCCTCTTATAAACAAGAAAAGGCAGTTCTCGAGGACAAGATTAATTCTCAGAACAAGACTCTAAATACTCTAAAAGAAGACAAAATCAAGTTGCGTAAAGCTCTTGATGAGGCCACAGTCAAGACTGACAATACTCTGTTTCAGTTTTACGTCTACAGTGTTATGAATCGTGGAAGCTTAAGCTATCTGAACAAAGACTTCCCACGGACTCTGGCTCTTGTTTGGGAGCACGTGCTTTCATACTCTGGTGATGCAGATGATGAATTTCTCTCGGAGAGTCTCATAGAAGAAGAAGACCATAAGGCTTTGGTTGAAGGCAGGAAAATACTGGCAGATGAGCAAGACCAATCTTCTAGGGAGAAAACCCTAGATGTTACAGCTATTCGTGGCCCATCCAGCCTTATCGACGTTGAAGTTTTAAGCTCTCAAACTCCCCCTGTGGATCTCCCTGTCAGGGATGCTACCGAAGTTCAACCCATTAAAAAACAAATGGTTCAGGGGAATGTATCATACCAATGAGCAGGACATGGCGAAGAGAATGACGACACTTCTTTAAATGTGAATGATTACGAAATTGGTCTTATATACCCAGCAACCCCAGGTAAAATTGATATCTATCAGTTTGCACTGGATTTGGATTATCTTACTTCTTCACCTATGTTAGTTCAATTTAGTGCTTACTATTCATTTGTACCAGGTCCTCCTTTGTCACCTCTTTTTTCTACTGGTGCTACCATTGTTTAGACTACTACTATAGACCCTATTTTAGTATCAACTAGTATTAGTCCGCGCACCACTCCTTTACCGGGAGATCCATCATTACTTAACATGTCTGATCTGGAAGTTGTTGATTATGATTATTGTAACAACCCACGTCAGTTAATGTCACTCACAAAGGGAATGCATTAAGTTTCGTGGGGCGTTATATGTAAATAAAACAGGATATTACAAGACGGACAAAGTAGTACTTAAAAATTTAAGACTTTATTGCAGCGGAAACAGAAATAGGTTTGGTTACACCTTCAAAACAACTAAACCAAGTACATAATATCAGTCTCGTACAAAATCCTTTAGAGTACAAAATTTTAAAGCCATAATCACGAAAAAAATGCCATAAGCAGAATCAAAGCCAAGCAATACATCTTTCAACTTCAAGCTGGAAGAAAGAGACATCTAAACTAAGCTTGAGTATTTCCTCCTTGAGAACCTGGGGGAAGGGGGGAGGAAAACGGAAGAAAAGAGGCGAAACAAACTAGGTCATACATTAGTCTGGTGAGTCTAATAACCTTAACAATATAATCATTAAAGTAACGGGATAAGAACATAAACTCGAAAGTAAGAAATGACTGTACATAAGCATGCATGACAAGGTAGGCAAGATAAAGAAGATAAACATTGATTGGGCTTCTATAGGGTAATTCCTACACTGCACCAATGCTAAATATATCACACTGTTACTAATTCCATACTGAAAGTAGATCCCGACCCCGCAATTTGTAGCCCTTAGGCGTAACATCTAGTAAGAGGTATCCACCCCCATACAATCCTTGACAACCAACTAAATGCTAGATTTCCCCACACTACCCCCTTATTGCTTAATCGATTGGCTCCTTAACTCGTATGTATTCATTACTTGTGTCATTCAGCCCCGCTTATTTGTATATACCTGTGTTGATCCCACCATGGGGGTGTGTAAATCCCTATGATGGCAACCCGACACAATTCAAGATGCGCAGTGTATGACTACTGATGCCTAGTGCCTGCTTTTTCCACTCTGGAGCACATGCATGCTCGTACTCTATCGGAACCTACACTGACGCACCACTCGCCACTATTTTGATTGCTCATAATCAGCCCAGTAATTGTGCCCTACCCTGCCTAGTTCAGGGTACCGTGATACATCTATGTGGGTTACTGCTGAAATGGGTCCCCGTTACTAGGGTTTCCTAACCAACATGTTATAACGATTAAGTGTTCACAATTTAACCTAACCCCACCCAATTGTTTAATTAACATGTTGTATTGGTTAAGTGTCGCCTATCCATATGTTACTTAACCTTCCCACTTATTCACGCATGTTTATTTAACGGTTATGTTTGTGGGCCTATAAATACTAATATTACCCACCTGCCCAAGATTTACTTAACCCTTTTACTTATCAAGTCCATATGTATTATTGGTTAAGCTTGCCTTAACCCTATCCACTTTGTTCAAGTAATATTGGTTAAGTTGTATTCTTACCCATGTTAGCTTAACCTCACCCACCTAACTCATTTAGGTATCATATTCGGCATTAATTAGTTATTAATGCACGGGCCTCTCACATTAAGTCGATCAATTGTGGCCGCTGGATATGCTGGGCGGTTCCGGGCAGACTTCCACCACAAACCAGACTTAACCTCGTGTCTAAGCATCTAATTTATTCCTTTGACTTCTCACATTAGACTGTCGTTTGATGTTGCTGGGCATGCCGTGCAGTTCCGGGCAGTCTTATACCGCAAACCAAGTCTAAACTCGTGCCTTAGGCGTTCATCTTTTAGCTAATTTACGTATTTACTGTCCAATTCTAGATTTATATGTAAATTATCCATAAGTGTGGTCAATTAAATCTATGCCACATTTACTTGTTATGCCCAAAATTACTTAATTAAGTTATACCCAATTCCCCGCGTTTCAATCGTACATACAACAAGGTCCAAAAATAAAATGGAGAGGGATAGAGGAGAAACACAAGAATTGACATAAGGAACAAAATAGGCATGTAAAGGTGTACCCAACTCAAGAATCATGTTTCCAATAGACATGTTGTACATTAACAATAAGTATGGCTAAACTGAGCAGGTTACATCATAGGCATAGAGATTCGATAGAATTGAACATAAAAGAATCAACAATTTGGTGTACAACATGATAGGTTCCATCACAACAGTCTCATAGGCATAGGTAATTTAGTTTTGACAAAAAGGATAACATGAATCAGAATTGATTATCTTACAATTACATATAGTTCTAGATTTGATTCATTACCCGTCATGATTCCTATTACATGTTCCAAATCTGAGAAATAACTGAACTTACCAAATTATCCCAAGTTTACACCCAAAACCATTTACGTCAAATCTCATGTTTTCTTATTATATACATTTTTTCCCAAACCATAGCCATCATCAATTTGTGCCTTTTTACAAATCACGTGTTATTCAACATTTCCCAAACTTTTTCCCTATCATTCAAGCGTTATACATGCGCGAATTTCACATAATATATTAGGCTCGAAGTTAGCCTAACTCATAAAAAAAGTAAAAGGAAAAAGGAAGAGGGAACAGAATCATGGTATCAAAATAGGCATAAATATACGAGCATGAACAGACGTAAACTGATAGAACTGATCAGAAAAGCATAGGCTATGAATCAAAAAAATGACAACTTGCAAATTTGATAAGATCCGTTATAGGCATAATCTGATGATCGCAATTTACGACTTATCATAATTACTTTTGTTTAATTATCTTGTGAAAGCTACATGAACTCACAGAGAATAAGAAAGAAGGGAAGATCTAGAATCTGATTTCTGAAGTTGATAAGCTAATCCGTTGATGTAGGCTTTGATCTTTATCTTTAATCTTGAATTTGATTAGTTAAGGTGGAGGCTAGATTAGTTTGTGATGCAGCAGCATAGTGGCTCAAGAATCAATTTAGTTTTGCTTAGGGTTTAGGTTTGATGTGATTATATAGAAGTATAGGATTAATTTGAGCCTTTAGATCAACCTGGGATCCACCCAAACCATCCAGTCCAAGAAAATGCGTCATCAGGCTAATCAGAAGTTGCCATATAGCCCTACGACTTAGAAAATCGTCACTGTCCAGAACAGTTAGTAGGGGTCGACCCCTATAGGAGGGTTGACACCTATGTCGACACCCCTATAGTGGGTTCAACACAAGTGTCAACACCCCTTAAGGGGGTTCAACACTCTTTGGCGGGAATTTCCTCACCCACTTCTTTTCGCTGGTTTGAATTCGAATTTTGATTTATTAATTATTTATTTAATTCTGATTTAACTTAAATCTTTTAAGCTCCATAACTTCATCATACGGAGCCCGATTTATGCTTCTCAAGTAGAATTCCGAGACAAATGCAACGGCATAACCTGCTTCCGTTAATTCTTCTTCTAAAAACTAAGTGTTCTTAAATTTGTTAATTTTAATATTTTAAAATTATGGGGTGTGACATTCTCCCCTCCTTAAAGGATTTCGTCCTCGAAATCTCCAAGTCAAGAGGAATGTATATCCTACCATCCAACATCCATCTACTCAACCATTCAATCACAGGCATCCATTGCCCTTAAAAAAGTTTCTAATGCTTTTCATGAATATATGCATAGTGTGTGTATATGTCCTTACCCAAATGCAAAATCAGGAGGTCTACTGATTCAGTTGACCTCCTTAATGCAAATCATGATAGTGTCATGCGTCCATTACGTATACAAAAGTATCCTAATTATACATATTATTTCTACATGAGTGCACAACTATTCATTCAAATGCAACATCCATATGATAATACATTCAATGTACATCCATTTAATTAAATATGCACACATATTCATATGCAATATGAAAGCGATTGAGCCGATCTAGTGCCTAATGTGTGTGGGTAAATGCATCCACGAGCAACCACCAGCAAACACTTGCATCCACCAAACGTAACATGTCTCAAATACATGTTTACAACCATAAGATTTTCCTATCTAAAGATCGAGGATGTAAATGAGAGGACATACTAAACGATAGAACAAGTATAAACAAATTGGTAGAAAAGGGAGAAGTTAAGAACATATCCTCACAAAAGGAAAGGGTACAACGCACGTATCATGTCTTTCGTCTCCCTAGTCGTGTATCCTTGATCATCTTCCCATTGGATTTTAACCGACTTTACCTCTCTGTTATGTAACTTCTTGATCTCCGATCTAAGGATGCATGTAGGAGCTCGTCTAATCGTGGCATCTCGCTCCACTTCCACTTCTCTAAGCGTGCTCGGCTCCACTACTTCCGCCGTATCATGTAAACACTTCCGCAAACACGACATGTGAAACACGTCATGAACACTACTAAGCTTCTCCGGCAACTTCACTCTGCACGCCATATGTCCAATCCTCTCTGTAATGGGAAAGGGTCCTACAAACCTTGGTAATTTCCCTACAGCTCCAAAGCAAACTGCGTTCCTCAACGGTGACACCTTAATAAAAAACCATGTATCCAACATCGAACTCAAGATCGGTTCATCTCTTATCAGCGTACAACTTTTGCCAATCCTGTGCCATTTTCTCTTGCCTTCAAATTAAGTCCGTCTTCCCTAAAGTTTCTCTCTGATCAGCTCGAGTCCAAGCAAAATCTTATCCGTAGACTCCCAACAACAAGTTGGTGATCGACACAGTCGTCCATAAAAACCCTAATACTAGCTTAATAACTATTGTTATAAGCGAACTCCACAAATGGAAGGTGCTCTTCTCATGTCCCTCCAGAGTCTAAGATACATAACCTTAAAAGATCTTCAATGATTCTATTCACCCTTTCTGTCCATCCAACCATCTGTAGACGGTACGCGATCCTCAAACATTACTGCGTACCTACCACCTTTTGCATATAACCTTTTCCTCTTGCATCGAAAACTGCTCCTAGTCCTATCCCGCAAGCATCGGTATAAACTGTGAACAGTTTTCTCTCATCTAGCAAAGTCAAAACTGGGGTTGATATCTTCGCAATGTCCTTAACGAGCTTCCTGTAGTAGCTCGCCAACCCTAGAAAAATTCTTACTTCCATTACTTTTGTAAGAACCTTCCAATCTTAGATTGCCACCACCTTCGTAGGGTCCACTACTATCCCTTCCTTAGAGACCACATGTCCTAAGAACCTCACTTCTTTCCTCCAAAAATGACATTTGGAGAACTTAGCTTTGAGTTGATGCGCTCGTAGGGTCTCTAAGACTTCCCTAGATGTAGGGCATGCTCTTCCTCGCTTCTAGAGAGAATCAAAATACCATCTACAAAGCACAAACTTGTTTATAAACTCCCTAAACACCCTACTCATCAAGTCTACGAAATATGCGGGTGCATTTGTTAAACGAAAAAGGCATAACGAGTCACTCGAAGAAACCGTCGGGAGTCCTAAATGCAGTCTTATCTATGCTATCCTCAGCCACCCTTAGCTGACGAAATCTTTTAGCTAAATCCAACTGCGAGAAAACCGAAGCGCCAACCAACTAATCGAATAAGTCATCTACCCTCGGCAATGGGTGTCTGTTCTTCTTCGTGAGCTTGTTCAGCTCCCTATAGTCCACGCACACTCTAAGCGAACCATCATCCTTCGTAGCAAAAACAACTGGAGCACTCCATTCCGAAATACTTCTTCTTATGAACCCTTCCTCAAGAAGCTCCCCTACTTGCTTACTGAGTTCCCTCCTCTCTCTCTGAACCATATGGCGCACTGGTAATGCAACTGGCCTTACATTATCTACTAAGTATGTACGGAGGTCTATCTCGCGCCTTGGGGTTAAACCCCGAACCTCATTAAAGACGTCACCATACTCACGGACTACTCGAACAGATTCCAAATCATCGATGGATGTGTCAAGTAATTCTAGGTAGATAAGCGTCACCGGACCTCTAGGGTCACAAGAAATATCAAGGGTCTTACCCCCAACGAGTTAACAGTCTAACTACCCTTTTTTAACAGTCTAGGATGGCACCATGCCTGGCTAGCCAATCCATCCCTAGAATCAAGCTATAGCCCGTGAAACCAAGAACGAAGGCGTTGCATTCCAATGCCCAAGATAGACATTCTCAAATCCCGACAAACCATAGATAAATGAGCCGAACCACCAAAAGGAATTGAGACTACAATGGGATCCACAACTAGACTTGTGTTTAGGTGCAGTGTTTCAACTAACAAAGCAGATATGAACGAATGCGAAGTGCCATAATCAAACAGTTCGAACATGATGATTAAAAAGGAAAAATCAAACTTTCAACAAAAACATTTCTATCTCTCTCTTGTCCTAGTGCCATCAGAGCATGAACCTGTCCTCCGAAAGTAGGTCCTATCCTCTGCGCTTTCCCTTGTCCTTGTCCTTGCCTCCTCTGGCAATGTTTAATCAGATGTCCTACCTCATCGCAATGAAAACAATCAGGCTTCTTCTTCTTCCTACAGTCCTTAATTACATGGCCCGTTATACCATAATAAAGACACCCTCTTTTGTCATGGGGTTAATTATTCTTTCCGCTTTCTCCTTTACCTTCTTCGTGGATTAAAGCCATATCAACAAATTCCTCATCCTTGGGTTGTGCTCCTTAGCCTAAACCCCCTCATCGATCAAGCAGCTAGCTGAACCTTCCTTCCATCGTTTATCTCAAAGATACCAAACGAGTCCTCCACTTTCTTGAGCCAATTCTAGCTTCGACAAACGTCTCAGTCCTATGAAACGTTTTCCGTCCATCGCACGTAAGTCCTTACATATCTTAGAAAAAGTATCTACACGCGGCGAAAGAGACTCAAGAAGGAAAAAGGAAGAGATTCAAAACAAAGAATCGAAAGAAAGATATATGGCTTTTTGGGGATTATGTTTTTCATAATAAACCTTTCTATTGAAAACTCCTTCTTTAAAACATGTCTTTTTTGAAAATACTTCATTATAAAAATGCTTTTGAAAACGGTTTTCAAAATCTTTTATCTGTTCTGGTAACCTTCAGCTCTGATGCCAAGTGTAACACACCATGTACGTTAATGTCACTCACAAAGGGAATACATTAAGTATCGTGGAGCGTTAAAAGTAAACAAAACGGAATATTACAAGACGGATAAAGTAGTACTTGAATTTTTTTGACTTTATTGCAGCGGAAACAGAAATAGGTTTGGTTACACCTTCAAAACAATAAAACCAAGTGCATAATATCAGTCTTGTACAAAAGCCTTCAGAGTACAAAATTTTAAATCCATAATCCCCAACAGAAAATGCCATAAGCAGAATCAAAGCCAAGCAATACATCTTTCAACTTCAATCGGGAAGAAAGAGACATCTGAACTAAGCTTGAGTATTCCCTTCTTGAGAACCGGGGGGGGGGGAACGGAAGAAAAGAGGCAAAACAAACTAGGACAGACATTAGTCTGGTGAGTCCAGTAACCTTAGCAACATAATCATTAAAGTGACATAATAAGAACATAAACTGGAAAGTAAGAAATGGCTGTACATAAGCATGCATGACAAGGTAGGCAAGATGAATAAGATAAACATTGATTGCGCTTCTAATCACTATAGGGTAATTACTACACTGCACCAATGCTAAATATATCGCACCATTACTAGTTCCATACTGAAAGTTGATCCCAACCCCGCAATTGGTAGCCCTCAGGTGTAACATCTAGTAAGAGGTATCCATCCCATACAATCCTTGACAGCCAACAAAATACTAGATGTCCCCACACTACCCCCCTTGTCGCTTAATCGATCGGCTCCTTAACTCATATGTATTCATTACTTGTGTCATTCGACCCTGCTTGTTATAGATACCTGTGCTGATCCCACCATGGGGTGTATCAATCCCTATGATGGCAACCAGACACAATTCAAGAAGCACAGTGTATGACTACTGATGCCCAGTGCCTGCTTTTTCTACTTCGGAGCACGTGCACACCCATACTCCGTCGGAACCTACATTGATGCACCACCCGCCGCTATTTTGACCGCTTATAAGCAGCCCAGTAGTCGTGCCCCACTTAGCCCAGTTCAGGGTACCGTGATACATCTATGTTGGTTACTGCTGAAATGAGTCCCCGTTACTAGGGCTTCCTAACCAACATGTTACAACGGTTAAGTGTTCTCAATTTAACCTAACCCCACCTATTTGTTTAATTAACATGTTGTATTGGTTAAGTGTTGCCTATCCATATGTCACTTAACCTTTCCGTTGATTCACGCATGTTTATTTAACGGTTAAGTTTGTGGGCCTGTATATACTAATATTACCCACCTACCTAAGAATTACTTATCCCTTTACTTATCAGGTCCATATGTATTATTTGTTAAGCTCGCCATAACCCTATCTACTTTGTTCATGTAATATTGGTTAAGTTATCTTCTTACCCATGTTAACTTAACCCCACCCACCTAACTCGTTTAGGTATCATATTCAGCATTGATTAGTTATTAATGCACAAACCTCTCACATTAAGTCGATCACTTGTGGCCGTTGGATATGCCGTGCGGTTCCGGGCAAACTTCCACTAAAAGCCAGACTTAACCTCGTGTCTAAGCATCTAATTTATGCCTTTGACCTCTCACATTAGACCGTCGTTTGCGGTTGTTAGAAATGCCGGGAAGTTCCGGGCAGTCTTATACCGCAAACCAAGTCTAACCTCGTGTCTTAGGCATTCATCTTTTAGCCAATTTACATATTTACTGTCCAAGTCTAGATTTATATGTAAATTATCCATGAGTGTGGTCAATTCAAGCTATGCCACATTTGCTTGTTATGCCCAAAATTACTTAATTAAGTTATACCCAATTCCCCGCATTTCAATTGCACGTACAACAAAGTCCAAAAATAAAACGGATAGGGATAGAGGAGAAACAAAAGAATTGACATAAGGAACAAAATAGGCATGTAAAGGTGTACCAAACTCAAGAATCATGTTTCCAATAGACATGTTGTACATTAACAATAAGTATGGCTAAACTAAGCAAGTTACATCATAGGCATAACGAATCGATAGAATTGAACATAAAAGAATCACCAGTTTGGTGTACAACATGATAGGTTCCATCATAACAGTCTCATATGCATAGGTAATTCAGTTTTGACAAAAAGGATAAGCATGAATCAGAATTGATTATCTTACAATTAGGCATAGTTATAGATTCGATTCATTACAAGTCATGATTCCTATTACATGCTCCAAATCTGAGAAATAACTGAACTTAACAAATTAGCACAAGTTTACACCTAAACCAATTTACATCAAGTCTCATGTTTGCTTATTATATACAATTTTTTCCAAACCATAGCCATCATCAATTTATGCCTTTTTACAAATCACATGTTATTCAACATTTCCCATGCTTTTTCCCTATCATTCAAGCGTTATACATGCACGAATTTCGCATAATATGTTAGGCTTGAAGTTAGCCTAACTCATAAAAAAAGAAAAAGGAAAAAGGAAGGGGGGAAAGAATCAAGGTATCAAAATAGGCATAAATATACGAGCACGAACAGGCATGAACTGATAGAATTAATCAAAAAAGCATAGGCTATGAATCAAAAAAGACGACAACTTGCAAATTTGATAAGATCCATTATAGGCATAATCATATGATCCCAATTTACAACTTATCATAATTACTTTAGTTTAATTATCTTATGAAAGATACATGAACTCACAGAGATTAAGAAAGAAGAGAAGATCTAGAATATTATTTCTGAAATTGATAAGCTAATCGTTGATGTAGGCTTTGATCTTTATCTTTAATGTTGAATTTGATTAGTTAAGGTGGAGGCTAGATTAGTTTGTGATGCAGCAGCATGGTGGCTCAAGAATCAATTTAGTTTTGATTATGGTTTAAGTTTGTTGTGATTATATAGAAGTATAGAATTAATTTGAGCCTTTAGATCAACCTCGGATCCATCCAAACCATCCAGTCCAAAAAAATGCATCATCAGGCCAATCAGAAGTCACAACGTAGCCCTACGACTCAGAAAATCGTCACTGTCCAAAACAGTCAGTAGGGGTTGACCCATACAGATGGGGACCTATGTCGACACCCCTTTTGGGGGGTCGACACCCTCTGGCGGGTACTTTCCCACCCACTTTTTTTCACTGGTTTGAATTCGAATTTGATTTATTAATTATTTATTTAATTCTGATTTAAACTTAAATCTTCTAAGCTCCATAACTTCTTCATACAGAGCCCGATTTACGCAAACTCGGACTCTATCTCAAGCAGAATTCCGAGACGAACGCATTGGCATAACCCGCTTCCCTTAATTCTTCTTATAAAAATTAAGTGTTCTTAAATTTGTTAATTTTAATATTTTAAAATTACGAGGTGTTACAATTATAGTAATGGCTAGGACGAAACTTGGAACACTAAGGCTGTGTCTACTATGATACGCAGAAAGAGGGCCGTTGTGAATAATCTATGAATCACTAACCTCTCCGCTCATGAGAGTCCTTGTGTAAACAAAGAAACAAAGGGTGGAAGTCAAGCAGTTGGTTCACCTCCTCTTTTTTCTGTTAGGATGTAGCATTTGTGACTCTCATACTTTGATTTCAGTCTATTTTCTTATTTGTCATGCATTTAGATCAGTTGTATATGCGAGTGCCAATCCTCGCCTAGTACTCTATGCTTGTATATTTATGTTGTAACGTCTAGCATTATAATGATCTCGTTGTTTGTTTTTATGAATGATAACATTTAATTTGTAACCTCGGATCATTATAAATTGGATTTATTTGAATAGTTGCACTGAATTCTCTTGACTCTGGATTCGGTAATACTTGATAATTTCTCAGTAACCACTTCTTTTGTTTGTCATTTTTTCACAATTCTCAAGTTTTTCTCAGTCATTCCACGGGATTTCAATTTTGTTAGTCAAACAATCTCTACGGACGCTTAGCCTTTGTTGTAAAGTTGTGATGAACTTGTGGTATGTTTAAATGAGCATTATTGAATTTTTTATGCAATGGTGATGCCTCCATATCAAAGCTATTTACAACTTTATTAGGATAGAAATGATCGACCTTTTCTAAGTTCTCTTAGCTATAGCTAGAATTTTAGTTTTAGTTGATCAGTTCATGCCTTTTGGATAGGTATTTAACTGTATTTCCAGCTAACCTGGCAGTCCAAGCCCTTCGGGGATCGGGTTTAAATACATAAGCTTTTTAATGCAGTAGACCCTTTTTCCCACTAACTTGGTGGCCCAAGCCCTTCGGAGATTGGGGTTTTAATGCGTGAGGTTGTTTTTTTTATTAAAATGTATTCAACCCCATTTCTCGCTAACCTGGTAGCCCAAGTCCTTGGGAGACCGAGGTTTGAATACGTACCCCTAGGGGAGGTCTTGGATTTTAAATTTCGATCCAATTTTGGTCTTGTTTGTTCTGGTTACTTCAGAGTCAAAAAGACCTTATTGGACAACCCTTTTCGGCTTGGGTTTATGTTACCCCCTTTTGGCTTGGATTTCTGTTAACGTTGGTCCTTCTAGCATGTTGCCAGTCCTTCTGGAACTAGGACTAGTGCTTTCAGCCTAGGGTTGTTGGGCCTTCTGATTGCTAGTCCTTCCAGCTTTTTGCCGGTCCTTGCGGCACTAGGATTGGTATTTCCAGCCTAGGTTTGTCAGTCCTTCCGATTTGATGCTTCATCCCGGGAGGTGGATACTAGTTCCACTTATTGAATTTCACCTCGATTTAAAGTACCTGTGTCCTGCACCTAACAAGGTGCCTCTTTAGTGGGACTGGTAATTTTTCAATCGTGGGACAAATTGGGTTGCTTCCACGTTTGCATCTTTCTCAAAGTTTGGTACTAATCCCTTTGATGGATGCTTGCTAAGCGTAACACCCAAAATTTTCTGAGAATATTAAAATTAACAAATTCAAGAACACTTAATTTTTAAAAGTAGAATTAAGTGAAATGGGTTGCGCTATTACATTCGTCTCAAAATTTTAGTCAAGATAAACATTTGGTTTTCATAAAACGGATACCTTATGAAGAAGTTATTAAGCCTTGAAGTTTGTATGCATATGAGACAAAAAAAATATATATATATATATACAGATATATATATAAAAGTTAAATAAATAAATACGCAAAAAAGATTAAAACAACGAATCGGGAGAGGGAATAACCGAACCGACCCATTTTTGAGGTCGACCCGAGCCTTGCTGTGTCGACTAGCGGTTGATTCAGGGTGTTTGGCTGTCAACCCGTGGGCCGATTCGCTCTAAGGCAGATGTGGCATCTAATTGGTTCTGATGGACTCCTTGCTAAGTCATTAGGGCTGATGTGGCTATTCTATCTTGTCTGAATGGCTTTGATTTGCTCTATGTTAATCTGACGGTTCCTATTAAATCAAACTTCTATATAAACAACCTAATACCTCAACCCTAAATCATATTAAAAATCAAACCAAGAGCTGTCATGCTGCCATTGGACAACGTCGAGTAGCCTCCGTTCAACATGAAGCAAATTAAAAGAAACAAACAAAATCAAATCAAAACTAAACTAAAACAACGATTGTCTACATCAAAGGTGAGCATTTCAACTTCAGAATACAGATTCCAGAAATCAAGATTGTCTTTTGTAAGTGTAATTATCTTTTAGATGTAAATAAATTTAAGACATGATTTGATATAAAGTGAAAAATAGAATTATACCATGTTGTATTATATTGACGATGCTAATTCATTTTTGTTTCTTGTGATGATTTTATCATGAATTGTCTTGGAATGTTTGTGGCTTATTGGATTTGGTGTTGGATCTATTAAAGATTGAGAATGAAACTATCAATATCATATGCAAGTTACATGTTTCATGTTAAGATCTACATATATATGTTTATATGATTAATGCAAGTTGTATGTATTATGTTAAATCCAAGTCAAGATCTATATATATATTCGTATGCTTTATTTTAGATCCATATGCCTATATATATGTTCATATGTTCATATGCAAGTTACAAGCTTTATGTTGGATCCATGTCAAGATCTATCTAGGTTCATATGATTAATGCAAGTTATATGTTTTATGATAGATCCAACTCATGATCTAATTATACATATGTTCATATGCAAGTTACTTGTTAGATCCAAAACTAGATCTATATTCACATGCATGTTTGTAAAGTGGACTTATGCAAGTTCACCTTGTTAGATCTAGTTCACACCCATATGTTAATGTTAAAATTATACATGCCTTGGGATAGGATATGTCATGATTATGTCATATGCTAGTTTATAATTGTGGTTATGTTCACACATGCCTAGATTTACATATTAACATGTCCTAGGCTTATGATTATCTAAGTCTAAATTATATGCAAGTTCATGTGACATGATAAATTATATGAATAAAGTTTTATGCAAAATTTATATGTTTGGTTGAATCTATATTATGCATGTTCCCTTCTTTACCTCTTATTTATAAATTGGGCTAATATGCGGGCCCAATGACTTTATGTGATTAATACGAACGAACAAACGGGGGTAACGTTTGGATAGTTATTAAATCAAAACATGTTAATAATGTAGGTGGGCCCAAAACCATGTAAATGGTTAAGGCCATGAATGATATAATTTGTATCATTAGTCTTGAACATAATTAAAATATGTGACATGAAACACTTGTAGAAAATTCACATATATAAAATGTAAAAGATGAATAAGCCTAACCCGAGGATAGACTGAGTTGTGGTGTAAACCTACCCGGAACCGACCGACACATCCAGTAACCACAACGATACTTGTCTAATGTGAGAGGTTAGTGCATCAAGCCCAGAAAGACCTGAGGTTAGACTGAGTTGTTGTGTAAAACTGCCTGGAACCGACCAACACATCCAGTAACCACAACAATACCTGTCTAATGTGAGCGGTTGGTGCTTTAATTAATTAATTAAAGCTCATGAACAATCAAGCTAGAAACGGTGATGTTAAGTAATTAAGGGAACATTTAACCAAATCAACATGTTAACAAGACAAGATTGATGGGTTAAGTAATTGAGGAAACACTTAACCAACTTAACATGTTAACTAGACAAGATTGATAGGGGTTAAGTCAAACCAAGGACACTTAACCAATTTAGCATGTTGACTAGAAAAACCTTAGTAACGGGGACCCGTTTCAGCAGTAGCCCACATGAATGTATCAAGGTACCCTGAACTAGGTAGGGTGGGGCAGGATTACTGGGCTGAATACAAGCTGTCAAAAGGGCGGCGGTTAGGTGCGTCAGTGTAAGTTCCGACGGAGTACGGGCATGCATTGCTATGGAGTGGGAAAACAGGCACTGGGCACCAGGCGTACACTTGTGCATCTTTGAATCGTGTCAGGGTTACCATTATAGGACTTGATACACCCTATACTGGAACCAGCACAAGTACTTAAAAATCACGTGGGGTCGCATGACACCGGGAATACATGAATGCGAGTAGGAGCCGATCAATACATGAATGGGATCGCTTTATCATGAACATACATTGCTAGTTAAACAGCTCTTAGTGGGTGCAGAGAAGAAAAAGTGGGTGCGATAGCCAAATCTAGTTAAATCTTACTTTACCTCGTTTTAGGACTACCCTATCCTTGTGGTATCATTCTAAGTTCAGTTTATTCATGTCATATTCTTTTACTTGTTTACATGCTATTAAATAACTGGGCTTACCAGACTTATGTCTGACCCATTTTCCTTTTGCTTCTTTTCTTTCGTTCCCTCCCCTCCCCAGGTCAGCAGGGAGGAAACACTTCTGCTTAGTCCAGGTTAGCCAAAGCTTGAAGACCGTAGATGTAAGGCTTGGACTTTCCTTTTTGAGCTATGGCTATGGTCAAGCACTTATTGGGGATTTATGTCATTTTATTTTCAATATTGCTTCTTTATGTTTTCAAGACAGATGAAAAGTTGTAATAATTTGGAAGGTTGAAACAGTTGTTGAATTGTTGTGTTGAACAAGTATTTATGAAATAATATTGATCTTTTTCCGCTGCATAAATTTTCTGTCTTGTAATTTATTAGTATTTTGTACCTCAAAACGCTCCACCGATGTTAAGGCATTCCCTTTGAGAGTGATCTTAACGGAGGTTGGGTAGGCGTTTTTGCAATGAAAGGTGCAGCTTTCTGTCTTGGTGTCCGTTTATTGTGTTTTCGCTCTTTGCCCCAGAATAGCTTATTCTTTTGAAGCAGTGCGCTTAATCGTCTTGCTTAGTTCGCATGATGCTTTAGGCACTTAACGCTTGAGTTGCTTCAACCGCGATATGCTTAGAAAGCTTTAAGCTATGGTTGAGTTGTAAATGAGCGGTTGCCTCTACTTTGCCTACATTTAAGAAATCGACTTTAGCATGAGCTTGAAGACGTATAATTTAGGTAAGTACATAACTTTTGGTTTATAAGGCTTTTGTTCATTACAACATAAGTAAATCATCACAGATTGTTTACAAGAACATAACAAGAAGTAAAGCAAAGTAAAGGCGATGGAGATCACTTATTCAGAGCCATCGTAACCAGAACACTGACCACTGATCCTTAAGTGAGTGCCAGCCTTGGATTGGTTTGAGTATTCATTACTTGTTGCCACTTGCTCGCAGGGAGTTGGAGAAGTTTTCATGGACTTGTATATATTATTGCAGACGATTCTTCCTAATTAGTTCCTCAATTAGCGATTTTAGATGCCTACAGTCATTAGTATCGTGACCTGGCTGGTTATGGAATTGACAGAACCTTCCTAATCTTACAACATCTTTGACCTGCATTTGTTTTGGGACTGGATATTCCTCGGTATCCTTAGTTTCCATGAAGATATTTCCTATGGTGTCATTAAGGGGAGTGAGCTCAAAATTCTAAAAAAAGCATAGCTTCTTCTTAGCCCGGTTATCCTTTACTTCGTTGCCCCTCTTCTGACTACCAAGGCTGCTTTGCACATTACCTCTCCTTTTTAGCGGTACATTGCTTTCTAAAACATCCAAAGCACGCACCGAATTCTCTTCAAAACTCATATATTCTTTAGCTTTATCGAGTATTTATTTGAGGGAACTTGGTTTCTTCTTCTTAGTCCATTGTCCTGACTTGGCCTTTTTGCATATATCCCCTTTCAAAGCCATCAGAACTAGGCGGGGATCATAATTTTCAACTTCTGCCACTACCATATTGAAGTGAGTGAGAAAAGCTTTGATAAACTCTCATGGTCTTTGTTCTAGCTCGTCTAGCTCCATAACATCCCAAACCTTGGTTACACGGACCTAAATTGCTCCCTGAATAGTCTAGCCATGATAGTGAAGTCGTCCACAGAATTCGATGGTAGCTTTGTGAACCAGAGATAGGCCACCCCTTCTAGATAAGTTGGGAAATACATGCATTTGATTTCGTCTGTGGCACGTGCCCCGTTCATATGCTGATCATATTTGCACAGGAACGCATTGGGGTCACTTATCCCATTATAAGATTGCATCATTAGGGGTTTAAACTTTTGTGGATATATAGCCATCTTTATTCATTTGGTGAGTGGGGTCCTAGTAGGAGAAAATTCCCGCTCTTTTCCATTGTCTTCCTTTTTCAAGCTTTCTTCCACAATTTCACGTGCCATTCCAAAGATATATTTCTTCTCTTTGTATTAGTCCACAGGGAGGACGCCTTCTTCCTCGCTGGACGCTCGTCTAGGTGGGCAGTCATGATTTGGAGACAGGGGACCTGGACTTCCTTTCGGGAGAAGTGCCCCTTTGGTGGAACCAATCATCCGTTGAGAGGTTGTGTCGTTGGTGTAGTCGCGCACAGGTGCTTTAGCTTCTTTATGGTCAAGATTAGCATGATGTGTTACCTTCTAAATAGAATTTCCTTAACTTGTACTTGAAGCGGAGGAACCTGCATCGTGTGCGTAACTCGTCCGAGCAGGTGAAAAACGGATAGCACATAGTGTGGCTTTTGCATTAGCGGCTTGAATAGTGAACATTGACTCAAGTTTCTTTATCATTGCTTTGTTTACGATATTTATTTGACTTGTTAGTCCCGCCACCGCTTCATCCAACTCTATCTTGGTTATAGCTACCTCAATTTCAAATGACTCTCCTGCCTCGAAATGATTGGTGGGCGATGTAACAACATTAGCATTGTCGGTGAGGTCACGGGTTTCACAAGTAATTTCCTTTGTTATATCCATGATTTCAAACATGGTTTAAAAAACTTGTAGGACTTCAACAGCTTAGGACAACGAGGCAAGGCTCCCAACCTTGTGAAAAGCATGACAGGAGAAGATGCAAATGCGGCCCCACGATGGGCACTAAATGTTTTCACCAAAAAATGGCTCAAACACCAATGGTACGTGAACCATACTTCACCAATGTGGTTAGAAAGTAAACGGAGCCGCACTAAACAAAAGATGAAAGTAAAAATGTGAGGGAAGTAAAATGGAGACAAGGTTTTACAGTGATTCGGCCCTAAGCTAAGCCTACATCCACTATGAAGGTAGTCTGAATTATCATGATAGTGATTACAAGACATAAAATCTCTCTTTATACATGCATCCTCTCTCTTTCACAACATATACTCTCTTTCACATATGAGTCGCAGTTAAATTCATGGAATTCAATGGAGAGATGATATGGTCCACGAAGGAGGAGGATAGACCGGTGGTAGAGAAGAAGAATGTCCTTGTTTGAGAGGATGATGATGGATAATCTTCAATATCTTAGTCACTTAGGTGGTTTCAATGGGTTCCATGGCCAAATGGATGAAAGATCTTCCAAATGGAGATAATGATGATGGATTAAATGCTAAGGAATGGTGGAGGAAAGAATTCGATAGCACTTCGTGGTGGCCAGCCGTCGATCCCCTTTAAGGTGGAAGCCATGGCCTATTTATAGGTGAGCTCCCATGAAGAAATGATCTGAAAATCATATATGTATACTACGGATTGCTCATATCATTAATTACGAACATGTCATCGCTTAGTTGTAGACAACTTGCGATAGTTGTATTCAGTTGTCTCATGTGAGCAAGCTTCATGTGTGCAAACAGTTGCATAGATCCGAGCAGTCTGAATGGAAGGTCAGGCGATGGGTACATGGGCGACCAGTCGGAGCTTTTGGACTGGTGTATGGGCGACCGACTGAGCACCTCTTAAGCCCTTTATCGAGTGACCGATGGATGGTACTTGGTTGATGTATCTATATCTGATTGTAGATGAACGGGTGACCAACACCATAGTCTGTATGCGAGCGATCAAGGCTTGTAGATTAAAATGTAATTGCGACCCTTCAGGAATTGTCATTTGACTGACCGAGGGTAGCATCTAACTGAAGTATTAGTGACTAATTGAGGAATGAGCGAGCAAATGGGGTTGCCATCTATGAGCTGACATAGGATGCGTGTGCGACCTTTGGCATCCTTGGACTCAACGGGCACGTACTTTAGATCAGGAAAGTGTGAACGAATGACTGTAGAATGGTATGCATGACTGATGCCAATTCACCTCCTTGTCTTGCGCAACTGACCTTTTTTGATATAGGAATGTGCACCAGAAAGGGAAAGAGTAGGCGACCACTTATTGTGTGGTTAACTTACACCTGATCATGTTATGATGAAGGAACGACCCAGCTGATCTGATGAACAAAGCAAGTTATTTTCATGCACGACCCTTGTGAGTGCTCGTCTTATGGTTTTAATGCAGACTTAATCATCCAATGCATGTATGATTTTTAAGGGATAAACAGTTTGTATATGCATAAGAAGAATATATATGAATAAAATAAGTCCAGAATGTCAAAAATCAGTTCAAATCAATTCAAAATTGTGGAAAATAGGGAAGCTAGAAAATTCCTGCCCAGGGGTGTTGACCCCTGGGTCGACCTCTCGGGGGTGTCGACCCATGGGTCGACCCCATAAGGGGGGTCGACCCAGCTACGACAGATCAAGGAAAAATTCTCTTCTACGTATGTGGACTCTTTTTTTGACCTGGTTCTTTGGCTTTGGGCTATAAATAAGACAGCATTTCTCCACACCTAAAACAATGGAGGACTAGATGCTGCCTCTGTCCAGATTAAATCAAGTATTTTCTTCTTTAACAATCAATTAGTGTTATTCAAGTTTAGATATCTGTGATTCAACGTCTAGAACCTTTCTCTTATTTTCTAGATCCAATTGTAGTGAGTCTATGTTATTTTTAGATAAAAATAATTAAAAGTTAATATTGACATGACTATAACTTGCTTCTATGCCTGTGGCTATTTGAATCACATTAGATCTACTATAACATGTGTATCTAAGTTAATTTGACATGACTATGAATCAGATCTGAGCCTATGCCTATTTGTCATGTCAGATCTGCCATTATTAGTATATATATATATATATATATATATATATATATATATATATATATATATATTCCATCGATTAGATCTTATCATGCTCGCCTAATCAGTTTTATTATCGCATGTTCATCAGATCTAATCTTATATGCCTATCTTGTCATTATGCCCAATGTTGTCACTATATATTTATTTGTTGCTATGCCTATTTTTGCCATTGTATGTCAATTTTTCTGTTTTGTTCATTTCTGCCCTCTTCCCTCCTTCTTTTTCCCTTTTTATTTTTATAGCTAGGCTACCTTTGAGCTAGGCATACCACTGAAATATGCGTACACGTTAAATTGGGAACGAGGGGAAAACATTAGAATTGGGGCATAACCTAAATTTGGGAATTTGGGCATAACTTGAATTAAATATGTGAATATGGATTTAGGGACATAAATCAAATTATGATTAAAGACCTTAGTTTGGGGCATACGGTTCATTATGAACATGACTAGGGAATGGGGCATGAAAACTTATAATGACATAGGTATAATGGGTTAATAGCGAAAATGCCTAGAATTACAATAATTTGAAATTGTAACTGCGCTTGGACACGAGGTTAGATTACACTTGTGGTGGAAGTTTGCCCGGTACCGACCGGCATATCCAGCAACCACAAGTGTTGAATCTAATGTGAGGTCTAAGTTCATAAACACGTGACATGCTACGAAACGAGGTTAAGCCTGACTTGTGGAAGAAGATCGCCCAGACCAGCCCGACATATCCAGCTTCCACAAGTTGTAGGCTTAGTGTAGGAGGTCTAACATATTATAACCATAAATGAATATATGGTAATGAACTTGAATACTTAACCTAGTTGAATCCATAGGGATTGTATGAACATGTTAACTTGAATGAGGTTAAGTAAAATTGGTTGAAACAGTGGGTGGGTTAAGTATATCTTGGGTTGGAGGGTAATATATATATATATATATATATATATATGCCCACAAACTTAACCTGTGGGGTTATGCAATCTTTTACTCTGGTATGGAATAACCTGTGGAAAACCTAGTGGGGATACAAGCATAGGGGGAAGCTTGTATCATCTCGTGTGTGGGACCCGTTTCAGTCCGTAACCCATATATAAGTATCAAACGAGTACTCCGAACTAGGTCGGAGTCGGGGCACACTTATTGGGCTGATTGTAAGAGATCCAAAAGTGAGGATGGTGTCTGACGACGTGTTCCATCAGGGTCATGTTTGTGCATGACTCCTCCTTCTTGGGAAAATAAGACGTTGTGACATCAGTAGATATTGTTGTGCACATCCTGAAAATGAAAGTTTGCCACTTTAGGAAGTGATATATTCTACTGTGGGGCCAGCATAGGGTATCTACGGAGTAGGGAGCCGATCGATTGGGATAATGGTTAGGGTACATCTAGACTCTGGTATGTTTAGGAGCCCGTTATTATCCTTAGGGGTAACTCTGATGTGTTGGGCTGTCTGTTGATTATATGGGGTTAAAACCTCTCACTAGGAGTACGCCTAAGTCCACCATCTTATAGTTGTTGGGATCATCTCATTCTGGTTATACTAGTATTGGTGCAGAGAAGAAATAAAGTGTTAGAGAAGCGCTATCTAATTATTCTATCCTGTTTACCTTGCCATACCTTCCTTATTGTTATTGTCTCTCTTAACCAGTTTATATGCCTGTCATGATGCAATTACTTATTTATATGCTAAAAGTAACTGGACTCGCCAAACTTATGTCTGACCTATTTTTTTCCTCTTCTTTCTCCTCCATTTCCCTCCCCACTTCCAGGTTCTCAGGATGGGAATACTCGAGCTTGATCAGGATTCTTTTTTAGTTTTGCTTGGAGCGACTTACATGTGCTGTTCGATTTCATACCTCTCTACAATGGCTAAGTTTTTGATTATTATGCTTCTTTTATTAATGTACTCTGATGATTTTAGTATAAGGCATAATTTCATTAAGTTGATGTACTGGGTTTTATGTATTTCAGACTTATGATGTAACCATGTTTTGAATATGATATTTCTATTCTAAATAAAGTTCTAAATTCCGCTGCTATTTTATATCTGTCTTGTAATATTTCTATTTCTGTTTACCTATAACGCTTCACAAAACTTAATGCATTCTCTTAATCAGTGACATTAGCAGACGTGGGGTGTCACACTTGGTATCAGAGCAGAAGGTTACCAGATCAAATAAAAGATTTTGAATTTTTTTCAAAAGGGTTTAAAAAGGAAGCATTTACGAAAGAAAACTCTGTTTTGAAAAACATATTCCCAAAGCCATAGGAAATATCTTTTGATTATATTTGAATCCCTTTTTCTTTCTCTTTTCAGCATGTTTAGGGAACCTAAAATTCTTGAGGGCATTACAATATCAGGCTGGTTCCGTAGGTATCTTGAGGCCATGGCTCCTACTGGTGGTCAAGCAAACGGTCCTCCCCCAGCTGCGGACGTCGTTCCTCCTCCATTGTGTGCTGACAATTTCTCTGAGGTATGCAAAGATTTTTATGCTATGGGAGGAAAGCCATTCCGAGGAACTGACACCTTTGTAGAGACAAAGAATTGGCATAAAGAGATGAAGGACATGTTTGGAATTTTTGAAGTTGATGATCGTAGAAAGATTCAGTTGGTCGCTTGGCTACTGAAAGATTAGGCTTTATGCTGGTGGGAAGTGATGCAAGCATTGCGTCCGGTGGAAATTTGGGATGATTTTTGGCAGAGGTTTTGTTTTCATCAAAACTTGGTTCAAACACCAATGGTACGAAAATCGTACTTCACCAACAAGGTTAGAAAGTAAATGGATCCACATTCAATAAAAAGGTAAAAAATGAAGACACGATTTTAGAGTGGTTTAGCCTTAAGTTAGGCCTATATCCGCTGTGAAGGTGGTTTGTATTATCATGATGATGATTACAAGACACATCAACTCTCGTTTCTTATACATCTTCTTGTTCTCTCGATATATTCTCACTTTTACATACAAATTTCACTTAGATTCACCAGATTCAGTGAAGTAATGATGGAATCTATAGAGGAGAAAGATATATGAGAGACGGAGGAGGAAGTCCTTGATCTTTTGCATCTATAGGATTTTAATGGATGTCATGGCTGAACAGATGGAAGAACTTCGAATGGAGATGATGATGATGGATTAAAATGCTCAAGGAATGGTGCATGATAGAATTCAGCAGCACTTCGTGGTAGCAGGAGCTCTCCTCCCTTCTTGGTGGAAGACATGAGTTATTTATAGTTGAGACCCCACAGAGGTTTGAACTAGTATTCATACGAGTCGCTCGTCCGATTAATTACTAAAATGCCACTGCCTTGCTGTAGTTAGCTGTTAGCAACCGTTTCTAGCTGTCCAGTATAAATGACTTTACAAGAGTGAACGACTTTGTGAGAGTAAGCAACTGCTCAGGCCCGAACAGTTTAGGCGAGTGATTCCACAAATGCGAGCGGGTTGGTTGGAGCGACCGTGCTTGATTGTAGACGAATGGGCGATCGGCACCATAATTGGAGGAAAGCGCTTGGTTGAAATAGTAATGACAGATTGAGAAGCGAGCGACTTGGGCTGTAATCTGTAACATAGAGCGTGTGTGCGATCTTTGGTATCTTTGGACTCTCGGCTGACTAGTCGGGAGTGGAATGTGCGATCGAACTCTCTGACATGGGGATGAGCGAAGCAACCCTTCCAGGATGTGCGAGTCTTGTTGTTATTGTGTCATGTGTGGTCGGCCATGATATTTCATAGATTGTTTGAGTGTACTGGATAGCACTTTGCACGACCGAGCCTAATGACACTTGACCCATAACGCTAACGCAAACTTAATAGACCAATATATGTGTGGTTTTTAAGGGATAAACATTTGCCCCTCGAAGTTTATAATTTTTATTTTGCAAAAATTACTGGTTTCGAAATAACTGGTCACAACATAGTTTGGTAGGACAAATCTGATTTATCAAGGATCGGTCGCACTAGACTTAGGATCATCTTAGGAAAAAATGGCTAAGCTCATTTCTTCTTGTGAGCGGAAATTCTAAGTCATTCACATTATTTCTATCGTTCAAATCACGAGGAGGCAAGCGAGGCAGCTAGACCTTGATGGGCCATGCACAATTGAGTACTAAGCTGACATGGCGGGAAAGGTCTTGATGCATGTCCTTTAGTCTTCCTTGTCGTTTTCTTTCTCCTTTTTTATTTATTCTCATTTTCCCATATAAAACACATTGATAGCAGCTACTCAGGTTTCTAGAACCCTAATTTCTGCTTCGGCTTCATTGCGATTAGATTCTCCCATTAAGAATCTCCGTACTCCTTCAATCTGTGAAGCGCAGGTTTGTCATTCTTGCTTATGCTTGTTATTCCTCTAAATCTATAATGCATGCTTTTTGGCAAAAATAAGCCCTTTTTAATGCTTTCCTGAGCTGCTTTTTGAAATCTTCTATGATCATTAGAAACGAGTTGTGCTGTTGTTGATTTTTTGTGATGAGAATAGTCGAAATTTTGGAATGGATTAACTTTATTTTGCTCATTTACTTATCTAAGAACTCTTATACGCTCCTTCACCTAGTTTGAAACTTCGTATATATGATATGCTTGTCGAAATATTTAAGACAAATTATAATGCTTTAAGACATGTTGTCTCGGTACTGTCACTTCTGGTTTGATTCATGCGGTCGCTCGTGTGTATTTGATGGAAGATCATTCCTGCTTTTCCCTTGAATCAATTCTGAATAATCCTGACATGCGAGGACAATACGCGATCAAGATTGGAAGAGTTGGTTGTTCATAGTTCTTCTCTTGATCACTTTACTTGTCTGGGCCTTGACTGACCGTTTAAATCCCTGATTTGCACAATTATTCACTAATTCACTTTACAGGATGAACTCATCTACGAAACGACGTCGGGTGGAGAGGTTTTTTGAATTGCATGTTCATATAGTTGACGTTCAATCGACGGGGCAGCCGTTTGTGAATTCTCCTCTCAGTCCCTCTTATTCAGAACTTCAAACTATTGTGAGTAGGCCACGCTATGATCCTGGGCCTTGCAATCCCAAGCTTGCTATGAGGCTTAAAGGCCTGAGCTTACAGGGTATATCTTCTAATGTGGACATATCTTCGTTTGAACATCGGACTTTTTCTTGTGATATGATTGCTGTGGAGACTCAGATGCTGGCCGCTTCGAGGCTGCTATGTACCAATTTTGAAAGCAGATGGACCTGCTCAAGGATCATTTTGCAAAACAAATGAGCGGCTGGCACACTCTATCTTGTGACCTTCAAAAGCTTCATAAGGAAAATCTTGAGCGTATTTCTTCTTTAGGGAACGAGAAAGAAAAGCTGATTCAGGCTCTAAGGTCCAGAGATGGTGTGGTTGCCTCTTTTGTTCGTGGAGATGCCGAGTTGGTAGCTTCAAAGCGTGCTGATGATCCTCCATCGTACTCTGCTCCAGGTAAGAGGAAGGTTGGCAGGCCTGGGAAGAACAGAGGTCTATAGCTTTCTTGTCTTGCTTTCGGTGTACCTTTTGCAAACTATGTTCTTATATCAGTTGTATAAGCGGGTGTCGATCCCCGTATTTGACTTTCTATTGGTTTGCTTTGTGACTTGTGCTCATTTTGTTGTTTTTGTGGCATGGTGGATGACTTGGGATGTTGCGATGCTTCTGTGTTTTGTTTTGTTGGTGTGAGGCAGTGCTCATACTTGTTCCACAATGGTCCTCCACCCCGTTTAACAACATTTTTATTTGTGTCTTTGTATTACAATTTTCTATTGCGATCGCGCATTAGTATCGCATTTACGATGTGTAGCTTTAGTGCTACTGGCTCGCTTTTCGATTTTATAGCGGTTTGATATAGTTTTTATCAAATTAGAAGTGATCAACTTCTTTATAATTTAATTTAGTTAGTTGACCTAGTGCCACTTTTCTTTTTGTATTCGCACATTTATTTGTACATTTACTGACCCAATGGCACAGGGTCTTTAGACTAGACTGTATATTGTTGTTGATTAGAATGTACTCAACTCCTCATCTCACTAACTTAGTGACCCAAATTCTTCAGAGACTGGTTTTGAGTACATGCCCCCATGGGAGGGCTTGGGTTTCAAATTTCAATCCAATTTTAGTCTTATTTGATCTAGTTATCAAAAAAGACCTAAATCGGATACCCCTTTCGGCTGGGATTTCTATTACCCCCTTTCGGCTATGATTTCTACTTCTGTTGGTCCTTCCAGCATACTTTGCCTGTCATTCCGGCACTAGGACTGGTGCTTCCAGACTAGATTTTTTTTATCTTTATGCTTCATCCTAGGAGGTGGACACTAGTTCCTCTTATCGAGTTTTTGTTCGATTCGAAGAGTTCATGTACTGCACCTAACAAGGTGCCTCATTTGGGACTAGAAAAAAGAAATTCTAAATCCATGGGACATATTGAGTTGTCTTTGACTTGATGCTTCATCATGGGAGGTGGACACTAGCTCTCTTCATTCAGTTTTTGTTCATCTCAAAGAATTTGCATCCTACACTTGAGAAGGTGCCTCCTTAATGGGACTTAGCAATCCTTCTTCTGTGGGACATATTGAGTTGTTTCTACCCTCGCATAGTTTGATACCAATCCTTTTGCTGAATGCTTACAAAGTGTGCTGGTATTTTTGCGATGAAAGGCGGAATTTTTTGACTCAGTACCCACTTGTTACTCGTTTGCCTACACAAAGAGATCACTTTTTAGCATAAGTCCACAAATATATGATTCATGCATGCAAATAGAGTTTCTTACTCATTCGTTTCTTATGTACATAGCTCTAATGTGAAGTTTTTGCAAATATCTACAACTTTTTCAATAAATTTGAATAATGCATTAAATAAAATAATGCCGGATGTGATCGCTATTCCAAGCTCGAGGAATTTGGACTCCATCTGTGGTGGTCAATTTGAACGTACCATCTCGAAATTTTTGGTTTATAATATAAAGTCCTTCCCAATTTGGTCCAAAAACTCTGGTTTCGGTCGTTACTTTTTTCAGCACAAGATCTTCGATCTCGAAGGTCCGGTGTCTGACTTTTGAATTAAAATATCTGGCCACTCTTCTCTGATGTGCCGCCATTCTAAGTTTGTCTTCCTTTCTTTTTTCCTCTATTTGGTCGAGAGCCTCAAGTTGTAACCTCTCATTTTCTTTCCGGTTAAAGTGAATCCTCCAGTTGGTGGGAACTTCCAATTCCACAGGGATCATAGCTTCAGTGCCAAAAGCTAAGGAAAATGGGGTATGCCCAGTTGCAGTTTTATGAGTGGTACGGTATGCCCATAATGCTAGTGGAAGCTCATCTGCCCAACCACCTTTGGATTTCTCTAACTACTTATTAATAGTTGTTTAAATGATTTTGTTTATTGCTTCCACTTGCCCGTTTTCTTGCGTATAGGCGACTACAGAAAAGCTTTTTTGGATTTGGTACTTAGCACAGAAATTTTGGAACTCTTCGCTCTCAAATTGGGTACCGTTATCCGTGATTATCTTTTGTGGCACCCCAAACCAGCATATGATGTTATTCAAGACAAAGTTAATAACTTTCTTTGAGGTTATGGTTTCCAATGGTTCTGCTTCAGCCCATTTTGTAAAATAATCAACGGCGTCAATGGCATATTTGAAACTAGATTTTGCAGTGGGAAGCACCCCTATAATATCAATGCCCCAGATAGCGAATTACCATGGGCTGACCATGTGGGTTATATCTGTGGATGGCATCCTTGGGATCTTAGCGAATCTTTGACATCTATCGCACTTCTTAGTGTAAGCTACGGAGTCTTTATTTATATCTGGCCAAAAATAACTATATTGTAGAATTTTCTTAGCCAAGTTCTGACCACCAGTATGACCCCCGCATTCACTTTCATGTAATTCTATCATGATTGCTTTCGATTCTCTTTTTGTAACACAACGAAGCAGGGGCGTAGAAAATCCTCGTCTGTATAGCCGTCTATCCTGAGTGAGATACATAGTAGCTTTTCATAGGAATTTCTTTCGCTTCTCAATTTCTGCTGGGAGCGCACCAGTCATGAGGTATTCTTTGATTGGTGTCATCCATGAGTCTGGCTCATTGGTCGCTTCCATAATCAAATCCATCCCAATCTGTTCCGTGTTGGGGCTGGAAAGGACTTCCACTAGAACTAATCCTATAAGTTATGCGTCTCCTGTGCTTGTATATTTCGCCAGTGAATCTGCCTTGGTATTTTCTTCCCTTGGAATATGAGATATTGTATAATGTTCGAAAATTTCCCATAGTTCCAAGGCCTTAGTTAGATAAGTTGGCAAATTACCTATTTTGGCTTGAAACTCTCCTCTGATTTGACACCCCACTAGCTGGGAATCACTGAAAATTTGTATGGTCTTTATCTGTAATTCTTTTGTTAGCCTTATCCCTGCAATGAGGGCTTCATATTCAACTTCGTTATTTGTTGATGGAAATTTCAATCTTAGCGCATAACATATGGATCTTCCTTCTGGAGTTTCAAGGGATACTCCTGCCCCAGAACAGTAATCGTTTGATGCTCCATCAACAAACAATTTCCAGTGGATGTTAGTTTCAGTATCATGCTCCTCTTTTATCTCTCCTCGGTTGGTAAATTCTGCGATAAAATCAGTAAGTGCTTGTCTGTTGATTGTCTTTCGGGGGTGGTATGTAATGTCATATTGATTAAGCTCAATATTCCATTTTAACAACCTGTCGAAAGTCTCTGGTCGGGAAAAAACTTGCCTTAAAGGCTGATCCGTGAGAACTTAATAAAGTGAGCCTGAAAGTAAGGCCGGAGCTTCCTTAAGGCAATAAGTAAACAATAGGCGAGTTTTTCGAGCTTTGGGTAATTCAGTTCAGCCCTAGTTAATCTTTTACTAATATAGTAGACTGGCCTATGAACCTTCAAGTCCTCCCTTACCAATGTCGCTCTTAGAGCATGGGTAGACACTGCTAGATACACAAACAATTTCTCTTCGTCGCTAGGCTTTGACAACATTAGAGGTGCTGCCATGTGTTTGATTAATTCTTCGATTCAGAAGTCCATTGAATCTCTTTCTTCCCTTTCCTAAGGGCATCAAAGAAGGGAAGACATCTGTCTGCTGCCCAGGATATGAAGCAATTCAAAGCTGCAATCTTTCCATTTAAACGCTGAAGCTCTTTCCTGGTTCCTGGGGCGTGCATTTCTCTTAAGGCTGATATTTTAGTAGGATTGGCCTTTATTCCTTTGGCGTTGATCATAAACCCTAGGAACTTGCCTGAACCGACCCCGAAATAACGCTTTAAAGGATTCAGCTTCATGCTATATTGGCGTAGAATATTGAACATTTGGGCCAGATTTTCCAAGTGATCTTCTGCTTTTTTGATTTTACCAACATATCATCGACATAGACCTCCACAGTCCTGCCAACCTGTTTTTTGAACATAGTATTTACTAATCGCTGGTAAGTTTCCCCGACATTCTTTAGGCCAAATGGCATCACCTTGTAGCAATATAAGCCAAGATCAGTAATGAAACTTGTGTCTTCTTGGTTCAGTCCATGCATTATAATTTGGTTGTAACCAGAATACGCGTCCATGAAAGACAACAACTCATGCCCAACCGTAGAATCCACTAGTTGATCTATTCTAGGAAGAGGGAAACTATCTTTTAGGCAAGCTTTTTTAAGATCTGAATAGTCTATGCAGACTTGCCATTTTCTGCTTTCTTTCTTTACAAGCACAGGATTGGAGACCCATTTTGGATAAGTAGATTCTCTGATGAATCCGTTTTCCATCAACCTATCAACTTCCTCCTTTGAGGCACATGATCTCTCTGGCCCCTGGATCCTCCTTCTCTGCTTGACAGAAGGAACCTGCAGATCAATGTTAAGTTTATGGACCGCGATATCTGGAGATATGCCGCACATGTCATAATAGTTCCATGCAAACACATCTTAATTAGACATCAAAAAGAAAACCAATTGACTTTTTATTTCAGGGCTCAATTGAGATCCTATATTCAACATACAGTTTGGATCTTTTGAATTAACAACTATGGGAATTGTGATCTCAGCCAGAGCTGCTCTTTCGTCCTTTGCACAAGCCTTCCCGGGGTCAATTTCCTTTCGTGCTGCGCTGTGCTTGCCAGTGTAGGGACCCTTATTTAGTTGTTATAAAGGAAGTTTGTAAATGCGGAGCGGAGCCTCCACATCCTTTCCCAAGTCTTTTCTCCTAGCCTCGTGCAACTCTATCACATAGCAATCCCTTGTAGTGATCTGGTCGCCTTTAATTACACCATCTCCCCTTTTAGTTGGAAACTTTAGGGTCAAGCACCATGGAGCTAGCGCGATCCTAAAGCCTGCGAGAGCCGGTCTTCCAGGGAATGCATTGTAGGATGAAAACTCGTCTATCAGGACAAAGGTGTGCACCATAGAGACCTTGTGTTCTCCATCTGTCACTTCCACGAGCAGTTCTATCATACTGATGGGTTGTGTTGGTTGTCCAGTATGCCCGTGGATTTTATTCGGATAGGCCCGCACTTCTGCCTTAGAAAGATTCATTTTTTGGAACGTGTTTATGTAGATCACATTAAAGGTTGCTCCCGTGTCAACTAGGACTCTTTTCACAACTGCAGGACCAAGACAAATTGTAATCACCATGGCATCGATAGTTGGTGTAACTAATCCGTGAGCATCTCTATCTTTGAATACCACGTCATCAGTCGAGGTTCTAGGCATCTTCGTCGGCAATTCATTACTTAGGATCATGCATCTTTCTTCTTTTGAGGCTCCCTTCAACTCGTTAGCATACTTTTCCATGTCCGCCCAGCTACTTCCAGCCGGGTGAGCTCCCCAAATATCATGTTGATTACTGTCTCGAATCAACAGATACTTGAGCTTTCTCACTTGAGTCGGGTTGGCTAATGGTATTGTTGTGTCCTTGTGCAGCTGGAGTGTTTTGAGGATTATTCACATACTGTTGGAGTTGATTCTTTCTGGTGAGTTCTTCAATTAAACTCTTCAGGTGTCGACACCCATTAGTGTCGTGCCTTGGTTGGTTCTGAAACAAATAGAATTTACCGGAATTTGCATGTTGCTCAGTAATCTTCTAAGGCTTCATCTGGGGAAAGATGCTCGAATCCTTCATGGTGGAGTAAATCCTCTTTGGGGTTTTGTTTAAAAGAGTCAATTCTGAAATCTTGTAAAGGCGCTTCTTGTAAGCTTTGTTGTCCTTCTCATTACTCCCTTTTTTTTGCCCAGAATCATTTTTCTGCTCCATTCGGAACTCGTTGTTTTTTCCTTCTTCAGCGGTGCTATTTTCTATGACCTTCTGAACATTTGGGGTGTCATCTTCCACGCTCATATACTACTCAGCTTTCTTATACAACTTCTTTAGAGTTTTGGGTTTCTTCATTTTGAGCCATTTCCCAAATTCGGATTTCTTATCAATAGCACCTTTTAGGGCTGCTAACAAATACCAGGGTTCTGGCTCTATGACTTCAGCTGCCGCAGCATGGAATCGTGTAAGGAAAGCTATGATGGTTTCTCCAAACTTTTGCTCCATCTTGCTGAGCGACATTACATCTCTGGATTTGGTAGTTTGTAGGCAGAACTGGTCTTGAAATCTTCTTGCCAAATTGGAAAATTGATCAACGCACTTATGTGGGAGTCTAGTGAACCACAGCGAGGGCACACCTTCTAGGGATACAGGAAAGTACAAGCACTTTATCCCATCGGTTTCCCTGGCTCCATTCATTTGTTGATCATATTTGAACAGGAAGATATTCGGATCCCTAGTTCCACCATAAGGCACTATTGTTGTAGGTATGAATTTCTTGGGAAACTTCGCTTGACAGATCCTTTCTGTAAATGGGTTTTACTAAGTGGAAATTCCCATTTTTTTCTTTATCCTCCTGGGTTTTTTCTTTCATTATCCATTGGATCATATCTACAATGCGTCTCTCATCGTTCACTCGTTCCACTGGACTGGCATCGAGGTTTTTGTTGGTGCAATTATGGTTCGAGCTCCAATGTCTTTCATTTTTTCTGTGTTCTTTTGGTAGGACTTGCGATACTTTGAGTCGCACGCTTCTCTTTGGGCAGTGGGGAATTGATCTTAGAGTTATCAACGCCAGCCTCCCCTTTATCTTCCATTAAAAAGTGGGATCGATTAGGGCATTAGGCTGAAAAGTCATCTTTTTCGTCAAGAATGTTTACGGCCTGTGGTGGTGGAAGATTGGTTTGAACGTTAATCAAGACATCATGCCTCACCATCATCATTTTGGTTCGTGGCATCCATTTTTTCGTTTAAGCCGGCTACAGCCACATTTAATTCATCTCGTGTTACGGATGGACTAGAGGATTACTCAACTTCTCGATTCAGAGTCTGCGGCGTGGCTTCGTCACCGTGAACATCCTCAATGGTCGTGGTATCCCTAATGGACTTATTATTTTTCTTTGACTCGGCCATGGCTTTGAGGAAAAGGGTGATTCAAGATTTTGATGGTTGGTGGTTGGAATTAAAGGAAAGTGTAAATGAAGGAAACATGTATGGGCCCTACGGTGGGCGCCAAAATGTTTTCACCAAAACTTGGTTCAAACACCGATGGTACAAAAATCGTACTTCACCAACAAGGTTAAAAAGTAGATGGAGCCGCACTCAATAAAAAAAAGGTAAAAATGAAGACAAGATTTTAGAGTGGTTCAGCCTTAAGCTAGGCCTACATCCACTGTGAAGGCGGTTTGCATTATCATGATGATGATTACAAGACACATCAACTCTCGATTTTTATATATCTTCTTGTTCTCTCAATATATTCTCACTTTAACATACAAATTTCACTTAGATTCACAAGATTCAGTGAAGGAATGATGGAATCTACAGAGGAGAAATATGGATGAGGGACATAGGAGGAGGAATTCTTCTATCTTTTGCATTTATAGGATTTTAATGGACGCCATGGCTGAAAAGATGGAAAAACTTCGAATGGAGATGATGATGATGGGTTAAAATGCTCAAGAAATGGCGCATGACAGAATTCAGTAGCACTTCGTGGTGGCAGGATCTCTCCTCCCTTTTTGGTGGAAGACATGACCTATTTATAGCTGAGCCCTCACGGAGGTTTGAACTGGAATTCATACGAGTCGCTCATCCCATTAATTACTAAAATGCCACTGTCTTGCTATAGCCAGTTGTCAGCAACCGTTTCTAGCTGTCCAGCATAAATGTCTTTATAAGAGCGAACGACTTTGTGAGAGTAAAAGACTGCTCAGGTCCGAACAGTTTAGGTGAGCGATTTCATGCATGCAAGCGAGTTGGTTGGAGCGGCCATGCTTGAATGTAGATAAATGGGTGACCAGCACCATAATTGGAGGAAAGCGCTTAGTTGAAATAGTAATGACAGATTGAGGAGCGAGCGAGTAGGGCTGTAATCTGTAAGCAAACATTGAGCGTGTGTGCGATCTTTGGTATCTTTGGACTCTTGGCTGACTAGTCGGGAGTGGAATGTGCGACTGAACTCTCTGACATGGGGATGAGCGGAGCAACCCTTCCAGGATGTGCGAGTCTTGCTATTATTGTGTCATGTGTGGTCGGCCATGACCTTTCACAGACTTTTTGAGTGCATTGGATAACACTTTGCACGACCGAGCCTAATAAGCTCGACCCATAACGCTAATGCAAACTTAATAGACCAATATATGTGTGGTTTTTAAGGGATAAACTGGTTTGAAATGTAGTTTCTTTCCCATGCTGAGAAGTATGAAAATGTAAAGATTACTGGCACTCAAGCAAGGAGGCATGATTGCCAAAGAGTATGTTAACAAGTTCAATCAACTAGCACGGTTTGGCTTGGAGCTAGTAGATAGTCCACATAAGAAAGCTTTGTGGTTTGCTAGAGGAATGAATGAACCCCTCCATAGGTTAGCTATGTCTCATATTCAGATGGGAGCAACTTGTGAAAGGCTCGTTGATATGGCCTTGATGCACGAGGAAGATAAAAGCGATAAGAAAGAAGTTAAGGTTAAGAAAACACAAAATAAGAAGGTATGGCCAAAGAAAGGACAACAGAAACAACAAAAGAAGGGCGGAAAGAATGACAAGGCTAAGGATAAGAGGAAGTGCCATAAATGCGGACAAGAGGGTCATTTGGTCAAGGACTTCAAAAGAAGGAAGGATGCTTATTACAGTCATGGAGAGGTCAGACACTTTTCTAAGGAGTGCCCGAAGAAGCAAGGACAAGGTCAAAGGGCAGGATCTTCTGGAGGGAAGGTGCATGATCTCGTGACCAGTGCTCCGGATAGAGGTAGGAAAGTTTTCATTGAAAGGTTTGATTTCTCTTTCCAATCATCCAGTTAGAACTTTTTTTGATTCTGGCACTTCATATTTATTTATATGTGATTATGTGGTTGAGTCTCTGCAGCTTAGTACTAGTATGGTAGTGGGTCCCGTTGTTGTCTCAAACCCCATTGTTGGTATGGCTCACTTGTCTATGATTTGTCAAGGTTTGAGAATATCTGTGTTGGCTGTCGAATTTGAGTGCGATGCATATGTGCTCGGTTTTATGGGCTTTGGTCTGATTCTAGGGATGGATTGGCTAGCCATGTATGGTGCCATTCTAGATTGTTAGAGGAGGGTCGTTAGACATTTGACTTGCCATGGGAGGACCCTCGAGATTTCTTGTGACCCTAAGAAGTCTGTCATGCTTAGTTTCCTAGATTCATTTGATGCATCTACGGATGGTCTACGATCGGTGCCAGTAGTATGTGAGTATCCTGATGTTTTTGAGTAGGTTTTGGGCTTACCTCTGAGGCGCGAGATTGATTTTCGTATATATTTGGTGGACAATTCAAAGCCAGTTACATTGCCTATGCGCCATATGGATCCAAGGAAAAATGGGAGCTCAACAAGTAAGTAGGGGGGCTACTTGAGAAAGGGTTTATTAGACGAAGCATATCTGAATGAGGTGATCCAATAGTATTCGCCACTAAGGCGGATGGTTCGCTTCAGTTATGTGTGGACTATAGTGAGTTGAATAAACTAACTAAGAAAAATAGGCGCCCACTTCCGAGGATAGACGATCTGTTTGACCAGCTTGTTGTTGCATCAGTTTTCTCTCAATTAGACTTGGCCACGGGGTTTCATCAGTTGAGGGTGGCCGAGGATAGTATAGATAAGAACGCTTTTAAAACTCCAAATGGTTTCTTCAACTGGCTCATTATGCCTTTTGGGTTGACGAATGCGCCCGCCTATTTTTTTGATATGATGAGTAGTGTTTTTCAGAAGTTTCTAAATAAATTCATTGTGGTCTTTGTTTATGATATCTTGGTTTTCTCAAAGAGCGAGGAAGAGCATACCTTACATTTAAGGGAGGTTTTAAAAACTCTCCGTGCGCACCAGCTTAAGGCGATGTTCTCCAAATGTCATTTTTGGAAATAAGAAGTAAGATTCTTAGGGTACGTAGTCTTTAAAGATGGGATAGCAGTAGATCCCACAAAAGTAGTTGTAGTTCAAGATTGGCAAATTCTTAGGAATGAAACAAAGGTGAGAAGTTTTCTTGGATTGGCAGGCTATTATAGGAAGTTCATTAAGGACTTCACAAATATATCTGCCTTACTCACCAGGCTAACAAAGAAGAATCTGACATTTTCATGGGTTATAGATTGCGATGTTGCTTTTCAGCGAATAAAGAGGGCTCTGACAACAGCCCCAGTCTTGACATTGCCTGATGGGAACAAGAAGTTCACAGTATACACTAATGCATGTGGTACAGGGCTTGGTGCGGTTCTGATGCAAGAGGGAAGGGTAGTTTGTTATGGGGGTAGACAACTAAGAGTTCATGAGAAGAACTACCTTACCGATGACTTAGAGCTAACTGCCATTGTATTTGCGCTTAAGACGTGGCACCATTATCTACTTGGAGAGAAGTTCGAGTTGTACATCGATCATAATCTCTAAAGTACTTATTCTCTCAGAAGTATCTCAATTTGAGACAACAAAGATGGATGGAGTTCCCAGCATCCTATGACTTTGAGATTGCTTATACCCCTGGCAAGGGTAATGTGGTGGCAGACGCATTGAGTAGGCAGAGGGTGACACTTAGTCCTCTATTTATGGAGAGGAAAAGCTTGGAGTTTATATCGACTTTTGATTTTAGACCCTCCACCGAGTTTTTGCCTAGTTTATTAGCATCATTGGAGGTGCGACCTACTCTTATGGATCAGATAGGAGCTTCGCAGCGAGAGGATCCATAAATTTCAGATATCTTGGATAGACTCGGTAGAGGGGAGACTTCTTGTCACCTCAGCAGATATTCCATAGATGATAGAGGGTGGTTACAACGATATGGAAGGCTTTGTACTCCCCGAGTTGGGAGTTTTTGAAGACAGTCCTAGAGGAAGCCAATCATTCTAAGATGACTATTCATCCAGGTGGTGATAAGAAGTATAAAGATATGAAGAGGGTTTTCTTTTGGGCTAGGATGAAGAAAGATGTGGCAGAGTTTGTTTCCCAATGTTTAATTTGCTAGCAAGTCAAAGCTGAGCAAAAGAAGCCTGGTGGTTTACTTCATCCTTTGGAGGTCCCGCGGTAGAAGTGGGAGAGCGTTTCTATGGATTTCATTGACTGTTTGCCTAGATCTAGGAAAGGCAACACCGGTATTTGGGTTATAGTTGATATACTTACTAAGATTGCTCAATTTTCCAGTTAAGAGTAAAAGGATGGCAGCATGGTTGGCAGCAATTTACGTTCGTGAGATAGTCCATATTCATAGGGTACCTTCCAGTATCGTAAGTGATCGTGACCCCATTTTCACTAGTGAATTTTGGAGGAGCTTACAAGAAGCATTAGGTACACAGTTATGTTTAAGCACCGCTTATCATCCTCAGACCGATGGACAGACGGGGATGGTGAAAAGAGTTCTAGAGGATCATTTGAGATTGTGTATCCTTGACTTCGGAGGGACTTGGGAAGGGCATCTTCCGTTTGTAGAGTTCACCTACAACAAAAGTTACCAAACTAGAATTGGCATGGCACCCTTCAAAGCATTATACAGACGACCCTGTAGATCACCAACTTGTTGGTGGGAATCTACAGAAAGGCTTTTACTTGGACCAGATATGGTTAGAGAAACGACCGAAAAGATTGATCTCATTAGAAGGAAAATGAAGACAGCTAAGGATAGGATGAAGTCCTACGCAGATAACAGAAGGCCCGACCTTGAGTTTGAGGTGGGAGATATGGTCTTCATTAAGGTATCACCATTGAGGAATGTGGTTCTCTTTGGATCTGTAGGGAAATTGGCACCAAGTTTTGTTGGGCTATTTCCCATAACAGAAAGGATTGGTCAAACGACCTATAGAGTAAAGCTACCCGCGAGATCATCCGGCATTCGTGATGTTTTCCACGTTTCTCATTTATGGAAGTGCTTGCATAATACCGCAGAAGTAGTTGAGCCGAGTATGCTTGAGGAGGTAAAGGTAGAACAGGGGGCGACAATCAAACGAGTCCCTACCTGTATTCTTGGATTAGAAGTTAAGAAGCTACGCAACTGAGAGGTAAAGTTGATAAAAGTTTGATAGGGAGATAACCAAGATGATGAAACTTGGGAGACCGAAGACAAGATTCGCGCTTCGCACCCTTTTCTCTTCGAGGTTGTGTTCTTAACTTCCTTTCCGCAGCTTTTATTCATGGTTGTTTCTATTATTTGAGTATATCCTATCGATCGAATCTTTGACCTTTAGGTAGGAAGCCTATGGATGTAAACATGTTTGAGACATGTTATGTTTGATGGATTCAAGTGGTTGCTAGTGGTTGCTTGTGGACGCGTACATACACACACATTAGGCACTAGATTGGCTCAATCACTCTCATACTGCATATTGAGGTGTGTGCATTTTTCTTCTTTTTATGGGTGAAAGTGGATGTATCATCATATGTATGTTGCATTTGGATGAATTATTGTGCACACATATAGAACTTACATAATAATTGGACTGTTTGCATACATGTTGAATTCATGGCACTAACATATCTTGCATTAAGGAGGTCTACTGAATAAGTGGACCGCCAGATCTTTTGCATTAGCGTAGGGACATATACACACACCTTTGCATATGTTCATATAAGCAATAGAAATCCTTTAAGAACGTTGGATGCCTGTGATTGGTGGATGAGTAGATGGATGTGGATGTTAGGATACCTTCTTCTTAGCTTAGAGTTTTCGAGGACGAAATCCTACAAGTAGGGGAGAATGTAACACCTTGTAATTTTATAAGACATTAAAATGGTAAATTAAAGAATACTTAATTAAATATTCAGAATTAAGTAAAATGGACTGCGCCATTGTGTTCGTCTTGGAATTCTGCTTAAGATTGACCCCGAGTTTGCGTAAACGGACACCGTATGAAGAAGTTATTAAGGTTTGAAGTTTGTATATGCATAAGAAGAATATATATGAATAAAATAAGTCCAAAAAGTCAAAAATTAGTTCAAATCAGTTCAAAATTATGGAAAATAGGGGAGTGGGAAAATTCCCACCCAGGGGTGATGACCCCTGGGTCGACCCTCTAGAGGAGTGTCGACCCATAGGTCGACACCATAAGGGGAGGGGGTCGACCCCCAATGGCAAATCTGGGCGAAATTCACTTCTGCGTATGTGGACTCCTTTTTTGACTGGTTTGTTGGCTTTGGGCTATAAATAAGACCCCATTTCTCTTGTTTCTCCACACCTAGAACAATGGAGGACTAGATGCTGCCTCTACCCAGATTAAATTAGGTCTTTTCTTCTTCAACAATTAATTAGAGTTATTCAAGTCTAGAGACCTGTTATTCAACGTCTACAACCTTTTTTCTATTTTCTAGATTCAATCATAGTGCGTCTATGTTATTTTTAGATAAAAATAACTAAAAGTTAACCTTGACATGACAATAACTTGGATCTATGCCTGTGGCTATTTGAATCTTATCAGATCTGCTATAACCTGTGTATCTTAGTTAATTTGACAAGACTATGAATCAGATATATGCCTACGCCTATTTATCATGTCAGATCTGCCATTGTTAGTATATATATTTCACTGGTTAGATCTTATCATGCTTGCCTAATCAGTTTTATTATCGCATTTTCATCAGATCTGATCTTATATGCCTATCTTGTCATTATGCCCAATGTTGTCACTATATATTCATTTGTTGCTATGCCTATTCCTGCCATCATATATCAATTTTGCTATTATGTTCATTTCTGCCCTCTTCCTTCCTTCCCTTTTTATTTTTATAGCCAGGCTACCTTCGAGCCTAGGCATACCGCTGAAATATGCGAACACGTTTAATTAGGAACGAGGGGAAAACGTTAGAATTGGGGCATAACTTGAATTTGGGAATTTGACCATAACTTGAATTAAATATGTGAATATGGATTTAGGGGCATAAATCAAATTGAGATTAAACACCTTAGTTTGGGGCATATGGTTCATTATTAAAATAACTTGGGAAAGGGGCATGAAAACCTTTAATGACATAGGTATAATTAGTTAATAATGGAAATGCCTAGAATTACAATAATTTGAAATTGTAACCGCGCTTAGACACGAGGTTAGATTATACTTGTGGTGGAAGTCAGCCCGGAACTGACCGACATATCCAGCAACCACAAGTGGTGAATCTAATGTGAGGGGTATATATGCATAAACACATGACATGTTACGACACGAGGTTAAGCCCAACTCATGGAAGAAGTCTGCTCAGACCCGCCCATCAGATCCTGCATCTACAAGTTGTAGGCTTACTGTGGGAGGTCTAGCGTATTATAACCATAAATGAATATATGTTAATGAACTTGAATACTTAACCTAGTGGAATCCATTGGGATTGTATGAACATATTAACTTGAATAAGGGTTAAGTAAACTTGGTTGAAACAGTGGGTGGGTTAAGTATATCTCGGGTTGGTGGGTAATATTTATATATATAGGCCCACAAACTTAACCTGTGGGGTTATGCAATCTTTAACTCTGGTATGGCATAACCTATGGAAAACCTAGTGGGGATACAAGCATAGGGGGAAGCTTGTATCATCTTGTGTGTGGGACCCATTTCAGTCAGTAACCCATATATAGGTATTAAACGAGTACTGCGAACTAGGTCGAAGTCGGGGCACGCTTGCTGGGCTGATTGTAAGAGATCCAAAAGTTGGGACGGTGTCTAATGGCGTGTTCCTTCGGGGTCATGTGCGTGCATAACTCCGCCTACCCAGGAAAATAAGACGCTGTGACATTAGTAGATATGGTTGTGCACATCCTGAAAATGAAGGGTTGCCACTTTAGGAAGGGATACATCCTACTGTGGGGCCAACACAGGGTATCTACGGAGTAGGGAGCCGATCGATTGGTATAGTATTTAGGGTACATCTAGACTGCGGTAAGTTTAGGAAGCCGTTATTATCCTTAGGGGTAACTCCGGTATGTTGAGCTGTCTGTTGATTGTATGAGGTTAAAACCTCTCACTAGAAGTACGCCTAAGTCTACCATCTTATAGTTGTTGAGATCATATCATTCTCGTTATACTAGTATTGGTGTAGAGAAGAAAGAAAGTGTTAGAAAAGCGCTATCTACTTATTCTATCCTGTTTATCCTATTTACTTGTCATACCTGCATTATATGTTATTGTCTCTCTTATCCAGTTTATATGCCTGTCATGATGCTTTTACTTATTTATATGCTAAAAGTAACTAGACTCTCCAAACTTATGTCTAACCTATTTTGTTTCCTCTTCTTTCTCTTTCGTTTCCTTCCCCGCAGGTTCTCAGGTCGGGAATACTCAAGCTTGATCAGGATTCTGCTTAGTTTTGCTTGGAATTACTTAGATGTACTGCTCGATTTCGTACCTTCTCTACTATGGCTAAGTTTTTAGGGATTATGCTTCTTTTATTATTGTACTCTGATTATTTTAGTACAAGACAGAATTTCTTTAAGTTGATGTACTGGGTTTTATGTATTTCAGACTTATGATGTAACCATGTTTTGAATCATGATATTTCTATTTTAAATAAAGTTTTAAATTCCGCTACTATTTTATATTTGTCTTGTAATATTTCTATTTCTGTTTACCTATAACGCTTCACGAAACTTAATGCATTCTCTTAATGAATGACATTAACGGACGTGGGGTGTCACACAACCTCCTGAACCTTAGCCTCAGCACAGTATTGTAGTGTGACTCAGTGATGGTATGACTTCGATGCAAATTCAAGTAGGAAAGTTCGAAGTGTTGAAAGGTGTTCATTGATTGGTGTAGAACAACGAATGAGGTGACAACTCAAAGGTCATGATTTGGTGGATAATGGTTGCTCGGGGAGGTTGCCCGAGCTATGAAAAGCCATTGGGTTAGATGACTAGAGATGTGAAGGTCGAGAAATTATTGTTGTTGCAACTTCTAGCGGGCTTGAAGCATGGGTACAATAGAGATGTCTAAAAGACTGGTTGTAGGTCGAGTACCTTGAGTATCGTTGAAAGGCCTAGTTGTCAAGGTTGGACAAACATACATATCATTGAAAGGCGTATGGAGTTTATGCTTGAAATAGGTTTACCATTAGCCCTTGACAAATGACAAGGTTGGTCGTTATATAATTAACAATGGTTTCGAAGAAGGGTTGGCAGTGATAGCCAATGTCAGTCATGGTTGATTGGTCGTTCTGTTTGTACCATCTCTTGTAGATTGCCCAACGTCGAAGGAGATGTTCCTTGGTTACTTGTCTGGTATTGGTTTAGGCCTCTGGGGCTTGTGTTTGAGGGATGTTGAGTTCAATTAGGATGATTTACATGAGATATATATAATTTGGATGTCATGGGTGCTTTGCCATGTTTGAATGGGTGTTCTGGTTTCCATGAATGTATGGTTGAAATGTTATTGTAAAGGCTATCACTGTTCAATGTGCGGTAGATAATGATGAGTATTCTCTGGTGTTGTGGGTTGATTAGTATGTTTATCTATCCATTCTCATATACTTTATTGCTGATGTTTGTTAGCTGTTTTACCTCTCACTAAGACTATCGTCTGACTCAGGGTTTTATGTTTCCATCTTATTACCTTGGGCTGTTCATCCAGTTGTGGATGGGAAGACTAGGTAGCAGGTGACAGGTGATTAGTGAATGGCGTATTATCTTTACTACTATCTAATATTTCTATTTACGTTGTTTGAGTTGATCTCTGAGTATTGTAGTGGGGCTTCATGTACAAACTTTGATATTACTATGATGGATGGATAACCTTTCAGGATGTTGTGAAAATTTTCACAAGTTTGTTATATGATGCTCCACTATTTCTACTTGTTGTATATGTTCTATTATATATTATCCTTGCGCTGTGAGTTTTACGATAGGTACCATTTACCTTGATGATCGTTCATAGCTGCATGGCATGTCTTTCATCGCATTATTCCTCTTGTTAAATGAAGTGGCTATAGGTGGTCGTCTCAGGTATGCAGGATGAACCGATCCAAGGCAGCATTTGATGAGGTATTTGTGGTACATGAATGCAGCAGCTTCCCCCCGATGTCGTGAAATGCAAGGCTTTTCCCATTTATTTGGAAGACGTTGCATTGATGTGGTTCACTCGACTCCCCCTCGGTCAATATCTAATTTCAAAGAGCTATGTGAGAGCTTCAAGAACCAATTTTGACTCCATGCACGGAAGTCCAAAAATGTCATTGAGCTATCCGGGATCAAGCAAGCTCTTAGGGATTCTTTAAAGTCTTATTTGGATCGCTTTAACCTAGCAGTTACTGAAGTGAGTGATCCGCGTGAGCTGACCATCTTGATGGCATTAATAGATGGGGTTGACAAGGACGTAGAATTTGGGGGATATTAAGCTCGAAAATCACCACTGACCAGGGAGTTGTTTTACGAAAAGGGAAACATTCGCCTATGACGAGAGGAAGTGTATGCTAACCAAAAGAGAAAGCCCTAAGGAGATCCCAGGGAAGGCATTCAAAGTAATGTGGCTATCAAGCAATCCAGAGATAGCTCGGGAAAAGTCGAGATAAATATTGATAATAAAAATGAAGGAAATAGTGACAAGGGTGGAAACAGGGGTAGAAGAAAAAGGAATCGGGGGAACAATTCCAGATAGAGGCCTCAATTTCAAACTTTCGAGAATCACATGCCATTAAGCGGCACTTTGGAAAACATCTATTTGGACACTTATAACGTTATACAGTACAAGAATCCTCCACCCGGGGACTCTACTGGGAAGGAGCACACAACTGGGAAGTTTTGTTTGTTTCGTGGACCCCACGGCCACTTTACAAACGAGTGTTGTCATCTGAGAGATGTTGTCAAAAAATTGCTTTGCGAGGGATAGCTGGATGAATAAAAAGATGCCACGAGAGATAGAGGGCAAGGAGGAGAAGCTCCGAATCAGAACCAGCCCGCCTCCAAACACACTGCCCAGTAGAAGGGAAATAGTATTATCATCAATACCATAATTAGGGGACCGCATCCAGCTGGTTCTAGCAACATAACGATGGAGCAGTACGTTAACGCAACCAAACATCCAGAAGTAGGGGAATGCAGTAATCTTGAAGAAACCGCACCAGAAAAGCAGCAAAAAACGACTACAGATGATGTTGTCTTTCGAGACAGAGAGATCGTTGTGTCGAAGCCCCTAGTACCAATCCATTTGTGATAACTACCTTCATTGGACCTGCAGTAGTCAAGAAAGTCCTCGTGAATAACGAAAGTCCCGTCAATATCCTATTTAAAAAGGCTTTTGACTAGATGAAATTAGAGATGAAAAACTTAAAACCATGTGAAGGTTGGATCCGTGACTTTAATGGATCATCAACCGCCCCTATCGGAATGGTAAATTTACCTGTAGAGCTGGGGGAGGGAGAATGTAGAAGAGTAAGGATCCTCCAATTTGTGATCACGGATATAGATTCACCTTACAACACTTTCTTAGGCCGACCGGCCCTAGCAGAGTTCAAGGCGTGCATTACCCCGTGATGCCTGTTAATGAAATTCTCGATTGAAGCTGGAGTGGGAATGATTCGCGGTGACCAAGTTACAGGGAGAGCCTGCTATATGGCAGAATTAAAGACGTTGCGCAATGGAAAAGACGCAGAATCTAAGAATACTTCCCTTTCTGCTAAGGAGAACTCAGCATAGCAACTAAAAGCAATGTTGCCAAAGGAGACGCCTGATGACCGGCTTGAAGATATCTATCCTAGAGAGGACAAAGAATCAGGAAGCAGGAGGCGACACCCAATGAAGCTACTAAAGAAATTCCAATAGATGATGATGACCCGATGAAGGTCTTGAAGATTGGATCTCACTTGGATTCTTTCCGGGCAAAAGAATTAATAGACTTTTTAAAAGAAAACCTTGACGTGTTTGCTTGGACCCATGCGGACATGTGTGGAATTTCTCCCTCGATCATGAGGCATTCACTAAGCGAAAACACAAAGCATCCTCCTGTGAAGCAAAAAAGGCGTATGTTGGGCCCAAAAAGGTCGGCAGCCTTGAAATAAGAAGTGGAGAAGTTAGGGGATAACGACTTCATCAAGGACTCAACATATCCTATTTAAGAAATCCAACAGGAAGTGGCGAACTTGTATCGACTTTTCTAATCTCAGCAAAGCATGCTCGAAGGACAACTTTCCACTACCCTGGATTGGCCAACTAGTAGATTCAACAGCAGGACATGAACTTCTCTCCATCATGTATGCTTATTCGGGATACAACCAGATTCCCATGCATGTGTCGGATCAGGAACATACCAGTTTTATCACGGTCTTGGGATTGTACTATTATGTGGTGGTGCCTTTTTGATTAAAGAATGCCGGAGCCACCTATCAGCGCTTAGTAAACCGAATTTTCTACAACCCAATCGGGAAAACAATGGAAGTTTATGTAGACGATATGCTTGTGAAGTCCAAGCGGTCGTCCGGTCATACGAAGCACTTGGCAGAGATGTTTGGAATCTTACGATGATATGAGATGAAGTTGAACCCTTTGAAATGTTCATTCGGGGTCACATCAAGAAAATTCCTCGGTTTCATAGTCAGTTCGCATGGAATTAAGATTAAACCTGACCAGACTGCAGCAGTGAGAAACATAGAAGAGCCACGAAAGATCAGATATGTTCAAAGCTTGGCGTGGAAGGTTGCGACATTGAGTAGATTCATTTCCAAAGCCACAGACAAGTGTGTTCCTTTCTTCGACTTAATCAAACGAGGGAAATGCAGCTTCGAGTGGATCCCCAACTACATAAAAGCCTTTCAAAACTTGTTGGATCTCCTAGAGAAACCCCCGATATTGTCCAAGCCGGTGGAGCATGAGGATCTGTTCGTACGTTTGGTAGTGTCATCTCATGCCATTAGCTCGGCTCTGGTGCACGAAGAAGACAAAGTTCAGAGGCCGGATATTACGTAAGCAAAAAGTTGTCGGCAACAAAACGCAATCGATTACTTATACTGGAAAGCAGAATCTACGCTCTTCTTTAATCAACACGTGTCCTCATTTTTCTGTTCCGTTGTTCTCTGCTTCCGTATTTATTTTCATTTGCATGCAACAGTTATCTTTCCCAATTCCAACATTTTTCCTTCTAAAAATCAGTCCTTCTTCTTCCTATATTCCGAATTCGATTATGATGCCTGAAATTAAAAATCACGGTCTTCTCGCTTTCCTTGCCACTAGATAATTGGTGTTCGCCATTTAACCTAGAAAATGGTGCCCCTTCATGTTACTTTCAGTTCCTTTTTCTACTTTTTTTCAATTATAACTTCTCAACTACTATGAAGCTTTTGATTTTGGGGAAGATGCACATTTTAGATGTGGATCGACTGAATATTACGATGAAGCCAAGTATGTACGTTATGGATGAAAAACATGGATTCAAGTATACTTATACCTAATCAGTAAGTATTTTTTTGCCCCTTCTTCATTTTAAACATATCAATAGTTTACAAACTTTGCTGTACCTAATTGGTAAGTATTTTTTTTGCTCCAACTTCATTTTTAACATAACAATAGTTTAGACATTGTTCTGTATATAATAAGTTTGTGCCCATTGCCACTCTTCCTTGCTCTATTTGTTTTTACTGGTATTACGGCTGTTAAAGAAATAAGCACAAAATTTTTTTAATCCATTGTAGCTATACTGCTACCTGTGAAATAAAGGACGGCCGTACTTTTTATATATTTCAGCCACGGTCTTGCTGATATTTTGGTTGGATTTCAATTTTTTAGATTGTCTAACCTTGCTTTCATGATGATTTTCTATTACATAATTTTATCAAAAAATTATATCTCTTGCTACTGGACATTGGAAAATAGAGCAATATGACAATAACTTGTTTTGTCTTTGAATTTTTTTTCTTGCTCTACCACAAGGTAATTTTATTGCTTTTTTCATTTTTAAGTAATGCATGTTTCATGGTAGGAGACCGGACAATTATGTGATTTAAACTATAGTATTTTAATGCCTCATCAGTTAGAATTCCCTGACATGGTGTACTTAAATATTTACTTAATTTAAATTATCCATTTGTTTTGGTTCCACTACATAATTTTAGAGGTAACTTTGAATACCTGTTGTTCCAAATAGGCATGCAAGAAGCAATAATTACTTGAATATGCTTGGTTATTTACAAAGGGTGATTGTGATAGTGTAACACCCCGTGTTTTCGATAAACCTTAAAGTAACGAATTAAAGAATAATTAATTTTAAATGTGAGAATTAAAGGAAACAGTTTACGCCATTGCATTTGTCTCGGAATTCTGGTTAAGATAGAGTCTGACTTTGCATGAATTGGACTTTGTATGAAGAAGTTATGGCCTTCGGAAGTTTCAAAAATTCAAAATACAAATTTAAACACAGAAGAGGGCAGGGCAGGAAAATTTCCACCCTAGGCCTGGTCGACCAAGGGGTCGACCCTAGTGTCGACCTACCCTACAGGTCGACCTAGGGGTCCACCTACCCCCCGGGGCAAATCTGAAAAGATGACGAATTCTGACTCCTTGTTGAGTCATTAGGGCTGAGGTGTTATCCTATCTTGACTGGATGGTCTTAATTACTTCTAGGTTTAATCCAACGGCTCTAAATTAATTAAACCTCTATAAAAGCCATCTAACTCTCAACCCTAAATCACAAATATTCATACTAAGAGCCGTTATGCCGTCAATGGTGAACCTAGAATAGCCGTCATCAATTTCAACTCAAAGGCAAGATAGAAGCTACGTCAAAATCAAAATCTAATCTATTTCAACTAAGAAAATTCAACGATCTACAACAGAGGCAAGTTATTTAATTTCAGAATACATATCCCAGAACTCAAGGATCCCTTTTTGTTTGTAAGTGTAGTTATCTTTCAGATGTGAATAAATTAAAGACATGGTTTGTAATGAATTGTAAAATAGAATTGTATCAAGTTGTATGCGATGCTGATTTTTGTTTATTCATGTCTATTCTATCATATATGCCTATGAACTATTGTCGTCTATCGAACCTATCATGTTATGTGGAAATTGGTGAATAAACCAATGATGTTGTATAGGAATTTGGAATGAAATTATCATATATATGTACGGTGATATTATGATACATACAAGTTTTAAGCTAAGTCATGTTGTTTATGCCTAATTTTTTAGATCCATTATGCATATATGTTTAGATCTACGACCTTGTATAATTTGGTGATAACATCTATATGTCGTATGTCAATTCAGAAATGATGCCATGTTTATGCAAGTTAAGTAATGCTATCATGATATGAATACATGCAAGTCTATAGGTTAAAAACATGATTATGTAAACCTATATGTTTAGATCTACACTTTATATGTTAGATCCATATGCCCTTATGTTAGATCCATGTTAGCATGATTCAACCCCTATGCAAGTTCACCACTACATGTCTAATTAGATTTTGGTAGTTCTATGTAAAACTATTAATTTATGGCCCATGTTGCATTGATCTAGTTTGCAAGTTCATAATTAAAAGTATATTATGTCAAGTTCATGTGACACATCTATAGTGAGATCCCTATTTTTGTATGATGTTGGAAAGTTGCAAGTTCCTCTTTTTCCCATTTTTTGTTTTATAAGTTAGGCTAAAACGTCGAGCCTAACATCCTATGTAATTTTGCGAACGTACGACGGGGGTAACGTTGGGGAAAACATGAAACTACATGTAATTGACATATTTGGCTCATAACCATAAAATGGTATGGCATTGAAATGATATAATTTTACTTACCAAAAATTATGAATTTAATTTAGAAAGAAAGTGGGCCATGACAATAAATTGACAAATTTACATATAAGCATAAAAGGATAAATATGTAAATTTAGAAAAGAGGAATATGCCTAACCCAAGGTTAGACTGAGTTGTGGTGTAAAAACTGCCCGGAACCGACCGGCACATCCAGTGACCACAACAATACCTGTCTAATGTGGGTGGTTAGTGCATTGAGCCCAAAAAGGAACCGAGGTTAGACTAAGTTGCGGTGTAAAACTGCCCGGAACCGACTGGCACATCCAGTGACCACAACATTACTTGTCTAATGTGAGTGGTTGGTGCATAAATAAAGCTAGGTCAAGATTGGTAGAGTTAAGTCAATTAAGGAAACACTTAACCAATTCAACAAGTTAACTAAACTGATGGGTGGGGTTAGGACACTTAACCAATTTAACATGTTGGCTGGAAAACCCTAGTAACGGGGACCCATTTCAGTAGTAACCCACATTGATGTATCATGGGACCCTGAACTAGGCAGGGTGGGGTACGATTACTGGGCTGATTATAAGCAGTCAAAAACGTCAGCGGGTGGTGCATCAATGTAGGTTCCGTCAGAGTTTGGGCGTGCACGTACTCCAGACTGGAAAAAGCAGGCACTGGGCATCAATAGTCATACACTATGCATCTTGAATCCTGTCGGGTTGCCACCATAGGATCCGATACACCCCGTGGTGGGACCAGCACAGGTATCTACAGTCAAGTGAGGGCCGAATGACACACGTGATAAATGCATGCGAGTAGGAGCCGATCGATATAAGAGGATCATTTCACCAAGAACATGTGGTGCTAGTTGGATAAGTATAAGTAGGTGCAGAGAATTAAACATGGGTGCGATGTATATTCGATTTATCCTGGCTTATATAGTTTTATGTTAGTTTGTTGTTCTGGTTCTATCCTATTTTCAGTTTATTCCTATCATGACCATTTTCCTTATTCACACACTGAAATGTCACTGGACTTACTCAAACTTATGTCTGACCCATTTTCTCTCGTCTTCTTTTCTTCCGTTCCCCTCCCCCTCAGGTAGCCAGGGAGGGAATAGCTCAGCTTAATTTGGACCATTCATCTTTCCAAGCTTGAAGACTCTGTGATGTACGGCTTGGAATCTTTTATCCCTGGCTATGGCTTCGGACACACTAGACTTGGGGATTTATGCAGTTTTATTTATGTTTTAATCAAGACAGAGATTATGATGTAATGCTTTGGAAGTTATTTTGAGACAATTTATTGAAATGGTTTTTGTATCGAACCACGTATGAAATAAAAATTAGTTTTATTTTCCGCTGCTTATATTTATGTCTTGTAAATTTTCTGTGTCTTCTACCTATAATACTCCACCAAAGTTAAGGCATTCCCTTTGTGAGTGACCTTAACGGAGGTGGGGTGTTTCACTTGGTATCAGAGCAAAGGTTTACTAGATCAGATGAAAGTTTTTGAAAACTATTTTCAAAAAGAAGCATTTTTCAAGAAAAAGTGTTATTTTACTTTAAAAGGCATTATCCCTCCCAAAGCCACATACACTATCTTTCTATCCTTTATTTTGAATCTTTCCATTTTCGTTTCAGCATGTCTGGGAATCTTAACCTTCCAGAAGGTGTACCGGTACCCGGCTGGTTCAGGAGGAACCTAGAGGCTAGGGCCAACGACGCAGGCCCAGCAGACATTCCTCCTCCCCTAGCTGCAGCGGTTCCTCCTCCTCCTCGTGCAAACGCTTTCTCAAAAATATGTAGAGACTTTCGAGCCATGGGTGGAAAGAACTTCAATGGAAATGAATCCTTCGTGGAAGCAAGAAACTGGCTCAAAGAAACTGAGGATTTGTTCGATATCTTCGAAATGGATGATAGGCAGAAGATATAGTTGGCGGTATGGTTGCTCAAAGACGAAGCTTCCTATTGGTGGGAAGTCACTAACGCTGAAAGACTGATTGAAACTTGGATGGATTTTAGGATGAGGTTTGAAATGAAATTCCTCTCACAAGCTGAACGAAGTCTACAGATGGAGAAGTTCTTAGCTCTCAAACAGGGAAGTATGTCGCTCAAGGAATACGTTAACCAATTCAATCAGCTTGCTAGGTTCAGATTGGAGTTAGTGAACACTCCACATAAGAAGGCTCTCCTCTTTGTTAAAGGATTGAATGAGCCACTGCACAGCGTAGCTATGTCCCATATACCTATGGGTGCGACTTATGAAAGACCGGTGGACATGGCACTGTTACAAGAAGAAGATAAGGTTGGCAAGAAGGAGACAAAGGTAGAAACATCTCAAGATAAGAAAGGGGAAGGATCACATAGTAATAAGACAGACTCCAAGAAAGGCGGGAAAAACAACAAAACCCGTGACAAGAGGAAGTGTAATTTTTGTGGCATTCCTGGACATCTGGTTAAGGACTGCAGGAAGAAGAAAAGGAAGATGGGTGGCTATTTCCATTGCGGCGAGGCAGGACACGTGGCTAGGGACTGCCCAAGAAAGCAAGGGCAAGGGCAGAGAGTTGGATCTACTTCTATAGGGCAGGTTTACGCTCTCATGGCACCTCCGCAAGAACGAGGTAGAAATGTTTCTGTTGAGAGTTTAGTTTATCTTTTTGATCATCCTGTTCGTACAATCTTTGATTCTGGCGCATCGCACTCTTTTATATCTACTGCTTTAGTTGAATCTCTGCACCTAGACATTAGTTTAGTAGAGGATCCCTTGGTTGTTTCAAATCCAATTGGGGGTTCAACTTATTTGTCAATGATTTGTTTGGATTTGGAAATTTCTATACTAAATGTGGGGTTTAGATGCAATGCCTATGTTTTGGGCTTCACGAGCTATGGGTTGATTCTAGGCATGGATTGGCTATCCAGTAATGGTGCTATCCTAGATTGCGAAAGGAGAGTGGTTAGACTCATGATTCGCCTAGGTAACACTCTCGAAATTTCTTGTAATCCCATGAACTCTGTTATTCTTAGCTATCTAGAATCTCTTGATGCATCTATTGAAAAGTTGCAGTCTGTTAGAGTAGTCCATGAATACTCGGATGTCTTTGAAGAGATTAAAGGTTTACCTCCGAAGCAAGAGATAGACTTCCGCATATACATCGTTGATAATGCAAAACCCGTTGCTCTACCCGTTAGACACATGGCTCCAAGGGAGAGGAAAGAACTCAACAAGCAAGTTAAAGAGTTGCTTGAGAAAGGGTTTATAAGGCGGAGTATTTTTGAATGGGGTGCTCTAGTAGTGTTCGCAACTAAAGCCGACGGTTCGCTTCCCCTATGCGTTGATTATAGGGAGATAAACAAGCTAACCAAGAAGAATAGGCACCCACTTCCAAGAATAGACGACTTGTTCGATCAGCTTGTAGGTGCATCAGTTTTTCTCCCAACTAGATTTAGCTATCGGATTTCATCAGCTGAGAGTGGCTAAAGACAACATTGATAAGGCCGCATTCAGAACTCGGGATGGTTTCTTCGAGTGGCTTGTCATGCCTTTTGGACTGACAAACGCACCCGCTTACTTCAAGGATTTGATGAGCAGGGTGTTCAGGGAGTTCCTAAATAAGTTTGTATGGTCTTCGTAGATGACATTTTGATTTTCTCAAAGAGTGAGGAAGAGCATGCTCAACATTTAAAAGAAGTCGTGGATACTCTTCGTGCACATCAATTGAAAGCCAAATTCTCCAAATGCCACTTCGGGAGAGAGGAAATAAGATTATTTGGACATGTGGTATCCAAGGAAGGGTTAGCCGTGGACCCCGCAAAAGTAGTTGCGGTGCAAGATTGGAAGGTCCCACGGAATGCAACCGAAGTCCGAAGCTTTCTCGGGCTAGCGGGCTTTTACCGAAAGTTCATCAAAGACTTTGCGAATCATCAAAGACTTTGTGAAAATATCAGATCCGCTTACAAAGTTGATGAGGAAGAACCTAACTTTCACTTGGGATTTGGATTGCGATATTGCCTTCCAACGATTAAAGAGAGCTCTAACAACAGCCCCAGTTCTGACATTGTCGGATGGGAGCAAGATGTTTACCGTATACACGGATGCATGTGGTATGGGACTAGGTGTTGTCTTGATGCAAGAAGGGAAGGTAGTAGCTTATGGAGGCCGACAGCTGAAAGCACATGAGAAAAACTACCCAACCTACGACCTAGAGTTGGCTGCCATTGTCTTTGCGGTTAAGTGTTGGCGCCATTATCTCCTAGGTAAGAAATTTGAATTGTATATTGACCATAAATCGTTGAAGTACCTTTTCTCGCAGAAAGATCTTAACTTGAGGCAACAAAGGTGGATGGAGTTCTTGGCATCCTACGATTTCGAGATTTCCTATACCCCTAGTAAGGGCAATGTAGTAGAAGACTCCTTGAGCAGAAAGAAGCGGACCTTAAGCCCTCTCTTTGTAGAAAGGCAAAGCTTGGATTACATAGCCAACTTTGATTTTAGACCCTTTGTCGATCATGTGACTGGTTTATTAGCATCGCTAGAGGTGCGCCCTACTTTTTTGGACTCAATAGGGACCGCACAACGTGAAGACCCTTAGCTAGTTGATGTGATAGATAAGTTGAGTAGGGGTGAGACTTCTAGTCACCTCAATAGGTACTCCATCGATGATAAGGGTTGTTTGAGGCAGGATGGAAGGCTATGCGTCCCACAAGCAAGGGACTTGGTGAAGAAGGTTCTCGAAGAGGCACACCATTACAAGTTGACCATACACCCCGGTGGAGACAAAATGTACAAAGACATCAAAAGGGTTTTCTTTTGGGATGGCATGAAGAGGGATGTAGCTGAATTCGTCTCGAAGTGCTTAGTATGTCAACAAGTCAAGGTGGAACAAAAGAAGCCTGGTGGTTTGCTCCATCCTCTAGAAGTCCCGAAGTGGGAATGCGATAGCATTTCAATGGACTTTATTGATAGGCTGCCTAGGTCAAGAAGAAGCAATACCAGTATTTGGGTAATAGTGGACAGGCTCACAAAAAGCGCTCACTTCATACCCATTAAGAGTAGAAGGACTGCCTCATCTTTAGCATCCATTTACCTTAAAGAGATAGTCCGACTCCATCGGATGCCCTCCAACATTATTAGCGACCGAGATCCTATCTTTACGAGCGAGTTTTGGAAGAGCTTGCAAGAGGCTGTAGGCACACAGTTATGCTTAAGCACGACCTATCACCCCCAAACCAATGGTCAGATGGAAAGGGTGAACAGAGTATTAGAAGACCTCTTGAGATTATGCATTCTTGACTTCAGTGGAACATGGGAGGATCAACTTTCTTTGGTGGAGTTTGCCTACAACAATAGCTACTAGGCCGCCATAGGCATGGCACCCTTCGAAGCTTTATATGGAATACCGTGTCGATCAACAACTTGTTGGTGGGAGTCTACATATAAGCTTATACTTGGACCAGATATGATTAGAAAAACTTCATAGAAAGCGGACCTGATACGAAAAAGAATGAAGACTGCCCAAGATAGACAGAATTTCTACGCAGATAAGAGAAGGACCGACCTTGAGTTTGAGGTTGGGGATAGGGTTTTCCTTAAAGTATCTCCTTTGAGGAACGTCGTTTGCTTCGGATCCGCAGGGAAGTTGGCACCAAGATTTGTAGGGTCGTTTCCAATCATTGAAAGGATTGGGAAGATGGCTTACAGAGTAGAGATGCCCGAAAGATTGGCTGAAGTTCATAATGTCTTTCACGTTTCTCACTTACGAAAGTGCCTACATGAGTCTGTGGAAGTGGTCGAACCAAGCATACTAGAGGACGTAGAAGTAGAAAGAGAGGCGACTGTGAGAAGAGTTCCAACTCGTATCTTTGGTACAGAAGTCAAAAAGCTATGCAACCGCGAAGTCAAACTTGTAAAAGTTCAATGGAGTGACGCTGAGGAAGACGCGACTTGGGAGACTGGGGCCAAAATACACGCAGCCTACTCTTTTCTTTTTGAGGGTACATCTTTGATCTCTTTTTCCTTAAGTTTGTTCATGCTCGTATCTATCTTTTCAGTATTTTCCTCAGTGCTGTTCTCGATCCTTAGGTAGAAACCAATGGATGTAAACATGTATTTGAAACATGTTATGGCTAATGGTTGCAAGTGGTGGCTAGCTCGTGGATGCATATACACACACTTTAGGTATTAGATCGGCTCAGTCACTTTCATATTGCATATGCATACCTGTACTTGTATATGATTGAAACTTGTTGTGTTGTCATGTGGATGTTGCATTTGTATGAATGATTGTGCACTCATGTAGAAAGCATGATTAGGGGTGACTGCATACATAATGGACTCATGGCACCGACATGACTTGCATTAAGGAGGTCAACTGAATCAGTAGACCGCCTGATTTTGCATTAGAAAGGGACATATACACACACTATGCATATGATCATGAAGCATTAGAAACCTCTTAAGGACAATGGACGCCTGTGTTTGATGGTTGAGTAGATGGATGATTGGCTGGTAGGATATACATTCTTCTTGACTTGAAGAGTTCGGGGACGAAATCCTTTAAGGAGGGGAGAATGTAACAACCCGTGTTTCTGATAAACCTTAAAGTAACGAATTAAAGAATAATTAATTTTAAATGTGAGAATAAATGGAAATGGGTTACGCCGTTGTGTTTATCTCAGAATTCTGGTTAAGATAGAGTTCGAGTTTGCATGAATTGGACTTCGTATGAAGAAGTTATGACCTTCGGAAGTTTAAAAAATTCAAAATTCAAATTTAAACATAGAACAGGGCAGGGCATTCTGTGTGATAATTCAAATCAAAATTCTAAAATTCTAAAATTCGGAAGTTATGCTTTGAATTGATTTTTAAATCTTGAACTACTATCTTAGACTAATAGATGTTTAAACTTTAAATAAACAAATTACTAAACTTCTGTCATTCTATGTGATAATTTAGACTTATAGTTCGAGTATTTTACGCATTTAACCGCATTGTGATCACTGTTCCTTTCCCTTCAACTCTACACACCTTCTCAGTCAATTCCCCTAAAAGTCACAAATCAACAAATCGACCAGATAATTAAAGGGAGACTTAGAGAAAGTAGTTATTCATCGTGGCTTCTCTCCACTTCTTAGTGACTGGTAACAGTGATGCGAATCACAATCTTCTCATTGCGGTAATCAGTGAAGCCCTGATTGGTGATTTTTTTTCAATTTCATCATGTTGATGACTGTGATTGGCTATAACATGGTTGATCTGAAAATAAAAATATGCTACTCACACACCGTCATCTCTAATCTACTTATTCTACTTTAATCAATATTAGGTTAGAACCATGCAATATTGTTTTCCGTATATGTTATGTAACACCCCGTAATTTTAAAACATGACATAAGAGATAATTAATGAATACTTAATTTTTATAAGAATTAAGGGAAACGAGCTGCGCCATTTCATTCATCTCGAAATTCTGCTTGGAGTAGAATCCGAGTTTGCGTAAATAGGATATCGTATGAAGAAGTTATGAAGCTTAGAAGATTTCAGTTTAAAGCAGAATTTATTTAAATAATAATTAAATAACAAAAACTGTTCAAAAATTAAAATTTAGACAAAGCCGGCTGAGTGGGAAATTTCCTGCTCATGGGTGTCGAACCCCCTTGGGGTGTCGACAGGATTGTCGACCCCCTATAAGGGTTTCGACCCCATCGGCCCAGATTTGGCCTGACGTGTTTTGTGCTGGATCTGATGACGTGTTCTTCTGGGATTGGCGGGATGATGTGTTTTTCTAGTCTGGATGGTTTGGATGCATCCTAATCTAATCTAAGGGTCCTAATTCACCTAGAGTGTCTATAAAATACCCCTAAACCTAACCCTAATCTCATTGTTTTCATCTATGGCGCCTCCGTGCTGCTCTAATCTGAATCAAATCTGGCCTCTCTTCTCTACCAAATCAAATCAGAACAGAAGTATTCAAATTAGAAGACCAGATCTACAAACAATCAAAGTAGAGATTATTCACGATCAGATTTACTACAATAATGCCTAATTCTCTTTTCTAAGAATCCTCTCATTGTGTGTCTATGTTACTTTCACATATAATTCAATTAAAAAGTAATTGTGATAGGATTGTAAATTGGATCTGATGTATATGCCTGTAAATAAGAAGAATCATATCAAGTTTTGAAATTTGTTATCCTTTAGATTCATACCCAATTGCTATTATCATATTCCTATCTGATCTACTTTGTCGTCATTCATTTCACATGCCCATTTACATGTTCATGCCAGTTTGGATGTTTTGATTCTCTTCCCTTCTTCTTTTCCTTTTTCTTTATGAGATTAGGCTGACTTCGAGCCTAACATATTACGTTGAGATTTACATACGAATAACATTGGAACGATTGGGAAAAGTTGGGAAATATGTAGTAAAATGAGATTTGGCATAAATTGTTGATGAATATGGAAATTGGTTTGGGCATAATCAAGTATAACTTGTATACATGAGATTTGGGATAAATTGTTGAGCATAATCATGTACATGAGGTTTTGCATAAATTGGGTTGGGCATAATTGATTATAACTTGTATACATGAGACTTGGCATAAATTGTTGATAACAACGAACGCAAATTGATTTTGGTATAATTTGGTTTAACTTGTACACATGGGATTATAGGTATAAATTGGATTAAAATAATAAGCATAAATTGGATTGGACTTAATGGGTAAATGGAAAATCAATATAATCCAAGATTTGAAACTGGGCATGAATTAAGAGAGAGATAATGAATGCCTAAGACACGAGGTTAGATTCAGATGGCGGTAGAAATCTGCCTGGAGCTGCCCGGCATATCCAGCAACCGCAAGTTGGTAATTTAATGTGAGAGGTCAAAGGAAGAAATTAGATGCGTAATAATGCTAAGACACGAGATTAGATTCGGATTGCGATAGAAGTCTGCTCGGTACCGCCTGGCATATCCAGCAACCGCAAACGGTAATCTGATGCGGGAGGTCTTGCACCATTATGGGTATAACAAATGAATAAGCACTTAACCAAGATAAGACATGTGGGAAGACATGGGAATAGTAAAAGGGTTAAGTGGGTAACATGGGTAGCATGTTAAACATAACTAAAAACACTTAACCAAGATAAGATATGTGATTAGACATGGGAATAATAAAGGATTAAGTGGGTAACATGGGTAGAATGTGAAACATAATTAAAAACACCTAACTAAGATAAGACATGTTATTAGACATGAGAATAATAAAGGGTCAAGTGGGTAACATGGGTAACATGTGAAACATAATAAAAGCATTTAACCAAGATGAGACGTGTGATAAGACATGGTGATAAAAAGGGGTTAAGTGGGAATTCCTAGTGGGGACCGAGCTTAGGAGGGAAGCTTGTGTCAAGTGTGTGGACCCTTTTCAAACAGTAACCCATTTTAGTATCTATATGAGCTCGAACTAGGTCGAGAGCAGGGACACGCTTACTGGGGTTGATTGTAAGAGGTCAATAAAGAGTTAGCGATGGCAGTGCAAGTCCAACGGAGTCATGTGCGTGCGTGGGTCCGGGCTGGTAGGTAAAACGTTGTTGCATCGTCTAGGTATAAGTTGTGCATTTCAGTATAATCGGGGTTACCACCTTAGGGAGTGATACACCCTATTGTGGGACCCATACAGGTATCTACGAGGTTAGGGAGCCGATCGAATGGGAAGGGTAGTAGGTACATCTAGGGGTGATAGGTGCATATTGGTTACCTATGATAGCAACTAGAGGTACATAATTGAATAGGGTGAGTACACCTAGTGGTGATAGGTGCATATTGATTGCCTATGATAGCAGCTAGAGGTACATAACTGAATATGGAGCGTACATCTAGTGGTGATAGGTGCATATTGGTTACCTATGATAGCAGCTAGGGGTACATAATCGAACGAGGAGGATAGTGGATACATCTAGTGGTGATAGGTGCACGTTGGTTACCTATGATGGTAGCTAGAAGTACACAAAACTATCATCATTCTGTTTAGCCAAGCGGGATCATCTTTTAGAATGAAACTAGTATTGGTGCGGTGCAGAGAATATCTTATAGTGGTTAGAAGCGCAGTCAATGTTACATCTTGTTCATCTTGTCATATCTGCTTATGTTACAGTCATCTCCTATATCCAGTTTATGTTCTTATCACGTTGCTTTGTTAATTATATTTCTAAAGTCACTAGACTCGCCAGACTTTATGTCTGACCTTTTTTGTTTCGCCTCTTTTCTTTCCTTTCCCCCCCAGGCTCCCAGGGTTGGAGCATTGAAGCTTGATTCGAACTTTCCTGCTTGAAGTGTTGAAAATAATGTTTAGCTTTGTTCCTCTTTCATATGGCATTTTGTATTGGGGACTATGGTTTTAAAAATTATGTACTCTGATGGCTTTTATACAAGACTGATATTATGTACTTGGTTTTGGTGCGATGGTTTTGAAGATGTAACTAAACTTATTTCTTTTTCCGCTGCAATAAAGTTATAAAATTTTCAAGTTCTATTTTATGTATCTGTCTTGTGATATTCTGTTTTGTTTACATATAACGCTCCACAAAACTTAATGCATTCCCTTTGTGAGTGACATTAACGGACGTGTGGTGTTACATGTGGTATCAGAGATGAAGGTTACCGGATCAGATAAAAGATTTTAAAAGTTGTTTTCAAAACGGTTTTAAAAGAAGTATTTTCAAAAGAAAAGTTGGTTTTTAAAGACATATTCCCTAAAGCCATATGCACTATCTTTTGATTTTATGTTTGAATCCTTGTTTCCTTCCTTTCTGAGTCTCCGGGGCTCTTGGCTTTCTAGGAGGCAACCTCATCGCGGCATAGTTCCGTAGGCATGATGAGACTACGACGCCTCTTGAAGGGTAAAGAAGTGCCTAACTTCCATCTATAGCCGCAGCAGTTTTACATGCGGCTAATTTTTTTCCTGCTTTGTAGGTTTTTCCGCGCGATGGAGGCAGTTTTAGAGAGACTTGTTAGCATGTTTCACAAGGATGAGAATGAGAATGAGAATGAGGGGGTTTGGGCTAAGGAGCACAGCCCAAGGATGATAAACTCGTGGATATAGCCTTGAGGCACAAAGAAGATAAAGGAGAAAAGGAGGTCAAGGTTGAAGAATCACATAATAAGTGGGACCTAAGAAGGTTGGAAAAGAACTATAGACCCCAAAAAAAAAAGAGAGGGGGAAAGTGTCACAATTGTGGAATACTTGGCCACTTAAAGAAAGACTGTAGAAATAAGAAGAAGCCTGGTTGTTACATTGCAGGTGAGGCAAGACATATGATTAAAAACTGCCCAAGGAGGCAAGGACAGAGGACAAGATCAACTTATGGAGGGCAGGTTCAAGCTCTCATGGTATCTACGCAAGAGAGAGGTAGAAACATTTCTGTTGAAAGTTTGATTTTCCTTTTCGATCATCCTGTTCGAACTTTGTTTGATTCTGGCGTGTCACATTCGTTTATATCCGCTTCGTTAGTTGAAATGCTGCACCAAAATACTAGTTTAGTTACCGATCCCACTGTAGTCTCAAATCCTGTTGGTGGTTCGGCTCATTTCTCTATGACTTGTCGGGATTTGACAGTGTCTATCTTGGGCGTTAAGTTTGAATGCAATGCTTATGTTCTTGGTTTCATGGGCTATGGTTTAATTCTAGGGATGGGTTGGCTAGCCAGGTATGGTGCCATCCTAGACTGTGAAAGGAGGGTAGTTAGTCTGTTGACTCATTGTGGAAGGACCCTTGATATCTCTTATGACCCTAGGGGTTCAGGGATGCTTAGCTACCAAGATTCATTTGATGCATCCATCGATGATTTGCAATATATTCGAGTAGTCCGTGAGTATGATGACGACTTTGATGAGGTTCGGGGCGTTGGATCTAGAATAACACTAGAGGGGGGTGAATAGGGTTTTTCGCAGTTTTTTTGCTGAATTAAAAATCTAACGGGATATATAATAATAAACAGATCACAGAATATAGCAGAAACAGAAATGCAGAAAGTACATGACACAAGATATACCCAGCTTCGCAAAATCCTGCCTACTGCAGCATTCCTAAGGTTTCTACTAGGTGATAGAACAGATCCCGCATACAAGACCATGTAAACTCGCAACGCCTGCTCCTGTCCTGACCTTACGCTCAAAACCCTAGACTGGTCTATATCCACTAGACCGGATTTTCCCCTAGTTTTACAGACACTAGTAAACTGTCAGTTAACCCCTAACTGAACCCTCTAGATTTTACAGACTTCTAGAAACTATTTTGAACGATTTACAAGACAAATTAAAAATAATACAAAACAAAAATAAATAAAAACCGTAAGACTTAGAAATAAGGGTCATCCCCTTTTAAACTTTCTTAGTCCATAAATACTTGGTCGGCCCTATTCTCTTTGCTTTTTCCCGATCTCCTTTTGTACTCTGGAGAATGAAAAACGGCGGCTACGAAATGTTCTAGGGTTTCTGATTTCCCTCAAATCAAATAGACGTTATGACGAATTGATTCTGGAAATGAGTCTTCAATCTTCTACGCCTTGCTTCTTCAATTGATTTGAGGGTTTCGACTGAAAACCGATTGTAAGTAAATTCGATTTGAATTTTGCTCTTCAGTTTTGGCTTGTGGTTTTTTTCATATTTGTTTGCCAGTGATGAATCAGTGTTAAATAGAGATTTAGAAACTCTAAATCATATCTCTGATTTCGATATTACTTGCCCTGATTTATGCGGTTTTCCTTTTTGAATTTCTTGATAAAATCGGCTGAAAAAAAATTTGTTGCCTTTAAATCTCCTTGCGAGGTTTCCTCTTTTGTTCATGCATGATTTCTTGATTGAGTGGTCTGTAATGATTCTCTAATTATAAATTGCCTTGACCCTCCTATTTGCAAGGCTTGAATGAAATTGGCTGGTAAAATTTGTTGCCATAGTAGCTTGATTTTTCACTGATTTGTTGTGATTTCCCCTTTATAAATTCTCAGCTTTGAAGTGTTTTGTCTACTTTCCTCTTTTGACATTGATTACTTTCCCTATATGATCTGTGCCATTTTCATTTCTGAAATCCGAAATATGCCTTGATATAAAACTAGAAAGAATTTTTTCTTGTCCCCTTAGAAAAAACTTTGCTTTAAAACAAGAAACCAATTTAAAACTTTGCTGAAAAACAAGAATGATTCTTTTCCCAAAATGTTTGTGGATGAGAAAACTTGAAACATGTTTTTTCCACTGATTTATGCTGTATATATTGAATTGAAAAACATTTGCCAAATCAGGATTCTTCAATTTTGCTGATTTTCTGCATTGATGATGCATTTCAAATATTTAAATCATTTATGCCACTGTATATGTTGGCATGTAACTGTTGCTAAACATGTTATGCTGTGTCTTGTTTCTCGGAACCATGTTTACACTGTGTCGACTTGTGCTTGACCTTGCTTACTTGGGTTTGACTCCACATGCACTATTGAACTAATATGCCACTATTTGTAGTTGCACACTAGTCTGCTTGCTGTTTGACCATGTTACATAAACCTGTTTGAACTTGTCTCACCACTGTCTCGGCCACTTTGGCTTGAAACACATTTGTACATGCTATCAACCATTTGTCTTGGCTGTGTATACACATGCTTACTCGGCCATGCTGTTTCATGCTTAATCATACTGATTGTATGATACTGTTGCTTTGAATGTTTTGAATTTGGAAATGCACACATGCTCTACTCTCTCACAATTGTGAACATGCTGAACCTGCTGCACCAAATATATAAACAGACTTATTTGAACTCCATATGTTGTAGTTGTTCACATCTTGGCTGCACCACCATAGTTTCATGAACACACATGAATATATGCTTCATTGTTCATTTACATGATCGAACATGTGTGTTTTCTTTTGCATTCGAGAAATAAAACTGAACCGAATTGTTGAAAACATGTCATCTTGGAAGTATGTACTCATTGATATTTCCCACCATGTTATGCCACACTGCTGGATCATGAATATTGATATTCCATCCATTTGTTTGAGTCTGTATGCCACTCATGATGCTAAACCATTCATGTATGTATTTGAGTTGCCTTGACCAACTTTGTTTTGAGCCTTTGAGTTGTGTTTGGTCAACACAAATATGTATTGCTGCATTGCTACATTTTTGCCAACATATGTTGGTTTTCACTTTGGCTAGACCATGCTATGTTTACTTGTCTTCCGGTATATTTGCATTTCTGTTGCACTGTCCATTTGAGTGTGCACTGAGTCGAGATGGTCCACGTGGCTACTCCTCAGTTGCACACTGATCGGCGAGGCAGTGCACACGTGTAACTATACACGTGTGTACATGTAGCCATCAGATAGAATTCTTGTCCCTGTACTATACCTATACAAACTGGCTAGACACAAATGAATCAGATCAACTCATGAAAAAATGATGAGAAACACACCAGAAATCTAAGGCAAATAAAATTTTTTAAAATAAAATTTATATTCGTGTGTATCCATATTTTATTTCTATTGCAGTGTAATGTATGTGTGTGTTTCTGTATATGACAGGTATGAAGATGATGACTGGACTGACTGTGAAGTGTTATGAAGACTGAAGACGGAAGATGAAGACAACAAGTAGTGTATAACTGTATATGAGTGTAAATCTGAATGTAAGCTGAGTGTAGTGTATATGAGAATGTCGTACTGATATTTGTAATGACAAATTTAAATGAAATAAAATATTATTTCATGGTCTTCAAACAAATTTGTCTATCATATTCAGTTTATTTACAAGTACAAATATTTTGTGAATGTATATGAAATGTGATGTGTTCAAATAGTGGAGTTGTAAATCTATACTGTTGAATATTGAAATATAATATTATAATTAAATAAAATACTGTGTGAATATTTGAATGTTTGTACAGTCGTATTTTATTTAAATATAAATATTATATTCCTGTCTGTGATGTGATATATGAAACGGTACAGTAACAAACACATTTATAATAGAAATATATTTGGTTGTTATCATCAAACAAAAATCATATAATTGTGTATACAACACCGTTATATACAACAATCTCCCCCTTTTGATGATGACAAATAAATATTAAGATTTTGAATACAGTAAATGTGTTTGACTGTGAAGAACAGAAATCCCCCTATTTGAATGCTCCCCCCACAACAGAAATTCCCCCTATAAGTGTGAATGAGTGAAAAAATTGAAAAAATAATAATTTTTTTTGAAAAAATAACGAATTTTCAAAATTAAAATATTTATGAAATATTCACTCATAAATCAAAATCTCAATTCATTCTCCCCCTTTTGTTATCACCCAAAGGATTCAGAATTTAAAATATAGATGAATAATGACTAAACAATATAATTTCAGCTTAAGAGAAAGAACGGTCATCATAAATCTCAATCAGTCAAACAAAAATCATAATAAATTGAGAACAGGTGGCATATTTCACATTGTAGAACGATAGATTTACAATGAATTTTATAAAAATGAGGAGAGTTATATAAATATGAATTTCAATTATTTTCAAAAGATTTTATAAAAATGAAGTTCAAAAAACAATGACGGATTTGAACTATAATTACTAATTCAATTTAAGTGACAAAATTGTATAATCTCAAATCCCAATAGCTATCAATCAACAAATCATAATATTTCATAAGATTTCAACACATTTCACAGATTAGAATATGGATTGATAGGCTGGTTTTTATAAACACCAAGGAGAATTCCAAATTAATTTCTATTTATAGCATATTTTCCCCCTTTTATTTATTTATTTAAGAACACACTAACCACGCATAACCAGATCTTGGATTTTTTAAATGAGGTCAGTTGCAGCTCAAATTATAAGTTGTCTCATAACCATGCATAACCAGAGCTTGGATTTTTAAATGAGTTAGAGACACACTTATATTTATTATTTTCAGCATTTAAAGGAAAAAATTCCTTGGTATATAAAACCAATATATGAATGATAGAAAATGGGGTAGGTACAGAATGGACTGTGAAATAAATTTCTAAATTAATTATATTATGAAATATGCTCGACTGTACTGGGATCATTGAAAATCTTCGATTGTCACTAATTCAGAATAATAGTATAACCATAATTCCATCACAAATATTTTCACTGTTTATTCAAGATGATTTTGTAGAAAAAATATTATACTCTCCATATTATTATAAAATCACGATGGATGGTAGAAAGATGAGAGATAAAGAAGATGGTCATGAAATAATTGCCAATTAAAAGGTATTATAATAAATGTTCAACCATCATGAAAATCTAAATAAAATCTCCTCTTGTTGTGAAATTTACTACAGTCACAATTCACCACAATTTCAAAATCTAATAATAATTTTGATGAATTATAAATACAGTTCAAATTGAATATTGACTTCAATTTCTGAATTAATAATCAATATATAATTTTAAAATTGAAAATCAATTACATGAGGAATATGAAGATCTATACATGCCAAGAGGGATAAATTTGTACAAGGCAAAAAGAGTGTGTGGAACTATCCAAGGTGAAGTTTAGAATCTATGTACAGATGGGTGAGACAAATATAAGGCACTTCTGATACCACTTGGTGTCCCTATTAATGAGGGTTTTAAGGAGACATTGGAGACAAACAAGGATATCATAGACAAATAGAAATTCAATCATAAGGTCCAAGCAGACAAGAACAAGCAGTTATTTAAAGAAAAGTATCAAAGCAGTAAACAGATCATAAACAAGCAATTTCCAACATATTTACAAAACAATATCAGAGCAAACTTGTCAGACGATGGTCACATAAGATCATTCATGATCCAAGATTAGAAATACCGATTATTTGAAATCATTTGAGGAATATGAAAAACTCTAGATTCAATGAATCGATCACACCAAATTATCAGTTTCACATTCAAGATATGTATGTGATTCAGTAAATCAACAATTCAAATGATTTTAAACAAACAAATATTTAAATCAAATCATCATGAAATAACAGTGAGATTTAAGACCGAATTTTCAAAGAATTTTTCACAAGAATTTCTAACAAGTACAAGAGTAAATTCATATCATATACATCAAGCTTGAGAGGTATTCATGATTTAAAAGCAATTTATTCGAAATCACTTGAATTAATGTTAAGTTTGAGATATAATGAATTATTCACACAAGGTTGATAATTTCAAATTTAGGAGGTGTGTGAAACTCAAAATATCAAGAAATTCAGATGATTTCAAATAAACAAATTTCAACCATACTGATCATGAAAAAAAATCAAGAAGTATCACTGGGATTCAAGACAAATAAAAAATTATCCAAGCCAATCTAAAAATGAATGAAATTATCACGACTGAGAAATAATAATGTGCTGTAATGAGTATAACTTTTCAAGCCTTTCTAAAATGAATTAGAAGAACCTCATAACAACAGAGATGTGTGAAATTTCAATTGTTTTTCAGATCTTCAAAAATTTAGAATTCAAAATAACAGTGTTCAAGATATGATATTATTGCTTCAGCACTGTTAAGAATTCAGATAATCAGAAAACTTCAGACAATTGCAGGTATTTACAAGATTAATTTCAAGATCTGGAAATAATTAAAACATCAAAGTTCTATTCAATTAAAGCGAATTTCCAGAAGTTCATGAGTGCTGCAATTTGGAAGTTAAGAAAGCATAAAAGAAGTTACAATGATATGACGAAGACAAATCAACTAAAAAATCAAAGAAAATATACAAGAAGGTAAGAAGGAGGAATAAACAAAGAAAACAAAACTATATGCAAAGATGAGTTCAGTGATTATACCTGAAATCCATGTAAACCTGAATCTCTAACTCAGCAATCTGGGTTGGAGGAACTGTGAATGATACAAAACCATAAAACATTTTGAATTTGAATCTCCTTTGAACAGCAATTCCTCAGCCACCTCTAGTACCTAAGTGTTTAGGGGATTGAGTGGTTTAACAAAATTAGTGAAACCACTCACAGTTGTGTGTTGGACTTTCGGTACCTAAACTTGTTTGAATAGCAACCCATCATAATTTATCAAAGTGCCTTTAGGGACCCAAATCTGTTTGAATTTAGTCTATTCTTTTTGTTTCTTTTTGGGGTCCAAACAGAGTTGTTTCTATACAAGTTTGCATTTTGCTTTCGTTTAAAGAATCCTTTGAAATTATCAAAGTTCAGATTATCAAGTCGATTCTTTTCAAAGAAGGTTGAAGGATTTTTAAAATCTTTTGAGCTTCTCTTTTCAAAAACATCAAAATTTCCAAAACCGAGTCCACTTTTATTTCCTAATGAAAACTGATTTTTAAACAACATATTTAAAGACTTTTCACTATTAGAAAATTTAGTCAATGTTGTTTCAAGTCGTTGAATTTCAGTTTTAAGATCACCGTTTTCTTTCATTAAATATGAACAATGGTTTTCAGTGATCTTACTCCTTTCAAAATCAGTTTTCAAAACCAAATTTTCATCACTAAGCGATTTAATTTTGGTTTGGGACTCAGCAATTTCAAATTCAAAATGTTTTCGACTCTCAGATTCAAATTTCTTAAGTTTTTCAATCTCAGATTTTTCAAAATCCTTGAAGTTTGCAATTTCTTCTTCAAGCCCTTTTAAAATCAAATCAGATTTCAACAAATTTTCCTGTTCAGCAATTTCAAATTTGAAACATATATTTGTTTTAAAATTTTCAAATTCCTTTTGCACAAGGTTATTCAAATTTGATAACTCGATCTTGTCTTCTTTTAAGATCAGAATTTCATTTTCAAATTTTTGAATATTTTTGTTGAGATGAACAAGATTGGTTTTCAATTTCAAACAATTTTTGCAATCTGAATTTGAAGATTTTTTTAAAGAATTCAAGTTCTGATTCCAAATTATCAATTTTGCTGGTGAACTCAGAATTATTAGATTTCAGAGATTTGTTTTTAGATTGGAGTTTATCAACAGATTTAGTCAAATCAACGCACATATAAACTAAATCTTCGTATGAGAAATTTTCTGTTTCAGTATCTGTTGATTCTCCATCATCTGATCCTTCTGATTTTCCATTTGTAAAACTTGTTAAACAGAACTCTGAATCTGAGTTAACTTTCTCGGGTTTTGAGCTACCGTTATCAGATCTTCCTTACTTCGTATTGAGAGTATCCCAGATTTCCTTCGCAGATAAACAATGGCAGATAAGATTAAACTGTTCAGTACTAAGATAATCAAATATAATTTTCATAGCACGGGTATTGAAAGTAATATCTACAATATCAAATCCATTGATAACAATATCCTAATATTTAATATTAACAGATTTTAAATAAAATTCCATTTTGGATTTCCAATTTAAAAAATCTGTTCCATCGAAAATAATTGGAGATGAACTGGACTGACTCTCTATCGACTGACAACTAGGAATCACCATTACTCTAGAGTTAACAGAATACCTGCTCAGATACCACTTGTTGGATCTAGAATAACCCTAGAGGAGGTGAGTAGGGTTTTTCACAGTTTTTTTTGCTAAATTAAAAATCTAATGGGATATATAATAATAAACAGATCACAGAATATAGCAGAAACATAAATGCAGAAAGTAAATGACACAAGATATACCCAGCCTCGGCAAAATCCTGCCTGTTGCTGCATTCCCAAGGTTTCTACTAGGTGATAGAACAGATCCCACATACAAGACCATGTACACTCGCAACGCCTTCTCCTGTCTTAACCTTACGCTTAAAACCCTAGACTTCCACTAGACCAGATTTTCCCCTAGTTTTGCAAACAATAGTAAATTGTCAGTTAACCCCTAACTGGACCCTCTAGATTTTACAGACTTCTAGAAACTGTTTTGAACGATTTACAAGACAAATTAAAAACAATACAAAACAAAAATAATTAGAAACCCTAGGACCTAGAAATAAGGGTCATCCCCTTTTAAACTTTCTTAGCCCATGAATACTTGGTCGGCCCAATTCTCTTTGGTTTTCCCCGATCTCCTTTTGTACTCTGGAGAATGAAAAACGGTGGCTACGAAATGTTCTAGGGTTTCTGATTTCCCTCAAATCAAATCGACGTTTTGATGAATTGATTCTGGAAATGAGTCTTCAATCTTCTGCGCCTTGCTTCTTCAATTGATTTGAGGTTTTCGACTGAAAACCGATTGCAAGTAAATTCGATTTGAATTTTTCTCTTCAGTTTTTGGCTTGTGGTTTTTTTTTCATATTTGTTTGCTAGTGATGAATCGGTGTTAAATAGAGATTTAGAAACTCTAAATCATTTCACTGATTTCGATATGACTTGCCCTGATTTATGCGGTTTACCTTTTTGAATTTCTTGATAAAATCAGCTAAAAAGGAATTTGTTTCCTTTAAATCTCCTTGCGAGGTCCCTCTTTTGTTCATGCGTGATTTCTTGATTGAGTGGTCTGCAATGAATCTTGAATTATAAATTTCCTTGACCCTCTAATTTGCAAGGCTTGAATGAAATTGGCTGATAAAATTTGTTGCCATATTAGCTTGATTTTTCACTGATTTGTTGTGATTTCCCCTTTATAAATTCTCAGCTTTGAAATGTTTTGTCTACTTTCCTCTTTTGACTTTGATTACTTTCCCTATATGATATGTGCCATTTTCATTTCTGAAATCCGAAATGTGCCTTGATATAAAACTGGAAAGAATTGTTCTAGTCCCCTTAGAAAAAACTTTGCTTTAAAACAGGAAACCAATTTAAATCTTTGCTTAAAAACAAGAATGATTCTTTTCCCAAAATGTTTGTGGATGAGAAAACTTGAAACATGTTTTGTTCACTGATTTATGCTGTATATATTGAATTGAAAAACATTTTCCAAATCAGGTTTCTTCAATTTTGCTGATTTTCTGCATTGATCATGCATTTCAAATATTTAAATCATTTATGCCACTATATATGTTGGCATGTAACTTTTGCCAACCATGTTAATCTGTGTCTTGTTGCTTGGAACCATGTTTACACTATTTCGACTTGTGCTTGACCTTGCTTACTTGGGTTTGACTCCACATGCATTATTGAACTGATTTGCCAGTATTTGTAGTTGCACACTAGTCTGCTTGTTGTTTGACCATGTTACATAAACATGTTTGAACTTGTCTCACCACTGTCTCAGCCACTTTGGCTTGAAGCACATTCGTACATGCTATTAGCCATTTGTCTTGGCTGTGTATACACATGCTTACTCGGCCATGCTGTTTCATGCTTAATCATACTAATTGTATGATACTATTGCTTTGAATGTTTTGAATTTGGAAATGCACACATGCACACATGCTCTACTCTCTCACCATTGTGAACATGCTGAACCTGTTACGCCCAATATATAAACCGACTTATTTGAACTCCATATGCTATAGTTGTTCACTTCTTGGTTTCACCACCATAATTTCATGAACATACATGAATATATGCTTCATTGTCTGTTTACTTGATTGAACATATGTGTTTTCCTTTGCATTCGAGAAACAAAACTGAACTGAATTGTTGAAAACATGTCATCTTGAAAGTATGTACTCATTGATATTTCCCACCATGTTATGCCATACTGCTGAGTCATGAATATTGATATTCCATCCATTTGCTTGAGTCTGCATGCCACTCATGATGCTGAACCATTCATGTATGTATTTGAGTTGCCCTGACCAACTTTGTTTTGAGCCTTTGAGTTGTGTTTAGTCAACACAAATATGTATTACTGCGTTGTTTCATTTTTGCCAAGATATGTTGGTTCTCACTTTGGCTTGACCATGCTATGTTTACTTATCTTCCTGTATATCTGCATTTCTGTTTGCACTGTCCATTTGAGTGTGCACTATGTCGAGATGGTCCACGTGGCTACTCCTCAGTTGCACACTGATCGGAGAGGCAGTGCACACGTGTAACTATACACGTGTGTACATGTAGCCATCAGATAGAATTCTTGTCCCTGTACTATACCTATACAAACTGGCTAGATACAGATGAATCAGATAAAGTCATGAAAAAATGATGAGAAACACACCAGAAATCTGAGGCAAATAAAATTTTAAAAATAAAATCTATATTCGCGTGTATCTATATTTTATTTCTATTGCAGTGTACTGTGTGTGTGTTTCTGGATATGACAGGTATGAAGATGATGACTGGACTGAATGTGAAGTGCTGTGAAGACTGAAGACAGAAGATGAAGACAACAAGCAGTGTATAAGTGTATATAAGTGTAAATCTGAATGTAAGCTGAGTGTAGTGTATATGAGAATGTCACACTGATATTTGTAATAACAAATTTGAATGAAATAAAATATTATTTCGTTGTCTTCAAACAAATTTGTCTATCATATTCAGTTTATTTACAAGTACAAATATTTTGTGAATGTATATGAAATGTGATGTGTTCAAATAGTGGAGTTGTAAATCTATACTGTTGAATATTGAAATATAATATTATAATTAAATAAAATACTGTGTGAATATTTGAATGTTTGGACAGTCGTATTTTATTTAAATATAAATATTATATTCCTGTTTGTGATGTGATATATGAAACGGTACAGTAACAAACACATTTATAATAGAAATATATTTGGTTGCTATCATTAAACAAAAATCATATAATTGTGTATACAACACAGGGTTTATCCCCGAGGCGCGAGATAGACTTCCATATATACTTATTAGATAATGCAAAGGCATTTGCATTTCCAGTGCGCCACATCCGAGAGAGAGTAAGGAACTCAGTAAACAAGTACGGGAGCTGCTTGAGAAAGGGGTTCATAAGAAGAAGTATTTCAGAATGGGGTGCTCCGGTTGATTTCGCTACAAAGGCTGATGGCTTGCTTAGATTGTGCCTGGACTATAGGGAGCTAAATAAACTCACGATGAAAAATAGACATCCATTGGCGAGGATAGATGATTTGTTCGATCAGTTGGTTGGTGCTTCAGTTTTCTCGCAGTTGGACTTAGCTACACGATTTCATCAGTTGAGGGTAGCTGAGGATAGTATAGATAAGACTGCTTTTAGGACTCCCGATGGTTTCTTCGAGTGGCTCGTCATGCCTTTTTGGTTTAACGAATACACTCGCATATTTTGTAGATTCGATGAGTAGGGTGTTCAGGGTGTTTCTAAACAAGTTCGTGGTTGTCCTTGTGGATGATATCTTGATACTCTCTAGAAGCGAGGAATAGCATGCCCTATATCTTAGGGAAGTCTTATAGACCCTTGGAGCACATCAACTCAAGGCTAAGTTCTCTAAATGCCATTTTTGGAGGAAGGAAGTAAGTTTCTTAGGGCACGTGGTCTCTAAGGAGGGGATAGAAGTGGATCCCTCGAAGGTGGTGGAAATACAAGATTGGAAGATCCCAAGGGATGCAACAGAAGTAAAAAGTTTTCTTTTAGGCCAGAATAAAGAAGGATGTGGCAGAGTTTGTTTCTAGATGCTTAGTGAGCCAACAAGTCAAGGCTGAGCAAAAGAAGCCTGGTTTTTTGCTTCACCCTTTAGAGGTTCCACAGTGGAAATGGGAAAGTGTTTCCATGGATTTCGTCGACGGGTTACCAAGGTCAAGGAAGGGTAATACGAGGATTTTCGTAGTAGTAAATAGACTTACCAAGAGCGCCCATTTCATTCCCGATAAGAGTAAAAGAACAGCGGCAAGGTTAGCATCTATTTATCTCTGAGAGATAGTACGTCTACACGACATACCTTCTAGTATCGTAAGCGATAGAGATCCCATTTTCACTAGTGAGTTTTGGAAGAGTTTGCAAGAGTCGGTAGGAACGCAATTGTGTTTGAGCACCGCTTATCACCCTCAGATGGACGGCTAAACAAAAAGAGTGAATCAGATTCTAGAAGATCTTTTGAGGTTATGCATCTTGGACTTTGGAGGGATATGGAGGAACATCTTCCATTAGTAGAATTCGCATACAACAATAACTATCAGACTAGTATTTGCATGTCACCTTTTGAAGCTCTATATGAACGACCTTGCCGATCACCGACTTATTGGTGGGAGTCTACGGATAAGATTTTTCTTAGACCCGAAATGGTTAGGGAAACTTCAGAGAAGATAGGCTTGATTCGAAAACGCATGAAGCCGGCACAAGACCGACAAAAGTCATACGCTGATAAGAGACAAACCGATCTTGAGTTCGATGTTGGAGACATGATTTTTATTAAAGTGTCACCATTGAAGAATGTAGTTTATTTTGGATCTGTAGGGAAATTGGCCCCAAGGTTCGTAGGGCCATTCGCCATTACAGATAGAATTGGACATATAGCCTACAGAGTGAAGTTGCCTGAGAAGCTTAGTGGTGTTCATGACGTATTTAATGTATCGCATTTGAGGAAGTGTTTACATGATACTATGGAAGTAGTAGATCCGAGCCTGCTTAGAGAAGCGGAAGTAGAGAGAGATGCCACGCTTAGACGAGTCCCTACATGCATCCTTGGATCGGAGATCAAGAAATTACGCAACCGAGATGTCAAGTTAGTTAAAGTCCAGTGGGGAGATGATCAAGGAGACACGACTTGGGAGACTGAAGACAAGATATGCGCATCGTACCCATTCCTTTTTGAGGGTATGTTCTTAACTTCTCCTTTTTCTTCCACTTCGTTTGTACTTGTTCTATCGTTTAGTGTATCTTCTCGATTATATCTTCGATCTTTAGGTAGAAAATCCTATGGTTGTAAACATGTGTTTTATGCATGTTATGTTTGGTGGATGCAAGTGGATGTAAGTGTTTGCTAGTGGTTGCTCGTGGATGCATTTACACACACATTAGGTACTAGATCGGCTCAATCACTTTCATATTGCATATAAATGAGCGTGCATATTTAAGTTAATGGATGTATATTGAATGTGTTATTACATGGATGCTGCATTTGAATGAATGGCTGTGCACTCATATAGAAATGATATGTATCATTAGGATTCTTTTACATACATAATGGACACATGACACTATCATGTTTTGCATTAAGAAGGCCAACTAAATCAGTAGACCGCCTGAATTTTGCATTAGATAAAGGACATATACACACACTTTTGCATATGTTCATATAACATAAGAAGTCTTTTAAGGACAATGGATGCTTGTGGATGATGGATGAGTAGATAGATGGTAGGATGCATTCTTCTTAACTTGAAGATTTCGGGGACGAAATCCTTTAAGGAGGGGAGAATGTAACACCCCGTAATTTTAAAAATGACATAAGAGATAATTAAAGAATACTTAATTTTTATAAGAAGAATTAAGGGAAACGGGCAACGCCATTTCGTTCATCTTGGAATTCTGCTTGGAGTAGAATCAGAGTTTGCGTAAATCGGATATCGTATGAAGAAGTTATGAAGCTTAGAAGATTTCAGTTTAGAGTAGAATTTATTTAAATAATAATTAAATAACAAAAACTGTTCAAAAATCAAAATTTAGACAAAGCGGGTTGAGCAGTAAAATTCCCACTCGTGGGTGTTGACCCCCCTGAGGGTGTCGACATGGGTGTCGGTGTCGACAGGGGTGTCGACCCCTCATGGGGTGTCGACAGGGGTGCCGACCCCATCGGCCCAGATCTGGCCTGATGTGTTTTGTGGTGGATCTGATGACGTGTTCTTCTGGGATTGCCTAGATGACATGTTTTTCTGGTCTGGATGGTTCATATGGATCCTAATCTAATATAGGGGGTCCTAATTCACCTAGAGCAAATATAAAATACCCCTAAACCTAACCCTAATCTCAATGTTTTCATCCATGGCGCCTCCATGTTGCTCTAATCCAAATCAAATCTAGCCTCTCTTCTCCACCAAATCAAATCAAAATAGGAGTATTCAAATTAGAAGATCAGATCTACAAACAATCAAAGTAGAGATTATTCACGATCAGATTTACTACTACAATGCCTAATTCTCTTTTCTAAGAATCCTATCACTATGAGTCTATGTTACTTTCGCATGTAATTTAATTAAAAAGTAATTGTGATTGGATTGTAAATTGGATCTGATGTATATGCCTGTAAATAAGATGAATCATATCAAGTTTTGAAATTTGTTATCCTTTAGATTCATACCCAATTGCTATTATCATATTCCTATCTGATTTACTTTGTCGTCATTCATTTCACATGCCCATTTATATGTTTATGCCAGTTTGGATGTTTTGATTCTCTTCCCTTCTTCTTTTCCTTTTTCATTATGAGATTAGACTAACTTTGATCCTAACATATTGCGTTGAGATTTACGTACGAATAGCATTGGAACGATTGGGAAAAGTTTGGAAATATGTAATAGAATGAGATTTGACATAATTTTTTAATGAATATGGAAATTGGTTTGGGCAAAATCAAGTATAACTTGTATACATGAGATTTGGGATAAATTGTTGAGCTTAATTGAGTACATGAGGTTTTGCATAAATTCGGTTGGGCATAATTGATTATAACTTGTATACATGAGACTTGACATAAATTGTTGATAACAATGAACGCAAATTGATTTGGGTATAATTTGGTATAACTTGTATACATGGGATTATAGGTATAAATTGGATTAGAATTATAAGAATAAATTGGATTGGAATCTATGGGTAAATGGGAAATCACTATAATCCAAGATTTGAAACTGGGCATGAATTAAGAGAGAGATAATGAAGGCCTAAGATACGAGGTTAGATTCAGATTACGGTAGAAGTCTGCCCGGAACTGCCCGACATATCCAGCAACCACAATTTGGTAATCTAATGTGAGAGGTCAAAGGTAGAAATTAGATGCGTAATAATGCTAAGACACGGGGTTAGATTCAGATTGTGGTAGAAGTTTACCCGGAACCGCCTGGCATATCCAGCAACCGCATACGTGTAATACGACATGAGGATAAAAAGGGGTTAAGTGAGAATTCCTAGTAGGGACCAAGCATAGGAGGGAAGCTTATGTCAAGTGTGTGGACCCTTTTCAAGCAGTAACCCATTTTAGTATCTATATGAAATTGAACTAGGTCGAGGACAGGGACACGCTTGCTGGGGCTGATTGTAAGAGGTTAATAAAAAGTTAGCGATGGCAGTGCAAATCCAACGGAGTCCTGTGCGTGCGTGGGTCCAGGCTGGTAGGTAAGACATTGTTGCATCGTATAGATATAAGCTGTGCATTTCAGTAGTATCGGGGTTGCCACCTTAAGTAGTGATACACCCTATTGTGGGACCAACAAAGGTATCTACGAGGTTAGGGAGCTGATCAAATGGGAAGGGTAATGGATACATCTAGTGGTGATAGGTGCATGTTGGTTACCTATGATAGCAGCTAGAAGTACATAATTGAATAGGATGAGTACATCTAGTGGTGATAGGTGCATATTGGTTGCCTATGATAGCAGGTAGAGGTACATAATTGAATAGAGAGGGTACATCTAGTGGTGACATATTGGTTACCTATGATAGCAGCTAGGGGTACATAATTGAACGAGGAGGATAGTTGATACATCTGGTGGTGATAGGTGCACGTTGGTTACCTATGATGGCAGCTAGAAGTACACGAAACTATCATCATTCTATTTAGCCAAGTGGGATCATCTTTTAGTATGAAACTAGTATTGGTGCGGTGCAGAGAATATTTTATAGTGGTTAGAAGCGCAGTCAATGTTACATCTTGTTCATCTTGTCATATCTGCTTATGTTACATTCATCGCTTATATCCGGTTTATGTTCTTATTATGTTTCTTTACTAATTATATTGTTAAAGTCATTGAACTTACCATACTTTATGTCTGACCTTTTTATTTTGCCTCTTTTCTTTCCTTTCCCCCCAGGTTTTCAGGGTGGGAGCGTTGAAGCTTGATTCAGACTTTCCTGCTTGAAGTGCTGAAAGTAATGCTTAGCTTTGTTCCTCTTTCATATGACATTTTGGATTAGGGATTATGGTTTTAAAAATTATGTACTCTGATGGCTTTTGTGCATGACTTATTCTATGTAATTGGTTTTGGTGCGATGGGTTTGAAGATGTAACCAAACTTATTTCTGTTTCCGCTGCAATAAAATTATAAATTTTTCAAGTACTATTTTATGTATCTGTCTTTTGATATTCTGTTTAGTTTACTTATAACGCTCCACGAAACTTAATGCATTTCCTTTGTGAGTGACATTAACGGACGTAGGGTGTTACACTATACTTGCAGAGTCAATTGGTATTTGGATTTCATGTCGTGCCTCAGTAACCAATTTATGCAAGTCTGTTGAAGTTTAGTAATCTTCCGGAGTATTAAAGTGTCTCAGCATTATCATAGTTTCTGTTTTCAATGTCTCTACCGACAATTGGGTGCAGTGTAATACAGTGAAAATAATATAAATGAAATCCTTTTATCTTTAGATTTTGAATTGTAACAATTTAATTTTGAAATTCCAAATTCCAATTTAAGGTCAAAGAGTAAACGAGGGTGCAAAATTGGTTCTCCATTTTATAGGATGCAAATTCGATGAATGATAAAATTTTGATGGTTTAAGATAACTTTTTGATTATCTATTACTTATAACGGAAGGCGGAAAGCTGTTTAACCAATCACCACGTGTCCCTTCATTCCGAATAACAAAAAAATAATGTCACGACGGAACTGGCAATATGCCCAAAGCGGTTAGTCGTCTAAATTCCAGTACACTATCTTTCTTTCTTCTCCACTCCCCTTTTCGACAACCTAAAATTGTACAAATAAACTTTTAATTATGTCCCAAATCTCCCAAAAATCAACGATCACCATGTTTCAAACTAGAAATTTTAAGTGTTCTCCATCTTCGATTTTCCTGCTTGATACACGCTTTTATTTTTGGATCATTGCGAATCTTCCATTACGGTAATTTGTTTATTTCATTTGTAATCTTAAGTTAATTCAATGGGGTCGTTATTTCTCCTTCTTCTAATTGCTTCAATTTGTTCTACCCCATTTTCTAAGCAATATTAATGGGTGAAAATTCAATAATGCCCTATAAAACAGCCAAGCCGTCGCTAACTCAACGTTAAAAGCAAATCTTCTACTAAGGCGACAATGGTTATTGTATTGATGGGATTTCTTTGCTGGCGGGTTCATGCATTCTTATAGTGGAGATCACCTCCCATCCTTTCTGATACGCTAATTTTTTTCCACATTTCTTCCATGAAACTTAGTTATTTATTTGTTGATTCTCAATCATGTTGATTTTGGAAGTTATTACTATTTTGTTATTTGATTCCTTTGGGATATTGAAATGACGGATAGGTTGTTTGTTTGGGTATCCTGTTTTATCTTATATTAATACTATCACGATTGTTATGTTTCTACTATTTTTTCTGGATTTAGATGTACAAGAGGTGGATAGTTACAAGAATTTCCATCTTCATATATTCACTCAATTGTGATATAGCTGAGTATGATTCATCTATTAATATTATTTTTTGTTTTCGTACCAGTCAGCACAAGGAGCTTTTTACTTTTCTATGTTGTCCAAAATTATGAGGAGGAACTATATTTGAATTGTTTCCTAATAGTATTGCTATATATGTTCTTATCGTTTATATACTTTCAGTCTGTCTTTTTAAACAGTGACACGTATACATCTTCATATTCACTGTTTAATTGTTCATCAATTTCAGTTTGTTAATTCCTTCCAAAAAGTTTTACTGATACATGTTGTATTATTATTGTTGTTACATGTTTTTCTTTGGTCGTTGCAAATATTATTTTCACTATGTTCTTACAGACAAACTTTTTTACTTCGCCTTGATTCTCTGACCGATCATTCATGGTTCGAAATAGGCTAATTTATTTAAACAGTTACCAAGAAATATTTTGCTACCAAATATCTAAGTAGACATTCAATATATTAACTTACTATTCATTATAGCATTTATAATTTTGAACTTCGAATTTAACAGTTCAAACCAGGGGAAAATATCAAATCAATTTTGGTTGGATATTTGCATGAAAGCGTGAGCATTGGTACCTCAATTTTGTATCCATTGTACTGGTAATAATTAAAGTGTTAGGTCAAATGTTACTACCTTTAACTCTATGCATTTTGAATTTTAGTTTGGTAGTGCTGGGATTTCAGATTAACTGTTCTAATACTTGATATGAGATCCGTTTCCTAACACATTTTCCTCACTTTGTTCTGTTTTCATATGACGTAACCATCTGTCTTCTATTTTAGATTAATGTGGCAGAAATGTTAATTTGAGTAGCATTCCAAACTCATGTTCCAAAATTGATTTATACTTTCTGCAGTTAAGCAATAAGAAGGTATAATCCCAGTACTTTAAGTCTTAAACCTATCAAATTCCACCACTAAAACATGTAGGAATATATATGCACATAATGTTTTGTTTGCATACAAAAGTCCTACTTCATATGCCTCTAATTATACTGTTAGAATTAACATACACAATGAGTTATCCATATATTTTATATACCTTAGATCAATAGTCATCTTATTCAAATGCAATAGCATAATTTTTTTGCAACTAAAAAGTGTAAATTATTCAAAGAAAAAGAACTACTTCATTTAATTTTGCAGAAGTATTATTGGTAACATGAGGGGGGATCAAAATATGAAAATGCTTTTTTTTTGTGGGGGGGGGGGGGGGGGGGAGGGGATGTGTATATAATGTAAGTAAAAATGCTTAACCAAACCTACTTTTTCTAATCATATGCAAAGTATTATTAATAACTCAATTTTTTTATGGGGCTTAGCTGCTCCTCATAGCCACATATACATTTTCCCATGTTCGTTAGTTACTTATTATTTACATGAAGTTAATCATACAGTTGTGCTTCAATACAACGAGTTACAACCCATGAGAAAAAAAGTTATTTGATTTTTTATTTATTTTAGATAGTTGAGAAGAATCATATTGTGATTATGTTTGGTTGGAAACTCACTGCATTCTCCCACTTTCAGATCTCATACACTATTTGTTGGTGCTTTGTTTTTGTTGTTCCTGCTGTTATCATTGACATTATAATTGTACATATTCGTACGGATCAGAATCTACTGTTTTTTTAATCATAACATAAATCTTATCTCAATGCATTTTTTTCAAAATAAGACCAAGATAAATATTGTAGATTATATGTTTCATTTTTCATGGTAAGCGTATCTACTGATTTTTATTTCTTTGTATTTTTTCTGGAATTAGCAAATTGATTATTATGCAAATAAGCTTCATTGGCTTTTTGCTGATCAATTTTTTCACAAAATGCATAAATGGAAAAATTAACTATAAAGTGATTTATTCATTGAAGTTACAAAATTGCTCATTCACAAAATCAAATACAAAAGGTCTACCTATACCATGGAAACCTTCCTTGTTCTGACTGTACCTGCATATAAGACTCCTTATCTTCTGTAATCTCATTTGCCTTGCTATTTCCACCCATTTCACTTTTTGGCAACAAGTTGAAATTAATATGCCTAAGGGGTTCATATTACTGCCGCCTACCACTTCTCCTCTCTTTCTTTGCCACCAACTCATTCCTTTCAATCTTTGTGTCTGACTTGCTTCGTCTTTTTGGTGCCAGAACGGGATTGTGGATTTTAAGCAAACTTTGATAATCTTACAGAATCAGTTAAGGTAATCGTTACTCATGTTGACACACTTACAACCAAGCAGTGAACGTTACGTATGCTTTCGTTGAATTCATATGCTTGAAAAAGCAAGATTTGAAAAATACATGCTTATATAAAGACTTCTCCACAGCAATATTACCACCTAGCAGCCGCAGTATATAAAATACAGATTTATTTTAATGTTGATGTTCTTTGGATAGGTTTGACAGAATTTTTTTGTTTTTGTTTTGTATTGTTTTGGTTCTGTAGTAGCTTCAACTTATACTACAAACTTGGGCTATTCAGTCTTTATTACTTTTTTAAGCATTCCCATGTCCAGGCTTACAAAAGTTAAGTTGATACCGTATATGACTTAGCACTTTAATTTGTGTGCATTAACACACATATATGAAACAAGGAAAAACCTGTAATGATTTTTTTTTTCTTTCGAAAACAGTGAGGGAAGTTAAACCAACTATTATTTGTTACTCTTTAAACAAACCATCTGCGATAACCATCTTTGTTTCTTCTTAAATATTTTTTCCATTCTACCGACTATACCACTCTACATTTTTAACAACAATTTTTTTTCCTTTCTTAACCTTCATCACAGAGATTGTGGATTGACTGTCTACTCCACATCCTTTGTACAAATGGATCGATACTCGGTTCCCCCTCTTCCCCCTCCGCTACAACATAGTCAACAAAAATATAATTTCAATTTCAATATGACTCATACTAATACTAAAAGAGTTCACAGTTCAAAGTGGATATGATTCAAATAAATTGCATTATTTTTTGGATAGTTACAGCCAATTCTATCAAAGATATTGACCTATCTTGCTTCTCAGGTATTACCCTCTTTACCCCATACAAATGAAATATTTGGCTTCTCGAATCATGTTTACTTTGTTAACCATTAATCATATGTATGTTGTCTTATGTGACAAACTGCTTTGAATTTAGAAAAGATCAAAAGATTAAGGCTGTTCATTATTAATGTTATTTGCATAACTGCTGTTCACTACCTACTTCATCTTTTTTTTTTCAACGTTGCAACATGTTTTCCTTTTTGAAGTTTAAAGATTATGTCCAGTTGTTTTTCAGTGTGTTAATTTTCATCTTAGACTACTATTCAATTATGTACTCTATACTACGGCTATTCATTTATGCTTTGAGTTGATTTTTAAATCTTGAACTACTATCTTAGACCAATAGATCTTTAAACTTTAAATAAACAATTTACTGTACTTCTGTCATTCTGTGCGATAATTTAGACTAATAGTTGGAGTATTTTACGCATCTAACCGCATTGTGATCACCGTTCCTTTCCCTTCAACTCTACCAACCTTCTCAGTCAATTCCCCCAAAAGTCACAAATCAACAAATCGACCAGATAATTAAAGGGCGACTTAGAGAAAGTAGTTATTCATCGTGGCTTCTCTTCACTTCTTAGCGACAGGCAACTGTGCTGCGAATCACAATCTTCTCATTGCGGTAATAAGTGAAGCCCTGATTGGTGATTTTTTTTTCTTCAAATTTCATTCTGTTGATGACTGTGATTGGCTATAACATGGTTGATCTAAAAATAAAACTATGCTACTCACACACCGTCATCTCCAATCTACTTATTCTACTTTAATCAGTATTAGGTTAGAACCATGCAATATTGCTTTACGTATCTGTTATATACTTGCAGAGTCAATTGGTATTTGGATTTCATGTCGTGCCTCAGTAACCAATTTATGTAAGTCTGTTGAAGTTTTAGTAATCTTCTGGAGTATTAAAATGTCTTAGCATTAGCATAGTTTCTGTTTTCAATGTCCCTACCGACAATTGGGTGCAATGTAATACAACGAAAATAATATAAATGAAATCTTTTTATCTTTAGATTTTGAATTGTAACAATTTAATTTTGAAATTCCAAATTCCAATTTAAGGTCAAAGAGTATACGAGGGTGCAAAATTGGTTCATCTTATAGGATGCAAATTCGATGAATGATAAAATTTTGATGGTTTAAGATAACTTTTTGATGGACAATCTATTATTTATACTGGAATGAAGAAGCCAAGCGCTTAACCAATCACCACGTGTCCCTTCATTCCGAATAACAAAAAATAAAGTCACGACGGAACTGGCAATACGCACAAGGCGGTTAATCGTCTAATTTCCAGTACACTATCTTTCTTTCTTCTCCACTTCCCTTTTCGACAACCTAAAATTGTACAAATAAACTTTTAATTGTCTCCCAAATCTCCCAAAAATCAACGATCACCATGATTCAAACTAGAGATTTTAAGTGTTCTCTATCTCCGATTTTCCTGCTTGATACTCGCTTTTATTTTTGGATCATTGCGAATCTTCAATTACGGTAATTTTTTTATTTCATTTCTAATCTTAAGTTAATTCAATGGGATCGTTATTTCTCCTTCTTCTAATTGCTTCAATTTGTTCTACTCCATTTTCTAAGCAATATTAGTGGGTGAAATTCAATAATGCCCTATAAAATAACCAAGCCGTCGCTAACTCAACGTTAAAAGCAGATCTTCTACTAAGGCGACAATGGTTATCGTATTGATGGGATTTCTTTGCTGGCGGGTTCATGCCTTCTTATAGTGGAGATCTCCTCCCATCCTTTCTGATACGCTAATTTTTTCCCCACATTTCTTCCATGAAACTTAGTTATTTATTTGTTGATTCTCAATCACGTTGATTTTGGAAGTTATTACTATTTTGTTATTTGATTCCTTTGGGATATTGAAATGACGGATCGGTTGTTTGTTTGGGTATCCTATTTTATCTTATATTAATACTATCACAATTGTTATGTTTCTACTATTTTTCTGGAGTTAGATGTGCAAGAGGTGGATAGTTACACGAATTTCCATCTTCATATATTCACTCAATTGTGATATAGTTGAGTAAGATTCATCTGTTAATATTATTTTTTGTTTTCGTACCAGTCAGCACAAGGAGCTTTTTACTGTTCTATGTTGTCCAAAATTATGAGGAGTTATATTTGAATTTTTTCCCTAATAGTATTGCTATATATGTTCTTATCGTTTATATACTTTCAGTCTGTCTTTTTAAACAATGACACGTATACATTTTCATATTCACTGTTTAATTGTTCATCAATTTCAATTTGTTAATTCCTTCCAAAATGTTTTACTGATACATGTTGTATTATTATTGTTGTTTCATGTTTTTTTATGGTCGTTGCAAATATTAGTTTCACTATGTTCTTACAGACAAACTTTTTTACTTCGCCTTGATTCTCTGACCGATCATTCATGGTTCGAAATAGGCTAATTTATTTAAACAGTTACCAAGAAATATTTTGCTACCAAATATCTAAGTAGACATTCAATATATTAACTTACTATTCATGATAGCATTTATAATTCTGAACTTCGAATTTAAAAGTTCAAACCAGGGTAAAATGTCAAATCAATTTTGGTTGGAGATTTGCATGAAAGCGTGAGCATTGGTAGTTGGTACCTCAATTTTGTATCCACTGTACTGGTAATAATTTAAGTGTTAGGTCAAAATGTTACTACCTTTAACTCTATGCATTTTGAATTTTACTTTGGTAGTGCTGGGATTTCAGATTAACTGTTCTAATACTTGATATGAGATCCGTTTCCTGACACCTTTTCCTCACTTTGTTCTGTTTTCATATGACGTAACCATCTGTCTTCTATTTTAGATTAATGTGGCAGAAACGTAAATTTGAGTAGCAGTATTCCAAACTCATGTTTCAAAATTGATTTATAGTTTCTGCAGTTAAGCAACAAGAAGGTATAATCCTAGTAATTTAAGTCTTAAACCTATCAAATTCCACCACTAAAACATGTAGGAATATATATATGCACATAATGTTTTGTTTGCATACAAAAGCCCTACTTCATGTGCCTCTAATTATACTGCTAGAATTAACATACACAATGAGTTATCCATATATTTTATATCCGTTAGATCAATAGTCATCTTATTCAAATGCAATAGCATAATCTTTTTGCTACTACTGCAATTTAAAAAGTGTAAATTATTCAAAGAAAAAAAATTACTTCATTTAATTTCGGAGAAGTATTATTGATAACATGAAGGGGGATCAAAATATGAAAAAGTTTTTTTTTTTTTTTTTTTTTTTTTGGTGGAGCGGCGGAGGGTTTTGGGGGAGGGGGGGGGGGGGATGTGTGTATAATGTAAATAAAAATGCTTAACCAAACCTACGTTTTCTAATCATATGCAAAGTATTATTAATAACTCAATTTTTTATGGGCCTTAGCTGCTCCTCATAGACCACATATACATTTTCCCATGTTCGTTAGTTACTTATTATTTACATGAAGTTAATTGTACAGTTGTGCTTCGATACAACGAGTTACAACCCATGAGAAAAAAGTTATTTGATTTTTTTTATTTTAGATAGTTGAGAAGAGTCATATTGCGATTATGTTTGGTTGGAAACTCACTGCATTCTCCCACTTTCAGGTCTCATACACTATTTGTTGGTGCTTTGTTTTTGTTGTTCCCACTGTTGTCATTGACATTATAATTGTACATATTCGTACGGATCAGAATCTACTGTTTTTTTTATCATAACATAAGTCTTATCTCAATGCATTTTTTTCAAAATAAGACCAAGATAAATATTGTAGATTATATGTTTCATTTTTCATGGTAAGCGTATCTACTGATTTTTATTTGTATATATTTTTTTTTTTTGGAATTAGCAAATTGATTATTATGCAAATAAGCTTCATTAGCGTTTTGCTGATCAATTTTTTCACGAAATGCATAAATGGAAAAATTAACTGTAAAGTGATTTATCGATACAGTGATACACCGATAATGCAACGACATTTAGGGGGGACAGGAGATAAATAAACAGCCTGGAGGCCTTGAGCTAATTGCCAGTGATACCCGTATCTTATTGGCAGCTCATATCAATGCAATCAAACGTTCTGTTGGGAAGAGAGGGGAGCTCATTAAAAAGATTTTTGAAGAGACACATGCTTTGGATCTGTGAAGAAATGCATACATAGGATTCTCAAAATGGTAGCCGCAACTCCCGATCATGAGGTAACATAATTTTATTTTATTTTTTCGGAATTGCTTCGTACAAGCTTGAAATTTTGTCCATTGATAGGTTGTCTTTGTTTTTTCTTGATTTTTTTGGTCTGCTAAACATGTTTCTGTATTTTTGTTGAAGTTAGAATTGAATATAACTTGCGCTTTACTTTACACTAACTTGCTTTTTTTCTCAACTTGATATCTTGGTGATTTGGAGAGTTAATAATTCAATCGAAAAAGTTGACGTAAACAACCTCAAAAGATCCTGATTAACGTGATTGCAACTGACCTTCGTCAACTTTTTATGTATGCCTTTGATACACTCATTTTTGTTTTTACCTTTTTTAGCCAAGTGAGAAACAACTTAATTCCTTCATTACTACTGTTACCTACAGAGTAATATTATGTATCTATATATCTATACTATAATTACTGAGTTGATTTTCTACAACTCAGAAGCTCCTTCACAAATTCTAAACTGAACCGTCGCACCTTGTATTTTCCTTTACACGCGTCGCCTTATCGTCTAAACTCTAAATTTTTGGTTCCCTAAATCTCTATCTTTGCCCTTTATATCTGAGTTTGACCTCTCCTTTGATAATCATCTCCGACACCTACAACTTTGGCTCTCCACCCAATCCCTAGATCTTCGATTCTCAGCCTACTCTGCTTCTTTCCTTTCTTCTGTGGAGTTTAATATGATATCGGAAGCAGTTTCAGGCAAGTAGTGTTTGCTTTATTCAGTGGCTTCAACAGGAATATCTAGAGTGCTTACTGTTCTAATCTACCGGGTTAGATTCTCTTCGTCAGTTTTTCTAGCAAGTTGACTTACTCATTATTCATTAACGTGTAGATCTTCTTTTCCCTAAATTGCCACTTTTCCTAATTGTTCTCGCCACAACAATACCTGTGTCAACACAAAATGCAGTTAATGAAGCGTTGATCTCCCTTCAACTGTTACTGGGAGAGACAATCGGTGTAAGATAAAACTGCTAGAGCTTTCCACTTTCATTAATCTGCTTCAGTTGGTGCAGATGACTCCTCTGAGAATACATAATTTTTTATTTTTAGTTTTTTCTATGGTACCGCTATTGAATTTACTGCTTAGGGCCTTCTACTGAAGCTTATAAGTTTTGAATATCAACATGTGTTCTCAGATTGGTCCTCTGTTAATTTAGGAATAAACATTTAGTCACTTAATTTCTTACTCTTCATCCTCACATTAAGATTCAAATTTATTTGCACATGAATTAACTGTTTTTATTTAATTTTACAATTTTGGATCAGAATTGACTCTTCTCTAATTATACATTATCTATTGATTGTGAAAATATTTTTACACTACATTGAAAAATAAAAATATTCATTACTGTCGTTGTGCATATGGGTTAGCCATATACAATCTTAAAATGCCTTGCAATACTTATTGATTCAACCTGTAGCATACAAGTCTATTTATACTGTTATCCATTCTTACATGCATTGTATATTACTTCCACTTTCTCAAATGAGAATACTAAAAATATGAATTCATGAATCAAAAAAATTATATTATTATATTTGCATCCACAATACCATATGACAATTAAATATATTTCAAAGTAATCATTACCAACTTGGATTTTATAAGTATATAAAACCCCGAATCTCATATCGTTTATTTTTTCCCAACATTTAGCATCAATTTCAGAACTATATTAGCCCTAGTATCATTAGTACTTTCTTTATATTTGCCCCATTGTCAATTTGACTTTCTATGAATGAATTTATTGCCTTAAAACTTAACCATATTTTACAATATTCATAAATTTAACCACCAGATGAAGCTTTCTCTTCTGATTTATTAAGAAGTTTGTTATTTCGTAATGCCCCGCTTTTAAAATAGGTAACAATGCAGATTTGTATACTGAACATATGTTCCTTCCAGAAATTTGTTAAATACTATTGTTTTGTATTTGTACTCTTTACTTGCACGCTTTTTATATTGTAGCATATTTGATATACGGCACAAATGTTATATTAAAATGTATTGTAGAAATCAATGGGATATTAGGTATCAGAATGAATTAAAGTATGACAAATCCATGAAAAAAAGGAATGAAACTCATTTCACTATATTCATTTCACTTCATATTTCATTCTACATTAACAATGACAATACATTCGAACTTTCTTAACTTTTATATGACAACATGATGATTGTGTTTCTGGTTTATTGTACTATTTTGTATTTTTGTGTTATATCTCCCTTTTTTATCCTTTACTTGATATGCAAGTTCATATTAGTTTTCAGAATTGAGTAATTTAGGAAAAAATGAAAGACCAAAAATGAAAGTTAACATTAACAAAGGGAGTTATGTGAGATCCTTAACGATAATATCTATATCAATCAAATAGCTAAGTCTAGATAACATTGAAGAAGGGAGTTATGACTTATGAGAGATCCTTAAGGATCATATCTATATTAATCAAATAGCAAAGTCTAGATTATGCCACAAATTTTGCAACGTATGCATTAGGTAAGTATTCTTTTTTAGTACACCTACGTAATAAGATTGTCTTCCCTAGACTGATGTGAATAACATCTTTAAACCCACTAATTATTCAATGAGTGGACAAGCTGGAATTAATATGTTAAACACTAAAAATTAGTTAAATTTGACAATTTTACTTGCTTACTGTTAGACCAAAAAATGGTCCTAACACCCAATTGATAATGTTTTGTAGAGAATAATGAGGAATCATGAACAAAAAGCAAGAAAAATCAATCAACACACGGAATTTATAGTGGTTCGGCGTTAACAAGCCTACATCCACTTCATAGCTTCTCAATTCATTCAGAAATTACAAATACAATGAGTATTGACGCTCAAGAACTCAATTACAATGAATAATACTCTCCGAATTCATTGATTTTATTAAAGAGGGTGAAGGTTCTTCGTTGGTAGCCATGGCCGAAATAGATAGAGCTTCCTTGAGGCCAAAAAGTCCCCTTAAATGATGTGTTGTATGTGTATTTATAGGTAGAAATTCGGTTAGGGTTGAGTGGCCACGTGGCAGCTTCAGAGTAAATCTCGGAAGTAGTGGAGAACATGGGGAAATGGTCTTTAACTGCCCAGAATTCGGTTAGGGGTAGAGACCCGATCCGGTTGGCCCGATCCGGTTTACCCGATCCGGATGACCCGATCCGGTTTACCCGATCCGGATGACCCGATCCGGTTTACCTGATCCGGTTTGGTTGGTCAGAAATATTCGCTTTAGCTTGATCCGAAATGGTGGAATCCAACCTGAAGCTTATGTGCACAGAAATACGAGTTTTCCCATCCTTCGTTACTTCGTCCAAGCAGATGTCGATCTCTGGCAGTTCATACTCAAGCCCTGAGTGGCCTTCCTGATAGAGTTCTTCGGCTTTGGATAGTCTGGTCATAAAGCAGGCTAACATTTTGCCCCCCAAAGTACATCTTGTTGCAAATAAGATGTGCTTTGAATAAGTCGAGATGAATCTTTTTGGATCTTTTTCTGTATAAATGGCTTGTCATATGCCGCATTGCTTCCGTTGATGCTTATCGGGCCAAATTTCATGGCTAGAGTGGTCAAGATGATCAAGTAATCGTTTAGACTTCGTCGAATCAAGAGGTAGAATTCCTTCATCATAGGTCATGCGGTATGTTTGGCTCCCGTGTGAGATCGTACATGTAAAAGTTGATGCCAAACGACGCCATCTTCCTAAACAAGTCAAGTGCATTACTAAGTTAAGATTTCTTTAATGTATAAGTCAATGTATACAATAGCCGTCCAAGTCATAGTATGGTGTCAGAATCTTCGTATCTTGAGCTAGCATCTGGACCGTTCGGATAGAGCGCATCAGAGTCGGCATATGAATTTGTCATTTTTGCTTGGATTTGGACTATCTCGATATCAGGATATTAATCTAGGACTCCATGATTGGATCTAATCGTAATAATAGTGCATCCGAAAGCCATGATCACTTCAGATTGTTTTATAGTCCTGTGATCACATACGAGTCAGTACGAGATGTTGTTGAAAACATGCAGGCCAATAGCTGGTAGGATTATCACAATTGTAAGGCAACAGAGGAGTTCATCATACTCTCCATTTGATGCAGTTGCAGATCAAGTCTTTGAATTCTTGCTTGATCCGTAATTTCGCTCACTTGGATGGTCGGGATGAATCACGTCATATTCTAAAGATATAATGTATATGTTCTGAATCATGCATTGAGTCAGGGTCATGTTTAAAGTCAATCTGTCGGTTGAAGTTGATATTCCTAGCATTAGTGGAGGACGAGCGAAGTCATTGCTTATGCCCCCAGCATTGTTGGGGGTTAGGTCAATTCGACATCCAATCTTTTAGCCTTTATACTTTTTTTCTGCCGCATCGGGTTAGATATGTAGGTTCAACAATCTTAGTCACCCTGTGTCGTTATGTGCACATTCCCAAGTCATCAAGGGTTGAAGTTGTATATGCGAATGGTCGAATCACATTCGCGTTGGGGTCAACCCATCTGTTTAGCCAGAAAGCAGTGATCGCCTTATTGAGTATATCAGCAAACTTAGATACTCTCCTCGCATCAGCTGCAGAGTTGAGTAAGCTCGTCAATCTTGCGAGCGAGCGAACATCGTTAGTGAGTTATTCGAGCTCCTTCATTCACGCTTTGGCATAATCCGAAATAGCCATCATAGTCTTGTTGAGTCTATCTCCCATGCTTGGTTCCATTAAGCTTGACAATCAAGACCGCGGGCCCGATTAATGACATTGGTCATTTCCAGAATTGTAAATTCCTGTTAGTCTTTCCTGGGGCTTTTCTTTTTCCTTCATTATTTCAAGAGTCAGATGGTGCTCCATTCTGTCGTGAGGACATTGAGATCATCCATTTCAACATTAGCACACTCTTATTGCACGAATCTGTCTGTCTCAGGATAGGATTTTCCAACGTTTCTAGGAGAATCTCATGGCAGAGAGATACCGAGGTTTGTTTCAGAGGTGAATTCGCCAAGTCCTCTTGGTGGGTCTCGATGCAAAGAGATTTTGAAGTTTGAGATATACAGAATACCGGATACTACAACAATCAACGCTATATATGGTCCAGGTCGATTTACCGATGCCATTGCGGCGTTGAATCTTTCAAGGAATGCATGCAGGGTCTCGCCTGATCTCTGTTGAAGCATCAATTAATGTTGCCAATTTGGCCCTCATCTTTGAGAAGTTGTCGCTAATTACCTAATTTAGCGCTAGTGCCCCCGGTATGAAGTCTTAAATTGGATGGAAGCCGGTTTCTGCGCATATGTAATAACAGTCAATCAGGCTTCTGTTTTTTTTTAAATTCTGGATGGTGATCCGCTACTTGGATGTATGAAGGTTGTTCTTGAGGAGCCATTCTTCTGCTTATAGTCTAGGTTATTATGAAGCTCAGATAATCGTAAATGTGCCTAAAGCTGGCGGATAGTCAGATGATGATGTTCGAAGCTCTTATCCCGTACTCCCCATCCATGGGGATTTTACTAAACGATGGTCATCAAATCCACGTATTCTCAGAATTCATACTCCCTCATCGAGCTGTGAGTTAGAGTTTGATAGAAAATGATTTATTCGTGTCCAGCTCATGTTAGTCCTTGGTCTCCCATCCAAGCTTTGAGGTTCGGAGTCGGATGGCAATGAAGTTAGACTATAGCTTTCTCGAATGCTCTCGCCTTCCCCTTACATGGGGAGCCTCATGTTGAGGTTGAGCTGGATTTTAAACATTCCTCCGAATTGGAGCAAAGGTTGGTCGGGCTTCGTTTAATTTTTCGGTGGCTCTTGCATATCCATCGTTTTCATCCAAAATGTTACAGTCGGAAGTTGCATGCTACAAATGCCTGGGAGGAGGTTGGTTGCATCTTGTTTCATTAAAGACGACTATGCCAACTTGTCCTAGGGTCCCATATGATCTGGACTATGGAGCAAGGAGTGTTTGAGCCAAGTTCGTTGTCGCTTGAATTTCCATGGTGCTCGCTCCAGCGAGTTAGCCATAGTTACTCGGTCTTCCATCTATCCAAGTAAAAAAGTTATCCACCATTTTCTGTTGTTTCCGGAGAAGTTCATCTCGCTGATCCATTTGAGTTCACAAATCAGTAAGGGTACCATCCATTTCATATCTAGCTTGATATGCTGAGCGATCATCACAAGAAGAAATCTGCTACCTTCCTTCGATCCTAGCGCCTTCTGTGCCAATATCCTCAGCACGGAAGAAATTTCTATCTTCCTTCTTTGCTTTTGAGTCTGAGTGTCAGGCAATTCGCCTCCTCGCAAGTTAGGAATCAAAGCAATGACATCTCCCTTTACATGGGGTCTTTCAACCGGGAAGTCGGTCCGGACTAGCAAATGGACGTTCACTCTGCATCCATTTAGTGGTCCTCAAGCAGCAATGTGGCCCCAGTCCAGGGGTAATGGCGAAAGGTCGGTAGTTGTATCACCTCCCATTCAAATTTAGACATGGATGCATGGAAAAAAGACATTGCTTTATAAGTTTATGTGCTCGAGTTATCCAAGTGCTCGAGTTATCACGTTTTCCATTCAACGTATTTGCGAGGTAACACTCGTCGTTGCACTTGGGCTATGGCCAGTCACACATGGGTGTGTATGTTGATTTGATATATCACTCTTAGGACCTCCTTTCGGTGATTGCATTGAGTCGTGTGGGAAGCTTAGCATTAGAAGTCGACGTCATTCCTTCAAACACGACCTCTTTGTTGTTGTACGCGAGTATCCCTTGTGTCTTTGCTTTGTATCTGTACATAATCTTGCAATTCAAAAAAGAATAGTCAGCTTAGTCTTGCAAGCTACTAAGTCAATCTTTAAGTCACAAGCAATTGTAGCTCGAAATGAAAACATGTTGAGTGCTAATCTATCTAGCATAGAATTATTAAATGTCAAAGTGTCAGGTGTCGTAGTTTGGAGGTATAGTGTCTGTAGCCTCCATTTAATTTTGAAACACGGGTCGCGTCCGAAGCGTGTTTGAAGTTAATTCATAAATCTATGTCGGTGCCCCCAGCGTTGATGGGAACCAGATTAAGTCATTCGGATGTCCGATCCGTAAGTCCTTTATAATCCTGTCATCAGTCGGAGGGCAATGAAGATTGCATGCACGTCGCAGCATTGTCCTTTATACTCTCTCCCAAGTCGTGAGAGTTAGAGTTATGGGTTTAATGGTCTTAAGTCATGGTGCACCATTCACACTAACCCAACAGATTTATACTCTCTCTCAAGTCGTGAGAGTTAGAGTTATGGACGTCGTGGTTCGTCCTTTATACTCTCCCAAAGTCAGTTTGGGTTAGAGTTGTGGATCGAGTGGTCTTAAATCTTGGCGCGCCTGTCACATTCGTCCTAAGTTTATACTCATATCCAAGCTCTGAGGATTAGAGTTAGTCGGGCAAACAGTCGGGTCACATTTGCCTTGGCATCGTCCTTTTGCTCCCATGTCAAGGGCAAAGGTCGCCATCGGGGATGATCGGTTCTCACCCCTATTGAGTTTATACTCCTCCCTTCCGAAGCATGGGAAAGAGTTAGATACGTCGTTAGAGAGCGGTCGAGTCATACTCATCCTCGTCTTAACATATCTCTTTTGCCCCCACTTCGAAGGTAAAAGTTATCTCGTTCATGGTATTGTACCCGTCACTGTTGCACTCTTCCCATCAGATCAAGGGATAGAGTCGTCGATCTACTGAGTGATTATGTCACACTCGAATACATTTCTATGTCTTGCGTGGCGAATCAATGGATAGATGATGAGGAGGCCTCATTAGTATGTCCATATGTGGATGGATAACACAGGTCGAACTCGTGTGCATTTACTCTCTTGCCCCCACGTCAAGGGCAAAGAGTCGGTGAATGAATGGTCGAACTTCTTTTGCTTTAGAATGTTGTTGTTAGGCCAATAGTAAGCGGGGGTGAAGGGTCGAATCACGTTCGCCAAAGCTTTACATTCCTCCGATCAAACTATGGCAGGAGTTGTCGGTACCAAACCTCGGGTACCTGCAACATTCATATACGAATTTGCATGAGTTAATCATGTCAATAACTCAAGAAGTATGTAAAGGAAAAATGCATGATTGGAAAATAAGTATGTTGATAGGCGGTGCTGCCTCCTTTATTTGGATTTATGTAATTCGATGGCATCGACTGCAGGATCTGATTGTATGGACGGTCGAACCGCGTCCATCTGGAGTCGGATCTCAACTCTGAAATGCAATGATCGATGCACAATTATCTTGAGATCTGCTACGTGTGAGCCAAGGAGTGGATGGTCACCTCGGATCCATCTTAAGGTATACAACTTCTCTCAGGCGAAGGACGTGGCTCTGTAAACGAGCAGTTCAATCGGGCTCGTTACGGCAATGCTCCATAATTCTTCCTGTAGGTGCTCAAAGTTTGATCGGTACCAGATTCGGGGTACCTACATCATCCACATATAAATTCATCTGAGTTAGTTACATCAATAACTCATAAAGCATGGAAATATAAGAGTCATGGTTAAAAAGTAATCCTGTTAAAGGAATGAATATCATTCTGTGCGAAGATGACATTGCACGCTCTTTGCAGGTCCATTTTTCCTCACTACATCTCTGTCAGGGGATGGCTGTCAAAATCTTTAGCTGGCGATGAACGTCTTTTCAAACCGTTGTGGGGTGGCGGTCCCAAGAATGAACAGACCTTGAAAGAGGACTTGGAGTGACAAAGGCAATTAGGTAAATACTATAAGCGAATGACGAGGTCGCATCTTATTTGAATCGCCTTCTTGCCCCCATGCTAAGGGCAAGGATAGAGTTTAAGGAGTCATGGCTGCTAGGGGGATAGTCATATCTCATCCATCCGCAGATATGCCTTTAGTCCCACGTTGGGAATAAGATCTAATGCACAGATAATCAATCATCATCCAGGCTTAAGTGCTCTAAACCTTTAACTTGCCACCTCCATCGAGTAGCATCTCCTAATTAGCTAAATAGCAGGCTCTTCCAGTAACATGGTCGCCATGGACCATTCCCATTCCATCTTTCATTAGGAATTTTAGCAATAGATAACAGGGTGTAATGTAAGCTCTAGTCGCCGCTAGAGCTGGTCAGTTTAGACCTTAGTCAGATAAACTTGACTACAATAGCATGGCTTCCAAGGCTTGAAGTAATGTTCACGTTTTCTATCACAATTTATGTATGAAGTCGAGAGCTAACGGTCGATTCATATTTGTTTTGATCTCGAACTCTCATCTCTTGACAAAAGTCATATGGTGACTGGTGAGCAGTCAAGTTGCTATCATCCGAGCAAAGATTCATATGTCTAATCATGGCCTACAGGTGTTCAGCTGTTACTTATCGCTGGGCACCAAAGTATGTTGACCTAACCCTTATTCGATGGAAATCAGTCTTCCTCAATGCGATTGACAGCAAATAGCCATTACAAAGGTTAGCTAAGTTCTTCGGGAGGTGAGACGCATGACATTTTATTCATCACATCATACAATTGAAGTGTAGCTTTGGGATGTTGGGATCCTTAGCTGCTTTCTGGTATCCCACTATTGACAATCATGGTCACTAAGATCATATGAATCATCTTTGAAGTAGTGTTCGAACTGTTCTATATAACTGTCATTCGATGCTCCGCCGATTGGACAGGTTTAAGTCATATAAATGGGATGGTCACTACTCATTAGGGAACAACATCAGTTGCATTGCTGAAATCTACAGTATCGGAGTTCCAGGAGATGAGGCTACTATTAGACAATCATTATCTCGTATACTGTCGTTGATAGCAAGCTGAATCTGACTGACAGCTCCTCCCATTGAATGGCATCGGCAAATAGAGGCTATGGCTTCTGGAGGAATCCTAGTCGTTGCCATTTGGTTGTCATATTCTTTGACTATCCACCTTATCTTCATTCACAAACTTTGATGACTACTGTTGGTCAAAATATACGTCGAGCCGAAGGCGAGCCGTGCTCCGAGCCGAAGGCGAGGCCGTCAGCGGGTCCGGGGCCCCGCAGTCCCGACGGCGATCGACCTAGCCGGTTAGGTCGAAAATGTGGGCACCGCACGATTTTTTCGATTTTGGAAGATGGAGCCTTTTCTGAAATGATCTTAAAAATGTATTTTTTCCAAAAATAGCTGTTTCGGGTCGGATCGGATCATGCCTTCAAATTTGCGGTTCGGAGATTGTCTTCAGGTCGGGTCGGATCGGACTAGTTCCTCCGAGCCGGATCGGAGAGGTCATTAGCTAGTCGGTTCGGTATATATGAAAGAGCCGGTTCGGATCTCCTCCTCCTGTTCGGATCGGTCTTCCCTACCCTGCATCTCCACTTTCCTGCGGTTCGGGTCGTGGCACCCTCTTCGGTTCGGTTCGGAGATGCATCATTGGGTCGGTTCGGGCCTTCCCATGCAGCTCGGATCGGGGATATGCCTTCGGGTTTGTTCGGGTATGTTATCGAATCGGATCGGATCGGGTATGTCATCAGCAGGCAGCCGGTTCGGATCTCCCCCTCTGGTTCGGATCAGACGTTCTTTTTCAGGTTGGGTAAGACCCGATCCGACCCCCTGTGGGAAATTGGACTGCGCCTCATCTACATCCGATCCAAGGGCTTCAACTGCATCTGATCTGGTCTCTTTGCCTGCATCCGATCCGGTCTCTTCGTCTGCATCCGAACCTGTCCCTTCGCCTGCATCCGAACCTGTCTCTTCGCCTGCATCTGATCCAAAAGCTTTGCTGGACTCTATTTTCGATCTTCAGCGATTGCTTCTACATGGCATGGTGGCGACTTCATTTCTGTTAATCTCCACAATTGCAAAGTAAATAGAATTCATAGGATTTCCTCATCGGACTTGGCAATCCAATAAGTAGATTGGAGAATTCTTAAGCGCTGAGAATCTTCATATCTCAGTGAAAGCACCAAAATGTTAGACCAAAAAATGGTCCTAACACCCAATTGATAATGTTTTGTAGAGAATAATGAGGAATCATGAACAAAAAGCAAGAAAAATCAATCAACACACGGAATTTATAGTGGTTCGGCGTTAACAAGCCTACATCCACTTCATAGCTTCTCAATTCATTCAGAAATTACAAATACAATGAGTATTGACGCTCAAGAACTCAATTACAATGAATAATACTCTCCGAATTCATTGATTTTATTAAAGAAGGTGAAGGTTCTTCGTTGGTAGCCATGGCCGAAATAGATAGAGCTTCCTTGAGGCCAAAAAGTCCCCTTAAAAGATGTGTTGTATGTGTATTTATAGGTAGAAATTCGGTTAGGGTTGAGTGGCCACGTGGCAGCTTCAGAGTAAATCTCGGAAGTAGTGGAGAACATGGGGAAATGGTCTTTAACTGCCCAGAATTCGGTTAGGGGTAGAGACCCGATCCGGTTGGCCCGATCCGGATAACCCGATCCGGATGACCCGATCCGGTTTACCCGATCCGGATGACCCGATCCGGTTTGGTTGGTCAGAAATATTCGCTTTAGCTTGATCCGAAATGGTGGAATCCAACCTGAAGCTTATGTGCACAGAAATACGAGTTTTCCCATCCTTCGTTACTTCGTACAAGCAGATGTCGATCTCTGGCAGTTCATACTCAAGCCCTGAGTGGCCTTCCTGATAGAGTTCTTCGGCTTTGGATAGTCTGGTCATAAAGCAGGCTAACACTTACCGAATTTAAAACTAATCTACACTGTTATGGCAATGCATTCTTTCCATGTTACTATGTTTGATTTATGCTTCATTTGACAATAAATTCTGATATTATTGTTTTTTTTATTCTGTATTGCATAGAGTGTGTTCAAATTGGTAGTGCATATAGCCATTATTAGGCATGCAAACATGAATTGCTTTGCTCTTCATGCAGCACACATATGTAAAATGAGCAATAGTTATACATCTTTACTTGGGTTGGTTTTGGGTATAAGTCCATTGTACAATTAATTTGGCTTTTAATTTTTTAAAGCTGAGTTTAAGGTGATTTAGCATTGGATAGAGGTTGACTGAGTTTTATTTACGTTTGGCGAATTAACTTTCAAATAAAAAACCAAAAATGGTAACTTTATGGATTGAAGACTATTAATTCACGTCCTATGCTGGATTAAAGACTCCATTTATTTATGTCCATATATTCCCAATGAAAATAAAACCTTTCGGTTTTCCTTCTATTGGACTTTGTATACTTTTATTGTTGCGATCTTTCTTTCTATTTGAAAAAGCAGTGTTTCATTTACAGTCATTATTGTTGTTCACCCATATTTTATAAGTGACAGCACCATGTGTAGTATTTTATGAATTGTTGTGCATAAGGCTGACAGCGGATGTTCTGATATTGAGTAAATAAAACCAAATAAAATATATTTTTTGTCTCGCTATAATTATGTATTTTCAATTACACAAAAATGCAAGGCAATAATTTGGATGTCTTTTAATGGCCTTGCTTACTGACCAAATATGTAGGATCTGAAAGCTGATATGGCATTCATGTGTTAGGAAATCCAATGCCAGTTGGATGATTTGTCACCATGCAATATATATTAATTTATCATTTATCAATGAATGAATCAAAACTAAATATTGCATTAGTTTTGACTCTTTTTCCCTGAGTATCTTGGAGTGTTTGTGAAATATAAATTTTGATTGATTATAAAGGTTTTAAACCAGCTATGGATGATTACTGACTAAAAGAAATGTAATTTCCTTTTAAAGTTATTTTAATTACCTTTTCAAGTCCAGGTGTTTGTCAGTTTGATAAATAAAGAACCTAGTTTTTTATGGACAGACCTCTGTTTAAAGGTACGGCATATAAACCAACTTTGACAGTATACGTTAGTTAATGCATAAATAATAACTAAAATAATTTGCTTACCATTTTGCACATAAACATACATAGTGATCCATATATTAAATTGACTCCAGATTAATTATTATAAATGGCTCCTTGAGAAGCTACTTTTTAGGAAGAAACCGCAAACCACAAAGTTGACATTATTTGTGCACACTATTTTGAGAATAATAATATTTATATACTAGATGACTAGACTTTATGTTGTGGTTCTTACAACTTTAATACTTAGCATTAACCTGTTGCTGGATTGAAATTTGATGCTTTAGATATACTCTACTTCCGTATAGTACATAATAACTTTCTTGGTTTTTGTATTGCTTGCTCGATTTATAATGTTCTGCATAAAAAATAGTTCTATAATCTTTTTACTTGGAATAATGTTTTTTAGGAATATTGGCGAACATCCTTGGTGCCTAGGTGGGAAGAGCTTTTCATTTTTTGTATCAGTTCTTGATTGGTAAACAACGAAGCATTTATTAAGTTAACATGGATGGGAGCCAATTTAGCAAATTGGATAACAGTATAATGCTAGAATCAGCAAAAAATTAAAGCATGGAGATGCCATGGAGAAGTTATGAACATACATACTTGGTATTAAATACTAATACACATGGTTATATATTAATTTTTAGATTGTGTATGTTATTGAAATTGGATGTAGATTCAACTTACAAGCAAAAGTATGAAAAATATAACCAGAGCTCTGGGAACTATGAGATATGTTTAAATATGTATAAAGCTTTAGCGAAACATGTTCTGTGTCTTCATTGTATATTTGTATGTCTTGGAGCGGATAGTCTTGCTGAAGTAAAGTTTGGCTATTGTTTGTAATATTTTTATATGATGTGATTATCATAGAATCATTGTATCTTGGTGGTGAAGCAAAGCATGGTATGCGATAATTATGCAACAAAACAACAACAAAGGCATATATTCCAAACAAGTTGGGGTTGGCTAGATATGGAACTCAAAATTAAAATAAAATAAAATTAATAATGATGATAATAATATTATATATATATAAATGATTTAAAATAACCATTCAAATAAAAAGTCGTCCGATAAAGGTCTATTGTACATGAATGCGAACTCAACATTGGAGCTACGCATGTCCATATAGTGGCCTGCTGTTGCCATCTTATCTGTGAAAACCGTCATGTTTACAACTTCAGTTGTTTTCTCTAATTTACGTCTAACTTCACTTAATTTGTACTTCAGTTTCACAATTTTGTCAATTTAAAGTAATTTCCGATTTATAACATTTACCATGCTTCTTACTTAAAATATTTAAATATAAATAAATTAGTTAATGCATTATCTAAGTCATGAAAGTACCATCGAAGTAATTTTATAATGCAGATGGAAATATAATGCAGATGGAAATATAGTATTGCTTCGTCACACAATAAATGTGAGGAAGAACATAAACAAAAAGTCTAAAAAATCCTATACAAAACACATCACAGTTCTCTCTCCAACCTATTAATTAAACAACTGTCTGTATGCGTAGCACGAGCCACACACTAGTTATCCAAAGATGGAGAAACTTGCTTATAGCCTTTTGATTGCATCCCGAAAACTCCATCACTATTTCCAAGTTCATCCAATTGTTGTGAACACTGATCATCCGCTCTGATAGGTCCAGCAGCGGCCTGAAGCGTTTGGAAGATTGTTTAAATAAAATATCGAGCTAAGCCAGTTTGACTTAAACTTCCGGCCCAAAAGGTCAATAAGGGGCAAGCTTTAACTGACTTCATCGCCGAGTTCACGATCCCCGATGAGAATATGTTAGATGACGAGGCTATCCCCTCACAACAGAAGTTAGAACTTAGTCCCTGGAAACTATATACAGTTGGGGCTAAGAATGATCGACGACCCGACGCCGGAGTTGTTTTAATAACTCCTGAAGGACAATCGATTTATTATGCTTTGCGGTTAGAATTTTCTGTGACTAACAATGATTCCGATTACGAGGCCCTGATTGCCGGGTTGAAACCCGCTAAAGAATTGTGGGTGACCACTCTAGACATTTTCTATGATTCTAAAATCGTCGTTTTCCAAGTTCGGAAGGAATTCCGGGCTAAGGGACCCCGACTCGTCACTTACCTTGAAAGGGTAGAGGAGTTGTTAGACAACTTGGAACATTATAGCATAATTCACATTCCATGGACAGAAAATCAGAAGGCGGATAAACTAGCTAAGTTGGCAAGCTCTGACAAAAACAGAGATGGTCCCGATTAAGGTATTAGAGTTCCCAAGCATCGACCATATGGTAGTCGATCCAGTACTAGAATCTGAGCTAGAGAGAATCATGGATGACACCAATAAAGAACTTTTTGCAAACAGGAACACTCCCAAAAAAAAAAAAAAAAAAAAAAAAGAACACGAAAGATAGACAGTGATTCATAAAGCCGCAAGGTATGTCATACAAGATGAAGTTCTTTATTGTCAGGGAATTTCGATGTCTTTGCTCCAATGTGGAGCACACGACAACATCAAGCATGTACGAAGAGAAGTACATCAGGGTGAGTGTGGAGATCACACCGGTGGTCAAACACTGACAAAGAAGATATTACGGTATGACTACTTTTGGCTTACCGTGAATCGAGATGTAGTTAATTATTCACGACGCTGCGACAGGTGTCAGAAATTTGCGAAAATACCCAGAGCACCCACCAATCAGCTTAAGACAATGGTGAGTCTGTGGCCGTTCGCCACGTGGGGGATAGACATCATTGGAAGTCTACCAATTGCCATAGGAGGAGCAAAATATGCAATCGTGGCCGTAGATTACTTTACAAAATGGGCAGAAACCGAACCATTAACTACGATCACGACAAAGCGGGGTGATAAATTTTATGGCCAGGAATATCATTTGTCGATTTGAAATTCCTAAAACCATCATAACTGATAATGGAACCCTATTCGATAACACTGAATTCATAGATTTCTGCTAAAATACAAGACTAATAAGAGATACAGTGCAATAGCTCACCCACAGTCAAATGGACAAGTCGAGGCAATAAACAAAATCATTAAGTCCATCCTAAAAAAACGATTGGAGCAGGAAAAACCCATGCGGGTCGACGAATGGCCATTAGCCTTACGGGCCTATTGAACGACTAACAAGACGGCAATGGGTCATATCCCCCTTTCACTTTCTTTCGGATCAAAAGTGGTTATTCCAGTGGAGTAAAAAGTTCCCTCTTACAGGATAACGTACTATGATCCGATGAAAAATAGAGAACTGTTTATCCCTTATACATATTCTGGTCTACGGGTCAAGTGTCATTGGGGTCGGTCGTGCATAGTCTACTTCAATCCAGTACACCCAGACAATTTGTGAAGAGCAAGGAACGATCACACAGAGCTAAGATCACGCGCCGACTTAAGGTTAAGCATGACAAGGAAGGTCGCATGCATCAGAACAAGTTGGCTCGTCCATACAACAAAGTCAAGATCGGTCATACAACATAATACAATCATTCAGAGGCATCGCGCGCACTAAGCCAGCTCAAGGATGGTACTGCCCAAGGACGGTGAGGCCCGTACATCCTGCAAAGATCACCCATATTAAGGAAGTCGTTCATTCTTGTACCAAAGATATCGGTCGTACAAGACAAAGAGAATAATTGGTTCCAGTCACATGTTCCATTACGCAGTCGTTCGTCCATGTTACCCGGATCGATTGTACATAGCAGGAAACACAAAGATGCAAAAAATCGCACATACATCCTATGTCCGCTCATGGATTGCAACCTCAGTCGCTCGCTCGTTCCTCAAATCAGTCACTAATGCTATAATCACATGCTACCTATCGATCTGACAAATATCAACTCCAGAGCGATCGCACATATGTCTGCTCTACAAGCTTTAATTAGTCGCCCATCTACCATCAAATACAGATGCACCAACCAAATACTGTATGCCAGTCAATGACGAAAGGCTTAACATGATCCGGTCGGTCGTTCTTATACTAACCAAGAAGCTTTGACAAGCCGCCTATACGCTCATCGACTGTCCAACCATTCAATGTATTCAAACCTATGCAGTCGCTCCAATGCAACCGCTCACTACCATGAAGTCGCCCGTGCAGGATAGCAGAATACAACTATCAACAGATTTGCTACAACTAGGCGGTGGCATTTTTGTAATTAATAAGATAAAAAACCCTGACTTGTATATATGGGTTCTGCTCATTTCTTCAGAGGAGTCCACCTATAAATAGGCCATGACTTCCACTATAAAGGGGATCGACTCCTTGCCGCCACGAAGTGTTGCTGAATTCTTTCCCCCACCCTTCCTTAAGCATTCTCAACCATTATCATCATTTCCACTTGAAGGATCTTCATCCATTTGGCCATTGCGTCCATTATGATCTCATAAGTGTAAGAGAATCAAAGGCGTCATCTTTCTCCTCCATGAATCCTACCATTCCTCCATCGAGTTTCATGAATTCAAGCGAGATTTGTATGTGAGGGTGAAAATATATTGACAGAATGAGAAGATGTATGAAAAAAGAGAGTTTATATGCTTTATAATCATTGTCATGATAATGCAAACCATTTCCATAGTGGATGTAGGCCTCGCTTAGGGCCGAACCACTCTAAAACCTTGTCTCCTTTTACTTTCCCTACATTTTTACTTTTAACTTTTATTGAGTACGACTCCATTTTCTTGCTAACCGTATTGGTGAAGTACGATTCTCGTACCCTTGGTGTTTGAGCCATTTTTTGGTGAAAACATTTGGCACCCACCATGGGGCCATGTTAGTATTTCCTTCCTTCACACTTTCCTTCAATTCCAACAGCCTACCCTTGAAATCCTAAACCGCTTCCTTCCTCGAAGCCCTGGCCGGTTCAAAGAAAAATAGCAAGTTCGTAACAGCTACCCCGATGGTTGAGGATATTCATGGTGATGAAGCTACACCGCAAACTTCGAATTGAGAAGTTGAGGAGACCTCTAGGCCATCTGTAACGCGAGATGAATTGAATGTGGCTATGACCGGCTTGAATGAAAAAATGGATGCTACGACAAAAATGATGATGGAAAGGCTTGATGCCCTGATTAATGCTCAAGCCAATCTCCTGCCACCGAATGCTGTAAATAATGTTGACGAAAAAGAGGACTCTTCAGTCTCACACCGTAGTCGATCCCACTACTTAGTGGAAGATAGGGGGCGGGTTGAGGACCCTAAGGTTAAATCCCCACAACACGAGGAGAAACGTGCAACTCAGAGCGTAGCGAGTCCCACCAAAAGGACACCTCCAAAAAGAGGTGCAAGGCATCAGAGCTTGAACTGCGATCGAACCAGTAAAAGCATCGATACCAATCCTGTGGAATGAGCGAGCGATGAGAAGTGCATTGCAGATATGATCCAGCGAATAATGAAGGGAAAAATGATCCGAGAGGATGAAGAGAAAGAATAGGAATTTTCACTCAGTAAAAACCCATTTACAGAAAGAATCCGTCAAGCGAAGTTTCCTAAGAAATTCATATCCCCAACCATAGCATCTTATGGTGGGACTGGAGATCCAAACATCTTTCTATTCAAATATGATTAACACATGAACGGAGCTAGGGCAACCGATGAGATAAAATTCTTGTATTTCCTCGTATGCGTAGAAGGTGTGGCCTCACTATGGTTCACTAATTTCCACCTAAGAGCGTTGATCAATTTGCCGATCTGGCGGGAAGATTTCAAGACCAGTTTCGTCTCCAAACAACCAAAGCCAGGGATGTGATGTCACTCAGCGAGATGGAACAAATTTCTGGAGAAACTATCAAAAATTTTCTTACACGATTCCATGATGCGACGGTTGAAGTCATAGAACTAGAACCTTGGTACTTATTGGAAGCTCTGAAGGGTGCTATTGGCAAGAAATCGGAATACAGGAAATGGATCAGGATGAAGAAACCCAAAATTCTGAAGAAGTTTTATAAGAAAGCCGAGGAGTATTTGAGCATGGAAGATGATACACCGAATGTTCAGAAGGTCATAGAAAGTAGCACTATCAAAGAAGGGAAGGGCGACGAGTTCCAAACCGAGCAGAAGAAGGACTCTGCGCAGAAGAGGGGAAGTGATGAGAAGGATAGCAAAGCCTATAAGAAAATGAGGCTTTATAAGCATTCACAATTGACTCTCTTAAATGAAACCCCAAAGAGGATCTACTCCTCTACAAAGGATTCAGGCATCTTTCCTCAAAATAAGGCTCAAAAGATTACTGAGCAACAAGCCAACCCCGGTAAATTCTGTCGGTTTCATAATCAACCAGGGCATAACACTAATGAATGTCGACACCTGAAAAGTTTGATCGAAGAACTCATCAGAAAGAACCAACTGTAACAGTATGCGAAGAATCCTCAAAACGCTCCAACCACCCAAGGACAGAATAATACCACAATTCAATCCCGTTCAGGAGAGAAAGCTCAAACACCCGTTGATTAAAGGCCAGTGATCAACATGATCTTCAGCGGGCCCTACCCAGCCGGAAGTAGCTGGGCAGATATGGAATGGTACGCTAACGAGCTGAAGGGTGTCTCGAAAGAAGAAAGGTGCATGATCCTAAGCAACGAGCTTCCAATGAAGATACCTAGACCTTCGATCGATGACGTGGTATTCAAAGATAGAGATGCTGACGGATTACTTGCACCAACCGTTGATGCCATGGTAGTCACAATTGGTCTGGGCCCTGCAGTTGTGAAAAGAGTCTTAGTTTACATAGGGCATCCGTTAATGTGATCATCATAAATATATTCCAAAAATGAACCTTTCTATGACAGAAGTGCGAGCCTATCCAAACAAAATCCATGGATTTACCGGACAATCCACGCAACCTATTGGTACAATTGACTTGCTCGTCGAATTAGCAGATGGGGAATGCAAGGTCTCTATGATGCAAACATTCGTCTTGGTGGATGAGCTCTCTGCCTACAATGCATTCCTAGGGCGACCGACTCTCGCAGGCTTTAAGGTTGCGCTAGCTCCATGGTGTCTTACTATGAAGTTTCCAACTGAGAATGGAATTGGCGTAATTAAGGGCGATCAGGCCACTGCGAGGGATTGCTATGTGACAGAGCTGCGTGAGGCAAGGAAGAAAGATTTGGGAAAGAATGCGAAGGCTCCACCCCGCATTCACTAACTCCCATTATAGCAATTAAGGAGCGGTCCCTGCACTGGCGAACATAGTGGAGCGCGAAAGGAAATCGAACCTAGAAAAGCGAGTGCAGAGGACGAAAGAGCGGTCCTGGCTGAGATCACGATTCCTATAGCTGTTAATCCAAAAATCCAAACCATGTGCTGAATATAGGATCTAAGTTGAGCCCCGAATTGAAGAATCAGTTGATTGTCTTTTTAAAGCTAATTTGGACGTGTTTGCATGGAACTATTCTGACATGAGCATCATATCTCCAGATGTTGCAGTCCATAAACTTAATATTAATCCATATATTCCACCTGTCAAGCAGAAAAGGAGGATCCAGGGGCTAGAGAGATCAAAGGCCTTAAAGGAGGAGGTCGACAGGCTAATGGAAAACTACTTGATCAGGGAATCTACCTATCCAAACTGGGTCTCCAATCCTCTACTTGTACAGAAAGCAAACGAAAAATGGCGAGTCTGCGTGGACTATTCAAATCTTAATAAAGCTTTTCCAAAGAACAGTTCTCTCTACCCAGAATAGATCAATTGGTGGATTCCACGCTGGGCATGAGTTGTTGTCTTTAATGGATGCGTATTCTAGTTATAATCATATCATGATGTACGGATCGGGTCAAGAGGACATAAGTTTTATCACTGATCTTTGCCTATATTGTTACAAAGTGATGCGATTTGGCCTAAAGTATGCTGGGGCAACTTACTAGCGATTGGTAAACGCTATGTTCAAAAAACAAATTGGCAAGACAATGGAAGTCTATGTCGATGATATGTTGGTACAGTCCAAAAAGGAAGTTGTTCATTTGGAAGATTTAGCTCAGATGTTCGATATTCTGCGCCGTTATGGTATGAAACTAAATCCTTTAAATTGTTCCTTCGGGATCTATTCGGGCAAGTTCATAGGGTTTATGGTCAACGCCAGGGACATAGAAGCTAATCCATCAAAAATATCAGACTTAAGGGAAATGCGGGCCCCAGGAACCAAGAAAGAGCTTCAGTGCTTAAATGGGAAAATTGCAGCTTTGAATCGTTCCATATCCAGGGCAACGGACAGGTGTCTTCCCTTGGTCGATGCCCTTAGGAAAGGAAAGAAAGAAATACAATAGACTTCTAAATACCAGAAAGCTTTCGAAGAGCTAATCCAGCACATGCTGACACCTCCAATGCTGTCAAAGCCTAATGATGGAGAATATTTGTTTGTATACCTAACAGTATCCGCCCATGAACTAAGCGCGGCGTTAGTTAGGGAGGATTCGAAGGTCCAGATACTGATTTATTACATCAGTAAGAGATTATCCGGGGCAGAACTGAATTACCCAAAATTCGAGAAGCTCGCTTATTGTTTACTAATCGCATCAAAGAAACTTCGACTCTACTTTCAGGCTCGCCCTATCAAGGTCCTCACGGATCAACCTCTAAGGCAAGTTTTGTTTCGACCAGAAACTTCTGAGAGTTTGTTAAAGTGAAATATTGAGCTTAGTCAATATAACATTACATACCATCCTTAAAAGGCAATTAACGGACAAGCATTTGCAGATTTAATCGCAGAATTTACCGACCGAGGAGAGATAAAAGAGGAGCCTGATACTCGAACCAACATCCAATGGAAATTATTCGTTGATGGAGCATCGAACATTTACTTCTCTGAGGCAGGAGTAGTGTTGGAAACCCCTGAAGGAAGATATATATGCTATACACTAAGACTAGAATTTCCATTAACAAATAACGAAGCTGAATATGAAGCCCTCAACGCAGGAATAAGACTAGCAAAAGAGTTACAACTGAAAACCATACAAATCTTCAGTGACTCCCAACTAGTGGTATGTCAAATCCGGGGAGAGTTCCAAGCCAAAATGGGTAACTTATCGACTTATCTATCTAAGGCCCTGGAACTATTAGAGTTTCGAGCATTATACCATATCTCACATTCCAAGAGAAGGAAATACCAAGGCGGATTCATTGGCAAAGTATGCAAGCATAGGGTGGCTGCACATCAGAGAAAGGAAGCAGAACTCAGGGCGAATGCACATCAGAGAAGGGAGGTTAGGCATTTCAATTCTAAAGTCAAACAGAGGAATTTCGAGATCGGAGAACTTGTGCTAAAGGAAGTAATGACCGGAACCGGGGTTTTTGGACCAAATTGGGACGGTACTTTCAAATTGATCACCATAGATGGAGTCTAGATTACTCGATCTTGGAACAACGAACACATCCGCCGTTATTTTCTATATTACATTGTTTAAATCTATTTTAAAAGCTGTGAATATTTGCAAGAAACTTCACATTCAAACTATGTACATAAAAAAAACATGAGTCAAAAACTCCATTTGCTTACAAAAATCATATATTTGTAAACTTCTGCTAAAAGTTGACCTCTTTTATGTAGGCAAACAGGAACAGTAATTCTCTCAAAATCCAACCATATTTGGAGACTTCCCAAGCATATCCCGGCCATAACAATTCAAAAACATTGAGTGCCAGAGCATCATTCAAAATAAGCAATGAGTGGGTAAAAAATCAGAAAGCTGCATCTTTCATCGCAAAAACACCAAATCCTCAGTAAGCATATAGCAAAAAAATTGGTGCCAAACCGCGAAAATAATGCAAAGGTGGAAACAACCGAATTTTTCCCACGGATAAAAGATTGCCAGTCGCAAAAGAGGCACCTTGTTAGGTGCAGGACATGAGTTTTTCAAATCGAACTAAAACTCGATTAGATGAATTAGTGTCCACCTCCCGGGATGTAGCGTAAAGTCGGAAGGACCGGCAAAAAAGCTGAAAGGACCAGCAGTCGGAAGGACCGACAAACCTAGGATTGGAAGCACTAATTCTAGTGCCAGAAGGACCCGCAAACATGCTGGAAGGACCAGCACAAACAGAAATCCTAGCCAAAAGGGGGTAATAAATATCCTAGCCGAAAGGGGGTAACAGAAATCCTAGCCGAAAGGTGGTATCTAATTTAGGTCTTGTTTGATTTCGAAATAACTAGATCAAGCAAGACCAAAATTGGATCGAAACTTAAAACTCGAATCCTCCTTTGGGGGAACGTACTCAAAACTAGTTTCCGAAGGACTTGGGTTGCCGAGTTAGTGAGATATGGGGTTGAATATATTCTAATAAACAACAACAAAATGTATATACGTACAAATATGTGTTTAGCCAAGTATTCGAAGGACTTGGGCCACTGATTTAGCAAGAAATATGGTTAAATACATCAAAAACCAAAAACATACATTTAAACTAAATCTCCGAAGGATTTGGGTCACTAGATTGGCGAATGTACGAATAAATGAACGATCACCAAAAAGAAAGAAAAGCGGTGTATAATCAGTCAACTAAATTCAAAGAAGATGATTGCTTCCAACCTAATGAAGCCATAACAAGCTACTATAACAACAAGAAGCGATTCAGTAGCATTAAGGTTACACACTGCAAATGCGATACTAACGTGCGGTAGTCAAAGAAAATTGTAACGCAAGGTACAAATAGAAAATAATGCCAAACAAGATGAAAGACCACAACATAACAAACAAGAGCATTGTCCTGTAGTAACAAAACAAAGCACATAAGCATCATATTCTCCCAAACCAGTCACAGAGCCACCACAATAAGCACAAGCCATGACGCAAACCAACATAAAGTTAAATGCGAGGACCGGAACCCGCTTATACAACTGATCTAAAAGCATAATTTGCAAAAGAAACGACCAAAGGAAAGATAGAAAAGCTACAGATCCTTATTCTTCCTAGGCCTGCCAACCTTCCTCTTAACTTGAGTAGAGCAGGATGGAGGTTCATCAACCAAGGACTCTTTGTGCTTTGAAACTACAAACTCGACATCTCCCGGAGCAAAAGAAGCAACCACACTATCCTTGGATCTAAGAGCTTGAATCAACTTCACCTTGTCATCCTATAAGGCGGAAATACACTAGAGATTGTCCCTATGAAGCTTTTGGAGATCGCAAACTAGCGTTTGCCAGTCGCTCATTTACTTTGCAGAATGATCCTTGAGCAGATCCATCTGCTTCCCAAAATGGTACATAGCAGTCTCAAAATGGGTATGCATGTGACCATTCGCAGCAATAATATCACAAGAAAACGTTTGATGATCAGACAGAGATATGTCCACATTAGAAGATACTCCTTGCAAACCCCAATCTTTGAGCCGTTTAGCAAGCCTGGGATTGCATGGCCTAGGGGCATAACGTGGCTTATCATTGATCGTTTGAGGTTCTGCATGAGAGGGACCGAGGGGAGAGTTCACAGACGGTTGACCAGTCGATTGAACGTCTGTTATCTGAACATCCAAGTCACAGGACCTTTCCAGCCGACGTCGCTCTGGAGACGAATCCATCATGTATGAGTAAACTAGTAAATGGCTATGCAATTCAAGTATTTAAAGGGTCATTCAAGGATAAACAAGTAACACAACCAAAAGTAGAACTGCAAACGACCGATCCCTCCGACCCTAGTCGTGCAAAACATGTTCTTGTTATCCTCGCCAGCTTCACTCAAAAAGGTTGCTCATATTTAACCAAGTCAGGACCACTCAGGATTAATTTTAAAAGAAAGGGAGGGGAACGACCTTCTGTCAAATGCACTTGGGAGACTATAGGAGTCAACCAGAAGTATGGATCATAATGAAAAAATCTAGGTCGCATGGTTTAAGCATTTCGTCGAGCATCATGTGTGTAAAAAAGATAAATGGGGACAAATTATTGGCACATGGTCACAAGGTTAGGAATTGTGCGAGATGTGAAATTATCTTAAGCATTTCAGTCAGCATATAATGTTTACGAAGTTTAGAACCGGAAGAAAAATGAATATCAAAGTAAAGTATTCTCAGACTAGTGCATGCACACAATAACCCAAATTGCATCTAATGATCATAAGGGTTTCAGAAAGCATAAAAAGAACTTATTTCCTATTAAAGCATACATTATCAAGAGTAACAAGCATAAATAAGAATGACAAACTTGCGCTTCACAGATTGATGATAAGAAGGAGTACGGGGTTTTTGGCTGAGAGAATCTAATCAAAAGGAAGTTGAAGTAGAAATTAGGGTTTTTAGAAAATGAAGCAGTTGTTACGGATGTGCTTTATTTAGGAAATAAAAGTCAATTAAAGAGGGGAGTAAGAAAATGACAGGGAAGATTAAAAGACATGCATCAAGATCATTCTTGCCACGTCAGCTCAATAATTGATTGCGCAAGTATACGTGGCCCATCAAGTCCAGCTAGCTTGCGCGCGTCCCCATGATTTGATCGATCATGATGATACTTCGACTCAAAGGGAATAGTGTGAGAGACTTAGGCCCCTCGCTCACAAGATGGAACGACCCCATATATCTTTACCTTCATGATCCCGAGCTCTGCACGATTGTTCCTTGGTAAACCTGATTTAATCTACCAAACTATGATATGATCAGTTATTTCGAAGCCTATAATTTTTTGCAAAATAAAAATTACAAACTTCGAGGAGAAGATATTTATCCCATATACATATTCTGGTCTACGGGTCAAGCTTCATTAGGTTCGGTCGTGCATAGCCCACTCCAATCAAGTACACCCAGACAGTTTGTGAAGAGCAGGGAACAATCACACAGAACAAAGATCAAGCGCCAACTTAAGGTTAAGCTTGACAAGGAAGGTCGCATGCGTCAGAAAAGTTGGGTCGTCCACTCAAAATAGTCAGGATCGGTCATACAACATAATAAAATCATTTAGAGGGATCACGCGCACTAAGCCAGCTCAAGGATGATACTGCCTAAGGAAAGTGAGGCCCGTACATCCTGCAAAGATCGCCCATATAAGGAAGTCACTCATTTTTCTACCAAAGACATCGGTCGTACAAGATGAAGAGAAGAATTGGTTCCGGTCACATGTTCCATTCTGCAGTCGTTCGTCCACGTTACCCCGATTGATTGTACATAGCGGGGAACACAAAGATGCAAAAATTCGCACATATATCCTATGTCCGCTCATGGATTGCAACCTCACTCCCTCGCTCATTCCTCAAATCAATTACTACTGCTACAATCACATGCTACCTATCAATCTGACAAATATCAACTCCAAAGAGATCGCACATGTAACTGCTCTACAAGCTTTGATCTGTCGTCCACCTACCATCAGAAACAGATGCACCAACTAGATAGTGTATGCCAGTCAATTACAAAAGGCTTAGCATGATCCGGTCGGTCGTTCTTAGACTAATCAAGAAGCTTTGACAAGCCGTCTATATGCTCATCGACTATCCAACCATTCAATGTATTCAAACCTATGCAGTCGCTCTAATGCAACTGCTCGGTCCAATGAAGTCGCCCGTACAGGACAGCTGAATACAGGTATCGACAGATTGGCTACAGCTAGGCGGTGGCATTTTTGTAATTAATAAGACAAACGACCCCTGACCTGCATATATAAGTTCAGCTCATTTCTCCAAGGGAGTTCACTTATAAATAGGCCATGGCTTCCACCATAAAGGGGATCGATTCCTCGCCACCACGAAGTGCTACTGAATTCTTTCCTCCACCCTACCTTAAGCATTCTCAACCATCATCATCATTTCCACTTGAAGTATCTTCATCCAGTTAGCCATTGCGTCCATTAGGATCTCATAAGTGTAAGAGAATCTAAGGCATCATCCTTCTCCTCCATGAATCCTTCTATTCCACCATCGAGTTCCGTGAATTCAAGCGAGATTTGTATGTGAGGGTGAAAATATATTGAGAGAATGATAAGATGTATGAAAAAGGGAGTTTATATGCTTTGTAATCATTGTCATGATAATTCAAACCATCTCCATAGTGGATGTAGGCCTAGCTTAGGGCCGAACCATTCTAAAACCTTGTCTCCTTTTACTTTCCCTACATTTTTACTTTCAACTTTTGTTGAGTACGGCTCCATTTACTTGCTAACCATATTGGTGAAGGATGATTCTCGTACCCTTGGTGTTTGAGCCATTTTTTGTTGAAAACAAGCGCTTCTCCTTGAATCCCTGGATATGATTGATGAAAAAAGAGATGAAGCGGATTTGCATGCCTCTAGGCATAGACATCAAGTTGCGCGCTATTATAACAGGAAGGTTCGGCCTTAGACCTTTGAACCTGGAGACTTGATCCTGAAGCATGTCTTCCCGGCCCCTGTCCACATGGGACCGAAATGGGAAGTACACCATTCAAAGGAAACTTGACACAAATGCTTTCAATTTAACGCTCGTAGATGGGGAAGCAGTACCCAGAGCATGGAACACCCAGCACTTTGCAGCAATACTTGACTTAAAATTTGTACTATTTTCTTTTGTTTTATAGACTGTGTAAAAGGCACGACTTGCCTAGAAAAGTCTAGTTAATATAAGCAAAAGATTATAAAGTGGACGTGGGCTATGATTTGGCCGAACCACTATAAAAACATTGTGTTTCATTTATTTTCCCTGCAGTTATCTCTTTATGTCTTGTGATGGCTTTACTCTGGGTATGAGGCACCAAATTTGAACTAAAAACTGTAAACAAATAAAATACTCGAATAGATGAGACTCCACCTTAAGAAATCGAGTATTAAGGACGGGAAGACGACTTCCCAAACCCTAACTCTCATGATTCGATAGAAAGTACAAAGAATGGGAAGATTATGTCCCCTAAGCATGAAGGTTCACCCCAATAAAAGACCGCCTTGAACTCACTCTAACCTGGTAATGCAACAGGAGAGTATAAGGGTACTAAGAACTAGTATGCATGAAAAAGAATTTTAATGTCGAACCTAATCAACCCCGAACTAGCCTGGCTTGGCACTTTATTCAAGATTGATTGGGGGTATACACATCACAACCCCCTGTTATTGGTTACTTAGTTTAGCAATGGTTTTTGCATTGTACGTATTGTTGTTTGTACATTTGTAGGGAAACTCGTCTATGATGTTGTTTATCATTTATTACTTATGTTAATAATTCTTTGACTACTACTGCATTTAATAAAATGAATGGCAAACTTGCAAGTTTTTGACATAACAGGAAATAATCTACTTTATTTATGTGAATATAGGTTTATACAAGTAAACTAATCAAAAGATGTGAGCGTCGCACTGGCTATAATAATAGCAGACCAGTGGAAAAAAATAGAAAAGATTAAGATCCGTTTTACTTGGCTTTAGGGAGATTTTGGACTTTTTGGCTGCTTTGAGCCTAGCTTTCTCCTCTTTCTCCGCGTCGGTTAGAGTACGTTTCTTCCTACCTTTGTCAGCTGGAGGCACATTTGGATCAGTTGGAGACCATTTACTTAAACTCCCAGTTATTGATCTGGTAGAAAGCTTGACAATAAATCCTAAATGATGAGTAATAGCTTAAAGAGGATCAACATTAAGGGGCTCTTCCTTTTCGACCTTGGCCTTTAAAAGTGCATCTTTCTTTGCCTTCATCTCAGCCAAAGTCATGTCGTCAGCCTCCCCCGAGCCTCCGGTCAATACAACATCGTCATCTTCCTCGTTTCCATCATTACCGTCATCATCTTTCAATGTGTCTATCATATCCCCGTCCTTTTGAGTTTCATTGTTAAACGTCGTGAGAGGTTTGTCAGTGACTTCTTCTTTTTTGTCCTCGGCCTTATCAGCAGACTTTGCATTAGTGATTTCTTCTTGTTGTTCATCAGTCTACTCAATTTGTATGGCACCTAAAGAACGAGAAGCAACAGTTATTAACTAAGGAGAAAACTTGGTTTCTTCGATAGATGCTCCAATAATATGACAGAAAGTTGAAATAGTCTTAACAAATTGAGGTGAAAACGTGGAGATAACAAATTGAGGTGAAAACGTGGAGATAACTTCAGATGACTTTTCAGCATGGACAGTGGGAGTTTCTGAAGTTGTTTCAGCAATGGGAGATAGGAGCGATGCCTTTAGGAATTCTGGTTTTTTTGGATCATATCCTTCTGTTTTCGCAGCCCCAGAAACAACAGATGAAGAGCCAACATCAGTAACTTGTTTTCACTTAAGCTGGCGCCTCTCCTCCTCCTCCTCCTCCTCCTCCTCCTCCATAACAACAATAATAAGTTTATGCCCTTCGGCTAAGCGTTCCAGCTCCTCTCCCTTGAGATATTTCTCCATGGGCTTTCCTTCAACGATGGTTTCTCCTCTAAGTTGCTTTTTCTCCCATTCAACAAATTGATCCCATGCGTATATCAAAGTCGTCGCATAGTCTTTAATCCATGAAATATCTCGATAGCGGATCACCTGAGCGAAGTATTCTATCATGGTCTCACCAACATCATCCAATTCCTTTCGAGCCTCAACAAGTTGTGCATTAGCGTCTTCGGCAGATCTAAGAGCAATGTCGGTGTTTCCCTCAGCTAGAGCCGCCCTTGACTCAGCTTATGCTAGCTTGGCCTCTAGTTCAGCGTTCCTTTTTGCTAATTCCACCTTCTCCTGCTCAAGGCGGATGCAAGATGATTTTTCTTTGGTGCTCTCATACGTAGCATTATCGATTTGTTTCTTTAAGTCTATGCGCTCCTGACTATGGGACTCAAGCTTGGCGTGGTAGCGCTGTTTTAATTCTTTACATTGCTTCTTATAATTGTCCACATCATGTTGTGCCAATGCAAGATTGGCTTGGGCATTCTCAAGGTCTTTTTCGGAATCCTCAATAGCCTTTGTGTCAAATTCAGCATTATCCTTCATGCATTTAACATCGGCTAGCAAGTCTTAAATGATCTTGAAAAGAGTCCGCGAATGTTTCTTCGTCTCTTTGTATTGAGTATCCATAAAATCAATCTTGGCCTTAACCTCTTTTGCCCAGTCGGAGTCTACTGGCTTAAGAGCTGGAACAAAATGCATGTTCCCAAAATGATGATAAGGAAATTGCTTCTTCAAGGCTCTAATTTGGCTTTGTTCTCTTCATCAAGTATGACTGGCCTTGTTGTAGTAATGTCAATGTTGCGGCGCTTAGATGACACGATAGATGTTTTACCCTTCTCTGTTTCTTTGCTTGGTTCCTTTTGTTTCTCTTTTGGATCAAAGCCCTTCTTTGACGGTTTCTCTAATGAGTTTTCTCCTTAGAAGAAGTTGGAGCTTTAGGGGCATTTTTATACCCCTCCCGATGTGTAGAGTAGCTCTTGTGTTTCTCCGAGTCTTGATGATATGGGGACCGGGAGCGAGAAGATCGGTAAGTTTGAGGTGGACGGTTCCTCCTATCATCTCTACCATGACTTTCATGAGGACCGTGTTCGATATCAGATTCAAACCTTGGCATGCTTAAGCACACATTTCTGACATTGTAGCGTTGACGTGTCATTTTTTGTGCAAAATTACACAAATAAATGTTAGAATCGGGATTAATGTGACATACGAGTGATGTGACGTGCAATGCTAATGTGTTGTGTGTATCCAAAGTGATCCCGAACATACCGGAGCCTGGAGCTAAAGCTATTTTTGTAGTATCCCCTGCCTTCATGGGAGTAACTTCTTCTTCGGAAGTGGGAAGGAAAGAGTCTATTCAAAAATCTTGCGAAAGGTAAATGGCATCAGGCAAGGGAAGCATTCCGAAACCCTGATATATAGACTCATCCATATGAGAGTTTTCGATTTGAGACTTCGCTACTGGTAGCGTCTTCGGAGAATTTCCTTTTTTGAGAGTGGCTGCATCCTCAGGAGTAATGTATTTATGCCTATCTTCGGCAGCTATGTTGACTAGTATGTCGTCCTGGGTTGAAGTGGGAGAAGGACTCTCTCAAAGCGCAGTTGGGTCCTTCGAACTTTCTCCCTTTCCAACTAAAGTTTCAACTGGCCCCTCAACTAGGGGCACGTATAGGTAAGGACCTTCTCGTAGCTTATGCTACGAGTCATAGCAAGTAAGCGATGGCAATGAAGATACTCATCTATTAGACATTCTCTGACAGTTAGAAATTTTGATCACCATTAAGCAGACGATTCAGGCGATCCAGGTACATCTGATGCCCTTCCTGCCTTGGATTAAGAACTACAAATAAAGATGTGATGTATCAATTTATTTGCGGTAACAATTAAAGCTAGAGTGTTGGGACCTAAAACTTACTTAATTTAAGCCATCGCCTAGCACATTCTGGTTGCTGCCTTATATAGAACCATTCGGGCTTCACATCACCTAATTTGTTGCTGAATGGTACGTTAATAATCTTCTTTTTTGGCATCGATTAGAAATACACAAAGGATGGAGTGTCTTGTGTTCGATGTTTAAAATTGTGGAAAAAAACACAGATCTTCGAAGGTGAGTTCTGTCCCCAGAATTTCCCCATAATCAATATATAAAGTTTACAAATAAGCATAGGCACTAGGATGGAGTTGCATGAGGGAAATTTGCATTCGTCTAAGAAAGTCGACGACGAATGGTGGAAACGGAGATATCGCCCCAACAATGCACATTAACATACTAATCGCCATATACCCTTCGGGTGGATTATTAGGTCAGTCTGATTTAGCTGCCAGCCCAGTGTCTTTTCGAAGAATTCCATGCTTTAAACATATTCGTGGAAGCTTGGGGTCGTCAATTGTTGACTTAATGGAGTCACCTGGTGATTCTAAGATAATGGAATTTTCGAATTCATCAGGAGTGCAACTGTCTCCTACCCCCTCATCTTCTTCATCCATAGAGACTTCACCTCCGGATGATGCTGCACTTTCATGAATTTCTATCTCGTAGTCTAGACCCACACTATCCCAATCTAGGTTCGAAGTAGAGGATACATCTTCGATGATGGGATTTTTAAATGACCCTTCAGTTTCTTTTCTCTCTGCTAACCTGGCTAAACGTTTTCTAGTCATGATCGCTATACTATCGAAGAGATAACATAAATTAGAATATAGTTTCTTGTCCGCCATATGTGTGTACGTGTGCTAAATTGTGGAAATGCATGCAATGCTGAAATCAGAGAACATAAAATTTGCCGAAAGTAAAGCGGTATAGAAAGTAGTCATCTGTTCGTTAAGTCCAGACGATTCAGCTTAAGAAGGCTCTATCCTAACTGTCCATAAGTTTGAGAGCTATGCTTGATTTTTTTTGTTGAGTTATATACCAGAGTATGTTGCAAGTTCGCATCTCCAAAGTTTTGATTTTTACCCAAGTTCAAGGGTGTTGAGTTATGTTCATGCTCCATAATGGAAGTCTCGGGGTCCTTCAGGTTAAAACGTCGAGTCGGTTTGGTGGTCTAGATGATGCAACATAATCAATTTGAAGGTATATGTACTGAAAGTATCGAGTCGGTTCGGAGATCCAAATATTTGAGCATCAGATCAGTTCGAAAGTTAACAAGAAGCAGGATCGGCTTAGATGAGACTTTGCGAAGCCAATTCCGTTCGGATCGGTCAATCCCAAACCGAACCACCCCAACATTTCGAGACCAACTTCTTGGCTTAAATAGTTTTTAAGCTCTTTGCAACACTAGTCTTTCCAATTCGAACCGGTTCTAGTTATCATCATTCAACCATTCAAACGTATCTGAACCCACACCAGAACCATCTATTTCACCATGATTCGCTCTCGTTCTTCTAAGCTTAACACCTTCTACCTCGCCATTTCATCAAATGCTATGAACCCATAGCCTTCCCAAAAATTCAGCATGATAATAGGCTCATGAACTGATGTCCTAACCACTCACGCTCAGATCATCACCACCTTGAGGTGACGACGCTACCAACGACAATGATGCGAACCAGAAGACGTCGACATCAAGAACAGTGTTGAATTGATTGAAGTTGAGTAAATCGATTATAGTTTCAGGCTTAATTTGATTAAAACTAAAAGAAATGAGGATCAAAAACCTACATATAGATTCGATTTGAAAATTTGAAGGATTCTTGGGAGTTTAAAAAATTAAGGTTTCTTAAATTTGGGGGGGGGGGACGGTGATAAAGAATGAGACAAAGACAGTGGCGATGGTTTATGTTGATATCAAATTCGATATCAACACCCAAAAAATGCAATCAATACTTTAATGTATCAACAATTACAAGATTAAGAGTGAAGACGGGGAAAAGTAGAGTGAAGACAAGTTTTAGAGTGGTTCGGCCCTAAGCTTGGCCTACGTCCATTATGAAGGTAACTTTCATTATTACATCAATGTTTACAAGGCATGAAATCTCTCTTTGTACATTCATCTTCTCTTATTACAAGTTAATCTCACTTAAATCTATGCAAATTGATGGAGGATTGGTAGGATCAGTGGAGGAATGGTGAGATCACCGAAGAAATGGTTAGATATCTTTGAATGCAAGGAGGATGGAGGAGGATCTTTGATCTCTTGGTCACTTAGATAATCTCGATGGAAGCCATGGTCGATTAGATGGTAGATCTTCAAATGATGATGATGAACGAAGGTTGGATTGCTTAGGAATGGTGGTAGGAAGGATCTGGTAGCACTTCGTGGTCTTCAAGAATTGATCCCCTTAATGGTGGAGGCTATGGCTAATTTATTGATGGAGAACAAATGAGGAGAAGGCTGAAAATATATGGTGCAGGAAACTGATCAGTATATTTTGATATTTATGGGAATGCCATTGGCCAGACGTCTCCATCTATCAACAGCTATCAATTATAACCGATCGATATACATTGGCTTGGACCGATCAGTGTCCTTTGTCCCAGCCGACCGGTCCTCTGCCCAGCTCTGATCAGCTTAATGTTTGTATAACTTGATCGTACTTCTGGTCAACCAATCAGTATATAATGAGTCTAACCGATCGGTACCTTCCTTCCTGGCGGTTGAAGTTGCTTGATCCTAACTCCCAGATCACGGTCGATCGGTATCATTTTCCTTTTCTATGCAAACCCAACCGATTGGTGCTCCTTCTTTGATGAAGCCGTTCACTTTTTGTCCTCATGTCATGACTCGTCGGCCTAATGTATGCGTGACCGATCGGAATCGCTCCTGTTCATTTGACCAAATCCGCTTGTTACACCGATTAGTCCATTGTTTTTTGCTTTGTGTTTGATTCATCAGAATGTGTGTGATTTTTACTGGCTAAACATCTACCCCTCGGAGTTTGCAATTTCTTGTTTGTGAACAATTGTAAGCCCCGATATGAACGTTTTTATCAAAAATTAATGGATCAAACGCATCATATTTCATTTTAAGTTGGCGTAGGATGATTGATTGGTTTGAACAAGCTGGGCTTAATGGACTTTTATGGGTTGGTCGGTTAACACTTGCTGTAACGACATGCGTTCTACGCATCGGGGGATCGTAGAATATTTATTTCATTTTCATACGAAGTCATATGGTTATGTAAGTTTGGGGAACGACTATTGAGGCTATTTTCCATGTTCACAATTTTTCCGAATTTTAAAAGGACCGTTTTGCCCCTGACGAATCTTGTTTCTCCTATAACTTTTGATTGTAAGGAGTTTTGAACTGAAACCACTTCCATTGGATTCAGATAATGGGTTACCTTGAGTGGTCACATTAGGCAAACGGACTTACCGTTTAGGAGACATGAATGAAACAAGGTTTGGAAGGTGAAAAACTGCTTAAATGGGCTTAATAGGGTAGTTAGTGAATGGACCCATAGCCCATTTCTGGATTAGGGTTATGGGATGGCTGATAGGGTTTGGACATGTCCCTCAGTGGAGTGGTCACATAACCCATGTCTATAGCTTTGGCTCATGGTCCTGCTACGATCACTCTGCCCCCATGGAGTCATGACGGCTCCACTGCACTGATCCATGGCCGCTAATCCATCTCTCAGTGGTGAGTCAAAGCTATAGACGTTGATAACCCCTTTGCACACGTCCCGCAGCAAAGTCCAGTTCGTGATGTTAACTCATTGGTTCCCATCTAGATCCTGAGTTCTACTTCCTATTTGGACTAGTTTTGCATCTTGGGTTTTGGTCATCATCATCCCGGTTCGATCTCTATTCGGTTCGTGATTATCATATAGGCTCAGATCCTCCAACGGTTCGTGAGTAGCTCCAGTTCGTGGCATCGTACTCGGCTCGTGATCTCCGGGTCGTGGGGTCCACTCGTGATGAGCATCCGGTTAGTGGGTCTTCCTGCTCATGAGGCCGGTTCGTCCTGGATCGGTTCGTGGGTGCACTTGGTCCTTTGTTCGTGGCGTCTTGGATCGGAAGGTGATTCGTTCGTGGTCTTCTAGATCGAGCCAACTGGCTCATGAAGCTTATGCACAATCGGGAGGGAAGTCGACTCGTGAAGGGGGTTTCACGAACGGGTCTATTACCAATTTTCCTGCAAGCTATTTACGCCATACAATGGTGTTTTCGACCATTCTAACTTGTCTATACAATCACAAAGCATTCCAAATAGTAATAGCAACATGTATAATCAACCATAAACACCAGAACAATAATATAACATGTTTATATGGATTAAACATACCCAAAAACGCATGTTTTCCCCTTAATCATGTTTAATCAAATATAACATTAGGATTAGCAAAACATGTCCAAATTAACCCAAATTTCTAACAGAGGCATAAAATAATATTTCGGAATTTCTAAATATTTTTCCAGATTTTTAACATGCATAATTTCACTAATTATCACTAATCACCCCTAATTAACCATAATTTGTGTAAAAAATGTGCAAATCACTAACCTTAGTCGCAAATAAAATTTTAGATCTGAAACTCTACTGTTTTGGTGCGGTTTCCAAAGTAACATAGCAGCTCCAACTCTCATTTGACACTAATCTTCCTTGATTTGGTGTAGATTAAGCTAATACGCGATTAGAGAGCGATTTGGGGTGAATATATAAGGTGGAGGCCATTGTTAGGGTTTCAAGGATGTAAGTGGCAGCTGGAAAAATGATAAAACCTGAATTTCCAAACCCAATCAGCCCTCCCATAACCCTAATCCCGAAATGGGTTTTGGGCCCACTCACTAACAACCCTATTAAGCCCATTTAAGCAGTTTTTCACCTTCCAAACCTTGTTTCAGCCATATCTCCCAAACAGTAAGTCCGTTTTGCTAATATGACCACTCTACGGAAAGGTAACCCGTCATTTGAATTCAATGGAGGTGGTTTCAGGTCAAAACCCCTTAACAATCAAAAGTTATAGGAGAAACAAGATTCGTCCGGGGCAAACCGGTCCTTTTGAAATTCGGCAAAAATCATGAACGTGGGAAATAGCCTCAATAGTCGTTCCCCAATGTTACACGACCATACGACTTAATATGAAAATGAAATAAATATTTTACGATCCCCCGATGCGTAGAATGAGGGTCGCTACAACAAGTGTTAACCGACCGGCCCATAAAAGTCCATTAAGCCCAGCTTGTTCAAACCAACCGGTCATCCTACAGGTTGGCCAGACCGACCGACTATGGAAACCATGCCAACTTAAAATGTAATATGATGTATTCGATCCATTAATTTGTGATAAAAACGTTCATATCGGAGCTTACAATTCCTCGCAAACAAGAAATTGCAAACTTCTAGGGGCAAATGTTTAGCCCGTAAAAACACACACATCCTGGTAAATCAAACACAAAGCAAAAGACAACGGATCGATTGGTGTAACAAGCGGGTTTGGTCAAATGAATAGGAGGGATACCAATCGGTCACATGTTTCCGATGCTTTTTCATCATGTAGAACCCCCAAACCCGAAATGCACGAGATGGGCCCCACGTGGCACCCGAACCGGATGAGTTTTCAGTCTATAAATACCCCACAACACTCCATTTTGAGCAATCTTTTGGCGAGTTACTTACTATAATTCCCTAACTAGTGAATTTCTTTGATTTATTCAAATTATATCCAAACTCTTGGAGTGCAATTCTACAAAATTGAGAGAGATTATCAATTGTATAAGTGAGACTGAGTGGAAATCATCATTGTATTTGTGTTCAAATCATTAATCAAAGAAGTATAAAGTGGACGTAGGCTCGTTAACGCCGAACCACCATAAATCTCATGTTCTCATTGTTTTTCTTTTTTAGAATTATTATTCAATTGGGTGTTAGAACCACTTTTTGGTTAAAATCGACAATCTCCACCTTTTGATGATGACAAACATGCACTTAAGATTTTGAATATAATAAATGTGTTTGACCGTGGAATATAAGAAACTCTCCTAATATGTATGCTCCCCTACGAACGAACTCCCTTACAACCGAAAAAACACTTAACAATTTTCTATGAAAATCGGGAAACATAGAAATCTATTAAACACTTAGCAAATTTGAAAAAAAATCTATAGTTGTTTGCACACTTTTCAAAATCTTAACGCTTCTTCCCCTTTTGTTATCACCAAAGAATAGACAAATTTAGAAAATAGCAATGGATTTGGACTATAATTATAAATTCAAATCAAGTGACAAAATAAAATACCGCAAATCCCAAAACAATCAAACAAAAATCATAATAATTCATAAAATATAAACACATTTCGCATTTTAAAGGATGGATCAAAGGGTCGATTATTACATAACAAGGAGGATTTCGTATATATGCAATTTCTTCTTTTCTTTTTCCTTTTCATTTTTTTTCTTTTTTATTTCCCTTTTTTATTTTTATTTTATTTTAAGAGTATACTAACCATGCATAACCATAAGGACTTTTAAATGAGGTCAATTGAAACTTAAATTATAAGCATTCTCTAACCAAGCATGACCATATCTAGGTTTTTTAAATGTGGTTAGAGTAACATCTATTATATCAAAATCCCCTTATTATGTAAAACCATAATGGATGATAGAAATATGGTATAGATAGGGATGGTTATGAAATAAATTTCTAAATTAATCATATTTTGAAGTATATTCAATCACACTAGGATTTTTGATAATTTTCAACTATCTCTTATTTTGAAAAATAATATAATCACAATACTATCGTAGATTACTCAAAAAACTATACTTTCCTTAATGGTTTCCAAAAAATGGTTTGACTTGTCAGAAAATAAATTAGGGAGCAAAACATCCAAGAAAATTTTAAACAAAATGAAAAGAGGTTAATCAATTTCTATAATCCCCAACTCCAAGCATGATTTGGAAATTCTATCTTAAGGACAGGGTTTTGTATAAATATCAGCAAGTTGAGATTTAGTTGGAATAAATTCAATGCAAATGTCCTTACTAGCAATATGGTCTCTAATGAAAAGTGTCTTACATCAATGTGTTTTGTGTGTGAGAGATGAATATGGTTATTTGATAAACCAATTGCACTTTTCCTGTCACATTTCAATGGAACTTGTTTATAGATTAGACCAAAATCAGAGAAAGTTTGCATCATCCATAAAGTATGTGTACAACAACTTCCCAAGGCAATATATTCAGCTTCAGTAGTGGACAATGTAACACAATTTTGTTTTTGACTCGACCAATGAAACTAGAGAGTTTCCTAATATGAAACAAGTTTCACTAGTGCTTTTTCTATCAGTGAGTAAACCATCATAATCAGCATCAGAAAATCCAACTAAATCAAAGTTATCATAAGAGGGCCACCATAAACTAAGTTTTTGTGTGTGCAACAAATATCTCAAAATTCGTTTTGTGTCTTTTAAATGAGATTCTTCCGGGTTAGAATGAAAATGAGCACACAAACAAACATAAAACATAATATCGGGTCTAAAAGCAGAGAGATAGAGAAGTGAACCAATTATCCCACGATATTTTTTCTGATCAACAGCAAGTCCTTTTTCATCTTTGTCAAGCTTGATTGTCGGGATCATTGGTGTTTTCATTTGCATTGCATCTCCAACTCCAAATCTTTTTAGAAACTCCATCACGTACTTTGTTTGAAAGATAAAGATCCTTTGCTACTTTGCTTGATCTGGAATACAAGAAGGTATTTCAGTTCACCTACCAAGCTCATGTCAAATTTATCCAGAATGTCTTTTTCAAATTTCTCACGCAATTCATCATTGGTGGCACCATAAGTGATGTCATCAACATAAGTCTGTTCAATCAAAAAATCATCACCATCATGTAATAGAAACAAAGTTTTGTCATCACATCCCTTTTAAAAACCGTTTTCCAAAAGATATGTACAGAGACAGTCATACCAAGCTCTAAAAGCTTGCTTAAGACCATATAATGCTTTTTCAAGTTTATACACATGATTTGTAAACTCGTGACTCTCAAAAACAAGGGTTTGTTCAACAAAAATTTCTTTGAGCTCTCCATTCAGAAAGGCACTCTTACTATCCATTTTTTAAGTTTGAAACCCTTAAAACATGTAAAACTTAGCAAAATTCTATTTTCTTCTAACTAACAACTAGAGCAAATGTTTCATCAAAATCATTGCCTTCAATTTGATTATATCACATTTAATTATATCCTTTTGCTACCAACCTAGCTTTGTTTCTAATTACATTTCCAGATTCATCAAGTTTATTTTTAAACACCCATTTTGTTCTAGCAATTGGATAATCATTTATCCTAAAAACCAATTTCCAGACCATATTTCTCTCAAACTGGTTACATTTATCTCGCATTTCTAAAATCCAACATTCATCGTTAAGAGCAACATCATAAGAAATTGGTTCAATTTCAAAAATAAAAGCATTGTGGATATAGAATGCGCAGACATTCTTATTCAGAGAGGAATGAGTGCGAACATCTGCCGTTGGACTTCCACTGACCAATTCTAAAGGATGATTAGGTCTGAATTTCAACTATTCAGCTTCAACTGTTGCTTCTTTGACCTCATCGCCTCTAGCTTCAATTTCATTACTTTCCCTTTCTGTTTCTTTCACAACACCATCATCTTTTTCCTTTCCACCATCCATCTCTAAGTCCAATTCGTCAAACTTCACATTAATGGTTTCAACAATTGTTCTTGATCACTTATTGAAGATTCTGTCAGCTTTTCTCCTCAAAGAGTAACCCATGAAAATCTCTTCATCGTCTTTTGATTCAAAATTTCCAAATTGATCTCTTGTGTTGAGAATATAACAAGGACATCCAAATACTCTAAAATATGAGATGTTAGGCTTTTTTTTTCAAACCACAATTCATATGATGTTTTGTTAAGTATTGGTCTAATCATAACTTTATTCATTACATACCAAGAAGTATTAACTACCTCTTCCCGGAAAATTAGAGGCAATTTGTACTCACCCAACATGGATTTATCCAATTCTTATAATGTACAGTTTTTCTTTTTGACTACCCCATTTTGTTGAGATATTCGAGGAGCGGAAAATTCATGTTTAAAACCATTTTCTTCACAAAACCTTTCAAAGTCTAAATTTTCAAATTCACCTCCATGATCACTTCTCAAAGTTTTAACTGAAACACTTTTTTAAATTGAAATGTTTTGAAAACTTTGAAAAATAATCAAATGTTTCAAACTTTTTGGCTAGAAAATAAACCCATGTGAATCTACAATAATCATCAACCAATACATAACAATAACGTTTTCCATTTAAGCTTGCAATATCATTTGGTCCAAACAAATGCATATGGAATAACTTAAGAACTCGAGAAGTGCTAACAATATTTTTTAGACGGAATGTTGAACTACTAAATTGGCCAATGGAACATACTTTACACACTTTATTACTTTTAAATTTCTGATGTGATAGACTTCTAACAAGCTCTTTTGTTTCTAGTTTTTTCAAGAGACTCATACTAGTATATGCTAATCTCATATGCCAGAAAACTACCTTTTCTTCTATAGCTACCAAACATCTAGAAATAGTTAGATCATCGAATGAAAGTGTGTAAACATTTCGTTTTCTTTTCCTTGTGAAAACATTGTTTGCCAGTGGATGTTTCAATGATTCTGCAAACCTCACTACCAAAGACCACATTCATACCTTTATCACATAGTTGGTTTATAAAGATGAGACTGTGATGTAAATTATAAATGTACAAAGCATCAGCTAAAGTAAAAGTATTGTTACCCACTTTACCTTTACCAATAATCTTACACTTTCTATTGTCGCCTAATGTCACACTCCCACCTTTATATTTTCCATGGCTAAGGAAAAGTCTCTTGTTTCATGTCATATGTCTAGAGCAATCCGAATCCAAATACCATTTTTTGTTGCTCCTTAGCCCGCCAACATACCTACACAAGAAGAGAAGAAGATGACCTAGAGAAGTTCTTTTGTCCAAGAGTATCAATGACTGAAGCATTATGGATAAAAGAACCTTTTGGAACCCAAATTTGTTTTGCCTTTCTATTTGGGTTCCAATAATTATGATTATTGCATGCCATGTACTTAGGAATCCAAACTTGAGTAAATTTTCTGTTCTTATTCCTACTCTTAAATTTTTCAAAACTATGTCCAATTTCTCCATATTTAAACACTAGGAAAGAAATTCTTACATTTAGCATAATTGTTCAAATTACTCTATGTCTTTCCAAAATCCAGTCCCTTTCTGTTGTTAACGAACAACTGATTTCCTAACAACATTTTAAAAGATGTCTCACCTATTAAAAACTTATTCAAAGTAAACTTAAGATCTTGGACTTTGGTTTTAAGTGTTGTTCTTTCAGTCACAAGCGAGGTGCATCTGTTTATGAAATTTTTCCTTTTAATGTCATAATTCTCTTTCAAACTCAAATTCTCCTAATCTTCTATGTTAGACTTGAATTTTGATAGCTCTAGATTCAGAAGGTTACACTTTTCACATTCTAGGTTTTGAGTATTTTAAACCTTTTCAAGTTCAGATTTTAACCTATTACTCTTGTGAACAAGTTTCAATCAATCAAATTTTATTTTCTTTATTTTAATTCTAGGGCATCAATAGTTTCAGTAAGATTTTGACACATCAAAAGTAAATCTTTGTAATAGTATACCTTACTAGAGTCTCTCCTTTGTCTTCTGAATCAGACTGTTCCATAGGACATATATTGGACTCTTTTTCGCTGCTGTCAGAAGCTTCTTCTCCTTCCTCACCATCCCACATTATTGTGAAAGCCTTCTTTTTCTTTTTGTCTCCTTTGGTATTTCGAAGCAATGAGCAATTTGGTTTGATATACCTAAGCTTCTTGCATTTGAAGCAGATTAATTCCTCACTTGAATTTTTAGAGTTTCTTATTGGCTTTTAGTTTGTTTTTCGTAGTTTGAATTTGCTATATTTATTAAGATGTCTGACAGACATAGCAAGCTTCTTGAACGGATCTTCCATATCATCATCGCTATCAACAGTGTTGGTCAAAGCTATTGACTTCTTCTATGATTTTGAGTTGTTGCATTCTTCTCTTGCCTTCAACTCCATTTATAAATGATTAGATTTTCAATCATCTCTTCCATGCTCAATTTGTTCAAATCCTTTGATTCTTGAAATGTTGTGATTTTAGCCTCAAAACTCATCGGTAGAACTCGTAAGATTTTCCTTACAAGTTCTACTTTAGTGTACACTTTTGAAAGAGCTCTAGCATTGTAAACCAACACTAAAAATCATCCATACATGTCTTTTATACTTTCAACTTTTTGCATCGAGAAGTTTTCGTATTCATTACTGAATAAAGCAAGACGAGATTCTTTCACTTGGGACGTTCCTTTATTACGGGTGATCTCCAAAGTATGCCAGATTTCCTATGCTGTATTACAATGAGAAATTCTGTTAAATTCAGTTTTGTCAAGAGCACAAATTAAAGCATTCATTGCTTTTGTATTAGTCGAAAACAATTTCTTGTCATCAACATCCCACCTATCCTTTGGTTTAGCAAATTCAACATCATTAATGATTACAGTAGGAGTTTGGTATCCTGTTTCAATAATATCACAAACATCGTAATCAACATATACTAAATAAATTTTCATCATATATTTCCAGTAAGCGTAATCTTACCATTGAACATATGTGTCCTAGTTATGGATTATCCATCAGAAAAAGCATTATTTGTTGAATTCATGACTTTATAGTTAATTAGACACTGGCTCTGATACCACTTGTTGGATGTAGATTAACCATAGAAGGGGGCATGAATAAGGTTTATTGGAATGTAAAAATATAAACTAACACAGAATAATAAAAATACTTTAGAAAACATAAATCGCACACAATACTTACCCATCTTTGGCAAAACCTACCTACTTCTGCATTCCCAAGATTTCTACGAGGTAGTAAAATGGATTTCGTCTTACAAAACCCTATAAACTCGCAAAAACTTCTACTACTCTAACACTAAGCTCAAAATCTTGACACGACTTAACTCCTAAGTTGTGATTTTATTAACTACAAAAATCTATAGTTACACGACTCAAACTATAACAAGTTTAAATAGAAAAACAATTAACAGAAAAAAAACCCTTATAAAACTTTACATAAAAGGAAAAATAAATGCCCTCCTTGTTTTTTCCTTAGTTAAATTTGGTTGCCTCCTTTTTCCTCTTTCAATAGCGTCGAATTGAAAAACTAGGTTTTTCGATTCAAATCGTGGAAATGCTTCGAATTAATTCCTGATGGACTTCGATCTAGTCAACGTTGGTTTTCTTCTACGAATCGAATGCTCCAATTACTCTCTCTCTCGATCAAACAAAAATGTAAGGTTTTTGAATTTTTGTTTGAATACTTGAATTGTTTTCTTCGATTGGAATGATTTGTCGATGAGGAAATGGGTGATTTATATAGGGTTTTCATAGCCTAATTTGATCTGATTTCGTTTAGGATTACTATGTTTGACTTTTGTGATTTCTGGAAACCCTGATTAATAAACTTGCCCAAAAGCAGTGTATTCGTGAGTATCTGGAATGTTATTGAATCTGAAAATTCATTTTTGCCTAAGACAGTCCCTTTGATCACGTTGAGAAATTATTGCCAAATTATCTTGATGTATTTGGATGAGTTTCTGCCCCTACACGAATTTTGAGAATTAATTGTTTTTCAATTGCCAAATTTATTCATGCCACCAATGCAAATTTAAATTCTTTCCATTTTAGCAAATTAAAAAGTAAATGATTTTCCATTTTCTCTTAAACTATTCGAGCTTCTTTAAGCTGTCATGTTCATGCAATCTTTAGTTGCCATGCATTTGTATATTGCTTGTTGTTGAGCCATATGAATTTGATTTGAATTAAGTGCTTGTCCCATGCTTGTACTGTATTGCACATATACCTTCATTTCTTCATTTGAATGATTACTACACTTGAGTCTGCTGTCTAAAACATGTGCAAGCTATGTTGAAGTTGTGCACCACTTGTTTGTGCACTTAAACTTGGCTCTTGCCTTCTATTTCATTCTAGCCTTGTTATGTCCACTTGTATTAGCTTGTCTTTGTCCTTTTTGTACAATGTATTGCCTCACTCGAACCATTTGTATGCTGCTCCACTAGTTTGATCCTCCTTTCTATATGAGTTTGTGTCTAAATTCATAGCTGGGCATTTATGTGTGTGTATTTTTGACCTGGCCTATTTTCTGGTCTGATGTGTGCATGTGCACTTTTGTGTTCTTTCCTTCTGTGCCTGATGTCTTGACATGCTGCAGTTGTGTGAGTTGCTTTGTTGTCACCACTTGTGTATGCACTTGAAACTAGCCATTAATATCATTGTGCTTAAGTACTGGCTTGGCTTGAGTATTTGACTTTCTAGTCATTTTTACACTTGCTTCAAGCAGATCCAATTCTGTCCCTTGGGCATGTTTTATTCTTGGCCCATGCTGCTACCTTCCCTTGGAAGATTTGTTTGGTCCTATTTCACTATGCCATGCATAAGTGTGCTAGTACTGTGCATTTGTCTTGAACTTGTTACTGGACGTATTCACATGGCCATGCTTTGTACTGTATCGTACTTCACTCTCGGCTTGACCCTGTCTTGTTTATGTTGCACCATATATTTTATGCATTCACCTTTATGTCCACTGTTGTGTTGTAACATACCATAATTTTAAAAACATTAAAATAGGAAAAATTAAAGAATAATTAATTTAATATTCAGAATTAAGGGAAACGGACTACGCCATTGCGTCTGTCTTGGAATTCTGGTCAAAATAGACATTTGGTTTGCGTAAAACAGACACCGTATGAAGAAATTATTAAGATTCGAAGTTTGTATGCGTGCAAGAGGAATATATATATATATATATATATATATATAGTGTCCATAAATTCAAATTTAGTTTTAAAAATCAAAAATCGGTGAGCGGAAAAAATCCCACCGAGGGGTGTCGACCCCTCTGCGCTAGATCTAAGCTGAGTTCAGTTTTGTGAATGTGGACTCCTTTCTGACTGGTTTTTTTGGCTCTACGCTATAAATAAGACCCCATTTCTCTTGTTTCTCCACACCTAAATCAATGGAGAACTAGATGCTGCCTCTACCCAGATCAAATCAGACCTTTTCTTCTTCAACAATCAACCAGAGCTAATCAGTTAGAGTTTAGAGATCTGAGACCCAACATCAGAAATTATTTCTTCTCTATTTTTCTATATCCAAACACTGTGAGTCCTTGTTAATTTTAGATTTAAATAATTTAAAAGTGAATCCTGACATGACATTAACTTGGCTCTATGCCTGTGACCTTATGATTCATATCAGATCTGCAATAACCTGTGTATCTATGATGTTATGACATGATTATGACTTAGATCTAAACCTTCACCTGTTTATCATGTCAGATCTGCCATTGCTTCACTATTTAGATCACCTTATACCTATCATGTTTGTGGTTAAATTGGATCTGTTATTAGTTGGATATCTAAACCATTGTTTAGACCTTATCATGCCTATTATGACATCCTTATTGCGTTAGAATAAATTCTATTATCACATATTCATCAGATCCGTTCCTTCATGCCTATATTGTCATTATGCCACTATATGTTTATGCCTAGTTATGTCATTATATGTCAACCATGTTAGCATGATCATTTCTATCATCTTCCCCTTTTTATTTTTATATAGCCTGGCTGCTTTCGAGCCTAGGCTTGTTGCTAAAATAAGAGAATGCGTTAAATGGGGAATGATGGGAAAAACGTTAATATTGGGCATAACTTGTGATTGAGGATTTGGGCATGACTTAAATGAAATTTATGAACATGAATTTAGGGCAGAAAGTGAATTGTGAAAAAAGACACTAATTTAGGGGCATATGGTTCAAGTGAAACATAACTTGGGAAAAGGGGCATGAAAACCTATAACGACATAGCTAAATTTGTTAATAATGGAAATGCCTAGAACTATAATAACTTGAAATTGTAAACCACGCTTGGACACGAGGTTAGATTACACTTGTGGTGGAAGTCTGCCCGGAACCGACCGACATATCCAGCGACCACAAGTGGTGAATCTAATGTGGGAGGTCTAAGTGCACAAATACAAGATGTGATAAGACACGAGGTTAGGCCCGACTGGTGGAAGAAGTCTGCCCGGAACCGACCGACATATCCAGCATCTACAAGTTGTAGGCTTAATATGGGAAGTCTAGCATATTATAACCATAAATGGGCATGATAATGTATTGGAATACTTAACCTAGTTGAATCCATAGGGATTGTATGAAAATGAATTTGAATAGGGGTTAATTAAACTTGTTTGAAACAGTGGTTGGGTTAAGTAAATATGGGGTTGGTTGGTAGTATACATATACATACATACATACATACATACATACATACATACATACATACATACATTATATATATATATATATATATATATAGTCCCACGAAACTTAACCGGCTAGAGTTATGTAATTAAAGACACCGTTAGTTTAACGTAACCTGTGGAAATGTTGGGGTTATGTAGTTAAAGACACCTTAGGGTAAGCATAACCTGTGGAAATCCTAGTGAGATGCAAGACAAAGGGGAGAGCTTGCATCATCTTGTTTGTGGGACACGTTTTAGTCAGTAACCCATATAACAGTATCGAACAAGCACTCCATCCTAGGTCGGAGTCAGGACATGCTTACTGGGCTGATTGTAAGAGATCCAAACGTGGAGGATGGTGTCGGCGGTGCAAACCGACCGGGGTCATGTGTGTACATAGTCCGGGCAGAGGGGGGATAAGATGACTGTGACACATGTAGATATGGTTGTGCACATCTACAAAGGGTTGCCACTTTAGGAAGTGATACATCCTATTGTAGGGCAACACAGGGTATCTACGAAGTAGGGAGCTGATCGATTAGGGTAGTAGTTAAGGTACATCTGGACGTACACTTAAGTCTACCATCTTGTACATGTTGGGGATCATCTCATTCTGGATATACTAGTATTGGTGCAAGAGAAATTATTAGAGAAGCGTATACACTCTATCTTGTTTGTCCTAATTAACATGTCGTACTTTCCTTATATGTTGATATCTCTCTCTTATCCACTTTATATGACTGTCACGATATTTTTACTAATTTACTTGCTAGAAGTAACTGGACTCGCCAAACTTTATGTCTGACACTTTTTGCTTCCTCTTCTTTCTACCATTTCCCCTTAGGTTCTCAGGGTGGGAATACTCAGGCTTGACCGCGATTCTGCTTTCATTTTGCTGGAGCTGCTTAGATTTGTTGCTCAAGCTCTTATCCTTAATACTTTGGCCATGTTTTTATTTGGGGAATTATGCTTCTTTTTATTTTGTACTCTGATATTATAAGTGCAAGACAGAAGTTTAAAAGATGTACCAGTTTTTATGTATTTCAGACATTTGATGTTTTTGTAACGACCCGCATTTTACATATCGAAGGATCGTAGAATATTTATTTTATTTTCATATGAAGTCGTATGGATATGTAACTTTGTGGAACTACAATTGGGGTCATTTCTCATGTTCATGATTTTTGCCGATTTTTAAATGACCATTTTGCCACTGGCAAATCTTGTTTCGCCTAGAATTTTTTATTAATAAGGAATTTCAACCTAAGACCACTTCCATTGGATTCAGATGATGGTTTACCTTTCCGTAGACTGGTCATAATAGTCAAACACACTTACCGTTTGGGAGATATGGCTGAAATAATGTTTTGAAGGTGAAAAAGAGCTTAATATGGTAATCAGTGGATGGGCCCATAACCCATTTCGGAATTAGGGTTATGGGGAGGCTAAATTCAGTTAGGAAACCATCTCATTTCATTTTCTTAGCAGCCACTTTCATTTCTTCAAACCTTGCAATGGCCTACACCTTCTAAACTACCTCCTAATCACATTTCAATTCAATATTAAGCTAATCAACATCAAATCAAGGAAAATTAACGTCAAATTGGTGGTAGAGCTATTGTGCTGCACTTAGATTTGAACCAAAACAGAGATATTTTCAGATCTGAGATTGACTTGTGGCTAAGTTGAGTGATTTGCATATTTTTACACTAATTACGGCTAATTAGAGGTGATTAGTGATAATTAGCGAAATTATGACTTAGAAAAATATGGAGAAATATGTAAAAATTATGAAATATTTTTTTACGTCTCTAATATAAATTTGGGTTAATTTGGTACAAGGTTGTTAATCCTATAGTTAAAACATGGTTGAGGGGATTAAGGGGAAAATCATGATTTTGGGCGTGTTTGATCTAAAATAACCTATATGATTAATGTTTTATTTTTTGATTGAACCCATATCTTGTTACTACTTTTTGGTATGCTTTGAGATTGCTTAGCAAAGTTAGAAGAGTTGAAAACACCGTCGTGTGGTGAAAATGGCTTGCTGAAAGGAACACAGGAATTCAAATCGGTGAAGAAGTGCAGCTCGTGACCGAGGCATCACGACCCGAACGCGAGCCACCTCCTTTCCATGAGCCAAAGCACCCCAATCCACGGGCCACCTATCTCCCACAAACCGCTCCACCAAGCGAGCCCGAACCATGAAGCAAGTCACGAACAATAGCCTTCCACGAGACAAAATGAAGTCACGAAATGGATCCGTACAAGGAGGTTACGAACCAGAGCTTGGGGGCCGCGAACCATGAGCAGACCATGATGCCATGAGCTACGAGTCGAAGGGGGAACCACGAGCCAATGGCCAGGGGAGGAACACAAACCGGTCTTCGAGCTAGGACAGTGAACAAAACGACGATGACCGTGAACTCTTCTGAAGATAGACTCCAATTTGAGCGAAACCCAAGATGCAAAGGAAGTCCAAATAGAAAGTTATTACTCAGGATCCAGACGGGAACCAACGAGTTAACTTCATGAGTTGGGCTTTACTGCGGGACGTGTGCAAAAGAGTTGTCGATATCTATAACTTTGGTTCACCGTTGAAGAGAGGGGACATGTAGACAAAGCAGAGCCAGGGAAGTGTGAAATGGTTGGCCCTTTAATCTAGAACCGGGGATGTGTGGATTGGGTAGGGTTATTGACTACAGACAAGGAAAGTATGATCATAGCAATAGTCGAAGGAGTTGCCGTCACGACCCCAATGGATTTGGTGATCAAAGTGGTGGATATCGTATGCTTTACGCACTGAGTGAGAGATGTGTGGATGATTGCAATGTTTGATGTTTGCTATCACCATGACACATACACTCCCATTTTTTTTTACACTTTATGTTAATGTTACCTTAGAGTACTGTACATCTCGTTGTGCTAACTCTTTAGTTACAGGTCCAGGTTTAGGTAAGATCATTTATACCTGTTATTGGTTTATTCAGTTATATAGAGTTGTTATCGCTCATACCAGACTTTTGTCTGACCTAGAGTTTTATGTCTCTTCTTATTACTCTGGGTGCTCCTGAACGAGCAGACTAGAGGCAGATTGGGTGGCTAGTAGCTGGAGGCTTCCACGTACTATTTACATATATTCTCCCTGTGTTGTTGATGGTCACTGCTTTAGGCATTAGTGGTGCACCTCCTTTATTTCTTTAGAGACAATATTTTGAAGTTGTAATAATGGTTTAGATCACAAGCTGTATTTTGGATTCTGCTACTCTGATGGACATGGTTTAGTTTTCAGCTTATGCACTATCTCGCCTATTTTATGTCAAGTTATGTTGTTATTTTTTTATTTCATGCACTGTGAGATATATTACATATTCTTTGGTGATTCATAATTTCAAAACCCTTTTCCTTTGATGACCGTCCCGCGCTAGTTGGGTATTAGCACAGCGCATTTCGGGGAAATGTCGGCTGGTCCAAGACAGGCCGTCACACTTGGTAGCAGAGCATATGTTGCATAGTTAACCTAGGGGAAGACATAAGGGAGAGATTGTATATGTAGATAAGAGCGCATATTTGTGATATTTCGGTTTTCAAAAACTATATATATAATATTAGTATGTCTAAGGAAGAAGTCACATTGAACTGGCACCACTAAGGAAATGGTTAATCGTTTTCTCGTTACAGATTGAACAATGAGCCGAAATATGGGGAGTACGGATTCAAGGGCCAATAATAGGAATGTCCCTGATATGAGGACGATGTTTACTACCTTCGTGCGAGAGATTCATAGGGATGTTCAGGGAGTAGTTCCTAATGTTGCTAACAGTGGTCACTACACCAAAACAGCACATTTGGCACAGCAGGATTTAGAGATTTAATACGGTTTTAAGCCGTATCAAATTTGGTAGTGCTCAGAGCCATATCAAATTAAATTTGGCGTCTTAAATTAAAGTTGGCAATCCACACCACCTTGTATCCTTCAAATCTAAGCTTACATCTTCAACCATTCGGATCGCTTGGATTTAACACGGCTCCAATCCGCATCATATTTTCGTGGTTCCCCTTGCTAATTTTTCATTTCTGATTCACATTCAGGTCGCGTAATATTTTATTTCAGTGCTAGGGTTTCAACTTCTCTCGTGCGATAGGTATGTCTCGATGTTCTTCTGCAGACAAAATCAAATACTATTGTAAGATTAGTCTATTCGATTTATTCGTTTATTCGATTTGAGAGTAAGTAGATTTGAAGGAGGCCGTTTTTGGTTCAGATCTGTCGTTCGAGATGGTTATCAGCAATTAAGGTCAACTTTTACCAACTCTTATTTTAATCGTTATCAGCAATTAAGGTCAACAGCCACCGTCACTGCCACCAGCAGCGGCTCCACCAGTTTCAGACCGCCCTACTCATAGCTGGAATTCACCGAGGGATGCTCGTGCTTCAGGTTCAAATTTCTGTCCCTCTTCAGTTTTTTAAACCTATAGACCATCAAAACATGGAAACAACAATCATAAAATAAGATAATTTCGACCCTTCGGCAATTATGTTAATCATTTGTAGAAAAAAAGGGGAGGATAAATGTGAAATTGCTGTCCTTGCTTGCATATCTTGCAAACAATAACTGTAACTAGCATCACCTGATATGTATTGATGTTACTGCACCGCTTAGTTCTCTATATTACCCACAATGACTGTTTTAGTTAATTATATGTTTATTTGATTTCTTTCATCTTATTAGTATGTAATTCAAATCAAATACACTTCCCTTGACATTATGTATCATATGCCGATGAAGTAGTTAGAGAAAATTTGGGTTTTATCGTAAAAAACTTTACACCTAAGCGAAACTGTAATGTTAATAATAATAATAATAATAATGATAAGAATTCTACAAATCCAAATGGGATAATTTTTGTTATCATTTTTTTGGCAAGGCAATTTCAGTAGTTCTTTTTACACATTTTAACTTTGTTTTCCCTCGATGATATCAGATTAAAATTCAACGTAAATCGCATGACAATTCTTAAATACCTAAGAGGGAGTTACAATCATTCAGAAGAAGCCATGGTGAAAACAAGGCGAGGCTCTTCTTCCTCAAATAACAGGCGCATCTCTTCGTCTCCAACTCCAAACCTTAAGCGCGCCAAAGTGGAGCCAGCCACTTTGAAAGAGGACCTGGATCATAAGAAAGGCGATTCTTTGACCCATGTTTCTTCTAATTTTGAAGTTGATTCCTCTGGGAAGAAACAAAGGAGCAAAGAGAATTTTACATGCAAGGAAACATAGAAAGGTAACACAAATAATAGGACTGATAAGGGGCTTCCTGATCCTGGAACTCCATGGGTAAGGCTCATATCACAATACAATGAGGTTAGCTTTGTAATTTACATCTTTTGTGGTAGTAGTATTTGCATGCATGTTGTTGCAATTTCTTTAGTGCATCCCAGTGCTGGTGGGAAAATGAGTGTCAATAAGTTATCATCATTTGCACGCCCCCTTCTTTGCTGATTTCGACCACTTAGGCAAAACTCTTTGATTGTGGATGCTATTGTATCTAAAATTCGGTCGCCATATTTGCTCACCTTGACGTTGCCAGGGCCATTGACCTCGAGTAGTTCTTCTTTGGTTGTTGGTATTCTCTTGCTAATTAGTTCCAATGTGGCATTTCCAAAAATGTGGTATGCCATGACACCATCGCCAGCTTCTTTAAATAGTATAGTTTGAAGCATTCGCAACGAATTATAAAGCTTAGAAGATAAAGCCAAATCCATTTTGTTTTGCGCTTGGGCATTAGCATCATCCTGTGGCAGGCTTGTAGTTTCAGGATGCAATGAAGCTTTTGCTGGTGTCATTTTAATAGGTTTTGTTGACGAAGGGAATTTCAGTATAACAGGTTGTTGGCCAGAGCGAAGTCTACATGCTTGAGACTCATTTACCTTTAAAACAGCTGACAAAGATCCATAAAAATCGCTTTTGTTAACGTCTTTAACAAGTATTTCTTCAATAACCAAATGATACATTATCCTATAAGCTTCGTTTAATTTTAAGTTTAAGATCCATAAAAATCGCTTTTTTAACGTCTTCAACAAGTATTCTTCAACAACCAAATGATGCATTATCCTAGAAGCTTCACTTAAATTTGATTGATATCCAAGCTAATAGGGAAATTGATTATGAGTTTAAGTTTAACATCATCACACAAATATTCGGAATACTTACAATCAAAAAATAGATGATCACGATCTTTATTGTTATTGTTACGAAGGACACATGATAAGTCGATATTGTTTTTCTATCTGTTGTTTTTGTTCTTTTTATTGAGTTTTGATTGTCTTGGAAAGGTTGCAGGTTTCAAAAAGTCGGTATATGAAGGAGCTTAGAAAAGGTTGCAGGTTGCACAAACTATCAACTGATCTGCTGTCAGATGCACATTGAAAGATGGAAAATTAGCAAGGTACCTGTTTGACTAATTGTGGTAAAGCTCCTAGAAAAAATTCAATTTTATACAATAGAAAAGCAACTTTGTTACCAGAATATCAAATATTCCCAAACCTTATTAGATTCCAGTTAGGATGTGAGAATGTTTGTAAGTTAGTTATGTAACATATGATCGTAAGTTAGTTATATAACATATGATTATATTATTCTTACATTTTATCTCTTATATATACATATATATTTATTTATTTAATTGGTATTGTGTGTTTTAGTGTCATGTGAGAATGAGTTTGATAACCGATGGTGTTATCTTTTTCCTGCAGTGATTGATAACCGATGGTGTTATTTTTTTTCCAAAGTGAAAATGGACATAAAAGAGGACCAAAATGAAAAATTCTCCGCACAAAAGGTATTTTGAGAGTTTATGTGCGATTTATTTTGGTCACTGCTTATTTCGCTTGCTTGTGGTTGATTAAGATATGTTATTTTGGTCACTACAAACTCAGTCCCGGACTGAGTTTGCAAACTCAGTCCCTGATTGAGTTGCAAACTCAGTCCGAACTGAGTTGCAAAGACTGAGTTGCAAACTCAGTCCTGGGACTGAGTTGCAAACTTAGTCCGGGAATGAGTTTTGCAAACTCAGTCCGGGACTGAGTTTGCAAACTCAGACTAGTTTTTGCACTATTTTTTTTCCTTACAGTGATTGATAACCGAGTTTGCTGTTTATTTCCGATTGATAACTGAGTTTGCGATTTATTTTCTTAAAAAAAGAGAGCATTGCAACAATTATGGGTAAATTAAATAACATAGCAAGCTTGCTGTTTGTTTCCGCAAGCCAGCTTGCTGCGGAAACAGCAAGCAAGCTTGCTGTTTCAAACAGCAAGCAAGCTTGCTGTTTCAAACAGCAAGCAAGCTTGCTGTTTCAAACAGCAAGCAAGCTTGCTGTTTCACAGCAAGCTCAGGCTTGCGGAAACAGCAAGCCAGCTTGCTGTGGAAACAACAAGCAAGCTTGTTGTTTGTTTCCGCAAGCCAGCTTGCTGCGCAAACAGCAAGCAAGCTTGCTTGCTGTTTCACAGCAAGCTCAGGCTTGCGAAAACAGCAAGCCAGCTTGCTGTGTCAAATAACAAGCAAGCTTGCTATTTTAGCAAGCCGGACATATGTTTTGGTGCACATCATTGTTTGCATTGAACTTGCGTGTGTTTTACTTCTTATATTAAATATGAATTGCATGTTTGAGTAGTTTTACTTTTAGCTGGTATGAATTGACTGAATGTGGTAGAGTAGTAGAAAATTGGTTTATATAATTGGGCGTCAAGACAGTATATGCTCAGTTCATGATATGAATTGACCGAATGTTATAGTAAATGGGCGTCGAGACAGTATAGTAATTGGCATCATATGTAGTCCATCAAGGATACATTTACTAATGTTTATATTAATATGTTTCAGGCTTTCAGCTGATAGCCTGATATGATGACTGGAACTTGGAAGTGGAGACTGAGTGGAAGTGGAAGACCGGAACTGGAAGTATGAGTATCATTGTATCAGATTATCAGTATGTAATATATACCATGTATATTGTATTGTATCTGTATCATTGATGTCATGTTACATTAATAAAATAGTTTATAGATTTATTTCTTGGACTATTTTATGTTTGTGTTGATGATGAGTTTTGAAATCCATAAATTTTTGTGTTGATTTTTCTTTCTGTGTTAATTCAAATAGTAGCTAATTGTATTTTTTTTATTTTTTTATAAATTTGATACGGCTTAAAACCGTATCAAATACATAAATTGATACGGTTTTAAGCCATACCAAATACATAAATTGATACGGTTTTAACTCGTATCAAAATCATAAATTGATACGGCTTCAAACCGCATCAAATTACCAATTTGATACGGTTTTGAGCCGTATTAATTTATGATTTTGATACGGCTTAAAGCCGTATCAAAGCAACAGAGACGCCATTTTTTGATACGGCTTAAAACCGTATCAAATCGATTTTGATACGGCTAAGAGCACTGCCAAATTGGCATTTCTGGTGTAGTGGGTGGTGCAACGGTGCAGGCTCCTAGAGCCGATTTTGCCAAACTTAACACGAATTATACTAGTCTTGGTGGCAAGCAGTTCCATGGAACAGAATCGGCTACGGTGGTTCAAGATTGACTGGATAGTTGTAAGCGCATATTCGAGGATTTGGGAATCAATGGTGCAATGAAAAGAAATCTAGCATCGCGTCAACTTCAAGGATGGGCTATGAATTCGTAGAATGCTATTAAAGCAGCTACTCCTAAGGATCAATTTACTTGGAATCAGTTTAAGACTCGCTTCAGTGATAAGTTTATCCCAGCTTCTCAGAAATCAAAATTGTTTAGGAAATTCTTGGAGCTTAAGCAGAATGGTAGGACAGTTTGGGAATATATTGCTGAGTTTGATACTTTATCCAAATATGGATTATCTCTTATCGATACTGTCGATAAGAAGAACGAGAAGTTCATAACCGGCTTAGATGAGTACTCGGGGGAAAGACTCGTAAACCACATCGATGAGACCTTCGAATATATTGTTGGTAAGGCATTGAGGTCGGAGAGCCTTTACCCTAAGTCAAAGACCGAGGTTGCTATTACATTTGCAGGGGTGCCAAAACCGCAGGAAAGCGGTGGAGGCAAGAATAATTTGCAGAATAAGAGGAAACAAAACCAAGCTAAGGATAGTCAGAAAAAGAATAAGAAAGATGTTGAGTGATGTGGCTGTGGCAAGAAGGGCCACTATGCCAAGGATTGTCGAGCAAAGCCAGTAGACATGAAGTGCTTTAATTGCGGCCAAGTGGGACATCCCAAGGATAAATGTCCACAACATCCTAAAGAGTAGCAGATTGTGAAATCATATACTATCAACGCTGTTCCTTCTTCGTCGAATGCCCCAACTGCAGTCCAGAAAGGAAAGGGCGTTGTTATTCAAGGTATGCTTTCTATTTATCATGTTCCTGTTCAAGTGTTGTTTGATACTGGGTCTTCTCATTACTTCATATCTAGTGACCTGGTAGATAGGTTGGAATTGGAACCCGAGATAGTTGATAGACCTTTAGTTGTGACGAACCTTATCGGTGGTTCGACTAGCCTTAGTATGATTTGTCATTATTTGGTCTTATCGAGTCATGGATGTATGTTTGCTTGTGACTACTTTGTTTTGGGCTTTACTAGGTTTAGCATTATTTAGGGAGTCAATTGGCTCCAAAGATATGGGGTGGTGGTAGACTGTGATGGGTCTTCGGTGAGCATTAGACTGGATGATGGGCGGAGGGTGGTGTTTGGTAGCCTACCTAGTGATGGTGTGATGGCTTTTTTTATGAATTCCCTCGACTTCCCGCATGATGAGTTGTCAGATGCGCCTTTTGCTGGCGAGTATCCGAACATCTTCGGGGAAGTGGCCGGGCTTCCACTACACCGAGAAATCGATTTTCAGATTGATTTAGTGAAAGATGCCAGACCTATAGTGATGCTTCTTCGTCGCATGGCGTAAAGGGAGTAACAAGAGCCCGGGATGCAAGTAAGCAATCTTTTGAAGAAGGGATTTATTATAAGAAGTGTTTCCGAGTCGGGAGCACCAATTGTGTTTGCTACTGAGGCCGATGGTTCCCTTTGCTTATGTCTAGACTACCGCGATTTGAGCAAGGTGACTAGGAAGAATAATTATCCTCTTCCATGGATAGACGATTTGTTTGATCAGTTGAATGGAGCAAGAGTGTTCTCTCAGTTGGATCTCGTGAAAGGTTTTCATCAGCTCCGAATAGCAGTTGAGAGTATACCTAAAATGGGATTTTGGACGCCGTCTAGATTTCATGAGTGGTTGGCCATGCCATTCGGTTTGACCAATGCACCCGCATATTTTGTGGATCGTATGAATAGAGTTTTCAGAGATCTATTAAACAAGTTCGTTCTTGTGTTCGTGGACGATATCTTGGTTTACTCGAGGACAGAGGAAGAACACAAGGAACATTTGAGGACAGTGATGGAGGTGTTGAGGAAGCACCAATTGAAAGCAAAATTTTCTAAATGTCACTTCTAGAGGAGGGAAGTGAGATTCTTGGGCCATGTTGTCTCAAAGAATGGTATTGCCGTGGATCCTGCGAAGGTGGATATGGTACAAGATTGGTCTACGCCAAAAATGCAACAGACATAGGAAATTTCTTGGGATTAGCTGGATATTATCGTAAGTTTATCCAAGACTTCTCCAAGATAGCGAAACCGTTAACTCAGTTGACCAAGAAGAATCAAGCTTTGGTTTCGGACAAAAAGTGTGAGAATGCATTTAAGAGACTAAAAGAAAAGTTGACGTGTGCACTAGTGTTGGTTAGTCCTAAAGGGAACGAAGAGATGTCGGAATACATGGATGCCTATGGTACCAGACTAGGTGTTGTACTGATGCAAGGAGGTAGGGTTGTAGCTTATGCTAGTCGGCAACTGAAACCGCATGAGAAAAGATATCCTACCCATGATTTGGAATTGGTGACGATCGGGTTCGCATTAAAGATGTGGAGACATTATCTCTTGGAAGAAAAATTTGAATTGTTTACTGATTATAAGTCATTAAAGTATCTTTTCTCTCAAAAGGATTTAAATCTTCTTAAGTAGAGATGGTTTGAGTTTTTGGCCTCATATGATTTCAATATCGCATACACACCGAGGAAGGGTAATGCGGTAGTTGATGCATTGAGCAGGAGACATGCCAGTTTAGGGGTTATGTTTCTGGAATGAAAGCAACTAGAATATAAAATGGGATATGATTTCAGACCTAGGTTCGAATTAGATCCAGAGATGTTAGCAAGTTTGACGATCAAACAGACTTTGATTGAGCGGATTGGTTCCAGTCAGAGGGATGATCCTAACCTATTGGAAATCATCTCCAAGGTAGAGATGGGCATCGACGACGAGAGAATGAACAAGTATGGCCTTGATTGAGAAGGATGGCTTCGGAAGAATGGGAGGCTAGTTGTACCCAACTTTAATGGATTGAGAGATGAAGTGCCGAGAGAGTGTCATCACTCAAAACTGACTATACATCCCGGTGGTAACAAAATGTATCGAGACATGAAGTAGACATACTACTAGGAAGGGATGAAAAGAGACGTTGCGAAGTTTATATCCAAGTGCATGAATTGCCAGTTAGTTAAAGGCAAGCAAAAGAAGCCAAGTGGTTTGTTACAACCGTTGGAAATTCCCAAATGGAAATGGGAACAAGTCTCAATGGGTTTCATTGATGGTTTACCAACGACTAGATCGAGTCATAATAGTATTTGAGTGATTGTGGATCGATTGACCAAGAGTGCAAGGTTTATACCAGTCAAGTCAAATAGAATGACAACTAAGTTAGCAGAACTGTATATGAAATAGATAATGAGATTTCATGGAGTACCTAAAGGTATTGTGAGTGACCGAGATCCATTATTACTAGTGGGTTTCGGAAGAGCTTACAAGAAGCTTTACGGTCAAAATAACATCTCTGTACCGCGTAGCATCCTCAAACTGACGGTCAAACAAAGAGGGTGAATTGTGTATTAGAGGATCTCTTGAGAGATTTTATACTGAATTTTGGTGGTTCATGGGATGACCATTTGCATCTGGTTGAGTTCACATATAATAATAGTTATCAGTCCAGTATTGGTATGGCTCCATTGGAAGCTTTGTACGGAAGACCGTGCAACTCACCATCATATTGGTTGGAAACCGGTGAGAAATTTGTGCTTGGGCCAGATATAATAAGAGAAACTTCAGATGAGATCAAGGTTATTCAATAGTGAATGAAGGCTGCCCAAGATTGGCAGAAGAGCTATGTTGATAAAAGACGAAGAGAATTGAAATTCTCCGTTGGTGACCTGGTATTCGTCAAGGTCTCTCCATTGAAGAGTGTGATTCGTTTTGGTCGGAGAGGTAAGTTGGCACCAAGATTCTTTGGTCCATTCCCAGTTCTCGAACAAGTTAGGAATTTAGCGTATAAAGTTAGATTTCCTGACAAGATTGAGAGAGTTCACGACATACTTCATGTTTCCTGGTTAAGGAAGTTCGTGCACGATTCTGATATGACTATTTCACTAGACCAGTTGGATAATATCGAAGTGGAATCTGAGGCAGTTGGGAATCACAGAACGATTCGTATTGTCGGACATGATACGAAGAACCTTTGAAGGAAGACAGTGAAATTGGTTAAGGTCCAATGGGGTGATAATGAAAATGACCGTACTTGAGAAACAAAGGAGAGCATAAGGAAGTCGTATCTAGAGCTCTTTGCTTGGTGAGATTTTAATAATGATAGTTATTCCCTTATTAGTAAACTGCATGCTAGGATAGACTTGTTGTGTTGTCATGTATGTTAGATTGTTGTAAATAGTTGATAGACATGTAGGACACCATTGCATGTTTCTTGGTTAAGGAATTTCGGGGGCGAAATTTCTTAAGGAGGGAGAGCGTAACGACCCGCATTCTACGTATCGGAGGATCGTAGAATATTTATTTTATTTTCATATAAAGTCGTATGGTCGTGTAACTTTGTGGAACGACTATTGGGATCATTTCCCAGGTTCACGATTTTTGCCGATTTTTAAATGACTGTTTTGCCCCTAGAGAATCTTGTTTCTCCTATAACTTTTGATTGGTAAGGAATTTTGACCTGAAACTACTTCCATTGGATTCAGATGATGGTTTACCTTTCCGTGGAGTGGTTATATTAGTCAAACGGACTTACCGTTTGGGAGATATGACTAAAATAAAGTTCAGAAGGTAAAAAACAGCTTAATTGGGCTTAGTAGGGTAACTAGTGGATGGGCCCATCACCCACTTTGGAATTAGGTTTATGGGGAGGCTGAAATCAGTCAGGAAACCATTTCATTTCATTTTCTTAGCCGCCACTTTCATTTCTTCAAACCTAGCAATGGCCTACACCTTCTAAACTACCTCCTAATCACATTCTAATCCCATATTAAGCTGATCAACATCAAATCAAGGAAAATTAACATCAAATTAGAGGTAGAGCTGCTGTGTTGCATTGGGATTCGAACCAAAACAAAGATATTTTAAGATTTGATATTTATTTATGGCTAAGGTGAGTGATTAGCATATTTTTACACTAATTACGGCTAATTAGGGGTGATTAGTGATAATTAGCGAAATTATGACTCAGAAAAATATGTAAAAATTCAAAAATATTATTTTATGCCTTTGATATAAATTTAGGTTAATCTGGTTTAAGTTTGTTAATACTATAGTTAAAACATGGTTAAGTAAACTTGAATCCATAGGGATTGTATGAACATGAATTTGAATAGGGGTTAAGTAAACTTGTTTGAAACAGTGGTTGGGTTAAGTAAATCTGGGTTTGGTGGGTAATATATATATATATATATATGTGTGTGTGTGTGTGTCTATATATATATATATATATATATATATATATATATATATATATATATAGGCCCATAAAACATAACGGTTGGTGTTATGTAATTAAAGACACCGTTAGGTAAGCATAACCTGTGGAAATGTTAGGGTTATTTAATTAAAGACACCATAGGGTAAGCATAACCTGTGGAAATCCTAGTGGGGATGCAAGACAAAGGGGAGAACTTGCATCATCTTGTGTGTAGGACCCGTTTCAGTCAGTAACCCATATAACGATATTGAACGAGCACTCCGTCCGAGGTTGGAGTCAGAACACGCTTATTGGGCTGATTGTAAGAGATCCAAACGTGGAGGACTGTGTGGGAGGCGCAAACAGACCGGAGTCATATGCGTGCATGGTCCGGGAAGAGGGGGATAAGACGACCTTGACAACTATAGATATGGTTGTACACGTCAACGAAGGGTTGCCACTTTAGGATGTGATACATCCTACTGTGGGGCTGGCACAGGATATCTACAGAGTAGGGAGCCGATCCATTAGGGTAGTAGTTAGGGTACATGTGGACGAATACCTAAGTCTACCATCTTGTACATGTTGGTGATCATCTCATTCTGGATATACTAGTATTGGTGCAAGAGAAATTATAAGAGAAGCGTATACACTCTATCATGTTTGTCCTAATTACCTTGTCATACTTGTCTTATACATTAATATCTCTCTCTTATCCACTTTATATGCGTGTCATGATGCTTTTACTAATTTACTTGCTAAAATTAATTGGACTCGCCAGACTTTATATCTTACCATTTTTGTTTCCTCTTCTTTCTTCCGTTTTTGCCCCAGGTTATTAGGGTGGGAATACTCAGGCTTGACCGTGATTCTGCTTTCATTTAGCTGGAGCTGCTTAGATGTATTGCTCAAGGTCTTATCCTTGCTACTATGGCTATGTTTTTATTTAGTGAATTATGCTTCTTTTATTTTGTACTCTTATATTATAAGTGCAAGACAGAAGTTTAAAAGATGTACTAGTTTTTATGTATTTCAGATATGTGATGTTTTGAACTAGATGCTTTATGATTAATAAAGTTTTCAATCTTGCTGCTATTTTATATCCATCTTGTAATGTCTCTGTTTCTGTTTACCTATAACGCTTCACGAAACTTAATGCATTCTCTTAATGAGTGATATTAACGGACGCGGGGTGTCACATGTGTAGATGCATTTCGTTGTGCTTAGTGCTTGCACTTGCCTGTTGCCATGTGTTGCACCCTAGTTCATATTTAGGAGTTGGTTTGTTGCCATGTTATGTATATGCCTTTGTACCTTGCTTGATCCATACACACATGAATATATTCATATATATGTTTATATGTGTATGTGTGTGTTGACAGCTCCTTTATTATGACTGCTGGTTGTAATGCTGAGTTGTATTTTTCCATATTTCCCATATTCACCAGAAAATTTTGCCTTTGTGCGTATACATATACATATATATTTTTTATAATTCAGCAAACCAATTTTGGTTATGTTCAGGCTGGTCAAGATCAACAGACTACATATATGAGTTGAGGCTAGTCTTAATCAGAAGACCACTGTAACTGAGTTGTGGCTGGTTTGCGGGCACAAGAAAATTAGTCTACTGTTAAATGATATTTTTCGTCAATACCAGAGATAGGTCTATGGAAGTGGACCTAAGGGAAAATAAGGTTTATTTAGCTTTCATGAGTTTGAGTTAGTTCACCGTTTCCTAGATATCAAAGTTTTGAGTCCAAAAGATTAGTTACTCTTCCCTCAATTGGGTGAGCATCGCGCTTAAGCGACTTAAGGACCAACAATTATCTTGGGACAAGGGTGCCCTAAGGACAACCCACGATAAGGGCTAAATGGCTTGTAGGAAGGGGTTTCACACCACTACACCAAAATAGGGGATTCGTAACAAGTATAGGTGTTACAAATAAATCTGTAATACTTTTAAGTGTAACCAACAACCTGTGAGCAATTGTCTAGCCATATTTGTAACACTTGTAAGTGTTACAATCAGAGTAATTGCCAACACTTATAAATGTTAGAACCAGAAGATATGGTAACACTTATAAATGTTATAATCATATTCATTGTTAATAATTATAAACGTTGGAACCATAAGATATGGTAAAACTTTTAAGAGTTACAAACATATTCATTGCTAAACTTATAAACGTTGGAACCATAAGATATGGTAACACTTATAAGAGTTAGAAACATATTCATTGCTAACACTTATAAATGTTGGAACTAGAAGATATGGTAACACTTATAAATGTCAGTATCATAATCCTACTAGCACTTATAAATGTTGGCATAGATAAATTGCTAACACTTATAAATGTGTATATATAACATGTCTTTACGATTTTCAATCATATAATTCAACATATCAATATAATATTTGGTACGCTTTCATATTTCAAATTCAACAATGACACATTTTTATAATGCTCAAATATTTGTTACATGCTTCCAATTTCAAAATACCATAATATCAAGTTTAAATTACGAAAAGCAATACAAAGTTTTACTAAAGATAAATATAATTTTAGATACTGCGAAGGCGAAACGTGGCCATTAATGTTATGTTGCAATCTCGGTACCATAGTAAGAAAGGATGATGCAAATGATTTATGTAACAACCCGTATTTTGAATAACATGTTATAACGTAAATCAAGGCAGAATTAAATTTTAAAATCTGAATCAAGGGGAACGGGCTACGCCATTGCGTTCGTCTCAGAAAAATACGCGGAATAGAGTCCGAGTTTTCAAAAATCGGAGTCCGTATGACCAAGTTATGGCCCGTCAAAGTTTACAGAAAAATTCAAGTTCAAAAACAGTTCGAAATTCAAATCTGGAGCCAAACAGACTGGGCGGGAAAATTCCCGCCCAAGCCCCAGGTCGACTGGGGTGTCGACTGGGGAGTCGACACGCCCAGGGGGCAGGTCGACTGCCCAGTTGACACGGGTGTCGACCTGGGTGGTCCGGCCACTTTGGCCTGGGTGCACCTGCTGCTGTCCTGGCTCGGTTTTATGGGCCTGCGACGGATTTTGAGGGCTCGGATCTGTCCTAGGGTTTATCCTATGGCCTAAACCACTCCTAATCTCTATAAAAACACCCTAGGACCTAACCTAAATCACTCAAAATCAATCTAACAACGAAGTGCTGCCCAAATCCCTCTTGATCATGGCCTCCATCTCCAACTCCAAGAGCTTATGCATTCAAATCGGATCCGAATCAAAGGTGCTAGCTTGCTACATCAAATCAAGGGAGTGGATCAACGTTGCTAGGCCAATTTCATGACGATTCTTCAATAAAGGAGCCACCTTTCTTCGTCAAGACGATTCATGCTCATAACCCCTAATCCTCGCTATGTAAGTTCAAGCTACTTCTAGATCTAAACGGTAGTTTTAATGATGGCATGGAATAAAACGAGATTAAACTAAGTATGCTAGCCTATATGAAACTTGTCATGCCTCTTTTGCTTGAACCTATGACTTTTAGCTATGCTTAGTGACTAAATCATGCCACTTATGTTATGTTTAACTTAGTCCATCATGAAAGATTGAACCTTTACTTGCGGAATGTTGGCATGAATATTTGAAACCACTTTGATTTGTGAAATATGTACATGAATATGACTTGGGGCTTATGCATGTAAATGAACCCAACCCCCCCCTTATGATATCATGCATGTTTGTGGCTAATCCCGTTGTGACATTATGCATGTTTGAGGCCAAAAACCCCTTATAATGGTATGCATATTTTGGAGGCCAAACCCCTTATGATACCATGCATGTTTGTGGCCAATCCCTTTTTGGCATCGTGCATGTTTTGAGGCCAATATGTAGCATAGTATCCTTACTATGTTGACTCGCTTTTACTTGGGTTGGAAACACGATTTGGGGTAGGTTAGACGAGCGTGATTATGACATGATAATTTGACATGGGATTTCATGAAAATATGACACTCATGATACACCTAAACGTGGATATGACATGTGGGGTAAACATGGGACTTGAAACTAGACACGTATGGGTTGTAAGTGTAATATGACACTAGACCAAACATGAAAGTGGCCAACTCGAGGTTGGGTTGAGTTTGTAGCATAAATCTACCCGGACCCGCCCGGCTTAACTAGTGGCTACAAACAATAGGACCCAATGTGAGTAGTTGGTCATATAGCACTTAAAACCCGAGGTTAGACTAGGTTGTGGTGTAAAGCTACCCGGACCCGCCCGGCTTAACTAGTAACCACAACAAAGTCTAATGTGAGAGGTTGGGGTGCATTAATCTAATTAATGCCACATGAAAAGGTTAAGTAATTTTGACTAATGACACTTAACCGATATGACACGAATGGGTAGGTTAAGTTAAACCGGACTTGATTTCTTAATGACACTTAACCATATAAGACAATTAGGGGATGGGGTTAAGTAATTTACACTTAACTAATCCGACTTGGTAATTAGATGGGGTTAAGTAACTTAGACTTAACTTATCTAAACACGGTAATTAGATGGGGTTAAGTAACTTAGACTTAACTAATCTAAACACGGTATGTAGATGGGGTTAAGTAACTTAGACTTAACTAATCTAAACACGGTAATTAAATGGGGTTAAGTAACCTACACTTAACTAATCTAAACACGGTTATTCGATGGTGTTAAATTAAACACTTAACCAATCTAAACTTGGTAATTCAATGAGGTTAAGTAACCAATACTTAACCAACTTAACATGATAATTTAATGGGGTTAAGTAACTTATACGTAACCAATTATACATGATGATTTGATGAGGTTAAGTAACCTATACTTAACCAATCTAATATGCGGACCAGATAGGGTTAAGTCACAAGACCTTTTAAATATACTTAGCCATTGTAATACGATTAGTGGATGGGGTTAAGCTAACCCATACTTAACCAATCCGACTCAATAATATGATGGGATTAAGATAATCTATGCTTAATCAATCTAACATGATAATCTGATAGGGTTAAGATAAACAAATACTTAACCAATTTGACTTAATAGGGTTAAGTCATGAGCTTCTTGGTATACTTAACCAACTTGTAGGGCTAAGCCTTAAACTTAAATACTTAGCCAATCTTGACATGATTCGTAGGCGGGTTAAGTCATGAACTTGAATGACAACACTTAACCCATTAGACAAAACCCTAGCTCAGGGGACTAGGTTGAAAAACGTAGTTAACAAGGATAGCGGGAAGAGAAGCTAAGTGGTAATCCTTAGTTAAGGATAACTAAGTAATAATTCTTAGTCAAAGAAATTGGACCAGTTCACAGATAGATGAGTAACCCGATACGTTAGGTCATCACTTGAACACACGTGGAGGAGCGAATTATCTGACTTAGATAAAGGCTCCAACGAACTGGGTGACGAAGCGGTAGCTTCGGGGGACGTGAGGATACTCTTGGTATCCCTCTGTGAGGTTGCAGATGATCCGCCTGGGCTCACAAGAGGTTAAGGTCTGCGGTAGAAGAACCAAGAGTATGCCTTGGTTGCTATGCGAGCGACCTAAAGACTGGGATGGATTAGCGTGGAGTCTTCGATTCTTTTTTTTGCCCTGGATAGTGTGTCGTCGACTACCTACCATCTTTAGTCAATCGTGTACGTACGGAAAGGCAGAGAACTCCCAACAGACCATGTTCTTGCTATCGAGTCATGGGTGAGGTTGGCCAATAGGAAAGTGGGGCATAGTGGGGCCGGGATGTAGTTCTCATACATGATTTTTCTTGGATTGCCTTTCTGTAGTTGAGGGAGGGGTCACGTGGGACCATAGCCATGGATACAATAACAGACCTTGATATCTGCCTCAGCAGACGACTTAAAGCTCCCGACCGAGTTCCGTATTTCTCGATTTGCCCTGGCATGGAACTCGGGTGGCACATTGAGATACATGTGCGTCTAGACATGGAAAACGATTCACGATTTATACGTGGGACTAAGGGCGTGGTTGACGGGTGGCATAATCCCTAGTGGTCCTAGGTGGCTAAAACACAAACCAAGTTACGGAAATGTTCATTAGGTAGCATAATCCCTAGCGGCCCTAGGTGGCATAAACCCTAAGTGAACACGCGATAGTTTATGGTAAGAAAACATAACCAGATCAAGGGTAGCAGTTCAAAACAACATCAAGGATAAAATGGTACTACGTTGAGGTGGTATAGATTTACATGGGAAAGCCCGTACGGCCTACGGCAAAGGACTGAACTTAGACATGGGAAGAAACATACGAGTTGGGAAAACCTACATATGCTATATATTAGGTTGACATGGACCATTACATGACATTGGGCAAGGGACATTCATAGTTAATACATGACGCGGGTTGGGATACTAGTACGAGGGGTGCAGAGCAAATATACACGTTAGAACCATGAGAAATATACTTGATAGTAACCTCGGGATGTTGTACATGATAGATTCCTTGGGATAGTATACTTGATAAAAACCTGACGATGTGATACCTTGACTTATCTTGACACCGTAGTTTATCAAGATACCTTAGTTTATCTTGATACAGTAGTTCAGCCTGTTATCTTGGTTTAGCTTATCTATCTTGTAGTCATCCTTATGTTTACTTTCAGTTTAGGCATGTCATGTTACCTTTACCTGTTTTATACTGGAAGTAGATAGGACATACCAGTCTTTATGATTGACCCCGTTTTGTTTCGCCTCTTTGTCTTCCGTTCCCCCCTGGTTTTCAGGGAGGAAACACTGTTGTTTAGTTCGGACCTCTTCTTCTTGAAGGTCATCATATATGGCTTGGACTTCTTTTGGCTATGCCCGCTTTACCGGTTTGTTTTGGGGGAATAATTTATGAAAAGGTTTTATGCTTCTTTACTATTTGCAAGACAGGTTTCTATGTACTCTGATGTAAAAGGCTTTAGACCTTGATGTTTTATAAAGTAATGAAATTTGTTTTACTTCCGCTGTTTTATATGTTCTGTCTTGTAATATTTCTGTGCATGTTTACCAATAGTGCCCCTCCAAACCAAGTGCATTCCTTTGTGAGTGACCCTGGCGGAGGTGGGGTGTTACATTTGGTATTAGAGCAGAAGGTTACCAGACCGGGCAAAAGTTTTTTAAAACCTTCTGAAAACTATTTGAGAAACCGTTTACAAAGAAGCATTTTTCAAGAAAAGTTTTTAAAAGGCTATTCCCCAAAAGCCATTAGTACTATCCTTTGTTTCCTTGATTGAACCTCTTTTCCTTTCTTTCCTCCATCTGTAGTCACAGTAGTTTTAACTGCGACTAATCCTTGTTTAGCTACGTAAGTGTTTTCCCGTGCGATGGAGGAAGTTCTCGAGAGACATGTTACCGAAGTTATAAGAAGGGATAATAAGAGCAAGGATAAAGGACACGATCTTGAGAATAAGCAACTTGTTGGTATGGCTTGATCCACAAAGGAAGATAAGGACAAGATCAGCGAGAGGGCAATTGTATGCTCTCTTTTCTAGCATACCTAAGAGGAATGGTACCGTTTCTATTAAAGGTTTAGCCTTTCTTTTCTATCATCCTGTCTTGACTTTGTTTTGATCGTCGCATCATTTAAGTCTGCCTCGATAGTTAAGTCTCTGCACCTTAGTATTAGCACGGTAGAAGATCCCACTTTAGTCCCAAAATCTGGTTGGAGAGTCGGTCCATTTATTCATGACTTGTTTGGATTTGAGAACGTCTATGCCAAGTGTTGAGATTAGAAGCAATGCTTCTATTGTTGAGCTATGGATGAATTCTAGGGATGAAGTGGTGATCCAGTAATGGATGCCATTCTCGGTTTTGAAAGGAGGATAGTTAAACTCTTAACTTGCCTTAGTAATACCCTCGAAGTCTCGTGTAACCTTTTGGGTTCTGTCATGGTTAGTTACTTAGAATCCCTTGATGCATTTATCGGAAATCTCTGATCCAATCGAGTAACGTTCGCCAATAAGACGGATGGTTCATTTCGCTTAAGCATGGGTTATAGGAATCACCCTAGTAAGTGCACGTGGTAACATGGATTGGCATTGGTAAACGAGATCCAGAATTCACTAGTGAATTTTGGAGAGCTTGCATGAGTACGCAAATATGATTGAACCGAGCATACTAGGGAAAGAATAAGTGAAAGTGGAACGAGAGGCGATAGTGAAATGAGTTCCAACTCATACCTTGGAAATAGGAATCAAGGAGCTACGAAATCATGAAGTCAAAGGCGGTCAAGGCACAATGGAATTAAGCTCATGGAAATGCGTCTTAGACATGCGCATCATGTCTCTTTTTAAGAGTATATCTTTGATCCTTGGTTCACCTGTAGAGCTTACTTGCATGCTATCGCTTGGTGGATATCCTCTCGGTCTTGTTTCTGTTACAAACCCCGTAAGGAGTTTGTCTTGTTTATCTCCTCGATCTTATCTTGGGAACCTTAGATAGAACTCTATGGATGTAAACATGTATTTGAAACATGTTATGATTGATATGGTTGCAAGTGGTTGCTCGTGGATACGCGAATGCACACTAGATGCTAGATCGATTCAGTCACATTTCATATTGCATATGCATGAGTATTTGTACTTGTTTATGGATGAAATTGAATATGTTATCATGTGGATGTTGCATGTGGATGAATGGTTGTGCACACATATAGTGTTTATGTGACTAGGACTATTTGCATACATGTTGGATTCATGGCACTAAACATACTTTGCATTAGAAAGATCATTCAGGCCTGATCATTTACATTAGATAAGTGCATATACACACTTTTTGCATATGTACATACAGCATTAGAAATCGCCTAAGGACATTGGTTGCTTATGGATGATGTTTTGAGTAGATGGATGATGGATGGTAGGATACGACCTTCCTAACTTGGAGATTTCGGGGACGAAATCCTTTAAGTTGGGGAGAATGTAAAAACCCGTATTTTGAATAACATGTTATAACGTAAATCAAGGCAGAATTAAATGTTATATTCTGAAACAAGGGGAACGGGCTATGCCATTGCGTTCGTCTCGGAAAAATACGCGAAATAGAGTCCGAGTTTTCGAAAATCGGAGTCCGTATGACCAAGTTATGGCCCGTCAAAGTTTTCAGAAAAATTCAAGTTCAAAAACAGTTCGAAATTTAAATCTGGAGCCAAACGGACTGGGCGGGAAAATTCCCGCCCAAGCCCCAGGTCGACTGGGGAGTCGACACGCCCAGGGGGCAGGTCGACTGCCCAGTCGACACGGGTGTCGACCTGGGTGGTCCGGCCAATTTGGCCTGGGTGCACCTGCTGCTGTCTTGGCTCGGTTTTATGGGCCTGTGACGGATTTTGAGGGCTCAGATCTATCCTAGGGTTTATCCTATGGCCTAAACTACTCCTAATCTCTATAAAAACACCCTAGGACCTAACCTAAATCACTCAAAATCAATCTAACAACGAAGTGCTGCCCAAATCCCTCTTGATCATGGCCTCCAACTCCAAGAGCTTATGCATTCAAATCGGATCCGAGTCAAAGGTGCTAGCTTGCTACAACAAATCAAGGGGGTGGATCAATGTTGCTTGGCCAATTTCATGACGATTCTTTAATAAAGGAGCCACCTTTCTTCGTCAAGATGATTCATGCTCATAACCCCTAAGCCTCACTATATAAGTTCTAGCTACTTCTAGATCTAAACGGTAGTTTTAATGATGGCATGGAATAAAACGAGATTAAACTAAGTATGCTAGCCTATATGAACCTTGTCATGCCTCTTTTTCTTGAACCTATGACTTTTGGCTATGCTTAGTGACTAAATCATGCCACTTATGTTATGTTTAACTTAGTCCATCATGAAAGATTGAACCTTTACTTGCGGAATGTTGGCATGAATATTTGAAACCACTTTGACTTGTGAAATATGTACATGAATATGACTTGGGGCTTATGCATGTAAATGAACCCAAACCCCCCCTTATGATATCATGCATGTTTGTGGCTAATCCCGTTGTGACATTATGCATGTTTGAGACCAAAAACCCATTATGATGCTATGCATATTTTGGGGCCAAACCCCTTATGATACCATGCATGTTTGTGGCCAATCCCTTTTTGGCATCGTGCATGTTTTGAGGCCAATATGTAGAATAGTATCCTTACTATGTTGACTCGCTTTTACTTGGGTTGGAAACACGATTTGGGGTAGGTTAGATGAGCGTGATTATGACATGATAATTTGACATGGGATTTCATGAAAATATGACACTCATGATACACCTAAACGTGGACATGACATGTGGGGGTAAACATGGGACTTGAAACTAGACACATATGGGTTGTAAGTGTAATATGACACTAGACCAAACATGAAAGTGGCCAACTCGAGGTTGGGTTGAGTTTGTAGCATAAATCTACCCGGACCCGCCCGGCTTAACTAGTGGCTACAAACCATAGGACCCGATGTGAGTAGTTGGTCATATAGCACTTAAAACCCGAGGTTAGACTAGGTTGTGGTGTAAAGCTATCCGGACCCGCCCGGCTTAACTAGTAACCACAACAAAGTCTAATGTGAGAGGTTGGGGTGCATTAATCTAATTAATGCCACATGAAAAGGTTAAGTAATTTTGACTAATGACACTTAACCGATGTGACACGAATGGGTAGGTTAAGTTAAACCGGACTTGATTTCTTAATGACACTTAACCATATAAGACAATTAGGGGATGGGGTTAAGTAATTTACACTTAACTAATCCGACTTGGTAATTAGATGGGGTTAAGTAACTTAGACTTAACTAATCTAAACACGGTAATTAGATGGGGTTAAGTAACTTAGACTTAACTAATCTAAACACGGTAATTAGATGGGGTTAAGTAACTTAGACTTAACTAATCTAAACACGGTAATTAAATGGGGTTAAGTAACCTACACTTAACTAATCTAAACACGGTAATTCGATGGGGTTAAATTAAACACTTAACCAATCTAAACTTGGTAATTCAATGAGGTTAAGTAACCAATACTTAACCAACTTAACATTATAATTTAATGGGGTTAAGTAACTTATACTTAACCAATTATACATGATGATTTGATAAGGTTAAGTAACCTATACTTAACCAATCTAATATGCGGACCTGATAGGGTTAAGTCACAAGACCTTTTAAATATACTTAACCATTGTAATACGATTAGTGGATGGGGTTAAGCTAACCCATACTTAACCAATCCGACTCGATAATCTGATGGGATTAAGATAATCTATGCTTAATCAATCTAACACGATAATCTGATAGGGTTAAGATAAACAAATACTTAACCAATTTGACTTAATAGGGTTAAGTCATGAGCTTCTTGGTATACTTAACCAACTTGTAGGGCTAAGCCTTGAACTTAAATACTTAGCCAATCTTGACATGATTCGTAGGCGGGTTAAGTCATTAACTTGAATGACAACACTTAAACCATTAGACAAAACCCTAGCTCAGGTGACTAGGTTGAAAATCGTAGTTAACAAGGATAGCGGGAAGAGAAGCTAAGTGGTAAACCTTAGGTAAGGATAACTGAGTAATAATTCTTAGTCAAGGAAATTGGACCAGTTCACAAATAGATGAGTAACCCGATATGGTAGGTCATCACTTGAACACACATGGAGGAGCGAATTATCTGACTTAGATAAAGGCTCCAACGAACTGGGTGACGAAGCGGTAGCTTCGGGGGACGTGAGGATACTCTTGATATCCCTCTGTGAGGTTGCAGATGATCCGCCTGGGCTCACAAGAGGTTAAGTTCTGCGGTAGAAGAACCAAGAGTATGCCTTGGTTGCTATGCGAGCGACCTAAAGACTGGGATGGATTAGCGTGGAGTCATCGATTCTTGTTTTTGCACTGGATAGCGCGTCGTCGACTACCTACCATCTTTAGTCAATCGTGTATGTACGGAAAGGCAGAGAACTTCCAATAGACCATGTTCTTGCTATCGAGTCATGGGTGAGGTTGGCCAATAGGAAAGTGGGGGCATAGTGGGGCCGGGATGTAGTTCTCATACATGATTTTTCTTGGATTGCCTTTCAGTAGTTGAGGGAGGGGTCACGTGGGACCATAGCCACGGAAACAAAAACAGACCTTGATATCTGCCTCAGTAGACGACTTAAAAGCTCCTGACCGAGTTTCGTATTTCTCGATTTGCCCTGGCACGGAACTCGGGTGGCACATTGAGATACATGTGCGTCTAGACACGGAAAACGATTCATGATTTATACGTGGGACTAAGGGCGTGGTTGACGGGTGGCATAATCCCTAGTGGTCCTAGGTGGCTAAAACCCAAACCAAGTTACAGAAATTTTCATTAGGTAGAATAATCCCTAGCGGCCCTAGGTAGCATAAACCCTAAGTGAACACGCGATAGTTCATGGTAAAAAACATAACCAGATCAAGGGTAGCAGTCCAAAACAACATCAAGGATAAAATGGTACTACGTTGAGGTGGTATAGATTTACATGGGAAAGCCTGTACGGCCTACGACAAAGGGCTGAACTTACACATGGGAAGAAACATACGAGTTGGGAAAACCTACATATGCTATATATTAGGTTGACATGGACCATTACATGACATTGGACAAGGGACATTCATAGTTAATACATGACGCGGGTTGGGATACTAGTATGAGGGGTGCAGAGCAAATATACACGTTAAAACCATGAGAAATATACTTGATAGTAACCTCGGGATGTTATACATGATAGATACCTTGGGATAGTATACTTGATAAAAACCTGACGATGTGATACCTTGACTTATCTTGACACCGTAGTTTATCATGATACCTTAGTTTATCTTGATACAGTAATTCAGCCTGTTATCTTGGTTTAGCTTATCTATATTGTAGTCATCCTTATGTTTACTTTCAGTTTATGCATGTCATGTTACCTTTACCTGTTTTATACTAGAAGTGGATAGGACTTACCAGTCTTTATGACTGACCCCGTTTTGTTTCGCCTCTTTGTCTTCCGTTTCCCCCCTCTAGTTTTTCAGGGAGGAAACACTGTTGTTTAGTTCGGACCTCTTCTGCTTGAAGGTCATCATATATGGCTTGGACTTCTTTTGGCTATGGCTGCTTTACCGGTTTGTTTTGGGGGAATAATTTATGAAAAGGTTTTATGCTTCTTTACTATTTGCAAGACAGGTTTCTATGTACTCTGATGTAAAAGGCTTTAGACCTTGATGTTTTATAAAGTAATGAAATTTGTTTTACTTCCGCTGTTTTATATGTTCTGTCTCGTAATATTTCTGTGCATGTTTACCAATAATGCCCCTCCAAACCAAGTGCATTCCTTTGTGAGTGACCCTGGCGGAGGTTGGGTGTTACAATTTAAGAGCATCATTGATTTGGATTGACACTTGACTCGCCACTTGACTTGCTACTTGATTTTGTAATTCCATAGACCATTGACGAAAATCATCCTTTTTATTCTTGTCGACAATTGCTTTTGAAGCTGCATCGTCTTTACATGCTTTACGAAGAAGAGGAACTAATTGCAAGACAATAATTTTTCCTTTTATCGGAACCAAAAACTTTGGAGATAAGATCATTATCTAGATCGCACATATTTTCTTTCCAATTGCCATTAACATTTCAAAATATGATTTTTCCCTCCTGCTCCTCCACAAGTGCCTACAAAATATAAATAAACTCATTTTTACAAAAATAACGAATTGTAAAACTGATAAATAACAAATATATTTACAAAACTAATAAATAACAAGTTATTATTCCAAAACTGACAAATAACAAGTGAATTGCAAAACTGGTAAATTCAATATAAGATTTGAGCCTCGGCTCAGTTTTAGCATGCCATAGTTTGTGCAAACTAAGCCGAGGCTCCGTTTTGGCGCAAACTGAGCCGCTCAGTTTTACTGAGCCGAGGCTCAGTTTGCACGTAAACTGAGCCGCTCAGTTTTACTCAGCCTAGGCAACTTCATGAGATCAAGTTGAAATTTAGGCAACTTCATGAGATCAACTAGTATTGCCCTTTAGAACACCCATTAATTTCAAACGACTGGACACTTACAGGTATTTTCTGAGAAACAACTATTTCTTCTCATTGGTATTTCACATTTCGTCAGCCATTGTTGTGTTCCTTTGTCCGTTTATTTGACATCTAATTGTGAACTATGAAATACATCTTAGTAGTAACTACATGTATGAAAGTTTGCAATTATAGTTTTGATGAAAATTTAAGCTATGTTGGAAAAAATATAAATAATCCAAAAGTACCGAACATGAAAGCCTAGAGTGTTAGGATATCTTTCTGATGTAATTAATTTGACTAGATATATTAGTTTTCCAAGTTTGACAAAAAATCTATTGATGTGATATAATAGATGTAGGTTTGAATTATCAATTCAATCTATTGCTCGTTCGATATTCATAAAAAAAAAATAAGAATATGATTGCATGAATCAATTTACACACACACATTTATGGATGCAATGCTTAATTGGTTACTTTCTCCATTTAAAGGCTTCTTAATATTTAGGATAAACTCTAACCTTTAAAGTGGGTGATTGCGTATTTTTTTAATCTTTCCAACATCCATTTCTAATTGCAAAATATAATTGGACCACTTATACCAGTGCTTTGATATACAAGTGCTTGTGAATAACTTAGGAAAAAAGGAACCAAAACTATGAAACAGGAACTGGACATTGTTTATAATATGAATGGATGGTTATATACTTGCAGTATCATAAAGTAAGTGAAAAATAAAATATACACCAATCAGTTGCCACAATAATATTAAAACTATTAAGGATATCAATAGGCAGGTTCTGGTTCCCGTGTAACTTCATTTACTTTACTTTTGAGTTCCTAAACCAGTTTCCAAACCGAGCGTAAGCTCAGTTTTAAAAATGAGCGCACTTAGCTCAGTTTCAAAACCGAGCACAACTCAATTTCAAAACTGACCAAAACTTAATTTAAAAAGAGCGCGCTTAGCTCAGTTAGTAACTGAGATTTAGCTCTGTTAATAACAGAGAGAAAGCTCTATTTCAATACCTAGCGCAGCTCTATTTCAAAAATTAGCACAATTGTAGTTCAAAACCGAGCGTAAGATCATTTAATACTGAGCACAAGCTCAGTTTCAATCAAAACTAAGCTAAAGCTCAGTTCTAATCTCAGCTAAGCTCGGTTGCAAAATATAGCTAAATAAATATTGCTGGTTGTGAACAAATAAACTTTATATTTCATTGTAAACTGACATTTTAAGTATTCCATTATCAAAATCCAAAAAATCAAAATAATGGTGACATAATTGAATATGTTACCTGATTCCATAGTGCAGCTATAACCAGTCGTAGATACCCAACAATAGTTAACTAATGTTCAGTTTAACCTAGGTGATACATGACATATCATAGAAGTCGAAAAAATTGTACACATATCAATAAATCCTGAACTTCAATTGCAAAAGTAGAATTAAACATATCAGCAGTGATAAATTAGTGAATAATACATATCCTAGCAACATGTCGAGATTAACTATAGGTAACAATTCAAAGCTTAAAGAGAAGACAATATAGAAATAAAGTATGAAACATAAAATATTAACTATGCAGTATATATAACATATACCCCTAGAACTTCTTCCTTGTTTATAATTTCCATCAAATTGTCAGTGCCATCATGCTTTATCCCATTAGAAAGCCATCTAGGAAATGAATGGTTAAGTTTTTATATCCCACAATCAATTGTAACCAGCAATAACATAAGAAGAAAGTAGGATAAAAAACTAAAAAGGGCTTTCAAGGATTGAAATAAAAAAGAGCACAAGTAAAACAGTAAGAAAGTCTAGAAAAAGTAGAAAAGTACAGTAACCAGCAATAACCCTAGAGATTACAATAGCAATAAAAAGAAATTCTAGAACAATCAATTATGCATTCTAATCCATTAAAATCGTCCAAAAGCAAAGATTAAATGGCCAGCTCAATTGGGCAGGTGTTCAATGTCTTTTCCATGCCAAGATGTTAACAAAATAAAGCAGAAAAAATTCAAATTTTGACGGATGAACATCAACAAATCACATAAGACACAAGTAAAATAGTAGGAATTATAGTTTAGTTGAAAAAGTAAGTGCGGAAACAAAGACCTCAAACTCTGTGAAGCCGCGATTACTTACGAATTATAGTTTCGGTCGAAAAAGATATTGCGTAAAGCAGTAAATAACACAAGAGATTTATAGTGGTTCGACCTCGCAAGAGACCTACATCCACTTTGGAAGAGTCGATAGAATATTATTAATAACAAAGAGTTACATGGTCGAGATTATCTCATGACATCTCAATACATTCATCTCTAAGTTATATGAAGTCATAATGGTCATATGCCAAGTATTGGGGAAAAAAGACAATTTTAACCTTCTTCTTGCTCAAATCATGGATGCCATTAAAGAGGCTATTTGGAGCTCTCTAGAGGTGTCAAATCATCAAATTCCCAACCCCTTTGAAGTGTGAGGTCAAGGGGTATTTATAGTGGATTGGTTAGGTGGAAGTAGGCAGGAGTAGGTAGAAGTAGGGGACCACACCAGGAATTTCGTGTCCTGTATAGCAGGCCACCAGAATCTCAGATCCGAAATGCTCGCATCCAGAAACTTCATACCCCTCCCTAGGATATGAATTTTTATCCCATGGGGTACGAATTTCGTACCCCTAGGGGTACGAAAAAGGTTGAAAGGGGCATAGGGAATCGATGTCGACACTTTAGCCTTTCCGGGGTTAGAAGTACTGGTTTGGCAATGTTTTAGAGGAGCATTGAGGTTTTTGTCGGCATGATCCCTTCTCGGCTCACTTCCTTTACTCCTTGGCAACACTCTCAGCTTTGGTTTCACGCGATGCGTTGATTCGAGCGTGCCTTGCATACTTTTGGGAACTGGAACAAAAGGCCGGTTAACATTTGCCTCCCCCAAAGTACGTCTTGTCTTGACATGATGTGCTTTGTATTAGTTGAAGTATTTGTCAAGTTGTCGAACTTTCCCGTAAACTTAAGCAAAATAGACGTTAGTTGTTTAGCCCATTTACTGTAGAGCCGTAAGCGAGTCGTGGTGGGCGATGGTGTGTTTACGTCGCTAAGTTTTAGCATTACGCTGTGCTTGCATGTTAATAGTTTTTTGTAGGCATGTGTATTGTATATATACGCGTATATATCATCCTTGTAAATGTATACAACATATATAATTATATGCATACATTTCTTTTGTATTCTAGTTCAGGTACGAGATTTCGTGCCCAAGGGGTACGAATCTTCGTACCTTGATGGGTACAAAATTTCGTACCCCGGGTGGTATGAATTTTCATACCCATGATGGGTATGAAATTTCGCACCCGATGGGGTACGAATTTTCGTACACCTCTAGGGTACGAAGTGACGTGTCTCCGAATACGAAGGGACACCCTTTTTTATAAATAGGGCGCCTATCCCATTTCTTTTCCCTCCTTCTCTTTTTTTTCTTTGAACGCCATTGCTGTGAATTTCGAACTCCGGACTTGGTGCTCAACGAACTCAAATGATGAACATAGGTCGGACCTGAACGTCGTTAGAGGTGTGAGCCTCCTTCTCCTCAGCCTGATCGTGCACCAAGCCACGACTCTGGGGCCAGCCTTAGGATCCTTGTGTGCATGGCTATGGAGCTTGTAGGAGGAAGGTTTATGGGAGTGGAGCTAGAAGGGAGGACGGATAAGAAGGGCGGAGGAGCCGAGCACCGCAACACTGTAGTGGAGTCTCGAGTCCCCATGGGGTTCGAATTCTCGGACCTGGATAGGGTTCGAGCTTTTGGACCCCATGCGGGCTTCAAGCATTCGAACCCTAGGCAGGGTTCAAGCACTTGAACCCCGAGCGAGTTTCGAGTGTTCGAATCGCGAAAGGGGATTCGTGCATTCAAACCCTAAAGGTGTGCAAGTTCGTGGCCGACCCTGTCGCTTCGATCTTTCAGCCCTTGTGCCGCGTACTAAATTGCACTAATGCACATGATAATGATTATGTGGTCAATGATTCAAGTTTTCACATAGGATAGAGTATAAACTTGGGCAGTGACTGAACTGTTTGAGTTTCTTTTGTATATCTTGAGTCTTCATAACACTGCACACACATCTTAGTTTACACCAACACGAGGGGTATAGGTTATTCAACTGCAATGTCTAGCGCTAACGTGTTGAAGTATATCTTGTGATGCATACAAGATCCATGACCGGAAAGGCTTCGGAAGCCGAGGCTTCCTTGCCATCATCGCACATATATGACTCTACTAGCAATGCTAGCTCGATAGGCAGCGACATTGAGAATACTAAAAGATCCACCACTTTCCAAAACGGAAAGCTTACCCGTAGCATCAGAGCATGGAGAGCAGATTGAAAGACAATATTCTTCGGTTGCATATGAAAGGGTAGAACATGTGGACATTGTCGAGGGGGACGCACCGACCACTCCGGTGGCCCCAGACATGTTTCCCGGTGTAGTGATTCTTGAAAATCCGACAGATTCGGTGCCATCGCGCATGGATGCAGCGACAGTTGGGAAAATAGCGCTATGGTTCGATATTCCTATGGATGACGTTCATTCCCCAGGAGAGGGTGATAGGGCTCATGCACCGCCCGAGGGTTTCACTACTTGGAACAGACAGGTTTTCCCTACTAGGTGCGTGCCCCCGGCTAACAAGTTCATTCGGGACATACTGTATTACTTCCGCATTACAACGTCGTAGTTGCATCCCAATGCAGATGCTTCACTCTTAGGCACCTACGTCCTTTATCGAGAGTACTGCACTTAGAACTAACTGAGGATGATATTCGTTAATCATTACAATCAAAGAGTAGAGCCAATATATCGCTTCTCAGTTTTTCCTGGAAGCGTCGCCGACCACTAAATTTTTGGTTAAAACGTGGCCTAAGCCGTCGGTATACAAATATGAATGGTTCTTTGTGCGCTGCCCTCCCGGGTTTGTGAGGAGATGGTTGAGAGGAAGTAAGTCTACATAAACTCCTTTTATTGTTCTATAATTTGTCGGTCCTGATGTCTTATACCCATATTTGTTCCAATCATGGCAGGAAATCCTGAGGTGCCCACTGGCATCGAGTACCAGCAACGCCTCGAGGCTTTACGAGCGATTCTGAACGAAGCGCGTTCTACCAATACAGTAATAAATCAGGATCGTCTTCGTCGTGCAGGATTGCTTCCCGACGATTGAGCAATAACTAGGCCTGTCGTTGCCAGCAGTGTGCCGAAAGAGAAAGCAGCGAAAGACAAAGCATTCCTTAGCCGAAGGAGAAATATTCCCACTACTGGGCCTAAACCGCAAAAGGCTACTAAGTCCCTTGGAGACACTGGCAAGGATGAGGCGGGCGGTGAGGAGATAGTTTTTGGAGATGAGGGTCTATTGAGCGCCCCTGTCCCGCCTCCGACAGGAGAGGTGGGGGTAGAGGCGTCGGATAGACCACAGTCTCCTGCGACTCCTTCTGAGACTGCTGCTTCACTCAAAGATGAGGACCATTTTAATGGCCTTAACAAACTTACTATAGACTTGTCCTCCTGGTCGGGTATGACAAGTATGGAAGATCTAGCTTTAGCTGTGGAGGGGTTGACTCCTTCAATCAGGCCACAATCTGGTATGTTGGGAGAACACTTAGGGCATGCACTCAAAACACTGCATAGAATAGAGAATGTCTGTACGTGCCAAGTATCTGATTTTGTGCTTGTTTCTTTGGCAGGTGATATGGCAAGAGGACGTGGAGGACGAGTTTATGGGCATGGAAGCTGTCGATACCCTAGGAACACCTTTCTTGATGGCTTTAGGAGAGGAACGGGCTTATATGGTGGCTCCCCACCTCCACAAGATCGCACTTGTGAGAGTCATTGCCGAGATAGGTCTCGATGATCCCCTCTTCCTCCCCATGTCCAAGTATCTGAGGGAGATTCCCGACTTGATTTAGGTGGCTCGAGGCATTTGTCATCTACAACTCCCTCACACACAATGCCCTTGACCCCCGTTCAAGCTACTAAGGGGATAGAGTCATCGCTCAACCATTCAACGCTGAAAGGGGCAACTACAACTAGGATGAAAGATCTGGCAGCGCCTGAGAGGCAAGAGTTTTCCATAGATGAAAGGAAGGTGTTACTGAAGCAGAATTTCCCTCAACATTGCTTCAATGAGCTGATATTGCTTCATGATCTTAATCTGCCTCCTCTTAGGGATTCTAGAGAGATATGGATGTATGTGAGGGATGCGTACCATCAGGCCAATGGCTTACCATATATTCCTACCATATTTCAGAGCTGATTAGGAGGAAAAACTTAGGGCTCATCAATGAGAGGCTGACTATTGATGGCGAGCGGGCCACTGTCTACAACCAAGAGAAGGGAGTAGGTAGATCTGCTCTTTGTGTTGTAAACATTTCCCCATTCGTCTCTATATTCGGTAATGTTAACTCTTAGTATTGTTGCTGTAGTGAAGGTGAAGCATGCGTACGAGATACTAAAGAAGGAGGCTGTGCATGCCGACTCGACTTTTAAGGACACGGTGGCCTCTCTGACTACTAAAAATACGACTTTAAAAACAGACAAGGCCAAGATGGAGACAACATACGCCGAGATGGAAAAAGATCATGAGCAGGTAACCTAGCTTCAAAATGATAACAATGCCCTAAGGGAGGAGAATGAGAGGCTGAGGGTGGAGAACGCAAAGGTAGTTAAGCTAAGAAGGCAACCTGAGGCGATGAAGAAGGCAAAAAGGGACGCCGAGGCTAGTTACCGGGATGTGCTGAGCCTGGAAGATGGATTAAAGGCCGAGCATATGAGAGGGAGAAGTTGAGAGAGCAGCTTGAGGACACCATGTTTCGGGTGGAGGCCTCATTGGAAGAATATATCAAGAACATGTTTGTTAAAGTTCTCAATTTCCGCGAACTCTCATGGGTGGAGGACTATCCTCGTGAGCCGGCTCGAACCTGGGATAGACTGGTGCCGTATGAGGTTTACTTACGCCAAATGGATATTAGGACTGTGAATGGGTGCCAATGAATGATCTCCTGACTGTTGAGGAGCATGAAAAGCTAGAGGAGGGGAAGAAGCTATTGTAGGAGGATACAGAGAGAGAGGCTGGTGAGGCTTACTATTGGAAAAGGGAAGTTCGCCATGATTGAGAGTGTGGTGGTAGCGGAGACATTTGCAGAAGGAAACTCTTATCGTCCATTCACCCTTGAATCCTCCATGACAAGTGATCCCGTAGCCTTAGCTTAGGCATCGAATGAGTATAATCCTGAATATCTAGGACTAGGAGAAACCAAATTAAATTTATCGGCGACGACGATCACACTTCCCATTATTCCTACACCATCCCTGACTGGAGGTAAATTCCCATTATCGTATATTACCAAAGATGATGTGATTATAGAATTTGCGGACTAAAAGGTTGTGTTTTTACAGTGCAGTCCTTCCTGAATCTACCATGACACCGGGCATTGCCCCCGTGATTCCACAGACAACAGGGTCTGGGCTAGAGCCACAAGGAACGCAGCTTGGAGAAGGCAGTGGTCAGTTGGATACTTTTCAGATGTCGGGCTAGGGCCCAACATTCATGAGTGCTTTATAGAGGAAGGAGAGGTGGTAGATAGCCAGAGTGCTCGCGCGATAGGCCCAGTGGATGCTGACGTGCCTTTGATGCAGGCTATGGTCAATTCCATGAAGGAGCGGATGATGGCTAAGTGCGAGGAGATAGAGGAGAAGAGTAGGCAGGATGAAGCTTCTAGACATGAGGCCCTAATGAAGGCCAGGCTGGATGCTGAGAAGAGAGCTATTGCTATATTTGAGAAGAGGAAGGCCGACAATGAGGCGGAGAAGAAGAGGGCTGCTGATGAGGCCTAGAAAAAGAAGGAGGATAATGACGCCTAGTGGAGGGCTATCAAGATCCTTAGGAAGCTCAAAGCTGATGATGCTATGAAGCTTAAGTCCCAGAAGTTGGCTGACCGACAAGCCGCCAAGGAGGCGAAGGAGGAAGCGGAGCGGGGGTCCAAAGGGGTCTCGGGAAAGAGTGATGATGTAGTGTCCTTTGATGCGGGAAATGCACCCTTACCATTGCAACATACTATTCCTGCTGATATCACGGAGATTTCAAGTGGTGATGGGGAAGGCGGAGGCGTCTCTCGATCTCTCATGAGTCGGCAACTCCTTAGAAGAAGAGAGGACGAAGGCGCGGATTTGGGAAGAAGAGGCCTAGTACAGTGGAACCGTCGCTGCGAAAAAGAAGAAACACAGGAAAAAGAGACATTATTAGCATTAGTAACTATGGTAGATGTTAGCGCTATTTTGCTTATGTAGGCCGATAGTATACGCGGGTATGATCCTCGCTTTTGGTTTTTAAAGGACTTGGTGTGGTTCTTATGTGTACCATGTCATTAGAAAGGAAAACGTTTTAGACACGTAGCTTATTCAGTGTGTGTGTGAAAATTAAATACGAATTAGTAAAAATCAAATTTCATGTTAAGTGTTCGATTGTTTTTCTAATGATTTCCAGCATCCTGTACTTGCACAAGCGTACTTATTGTTACACTAACAGAAATGCGATCAGAGATATCACTCTGGGTCGTTTCAAGACGTGTGAGATCGAGCATTGGTAATGCTCATGGGGGGTCAACCTCAGCTCAGGAATCCCGTGGAACACCAAGAACCAGGCCAGTCGCCTTCTGTCTTGGGCTACCTGGAGTTAGTTCCAAGTAGAGCGAAGGCGTTGGATGTCGCGATTCATCCGATGGGAGGCTCTCCCGTCGTCTATTCGGGTTATGAGCACAGGCGACATTTATTCGCTAGAGTAAGCCTGGATCATTAGCCTGTAGGTTCCGATCGTGGCCATGGGCTGCACCTAAGCCTTTATAATTGGGGGAGAAAATAATTTAAGGTCGGTCTCGGTGCTGCGGCAAGATTCGATCGGCACCCGTAGCCAGGTGAGAGGTTTGCGTCACACTAGGTTGGCTGTTGGGAGGTCCCAAGTCCTGAGACTTGGGCACCAAACAATTTATCCTCGGTCTTGGTGCGGGGCCGAGATCTGAGTTGGTGGTTATTTATACCCGGTCGTGTCGTAGGCTGGGGACTCGATTAGGGATGCCGTCTCCCATGCTCGGGGCGTCGATCGTTGCCAGTGTTGTTTGCCCTCGATGTTGGCTCAAGGTGGATGGCAGCACCGACTCCCATGATCGTGGTGCCGATGCGGCGATCGAATATTTGTACGTAAGCCAGTACTGAGGGTTAATCAAACCTATTATGCAAGGAGTAAACATGGAAGGGAGACATGAAACTGAACATTATTTCTACTGATAACTTTGGCAGTAATAGCCTTTACAATGCCTTGAATTGCAAGAAAAAAACATCATTTGAAAGCATAAACAACTGTACACTAAGTTATGTAAAGTAGCAGCGGAGATGTTCGATGTTCCATGCCTTTGGGAGTTCGGCTCCGTCAACGGTTGTGATTTTGAAAGTTCCATCGTTGAGCTTCTGTTGTATGGAGTACGGGCCTTCCTAACGATGAACGACGCCTACTGATGAGGGAAGTCCCGTTTTAAGATGAGGCCGTCGATGTTGTGGTCCTTATAGCGGACTCTAGAGTTGAAATATTAGGCTAGTTGTTGTCATTGGGCAGCACCCCTGAGGTCTGCTTCGTTCCTCTTTTCCTCTAGTAAATCGAGTGACTCCAAAAGTAAGTCTTGGGTTGTCTTCGGATCATAGTAGGTAACTTGCGGAGACTGAAGCTTGAGCTCAATGGGAATGACGGCGTTGGATCCATAAGTAAGGTCAAAGGGAGTGTGTCCGGTTGCTAACTTGTGAGTGGTTCGATAGGCCCACAGGGCCAAAGGGATTTCGTCCGCCCACATGCCTCCGGCTTTTTCCAAACTCTTCTTGATGATGGATTTAATTACTTTGTTAATAGCCTTGACTTGCCCATTGGCTTTATGATGAACCACCATGGAGAATCTTTTTTCGATTTTGTGTTACTTACAGAAGGCTTTAAATTTAGAGCTCTCGAACTGGGTGGCGTTGTCGGAAATCATAGCTTGAGGGACCCGATAGCGGGTGAAGATGTTATAAAGACGAAGTTGGTCATTTTCATGCTGGTTATTATGGCGAGAGCTTCAGCCTCTTCCCATTTGGTGAAGTAATCAGCTGCGACGACATTAAAGCGTGCCCCACCTCTGGCCATTGGAAGAGTTCCAATGATGTTGATTCCCTGTAGGATCTAGATTAACCTTAGAGGGGGGTGAGTAGGGTTTACTGTAGTTTTTGCTGAGTAATTAAATAATATCAATCACATATAATAATCAGAGTAAATGCAGAGAATAAATAACACATAAATATACCTAGCTTTGGGAAAACCCTGCCCACTGCTGCATTCCCCAAGGTTTCTACTAGGTATTAGTCAACTATTACAACACCTGTAAACTTGCGACTATTCCTAGCTTATTTTTCCTAACCCTACGCTCAAAACTTATCCCCGGTTTCTACCAGGAGCTACACAAAAGGACTCACAATCTCACTCTAGTTACACTAATCCTACACTCAAAACCCTGCACTAAATCTATCCCCGAAATTAGATTTCCCCGAATTACAACCCCATAATTCATTTCCCTAGTTTTACAAACAAACTAGAAAACTTTAAACTGATTACAAAATTTAAACACTAAAATAAAAACAATAGCTCGACTCAACCCTTTAAAAATCTAAACCCTAGACAATAACATTTAAGAAAATAAACTAGATTTTTTCCCTTCTCAAAATTAAAGTGTTGCTCTCCTAGCCCTTCGGTTTAATCGTGACCGGCCTCTTTGTCTATCTTCAACAATATTCGTCCCCCTTTCTAAACCTCATTCTTCTGAAAATAAAAAATGACAGTAGTGATTGATTTATGGTTTCAATTCTCCTTGAGTTTGAAGCCGCCGCTCTTTCTCAAGTGATACTTTCGAATTTCCAGTGGCTATCTTGGTTGCTTATATGAGATGAAAAGATTTAATTTGATCCAAGTAATCTGTCGATGCTCTGGTATGAATTTTCGATTAGAATTTTCTTTTATTTGTGCTTGAACTTGGATGTGGAATTGTCAACGATGATGTGGTGTTTACATAGGATCAAAAATCCGATATTTGTGCTCTGATTTTGTGAATGACTTGGTCATGATATATACAAAATTTTTGGCATGAAATCTTCTCCTCTTTGGATTGGTCTTGAGTGTTTCGTCTTTGAGTCAATCCCTTAATTTCTGGAACTAATTTGTGAGATAAATTCTGGACTTTGAATTGGGATTGAAATCTACAAACTTCCTGGAATTGCTTGCGTGTATATCATTTGACTTTGAATGTGTGACTTGATTTTTGTATCTTCGAAATTCATTTCTAGTTGACCATTTCATAAATTAAACTTCGCGAATAAATTCGAATGAACTTTTTGATGCTTCATTTCAAATCTTTAATTCCTCAAGAACTGATGCTAAATTTGAACCTGTGAATGGTTAAGCATGATGTACCAACTTTGCTTAAGTTCTAGCACCTAGTCTTGGATACTTATATAAGAACAAATATTGCCCTTTGATTTGCCAAACTCTTGAACTGGTATTGCATTTGATACTTGCCATTGTATTTAAAGCTGTTTTGCACTTTGGATGTTTTGCTTGTTCCATGAATCATGTATGCATTTGTACTTAAGTTCCTGAATGTTTGTGTATATATCCTGTACATACATGTTTGTTGACACAGCCATGAATAATGCTGCATTGCTGAACTTGACTTTGTCACTTGAGTATGTATATTAGCACACCTTAACTCATGCTGTTCACTTTAAATGAATTTGGATTGTGTATTGACATTATACAATGGCAATTACCTGTCTTGGCTTGTGTACTGCTTTGCATATAGCTACCCCATCAGTACATTCTGAGATGTTGTTGACTTGTTCACAATGGTTGTTGTTTACTTGTATATGCCATTAACTATTCATGCATATGCACCATGCTTCACTATGTCGTCTTAGTCCCTTGATGTCGCACCACTTGATTTCCTGAAATGTTGTACTTCTGCATTGTTAATTAAGTCCACTGCGTTGAGCTTCATGTTTGAGCATACATGACCAAATGAATCTGAACCATGAATCAAGCTGCTACAGTTTGAATGAGATTTGAAACCACTTGTCCATGTATATGTTGTTTCTGAAACTTTCTCGAGCTTGATCATGTTTGTACCTTAGTTCGATTATTGATATTGACCATGGTATTTTCACTTTGCTCTTTATACACCCATGCAAAAGCTGATGCTCCTCTTTGCGGCTGCACTTGTAAATGCTGCTACTTCATCACAAAATTGTGGATAAAATTTGACTTCCCATTTGGACCTTATATGATACATTTGCTGCCTTGTATAGTTTGAATGGATTTGCTTGTGCATACTTGGTGTTGATTTGGTGCTAGGCACTTGTGTGCACTTGCATCACTTTTGAACTTTCTCGAGCATTGTGATCTGCCACTTTGCACTGAGTCGAGTTGGACCACGTGGTTGCTCCTCAGATGTCATACTGCATTCTGATTGGTGAGGCAGTGCACGCTCATATATTTATACATGTGTGTATATGCAATCATTCAGAATAACTTTCATGTCCCTGTAAATGTCTGACTAGATTGCCTCTGCATAGAGATATGTGAATATACATACACATGTATGTGTATACATGTATCATGTGTATGCTGTATATATGTGCGCACTAGATGGCTGTATACATATCAGGTCAAGTCCTGAAAAATGATGAGAAACAAACCGAAATTCTAAGGTATATAAAATTTAAAAATAAACTTATATTTGTATGGACTTCAGTTTTATTTCTAATGTAGTGTACTGTGTGTGTTTCTTTTTCATGTGACAGGTAAGCAAGTGACGACTGGACTAACTGTGAGCTGTGAAGACAGAAGACAGGTATAGTATCAGTGAATGTGTCAATGTGTTTGTATATGAGAGAAACATGTTTGTACAAGCTGAATGAGTATGTAGCTATATATGAGTGGATGTAGTGAGGAACATTGTACAAAATGAAATTGATTGTACTGTATTTTATATTAGTGAAATGTACAAATAATGGAGTTATAAAATATGTATTGTTTGAAATATAGAAATAAAATATTATATTCAAATAAAATACTGTTTGAATGTTTAATTTTTGTGCAGTAGTATTCCATTCAAATATAAATATTATATTCCTGCATGTGATGTATATATGAAACAGTACAATAACACAAACGCATTTATGATAATATATATTTGGTTCCTATCATTAATCAAAAATCATATAATTGTGCATATAGCAATCTCCCTATTTTGATGATGACAAACAAATATTAAGTTTTTGAACATAATAAATGTGTTTGACAGTGAAGAACTGAACTCCCCCTATTTGAATTCTCCCCCTACAACTGAACTTCCCCTTTATATATGTGGAAAATACAAATAATGAATTTCAATTGACCATTCTCCCCCAAGATATTTAATTTCCAATCTTAAAATATTCTTGAATTAAATACTCATCAATCAAAATCTTGACACTCCTCCTTTTGTTATCATCAAAAGAATAATAGAATTCGAACTAGTGATGGATATAGATCAGAAATATAAATTCAAATTAAGAGAGAGAATATATGTCGTAAATCCCATTTAGTCAAAAAAGATCATAATAATCTTTAAATCACCAGCAAGTTTAACTTTTAGAATGAATGGATTTACGATGGATTTTACAGAATGCGTAGTGTTCAATAAAATTGAATACTTGAATATAAATTTTAAAGTTTTCAAATAAGCTCAGAATTTGTTAAGCACTTGGTAAACATGCATAGCCCAAAGGTCTTTTAAATGTGATTAGTATTAACTTAACTTTATCATCTCTAATGATTTCCACCCATGCACAGCCCAAATGTCTTTTAAATGATAATGGAAGCATATAGAAATTAAGGTAATACACCCACGCCTAACCGGGAGGACTTCTAAATAGGAGTGAATACCAAGGATAAATAATATATATTTATCGTTTCTCTTCTTTTATTTTTATCTCTAAGAATAATTTGAACTCTCTAAATTAAATAAAACCATTATGAATGAAAGAAACATGGTAGACAGAAGATGGTTGTGAAATAAGCTCAAATTCAAAGATATAATAAAATCTGTCCAATCATCATGAGATTTTGTATTAACCTCTCCTCTAGTTATGAATTATACCATAGTCGCAACTCATCACAACTTCATAAATTTATTAATATTTTTGATGAGTCCCATAATGGTCAAATCGATCAATAATTTCAATTTTTGAATAAAAATCAAAATTAATTTCAAAATTGAAAATATCAATTTCATGAGGGGGTTTGAAATATCAATGCAAGTTGAAAATCAGTTTTAAAGATCAATCGGTAGAATATGAAATTTTCTAATATTTCTAAGACTGATTGCTTCTAGATTTTTTTTTAAATAAATCACTCGTATATGTAGTTCAAATTGCCTATGGAATCTCAATGAAATCAAATCACTGATTTTCCAACCCATCATCTAGTTACCAAGATATTAAAACGAATTAAATCAATTTACTTTATCAGAGCAGCAAGAATTTCAAGTAAAAATTTTCAGTGTATCATGTACAAAAGATAGTCAATGATTCAATTTAAAATCACATAAAAATTATTTTCAGATTTCAAATTCAAATATTATAATCCGTGAAATTCAATAATCGATCAAAAATGATTTCAACCTCAAGACAGTCAAGCAAAGTAAAAAAAAATAAAAAAAGAAATTTTCACAGCTAATTAATCATAGCTTTCAAGTAGTGTGCTGTATTGAGTACCATTTTTCAATATTTTCCAAAATGAAATAGAAGACACTCAAAACAACAAAGATGTGTGAAATTTCATTAATTTTCCTGAACATCATAAATTTTAAAATTTTGATTAACAGTGTTCAAGATATGTCAAAAATATCATGGAAGTGTCAGTACAAATCAACATAAAAGAAAATCATAAACAAAATAAAATAAAAATCATGTGTTTAGAGATCATACCTGAAATCGATGTGAACGAATGAATCTCCAACTCAGAAATTTATGGCTAAGGAGCACTTGAATAATTCAACAATATGAAATAACTTTAATTTTATCTCTCTTATGCATTGTCATTCCTTAGCCAGTCCTCGTTATTTACATGTTTATAGGATCGAGTGGTCTAACAAAAGTTGTTTTACCACTCTTACATTCGTTTATATGTGTTGGTACCCCAACCCGTTTATATGAAAATCCATTACCATCCACTAAAGTTCCTTTAGGAACCCAAATTCGTTTAATTTTAATCGAATTCATTTTATTATCTTTTGGGATCCAAGCACGTTCAACTGAATTGTTTTTAAACGAGTTTTCCTTTCGTTTATGATTTGAAAATCCTTTGTAATTAGTAAAATTCAAATTTCCAATTTGAACTTTTTCAAAGCTATTTGTAGAATTTTCAAAATTATTAATTTTTTTTTCAATTTGAACAATTTTTCCAAAGCGGTTTGAATTTTTTTTAAAACCATTGAAATTACACTTTCAAATTTGATCAAATTTACCAAAACCGACTCCTTTCTTATTCTTAACAAAAAATTGGTTTTTTAACAACATTGTCAACGATTTTTATCCTTTAGAGAATTTAGCCAATACTGATTCAAGTCGTTGAATTTTAGATTTAAGATCACTATTTTCTTTCATTAAAATCGAACAACGATTTATAATGATCGTTCTCTTTTTAGAATCATTTTGTTTCAAAACCATATTTTTTTTCCAAGCATTTTAATTTTCGCATTGGACTCAAAAGTCTCACTTTCAAATCGTTTACGCTTTTCAATTTCAAGTTTTTCAACATCCTTGAATTTTTCAGTTTCTTTTTCCAAATTGTGATTGATACGAGTAATTTCAGACTTGTTATTTTTTAAAATCACATTTTCGTTTTCAAGGGTTTTGAAATTTTCTTTTATTTTAAACAATTCTTTTTGAAAATTCGTGCATTTATCGCATTTGAGATTTTTGATTTTCTCGGTTTCAATTTCAATTTCATTCAAAATCGATTCGGTTTTCTGTAAACTCCTTTTCTCGAAAATTTCATGTTTAGAATTTTTAACCTTCTTAAACCTATCCAACTCTTTTTGCACAAAAATCATTTTTATTTTTAGTTCAATCTCGTTTATTTTTAGAAACACAATTCTCTTTTCAAGCTTTTGAAACTTTTCATTAAGATGAACTAAACCATTTTCCAAATCTAAACATTTTTTGCAATTTGAATTTTAATTTTTTTTTTAGTATTTTCAAGTTTTAAATCCAAATCATGATTTTTATTGCTCAACTCAACATTTTTAGATTTTGAATTTTCATTTGTCAATTTAAGACTTTCAACAGTTTTGGTTAATTTATTACAAAGGGAAATTAACTTTTCAAAAGGAAATTCACGGTGCTCGTCATCTGCTGAGTCTTCATTATTGTCATCATCTGATCCATCTTCTAAATCCTATCAAGCATAATTCTGAAACTGAATTGGTGATTAGGGTTTTGAGCTATTGTTGTCTCTTCTTCCAAACAATGCGTCTAGAGTTTTCCAAACTTCCTTTGTAGTTAAACAATGGAAAATATGGTTATATTGATCATCATTAGTATAAGAATATAAAATGTGCATAGCACGAGAATTAATTATAATGTCATTCTTAACTACCATATCATATCCATTTTCAATAATTTCCCAACATATAGTATTAACTAATTTTAAATATAATTCCATTTTTAATTTCCAATTTAAAAATTCTGTTTAATAAAAAATGTTGGGGTTATACTGGAAAATTCTCGCTAGATTGACAACTAGAAAACTCAACGTTAGTGAAATCCATGACTCTGGAGTTATTTAAAATAAAAAAAATACCTGCTCTGATACCACTTGAAGGATCTAAATTAAACCTAGAGGGGGGTGAATAGGGTTTATTGCAGCTTTTGCTGAGTAATAAAATAATATCAATCACAAATAATAATCAGAGTAAATGCAGAAAATAAATAACATACAGATATACCCAGCTTCTACGAAACCATGCCTACTGCTGCATTCCCTAAGGTTTCTACTAGGTATTGGTCAACTATTACAATGCTTACAACACCTGTAAACTTGCAATAACTCCTAGCCTATTTGTCCTAACCCTATGCTCAAAACTTATCCCCAATTTCTACTAAGAGCTACACAAAAGGCCTCACAATCTCGCTCCAGTTGCTCTAATCCTACGCTTAATACCCTGCACTTATTTCTATCCCAGAAATCAGATTTCCGCGAATTATAACCCCATAATTCGTCTCCCTAGTTTTACTAACAAACTAGAAAACTTTGAACTGATTAAAAAATTAAAACACTAAAATAAAAACAATAGCTCGGCTAAACACTTTAAAAATCTAAACCCTGGACAATTACACTTAAGAAAATTAACTAGGGTTTTTTCCCTTTTAAAAATTAAAGTCTTGATCCCCTAGCCCTTAGGTTTAATCTTGACCAGCCACTTTGTCTATCTTCAAAAATAATCGGCCCCCATTTTAAACCTAATTCTTCTGGAATTAAAAAAAGGGGACGGTGATTGATTTAGGGTTTCAATTCTCCTTGAGTCTGAAGTCGCCTCTCTTTCTTAAGTGATGAATTTCGAATTTCCAGTGGCTATCTTTGTTGTTTATACTAGATGAAAAGCATTGATTTGATCCAAGTAATTTGTTGATGCTCTGGTATGAATTTTCGAATAAAATTTTCTTTTATTTGTGCTTGAACTTGGATGTGGAATTGTCAATGATGATGCGGTGTTTATACAAGATTAAAAATCCAATATTTGTGCTCTGATTTCGTGGATGACTTGGTCATGATATATACGAAATTTTTGGCTTGTAGTCTTCTCCTCTTTGAATTAGTCTTGAGTGTTTCGACTTTGTGTTAATCCCTTAATTTCGGGAACTAATTTGTGAGATAAATTATGGACTTTGAATTGGGTTTGAAATCTACAAACTTTTGGGAATTGCTTGCGTGTATATCATTTGACTTTGAATGTGTGGCTTAATTTTTGGATCTTCGAAATTCATTTCTAGTTGACCATTTCATAAATTAAACTTCGCCGATAAATTCGAATGAACATTTTGGTGCTTCATTCGAAATCTTTAATTCCTTAAGAACTGATGCTAAATTTGAAATTGTGAATGGTTAAACATGATGTACCAACTTTGCTTAAGTTCTAGCACCTAGTCTTGAATACTTATATAAGGACTGATACTGCCCTTTGATTTGCCAAACTCTTGAACTAGTATTGCACTTGATACTTGTCGTAGAAGTTAAAACTGTTTTGCACTTTGAATATTTTGCTTGTTCTGTGAATTATGTATGCATGTGTACTTGAGTTCCTGAATGTCTGTGTATATATCTTGTTCATACATGTTTGTTGACACCGCCATGAATAATGCTGCATTGCTGAACTTGACTATGTCACTTAAGTATGTATGTTAGCACACCTTAACTCACGTTGTTCAATATATATGAACTTTGATTGTGTATTGACATTGTACAATGGCAATTACCTGTCTTGTCTTGTGTACTGCTTTGCATATAGCTACTCCATCAATACATTCTGAGATGTTGTTCACTTGTTCACTACATTTGTTGCTTACTTGTATATGCCATTAACCGTTCATGCATATGCACCATGCTTCACTATGTTGGCTCAGTCCCTTGATGTTGCACCACTTGATTTTCTGAAATGTTGTACTTCTGCATTGTTAATTAAGTCCGCTGTGTTGAGCTTCATGTTTGAGCATACATGACCAAATGAATCTGAACGATGAATCATGCTGTTACAGATTGAATGAGACTTGAAACCACTTGTCCATGTATATGTTGTTTCTGAAACTTCCTCGAGCTTGATCATGTTCGAACCATAGTTCCATTATTGATATTGACCATGGTATTTTCACTTTGACCTGTATACACCCATGCAAAAGATGTTGCTCCTCTTTGCGGCTGCACTTTTAAATGCTGCTACTTCATTATAAAATTATGGTTGTATTTTGACTTCCCATTTGGACTATACATGATATATTTCTGCCTTGTACAGTTGACTTGATTTGCATGTGCATACATGCTGCTGATTTGGTGCTAGGCCCTTATGTGCACTTGCATAACTCTTGAATTGTGTCGACCAATGTGATTTGCCACTATGCACTGAGTCGAGTTGGTCCACGTGGCTACTCCTCAGATGCTATGCTGCATTCTGATTGGCGAGGCAGTGCACGTGTTTATATTTATACACTTGTATATATGCAGTCATTCAGAATAACTATCCTGTCACTGTAAAAGTCTGACTAGATTGCCTCTACACAGAGATATGTGTATATACATACACATGTATCCATATACATGTATCATGTGTATGTAGTATATACGTGAGAACTAGATGGATGTATACATATCAGATCAAGTCCTGAAACATGATGAGAAACACAGCGAAATTATGAGGCATATAAAATTTAAAAATAAACTTATATTTGTATGCACTCAGTTTTATTTCTATTGTATTGTACTCTATGTGTGTTTCTGTTTCATGTAATAGGTTAGCAAATAATGACTGGACTTACTATGAGCTGTTAAGACAGAAGACAGAAGACAGAAGACAAGTATAATGTCAGTAAATGTGTTGATGTGTCTGTATATGAGAGAAACATGTTTGTACAAACTGAAAGATATGTAGCTGTAATGAGTGGCTGTAGTGAGGAACATTGTGTGAAATGAAAGTGATTATACTGTATTGTATATTAGTGAAATGTACAAATAATAGAGTTATAAAATATGTACTGTTTTAGACGTTGAAAAAAAATGCTATAATATTCAAATAAAATACTATTTGAAAGTTTAATTCTTGTGCAGTAGTATTCCATTTAAATATAAATATTATATTTCAGTCAGTGATGTATATAAGAAACAGTACAATAACAAACACATTTATAATAATATCTATTTGGTTGTTATCATCAAACAAAAATCATGTAATTATGTATACAACAATGTTATATGCAACATTCCCTACATGGCAAACGACCAAGGGATGACCATTTGCGTCAATTCGGTAGGCATGGCTCTTGGAATTTTCTGGAAGGGTTGGAAATTGTCGTACTTTTGTGCATGATCTGCGGCGTCTTGATCGATTTTGGGCCTATAATAACCATGCCTAATGATCTTCCTTGCTAGGGTCTACCCCCCGGGGGGTGGTCGTCATACCCGCCTCCATGCACGTCTACGAGTACACGATCGGCATCATCGAGGGCTACACATCGCAGTAATGGGACAGAGATGCCTCTGGGATAAATATTCCATCCATGATAAGGCAGCGGGCCGATTGGCGAGTGAGCGCTCATCTTTCTTTGTAACATCCCGGAAATGTCCCATGTTGCAGATAATTCTTGATTGGTGTCATCGGTTCTGGTATTCATGACCACTGCGGTTTGTGTTTGCTTAATACTTGGTGAATCGGGCAGTTCGACTGGGGCGAATCCCATGAGTTGTGAATACTCGGAGCTTGCCAACTTGGCTAGCGAATCTGCTTTTTCATTTTGTTCTCGAGGAATGTATGTGATGATAAAGTGGTCGAAGTTGGTGAGCAGTTTCTGAACCTGGGTCAGGTATATGGCGAGCCGTTCCCCCTTAGCTTGATATTCTACCTGTACTTGGCGCACGATGAGTTGTGAGTTGGAGAAGATTTGGATGGTCTTTAGTTTGACTTCGATCGGGATTCTAATTCCGGCTATCAAGGCCTTATATTTTGCATCGTTGTTGGTAGTAAGGAAGCTGAGCTTTAATGCATAGCGTATCGTGCGTTCCTCTGAAATGATGAGCACCACTCCGGTTCCGGAGGATTTTTAGTTAGAGGACCCATCCACAAATAGTTTCAATTGGATAGTCGGGGCTTCGACGACTTCAGGAGGCGACTCCGCCTGAGCAGTGAAATTAAATACAAAACCGGCGAGGGCCTGCCCAAGTATGGTGCGGCGGGGGATGAAATTTATCTCAAACTGACACAGCTCCATGTTCCACATGAATAGTCGTCCTGATGCTTCAGATTGCTGCAAGATTGATCACAATAGCTAGTTGGTGAAGACTTTATGGGGAGAGACTGGATGTATGGTCACAACTTACGGGAAGATATCCATAGATAGTATGCTAGTTTTTTTAGCTTTGATTAATTCTTTTCTACCCCCGTCAATCTTTTGTTGATGTAGTAGACGAGTTGCTGGATATGATCTTCAATGCATACTAGTGCCGAGTTGATTGCCTGCATGGAGATAGCCAAATAAACTTATAAGTCCTCATGGTCCACGGGTTTGGACAAGATATGTGGTCGCTCTATGTGATTCAGAAGGTCCTTGAATGTGGTAATGCATTCTGTGGTCCATTTCAAGTTGCGCTTCCTCGTTCGAAATAAGTCAAAGAAAGGAATGCATTTGTCGGTAGCCTTAGAGATGAATCAAATTAAACGGTGACATTCCCGTTTAAACTTGGGACACCTTTGTTGTTCTGGGGAATTGAATATCCCGAATAGCTTTTATTTTGTCGAGTTTAGCCTCGATGCCTCGCGAGTTGACGATGAAACCCAAGAATTTTCCTGAGGCAACACCGTAGGAGCACTTCAGGGGATTGGGTTTCATGTCGTATTGGCAGAGGACATCGAACATTTTGGAGAGGTTGTGGATGTGATTTCTTGATATCTTAGATTTTACTAGCATATCTTCCATGTATACCGCCATGGATTTTCCATTTTGGTTTTTAAAGAGGCGATTAACCATTCGTTGGTAAGTTGCTTCTGCATTCTTGAGACCGAATGGCATGATGCGATAGCAGTAGAGCCCGAGATCGGTTATGAAAGAGGCATGATCCTAGTCGCAAGGAGACACTGAAATTTGGTTGTTGCCAGATTAGGCATCCATGAAAGATAACAGCTAGTATCCGATGGTCGAATCGACAAGTCGGTCGATCTTCGGAAGCGGGAAGCTGTCTTTGGGACATGCCTTGTTCAATTTAGAGAAGTCGACACAAGTTCGCCATTTTCCATCGGTCTTTTTGACCAGAACGGGGTTGGAGAACCAATCGGGGTAGTCGGCTTCACGGATCAAGTTGTTGTTGAGTAGACGATCTACCTCTTCTTGGAGTGTTTTGGACCTTTCGGGTCCCAAGAAGTGGCGTTTCTGCTTGACTGGAGGCATTGTAGAATCAAGACTCAGATAGTGGAAAGAAACTGCTGGGTCGATGCCCCTCATGTTAGAGTGAGTCCATGCAAACATGTCTTGGTTAGCCTTTAAGAAGTTCACGAGATTTTCTTTTATTGCAGGGAGGGGTGGAGTTACGATTCGATTTTTAGTAACCTTGATGGATCATCGGGGTTGATTGGAACGTCCATGTAGGTTCAACTGGAGTAGCCCTTTCGTACTCAGGCTCTTCGTCCTTCCTTGGATCGAGATTGTCGCAAAGATGGCAGTTGCGCCTGAGCCAACACTACCCAAAATTGAGAAATTTAAAACATATGATATTATTTTACTTGAACCCCATTTTTGGTTTCTGGGCTTGAAACAGTTATCTAGTTTTTCTATATCCACTGAAGTGTTTCCAATTTTTTTTGATAATTTTAAATATATAATTTCGTGCGCAAATAAGTTAACGTCTTCCCTAACTTAGCTATGACACTATCGTTCCAAATCACAAGCCTAATTATACTTTCCTTCTCGACCCGTGATTTCAAAAACAAAAAAATTAGGCCGCATTGCTTTTATTTTCTACAAACCCCTTATTCCTACGATTTTCTCAGATCTCACGATTCTAGCACTCGTTGCTTTCCTTTTCCTCTGAAGGTAACCCTCGTTTTAATAGTTCTGTAATTCTCAATCTTATATTGTTATATTGTCTGTCAGAACGTGACTTCTTCATTCGGTGGAGACTCATCGATCGGAACAACCTAAGGTATTATCAATATATCCTCTATTATAATTGATTTTCTGAGCTAATAAAATTTTGATGATGATTTGATCATTAAACTTCGAATTGTTTTTAGATATTTTGTTTTATCCAGTTAATCATTCTTGATCTTAAATTATATTAGAGCTAATAGTCTTGTCGTGGAATTGGTTGGAAAGGAATTGTATCACTGAAAATCTATTATACATATGGTGATTTATGATTTAACATAAAATAGTGGTACGTTGTAGTGTTCAAACTCATGGATTTTGCAAAGAAAAATCCGAAGAAATCAACCAAGATGGATCACATATTTTATTTCGACTGGAAAATTAATTGTCTATAACTAAGGTATTATGTTGATAAAGATTTAGGTCTTGTTTTACCTGTCAATTTTGTTTTGTGTTTTGGTCTAAATAGAAATCTGTGCTTTGGATTTGACCGAGTCCTACTATTCGTAGTATAGCATATATATTTGATAGGCAGCAGCCCTCCACCCATTTACAACAGGTCACGTAGCTTTTGAGCTATTGGATTTCAATTTGGTCATATTTTCTCCTGTAAACTACCTAACGTTAGTACTTTTTATCCCAATTTTTATATGTTATTTTGGCCAATTTACTTTAGTTGTGCTTCGGTCCATATATGGTGACAATAACATAATGAATCAATTAATAGTGGTTGTACTATGCCCTTCTATTTATGTAAAGCCCGTACTTTATGTATCGGAGGATCGTAGAATATTTGTTTTTTTTCATATGAAGTCATATGGTCGTGTAACTTTGGGAAACGACTATTGGGGTCATTTCCCACATTCACAATTTTTGCCGAATTTAAAATGACTGTTTTTCCCTTGGAGAATCTTTTTTCGCCTATAACTTTTTATTGGTAAGGAGTTTTGATCTAAAACCACATCCATTGGATTCCGATGATTGTTTCCCATTCTGTAGACTGGCCACATTAATCAAACGACTTACCGTATGGGAGATATGTATTAAATAAGGTTTGAAGATGAAAAAACAACATAATTGGGCTTAATTAAGTGATTAACAGCTAGGCCCATAACCCAATTCAGGATTAGAGTTATGGGAGGGCTGAAAAGAGTTGGAGAATCGTCTCCTTTCATTTTTCTAGCCACCAAAAACCTTTCTCAAATCCTAATCATGGCTTCCATCTTCTAAACCTCTCTCTAATCACTTTCTAATCACAAATTAATCAAATCTACATCAAACCAAGCCGAATTAGCACCAAATTCAAGGTAGAACTATTGCACCACATTGGAATCCGAGCTAAATTTGTAAAAGTTTCAATCAATCATTTATTATTGGCTAAGGTGAGTGATGAGCATGTTTATTCACTAATTATGGATAATTAGGAGTAATTAGTTATAACTAGCGAAATTATACACCTAAATATTCTGGAAAAATATGCATAAGTTCGAAAATCATATTTTATGTCACATATACGAAATTGGGTTGATTTAGATTTATTTTGTTAATTCCGGAATTTAGGGGATTAAGCGGGAAAATCATGGATTTGGGTATGTTTGATCAAATTAACATATGAAATCATTGTTTTAATGTTTTTGGTTGATTCTACATGTTACTATTGCTGTTTGCTATGTCTGTATTGCACAGGAAAGTTAGAATGGTTGAAAACTCCGTCGTTTGGCCAAATTTGCTTGCTGGAAAACTACAGTATTTCGGTTTGTGATGGTGACCCCAGGAGGGTCATGACCCTATGGTCATGACCCTCATGGTCACGACCCCTATGGTCACAACACACATAGTCACACCCAATGGTGAGTACGATCCCTATGTTGACCACGAGCCGATGGTGCTCACGAGCCGATGATGACCACAAATCGAGCCGTGGTGGTGACCCCGAACAAGACCGGATTTGAGCTTCTACCACGCGACGATGATCGGGAACCTTTATGAAGATCAGCTCCAATCCGATCGAAACCCGGGATGCAAAGGAAGTCCAAGCGAGAAGTTATCGCTCAGGATCCAGATGGGAACCAGCGAGTTAACTTCAAGAGTTGGGCTTTGCTACGGGATGTGTGCAAAGGAGTTATCGATTTCTATAACTTTGGTTCACCATTGAGAGAGGGGGCATGTAGATGAACTAGAGCTAGGGCGGTGTGGACTGGTTGGCCCGTACCCCAGAGCCAGGGCGGTGTGGACTAGATAGGGTTATTGACTATAGACCTGGGCCGTATGGTCATAACAATAGTTGTACGGATTCTAGGGCGGTGTGGACCTGTCATGGCCCTAATGGATTTATTGATCACAGTAGTGGATATCGTATGCTTTACGCATTGAGTGAGAGATGTGAGGATGATCGCTATGTTTGATGTTTGCTACCACCATGACACACACACTTCCATTTTACACTCTATGTTAGTGGTACCGTAGAGTATTGTACATCTTGTTGTGCTAAATATTTATTTGCAGATCCAGGTCAGGTATTATTATTTATACCTGTTATTGTTTTATTCAGTTACATAGATTTTTGATCGGTCACACCAGACTTTCATCTAATCCAGAGTGTTATGTCTCTTCTTTTTACCCCGGGTGCTCCTAAATGAGCAGACTAGAGGCAGGTTAGGTGGTTATGCCCGAGTAGTTGTTTGGAGATGAGCAGGAGGCTTGCACGTACTTTATATATATTCTCCCTGTGTTGTTGCTGGTCACTGCTAAACTGCTTTGGGATTTAGCAGTGTACCTCTTTTATTTCCTTTAGAGACAGTATTTTAATCTCGTAATAATTGGATATGTTGTATTTTGGTTTCCGCTACTCTAATTGTTATGGTTTAGTTTTCAGTTTATGTACTGCCTCACTTGTTTTATATCAAGTTATGTTATTATTATATTTTATTCCATGTACTGTGAGATATACTATAGATTCTTCGGTAATCATTGTTTCAACCCTTTTCGACGATCGTCGCGTGCTAATCGGGCATTGGCACAACGCATTTCAGGGGAAATGTCTTATGGTATGGGGCGACCATCACACTTGGTATCAGAGTCTAGGTCGCGTTGTTTAACCTAAAGGAAGATATCAGGGAGAGATAGTATACGTATACGAGAGCGTGTAATTGTGATATTTTGATTTTCAAAACTATGTTTATATGCATACTATTATTATATCTAAGGATGAAGTCGCACTGCACTAGCACCACTAAGGAGATGGTTAATTGTTTTCTCTTTATAGATTGAACGATGAGCCAAAATACAAGGAGTACGATGAGGAACACCGCACCGAGAGTTGAAGAGGGAGCAGGTTCAGGGGTTAACAACGGGAATGTCCCTGATATGAGGATGATGTTTACTGCATTCATGTGAGAGATGCTTAGGGATGCTCATGGAGCAATTCCTAATGCTGCTAATGGTGGTGGTGCAGTAGTGTAGGCGCTTAGAGCCGATTTCGCCAAGCTTAGCAAGATTATACTAGTTTTGGTGGGAAGCCGTTCCACAAAACGGAATTGGCTACGGAGGTTAAGGATTGGCTTGATAGTTATGAGCACATGTTCGAAGATCTGGGGTTCGATGATGTAATAAAGAGAAAGCTAGCATCACGTCACCTTCAAGGACGGGCAATGAATTGATGGAATGCTATTAAAGCGGCTAATCCTGAGGATTAAATTACTTGAAATCAGTTTAAGACTCGCTTCAGTGACAAGCTTATTCCACCTGCACAAAAATCAGAATTGTTTAGGAAGTTTTTGGAGCTTAAGCAGAATAGGGCAGTCTCGGAATATATTGCTGAATTCGACACCTTATCGAAATATGTATTATCTCTTATCGATATTCCCAAGAAGAAGATTGAGAATTTCATAACTGGCCTAGATGAGAACTTAGGGGAAGGCCTTATAAACCATATCGATGAGACCTTCGAATCTATTGTGGGAAAGGCATTGACATTAGAGAGCCTTTACCCTAAGTCGAAAACCAAGGTGGCTATTGCATCTGTAGAGGAGCCAAAACCGCAGGCAAGCGGTGATGGCTAGAAGAACTCCCAGAATAAGAGGAAATAGAACCAAACCAAGGATGGCCAGAAAAAGGAGAATAAGAAAGATCACGAGTGCTTTGGCTTCGGAAAGAAAGGCCATTATATCAAAGATTGCCGAGCGAAGCCAAGGGAGAGGAAATGCTTCAACTGTGACCAAGTGGGACATTTCAAGAATAAATGTCCACAACCCCCTGTGGAGAAGCAAATTGTGAAAGCATACACTATCAACGATGTTCCTTCTTCGTTGAATGCCCCACTGCGGGGAAGAAGGGAAAGGGTGTCGTTATTCAAGGTATACTTTCTATTCATGATGTTCCTGTTCGAGTATTTATTGATACCGGGGCTTCCCATTCCTTCGTATCTAGTGACCTGGTAGATAGGTTCGAATTGGAACCCGAGATTTTCGATAAACCTTTAGTTGTGATGAACCCGATCGATGGTTCGACTAGCCTTTGTATAATTTGTCGTAATTTGGTCTTATCGGGTCATGGATGTATGTTTGCTTGTGATTGCTTTGTTTTGGGCTTTACTGGGTTTGGCATTATTTTGGGAGTCGATTGGCTCCAAAGGTATGGGGGTGGTGGTAGACTGTGAGGGGTCTTTGGTGACCATTAGAGTGGACGATGGGCGGAGGGTGGCATTGGGTTGCCTACCTAAAGACGGGGTGATGGCTAGTTTTCTAAATTCTCTCGACATCCCGCATGATGAGTTATCAGATGTGCCTATTGTTGTCGAGTATCTGGACATCTTTGAGGAAGTGACCAGACTTCCACCATACCGAGAGATTAAGTTTCAAATTGATTTAGTGAAAGATGCCAGACCTAGACCGATGCCTCTTCGTCTTATGGCGCCAAGAGAGCAGCGAGAACTCGAAGTGCAAGTAGGCGATCTTCGGAGAAGGGGTTTATCTGAAGAGGTGTTTCTGAGTGGGGAGCAACAGTTGTATTTGCGTCCAAGGCGGATGGTTCCCTTCGCTTATGTCAGGACTACCGCAAGTTGAAAAAAGTGACTAGGAAGAATAATTATCCTCTTCCACGGATAAATGTTTTGTTTGATCAGCTAAATGGAGCAAGAGTGTTCTCTCAGTTGGATCTCATGATAGGATTTTATCTGCTCCGAGTAATAGCTAAGAGTATACCTAAAACGCCATTTCGGACACCCTGTGGATTTTATGAATGGTCGGTCAGGCCATTCGGGTTGACCAATGCACCCGCATATTTTGTGGATCTGAGCAATAAGGTTTTCATGGATCAATTATATAGGTTTGTTCCTGTGTTCGTGGATGTTATCTTGGTTTACTCGAGGACAGAGGAAGAAAACAAGGAACATTTGAGGGTAGTGATGGAGGTGTCGAGGAAACACCAATTGAAAGAGATCTTTTTCTAAGTGTTACTTCTGGAGGAGGGAACTGAGGTTCTTGGGCCATGTTGTTTCAGAGACTGGTATTGCCATGGATCTGGCAAAGGTGGCTATGGTGCAAGACTGATCTATGCCCAAGAATGCAACGGATGTGAGAAGTTTCTTGGGGTTAGCTGGATATTATCGTAAGTTTATTCAAGACTTCTCCAAGATAACGACACCATTAAATCAGTTGACCAAAAAGAATCAAGCTTTTGCTTGAGATAAAAGGTGTGAGAATTCATTTAAAAGTCTGAAGGAGAAGTTGATGTGTACACCAGTTTTAGTTGTTCCTAAGGGGAACGAAGAGGAGATGGTATACACGGATGCCTGTGGTACCAGACTAGGTGTTGTACAGATGCAAGGAGGTGGGGTTGTGGCTTATGCTAGTCGGCAACCGAAAACACATGAGAAGATATATCTACCCATGATTTGGAATTGGCAGCGATCATGTTCGCATTAAAGATATGGAGACACTATCTCTTAGTAGAAATATTTAAGTTGTTTACTGATCATTTGTCGTAAAAGTACCTTTTCTTTCAAAGGGATTTAAATCTTTGTCAGTAGAGATGGTTAGAGCTATTGGCTTCATACGATTTCAATATCGCGTACACACCCGGGAAGTGCAATGCAGTAGCTGATACATTGAGTAGGAGACATGCCTGTACGGGGGCTACGTTTCTTGAATGGAAGCAACTAGAGTATATCACGGGATATGATTTCGGACTTAAATGTGAATTGGATCCAAAGATGTTAGCAAGTTTTACGATTAAACCGACTTTAATTGAACGGATCGGTTCCAGTGAAAGGGATGATCCTTACCTATTGGAAATCATCTCCAAGGTAGAGATGTGTATCGACGGTGAGGGAATGAATAAGTATGGAATTGATCGAGAAGGATGGCTTTGAAAGAATGGGGGACTGGTTGTACCCAACGTTAATGGATTGAGAGATGAAGTGCTTAGAGAATGTCATCACTCAAAACTGACTATACACCCCGGTGGTAACAAAATGTATCAAGACATGAAGCGGACCTACTACTGGGAAGGGATGAAGAGAGACGTTGGGAAGTTTATATCCAAGTGCATGAACTGCCAGTTAGTTAAAACTGAGCAAAAGAAGCCTAGTGGTTTGTTACAAATGTTGGAAATTCCCGAATGGAAATGGGAACAAGTCTTAGTGGATTTCATTGATAGTTTACCAAGGGCAAGATCGGGTCATGATGGTATTTAGGTGATTGTGGATTGATTGACCAAAATTGCAAGGTTTATACCGATCAAGTCAAATAGTACGACGGCTAAGTTAGCGGAACATTATATGAAGTGGGTAGTGAGATTTCATGGAATACCTAAAGGTATTGTGAGTGACCGAGATCTATTATTTACTAGTGGTTTTTAGAAGAGCTTATAAGAGACCTTAAGGTAAGAATTACATCTCAGTACTACGTGCCATCCTCAAATCGACGGTCAAACAGAGAGGATGAATCGTATATTAGAGGATCTCTTGAGAGCTTGTATATTGGATTTTGGGGGGTCATGGGATGAAAATTTGGTTCTTGTTGAGTTCGCATATAATAATAGTTATAGTCCAGTATTCGCATGACTCCATTTGTAGCTTTATATGGAAGACCATGCAACTCACAATCATGTTGGTTGGAAACCGGTGATAAATTTGTGCTTGGGCCAAATGTAATAAGAGAAATTATTCAGATAAGATCAAGGTAATCCAACAGCGAATGAAGGCTGCCCAAGATAGGAAGAAGAGTTATGATGATAAAAGACGATGAGATTTGAAATTCTCTGTTGACGACTTGTAATTCGTCAAGGTTTCTCTGTTGAAGAGTGTGATTTGGTTTCGCAGGAGAAGTAAGTTAGCACCAAGGTTTGTTGGTCCATTTCCAGTTTCGAACGAGTTGGGAATTTGGCATATAATGTTGGATTGCCTTACAAGATGACAGGAGTACACAACGTTTTTCATATTTCCTAGTTAAGGAAGTTCGTACACGATTCTGATATGACTATTTCACCAAATCAGTTAAACTATATTAAGGTAGAATCCAAGGCAGTTGGAAACCGCAAACCGGTTCGTATTGTCGGACAAATACGAAGCAACTTCGGAGGAAGACGGTGAAACTGGTTAAGGTCCAAGGGGTGATAATGAGAATAACGGTACTTGGGAAACCGAGGAGAGCATAAGGAAGACGTATCCAGAGCTCTTTACCTGGTAAGAATTTAATCGCGATATAGCTATTCCCTTGTTAGTAAAACAACATGCCAGGACCGGCTAGTTGTGTTTATTATGTATGTTTGATTGTTTGTAAATTGTTGGTAGGCATGCGAGACACTATTGTATGTTTTCTTGGTTAAGGAATTTCGAGGGCAAAATTTCTTAGGGGGCGAGAATGTAACGACCCGTATTCTACGTATTGGAGGATCTTAGAATATTTGGTTTTTTCATACGAAGTCGTATGGTCGTGTAACCTTGGGAAACAACTATTGGGATCATTTCCTACATTCACGATTTTTGCCGAATTTAAAATGACAAATTTTCCCTTAGAGAATCTTGTTTTATCTATAACTTTTTATTGGTAAGGAATTTTGACCTGAAACCACTTCCATTGGATTTAGATGATGGTTTCCCATTCCGTAGAGTGGTCACATTAATCAAACGAGCTTACCTTTTGGGAGATATGGCTGAAATAATGTTTGAAGATGGAAAAACAGCCTAATTGGGCTTAATTAAGTGATTAACCGCTAGGCCCACAACCCAATTCAGGATTAGGGTTATGGGAGTGCTGAAAGGAGTTGGAGAATCATCTCCTTTCATTTTTCTAGCTGCCACAAAACTTTCTCAAACCCAAATCATGGCTTCCATATTCTAAAGCTCTCTCTAATCACAAATTAACCAAATCTACATCAAATCAAGCCAAATTAGCACCAAATTCAAGGTTGAGTTGTTGCACCACATTGGATTCTAAGCCAAATTAGTAAAATTTTCAGATCTATCATTTATTATTGGCTAAGGTGAGTGATTAGCATGTTTACTCACTAATTATGGCAAATTAGGGGTGATTAGTGATAATTAGCGAAATTATACAGCTAAAAATTCTGGAAAAATATGCATAAATTCTAAAATCATATTTTATGTCACATATATGAAATTGGATTGATTTGGATTTATTTTGTTAATTCCAGAATTTAGGGGATTAAGTGGGAAAATCATGGATTCGGGTATGTTTGATCTAAATTAACATATGAAATCATTGTTTCGATGTTTTTGGTAGGTTCTACATGTTACTACTGCTGTTTGGTATGTTTTGCGATTGCACAAGAAAGTTAAAATGGTTGAAAACATCTTTGTTTGGAGAAATTAGCTTGCTAGAAAACTGCAAGATTACGGTTCTTGATGGTGACCCTAAGATGGTTACGACCCCTATGGTCACGACCCCTTTGGTCACTACCCTTATAGTTACGACCCCCATGGTGACCACGATCCCTATGGTGACCACGAACCAATGGTGATCACGAGCCGATGATGACTCCGAACAGAGCCATAACGGTGACCCCGAACCAAACTGGATTTGAGCGCATACCACGCGATGACGATCGTGAACTCTTCTAAAGATCAGCTCCAATCTGACCGAAATCCGAGATGTAAAGGAGGTCCAAGCGAGAAGTTATCGCTCAGGATCCAGATGGGAACCAATGAGTTAACTTCATGAGTTGGGCTTTGCCGCGGGATGTGTGCAAAGGAGTTATTGATTTCTATAACTTTGGTTCACCATTGAGAGATGGGGCATGTAGACGAACCAGAGCCAGGGCGGTGTGGACGGGTTGGCTCCTACCCGAGAGCTAGGGTGGTATGAAATGAGTAGGGTTATTGACTATAGATCAGGGCGGTATGGTCATAGCAATAGTTGTACGGAGTCTAGAGCGGTGTGGACCCATCATGACCCCAATGGATTCGGTTATCAAATTAGTGGATATCGTATGCTTTACGCACTGAGTTAGAGATGTGAGGATGATTGCTATGTTTGATGTTTGCTATCACCATGACACACACATTTCCATTTTGCACTCTATGTTAGTGTTACCTTAGAGTGTTGCACATCTTGTTGTGCCAACTCTTTGGTTGTAGGTCCAGGTTAGTTATGATTATTTATACCTGATATTGTTTTATTTAGTTACATAGATTTGCTATTGCTCACACGAGACTTTCGTTTGACCCTGAGTTTTATGTCCCTTCTTATTACTCTGTATGCTCCTAAACGAGCAGACTAGAGGCAGGTTAGGTGGTTATGCACGAGTAGTTGTCCGGAGACGAGCAGGAGGTTTCCACGTACTTTATATATATTCTCCCTGTGTTGTTGCTGGTCACTGCTTTGGGCATTAGCAGTTACCTCTTTTATTTCCTTTAGACAGTATTTCAAACTTGTATAATTGGATATGACGCTGTATTTTGGTTTTCACTACTCTAATGGATATGGTTTAATTGTCTCGCCTGTTTTATATCAAGTTATGTTATTATTATACTTTATTCCATGTGTTGTGAGATACACTACAGGTTCTTTGGTAAACATTGTTTTAACCTTTTTGACGATCGTCCCGTGCTAGACGAGCATTGGCACAACGCATTTCGGGGAAATGTCTGATGGTACGGAGCATCCGACACAATTTATGAAAAATCTCTTGGGCTTAAAAGCATCAAAAATGTTGGCACTACATTTGAAGATTATATCAAATAGTATTTTGAAAAAGTTCACTTATCATATATCGCCTCTTCTAAACAACTGCGGACTAAGTTGAATTTGTTCAAGATGGAGTTAGCGAAGGAAGAGAATACGACTGACCACAGGGAACATGGCCAGAAAACAGAGGAGCAGGAAGCGAAAGCTGATGGAAGGTGGAGGCTGGCCTGAGAGGAATTTCTAATTTCTTATTGTTATTTTAAGAGAATAATTTTTTTTTTCAAATTTTGCATTGAGAAAATAACTGGAAACCATCCGAATACACCATGTGTTGAGAACCAGATAGTGGTGGAAATGCTTTAGAGTGTCTGAAGGTGCAGGATTTGACGGAATACGAAACGGAGGAAGTGGCCATATGGCCGAAATTGAGGAAGAGGCCTAGGGTTAGTTGCCTAAATAAACTGACTTTTTCCCCATTAATATAAGCAAAAGTTGAGGTGGAAATCATGGAATCTGAGACCGGTAATTTTGGAATTGTGATGGCCTACCACGTACCAGCTGGCATTCCCCTGAAATGTGCTATGCCAATGCCCGACCAGCACGGGACGGTTGTCAAACTAAAAGGGTTTGAAAACAATGATTACCAAAGAACCTGTAGTATATCTCACAGCGCATGGGATAAAATATAATAATAACATAACTTGATATAGAACAGGCGAGAAAGTACATAAGCTGAAAACAAAACCAAATCCATCAGAGCAGTGGAAACCAATTACAACTTCATATCCAATTATTACAACTTTAAAATACTGTCTTTAAAGGAATAAAATTGGTGCACTACTAATACCCAAAGTAGTGATCAGCAACAACCTAGGGAGAATATGTATATAAAGTACGTGGAAGCCTCCTGCTCGTCTCCGGACAGCTACACGTGCATAACCACCTGACATGTCTCTAGTCTTCTCATTTAGAAGCATACAGAGTAAAAAGAAAGACATTAAACTCTAGGTCAGACAAAAGTCTGGTGCGAGCGATAGCAATAAAATAAAGCAATAACATGTATAAATAATCATACCTGACCTGGACCTGCAACCAAAGAGTTAGCACAACAAGGTGTACAATACTCTAAGGTAAACACTAACATAGAGTGTAAAATGGAAGTGTACATGTCACTGTGATAGCAAACATCCAACATAGCAATCATCCTTACGTCTCTCATTCAGTGCGTAATGCATACGATATCCACATTTTCAATCACTAGATCCATTGGGGCCATGACGGAGTCCCACTCTGTACAACTATTGCTACGACCACTTGGCCTTTTGAGGCCATGATGGATTCCCGCTCCATGCAATTATGACTCTGACCCCACTGCACTGGTTGATATTCAATAACCATAACTGGCCAACTAGTCCATACAGCCCTGGCTCTGGTTTGTCTACATACCCTCTCTCTCAATGGTGAGCCAAAGTTATAGATATTAATAACCCCTTTGCGCACATCCCGCAGCAAAGCCCAACTCTTGAACTTAACTCGTTGGTTCCCATCTGGATCCTGAGCCATAACTTCTCACTTGGACTTCCTTTGTATCTCGGGTTTTGGTTGGATTGGAGTTGATCTTCAGAAGAGTTCACGTTCGTCGATGCTTGGTAGAAGTTTGAATCTGGTTCGGTTCAGAGTCGTCACCTTGGTTTGGGTCGTTCGTGCTCCACGGTTGGTCAGTAGTGCTCCACCGGGTCAGTCGGTCGTGCGAGTTACATCAGGTTCAGTTGGCTGTGTGAGTACCATCATGGTTGGTCGCTCGAGCTCCCCCCCGGGTTGGTCGTGCGACCCAAAACCTGCACCACTTCCAACAAGCTATTTTCGCCTCACGATGGCATTTTCGACCATTCTAACCTTCCTATGCAATCACAAGGCATACCAAACAGCAGTAGTAACATGTAGAATTAACCAAAAACACCAAAACAAAAGGTTGACATGTAAATTTAGATCAAACAGACCCAAATCCATGATTTTTGCCTCAATCCCCTAAATTCCGGGATTAGCAAACTTAATCCAAATTAACCCAAATTTGTATATATGACATAAAATATGATTCTAGAATTTATGAATATTTTTCCATATTTTTATGATGTATAATTTCACTAATTATCACTAATCACCCATAATTGGTCGTAATTAGTGTATAAACATGCAAACCACTCACCTTAGCTAATAATAAATGATAGATCTGAAACTTTTACTGATTTGGCTTGGATTCCAATGTGGTGCAGCAGCACTATCTTGAATTTGGTGTTAATCTGGCTTGATTTGATGTTGATTTGCTTAATTTGTGATTAGAAAGTGATTAGAGAGATATTTGGAAGATAGAAGCCATTACTAGGGTTCAAGGAATGTTTGTGGAGGCTAGAAAAATGAAAGGAGATGATTCTCCAACTCCTTTCAACCCTCCCATAACCCTAATCCCGAAATGGGTTATGGGCCTAGCTGCTAATCATCCTATAAGCCCAATTAGGCTGTTTTTCCACCTTCAAATCCTATTTCAGCCATATCTCCCAAACGGTAAGTCTGTTTGATTAATGTGACTATCCTACGGAATGAGAAACCTTCATGCGAATCAAATGGAAGTGGTTTCAGGCCAAAACTCCTTACCAGTCAAAAGTCATAGGTGAAACAAGATTCGCAATGGGAAAAACAGTCATTTAAAATTCGGCAAAAATCGTGAATGTGGGAAATGACCTCAATAATCGTTTCCCAAAGTTACACGACCATATGACTTTGTATGAAAATGAAACAATTATCCTATGAGCTCCGATACATAGAATGCGGGTCGATACAGGAATAGACGATGAATGGAAGATGGTGCATACTGGAATACAACAGCGTAGATCAAAATGGGGCCTTGGACAACGTTCACAGTGCACTAGGGCGGAGCGACTTGGAAAGGGGTTACAAAGGGAAAATCGGAAATCAATCAAGGTACTTAAGGGATTTGGAAATCTATGGTTTCCCAGTTCATCGGTTAAAAAGTCAGGCATTTCCAATTTTTTATTACGCAAAAAAAAGAAAAAAAGAAAAAAAGTTGAATTTACTTGAACTGTATCCGTATCCAGAAATATAAATATAATGCAATATTCGTAAAGTAGAAGCGGATATCCGATATTTGAAAAAAGTCCAATGATATTATTCATCTTTCCATGGATTTAGAAGAGTTAATAGGTGTGAGTCCTATTCCTGTTTATGTAGCAATATCAGGTCTGATGGTCAATGTATATTCCATTGAGTATGAAAAGATGTACTGGTTGTCCGTGATTTTGGTTGCAATGGGTGTGGAAGTCAAGAATGTAGCTGTCATTGGCCCAACCATGTAATATGGATTTCCGATCAAGGAGTCGATGGTAGTTGCCCTTGTTCTCACTTATAGAGGTGTCATTGTGTTGTATGCTTTTCGGTTTGGTAAAAGGCAATGTAAGTACTTTTATTATGGCAATATTCATGTTATAAGCTATATTAGTTTCAATTATGCTAAAAATGTGAATTTTCAACCATTTAAACCAGTCAGATCAGGGAATATTTGCAGACACATATCCCTTTCTGCATGCATGGAAAATAATGATATTTTATATTATAGGCAATGACATACTTTTTGGAATTTCCGCAGTACAAAATGTCACTGCTATTCCTGAATCTACTAATTCTAGATTACTATTTCAGAAAGTAATTTGATAATTTCAGCCCTATTTTGTTTGAATGTCATCTTAGTTTTTAGAATATTTTCCATAAAATATAGGCATTGATACCAAACTTTTGTACTAGTTGTACTTAGATGGTCAACAGATGATGTTGGTTGATTTATATAGACGAAGCTTGTAAATTACTGTACATATCTCTGCTTTGGCAGTTGAATTCTAACCTCCTATGACGATGATTTGGATTTCTATGTTATTTTGTATTTTTGTGTTAATAGTAGTGATATTTTTGCGGTGTGACTATTTGCCAAACTCTATAGAATCAATATAGTTTAAATATAGAATAGGAAGCATTTGGAATTACTGCTTGGCTACTAGGTGATACATATTATCCTTATATGAATAGTACTAGTCATGATAATTACTTATACATCATTTGTTATTAAACCAGTTTTGTACGGTGTAGATACATTTTATCACCTGCATTTGACGGATGTTTCTATCATATGCAGTTATTGTATTAAGCATCAGTTATAAGGGTTAAATAAATGTATCAACATCATATGTTTAATTTAATTTATTCTTGTTTCTATGTGTTAGTTGAAGGAAATGTTATCACCTACAATAAATATAATAATTTGATGTTTTAATGCAAGATAATGAGACATGTAAATTGCTATAGTCTGCTAAACAACGTTAGTTTTCATGCCCTTGGAGTTTAGTTCATATCCCAATTGTTCTTCACTGGTATTTTTTTATTCTTTCTTTGCTAGAGAAGTGAATCGAACCAAATATATTTAAATTACTATTGAGTTTAAATTAGTATCTCCAATCAAATTTCTATTATGTGAAATGTTGTTGATATTTTTCGAGGATGTAGTTAATTTGTTGATGACTGATATGCTTGAGTTACCATGTTAACGGAATTTTACTATATCCCGATGATGGTATAATATTTTAAGATAATTTTTTATTATCAAAGTACTATTTTTGTTTAAGAACTTTTAGGAAGATAAACGACTATCATCCTTACCTTTCTTTATTTGTCATCCTTACCTTTTCTTAATTTCTGTCATATTTCTTCTTAATAATTCAAATACTAGCCAAATAAGATAATCATGCACGGTTACCTTTCTTCTTAGTTCCTGTCATATTTCATAGCAAACTGCTTGTAGTTTATATGCATATTGCACTCCACACTTAGCATATTAATTGTTTTTTACGGTTTGTACTATATATGCATCTCATATTTATGGTATAGTTTGAGAAATAAAAAACAACATATCATTTTTAGTAAGGCCAAAAAAACCTGGGTTATCTAACATAGTATAGTACTTAAGACTACATTGTTTGATTGCTTCTACTTTGCAGGAAATTTCTACCTGCTGATGCATTGTTTTTCCACCTTAATTCGCTTCATCTTCGCTTGTTTGTCGTCACTTTTTCCTGTAACTTTTTCAATGTTACTTCATCATGTTCAGGTAGGAATATTTCAAGGTACGTGTGGTGGTGTATTTTACAATATATGTGTTTGATGTGTTGCTAACACGGTATATGTATTTTCGAGCTATGCAGCTTCAGATTTCATAGATATATATTGGGATGCTCAGTACCCACCACAGCCGTGTTGGCCCAGTTTATTGGCCTGTCCGACCCACGTGCACGGAGGAACACAGCCAGGCTGGCCCTTGGCATGTAATCGAACACCAACAGTTTCTTCCCTTTAGGTCCCAAGTAATAAGCTCTTAAAGCAAGAAGGTTCTCATGCATTATTTTAAATTGATTTGGGTAAAATACTGGATTAAGAACAATGCCAAAGCTTCCATTTGCAAAACAGAAGGTGTTTCTGGGTTCAAGTTCATTGATGACTTTCAAGACTATCATGGTCTCCCTTATTTCAGACAAGTAAGAAATCATCGTATTCCATGTCCATTGACATTATAATGTATTATTGCAGATTTTCAAATGCTAATTACTAGTATAATCTGCTGTAGGCAATGGCAAAATTTATGGAGAAAGGTAGGGGTGGGATTGCAAAATTTGATCTAAAAGAATAGTGATGAGTGGAGGAGCTACTGGAGCTTAAGAAATTCTTGCGTTTTGCCTGGCTGACCCAGGGTATGCTTTCCTCATTCCCACTCCTTGCTATCCAGGGCATGCATACTTATTTAATATTTCAACAAAATATCAGTATATGTAACAACTTCTATATGTTTAGGAATAAACAGTTTTATTAGTTCCTTTTTAGTACCTGGGTATGGAAACATGCTTCCAGTATTCATTTTCATTGTAATTTTCTGTAAAACAAACTAAATATGCAGTTAGGGTAAACAAATACTAGTTGCATGAGGAATATCCGATAAGTACTTGAAAAAATCGGAAGCTGAGGGACTTCAAAAGGGAAACCATTATAATATCACAATCAAGCCAATAGAAGGTGCAGGTTACATGCCATAAGAAGATTGGTAATGTGACACCCCACGTCCGTTAATGTCACTCGTTAAGAGAATGCATTAAGTTTCGTGAAGCATTATAGGTAAACAGAAACAGAAATATTACAAGACTAATATAAAATAGCAGCGGAATTTAAAACTTTATTTAGATAGAAACATCGTGGTTCAAAACATGGTTACATCATTAGTCTGAAATAAATAAAACCCAGTGCATCAACATAAAAAAAATTCTATCTTATACTAAAATCATCCGAGTACAATAATAAAAGAAGCATAATCCACAAAAACTTAGCCATAGTAGAGAAGGTACGAAATCGAGCAATACATCCAAGCAGCTCCAAGCAAAACTAAGCAGAATCTTGATCAAGCTTGAGTATTCCCACCCTGAGAACCGAATGGGGAAACAAAAGAGAAAGAAGAGGAAACAAAATAGGTCAGACATAAGTCTGGCGAGTCCAGTTACTTTTAGCATATAAATAAGTAAAAGCATCATGACAGGCATATAAACTGGATAAAAGAGATGACAACATATAAGGCAGGTATGACAAGGTAAACAGGATAGAATAAATATATAATGCTTCTCTAACACTTTCTTGCTCCCTACACTATTATTAGTATCATATGAACAGGATGATCCCTAACAACTACAAATGGTAGACTTAGGCGTACTTCTAGTGAGAGGTTTTAACCCCATACAATAAAGGGCAGCCCAACATACCGGGGTTACCCCTAAGAATAATAACGGGCTCCTAAACATACCGGAGTTTAGGTGTACATTATCACTACACCAATCGATCGGCTCCCTACTCCGTAGATACCCGTCTGGCCCCACAGTAGGATGTATCACTTCCTAAATTGGCAACCCTTCATTTTCAAGATGTGCACAACCATATCTACTGATGTCACAGCGTTATATTTTCTCGGGCAGGTGAAGTCGTGCACACACATGACCCCGATGGAACGCGCCGTCAATACTATCCCCACTTTTGGATCTCTTACAATCAACCCAATAAGCGTGTCCCGACTTCGACCTAGTTCGGAGTACTCGTTTTATACCTATATATGGGTTACTGGCCGAAACGGGTCCCACACTCAAGATGATACAAGCTTTACCCTACGCTTGCATCCCCACTAGATTTTCCACAGGTTACGCCATACCAGAGTAAAAGATAACATAACCCCACCGGTTAAGTTTTGTGGGTCTATACATAAATATTACCCACCAACCAAAAATATACTTAACCTACCCATTGTTTCAACCAAGTTTACTTAAACCCTACTCAAGTTAAATGTTTATACAATCCCTATGGATTCAACTAGGTTAGGTATTCAAGTTCATTACCGTATATTCATTTATGGTTATAATATACTAGACCTCCCAAACTAAGCCTACAACTTATGGATTCTAGATATGCCCGGCGGTACCGGGCAGACTTCTTCAACAGGTCGGGCTTAAACTCGTAATGAAGCACATCAGTGTTTATGCACTCAGACCCCTCACATTAGATTCACCACTTGTGGTCACCAGATGTGCTGATTGGTTCCGGGTAGACTTCCACCACAAGTGTAATCTAAACTCGTGTCTAAGCGCGGTTATAATTCCAAATTATTGCATTTCTAGGCATTTCCATTATTAACCAATTATACCTATGTCATTATAGGTTATCATGCCCCTTTCCCAAGTCATGTCCATAATGAACCATATGCCCCCAAACTATGGTTTTTAATCAAAATTTGGTTTATGCCCCTAAATCCATATTCACATATTTAATTCAAGTTATGCCCAAATTCCCAAATTCAAGTTATGCCCCAATTCTTACGTTTTTCCCTCATTCCCAATTTAGCGCGTTCTCATATTTCAGCGGTAGGCTCGAAGATAGCCTGACTATAAAAATGAAAAGGGAAAAGAAGGAGGGAAGAGGGAAGAAATGAACATAATAGCAAAATTGACGTACAATGGCAGAAATAGGCATAGCAAAAAATGAACATAAAGTGAAAATATTAGGCATAATGACAAGATAGGCATATAAGATCAGATCTGATGAACATATGATAATAAAACTGATTAGGCATAGTGTCATGGTCATAAACAGACATGATAAGATCTAATCAGTGAATTAGACATACAAACAACAACGGACATGACATAATAAATAGGCATAGGCTTAGATCTGATTCATAGTCATGTCAAATTAACTTAGATACACATGTTATAGCAGATCTGATATGATTCAAATGATCGCAGGCATAGATCCAAGTTATAGTCATGTCAAGATTAACTTTTAATTATTTTTATCTAAAAATAACTTAGACTCACTGTGATTAGATCAAGAAACTAGAAGAAAGATTGTAGACGTTGAATCACAGATCTCTAATCTTGAATAATTCTAATTGATTGTTGGAGAAGAAAAGATTTGATTTAATCTGGTCAAAGGCATCATCTAGTTCTCCATTATCTTAGGTGTGGAGAAACAAGAGAAATATGGTCTTATTTATAGCCTAAACCAACAAACCAGGTCAAGAAAGGAGTCTACATTCAGCCAGAAGAATTTACCCAAATCTTCCACAAGGGGGTCGACCCATAGATCGACACCTCCCTTAATGCGTCGACACCCCCTTGATGGGGTCGACACCCCTAGGCGGGAATTTCCCGCTTCCACAATTTTTGCGATTTTGAACTGATTTTTGATTTTCTAGACTTATTTTATTCATATATATTCTTCTTATGCGTATACAAACTTCCAACCTTAATAACTTCTTCATACGGTGTCCGTTTTACATAAAATCAGAGACTATCTTAATCAGAATTCCGAGACGAACACAATGGGGCAGTCCGTTTTTCTTAATTACTAATATTTAATTAAGTATTCTTTAATTTATTATTTTAATGTCTTATAAAATTACGGGGTGTTACATTCTCCCGTACTTAAAGGATTTCGTCCCAGAAATCTCTAAGCCAAGAAGAATGTTTATCCTAATATCCACATCCATCTACTTTTCCACCAATCACAGACATCCAATGTCCTCAAAGGATTTCTAATGCTTATGTGAACATATGCAAAGATGTGTCTATATGTCCCTACGCTAATGCAAAAGATCAGGCAGTCCACTAATCCAGCCGACCTCCTTAATGCAAGATATGTTAGTGGAATCCAACATGTATGCAAACAATCCTATTATCATGTAAGTTCTATATTTGTGCATAATCATTCATCCAAATGCAACATCCATATCATGATACACCCACCTTCGTTCATTGAAAAGAAGAAAAATGCATACACATCCATATGCAGTATGAGAGTGATTGAGCTGATCTAGTGCCTAATGTGTGTATATGGATCCACAAGCAACCACTTGCATCCATCAAACATAACATATCTCAAACACATGTTTACATCCATGGGTTTCCTACCTAAAGGTCGAAGATTCGATTGATAGGATATACTTAAATGATAGAAACAAACAAGAATAAAATCTTTAGAAAGGAAATTACGAACATACCCTCGAAGAGAATAGTGTACAAAGCGTGAATCTTGTCTTCGGTCCCCTAAGTTGCATCATCTTGGTTATCTCCCCATTGAACTTTTATCAACTTGACCTCTCGGTTGCGTAGCTTCTTAACTTCTGATCCAAGAATACGGGTAGGGACTCATCTGACTATCGCCTCTCGTTCTACCTCTACTTCCTCAAGCATACTCGGCTCAACTACTTCTGTAGTATCATGCAAGCACTTCCTCAAATGAGAGACGTGGAAAACATCATAAATGTCAGATAGTATTTCTGGTAGCTTTAATCTATAGGCCATTTGACCAATCCTTTCTGTTATGGGAAATGGCCCTACAAACCTTGGAGCCAATTTCCCTATAGACCCAACGCGAACCACATTCCTCAATGGTGATACATTCATGATAACAATGTCTCCCACCTCAAACTCTAGGTCAGTCCTTCTCTTATCTGCGTAGGACTTCTACCAATCATGAGCTATCTTCGTTCGCCGTCTAATGAGATCAATCTTTTCGGATGTTTCTCATACCATATGTGGTCCAAATAAAAGCCTTTCTGTAGATTCCCACTAAAAAGTTGGTGATCTACAGGGTCGTCCGTATAATGCTTCGAAGGGTGTCATGCCAATACTAGCTCGGCAACTGTTGTTGTAGGCGAACTCTACTTAGGGAAGATGCTCTTCCCAAGTCCCTCTGAAGTCAAGGATACACAGTCTCAAAAGATCCTCTAGAACTCTATTCACCCTCTCCGTTTGTCCATCAATTTGTGGATCATAAGCGGTACACAAACATAATTGTGTACCTAATGCTTCTTGCAAGCTCTTTTAAATTCATTGGTGAAAATGGGGTCATGACCATTTACGATACTGGAAGGTACTCCATGAAGACGGACTACCTCACAAATGTAAATTGCTACTAACCATGCTGCCGTCCTTTTACTCTTAACAGGAAAGAAATGAGCGCTCTGAGTAAGCCTGTCTACTATAACCAAAATACTGGTGTTTCCTTTCCTAGATCTAGGCAAACCATCAATGAAATCCATAGAAATGCTCTCCCACTTCCACTGTGGGACCTCCAAAGGTTGAAGTAAACCACTGGGCTTCTTTAGCTCATCTTTGACTTGTAAGCAAATTAAACATTGAGAAACAAACTCCGCCACATCTTTCCTCATCCCATCCCAAAAGGAAACATCTTCATCTCTTTATACATCTTATCACCGCTTGGATGAATAGCCATCTTAGAATGATGGGCTTCCTCTGGGGCTGTCTTCAACAAACTCCTAACTCGGGGAACGCAAAGCCTTCCATCTCGTCGTAACCACCCTCTATCATCTATGGAATATCTGCTGAGCTGATTAGAAGTCTCCCCTCTACTGAGCCTATCCAAAATGTTTGAAATTTTTGGATCCTCCCGCTGTGAAGTCCCTGACTTGTCCAAAAGAGTAAGTTGCATCTCCAGTGATGCCAATAAACTTGGTATAAACTCGGTGGAGGGTCTGAAATCAAAAGTCGATATAAACTCCAAGCTTTTCCTCTCCATATAAAGAGGACTAAGCGTCATCCTCTGCCTACTCAATGCATCTGCCACCACATTACCCTTGCCAGGGGCATAAGCAATCTCAAATTCATAAGACGCTAGGAACACCATCCATCTTTGTTGCCTCGAATTGAGATCCTTCTGTGAGAATAAGTACTTGAGAGATTTATGATCGGTGTATAATTCGAACTTCCCTCCAAGTAGATAACGGCGCCGCGTCTTAAGCGCAAATACTATGGCAGCTAGCTCTAAGTCTTGGGTAGGGTAGTTCTTCTCATGAACTCTTAGCTATCTACCCTCATAACAAACTACCCTTCACTCTTGCATCAGAAACCGCACTAAGCCCTGTACCTCATGCATCAGTGTATACTGTGAACATCTTGTTCCCTTCCGGCAATGTCAAGACTAGGGCTGTTGTTAGGGCCCTCTTTAATCGCTGGAAAGCAACATCATAATCTATATCCTTTGAAAATGTCAGATTCTTCTTTGTCAGCCTGGTGAGTGGGGCTGATATCTTTGCGAAGTCCTTTATGAACTTCCTATAAAAGCCTGCCAATCCAAGAAAACTTCTCACCTCTATTGCATTCTTTGGAATTTTCCAATCTTGAACTGCTACTACTTTGTGGTATCTGTTGCTATCCCATCTTTAGAGACTGCATGCCCCAAGAATCTCACTTCTTTTCTCCAAAAATGACATTTGGACAACTTCGCCTTAAGCTGGTGCGCACGGAGAGTCTTCAAAACCTCCCTTAGATGTAAGGCATGCTATTACTCGCTCTTTGAGAAAACCAAGATATCGTCGACAAAGACCACGATGAATTTATTCAGAAATTCCCAAAACTCCCTACTCATTTGATCAAAACAATTGGCGGGTGCATTTGTAAACCCAAAAGGCATAACGAGCCACTCGGAGAAACCATCTGGAGTTCTAAAAGTGGTCTTATCTATACTGTCCTCGGCCACCCTCAACTGATGAAACCCCATGGCCAAGTCTAAATGAGAGAAAACATATGCACTAACGAGCTTGTCAAACAGATCATCTATCCTCGGAACTCGGTGCCTACTCTTCTGAGTCAGTTTATTCAACTCCCTATAGTCCACACATAAGCGAAGCGAACAATCTTCCTTAGTGGCGAATACTACTAGAGCACCCCATTCAGATATACTTAGCCTAATAAACCCTTTTTAAAGTAGCTCCCCTACTTGCTTGCTGAGCTCCCTTATTTCTCTTAGAGCCATATGGCACACGGGCAATGCAACTGGCTTTGCATTGTCCCCCAAATATATATGGAAATCAATCCCGCGCCCCGGAGGTAAGCCCCGAACCTCCTCAAAAACATCAGGATACACACAGACTACTGGTATCGATCGCATATCATCGATAGATGCATCATGTGACTCTGGGAAACTAAGCATGACAGATCCTTTAGGGTCACAAGAAAGCTAGAGGGTCCTCCCAAGGAAAATCAAAAGTCTAACGACCCTCCTCTCACAATCTAGAACGGCACCATGCATGGCTAGCCAATCCATCCCTAGAATCAAACCATAGCCCATAAAACCGAGCATATATGTGTCGCACTCAAACTCGACGCCCAATAAAGATATTCTCAAACCCCAACAAATCATAGACAAGTGAGCCGTACCACCAATGAGATTTGAGACAATAACCGGATCGACTACCATGCTAGTACTAAGGTGCAGAGACTCAACCACAGAATAAGATATAAATGAATGCGAAGTGCCAAAACCAAACGAGTTCTAACTAGATGATTGGAAAGAGAAATCAAACACAAAACTTTCCTACGTCTATCGGGAGCATTGGTCATGAGAGCATGCACCTGCCCATTAGAAGATCCTGCCCTTTGACCTTGTCCTTGCTTCTTCGAGCACACCTTAGAAAAGTGTCCGACCTCTTCACAACTGAAACAAGCATTGTTCCTTCTTTTGCAGTCCTTGATCAAATGACGCTTGCATCCACAATTGTGACATTTCCTCTTATCTTTAGCCTTGCCGTTCTTTTCGTTCTTCTTTTGATGCTGCAGTTGTCCTTTCTTTGGCCACACTTTCTTATTTTGTGTTTCCTCAACTTAGCTTCTTTCTTTTTAACTTTTCTTCCTCATTCATTAATGCCACATCAACGAGCTTCTCAAAAGTTGCTCCCATTGGAATATGGGACATAGGCAGCCCTTGAAGGGGTTCATTCAATCCTCTAACAAACCGCAAAGCCTTCTTACGTGGGGTATATACTAGTTCCAACCCAAACCTTGCCAATTGATTGAACTTGTTAACATACTCTTTGACAGTCATGCCTCCTTGCTTGAGTGCCATAAACCTTTCCATTTGGATACTTTTCTCAGCTTGGGAACGAAACTTCATTTCAAACCTCTACCGAAAATCATCCCAAGTTTCCACTGGACGCCCTGCTTGCGTCACTTCCACCATAATGAAGCCTCGTCTTTCAGCAGCAAAGCGACCAACTGAATCTTTCTACGATCATCAACTTCGAAAATTCCAAACAAGTCTTATGTCTCTTTAAGCCAATTCCTTGCCTCTACAAAGGCCTCAGTTCATCGGAGTTCCTTTCCACCCACAGCACAGAAATCTTTGGATATCTTGGAGAAATTGTCACCACGCAGTGGAGGAGGAGGAGGAACAACGGCTGCAGCTAGGTGAGGAGCGTCTGCTTGGCCTCCGGTAGGAGTCGGGGCCACAAGATACCTACAGAACTAGCCTGGTATCGTAACGCCCTCAGGAAAATTAGGTTCCCTAGACATGCTGAAAAGAGAAAGAAAAAGAGATTCAAACAGTGAATCGAATGATATTTACTATGGCTTTGGGGAATATGTTTTTCAAAACCGACTTTTCCTTTGAAAATGCTTCATTTTTAATCCTTTTTTAGAACAGTTTTCAAAATCTTTTATCCGAGCTGGTAACCTTCAGCTCTGATACTAAGTGTGACATCCCACATCCGTTAACGTCACTAGTTAAGAGAATGCATTAAGTTTCGTGAAGCGTTATAGGTAAATAGAAACTGAAATATTACAAGACAGATATAAAATAGCAGCGGAATTTGAAACTTTATTAAATAGAAACATTGTGGTTCAAAACATGGTTACATCATAAGTCTGAAGTACATAAAACACAGTGCATCAACTCAAAGAAATCTCGTCTTGTACTAAAATCATCAGAGTACAATAATAAAAGAAGCATAATCCCCAAAAACTTAGCCATAGTAGAGAAGGTATGAAATCGAGCAGTATATTTAAGCAGCTCCAAGAAAAACTAAGCAGAATCCTGATCAAGCTTGAGTATTCGCACCCTGAGAACCTAGGGGGATGGGGGAATGGATGAGAAAGAAGAGGAAACAAAGTAGGTCAGACATAAGTCTGGCGAGTCCAGTTACTGTTAGCATATAAATAAGTAAAAGCTTCATGAAAAGCATATAAACTGGGTAAGAGAGATAACAACATATAAGGCAGGTATGACAAGGTAAACAGAATAGAATAAACATGTAGCTCTTCTCTAACACTTTCTTCCTCCTTGAATCAATACTAGTATCATATGAACATGATGATCCCTAATAAATACAAATGGTAGACTTGGGCGTACTTCTAGTGAGAGGTTTTAACCCCATACAATAACAGGCAACCCAGCATACCAGGGTTACCCCCAAGGATAATAACGGGCTCCTAAACATACCAGAGTCTAGGTGTACCCTAATCACTACCCCAACCAATCGGCTCCCTACTCCGTAGAAACCCTGTGCTGGCCCCACAATAGGATGTATCACTTCCTAAAGTTGCAACCCTTCAATTTCAGGATGTGCACAACCATATCTACTGATGTTACATCATCTTATTTTCCCAGGAAGGCGGAGTCATGCACGCACATGACCCCAATGGAATGCGCCGTTAGACGTTGTCCCCACTTTTGGATCTCTTATAATCAGCCCAACAAGCGTGTCCCGACTCCAACCTAGTTCGGAGTACTCGTTTGATAACTATAAATAGGTTACTAACTTAAATGGGTCCCACACTCAAGATGATACAAGCTTTCCCCTACTCTTGCATCACCACTAGGTTTTCCATAGGTTATGCCATACCAGAGCAAAAGGTTGCATAACCCCACAGGTTAAGTTTTGTGGGAATACATATATAAATATTACCCACCAAACAAGATATACTTATCCCACTCAATGTTTTAACCAAGTTTACTTAACCCCTATTCAATTTAACATGATTATACAATCCCTATGGATTCAATTAGGTTAAGTATTCAAGTTTATTACCATATATTCATTTATGGTTATAATATGCTAGACCTCCCACACTAAGTCTACAACTTGTGGATGTTGGATATGCCCAGTGGTTCCGGGCCTACTTCTTTTATAAGTCTGGCTTAACCTCGTGTCGTAGCATGTAATGTGATTTTGCTCGTAGACCCCTCACATCAGATTCACCACTTGTGGTCGCTGGATATGCCGGTCGGTTCCGGGCAGACTTCCACCACAAGTGTAATCTAACCTCATGTCTAAGTGCGGTTACAATTCCAAATTATTGCAATTCTAGGCATTTCCATTAATAACCAATTAAACCTATGTCATTATAGGTTTTCATGCCCCTTTCTCTAGTCATGTTCATAATGAACCAAATGCCCCTAAACTAAGTTATGCCCAAATTGCAAATTCAATTTAAGCCCCAATTCTAATGTTTTCCCCTCGTTCCCAATTTAACGCATTCGCATATTTTAGCGGTATGCCAAGGCTCGAAGGTAGCCTGGCTATAAAAATAAAAAGGGAAAAGAAGGAGGGAAGAGGGCAGAAATGAACATAATAGCAAAATTGGCATACGATGGAAGAAATAGGCATAACAACAAATGAACATAAAGTGACAACATTGGGTATAATGACAAGATAGGCATATAAGATCAGATCTAATGAACATGTGATAATAAACCTGATTAGGCATAGTGTCATAGTTATAAACAAGCATGATAAAATCTAATCAGTGATTTAGACGTACAAACAATGGAAGATATGACATGATAAATAGGCATAGGCTTCGATCTGTTTCATAGTCATGTCAAATTAACATAGATACACAGGTTATAGTAGATCTAATATGATTCAAATAATCACAGGCATAGATCTAAGTTATAGTCATGTCAAGATTAACTTTTAATTATTTTATCTAAAAATAACATAGACTCCCCGTGATTAGACCAAGAAACTAGAAGAAAAATTGTAGACGTTGAATCACAGATCCCTAATCTTGAATAACTTTAATTGATTGTTGAAGAAGAAAAGACTTGATTTAATCAAGGAAGAGGTAGCATATAGTTCTCCATTGTTTTTGGTGTGGAGAAACAAGAGAAATGGGGTCTTATTTATACCCTAAACCAACAAAACAGGTCAAGAAAGGAGTCTACATTCAGCCAGAAGAACCTGCCCAATTCTGTCGTAGGGGGGTCGACCCATTGGTTGAACCCCCTTAATGGGGTCGACACCCCTGGACAGGAATTTTCCCGCTACCCCAATTTTTGCAATTTTGAACTGATTTAAACTAATTTTTGATTTTATGGACTTATTTTATTCAAATATGTTCTTCTTATGCGTATACAAACTTAAAACCTTAATAACTTCTTCATACGGTGTCCGTTTTACGCAAACTCGGAGTGTTTCTTAAGCAAATTCCGAGACGAACACAATGGCGTAGTCCTTTTAACTTAATTCTGAATATTTAACTAAGCATTATTTAATTTATCATTTTAATGTCTTATAAAATTACGGGGTGTTACAGGGCATCCCATTGTACAATATGTCAGGTATAATATTTTTTTACTGAAATCTTTTATTAGGCCAGAGAAAGTGATTGAAGCTCTAAGATATTTTTTTTCTGTAATCACATAAAAAGTACACAGAGTGATTCTTCTCAAGTATGTAGTTTCATTTGTAATTTAGCAATTTCACCTTTTGAATTACCCACATTTCACCCATTTGTCAAACTTACAAAATGTATATATTTGTAAACCAAATGTATATAGCATGTTATAAATCACTACATCAACTAGAAAATTTGTAGTTGTTGATACATGTTCACTCATGAAGTTGAAAGGCTTGCGGTCATTCTGAGGCAGTGAAGGTGTTTATATATGAATCCATGATTGAGAAGTAGTGTACTCCACATTTTACGTAAATATTTGACTTTGGTCATATGGTTATAAATCACTAACCAATTGGAAATTTTGCAGAGTTGCTACTAGTTCTAGTTTTCTATTACATGCTTAATATGAGGTATTATCTTTGTCATTGACATGTATATACATACATACATACATGTATATATATATTGTTAGTCACATTGGACATCACACAATTATAAAAGGGGAATGTCAACTTTCATTTTCAATTATATAGACATATGATACAAAGTTCATTGTTTTCTTTTTATCATTTTCTCTTTATACAGGAAAATGAACAAAAGCAGGTATAGTTCATGTTGTCCACTTGAGTCTTATTGATATAGGCATAATATAGCTTGCATTTTTTTCCTAATTTAATGCATCCCTACTTCATTCTTGTATTGATATCCTTAAATATGTTCCTGGAGTTATAATGGTAGATTCAGACTCACAAGTTGTGATCGGTGGTTCCCCTTTAAGGTCAGATCCCTATTGTTCCTCGGCGGTTTGGTATAAAATGGTTTTGCTAGCCTAACATCTATCTTATCTTTTTCTTACTACAACTTTTCCATATTTAGTTAGTACAATAGTACTTTTCTTATTATCTGCTTCAAATGCCACAACATGATACATATAATTTTAGTAATATATCATATGCCTTTTCAATCATAGCTCCATCTGTATTTATTTCTCTTCTATTATATACAGTCATGCATTTGGAAATTTCAAAGAAAAGCTAAAGATTCAGGGAACAATGTTCGTGAAGATGTACGGTTTTTATATTACAGATTTACCTATTTATGTCTATTAAGATGAATGAATTGAGAAATAATTGCGGATCAATACATATTTGCCCAACTTGTATCTAGATTAAAACATAAAATAGCGTCAATATGATCATGAAAAGCATTATGGGTGGCTGCATTAGCTTCGACTTCATTGTTGCATTAATTATAATAGACTGATATACTCTTGTCTTACCATGAGACCATGTTGATTATTTTCAACCCTAAATAATATATCTAGATTGTTATTTTTGTACCATGTATAAGTGATATGAAGTTTTATTGAGATATAAAAAACATTTCAACAAAAGCCTTAGATTCTGATATTCAAATCTTTTTTGTGCAAATATGGAATTCAAAAGACATTATGATGAATAAGGAAGTGTAGAAAGTACTTACGAGCAAGTTCAGTTATCTTTATCTTTCATTAAATTATATTGTCAACTTTATATTTGTGTAACTTTAATTTACTACGTTATATCTATATTTTTTTGTTCCTTTGAAAATATGGTTTATCTTTGTTGTGTACTAATCTGTTTATGGTAAACTTGCTTGTGGAGTTTCTTTTCATTTTTTAGCTTTTAATTTGAAGAATGGTCAAATTTATTGATGTTACTGAAAGTATCAATTTTGTAATTTAAAATTATTTTCATATTTCGAAAACCATGATACGTTAGTGGTGTCATAAATTATCAGTTTGAAATTAACATTTTTGAGTGTTGTAGGTGATCAATTTGAAACACTTACTAAGTATTGCAAATTATGGACTTGAAACACTCATTGAGTGTTGCAAATTATGAACTTGAAACACTTAATGAGTGTTGCAGTTAATGAACTTGAAATACTCATCGAGTGTTGCAGACAATCAATCTAAAACACTTGTTAAGTGTTTCAATTCGTCAATCTGAAACACCTGATAAGTGTTTCAATTCATCAATTTGAAACATAATATAGGTGTTTCAAAATTCTGCAACATACTAATCTGCAACACCTAAAAATTGTTTCTAAAACTTTTAGCAACATTTTATTGCCATTTCAAATTGGTCATTTTGGTGTTGTGCAAGCCCAAACGCTGCTGATTGCTATGCGGAAATGGTCTTGGTGCAAAAGGGTGGAGGCACGGCCTTGCCCTTGTCCTTGTTGCGCGCATTTTTTCATTCTATTGTGTAGCATTCTTTAGCATTTGCTTGGTCACCTCTAACTGTTCCGACCCCGTTCTCCATTGGGAATTTCATTAGGAGGGACCATGGTGACATGCAAATCCAAAATTCTGTTAGGAAGGGACGTCCGAGGAAGACATTCTAAGGGGAGACAATGTCAATAACCACTAAGGTAAGGACTCGACTCCGATCTCCATCACCAAGTTCAACAGATAGGTCGATCATTCCTACTGGATAACTAGAAGCTCCATTGAAGCCGTGGATCATGACACGACACAGTTTTAAGTCCTTTTTTTCTAATTTCATTTGATCATAGGCAACTTTGAAAATGATCTTGATCCAGCTTCCCGAATCAATCAGTAATATTCGGACAGAAGCGACACCGATTTGAGTTGTGATAACGAGAGTACTGTGGTTGGGATCTCAGTTCCCATGGAGTCTCTTTCGAGGTAGAAAACATTGTCCCGCATAGATTTCTGAAGCTTGGATGGGACAGATTCGTCTAGAGCAGAGCAGGCTTCACAGGTGGCCTGCTTTATAGAACTCACATATTCTTACATTTTTCGAAAGTTGTCGTGCATGGGGTAAGGCCCACCACAAATGATAATGATCACAATCCCCTACCTTGGTCTGGACGGACCAGGAGATGCTTTGGCGGGTGCTGAAGGTGCTGGCGCCGGAGGTTTTGGGTTTATTTCGGGAGGAAAACGCTCTTGGATGTACTACTAGAGGAGCTTCTCACGGATAAGCTTTACAATTGCGTCCCAGAGATGGCAACGATCGATGGTATTATGCCCATAAATGCCGTGCTATCGACAGTACCTGCCTATATTTTTCTCAAAGTCAGTGGACTCCCTAGTGTGGGACTTCATGTATGGCAGCATGTTATATATCTCCAAGTAGATTGTTTCTAAATCTTCATTCAGTGGGATGTAGGTCTTGTATGCATGTTAGGGGCCGAGTTTTCTTGGCTCCGTCGGGAACTGGCCATTGTTTTGGCCACCCAGCCTACCATTATTCAGCCTTTTTTGTAGGGACCTGCCCCCTTGTCCTTATCGAAGGGCTCTCCGACCTGTTTCCCTTTGACTCTGTTATTCTTATATCCATGTGCGGTTTTTTCGGGCGGCTGGTTTCAGAGAGCCGGTTCCATCTCGATTCTTCCTGGCACAAGTACTTCCCTGCCATTTCATAGAAAACATCTAGGATTTAGGTTGCTTCCTGTCGATCCTCGCCTTGAACTACAAAGCAAGGGGGACACCTTTTGCTAGCTGAAAAATTATGGTGCGAGGATTTGGGTCTTCGACCTTGGCGAGGGCGGTGTTGAACCAAGAAATGTAGCTCTTGAGTGACTCTGCAGGTCCTTGATTGAGGTTAGAGAGAGTGAGGGAATTCTTTGGAGTTGGGATGTCTACTCTAAATTGCTTGACCAATTCTGTTGTTAGTTGGCTTAAGTTGTTGATGGAATCAAGTGGGAGACGAGAGAATCAGAGTAAAGTAGTCCCTGATATGAAGACGGGAAGCACTTGCATTTGATTGGGTCGTTACCCCGACTAGAGTCCATTTTCCATTCTTATAGATTTAGGAAGGCGTAGGATCGGTCGTGCGGTCATAGAGTGGCATTTGTGGCATATTAATGCGTCGCGCCACTCGGTTTCGTTTACCCTGCTTGTGAAGGGGTTACGCCTTACGTGGACTTCCCATGATTCATTTACGTTCCCTGGCATTTTCCTCATGATCCTTCAGACCATGTCGGGGAGATAAATTGGATGGGGATCCACCATCGGAATCTATGGATTTTGGCGAGGTTCAAGAGTTCTGTTGTGAGGGCATCTCCTATGATGAATGTCCGGGTCATCTTTTTCCATATCCTCAACAACTATAATCAGATTTTGGTATGGATGACGAGGCCGAGCAGGATGATGTGCATCTTGTTATGGATGAGCTCGGGCCACTGGGAGAGTAGGTCCATCATCCTAGGCGGCGAAAGTTGGGTTCTGTCGAGGAAGTGGTTGGTTGTTCGGACTCGGTCCATCGTTGATAATCAATCGGGAGCGATCTCGATACTATGCCCCCTTGCAATAAGTGATTATAGTTCGGTCGCCGTTTCTATTTCCAAAGTCGTTGGCGTAGCCATTGCCATTGGCATTGTCCAGGGTGTTAGTGCAGATGACGAGATTGTTGATGAGGATAAACCTCCTTCTTTGATGTGGGTCCCTTGACTCAAAAGAGGAAATTACCGAGATTGTGCGTCGAGGTCGAGCGTTGTTCTGAGCATACTGAAGTCGAGCGATGGTGTGTTGACTTTATTGGAGTTGGCACATAAGGTCGATGTTACTTCTTAATGCCTGATTGAGTTCGACAGTTGTGTTCTCATATTTTTCACTAAGCGCAGATCTTCGCTTGTGTTCCAGGAGCTTTGGGGTCCACAACGGGAGGGATGGTTTCAGTAGTGGCCGGGGTATCCACCGACTGAGCCTGTTGGGATGTTCCGACTTCAGCTGCGGCTGAAGAGTCGATCATTGCATTCTTTGGTCGCTTTGCCATCGTAAGCAGGCTCGGCGGCAGGTTAGCAAAGGAACCTAAAGCACATCGGAGTCGAGATGGTAACATGCGACAAAGAAGCAAATCCGAGTTCTCTCAATGAAAGCACCAAAATGTTGGTGGCAAAAAAATGTCGTAAACACCCAAGATTTCAATTACTTAGGAATTATAGTTTTGGTCAAAAAAAGTAAGTGCGGAAAGCAGTAAATAACACAAGAGATTTATAGTGGTTAGACCTCGCGAGAGACCTACGTCCAATTTGGAAGAGTCGTTGGAATATTATTAATAACAAAGAGTTAGAAGTTCGAGACTATCTCATGACATGTCATTACATTCATCTATAAGTTATATAAAGTCAAAATGGTCATATGCCAAGTATTGGGGAAAAGACAAATTTTCCCTTCTTCTTCCTCAAAGCATAGATGCCATTAAAGAGGCTATTTGGAGCTCTCTAAAGGTGTCAAATCACCAAATTCCCAACCACTTTGAAGTGTGAGGTCAAGGGGTAATTACAGTGGAGTGGTTAGGTGGTATTATGTATAAGTAAGGGACCACACAAGGAATTTCGTATCCCCTGTAGCAGGCCACCAGAATCTCGGATCCGGAATACGCGCCTCGAGAAACTTCGTACCGCTCCCTGGGGTACAAAGAAGGTTGAAAAGGGCGCAACAGATTGATATTGATACTTGAGGCTTTCCGAGGTACTGGTTTGGCAATGTTTTAGAGGAGCGGTGGGGTTCTTGCTGGCATGATCCCTTCTCGGCTCACTTCCTTTACTCCTTAACAACACTCTTCGCTTTGGTTTCACGCGATGCATCGAGTCGAGCGTGCCTTGCACACTTTTGGGAACCAGACCAAAAGGCCGATTAATAGGTGAACATCAACAAATCACATTAGACACATGTAAAATAGTAGGAGGTGTAGGGAAATACACATAACGTCTTTGTTCAACTTAATAATAAATGATATAGTGACTTTTGGTCATTGACATACTAACCCATTTTGTCATCTTCTATACAAATTATATTTTACTTACATTATTATCAAGAAAAATATATATGAGAGTAGTGCTAACTTTTATGCGGGTGAGGTAGGCAAAATCCAACGTTTTATGGCATCCATTGTGACTAGATTTAGGATGACCTTTTTGCTGCTATGCAAGTAATTTTACTATCAGAGAAATTTATAAATGAGATTAATCTCATTCGTCCTACTGCCAATATGAAAAACACGTAACACATAACTGACTACAAGCCTATTTCTTTAAGTAGTGTCATTTATAAAATCCTAGCCAAATTGTTGTGCAAAAGAAAGAAAACTTTCTTTAATGAGCTTATTTTATATAGCCTAAATGCATTTATTTAAAGAGACCAAGTACAGAAAATTCCCCACTAGCTCGTGACTGAGTTAGATGGTTAAATAGAAAACAAGCAAGCAGTATAAGCCTTAAAGCCAGTCTAAATTAAGCATATAGTGAGACAAACTTATTTTCATAGTTCATCATGCAGAACTTCAAACCACAACAAATCATGACGAGCGGGATGCTGGTGCAACATGTAGTTGGGCACTTTAAGGGAAGAACAAGTAATTTATAAAACCAAACTTTTTGTGCTTTTTGAACATAGAAAAACGTGGAGAATTTAAAAGGGAACAATGCATATCCAAAGGCCTGCAAATTATACATTGATTAAAGAGTTATGGGAAGATAGGTAAATTTTCAACCAAACTTTAGCCAGGTAAATTTTCAAAATGTAATACCTATTTACTTGGATCTTTAATCAATGAATAATGATGAATAAACTTTAGACTAGTCATACTAAATGTAAGTCAACAATCAATGAATACTTGCAAATATATACTTGCAAAGGCCAACTACATGAAGGACCTTATACATGTAACATATTAAGAGAAGTATTGGGAACATAAGTTCGATCTTCCATTTTATTCGAAATTAAAATTATGAATTCTATGAGGTGCATATAGACAATAAACATAATTTTTTTTGTTACTTCTATTCTGTACCATAATATAGACAACAAATATAATATATAAAACATGGAATGCGAAGTTAAAACAAATGGCTTCATAATAAACTCAAATATGGTATGAGCATGTTTTTAGATGGATAACATGTTTTGTAATCCAAATTAGTTTGTTTTATATCTGATTAAACTTATTATGCGATAAGAATGAAATATGTAAAAAAAATCACATGATTTAATTCAAATAAATCTGCAAGAAATTACAGGGGAAAAAGAAACTAAATTGTCATGGGAAATCACAATGGTCAAATTTCAGTAATCAACTCATTTCAGTAATTAATCTTTGTAAAAGAACCTTTTCTAGTTATAAATTTTATAAAAATCTGTATGTTCATTAAGAAAATCAATTACAGAAATAAAAATGACTATCATTAAAGGGAGCTATAAGTAAACATAATTATATGAGAAACTTATACGCTTATTCAGACTTTTAGAGTAAACGAAAATAGTTACTAACTATTAATCCATATTTAGGGGCCAAATATCTGTTTCTAGGATTTGATCATATTATCGACTTGCCAGCAAACTTAGTTGTCTGTTTACATTATAAATTGCTTGTTAAAGATCCATGAATGAAACAGCTTATAAAGGTAACTAGTTAAATGAATTTTGAACAAGGACACACACTAACATGACAATAAAATTTTCAATCATGGAAAATACAAGATATAGAAACAAAATTGAATCGAAATTCGAGTCTGTAGGTAGCAAATTTGTCCGTCTACATGAACTAGAACAATAAAAAGATTATCTACGCTCACACGTAACTATCCTGAAACTGTTGCAGTATTAAAACTTTATTTTGATCTGGTCCAAAGATTTTTTAAGTTACAACAGTATCACAACTTATATATACGAAGTATTGTATACAGGACATTTAGTATACATAGTAACATAAATAGAAATCCCAGTAACAAGTGAAGTGATTTATGTTGTATGCCAACTAATTCAAGATGAGCCAAAATAAGCTTATGCATCTTGCATTGAAATTTATTCCTGTCAGCTTTTTGGCTATCTGAGATGAGAGCCTCCGAACCATCCAACTCTCATTGAAATTTATTTCTATTAGCGTTCTAACTAAATGTAGTTCAAATCATGTATCCTCAAATATCCTATGTTCCCTATCCCTAAACAATCATAATCATTCAGTCAAATTCAATTAACAAACAATAAAAGACGAAGAAAAATTGGGAAAGATAAATCGATTTTTTTACCTATTATCGTGATTCCTAGAAGCCGTGATTCCATGAAACCGTAATTCATACAAAGAGGAAGTCGATTTCCCCTAATTTGCGAAGTTGAAGTCTCTGAATCCCCAATTCGAAGTCGATGATTGAGAAACGGGTGGAGAGATGATTTAAGAGACTAATACCTATTTAAGAAATCCAAAATCCTTAGTATCGCTGATATTGATATCACTGCTGATATTGATATCATCGCTGATATTGATATCGATTACAGAGAGTGGTCGCTGATATCAATTCAAAGTCCTTTTTCTTTATTTGCTTATGAAGCGGCCTTAAGAGGAATAAGTGTTGAGGGAGAGAGGATTGAGGTAGCGATTAGGTTATGGGTGAGAGCTTACCATTTTACCCTCAGAATATAAGGGTTGACTAGGCATATCAACACAAATAAGAGTTGGCACGTTTTTGTGACACATTTTTGCTATAGCAACACATATTAGTGTCACTAGTCTATAGCTCAAATAAGTGTTGGCAGTTGAAAAAAATAAGAGTTGCCAATTGGTCATTATGGTGAAGTGCACTAACTTTGCGGAAGGGTTTAGGTTTGGGTAGGAGCTTGTGAGCATGTAGTAAGCATACAACATGTGGCACTGGAAATAACTAAGAAATTACATGTGAAACTCATAAGGAAATGTACTAAGTACCGATTCCCTCTTTATTGATCTTTGATTTCGCATACACAAGTGATTACAACCGAAATCTCCAATTTCATTTAGGAATTAAGGTTTACTCTAGAGAAAAGAGTACAAGAATGAAAATGAGAAAAATGGCCCCAAAATTGAGATCCCTGGGGTCTTATTTATAGACAAACCAGGGACCCTTTTTCTAAGCAACACCCCTGTCAGCCGCTTTTTCGTTTGGTTCTGGAAGTATTGGCTCTCGGTCGCCTTTTCTTTAGGTTAAAAAGGATTTTCCTATTGCTTTTTGAAGTGCCGTCTCACGCTCTCGGGAGGTGGGTCCAGGTCTGTGGAACTCTTTTTGATTTCATGCCCACCCATTTTTCATTAGTCCCTAGTTTGTCGGTGCGAATGGTTTTCGGATGTAGGCTTTCGGATGTGGGCCCTCAGCCTTGTTACTAAGACTTTGCGGAGCTTGTCTTTGTGATTCAACTGAAAGGTTGCCAGGTCCGCCGCCCCTGTCAGTATCGGCACTAAGCAAATTAGTGTGGATAGCTTGTCTCTCTTTGTGGTTTCGGTTAGCCTTTCGGCAGACTTCTAAATCATATCCTCACCTTCCCGGGATGTTGCTTCCGGTGCTTTGCTAGTTGTTTATTATGGTAGCTTCTTGGGGACCCACTAATGGAGGCATCAATAATCAGCTCCCGGATAACCTCCCTGTGATTTAACCTTCGTTACTTTAATGCTTCTGTCTCCTTATGTATCGTTATTAAGAAAATTAATACCGACAGCCCCTTTTGCCATTCTAGAACTCGGTTTACAGGATGACTGGTCTTTCTCTTCATTGGCTTCCGGTCTTGGATGACCTTCCGCTGCTTTTCCTCTGTGTCGGATCCATCCTGCCGATATCCTTTCTATGTGTAGGTTTTGAACTCTATTGATGGTGTCGGTTGTGCAGCTCCCGGATCACTCCCTCGTGATGTAGGATTCTTCTTGTGTTGAACCTTCGCCGAAGAAAGATCCTTTTGTGCTTGAGGCGGTATGTCACCGCTTCACCGCCAACCTATTCCAGATGCTTTATTTTGGTATGACATTTGTCCCCTCGTAAAGGGGTAATTTTGGCTTTCCAAGTTAAACTTCGATGTCCTTTCGCTGCTTTAGATCTCTATCTTTTGATCTCCCTAATCGGACTCATTGAGTGACTCTTATCTGTATGGCTTGGAATTAAAGTAATTTGGTATAAATACCACTGCTTCTTCTTCTTCCTCATTTTTACCTGCCACGTAAATTACTTACAATGGATTACTATTCATCGAGAATTACTAAAGCTCTTTCGAAGATTTCTTATTTAATCCCTGGTGAGTACTTTTACTTTAATTACGAGAGGAAATTTAATATTAATTACTAGAACCAAATTAGGATTTAAATGCAAGTTATCTAATCATAGGTGATTTAGATTATGATTCCTTGTGAACCATACAAATGCTCTCTCCCAGTGTTGCTTTTTGGGGTCTGAGTTGTACAGTTCTTATAAGAAAAGATACTTGTTGCTACAAAATGCACTTTATGCTTTCGTTTCCAGTGAACTCATCCTCAATGTTATTGGCATGTTTGTTCTGACTATACAGACACCAACTTCTGCTTTTATTCAATATGAAGTGCCGGATTGATTCAACAATGTTGAACTATCCGACAAGCCTGCCAAAGGGCTGGTTCTCTCTTCGGTTTTACGGTGTAGGTAAAGTCTAAGAGTTTTACTTCTGAAACCTTTTGACTTTTTTCACGAGTGCTGGACCGGAGGCTCAATCAGGTTCTCGGTGATGACTTAGAACCACTTGGACTCGGTTTATCAGTCGCCAGTACTATTTAGTCATCCCAGCACCATTTTTTTTGTCTTTGTTGCTAGGATGACTAATTTATTAATGGATTGATTGTTTCTAAGCGAATGCAAAGTTAGTATGAACTCTACCTAGACTAATATCTAGGACCATTCTAGTATGCAATGGTTCAAGCATCAAGCATTAAATAAGTTTTACATGTTATCTACTTATTCCACAATAATGTATGTGATGCTAATTTACGTATTTATGAAATTATATCACCTGGTAGCACTATGTCTGATAAGAAGAGCTTTAACCAACTGAATTCTAGTGTTCCCCACACCATTCGCAAAAAGAATCCCCTTGCTTTAAAGAAGTCTTTAATCACTTCTCGGGACGAAGTGGATTCCATTCTTAACGACTTTGGGATGTTTGATGTAGATGTCATCCCCGCCACTAACCAAAATTGCATTAGACATCCTCCGGAAGGTTACTTTGAATATTCAACGATCCACGTTAGGCATGGAGGTTTCTTTCCTTTCCCGACTTTTATTTCTCGACTCTTACGGGACCTGCAGATTGCTCCTATCCAGCTCCTGCCGAAGATTGACACTTTGTTTCTTTGTTTCAAAATTATGGCACTTGAATCGGGTAAGGTTTTCCTTACTTATAGTCTCATTTATCATTTGGTACGGTTTACGAAAGAAGTAGACTCACCCATCTTGCGTGCCAACCGCTGGAAGATAGTTATCAATGGCGGCACTGGCAAAACTATTCCTTAGGAAGACCAATTCTTTTTCATCAAATGCCAGTTCGCATTTTCAGGCAACTTTGCTGATTTTGCACTACAACAAAAAAAACATATTACAACTTTAATTTTACAATGGTGGTAAAAGAACCGTTGTAATAAGTGTTTTTTACAACTTTTTTCCAGAAAAGTTGTAATAAACTTATTTTTAACAACTGTGTTATTTTGACAGTTGTAATAAAAGCCTATCACAACTTTTATTTTTTGACTGTTATAATAATATGACTATATTTTAATATAATAAACAACCAATAATTAATATTTAATCCATTTATATAGATTATTTATAAGTAATAACTAATAGTTACTATTAATAATCAATTGGGAAGTAATAATCAATAATCAATCCATAATATTTAATACTTTGCAATTAAGAAGAATGATTAAAAAATATACTTAATATTACATAAATACTATTAAATAGTTAATAAATAAAATATAATAACTAATGCCAATCATGAATAATCAATGATTACTACTAATAATTAAGAAGTATAGATTAATAATTAAGAAGAGATTAATGACTAAGATTATATTTAATAATTAATTGATAATAACAAACGATTAATAAGAAATCTTTAATAATTAAAATGTTATACTTATTATTATTATTTAATATTTAATAGTTATGGGTAATAATTATATTTAACATCCAATATTTCTAAAAAAGTTTAAAGTTTTCTAGACAAAACTTATAAAATATTGAAACTTTCACAAATTAATTAAAAAAAAAATCAATGAACTAGAATTTTTATAAAATATCCAAAATTTCGAAAAACTAGTTAGTTTTTTTCTTATGCTATATTTAACAACTTTTATTATTTACCAGTTGTAATAGACCTCTGTTAATATCTTTCCATTTGCCCATTGCTATAATAAATTAATGCTAATAATTAATTTTTGACAATAAATAATTAATAACTAATCTTTAATATTAATCATTATTTTTTTACAACAAATAATTAAGAACTAATCATTAATATTAATAATTAAGAAGTAATAATCAAGTAGTAACATCTAATATTTAGCAACTATTCTTTGATAATTAGTAATTAAAAAGTTTTTATCGAAAAATTATAAAGACTTATTTTTAACAGTTCTATTTTCTACTTGTTAATTATGAATTATTATATTTGATTTTATAAACTTGGATGAAACTTTAATTATACCCAATAAAAAATTGGCTCTTCTTGGTGAAAAAAATCGATTGCCCTCTTAATGCGAAAGATGAAATTTGGGCGGCATATCGAAATTTTGTCTCCAAGGCATCTCACTAGACGTATTTCTCCTCGTATGTGGACCGGCCTCTCTTCTTTCCTAAACCTAACATCGATCCCCAATTTCTTCCTTTCTCTAAAAAAATTTACATCTCAACTGACTCAAGCGGCTTCAACTGACTCCAGCGATAGATCTACTGATTTTGGCATATTGATGACGATTGCTGATCCACGATTCGAGTTACTTCCGGCTACCTCCAATCGCCTACCTTTGGTCGGTTTCATTTGAGAGCATCAGGTAAAACCGATTATGTTGATTTCTGTTTCTACGGTGCTTAATTTATGAAAATAAGGTGGACTTTTCCATATTTTTCCCTTTCTAGAATCATCCTCATCAACCCTTTTATGCTAACACGTCAGTTCATCCTTGCGTATGACAATTTAAGATATCAAGTGTCTGGTGTTATTGCTGTTGTCCAGTGGATTTTATGCAGGTGGGAGTTAGTTTTAAGATGATTGGATTGAGTTGTATGACCGTTTGCACTTTGTATGCACTTGTGCTCTTTGCCCTGTCTTACTTTGTTGTACTGAATTTCGCTTTGCCATCATATGTACATCCCTTGTTCCTTGCTTTGTTGCTCAATGTGGTTATCATAAAACTGTGGGTATTTTCAATTTAGTTGGGAAAAAAACAAGGTGTTTCTTATGAAATGTTTTCGAGGAGGTTGGGTTACATTTTGAAATTAAAACAGGGCGACTTTCAGAAGATTCCAGTATTTTATTAAATTGTTCATTATAATTGTTTGCTTATTGGTTGAAAGAAACAAGAGTGGTTTTGACTGTTAATGATTTGATTCCATTGGAAATATTTTGTGTTGTTTCTTCTATGGTTTTGTTAGTCTATTCCTGTGTTCATTGTATTTGGAACGAACCGTGTTCCAATATGCTTTATTTTGAGATCTTTATGATGGTACTATTTTAAATTGCATAAAGGTTAGTACTGGAAAAGCCCTCATCAAAAACTTGTTATAGGTTACACTATTAAAATTTTCTTTTTGTAAACTTCTATTTGACTGCATTTCGAATAGTAAATATGCAATTATTCAATAAAATAAAATAAAAAACATGGTAATAATGATGATGATAATAAAAGTATAGAACTGTTAGAGAATGGTGATACAAGCGTATGACTGAAGGGTGATACAAGCATGATCTTGTGAGTTGTGTGCATAATCATGCGTGAATTTGTATATGTATACCTCCCAGAGCAAAAAGTTAACAAACTTACATATGAAACTCATATATATATATATATATATATATATGTGTGTGTGTGTGTGTGTGTGTGCGCGTGCGTGTGTGTGTGTATGTATGTATGTATTAGTGTCTCTTATACTTTTCTGCTATCTCATATATATGTGTGTGTCAACTTGTACACCTTTAGTTGTATGACTTTCGTACCCATTACATCTCCACCTTTAGTTGTATTATCGACTGGAAAGATGTGCATGCATGTTATATAGCAGGCAGGAACACAAAAAACAAATTGCCGCTGGATGCTGCCACCATCAATAAAACAAACCTTTTCATAACAATATTAATCCCCGATTTTTTTTAAAAAAGAAAAGCATCCGTTTCTTACTAACATTTAATCAGGCATGCTTTATTTTGATGTTATTTTATATGCTACACATTGGGTTTCAAAATGTATACATAGTTTATTAATGGTTTGGCTATTTGCACAGTTAATGAAAAAAAAGCATTTAAATTCTTCTATCTTTGCTTATAATGAATTTTGTTGCTTTCTGTAATTTCAGAAAGTTATTATGCATATATAAGAGAGTAAACATGTTTATTAGAGTCCAACGGATCTCAGCAGAAATAATGACTACAATTTATACTGGTGTACACTGGTGACCTGTCTCATGCGATGTATACTAGTGGTAGTCGGCATTTTGGCAAAGGTCCATGTAATTTTCCATGTTCTGCTGCTGACAAATAATAATCAGCTCATTTTGGAAAATTTTGAATTAGGAGCTATCTTAATGTCAAAAGTAGTATCATTCAATGCTTAATGATCAACTATTTGAATTGGATCATGTATGATTTAACATGTATTGCATTATTCATCATTAGCACAATTATGGGAGAAGTAATTAATCCATTAGTGTATAGGTCACAGGTGAACTAATTCAGTTTTGTCCGAGTCCTGAGCAACTTGGTCGTAATAATTGTTTTAAGATTTGGGCTTTTTATTGGACATTCATGTAACGAGGACTGAAGCTTTTCAATGTTACATAACCTTTTTTTGCTAATCACTAAGTATTTCTTTGCAGCTACTCATGCTAAAAATGTTTATTTGATTGTTATGTTTGAGATGAAAAATGGTGTTGCTGATTGAATTCCTAAATGATAAATTTCCAAAGTGAATGTGGTTGAATGTGTCAAGGGAACAAAGAAAGTTAACGCACAAGGTAAGGCAGTTTTTCGATATTTAATCTTCTAGTATCACTATGGCCCAATATTATCATTTGTTTCAGTTTTCTACTGTAGTACAATGTTATAATGGTTTTCGTTGTCTTAATATTACTGATCAATTGGTTAAGCAAAGAGTATTCCAAAGAGAATACCATTATTTTTTTACAGCATATTTAAAGTCTTTCTCATTTTCTTTTTCTGCTTTATATTGGGGGTCGGGAACACAATATCTTCCTTCGTATTGATCTAAACAGTTGATAAAAATTTAAATTATGGTGATGTATAAGGAACATCAGTATCACTACACTTCTTTTAGGCTTCCGTTCCTCCTTTACACCTTGTGGTTCGACACTCAAAGCACCTAACCTTTATGTTTTTTCTTTTTATGTTAGTACTACATCTATGCACTATCAGTACACAAAAGTACACTACCACTAGTATACAATAAAACTGGTTAGCTAATAAACCATTGTTCCCTTGTTCAGTTTGTACTTTGCATAGATGGACAAAATGTGATCAAGTTTTGAAATGCTTCAGCTTGCATTTTTCCTTCTTTATTGTTAACTTATACTTGTGTAAATTGCAGGATCTTAGAATAACATTGTGCATGAGCTGATGGGAAGAAGACTAAGAGCGCATCATGTCTAGTTCTTTTCAAAAAACATATCTAAACTTATTTACTAAGCTACGTAAGACTATCAACTACGTACGATTGTTTGTTTTGTATTTCTGCAATCAAATATATTTTTGTTATTAGATTAGTTGCTGTTAGAATATTTGTATTTAAATTTGTACTGTCAGATATGTAGTTTTCTTCTGGAGATTTACATCAGGAAATGCCTGTTGTGTGCACAATTTTAAAAAAATAATTGTAATAAAACATACCACAATGGTTATAAATAGTTGTAAAAACTATAACAACAACTCTGCGTAAAAGTTGTAATAAAAGATATTACAACGGTGGAAAAAAAGTTGTAAAATAGACATATTTCAACGGTGTTGCAACTATGCAAAAAAGTTGTAAAAGATTTTAGTTTTTTACAACTTCTTAATAGACAACGGTTACCCCACCGTTGTATTCAACCATTGTAATAGGGTCAATTTGTTGTAGTGTTGGTGAGTTCTCCTTCTTTTTCACGAGTAATCATACGTTTCTATGCATCGCTTAACTTTATTCGCTTTCTAGATCCTGCTTCCGAGAGTGCTTCTCTAACGAAGAGTGAGTCTCCTGCGCTTGAAATTATCTCTAAAGCATTTGAGGAGACGCGGAGCCGATCAACTTTATTGACTTTGGACAAATTGTGTTAGTATAACCTCATCCCTGTCGGGCTAAAGATTTTAGGGAGTCCATCCATCCACTTAGTAGGATCCAAGCATTTGACTATGGGTTCGTACGCGTTTACTGCTTCCTCTACTTTGTTTCCAGGTGTCCTTATTGGGATTGCTACCTTCTCTTTCAAATATCTTTAATTCATAAGACATTCATTCCAGAAATTTCTTTCGTATCTTATATTTTGATCAGGGGCCTCGGCTTCTGAATTCGTAACTCTTATCGATGCTCTAGATCAATCCACCAATGTCGCTCTCAAGAGGTTGGCCGTATCAACCGTTGAGCCACCGGCTAAAAGATTGAGATTAGACACTTTTGTTCCTCTTTGTCAAGATGCCACCATTGAGGTTGCTGATCAAGCAATTCCTGCCTCTACATCCCTGCCACTGATTCTACTAAGGTGTCTATTACTATTTCTCTTGAGGGTACCTATAGTGGTGAATGTGAGGGTCATGCTCTGCCGTCAACACTTCCAAGTACGCCAGGATTGGGAAAGCATGTCATGACTCAAACCTCCACTTCCCAACATATCGATATCCCAAGACTTCCTACTTCTCCAATGAGCTTTGATGAGCTTGTGAAGATTGATCTTTCTTGTTTTCGAAGCTACGAATGTTTTGTCATGTTCTGCCCCTTCAGATGAGGAGAGTTTTTATCAGTATTTGGTCAATTTGCAGCTTTAAATATAGATTTTTTTTACTTTTCTCCTATCTTTAACTTGTTATGGTGGCTAGTTAAATTCCTTGTCTTATCCAGGTTACAAAAAGATGGCTTTTGTCTAATAAGGCCTTAAGTGATGAATGCAAGAGGTTGAAAGCTTCCCCTGATCATGCTGAAGTGGCTCTCGAAAAGGAGAGGCAGACGAAGAATTCAGTGCCTAACCAAGTTTCGGCCTTAGAGTAACAAATAGCGGAAAACATGGTTAATCATGCCGATGAACTTAAGAGGAAGGATGAGAAGCTCTCTCATGCTGTGAAGGTAATTTATGAGGAAAAAGGCAGGATTTTCAACTTTCTGCAAGTTTATCTTCCGCGGATCAAGACCGAGTATTACGAAGATGCCTTATTTCATGTTATATCCGCTAACCTTTGGATTCTTTCGGAGATGAAATTTACCACTATCCCTTCTTCTATTAAGGACAGGGTCATGGAGAGGATTAGCAAGGCCCGACAAAGGGTTGAGATTCCAGAGAAGGATATGCCTAAAGCTGAAGATCTCCTATTCATTGAGGATCCCTCTGATGACTCTGGTAAGGAAGAAGAGCTTTCGACTTTTGCTGAGGAGGATAAAGGTGATGATACTTACGACCCCAATGGCAATGACCGCGGAGATGATCATGATAAAGGTGGTAGCGGTTCTTCCGCGCCTCCTGATGTCTCACGTGATTATATAGGATATAATCATGACGTTGGAGGTTCTCGTGCTGCTCAAGATTCTAATGCTCCTTCCATCATGAAAAGTGGTACTTCTAAATCATTAGGAACAGAACAGTCTACCCATCCTGAGTTCTCCCCTTCCTAGGTATAGCTTTTGTTTTTTGCAGTGCTTGCTTCTTTCTTGCATATATACTTGTAACTATCTTCTCGTCGTTTTATTAATGTAGGTCAAAGGAAATATTGCCTTAGAGCAGAATTAAATGAAAAACAAAGGGAAATAACTCGGTATTATGCTGAGTAAGGGAGGTTATTTAAGGATTATAATACATTTTCTCGGAGATATCATGACTTAGAAAAGAGTGCGTCTAAGCTTATGTGTTACAAGGATTACGAGGCTGCACCAAGACTATGAAAATCCCGTAAGCATAAGGAAGCTCTCTCGGAGCAAAACAAGGAATTAATGATCTTATTTTGGATGTTGATTGAGGACAGAGCTGTATTAGTTAACTTTCTTTATAAGGTCTACAAGCGATATACAATAGTGGATTTTTACTTCGTAGGAGAACATAGTGGAGGCCTAATACGTTGGCTTCGCAGACTTTATTTTGATGAGTATGGAGTTGACCTGCATATCAGGGCTTGTTGGAACCTCAAGAGGGTTCTTTCAATTCCTAGAGATCTTCCCCATGAAAAGCTTGAGTATAACAAATATAGGTTTATCACCGAATTGTTTAAAACGTCGATTTTGTACAAACCGGAGGAATATTTGTAACCTTAATGTTGTGATTGTATAAACATGTACGGGATTCTATCTACTGTATATGGATGCTAATTCTTTTATATATGCTATGACAGAACCTTATTTGTCATGAAGATGTGTTACATTTGATTTGTAGATTGAGAAAGGAATAATCGATAATGTCTACTGATGTTTTCAAAAGAAAACGCTTTCTAGAAGAACTCAAAAGCGTTTATACAAAATTCCCTTGACTTTCCCTTATCTTTTTGGGTGAAGACCAAGAGGCGACTTTAAAAAGTTTTAGGATCTAGCAGCTGAGTTGACATGTAAATAATAAATGTATTGATAAGTGAATGAGAACTGTAACAACCCGCATTTTATGTATCGGAAGATCATAAAATAATTTTATTTTATTCCCTGAGGGTTGGATCATTCTCATCTTTTAGTATGTTGCTTATGGGGATGTGAGACATGTCCATAAATTTTACCGATTTTGTTTGTGACTATTTTGCCCCTGTCAGTCTTGTACAGGGCATAACTTTTGACTCAGGTCAAATCAGAGGGTGAGACATGTGCCATTGGAAAGGAATTGATGATTCTCTTTCCGTAGAGTGGTTACATTAAGGATTTGGTTCAGCGGTTTGGGAGAAATCGCTGTTTTAAGGTTTAGCAGTTGGCTGTCCAGGTTTTGGAAGGCTAATGGGCTGGTTTGGAGAAAGCCCATTAAGGGGTTGGTGGAGGCTATAAATAGGGGGGTAAGGGATATGGGGAAAGGTTAGAATTTTCCATTCTCTTATGGGGAGGCTTTGATCTCCTTCTTCCTCTAATACCTTTCCACCATTAAAATTCCAAATCCAAGGAGGAATCAAAGATCTATACCATAAGAGGCTAGATCTACATCGATTGAAAGGGAATTTCATCGGATCTAAGGGTTTTGTGCAAGTTGCTTGCTGATCGGAATCATATTTCATTGTTTTTGCACTGATTTGAAGAATTGGTGAGTGATTTACATCTCTCATTCGGATACATGCAAGTATGTGGGTTTTAGGATGTTAATTTCATCATTTCCATGTTATTTTCCTTAGATCCACACCATGCTAAGTTTATTTTATATATGAATCACCTTAGGATCTGATCTAGATAATTTAAATGGTTAATTTTATGATTTTTCTCAAGATTATGCAAGTTAGATCCGTTTTTATGTTCATATGATTCACTTATCATGTTTTGGGAAATTTATGTGTTTTGATGGAAATTGTTAGATTGATGATATTGTTGGTTGCATAACATGTTTGTGATTGCGTTTGGATGAATCGGATAAGCTGGTTTCGTCGGATTCGTCGTTTGGCGAAGTTTTGGTCGAAATCGGAGTCGAATTGGAGATGTGCAGGTTTCTGGTCGTCCTAGAGTTGGTTGGGTCGGTATGGAATGAGGTGGTCGGTCATAGTATGGCTTGGGAAGCAAGTCAGGGAGCTGGTCGGTTTAAGCTGGTCGGTCCAGAAGGAGTAGAGGTGTTTCTGGTCGGTTTCAGATGGTGGCATTCTGGTCGGTTTCAGATGGTGGCATTCTGGTTGGTTTTTACTGGAAGCAAATCCTGGTGTCTCTGAAGGAGCTGGTCGGTCAGGTGGAGCAAAATCTGGTCGGTCTTGACGGGGTCCATCCAAAGCTGGTCGGTCCCAAGGAGGTCGAGTCGATCCAAAGCTGCAAGGAGGTCGAGTCGATCCAAAGCTGCATGGAGGCGGGTCGTTATGGAGCAAGGCTGGTCGGTTTTTGGCGGGTCGTTCTGGAGCAAGGCTGGTCGGTTTTTGGTTGGTCATTCTGGAGCAAGGTTCTGGTCGGTTTTGGCAGGGTCGTTTTCTGAAAAAGAACGTTTTCGGGTACGACTCGGGTACGAACCAAAAAGGTCTGAAAAAAAATATTTTTCGGGGGCAACCCCCGAGTCCTAGCCGCAGCGCAGTGATGTGTTTTGGTTCGGTGATGGCGTGACTTCGAGGTGATTCAAGTAGGAAGACTCGAAGTGATGAATGTGTTCGTTGATCAAGGTGGAACAACGAATGCGGAGACAACTCAAAGGTCGTGAGTTGGTGGATAATGGCTGCTCGAGAAGGTTGCTTCAGCTATGAAACATCGTCAAGGTTGGACGATTAGAGATGCGAAGGCCGAGAAGTCATCGTTGTCGTAAGTTCTAGCAGGCTCAAAGCAGGGGTACGATGGGTATCGTTGAAAGGCCCAAAAGACCGGTTGTTGGTCGAGTACCCTGGGTCTTTCTGGTTGGGGAAAAGCCTAGTGTCAAGGTTGGACATTTCCAAGGTTGGGCATATGGAGTTCATGCTAGAACTGGGGTTATCATTAGCTCTTGACATATGGCAAGGTTGGCCGTCATACGATAATGATGGTTTCGAAGCAGGATTGGCAGTGATAGCCAGAGTCAGTCATGGATGATTAGTTGTTCTGTTTGTACTATCTCACATTGATTATCCAAAGTCGAGGGAGACGTTCTTTGAGTGCTTAAGTGATATTGGTCTAGGCCTCTGGCGAGAGTACTTGAGGAATGTTAAACTCGATTAGGCTTGTCTGCGTGAGACTTATCTGGATGTCATGTGTGTTTTCTATGATTGAATGGGTGTTCTGATTTCTATGGATGAATGGTTGAAATGCTTGTCGTAAAGGCTATCACTGTCCGATGTGGGGAAGATAAGGATGAGTTCTTCTCTGGTGTTGTGGGTAGATAAGTTTTTCAATTACCCATTCTCATATACTTTCTTGTTGAAGTTTGTTAGCTGTTTTATCGCTCACTAAGACTATTGTCTGACTCAAGGTTTTATGTCTCCTCTTATTACCTTGGGCTGTTCATCCGGTTGTGGATGGGCAGACTAAGTAGCAGGTTACAGGTAATGGAGCTTAGTGAGACGAGGAAGCTGAGCGATGACGAGCAGGAGGCTGGCGTATCAGTTTTATTACTATCTAGTATTTCTGTTTCCGTTGTTTGAGTTGCTTTGAGGGTTGTAGTGAGGCCTTATGTACAAACTTTGATATCAGTTGGATAATTTTTCTGGATGTTGAGAAAGTTTCAAAAGTTTGTTATATGATACCTCATTACTATTACCTGTTGTATATGCTCTATTATATTTTATCCTTGCGCTGTGAGTTCTACGACAGGTTTCGAAGTGTTTACCTCCTCTGATGATCGTCCATAGCAGCCTGGCACACCTTTCAGTGCATTATTCCTCTTGTTTAGTGCGGGGGTTATGGGCGGTCGTCACATTTGGTATCAGAGCTCTGGTCAACGATTTTGGCCAAAGTTCGAAGACGTAATTACGTATGAGAGACGTATTTGTAGATTTCAGTTGGATGTTTATTATATATATTAACATATATAGTGGTAGCGATTGTATCTCTTTAGCAGTTTTCTGGGAAGTGGCTAATTATTCTAGATTGCAGATTTAGAATGAGTAGACGACCATCAAGACATGCTACTAGGAGAGCTGATACTGGAGGGGGAAATGGTGGTGAACCAGATTGCCCGGCCATGTTTGAAGCCATGGCGGAAGCAATTATGCGAAGGGTACCTGCTCCAGTGGCGGCTACGGTGGATGTAGGAGTGCGAGTTCCTAGAGTAGATTTTGCAAAGATGTGCAAGGACTTTATATCTCTAGGAGGGAAACCATTTAAAGGAACTGAACCAGCTGAAGAGATTCAAAGGTGGATGGATTCATGTGTTCGAATCTTTGGAGACATGGGTATTGAAGATGCAATGAAAAGAAAGCTTGCATCAAGGCAGCTTCAGAGCAGGGCCATGGAATGGTGGAATTCTGTCATACTCGAGACTCCGGAAGAGGAGATTTCATGGGAGCAATTCCAAGCTAAGTTTGAAGCAAAATTTATCTCCACTGCTCAGAAGTCCGTTCTCTTCAAGAAGTTCGTAGAGTTGAAGCAGAATGGCAGATCAGTGCTTGACTACATTTCTGATTTTGAAGCTTTATCTAGATATGCTCGTTCATACATTGATACACCCTATCAGAAGAATGAGAAATTTGTCTTGGGTTTGGATGCTCATATTGGAAAACCACTTGTGGACCATCTTGATGATTCACTTGAAAAGATCGTGGAAAAAGCTATTCGCCATGAGAGCTTGTTTCCCAAGGAAGCAAATGTTGTCGCTGCAACCAAGGAAGCTCAGAAACCACAGCAGGGTGGTAATAATAAAAAGAGGAAGAAGCAACAACAGAAAGGAAAGGATGGCCAAAAGAAACCCAAGAGTGAGGTGGTTTGCTTTAACTGCCAACAGAAGGGTCATTATTCAAATGAGTGCAAGAATCCCAAAGCTGAGAAGAAGTGCTTCAAGTGTGGAAAGCCTGGGCATGAGAGGAAAGATTGTCCAGAATCAGCTAAGGGAAAGCAGATTGTGAAGGCATATGCTTTGGATGATGTGCCATCTTCTTCAAGAGCTCCTACTGCGGAAGAGAAGGGAAAGGGTGTCGTGGTGCAAGGTACTTTTTCTGTTAATGGTGTTTCAGTTCGAGTTTTGTTTGATACTGGAGCATCACATTCATTCATCTGCAATGAGCTTGTTTGTCGCTTGGGTTTGGAACCCGATATTTGTGATAGGCCATTGATCATGACAAATCCAGTTGGGGGTTCGTCCAGTTTGTGCATGATTTGCCGTGGTCTAGTATTATCGAGTCATGGTTGCTCTTTTATGTGTGATTGCTTTGTTCTTAACTTTGCTGGGTATGGGATCATCTTGGGCGTGGATTGGCTCAAGAGATATGCAGCAAGGGTGAATTGCGAGAAGCTAGAGGTGAGGGTCGGGGATGTGGAAGGGTGAAAGGTGTTGATTAGATGTAAGCGCGAAGATGGGGTCTTCGTGAGTTATCTATATTCGCTTGGGATTCCACAGGAAGACCTATCATCAGTGCTGATCGCTAATGAGTATGTAGATGTCTTTGACGAGGTCAAAGGGTTGCCGCCGCATCGTGAGATCGAGTTTAGGATCGATTTGGTCGAAGGTGCTAGACCAATTGTTATGCCCCTTAGGCGGATGGCGCCTAGGGAACAGCGAGAGTTACAGGTGCAAGTTCGTGACCTTTTGGGTAAAGGATTCATTCAGAGGAGTGTTTCCGAGTGGGGTGCACCAGTCGTGCTTGCAACTAAGGCAGATGGCTCGTTAAGGTTGTGTGTGGACTATCGTGAGCTGAACAAGGTGACTAAGAAGAACAAGTATCCGTTGCCAAGGATTGATGACTTGTTCGATCAGCTTCACGAAGCCAAAGTGTTTTCTCAGATGGATCTGGCAACGGGATTTCACCAGTTGAGAGTGGCTAAGGATAGTGTACCAAAGACTGCTTTTAGGACACCATCCGGGTTCTTCGAGTGGTTGGTGATGCCATTCGGATTGACTAACGCGCCAGCGTATTTTGTGGATCTTATGAATAGAGTGTTCAGAGATCAGTTGAATAAGTTCGTGCTTGTGTTCGTGGATGATATACTGGTTTACTCCAGAAATGTTGAAGAACATAAGACGCATTTGAGAGTTGTGTTAGAGATCTTGCGAAAGCATCAGCTTAAGGCTAAGTTCTCAAAGTGTCACTTTTGGAAAGATGAAGTGAGGTTCTTGGGTCATGTTGTTTCTGGGAAAGGTATAGCGGTTGACCCCACTAAAGTGGCAGCAATCCAGGACTGGGATAGACCTAAGAGTGCGACGGATGTTCGGAGTTTCCTTGGGTTGGCTGGTTATTACCGAAGGTTTATCAAGGATTTCTCCAAGATAGCTGCACCATTAACAGGATTGACGAAAAAGAACCAAGTGTTCACATGGGATGTGAAGTGTGAACAAGCGTTCGGAATCTTGAAGGAGAGATTGACAAGTGCACCTGTGTTGACCATCCCAAGTGGGAATGAAGAGATGGTGGTGTACACGGATTCATGTGGTACTGGACTTGGAGCGGTACTAATGCAGAAGGATAAGGTAGTGGCTTACGCAACTCGACAGCTAAAGCCGCATGAGAGAAAATATCCAACTCATGATTTGGAGTTGGCAGCGATCGTGTTTGCTCTGAAGATATGGAGACATTACCTGTTGGGGGTACGATTCGAGTTGTTTACGGATCACAAGTCGTTGAAGTATCTTTTCTCCCAAAAGGATTTGAATCTTCGGCAGCAACGATGGTTAGAGTTTCTGGCATCGTATGACTTTGGGATAGCCTATACTCCTGGCAAAGGCAATGCAGTTGCAGATGCATTGAGTCGAAGACACGCAAGTTTGGGAGCAATGTTTTCGGAATGGAAGGGCCTCGAGTATTTGGCAAGGTTTGATTTCAGGCCAAGGTGCGAGTTGGAACCTGAAATGTTGGCAAGCTTGTCGATAAGGCCTACTCTTATCGAAAGGATTGGCGAGAGCCAAAAGAAACATGTGAAGCTTGTCGAGTTCATTCAGAAGATGGAACCAGAGAATAAAGAATTCGAGGTCGATCGAGAAGGTTGGCTTCGAAAGCAAGGGCGATTAGTTGTTCCTGATATCGATGGATTGAGAGATGAGGTTCTGAGAGAATGTCATCACTCAAAGTTGACAATTCATCCCGGTGGTAATAAGATGTATCAGGACATGAAGAGAATCTACTATTGGGAAGGCATGAAGCGAGATATTGGAGAGTTCATTTCCAAGTGTATGAACTGTCAGTTGGTGAAAGCTGAACAGAAAAAGCCGAGTGGTTTGCTTCAGCCATTAGAAGTTCCTACATGGAAGTGGGAGCAAATATCGATGGATTTTATCGATGGACTACCTAGAACTAGGGCAGGAAATGAAGGGATTTGGGTCATTGTGGATCGTTTGACCAAAAGTGCGAGATTTATTCCTGTCAAGTCGACTAGGACAGCATCGAAATTGGCTGAGCTTTATGTGAAATGGATAGTTCGATTCCATGGTGTCCCAAAGAGTATAGTAAGTGACCGGGATCCATTGTTCACGAGTGGATTTTGGAAAATTTTGCAAGAAGCTTTGGGAACCGAGTTGTGCTTAAGTACGGCATACCATCCCCAAACTGATGGTCAGACCGAGAGAGTCAACCGAGTTTTAGAAGATCTCCTGAGGGCTTGTGTGTTAGACTTCGGAGGATCATGGGAGGACCATCTACATTTATTCGAATTTGCATATAATAATAGCTACCAGTCGAGTATTGGGATGGCACCATATGAGGCGTTGTATGGAAGGCCGTGCAATTCTCCAGCTTGTTGGTTAGAAACTTGAGATAAGTTGATACTTGGGCCTGAGATGATAAGAGAAACCTCGGATTGTATCGAGATAATTCGGCAACGAATGAAGGCGGCCCAAGATCGTCAGAAAAGTTACGCCGATAAGCGTCGTAAGGATTTGGAGTTCGACGTAGGTGATATGGTTTTCATAAAGATTTCACCGTTGAAGCAAGTGGTTCGATTCGGAAGTAAAGGAAAGTTGGCTCCTAGGTTTGTTGGACCATTTCCGATAGTCGAGCGAATAGGAAAGCTCGCATATAGGTTGGAGTTACCCGAGAAGATGTCGAGTGTGCATAATGTTTTCCATGTGTCGTTTCTACGAAAGTTTGTGCACGACTCGAATGTGGTGGTATCTCCAGAACAGTATGAAGATTTAGAAGTTGAGACCGCAGTTGCGAAAACTCGCAAGCCACTTCGTGTTGTGGGGAATGACATGAAACAGCTTAGGAGGAAGACGGTTAAGCTAGTCAAGGTACAATGGAGTGAAGATGGCGATGATTGTACATGGCAGACGGAAGAGAGCATGAAGGCGAATCATCCAGAACTTTTCATCGGTAGGACCCTTTGATTGTATCATCGTTATATCGTTGTATCTTGTTGTTGTTTGATAGAATTCCGCGTGCTAGGATAAGGCTATGGATGTATGGCTTGATGGTTGCTAGTTTGGATGATAGGATTGGCTTCTCATGAATGATAGGCATGCGGAATTGTTGTGGTTGCTTGTGTTTGCTTGGAAATTCGGGGGCGAAATTCTTAAGGGGGGGAGAATGTAACAGCCCGCATTTTATGTATCGGAAGATCATAAAATAATTTTATTTTATTCCCTGAGGGTTGGATCATTCTCATCTTTTAGTATGTTGCTTATGGGGATGTGAGACATGTCCATAAATTTTACCGATTTTGTTTGTGACTATTTTGCCCCTGTCAGTCTTGTACAGGGCATAACTTTTGACTCAGGTCGAATCAGAGGGTGAGACATGTGCCATTGGAAAGGAATTGATGATTCTCTTTCCGTAGAGTGGTTACATTAAGGATTTGGTTCAGCGGTTTGGGAGAAATCGCTGTTTTAAGGTTTAGCAGTTGGCTGTCCAGGTTTTGGAAGGCTAATGGGCTGGTTTGGAGAAAGCCCATTAAGGGGTTGGTGGAGGCTATAAATAGGGGGGTAAGGGATATGGGGAAAGGTTAGAATTTTCCATTCTCTTATGGGGAGGCTTTGATCTCCTTCTTCCTCTAATACCTTTCCACCATTAAAATTCCAAATCCAAGGAGGAATCAAAGATCTATACCATAAGAGGCTAGATCTACATCGATTGAAAGGGAATTTCATCGGATCTAAGGGTTTTGTGCAAGTTGCTTGCTGATCGGAATCATATTTCATTGTTTTTGCACTGATTTGAAGAATTGGTGAGTGATTTACATCTCTCATTCGGATACATGCAAGTATGTGGGTTTTAGGATGTTAATTTCATCATTTCCATGTTATTTTCCTTAGATCCACACTATGCTAAGTTTATTTTATATATGAATCACCTTAGGATCTGATCTAGATAATTTAAATGGTTAATTTTATGATTTTTCTCAAGATTATGCAAGTTAGATCCGTTTTTATGTTCATATGATTCACTTATCATGTTTTGGGAAATTTATGTGTTTTGATGGAAATTGTTAGATTGATGATATTGTTGGTTGCATAACATGTTTGTGATTGCGTTTGGATGAATCGGATAAGCTGGTTTCGTCGGATTCGTCGTTTGGCGAAGTTTTGGTCGAAATCGGAGTCGAATTGGAGATGTGCAGGTTTCTGGTCGTCCTGGAGTTGGTCGGGTCGGTCTGGAATGAGGTGGTCGGTCATAGTATGGCTTGGGAAGCAAGTCAGGGAGCTGGTCGGTTTAAGCTGGTCGGTCCAGAAGGAGTAGAGGTGTTTCTGGTCGGTTTCAGATGGTGGCATTCTGGTCGGTTTCAGATGGTGGCATTCTGGTCGGTTTCAGATGGTGGCATTCTGGTCGGTTTTTACTGGAAGCAAATCCTGGTCGCTCTGAAGGAGCTGGTCGGTCAGGTGGAGCAAAATCTGGTCGGTCTTGACGGGGTCGATCCAAAGCTGGTCGGTCCCAATGAGGTCGAGTCGATCCAAAGCTGCAAGGAGGTCGAGTCGATCCAAAGCTGCATGGAGGCGGGTTGTTCTGGAGCAAGGCTGGTCGGTTTTTGGCGGGTCGTTCTGGAGCAAGGCTGGTCGGTTTTTGGCTGGTCATTCTGGAGCAAGGTTCTGGTCGGTTTTGGCAGGGTCGTTTTCTGAAAAAGTACGTTTTCGGGTACGACTCGGGTACGAACCAAAAAGGTCTGAAAAAATATTTTTTTTTGGGGGCAACCCCCGAGCCCTAGCCGCAGCGCAGTGATGTGTTTTGGTTCGGTGATGGCGTGACTTCGAGGTGATTCAAGTAGGAAGACTCGAAGTGATGAATGTGTTCGTTGATCAAGGTGGAACAACGAATGCGGAGACAACTCAAAGGTCGTGAGTTGGTGGATAATGGCTGCTCGAGAAGGTTGCTTGAGCTATGAAACATCGTCAAAGTTGGACGATTAGAGATGCGAAGGCCGAGAAGTCATTGTTGTCGTAAGTTCTAGCAGGCTCAAAGCAGGGGTACGATGGGTATCGTTGAAAGGCCCAAAAGACCGGTTGTTGGTCGAGTACCCTGGGTCTTTCTGGTTGGGGAAAAGCCTAGTGTCAAGGTTGGACATTGCCAAGGTTGGGCATATGGAGTTCATGCTAGAACTGGGGTTATCATTAGCTCTTGACATATGGCAAGGTTGGCCGTCATACGATAATGATGGTTTCGAAGCAGGATTGGCAGTGATAGCCAGAGTCAGTCATGGATGATTAGTTGTTCTGTTTGTACTATCTCACATAGATTATCCAAAGTCGAGGGAGATGTTCTTTGAGTGCTTAAGTGATATTGGTCTAGGCCTCTAGCGAGAGTACTTGAGGAATGTTAAACTCGATTAGGCTTGTCTGCGTGAGACTTATCTGGATGTCATGTGTGTTTTCTATGATTGAATGGGTGTTCTGATTTCTATGGATGAATGGTTGAAATGCTTGTCGTAAAGGCTATCACTGTCCGATGTGGGGAAGATAAGGATGAGTTCTTCTCTGGTGTTGTGGGTAGATAAGTTTTTCAATTACCCATTCTCATATACTTTCTTGTTGAAGTTTGTTAGCTGTTTTATCGCTCACTAAGACTATAGTCTGACTCAAGGTTTTATGTCTCCTCTTATTACCTTGGGCTGTTCATCCGGTTGTGGATGGGCAGACTAAGTAGCAGGTTACAGGTAATGGAGCTTAGTGAGACGAGGAAGCTGAGCGATGACGAGCAGGAGGCTGGCGTATCAGTTTTATTACTATCTAGTATTTCTGTTTCCGCTGTTTGAGTTGCTTTGAGGGTTGTAGTGAGGCCTTATGTACAAACTTTGATATCAGTTGGATAATTTTTCTGGATGTTGAGAAAGTTTCAAAAGTTTGCTATATGATACCTCATTACTATTACCTGTTGTATATGCTCTATTATATTTTATCCTTGCGCTGTGAGTTCTACGACAGGTTTCGATGTGTTTACCTACTCCGATGATCGTCCATAGCAGCTTGGCACACCTTTCAGTGCATTATTCCTCTTGTTTAGTGCGGGGGTTATGGGCGGTCGTCACAAGAACCCTCGTGATACTTTCTGATCCATGTATTTATCGAAACCTCCTGTTTTCACCAAAAAATGGCTCAAACACCACTGGTACGAGAACCGTACTTCACTAATGTGGTTAGAAAGTGAATGGATCCGCAATCAAACAGAGTTAAAAGCTAAAAAGTGAGGAAAGCAAAATGAAGATAAGAGTTTTATAGTGGTTTGGCCCTAAGCTAGGTTTATGTCCACTATGAAGGTAGCTTGCATTATCATGACAATGATTACAAAGCATATAAACTCTCTTTGTTCATACATCTTCTCATTTTTTTTCCAACATATTCTCTCTCTCACATACACATCTCACTCAAATTCATAGAATTCAATAGAGGGATGGTGAAATTCGCGGAGGAGAAGGATGGGCGAGAGGTGGAGAAGGAGGGTGTCTTTGTTTGAGAGGAGAATGGAGGAAGACCTTCGATCTCTTTTCTACTTAGAAGATCCTAATGGAAGCCATGGCCAAATGGATAAACGATCTTCAAATGGAGATGACGATGATGGTTGAAAGGCTAAGTAATGGTGGAGGAAGGAATTTGTCAGCACTTCGTGGCTGCAAGGAGCCGATCCCCCTTATGGTGGAAGCCATGGCCTATTTATAGGTGAGCTCCCTTGAAGAAATGAGCTGAAATTCATATATGCAGGCTACGGATCGCTCGTTTCATTAATTACGAAAATGCCATCGCCTAGTTGTAGCCAACTATCGATAGCTGTATCCAGCTATCCTGCACGAGCGACTTCGTAGGAGCGAGCGATTGCATAGATCTGAGCACACTGAATGGGTGTACAGGCGATGAGTGCAAAGGTGTAACAACACGGAAAATTAGAACCAATTAATTTTTTAATTTTGGCTATTTTAATGAATTTTGAATATTTAAAATGATTTATTTTAAATAGCAACGACTAGAAATTTATTTTGAATAGAATTAGAACGTATAAGTTTATTTAAATTGAAATTAGAATATAAACATCTAATTTAATTATAAAAGGAATTGGAAATGGCGCAGTAGTTCGAAAATTCGATTTCAAATTCAAATGAATGTACAGGATTCAAAATAAAACCGGATTTTAGTGAAATCAGAAATATTTGAATCTCTTTGAAAATATCTTTACAACAAATCTGAAAAATCCAGCTTTCGTAGTGGGAATAAAAAGTTATGTCCAGTTGAAAATTCAGAATAGTCGCTATGGAATTTAGACATTAAAAATAGCGATTTTTGCAAACGACCTCCGTTTTCGACAAGACCACTTTTTTTGGATCCGAAATGTCAAATTATTTTATGATTTCAATTTTCATAATTTTTGGAATCAATATGTGAGCGTGGAGGATTTAAACATGTTTAACAATTTCAGTTTGAATTTAATTGGCTGGAAGTTGACCTTTTTCAAACGGTCTCCAAGTTCGATGAATTTAGTTTTGTTAGTATGTATCGTCAAAACATAGCCAGATTTATTTTTCTGGAATTTTTGGAGTTCGTTTGTGGCCCGGTAAATTAAAATGTACGTTGAAATCAATTTTGAACGTTATATTAATTTATATTTTAACTTTGATGAAAACTGATTGAAACAGTCGAATTGGCTGACGAAACATATCTCATTGTGTTCGGAATGGGGGTGATTAGCTAGGCACGACAATCGTTGGACGTGATTTGGAGTTTGAAATAAAAAGTTACTTTTTGGCAATTAAATAAAATTAAATATATATTAATGAACCGGTCAACCCTAACCCTTATTCTCCCCGTCATTCATTCGAAACAGGAAAAAGAAAAAAAAGGCGATCAAAGGACACCGACACCGCATCGCCAACGCCCCCACTTTGACGTCGCCGGAGCAACCACTACCGCCGTTGCCGAATCCACACCCCACTCTCTCTGATCTTTCCTCTCTTCTCTCCTCCTCTGATTTAAACCATGCCCTAACCCCCACAGCCAATTCCACCGCCGACCACCAGTTAACCCATCGCCCCCTTGTCCACCTCGCCGCCACCTCCTGTCCCCTGCAGCTGTTGCCAGAAACCGCCCCCTTCTGAAAAACCAATACAGTAGGTTTTTTTTTACTTTTTTTATTTTATATTAAAGCATTAATTTTATTCCATTTTTTTATATAGACATTAAGAGCACTGTTTAAAATTTGATATATATATATATATATATATATATAAAGATGTGATTTTTAGTCAAATAAAAATATGATTTTTATTTACATAATCATGAATAAAAATATGATTTTTATTTTTAGTTAGAAAAGGTTTGATTTTTAAAAATATATAAAGGTTTGATGTTTAAAAATATACAAAGATTTGATTTTTGTAAATATATAAGATTTGATTTTAAAAAATATAAAGATGCGATTTTTAGCATATAAAAATTTGATTTTTTACAATGAAGTAGTGAGAAAAAAATTGGATTTTTAATGTATGAAGAACATTATAAAAATATGATCTTTTATATGTATGTAACGATATAAAGATTTAATTTTTATTTATGTGAATAACATATAAAGTTGTTATTTTTTATACATAACATTTGAATAAAGAAGTGATTTATATATATATATATAACAACGATATAAAAATGCGATTTTTACATATGAAGTAGCGGCATATAGATGAGATTTTTAATATATGTATAGCAATGTAAAAATTTGATTTTTAATTATATATAGCGATGTTGAAAATGTAATTTTTGATTTAAATTGCATTGAAACAGATCGCATTAGAATTAGGGTAGCGAATCTGAGTGACAATAAGAACTAGTGAGTGGATCCCAAAGGTGAGAACTTCTCACTTTAATTTATTATCTAGTTAAAAATATATACTTGGATGCATATGGTGCTTACAAGCACCCGACACCTTTGTTTGAAACCATGTTTGTTTGGTTGATTAGGTTATTTGGTTGAATTTGGTTTGGGGAATGAAATTAATTGATTAGAATTGGTATGTACACGGCGCGAGCCATTAGTAGGTGAGGGATAAGGCTAGACCTTATTCCGGTTATAGGATCGCACTGTTATGCTGCCGAAATTTTCTAAAATGTTAGAACAATAAAAATATCATTTTTATTGTATAAACAAATATTTTATAGTTAAAAATATAATTTTTAGCGTGTATATGAATAAATAAATATTCCTTTACAAATCGGACGATTTGTTTATGTACACACATTTAACTGATATTGATTGGGACGATATATTTTACACATCGCCCAACTGCACAAATAATAATCAGTGTTTGTTATTTGAAAGCCCCACACGGGTATTGGGATGATATTGGATATACACTAATCGCAATATTTAGTTGTATGTTAATCGATGGGTTATCAAACAGTTGTGAGCGTTAATTATCCATATTTAACGCTTATGCAATTGTATAATGCAATCTGGATGATGGTTGACAGTGTTTGATTACTATTGTGTACAATGGGTGTATGAAATCCATATAATTATATTGTAATTGACTGTGTCTGATTCCGATTCGGAAAGAACGAATATTTTAAATTAAAGAATATTTTAAAATGACGAATAATGAATATTTTAAAATAACTAATATTTTAAAATAATATTCGGTAATGGATCAAAATATGATTTTGATGTCCGTTTTGGGATGGACACGAAAATATTTAAATATATAAAGCCGTGTTGATTAGAGTAACGCCATTTTGACGTGAACGACACTTATACGGATTTTATTCATTTTTTACGAATATAAAAAAGGAAGTGATTTCAAAATCTAATGTTTTGAAAATATTATCTATTATATAATAATGATATGGAATAATCAATTTTGATTTGAAATTGAATATGAAGGTGAAATCGTTTTGAAAACGAATTTAAAACTATTTTTAAAATATGTTTTAAATGGAAATCGACGAAAGATATATAATATATATTATATCTATTTAATGGCCTGAAAAGAATGCGCAGCGCCACGGCAGTTCGCGAATTTCGACCATTGACTTCGAATTAACATTACGAGAGATCCGACCGTCAGATTCGCCTAAAATCTGAACCGTTGGGTTCGAATCGAAAAGAGCTTTTCAACGAATATAAGGAATTTGAAATCTAAAGTTGGATTTGGAATTATATCCAAATCAAATTTGGAAAAGGTCGGAAATCGACTGTATGGGCCTTGATAAAATTATTAAAAATGTCAATAATTTGTGTAAAATCATAATAAACGATTTGGAAAGAATTGGGATGGAAAATTCCATGTTTGTAAAGATAAAAATGTATTTTTATCAAAATGAACAAGTTATGAACTAGAATTATAATCCTATATTTTTAAATAAATAAATTCGATTTGAAATGGTTTTAAAAATAACCAGAATTTCCAATATATGAATTGGAATGGATTTGAATCGAAATTATCTTCGATATATTTCGATATTAGATTACAAGATTATAAGGATGTTGTGGAGGAATTTGGAAGATATATATCGTTATTCCCAATATGATATTTGTTGATTTCAGAAATTGATATTGTATATAAGTCGATATAATTTCTATTCAGAGCCTTGTATTAATATTAAATTGGATTTTGGGTTTGTCATGAATGGTGTCTTCATTAACACTGTTTTTAAGCCTAGTTGAGAAAAGAATAAATCTTCTAATAAAGATTTAGTGAAGTTTTCCTTTTAATTAATATTTAATTGGAATTGGATAAAAGAATTGGATTTTGGGTTTGTCATGAATGGCGTCTTAAATAACACTATTCTTAAACCCCGTGTGAAAAGGATAAATCTTTTAAATAATGTTATTAGTGTTTCCAGTTAATTAACATTTAATTGGAATAAAATAGAATGTGAATTGGGTTTATTGTGGACTGTGTTTTAAATGACATTCGTTCTTTAACTTGATCTACAATAAAATGTGATTTTGAATATATAAATCTTTTATTAAGTTTTAATGGGATTTTCCAAAGTAAAGTTTTCCAATTAATTAATATTTAATTGAAACTGAATGGAATTCGATTTGATGATAATCGAAATGAGCTTCTGTGGAGGAAGACTGTTTACATATATGGAATTCAAAAGGCTTTGTTGTTACTCCATTTATATTATTAGTCAGATACGTAAATTTATATTGATTATATATATTGATCTGTTTTCCGTGAAGATTCCATGATTAATGGAATGTGATTTTGGGTTTATCGTGAACTGTGTTTTAAATGACATTAGCTCTTCAACCCCGTTAAAGACAACATTGTATTTCAAATTGTATGGTTTATCTCTGCTAAATATATATCTGTTTGGTGGAGGAGAATTTATTCTCTTTCCTAACACCCTTCTCTAGGACATACGAGCTTAGAGGTTAAATATAGGCAAAAATCAATAGTACAGTGTAGATTGTCGATAAGAAATTTTTGGGTTTCCAGAGTTAAATAATCATTAATATTGATTTTTGGGAAGAATAAAACTAAGTGGAGTTTTAATGAATCTTTAATTAGATTGATATGTGAATTGATAATTTAAATTATCAAATTTGGGAAATGATCGAGAGTGGAGTATCACCATTTTTTCTCCAAGCGATAGTTAAATCTTTAATTAGATTTGAAAGTGAAATGGTAATTAATTTCACCGATAACACCGTGGTGTTAGTTATGGAGTAATACTAGTTTTGCTCCATGGGATGAATAGATTGGGATTGGGAAATTAAATAAATGATTACTTCGGTAAGGTGCGTTAATCCGGACTAGTTTGGAAAACCTTAATATGGTTTGAATGATATCCAAAGGAAGATTAAAGAATAAATTTTAAAGAATTTATCTTTGATAAAATTAATGGGAACATATCCCTAAGGATGTGAATATTTGAATAAAGGAACATTCTGAATTGGAATGAGGCATATGTTGTGTTTTTACGACACTTGTTTATTATATACGCGAGTTATTCAAAAAGGTCAGGTTTATACCTATTCTGAATAACTGATTCGACAATATGTCGACGATGAAGACGGTGGTTGAAGACCGAAGGACTTCACATCACTTGGATGATTACTGATGTCTTGATTGTGCTGTACACCCAAGATAAGGTAATAAGTGGTGATTGTTCCGGATGTGCCTAGAGATTGACCGAATATGCGAGGGCCTCTCTCCTGTATTGGACATATGGGACGCGGAATAAGGTGCCTCCAGTTTCGTTTAGACCCAGAACGAACTGGTAAATGGATGTGTGTGTGATGTTGGATTTTATTTTGTGTTGATTGATCTCTATTATATGTGTATATATATATATATATATATATAAGTTTGCCAGCGGAGAATTTATTCCCTTGCATAACGCCCTTCTTTGAGACGTATGAGCTCAGAGGTTATATACTGGTAGACATCAGTTGCATGGCGTGAATTGTGTGGCATGATGAAATGCAGATGATCAAGGCTTCTGTTGAAAAGCGGAGTCTTGTGGTTGATGATCAAAGCATGAGTGTATAGCATTAATTCACGAGCCTTACACCTCGGTATGAGTCAAAAATGGGATCGGATCGTTAGAAGAACATGGCGTTTCTTTCTAGCTATGGGTTGTGTCAGGGTTTTGCAGGCGCTGACATTTTTACCTATGTGGTTATTGGATTGCAAGGCACCTTGGATATATATGTCTCTATGGAGGCGATGGATATTGAGTCATCTGGCTCATAGACGCCCGATAGGGCGGGGAAACGTGTGTTTAGGAGAAACTAATCCTCAAACATAAGGGAGGACTGGCCCAACCGATCGAAGAGTTCACTTTGGAGGATCCTGAGGCATTTACTAGAGTATCTTGAATCGGAATGGAGCCATCCCTGGCCTCGACTCATGATGGAAATCCAATTTCCAATACATGCCATTTTGGTTTTGATTGTAGAGCCTAGTATTGGCGACATGATATATGGTACCCATGTTGTCTATGATTGATACATTTATATTTGAAGTTGTTTTATACACTATGAACTTATAATAGTATCAAATGATTTGTTTTAAACGTACCAATCATGTTTGGCTATTATAAGGGAAAACCCTATCCTTCGGCTTGTGTTGCATTGTGTGGTGGGGGTTGGGTCTTATAATAGCTTAATTTTTCCAAAAAGCATTGCGCTGTTTTTTTTATGCACTGGTATTCTTGGGAGGAAACCTGTTCCGTGTTATTCGGCGTGGTCCCTTGATTTACTTTATTCAAAGTAAAGTTTTAAATAACTGTTTTAGTTCTCACACCAGTCACATGACTGACCTGAAGTTTATTGTTTTAACCTAAACTCTGGGTGCCCCTATTTTCAACACGGGCAACTAATAGTTTTTGTTTTGCATATTTATATTCACTGGATCCTGGTTTACAGCTGGAATGATATTCAGAAAGCTCTGTATCAGTTTATCTCTTTCAGTTGTGTTTTTGTATTATTTTCCGCTGCATTGTAATTTGTAAATCTCTGGTATTTATCAAACATATATTATTTGTTCATACTATGTATATTCTTGTACTCTGATGTAAATTGTTGTAATAGCAATGAAATGTTCTTCGGTTTGTGTTCTGATTTGTCTTATTCTCAGACAATCCATTCTTTCTCTTCTCTACGGAGACCGGGGAAGTTCGGGTCATCACAGTTTGGTATCGCAGCTTTGGTATTACAAAGCTCGAGAACAAGACACATTAGAACCATACGAAAGAAATCATCATAGGTTGGATTAGTAATATCGAATAAGATTCACTCGTTAGAGATGGGATCAGTAGTATCCTAGAACGAGTGTGAAGAGTGTTATTTTTGAAATAAAAATGAAAACGAATTTTGTTTTGAAAATTAAAACATTATTATATGTATTTGAATATTTATTTATATTGGTTTGGACAATCTAGTATATGAAGACTTTGCATATACGACTTGCAAACGTATATTCGAAGTTTTAATATACTGGATAGATATAGAATCACACTCAAGTAGTTCGGGGATGATTCCGATAATGACCTTGGCATCATCAGAGTTTATGTTCGAGCTTCAAAAGTGGGATTTCTATATATTTCCAACTGCCTGGTGTGAGAACCGAAACTAGATAGGTTTTATTGTTTGTGAATTGGCATCAAAAATATGATTTTTGACTATGTAGTAAAGTTATATGTTTGAAACGTTAATCAACTAATTGATTGCTGATTGTTGATTATGTTACGTAATTATTCACTTAAACCAACATGTGAATGAAAGTAAATTTAGCCAAATTGTGTCAAATATTTAACTGAATTGAAAATTGGTTAAAATTGCATACATGTACATGCATATATATTGGACAGATCAGAGCAAGGAGGCTAGAGAAGAGGAATAAAATTGTATGCTCGACAAATAGGTACATGTTTACAAATTTTTGGGTTTTGGATGATTTTATAAGCTGATTGGCCTTTTCTTTTTCTTTTTGGATGATGGGGGCCCTGCATGGCTTGTTGAGGTTTTAAATGTCTCCCTGTACAAAGGAGGTTATGGTGAAATTTTTCGAAAATTTAGGGTGTTAGCCAAAATTTTTTAAGAATTTGAAAATTCTTAGAAAATGAAAAGTTGAAGAATGAAAGCCAAACTGAAAGTTGACTTGATTAGTTAAACAACTTTTAGCTATGTTCCTTTTCAAGGACGAAAAGATTTTAAGTTGGAGAGATTGTAACAACCCGGAAAATTAGAACCAATTTAAAATTTTTATTTTGGTTATTTTAATGAATTTTGAATATTTAAAATGATTTATTTTAAATAATAATGACTAGAAATTTATTTTGAATAGAATTAGAAAGTATAAATTTATTTAAATCCAAATTAGAATATAAATATTTATTTTAATTATAAAAGGAATTGGAAATAGCGCGGTATTTCGAAAATTTGATTTCAAATTTCAAATGAATATACAGGACTCAAAATAAACCGGATTTTAGTGAAACCAAAAATATTTGAATCTGTTTGACAGTATCTTTCCAATAAATCTGAAAAATCCAGATTTCATAACGGGAATAAAAATTAATGTCCAGTTGAAAATTCAGAATAGTCGCTACAGAATATAGCCCTTAAAAATAGCGATTTCGCAAACGACCTCCATTTTCGACGAGACCACTTTTGTTAGACCCGGAATGTCAAATTATTGCTTGATTCCAATTTTCATAATTTTTGGAATCAATATGTGAGCGTATTTAAATGTGTTTGGCAATTTCAGTTTGAATTTAATTGACTGGAAGTTGATCGTTTTTCAAACGGTCTCCAAACTCGATGAAATTAGTTTGGTTAGGACCGTATCGTCGGAACATAGCCAGATTTATTTTTTGGAATTTTTGGAGGCCGTATGTGGCCTCGGTAAATTAAAATGTACGTTGAAATCTATTTTGGACGTTATATTAATTTATATTTTAATTTTGATGAAAATCGATTGAAATAGTCGAATTGGATAACGAGACATGTCCCATTGTGTTCGGAATGTCGGTAATTAGCTAGGGACAACGGTCGTTGGACGTGAATTGGAGTTCGAAATAAAAAGTTACTTTTGGCAATTAAATAAAATTATATATATATATATTAATGAACCGGTCCACCCTAACCCTTATTTTCCCCGTCATTCATTCGAAACAGGAAAAATAAAAATAAGAAAAAGCGATCGAAGGACGCCGCCGCCCCATCACCTGCGCCCCTACTTCGACGTCGCCGGAGCCCCCACCGCCGCCGTTGCCGGATCCCACCCCCTCTTTCTCTCTGATCTTCCCTCTCTTTTGTCCTCCTCTAATTTAAACCGCGCCATAACCCCCATAGCCAATTCCACCGCCGACCACCAGTTAAGTCGCCGCCCCTTTGCCCACCTCCCCTCTACCTCCTATCCCCTGTCGCCATTGCCAGAAATCGCTCCTCCCCCTTCTGAAAAACCAATATAGTAAGTTTATTTTTTACTTTTTTATTTTATATTAAAGCATTGTTTTTATTCTGATTTTTTTTATATAGAAATGAAGAGCATTGTTAAAAATTTGTTATATATATAAAGATGTGATTTTTAGTTAAATAAAAATATGATTTTTATTTACATAATCACGAATAAAAATATGATTTTTATTTTTAATTAGAAAAGGGTTGATTTTTAAGAACATATAAAGGTTTGATTTTTAAAAATATATAAAGATTTGTTTTTAAAAATATATAAGATTTGATTTTTAAAAATATAAAGATGCGATTTTTAGCATATAAAAATTTGATTTTTTATAATGAAGAAGCGAGAAAAAAATTGGATTTTTATTGTATGAAGAACATTATAAAAATATGATCTTTTATATGTATGTAACGATATAAAGATTTGATTTTTATTTATATGAATAACATATAAATTTGTGATTTTTGTATACATAACGTTCAAATAAAAAAGTGATATATATATATATATATATATAACAATGATATAAAATGCGATTTTTATATATGAAGTAGCGGTATAACAATGAGATTTTTAATATATGTATACGATATAAAAATCTAATTTTAATTATATATAGCGATGTTGAAAATGTAATTTTTGATATAAATTGCATTGAAATAGATTGCGTTATAATCGGACCAGCGAATCTGAGTGACAATAAGGACTTGTGAAGTGGATCCCAAAGGTGAGAACTTCTTACTTTAATTAATTTTCTAGTTAAAAATATATACTAGGATGCAAACAGTGCTTAAAAGCACCTGAGACCTTTGTTTGAAACCATGTTTGTTTGGTTGTTTGGTTGATTAGATTATTTGGTTGAATTTTGTTTGGGGAATGAAATGAATTGATTAGAGTTGGTATGTACATGGCATGAGCCATTAGTAGGCGAGGGATAAGGCTAGACCTTATTCCGGTTCGTATCGGGCCGTTATGCTGCCGAAATTTTCTAAAATTTTAGAACAATAAAATATCATTTTTATTGCATAAATAAATATTTTATAGTTAAAATTATAATTTGTAGCGTGTATATGAATAAAATAAATAGTCATTTACAAATCAAACGATTTGTTTATGTACACACATTTTACTGATATTGATTAGGACGATATATTTTACACATCGCCCAACTGCACAAATAATAATCAGTGCTTGTTGTTTGACAACCCCACACAGGTATTGGGATGATATTGGACATACACTAATCCCAATATTTAGTTGTATGTCAATCAATGGATTGACAAACTATTGTGAGCGTTAATTATCCATATTTAATGCTTATGCAGTTGTGTAATGCACTTTGGATGATGGTTGACTGTGTTTGATTATTATTGTGTACAATGTGTGTATGAAATCCATATAAATAAAATTATATCGTAATTGACTGCGTCTGATTCCAATTTGGAAAGAATGAATATTTTAAATTAAAGAATATTTTAAAATGACGAATAATGAATATTTTAAAATAACTAATATTTTAAAATAATATTCGGTAATGGATCAAAATATGATTTTGATGTACGATTTGGGATGGACACGAAAATATTTAAATATATAAAGCCATTTTGATTAGAGTAACGCCATTTTGACGTGAACGATATTTATATTGATTTTATTCATTTTTATAATGAATATCGAAAAGGAAGTGATTTCAAAATCTAATGTTTTGAAAATATTATCTATTATATATTAATGATCTGTAATAATCAATTTTGATTTGAAATTGAATATGAAGTTGTAATCATTTTAAAAGCGAATTTAAAACGATTTATATAATACGTTTTAAATGGAAATCGACAAAATATATACAATATATATTATGTATATTTAATGGCCTGAATAGAATGCGCCGCGCCGCGGTAGTTCGCGAATTTCGACCATTGACTTCGAATTGACGTACGGGAGATACGACTGTTGGATTCTCCTAAAACCGGAACCGTTGGGTTCATATCAAAAAGATCTTTCAACGAATATAAGGAATTTGAAATCTAACGATTGGATTTGGAATTATGTCCAAATCAAATTTGAAAAAGGTCGTTGTAAGTGTAGTTCAACGACCGTTTGTGGAAATCGAGCGCACGGGCCTTGATAAAATTATTAAAAATATCAATAATTTGTGTAAAATCATAATAAATGATTTGGAAAGAATTGGGATGGAATATTCCAAGTTTGTAAAGAAAAAAATATATTTTTATCAAAATGATATAGTTATGAACTAGAATTATAATCCAATATTTTAAAATAAATAAATTGGATTTGAAATGGTTCTGAAAATAACCAGAATTTCCAATATACAAATTGGAATGAAATTGAATCGAAATTATCTCCGGAATATTTCTCTAACACCCCATAATTTTATAATATTAAAATTCACAAATTAAAGTATACTTAATTTTTAGAAGAAAAATTAATTGAAATGGGTTGCGCTATTATGTTCTCTCAAAATTTTGGGTCAAGATAGACATTTGGTTTGCATAAAACAGATAACTTATGAAGAAGTTATTAAGCCTTGAAGTTTTTAAGCATATGAGAGAAATATATATAAAGATATATATATATATATATATATATAAATATTCAAAAAAAGTTCAAAACAGCGAATCGGGAGGGGGAATAGCCGAACCGCACCATTTTTAGAGTTGACCCGAGCCTCGCTGGGTCGACTAGGTGTAGATCCAGGGTGTTTGGCTGTCAACCCGTAGCCCGATTCGCCCTAAGGGTTGATGTGGCATCTGAGTTGTCCTGATGGTTCCAGTTATCCCTAGGTTAATCCGAAGGCTCTTATTAAATTAAACTTCTATAAAAACATTCATAAACCCCTAATCCTAATCACATTAATTCATAATAAGAGCCACCATGCCGTCAATGGAGAACCTAGAGTAGCCGCCATACACATTCAACCCTAAAGCAAGATAGAAGCTTGAATAAAAATCAAATCAAGTCTAAATAACGATTAATCTACATCAAAGGCGAGCAATTCAGTTTCAGAATACAGATCCCAGAAAGACAAGACTATTCTTTCTAATTGTGAGTATGATAGCTTTCACAAATTAATTAATTAATTTAATTATGATAAGATATAATTGGGATTATGAGAATATGATTTTGAATCATGCGAAGTAAATTATATGCATGTTTGTGGTGTTGAATCATATGTTAGTCTTATGCAAGTTGGATCATATGTTAGTTCTTATGTGAATCTTATGCAAGTTGAATCATATATCTTATGCAAGTTCGTGATGATTGGATCATATATTCATGTATGAATCTTATGCAATTTTGGGTTGTTAAAATATATGTGACACATGTATATGCATATGCTAGTTTATGTGAAATCAACCTTTATGGCTAGATCCATATGCTAGTTTACATCTTTATGTTTAGACCCATATGCAAGTTTACATCTTTATGTTTGGATCTACAGCAGTACATAAGTTATGCAAGTTTATCCCCATTACCTATGCTAGTTTTGTATCATATGCTAGTTTGAATGAAATTCATATGCAAGTTATTGGCTGGTCATGATCCTTAGATCTATTTTATGTGTTATGTGATGTTATTTTTCATTTTATAAGTTAGACTATTTGCGAGTCTAACATATGTCATCTGAAAACGTACGAATAGCGTGGGGATGATGGGATAATATTGAATATACATAAATTGTGAATTGGCATAAAATGGCCTTAAAAGGCATATAATTAATTTGAGACATTAATTGGCATAATTGGTATTTATGGACATAATTTTAAGAGACAATTATGGACATAAATAAATTTGGAATTTATTGACAAATTTGAATAGGGATATTAATCCAATTTGGGGTTAAATAAAGATGTGTAATAATTAACCGCCTAGGACATGAGGTTAGACTCTTTTGTGATGTAAGACTGCCTGGACCCGCCCGGCAAATCCAGTAGCCACAAATGCCAGTCTAATGTGAGAGGTCAAAGGCATGAATTAAATGCGTAACAATTGTAAAGACACGAGGTTAGGCTCGTTTACGGTATAAGACTGCCCGGACCCGCCCGACAAATCCAGCAACCACAAATGTCAGCCTAATATAGGAGGTCTTTACAAGGTTACGGTTCTAATGAATTAAGTAACACTTAACCAGATAAACATATGGTAGGACATGGGGGGTTAAGTGGATGCCTTGGGTGGCATGTGAAATAAAGTTGGTGGCTTGGGTGGCATGTGAAATACGATTAGATGTCTTAACCAAGACTGAAACATGTAAGAAGACATGAATAAGAATGGGGTTAAGTGGGGAAACCTTAGTGGGGACCAAGCATAGGTGAAAGGCTTGTATCAAGCATGGGGGCCCTTTTCAAACTAGTAACCCATTAAGTAACTTTGTGAGCTCGAACCAAGTCGATGATGGGACATGCTTATTGGATTTGATTGTAAGAGGTCAAAACGGGATAGGTGGCAACGCAAGTCCAGCGGGGTCATGTGCGTGTGTGGACCCGGGCTGGTAGGTAAGACGTTGTTGCATCGTGTAGATATAAGCCGTGCATCTTTGGTGGTATCGGGTTGCCACTTTGGGAGTGATACACCCCACTGGGGGACCAACACGGGTATCTACGAGTTAGGGAGCCGATCAAATAGGGGTAGTGGGTACAACTAGTGGAGATAGGGGCAGACGACACCTATGAAGGTAGCTAGGGGTACACGAAACTACCATTATCATTATTAAGTTCTGTAGGCGGGATCAACTTTTAGGGTAACTAGTGGTGGTGCAGTATAGTAATTATCCTATTGTGATTAGGAACGAGATAAATGCCAGAATATTCCTCTTATTTGCTTTGTCATGCCCACTTGTTTCATGGTCATATCTTATCTTACTAGTTTATGCCTTATCCTAGTTACTTTAATAATTATATTGTAAAAGTTATTATACTTGCCAGACTTTATGTCTGACCCCCTTGTTTTCTCCTCTTTTCTTCCCTTCCCCCCCCAGGTTCTCAGGGTGGGACTAGTTCTAGTGGAGCTTGATCTCGGATTTCTTTCTCTCTCTTTTGGAAGTGCTTGGATTGCTGAAAGTAAAGATCAGCTCATCTCAATTATGGCTACTTGTGTTGGGGTTTATGCTTTTTATTTTATGTACTTTGAAACAATTTATCAAGATGGATATTATTTGTACTTGGTTTATGAAGTTGTTGTAATCAAACTATTTCTCCGCTGCAATAAAAGTTTTTTTAGAATTTTCAAGTACCATTATTTATATCTGTCTTATTATATTCTGTTCTATACACTAAATACGCTCCATGGAAGTTAATGCATTCCCTTTGTTAGTGACATTAATGGACGTGGGGTGTTACACGTGGTATCAGAGCTGAAGTTTATCAAACCAGATATGAATTTTGAAAAACTATTTTTCAAAAAGCATTTTATAAAGAAATACTTTCAAAAGTATATTTTAAGGAAAGTATTTCAAGAGAAAAGTTGGTTTTAAAAACATAACACCCAAGAGCCATATATCTTTCTTTCGGATTCTCCGTTTTGAATCTCTTAATTTTCTTTTCAGCATGTATGGAATTCCCGAGATACCCAAGGGGATAACGATACCAGGATGGTTTAGAAGGTATCTGGAAGCTAGGGCCAATGTCACAGGCCCAACAAATGCTCCTCCTCCTCCCCCTCCTCCTCCTCCTCCCCGTGTTGGTACTTTTGCAAAGATATGCAAAGATTTTTGGGAAATGGGCGGGAAACCTTTTCACGGATCAGAGACGTTTGTTGAAGCTCGAAATTGGCTTAAGGAGGTGGAAGATCTATTTGGTATTTTCGAAGTATAAGATGGAAGGAAGGTCGAATTGGCTGCTTGGTTAATGAAAGACGAAGCCTCGTTTTGGTGGGAGGTCATGAATGGAGAACGTCCGGTGGAGACATGGATGGATTTGAAGCGTAGGTTCGATATGAAGTTTCTCTCACGAGAAGAAGAGAATTTACATACGGAAAGATTCTTGGCGTTGAAGCAAGGGGAATTATTAGTAAAGGAGTATGTCAACAAGTTCAATCAGTTGGTGAGATTTGGCTTGGAATTGGTAAATACACCTGAGAAGAGGGCCCTGAGGTTCGTTAAAGGTTTGAATGAGTCGCTACATGGGTTGGCGATGACCCACATTCTGATGGGGGCTACCTTTGAGAAACTGGTTGACATGGCGCTTGTGCATGAGGAAGAGAAAGGTGCGAATGCTAATAAGGCACCGGAGAAGAAAGGAGACCAGAAGAAGCCACAACAGTAAAACAAAAAAGGTGGGAAGAACAATAATGGCAAAGGAAAGAAGAAGTGCTTTAATTGTGGGACACTAGGCCATTTGAGAAAAGACTGTAGGAAAAAGAAGAAGACTGGCTGTTTCCACTGTGGAGAGGTAGGTCATCTAGTTAAGGACTGCCCAAGGAAACAGGGGCAAGGGAAAAGAACTTCTGGAGGGCAGCTTCAGGCTCTCATGGCACCAGGGCAGGCAAGAGGGCAGATTCAGGCTCCGTTGAAAGTTTAGTTTGTTTGATCATCCTGTTCGTACTTTGTTTGACCCTGACGCTTCACACTCGTTTGTATCTGCTTTGTTAGTTGAAACACTGCACCTAAATACTAGTCTAGTGAAGGATCCCATAGTAGTCTCAAATCCTATAGGTGGTTCGGCTCCTCTTTCTATGATTTGTCGGGATTTGAGAGTGTCTATCTTGGGCGTTGTGTTTGAATGCAACGCCTTTGTTCTTGGCTTCGTGGGCTACTGCTTGATTCTAGGTATGGATTGGCTAACTAGATACCGTGCCATTCTAGATTGTGAAAGAAGGGTAGTTAGATTGTTGACTCGTTGTGGAAAGACCCTTGATATTTCTTGTGACCCTAGAGGTCCGATAATGCTTAGCTACCTAGAATCCCTAGATGCATCCAATGATGATTTGAAATCCTGTTCATGTGGTCCGTGAATATAGTGACGTCTCCGATTAAGTTCGAGGTTTACCCCCGAGGCACGAGATAGACTTTTGAATATATGTAGTACATAATGCAAAGCCAGTTGCATTACCAGTGCGCCACATTGCTCCGAGAGAGAGAGAAGAGAACTCAGTAAGCAAGTGAAAGAATTGCTTGAGAAGGGGTTCATAAGAAGAAGTATTTCGAAGTAGGGTGCTACATTCGTTTTTGCTACAAAAGCTGATGGTTCACTTAGATTGTGCGTGGACTATAGAGAGCTGAAAAAGCAAACAAAGAAGAACAGACACCCATTGCCAAGGATATACGATTTATTCGATCAGTTTGTGGGTGCTTCAGTTTTCTCGCAACTTGATTTAGCTACAGGGTTTCATTAGCTAAGGATGGCTGAATATAGCATCGATAAGACTGCCTTTAGAACTCTTGATGGTTTCTTTGAGTGGCTCGTTATTCCTTTTGGTTTGACGTATGCACTCGCATACTTTGTTGACTTAATGAGTAGGGTGTTTGGGGAGTTTCTAAACAAGTTTGTGGTAGTCTTTGTAAACGATATTCTGGTTTTCTCTAAAAAGGAAAAGAGCATGCCCTACATCTTAGGGAAGTCTTAGAGACCCTACGAGCGCATCAGCTAAAAGCTAAGTTCTCCAAGTGTCATTTTTGGAGAAAAGAAGTGAGGTTCTTCGGACAAGTGGTCTCTAAGGAAGGGATAGATGTGGATCCCGCCAAGGTGGTGGCAATCCAAGATTGGAAAACTCCTAAGAACGCAACAAAAGTAAGAAGCTTTTTAGGGCTGGCTGGCTATTATATGAAGTTCACTAAGGACTTCATGAAGATATCAGCCCCTCTTACTCGATTAATGAAGAAGAATTTGACTTTTACTTGGGACGTTGAGTGTGGCGATGCTTTCCAATGTCTGAAGAGGGCTTTGACGACAACTCCAGTTTTAGTTTTGCCATACGAGAGTAAGACATTCACTGTATATACTGATGCTTGCGGGATAGGGCTTGACGCAGTTTTAATGCAAGAGGGAAGGGTGACATGCTACGGTGGAAGACAGTTGAAAGCCCACGAGATAAATTACCCAACCCACGACTTAGAGTTGGCGACCATAGTTTTTGTGCTTAATTCCTGGCTTCATTATTTGCTTGGCAAGAGGTTTTGTTGCATACAGACCATAAGTCGCAAAAGTACTTATTCTCTCAGAAGGACCTAAACTTGAGGCAACAGAGATTGATGGAGTTTTTAGCATCCAACGATTTTGAGATCGCATATACCCCTTGTAAGGGTAACGTTGTAGCCGATGCCTTAAGTAGAAAGAAGTTAACTTTAAGTCCTTTGTTCGTAGAGTGGTAGAGTTTGGAGTATATATCTTCCTTTGACTTCAGACCCTCTATCGATTACGTACCCGGATTATTAGCATCGTTAGAGGTGCAACCTACACTTTTGGGTCGAGTTGGAGAGGCACAATGAAATGACCCACAGTTGGTTGAGATAGTAGGCAAGCTTATAGGAGGGCAGTCCTCGAGTCATCTTGATTGATAAGCTATATATAAGACATGTTGGCTTTTTAAAGATGGAAGACTTCGCGTACCATAAGACGGGAGTTTGAAGAAGGCAATTTTTGACGACTAATATTGCTCTAAGATGACCGTACATCCCGGTGGTGATAAGATGTATAGGGATATGAAGCGAGTTATCTTTTGGGCCGGAATGAAGAAGGACATAGCCGAGTCTGTTGCTAGATGCTTAGTGTGCCAACAAGTCAAGGCGGAGCAAAGGAAGCCTGGAGGTTTGCTCCATCCCTTAGAGATTCCGCTTTGGAAATGGGAAAGCGTTTCCATGGATTTTGTAGATGGGTTACCAAGATCAAGGAAGGGTAATACGGGGATTTGGGTTATTGTAGACAGACTTACGAAAAGTGCCCATTTTATTCCCGTTAAAAGTAGAAGGACCGCCGCGTGGTTAGCATCTGTTTACTTTCGAGAGATAGTTCGCTTGCACGGCATACCCTCTGGCATTGTGAGCGATAGAGATCCCATTTTCACAAGCGAATTTTGGAAAAGATTACAAGAGGCGGTTGGAACGCAATTATGCTTAAGTACCGCTTATTACCCTCAGACGGACGGCCAGACCGAGAGAGTAAATCAAGTTCTAGAAGACCTTCTGAGACTATGCATCCTAGACTTTGGAGGAACATAGGAAGAACACCTTCCATTAGTAGAGTTTGCCTATAATAATAGGTTTCAGGCTAGCATTGGCATGGCACCTTTTGAGGCTCTTTATGGATGACCGTGCCGATCACCTACATGTTGCTGGGAATCCACTGATAAGGTTTTGCTTGGACCCGACATGATTAGGGAGACTTCGGAGACGATAGACCTGATTCGACGGCGAAGGAAGACGGCGTAGGACCAACAGAAGTCAAATACTGATAGGGGACGAACCGATCTTGAATTCAATATTGGGGACATGGTTTTTGTTAAGGTGTCACCATTAAGAAACGTAGTCCGTTTTGGATCAGTAAGGAAGTTGGCACCGAGGTTCGTAGGACCCTTTCCAATTATGGAGAGGATTGAACAGATGGCGTATAGAGTAAAGTTACTAGAGAAGCTCAGCGGAGTTCATGACATGTTTCACGATTCGCATTTGCGTAAATGTTTACACGATAAGGCGGAAGTGGTAGAGCTGAGCAAGCTCGAATAAGTGGAAGTAGAGCGCAATGCCACGATCAGACGAGCTCCTACATGCATTCTCGGCTCGGAGGTCAAAAATCTTCGCAACAAAGAGGTCAAGTTGGTCAAAGTGCAATGGGGAGATGATCAAAGAGACGCGACTTGGGAGATGGAAGACAAAATGTATACGCTGTACCCTTTCCTTTTTGAGGGTATGTTTTAATTTCTCCTTCTTCTACCGCTTTGTTGACACTTGTCCTATCTTTTAGTATTATCTTTGCGATGACATCTTTGATCTTTAGTTAGGAAGAACCCTATGGTTGCAAACATGTGTTTGAGACATGTTATGTTTGGTGGATGCAAATGGATGCAAGTGGTTGCTAGTGGTTGCTCGTGGAAGCATGTACACACACATTAGGCACTAGATCGGCTCAATCACCTTCATGTTGCATATAAATGCATGTACATATCTAAATTAATGGATGTATAATGGTTGTTGTATCATATGGATGCTGCATTTTGATGAATGGTTGTGCACACATGTAGAAATAATATGTATCGATAGGATTCTTTCGCATACGTAATGGACGCATGGCACTATCATGGTTTGCATTAAGGAGGTCAACTGAATCAGAGGACCGTCTAATCTTTGCATTAGATAAGGAACATATACACACATTTTTGCATAAGTTCATATAGCATTAGAAATTTCTTTAAGGACAATGGATGCTTGTGGATGATGGTTGAGTAGATGGATGATTGGTTGGTAGGATACATTCTTCTTAACTTAGAGATTTCGGGGACGAAATCCTTTAAGGAGTGGAGAATGTAACACCCCATTATTTTATAACACTAAAATTCACAATTTAAAGTATATTTAATTTTTAGAAGAAGAATTAAGTGAAATGGGTTGCGCTATTATGTTCATCTCAAAATTTTGGGTCAAGATAGACATTTGGTTTGCATAAAACGGATAACTTATGAAGAAGTTATTAAGCCTTGAAGTTTGTATGCATTTGAGAGAAATATATATATATATATATATATATATATATATATAAGAAAAATATTCAAAAAATGTTCAAAAAAGCGAATCGGGAGGGGGAATAGCCGAACTGCACCATTTTTGGAGTCGACCCAAGCTCCGTTGGGTCGACTAGGGGTCAATCCAGGGTGTTTGGCAGTCAACCCATGGCCCGATTTTCCCTAAGGGCTGATGTGGCATCTGAGTGGTCCTGATGGTTCTGGTTATCCCTAGGTTAATCCGACGGCTATTATTAAATTAAACTTATATAAAAACACTCCTAAACCCCTAACCCTAATCACATTAATTCATAACAAGAGACGTCATGCCGTCAATGGAGAACCTAGAGTAGCCGCCATACACTTTCAACCCTAAAGCAAGATAGAATCTTGAATCAAAATCAAATCAAGTCTAAATAATGATTAGTCTACATCAAAGGCGAGCAATTCAGTTTCAGAACACATATCCCAGAAAGACAAGACTATTCTTTTTAATTGTGAGTATGATAGCTTTCACAAATTAATTAATTAATTTAATTATGATAAGATATAATTGGGATTATGAGAATATGATTTTGAATCATGTGATGTAAATTATGTATGTGTTGTAGTGTTGAATCATATGTTAGTCTTATGCAAGTTGGATCATATGTTAGTTCTTATGTGAATATTATGCAAGTTGAATCATTTATCTTATACAAGTTTGTGATGATTGGATCATATATTCATGTATGATTCTTATGCAAGTTTGGGTTGTTAAAATATATGTGAGACATGTATATGCATATGCTAGTTTATGTGACATTGACCTTTATGTCTAGATCCATATGCAAGTTTACATCTTTATGTTTAGACACATATGCAAGTTTACATCTTTATGTTTAGATCTATATGCAAGTTTACATCTTTATGTTTAGATCTATATGCAAGTTTACATTTTTATGTTTAGATCCATATGCAAGATCACACCTTTATGTTTGGATCTATAGCAGTACATAAGTTATGCAAGCTTATGCCCATTACCAGTGCTAGTTTTGTATCATATGCTAGATTGAATGAAATTTATATGCAAGTTATTGGCTATGTAATCTTATGTCATGATTCTTAGATCTATTTTATGTGTTATGTGATGTTGTTTTTCTTTTTATAAGTTAGACTATTTGCGAGTCTAACATATGTGATATGAAAGCGTACGAATAGCGTGGGGATGATAGGATAATATTAAATATACATAAATTGTGAATTGACATAAAATGGCCTTAAAAGGCATATAATTAATTTGAGACATTAATTGGCATAATTGGTATTTATGGACATAATTTTAAGAGACAATTATGGACATAAATAAATTTGGAATTTATTAACAAAGTTGAATAGGGATATTAATCCAATTTGGGGTTAAATAAAGATGTGTAATAATTAACCGCCTAAGACACGAGGTTAGACTCTTTTGTGTTGTAAGACTGTCCGGACCCGCCCGGCATATCCAGCAGCCACAATTGCAAGTCTAATGTGAGAGGTCAAAGGCACGAATTAAATGCGTAACAATTGCAAAGACACGAGGTTAGGCTCGTTTGCGGTATAAGCCTGCCCGGACCCACCCGGCAAATCCAGCAACTGCAAATTTCAACCTAATGTGGGAGGTCTTTACAAGGTTACGGTTCTAATGAATTAAGTAACACTTAACCAGATAAACATGTCGTGGGACATGGGGGGTTAAGTGGGTGCCTTGGGTGGCATGTGAAATTAAGTGGGTGCCTTGGGTGGCATGTGAAATACGATTAGATGCACTTAACCTAGAATGAAACATGTAAGAAGACATGAATAAGAATGGGGTTAAGTGGGGAAACCTTGGTAGGGACCAAGCTTGGGTGGAAGGCTTGTGTCAAGCATGGGGGTCCTTTTCAAACCAGTAACCCATTAAGTATCTTTGTGAGCTCGACCCAAGTCGAGGACGGGACATGCTTATTGGATTTGATTGTAAGAGGTCAAAACGGGTTAGCAGTGGCAACACAAGTCCAACGGGTTCATGTGCGTGGGTGGGCACAGGCTGGTAGGTAAGACGTTGTTGTATCGTGTAGATATAAGTCGTGCCTCTTTGGTGGTATCAGGTTGCCACTTTGAGGAGTGATACACCCCACTGTGGGACCAGCACGGGTATCTATGAGTTAGGGAGCCGATCAAATGGGGGTAGTGGGTACAACTAGTGGAGATAGGGGCATACAATACCTACGAAGATAGCTAGGGGTACACGAAACTACCATTATCATTATTAAGTTCTGTAGGCGGGATCAACTTTTAGGGTGACTAGTGGTGGTGCAGTATAGTAATTATCCTTTAGTGATTAGGAATGAGATTAACGCAAGAATATTCCTCTTATTTGCTCTGTCATGCCAACTTGTTTCATGGTCATGTCTTATCTTACCAGTTTATGCCTTATCCTAGTTACTTTAATAATTATATTGTTAAAGTTATTATACTTGCCAGACTTTATGTCTGACCCCCTTGTTTTCGCCTTTTTTCTTCCTTTCCCCCAGGTTCTCAGGGTGGGACTAGTACTAGTGGAGCTTGATCTCGAATCTCTTTCTCTCTCTTTTGGAAGTGCTTGGATTGCTAAAAGTAAATTTCTGCTCATCTCTTTTATGGCTACTTGTGTTGGGGTTTATGCTTTTTATTTTATGTACTCTGAAACAATTTATCAAGATGGATATTAAGTGTACTTGGTTTATGAAGTTGTTGTAATCAAACTATTTCTCCGTTGCAATAAAAGTTGTTTTAAAAATTTCAAGTACCATTATTTATATCTGTCTTGTTATATTCTGTTCTATACACTAAATACGCTCCATGGAAGTTAGTGCATTCCCTTTGTGAGTGACATTAATGGACGTTGGGTGTTACACGTGGTATTAGAGCTGAAGGTTATTAGACCAGACATGAATTTTGAAAAACTATTTTTCAAAAAGCATTTTATAAAGAAAAACTTTAAAAAGTATGTTTAAAAGAAAGTATTTTCAAGAGAAAAGTTTGTTTTAAAAACATAACCCCCAAGAGCCATATATCTTTCTTTCGAATTCTCTGTTTTTGAATCTCTTCATTTTCTTTTCAGCATGTCTGGAATTCCTGAGATACCCGAGGGGATACCGATACCAGGATGGTTTAGAAGGTATCTAGAAGCTAGGGCCAATGTCGCAGGCCCAAAAAATGCTCCTCCTCCCCCTCCTCCTCCTCCCCATGTTGATACTTTTGCAAAGAAATGCAAAGATTTTAGGGCAATGGGCGGAAAACCTTTTCACGGATCAGAGACGTTTGTTGAAGCTCGAAATTGGCTTAAGGAGGTGGAAGATCTATTTGGTATTTTCGAAGTAGAAGAAGGAAGGAAGGTCCAATTGGCTGCTTGGTTAATGAAATAACAAGCCTCATTTTGGTGGGAGGTCACGAACGGAGAGCGTCCGGTGGAGACATGGATGGATTTCAAGTGTAGGTTCGAAATGAAGTTTCTCTCAAGAGTAGAAGAGAATTTATATATGGAAAGATTCTTGGCGTTGAAGCAATGGGATTTATCAGTAAAGGAGTACGTCAACAAGTTCAATCAGTTGGCGAGATTTGGCCTGGAATTGGTAAACACACCTGAAAAGAAGGCCCTGAGGCTCGTTAAAGGTTTGAATGAGCCGCTACATGGGTTGGCGATGACCCACATTCCGATGGGGGCTACCTTTGAGAAACTGGCTGACATGCCGCTTATACATGAGGAAGAGAAAGGTTCGAATGCTAATATGGCACCAGAGAAGAAATGAGACCAGAAGATGCCACAACAGCAAAATAAGAAAGGTGGGAAGAACAATAATGGCAAAGGAAAGAAGAAGTGCTTTAATTGTGGGACACCAGACCATCTGAGCAAAGACAGTAGGAAAAAGAAGAAGACTGGCTGTTTCCATTGTGGAGAGGCAGGTCATCTAGTTAAGGACTGCTCAAGGAAACAGGGACAAGGGTAAAGAACTTCTGGAAGGCAGCTTCTGGCTCTCATGGCACTAAGGCAGGCGAGAGGGCAAATTTAGGCTCTCATGGCATCAGGACTGGAGAGAGGTAGAAACATTTCCATTGAAAGTTTAGTTTTTCTGTTTGATCATCCTGTTCGTACTTTGTTTGACTCTGGCGCTTTACACTCGTTTATATCTGCTTCATTAGTTGAAACACTGCACCTAAATACTAGTCTACTTACGGATCCCATAGTAGTCTCAGATCCTATTGGTGGTTCGGCTCATCTTTCTATTATTTTTTGGGATTTGAGAGTGTCTATCTTGGGCGTTGGGTTTGAATGCAATGCCTTTGTTCTTGGATTCATGGGCTACGGCTTGATTCTAGGTATGGATAGGCTAATTAGGTACGGTGCCATCCTATACTGTGTAAGAAGGGTAGTTAGATTATTGACTCGTTGTGGAAAGACCCTTGGTATTTCTTGTGACCCAAGAGGTCCGATAATGCTTAGCTACCTAGAATTCCTTGATGCATCCAATGATGATTTGAAATCTGTTCGTGTGGTCCATGAATATAGTGACGTCTTCGATGAAGTTCGAGGTTTACCCCCGAGGCGCGAGATAGACTTTCGAATATATCTAGTAGATAATGCAAAGCCAGTTGCGTTACCAGTGCGCCACATGGCTCCGAGAGAGAGAAGAGAACTCAATAAGCAAGTGAAAGAATTGCTTGAGAAGTGGTTCATAAGAACAAGTATTTCGGAGTGGGGTGCTCCAGTTGTTTTTGCTACAAAAGTTGATGGTTCACTTAGATTGTGCGTGGACTATAGAAAGCTGAATAAGCTAACAAAGAAGAACAGGCACTCATTTCCAAGGATAGACGATTTATTCGATCAGTTGGTGGGTGCTTCAGTTTTCTCGCAACAGGATTTAGCTACAGGGTTTCATCAGCTAAGGGTGGCTGAAGATAGCATCGATTAAGACTGTCTTTAGAACTCCTGACGGTTTCTTTGAGTGGCTCGTCATGCCTTTTGGTTTGACGAATGCGCCCACATACTTTGTTGACTTAATAAGTAGGGTGTTTAGGGAGTTTCTAAACAAGTTTGTGATAGTCTTCGTGAATGATATTATGGTTTTCTCTAAAAATGAAGAAGCATGCCCTACATCTTAGGGAAGTCTTAGAGACCCTACGAGCGCATCAGCTAAAAGCTAAGTTCTCCAAGTGCCATTTTTGGAGAAAAGAAGTGAGGTTCTTAGGACACGCGGTCTCTAAGGAAGGGATAGCAGTGGATCCCGCCAAGGTGGTGGCAATCCAAGATTGAAGAACTCCTAAGAACGCAACAGAAGTGAGAATCTTTTTAAGGATGGCTGGCTATTATAGGAAATACATTAAGGACTTCGCAAAGATATCAGCTCCTCTTACTCAATTAACGAAGAAGAATTTGACTTTTACTCGGGATGTTGACTGTGATGATGCTTTCCAACGTCTGGAGAGGGCTTTGACGACAGCTTCAGTTTTAGTTTTGCCAGACGGGAGTAAGACATTCACTGTATATACCGATGCTTGCGGGACAGGGCTTGGCGCGGTTTTAATGCAAGAGGGAAGGGTGATATGCTATGGTGGAAAACAGTTGAAAGCCCACGAGAAAAATTACCCTACCTACGACTTCGAGTTGTCAGCCATATTTTTTGCGCTTAATTAATGGCGTCATTATTTGCTTGGCGAGAGGTTTGAGTTGTATACAGACCATAAGTGGCTAAAGTACTTATTCTCTCAGAAGGACCTAAACTTGAGGCAACAGAGATGGATAGAGTTTTTAGCATCTTACGATTTTGAGATCGCATATACCCCTGGCAAGGGTAACACTACAAGAAAACAAGGGTTTAGTTACATTTATTTGTTGCGTTGGAAAGCAACTGCAACTATTAATAATCCAAATCTCAATGCGGCTGTTTTAATCGATCCAAATTTCAACGCAGCTGCTTTTCCCAATTCCCGCTAATTATTAAACATTGTTACGTTTTTTCACTACTGAAGTTTCACCCATTTTCGCTTTCCCTCTCTTAAAAAAATTACCTCCATCGTATTTCCTCCATCGTCACACCGTATTTCCTTCATCGTCACGCGGCTATTTTAATCAATCCAAATCATAATCATCGTCATAACGTATTTCCTCCATCGTCATGGCCGCGCTACTTCTTCCTTCTCTACGTGGTTAAACAACTCCCCTTCCATCTATTCTTTTGTTATTTGATTTGGATTCTGCGCAAACCCTAAATTGGTATGGTTTATACTTCATTTTTTGTGTGATAATACATTGGTTTTGTACGGTTTAACTTTGATTTTATAAATCGAATGCTCAAACCATAGTTCCTTAAGTCATTTGTGTCGATCTACATAAGCCCTAGCTCGAATATTTAACTGTGTTCTTGTTACTTTAAATTACTGGCATATATAAGATATCAACAATCTGGCATAATTAGGACACAATAAGATGACTACTCCAGCTAGTATTTTCCTATGTCAAAATTACTGGCATAATTTTAGAATAAATGGATAAAATGGAGACAAGGTCTGGGGGATTGTGGTTTGAAAATGTTTGATATAATGAAGCTTGTGTTTAGTGATAATTTTATAGCTCATAAATCAACTTTTCTGAAATAATAACCTCCTTAAAACCACTCCAAATACAAGATCAAATAGTATAAGTCAAAACAAGTAACATAGTCATCAACTTCTTCTATTACTACTAATTTCAGTAACTGCTTCTAATTTTTGTTTTTCTAATCATTCCATTTGTAGCATGTGAGGTCTGTCTAAGTTTGATAAGACAACCATGTAGAAGCCACATAAGTGGCTTAGATCAAAATAGTTTTTTGGATGCTTATGAGAATAGGCTCATATGGTATAAAAATGCAACGTGATGCTAAAATCCATATCTAATACTTCTTTCGCACATTAAATACAAATAAAACTATCAAGCTATGCTTTGTTTAAAATAGCGGTCTTACGAAATTGTAAGAATGAGAGAATGACGTAATTATATAACGATGCTTTGTGCAATTATCCAGATATATGAAATATGAAGTCCATAGAAAAATGAAACACAATTCTAGTTTCTTTTATGATAATGTAGTATGTGGTTTTTTTCTTCATTTCACCAAAATTTGGTCTATATTATTTAGTAATTACTTATGTTTCATTCTGAATGGACCAAAATATGTTTGGTCCAAAATAGTGAAGTCGTTATGTTTCATTATATGATAATTCAGTTTTTCCTTTGAGTCTAACAATTAAATTTGTTGTACAAAATATTCACTAATGTTCTTTATCATAATGTCTATCCTATTTATCACAAATTCATTTCCATTCTTATCATTGGGCTAGGTTTAGGTTTTGAAATGAACGATTTGTTGGACCCATTGAAACTTGTCCTTTCCATTCTTATCATTGTGAAAATAACCACTCGTTTTACACTCACCTTCTCTTTCCAAAAAAAAAAGATAGGAGCAAACCAATTGTTAACTGCATATCAAGGATGAACTCATTTGGAAGGGGAAAAACATATTTTCTAAAGTGATATAGTACTTTTCTTGTGATTAATGTCAATTTGGTGCATGTATCAATGCTACTACACATCACATGGCTAATATATTCAATCCATCGCCAATTGATCAATAGCTTAAAACACTGAGAATTCAAACTTCAAAGTAGAATTTTCATGACATTGTTATTATTATTAATATTTAGGCATTAGAAAGAGAAGAAGCTTGCAGCGGACAATGGCACACTACCTACATGGACAATGGAGCCTGCATCAGCAGCTCTCAAAGATGCCCTACAGGTGTGCACTGGCTGGCAGCATGTGCCTAAGCCTTCTCATGCATGTTCTACTGGTTAGCCTCCTTTTTTATGGTGTGTTTAGTTTTTTGTGAAAACTGAAATCTTTATCTTCTTCATAAAACAGTAAAATTAGCTTTTTCGAAAAAAAGAATGAGCATTGCTCTATTATGGTTGTTGTGTGATCTTTTATACATGGTGTTGTGTTATATAGTGGTATGTGTATGGGTTGTGTTTATGCATTCTAATGTCAGTGTGCTATATGTGCATCCAATATCCATAGAAGGAAAAATGTCAAAACAAATTAAAAGGTACTGTGATACCAATTTTGGAGAATAAGAAAGATATATAAAACTGTGGTAAATACAGGGTGATTAAACTATGAGTTGTCACACAATGAAATGATTGAAATAATAGGAAAGAGTGATAGAGAAATCATCAAGAAACTAATTCTTGCTGCCAAATAATCAGTTCAATTTTTTGTCAGGCAAGCTGACAATAGAAACTATACAGATTATTATTAGAGCAGTTTAGAAATGAACAGAAAAGTTTGAATATGGTGTTCATATATTTAGAAGAAACCATTCTCAGGGACTCAATTCCATAATAATAATAATATAAGATAAATTGGGTATGCATTACTAATAGCCTCATTTCATCATTTAGTACAGAATTAAAAATCTAATCATCTTCACATATTATTCGACTGATAGTCAAAAGCTCCCAGATTTGGTTGGTCATGTAATCAGATATTAATAATAAATGAAAGCATGTATTTCTAGTGTTTTAACTTAATTTTGAATGTATGACGATATGAATACTTAACAAGCAAACTAATACTGACTTATAATTGTTGGAATTTATTACTCTTTCTTCAATTTCCAACAATAATGGCAGTTGCGGTTGTTTCACGTGTATTAAAGGAAAAAAATTATGGGCTATTAAATTGGGACTTGTTGAAGCTGTTGTTAGGTTAAAAAGATATTATTTTGAAACTACATTAAGTGGAAAACCTTGCAAGCAGCGTTTTGATCATAATAATGAATCAATGATGACAACTGTTGGTTCCGAGTACCTATATTTGTCATAATACGTACTCTAAAATGAACCGACTGATTTGAATAAATTAACCTTTTGGATGAAAGCCCGGATGACTTCAACCTCTAGTTTTTAACCAAACAAGAGTATTCAACCAAATCAGTTAATCCATTGTAAAGAAATGTAAATAAATAAACAAATAAATATAAACACTCACCAAATAGTATGGAGCTGGATAAACAATACTGATAGGCTCCGCTGCATCAGAAGAAGCAAGGGAAAAAAGCGCAGCTTGAAAAAGCAAAGTTGAACCACTATCAGGAATTGTGTATCGGGTTTCAGTGATTGCATAGCCTAATGGATGCGAAAGACCTCCTTTTCAAAACGGTTATATGAAGTAGACGCAATTGTTGTAAACATTCTCATAATGGCCTTAAACTCATTTAGATTGCACTGGCTACCAATTTTTGGATTTAATTCCAAAATGGTTATTTTAAGTAGACACAGTTGTTGTAGACATTCTCGTTTAATCTGCAATATCGTGTTTACGGACGTTACACCATTTGCTGCTAGAACACCAGGTTATTTGTTTAGTAATTTTTTTTTAAAATTTCTTATATAGTTGTGCTATGTTTTTGAGCATATGACACAAATAGTCTTTAACTCAGTAGAACAGTATTGATTATATTGAATTAATTGTGTATTTAGTTGTTGGATGAGCCTCTTTCTCAATTATGTGGAAGAGAAACAGTGTTGTGTCTGTTTTATAGGGGTTTTGGAAATAGTTTGCATTATATAGGTCAATGTCTAAACCGTGGATTTATTTGCCTCAGTTTATTACTGAGGCAGTCATCGAATAAGTTTGTATGTGCTACCTCAGTTTGCACTTATATCAAGTTAAGGAATGCCTCAGTTTGTACCTAAGGCATTGTGCATTGCTTCAGTTTATATTTGGCTGAAACAAACTGAGGCATGCTTAAGTTTGTACATGGGACAACACCTCAGTTTAACGTGCTACTATATTCAAACTAGACATTCCTCGTGTTCTGAAAAATGAAAAAATAACTAAGGGTTTCCCCTGTCTTTGAAACGAAGTAGACTCAGTTTTATGTCTAGAGCGTAAAAAGACATATCACCAAGGAATAAATTCAGATCGCATAAACAATCAAAATCGATGATAATAATTTTGAATATATGATGATATGCAGACTTAACAAGCAAACTAATATTAACTTGTAATGGTAGATATGGCTGTTTCACGTGTATAAAATGAGCAAAATTATGAGCTATTAAATCTGGACGTGTATGCAGTTGCTGTTAGGTTTATTTTGAAACTACATTAAGTGGAAAATCGTTTTGAAAAGGAGGTCTAGTACTACATTAAGTGTACACAGTTGCTGTCAGCCTTAGTACTTACTTTTTGCTGATTTTTTGATTGCTTTTTTTGTTATTTCCTTTTTTTTGTGGATCGACCAACTTCTACTCAAAGGAAAGGTAGCAACTTTGGACTGCATTTGTACGTGGCTGTCCATCTCTGTGCACTTCTCTTCACCTCAAGCCACACATCCACTTCATAATCTCAATCATCATGACCCAGGCATGCAACATGGAACGTGCCAATATACAATGTACACTTCACTCAAAACCATTTCCCCTATAAAAGCCGCTACCCCGTCTTCCATATCAAATCATCAGACAATCAATGCACACAAGCTTTACTACACAACAATGGCACTCCCTAAACTCTCTTTTTGCTATTTTCTTCTCCTCATAACCCACTGCATCGCTCAAAACGACCTGTTTGGCTCTGGCCGCAAACTCAGTGCATCTCACAGTAGATGCAACATCGATAAAATAACCGCTAAACGGCCCACAAGAAAGGTCGAATCACAAATGGGCACAACCAAGTTCTTCAGTCAGAAGAGCGATGTGTTCGACTGCGTAGGTATTACAGTGCAAAGATGAGTCATTCAGCCTAAGGGTGTTCTTCTTCCTTCCTACATCAACTCGCCTCGCCTTATTTACATTGTCCATGGAAAGCTTATACATGCATCCAATTTACAATGTTATTAAATCATATGATTTGTATTCATGTTTCTGATAAGTAAACTATGCACGCATGCAGGTAGTTGGTTTTCAGGCACGGTGGTACCAGGCTGCACCGAGTCCTTCCAGTCTTTCTAGTAGAGCGAGGACCAGCACCAGAGAATCAACCAGTTCCGTGAAAGCGACGTACTTGCTGTGCCGGCTGGAGTTTCGCATTGGGCCTATAATAATGGCAACAAGCCCGTTATCGTCGTTACTGTTATCGATTACAGCAACACTACGAATCAACTTGATCAGAATTTGAAAGTAAATCTTCTATTGCACATTCAAACTACTTTAGAACTTTAAAATGTCACTTTTTGCTATATTCCCATGAAAATGGGGTAAAAATCAAGGGACATGAAGATATATCTCTATTTAAGAAATAAAAAAAATTGAAAAAAAAAAAACAACAGGTTAAAATATGAAATGAAAAAAATGAGGAAAAAGGTCAATATCTATAGCTCATTTAATGTGCATTTTTAATGCATGTAGCAATTCATGCTGGCTGGAAGGAAGCAGAAAAGCAAAACTCATTCGAAGATGTACAGGAGAGCAGGAACATTCTAGTTGGTTTCAGCTCCAGCTCACTGGCAGAAGCAATGGGAATCAGTAGGGAGCTAGTGGACAAGCTAAATAGCAGAAACGACAATAGAGGAGAGATCGTGTGAGTAGAAGAAGAGCTTGGTGTCGTCAAACCCTCGAGAAGAGAAGAGCACGGAACAGAAGCAGAAAATGGACTGGAACAAGCCTTCTACTCTACGAGCATCAAGCAAAACATAGACGTTGAGGAGCGTGCGGATATTCACAACCCTAACGCCGGAAGAGTGACCATCTTAAATGGGCAGAAGCTTCCTATTCTAAAGCAGCTTAACTTGAACATCGAAAAGGGTGTTATGAAGAAGGTAACTTAATTATAAGTCCATATAATGATCATACTTATATCTACTACAATATTGAATGATATTATTGTGTGTGCAGAATGCGGTGTTCTCTCCACACTGGAACATAAATGCCCATGCTATAGTGTACATTGTGCAAGGTCGAGCTCGGATTGAAATTGTGAACCAAAATGGGGACAATATGCATAAAATTAAGCTTTGGAACTAACTGATTAGTTGAATCAGTTATATTCTAAAGCGATAGTTAAGAACTTAGTAAGTTGTTCTTCCCCTAGTTGCTTTAAAAGCTATTAGATTGTTATAGCTGTGTTTCTTAACTTGATTCATGCACGGTTGATCTTCCAAAATAGCGGTCTTGAAAGCAAAATAAATGATGGGCCATTAAACGATCATAATTGATACTTGTGTTTAATTAGATATTGTGAACAATAAATATGTTTGATAAACAACACTAAAGCTAATGCTGAAAATATAATTTAAAGCCATATAAATATTAATACTAATACTGATAATACTACTAATAAGGCTGTCTTTGTTGCTGCAGATTAATTGCAAATTACATTCACTCCTTGTTGGATCTACTACTTTTATTCTTAATTTTCAATTATATAGCATGGTAAAGTAATTATACTCCACCCCAAAATTAAGCCCCATCAATTAGTGCACATGGGCATCAAGATTTTGATTTATAAAATATAAAGAACTGGGATGTTGGAAAATTTGATGGATGATATTTTTGGAATTGTTAAAAAGGAAAATAAAATAAAAATAAAGATGCAAGTGCCCAAAATTCGTTAGTATATCCAGAAAGCTCAAATGAATTATATAAAAGTTTGTGAGTTCATTTGAGTTCAACCAGATAATAGATTTTTGTTTCCTAATGAATCTGACTGTCTCACAAGGTTTTTGTTTAGTGATTACTGAATCAGGTCAAAAAATATGCTCTTCTTCTTTTATTTTTGTTAGAGATCATGTAAAACCCTACAATTATAATCTTGTACAGGTCAAATTTTAAAAATAAGCTTCAACAAAACTAATTTCGAGAGTAGGTCTCTCTGGAAATTTATTATAGGAAATAAGCATCATCTTGTCATGGACCATAACTCAAGTGACAAGTGTTAAACACTCTAGGCCAATGTATTTGGGAAGTTTTGGGTTCAAATCCACGATACATTAAAACAAGTGCTCTGCTTAACCGAAGTACCACTCTTGTTCTTTTTTTTTTTAAAAAAAAATCTTCTTGTTTTCATTTATGTATCTTAAATGTGCATGCACATTTTCAAAGTGCACATATGAAAATCTGAAAACGGGTTATTTTTGTAATATGTTTTGGCTGAGATCTATACTTGAAATAAGTTGCTCTTCTGACTTTATTTTTGAAATTTATCCTGCAGAATTCCTCTTTGTTTTTATTGTTTATTTTGTTCTTTACACTCCTCTAAATTTATTTTCTGTAGGACCAGGTGCAGCAACATTTGGTACTGAAGATCCAATAAAGGCCTGGAGTGTACTGTATTGTCATTATTTCTACAAATATTGTATTCATATGTATTAATTTTTGTGATTTCTTTAACCACATTCCATTCTTTGTTCATTTGCTTTTATCCTCTATGTCCCCTCTATATTATTGTTTTTAGGAGCTAGAGGCTGCAACATCCAGCTGGTACTACCAGGTGTCAATACATGGAAATGTTTTTGAGAGAGCCTGCAAGGATGTCAGTTGGCGCTGCAGCTGCACTTGACGCCATTAGGACTCAAGAGAGATATCAAACGGTTTGATTCAAACCTACAAGGTTATAATAATAGACTATTAGTTCATTATAAAATCAAGATGACTAGAAAACATATTGTAAAAATAAGCTTCAGTTAAAAGTTACTACAAAAATAGATCTTGTGCCAAATTAGTACATGTGCATTTATGAAATGTGTATTCCTAGCTTTGCCAAAAAAAAAGTGTATTCCTATTCCATAATGTAAATTAATTATTATTTTTTCAGAATTTTCCGATGCCCATTTTTTAATAAAAGAAAAAGAAAAGATAAAAGGTTGGTGATATTTATGTCATTTGAAATGTAGTTTATGAGGAGGAAATAAGTAGGAGGTAACAAGACCATGAAATCCTGTTGGCATAAAAGAGCAAGCTTAAACAATAGTCATTCAACAAGTATCCAGTTAGTTGCTATAGTAGAATGCATATGCATAAACTCCTGAAATAACAATCCTTATATTATAGCAAATAAATAGAAGAGTGGAAACAATCATCGTGTTTAACTATTAGTATATATATTACTTTGTATAGTAATGTGTTAGGCCACAAGAAGTATAAAATAATCACAAGACTCACTGCGCATTATCTTGTTATCAGTATAAATAAATACAAAACCATGCTTTCTCTTCCCTGCTAATGGAAAGAAGCATAACTAAAATATGGATGATATGTATAAATGTATATTATGTTCTTATGGTAGTGGCGCATGCAGAAGTTTTACAACCTGCAAACCAATTCATTTTTATATACTATTTGAATGTATGTCGGGTCCATCATAAGTAAACTTCAACATCATCGTACTATGAACAATTGTGTTGAAATTTTAACTGTTGTTTGTTTCCACCTGTTATGCTTGTATGTAATTCTAACTGCCGTCATACTTCTATACAGGTGATTAGTATTTCGAAGTGAAGAATAGCCACATCAAAGAATTGACGGTAATTAAGCCATTAACAAGACATTACCTATTATGTATTATAACATTGTTCGTATTAATTTTGTAGACTTGTTTGTAAATGATTATGATATGTGAATTCGCCTATTTTGTCGAAGTATTATTGTTGAAATGATTAAGGATATCATACTTGAGTATGCGATTAATATGTTTTTAAAATTATTTTAATATGGTGATTACCGATGTTAGCTTGAAAATGATAATTATGTGATTGATTATTTATTTTAACATTGCAATAATATGCAAGTGATTGTTGGAAATGATACAAGCCATTAATAGTAAAAAATAACAAAAAATATATTAATTGGCTTTGGCAGGGTTTTTGAAATGCTACAAAAAATATTATAGTAGCGTAGAAAAAATGCTACAGAAAGGTGTAAGTACCACTTTGATTGCATTTTTAAAACGCTACCAAAAAACCTTTGGTAGGATTTCTGAAACGCTACAGTATGTTCATATTTTGTCGCGTTTACCATAACGCAACTAAAACTTTCAGACTTTTAGTTGCATGTCGTATTGCAGCGTTTATCGAAATGCTACAACAAGTTTTAGTACCCTTTTTGCAACGCTACGAAAGGCATTTTCTGGTGTAGTGTAACGCTGTAGCCAACGCCTTAGGTAGAAAGAAGTTAACTTTAAGTCCTTTGTTCGTAGAGAGGTAGAGTTTGGAGTATATATCTTCCTTTGACTTCAGACCCTCTATCGATTATGTACCCGGATTACTGGCATCGTTAGAGGTGCAACCTACACTTTTGGGTCGAGTTGGAGAGGCACAGCGTAATGACCCACACTTGGTTGAGATAGTAGGCAAGCTTATAGGAGGGGAGTCCTCGAGTCATCTTGATAGATATTTGCTATAGACAAGAGAGATTGGCTATGTAGAGATGGAAGACATTGCATACCACAAGGCGAGAGTTTGAAGAAGGCAATTCTCGAAGACCCACATCTCTCTAAGATGACCATACATCCCGGTGGTGATAAGATGTATAGGGATATGAAGCGAGTTATCTTTTGGGCCGGAATGAAGAAGGACGTGGCCGAGTTCATTGCTAGATGCTTAGTGTGCCAACTAGTCAAGGCGGAGTAAAGGAAGCCTGGAGGTTTGCTCCATCCCTTAGAGATTCCGCTTTGGAAATGGGAAAGCGTTTCCATGGATTTTGTAGATGGATTACCAAGATCAAGGAAGGGTAATACGGGGATTTGGGTAATTGAAGACAGACTCACCAAAAGTGCCCATTTTATTCCCGTTAAAAGTAGAAGGACCGCCGCATGGTTAGCATCTGTTTACCTTCGAGAGATAGTTCGCTTTCTCGGTATACCCTCTAGCATTGAGAGCGATAGCGATCCCATTTTCACAAGCGAATTTTGGAAAAGCTTACAAGAGGCGGTTGGAACGCAATTATGCTTAAGTACCGCTTATCACCCTCAGACGGACGGCCAGACCGAGAGAGTGAATCAGGTTCTAGAGGACCTTCTGAGACTATGCATCCTAGAATTTGGAGGAACATGGGAAGAACACCTTCCACTAGTGAAGTTCGCCTATAATAATAGTTTACAGGCTAGCATTGGCGTGGCACCTTTTGAGGCTCTTTATGGATGATCGTGCCGATCACCTCCATGTTTGTGGGAATCCACTGATAAGATTTTGCTTGGACCAGACATGATTAGGGAGACTTCAGAGACGATAAACCTGATTCGACGGCGAATGAAGACAGCGCAGGATCGACAGAAGTCGTATGCTGATAGGAGAAGAACCGATCTTGAATTCAATATTGGGGACATGGTTTTTGTTAAGGTGTCACCATTAATTAACATAGTCCATTTTGGATCAGTTGGGAAGTTGGCACCGAGGTTCGTAGGACCCTTTCCAATTATGGAGAGGATTGGACAGATGGCGTATAGAGTAGAGTTATGAGAGAAGCTCGGCAGAGTTTATGACGTGTTGCTCGTTTCGCATATGCATAAGTGTTTACACCATATGGCGGAAGTGGTAGAGCCGAGCACGCTCGAAGAAGTGGAAGTAGAGCGCAATGCCAAGATCAGATGAGCTCCTACATGCATACTTGGCTCAGAGGTCAAAAAGCTTCGCAACGAAGAGGCCTAGTTGGTCAAAGTGCAATGGGGAGATGATCAAAGAGACGCGACTTGGGAGACGGAAGACAAAATGCGTACGTTATACCCTTTCCTTTTTGAGGGTATGTTTTAATTTCTCCTTTTTCTACCGCTTTGTTGACACTTGTCCTATCTTTTAGTATTATCTTTGCGATGATGTCTTCGATCTTTATTTAGGAAGAACCCTATGGTTGCAAACATGTGTTTGAGACATGTTATGTTTAGTGGATGCAAATGGATGCAAGTGGTTGCTAGTGGTTGCTCGTGGATGCATATACACACACAGTAGGCACTAGATTGGCTCAATCACCTTCATGTTGCAATTAAATGCATGTGCATATCTAAATTAATGGATGTATAATGGTTGTGTTATCACATGGATGTTGCATTTTGATGAATGGTTGTGCACACATGTAGAAATAATATGTATCGATAGGATTCTTTAGCGTACATAATAGACGCATGGCACTATCATGATTTGCATTAAGGAGGTCAACTGAATCAGTGGACCACCTGATCTTTGCATTAGATAAGGAACATATACACACATTTTTGCATAAGTTCATATGGCATTAGAAATTTCTTTAAGGACAATGGATGCTTGTGGATGATGGTTGAGTAGATGGATGATTGGTTAGTAGGATACATTCTTCTTAACTTAAAGATTTCGGGGATGAAATCCTTTAAGGAGGGGAGAATGTAACACCTCGTAATTGTATAAGATTAAAATTCACAAATTAAAGTATACTTAATTTTTAGAAGAAGAATTAAGTGAAATGGGTTGCGCTATTATGTTCTTCTCAAAATTTTGGGTCAAGATAGACATTTGGTTTGCATAAAACAGATAATTTGAGAAGAAGTTATTAAGCCTTGAAGTTTGTATGCATATGAGAGAAATATATATATATATATATATATATAATATTCAAAAAAAGTTCAAAATAGCAAATCGGGAGGGGGAATAGCCAAACCACACCATTTTGGAGTCGACCCAAGACCCGCTTGGTCGACTAGGGGTCGATCCGGGGTGTTTGGCTGTCAATCCGTGGCCTGATTCGCCCTAAGGGCTGATGTGGCATCTGAGTGGTCCTGATGGTTCTATTTATCCCTAGGTTAATCCGACGGCTATTATTAAATTAAACTTCTATAAAAACACTCCTAAACCCCTAATCCTAATCGCATTAATTCATAACAAGTGCCGCCATGCCGTCAATGGAGAACCTAGAGTAGCCGCCATACACTTTCAACCCTAAAGCAAGACAGAATCTTGATTCAAAATCAAATAAAGTCTAAATAACGATTAGTCTACATCAAAGGCAAGTAATTCAGTTTCAGAATACAGATCCTAGAAAGACAAGATTATTCTTTTTAATTGTGAGTATGATAGCTTTCACAAAATAATTAATTAATTTAATTATGATAAGATATAATAGGGATTATGAGAATAAGGTTTTGAATCATGTGATGTAAATTATATGTATGATTGTGGTGTTGAATCATATGTTAGTCTTATGCAAGTTGGATCATATGTTAGTTCTTATGTGAATCTTATGCAAGTTGAATCATATATCTTATGCAAGTTTGTGATGATTGGATCATATAATCTTATATGAATCTTATGCAAGTTTGGGTTGTTAAAATATATGTGAGACATGTATATGCATATGCTAGTTTATATGACATTTACCTTTATGTCTAGATCCATATGAAAGTTTACATCTTTATGTTTAGACCTGTATGCAAGTTTACATCTTTATGTTTAGATCTATATGCAAGTTTACATCTTTATGTTTAGATCTATATGCAAGTTTACATCTTTATGTTTAGATCCATATACAAGTTCACACCTTTATGATTGGATCTATAGCAGTACATAAGTTATGCAAGTTTATGCCCATTACCTATGCTGGTTTTGTATCATATGCTATTTCAGATGAAATTCATATGCAAGTTATTGGCTATGTAATCTTATGTCATGATCCTTAGATCTATTTTATGTGTTATGTGATGTTGTTTTTCTTTTTATAAGTTAGACTATTTGCGAGTCTGACATATGTCATATGAAAACGTACGAATATCGTGGGGAAGATGGGATAATATTGAATATACATAAATTGTGAATTGGCATAAAATGGCCTTATAAGGCATATAATTAATCTGAGACATTAATTGGCATAATTGGTATTTATGGACATAATTTTAAGAGGCAATTATGGACATAAATAAATTTGGAATTTATTGACAAATTTGAATAGGGATATTAATCCAGTTTGGGATTAAATAAAGATGTGTAATAATTAACTGCCTAAGACACGAGGTTAGACTATTTTGTAGTGTAAGACTGCCCGGACCCGTCCGGCAAATCCAGCATCCACAAATGCCAGTCTAATGTAAGAGGTTAAAGACACGAATTAAATGCGTAACAATTGTAAAGCCACAAGGCTAGGCTCGTTTGCGGTATAAGCCTGCCCGGATCCGCCCGACAAATCCCGCAACCACAAATGTCAGCCTAATGTGGGAGGTCTTTACAAGGTTACGGTTCTATTGAATTAAGTAACACTTAACCAGATAAACATGTGGTGGGACATGGAGGGTTAAGTGGGTGCCTTGGGTGGCATGTGAAATTAAGTGGGTGCCTTGGATGGCATGTGAAATACGATTAGATGCACTTAACCAAGATTGAAACATGTAAGAAGACATGAATAAGAATGGGGTTAAGGGGGGAAACCTTAGTGGGTACCAAGCATAGTTGGAAGGCTTGTGTCATGCATGGGGTCCCTTTTCAAACCAGTAACCAATTAAGTATCTTTGTGAGCTCGACCCAAGTCGAGGACAGGACTCGCTCACTGGATTTGATTGTAAGAGGTCAAAACGGGTTAGCAGTGGCAACGCAAGTCCAATGGAGTCATGTGCGTGCGTGGGCCCGGGCTGGTAGGTAAGACGTTGTTGCATCGTATAGATATAAGCCATGCATCTTTGGTGGTATCGAGTTGCCACTTTGGGGAGTGATACACCCCACTGTGGGACCAACATGGGTATCTACGAGTTAGGGAGCCGATCGAATGGGGGTAGTGGGTACAACTAGTGGAGATTGGGGCAGACGACACCTATGAAGGCAGCTAGGGGTACACGAAACTACCATTATCATTATTAAGTTCTGTAGGCAGGATCAACTTTTAGGGTGACTAGTGTGGTGCAGTATAGTAATTATCCTATAGTGATTAGGAACGAGATAAACGCCGGAATATTCCTCTTATTTGCTTTCTCATGCCCACTTGTTTCATGGTCATCTCTTATCTTACAGGTTATGCCTTATCCTAGTTACTTTAATAATTATATTGTTCAAGTTATTATACTCGACAGACTTTATGTCTGTCCCCCTTGTTTTCGCATCTTTTCTTCCTTTTCCCCCCCAGGTTCTCAGGGTGGGACTAGTAATAGTGGAGCTTGATCTTAGATCTCTTTCTCTCTCTTTTGGAAGTGCTTGGATTGCTAAAAGTAAAGTTCAACTCATCTCTTTTATGGCTACTTGTGTTCGGGTTTATGCTTTTAATTTATGTACTCTGAAACAATTTATCAAGATGGATATTAAGTGTACTTGATTTATGAAGTTGTTGTAATCTAACTATTTCTCCGCGGCAATAAAAGTTGTTTTAAAATTTTCAAGTACCATTATTTATATCTGTCTTTTTATATTATGTTCTATACACTAAATACGCTACATGGAAGTTAATGCATTCCCTTTGTGAGTGACATTAATGGACGTGGGGTGTTACAGTTTCGATATTGGATTCTGAGATTATACGGATATTGTGGAGGAATTTGGAAGATATATATATATATATATATATATCGTTATTCCCATTACGATATTTGTTGATTTCAGAAATTGATGTTGAATATAAACCGATATAATTTCTATCAGAGCCTTGTATTTAATATAGAATTAGATTTTGGGTTTGTCATGAATGGTGTCTTCATTAACACTGTTTTTAAGCCTAGATGAGAAAAGAATAAATCTTCTAATAAAGATTTAGTGAAGTTTTCCATTTAATTAATATTCAATTGGAATTGAATAAAAGAATTGGATTTTGGGTTTATCATGAATGGTGTCTTAAATAACACTGTTCTTAAACCCCGTGTGAAAAGGGTAAATCTTTTAATTAAGGTTATTAGTGTTTCCAGTTAATTAACATTTAATTGGAATAAAACGGAATGTGAATTGGGTTTTTTAAATGACATTCATTCTTTAACACGATCTACAGAAAAATGTGGTTTGGAATATATAAATCTTTTATTAAGATTTAATGGGATTTTCCAAAGTAAACTTTTTTAATTAATTAATATTTAATTGGAATTGAATGGAATTCGATTTGATGATAATCGAAATGAATTTCTATGGAGGAAGACTTTTTATATGTATGGAATTTAAAAGGCTTTGTCGTTATTCCATTTGTATTATTAGTCGGATACGGAAATTTATATCGATTATATATATTGATATGTTTTCCGTGAAGATTCCATGATTAATGGAATGGGATTTTGGATTTGTCGTGAACTGTGTTTTAAATGACATTAGTTTTTTAACCCAGTTAAAGACAGGATTACATGTCTAACATTGTGTTTCGAATTGTATGGTTGGTCTCTGCTATATATATATCTGTTTGGTGGCGGAGAATTTATTCTCTTGCTTAACACCCTTTTCTAAGACGTACGAGCTTAGAGGTTATGTATAGGCAGAAATCAATAGTACGGTGTAGATTGTCGATGCAACATGTTTGGGTTTCCAAAGTTAAATAGTCATTAATACTGATTTTTGGGAAGATTAAAATTAAGTGGAGTTTTAATGAATCTTTAATTAGATTTAAATGTGAATTGATAATTTAAATTATCAAATTTGGGAAATGATCGAGAGTGGAATTTCACTAGTTTTTCTCCAAGCGATAGTTAAATCTTTAATTATATTTGAACGTGAAATGGTAATTAATTTCACCGATAACATCGTGGTGTTAGTTATGGAGTAATACCAGTTTTGCTCCATGGGATGAATAGGTTGGGATTGGGAAATTAAATAAATGATTACTTCGGTAAGGTGCGTTAATCCCTACTAGTTTGGAAAACCTTAATATGGTTTGAATGATATCCAAAGGAAGATTTAAGAATAAATTTTAAAGAATTTATCTTTGATAAAATTAATGGGAACATATCCCTAAGGATGTGAATATTTGAATAAAAGAATATTCTGAATTGGAATGAGGCGTATGTTGTGTTTTTATAGCACTTGTTAATTATATATGCGAGTTATTCGGAAAGGCTGGGTTTATACCCATTCTGAATAACTGATTCGACGATATGTCGACGATGAAGTTGGTGGATGAAGACCAGAGGTTTTCACATCGTTTGGATGATTGCTGATGTCTTGATTGGGTTGTACACCCAAGACAAGGTAATAAGTGGTGATCGTTCCAGACGTACTTGGAGATTGACCGGATATGCGAGGACCTCTCTCATGTATTGGACATATGAGACGAGGAATAAGGTGCCTTCGGTTTTGTTCAAACCCAGAATGAACTAGTTAATGGATGTGTGTCTGACGTTGGATTTTATTCTGTGTTGATTGATCTCTATTAAATATATATCTGTTTGGCAGTGGAGAATTTATTTTCTTGCTTAACGCCCTTCTCTGAGACGTACGAGCTCAGAGGTTATAAATCGATAGACATTAGTTGCATGGTGTGAATTGCCAGTGTGGCATGCTGAGATGCAGATGATCAAGGCTTCTATTGAAAAGCAGAGTCTTGTGGTTGATGATCAAAGCACGACTTTAATATAGCATAGCTTTGTGTATAGCGTTAATTCGCGAGCCTTACACCTCGGTATAAGTCAAAAACGGGATCGGACCGTTGGGAGAACAGGACATTTCTTTCTAGCTATGGGTGGTGTAAGGTTTTTGCAGGCCCTGACATTTTTATATTTTTACCTATGTGGTTGTTGGCTTTGCAAGGCGCCTCGGATATATCGGTCTCTAAGGAGCCGATGGATATTGAGTCATCTGGCTCATAGACCCCCGATAGGGCGGGGAAACGTGTGTTTAGGAGTAACTAATCCTCAAACGTAAGGGTGGACCAGCCCAACCGATCCAACGGTTCACTGCGGGGAATCCAGAGGCATTTGCTAGGGTGTGTTGAATCAGAGAGGAGCCATCCCTGGCCTCAACTCATGACGGAAATCCAGTTTCCAATATGTGACATTTCGGTTTTGATTATAGAGCCTAGTATTGGCGACATGATATATGGTACCCATGTCGTCTATGATTGATACATTTATATTTGAAGTTGTTTCATACACTATGCACTTATAATAGCATCAAATGATTTGTTTAACGTACCAAGCATGTTTGGCTATTATAAGGGAAAACCCTATCCTCCGGCTTGCGTTGCATTGTGTGATGGGACTTGGGTCTTATAATAGCTTCATTTTCCAAAAAGCATTGCCCTGTTTTTTTATGCACTGGTATTTTTGGGAGGTAAACCGTTCCGTGTTATACGGCGTGGTCCCTTGATTTACTTTATTTTTAAAGTAAAGCTTTAAATAAGTGTTTTAGTTCTCACACCAGTCACATGACTGACCTGGAGTTTATTGTTTTAACCTAAACTCTGGGTGCCCCTATTTTCCACATGGGCAGCTAGTTGTTTTGGTTTTGCAGATTTATATTCACAGGATCCTGGTTTACAACTGGAACGATATTCGGAAAGCTCTGTATCCGTTTATCTCTTTCAGTTGTGTTTTTGTATTATTTTCCGCTGCATTGTAATTTGTAAATCTCTGGTATTTATCAAATGTATATTACTTGTTCATACTCTGTATATTCTTGTACTATGATGTAAATTGTTGTAATAACAATGAAATGTTCTTCTGTTTGTGTTCTGATTTGTCTTGTTCTCAGACAATCCTTTCTTTCTCTTCTATACGGAGACCGGGGAAGTTCGGGTCGTCACAACAGGCGACTTGTCAAAGCTTTATGTTTGGTATAAGAGCGACCGACCGGGTCATCATGTTAAGCTTTTTATGATTAACCGATAGGTAGTATTTGGTTGGAGCATCTGTATCTAATTGTAGGTGAACAGGAAACTAACCAAGGCTTGTAGAGCAGATATAAGTGTGATCACTCTGGAGTTGACATCTGTCAGACAGGTAGGTAGCATCTGATTGAGGCATTATTGACTGATTGAGGAGTGAGCGAGGGACCGTGGTTGAAATCTTTGAGTGAACATTAGATGCACGTGCGACCTTTGGCATCTTTGTGTTTCTTGCTCAAAAGACATGTACGACAGATCAGGGTAGTATGAATGAACGACGGCAGAGTGGAATGTGTGTCCAAAACCAATTCTTCTACTTGTCTTGTACGACCAATCTTTTCGATCTAGGAATGAGTGACTTCCCTTAATATGGGCGACCTTTATAGGATGTACGAGCCTTACTGTTCTTGTGCTATGCCTTTCTTGAGCTAGCTTCGTGTGCACGACCTCTTTGTATGGTCATGATATGTTGTATGACCGCCCCTGACTATGTTGATCGGACGACCCAACTGTTCTAATGTTTGCGACCTTTCTTGCTATGCTCGACCCTTCATGTTCTGCTTAACCTTAAGTTGGCACTCGAACATTGTTCTATGTGATCGTCCCTTATCTCAAATTGTCTGGATGTATTGGATTGGACTATGCACGACCAATCCTAATGACGCTCGACCCGTAGTTTCTACACAGATTTAATAGACCAATAGATGTATGGTTTTTAAGGGATAAACATTTTTCCCTTGAAGTTTGTAATTTTTATTTTGCAAAAAATTGCAGGCTTAGAAATAATTGATCATAACATAGTTTGGTAGATTAAATCCGGTTTTCTAAGGGATGATCACACATAACTTAGGATTGCTTAGGCAATATTGGCTAAGATCGTTCCTTTCGTGAGTGAAAAGCCTGAGTCACTCACACTATTTCTTTTGAGTCGAAGTATTAGTATGATCGATCAAATCATGGTGATGCGGGAAAGCCAGCTAAATCTGGTGGGCCATTAATATTTGCACAATCGAGTATTCAAACTTAATTGAGCTGACGTGGTGAGAACAATCTAGACGCGAGTCTCTTAATCTTCCCCCTCAGTTTCCTACTCCTCTCTTTGATTCACTTTTCATTTTTTAGATGAAACACATTGATAGCAGCCACTTCATTTTCTAAAAAACCCTAATTTCAACTTCGCCTTCCTTTCGATTAGGTTTCCCAAAAGCCTCGTGCTCTTTTCTACCGTCATTATAGCATGGATACTTCTCCGGAGCGATGTAGGCTGGAAAAGTTTTTTGATTTGGAAGTTCAGAAAATTGAAGTTCAATCGAATGGTCAGCCATCTGTGAATTCTCCCCTTAGTCCAACTCATGCAGAACTTCAAACAATTACCAGAAGACCACGTTATGCCCCTAGGCCATGCAATCCTAAGCTTGCTAAACGACTCACAGGCTGGAGCTTGCAGGGAGTGTCTTCTAATGTGGATATATCTCCATCAAACATTTTCTAGTGATATGATCATCGCAAAGACCCAGATGCTTGCCCGATTTGAAACCGCCGTGTACCAGTTTGGGAAGCAAATGGATATGCTCAAGGATCATACTGCGAACCAAATGAGTGGTTGGCAAACACTAGCTTGCAATCTCCAAAGGCTTCACAGGGATAATCTTGAGCGCGTCTTCGTCCTAGAGAATGATAAGGAGAAGTTAATCTAGGCTCTTACATCCAGGGACAGTGTCGTTGCCTCTTTTGGTCTAGGAGACGTTGATTCGACAGTTCCAGAGCGCAAAAAGTCCTTGGCAGATGAATCTCCATCTTTCTCTACCTAGGTTAAAAGGAAGGTTGGTAGGCCTAGGAAGAACAAGGATCTATAGTTTTTCTATCTTGCCTCTGGTCGCTTCTCTTTTGTGAACTTATGCTTTAGATCGGTTGTATATGTGAGTGTCAATCCTCACGTTGAAGTTTATGCTAGACTGTGTTGGTTTGTGACATTTTTGACGTTGCTCTGCTTTGCTTTTTTAGTATAGGATGGTGCTTTTATTATTATTTTGTAGCCTTTTATCCCTGTTTTTTTTTTTGCACTTTTACTATGTTGCACTTGCGTCATAATTCACTTTGTTGATCACGCAGTCATAGCGAGCCTATGGTACGTAGTTTTAACATCGCTGATTTGCTTTTGATGCTCATAGTAGCCTGATGTAACCTTATTAGGCCGAAAGTGATTAGTTTTTTTTTCAAATTCCTTTAGCCATACTTAGAACTTAGTTTAGTTCGATTGGTTTCGTATCACTTCTCAGTCCTCCCTTTTGGGGTCATGCATTCATCTGCATTCTCACTAACCTGGCAGTCCAAGTCCTTTGGAATTTGAATATAAATGCATACCTCTCAGAGGGGGCTATTTATTTTGTAATGTGTTCAATCGTAGTTCTCACTAACCTGGTGACCCAAGCCCTTCGGAGATCCAATTTAAGCACATGTTTTCTGTTCTTGATGTATTTAACCATATTACTCACTAAATCAGAGACCCGAGTCCTTCGGAGATTGGGTTTAAATACACAATTTTTTTATTCAACCATATTTCTCACTAACTTAGTGACCGAGACCTTTGGAGATTAGGTTTAAATACGTGTAAGTTTAACCCAACTTTATACCTTTCCTGTTCCGATTAGCTCAGAATTGGGAAGATTAACTCGGGTACCCCCTTTCTGCTAGGATTTCTATTACCCCCTTTCGGCTAGGATTTTTGTTACCCCCTTTCGGCTATAATTTCTGTTTGCGCTGGACCTTCCTACATGTTTGTCAGTCCTTCCGGCACTAGGACTAGTGCTTCCAGCCTGGGTTTGTTGGTCCTTCCAGCTTTTTGCCGATCCTTTCGGCACTAGGACTGGTACTTTCATCCTAGGTTTTGTCAGTCCTTCCGACTTTATGCTTCATACCGAGAGGTGGACACTAGTTTCTCTTATCGAGTTTTAGTTCGATTTAAAGAATTCGTGTCTTGCACCTAGCAAGGTGCCACTTTTGGGACTAGCAATTTTTTAATTATCGGTCCTTCCGACCTAATGCTTCACCATGCGAGGTGGACACTAGTTCCTCTTATCGAGTTTTATTTCAACTTAAAGAATTCATATCCTGCACCTAACAAGGTGCCTCTATTGGGATTAGCAATCTTTTATTCATGGGACAAATTTGGTTGCTTCCGCCTTTGCGTTATTCCACGGGTTGGTATCAATCCTTTTGTTGCATGTTTGCTAAGGATTTTGATTTTTGCGATGAAAGGTGTGGCTTTTTCGATTCGTTCCCCATTTGCTTGTTTTAATTGCATGGTGCTATTTTGCTCAAGCACTTCAATTGTTCCGATCGGTATATGCTTAGGAAGCCTCCCACTACGGTTGGACTTTGAAAGAGTGATTGTTCATGTTTGCCTACATAAAGAAGTCAATATTTAGCAGAAGTCTGCAAATTCATGATTCGTGCAAGCAAGTAAAGTTTCTCTATAATGACACGGATTTCGCCCAATCCTAATCGATCGCTAAATCGACTAAGACCGTTTGAATCCCGCATACGCTAACTCTGGGCATACAACACATCAGAACAACAATAGAAGACTTTTATAAACATCATAATAATGTTACATCAGAGTACAGAATATATCAGAGTACATCAAAATATAATACAACAGAATATTAATTTACAGTAATATTAATACAACGCAGCGAAACAAATAAACTAACACTGCGGAAGGCTATCAGTGTTATGGACACCACTTTAAGCTTCGATCAAGAATCTTTCTCAATAAGTAAATATCTTCAAAACAAGCCACTCGACTGCCCCTGTGGAAAATAAGGGCACCCGAGTTCGCAAGTGAAACAAACTACGAGTCAGTCATGGGACTGGTATGAGAAATCTTACTTAACTTACCTAATAATAGGGCTAATCATAAGACCATGCCACTAATGTGGAACGGGCTTACTCCATTGGATAGTCAGTGCATAAATTAAATAAATCTTTTAAAACAATGCAACGCTTTTTAGAAAATGAAATCATTATAATTTTCAAGGCCCATCACACAATGCAACGTAAACCGGAGGATAGAGTTTTACCTTATAATGATCAAACATGCTTGATACCTATGAAACAATATTTAATATTATTATTAGTGTCTAATCAGTTTAAAAATACTTTCAAAGAAATGTATCAATCCTAGACGGCATAGTACCCCATCCTACTATGTCGCCATATATAGGTTTACAATCAAATCCATAACATATTGGAAATTGGGTTTCCATCATAAGTCAAGGCTAGAGATGATCTCCATACCGATTCGAGACACTCTAGCAAATGTCTCAGGATCCCCCGAAGTGAACCCTTGGTTCCTGTAGGGTCGGTCCACAAATATACCTTAGTGGATTGGCAATTCCTGAACATACGTTTCCCGGTCCTATTGGACCTATCAATTGGCCTATATCGACCAATATATCTGAGTCGCCTCATTCCACCATCTACATAAGTAAACATGTTTGGGCTCCATACCATGACACCACTTCTAGCTAGAAAGAAACGTATGCACTCCCTGCGTTCCATTATCTCGTTTCTGACTCCTACCAGTGTGTGAGGCTCGCGAAATAATGTTATACACAAAGCTACGCCTAAACAAGCTATGCTTTGATCATAAACCACATATCTCTTCTTTTCAACAAAAGCCTTGATCATTTGTATCTTGGCATGCCACATTGACAATCCAGGCCATGTGATCAATAACTATCAATATATAACCTTTGAGCTCGTACACCTCAGAGAAGGGTGTTAAGCAAGAGAATAAATTCTCTGCCACCAAACAGATATATACTAAATAGAAATTAATTTACATGGAATGAAATCCAATGCCAGAAACACATCCATTTACAAGTCCGTTCTGGGTCTGAACGAAACCAAAGACACCTTATTCCTCGTCCCGTATGTCCAATACGGAAGAGAGGTGCTCGCTTATCCAAGCAATCAACAAGGACATCTGAACAACTACCACTTTAACCCTTAATTGGAGCTATCCAGTGTCAGGTATCAGTAGTCGTCCATTCGATGTGAAAATTACTGGTCTTCAATCACCATCTTTAATATCTTCGATTTATATCTTCGTATAATTATTTGAAATGAGATTGAACTCGGTCTTTTCAAATAATTCTCGCATATATATAATTTAAATCATTTCATATCGTTAATATTATTTTATAACGATTTATCGCTTTTTTATTTATATAAAAATAGCCCAATTTAATTTAACGACGCTTTGGGTCAATAGGCGGCCCTGGCGATGTTTTTACGCAAATTTGATTTATACATTTCTGGAAATCTAACCGTTGGATTTTAATAAGTTTTATATCCTTGGAAAGATCTTCCTAAAACGGTCTGAACGTTTTCGTTTTGGGAAAATCCGACGGTCGGATCTTTCGGTATAATCGTTTAAAGTTATGATTCCAAAACGCGAATTACCACGCACGATTCGTTAAATTTTATAATATATATATATATGTATTTATAATATTATGTAAATATAAATCATTCGACGATCCCAGTAATGCATTTGACACGCCAAATAAAAGAATGTTTTATTTGCATAACATATATACATGTTTATAATGTCAAATAAAAATGTAGTCTATTTGCATTCATTTCTACATGTTTATAATGTCAAATAAATATGTATTTTATTTACATTAATTCACTACATGTTTCTAATATCAAATAAAATGTAATTTATTTGCATGGCATTTTCTACATTTCTAGTATCAAATAAAATGTAACTTATTTGCATGAAATTGTTGCTAATGACAAATATAAAGATAATTTTCATCCTCCTTATTTGTATGCAATTACTGTTTTTAACTTTAACAAGTAAAAAAGAAATATTTTTATTTGTATATAGTTTCAATGAATAACGTGACACATAATTTTTTTAATTTTAATTTGCATACAAATTCTAATGTATATATTAACGTATAAAAATGCCTCTTTAATTTGTATACAATTCTAATGTATAACTTGACAATAAAAATGTCTCTCATATTTGCATAGAAATTCTAATGTATGACTTGACAGTAAAAAAAATATCTCTTTAATTTGTACACAAATTCTAATATATAACTTGACAGTAAAAAATGTCTCTTTAATTTGTAACAAATTCTAATGTATAGCTTGACAATAAAAATATCTCTTAAATTTGCGTATAGCTTGACAATAAAAATGTCTCTTAAATTTGCATAGAAATTCTAATGTACAGCTTGACAGTAAAAATGTCTCTTTAATTTGTATACAAATTCTAAATCTAGCAATAAATGATATTTTTATTTGTTGACCATTCTATTTCAACCAAAATGAATAAGGACGATCCTTTTATTTTTGTTGACAATTTTATTTCAACAAAATAATTAAAAATGATTCTTTCATTTTTGTTGACAATTCTAATTCAACAAAAAGAATAAAAATGATAACTCATTTTGTAAACAGTCCTATTTTAACAAAATGATTAAAAGTGATAACTTCATTTTATTTACAATTCCATTTTAACAAAATGAATAAAAGTGATAACTTCATTTTATCTACAATTCCATTACAACAAAATGAATAAAAGTGATAACTTCATTTTGATAACAACTCCATTTTAACAAAATTAATTAAAATGGCAACTTTATTTTGTTAACAATTCTATTTTAACAAAATGAATAAAAGTGACAACTTCATTTTATTAACAATTCTATTTTAACAAAATGAATAAAAGTGACAACTTCGTTTTGTTAACAATTTTATTTTAACAAAATGAATAAAAATGACAACTTCATTTTGTGAACAATTCTATTTTAACAAAATGAATAAAAACGACAACTTCATTTTGTTAACAGACAACTTCATTTTGTTAACAATTCTATTTTAACAAAATGAATAAAAGTGATAACTTCATTTTGTTAACAATTCTATTTTAATAAAATGATTTAAAGTGAGAACTTCATTTTGATAACAATTCTATTTTAACAAAATGAATAAAAATGACAACTTCATTTTGTAAACAATTCTATTTTAACAAAATGAATAAAAACGACGACTTCATTTTGTTAACAATTCTATTTTAACAAAATGAATAAAAATGATAATTTCATTTTATTTACAATAATCTAATTCAACAAAATTGACATTTTTGTTTTAACACAAATCTATCTAACAAAAATGTTATTTTGTTTTGACTATTTCATTTCAACAAAAAAAATGATATTTTGGTTTCAACTATTTTATTTCCACAAAAATGTCATTTTGGTTTCAACTGTTTTATTTCAACAAAAATGTTAATTTTGGTTTTTCAACTATTTTATCTCAAAAAAAAATCTTATTTTTGTTTTCAACTATTTTATTTCAACAAAAATGATACCTTTTGTTTCAACTATTTTGTTCCAACAAAAAATGTCTTTTTTATTTCAACTATTTTATTTCAACAAAAATGATATATTCTGTTTCAACTATTTCGTTTCAACAAAAAATGTCCTTTTTATTTCAACTATTTTATTTCAACAAAAATGATATATTTTGTTTCAACAAAAAATGTCCTTTTTATTTCAACTATTTTATTTCAACAAAAACGATATATTTTGTCTCAACAAAAAATGTCTTTTTTATTTCAACTACTTTATTTCAAAAAAAAATGATATATTTTTTTTCAACTATTTTGTTTCAACAAAAAATGTCCTTTTTATTTCAACTATTTTATTTTAACAAAAATGATATATTTTGTTTCAACTATTTTGTTTCAATGAAAAATATCCTTTTTATTTCAACTATTTTATTTCAACAAATATGATATATTTTGTTTCAACTATTTCGTTTGAACGAAAAATGTCCTTTTTATTTCAACTAGTTTATTTCAACAAAAATTATATATTTTGTTTCAACTATTTTGTTTCAACAAAAAAAGTCCTTTTTATTTCAACTATTTTATTTCGACAAAAATGATATATTTGTTTCAAATATATTAATTCAACAAAAAATTTCCTTTTTATTTCACCTATTTTATTTCAACAAAAATGATATATTTTGTTTCAACCATTTTGTTTCAACAAAAAATGTCCTTTTTATTTCAACTATTTTATTTCAACAAAAATGATATATTTTGTTTCAATAAAAAATGTCCTTTTTATTTCAACTATTTTATTTCAACAAAAATGATATATTTTGTTTCAACTATTTTGTTTCAACAAAAAATGTCCTTTTTATTTAAACTATTTTATCTCAACAAAAATGATATATTTTGTTTCAACAAAAAATATCCTTTTTATTTCAACTATTTTATTTCAACAAAAATGATATATTTTGTTTCAACAATTTTGTTTCAACAAAAAATGTCCTTTTTATTATAACTATTTTATTTCAACAAAAATGTTATATTTGATGTCCTTTTTATTTCAACTATTTTATTTCAATAAAATCGATATATTTTGTTTCAACTAATTTATTTCAAAAAAAAAATGTCCTTTTTATTTCAAATATTTTATTTCAACAAAAATGATATAATTGTTTCAACTATTTTGTTTCAGCAAAATATGTCCTTTTTATTTCTACTATTTTATTTCAACCAAAATGATATATTTTGTTTCAGGAAAAATGTCTTTTTTATTTCAACTATTTTATTTCAACAAAAATGATATAATTTGTTTCAACTATTTTGTTTCAACAAAAAATGTCCTTTTTATTTCAACTATTTTATTTCAACAAAAATGATATTTTTTGTTTCAACTATTTGGTTTCAACAAAAAGTGTCCTTTTTATTTCAACTATTTTATTTCAACAAAAATGATATATTTTGTTTCAACAAAAAATGTTCTTTTTATTTCAACTATTTTATTTCAACTATTTTATTTCAACCAAAATGTTATATTTTGTTTCAACAAAAAATGTCCTTTTTATTTCAACTATTTTATTTCAACAAAAATGATATATCTTATTTCAACTATTTTGTTTCAACAAGAATTGATATTTTTGTTTCAACTATTTTATTTTAACATAGTAATCATCAAATCAACAGATCTACATAACAAATCAATCCCAGATCAGATCACATATAACAACAAATAGAATTTAATAGCATATTTGTAGAAATAACTGAGCACGATAACAATTAATTAATATTAATTATTAAAAAGGAAATCTTGTAACAACCCGTATTTCGATAACATGTTAAAACGAGAATCAAGGCAGAATTTAATTTTAAATTCTGAATCAAGTAAAACGGGCTATGCCATTGCGTTCGTCTCGGAAAAATACGCGAAATAGAGTCCGAAATTTTGTAAATCGGAGTCCGTATGACCCGGTTAAGGCCCAAAGAAGTTTTCGGGAAATTTGATTTTCGAAACATGCAGAAATGGGGCGAGGCGGGAAAATTCCCGCCCAGACAAGTCGACTGGGCTGTCGACAGGGCTGTCGACTTGCAAGTCGACAGGCATGTCGACAGGCAAGTCGATAGGGCTGTCGACTTGCCCTGTCGGCTGATTCTGGTCTGGTGCACCTATTTTCTATCTTGGCTAGGTTTTTGGGCCTGGTTTGAAATCTGACGGTTCAGGTTGGTCCTAGGGTTAATCTAAGGGCCTAAAACTATCCTAATCTCTATAAAAAGACCCTAAACCTAACCTAAATCCCTAAAAATCAAACTTAGCAACTAAGTGCTGCCAAAATCAATTTTGATCATGGCCTCCATCTCCAATCCCTAGAGCCTATGCATTCAAATCGGGTTCAAATCAAAAGGTGCAAGCTTGCTACACCAAATAGAGGCCAAATCAACGTTGCTATGCGAGTTCCATGACGGATCTTCATCAAAGGAGCCACCTTTCTTCGTCAAAACGATTCATGCTCCTAGTCCTCTTGCCACGCTAGGTAAGTTCTAGCTACTTGTAGATTTAAACGATGATCTTGTTGTGACATGGGATAAAATGCAAAGTAACATGAGTATGTTAGCCTATGGGAACCTAGTTTGCCCCTTTAGCAGGAACATATGGCTTTGGGTTATGTTGTAGCGACTAAACCATGCTATTCATGTTACATTGGACCTAGTTTGCCATGAAAGATTGGACCTTTGCTTGTGGTATGTTAGCATGCACACTTGAAACCACTTTGACTCATGAAACATGTGCATGAATGTGGCTTTGAGTCTATGCAAGTATATGAACCCGAAATCCCTTATGATAATATGCAAGTTTACCTTTTTATCACATGAGTAACATGGGCATGTTCATCCCTTCATGATAGGTTTATGACATGAACACTTATGCAAGTAATCCCCTTTTATGCTATGCATGTTTATGGCCAAATCACCTTATGACACTATGCATGTTTTTGGCCAAGGTTGTGCATGTGGAAGCCAATCCCTTTTTGGCATCATGCATGTTTTGAGGCCAATATGTGACGTAGTATCCTTACTATGTTGTCTCGCTTTTGCTTGCATTGGAAAACACGACTTTGGGGTAGTTAGATAAACATGAACATGACGCGAAATCTTGACTTGAATATGACATGAAAACTTGACTTGAGGTTACATGTGAACACGACATGTAAGTTGAACCAAAATGGGGGCATGACACGTGGGTTAAACTTGGGACTTGAAATTAGACACGTATGGGTTGTAAGTGTAATATAACACTAGACCAAACATGGAAGTGGCCAACTCGAGGTTGGGTTGAGTTTGTAGCATAAATCTACCCGGACCCGCCCGGCTTAACTAGTAGCTACAAACAATAGGATCCAATGTGAGAAGTTGGTCATGTCGCGCTTAAGACCCGAGGTTAGACTAGGTTGTGGTGTAAATCTACCCGGACCCGCCCGGCTTAACTAGTAACCACAACAAGGTCTAATGTGAGAGGTTGAGGGTGCATTAATTAAATTAATGCCACATGACAAGGTTAAGTAAATTTGACTAATGACACTTAACCGATATGACACGAATGGGTAGGTTAAGTGGGACCGGACTTGATTTCTTAATGACACTTAACCATGCAAGATGATTAGGGGATGAGGTTAAGTAATTTACACTTAACTAATCCGACTTGGTAATTAGATGGGGTTAAGTAATTAAGACTTAACTAATCTAAACACGGTAATTAGATGGGGTTAAGTAATTGACGCTTAACTAATCTAACCACGGTAATTAGATGGGGTTAAGTAATCCAAACTTAACTAATCTAAACACGGTAATTAGATGGGGTTAAGTAATCCACACTTAACTAATCTAAACACGGTAATTCGATGGGGTTAAGTTAAACACTTAACCAACTTAAACTTGGTAATTCAATGAGGTTAAGTAACCAATACTTAACCAACTTAACGTGATAATTTAATGGGGTTAAGCAACTTATACTTAACCAATTATACATGATGATTTGATGGGGTTAAGTAACCTACACTTAACCAATCTAATACGCGGACCTGATAAGGTTAAGTCACAAGACCTTTTTAGAATATACTTAACCATTGTAGTACGATTAGAGGATGGGGTTAAGCCCACCTATACTTAACCAATCCGACTCGATAATTTGATGGGATTAAGATAATCTATGTTTAATCGATCTAGCAAGATAATCCGATAGGATTAAGGTAAGCTAGTACTTGACCGATTTGACTTGATAGGGTTAAGTCATGAGCCTCTGGGTACACTTAACCAACTTGTAGGGCTAAGTCTTGAACTTAAATACTTAGCCAATCTTGACGTGATTCGTGGGCGGGTTAAGGCATGGACTTGAATGATAACACTTAACCCAATAAGACAAACCCTAGTTAGAGGAACTAGGTATAGAATCGTGGTTAATCAAGGACAACGGGAAAGGAAGCTAAGTGGTAAACCTTAGTTAAGGGTAACTAAGTAATAATTCTTAGCTAAGGACATAGGATTAATTCACAAAGCGATGAGTAACCTGATACGGTAGGTCATCGCTTAGTCTACGAGGAGGAGCAAGTTATCTGACTTGGATAAAAGCTCCAGCGCACTGGGTGCCGAAGTGGAAGCTTCGGGGGACGTGAGGATATTCTTGGGATCCCTCTGTGGGCTGCCAGGTAATTATACTAGGCCCATGAGAGGTTAAGGTCTGCGTTAGAAGGACCAAGAGTATGCCTTGGTTGCTATGCGAGCGACCTAAAGACTGGGATGGATTAGCGTGGAGTCGACGATTCTTGGTTTTTGCCCTGGATAGCTCATCGCCGACTACCTACCATCTTTAGTCAATCGTGTACGTACGGAAAGGCAGAGAACCCCCAACAGACCATGTGCTTGCTATCGAGTCATGGGTGAGGTTGGCCCGTAGGAAAGTGGGGCTATAGTGGGGCCGTGGAGTGGTTCTTATACATGATTTTTCTTGGATTGCCTTTCAGTAGTTGAGGGAGGGGTCACGTGGGACCATAGCCACGGGTACAAAAACAGACCTTGATATCTGCATCAGCATACGATTTAAAGCTCCCGACCGAGTTCCGTATTTCTTGATTTGCCCTGGCACGGAACTCGGATGGCACATTGGGGAACATGTGCATCTAGACATGGAAAACGATTCACGATACATACGTGGGATCAAGGGCGCGGTTGACGGGTGGCGTAATCCCTAGTGGTCCTAGGTGGCCAAGACCCAAACCGAGACACGAAAACGTTCATTAGGTAGCATAATCCCTAGCGGTCCTAGGTGGCATAAATCCTAAGTGGACGCGCGATAGTTCATGGTAAGGAAACACAACTAGATCAAGGGTTGCAGTCCAAAACAACTTCAAGGATAAAACGTTTACATGGAAAAGCCTGTATGGCCTACGGCAAAGGACTGAACTTACACATGGAAAGAAACATACGAGTTGGGAAAACCTACATATGCTATATGTTAGGATAACATGGACCATTTCATGACATGGGGCAAGGGACATTCATGGTTAACACATGACGCGGGGAGGGATACTAGTACGAGAGGTGCAGAGCAGATATACATGTTAGAACCAGGAAAAATATACATAATAAATACCGTGGGATATTAGACGGGGTAGATACCTTGGGATAGTATACTTGATAGAAACCTGACGATGTGATACCTTGATTTATCATGACACCGTGGTTTATCACGATACCATAGTTTAGCTTGCTACAATAGTTTAGCCTGTTACCCTGGTTTAGTTTATCTATCTTGTAGTCATCCTTATGTTTACTTTCAGTTTATGCATGTCATGTTACCTTTACCTGTTTTTATACTGGAAGTAGATAGGACTTACCAGTCTTTATGACTGACCCCGTTTTCTTTCGCCTCTTTGTCTTCCGTTTCCCCCCAGGTTTCAGGGAGGAAATGATGTTGTTTAGTTCGGACTTCTTCTGTTGAAGGTCATCATGTATGGCTTGATGTATAGCTTGGTCTTCTCTTGGCTATGGCTGCCTCACCGCTTTACTCTGGGGAATAATTTATGAAAAGGTTTTTATGCTTCTTTATTATTGCAAGACAGGTTTTGATGTACTCTGATGTAAAAGGCTTTAGACCTTAATTATCAATGTTTATGAAAGTTCGATTTTACTTCCGCTATTTTATATGTTCTGTCTTGTGATATTTCTGTGCATGTTTACCAATAATGCCCCTCTAAAGCTAGTGCATTCCTTTGCGAGTGACCCTAGCGGAGGCGGGGTGTTACATTTGGTATCAGAGCAGAAGGTTACCAGACTAGGCAAAAGCTTTTAAAACCTTCTGAAAACTATTTGGAAAACCGTTTATAAAGAAGCATTTTTCAAGAAAAGTTTGTTTTAAAAAGGCTATTCCCCAAAAGCCATTAGCACCATTCTTTGATTCCTTGATTGAATCTCATTTCCTTTCTTTCCTCCATCCGTGGTCACAGTAGTTCTCACTGTGACTAATCTTTGTCTAGCCACGTAGGTGTTTCCTGTACGATGGAGGTGGTTCTCGAGAGACCCATTGCCGTGTTACAAGAAAGGATAATAAAGAGCAAGGGTAAAGGATACGAGTTTAAGGATGAGCAACTTGTTGGTATGGCTCAACCCAGAATGAGAGGGAAAGATGAACAATGAAACCCATGACGAGGGAGTACCTTTGGCATGGTGAAACGGGGCAGATAGTTAAGTATCATGGGACAAGGACAAGATCATCGGGAGGGCAGTAGTATGCTCCCATTTCTAGGGTACCTCGGAAGGAGGGTAACGATCTTGTTAAAGGTTTAGCTTTTCTTCTCTATCATCCCGTTAGGACTTTGGTTTGATCATCGTATCATTTAAGTCTGCTTCGATAGTTGAGTCTCTGCACCTTAAGTACTAGCGTAATAGAGAATCCCATTTTTGTCTCAAGTCCTGTGGAGAATCGGTCCATTTATTCATGACTTGTTTTGGATTTGAGAATGACATGCCTCGGTTATGGATGGATTCTAGGGATGAAGTGGTTATCTAGTAAGGGGTGCCACTCTCGGTTTTGATAGGAGGGTAGTTAGACTCTTGACTAGCCTTGGTAATACCCTCGAAGTCTCGTGGAACCTTTTGGGTTCGGTCATGATTAGTTACCTAGAATCCCTTGATACCTTTATTGGAAATTTGAAGCCCGATCGAGTGGTGTTCGCCGATAAGACGGATGGTTTATTTCACTTATGCATGGGTTTTGGAAATCACCCTAGTAAGTGCACTTGATAACCCGGTTGGCATCTGTTTACTTTCAAGAGAAAGTTCTACTACGTGGAATACCTTATGGTACGAGGTTCGAGATTCACTAGTGAATTTTGGGAGAGCTTGCATGAGTACGCAGATATGTTTGAGCCAAGCATACTAGGGAAAGGATAAGTGAAACGAGAGGCGACGAAGAAATGAGTTCCAGCTCATGTTATGGAAACAGGAAATAAGAAGCTACGAAATCGCGAAGCTAAAGGACTGTCAAGGCACAATGGAATTGAGCTCAAGGAAATACGACTTTGATGGTTAAAGACTAGATACGCGCATGATATCTCTTTTTGGGAGTATATCCTTGATCCCTGTTTTCTGTAGAGCTTACTTGTAGGCTATCTTTTGTGGACATCCTCTTGGTCCTATTTTCTGTTACAACCCCCATAAGGAGTTTGTCTTGTTTATCTTCTCGACCCTATTTCAGGGAATCCTAGGTAGAACCCTATGGATGTAAACATGTATTTGAAACATGTTATGATTGATATGGTTGCAAGTGGTTGCAAGTGGTTGCTCGTGGATGCGCGAATACACATTAGATACTAGCTCGACTCGGTCACATTTCATATTGCATATGCACGAGTATTTATACTTGTTTATGGATGAAATCGAATGTGTTATCATGCGGTTGTTGCATATGAATGAATGATTGTGCACGCATATAGTATCTATATGACTAGGACTATTTGCATACATGTTGGATTCATGGCACTATACATATTTTTGCATTAGAAAGGTTATTCAGGCCTGATCATTAGCATTAGCTAAGGAACATGTACACACACGTTTTGCATATATTCATATAGCATTAGAAATCATCTAAGGACAATGATTGCTTGTGGATGATGTTTTGAGTAGATGGATGATGGATGGTAGGATATGTTCTTCCTAACTTGGAGATTTCGGGGACGAAATCCTAAAAGGTGGGGAGAATGTAACAACCCGTATTTCGATAACATGTTAAAACGAGAATCAAGGCAGAATTTAATTTTAAATTCTGAATCAAGTAAAACGGGCTATGCCATTGCGTTCGTCTCGGAAAAATACGCGAAATAGAGTCCGAATTTTTGTAAATTGGAGTCCGTATGACCCGGTTAAGGCCCAAAGAAGTTTTCGGGAAATTTGATTTTCGAAACATGCAGAAATGGGGCCAGGCGGGAAAATTCCCGCCCAAACAAGTCGACTGGGCTGTCGACAGGGCTGTCGACTTGCAAGTCGACAGGCATGTCGACAGGCAAGTCGACAGGGCTGTCGACTTGCCCTGTCGGCTGATTCTGGTCTGGTGCACCTATTTTCTATCTTGGCTAGGTTTTTGGGCCTGGTTTGAAATCTGACGGTTCAGGTTGGTCCTAGGGTTAATCTAAGGGCCTAAAACTATCCTAATCTCTATAAAAAGACCCTAAACCTAACCAAAATCCCTAAAAATCAAACCTAGCAACTAAGTGCTGCCAAAATCAATTTTGTTCATGGCCTCCATCTCCAATCCCTAGAGCCTATGCATTCAAATCGGGTTCAAATCAAAAGGTGCAAGCTTGCTACACCAAATAGAGGCCAAATCAACGTTGCTATGCGAGTTCCATGACGGATCTTCATCAAAGGAGCCACCTTTCTTCGTCAAAACGATTCATGCTCCTAGTCCTCTTGCCACGCTAGGTAAGTTCTAGCTACTTGTAGATTTAAACGATGATCTTGATGTGACATGGGATAAAATGCAAAGTAACATGAGTATGTTAGCCTATGGGAACCTAGTTTGCCCCTTTAGCATGAACATATGACTTTGGGTTATGTTGTAGCGACTAAACCATGCTATTCATGTTACATTGGACCTAGTTTGCCATGAAAGATTGGACCTTTGCTTGTGGTATGTTAGCATGCACACTTGAAACCACTTTGACTCATGAAACATGTGCATGAATGTGGCTTTGAGGCTATGCAAGTATATGAACCCGAAATCCCTTATGATAATATGCAAGTTTACCTTTTTATCACATGAGTAACATGGACATGTTCATCCCTTCATGATAGGTTTATGACATGAACACTTATGCAAGTAATCCCCTTTTATGCTATGCATGTTTGTGGCCAAATCACCTTATGACACTATGCATGTTTTTGGCCAAGGTTGTGCATGTGGAAGCCAATCCCTTTTTGGCATCATGCATGTTTTGAGGCCAATATGTGACGTAGTATCCTTACTATGTTGTCTCGCTTTTGCTTGCATTGGAAAACACGACTTTGGGGTAGTTAGATAAACATGACACGAAATCTTGACTTGAATATGACATGAAAACTTGACTTGAGGTTACATGTGAACACGACATGTAAGTTGAACCAAAATGGGGGCATGACACGTGGGTTAAACTTGGGACTTGAAATTAGACACGTATGGGTTGTAAGTGTAATATAACACTAGACCAAACATGGAAGTGGCCAACTCGAGGTTGGGTTGAGTTTGTAGCATAAATCTACCCGGACCCGCCCGGCTTAACTAGTAGCTACAAACAATAGGATCCAATGTGAGAAGTTGGTCATGTCGCGCTTAAGACCCGAGGTTAGACTAGGTTGTGGTGTAAATCTACCCGGACCTGCCCGGCTTAACTAGTAACCACAACAAGGTCTAATGTGAGAGGTTGAGGGTACATTAATTAAATTAATGCCACATGATAAGGTTAAGTAAATTTGACTAATGACACTTAACCGATATGACACGAATGGGTAGGTTAAGTGGGACCGGACTTGATTTCTTAATGACACTTAACCATGCAAGATGATTAGGGGATGAGGTTAAGTAATTTACACTTAACTAATCCGACTTGGTAATTAGATGGGGTTAAGTAATTAAGACTTAACTAATCTAAACACGGTAATTAGATGGGGTTAAGTAATTGACGCTTAACTAATCTAACCACGGTAATTAGATGGGGTTAAGTAATCCAAACTTAACTAATCTAAACACGGTAATTAGATGGGGTTAAGTAATCCACACTTAACTAATCTAAACACGGTAATTCGATGGGGTTAAGTTAAACACTTAACCAACTTAAACTTGGTAATTCAATGAGGTTAAGTAACCAATACTTAACCAACTTAACGTGATAATTTAATGGGGTTAAGCAACTTATACTTAACCAATTATACATGATGATTTGATGGGGTTAAGTAACCTACACTTAACCAATCTAATACGCGGACCTGATAAGGTTAAGTCACAAGACCTTTTTAGAATATACTTAACCATTGTAGTACGATTAGAGGATGGGGTTAAGCCCACCTATACTTAACCAATCCGACTCGATAATTTGATGGGATTAAGATAATCTATGTTTAATCGATCTAGCAAGATAATCCGATAGGATTAAGGTAAGCTAGTACTTGACCGATTTGACTTGATAGGGTTAAGTCATGAGCCTCTGGGTACACTTAACCAACTTGTAGGGCTAAGTCTTGAACTTAAATACTTAGCCAATCTTGACGTGATTCGTGGGCGGGTTAAGGCATGGACTTGAATGATAACACTTAACCCAATAAGACAAACCCTAGTTAGAGGAACTAGGTATAGAATCGTGGTTAATCAAGGACAACGGGAAAGGAAGCTAAGTGGTAAACCTTAGTTAAGGGTAACTAAGTAATAATTCTTAGCTAAGGACATAGGATTAATTCACAAAGCGATGAGTAACCTGATACGGTAGGTCATCGCTTAGTCTACGAGGAGGAGCAAGTTATCTGACTTGGATAAAAGCTCCAGCGCACTGGGTGCCGAAGTGGAAGCTTCGGGGGACGTGAGGATATTCTTGGGATCCCTCTGTGGGCTGCCAGGTAATTATACTAGGCCCATGAGAGGTTAAGGTCTGCGTTAGAAGGACCAAGAGTATGCCTTGGTTGCTATGCGAGCGACCTAAAGACTGGGATGGATTAGCGTGGAGTCGACGATTCTTGGTTTTTGCCCTGGATAGCTCATCGCCGACTACCTACCATCTTTAGTCAATCGTGTACGTACGGAAAGGCAGAGAACCCCCAACAGACCATGTGCTTGCTATCGAGTCATGGGTGAGGTTGGCCCGTAGGAAAGTGGGGCTATAGTGGGGCCGTGGAGTGGTTCTTATACATGATTTTTCTTGGATTGCCTTTCAGTAGTTGAGGGAGGGGTCACGTGGGACCATAGCCACGGGTACAAAAACAGACCTTGATATCTGCATCAGCAGACGATTTAAAGCTCCCGACCGAGTTCCGTATTTCTTGATTTGCCCTGGCACGGAACTCGGATGGCACATTGGGGAACATGTGCATCTAGACATGGAAAACGATTCACGATACATACGTGGGATCAAGGGCGCGGTTGACGGGTGGCGTAATCCCTAGTGGTCCTAGGTGGCCAAGACCCAAACCGAGACACGAAAACGTTCATTAGGTAGCATAATCCCTAGCGGTCCTAGGTGGCATAAATCCTAAGTGGACGCGCGATAGTTCATGGTAAGGAAACACAACTAGATCAAGGGTTGCAGTCCAAAACAACTTCAAGGATAAAACGTTTACATGGAAAAGCCCGTATGGCCTACGGCAAAGGACTGAACTTACACATGGAAAGAAACATACGAGTTGGGAAAACCTACATATGCTATATGTTAGGATGACATGGACCATTTCATGACATGGGGAAAGGGACATTCATGGTTAACACATGACGCGGGGAGGGATACTAGTACGAGAGGTGCAGAGCAGATATACATGTTAGAACTAGGAAAAATATACATAATAGATACCGTGGGATATTAGACGGGGTAGATACCTTGGGATAGTATACTTGATAGAAACCTGACGATGTGATACCTTGATTTATCATGACACCGTGGTTTATCACGATACCTTAGTTTAGCTTGCTACAGTAGTTCAGCCTGTTACCCTGGTTTAGTTTATCTATCTTGTAGTCATCCTTATGTTTACTTTCAGTTTATGCATGTCATGTTACCTTTACCTGTTTTTATACTGGAAGTAGATAGGACTTACCAGTCTTTATGACTGACCCCGTTTTCTTTCGCCTCTTTGTCTTCCGTTTCCCCCCCAGGTTTCAGGGAGGAAATGATGTTGTTTAGTTCGGACTTCTTCTGTTGAAGGTCATCATGTATGGCTTGATGTATAGCTTGGTCTTCTCTTGGCTATGGCTGCCTCACCGCTTTACTCTGGGGAATAATTTATGAAAAGGTTTTTATGCTTCTTTATTATTGCAAGACAGGTTTTGATGTACTCTGATGTAAAAGGCTTTAGACCTTAATTATCATGAAAGTTCGATTTTACTTCCGCTATTTTATATGTTCTGTCTTGTGATATTTCTGTGCATGTTTACCAATAATGCCCCTCTAAAGCTAGTGCATTCCTTTGCGAGTGACCCTAGCGGAGGCGGGGTGTTACAAATCTCACCTTGATCGGCTTTGAAATTGTTGGATAACCAATATTTTAACTGAATTAAAATGTAGGTTCAATTCAGTCAAGATTCCCAACTGCTTCAGAATTTGTTCTAGTTTGTTCCATTTTGTAGATCGCGTTGAGACGATTCCAACGCATCCAGTTTCATTCGATTCTGTTTTGATTTGAGAAAGTTATGGAATTACAAAACTTTGATTCATAATTTATAAATTAAATATAATTAATCTATTTAATTACATCATTAGGGGAAGTTATTCCCTTTCCTCTTCTGATTTTCACGTAGCCGCCTGAACCCATCGTTCAAAATCCAAAGTTCCCCGTTGCTCCTCCTACAGCACGCCGGAGTCCAATCCTTGCTGCCACTTTGAAGAGCCACGAACCAACCCCCAACACCATGAGTATCTCGGAACTCGCGCCCTCCTGCACATGGGAAAACGAGCTCAAACATCGCCACTTCAAGCCGCCGCCAGCGTTGAACGGATCCACTGGAAATCATCATCACCGTTTGGAAGAAGGATCTCGAGGAGAGGAAGAGTTTTGTCTTTGGAAGCATGGAATATTGTGGCGTGGATTGGGAGTATGATGGAGGAGACCGAGGGAGCATTTTAGCCATTCAAGATTGGGGCGACGGCTATTGTATTGTAGATTAGGGTTTAGACTTTTCCAATATTTATAATATAATATAATTAAATCCTCTAATTTATAAAATAAACCTATTAATTCTCAATAGCTCCAAATTCAGCCCAACGAGAGTTGTCCCCAGCCAAATACCCCTATTCCGGACACAATGGGCTAGGTCTCGTCAGCCCAATCGATCGTTTTCAACTTGTTTTCTTTAAATTAAAATATAAATCATTTAATTATTTAATTCGGTCATACATTTAAATTTACCGAGGCCACGTACGGACTCCGAAAATTCCCAAAAAATGAATCCTGCTATGTTTTGATGATACAGTCCTAACAAAATTAATTTCGTCGAATTTGGAGACCGTTTGAAAAATGGTCATCTCTGGTCGATCCAAATTGAGTGAATTTGACAAAACACATTTTCTTTTGCCACACTCACATATTAATTCCAAAAATTATGAAAATTGAAGTCTTTCAATAATTTGACATTCCGAATCCAACCAAAGTGGTTTCATCAAAAACAGAGGTCATTTGCAAAATGGCTATTTTTAATGGCTATATTTTGTATTAAATTCCATAGCGATTATTCTGAATATTCAACTAGCCATAACTTTTTATTCCCGCTATGAAATTTCAATTTTTCAGATTCCTTGGAAAGATGTTATTAAAAAGATTTAAATATTTTTTGTTTTACTAAAATCCTATTTATTTTGAATCCTGTGCATTTAGTCAAAGTTCAAATTAAAATTTCCAAAATGTTGCTTTATTTCTGACTCCTTTTATAATCAAATTAAATATATTCGTTTTGACTTTGATTAAAAATAAAATTTTAATCATTATTATTTAAAATAGATTATTTTAAATATTCAAAATCCATTAAAATTACTAAAATAAAAATTTTAATTTGGTTCCAAAATTCCGGGTTATTGCATTCTCACTCATGGCTTTTTATATGTACATAGTTCAAATGCTAAGTTTGCAAATGTTTACCACTTTTTACAATAGATTTGAACAATGTGTTATAGAAAGTAACGGCGAATGTGCTCGTTATTCCAAGCTCGAGGAATCAGGACTCCATCCGTGATGGTCAATTTGAAAGTGCTATCTCGAAGTTTTTGGTTTATAATATGGGGCCCTTCCCAGTTTGGTCCAAAAAACCCGGTTCCGGTCATTACTTTTTTCAGCACAAGATCTCCGATCTCGAAAGTCCTGTGTCTAACTTTTGAATTAAAATGTCTGGCCACCCTTCTCTGATGGGCAACAACCCTATGTTTTGCTTCCTTTCTTTTTTCTTCGAGTTGGTCGAGGGCCTCAAGTTACAACCTCTCATTTTCCTCTTGGTTTAAATGAATTCTCCTATGGGTGGGAACTTCCATTTCCATAGGAATCATAGTTTCAAAGCCGAACGCTAAAGAAAAGGCAGTATGTGCAGTTGTAGTTTTATGAGTGGTGCGGTATGCCCATAGTGCTAGTGGAAGTTCATATACCCAACCACCTTTGGATTTCTCTAGTTGCTTTTAATGGTTGATTTTATGATTTTGTTTACTGCTTCCACTTGCCCATTTGCCTGTGGATGAGCCATTGCGGAAAAGCTTTTCTCGATTTTATATTTTGCACATAAATTTTTGAACTCTTCGATCTCATATTGGGTTCCGTTGTCTGTAATTATTTTCTGTGGCACTCCGAACCTGTAAATGATATTTTTCAAGACAAAGTTAATAACTTTCTTTGAGGTTATAATAGCCAATGTTTCTGCTTCAGCCCATTTGTAAAATAATTAACAGCGACAATGGCATATTTAAAACCAGATTTTGCGGTGGGAAGTGCTCCTATAACATCAATGCCCCAGATGGAAAATGGCCAAGGGATGACCATCTGTGTTATAGCTATTAATGGCATCCGTGGAATTTTTGCAAATCTCTGACATCTATCGCATTTTTTGGTATATGCTACGGAGTCCTTATTTATGTTTGGCTAGAAGTAACCATATCGCAGAATTTTCTTGGCCAATGTCTGACCACCAGTATGACCTACGCATTCACCCTCATGTAATTCTGTCATGATTGCTTTTGATTCCTTCTTCGTGACACAACGAAGCAAGGGCGCACAAAATCCTCGGCTGTATAGCCGTCCATCCCGAATGAGATACATGGGGGCTTTTCGTAAGACCTTCCTTCGCTTTTTAATTTCCGTTGGGAGTGCACTGGTCATGAGATATTATTTGACTGGCGGCATCCATGAGTTTGGCTCATCGGCTACCTCCATGACCCAATCCATCTCAATCCGTTCCGTGTTGGGGCTGGAGAGGACCTCCAATGGAACTAATCCTATAAGTTGTGCAACTCCTGTGCTTGCACAATTTGCCAGTGAATCTTCCTTGGTGTTCTCTTCTCTCAGAATGTGAGATGTGGTATAATGCTTGAAGCTCTCTAGTAGTTCCAAGGCCTTAGATAGATAAGTTGGTTATTTACCCATTTTGGCTTGGAACTCTCCCCGGACCTGACATACCATTAATTGTGAGCCACTGAAGATTTGTACGGTCTTTAGTTGTAACTCTCTTCCTATTCTTACTCCTGCAATAAGGGCTTCATATTCAGCCAAATTATTTGTTGATGGAAATTCTAATCTTAGCGCATAGCATATAGATCTTCCTTCAGGGGTGTCCAGGACTAATCCTGCTCCAGAGCAATAATCGTTTGATGCTCCATCAACAAATAATTTCCATTGAATGTTGGCTTCAGTATCAAATTCCCCTTTTGTCTCTCCTCGATCGGTAAATTCTGCGATAAAATCTGCAAGTGCTTGTCCGTTGATTGCCTTCGGGGGTGGTATGTAATGTCATATTGACTGGGCTCAATATTCCATTTTAACAACCTTCTAGAAGTCTCTGGTCGGAAAAAAACCCTCCTCAGAGGCTTATCCATGAAGACCTTGATAGGGTGAGCTTGAAAGTAGGGCCGAAGCATCTTTGAGGCCATAAGTAAACAATAAGCGAGCTTTTCCAGTTTCGGGAAGTTCGGTTCTTCTCCAGTTAATCTCTTATTGATGTAGTAGACTAGCCTTTGAACCTTCAAACTTCTCTTACCAATGCTGCGCTCAGAGCATGGGCAGATACTGCAAGACACAAGAACAAATCTTCTCTAGAACTAGGCTTTGATAGCATTGGAGGTGTTGCCATGTGTTGGATTAGTTCTTCGAAAAAAATTGGCATTCAGAAGCCCACTATATCTCTTTCTTTCCTTTCCTAAGGGAATCGAAGAAGGGAAGACACATGTTCGTTGCCCTAATATGAAGTGATTCAAAGCTGCAAGTTTTTCATTTAAACACTGAAGTTCTTTCTTGGTTCCTGGGGGTTGCATTTCTCTCAAGGCTGAAATTTTTGCTGGATTGGCTTCTACGCCGCTAGCATTGAACATAAACCCTAGGAATTTGCCTGAACTAACTCTGAAGGAGAATTTTAAAGGATTCAGCTTCATACCATATTGGCGTAGAAAATATAGGCTAAATTTTCCAAATGATCAACTACTCTTTTTAACATTTCCAACATATCATCGACATAGACTTCCATTATCCTGCCAATCTGCTTCTTAAACATAGTGTTTATCAATCGCTCGTAAGTTGCCCCTGCATTCTTTAAGCCAAATGGCATCACTTTGTAGCAATATAAGCCAAGATCAGTGATAAAACTTGTGTCCTCTTGATCTGGTCCATACATCATGATTTGATTGTAGCCAGAATACGCATCCATAAAATATAGCAACTCATGCCCAGCTGTGGAATCCACCAATTGATCTTTTCTGGGAAGAGTGAAACTATCATTTGGACAAGATTTATTAAGATCCGAATAGTCTACGCAGACTCCCTATTTGCCATTTTCTTTCTTTACAAATACTGGGTTGGAACCCAGTTTGGACAGGTAGATTCCTTGATGAAGTTATTTTCCATTAGCCGTCGACCTCCTCCTTCAAGGCCCTTGATCTCTCCGGCCCCTGGGTCCTCCTTTTCTACCTGACAGATGGAACATGTGGATCAATATTATGTTTATGCACTGCAAAATTTGGAGATATTTCAATCATGTCAGAATGGTTCCATGCGGACATATCCAAATTAGCTGTTAAAAAGACAATCAATTGACTCTTCAATTCGGGGATCAATTGAGATCCTATATTCAGCACACGGTTTGGATGTTTCAGATTAACAGCTATAGGAATTGTGTTCTCAGCTGGAGCCGCTATTTCGTCCTCTGCACTTGCTTTTCTAGGATCGAATTATTTTTTCGCTCCATTGTGTTCACCAGTGCATGCTCCTTAATTGCTATAAGGAGAGTTCGCAAATGCGGGGTGGAGCCTCCGCATTCTTCCCCAAGTCTTTCTTCTTAGCCTCGCGCAGCTCTATCACGTAGCAATCCCTCGCAGTGGCCTGATCGCCCTTAATTACGCCAATTCCATTCTCAGTTGGAAACATCATAGTTAAACACCATGTAGCTAGCGCAATTTTAAAGCCTCTGGGAGTCGGTCGCCCGAGGAATGCATTGTAGGCGGAGAGCTCATCTATCAAGACGAAAGTCTGCATCATAGAGACTTTGCGCTCTCTGTCTGCCAGTTCGACAAGCAAGTCAATTATACCAATGGGTTATGTGGGTTTTCCAGTAAATCCTTGGATTTTGTTTGGATAGTCTTGCACTTCTGCCATAGAGAGGTTCATTTTCTGAAATGTATTTATGAAGATCACATTAACGGATGCCCCCATGTCAACTAGGACTCTTTTCACACTTACAGGGCCCAGACCAATTGTGATCATCATGGCATCAACAGTTGGTGTAAGTAGTCCGTCAGAATCTCCATCCCTGAGTACCATATCATCGGACGAAGTCTTCGGCACCTTCATTGGAAGCTCGTTGCATAGGACCATGCACCTTTCTTCTTTCGAGACACCCTTCAGTTCATTTGCATAACTTTCCATATCTGCCCAACTACTTCCGGCTGGGTGGGGCCCATCAAAAAGCATGTTGATTACTAGTCTCGAATCAACGGGTGCCTGAGCTTTCTTACCAGAACCGGATTTATTGGTGGTATTATTCAGTCCCTGGGTAGCCGGAGCGTTTTGAGGATTCTTCACATATTGTAGAAGTTGGTTCTTTCTAATGAGTTCTTCAATCAAACTTTTCAAGTGTCGACGTTCATTAGTGCTATTCCTCGGTTGGTTATGAAATCGGAAGAATTTACCGAAATTGGCCTGCTACTCTGTAATTTCTGTGGATTAATCTGAGGAAAGAAGCCTGAATCCTTTATAGCAGGGTAAATCCTCTCTGGGGTTTCATTTAGGGAAGTCAACTCTGAATGGTTGTAGAGTCATGTTTTCTTGTGGGTTTTGTTATCCTTCTCTTGATTTCCCCTCTTTTGCCTAGAATCATTCTTTTGCTCGGTTTGGATCTCGCTACCTTTCCTTTCTCTAGTGGAACTATTCTCCATAACCTTCCAGATATTCAGTGGATCATCCTCCACGCTCATATACTCTTCGGCCTTCTTATAGAACTTCTTTAGAGTTTTGGGCTTCTTCATCTTAAGCCACTTTCCAAATTCCGATTTCTTATCGATAGCACCCTTTAAAGCTGCCAATAAGTACCAATGTTCCAGTTATATGACTTCAGCCGCCGCAGCATTGAATCGCGTAAGAAAAGATTTGATGGTTTCTCCAGATATTTGTTCCACCTCGCTGAGCGACATCGCATCCCTTGCTTTGGTTGTTTGAAGACGGAACCAATCTTGGAATCTTCTTGCCAAGTCAGCAAATTGATCCACACATTTAGGTGGAAGTCTGTAAACCATAAGGAAGCCACCTCTTCTAAGCATATTGGAAAGTATAAGCATTTTATCTCATCGGTGTCCCTAGCTCCGTTTATGTGTTGATTGTATTTGAATAGGAAGATGTTGGAATCTCCCATTCCGCCATAAAGTGCTATTGTTGCAGGTATGAATTTCTTTGGAAATTTTGCTTGACGGATCCTTTCCATAAATGGATTTTTACTGGGTGAAAACTAACATTCTTTCTCATCGTCTTCATGGGATGTTTTTTTTTCATTATTCGATGAATCATATCAGTAATGCACTTGTCGTCACCTGCTCGTTCCACGGGACATGCATCAGTCCATTTACTGACCTGATCACGGCTCAAGTTTTGATGTCTTGCACCTCTTCTGGGAGGTTCCCCTTTGGTGGGACTCCTGGCGCTACGAGTTGCACGCTTTTCATCATGTTGTGGAGCTTTGACCTTAGAGTCCTCAATGCCGGCCTCCCCTTTGTCTTCCACTAAGAAGTGGGATCGATTAGGGTCTGAGGCGGAAGAGTCCTCTTTTTCGTCAACATTGTCCACCGCATTTGGTGGCAGGGGATTGGCTTGAACATTAAGCAAGGCATCAAGCTTGTCCATTTTATCATTCAAGCCGGTTATGGCCACATTTAATTCATCTCGTGCTGCATATGGTTTGGAAGAATTTCCAACTTCTCGGTTTGGGGTTTGGGGTTTGCCGTGTGACCTCATTATTGGGAGCATTTTCAATACTCGTAGTGGCTCGAATGGAATCCTTTTTTTCTTTGAACTGTCCATGACTTCGTGGAAGGAAGCAGATTAGAACTTCAACGGTAGGATATTGGAATTAGAAGGAAGGAAATGCAATCCTAGCTCCACGATGGGTGCCAAATGTTTTCACAGAAAAATAGGTCAAACACCAATGGTACGAGAACCGTACTTCACCAATGTGGTTAGAAAGTGAATGGAGCTACAATAACAAGAGTTGAAAGCCAAAAAGTGCGGAAAGAAAAATGAAGACAAGATTTTTAGAGTGGTTCGGCTCTAAGCTAGGCCTATGTCCACAATGAAGGTAGCTTACATTATCATGACAATGATTACAAAGAATATAAACTCCCTTTGTTCATACATCTTCTCATTTTTTTCAACATATTCTCTCTCTCACATACAAATTTCACTCAAATTCATAGAATTCAACGGAGGGGTGGTGAATTCCGCGAAGGAGAATGATGGGTGAGCGGTGGAGAAGGAGGATGTATTTGTTTGAGAGGAGAATGAAGGAAGACCTTCGATTTCTTTTCTACTTTGAAGATCCTAATGGAAGCCATGGCCAAATGGATGAACGATCTTCAAATGGAGGTAACGATGATGGTTGAAATGCTAAGGAATGGTGGAGGAAAGAATTTGGCATCACTTCATTATCGCATGGAGTTGATCTCCCTTATGGTGGAAGCCATGGCCTATTTATAGGTGAGCTCCCTTGAAGAAATGAGCTGAAATTCATATATGTAGGCTACGGGTCGCTCATTTCATTAATTACGAAAATACCTTCACCTAGCTATAGCCAACTGTCGATAGTTGTATCAAGCTGTCATGCACGAGCGACTTCATAGGAGTGAGTAATTGCAATTATATGAGAACATTGAATGGGCGGACAGGCGATGAGTGCACATGCGACTTATCAAAGCTTCATGGTTGGTATAAGAGCAACCAACCGGGTCATCATGTTAAGCCTTTTATGATTGACCAACAGGCAGTATTTGGTTGGAGCATCTGTATCTGATTGTAGGTGAACGGGCTACTAACCAAGGCTTCTAGAGCATATATAAGTGCGATCACTCTAGAGTTGACATCTGTCGGACCAGTAGGTGGCATCTGATTGAGGCATTAATGACTGATTGAGGAGTGAGCGGGAGACTGTGGTTGCAGTCTATGAGCGGACATGGGATGCATGTGTGACCTCTAGCATCTTTGTGTTTCTTGCTCAAAAGACACGGACAACCGACCAGGGTAGTATGAACGAACGACAACAGAGTGGAATGTGTGTCCAAAACCAATTCTTCTCCTTGTCTTGTACGACCGATCTTTTCGATATAGGAATGAGCAACTTCCCTTAATATGGGAGACCTTTACAGAACGTACGAGCCTTACTGTCCTTGTGTTGTGCCATTCTTGAGCTAGCTTTGTGTGCATGACCTCTTTGTATGGTCGTGCTGTGTTGTATGATCGACCCAGACCGTGTTGAGCGGACGACCCAATTGTTCTGATATTTTTGACCTTTCTTGCTGCACTCGACCCTTCATGTTCTGCTTAACCTTAAGTTGGCACTTAAACTTTATTCTGTGTGATCGTCACTTATCTCAAACTTTCTGGATGTATAGGACTAGACTATGCACGACCAATCCTAATGACGCTTGACCCGTAGTTTCTACACAGATTTAATAGACCAACATATGTATGGTTTTTAAGGGAAAAACACCTCCAGAAATTGGTTTTTAATATTATTTATACCAAGTTTTTTTAGAAACTTGACACTAATATGATGAATAAAGGTTTATGCTTAACTACCCTTTATTCTTGTGAGTAGATTCATCATCAAGAAACTTTCTCGTCTCAAGACAATGCATTACTAATCAACGAAGTTCCTTCTACATCCAGAAAGAGAATGGTATTATTTCAAACTTTATCTGTCAGGCAGTTGAATGAAAGAATAGAAGTTCTGAAAGGTTAACTAGAAAAGAGAGATGGGCTTACACTCGGAATGAAGACGTATATAAAGACTAAGCCCTCTACTGAATTTGAAGATGAGTTAAGATGTTTACACCAATGCATCACTAACTTGGAAATTGAATTAGATAATGTTAATGCTAAATGTAAGACATGGGAACATTCCTTCACCAATATCCTTATCATAACGGTGTCCCGGCCTTCTAGTGTCGCGACCACGACTATGGCCTCATGTAAAAGTCCTTATTTTACGTATTGGAAGATCATAAAATATTTTTACTTTTATTCCTTGAAGGTTGGATAATTCTGATATTTTAATATGTTTCTTATGGGGATGTGAGACATGTCCATAATTTTTAACAATATTGCTTACGACCATTTATGCCCCTGTTAGTCTTGTACATGGAATAACTTTTGACTCAGGTCGAAGCAGGGGTTGAGACCTGTGCCAATATAAAGGAAATGATGATTTCCTTTCTGTAGAGTGGTTACATTAATGATTTGGCACAGTAGTTTGAGAGGAATCGCTGTTTTAAGGTTTAGCAGTTGGCTGTTCAGGTTTTTAAGCCATAATGGGCTAATTTAAAGAGGCCCATTAGTGGATGGTGCAAGGCTATAAATAGAGGTTGGGAGGTATGGGAAATAGTTTACTTTCCCCGTTGTCTCATTTGGAAGAGCCAAGGGATCCTCCATTTCTCCATCCTTCCACCATTAAAGCTTAGGAAATCGAAGATATACACCATTTGAGGCTGGATTTACATCGCTGTAGCGGAGAGTTCATCAAATCAAGGAGTTTGGATCAAATTACATGCTGTCCGGAATCTTAATTTGTTGCTTTTAGCTTGTTTTGGAGAATTGGTGAGTGATATGCATCTCTCACATAGATTCAATCAAGTATATGAAAGTTCGGTCATGTTTTTCATCAAATTTATGTGTTTTCTCATAGATCTACACTATGTTAAGCTTATTTCCATATGAATCACTATAGGATATGAATTAGTAAGTTTACACCGGTAATTCCTGCTATTTCATAACTTTTTGTAAGTTAGATCCACAATTTTGATCATATGTTCATTTATCATAAAAAAAATTGGGTGTAAATTGTATAATTTTGATGAAAATTGTTATATTCATGTTGTTAATGATTTCAAAACATGCTTATGGTTGTATTGGATGAATTAGACGAGTATTTTTCGTCAATTATGTGGATTTGCGAAGTTTTGGTCAAAATGGGACTTGGATTAGGGCTGTACAGACCACGGGTCGTGCGTGCGAGTCGGTGGTCGTGCGAGCGAGTGGGGTGGTCTTTCGCACTATGGTGTGGTCGTGTTGCAAAATTACTTGTGGAGCAAGCCACAGGAGGTCGATCGCATGCAGTAGGGTCGGTCAAGCACACGTATGACTGTTCGAGCATTTGAAACAAGGTTGGTTGCGCATCTGAAATAGGGTCAGTTAAGTTGATTGCTCTGCTTTGGATTAAGTAGCACTAGGTCGAGCAAGCATATGGGGTCGAGCATGGACCTAGTCAAGCAGAAGTGTTCCGGTTGGTCGCACCATGTTCAGATCGGTCAAACATGGTTGGATCGAGTTGTGTGAAAGGACGATCACTCCATGGATCAGTTGTAAGGCAGTGGGGTCGGTTGTTCAAGGAGGAGTCGAGCGGCTTCTAGTTGGTCGCACCAAGAGGGGTCAGTCACACTGGGGGGTCGGTCGTACATGGTCATTTATGAAATTATATTTCTCGGGTTCGACTTGGATTTGACTAAAAAGGCAAGAAAAATATATTTTGGGGGCAACACCCGAACCCTAACCGTAGCGCAGTGATGTAATTTGGCTCGGTGATGTTGTGGCTTTGAAGTGGATTCAAGTTGGAAGGTTCGCAGTGTTGAATGTGTCGTTGATCGGTGTAGAACAACGAACGGGGGACAACTCAAAGGTCGTGAGTTGGTGGATAATGGTTGCTCCAGAAGGTTGCTTGGGCTATTAAAAGCCGTCGGGTTGGATAAGTAGAGATACTAAAGGCCGAGGAATTCGTTGTCGTAGGTTCTAGCGGGCTCAAAGTAGGGGTATAATAGGGGTACCTAAAAGACTGGATGTAGGTCGAGTACCCCGGGTATCGGTTGAAAGGCCTGGGTACGTATCAGTTGAAAGGCATATGGGATTTTCGCTAGGACCGGGGTTACCATTAGCCCTTGATGGATTGTAGTATGATATGGACAGTCATACAATTAACGATGGTTTTATAGCAAGATTGGCAGTGATAACCTGAGTCTGTCAAGGACGATTGGTTTCTTTATTTTTACCGTCTCATGTAGAATGTCTAACGTCAAAGGAGATGTTTCTTGGGTGCTTGTCTGATATTAATTTAGGCCTCGGGCTTGTGCTTATGTTTGTCACGATTGAATGGTCATTCTGATTACCATCGATGAATTAACTATTCCATTGGTTGTATGGATTGTAAAGTCTGTAACTGTTTGATGTGGGGAAGATGGGAGTTGTGTTCTTCTCTGATGTTGTGGGTAAATTAGTTAGTTTATTAACCCATTCTCATATACTTTATTGATGAAGTTAGTTGGTTGTTTTAATCGCTCACTAAGACTACTATCCGACTCAAGGTTTAATGTCACACCCCGTAATTTTAACAACACTAAAGAGGATAAATTAAGTAATAATTAATTTAATATTCAGAATTAAGGTAAACGGACTGTGCCATTGCGTTCGTCTCGAAATTCTGCTCAAGATAGACATTTGGTTTACGTAAAATGGATAACGTATGAAGTTATGAAGGTTTGAAGTTTGCATACGTGCAAGATAATTGCACATATATATATATATATCAGTTCAAACCTATCCAGAAAACCAAATTTTAGTTCAAATTTAGAAAATCCCGTAGGCGGTAAAATTTCAGCCCCAGGGGTGTCGACACCATAAGGGGGGTCAACCCCATAAAAGGGGGTCGACCCCCTAGGGCTAAGTTGTCAGTCGAATTCTGGAGGCTAGCAGCTATAAATAAAGGCTCATTTCTCTTATTTTCTACACTGATAATCAATGGAGGCCAAATGGTGCCAGTGCCTAAATAAAATCGAATACGTTTCTTCAACAATAATCGACTTGAGCTAATCAGTTAGAGATTCAAGTATAGATCAGAGATTCGACACCTATACACCCTCTTCTATCTTCTAAAATCCAAACAGGGTGAGTTTAGTTACTTTTAGATTTAAAATGATTAAAAGTAAACGTGATATGATTGTGATTTGGATTTGTTATAAATTGTGAATCTATGATATTCTTGGATCATAACCTTTATCATTGCTAGATCTACTTTTATGGATCTAATTCACTTGTGGTTAATTTATCATGTCACGTTTATGGATCTTAACCTTTATTTTTGTTGTGGCTAATTTGGATCTGTCATTATTTGGACAGTTAAAACCTTGTTTAGATCTAATTCTGCATCTAGATCATCTTGTACCTGTCATGTTGTGATTAATTTAGATCTGTCATTAATTGGACATATGAATCCTTATTTAGATCTATTCACGCCTATTAGGACATCCTTATTATGTTTGATCTAGCTTTATCATCACATATTCGCTAGATCTGTTTTTTGTCCACCTAATTACTATGCCAATTACACGTCTATGTCAGTATATATATGTATATATATATATATGTATATATAAATATATGTATGTATATGCCAGTTATGCTAGAATAATCAATATTTTCATCTTCCCATCACCTTTCCCTTTTATTGTTTATGGCCAGGCTACTTTCAAGCCTAGGCATGCCGCCAAATATACGAAATGCGTTAGTTAGGGAACGGGGGAAAACATTAGAATAGGCATAACTTGAATAATGTTTATGAACATAAATTTGGACATATAATGCATTATGAATATAATTGGGTAAATGGGCATGAACACCAATAAAGACATAGGTATAATTAATTAGTTAATAACTAAAATGCCTAGGTTTATAGTAATTAGAAACTGTAACTACACTTATGACACATTATTAGATTGCATTTGTGGTGGAAGTACGCCCTGACCCGACCGGCATATCCAGCAACCGCAAATGTTGAATCTAATGTGAAAGGTCTAAGTGCACAAATATGAGATGGTCTAAGATATCAGGTTAGGCCCGACTTGTGGAGGAAGTCTGCTTGGAACCGACTAACATATCCAGCATCCACAAGTTGTAGGCCTAATGTGGGAGGTCTAGACAATTATAAATCATAAATGGACATGGTGAAGAATTGAAATACTTAACTAGTTGAATCCATAGGGATTGGGTGAACATGATCATGAATAGGGGTTAAGTAAACTTGGTTGAACAATGGGAGGGTTAAGTTAAGTATATCTAAGATGGGGGGGGGTAACATTTAAATATAGGCCCACAAAACTTAACTAACTAAGGGTTATGTATTAAAGACACCTATAGGTAAGCATAACCGGTAGAAAGATTGGGGTTATATAATTAAAGACAACTTTCAGGGTAAATATAACCTGTGGAAAACCTAGTGGGGGTTACAGGACAAAGGGGAGAACTCGTACCATATTGTGTGGGATCCGTTTCAGTCAGTAAACCGGAGTAGGTATCAAACAAAGTACTCCGAAGTAGGCCGGAGAAGGGAACTGATTGTAAGAGATCCAAACATGGAGGAAGGTATAGGCGGCGCAAACCGACCGGGTTGTGTGCATTCATGGGCCGGGCAGAGGGGGATAACGACCGTGACACCTATAGATATGGGGTTGTGCATATCAGCGAAGGGTTGCCACTTTAGGACGTGATACATCATACGGTGGGGCTGGCACAGAGTACCTACGCGGATTAGGGAGCCGATCAATTAGGGTAGTATTTAGGGTACATTTGGAAGTATGCCTAAGTCTACTACCCTATAGTGGAAGGGATCATCTCGTTCTGGTTATACTAGTACTAATGCAGAGTAATCATTAGAGAAGCATATACACCCTATCCTGTTTACCTTGTCACACCTGCCTTTTTTTGTAGTTATCTCTCTCTTATCCACTTTATATGCCTATCATGCTACTTTTACTTATTTACTTGCTAAATGTAAGTGGACCCGCCGGACTTTATATCTGACCCTTTTTGTTTCCTTTTCTTTCTTCAATTTCCCCCTTGGTTCTCAGGGCGGGAACACTCAGGCTTGACAGTGATTCTACTTGCATTTTACTAGAGCTGCTTAGATGTACGACTTAAGGTCCTATCCTTGTTGCTATGGCTATATTTTGTAAGGGGAATTTTACTTCTTTCATGTACTATGATGTTTTGAAGTACAAGACAGTAGTTTTTATGATGTAATTGTTTTTGCGTATTTCAGACATGTGATGTTTTTGAACCACGATGTTTTATGATAAATAAATTTTTAATACCACTTTTATTTTATATCTATCTTGTAATGTTTCTGTTTACCTATAACGCTTCACGAAACTTAATGCAATCCCTTTGTGAGTGACATTAATGGACGTGGGTGTCACACTTGGTATCAAAGTTGAAGGTTACTAGATTAGATAAAAGTTTTTGAAAATTATTTTCAAAAAGGTTTTAGAAGAAAGAATTTTCAAGAAGAAAAGTATGTTTTGAAAAACATTCCCCAATAATCCATAAGTAATAACTTTCGACCCCTTGTCTGAATCTCTTTCCTTTTCTTTTTCAGCATGTCTGGGGAACCTAATATTCTAGAGGGTGTTACGATACCATGCTAGTTCCGTATGTATCTGGAGGCCATGGCACCTGCCGAAGGTCAAGGAGACCTTCCTCCCCCAATTGCATCCGTTGTTCCTCCTCTCCTCTCCCTCCTCCGCGTGCAGACAACTTCTCTAAGATCTGCAAAGATTTACGTGGTATGGGATGAAAACCATTCCATGGAACCGAGACATTCGTAGAGGCAAGGAATTGGCTCAAGGAGACCGAAGATTTGTTTGTAATCTTTGAAGTGGAAGATCGAAGGAAGATTCAGTTAGTTGTCAGGCTACTGATAGCTAACCGAAGGATGAAACTTCGCTTTGGTGGGAAGTAATCCAAGCAGGCCATCCAGTGGAAACTTGGGATGATTTTAGACAGAGGTTCGAAATGAAGTTTCTTTTCCAAGTTGAGAAAAGCATGCAAATGGAGAGGTTCTTAGTACTCAAACAAGGAAACTTGACTGTTAAAGAGTATGTGAACAAATTCAACCAACTAGCAAGATTTGGACTGGAACAGGTGGATACTCCGCATAAGAAAGCTTTGCAGTTTTCTAAAGGGCTGAATGAACCCGTTCATGGGTTAGCTATGTCCCATATTCTAATGCGGGAAACTTTTGAAAGGCTTGTTGATGTGGCCTTAATGCATGGGGAGGATAAGGGAGAAAAGAAGGAGGTTAAAGCTGAGGAAACAACGCAAAACAAAACGATATAGCCCAAGAAAGGTCAACAACAACGGCAAAAGAAGAAGGGAGGAAAGAATGACAAGGATAAAGATAAGAGGAAGTGTCACAGTTGTGGATGTGAGGGTCACTTGGTGGAGGACTGCAAAAGAAGGATTCTTGCTTTAATCGTGGAAAGGTCGGACACTTTGCTAGGGAGTGCCCGAAGAAACAGGGAATGGTCAAAGGGCAGGAACTTCTGGAGGGCAGGTGAAAGCTCTCATGATCAGTGCTCCTGATAGAGGTAAAAAAATTTGTGTGGAAGGTTTAATTTCTCTTTCAAATCATCCTATAGGAACACTTTTTGATTTTGGAGCTTCACATTCATTTATATTTAGTTCTGTGGTTGAATCTCTGCACCTAATTACTAGTATGGTAGTGGATCCCGTAGTTGTCTCAAACCCCATTGGTGGTTCGGCTCATTTATCAATGATTTGTGGGGGCTTGAGAATATCTGTATTAGGCGTCGAGCTTGAATGCAACGCATATGTGCTTAGTTTTATGGGCTATGGTTTGATTCTAGGGATGGATTGGCTAACCACGTATGGTGCCATTCTAGATTGTGAGAGGAGGGTTGTTAGACTTTTGACTTGCCATGGGATGACCCTCGAGATTTCTTGTGACCCCCAAGGGTCTGTTATGCTTAGTTTCCTAGAGTCTCTTTATGCATCTATGGATGATTTGTGATCTGTTCCAGTAGTTCGATATCATTCTGATGTTTTTGAGGAGGTCCGTGGCTTACCTCCAAGGCACGAGATCGATTTTCGTATATATTTGGTGTACAATGCAAAGCCACTTGCATTGCCTATGCGTCATATGGCTCCAAGAGAAAGGAGGGAGCTTAGTAAAAAAGGAGGGGAGCTACTTGAAAAAGGGTTTATTAGGCGAAGCATATTTAAATAGGGTGCTCCAGTGGTATTCGCGACTAAGGCGGATGGTTCACTTCGCTTATTTGTAGACTATAAAGAATTGAATAAACTCACTAAGAAGAACAGGCACCCACTTCCGAGGATAGACGACTTGTTTGACCAGCTTGTTGGTGCCTTGGTATTCTCTCAGTTAGACTTGGCCATGGGGTTTCATCAGTTGAGGGTGGCTGAGGATAGTATAGACAAGACTGGTTTAAGGAACCTAGATGGTTTCTTTGAATGGCTAGTTATGCCTTTTGGGTTGACGAATGCACCTGCCTATTTTGTTGATCTAATGAGTAGGGTGTTTCGGGAGTTTCTAAATAAATTTGTCATAGTCTTTGTTGATGACATCTTGATCTTCTCCAAAAGCGAAGAAGAGCATGCCCAACATTTGAGAGAAGTTTTGTAAACTATCCGTGCGAACCAGCTTAAGGAAAAGTTCTCCAAATGCCATTTTTGGAGAAAAGAGGTTAGATTCTTAGGGCATGTGATCTCCAAAGAAGGGATAGCTGTAGATCCCACAAAGGAGGTTGTAGTACAAGATTGGCAGATTCCAAAAAATGCAACAGAGGTGAGAAGCTTTCTTGGATTGGCAGGCTACTATAGGAAGTTCATTAACGACTTCGCAAAGATATCAGCCCCTCTCACCAGGATGACGAAGAAAAACTTGGAATTTTCATGGGATTTAGATTGTGATGTTTCCTTCCAAAGTTTGAAGAGGGCTCTGACAACAGCCCTAGTCTTGACCTTACCTGATGGGAGCAAAGTATTTACGGTTTATACTGATGCATGTGGTACTGGGCTTGGTGCGGTTCTGATGCAAGAAGGAGAGGTAGTGTGTTATGGGGGTAAACAGTTGAGAGTTCATGAGAAGAACTATCCTACCCATGATTTAGAGCTTGCTGCCATAGTATTCACTCTTAAGACGTGACGTCATTAATTGTTTGGAGAGAAGTTTGAATTATACACTGATAATAAATTTCTCAAGTACTTTTTCTCACAAAAGGATCTTAATTTAAGGAAACAAAGGTGGAATTCCTAGCTTCTTATGATTTTGAAATTGCTTATACCCCTGGCAGCGGTAATGTGGTGACCGACGCACTAAGTAGGCAGAGGACGGCCTTAAGTCTTCTGTTTGTGGAAAGGAAGAGCTTGGAGTTCATATTTACTTTTGACTTTAGACCCTCCATCGAGATTTTGCCTAATTTATCTGCATCGATAGAAATATGACTAACTCTAATGGATCGGATAAGAGCTTCGCAACAAGGTGACACACAAATTTTAGACATCATGGACAAGCTCATAAAAGGGGAGACTTCTAGTCACCTTAGTAGATATTCCATAGATGAAAAGGGGTGGTTGCGACGAGATGGAAGGCTTTGTGTTCGTCAAATTGGAAGCTTGATAAAGACAGTCCTAGAAGAAGCACATCATTCTAAGATGACCATTCATCCAGGTGGCGATAAGATGTATAAGGATATGAAGCGAGTTTTCTTTCAGGCTGGGATGAAGAGAGATATAGCGGAGTTTGTTTCTCAATGTTTAGTTTGCCAGCAAGTTAAAGCTGAGAAAAAGAAACCCGGTGGTTTACTTCATCCTTTGGAGGTTCCGCAGTGGAAATGGGAGGGTGTCTTTATGGATGTCATAGATGGTTTGCCTAGATCCAAGAAAGGCAACACCAATATTTGGGTAGTAGTAAACAGACTGACTAAGAGCCCTCATTTCATTCCAGTCAAGAGTAAGAGGATTATATCATGATTTGCAGCAATTTACATTCATGAGATAGTTCATCTTCATGGAGTACCTTCCAGCATCGTAAGTGATTATGACCCTATCTTTACTAGCGAATTTTGAAGGCTCTTGCAAGAAGCATTAGGTATACAGGTATGTTTGAGCACCTCTTATCGTCCTCAGACCGATGGACAAACGAAGAGGGTGAACAGTGTCCTAAAGGATCTTTTAAGGCTGTGTATCCTTTAAGTAGGGGGAATGTAACACCCCATAATTTTAACAACACTAAAGAGGATAAATTAAATAATAATTAATTTAATATTCAGAATTAAGGGAAACGAACTGCGTGGTTGCGTCTGTCTTGAAATTCTAGCCAAGATAGACATTTGGTTTGCGTAAAAGGACACCGTATGAGGAAGTTATGAAGGTTTGGAGTTTGTATACGCGCAAGATATATATATATATATATATATATATATATATATATATATATATAACAGTTCAAACCAATCCAGAAAACCAAATTTCAGTTCAAATTTCGAAAATCCCGTAGGCGGTAAAATTCCCGCCCTAGGGTTGTCGACCCCATAAGGGGGGTTAACCCTGGGGTCGACCTCCTAGGGCTGTGTTGGCGGTCGAATTCTGGAGGTTGGCAACTATAAATAAAGGCACATTTCCCTGGTTTTCTACACTAAAAATCAACGGAGGCCAAATGCAGCCAGTGCCTGAACTGAATCGAATCCTTTTCTTCAATAACAATCAACTAGAGCTAATCAGTTAGAGATTCATGTATAGATCTGAGATTCAACACCTACAAATCCTCTTCTATCTTCTAAAATCCAAACACGGTGAGTTTAGTTACTTTTAGATTTAAAATGATTAAAAGTAAACATGATATGACTGTGATTTGGATCTGTTATAAATTGTGAATCTATGATATTCTTGGATCTTAACCTTTATCATTGCTAGATCTAATTTTATAGATCTAATTCATTTGTGGTTAACTTATCATGTCACTTTTGTGGATCTTAACCTTTTTCTATTTGTGGCTAATTTGGATCTGTGATTATTTGGACAGTTAGAACCTTTTTTAGATCTAATTCTCCATCTAGATCATCATGTACCTATCGTTTTGTGGTTAATTTAGATCTGTTATTAATTGGACATATGAATCCTTATTTAGATCTATTCATGCCTATTAGGACATCCTTATTATGTTATATCTAGTTTTACCATCACCTGTTCGCTAGATTTGTTTTTATGTCCACCTTATTACTGTGCCAATTACATGTCTATGTCAGTATATATTTATTTATGCTAGTTATGTTAGAATTATCGCTATTGTCATCTTCCCATCACCTTTCTCTTTTATTGTTAATGGTCAGGCTAATTTCTAGCCTAGGCATGCTGCCAAATAAATTTGAATGCGTTAGTTAGGGAAAGGGGGAAAACATTAAAATAGGCATAACTTGAATAATCTTTATGAACATGAATTTGGACATATAATCCATTACGAATACAGGTAAATGGGCATGAAGACCTATAAAGACATAGGTATAATTAAATGGTTAATAATTAAAATGCCTAGGATCATAGTAATTAGGAACTGTAACTTTTGTGGTGGAAGCCTGCCCGGACTCGACCGGCATATCCATAAACTCCAAATGTTGAATCTAATGTGAGGGGTCTAATTGCACAAATACGAGACGGGCTAAGACATGAGTTAGGCCCAACTTATGGAGGAAGTCTGCCCGGACCCGACCAACATATCCAACATCCACAAGCTATAGGCTTAATGTGCGAGGTCTAGCCAATTATAAATCATAAATGGACATGGTAAGGAATTGAAATACTTAACCTAGTTGAATCCATTTGGATTGGGTGAACATAAACTTGAATAGGGGTTAAGTAAACTTGGTTGAACAATGGGAGGGTTAAGTCAAGTATATCTGAGATGGGTGGGTAATATTTAAATATAGCCCACAAAACTCAACCAATTGGGGGTTATGTATTTAAGACACTTATATGTAAGTATAACCGGTAGAGAGATTGGGGTTATATAATCAAAGATACCTTTTAGGGTAAATATAACCTGTGGAAAACCTAGTGGGGGATACAGGACAAAAGGGAGAGCTTGTGTCATACTGTGTGGGACCCGTTTCAGACAGTAACTTGGTGTAGGTATCAAACAAAGTACTCTGAACTAGGTCGGAGAAGGGGCACGCTTACTGAACTGATTGTAAGAGATCCAAACATGGAGGACGACGTAGGCGATGTAAACCGACCGGGTCATGTGGTTCATGCGCCTGGAAGAGGGGGATAAGATGACCGTGACCTGTTGATATGAGGTTGTGCATATCAGCGATGGGTTGCCACTTTAGGACATGATACGTCACACAGTGGGGCCAACATAGAGTGTCTATTCGGATTAGGGAGCCGGTAAATTAGGGTAGTAGTTGGGGTACATTTTGACGCATGCCTAAGTATCTCACCTTATAACAGAAGTGATCATCTCATTCTGGTTATACTAGTAGTAGTGCAGAGTAATAATTAGAGAAGCATATACACCCTATCCCATTTACCTTGACATACCCGCCTTTTTGTTAGTTATCTCTCTCTCTCTCTCTTATCCATTTTATATGCCCGTCATGCTACTTTTATTTATTTACTTGCTAAAAGTAATGGACTCGCCAGACTTTATGTCTTACCCTTTTTGTTTCCTCTTCCTTCTTCCATCCCCCTCCTCCAGGGTTCTCAGGGCGGGAAGACTCGGGCGTGACCGTGATTCTGCTTGCATTTTGCTGGAGCTGCTTAGTTGCATGGCTCAAACTCCTCTCCTTGTTGCTATGGCTAAATTTTGTTTGCGGAGTTTTACTTCTTTCATGTACTCTGATGTTTTAATGTACAAGACAATAGTTTTTATGATGTAATGATTTTTGTGTATTTTAGACATGGGATGTTTTTGAACCACGATGTGTTATGATAAATAAAGTTATTGATTCCAGTGTTATTTTATATCTGTCTAGTAATGTTCCTATTTCTTTTTACCTATAATGCTTCTCAAAACTTAATGCATTCCCTTTGTGAGTGATTTTAACGGACGTGGGGTGTCACATTTTATGTTTTCCTCTTATTACCTTGGGCTGTTTATCCAATTTTGGGTTGGCAGATTAGGTGGCAGTTGATAGGTGATAGCTTAGTAAGGATGATGTAGCAGTTCGGAAGCTGGTGAACTATCTTTCTTACTATATAGTAATTGGGTTTCCGCTGTTTGTTATTCTACGCTGAGTGTTGTAGTGAGGAATTTTTTTATAGACATATGTTGCAATTCTAGCGTATGGATATACTTTCTAGTTGTATATAAGATTAAGATTTTCGCTCAAATGTGCTTCACTAATATTACCTGTTGTACATGTTCTATTATATTTTATCCTTATGCTGTGAGATTTATGACAGGTTCCGATTGTGTTATCATGGCATGATGATCATCCATAGCTGCCTGGTACGTCTTTTAGCGCATTATTCCTCTTGTTTAGTGCAGGGGTTGTGGGTGGTAGCCACCTTTGGTATTTGAGCTCTGGTTATCGATTTTAGCCAAAGTTCTAAGACGAAATTACGTTAGAGAGACATATTTGTATATTTCAAATTGGATGCATACTATATAGTAGTGTATATTATAATAGGGTTTGGATTTCATTCCTATTGTTATCTCATATGTGGACTAATCATTCTATTTTTAGTTTTAGAATGATTCGTCAAACTACGGGAAACACTACTAGGGATGAGTCTGTGACTGGAAGGGCAGGCGATAGCAATCAGCTAGAAGCTTTAGCTTTCATGCCGGAATGTATGGTTATGTTCGGGGCCATGATGTCTATGGTCTTGCTAAGGATGCCTATTCCAAAAGCATCAATATAGCATGGTTTTCCTTTGCATGTACCTAGGGATGATTCTGCTAAGCGACAGAGGGACCATTCCCCTAAAGATGACGGAGATATGTTAAGAAGAGGTATATCTTTAGAGCGACTTCGACGTCGGGCCATGTAGCGAGAAGAAAGTGTCAATGCTTTTTGGGATGAGGCTTGTAGAAACAGACATGAGCCTTAAGAAGAAACTTTCACTGGTCCCAGTGCGACAAAAAAGTTGAATAAGAGCAAGAAGAAGAAGAAGCAGAACGGAGAGGTGACTTGCTTTAACTGTTGGCAGAAGGGCCATTTTTCCAAGGATTTTTAGAATCATAGAGTTGAGAAGAAGTGCTTCAAGTGTGAAAAGCCTGGGCATGAGAAGAAAAATTGCCCTGATTTTCTAAAGAACAAGCAACCAGGGGAAGCATGTGTTCTGGAAGCTATTTCGATTTCCTGTTGTCTTCCTGATGAGAATTAGAAGAAGTTGTTGTTATTTTGGATATGCTTTCTTCCAATGGAGTTGTTGAGTTCTAATTGGTACTAGAGCATCGCTTTCTTTTACTACTAATAAGATTGTATGCCGAATAAGTTTGGAACTTGAAGTTGTAATAGACCTTTGGTTGTAACTAATCTAGTATGGGTACATATGCTCTTAGCATACTTTGTGGATCCAGTATTGTTGATCATGGATGCTTAATTATAAATGGTTGCTTAGCCGTAACTTTCGCTGGATTTGGTATTGTTTTGGGATATGGATTGGCTCAAGGGTATGCGATAAAAGTGGATTGCAAGAAGCTGTAGATGACATTCAGAAATGTGGAAGGGCGAATGGTTTTGATTAGGTGTAGGTTGAAGATGGTGTCTTCATAAGTTATTTATATTCGCCCGCAATTCCACTGGAAGACTTGTCATCGGAGCTAATCGAAAATGAGTTAGATAATATCCTAGTAGAAGTCAAAGGCTTGTAGCCACATCGTGAGATTGAGTTCAGAATTGATTTGGTCGAGGGTGTTAGACCTATTGTTATTCCTGTTAGGAAGATGGCGACTAAGGAATAGCAAGAGTTAAAGGTGCAAGTTCATGACCTTTTAGGAAAAAGGATTCATTCAGAGAAGTATATCCGAATGAGGTGCACCAATTATGTTTGCAACCAAGGTTGATGGCTCATTAGTTGTGTATGGACTATTGTGAACTGAATAAGGTGATGAAGAAGAACAAGTATTTGCTGCCAAGGATAGATGACTTGTTCGATCAGCTTCACAAGACCAAAGTGTTTTCTCAAGATGAACTTGGCAACGGGATTTCACTAGTTGAAAGTGGAAAAGAATAAGGTTGTGGCCTACATAAGTTGACAACCAAAGTCGCATGAAAGGAATTATCCAACTCATGATTTGGAGTTGATAGCGATTGTGCTTCCTCTGAAGATATGGAGACATTACATGTTGGGAGTCTGATTCGAGTTGCTTACAAATCATAAGTCATTGAAGTATTTTTTTCTCCCAAACAGATTTGGATCTTTCGTCAGCAACGATGGTTAGAAATTTTGGAATTATATGATTTTGGTATAGCCTATACTCAGGGAAAGGGTAATGCGATTACATATGCATTGAGTCAAAGACACACAAGTTTGGGAGCGATGTTTTCAAAATGGAAGAGCCTCCAGTACTTGGCAGATTTCATTTCAGGCCAAGTTGTGAACTGGAACCTGAAATGTTGGAAATATTATCGATAAGACACACTCTTATCGAAAGGATTGGCGAAAGCCAAAAGCAAGAGGAAAATCTTGTCAAGTTTATCTAGAAGTTAGAACTAGAAGATAAAGAGTTCGAGGTCAATCGAGAAGGTTGGATTCGAAAGTAAGGGCGACCAGTTGTTTCTAATATAGAAGGATTGAGAGATGAGATTCTGAGGGAATGTCATCACTCGAAGTTGACAATTCATCCCGATGGTAATAAGATGTATCAGGACATAAAGCAAGTCTACGAATGGGAGGGGATGAAGCGAGATAGTGGAAAGTTCATTTCCAAATGCATGAACTGTCAATTGGTAAAAGATGAACGGAAGAAGGCAAGTGGTTTGCTTCAGCCATTGGAATTTCCTACGTGGAATTGGGAATATATATCGATGGACTTTATCGACGGACTACTTAGAACGAGGGTAGGAAACGAAGGAACTTGGGTCATCGTGGATCGTTTGACCAAAAAGTGCAAGGTTCAGTCCTGTCAGATCGACTAGGATGACGTCGAAATTGGGTGAACCTTTATGCGAAATGGATAGTTCGATTCCATGGTATCCCAAAGAATATAATGAATAATGGAGATCCATTATTCACGAGTGGGTTTTGGAAGAGTCTACAAGAAGCTTTGAGAAACGAGTTGTGTTTGGGTACGACTTATCAACCCCAAACTGATGGTCAGATCGAGAGACTCAATCTGGTTTTGGAAGATATCCTGAGGGCTTGTGTGTTAGACTTCAGAGGATCATAGGAAGACCATCTACGTCTAGTTGAGTTTGCATACAATAACAGCTACCATTCGAGCATTGGGATGGCGCCATACGAGGCGTTGTACGGTTGGTCGTGCAATTCTCTAGCATGTTGGTTGGAAACTGGAGATAATTTGATACTCGGGTAAGAGATGATTAGAAAGACCTTGGATTGTATCGAGATCGTTCAGCAATGAATGAAGGTAGCCCAAGATCATCAAAAGAATTATGCTGATAAGCGTCGAAAGGATTTGGGAGTCGACGTTGGCGATATGGTTTTCGTGAAGGTCCAACCATTAAAGCATGTGGTTAGGTTGAGAAGTAAAGGAAAGTTAGCTCCTATGTTCATTGGACTGTTTCCGATAGTCGAGTGAATTGGAAAGCTCGTGTATAGATTTGATTTACTGGAGAAGATGTCGTGTGTGCATAACACTTTTTGTGAATCGTTTCTACAAAATATGCGCATGATCCGGATGTGATAGTATCTCTGGAACAATAGAAAACCTAGAGTTCGAGGTTGTGGTTACAAGACCTCATATTTCACTTCGTGCTATGGCAAATGACACAAAACAACTTAGGAGGAAGATGGTTAAGCTAGTTAAAGTACAATGGAGCGAGGGTAGCGAGGATGGTACATGGGACACGGAGGAGAGTATAAAGACGACCTATCCTAAATTCTTCGTCCGTATGACCCATTGATATCGCGTCGTCGTTGCATCATTATTAATTGTGGTTATTGTTGTTATCTTTGTTGTTGTTGTTGCTGCTATTGTTGTTAGAATTCCGCGTGTTAGTATAGGGATATGGATGCATGACATGATGGTTGCTAGTTTGCATGACAGAATTAGCTACTCATGGATGATAGGCATGCTAAATTGTTTTGGCTGTTTGTGTTTGTTAAATTATTCTCATATTTTAATATGATGGAGATGTGATAAATGTCCATAATTTTTTACCAATTTTGTTTGTAACCATTTTTCCCATGTCAGTCTTATATAAGGAATAACTTTTGGCTCAGGTCGACCTATGTCATTGGAAAGGAAATGATGATTGTCTTTCCGTAGAGTTGTTACATTAAAGATTTGGCCTAGCGATTTGGAAGGAATCGTTGTTTTAAGGTTTTGCAGTTGGTTGTTCAGGTTTTTAAGCCATAATCAGCTGATTTGAAGAGGCCCATTAGTGGGCTGGTGGACTGCTATAAATCGGGGGTGGGAGGTATGGAAAATAGTTTACTTTCCCCATACTCTCATTTGGAAGAGCCAAGGGACCCTCCATTGCTCCCTTTCTCCATCTTTTCACCATTAAAGCTTAGGAAATCAAAAATCTAAACCATTTGAGTCTTGATTACATCGCTGCAAGGGGGAGTTCGTCGAATCAAGGAGGTCAGATCAAATTTCTTATTTGTCCGGAATCTTAATTCGTTGGTTTTAGCTTGTTTTGGAGAATTGGTGTGTGATATGCATTTCTCACATGGATTGAATCAAGTATATGAAAGTTCGGTCATGTTTTTCATCAAATTTAAGTGTTTGCTCATAGATCTACACTATGGTAAGCTTATTTCCATATGAATCACTATTGGATATGATTTTGTAGTTTAAACCAGTAATTCCTATGCTATTTCATATGTTTTTGTAAGTTAGATCCGCAATTTTGATCATATGTTCATTTATCATAAATTTTTGGATGTAAATTGCATTATTTTGATAAAAAAAATTATGTGCATGTTGTTAGTGATTTCATAACATGCTTACGGTTGTATAGGATGAATTAGACAAGTATATTTTGTCAATTGTGTCGATTGACGAAGTTTTGGTCGAAATTGGACTTGGATTGGGGCTATACAGGCCACGGATTGTGCGTGCGAGTGGGTGATTGTGTATGCGAGTGCGGTGGTGGGTCGCACCATGGTGTTGTCGGGTTGTAAAATGGCTTGGGGAGCAAGTCATAGGAGGTCGGTCGCACGCAGCAGGGTCGGTCGAGCACACGTATGAATGTTCGAGCATCTGAAACAAGGTTGATCGAGCATCTTAAACATGGTCGGTTAGTCGAGTTGATGGCTCTGCTTTGGATTAAGAAGCATTAGGTCGAGCAAGCATGTAGGGTCGAGCATGGACCTCGTCAAGCAGAAGTGTTCCGGTCAGTCGCACCATATTCAGGTCGGTCGAACATGTTTGGGCCGAGCTGTGTGAAAGGACGGTCACTCCATGGATCAGTTGTAAGTCAATAGGATCGGTTGTTCAATGAGGGGTCGAGCGGCTTCTAACCGGTTGCACCAAGAGGGGTTAGTTGCACTAGGGGGTCGGTCGTACGTGGCCATTTCTGAAAAATTTATTTTTTTGGGTACGACTTGGATTTGAACAAAAGGGCATGAAAAAATATTTTTCGGGGGAAACCCCCCGAACCCTAGCCATAGCGCAATGATGTAATTTTGCCCAGTGATGTTGTGACTTCGAAGTGTATTCATGTTGGAAGGTTTGATGTGTTGAATGTGTTCGTTGATCGGTGTAGAACAACGAATGGCGTGACAACTCAAAGGTCGTGAGTTGGTGGATAATGGTTGCTCCAGAAGGTTGCTTTGGCTATTAAAAGTCATCGGGTTGGATAAGTAGAGATACTGAAAGCTGAGGAATTGTCGTTGTCGTAGTTTCTAGCGGGCTCAAAGTAAGGGGTATAATAGGGGCACCTAAAAGACCAGATGTAGTTCGAGTACCCTAGGTATCGGTTGAAAGGCCTAGGTACGTATTGGTTGAAAAGCGTAAGGGGTTTTTGCTAGAACCGGTGTTAGCATTAGATCTTGATAGATGGCAGTATGATATGGCCAGTCTTACGATTAACGATGGTTTCAAAGCAAGATTGGCAGTGATAGCCAGAGTCTGTCATGGATGATTGGTTTCTTTGTTTGTACCATCTCGTGTAGATTGTCTAGTGTCGAAGAAGTTGTTTCTTAGGTGCTTGTCTGATATTGGTTTAGGCCTCTGGGGCTTGTGCTTAAGGGATGTTGAATTCAATTAGTATGGTTTATGTGAGATCTATAATCTGGATACTATGATTGTTATTGTTGATTGCTTCTATTTGTCATGATTGAATGGTCATTCTGATTACCATGGATGAATTAATTGTTTCTTTGGTTGTATGGATTGTAAAGGTTATCGATGTCCGATGTGGGGAAGATGGGAGTTCTTTTCTTCTCTAATGTTGTGGATAAATTAGTTAGTTTATTTACCTATTCTCATATACTTTATTGATAAAGTTAGTTAGTCGTTTTATCGTGCACTAAGACTGTTGTCTAACTCTAGGTTTTATGTTTCCCTTTTATTACCTTGGGCTGTTCATCCAATTTTGGGTGGGCAAACTAGTTGGCAAGTGACAGGTGATAGCTTAGTAAGGACGATGTAGCAGTTCGAAGGCGAGCAGGAGGATGGCGTACTATCTTTCTTACTATATAGTATTTGGGTTTCCGCTATTTGTTATTCTACTCTGAGCGCTGTAGTGAGGCAAATTTGCATAGACATATGTTGCAATCCTAGCATATGGATATACTTTCTAGTTGTTTTGAAAATTTGAGATTTCCGCTGAAATGTGCTTCAATAATACTACCTGTTGTATATGTTCTATTATATTTTATCCCTCGCAGTGAGATTTACGATAGGTTCCGATTGTGTTATCACACCATGACGATCGTCCATGGCTGTCATGTATGTCTTTCAGCGCATTTTTCTTGTTTTTTAGTGCAGGGGTTGTGGGCGGTCCCCACACCTCCGTTCCTCAAAAGCATTTTTATTTGAAGAACCCTCCTCGACGGTTAGAAGAATCAACCATTTCTGACTGGTGCAAGAAGGTGATAGCCGAGACGAAGAGTATTTATGATACCAAATTGATTATGGATTCATTTGACCGTGTCAGCTGGTATGTTGATCAAATCAGGCTTTTAAGGGGAAAGACATGACCTGCGTGGAAATTTTTTTGAGTTGGAGAAGGACAACAAATATCTTAGGGCCATGTGTAGATCATATGACAGGGCTCTGAAACATCAGGTCCAAGCTTCTGATAATCTTGGTGAGGTTAGCAAAAAGATGCGTAAGATTAATGAACTCCTAAGCATCGCAATTTGTCATATCATCAATCCCCTTTATCCAAATATAATGGGAGGCAGGACATTTGATAGTATTCATACTTGTAATGTGTACATATCTATGTTTAAAAATAGTTAATGATGTAATTTTTGTAAATGAACTGGTAAATTGTGTACATACCACTTGTAGTGTGACTTTTGCTTGTACTAAATAAATACAATAATGATTTGTACATGATAAGATTAAGAAATCCCCCTGAACAAGAAAGAGGATTACTTATCTTTTATGGGAAAACCTTACGAACAATAGATTTTGCACTTTCCTTCAAATTTTGTTTCATCCATCCTTCTTCGGAAGTATATGTAACAACCCGAAAATCTGGGCTAGTTTAAAATTTTTATTTTGGCAATTTTAGCGAATTTTGAACATCTAAAATAGATTATTTTAAATAAAATCGACGAGAAATTTATTTTGAATGGAATTAGAACGTATATATTATATACATCGTCATTAGAATATAAATAATTATATATAATTATAAATAGAATTGAAAATGGCGCGGTAGTTCGATAATTCGATTTCAAACTTCAATTGAATGTACCGGGTGCAAAATAAACCGGATTTTAGTAAAACCAAAAACATTAGGATCTAATTGTGAATATCTTTCCAACGAATTCGAAAAATCGAAATTTGATAGCGGGAATCAAAAGATATGTCTAGTTGAAATTTCTGAATAGTCGCTATGGAATTCAGGCCCTTAAAAATGGAAATTTTGCAAGCGACCTCGGATTTTGACGAAAACACTTTTGTTGGGTCTGTGATGTCAAATTATTGTTAGGTTTTAAATTTCATAATTTTTCGAATCAATATGTGAGCGTGGCGCAGTTAAACGCATTTGACCAGTTTCAATTGAATTTAATCGACTGGAAAATGGCCATTTTTCAAACGGTCTCAGAATTTGACGAAATTAGTTTTGTTAGGACCGTATCGTCAATACGAAGTTAGAAATAATTTTTCTGTAATTTTCGGGGTTCGTATGTGGCCCCGGTAAATTGAAATGTGCGTTCAAATTCAAAATATAAAGAATTATATTTTGATTTTGACGGAAACCTATCGAAACAGCAGAATTGGCTTACGAAACATATCCCATTGGGTTCGGAATGGGGGTAATTAGCTAGGGGTGACAGTCGTTGGGTAAGATTTAGAGTTCGTATGCAAGAACACGTATTCTTGAAATTAAATTATTATATATATATATATATATTTTAAAAAAGTCTAAACCCTAGCCACTATTATCGTGGCCGCCGCTGTTCAAAATCGAAGGTGGAAAGGGGCTCGATTTTTCCTCCCCAATTCTTGCGAAATCCATGAAGAATTAAACCTCGTGCTTTGGAGAATTATGAAGAGCTTCCTCCAAGCTACAAATCCATGCCAAAATCGGGTACCCTCGTTCGACGTTCAGCTCGAATCTCGAGCCCGAACTGGCGCCGCTTCCTGCCAGTTTCGGATCAACTCCGGCGATCGAGCATGGCAAGGTGGGGTGGCGCGGGGAGCTCTCTCAATGGCGGAGCTCGTGGTAGCAGCGGATCGCCATCAATCGCCTCGGTTTGCGCGCAAATTCCTACCCTAGGCTTGGAGCCTTGTTCGATGAATGCTGCCGTGTATCAGAGGATGAAAGGTGAGCCTCTATGCAATTAAAGTTAAATAAGCTTTGTGTTTAAATTTAAATATTTAAATGACAATGGTTTTAAAATGTGATATATATATATATATACACATATATATATATATAATAGATTAGTATATAAAAATATGGCTTATATATATATAAAATAAAAATACGAATTTATTTATATATAGTATGAAATTAGCATTGAAAATGTAATTATACATGCTTTTAAAAGTATAAACTTCTGGGAAAATTCAAAGTATAAACTTCTTGGGAAATTCAAAGTATAGACTTCTTGGAAATTAAAATATAATGTTGAGGATAAAAATATGATTTTTATATTATAAAAGTATTAAAAATATGAATTTTATATATTGAATAGCAAAGTAAAAATTCGATTTTTATATATTGAATAGCGAAGTAAAAATATGATTTTTATATATTGAATAGCATAGTAAAAATATGATTTTTATATATTGAATAGCAAAGTAAAAATTCGATTTTTATATATTGAATAGCAAAGTAAAAATTCAATTTTTATATATTGAATAGCGAAGTAAAAATATGATTTTTATATATTGAATAGCGAAGTAAAAATATGATTTTTATATATTGAATAGCATAGTAAAAATATGATTTTTATATATTGAATAGCAAAGTAAAAATTCGATTTTTATATATTGAATAGCAAAGTAAAAATTCGATTCTTATATATGTAGTGGCTACGGGCAACGAAAGTGAAGAAATGCGAGCACGATGAAGATTTCCTACATAAGAAGGGTCGAGGCGTTTGGATTAGCTTTAGTGAGAATTTCTCACTCTTCAATTTCTTTTCTAGTTATATATATATACTAGGATGCAGACGGTGCTTAGTAGCACCCGACACAATCGTCCACAGACCATGGACTTGTTTGTTTGGTTGTGTAGTTGGTTAGATTATTTGGTTTGAATTGAATTGTTTGGTGAATTGAATGGATTTGATTGATGTGTGAATGGCGTGGGCCTTCACTAGGCCGGGGATAAGGCTAGGCCTTGTCCCGTTTCTAGTACCGTGCCGTTATGCCGCCGAAATTTTCTAAAATATGTTAGAAAAATAAAAATATCATTTTATTGAATAAATGAACCGAATAGAATATTCATAGTTTGAATAAAATATTTTGATCGTTAAAAATATAATTTTTAACGTGGAAGCGAATAAAATAAAATATTCATTTGCAAACCGGACGGTTTGTTTATGTACACCTATTTGAAGGACATTGATTGGGTCGATAAATTTTACACATCGCCCAACTGCACAAATCTGTGTTGATTGTTTGAAACCCCACACGGGTGTTGGGATGAAATTTGAAGTTCACTCATCCTGATTGATTAAATATGTCGGTCGATGGATCGACAGACTCTTATAAGCGTTAGATATCTATATTTGATGCCTATACAGTGTAGTGCACTTTAGATGATGGTTGATTATTTATCGTTGCTATTATATACATTTGTTGTATGGAATCAATATAATTAACTTTATATGGTAATTGATTGGGCCTCATTCCAATCGGAAAAATAAAGAATATTATAAAATAAAGGTCCATGTGTTGACAGTACTCATCCGTTGAGATTAGTCATGTGTTGAACGAAATATTATAATTATAAAATTTACATCTTTATCAATATAAAATAAAGGTTCATGTGTTGACAGTACTCATCTGTTGAGATTAGTCATGTGTTGAACGAAATATTATAATAATAAAATTTACATCTTTATCAATATAAAATAAAGGTTCATGTGTTGACAGTACTCATCCGTTGAGATTAGTCATGTGTTGAGCGAAACATTTTGATAATAGAAATATTTGAAATAGAAATATTTTGAAATAGAAATATTTGAAATAGAATATTTGAAAATAGAAATATATGAAGCCGTGTTGATTAGATTGACGCCATTTTGACGTGAACGATATTTATATCGATTTTATTCATTTTAAAAGGAATATTGAAAAGTGATTTCGAAATCGAATATTTAGAATTTGAATTGAATTGAATAGAAAACGAATTTGAATTGAAACGAATATAAAACGAATTTGAATTGAATTGAATAGAAAACGAATTCGAATTGAATTGAATAGAAAACGAATTCGAATTGAATTGAATAGAAAACAAATTCGAATTGAATTGAATAGAAAACGAATTCGAATTGAATAGAAAACGAATTCGAATTGAATTGAATAGAAAACGAATTTGAATTGAATTGAATTCAATTGAAAACGAATTGAAATCGATTTGAATTGAAATCAAATAGAAGTGATTGCAGAAAGAATTTATAAGGGAAAAATCCAATTTTGATTTGAATTTGAATTAAAGGTTGAAATTGTTTTTGAAACAAATTTGAAATGATTTATAAAATTTGTTTTAAAAAGGAAGTCGACGAAATATATATGATATATATAAAATGGCCTGAATAGAACACGTCGCGCCGCGGCAGTTCGTGAATTTCGACCATTTATTTCAAACGGACATTATGGGAGATCCGACCGTCGGATTCTCCTAAAACCGAAACCGTTGGGTTCGTATCGAAAAGAGCTTTCTAACGAATATTAGAAATTTGAAATCTAACGGTTGGATTTGGAGATACGTCCAAATCAAATTTGGAAAAGGTCGCTGTAAGTGCAGTTCGATGGCCGTTGATGGAAATCGACTGTACGGGCCTTGATAAAATTATTAAAAATAGTAATAATTAGTGTAAAATCATAAGAAATGATTTGGGAAAAATTGGGATGAAAACTCCATATTTGAAAAGATAAAAATAGATTTTTATCGAAATGAACTAGTTTTGAACTGAAATAAAACCCATTTATTTTTAAATAAATAAATTGGATTTGAAATGGGTTTAAAACAGAATTGATTCATGGGTTTATCGTGAACTGTGTTTTAAATAACACTAGTTCTTTAACTCGATAATAAATAGAATGTGATTTGGGTTTATCGTGAACTGTGTTTTAAATGACACAAGTTCTTTAACCCAGTAAAAAGGTTTTGATGAATCTTCAATTAAATTGAAATGTGAATTGATAATTTAAATTATCAACTTTAGAAAATAAGCGAGAATGGAGTATCACCAGTTTTCTCCAAAGCGATAGTTAAATCTTTAATCGGATTTTAACATGAAAGGGTAATTAATTTTACTGAACACTGTGATGTTAAATATGGAGTATTACCAGTTTTGCTTCATGGGATGAATAGGTTGGGATTGGGAAATAAATTAAATAATTACTTCGGTATGGTTCGCTAATCTCGACTAGTTTGGAAAACCATAATTTGGTTTGAAATGACATCCAAAGGAAGATTAAAGGATAAATTTTAAAGAATTTATCTTGGATAAAATTAATGGGAACCTTTCCCTAAGAGTTGAAATTTAGAAACTAGCTGATGGTTAGTTAAGAAGAATGGTTTCCTGGATATTGATCTGATGTTGGTTTCGGCCTTCGTGGTTAATATTAGGGGAATTGCTCTCTTACTGATTTACGGTTAGTAACTAATGAATTGGAATGAGGCGTATATTGTGTTTGTGTAATATTTGTTTTTAATATACGCGGGTTGTTCGGAAAGGCCGGGTTTATTCCCATTCTGAATAACCGATTCGACGATATGTCGAAGATGAAGACGGTGGTTGAAGGCCGGAAGTCTTCACATCGTTTGGATAATTACGGACGATCCTAATTGGGCTGTACACCCAAGAGGATGGAAATAGTTAGTGGTCGTCCAGACGTACTAGGAGATGGATGGATATGTGAGGAAAGTGCCTCCGGTTTCGTTCAGACCTAGAACGGACTTGTAAATGGATGGTGTGTCTGACATTGTATCCCTTTATATTGTATTTGTTGATCTCTGCTAAATATATATCTGTTTGGCGGCGGAGAAATTATTCTCTTGCTTAACGCCCTTCTCTGAGACATATGAGCTCAGAGGTTATATATTGGCAGAAATCAGTGGTACGATATGGATTGATAGTGTGGCATGCTGAGATGCAGTGATCCAGACTTTTGTTGAAAAACAAAGTTTGGTGGTTGATGATCAAAGCGCAGCTGATATAGCATGGCTTTGTGTATAGCGTTGATCCGCGAGCCTCACACCCCGGTATGGTGGTAAACTGTTGGTTTGATCAGTAAGCTTTTTAGTGGATGGGCACCTTAGTGGTGTCGTGGATTCGGTCGACCGAGATGAGCCTAGTGCTCAGGGATATATAGAGTTGGCGGTGTTTTCTCTCACTGGGACGTAAGCCGCGGTGGTACTCTGGTCCTAAATGTGCGGATGTGCAGACGGTGTTTTCTCTTGTTGGGACGTAAGCCGTGGTGAATTACATTACGCGATCGATCTTTCGAATCAGGAGCCACCATGATGGAAATCCAATTTCCAATACGTGTATTTCGGTTTTATTTGTAGAGCCTAGTATGGCGACATAGTGGGATGGGGCACTTATGCCGTCTATGATTGATACTTATGATTTGAAGATATTTTATACAATATTCACTTATAATAGTATCAAGTGATTTGTTTTAAACGTATCAAGCATTCTTGGCTATTATAAGGTAAAAACCCTATCCTCTGGCTTGCGTTGCATTGTGTGATGGGACCTGGGTCTTATAATAGCTTCATTTTTCTTTATTTAGCATTGCGCTGTTGTTTTATGCACTGGTGTTCTTGGGAGGAAACCCGTTCCGTGTTATGCGGCGTGGTCCCTTGATTTACCTAATTTTAAAAATAAAGATTAATAACTGTTTTAGTTCTCACACCAGTCACATGACTGACCTGGAGTTTATTGTTTTAACCTAAACTCTGGGTGTCCCTATCTTCGGCACGGGCAGCTAGCAGTTTTGGTTTTGCAGATTTATATTCACATGATCCTGGTTTACAGCTGGAACGATATCCGGAAAGCTTTGTATCCGTATATCTCCTTAAGTTGTGTATCGCATTATTTTCCGCTGCTATGTATTTAAATGTAATTTAAATCTCTGATATTTCTGTGTAATATTCATTTATACTCTGTATATTCTTGTATCTGATGGAATTGTTGTAATAACAATGAAAATGTTCTTTTGTCTGCGTTCTGATTTGTCTTGTCCTCACAGTAATTCGTTCTTTCTCATCTCTTCGGAGACCGGGGAAGTTTCGGGTCGCTTCATTTGGTATCAGAGCTTTGGTTTACAAAGCTCAGAGAACAAGACACATTAGAACCATACGAAAGAATTCATCAGAATTGGATTAGTAATATCCAACGAGGATGACTCGTTAGAGGTGGGATCAGTAGTATCCTAGAACGAGTGTGAAGAGTAAATTTTTAAAATAAAAATGAAAACCAATTTTGTTTTGAAAATTTAAAATCAATTATTCGTATTTGATTATTTATTTTATATTGATTTGGACTGTCCAGTATATAAAGATTTTGCATATGGGCCTTGCAAACGTATATTCGAAATTTTAATATACTGGATAGATATAGATTCACACTCTAGTCGCCCGAAGATGATTCTGATGATTGTAGCTACATCATCAGAATTAGTGTTCGAGTGTTGAAGGTGTGATATTTATATATCTCCTATTGACTGGTGTGAGAACCAAAATTAGATAGGGCCTATTGTTGTGATTTGGCATCAAAAATTTGATTTTTGACTATATATCAAAATTATGAATTTGAAATGATAATTCACTAATTGATTGATGGTTGTGTTGTTTGATTATTGTTTGTTAGTTGAAATTTTAACCATATAGCCAATTTGATCAAATAGTGAATATTATGGAAATTTGGTCGCATTTGCTTGCATATACATATACTTACATTGAACAGGTCACAGCAAGGAGGCTAGAGCAGAGAATAAAATTTGTTTGCCCGACAAATAGGTACATGTTTACTACATAATTTACTATTTTGTTTGGGTGATGATGATTTTATGAGCCTATTGGCTAGCCGCTTGGCTTTTTCTTTTTCTTTTTGAGATCAGAAGGCCTGTATGGCAATTTCGGGATTTTCCCGTGGCTCCCGGTGCAGGGGAGGTTATGGCGAAATTTTTCGAAAATTTAGGGTGTTAGCCAAATTTTTGAAGAATTTGAAAATTCTTAGAAACTGAAAAGTTGGAGAATGGAAGCCAGATCGAACGTATAGTTGATTAATCAAACCACTTTCGACTTTGTTCCTTTTCGGGGACGAAAAGTTTTAAGTGGGGGAGATTGTAACAACCCGAAAATCTAGGCCAGTTTAAAATTTTTATTTTGGCAATTTTAGCGAATTTTGAACATTTAAAATAGATTATTTAAAATAAAATCGACGAGAAATTTATTTTGAATGGAATTAGAATGTATATATTATATACGTCGTCATTAGAATATAAATAATTATATATAATTATAAATAGAATTGAAAATGGCGCGGTAGTTCGATAATTCGATTTCAAACTTCAATTGAATGTACCGGGTGCAATATAAACCGGATTTTAGTGAAACCAAAAACATTAGGATCTAATTGTTAATATCTTTCCAACGAATTCGAAAAATCGAAATTTGATAGCGGGAATCAAAAGATATGTCCAGTTGAAATTTCTGAATAGTCGCTATGGAATTCAGGCCCTTAAAAATGGAAATTTTGCAAGCGACCTCGGATTTCGACGAAACCACTTTTGTTGGGTCCGTGATTTCAAATTATTGCTAGGTTTTAAATTTCATAATTTTTCGAATCAATATGTGAGCGTGGCGCAGTTAAACGCGTTTGACTAGTTTCAATTGAATTTAATCGACTGGAAAATGACCATTTTTCAAACGGTCTCAGAATTTGACGAAATTAGTTTTGTTAGGACCGTATCGTCAATACGAAGTTAGAAATAATTTTTCTGTAATTTTCGGGGTTCGTATGTGGCCCCGGTAAATTGAAATGTGCGTTCAAATTCAAAATATAAAGAATTATATTTTGATCTTGACGGAAACCTATCGAAACAACAGAATTGGCTTACGAAACATATCCCATTGGGTTCGGAATGGGGGTAATTAGCTAGGGGCGACAGTCGTTGGGTAAGATTTAGAGTTCGTATGCAAGAACACGTATTCTCGAAATTAAATTATTATAAAAATATATATATATATATTTTAAAAAAGTCTAAACCCTAGCCACTATTATCGTGGCCACCGCTGTTCAAAATCGAAGGCAGAAAGGGGCTCGATTTTTCCTCCCCAATTCTTGCGAAATCCATGAAGAATTAAACATCGTGCTTTGGAGAATTATGAAGAGCTTCCTCCAAGCTACAAATCCATGCCAAAATCGGGTACCCTCGTTCGACGTTCAGCTCGAATCTCGAGCCCGAACTGGCGCCGCTTCCTGCCAGTTTCGGATCAACTCCGGCAATCGAGCATGGCAAGGTAGGGTGGCGCGGGGAGCTCTCTCGATGGCGGAGCTCGTGGTAGCAGTGGATCGCCATCAATCGCCTCAGTTTGCGCGCAAATTCCTACCCTAGGTTTGGAGCCTTGTTCGACGAATGCTGCCGTGTATCAGAGGATGAAAGGTGAGCCTCTATGCAATTAATGTTAAATAAGCTTTGTGTTTAAATTCAAATATTTAAATGACAATGGTTTTAAAATGTGATATATATATACATATATATATAATAGATTAGTATATAAAAATATGGCTTTATATATATAAAATAAAAATACGAATTTATTTATATATAGTATGAAATTAGCATTGAAAATGTAATTATACATGCTTTTAAAAGTATAAACTTCTGGGAAAATTCAAAGTATAAACTTCTAGGGAAATTCAAAGTATAGACTTCTTGGAAATTAAAATATAATGTTGAGAATAAAAATATGATTTTTATATTATAGAAGTATTAAAAATATGATTTTTATATATTGAATAGCAAAGTAAAAATTCAATTTTTATATATTGAATAGCGAAGTAAAAATATGATTTTTATATATTGAATAGCATAGTAAAAATATGATTTTTATATATTGAATAGCAAAGTAAAAATTCGATTTTTATATATTGAATAGCAAAGTAAAAATTCGATTTTTATATATTGAATAGCGAAGTAAAAATATGATTTTTATATATTGAATAGCGAAGTAAAATTATGATTTTTATATATTGAATAGCATAGTAAAAATATGATTTTTATATATTGAATAGCAAAGTAAAAATTCGATTTTTATATATTGAATAGAAAAGTAAAAATTTGATTCTTATATATGTAGTGGCTACGGGCAACGAAAGTGAAGAAAGGCGAGCACGATGAAGATTTCCTACATAAGAAGAGTCGAAGCGTTTGGATTAGCTTTAGTGAGAATTTCTCACTCTTCAATTTCTTTTCTAGTTATATATATATAATAGGTTGCAGACGGTGCTTAGTAGCACCCGACACAATCGTCCACAGACCATGGACTTGTTTGTTTGGTTGTGTAGTTGGTTAGATTATTTGGTTTGAATTGAATTGTTTGGTGAATTGAATGGATTTGATTGATGTGTGAATGGCGTGGGCCTTCACTAGACCGGGGATAAGGCTAGGCCTTGTCCCGTTTCTAGTATCGTGCCGTTATGCCGCCGAAATTTTCTAAAATATGTTAGAAAAATAAAAATATCATTTTATTGAATAAATGAACCGAATAGAATATTCATAGTTTGAATAAAATATTTTGATCGTTAAAAATATAATTTTTAACGTGGAAGCGAATAAAATAAAATATTCATTTGCAAACCGGACGGTTTGTTTATGTACACCTATTTGAAGGACATTGATTGGGTCGATAAATTTTACACATCGTCCAACTGCACAAATAAAATCTGTGTTTGATTGTTTGAAACCCCACACGGGTGTTGGGATGAAATTTGAAGTTCACTCATCCTGATTGATTAAATATGTCGGTCGATGGATCGACAGGCTGTTATAAGCGTTAGAAATCTATATTTGATGCCTATACAGTGTAGTGCACTTTAGATGATGGTTGATTATTTATCGTTGCTATTATATCCATTTGTTGTATGGAATCCATATAATTAACTTTATATGGTAATTGACTGGGCCTCATTCCAATCGAAAAAATAAAGAATATTATAAAATAAAGGTTCGTGTGTTGACAATACTCATCCGTTGAGATTAGTCATGTGTTGAACGAAATATTATAATTATAAAATTTACATCTTTATCAATATAAAATAAAGGTTCATGTGTTGACAGTACTCATCCGTTGAGATTAGTCATGTGTTGAACGAAATATTATAATAATAAAATTTACATCTTTATCAATATAAAATAAAGGTTCATGTGTTGACAGTACTCATCCGTTGAGATTAGTCATGTGTTGAACGAAACATTTTGATAATAGTAATATTTGAAATAGAAATATTTTGAAATAGAAATATTTGAAATAGAATATTTGAAAATAAAAATATATGAAGCCGTGTTGATTAGATTGACGCTATTTTGACGTGAACGATATTTATATCGATTTTATTCATTTTAAAAGGAATATTGAAAAGTGATTTCGAAATCGAATATTTAGAATTTGAATTGAATTGAATAGAAAACGAATTTGAATTGGAACGAATATAAAACGAATTCGAATTGAATTGAATAGAAAACGAATTCAAATTGAATTGAATAGAAAACGAATTCGAATTGAATAGAAAACGAATTCGAATTGAATTGAATAGAAAACGAATTCGAATTGAATTGAATAGAAAACGAATTCGAATTGAATAGAAAACGAATTTGAATTGAATTGAATTCAATTGAAAACGAATTGAAATCGATTTGAATTGAAATCAAATAGAAGTGAATGTAGAAAGAATTTATAAGGGAAAAATCCAATTTTGATTTGAATTTGAATTAAAGGTTGAAATTGTTTTTGAAACAAATTTGAAATGATTTATAAAATTTGTTTTAAAAAGGAAATCGACGAAATATATATGATATATATAAAATGGCCTGAATAGAACGCGCCGCGCCGCGGTAGTTCGTGAATTTCGACCATTTATTTCAAGCAGACATTACGGGAGATCCGACCGTCGGATTCTCCTAAAACCGGAACCGTTGGGTTCGTTTCGAAAATAGCTTTCTAACGAATATTAGAAATTTGAAATCTAACGGTTGGATTTGGAGATACATCCAAATCAAATTTGGAAAAGGTCGCTGTAAGTGCAGTTCGATGGCCGTTGATGGAAATCGACTGTACGGGCCTTGATAAAATTATTAAAAATAGTAATAATTAGTGTACAATCATAAGAAATGATTTGGGAAAAATTGGGATGAAAACTCCATATTTGAAAAGATAAAAATAGATTTTTATCGAAATGAACTAGTTTTGAACTGAAATTAAAACCCATTTATTTTTAAATAAATAAATTGGATTTGAAATGGGTTTAAAACAGAATTGATTCATGGGTTTATCGTGAACTGTGTTTTAAATAACACTAGTTCTTTAACCCGATAATAAATAGAATGTGATTTGGGTTTATCGTGAACTTTGTTTTAAATGACACAAGTTCTTTAACCCAGTAAAAAGAGTTTTGATGAATCTTCAATTAAATTGAAATGTGAATTGATAATTTAAATTATCAACTTTAGAAAATAAGCGAGAATGGAGTATCACCAGTTTTGCTCCAAAGCGATAGTTAAATCTTTAATCAGATTTGAATGTGAAATGGTAATTAATTTTACCGAACACTATGATGTTAAATATGGAGTATTACCAGTTTTGCTTCATGGGATGAATAGGTTGGGATTGGGAAATAAATTAAATAATTACTTCGGTATGGTTCGCTAATCTCGACTAGTTTGGAAAACCATAATTTGGTTTGAAATGAAATCCAAAGGAAGATTAAAGGATAAATTTTAAAGAATTTATCTTGGATAAAATTAATGCGAACCTTTCCCTAAGAATTGAAATTTAGAAACTAGCTGAAGGTTAGTTAAGAAGAATGGTTTCCCGGATATTGATCTGATGTTGGTTTCGGCCTTCGGGGTTAATATTTGGGGAATTGCTGTCTTACTGATTTACGGTTAGTAACTAATGAATTGGAATGAGGCGTATGTTGTGTTTGTGTAACATTTATTTTTAATATACGCGGGTTGTTCGAAAAGGCCGGGTTTATTCCCATTCTGAATAACCGATTCGACGATATGTCGAAGATGAAGACGGTGGTTGAAGGCCGGAAGTCTTCACATCATTTGGATAATTAGTGACGATCCTGATTGGGCTGTACACCCAAGAGGATGGAAATAGTTGGTGGTCGTCCAGACGTACTTGGAGATGGATGGATATGCGAGGAAAGTGCCTCCGGTTTCGTTCAGACCTAGAACGGATTTGTAAATGGATGGTGTGTCTGACATTGTATTCCTTTATATTGTATTTGTTGATCTCTGCTAAATATATATCTGTTTGGCGGCGGAGAATTTATTCTCTTGCTTAATGCCCTTCTCTGAGACATATGAGCTCAGAGGTTATATATTGGCAGAAACCAGTGGTACGATATGGATTGATAGTGTGGCTTGCTGAGATGCAGTGATCCAGGCTTTTGTTGAAAAGCAAAGTTTGGTGGTTGATGATCAAAGCGCAGCTGATATAGCATGGCTTTGTGTATAGCGTTGATCCGCGAGCCTCACACCCTGGTATGGTGGTAAACTGGTGGTTTGATCAGTATGTTTTATAGTGGATGGGCACCTTAGTGGTATCGTGGATTCGGTCGACCGAGATGAGCCTAGTGCTCAGGGATATATAGAGTAGGCGGTGTTTTCTCTCGCTGGGACGTAAGCCGCAGTGGTACTCTGGTCCCAAATGTGCGGATGTGCAGACGGTGTTTTCTCTTATTGGGACGTAAGCCGTGGTGAATTGCATTACGCGATCGATCTTTCGAATCAGGAGCCACCATGATGGAAATCCAATTTCCAATACGTGTATTTCGGTTTTATTTGTAGAGCCTAGTATGGCGACATAGTGGGATGGGGCACTTATGCCGTCTATGATTGATACTTATGATTTGAAGATATTTTATACAATATGCACTTATAATAGTATCAAATGATTTGTTTTAAACGTATCACGCATTCTTGGCTATTATAAGGTAAAAACCCTATCCTCCGGCTTGCGTTGCATTGTGTGATGGGACCTGGGTCTTATAATAGCTTCATTTTTCTTTATTTAGCATTGCGCTGTTGTTTTATGCACTGGTGTTCTTGGGAGGAAACCTGTTCCGTGTTATGCGGCGTGGTCCCTTGATTTACCTAACTTTAAAAATAAAGATTAATAACTGTTTTAGTTCTCACACCAGTCACATGACTGACCTGGAGTTTATTGTTTTAACCTAAACTCTGGGTGCCCTTATCTTCGGCACGGGCAGCTAGTAGTTTTGGTTTTGCAGATTTATATTCACAGGATCCTGGTTTACAACTGGAACGATATCCGGAAAGCTTTATATCCGTAAATCTCCTTCAGTTGTGTATCGCATTATTTTCCGCTGCTATGTATTTAAATGTAATTTAAATCTCTGATATTTCTGTGTAATATTCATTTATACTCTGTATATTCTTGTATCTGATGGAATTGTTGTAATAACAATGAAAATGTTCTTTTGTCTGCGTTCTGATTTGTCTTGTCCTCACAGTAATTCGTTCTTTCTCATCTCTTCGGAGACCGGGGAAGTTTCGGGTTGCTTCAGTATAGATCTAAGTCTTTGTGACCAAAACGAGGGTACTTACGAGAGGTGATCATAATGCCTCTTCTGGTAATTGAATAGAGACTTTGGTTGATGTTTCAAGCCATAGTTTTGGGATGAAATCCGGGAATTGTCCCCCAGTAATAATAGAAGCTTTGGGCTTGTCCCCGACTTGGGTTGCCCCACAAAGAACTAGTTACTCATTTTTGGTGTTTCAATAGACATCTCGAATTTACCCAGATTCAGGTATTTAATAGAAGTCCCGAACTAACCCAGATTCAGGTATTAGCAGAAGTCCCGAACCGACCCAGATTCAGGTATGAAAAGAAGACCGGGGACCCATTTCTGGTAACTAGCTTTGTTTCCCCCTCTGGGTTTGATTTTCGAAGAAGTGGATGTACGTGCTTCTTGACCCACTCTCTCGGCTTCTGGTTGTCAAACTAGAGGATGCACGTGCTTTGTTAGCCACTCTCTAGGCTTGTGTGTCCGATGTGCTTGGCTAGCATATCCATAAGCAGGGCCCAATGACCTACCCGACCTCCCTCCAGGAGGCGCCTTATCCTGACCACTGTGGGTGATGATAATGTCTTAGATGCTTAAATCGGGATATCGTAGACGTGGGATTAAGGCTTACTCTTTCGATGCTCTACCCTGGCCATTATAGGCAGTGATAGAGGCTTACACTCCACCCTTTTTAAGAGGTGCCCTATCCCGACCGTCGTAGGAAATGATAAGGGTTTGTGCTCCCTTCTGCGGGTAATGCAGAACATAAGCAGAGGTAAAAGCACAGGTAAAACGTGCTTAGTTCATAGAATAGGAAGGTTGTACTATTCTGCAAGCAGAGGCATGGCATGCTAATTAGATGCTCCATCACAACCATTGCCGGTTTGGGTCGGAGTCTTATGCTTTCGACGCTTTAACTTGGCCCTTTCTAATTTGGGAGCAGAGAAAGGCTTACACACCACCCCCCTTCGTGGGGTGCCTTTCCCTGGCCCACTTTGCGGTGACAAGGATTTTTATCCATTTGATTTGACCCGCCCTGGGTTATTTCGAGCTTCGAGAGGGTTCTTGCACCCTTAGCTATGTAGACAATCCTTTTATTAAAGCATCTCTTACTGTAGTTTGCTATGTTTTCTTTACATATCTATGTAACTTTCCTTGGTTCAGGACGATGATGATCATCCCATCAAGGACTCAGCAATGGTTCGTTTCGTGTCCATTCATCATATGATAGTAGCAATAAGGTCCTCCCAACTTAGCTTCATTCTTAGGTTTCTTCTTTAATGATGGCCAAAAGTTCAATTCATGCTTAGTCAGGAAGTAGATACCCTCGATTGACGTAGTGAGTTCACACGCTTTCGGTAACTTTTACTTTAAGGCTTTCTTTTGATGTTGCAACTTGATCTTCTTACTACTTGATTCCCTTTTCTCCCCTTTATTTTCAAATTTTCTTTTAGCCATATCCTGACACAAGATTGTATCCCTTTTAAATTCTTTTCTAGCAGGGTGAAAGGAACCTCTCTCGATTCTCTGTTCAAATATTGTTCCTCTAGACTGTGCTTGAATAGCTTCCTTGACATGAAGAAAGAGATTATATTCTCTTGTTATGTAATCGCCTAGGGAAAAGATTGCGGTTGGTCACAAATGGAAAGGGTAAATGCTCCAATGATCAGGATCATAAGGCTCTACGTCTTTTTCCTTATCTTGATTACATAAGGTTTCTATCTTAACCTTCTCGACCGTCCATGGCTCACTAATGCTTGTTGCAACCATGGGACACTCATTAGCAACTCGTAGAGACCTTCTATTCATGGTTTTCTGCTTCTAAAAAGCTTAGTCCAACCAGGGACGGAACAACACAGTTAGATATGAGGCAAGGTTAACCACAAGACCAGTGGTTCAGGACCTTCATCTAGTGCCAAAATGTTAACGATATTTTTCGTCTACACCGGAGATAGGTCCACAGAAGTGGGGGACTAAGGGAATAATTGTTTTATTTAGCTTTCACAAGTTTGAGTTGGTTCACCGTTTCTTATATATAAAGGTTTTGAGTCCAAAAGATTAGTCACTCTTGCCTCAATGGGGTGAACATCGTGCTTAAGCGAATCAAGGACCAAGAGTTATCTTGTGATAATGGTGCCCTAAGAACAAAACTCGTTAAGGGCTAAATGGCTTGTAGGAAGGGGTTTCACACTGACTTTTCGGAAGGGTTTAATCTTAGGTAGTAACTTGTGAGCATGTAGAAAGCATACAACATGTGGCACTGGCAATAACTAAGAAATTACATGTGAAACTCATACGGAAATGTACTAAGTACTGATTCACTCTTTATTGATCTTTGATTTAGAATACACAAGTGATTAAAATCAAAATCCCCAATTTGATTTATGAATTAGTGTTTACTTTCGAGAAAAGAGTACAAGAATGAGAATGAGAAAAAGCGCCCTGAAAATGAGAATTTCGGGTCTTATTTATAGATAAATCGAAGACCCTATTGCTATTGGGCCAGCAAGACCCCCTGTCGTCCGCTTTTTCCTTTGGTCCGGAATTACTGTCTCTCGGCCGCCTTTTCTTAAGGTTCTGAAGGCTTTTCCTATGACTTTTTGAAGTGCCGTCTCATGCTTTTGGGAGGAGGGTACTGGTTTGTGGAACTCTTTTTGTTTGCCTGTCAACCCATTTTGTATTGGTCCAAAGTTTGTCGGTGCGAATGGTTTTCAGAAGGCTTTGGCTCCCGGATGTAGGCTTTCAGATGTGAGCACTCGGTCTTGCTACAAACACTTTGTGGAACTTATCTTTGTGATTCAAGTGAAAGGTTGTCGGGTCTGCCACCCCTGTTGGTATCGACACTAAGCAGATTAGTGTGGATAGCTTGTCTCTCTTCGGGGTCCCGATTAGCCTTTCGGCAAACTTCTGAAGCATATCCTCGCCTTCCTGGGATGTTGTTTCAGGTGCTTTGCTAGTTGTTTATTAGGGTTGCTTCTCGGGAACCCACTAATGGGGGTACCGATAATCGGCTCCCGAATAACCTCCCTGTGCCTTAACCTTTGTTACTTTAATGCTTCCGTCTCCTTATGTATCGGTATTAAGCAAATTAATATCGGTAGCCCCTTTCACCCTTCTAGGTCTCGGTTTATAGGATGCATGGTCTTTCTCTTCATTGGCTTCCTGTCTTGGGTGATATTCCGTTGCTTTTCCTCCGTGTCGGATCCATCCTGCCGGTATCCTTTCTTCGTGTAGGTTTTGAATTCTACCAATGTTGTCGGTTGTGAGGCTCTCGGTTCACTCATTTGTGTTGCCGTCTTCTTCTTATGTTGAACCTTCGCTGATAGAAGATCCTTTTGTGATTGTGGAGGTCGGTTACCCCTTAACCGCTAGCCTGTTCCGGATGCTTTATTTTGGTAATAACATTTGCCCCCTTTTAAAGGGGATAATTTTGACTTTTCAAGTCGAACATCGATATCCTTCTGGTGTTTTGTCTCTTTGTCTCTTGATCCCCCCTAATCGGACTTGTTGATTGACTCTTATCTGTACGGCTTGGATTAACGGTAATTTGGTATATATACCATTTCTTCTTCTTCTTCCTCATTTTTTCCTTCCACGTAATTTACTAAACCAGATTATTGTTCATCAAGAATTACTGAAGCTTTTTCGAAGATTTATGATTTAATCCATGGTGATTATTTTTACTTTTAATTACGAGTGGAAAATTAATTAATTACTCGAACCAAATTAGGGTTTAGCATGTTAAAGGCAAGTCATCTAATCATAGGTGATTTAGATTATGATTCCTTGTGAACCGTACAAATGCTCTCTCCCAATGTTGCTTTTGGGGTCTGAGTTGTACAGTTCTCATAAGAAAAGATACTTGTTGCTACAAAATGCAATTTACGCTTTTGTTTCCAGTGAACTCATCCTCAATGTTACTAGCCTGTTTGGTCTAACTTTACCGACACCAAATTCTATTTTGTATCGATATGTAAGTGCCGGATTGATCCAAGAATGATGAACTATCCGACAGGGCTGCCAAAGGGCTGGTTTTCTCTTTGGTTTTAGGGTATCGGTAAAGTCTAAGAGTTTTACTACTGTAACCTTTTGATTTTGTCTTCACATGTGTCTGACCCGAGGGTCAATCAGGCTCGTAGTGATGATTTAGAACCATTTGGACTCGCAGTAATGATTTAGAACCATTTGGACTCGGTTTATCCGTCACCAGTTCTATTTAGTCTTCCCGACACTATATATATATATATATATATATATATATATATATATAGCCTTTGGTGCTAGGATAACTAATTTTATCATCATTAAGGGCTTGATTGTTTCTAAACAAATGCAAAGTTAGTATGAACTCTGCCTAGATTAATATCTAGGACAATTCTGATATGCAATGGTTCGAGCGTCAAGCATTAAATAAGTTTACATGTTATACTCTTATTTTGTGCTAATGAATGTGATGCTAAATTACGTGTTCATGAAAATATATCACCTGGCAGCACTATGTCTAACAAGAAGAGCTTTAATCAACTGAAATTCAGTGTTCCCCGCGCCTTTCGGAAAAAGAATCCCGTTACTTTGAAGAAGTCTTTAATCACTTCTCAGGATGAAGTTGATTCCATTCTTAATGACTTTGGGATGTTTGATGTAGATGTCATCCCCGCCACTAACCAAGATAACATTATAAATCCTCCGAAATGTTACTTTGCGTATTCAACCATCCACATTTGGCATGGAGGCTTCGTTCCTTTCCCAACTTTTATATCTCGACTCTTGAGGGACCTGAAGATTTCTCCTATCCGATTTCAACCGAACATTTACACTTTGCTTCTTTGTTCCGAAATTTTGGCACTTGAATCAGGTCAGGCTTCCCTTACTCCTAGTCTCATTTATCATCTGGTATGGTTTTCGAAAGAAGTAGACTCGCCCATCTTGCATGCAAACCCTTGGAAAAAAGTTATCAATGGAGGAACTAGCAAAACTATGCCTTGGGACGACCAGTTCTTTTTCATCAGATGCCCGGCTGACATTTCAGGAAACTTTGCAGATTTTGGTGAGTTCTTATGCTTTTTCATGAGTAATCACACTATTATGAGGATTTCTTAACTTTATTCGCTTTTCAGATCATGCTTCCAAGAAAGTTGCTTTAACAGAGAGTGATTCGCCAGCCTGAAATTATCTCTAAATAATTTGAGGAGCCGCGGAGGCAAACAACTTTGTTGACTTTGGATAAATTGTGTCAATACAACCTCCTTCTCGTCGGGCAAAAGATTTTAGGGTGTCCACCCATCCACTTAGTAGGATCCAAGTATTTGACTTTGGGTTCGAATGCGTTTACTACTTCCTCTCTTTTGCTTCCTAGTATGCTTACTGGGATTGCTAAGTTCTCTTTCAAATATCTTTAATTCATAAGACATTCATTCCTGAAATTTCTTTCCTATCTTCTATTTTGATCAAGGTATGAAATCGCAACTCTTACCAATGCTCTAGATCAATCCACCACTGTCGCTCTAAAGAGGTTGGCCGAATGAACTGTTGAGACACCGGCTAAAAGATTAAGATTAGACACTTATATTCCTCTTTCTCAAGATGCCACCATTGAGGTTGTTGATCAGGCAATTCCTGCCTTTACATCCATTGCCACTGATTCGACTAAGGTGTCTATTATATTTTCTCCTGAGGGTACCTTTAGTGGTGAATGTGAGGGTCATGCTCTGCCTTTAACTTTTCTAAGTACACCAGAATTAGACAAGCATGTCTGACTCAAACCTCCACTTCTCAATATATTGATTCCCCGAGACTTCCCACTTCTCCAATGAGCTTTGATGAGCTTGTGAAGCTTGCTCTTTCTTGTTCCGAAGCTTCGATGGTTTTGATATCTTCCACCCCTTCAGATGAGGAGAGTTTTTATCAACATTTGGTCAATTAGCAGCTTTCGGTATAGATTTTTTTATAACTTTTCTCTTGTCTTTAACTTGTTATGATGGCTAGTTAAACCCCTTCTCTTGTCCAGGTTACCAAAAGATGGCTTTGTCTAAGACAACTTCCTCATCACCTTCCCCCGAAGTTACTCGACTTAGGAAAGCTAATGAGGCCTTAAGTGACGAATGCGAGAGGTTGACAGCTTCCGTTGATCATGCTAAAGCGGCTCTTGAAAAGGTGAGGCCGATGAAGAATTCAATGCCTAACCAAGTTTTGCCCTTTGAGTGCTAAATAACAAAAAACATGGTTAATCATGTTGATGAACTTAAGAGGAAGGATGAGAAGCTCTCTCATGCCGTGAAGATCAGGTGAAAGGCAGGATTTCCAACTTTCTGCAAGTTCATCATCCACGAATCAAGACCGAGCATTATGAAGATACCTTATTTCATGTTATATCTGATAATCTTCGGATTCTTCCGGAGATGCAATTCACCACTATCCCTTCTTCTATTAAGGACAGTGTCATGGACAGGATTATCAACGCCCAGCAAAGGGTTGAGATGCCAGAGAAGGATAAGTCTAAAGCTAAGGATCTCCTATTCATTAAGAATCTCTTTGATGACTTTGGTGAGGAAGAGGAGCTCTCGGCTTTTGCTGAGGAGGATAGAGGTGATTATAGTGACGATCTCAATGGAAATGACCATCAAGATGATCATGATAAAGGTGGTAGCGGTCCTTCCGCGACTCCTAATGTCTCACATGATTATACCTGATATAATCCTGACGTCGGAGGCTCTCATGCTGCTCAAGATTTTGAAGTTCCTTCCATCAAGAAAAGTGGTACTTCTAAATCCCTAGGAATAAAACAGTCTACCCATCCTGATGTCTCTCCTTCCTAGGTATAGCTTTTGTTTTTTGCAATGCTTTCTTCTTTCTCACATATATACTAGTAACTAGCTTCTTGTCATTATATTAACTTAGACCAAAGGAAATGTCGCCTCACGACTTAGAGCAGAATTAGATGAAAAACAATGGGAAATAACTTGGGATTATGTTGAGCAAGGGAGGTTATTAAAGGATTATAATACATTATCCCGGAGATATCATGACTTAGAAAAGAGTGTGTCTAAGCTTATGCGTTACAAGGAGCGCCAGGCTGCACCTAGACTAAGAGAGGCCCGTAAGCACAGGGAAGCTCTCGGGGAGGAAAACAAGGAACTGATGACCTTATTTTGGATGTTGAATGAGGAAAGAGGTATATTAGTTAACTTTTTATGTGATGTCTACAAGCGATGAATATTAGTGGACTTTTCCTTCCTAAGAGAACATAGTGGAGGACTGATACATTGTCTTTACAGATTTTATTTAGATAAGCATGGAGTTGACACGCATCCCAAGGCTTGTTGCAACGTCAAGAGGGTTCTTTTAATTACTAGGGATCTTCCCCCAGAAAATCTTCAGTATAACCAAAAATGGTTTATATCTGAATTGTTTAAAAGGTCGATTTTGTACGGACAGGAGGAATATTTGTAACCTTAATGTTGTGATTGTATAAAACATGTATGGGATTCTATCTACTATATATGGCTGCTAATTCTTTTATATATACTATGACAGAACCTTGTTTATCATGAAGATGTGCTACATTAGATTTGTAAATTGAGAAAGGAATATTTGGTAATGTCTACTAATGTTTTCAAGAGAAAACGCTTTCCATAAGAACTCAAAAGTGTTTATACGAAATTCCCTCGGCTTTCCCTTATCTTTTTGGGTGAAGACCGGGAGGCAACTATAAAAAGATTGAGAATCGAGCATGCTGAGTTGACAGGTAAATAATAAATGTATTGATAAGTGTATGAGAACCCTCGTGATTCTTTATGATCCATGAGTTTATCAAAACCTCTGGAAATTGGTTTGGAATAATATTTATACAAAGTTTTTTTAGAAATATGATACTATTCCGATGAATAAAGGTTTGTGCATAACTACCCTTTAATCTTGTGAGTTGGTGGATCTTCATGAAACTTTCCCATCTCAAGACAATGCATTAGTAATCAACGAGGTTCCTTCTACATCCCGAGAGAGAACGATCTTATTTCAAACTTTATCTATCAGGCAGTTGAATGAAATAATAGAAGTTGTGAAAGGTCAACTAGAAAAGAGAGATAGGCTTATACTCGAATTGAGGACGTATATAAAGACTAAGCCCTCTACCGAATTCAAAGATGAGTTAAGAGATTTACTCTAATGCGTCATTAACTTGGAAATTGAATTAGATAACGTTAATGAAAAATGTAAGACATATGAACATTCCTTTAAAAATATCCCTATCATAACGGTGTCCCAGCCTTCTAGTGCCGCAACCGCGACTAGGGCCTCCGTTTCTCAAAAGCATTTTTATTTGAAGAACCCTCCTCGAGGGTTAGAAGAATCAGTCATTTCTGACTAGTGCAAGAAGGTGATAGCCGAGATGAACAATATTTATGACACCAAATTGATTAAGGATTCGTTTGATCGTGTCAGCATGTATATTGATCAAATCAGGCTTTTACAAGGGGAAAGACATGACCTGCGTGCAAATGTTTTTGTGTTGGATAAGGACAACAAATCTCTAAGCCCATATGTAGAGCTTATGATAGGGCTCTGAAACTTCAGGTCCAACCTTCTGATAATCTTGGTGAAGTTAACAAAAAGATGCGTAATCTTAATGAACTCCTAAGCATCGCAATTCGCCATGCCATCAATCCCCCTTTATCCGTGGATGAAAGGAGACAGGACATTTAATAGTGCTTGTAATTGTAATGCGTACATATCTACAATTAAATAGTTAATGATGTAATTATTCTAAATGAACCACTAAATTGTGTACGTATCATTTGTAGTGTGACTTTTGGTTGTATTGAATAAAGACAATAATGATTTGTACATGATAAGATTAAGAAATCTCCCTGAACAAGAAAGAGTATTACTTATCTTTTTCGGGAAACCTTATGAAAACTTTGCATTTTCCTTCATGTCTTATTTCATCCATCCTTCTTCAGAAGTGTAAATCTAAGTCTTCGTGACCCAAATGAGGGTACTTACGAGAGATGATCAGAATGTCTCTTTTGGTAATTGAATGGATACTTTGGTTGATGTTGCCAACCATAGTTTTAGGTTAAAATCCGGGAATTCTCCTCCGGTAATAATAGAAGCTTTGGACTTGTCCCTGACTTGGGTTGCTCCATAAAGAACTTGGAACTCATTTTCGGTGTTTCAATGGACATCTCGAATTAACCCTGATTTGTGTATTTAATGGAAGTCCCGAACTAACCCAGATTCTGGTATTATCAGAAGTTCCGAATCGACTTAGATTCAGGTATCAATAGAAGACCAGGGACCCATTTATGGTAACTAGCTTTATTTTCCTGTAAAGACCCACTTTTTAGCACAGTTTAAGCCGACATATATCAGGCTATGTCAACTCAAATTATACAGAAAACCAAATAGCTATTAGAAAGAAATTAGAGGGCGAGATAAGGAAGAAAGAAATATTAGAATATAAGAAGAAGAAAACACATCAGAAACAAAGTCTCACATCGCAGCGGAACAAAATATAATATAGAAATAATTCTTTACTGAGAGCTTGAACTAAAAACTTACAATCATCAGAGTACATCACACATCTAGACAGTTATAATAATATGTCCTCATATACAATCACACAACGAAATATATAATATCATATGTTGGAACTATTCCACCTCGTATCTTCATAGTACCGATATCCTGAACCTGTACAACACAGTCTAACCCGAGCATTACAAACACCAGGTCAGTCTGGTGAACTAGAGTGAGAAAACACACTAAGTTTAAAGGTATCACAAAATTGATTTTAAAGCCAAAATCTTTTTGAAAGAAGAAGGATAATCGTAAGACCAAATCCACGCATAAATACAGATGGTTTTTACCTTAGGATAACCCAAAAACATTTTTGAAATCAATATATTTTCTGATATTATAATATTGTCTAAATAAAAATCAATATCAATCTAGTAGAACGCTTGCATCTCGCGCTCTACATATATAGTATACAATCAAAACCACGGGCTCTTATTGGAGAATGAATTACCTGGCAAGGTATGGGACCACCTTCCCTACAATGTACCTCTGGAGATGAATACATTGGGGTTCAACAAGAACATCTTTCAACCCAAGCTAACCATGACCGACCCCTCACTTTCACTTGAGAGTACCGAATATATCATTACACGGTTAGGGGCCAGCCAACCGAACCGATAGCACAGATATAAAAATAGAAAGGACAACCGGAGGCATTTGATTTCACCAGATCAGGTAATGATATACCCTTTTGATGGGTGCGACCCACATAGCTATGCGACCTGCCTGATTTTATTTCATTTCCCGGTCGATGAGGCTAGAGGTTAAGCTTATCCTTCAGATTAGTATGTCTCCATTCACTTTGAATGTCACATTGTCAGATCCGCGGGATATCACTAATTGATATCCACAAAATTACTCTAGTTATTTGGCTAAGAGAAAGGCCATTCTCCGCCAGCAACTATGGTACGTTTAAAGAAATCAACGTACGTAATTCCTTTGGAAATACACTGTCCAAACACTTGTCCATACAAGTCATCCAGGAACAGGATGAACCGAAGGCACCCTCCTACCACACCCTAGGTATCACCCTATAGATCGGTAGCGAGAAGTCCTTGCAATCCGTAGATTCCAACCACGACAAAATCACAGTATATCTCTGGCCGCTAAACCAAAGATTATTAGTAGTTCTTCCATTTATGAAGATCCACGGTCTTCAATGCTCCATCTCGATCATTTTCTGATATCTTCATGTATTTGTTAGTCGGAATGGTTTTCGAATATAAATTAGATCTCGGTCTTTCCGTACCAACAACGCATTTGGCCAGATTTTGATAGTCGGTTATTTAACTATCAAAATAAAAAGTTTTTTCAATTATGAAAATTAATGAGTTCACTGGTTTAGTATTCAGCATCACATGGCCTTTTTAATTAAAAATAATTAACAAATAGTTAATTAAAACTAAGGCGTGTGCTTCGCACATGGATGATTTTGGTACAAAATTGGTGATTGATGGTTAAAACAATCAATATATATGTGGTGGTTAAAATCTTGTATTTACTTCTTATTTTAACATACCAGTGATTCTCAAGGCCATTTCATTTTACTACTTAGAAAAATATCTTATAATTATACTCAATTTCCATTTAACTCTCCTTTTAAACATCTACTCTGTCGTTCTTCATTATCTAAAATTAGGAAATTAATTCAACTTATTATTCATAAAATAACATTACGAAATTCCTTTTGTTGTATTACTTGAAACAATAACCACTGCTTTTTATAATCGAACAAACCTATTTAACCCTCAACTTTATATTTTCTTTTAACTCGAAAACATTATTAACTTTCATGCAATCCTCTTTTATTTTCTTTTATTTTGGAGCATCATTGTATATATTCTCAATTCTCTTTAATTCTCTTTAATTCCCTTTACTTTGGAATTCTTATTACATATTCTTTATATTTCACCAATAATGCTGCATTATTATTTCTCAAAAGGACATAATAAATTATTACTCTTCTTTACCATCACAACTAATATCATCTCAGGTAATTTTGAAGTCATTCTAGTTGGGTTATTTTAGTTACCTCTCAGACTTAGATCAACATCGCTCTTATCTTAAGGTAGATATGCGTTGTAATTTCAAAATCTGATATTTCATTTTAATGTCAAAACAAATCCCATTTTCTATTTTATTCAAAATATGGTTTTATCAAACCTTCTTGCTTTGGGAAATCTCTTCTCAAATATAATCATTTTTCTTTAATTTAGTTATTAAGTAATTTCTTACTAAAATATTACCTTTAACTTCTACTTCTTTAACAATTCATTTTATAACAAGGATTTTTGTTGAAAAATCCTACCACCCGCTCCTTTACCAAATTCACTTTTAACAATTCCTTTTTCTAATCCACTTTACCAATTTCCGCTTTGAAAATCTTATTTCAAATTCCTAGTTCAATTAATTTCATTATTGAATAAGGTTAATTTAAAATTAACATTTTAACACTTCATTTCCTTTTATAAGTTTCGTATCTACAACTGGGGTTTAATACAATCCCTTTTATTTCCAATTTCCTTTTACTCAATTCAATTATTAAGTAAATAATTAATTTCAGCTACCGTATTTGCTTAAATTTCCTTTTATAACTTTGTTATCAAAATTCCGGTTTAAAATATACAATCCACTCAGAACTCTTTTCACAATTCAATTCAATTCCATTTTAACTTCAATCACTTATAAATGAATTTCAAATAAAAGTAATCTCCTAAATTATTATTTATTAAAATAGTGATTTACTTTAATAATTAACTACTATAGAAGTAGTTAATTTCTTTATTAACTAGAATAAATAATAAATTCCCTTTTTAAAATCTTATAAAATTTAAACAAATATTCATTAAACCATTTCCATAGATTAATTCAAAACAAACTAATTAATAATCATGCTCAGTTAAAACGGTTGAATTAGTCAACCCAAAATACAGTTAATTCATTAACTGATTCCAATTATTCCTTCCTTTAAATTAATTAATAATATAATTAATTTAAATAATTTCATTTAATTGTTTTCTCAAACAATTATTCCAACCCTTAACCGTTAGGTTAATTTTCTGTTCTCTTGCTTATAAATCTGATTAACATCAGAATTTGCCTTATTAAATTATTTAATAATTAATTATAAATTTAAATAATAATTGGTAAATATTAATTTCCTTTTAACAAACATTTATTCAAATAATAGATTTAAAAAATCTATTTTTAGTTATAAAATAAATTTTATAACTTCATTTATATCAATTAGTCTAACGGTAAATCGATATTTATAAACGATGTATTTTCAGGCCATAAGCTGTTAATTGCTCGACCAACATTGCCCATTGGTTTAAACAAAACAAATGTTGAATTCCAGGTCAACAGTCAACAACCAAATCAATTACCAATCCGAACAGTTCATATAATGATAATATGGAAAAATAATATCTATTATATTTGAGGAATCCGGTTGGATCCCTCAAACTTGTTCTTCCCTGTATCTAAATTGATTATCTCAAATCCGATCATTCAATTCCATTTAACTGGTAATTTTTATGACAGTAAACCACAACTATTTAACATCACCCAACTAACACAACAATTCAAACAATTTAACATGTTTATTTTATAAACATGATCAATAAGGTAAGTTAGCTTAATTGGGACTAACCGTTACAATAACAATTTGGTTTTTCACTGAATTTAAACAACGTTTAATTTCATAAATTCAATCGATATATAAATAACAAACAATCAATCATTAGCAACCATAGCACACAAAATAAAAACCTAACTTATATAAAGTGAGAAATACTGAGTGACTTTAACTCACATTGATTCCATTTGACGATTTGGTTCCAGTAAAATTGAACGAGTGTTTAATTTAACTATAAATTTCATCAATCTCTGATTCTATGTGAGTCAGTTCCAAAATATATGGTTTGTCACCATGATTCTAGCACCATTGGTTTGATTAGATTCTGACAATATATGCATGAGAGATAAAATATTATACGAATATGTTTTTATTTAGCATAATTAACTTTTTAATTAATAATAATTAATATTAATTACTTTATTAATCAGCTGTACAAGCCGATTTCTTTAAGTTTGGGTTGTGCTTCCCTTTGCTCCAGTTATACTGCTCCTATTGGGAAACCCTATCATGAATTAAATACTGTAGAATGTTTAATAATTTATAATTGAATTAATTAGTTTAATCACTTTGATTGTACACGTTACAAGACAATACCGTTCTCCTTCTTCTGGCATGTATACTGCTGTCTTCGACTCCTAAACCATGCTCTTTCATCAGCAACCACGCATGCTTCATTTGCGGTTAATGTTGCTTCAGTAAAAAGCCGGTTGACCCCTTTCTGCGTTCTGCAATGTTCGAATTACTATTGCCAGTAAAAAAATCCTCCAATCTTTGATCTCTCGTCCGTTGCCTGATACCTTTATTGCTTCACACATACAATCCCTCGACAACCGTTTTCATTTCCAAAATGCCCAGATGTTCTAAATAATCATTTTTCTTCCTTCTGCATCCTTCGAACGCGACATACCATTCTCCAACTCCTTCATTCACGTCAGCTGATCACCGCGAGCTACCATCACACCTCAGTTTACAAGTCTACCTCAGCCATATTTTCGCATGCAACAGTCCGGATATACTCCATTTCATATGCAAACTGCCACCTAACTTCACGTTCAAATGCCCATCCCCTTCTCTTCAGCTCTCCTTTTTTTTTTCAGACCTCAGGTCCAAAATTATTTCCCATGCAGTCACTTCTTTTTCGTTCTCAACTGCTGCTCGCACCCTACTCCCCCTTCGTGGGAAACCCCACGTCTCCTGAGGATTCCATTCGTTCAGCATACCCTGACCTTGTTGTCCCATCACCATTCAAACGTTTAAGCTTCATTGAAACACAACGTTGCCAACCCTGCATCCATTGTTGCGCCTCAGACCGTTCATCGGAGGTCCATCTGAAATTACCGGAGCGAGCGCCCTTACCTCCTCATCCTCCGGCCACAACAGCTTCTTGTTAAAACTCTCCAACCGCCTGCACCTGCACAAAATCCATCGCACAGTTCGACCCACTTTGCGACCAATACACCACTTTAGAATCGATCTCTACCGTTCTATCACATGAGCTCCAAGTGCTGAACATTTATCTAGTTATACGTCTTTTTGATTTATTAAGGGATTTCGACATTTATTAGTGAGAAGGAGGAAAAATTTATGGCCGTTCAGTTGGTTAAAGGCGGCTTGCTAGGTATTGACTACATGTGCAAAGTAAACTAGGGTTTGACCATCAAAAAAGGACTATTTATAGGGTTATGTTTATATTAAAATAATACTATATAAACCTTCAGCGTGAAGTAATGTCCTAAAACAATCCTAACCGATTTCTGTTTTTCGACAGAATGTTAATCCTAGCATAGAAAAATATTCCGGACCCGATGGGACAGGTTTTGTTAAATTCCGAGATCGTTTTTAAAAAGTTCTTTATAATTATCGATGAAAAATCAAGCATTTAAGATTCCTATAATTACATAAAAATTCAATAAATCTGAGGCTTTGACAATTTACTAGGCCTCTTCCTAACGAATCCAACGAATCTTGTTTCATTAAATTTGGAGTTTGTTTGACCAGTCGTTTATTCATTAAAAGTTACCCCTGTCTAAATAATCTAAACAACTAAATAGAAACAGAGACGTTTTTGGCCATCGAAGTCACATACGATATCAGTTTGCCACGAAGTTCGATTTTCTTACAATAATTTAACGATATGGTTCCAATGAAACTAATTTCATTGAAAACGGAGATTGTTTGCAAAAATGGCTATTTTTGACGCTTATATAATATTGAAAATTAGGCTTACATCCCTAAAACATTTCAAAATCCACGGTACATCTACCCCAAAGTTTGATTTAAATCCGGTCCCTGTTTTGGAGCTGCCGCTCCTTTTTGGTCTCTTCCGCCTCTTCGTTCTGCATCTTCAGCCTTTTATGTGTTTTCACCAAAAAAAATGCACTACTTTATAAAAAAAATCAAAAAATAGGAAATAGTCCCGAAAGCATTCAAAAAAAAAAAAAAAAAAAAAAAAAAAAAAGTTGCATGCATCTATGCAACTATTGCCAATAGTAGCACACGTACATGCATATATTCATATAGCGTTTTTATGTTGAAAATCTGGACCAATATATGCATACATATATGCCACTATTCCCAATAGTCGCATACATGTATGCATACAAAGTTGAACTGAGTTTCATGTGCTACGAATGATTGCATACATGTATGCAACTATTGCGCATATATGCATGCATGTGTGCAACAAATTTAAAAGGGATGACGGCTTACGAATATGCGCATGAATGCATGCATGTATTATGTACAAGAGCATAAATGTGTGCAATAATGTCTGAAAACGGCGAATGCTCTGAAAAACGGGCCAAATTTGGATATATGCATACAAGGATGTGTATAATGCTGTTTAGCTACATACATGTATGCATTTTTATTGCGTTTGGCCGCAACGTTGAAATATAAGTATGAATGTATGCAACTATTTATGAATAGGTGCATCTTTTGATGCGTAAACCTGCTGTTTCGCTGTTCTTGTGTTATTTTAGGTTTTGATGTGGTTTTTGATTGTTTTGATGCTTGAATTTTTTGGCATGTATGTTTTTTATTTAATAATGAATTTTCGTGAATTTGTTATATTTTTTTAAGGAACTTTCAAAAATAGTAACCTAATTTCCATGAAAAGTTTGACCGGATGTGAGCCTAATTTTGAAACTTAATAGGGAACCTGTGACCAATGGACCCTATATAATATCGAATAAAATATTATTTAAATTCCAAATTAATTCAAATAAATCATAATAAATTATTTTCAACATACATACATATATATATATATATATATATATATATATATATCCAAACAGAATGTATACACAACTTCAAATATAAATTATACAACTTCATATCGTCAATTTTGAGTTAAAATGATATCCATATTTATATTAAAACCTATTATATTTATTAATAAACGTTATGTTTTAATAACGATTTCCATAGAAACTATTTTAAAAATTGATTTGGACATAACTAACAATCTATAACACGAAATCTGAATTTTCTCTTTTATATGAAAATTATCATCAACAAGGTCCCAACGTTTCTTGTTTCATAGAAATCCGACTTATTTCAGATCCTGTATATTCAATTGAAGTTCGAAACTCAATATTACGAACTATCGCGCCTTTTCGAGCTCGATTTAAATTATATATAAATTTTAATGTTCAAACTTTGTTTTACAATCAATATATATATATATATATATATTTTAAATCCATTTAAAATCCTAAATCAATATTTAAAATAAAAAAATAAATTAATTATTTGACCACTAAAAATACGGGACATTAAATTCTTACCCTCCCCCCCTTGAATGAATTTCGTTCTCGAAATTACTAAATTAGGGAAAGCGTTATGAATCCCATTAATTTCCTAAATCCAATTTATTTCAAATAGAAAACCAATTCATTATTGTAAACTAAAATTTCCAAAAATATCGAAAATTTTCTAACACTTTAAATTCTCGAAAAAATTCGCCAGAGTCTCCCCCGTACGGAATAACATCTGCGATATCGTAGGAACATATAATATATATACATCGACCCACACGGTCACAAAATTCAATTTTCGTCTAATTTACGCAATCAAAATCAATCCTCAAGTCGTCTGGTGCCTGTACTTAACTCAGTTTAACACATGAGTAAAAATATATGAATATTAACAAATATCACTACATCAATTCCAAAATCAAACATAAACATCAATTCATTTGCAAATACAGGGTTTTCAACATTAATTTCAATTCAAATGCGATTTTATTCTAGTTTTAAAATATTTGAATTAATTTCTTTTGGTTTCCAATTTATTCAACTCCATTAAATTGTTGATTATTTCTATTCAAACCATCTACCATCCAATAACAAACAATTCACAATCAATAACCAATACACAACCAAATCAATTGAATTTACATTCAATATTAATATTTTATTTTGGTTTCACATTTTGAACGTCAGTCGATTAATATTTGATTGATTGCTATTTAATTATCATTCATTAAATTTTCAAATTTCAAATCTATTTAATTTAATTTCAAAATCATTTCTTAATTAAATTATACTTAACCTAGTTAAGTTCCAATTCAAATTTTCAATTTGAATTCCCTTCAAATCAATCAACACACAATATCTCAATAATTTGATAAAACTATTTCTTTTCTGTACAAAATAAAACTTGGGTAAAATTATTTCATTTACCCCCATTTCAAAACAATATTGTATTCATTACTAGCTCAAAGCTTCTCACCACTTGAACTGATCAATAACACAAGACAAAACATTGGTATATAAAATTTACAATTATGCTCTCATTTATAAACACTCAACTCCATCCACGTTATTACTAACCCCATCTCTATCGAGTTATACCACAGAGCCAAATTTATTTATAAACCATTGCTATGATACCAAGTGTAACGAATCACTTTTTTGTATAATTTGATTTGACATGGCTTAATACATGTTGGCTTAAACTGTACTAAAAAGTGGATCGTTACATTCCCCCTTTGGACTTGATTTTAAAAGCAGAGGATGTACTTGCTTCTTGAGCCATTTTTTAGGCTTTGGTTATCAAAGTAGAGGATGTACATGCTTTGTTGGCCACTCTCTAGGCATGTGCGTCCGGTGCGCTAGGCTAGCTTATCCACGGGCAGGGTCCATGGACTAACCTAACCTCCCTCCAGGAGGTGCCTTATCCTGACCACTTTAGGCGATGATAAGTTCTTAGATGCTTAAACCTGGCCATCGTAGACGTAGAATCAAGGCTTACACTTTCGATGCTCTATCCTGGCCATCATAGAAGGTGATAGAGGCTTACACTCCACCCCCCTTCAAGGGGTGCGCTATCCTGATCATCGCAGGCGATGATAGGGGTTTACGCTCCATTTTGTGGGTAATGCAGAACATAAGTAGAGGTAGGACGTGATCTTATGCAAGTTGCGGTAAGACGTGCTTAGTTCATAGAAGAGGCAGGGCATGCTAATTAGATGCTCCGTCACGACCATTGTCAGTGTCGGTCGGAGGCTTATGCTTTCGACGCGTTAACCTGGCCCTTTCTGATTTTGGCTCGGAGAAAGGCTTACACACCACCCCTTAGGGGGGTGACTTTCCCTAGCCCAGTTGGCAGTGACAATGGTTTTTATCCATTTTATTTCACCCGCCTTGGGTTATTTCGAGCTTCGAGAGGGTTCTTGCACCATTAACCATGTAGACAATCCTTTTCTCAAGCATTTCTTGCTGTAGTTAGCTACTTTTTCTTTACATATCTATGTTACTTTCCTTGGCTAAGGAAGCTGATAATCATTTCTTCTAGGATTCAGCAATGGTTAGTTTCATGTCCATTCATCATATGGTAGTAGCAATAAGGTCCTCCTAACTAAGCTTCATTCTAATAATGGCCAAAAGTTCAATTCATGTTTAGTCAGGAAGTAGATACCCTCGATTGACGTTGTGAGTTCACACCCTTTCGTTAACCTGGATTCAAAGGCTTTCTTTTGATGTTGCAACTTGATCTTCTTACTACTTGATTCCCTTTTCTCCTCTTTATTTTCAAATTTTCTTTTAGCCATATTTTGACGCAAAAATGTATCCCTTCTAAATTCCTTTTTAGTTGGGTGAAAGGAACCTCTCTCGATTCTCTGTTCAAATAATGTTCTTCTAGCTTGTGCTTGAATGTCTTCCTTGATATGAAGAAAGGGATTATATTCACTTGTTATGGATTCGCCTAGGGCAAAGATTGGGATTGGTCCCAAAATGAAAGGGTTAATGCCCTAATGATCGGGATCATAAGGCTCTACATCTTTTTCCTTATCTTGAATACATAAGGTTTCTATCTTAACCTTCCCAACCGTCCATGGCTCTTTAATGCTTGATGCAACCATGAGAAACTCATTAGTTACTCATAGATACCTTCTATTCATGGTTTTCTGCTTCTTCAACACTTAGTCCAAACTGGGAAGGAAAAACACAGTTAGATACGAGGCAAGGTCATCCATAAGACCAGAGGTTCAAGCCCTCCTTCTAGCGCCGAAATGTCAACGATATTTTTCGTCAACACTGGAGATAGGGCTACAGAAGTGGACCTAAGGGAAATAAGTTTATTTAGATTTCACTAGTTTGAGTTTGCTCACTGTTTCCTAGATATCAAGATTTTGAGTCCAAAAGATTAGTTACTTGTTTACACCAAAACTTGGTTCGAACACCAATGGTATGAAAATCCTACTTCACCAACAAGGTTAGAATATAAATGGAGACGCAGTCAATGACAATTGAAAGTAAAAATGCAAAGGAAACGAAATGAAGACGAGATTTTAGAGTGGTTCAGCCTTGAGCTAGGACTACATCCACTGTGAAGGTGATTTGAATTATCTTTATGACATTTACAAGATACATCAACTCTTGTTTTTTTTATACAACTCCTCTTTCCCTCAATATATTCTCTCTTTTACATATAAATCTTGCTTAGATTCGCAAGACTCGATGAAAGAATGGCAGAATCTATAAAGGAAAAGGATGGATGAGAGATGGAGGAAGAGAATGCCTTCAATCTTTTTTGCTTTAGGATTTTAATGGACACCATAGCCAATAGATGAAAGACCTTGGGATGGAGATCATGATCATGGATGAAATGGCTAAGGCCGAAATTTAGCAGCACTTCGTGGTGGCCAGAAGTCTCCCCTATTCAGTGGAAGCCATGGCATATTTATAGGTCAGCCTCCCCCGAAGAAATGAATTGGAGTTCCTCTTCGTAGGCTACAGATTGCCTAGCTTATTAATAACAAACATGCCCCGGTTTAGCAGTAGCCAACTGGTGACAGCTATTTCCAGTTTTCCTATGCGAGCTACTTCATAGGAGCGAGTTGTTACTCAGGAACGAATGACGTATCTTCATGTTTAAGCCTTTCTTAACTTAACTTGCATATACCGCTTGATTGGAGCATTTATATCTGATGGGCTACCGAATAAAACTTGTAAAACTGATATGCATGTGATCTCCCTGATTGTAATACTAGCGGTAGATCTGGGAAAAATGATAAGGGATCCATGCGTGGTTCCGTGGACGAACGATTGCAGAATGGATCATGTGATTGGAATCAAATCCCTTCTTTGTCTTGTGCGACCGATTTCTTCGATGCAAGAATAAACGACTTTCTAATATGGGCGATCTCTGTAGAATGTGCGGGCCACACAGTCCTTAGGCATTACCGTTTTTAGTGCGCGACCTCTCTATATAATCGTTCCACACTTTATGATCAACCCCTGCTCGAGCCATTGTCCATGTTGGACCCTGTTGCGTATGAACGACCTTAGTTAAGGCATGCGTGCAAAGACCTTGAGAATGCTAGTTCTATGGTTCTAATATGGACTTAATTCTTTAATGCAACATGATCCCTAAAGGATAAATATTTGCACCTCGAAGTTTGTAATTCTAAGCTTGCAAAGATTGCATGCTTCAAAATAATGGAATGTAATATCAATTGATGGATTAAGTCCATTTTTTGTAAGACGTGCACCCTTACTAACGTTTCGTGCTTACTAAATATCTTTCATAGTCGTTCGTGCATAGACATAGCTATTTCCTGACTGGGTCTAAGGGGTTGTCCTTTGGGATAGATGAGCATTTTCTTTGGGCTTGACAAAGCCGTCACGTCACTTTAATTTGAAAGGGCCTTTTAGTCTTCTTTAAATATTGTCCCTTCATCTTCCCTCCCCTTGTGTATTTTGCTTTTTCTAAAAATCTAGCTTTAATGGTGGCTCTGCTGTAGGAGATTTCCTTCTGCCTTTGATTACTTCTGGACCCCGATCATTTTACCTTTCTTAAATTTCCATTTCGCATGATCCTTTCAAACTGAATTTCCTCAATTTTGAAATTGGTCTGAGCACTTTGACATCCAAATCGAACCCGCTTGTTGAAATGTAAGTAAATTTCTTATTTAACTTTACTTCTTGAGTTAATCCAACCCTGCCTCATAAATGTTCCTGATTGGTAAAAACCGAATTATCGGAACATATATCGAAATTTTCATCAACTTGTCTTAGTATGTGCTGGAGTTTGAACATAATAATTTGACAAACCCGATTTGCACAAAATCCCCTCTTATTCTTTGATTGTAACGAAATGTTTACAAATTGTTTGTTAGCATGCCTTTGAAACGTCGTTTTTAATTTACTATGCCTTTGCTAGATGCTTGATGAAATTCCTATGTCATAGAATTTTGACATTGTTGTCATGTTTATGTTCTGCTTGTTGCTGGCAGTGTTTGTTTGCGATGTGCAATTAATAGTTATTGATAATCGACTAGGCCGGAACCTTTATATATGTACGGGTCACGAGCGACCATTCAAATCTGTTTTTTTTTGTTGGATGAACTTTCCTTATAATGCTTAACCCATAATGGCAAGTCTCACCAAACACTTTTGGGCTTGTTTGTACTACCAGTAAGTTTTAGGGAGGTATGTTTGATGAAGTGCTTGGTTTAAAGGGCACAATTGCTCAAAAGTTGCTTTTCCTTTATTATTAGCAACCTGGTTGTAGCTTATTTCTCAAACATATCTATCCATACAGAAATGCAAACTAAAAACCAACCCAGTCAAAGCCTCAGGGAGGGTACTATATCTGAAGAGGTCGGAGGTTCTGGTTAGGTGGCTGAGGTTGCCCCAATTGCTAGCTCTGTTGGTCAGGTTTGTCCTCAACCCCGACTCCTTTAATGGGTGCCTTCTGCTAGTCGTAAACAGACGCTCCCATACGACCATACCAACAAATGTGTGTTCTTTTCGGATTTACAAAGGATGAAACCAGATTTCCAAGGAAAGATGATTCAACTGATTGTCCTCCCCTTGGGTATGTATCAGTCAATCATCGTATGTTGTCCAATGGAGCGGTTCCTCTTTTTAACTCCTACTTAGAGTCTGTTTTGCAGTGTTTGGCTATCGCCCCATATTAATTGCATCCCAATAGGTATCCCATTTTACTAGGGCTATAACTTTTTGTGAATGTCAAGAAACGAGCACCAACGTTTCAGGATATCTGTTCCTTATATGCTTTCAGAAGAAAGCAGGCAGATGGTCCCTCCTTTATTTCTACGGAGGGAAAATATTGTAGAATTATTACTGGTCTAACAGACGGTGTCAAAGGGTTTCCAAATCAATATTTTTATGTTCGATGTCCTGTATGCTTCTATGGGCGGTGGATGGAAGGAGGTAACTACCATTTGCTTTGAATTTCTTCTTCTTTCCCTTTTTTTAAAAAAAAAATGTTTATCTTTCTATCTGGCAGTAATTCCTTCCACTGATGGCTTTGTCCTTGACTAGGCCCTTCTTGATTCTTCGGTTGCTATTGACAAGACTGAAAGAAGTAGAGAAGTGTTGCTTTCAGAAGAAAACCTTCATAAATATCAGTTACTCCATCCTTCAAGATCAATTTAGAAAACCTTGGCTTATACACAAAGTGCCATGGGCAAATCCTTTACCAAAAAGAAGCGCTTGGTCCTGGGTGAGCCAATCTTCTCTAGAATCTCCCTTATTTTCAGCTATTGAAGGGAGTGATAAAAGAGTGAATGAACACAAAGATGGTACAAGAGATGATATAATTTCTGAAAAGATTACTAAAAATATCGTTCCCCTTTTTACTCATGAAGAGAATTTTACGGGGACTTTCGGAGGCTTGGGAGATTTAGATACCATCAATTATCTTAGTCAGGGTGATACTGTGACTTTTGACCTGCCTGTCTGTCACGGAGAAAACCCAAAAACCTGCTCAATGGCTTGGGAAGGCATTCGATTTTGGAGCTCCCCTTGACATTGGCTCGTTATTGGGTTTGTATTGAAATAATTATTATGGGCACTTTATGGTTTCCTGCAAATTTGATAGTTTCTTTGTGTGCTTGCTAAACTTTTGCTTCATTCCCTTGGACAGGTATGGATATGCCACACTCATTATCAGGTAGTTTCTTTTAGCAAGCCGGTGCTATTGATCACAAAGTATTTTACAAACTCTCCTTTCTCATCATTTGAAACACTCCCAGTCGTACTCATGTTCTTAGCCTCAACACATTCTCTAACTTCTGTTGATTGATTCTTTAGGGAGGGAAGGATCCGATTATGTAGGAGTGGACAAGGGCAATGAAAGTGGGCACCTTGCAGAAGAAGAGAAGAAGAAAAGGAGCAGGAACAACCGTGCAAAAGTTAGATTCACAAATGTTCCTTATCATCTGATTTTCTGGAACCTGATGCTCCTACTTTCCCTGAGCGATCAATCGTTCCAAATTCTTCTCAAATTCGAACAGTTCTCAATTGACCTTCTTATAAGGTTTCACCTGGTAACTTGACTCTTAAGGATCGTTTCTGAGGTTGGGATTTAAGTGGAATGGATTTTGACTTAGATATGCATCCAAACTATAGGCGAGATGCTGTTGAAGGTCTAAGTACTACAAATAATTGCATGATTACTTAGTATAACACCGCCAGGAGTCAACTTGAATCACGGTTGAATCTGGCCATTAGCAATGTTGATAGGAGATTAGAACATTGGGCCAATTTTGGTTATGAGTTCCAAAGGTTAAATGCCCCGCATCTTGACCATATTGACATCTGGAAGAATGAAAAAGCCGGATTAGTTCACTTGATCAGGTTCTAGGAATCTGCAATTTCCTCTTTAAAGGGTGGGAGTGTTAAAGTGAACAACTTGGAGGCTAGAAATGAGGAACTCAAAAGCAAGCTCGAGGCTGAAGGGGGGAGCTTGGGGAAGCTCGGTCTTCCCAAGAACTTGTTGAATGTCAGTTGGCTTTAGAGAGGTGGGCTTCAGCGTCTTATCAATAAGAAAAAGTAGTTCTTGAGGGTGGGATTAATTCTCAAAATGAGAATCTTAGGATTCTGAATGAAAGCAAGATCAAGATGCCCAAAGAACTTGATGAAGCCAAGATTAGAGCTGACAATAATCTGTTTCAGTTTTTTGTTTACAGCGTCATGAGTCGTGGAAGCTTAAGTTATCTGAAAAAGGAATTTCCACGGAATTTGGCTCTCGTTTTGGAATAAGTGTTGTCATACTCTAGTGGTGTCGACGACGAATATCTACAGTAGAACCTCTTGGAAGAAGAAGATCGTAAAGCTTTGGTTGGAGGCAGGAAGATATTAGCAGATGAGCGAGCTCGATCTTCCAAGGAGAAAACCCAAGATATTACTTCCACTCGTAACCCATCCAGTCTTATTGATATTGAAGCTTCAAGCTGTCAAACTCCCTCTGCAAATGATCCTGTCCAAGATGCTGCTGGAGTTCGACCCATTAGGGTAAACATCATTTAGGAGGATGTTCTTAAACAACGCGTGAGTCATGATGATATTTCTTTAAATGATCACGGGATCGACTTTACATATCCAGCAACCCCAGGTAAAATTGATATCTATTTGTTCGCGCCGGATTTGGATTATCTTACTTCTTCACCTGAGTTTGCTGAATTTTGTGCTTGTTATTCGTTTGCACCAGGTCCGCTGTCGCCACCTCTTTTTTCTACTAGCGGTACTGCTGTTCAAACTGCAGTTGTTCATTATGTTTTAGTGTCAACCAACATTAGCCCGCGCACGACACCTTTACCAGGCGACACTAAAACTGCTTAGCATGTACGATCTGGAAGACGAGGATGAAACTTGGAACACTAATGTAGTGTTTTCTCTGATATGCAGAAGAAAGTTCATTGCAAACAGCCCAGGAATTATTAACTTGTCCTCTCCCGATAGTCCTTGTGTAGACAAAAGAACAAAAGATATATTTTAAGCAGTTAGTTCATCTTCCCCTTTCTCTGTTAAGAAGTAGCATTTGTGACCCTTATGTTTTACTTTCAATCCACACTCTTATTGTCGTGCACTTGACCGACTTTATATGTCAGTGCCGGTCCTCGCCTAATATTTTGCGCTCTTACACTTACATTTTAATGTTTGGTATTATAGTGGTTTCGCCATTTGCTTTTAGGAAAGACAATATCCCATGGGGATTCGATTTTTTTAGTCGAACGATTCTATCGGGCGTTCGATCTTCGCTGTAATATTGTAATGAACTTGTGAACCGACCAATTTTTCCTGAGTTTTCACGGTTACAGGACGCGACTTGATTTTTGGTCGGTCAGCTCATAATTATTAGGTTGGTACTCAATCGTATTTCCCGCTAACCTAGTAGTATAAGCTCTTCAGGGATTAGATTTTTAAATACGTAGAGTTATTAAGTTTTTTTTTGTTTGTGCCCCCATAGGAGGTCTTGGGTTTCAATTTTCGATCCAAGTTCGGTTTTGTTTGTTCTGATTTCTCTAGAACCAAAAAAAACTTGTTGGATACCCCCTTTTGGCTAGGATTTCTGTTATCCCCTTTCGGCTAGATTTTCTATTACCCCCTTTCGACTAGGATTTCTGCTTGCGCTGGTCCTTCCAGCACTAGGACTGGAACTTCCAGCTTAGGTATTACCGATCCTTCCAATTTTATGGATCACCCCGGGAGGTGGACACTAGTTCCTCTTATCGGGTGGTTGTTCGATTTAAAGAATTCGTGTCCTGCACCTAACAAGGAGCCTCTTTTGGGACTAGCAATTTTCATTCGTGGGACAAATTTGATACTATCTTTGTATTTTCCTCAAAGCTTGACGCCAACCCCTTCTATGGATGCTTGCTAAGAGTTTGGCATGTTTCATAGTGGACAATGCAGCTGCCCAACTTGCTCTTTGTTTATCATGCTTTTAACTATTTTCCCCAGAGCAGCTTATCCTCTTGAAACGATATGCTTATTTAGCATGACGTTTCCAGTCTTCAAGTCGCTTTGATTAGAATGTGACCTGGGAAGCCTCTCGTTATGGTTTAATTGGAGATAAGCAATTTCTTCTACTATGCCTACAATTAAGAAATTGGCCTTTAGTATGGTCTTACAATTATGTCATTTAGGTAAGCACAAAACTTTTTGATTTATACAACTTTCGTTTAATACAACTTAAGCGAATCATCCTCTACTGCTTTTAAGAATATCGTAAGTGAAATAGAAGAGTAAAATGACTATTGGTTCTAAAGTAGTAAAGCAAAGTAAAGTAATGGTGGTCGCTTATTCAGAACTTCCATAATTAGGACGCTGACTACTGATCCTCAAATAAATGCTGGTCTTGGATCGGTTTGAGCAATCTACTCATTACTTACTTCCCCTCGCCTGTGGAGAGTTGGAGCAATGTTCATGGACTTGTACATATTGTTGTAAATGATGCTTCCTGACTTTCTCCACGATTAATGAATTTAAATGCCTATAATCATCTGTGTTGTGCCCTAGCTGGTTATGAAATTGATAAAACCTTCCTGACCTTAGAGCAACATCTTTGGCCTGCACTTATTTTGGGGTTGGATACTTCTCGATATCCTTAGTTTCCATGAAGATATTCCTTACGGTGTCATTAGGGGGAGTGAACTCGGAGTTTTAAAAAAAGCATAGCTTCTTCTTATTCCAGCTATCTTTTCTTCCGTTTCTCCTCTTCCGACTATCAAAACTACCTTGCACACTACCTTTCCTCTTTAGCTGTTCACACACCAAGTTCTCTTTAACGCTCACATATTTTTCAGCTTTATTGAGTATCTGTTCGAGTGTACTTGGTTTCTTTTTCTTAATCCATCGTCCTAACTCGGTCTTTTTACATATGGCCCCTTCGATGCCATCAGAACTAGTCAAGGCTCATAATTATCAACTTCATACAAAGCCATGTTAAAGCGGGTGAGAAAATTTTTGACGGACTCTCCTGGTCTTTGTTGAATCTCACTTAACTCCATGACATCCTGGACTCTGGCTGCTTGGAATTTGAATTACTTACTGAGTAATTTGTTGTTGATGTCATCAACAGACTTGGGCGGCAATTTTGTGAAACAAAGGTAGGCCACCCTCTCTGGATAAGTTGGAGAGTATAAGCATTTGATCTCGTCGGTGGTGCACGCTTCATCCGTATGCTGATCTTATTTGCAAAGGAATACGTTGGGGTCTCTTGTTCCTTTATAGGTTTGCAATGTTGGAGGTTTGAATTCCAGTGGATACATAGCAATTTTGATTCTTTCGGTGAGTGGGGTCTTAGTAGAAGAAAATCCCCACTCCTTTCGATTATCCTCTTGTTTCAAGCCCTCATTCACAATTCTACATGCCATTCCTAAAATATCTTCCCGCTCTTTGCTCTAATCTATGAAACAAGCGCTTTCCTCCTCACCAAATTCTCGCCTAGGCATGTAATTACAATACGGAGACTGGGGGTATGGGGTTTCTTTTGAGAGGAATGCTGCTTTCATAGGATCATCCAACTATTAAGAGGTTGTACCATTGGAATAATTGCACATAGATGCTTTAGCTTTTCCGCGGTCCAGATTAGCGTGATATGCAACTCCATGGATAGAATTTCCCTGTTTCGCGCTTGAAGCAGAGGATTCTGTATCATGGGCTTGATTTATTCGAGCCGGTAAAAAACAAGCGGCACTTAGTGTGGCTTTTGCGGTAGCAGCATGAATAGCAAGCATTGACTCAAGTTTTTTCATCATTGCATCATTTGCAATGGTTACCTGACTTGTCAGTCCCGCCGTCACTTCTTCTAATTCTCTCTCGGTTATGGCTTCCTCAATTTCTGATGGTTCTCCGACCTCTAATCGGATGGTGGGCGACGCGACAATATCAAAACTATTGATGAGGTCATCGATTTCGTCGATAGTTTCCTCCGCCATGCTTGTGATTCAAGGAAAGTTTCTCTTAGGGTTTCTCATTGGACTTCAAGAAGAAAAGATGCAAATACGGCTCCACGGTGGGCGCTAAAATATTTAAACCAAAACTTGGTTCAAATACCAATGGTACGAAAATCGTGCTTCACCAACAAGGTTAGAACATAAATGGAGCCGCATTCAATGACAATTGAAAGTAAAAATGCAAAGGAAACAAAATGAAGACGATATTTTAGAGTGGTTCAGCCTTGAGCCAGGCCTACATCCACTGCGAAGGTGATACGCATAATCATGACGACATTTACAAGACACATTAACTCTCATTTTTAATACAACTCCTTGTTCTTTCAATATATTCTCGCTTTTACATACAAATCTTGCTTAGATTCGCGAGATTCGATGAAAGAATGGTAGAATCTATGAAGGAAAAGGATGTATGAGCGATGGAGGAAGAGAATGCGTTCAATATTTTTCTCTTATAGCATTCTAATGGATGCCATGGCCAAGTAGATGAAAGACCTTGGGATGGAGATCATGATCATGGTTGAAATGGCTGAGGCCGGAATTTAGCAGCACTTCGTGGTGGCCAGAAGTCTTCCCCTTTCCAGTGGAAGCCATGGCCTATTTATAGGTCAGCCTCCCTTGAAGAAATGAATTGGGGTTCCTTTTTGTAGTCTATAGATCGCCTAGCTTATTAATTACGAACATGCCCCTACATAGCTGTAGCCAACTGGTGACATCTATTTCTAGATGTGCTATGCGAGCTACTTCATAGGAGCGAGTGGTTGCGCAGAAACGAATGACGTATCTTCATGTTTAAGCCTTTCGTAACTTAACTTGCATATACTACTTGATTGGAGCATTTATATCAGATGGTAGATGGGGGATCGAATAAAACTTGTAAAGCTGATATGCGTGCGATCCCCTTGATTGTAATACTAGCGGTAGATCAGGGAACGAATGATAAGGGATCCATCCGCAGTTCTGTGGATGAACGACTGCCGAATGGATCATGTAATTGGAATCAATTCACTTCTTTGTCTTGTGCGACTGATTTTTTCGTTGCAAAAATAAATGACTTTCTAATATGGGCGATCTATGTATAATATGCAGGCCTCACATTCCTTAGGCATTACCGTTTTTAGTGTGTGACCTCTCTGTATAATCATGCCGCGCTTTATGATCAACCCCTGCCTCCCTCTCGAGCCATGGTCTATGTTGGACCCTGCTGTGTGCGAACGACCTTGGTTGAGGCATGTGCGCACGGACCTTGAGATTGCTGGTTATATGGTTCTAATATGGACTTAATTATTTAATGCATACATGGTCCTTAAGGGATAAACATTACTCTTCCCTCAATGGGGTGAACATCTCGCTTAAGCGACTCAAGGACCGACAGTAATCTTGGGACAAGGGTGCCCTAAGCACAATCCTCGATAAGGGCTAAACGGCTTGTAGGAAGGGGTTACATACTGACTTTGTGTAAGGGTTTAGGCTTGGGGAGGAGCTTGTGAGCATGTCGCAACCTAACAACATATGGAATTGGCAATAACTAAGAAATTACATGAGAAACCCATAAAAGAAATGTAATAAGTATCGATTCACTCTTTGTTGATCATTGATTTATAATACACAAGTGATTACAATCGAAATCCCCAATTTGACTTAGGAATTAGGGTTTACTTTAGAAAAAAGCGTACAAGAATGAGAATGAAAAAAATAACCCCGAAAATGAGACCCCTGGGTCTTATTAATTGACAAATCGGGAACCCTTTTGCTATTGGGCCGATAACGCCCCCTATCGGTCGCTTTTCCTTTGGCTTCGGAAATACTGGCTCTTGGCCGCCTTTTCTTTAGGTTCTGAAGGCTTTGCCTATGGCTTTTGAAGTACCGGCTCAAGCTCTCGGGGTGAGGGTCCTGGTCTTTGGAACTCTTTTTAATTTCTTTTCCACCCATTTTGTATTGGTCTCGAGTTTGTTGATGCGAATGGTTTTCGGAAGGCTTTGGCTCTCGGATGTGAGCTCTCGGTCTTGTTACTAACACTTCACGGAGCTTGTCTTTGTGATTTAAGTGATAGATTTTCAGGTCCGCTACCCCTGTCGGTATCAACACTAAGCAGATTAGTGTGGATTGCTTATCTCTCTTCGGGGTTCCGATTAGCCTTGCGGCACACCTATGAAGCATATCCTCACATTCCTGGGATGTTTCTTCTGGTGCTTTGCTAGTTGTTTATTAGGTAGCTTCTCGAGGACCCACCAAGGGAGGTATTGATAATCGGCTTTCGGATAACCTCCCTGCGCATTAATCTTTGTAACTTTAATGCTTATGTCACCTTATGTATCAGCAATAAGAAAATTAATACCGATATTTCCTTTCACTCTTCCAGATCTCGGTTTATAGGATTAATGGCCTTTCTCATCATTGGCTTTCGGTCTTGGGTGACCTTCCGCTGCTTTTCCTTTGTGTTGGATCCATCCTGCCAGTATCCTTTCTGTGTATAGGTTTGGAACTCTGCTGATGGTGTCGGTTGTGTAGCTCCCAGATCACTCCCGTTTGTTGTCGGTTTCTTCTTGTATTAAACCTTCGCTGACGGAAGATCCTTTTGTGCTTGTTGCAATCTGTTACCCCTTCACTGCTAGACTATTCCGGATGCTTTGTTTTTGTAGTAATTGTACTCAAGTCAATAAGCAATAAAATGTGAATCGATACTTAGCTTAATTCCTATGATTTGCTTAGCTACTTCCTTTACATATTGTCGTATGCTTTCTACACGACAAAGGTGTCCTACTCAAGTCCCGATCCTTTCTCAAGATCATTGAAAACTAACTTATATAATTCGTTTAGATTTCTATCTTGTGTTGTGCTTAGGAAACCCTTATCATAAGGTAACTATTGGTTGCTGAGTTTCATGAGAGTGATATTCACCCCTTGAGGGAAGAGTAACTAATCTTCAGGCTTAAGATCTTGATATCTAGGAAACAGTTAAAAAATTCAAGATTGTAGGAACAATATAATCCCATTTTCCCCTTAGGTCCATTTCCTTAGACCTATCTTCGGTCTTGACAAAAAATATCGTTAACATTTTGGTGCTAGAAGGAGGGCTTGAACCTCTAACCTTATGGTTAACAGCCAACTGTGTTGTTCCATCCCGGATTGGACTAAGCTTTGAAGAAGCAAGAATATGGGAAAAGTGTCCCAACAAGAGTCTTCTAAATCTCAAATGGCTATGTCAGGTATTAGTGACCCGAGAGTGATGGAAGAAAAAGGGTTAAGAATTTAAGCCTTGCGAATAGTTAAGTGGAGAAAGGAAATAGAACGGTATGATCCCGATTATTGGAGAAACAACCCTTACTACTGTGGACAAATCTCGTCCTTCACCCTAAGTGGTTCTACATTAAGCGAGTACTCTCATAACAAGAGAAGCAATCCATGAACAAGCCAAAAGAAGGGTATTCAAACAAGAAATAATAAAGGATTTTAACCGTTTTGCTACCAAATGAACTGAAAAAATAGTTGGGACACCCCACGTCCATTAATGTCACTCTTTATCAGAATGCATTAAGTTTTGTGAAGCGTTATAAGTAAAAAGAAATAAAAACATTACAAGACAGATATAAAATAGCAGCGGAATTTAAAACTTTTATTAAACAGAAACATCGTGGTTCAAACCATAGTTATATCAAAAGTTTGAAATGGATAAAACCCAGTGCATCAATTTTGAACTTCTGTCTTGTACTAAAATCATCAGAGTATAATAAACATGAAAAGAACATTATTCCCAAAAACATAGCCATAGTAGAGAAGATACGAAATCGAGCAGTACATCTAAGCAGCTCTAAAAATAATGAAAGAAGAATCCTGATCAAGCCTGAGTATTCCCACCTTGAGAACCTGGAGGTGGGCGGGGAAGAGAAAGAAGAGGAAACAAAATAGGTCAGACATAAGTCTATAGAGTTCGGTTACTTTTAGCGTGTAAATAAGTAAAGCATCATGACAAGCATATAAACTGGGTAAGAGAGAGATACAACATAAAAGGCAGGTATGATAAGGTAAACAAGATAAACAATTTAGAATAAACAGCGCTTCCATAACACTTTTCTTTCTCTGCACCATTAATAGTATATCCAGAACGAGATGACCCCCAACATGTACAATATGGTAGAATTAGGTGTACTTCGAGTGAAAGGTTTTACCCCATACAATAACAGGCAGACCAACTGAACATACCAGTGTTACCCGTAAGGATAATAATTATCTCCTAAACAAGCGAGACTAGATGTACCCTAATTACTACCCCAATCGATCGGCTCTTTACTCCGTTGATACCCTGTGCTGGCGCCACAGTGGGATGTATCACTTCCTAAAGTGGCAACCCTTTATTTTCAGGATGTGCACAACCATATCTACTGATGTCACGGTGTCTTAGCCTCCATAATCCGAACCCGTGCACGCACATGACCCCATCGGAATGCGCCGCCCACACAGTCCCCCTTTTGGATCTCTTACAATCAGCTCAATAAGTGTGCCCTGACTCTGACCTAGTTTGGAGTACTCGTTTGATACCAATATGGGTTACTAACTGAAATGGTCCCGCACACAAGATGATACAAGCTTCCCCTGGCTTGCATCCCCACTACTAGGATTTCCAAAGGTTATGACAACCAAAGTAACAAGATTGCATAACCCCAACAGTTCAAGTTTGTGGGCCTATATAAATAAATATTACCTACCACCCCAAGATATATTTAACCCTCCCACTGTTTCAAGCAAGTTTACTTAACCCCTACTCAAGTTAGCATGTTCATGTAATCCCTATAAATTCAAACAGGTTAAGTATTCAAGTTCATTACCATTCATTCATTTATGGTTATAATGCGCTAGACCTCCCACATTAAGCCTACAACTTGTGTATGCAAGATATGTTGGGCGGTTCCGAGAAGACTTCTTCCATAAGTCGAACTTAACCTCATGTCTTAGCACGTTACGTGTTTATGCACTTAGACCCCCTTACATTAGATTCACCACTTGTGGTTGCTGGATATGTCGGTCGGTTTCGTGCAGACTTCTACCACAAGTGTAATCTAACCTCGTGTCTAAGCACGGTTATAATTTCTAATTACTTGGCATATTTATTCTTTAACAATTATCCCTATTTCATTATAGGTTTTCATGCCCCTTTCCCAAGTTATATTCATCATGTACCATATGCCCCAAATTAAGGTCTTTAATCACAGTTTGGTTTATGCCCCAAATTTTTATTCATGTTTTCAATTCAAATTACGACTAAATTTCCCACTAAAAGTTTGCCCTAATTTTAACGTTTTCCCCTCGTTCGCAATTTCATGTGTTCACATATTTCAGCGGTATGCCTAGGCTCGAAGGTATCCTTGCTATAAAATAAAAAAGGGAAAAGAAGAAGAGAAGAGAACATAAATAAGCATAATAACAAAATTGACATACTATGGCAGAAATAGACATAGCAACTGAATAACCATACAGTGACAGAATTGGGCATAATGACAAGATAGGCATATAAGACAGATCTGATGAACATGTGATAATAGAACTGATTAGGAAACTAGCATAATAGGCATATCATGAATAGACATATGAGATATAAAAAGTAAATTAAATACACAAGTTATAGCAGATCTGGTATGATTCAAATAGTCATAGGCTTAGATCCAATTCATAGGCATGTCAAGATAACTTTTAAGTGTTTATATCTAAAAATAACGTAGACTCACAGAGAATGGACCTAGGAACAGGTAATAAGATGTAGATGACGTAGCACAAATCTCTGAATTTCTCCAACTCTTGTTGTTGAAGAAAAATAGGCTAGATAAAACTAAGTTGGGTTAGCACCGCGTTGTCGCCATTGTTTTTGGATGAATTAAACAATGAAGACGAGGTCTTATTTATATTCATCAACCAAAGAATCTAGACCAGAAATCAGTCCAAGTTCTGAGGCAGGGGTCTACCTAGATCTGTATGTGGTCGATCCCCTTAGTGTGTTGACGCAGGGGTTGACACAAGGGTCGACACACTCTTGATGGGGTAGACCCATGGGTCGACACCCATAGCGGGAAATTTCTCGCTCCTCTTCCATTGTTCGATTTTGAATTTATTTGAATTCTGGATTTATTTTATATATATATTTCCCTTATGCATAAACAAACTTCAAACCTTAATAAATTCTCCATACGATGTCCGTTTTACGCAAATCAGGTGTCTATTTTAATTAGAAATTCTGAGACGAATACATTGGTGTAGTCCATTTCACTTAATTTCAAAAATTTATTTAAGTATTCCTTAATTTATTGTTAATAGTGTGTTTTAAAATACGGGGTGTTACATCCCCCCTTTTATTTCGTCCCCGAAATCTCCACGTTTAGAAGAATGTATATCCTAACATCCATATCCATCTAATCATCCACCAATCACAGGCATCCATTGTCCTTAAAAGTTCTCTAAAGCTTATATGATCATATGCAAATGTGTGTGTGCATGTCCCTGTACTAATGCGAAAGATCAGGCATTCTGTTGATTCAGTTGACCTCCTTAATACAAGTTATGTTAGTGCCATGAATCGAGCATGTATGCAAATAATCCTATTATATCATGTAAGTTCTATATGTGTGCACAATCATTCATCCAAACGCAACATCCATATGATGATACACCCCACTTTCATCAATCAAAAAGAAGAAAAATGCATACACATCCATATGCAGTATGGGAGTGATTGAGTCGATCTAGTGCCTAATATGTGTGTATATGCATCCACGATCAACCACTTGCATCCATCAAACATAACATGGCCCAACCACATGTTTACATCCATGGGATTCCTACCTAAAGGTTGAAGATTCGATCAATAGGATATACTTAAATGATAGAAACAAGCATGAACAAAATCTTTGGAAATAAAGTTAAGAACATACAATTGAAAAGAAAAGGGTACGAAGCGTGAATCTTGTATTCGGTCTCCCAAGTTGCATCCTCTTGGTTATCTCCCCACTGAAATTTTATCAATTTTACCTCTCGGTTGCGTAGCTTCTTAACTTTTGATCCAAGAATACGGGTAGGAACTCGTCTAACTATCGCTTCTTGTTCCACCACTTCTTCCTCAAGCATACTCGACTCAACTACTTTTGCGGTATCATGCAAGCACTTCCATAAATGGGAAACTTGGAAAACATCATGATGTCAGACAATCTCTTTGGTAGATTCACTCTATAAACCATTTGGCCAACCCTTTCTGTTATGGGATATGACCCTACAAATCTTGGTGCCTTCTTCCCTACAGATCCAAAGAGAACGACATTCCTCAAAGGTTATACCTTGATTAAGACCATGTCCCCTATCTCAAATATAGTGTCACTCCTTCTCCTATCCGCGTAGGACTTCTGCCTGTCCTGAGCTGTCTTCATGTGTCTGAGGATAAGCTCGATCATTTCTGATGTTTCGCTAACCATCTCAGGTCAAAGTAGAAGCCTTTCTGTGGACTCCCACCAACAAGATTGTGATCTACAGGGTCGTCCGTACAATGCTTCAAAGGGTTCTCTGCCAACAATAGCTTGATAACGGTTGTTGTAGGCGAACTCTACTGAAGATAGATGCTCTTCCAGATTCCCTCCAATGTATAGGATACACAGTCTTAAAAGATCCTCCAAGACTCTATTCACCCTTTCCGTCTGTCCATCGGTCTAAGGGAGATAAGCAGTGCTCAAACAAAATTGTGTACCTAATGTTTCTTGCAAGCTCCTCCAAAATTCACTGGTGAAAATGAGGTCACAGTCACTTATGATACTGGAAGGTACTCCATGTAGACGTACTATCTCACGAAGATAAATGGATGCTAACCATATATTGTCCTCTTACTCTTAACAGGAATGAAATGAGTGCTCTTAGTAAGCCTGTCTACTATAATCCAAATACTGGTGTTGTCTTTCCTCGATCAAGGTAAAACATCGATGAAATCCATAGAGATGCTCTCACATTTCCACTGCCGGGCCTCCAAAGGATGAAGCAAACCACCAGATTTCCTTTACTCAGCTTTAACATGCTGGCAAATCAAACATCAAGAAACAGACTCCCAACTCGGGGAACACAAAGCCTTCCATCTCGTCGCAACAGCCCTCTATCATCTATAAAATATCTACTAAGGTGATTAGAAGTCTCCCCTCTACTGAATCTATCCAAAATGTCTAAAATATGTGGATCATCTCGCTTTGAAATTCCTATCTGATCCAAAAGAGTAGGTCGCACTTCCAACGATGCCAATAAACTAGGTATAAACTCGGTGGAGGTTCTAAAATCAAAGATATAAACTCCAAGCTTTCCCTCTCAATAAACAGAGGAATAAGCATCATCCTCTTCCCACTCAATATGTTTCTCACCCCATTACCCTTGCCAGTGGTATAAGCAATCTCAAAGTCAAAGGATGCTAGGAACTCCATCCATCTTTGTTGCCTCAAATTGAGATCCTTCTATGAGAACATGTATGTGAGAGATTTATGATCATTGTACAACTCTAGCTTCTCTCTAAGTAGATAATGTCGCCAAGTTTACGCTCGAATACTATGGCATCTAGTTCTAAGTCATGAGTAGGGTTGTTATTCTCATGAACTCTTAGTTGTCCACCTCCATAGTATACTACCCTTTCCTCCTGCGTCAGAACCGCACTGAGCCCTGTTCCACATGCATTAGTATATACTTTGAACACTTTGTTCCCATCGGGCAAGGTCAAGACTAAGGTTGTTGTCAAAGCCCTCTTTAATCGCTGAAAAGCATCGCCACAATCTATATCCCATAAAAATGTCAGATACTTCTTTGTTAGCCTAGTGAGTGGGGCTGATATCTTTGTGAAGTCCTTAATGAACTTCCTATAATAGCCTGCTAACCCAAGAAAACTTCTCACCTCCGTTGCATTCTTTGGGATTTGCCAATCTTGAACTACAACTACCTTTGCCAGATTTATTGCTATCCCATCTTTAGAGGCCACATTCCCTAGGAATCTCACTTCATTTCTCCGAAAATGACATTTGGAGAACTTTTCCTTAAGCTGGTGCGCATAGAGAGTTTTCAAAACCTCCCTTAAATGTAAGGCATGCTCTTCCTCGTTCTTTGAGAAAATCAAGATGTCAACAACGTAGACCATCACGAACTTATTTAGAAACTCCCGAAACACCCTACTCATCAGATCAAAAAAATAGGCGGGTGCATTCGTCAACCCAAAAGGCATAACGAGCCATTAAAAGAACCCATCTGGAGTCCTAAAAGCTGTCTTGTCTATACAGTCCTTAGCCACCCTCAACCGATGAAACCCCGTGGCCAAGTCTTACTGAGAGAATACTGATGCACTAAAAAGCTGGTCAAACAAATCATCTGTCCTCGGGAGTGGGTGCCTATTCTTCTTAGTGAGTTTGTTCAACTCTCTATAGTCTACACATAAGCGAAGCGAACCATCCGCATTAGTTGCGAATACAACTAGAGAATCCCATTTAGATATGCTTCGCCTAATAAACCTTTTCTCAAGTAGCTCACCTACTTTCTTACTAAGCCCTCTCCTTTCTCTTGGACCATATGGAGCATTGGAAATGCAACTAGCTTTGCATTGTCCACCAAATATACACGAAAATCGATATCACGCCTTGGAGGTAAGCCGCGAACCTCCTCAAAAACATCAGAATACTCATGGACTACTGGTACAGATCGCAGATCATTGATAGATGTATCAAGAGACTCTAGGAAGCTAAGCATAACAGATACTTGCGGGTCACAAGAAATCTCGAGGGCCCTTCCATGGAAAGTCAACAGTCTAACGACCATCCTCTCACAATCCAGAATGACACCATACAGGGCTTGGCAATCCATCCCTAGAATCAAACCATAGCCCATGAAACCGAACACATATGCGTCGCACCGAAACTCGAAGCCCAACATAGATATTCTCAAACCCCGACAAATCATAGACAGATGAGCCGTACCACCAATGGGGTTTGAGACAACAACAGGATCCACAACCATACTAGTACCAAGGTGCAGAGACTCAACCATAGAATCAGATATAAATGAATGCGAAGTGCCAGAATCGAAAAGAGTTCTAATAGGATGATTGGAAAGAGAAATCAAACCTTCAACGAATAAATTCTTACCTCTATCTGGCGCACGGGACATGAAAGCACTCACCTGCCCTCCAAAAGATCCTGCCCTTTGACCTTGTCCTTACTTCTTCGGGCATTCCTTAGAAAAGTGTCCGACCTCTCCACAATTGAAACAAGCATTCTTCTTTCTTTTGCAGTCGTTGATCAAATGACCCTCACGCCCGCAATTATGATATTTCCTCTTATCTTTAGCTTGTCGTTCTTTCCGTCCTTTTTTTTGTTGTTGTTGTCCTTTCTTGGACCACACTTTCTTGTTGTCTGTTTCCTCAACCTTAGCTTCTTTAGTTTCACCTTTTTCTTCCTTATTCATAAATGCCATATCAATGAGTTTCTCAAAAGTCGCACCCATCGGAATATGAGACATAGTCAGCCCATGAAGGGGTTCATTCAATCCTCTAGCAAACCGCAAAGCTTTCTATTGCGTCTTATCTACTACCTCCAAACTAAACCTCGCTAGTTGATTGAACTTGTTAAAATACTCTTTGACAGTCATGCCTCCTTGCTTGAGGGCCAAAAACCATTCCATTTGCATACCTTTCTCAGCATGAGAAAGAAACTTCACTTCGAATCTCTGTCTGAAATCATCCCAAGTCTCCACTGGACGCCCTGCTTGCGTCACTTACCACCAAAATGAATCCTCATCTTTTAGCAGCCAAGCGGCTAACTGAATCTTTCTATGACCGTCAACTTCAAAAATACCTAGCAAGTCCTTTGTCTCTGTAAGCCAATTCCTTGCCTTTACGAAAGTTTCGGTTCCTCGCAAAGGCTTTCCACATATAGCAGAGAATTCCTTGCATATTTTAGAGAATTTTTTAGCACGCGGCGGAGGAGGAACAACGGCAGCAACTGGGGAAGGAATGTTTGCTTGACATCCAGTAGGCGCCGTGGCCTCAAGATACCTACGGAACCTGCCTGGTGTTGTAACGCCCTCAGAAATATTAGGTTCCCCAGACATGCTGAAAAGAAAAGGAAAAAGGGATACAAACAAAGAATCGAAAGATATTTCCTTTGGCTTTGGGGAAATGTTTCTCAAAATAGACTTTTCTTCTGAAAATGCTTTCTTTTAAAACCTTTTTGGAAACAGCTTTCAAAACCTTTTATCCGATCTGGTAACCTTCGCTCTGATACCAAATGTAACACCCCACTGTTGAAACCAAGAATTTTGATTAATGTCAACAAAGAGAAGAGCAATGCAAATCATGTCATGAAGATAAGGTTATATATATATGTGTGTTGAGTCGTGTTAGAATTATGTTAAAATCAATCCTCAAGTATAACACGAATATGAAAAACAAGATATAATTATAATTATATATATATATATATATATTAAAGGGCTTTAAAAAGCCATGACTATACAGACTCAGCTGTACCAGTCGACTGGTCAGCCTGTCTCTATATAGTAACGACTAGTTTTTATTGTGTTTAAAACCAAATGTTTTGCCGTATGATTCAACCAATCGGCTGATGGTTTTTAGACTAATTGACTGATTCGAAATAGAAGCCTTTTTAATGAAGAGTCACCTTCTTCCATGAAGAGTTCTCTTCAATTATGAATGGAAATGGACGCTACTTTTTGCTGAATTCTTTAGAGAAGGAATGCTACTCTTCTACTGTCATATAAGCAATACAAACATGTATTTCAACTCACCGATTTAACAATTCTTATTCTATTCTTTCTATTTTCTGAAATTGCGCCTCTAAATTCTTTGCAATATAAAGCTCTCTCAAATTCAAGTTACTTGTTGAATCTTTGATATCATTTCACATCTTTTAATTCAACAAGCAACAAACTTCCTTCAAATCTTAACATTCACTTCAAATACTTGAGGATAAGATTATAGGAAGGGTTTACTTCATCATGACTATTCCGTGTTGATTAGAGAACTCATTCGAGAGTCAAAAACCTTTGTAAAGTGTGAAGTCCTGCGTGGGTGCTCAGGTGCGAACATCCTTGTTGGTGCTCAGGTGTATTGTGACCTATTCCTCCGGGTTAAGAGAGGACATGATAGTGAATTCCGAAGAGGAGCTTCGGGAATGGATGTAGGGCTGGAAGTCCGAACCAGTATAAAATTCCTATTGTATTTTCTTATCGCATTTATTTTTTTACTTGTGATATATCTCTATAGCTTAGCTTTTACCTGCGTAACTATTGTAGTTCACTGGCTAGTTTATTATTTCTACTATATCCATATAAAGGCCCTGCTTAAGTTGTAACACCCCACCTCCGCTAGGGTCACTTACAAAGGGAATGCACTAGTTTTGGAGGAGCGCTATCGAGGTAAATAATCACAGAATTATTACAAGACAGAACATAAATAAAACAGAGGAAGATTCAAAAGGTAAATTTCATTACTTTCAAAAAGAATCAAAACCTTTTACATCAAATAGCCAAGGTCATTATTTTCCATTAAAACAAATTCTGCCTTGCATAAATAAAGAAGCATAAACTTGAAACAACAAAAGGAGCTTAGTTCCCTAAAGGTAGCAGAAATGTAGCCATAGCATAGCTCAAGATCAAACTGTACATGAGCTGAACCGAAAGCAAGTGAAATCCAAGCTAAGTGCTAGAGTTTCCTCCCTGAGAACCTGGGGGGGGGGGACGGAAGAAAAAAGAGGCAAAAGAAAACGGGTCAGTCATAAAGACTGGTAAGTCCAAGTGACTTTCAGCATAAAAACAGATAAATGTAACATGACATGTATAAACTGAAAGTAAACATAAGGATGCTGTCAAGATGGGCAAGATAGACTAAGATAACATGATAAATCAAGTATAGCATCACCTATTCAAGGTTCGCTGCATCAATTGTACTAGAATACCAAACCCATGTCTTATATAAATCATGAAATAATCCCTTGGCCCAATATCATGAAATGACCCATTTCTAGGTCCAACGAAACGATCCACTAGTCGATCGGCTCCCTACAAGTTCTAGCTCATCATGTGTCTGTGTCATACGGCCCTATCACAACTGTAGTCACCTGTGCTAGGTCCACCATAGGGTGTATCAAGCCCTATGGTGCCAACCACCGACACGAATCAAGCATGCACAGATAAACCCGCTGATGCCCAATGCCTGCTTTTTCAACTCCGGACCACGTGCATGACCATAGCCCATCTGAACCTACACTGAGCACCAACACAGCCGTCATTCTGGTCGCTTACAATTAGCCCAGTAATCGTGCCCCACCCTGCCTAGTTCCAGGGTACCATGATACATCTAGTGGGTTACTGCTGAAATGCACTGCATAACTAGGGTTTTCGTCCAATATGTCAAGTGTTGTCATTTAAATTCGTGACTTAACCCTTATCAGTCTAGCATGTCAAGTTGGTTAAGTGTTGTCATTCAAGTTCGTGACTTAACCCGCCTACCAATCATGTATCAAGTTGGTTAAGTGTTGTCTTTCATGTTCATGACTTAACCTTAACATGTGGCATTAATTCATTAATGCACCCCAACCTCTCACATCAGACCTGTTATTGCGGTCACTGGATATGCCGGGCGGTTCCGGGCAGAATTACACCACAACTCAGTCTGACCTTGGGTTTTCAAGTATGATATGACCAACGACCCACATTCGATCCTATTGTTTGCAGTAACTGGATTTGCCGAGAGGTTCCGGGCAGAATTACACTGCTAACTTAACCCAACCTCGAGTTGGCCATTTTCAAGTTCATTTTAGTGTAATGTCCATATTCAAATTTTCATGTCAAGTTCCTGTCATGTTTTCAAGGAAAGTTTCTTGTCAAGTTTCCTATAATACCAATTTTCCCAGCATTACCCCGTCAAAATATTAGGCTAAAATTCTTATCCTAATTTTCATCCGCATGATTTTTTGTCTAATAATATAAGGCTAAAAACTTAGCCTAATTTAACGTACACAAAAATTTGCATAAAGAAATTCATTAACATAAACATGACATAGGCGTAAACTTGGCATTTTTAGCATAGTCAATATGAACACCATAGGTGTGTACTTGCAAAACAATCAACATGAATATCATAGGTGTGATCTTGCAACGTAGACTAAATCAACATACATATATGTGAACTTGCAAATCAATCACGAGCATATGAATAAGTGTGAACTTGAAATATGACATAGGTTTAACATAAACACATAAACATGTAGATCTAATCATTTAGTCACATATGTGATATGATTTTACGACCTAAAACTTGCATAACATGATAAATTACACAACTTATCATAACAAGTTATACTTCAAGTTCCTATACATATGAATAGACTTATTCATTAATTCCCAATTCAACATGATAATAAAATAGAACCACAAGCATAGATCAATATCATTCAATAACATAATCAATCTATTTTCAAGGCATGACATAACTGAATAAATTGATTAAAACATCACAGGCATATAGATCTGATAACATTATGAACATGAAAAGGTTTGAATAATAATCTAGACTCAAGAACATGGATATATCTAACTTAAATAGAAAAATCCCCAAAATCAAGATCCAAGAACAAATAAATAAAATAGGTCTGGATTGAAAATCAAGCTTTAGATCCAATTTCATAGTCACAATCCTAGGCAATAACCTCATGGTCATGAATCATAGGTGAATAGCCACAATTGTCCTTGTCATAGTTATAGGCAATAGTCTTATGTTCACGATCATAGACATAGGCATAGTCTTATGTTCAAAGTCATAGTCATAAGCATAGTCTTATGTTCGCCGTCATAGTCATAGGCATAGTCATATGTTCACCGTCATAGCCATAAGCATAGTCTTATGTTCACCGTCATAGACATAGACATAGGTACAGTATTATGTTCACCGTCATAATCTTAGGCCATTAACAATAGTTTCAACGTCATAAGCAATATTCCTAATAGTCAAGATCCATGAAAAAAACAAGAACAGATATGAATCATACATAAAGCACTTCCAATTTATACCATGTCCATATTAGATTTATAGTTTTTATCTAAAAGTGACTGGAACTTACAGATCGTAGTCTAAGAAATTTAGATGTAGAAGTCAAGTCTAGAAATTGGTCGTTGAATTGTTCAATCGGTGAATCTTGCTTTGATTGTAGAAGCAAATCCCCCATTCCTAGCAGTAGTCTTCAAGAAATAATCTTCACGTTTCAATTTAATTTAGAGAAAGAAGAAGAAGCCATGGTCATTAAGAGTTTGAGCAGCATAAGGTTAGAGAAGAATGGTGTAAAGAAAATGAGGCTAGAGGGTTGTTCATACAGGGTTTCAAACTAATTAGAGCCGTCGATGAAGCTAGAGTTAATCAAGGCCATCCATCTCAAGAGAAGCCAATCAAAAAGTGACAAGTCAGCCCTAGTCACATACCAGAGCTCAGAAATTCGACCAGAACCCGACCAGGCCAGCCAGGGCCTGACCAAGCAGGTTTTCTTCTCGGCCTGGGCGCACTTGCCAAGTGCTCCAGTGCAACTTTTCATGGGCGCACTTCCCAAGTGCGCCAGTGCAATTTTGTTCTGGCGCACATCCCAAGTGCACCAGTTCATTCTGGCCCGTTTCTAGTTATTCTGCCTAACTTCGTTCGTCCATATCTTCTTTGTACGTATCCGTTTTACGCAAACTCGGACTCTATTTCAAGAAGAATTCCGAGACGAACGCAATGGCATAACCCGTTTCCCTTGATTCTTATTTTAAAAATTAATTCTGCCTTGATTTATGATTTTAACATGTTACTAAAATTCGGGTTGTTGCATTCTTCCCTCCTTAATGGATTTCATCCCCGAAATCTTCAAGTTAAGAAGAATGCATCCTATCATCCAATCATACATCTACTCAAAACATCATCCACAAGAAACCACTGTCATTAAACGAATTCTAATGCTGTATGAACATATGCAGAAAGTGTGTGTATATGTTCCTTATCTAGTGCAAATGATCAGGCCTGATTGATCTTCTTGATGCAAAATATGTTTAGTGCCATGAATCCAACATGTATGTAAATAGTCCTAGTCACATAAACACTATATGTGTGCACAGACATCCATCCATATGCAACATCCACATGATAACACATTCAATTTCATCCATAAACAAGTATAAACACTCATGCATATGCAATATGAAAATGTGTCTGAGCCGATCTAGTGCCTAACATGTGTTATGCAACCACGAGCAACCACTTGCGACCACTTGCAACCATTTGCAAACATCAGCCATAACATGTTTCAAGCACATGTTTGCATCCAAAAGAGTTCTAACTAAGGTTCTCAAGATAGGATTGAGAAGATAAGCAAGATAAAACAAAGCATCTAGGAGAAGAAGTTAAAGATGTACCCCCAGAAGGTCCTACTTGCAGGGCTTGCCCTTGCTTCTTAGAGCAGTTCTTACTGATATCTCCAATATCACCACACTGAAAGCATGCTCCCATCTTCGTCTTCTTCTTTCTACAATCCTGGACTATATGCCCCTTAGTACCACAGAAGTGGCATTTTCTATTTTCATGTGTCTTGTTATCATTATTGTTGTTATTGTTCTTGCCTCCCTTCTTGGGGTCTAACTTCTTGTTTGGAGACTCGTTCGCCTTGACCTCCTTCTTGCCATTCTTGCCTTCTTCGTTTAAGAGCGCCATGTCTACTAGCTTTTCGTAAGTAGCCCCCATAGGTATGTATGTCAAAGCCAAGCTGTGAAGTGGCTCATTCAATCCTTTGACAAAGAGGAGAGCCTTCTTATGAGGGGTATTCACCAAGTCCAGTCCAAACTGAGCCAGTTGATTGAATTGATTAACGTACTCCTTGACCGTCATACTTCCTTGCTTAAGAGATAAGAATTTTTCCAGGTGTAAACTTCGTTCAGCCTGCGAGAGGAATTTCATCTCAAACCTTGTCTGGAAGTCCATCCATGTGTCAACAGGTCTCTCAGCGTTAGTGACTTCCCACCAATATGAATCTTCATCTTTGAGCAACCATACCGCCAACTGTACTTTCTGCATATCGTCCACCTCGAAGATAACAAACATATCCTCAGTTTCTTTGAGCCAGTTCCTCGCTACTATGAATGATTCAGTTCCCCTGAAATCCTTTCCACCCTTGGCCCTAAAATCTTTACATATCTTTGAGAAAGCAATTACACAAGGAGGGGTGGAGGGGGAGGAGGAGGAGGAATCGCTGTAGCTGGAGGAGGAATCTCTACTGGGCCTGCATCGTTGGCCCTAGCCTCTAAGTACCTCCTGAACTAGCCAGGTATTGGCACGCCCTCTGGAAAGTTAAGATTCCCAGACATGCTGAAATGAAAAAGAAGAGACTCAAATAAGGAAACAAAGGATAGTGCTAATGGCTTTTGGGGAATAGCCTTTAAATAAAACAGGACTTTTCTTTAAAAAAATGCTTCTTTGTAAATGGTTTTGAAAATAATTTCAGAAGGTTTTAAAAACTTTTGCCTACTTTGGTAACCTTCTGCTTTGATACCAAATGTAACACCCCGCCTCCGCTAGGGTCACTAACAAAGGGAATGCACTAGTTTTGGAGGAGCGTTATCGAGGTAAATAATCACAGAATTATTACAAGGTAGAACATAAATAAAACAGCGGAAGATTCAAAATCTAAATTTCATTACTTTCAAAAAGAATAACTTTTACATCAAATAGCCAAGGTCATTATTTTCCACTACAATAAATTCTGTTACGCATAAATAAAGAAGCATAAACTTGAAACAACAAAAGGAGCTTAATTACCCAAGGTAGCAGAAATGCAGCCATAGCATAGCTCAAGATCAAACCGTACATGAGCTGAACCGAAAGCAAGTGAAATCCAAGCTAAGTGCTAGAGTTTCCTCCCTGCGAACTTGGAGGGGGAAACTGAAGAAAAAGAGGCGAAAGAAAACGTGTCAGTCATAAAGACTAGTAAGTCCAAGTGACTTCCAGCATAAAAACAGATAAAGGTAACATGACATGTATAAACTGAAAGTAAACATAAGGATACTGTCAAGATGGGCAAGATTGACTAAGATAACATGATAAATCAAGTACAAATCAAGTATAGCATCACCTATTCAGGGTTCGCTGCATCAACTGTACTAGAATCCCAAACCCATGTCTTATATAAATCATGAAATAATCCCTTGGCCCAATATCATGAAATGACCTATTTCTAGGTCCAACGAAACGATCCACTAGTCGATCGGCTCCCTACAAGTTCTAGCTCGTTATGTGTATGTGTCATACGGCCCTATCACGAATGTAGTCACCTGTGCTAGCTCCACCATAGGGTGCATCAAGCCCTATGGTGCCAACCACCGACACGAATCAAGCATTCACAGATAAACCTACTGATGCCCAATGCCTGCTTTTTCAACTCCGGACCACGCGCACGATCATAGCCCGCCTGAACCTACACTGGCGCACCAACACAGCCGTCGTTCTGGTCGCTTACAATCAGCCTAGTAATCATGCCCCACCCTGCCTAGTTCCAGGGTACCATGATACATCTAGTGGGTTACTACTTAAATGCACCGCGTAATTAGGGTTTTCCTCCAATAGGTTAAGTGTTGTCATTTAAATTCGTGACTTAACCCTTATCAGTCTAGCATGTCAAGTTGGTTAAGTGTTGTTATTCAAGTTCGTGACTTAACCCGCCTATGACTCGTTTATTAAGTTGGTTAAGTGTTGTCTTTCATGTTCATGACTTAACCCTATCATGTAGGATTAATTCATTAATGCACCCCAACCTCTCACATCAGACCTGTTGTTGTGGTCACTGGATATGCCATGCGGTTCTGGGCAGAATTGCACCAAAACTCAGTTTGACATTGGGTTTTCAAGTGCGATATGACCAACTACCCACATTGGATCCTATTATTTGCAGTAACTGGATTTGTCGGGCGGTTCCGGGCAGAATTACACTGCAAACTCAACCCAACCTCGAGCTGGCCATTTTCAAGTTCATTCTAGTGTAATGTCCATGTTCAAATTTTCATGTCAAGTTCGTGTCAAGTTTTCAAGGCAAGTTTCATGTCAATTTTCCTATAATACCAATTTTCCCAACGTTACCCCGTCTAAATATTAGGCTAACAATCTTAGCCTAATTTTCGTCCACACGATTTTTTTTTGTCTTAAAATATTAGGCTAAAAACTTAGCCTAATTTAACGTACACAAAAATTTGCATAAAGAAATTCATTAACATAAACATGACATAGGTGTAAACAAGGCATTTTTAGCATAGTCAATATGAACACCATAGGTGTGTACTTGCAAAACAATCCACATGAATATCATAGGTGTGATCTTGCAACGTAGACTAAATCCACATACATATATGTGAACTTGCAAATCAATCACGAGCATATGAATAAGTGTGAACTTGAAATATGACATAGGTTTGACATGTACACATAAACATGTAGATCTAATCATTTAGTCACATATGTGATATGATTTTACGACCTAAAACTTGCATAACATGATAAACTACACAACTTACCATAACAGGTTTTACTTCCAGTCCCTATACATTTGAATAGACTTATTCATTAATTCCCAATTCAACATGATAATAAAATAGAACCACAGGCATAGAACAAAATTATCCAATAACATAATCAATCTATTTTCAAGGCATGACATAACTGAATAAATTGATTAAAACATCACAGGCATATAGATCTGATAACATTATGAACATGAAAAAGTTTGAATAATAATCTAGATTCAAGAACATGGATAGATCTAACTTAAATAGAAAAATCCCCAAAATCAAGATCCAAGGACAAATAAAGAAAATAGGTCTGAATAGAAAATCAAGCTTTAAATCCAATTTCATAGTCACAATTCTAGGCAATAACCTCATAGTCCTTTATCATAGGTGATTAGCAACAATTGTCCTTGTCATATTTATAGGCAATAGTCTCATGTTCACGGTCATAGACATAGGCATAGTCTTATGTTCGCCGTCATAGTCATAAGCATAGTCTTGTGTTCTCCATCGTAGTCATAGGCATAGTCTTATGTTCACCGTCGTAGTCATAGTCATAGTCTTATGTTCACCGTCATAGTCATAGGCATAGGTATAGTCTTATGTTCACCGTCATAATCTTAGGCCATTAACAACAGTTTCAACATCATAAGCAATATTCCCAATAGTCAACATCCAAGAAGAAAACAAGAATAGATATGAATCATACATAAATCACTTCCAATTTATACCATGTCCATATTAGATTTATAGTTTTTATCTAAAGTAACTGGAACTTACAGATCGTGGTCTATGAAATTTAGATGCAGAAGTCAAGTCTAGAAATTGGTCGTTGAATTGTTGAATCGCTGAATCTTGCTTTGATTATTGAAGCAAATCCCCAATTCCTAGCCGTTGTCTTCAAGAAATAATCTTCGCATTTTAATTTAATTTAATTTAATTTACGGAAAGAAGAAGAAGCCATGGTCATCAAGAGTTTGAGCAGCATAAGGTAAGAGAAGAATGGTGTAAAGAAAATGAGGCTAGGGGGTTGTTTATATAGGGTTTCAAACTAATTAGAGCCATCGATGAAGCTGGAGTTAATCAAGGCCATCCATCTCAAGAGAAGCCAATCAGAAAGCGACAAGTCAGCCCTAGTGACACACCAGAGCTATGAAATTCGACCAGAACCCGACCAGGCCAGCCAGGGCCTGACCAAGAAGGTTTTCTGCTCGTCCTGGGCGCACTTGCCAAGTGCGCCAGTGCAACTTTGCGTGGGTGCACTTCCGAAGTGCGTCATTGCAATTTTGTTTTGGCGCACTTCCCAAGTGCGCCAGTGCATTCTGGCCCATTTCTGGTTTTTCTGCCTAACTTCGTTCGTCCATATCTTCTTCGTACGTTATCCGTTTTACGCAAACTCGGACTCTATTTCAAGCAGAATTCCAAGATGAACGCAATGACATAACCCATTTCCCTTGATTCTTAGTTTAAAAATTAATTCTGCCTTAATTTATGGTTTTAACATGTTACTAAAATTCGGGTTGTTACATAAGTCGTGTTCACCGACTTTTCATTTGGTATCAGAGGAAGGACATCATTTAACTATAAAACCGTTATCTGACACATAGTTAATATGGATAACAACAGTAGCTCTACAAATAATACTGGATATATTGATGGTCAATCCACTGCAAGAGCACCCTCTTATAATGGCATGAACTATAGCTATTGGGCTACAAGAATGAGGATATATATGCATGCAAATAGTTTTGATGCATAGAACATCACACAAAAAGAGTATACACAACCTACTACTCTATACACTGAATGGTCCACAAATGAAAAAGGAGAGGCTACCGCCAAGGCTAAAGCCTTGAATATGTTGCATGTGCTTTAGATAGAAATGAGTTTAGCCGGGTTTGTTTGTGGAACATAACATATGAAATCTGGAGAACACTCAAAGTAACTCATGAAGGAAGTAGTAAGGTCAAACAAAGTAAGATATCTATGCATAAAAACTAGTTTCAAAATTTTAGAATGAATGAGAATGAGTCAATAATTGACATGTATTCACGTTTTCAAAACATTCATCAGTCTTTATTAGGATTAGGAGAAAATATTCTGATTTTTGATATAGTCTCAAAAAATTTAAACTCTTTGATGGATGAATTGGAAAGAAAGGTGTTAGCTATCGAAGAAGCTAATAATCTCTCTACTATGAAACCCGAAGAGTTAATCAAAATCTCATGTCATATGAAGTAAATTTGCAGGCAAAGAAAGCACATATACAAGATTAGAAAATTTTAGCTTTCCACCCTGAGAAAGAAGATTCAAATTTAGATGAAGAATATACTACTTTTGTAGCAAAGAATTTTAGAAAGTTTCTGAAATATAAAAAAGACCAAAACAAGATTGTGAAAATGAATTCATCAAAAGAGCCCGACCCTGCACTGTTGGAATGCTTTAATTGTCACAAGACCGAGCATTATCAAAAGAATTGTCTAGAATTGAAGAAAAATCACAAAAGAAAAAAATCAAAGAGACGAGCTTTTTCACTCACATGGGATAATTCGGATTCATCTTCTGAAAGTGATAGCGATAGTGAGCAAGCAAACATATGCTTCATGGCTAAGGATACTAATGTAAGTAAATTTACTTTTGATGATAGTAGAAATTAATATTTAAATTTTAGAATCTAGAAAAATGTTTAACTGAAAGTTTAAACAAGCTAATGAAGATAATAAGAAAGCAGAATTCGAGAGAGATCTTTTAAAAGATGAAAAAGAGATTTTAGAAGACGAGATTAGAAAATTACAAGAATCTCTTTCAGTAGTAAATTATTAGATTTCTATGTTGAGTCAAGAAATCGAGACTCAAAAGAATAAAAATGATTTATTAGCTTCTGAGAATCATGATTCAAATACTAATGTTAAAATCATAGAATTAGAAAATTCTAGTTTAAAAGTGAAATTAGAAAATATTTCTAAGAATGTTGTCAACTTTAACAAAGGTAGAGAGAACCTATCTAAAATATTAGAAAATTCTAAATCCGTTTTTAGTAAAAAAGGACTAAGATATGATCAAAAAGTTAAATCAAAAAGTTAATACGGTTCTAAAAATTCTATACTAAACTGGAAATTTCTAGTAATAAATTAAATATTTCTACTAAGAAAAATTTCTCGGGAAATATTAGTATATGGGTTCTGAAAACCAATAATGTTCTTATTAGAAATAAATATACTAAGAATTTTTTAGATTTTGTTCATTATAATGATAAGTATATTTTTTGAAAGGATCCTGAACCCTCTTTGGGTTTGGCTTCCTAAAATTTAACTCTTAGGACCCTAACGGAGGAAGTGGGTACCAATGAATTTTTTTGCAGGTCCCATAAAACAAAAAAAGAGGAAAATGATACTTGACAGTGATTGCTCAAAAGACATGACATGAGAAAAAGAGATGCTAACAAATATCATTTATTCAAAATGAGGAACTGTCACGTTTGGAGATAATTCCAAAGGATATATCATCTGCAAAGGCGATGTGAGCAACTACGATATATCTAATTCACCTCTTATTTCTGATGTTTTATTGGTTAAAAATTTAAAACATAATTTAGTAAGTATTAGCCAATTATGTGATAAAGGTTTTAAAATATCTTTTTCTAAAACTAAATGTAGTATGTTTGATTCAAGTCAAAATCTTATTTTTGAAGGAAATCAAGATAAAAATATTTATATTTTGAATATAGCAGTTAATAATAATCCAAGTATGTGCTTAGTAGACAAAGACAATGATCCTTGGTTAGGGAAAAACGATTTTGTCATAATTTTAAAACAATAAACAAGATATTTAAAAATGATCGTGTAAGAGGATTACCCAAAATGAAAATCAAAACTGAAAATTTGTGGGATGCTTGTCAACTCGAAAAATTAACAAAATATTCTTTTAAATCTAAAAAGGTCATATCAACTTTAAAACCACTTGAATTACTACACATGGATTTATTCGGAGCAACTCAAGTTCAGTCCATATATCATAGTAGATGTGTGTTTGTAATAGTTGATGACTTTTAAAGATATACTTGGACTGTGTTCTTAAAGAATAAAAGTGATACTTTTGATATCCTTAAAAATTTCGTCAAACAAATTCAAAATTTAATTGATTTAAAAATAAAGAATATACGAAGTGATCATGGAGGAGAATTTGAAAATGAAAATTTTAATTTATTTTGTCAAAAGAAACGAATTTTTCATAACTTCTCCTTTCCTAGAACTCCACAAAATAATGGAATTATTTAACGTAAAAACAGAACTTTGCAAGAATGTGTAGAACACTATTAAATGGAAGTACACTGCCAAAACAATTTTGGGCTGAAGCAGTTTCTACAGCTTGTTATGTTTTGAATCGTGTCTCCATTTAACCTCTTACTAAAAACACTCCATATGAGCTTTTTACTGGTAGAAAACCAAATATATCTTATTTAAATGTTTTTGGTTCAAAATGTTTCATTTTAAATACAAAGGATCAGCTTGGAAAATTTGATTCAATATCCGACAAAGGAATATTCTTAGGATATCCTGAGCGTAGCAAGGCTTGTCGTATTTTCAATAAGAGAACCGGTAAAATAGAAGAATCACTTCATGTTTCATTTAATGGAAATATTATTTGAAATTCCTTAAATACTGATATTACAGCAAATAATTCTTCTGATCACGATGATGATTTATAATATATAGAGAAGATGAAAACATTGTTCATGATAACACAGAGAATAATACTACAGAAACTCAAGATGATATCAATAATCAAAATATTCCTGTTAATGAAGTTAGATCTCCACCAGAATTTAACGAGACCATCCAACTCAAAATATTATTAGTGAAATAACTTCAAACGTAAGAACACGAATTCAACTTAATTTAGTGAGTAATGTAGCCTTCTTATTTAATACCGAACCAAAAAACCATAAAGAAGCATTTACAGATGAAAACCGGATAATTGCCATGCAAGAAGAATTAAATCAATTTGAACGTAACGAAGTCTAGGATTTAGTTCCAAGACCTAGTGATCAAGCAGTTATTGGAACAAAATGGGTTTACAAAATAAATCAGATGAATTGGGTAATATTACTAGAAATAAAGCTAGACTTGTTGCACAAGGTTACAATCAAGAAGAAGACATAGATGGTGAAGAAACTTTTGCTCCAACCGCACGACAAGAAGCAATTCGAATTCTATTAGCATACGCTTGCCATCATAACTTTAAGTTATATAAGACGGATGTTAAAAGCGCTTTCTTAAATGGTTATATTAAAGAACGAGTATATGTTGAACAACCTCTGCTATTTGCTCATGAAAATTTTCCTGATCATGTTTTTAAATTGAAAAAGGCATTATATGGTTTAAAACAAGCACCTCGTGCTTGGTATGAACGTCTCAAAACTTATTTATTAGATTCAAGATTTCAAATTGGAAAGGTTGATCAAACACTTTTTATTAAGAAAGATAATAAAGATATTCTAAAAGTGCAAATATAACTTGACGACATTATCTGTGGATCAACAAATGATCAATTATGTCAAGAATTCTCAAAAATAATGACTAGTGAATTTGAAATGTCGCACATGGGAGAACTATCTTACTTTCTGGGTTTGCAAATTATGCAATTGTCAGATGGAATTTTCATTAATTAGGAAAAATATTGTACTTATTAAATAAAATGTTTTGGAATGGAAAACACGTCAAGTAAACCTACACTAATGAGTACAACGACACATTTAGATAAAGATAAAAGTGGTAAAAGAGTTGATCAAAAGCTATATCGAAGCATGATAGGTTCACTTCAATATTTAACTTCTAGCAGACCGGATGTTATGATGAGTGTTTGCTTATGTGCTCGTTTTCAAGCTAATCCAAAAAAATCACATTTGAGGGTAGCTAAACGTATATTACATTATCTTAGCAGTAACAAAGATTTTACACTTTTCTATTCAAAAGAGTGTTCCTTTGAATTAGTTTCATATAATGATGCTGATTTTGGAGGATCACAGACGTATTGTAAAAGTACAAGTGGAAATTGTCACTTTACCAGTAAATCACTTATATCTTGGTTCAGCAAGAAACAAAATTGTGTTTCACTATCAACAAGTGAAACTGAATATACATTTTTTGTACTAGCCTGTGCTCAAGTAATATATATGCAACAAACACTAATGGATCTTAACATAAACTTGTGTAATTCCACAATTTATTGCAATAATACAAGCGCAATAAATTTATCTAAGAATCATGTAAACTATTCTAGAAAAACACATTGATATAAGACATCATTTCTTGACAGCCCATATTGAAAAACAAACCATCAATTAACAGTTTGTAAACTCAGAAAATAAAATTAATGACATCTTTACTAAACCACTTTTAGAGAATTCTTTCATAAGACTTCTTCGAGAACAAGGTATTGTATCTTTCAAAGATCTTTAAAACAGTATTCGATTACTTTGTGTGTATAGTGTTTAAATACTTTTGAATGGATGACAAAGGGGGAGAGTTGTATTCTCAATGATCATAATGATGATTCTATTTATTGAAAATATACATGTGCTAACATTTTGCTGTAGGAATCAAAACGGTAAGTTTATAAATTTATGAACTAACAAAATGTTGTAGAAATTCAGGGGGAGCAGACACTCAGAGGGAGCAATTCGAATATGTTGTCATCAATCAAAAAAGGGGAGAATGTTGAAACCAAGAATTTTGATTAATGTCGACGAAGAGAAGAGCAATGGAAATTATGTCATGAAGATAACGTTATATATATATATATATATATATATATATATGTGTGTGTGTGTGTGTGTGTGTGTTGTGTGTGTGTTGAGTCGTTTTAGAACTAAATTAAAATCTATACTCAAGTATAACACGAATATACAAAACAAGTTATATATATATATATATTAAAAGGCGTGTTTCACAATGAACATGTGAAGCTGAAAATACATTTGCTGCACTAGCCTGTGCTCAAGTAATATATATGCGACAAACACTAAAAAAAATTTAACGTAAACTTGTGTAATTCCACAATTTATTGGACAATACAAGCGCAACAAATTTATCTAAGAATTCGACAAACCATTCTTGAACAAACACATTAATATAAGACAACATTTCTTGAGAGACAATATTGAAAAGCAAACCATCAATTTAGAGTTTGTAAACTCAAAAAATCGAATTGATGACATCTTTACTAAACCTCTTTTAGAGAATTCTTTCATAAGACTTCAACGAGAATTAGGAATTGTATCTTTCAAAGATTTCTAAAATATTATTTGATTACTTTGTGCTTACAGTGTTTAAATACTTTTTAATCGATGACAAAGGGGCAGAGTAATATTTTCAATGATCATTATGATGATTCTATTTATTGAAAATATATATGTGCTATCATTTTGCTGCAAGAATCAAAACAGTAAATTATAAATTTATGAACTAACAAAAAGTTGTAGAAATTCAGGGGGATCAAATACTCAGGGGGAGAAATTCGATTACGTTGTCATCAATCAAAAAGAGGGAGAATGTTGAAACCAAGAATTTTGATTAATTTCCACAAAGAGAAGAGCAATGAAATCATGTCATGAAGATAAGGTTATATATATGTGTGTTGAGTCGTGTTAGAATTATATTAAAATCTATACTCAAGTAAAATACGAATATACAAAGCAAGATATAGTTATATATATATATATATATATGTTAAAAGGCTTTCAAAAGCCATGACTGCATAGACTCAACTGTACCAGTCGACTGGTAGATATTCAACCAGTCGACTGGTCAGCCTATCTCTGTATAGTAATGGCTAGTTTTGAGTGTGTTTAAAACCAAACGTTTTACATTATGATTCAACCAGTCGAATGATGGTTTTTTGACTAGTTGACTGATTCGAAATAGAAGCCTTTTTATTGAACGGTCACCTTCTTTCATGAAGAGATTTCTCTTCAATTACGAATGGAAATGAATGCAACTTTTTACTGAAATCCTTCGTGAAGGAATGCTACACTTCTACTGTTATATAAGAAATACAAATATTTTTTTCAGGTCACCGATTTATCAATTCTTATTTTATTCTCTCTATTTTCTAAAATTGCACCTCTATATCCTTTGCAATATAAAGGTCTGTCAAATTCAACTTATTTGTTGAGTCTTTGACATCATTTCACATATTTTAATTCAACAAGCAACAAACTTCCTTCAAATCATCACATTCACTTCAAATACTTAAGGATTAGATTATAGGAAGGGTATACTTCATTGTGACTATTCTATGTTGATTAGAGAACACATTCAAGAGTCAAAAACCTTTGTAAAGTGTGAAGTCCTATGTGGGTGCTCAGGCGGGAACATCCTCGGTGGTGCTCGGGTGTATTGTGAACTATTCCTCCGGGTTAAGAGAGGACGTGTTAGTGAATTCCGAAGAGGAGCTTTGGGACTGGACGTAGGGCGGGAAGTCCGAACCAGTATAAAATTCATGATGTCGTTTCTTATCGCATTTACTTTTTTATTTGTGATATATCACTATAGCTTAGCTTTTACTTGCGTAACTATTGTAGTTTACTAGCTAGTTTATCATTTCCACTATATCCATATAAAGGTCCTGCTTAATTCGTATACACCGACATTTCTCCCACATTCGTTAATTTCACTCTTTATTAGAATGCATTAAGTTTAGTGAAGCGTTATAAGTAAACAGAAACATTATAAGACAGATATAAAATAGTAGCAGAATTTAAAACTTCTATTAAAAATAAAACACCGTGGTTCAATACATAGTTGCATCATAAGTCTGAAATGCATAAAACCCAATACATCAACTTAAAACTTATGTCTTGTACTAAAATCATCAGAGTACAATAAACATGAAAAGAGAATAATCCCCAAAAAATAGCCATAGTAGAGAAGATATGGAATCAAGAACTACATCTAACCAGCTCCAAGTAGAATGAAAGAAGAATCCTGATCAAGCCTGAGTATTCCCTCCCTGAGAACCTGGGGGAACGGAAGGGAAAGAAGAGGAAATAAAAAAGGTCCAACATAAGTCTAGCGAGTCCAGTTACTTTTAGCATATAAATAAGTAAGAGTATCCTGACAGCATATAAACTAGGTAAGAGAGAGATACAACATACAAGGCAGGCATGACAAGTTAAACAGGATAAACAAAATAGAATAAATAGCGCCTCCCTAACACTTTTCTTTCTCTGCACCATTACTAGTATAACCAGAATAAGATGACCCCCAACAAGTACAAGATGGTAGACTTAGATGTACTTCTAGTGAGAGGTTTTACCCCATACAATAACAGGCAGCCTAACTCAACATACCGGTGTTACCGCTAAGGATAATAATAGGCTCCTAAACAAGCGAGACTAGATATATTCTAGTTACTTCCACCAATTGATTGGCTCCCTACTCCGGACATACCCTGTGCTGGCCCCATAGTAGGATGTATCACTTCCTAAAGTGGCAACCATTTATTTTCAATATAAACATATCTACTGATGTCATAGCGTTTTAGCCTCCCTAGTCAGGACCCATGCACGCACATGACCCCGTCGGAATGCGCTGCCCACATCGGCCCCTCTTTTGGATCTCTTACAATCAGCTTAGTAAGCGTACCCCGACACCGACCAAGTTCGGAGTAATCGTTTGATACCTATATGGGTTACTGACTAAAATGGATCCCACACACATATTTCATACAAGCTTCCACCTAGGCTTGAATCCCCATTACTAGGATTTCCACAGGTTATGCTTACCAGAGTAAAAAGATTGCATAACCCCAACAGGTTAAGTTTGTGGGCCTATTGTATAAATATAACCACCACCCCAAGATAAACTTAACCGTCCTACTATTTCAAGCAAGTTTACTTAACCCTTCTCAAGTTAACATGTTTACATAATCCCTATGGATTCAAACAGGTTTAAATATTCAAGTTCATTACCGTTCATTCATTTATGGTTATAATGCATTGGACCTCCCACATTAAGCCTACAACTTGTGGATGTTGGATATGTCGGGTGGTTCCGGACAAAGTTCTTACAAAATCGGACTTACCTCGTGTCTTAGCATGTTACGTGTTTATTCACTTATACCACTCACATTAGATTCACTACTTGTGGTTGTAGATATGTCGGTCGATTCTGGGCAGAATTCTACAACAAGTTTAATCTAACCTCGTGTCTAAGCACGGTCACAATTTCTAATTACTTGGCATATTTATTCTTTAACAATTATCCTTATTTCATTATAGGTTTTCATGACCCCTTCTCAAGTCATATTCATCATGTACCATATGCCCCCAAATTAAGGTCTTCAATCACAGTTTGGTATATGCCCCAAATTTATATTTGTGTTTTCAATTCATGTTATGCCAAAATTTCCAGATACAAGTTATGCCCCAGTTATAACGTTTTCCTCTCGTTCCCAATTTAACGCATTCACATATTTTAGTAGTATTCCTAGGATCGAAGGTATCCTGGCTATTAAATAAAAAGGGAAAAGAAGAAGGGAAGAGAACAGGAATAAGCATAATAACAAGATATACATACGATAGCACAAATAAGCATAGCAACTGAATAAGCATATAGTGACAGAATTGGGCATAATGACAAGATAGACATATAATATAGATCTGATGAACATATGAAAATAGAAATGATTAGGCAACCTAGCATAATAGGCATATCATGAATAGACATATGAGATCTAAAAAGTAAACTAAGTACACAAGTTATAGCAGATCTGATATGATTCAAATAATCATAGGCTTAGGTCCAATTCATAGGCATGCCAAGATAACTGTTAATTGTTTATATCTAAAAATAATGTAGACTCATAGAGAATGTATCTAAGAACAGGGAATAAGATGTTGATGATGTAGCACAGATCTCTGAATTTTTCAAACTCTTTTTGTTGAAGAAAAATAGGCTAGATCAAACTAAGTTGGTGCAGCACCTCATTGTCGCCATTATTTTTGGATGAATAAAACAATGAGAATGATGTCTTATTTATAGTCATCAACCAAAGAATATAGACTAGAAAGTTATATCAAGATTACTCAATGGATACCACTTTACCACTTCAATGGAAAATATCTATTCCCTAACTAAACATGAGCTTAACTTTTGGCCATCCAAAAAGAAAATGCCCAAGTATGAAAGAATGTTGGGAGAGCCTTACTACCACTATCACATGATGAACGTACATGAAACTAACCATTGCAGAGTTCTTGAAGGGATGATCATCAAGCTTCTTAATCAACGCCAATTACAAGATTTAGTAAAAGAATCAAACAAAGTTCAACCAAGGTCTGTTAGAAAAGGACTGTTTGCATAACTAAGGGTATGGAAACCCTCTCAAACTATGGAAAACCCTGAAAATGGTCAATTTCGAATGGATAAAAACCCTTGTCATCGCCAAGTTGGCCAGGACAAGGCACCCCCTAAAGGGGGCTGGTGTGTTAGCCTTTAACATATTCGAAATCAGAAAGGACCAGGTTAAAGCATCAAAAGCGTAAGCCCCCGATCCACAGTAGAAATGGTCGGGACGGAGTGTCTAATTAGCATGCCTTTTCTCTGCTCGTAGAAGATGCGCCATGCCTCTGTTATGAATTAAGCAGGCCCTACCTCTACTCGCAGAAGAGCACGTCCTGCCTCTTCTTATATTCCTCGTTTCCAGCAAAAGGGAATGGAAACAATTATCACCGCCTTCGATGGCCGTGGTAAGGCACCCCTTGGAAGGGGTGGAGTGTAAGCCTCTATCATCGTCTATGATGGGAGGCGTAGAGCATCAAAAGAGTTAGCCTTAATTTCGTGTCTATGATGGCCCGGTTTAAGTATTTAAGACCATATCATCGCCTACGATGGCCAGGGTTGGGAACCTCCCAGAGGGTTTTCAGGTAAGTCCTTGGGCCCTACTTGTTTATAAGCTAGCCAAGTCCACCAGACACACAGGCCTAGAGAGTGGCCAACAAAGAACGTACATCCTCTGCTTTGACAATCTAAAGCCCAGAGAGTGGCTCACAAAGCACGTACATCCTCTGCTTCACAAATCAAACTCAAAGGGGGTAACGAAACTATTTGTCAAAAGTGGATTTCTGGTCTTTTATCTTAATACACGAATCTGGATTGGTTCGGGACTTCTCTTAATTTCTAGAAGTGGATTTCTGGACCTCTATCGTAATACCTGAATCTGGGTTAGTTTGGGACTTTTGTTAATCGCCATAAGTGGATTTCTGGTCTTACATTTTAGATACCCGAATCGGGGTTTATTTGGGATTTTAACTATTACCAAAAGTGGATTTCCGGTCCCTCATCATATAGCCGAATGTAAAGCACGGTTCAAGACTTATCCTAATAGCTAGAAATGGAATTCTGTTTTGATAAATATCTAAATCTGAGTAGATGGAGGGCTCCTAATTACTCACTAGAGGGAATATTCTGGACATCTCTTATTAATATCCTAATATGGGTCACAAGATTCTAATTCTTATTCCCAAATAAAGGATCAACTATCCGCACTCAAGGCGATGACTTGATTCTACTACCTAAGTGCTTTCAAACAAAGATCATGATCTTCCATCTTGCACAGGGAGATTTATTAGGCTCATTACATATAAATTGCTATTATTTATGCAAAATATAAGCAAAAATCACATGTCAAGTAACACATATCCCATTTACGAACTCGTTCACAAAGTTATATCATTAACTATTCAAAAAAAACTTAGGCATTGGTAACACTTAATGCGACATTCTATGCTTCCCTATTTTCGAGTAAAGGGGGGACAATAGCATGATGAAGCACGATGCATAAGACAAATTGGTCTTCTGTCTCTTATCCTTAACTTTATCAAGGCCATCCGAAGTCTTAATTTGAAGCTTCAAAGCTCGGTTATAGGCCTTACACATGGCCTAAAGAGTCTTATTTTCTTTCTCCAAACTAAAAGCACTTTTTCATAAAAGATGCCATTCTTTTCATAGTTGCTTGAATTGGGAAACATAGTAGTCAATATGCCAGATCATGTCCTCATTATATTTTCTGTCATAAAATCTTTTTATGTCGGCCTTAATTTTTCGGCACCACCGACTAGCAATAAAATTGTCTAACCCAGGAGGGGGGTTCCTCACATAACAACCTATCTGAAACTCTGGGGCCCCAATTTTGGCCGTGACTTGTGGAGACTTTGACATTGAAATGTCGGTGGCACACCGAAAAAAAATTCCTAAGTTTTGCAATTTGTCAATGCATTGTCACGTTCAACTTCCAAATCAGCAATTTGATGATGTAATTCGTCTACTTTTTAATCAAAATAAACGGAGGGGTTAGTTTTCATTTCTCTCTTTATCTAAAGTATAGTTTTATTCCTTTTCCTTAGCTGGCCCTCCAAATTGTTTATTTTTTCGCTCAAATACTCCGTGGACGGTTCCTTAGATAAAGTGGATCCATCTATAGTGTTGATAGAAGAGTCCTCTAAAAGTACCTCTCTGACCCGAAGGTCGTAGTGCATACTTCCCAGTAAAGGAGGGATAATCTTTGATTGGAATTCCCTGTTTTATAAGCACATAAACCGTTGCTTATCGAACTTATTTTCAGAAGAAAACAATAATAATAAACCATAATTCTCATAATTCAAAAGGGACCAACAGATGTGTTACCCTAAGCCCATCCAAACAAGCTTTAACGGTAAAGATTACATAGTTAAGTCATTTCCTTCAGTACAATTATTATTCTTATTGCATAACAACTTTGCATGATGAGCTCTAAATTACCTTAACATCGCCTCTCTATCATCACCCAAGAAGTTAAAAGGGAGCTGGGGATACTTTATGTAAACATGCTTAAGATCTTTCAAAAAGTGATCTCTATCGAGCTTACAAGGTGATTTTGTAGGGAACACTCTCCTCAACCTAGATAATGAATGCAAATCGTCCTTGGGAACGATGTCATTTGTAAAAACAGGGTTTTGTTGTAATACGAGAAGAGGAACAATGGTTATAAGTAACAAGGGGACACCCTCAGAAGCAAATAATCAGGGAATTATGTTTTGCAAATACCTGTAAGTTTCAAGATGATATAAATTAATCAAATGCAGAAAGGGAAATCTCAAGGGTGAAACCTATACTTGAGAAATAGTAGAAGAAGATTGTATAGGTTCTTTTTCATCAAACTCCGAGAAACTAGTCTCTTTGGTAGACGTACAAACAAGATATGGGGTATCAGGAACATATGAGAGATTAGGGTTCACCTCCCCAGAGCTTAGAGCACCTCCAACAGGTAGGGAAGGATTTCCATCATTTTTGTCAAAACTATCTTGGCGGCCTCTCCACTTAGAGCTAGGATCATCGTTATGACCATCAACATCTTCATCAACAACAAAATCTTCTTCCTCCTCGTCACCAGATTCCGAATCATCTGGCAAATCCTCAATGTACAAAAGGACCTTGAATTTCATCTTGTCCCTCTTTAGAACCTTAATGCCATGTTTGGCTAAGTCTATTCTTTCCATGACTTTGTTTCGAATGGAAGGATGAATAAAATTAAAACCCATGCCCGGAAACTTATTAAAGTTATCACAATAAGTCCAGAAGAGAGCATTTTCGTATTATTCCATCGCCATGTCCGAAAGGTGTTACTTCAAGAATAAAGAGATCCTGCTTTTAGCTTCATAGACAAACCGTTTGTTGTTACAAAGTGCATCATCCTTCACCCTCAACCTCTCGGCATGCTCAAGTAACATATGTGCCTTCTCATCCTCTAAATCTGAAACCTTATCGATTAAAAGATTCTAGGCTTCCATTTCTTTTTCAAGGGATGTTTTCCAGATGTTCTCGTTCCTCTTCACATTTGCTCTTCATTATAGTTAAAGCACGAACCTTGGACTCTAATGCAGTTTTTTCCTCTTTAAGTTTATTCACTTCAGAAGTGGATGAAGCAATTACTATGCGATGAGAGTAACAACCTTTGGATACTTAAAAAAGAGTGAGATCATATCAGTCCATATATGGAAGCGAAAAATAAAATGTGAAATTAGAAAGGATAAAAGACAAACCAACTGCTGTTGCTTGATGAGGTAATGATAGAAATCTGACCAATCCAAAGGGGAAGGAAATGGCATGTCAGAAACGTTAGTGGAAAGAAGAACAGATTTAACAATTCTATCAAAGTCAGGAGTTGGTAAAGGAAATCTTGAAGAATCATCATAGTTGTAACAACCTGTATTTTTATAACATGTCAAAACAAAAAATCAAGGCAGAATTAAATTTTAAATTCAGAATCAGGGGAAACGGGTTACGGCATTGCGTTTGTTTCGAAATTTTACATGAAATAGAGTCTGAGTTTTCAAAAATCGGAGTCCGGATGAAGAAGTTATGGCCTGTACAAGTTTCAGCAGTTTTTAGGCAGCACTGGACCAGGGGGTCGACCATAGGGTTGACCTACCCCCCCAAGTCGACTATAGTGTCGACCTACCCCCCAGGTCGACCATAGTGTCGACCTCCCACCCTTACAGGTCGACCTGGTCGGCCTGTTTTGACCCATAACTCATTTTTGAAGAATGAGACATGTTTTGATGGTCCAGATTGATTCTAGGGTTAATCTAATGGCCTAAACTAGTTGCTACACCTATAAACACACCCTTATACCTAACCTAATTCATATCAAATCATTCTTACACCAAAATTCTGTTGAGGTCCCTCTTGATCATGGACGCCGTCTCTAATCAATTTCCTAAGCTTTCATACACAATCCAATTCGAAGATTAAGGCTTCTACAATGATTCAAGACAATAAATCAACAACGTCGCTGCAACATTCTACAACAAATTCAGTTCTTAATCCATTAGCCATGCTCTGTAAGTTCGAGTTGTTTTTAGATTTAAACATTTAATTATAATATGATCATGGAATAAAGTGGAATTGTATTTAAGTATGTTTATCGATCTATTTCTGTTGCTTCTTGGATCTTAAGTTTTGAGACTTGTCTATCTAATTTATGATCTATTCAGCCTGCTGTAAATCAGTTTTCTTGATTCATATTGATATTATTACCAAGTTGTAATCTTCATGCCTATGATGATGTTTTTATCTCTGATCTTATTTTTATGCAAAATTCTACCTTCCCCTATTTATTTTCTTTTGATGAACCTAGGTCAATTTCGGACCTAGGCCTAAACTACGATATACGTGCGATGGTATACGGGGGAAATATTGGAATATTGCCTAGTGGAATATATGTGTTCGGTGGGATTGATGGCATAACATAAAAATTGGATATTTGGGTATTACTACCCTTAACATGAAATTGGAAATTTGGGTATTGTCGATATAATTGAAATTGCAAGATTGGGCGTTGGCATAAATAATTTGGCATGAAGTGGGCATACATGAATTGGCATGTAAGTTAAATCATGAGTTTGGGACTATGCAAGTTTAAATCAAAAGATTGGGCTTATGTTAATTAGGCATATGTAGACTTGGTAATTTGAACATGAAAGCAATTGTAAATTTGATAATTGGCATAAACATGTATTATGAACTTGGGCAACTGACAAGTATTGTAATAAAAAGATTATAGTTTGGGATAACTACATCATGAATCATGATTTGGGTTTATTGGGTATAAAACTTGATACATGTAATTTTGGCTAGAACTTGATATGCTAAAGTGGCATAAAAATTGGCATACATGTAAAACGACATGAATTGAACATATGTAAATTTGGTATGAATTGGGCATATGTAAAACTGACATGTAACCTAGAACTTGGGCATATGTTAATCATGTAAAATTTGGAGTAGAACATATATGATAATTTATGACTTGGAGAAAGTTTAATATGAACGCGCCTAAGTTGTGTTTTGGGTAGTTGGTATGTATTGGACATCTAGAAGGCGCGTAAGCATGCTTATGAACTTGAAACATGAATTGGTTATGAATATGAATCATTAACTTGATAATAAGCATAAGTGAAAACATGAAACTTGACATGAAACTCGCCATGAAACTAGACACGAACTTGACATGAAACTTGAACAAGGACATGACATTAGAATAAACATGAAAATGGCCAACTCGAGGTTGGGTTGAGTTTGCAGTGTAAATCTGCGCGGAACCGCCCGGAAAATCCAGTTACTGCAAACAATAGGATCCAATGTGGGTAGTTGGTCATATCGTGCTTGAAACCCGAGGTCAGACTGAGTTGTGGTGTAAATCTGCCCGGAACCGCCTGGCATATCCAGTGACCACAACAACAGGTCTGATGTGAGAGGTTGGGGTGCATTAATGAATTAATGCCACATGATAGGGTTAAGTCATGAACTGCTTGAATATACTTAACCAATTTGACACGATGATTTGATAGGGTTATGTCATGAACCGCTTGAATATACTTAACCAATTTGACATGATAATTTTATAGGGTTAAGTCATGAACTGCTTGAATATACTTAACCAATTTGACACGATGATTTGATAGGGTTAAGTCATGAACCGCTTGAATATACTTAACCAACTTGATAGAAGATTTGTAGGGCTAAGTCATGAACTTGAACGACAACACATAGCCAATTTGACATGACACGTAGGCGAGTTAAGTCACAAACTTGAATGACAACAGTTAACCAACTTTACATGCTAGACCGATGAGGTTAAGTCTCAAATTTAAATGACAACACGTAACCTACTGGACAGAAACCCTAGTTGCGCGGTCCTTTTCAGCAGTAACCCACTAGATGTATCACGACACCCTGGAACTAGGTAGGGTGGGGCACGATTACTGGGCTGATTGTTAGCGACCAGAACGACGGTTGAGTTGGTGCACCATTGTAGGTTCAGGCGGACTATGGTCGTGCACTTAGTCCAGAGTTGAAAAAGCAGGCATTGGGCACCAGTAGGTTTACACTGTGCGTGCTTGATTCGTGTCGGTGGTTGACACCCTGGGGCTTGATACACCCTATGGTGGACCTAGCACAGGTGACTACATTTCGTGATTGGGCCGTATGACACAGACACCTGAACGAGCTAGGACTTGTAGGGAGCCGATCAATTAATAGATCGTTACGTGGAATTCATTAGGTAGCATAAACCCTAGTGGTCCTAGGTGGCATAAACCCTAATCGAATCTAGAAAACGTTCAATAGGTAGCATAATCCCTATTGGTCCTAGGTGGCATAAATCCTAGTTGAACACGTGATAGTTCATGATAAGGAAACCTTGCCAGAACAAAGGTGGTTGTCCAAATGATTTCAAGAACGGTGGCACTACGTTGAGGTAGTATAGAAATACGTGATGAAACCCGTACGATATACGGCAAGGGACTATACATATACATGGAAAGGATGATACGGGTTAGGGTACTAGTAAAGTTGGTGCATAGAATATAGGAAATCAAAGAAAATAATGGAATGGTGAAGCTTAGAAATCTTGTGATGTTATACTTAATAGAAACCTTGCAATGTGATACTTGGTAGGAACCTTGTGATGATACTCTTGATAGGAAGCATGGGATGTTATACTTTATTCATCGTGCCTGTAGCTTACCTTCTCATCATGCTTATGTTTACTTTCAGTTTATTCAGGCCATATTATCTTCACCTGTTTTTATGCTGAAAGCCACTAGGACTTACTCAGTCTTTATGACTGACCCAGTTTGTTTCGCCTCTTTTTCTTTCGTTCCCCCCCCGGTTCGCAGGTTGGGAATACAGCTTAGTTCAGATCTAACCAAGCTCCAAGGCTCTTTCACGTACTGCTTGGATTTCTCTTGCCTATGGCTTTCTTTTCTTTATTGGGGAATACTACAATTTATTTTCATGCTTCTTTGTTTTTGAGCAAGACAGATATTTTAGCTATGTAATTGGGTATTTGAAAGTGAAGGGATTTTATTGTAAACAATTATATTTAATAAATGATTTGAAGACCTTCCGCTGTTTTATATATGTCTGTCTTGTAATATTTCTGTTCCAGTACCTATAATGCTCCATTGAAGTTAAGGCATTCCCTTTGTGAGTGACCTTAACGGATGTGGGGTGTTACATTTGGTATCAGAGCAGAAGGTTACCAGACTGGGCAAATGCTTTTAAAAACCTTCTGAAATTATTTTCAAAACATTTACAAAGAAGCATTTTTCAAAAGAAAAGTTTTGTTTTACGAAAGGCATATTCCCCAAAGCCATATGCACTATCTTTTAATTCTCTCCTTGAGTCTCTTCTCTCTTTCCTTTTCACCATAGTTTGTAGGCATGTGACACATGTCGGAGGGCAAAGTAGTGTCCAACCTCCATCTGTAGCCGCGGTAGTTTTACTTGCGACTAATCTTATCTCAAGCTTTGTAGGGTTGCCGTGTGAGGGAAGTAGCTTTTGAGAAACTTTTCAACAAGATATACAAGGATAGTAAGAACGAGGATAAAGAACACAGGCCTAAGGATGAGAAACTTGTTGATAAGGCGTAATCCACAAATGTGGAAAAGGTGAAAGGGAAGAGGTCAAAGTAAAAGAATAATAAAACCCATAATAAGAAAGAACATCGTTGGTATGGTAAAAAGGGACATGTAGTTAAGTATCATAGGACAAGGACAAGGGCAAAGAACAAGATCGTCGAGAGGGCAATTGTATGCTCTCACTACTAGCATACCTAAGAGAGGTGGCAACGTTTCTATTAAAAGTTTAGCTTCTCTTTTCTATCATACCGTGGGAACTTTGTTTTTATACATCGCATCCTTTTAATTCTGCCTCGATAGTTGAGTCTCTGCACCTTAGTACTAGCGTAGTAGAGGATCCCATTTTTGTCTCAAATCCTGTGGGGGAATCGGCTCATTTATTCTTGACTTGTTTGGATTTGAGAATGTCTATGCTAAGTGTTGATTTTAGAAGTAAAGCTAATGTTTTTGGGCTATGTGTTGATTCTAGGGATGGAGTGGTTGTCCAAAAATGGTACCATTCACGAGTATGAAAAGAGGGTAGTTTGATGCTTGACTTGCCTTGGTAATGCCCTCGAAGTCTAGTGTAACTCTTAGGGTTCTGCTATGTTTAGTTACCTAGAATCTCTTGATACATTTATCGATCTGCTCGAGTAGTGTTCGCCACTAAGGCGGATGGTTCATTTCGCTTATGCATGAGTTATAGAAAATCACCTTAGTAAATACACTTGGCGACATGGTTGGCATTTATTTATTTTCAAGAGATAATTCATTTATGTGTAATACCTTCTAGTAAGTGAATGAGATCCAAGATTCACTAGTGAATTTTGGAGAGCTTGCACGAAACCATGAGTACGCAGTTATGTTTGATTCAGGTATACTTGAAAGAGAATAAGCGAAAGTGGAACGAGAGGCGACAGTGGAATGAGTTCCAACTCATATTCTGGGAACAAGAATTAAGGAACTACGAAATTGTGAAGTTAAAGACGGTCAAAGCACAATGGAGTTAAGCTCAAGGAAATACGACTTAGAAGATTGAAGACTAGATACGCGCATCATATCGCTTTTTAAGAGTATATCCTTGATCCCTATTTTCCTTTAGAGCTTACTTGCATGCTTTCTTTTAAGTATATCCTCTCGATCCTATTCGCAATCTTATTTCTTTTGCAAACCCCATAAGGAGTATGACTCATCTGGTTGTGATAAATGTTGGGGTTTGAGGGTGTCCGTTGGGTTGACTAAACTTTTTGGGCTTTACAGGATATGGGTTGATTTTAGGAAGGGATTTCTTGTGACCTAAAAGGAGTCCATCATGCTTAGTTTCCTAGAAACATATATATTGGTTGGTTAATTCTTTGGGTGTCAGCCTGATGTTTATTTCGGTCTTGGGAGCTGGTGCTTAGGGAGTTCTTCTCCAAATCAGTATATATGTGACATAGATTTCCAGTTTTGACATTGCCTAATGGGCACAAGGTTTTTACTTGCTTCTATCGTTCGACTATACCTTTAGGTTGGAACAATTGGGTGTAATCATGTGTTTGAGACATGTTATGATTGATGGTTGCAAGTGGCTGCTAGTGGTTGCTCGTGGACGCATGAATACACATTAGGCACTAGATCGGCTCAGTCTCATTTTCATATTGCATACGCATGAGTGTTTATACTTGTTTATGGATGGAATTGAATGTGTTATCATGTGGATGTTGCATATGGATGGATGTTTGTGCACACATATAGTGTTTACATGACTAGGACTATTTGCATACATGTTGGATTCATGGCACTAAACATATTTTGCATTAAGAAGATCAATCAGGCCTGATCATTTGCATTAGACAAGGAACATATACACACACTTTCGGCATATGTTCATACAGCATTAGAAAACTCTTAAGGACAATGGATGCCTGTGATTGATGATTGATTAGATGGATGATTGGATGGTAGGACACATTCTTTTTAACTTGAAGATTTCGGGGACGAAATCCTTTAAAGAGGGGAGAATGTAACAACCCGTATTTTTATAACATGTTAAAACAAGAAATCAAGCCAGAATTAAATTTTAAATTCAGAATCAGGGGAAACGGGTTACGCCATTGCGTTCGTCTCGAAATTTTACATGAAATAGAGTCCGAGTTTTCGAAAATCGGAGTCCGGATGAAGAAGTTATGGCCTGTACAAGTTTCAGCAGTTTTTAAGCAGCACTGGACCAGATGGTCGACCATAGGGTCAACCTACCCCCCCCCCCCCCCCAGGTCGACCATAGGATCAACCATAGGGTCGACTACCCCCCAGGTCGACCATAGTGTCGACCTCCTCCCCTTACAGGTCGACCTGGTCGGCCTGTTTTGACCCAGAACTCATTTTCGAAGCCTGAGACATGTTTTGATGGTCCAGATTGATTCTACGGTTAATCTAAGGGCCTAAACTAGTTGCTACACCTATAAAAACACCCTTAGACCTAATCTAATTCATATCAAATCATTCTTACACCAAAATGCTGTTGAGTTCCCTCTTGATCATGGTTGCCGTCTCTAATCAATTTCCTAAGCTTTCATACACAATCCAATTCGAAGATTAAGGCTTCTACAATGATTCAAGACAATAAATCAACAACGTCACTGCAACATTCTACAACAAATTCAGTTCTTAATTCATTAGTCATGCTCTGTAAGTTCTAGTTGTTTTTAGATTTAAACATTTAATTATAATATGGTCATGGAATAAAGTGGAATTGAATTTAAATATGTTTACCGATCTATTTCTGTTGCTTCTTGGATCTTAAGTTTTGAGACTTGTCTATCTAATTTATGATCTATTCAGCCTGTTGTAAATCAGTTTTCTTGATTCATATTGATATTATTACCAAGTTGTAATCTTCATGTCTATGATGATGTTTTTCTCTCTGATCTTATTTTTATGCAAAATTCTACCTTCCCCTATTTATTTTCTTTTGATGAACGTAGGTCAATTTCGGACCTAGGCCTAAACTACGATATACGTGCGATGATATATGGGGGAAATATTGGAATATTGCCTAGTGGAATATATGTGTTTGGTGGGATTGATGGCATAACATAAAAATTGGATATTTGGGTATTACTACCCTTAACATTTAATTGTAAATTTGGGTATTGTCGATATAATTGAAATTGCAAGATTGGGCATTGGCATAAATAATTTGGCATGAAGTGGGCATACATGAATTGGCATGTAAGTTAAATCACATGTTTGGCACTATGTAAGTTTAAATCAAAAGATTGGGCTTATGTTAATTAGGCATATGTAGAATTGGGAATTTGAACATGAAAGCAATTGTAAATTTGATAATTGGCATAAACATGTATTATGAACTTGGGCAACTGACATGTACTGTAATAAAAAGATTATAGTTTGGGATAACTACATCATGTATCATGATTTGGGTTTACTGGGTATAAAACTTGATACATGTAATTTTGGCTAGAACTTGATATGGTAAAATGGCATAAAAATTGGCATACATGTAAAACGGCACGAATTGAACATATGTAAATTTGGTATGAATTGGGCATATGTAAAACTGACATGTAACCTAGAACTTGGGCATATGTTAATCATGTACAAATTGGAGTAGAACATATATGATAATTTATGACTTGGAGAAAGTTTAATATGAACGCGACTAAGTTGGGTTTTGGGTAGTTGGTATGTATTGGACATCTAAAAGGCACGTAAGCATGCTTATGAACTTGAAACATGAGTTGGTTATGAATATGAATCATTAACTTGATAATAGGCATAAGTGAAAACATGAAACTCGCCATGAAACTAGACACGAACTTGACATGAAACTTGAACACGGACATGACATTAGAATAAACATGAAAATGGCCAACTCGAGGTTGGGTTGAGTTTGCAGTGTAAATCTGCCCGGAACCGCCCGACAAATCCAGTTACTGCAAACAATAGGATCCAATGTGGGTAGTTGGTCATATCGCGCTTGAAAACCAAGGTCAGACTGAGTTGTGATGTAAATCTTCCCGGAACCGCCCAGTATATCCAGTGACCACAACAACAGGTCTGATGTGAGAGGTTAGGGTGCATTAATGAATTAATGCCACATGGTAGGGTTAAGTCATGAACCGCTTGAATATACTTAACCAATTTGACACGATGATTTGATAGGGTTAAGTCATGAACCGCTTGAATATACTTAACCAATTTGACACGATGATTTGATAGGGTTAAGTCATGAACCGCTTGAATATATTTAACCAATTTGACACGATGATTTGATAGGGTTAAGTCATGAACCGCTTGAATATACTTAAACAACTTGACAGATGATTCGTAGGGCTAAGTTATGAACTTGAACGACAACACTTATCCAATTTAACATGACACGTAGGCAGGTTAAGTCACGAACATGAATGACAACAGTTAACCAACTTGACATGTTAGACTGATGGGGTTAAGTCTCGAATTTAAATGACAACACTTAACCTACTGGACGGAAACCCTAGTTGCGCGGTCCTTTTCAGCAGTAACCCACTAGATGTATCACGGTACCCTGGAACTAGGCAGGGTGGGTGTAACACCCCACCTCCGCTAAGGTCACTCACAAAGGGAATGCCTTTACTTTGGTGGAGCATTTTAGTAAATAGAACAGAAACTTACAAGACAGATAAAACAGTGCTTGAAAAATTTATAACTTTATTTCAACGGAAGCTTGGTTACATCTTTTCAAATCACAATATCAGAATTCAAGTACAAAATATCAGTTTTGTACAAAAGCCTTCAGAATGCATAGTTTAAAATCATAATCCCCACAGAAGAAGACAAGCCATACTTTAAGCACTTCAAGTAGAAGAAATCTTTAACAAGCTAGAGTATTCCCTTCTACAAAACCTAGGGGGGGGGGGGGAAACGGAAGAAAGGAGGCGAAACAACAAGGGTCAGACAAAAGTCTGGCAAGTACAGTGATTTTCAGTTATGAACAGATAATAATAACATGACATGAAAAATAAAACTGGATGAGAGATAACTGTAACAGGTGTAGTAGATATAACAGAAGAACAGAATGATATAAGTTATTGCTTTACACTTCTCTGCACTAATACTAGTATAACAGAATTAGGTATCACCCTAATATATAAACTGAAATAGAAATGGGTACAAAATAATTTCCACAGAAGAGAATGCTACTAATGGGCCTTTACCACCCCAACGGAAACGGACAGAAACAAAATACTAATAATGGGCCTTTACCACCCGAACAGAAATAGACAAAAACAGAAACAGATTAATCCCTACGGAAACAGAATGTAGAATTAGGTGTACACAAGTAAATGGGCCTTTACCACCCGAACAGACGGTACCACGCAGAAACAGACAGGTGTTACCACCCAACAGAAACAGACGGTACCAACAGAAACAGACAGAACTAAGTGTACCGTAAAACCCTACCCCAAGCGATCAGCTCCCTAAAACATAAATACCCTGTGCTAGCCCCACAAAAGGGTGTATCATTCCCTAAAGTGGCAACCTTTGAATGACACAGACCTATTTATAGATGTCACGACGTCTTACATCCTCAGAGGCAGACCGGGATCCATGCACGCACATGACCCGGTTGGAATGCACCATCAACACCCCTCGCCATTATCAGAATGAACCGCTTATAATTAGTTCAGTAAGCGTGCCCGGACCCTACCTACTGTTGGGTCAAAGTTTTGATACCAGAAAGGGTTACTGACTAATATGGGTCCCAAACAACAGATGACACAATTAATTCCCTTCCTATCCTTGTGTCCCTAGGCTAACAGATTTCAGATTAACTTGTTTACAAGTTCAGACATACAGAATTCAGATCAACTAGTTCATAGACAAGTTTTCAGACTAACGGATCAGATATACAGATTTAACAGACTTACAGATTAACTGGTTACAGGTTAATAGACTTACAGATTAACTGGTTACAGATTAACCGGTTACAGGTTGTCTAACTTTGTATTGGGCCAACAGATTCACGAAACGGGTTTATCAAATTCATTGGTCCAATTGGTTTAACCTTACCCACCCAACACGTTTTAGACATCATATTTGTCTCAGATTTTCATTAATTAAATATTAATGCCCAGACCTCTCACATTAGACTGACAGTTTGCGGCAACTGGTTAGGCCGGTTGGTTCCGGGAAGGTTTCTGTCGCAAACTGAGTCTAACCTCGGGTTTCAAGCACGTTATGACTAACTTCTCACATTAGAACCTATTGTTTGCAGCCACTGGAATATGCCGGGCGGTTCCGGGTAGAATTACGCCGCAAACTCTTTCTAACCTCGAGTTAGCCATGTTTATCTTTGCGGCCAATTAATTGATGATTTACCATTTATACCCACGCCTAATATACATGTCAATTATTCATAACTATAGTCAATTCAGATTATGTCTATAGCGGACTAATTATATCAACTCAACAGATATAGCAGATAACAGATTTTGCAGATTAGGCGACTTAACGGATTTAGCAGATTACGCAAACTTGCAGATTTAGCAGATAACAGGTTAGGCATCTCAACAGATTTAGTTTAGCAGATTTGGCATTTTCAACAGACTTAGCAGATGACAGATTTGGCAGATGAACAAATCTAGCAGACTAGGCAGTAGAGCAGAACTAGCAGATTAAGCAATATAACAGAACTAGCAGATTAGGCCAATATAGCAGAACTAGCAAATTAGGCAAATATAACAGATTTTAATCATTCATTAAAGTTTCACAAACATATCTTGCCTAATTATAAATTGGGCCTAAGTTTGCATGCCTAAATAGTTGTCACGATTCACACTATGATCATATACCCCACATTTGTATTGAATTTACATGTCACAGATTATGGTCATAATTTACATGTCCCAATTTAGTTCAACTTGCCTAGTACAAAAGATTCACATATAAATTATACCAAATATAGCCATCGACAAAAATCTCCTACTTAGGTATTATTCACATTTGATAGATATCCTACTTTAATGTAAATCTTTATACCTAAACCATATTCTCTTTATCTCAAGTCATATGTTCAATACAGTCTATATTTATGTCCAATTATATACCTTTCTATGTCGTGTCCTCAAATCATATGTTCAATACCCTTTATGTTATAAATATAACATGTCCAGTCATATGTCTCAGATTTACGTTCTAGCTATAGTCCATGTTCTTTCCTCAAATCAGTCACCTATTGGTCATGCCCAATTTGTGGATCATTCATTTTACTGTCCCAAACATTTTAGCGTATGTTAATCTCTTATGAGATTGGCTCAGGCTCGTGGTAGCCTGGCTATAAAACAGAAAGAGGAAAGAGATACAAAATAAGATCTGAACAGAACAGAACAGATATAACCTCAGATTCAGATTTTCAATTCATGTCAAATTCAGAATTAACGTTTATATCGGAAAATAACTGTACTTTCCTTGGTTGGATTAAAGAAAGAACTTTAATTGTTGTAGAATCGTTGTAGAAGCTTTAATCTCTAATTTGAATTGAGCTACTTAGGTTGATGTTGGTTAGCTTCTAGTTTTGATTCCAGCAGAGTAGCGACGCCATTTTTATTTTTATTAAAACAAAGGTAGAGTAGAATCAGAATAGAATTGTGTGTAGAGAAGGCTAGGTCTTAGGGTGTATTTATAGGTGTAGGAACTCATTTAGGCCCTCAGATTAACCCTAGAACTCATCAGGTCCGTCCAAACACGTCACAGCCCTCAAAATCGCACACACACGCACCAGGTTCGACCAGGGAGGTCGACCCCCAGGTCGACTGCCCAGTCGACCTGGTCTGGGGGGTCGACTGCCCAGTTGACTCCCCAGTCGACCTGGGTCCTGGGGGGTCGACTGCCAAGTCGACTCCCCAGTCGACCTGGGTCCTGGGCGGGAAACTTCCTGCCCAGCCCGCTTCTGGGTTTGAATTCGAATTTTGAATTCAAATTTCGAGCTGTTTTCGATTCTGAGAATTTCTGAAACTTCGGAGGGTCATATCTGCCTCATACGGACTCCGATTCTTGCAAACTCGGACACGTTTCCAAGCAGAATTCCAAGACGAACGCAATGGCGCAACCCATTTCCCTTGACTCTTATTTTAAAAATTAATTATCCTCTGATTTGTTACTTATACGTTCACAGAAAATACGGGGTGTTACATTCTCCTCTCCTTAAAGGATTTCGTCCCCGAAATCTTCAAGTTAAGAAGAATGTGTCCTACCATCCAACATCCATCTACTCAATCATCAATCATTGGTGTCCATTGTCCTTAGAAACTTCTAATGTTGTATGAACATATGCAAACGTGTGTGTATATGTTCCTTATCTAATGCAAAGAACAGGCGGTCCACTTATTCAGTTGACCTCCTTAATGCGAATTCTGCCAGTGCCATGAGTCAAACATGTATGCAATTTTCCTACTTGATACATATCATTTCTATATGAGTGCACAACCATTCAGTCTTATGCAACATCCATGTGCTGAGTCAATCATTTTGCATCCACAAAAATTGAAAATGCTCACACATCCATATGCAGTATGAGTGTGTTTTCGAGCCGATCTAGTGCCTAGTGTGTGCATATGCATCCACGAGCAACCACTAGCAACCACTTGCATCCACTTGCAACCATCAAACATAACATGTCTCAAACACATGTTTACACCCATTAGTTTCTACCTAAAGTTCGAAGATTCGATCGATAGGATACAGTCGAATGATGGAAGCGAGTACAGATAAAACAAAGACTTGGTTACCATTAGGCATGGGTCCTAAGTATCGGCCCCGAAGACCGAAACCAACATCAAATTTACACCCATAGGATTACCCTCTTTAGATAATGTCAAAACTAGAAATCTTACCCTTATCGGCAAATATTCAGATATTTACAGATTACTGGTACATATCAGGTTACCGAACTAAGCATGATAAAACCCAGAATGTATGCGTCCTACTTGACGCTTAACACAGATATCTCTCAAACCCCAATCTATCACAACAGATGAGTCATAACCCTTATGGGTCTGAGTCTACAGCGGAATCAGAAATAATACTAGTATTAAAGTGTAGAGTATCGATTACAAAATCAAAATACCAGAATCAGAAAGAGTCTTAACTCCATAATCAGATAAAGAAATTAAAACTACTATAGGAATTTTCCTATTTCTATCCTAGCCACTAGCCTCGAGAGTGTTCGCCTGCCCTCCTTGCCCTCGTTTCTTCGGGCAGTCCCTAGTGAAATGTCCCATCTCACCACAGTTGAAGAAAGTGCCCTTCCTTTTTCTGCAATCCTTGTTCAGATGAGTCGAGCTTCCACACGTAAAGCACTTTTTACCCTTCTTATCTTCAGACTTCTCATCCTTCCTTTGTGTTTCCTTTTTGGGCCCTGCTTTCTTATTATGTGGTTCTTCCTTCTTTGTCTCTTTCGGCCCTTGTCTTCTTCGTGCAGTAGTGCCATGTCCACCAATTTCTCGTAAGTCGCTCCCGTGGGTACATGGGTCATGGCTAGGCTGTGCAGTGGCTCGTTCAATCCTTTAACCAAGCGGAGAGCCTTTTTATGCTGAGTGTTGACTAAATCCAATCTTAACCTAGCCGGTTGGTTGAACTGGTTGACGTATTCCTTGACCGTCATACTTCCTTGCTTAAGAGATAAGAAATTTTCCAGTTGTAGACTTCGCTCAGCTTGCGAGAGGAATTTTGTCTCAAACCTTGTTCTGAAATCCATCCATGTTTCAACTGGCCTCTCGGCGTTAGTGACTTCCCATCAATAGGAAGCTTCGTCTTTGAGCAGCCATACCGCCAACTGTACCTTCTGCCTATCGTCCACCTCGAAGATAATGAATAGATCCTTAGTTTCTTTGAGCCAGTTCCTCGCTTCAACGAATGATTCAGTTCCCTTGAAATCCTTTCCACCCATGGCCCTAAAATCTCTATAGATCTTTGAGAAAGAAATTGCACGAGGAGGGGGATCATTTGCTGGACCTGCGGCGGCGGTCCTAGCCTCAAGGTACTGACGAAACCAACCGGGTACATGAACACCCTCTGGTATCTCAGATGCTTCAGACATGCTGAAACGAAAAAGGAAAGATTCAAATACAAAAAGGACAGAAGGAAAGATATATGGCTCTTGGGGATCATGTTTTTAAAAATAAGCTTTATTTTTGAAAATAATTCCTTTCAAAACCTTTTTGAAAATAGTTTTCAAAAACTTCTATCTAATCTGGTAACCTTCAGCTCTGATACCAAGTGTAACACCCCACCTCCGCTAAGGTCACTCACAAAGGGAATGCCATAACTTTGGTGGAGCATTTTAGTAAATAGAACAGAAACTTACAAGACATATAAAACAGTACTTGAAAATTTAATAACTTTATTTCAACAGAAGCTTGGTTACATCCTTTCAAATCACAATATCAGAATTCAAGTACAAAATATCAGTCTTGTACAAAATCCTTTAGAATGCATAGTTTAAAATCATAACCCCCACAGAAGAAGACAAGCCATACTTTAAGCACTTCAAGCAGAAGAAATCTGGATCAAGCTAGAGTATTCCCTTCTACAAAACCTTGGGGGGGGGGGGGAAACGGAAGAAAGGAGGCGAAACAACAAGGGTCAGACAAAAGTCTGGCAAGTCCAGTGATTTTCAGTTATGAACAGATAATAATAACATGACATGAATAATAAAACTGGATGAGAGATAACTGTAACAGGTGTAGCAGATATAACAGAAGAACAGAATGATATAAGCTATTGCTTTACACTTCTCTGCACTAATACTAGTATAACAGAATTAGGTATCACCCTAATATCTAAACTGAAACAGAAACGGGTACAAAATAATTTCCACAGAAGAGAATGCTAGTAATGGGCCTTTCCCACCCCAACGGAAACGGACAGAAACAGAATACTAATAATGGGCCTTTACCACCCGAACAGAAACAGACAGAAACAGATTAATCCCTACCGAAAAAGAATGTAGAATTAGGTGTACACTAGTAAATGGGTCTTTGCCACCCGAACAGACGGTACCACGCAGAAACAGACAGGTGTTACCACCCAACAGAAACAGACGGTACCAACAGAAACAGACAGAACTAAGTGTACACTAAAACCCTACCCCAAGCGATCAGCTCCCTAATACATAAATACCCTGTGCCAGCCCCACAAAAGGGTGTATCATTCTCTAAAGTGACAACCTTTGAATGACACAGACCTATTTATAGATGTCACGGCGTCTTACATCCTCAGAGGCAGACCGGGATCCATGCACGCACATGACCCGGTTGGAATGCACCATCAACACCCCTCGCCATTATCAGAATGAACCGCTTATAATTAGTTCAGTAAGCGTGCCCGAACCCTACCTACTGTTGGGTCAAAGTTTTGATCCCAAAAAGGGTTACTGACTAATATGGGTCCCAAACAACAGATGACACAAGTAATTCCATTCCTATCCTTGTGTCCCCAGGCTAACAGATTTCAAATTAACTTGTTTACAAGTTCAGACATACAGAATTCAGATCAACTAGTTCACAGACAAGTTTTCAGACTAACGGATCAGATATACAGATTTAACAGACTTACAGATTAACTGGTTACAGGTTAATAGACTTACAGATTAACTGGTTACAGATTAACCGGTTACAGGTTGTCTAACTTTGTATTGGGCCTACAGATTCCCGAAACAGGTTTATCAGATTCATTGGTCCAATTGGTTTAACCTTACCCACCCAACACGTTTTAGACATCATATTTATCTCAGATTTTCATTAATTAAATATTAATGCCCAGACCTCTCACATTAGGCTGACAGTTTGCGGCTACTGGTTAGCCCGGTTGGTTCCGGGCAGGTTTCTGTCACAAACTGAGTCTACCCTCGGGTTTCAAGCACGTTATGACTAACTTCTCACATTAGAACCTATTGTTTGCGGCCACTGGAATATGCCAGGCGGTTCCGGGCAGAATTACGCCGCAAACTCATTCTAACCTCGAGTTAGCCATGTTTATCTTTGCGGCCAATTAATTAATGATTTAAGATTTATACCCACGCCGAATATACATGTCAATTATTCATAACTATAGTCAATTCAGATTATGTCTATAGCGGACTAATTATATCAACTCAACAGATATAGCAGATAACAGATTTTGCAGATTAGGTGACTTAACGGATTTAGCAGATTACGCAAACTTGCAGATTTAGCAGATAATAGATTAGGCATCTCAACAGATTTAGTTTAGTAGATTTGGCATTTTCAACAGACTTAGCAAGTGACAGATTTGGCAGATGAACAAATCTAGCAGACTAGGTAGTAGAGCAGAACTAGCAGATTAAGCAATATAGCAGAACTAGCATATTAGGCCAATATACCAGAACTAGCAAATTAGGCAAATATAACAGATTTTAATCATTCCTTAAAGTTTCACAAACATATCTTGCCTAATTATAAATTGGACCTAAGTTTGCATGCCTAAATAGTTGTCATGATTCACACTATGATCATATACCCCAAATTTGTATTGAATTTACATGTCACGGATTATGGTCATAATTTACATGTCCCAATTTAGTTCAACTTGCCTAGTACAAAAGATTCACATATAAATTATACCAAATATAGCCATCGACAAAAATCTCCTACTTAGGTATTATTCACAATTGATAGATATCCTATTTAATGTAAATCTTTATACCTAAACCATATTCTCTTTATCTCAAGTCATATGTTCAATACAGTCTATATTTATGTCCAATTATATACCTTTCTATGTCGTGTCCTCAAATCATATGTTCAATACCTTTATGTTATAAATATAACATGTCCAGTCATATGTCTCAGATTTACGTTCTAGTTACAGTCCATGTTCTTTCCTCAAATCAGTCACCTACTGGTCATGCCCAATTTATGCATCATTCATTTTACTGTCCCAAACATTTTAGCGTATGTTAATCTCTTATGAGATTGGCTCAGGCTCGTGGTAGCCTGGCTATAAAACAGAAAGAGATACAAAATAAGATCTAAACAGAACAGAACAGATATAACCTCAGGTTCAGATTTACAATTCGTGTCAAAATCAGAATTAACGTTTATATCGGAAAATAACTGTACTTGCCTTGGTTGGATTAAAGAAAGAACTTTAATTGTTTTAGAATCGTTGCAGAAGCTTTAATCTCTAATTTGAATTGAGCTACTTAGGTTGATGTTGGTTAGATTCTAGTTTTCTTCCAGCAGAGTAGCGACGCCATTTTTATTTTTATTAGAACAGAGGTAGAGTAGAAGCAGAACAGAATTGTGTGTAGAGAAGGCTAGGTCTTAGGATGTATTTATAGGTGTAGGAACTCATTTAGGCCCTCAGATTAACCCTAGAACTCATCAGGTCCGTCCAAACACGTCACAACCCTCAAAATCGCACACACACGCACCAGGTTCGACCAGGGAGGTCGACCCCCAGGTCGACTGCCCAGTCGATCTGGTCTGGGGGGTCGACTGCCCAGTCGACCTGGGTCCTAGGGGGTCGACTGCCCAGTCGACTCCCTAGTCGACCTGGGTCCTGGGCGGGAAACTCCCCGCCCAACCCGCTTCTGGGTTTGAATTCGAATTTTGAGCTGTTTTCGATTCTTAAAATTTCTGAAACTTCGGAGGGTCATATCTCCCTCATACAGACTCCGATTCTTGCAAACTCAGACTCGTTTCCAAGCAGAATTCAGAGAAGAACGCAATGGCGCAACCTATTTCCCTTGATTTTTATTTTAAAAATTAATTATCCTCTGATTTGTTACTTATATGTTCATAGAAAATACGGGGTGTTACAGTGGGGCACGATTACTGGGCTGATTGTAAGCGACCAGAATGACGGCTGAGTTGGTGCGCTATTGTAGGTGGTTGACACCCTAGGGCTTGATACACCCGGTGCGTGCGTGCTTGATTCGTGTCGGTGGTTGACACCCTAGGGCTTGATACACCCTATGGTGGATCTAGCACAGGTGACTACATTTCGTGATTGGACCGTATGACACAGACACATGAACGAGCGAGGACTTGTAGGGAGCCGATCGATTAATAGACCGTTACGTGGAATTCGTTAGGTAGTATAATCCCTAGTGGTCCTGGGTGGCATAAACCCTAATCGAATCTAGAAAATGTTCAATAGGTAGCATAATCCCTAGTGGTCCTAGGTGGCATAAATCCTAGTTGAACACGCGATAGTTCATGATAAGAAAACCTAACCAGAACAAGGGTAGCGGTCCAAACGATTTCAAGAATGTTGGCACTACGTTGAAGTAGTATAGAAATACATGATGGAACCCGTACGATATACGACAAGGGACTGTACATATACATGGAAAGGATGATACGGGTTGGGTATTAGTACAGTTGGTGCAGAGAATATAGGAAATCAAAGAAAATAGTGGAATGGTGAAGCTTAGAAATCTTGCGATGTTATACTTAATAGAAACCTTGCAATGTGATACTTGGTAGGAACCTTGTGATGATACTCTTGATAGGAAGCATGGGATGTTGTACTTGATTCATCGTGCCCGTAGCTTACCTTCTCATCATGCTTATGTTTACTTTTAGTTTATTCATGCCATATTATCTTCACCTGTTTTTATGCTGAAAGCCACTATGACTTACTCAGTCTTTATCACTGACCCAGTTTGTTTCGCCTCTTTTTCTTTCGTTCCCCCCGCCCCCCAGGTTCGCAGGGTGGGAATACAACTTAGTTCGGATCTTACCAAGCTCCAAGGCTCTTTCACGTACTGCTTGGATTTCTCTTGGCTTTAGCTTGCTTTGCTTTATTGGGGAATACTACAATTTATTTTCATGCTTCTTTGTTTTTGAGCAAGACATATATTTTAGCTATGTAATTGGGTATTTGAAAGTGTTGGGATTTTATTGTAAACAATTATATTTAATAAATGATTTGAAGACCTTCCGCTGTTTTATATATGTTTGTCTTGTAATATTTCTGTTCCAGTACCCATAATGCTCCATTGAAGTTAAGGCATTCCCTTTGTGAGTGACCTTAACGGATGTGGGGTGTTACAATAGTGAGGAGAATGGAAAGAGGTCAGCTGATGTTCCCTCGAATCCAAAGCTTCCTGAGGATCAAATACTAGAAGGACAGTAATAAAGCCACTGCCTATAGTCTCAGTTGGAGAAGCTCCCTTATTGGGGCAATATCAGCATGAGGGGCAAAGGAATCAAGCAATGGATGACCTATAGGCGAAGCAACAATCCCTTTATAAGAAATGGGAGATATAGAGATCTCACCTTTGTGCCTTTTAGAGGGACCATCGTCAACAACTAAAGCAAATATTTTTATGGCTAGATCACTAGAGTGAACAAGGGAAGATAAAACAGAGGACTCATTGACATCTTGGGTGGATGATCACAAAACAAAAACGCAAAGAAGAGTTGGAATAATTAAAGGAAGATTGGCAACCTTTCTAATAAAACTACCATACCCGAGGAACCCAAAAATAAGGGCAATGAAAGATTAAAGTCATCAGAACTGGAAGACAAGCATATAGCACCCGGAAAATGGATAGGAGGCTGTCCAAAAATCTTTTGCCTAGGAGGCAAGAGGGCATGTTTGCGGAGATTATCCAAAGTCAACAGAGCCGAACGTCGTCCTAATTCTTCTAGTACCATAAAAAGAGCATCAACCACCTGGGTCTCTTTTGCCTCTAACTCCTTTTTAAGGATGAAAGTTGGAAAGAAGCAATGACTGATGAAATGTGATAAAAACATAGAAGATTCAAGAAAATATAAGCAACTTACTAGGATTGATGAAAGTTCCCAATATAACAGAAGGACGTCTGATATAGAAAAACTGGTTTTCCCAATCTTTAAACTTATTGCGGGGATCACTAACCCATTTCTTCGCAGTACTGAGGCGAAGAATAAAGGAATCTGATACTTTGGCTAAACAGGGCAAAAATCGAAGAAGATTGATATCAAGGGAGGATTGACCTGACTAGAGCGCTAAGATTTCCAAGCATAAAGGAAGGGATATGTGTTCGGGGTAAGCTGAATAGGAGCAACCCCCAAGTGGCGCAGGAATCTGGATACAAACTCCGGGAACGGAAAGAAACCTCCATGTCGAATGTGAATGGAGGTATATGCAAAGTATCCCTCTGGAGCACTTTTAATGATATCTTAAGGAGAAGGAGGAATGGCATCAACACCAGTCATACCAAAACTTTGGAGGATACCCTTCACCTCCTTTTGGGAATTAATAAAAGAGCGGTGTTGGACGGGTGCCTTCTTTGTATGAGACATAGCAAATTTACTGTCTAGGAATGGCTAGCTTGTTGTTCCCCAGACATAATGCTGCCAGGTGATATTATGCCATAACATATACAATAATACCATTTTCTCTTACTTTGTATGCATATAATATACATACATGGGTGAACAACATAAAAAACTTGCTAATATTATGAATTTGAGTTGTAAAACATCAAGTGGACGATAATAGTCAATATTGACAAGGCCTATGGATAGGTCACATACATTAAGAAACAATTATACCTTTGGTGATGATCAAACTAACTATTCTGACATCAAGGCCAAAAGAACGGAAGGCAAGTGTCGAAGGAAGTAAATTCTCGATAAAATTCGGTAACAGTTCAACCAAAACCAAGTGGCTCAGCATCACCACTAATGACATAATTGGTCCTGAAATTCTGTACGGTTGAAATCAAGATCAAGATACTTCCATAAAGAACTTCAAAATTTTGTCGGCACTAAAACTAAAACGCAACATAGCTTTCGGCGATACCTTCATACCTAACCAACACCTACTAAGACGAGAGGTAAATAAACACAAATATAAGTGTCTGGAAAATCGAAGGCAAAATGGGTTAGCGACAGTGATATTGAATTCACTCATACCGGAAGCATAACATCTTACTTAGTAATAAGAACTAGCCTTCCACATGCGATTTTGCATTTTTAAACTAAAAACTAAATTTAGGGAAATAAGTAAATTATTTGATCCACCATTAATCATTATCCAAACTATCATCACTGTTTAATTCACGCTAAATACATGAGAACCCTAATCGGCTTCCTAATCAGGTCGAAAGCATAATTTAGTTTCTCGCTTGTTGTTGAAAGAGAAATACTAACAATCAGGTTTGAAATTCTGAAAAGCTCAAAAAAAATTGAAGAATAGTAACCTCGTTTGATAATATGATTATTAGGTGAAAAGACGAAGAAGAAGTGGAAAGGGTATTTATGCTAATGTGCTCCTTTAATCTCAGTCGATCAAGAAAGATTGATTCAACGGGTCATATCCGACCCAAAATGCTAAAGTCGGAAACTCTATATGTTCAGAACAGTACAATACGAAGACTAAAAATGCGTTGATTTTAAAAATTGAAAATACCCCTTCATAAGGAGGGGCAAATGTTACCGTCAAAATTCAACACAGGAAAAGGCTATCGGTGAAGTGGTATCGAACTGCCACCAGCATAAGACCCGACACTAGGATAAAGCAGGAAAGAAGCAATGGGAACAGCATACAACCATCATCATTCTGGAAGGAGAAAATTTGGAACTAATAAGAAAAAGGGATACCAGCAGGGTAGAACCAAAATGGAGGACAACTAACACGAATTCAGTTATGAAAGCCAATCAGCTCAAGCCGAAGGCAAATAGGAAAGAGCAGACGAAAGCCTATGATTCGAGACAAATGATTTAACAAGAAGCATCAAGCAAAGAAAAGGGAGACAAAAGGGCTATCAGCATTAACTTGCTTAAAGCCGATAAAAAAGGAGTTGAAGGAGCCAAAGGCTCAACAAGCTGGAACAGAAGAGGAACCACCCGAAAGCAGTTATTTGTACCTAAGCTTGGTGATCACCGAGGGACATCTTCAGAAATCAACAAGTAATACATCAAAAGCATCCTTACGGAAGACCAAAACCCTTTCTAAAATTCATTGATAGAAAACTAAAGCTTTTGAAAAGAAAAGCCATTCAAACAAACTTGCTTAGCGTTGATACCGTGATACCGTAAGGAGTGACGGTTCCCGAAACATGCAAAGTTGAATCACGAACACTAATACTATGAAGACTTAAAGACAAGACCAGAAGCTTATGATCAAAAGCCGAAAGCTTTTCTCAATGCTATCCATACCAATGGGCTTGGTATCGATACGAGAGGATGAAATAACATCAAAGAGAGGCTCCAAAGACCCAAACCAGGTTTGTAAGAGCCAATACTAACACACTGAAAGCTCCATTATTTCTATTGATATTGACAAAAGAACGGCCGAAGGCTTAGGAAACCAAAAGGTAAAGGGCGGCCGACACATAGCTACAGCACCCGAAAAAGGGTTCTGCTGACCCAATGATAAAAGAGCTCCCGATTTGTATATAAATAAGACCCTAGGGGTCACATTTTGGGGGGCTGAATTCTCATTCCCTAATCTTGTATTCTTTTCTCATATAGTAAACCCTAATTTCTAAATCAGTTTGGGGATTTCTTTTGTAAACACTTATATACTCAAGTCAATGAGCAATAAAGAGGAATTCGACACTTAGCTTAATTACTATGAGTTTCTTAGCTACCTCCTTTACATATTATCTTATGCTTTCTACATGGCAAAGGTGTCCTACACAAGTCCTAACCCTTTATCAAGATCATTGAAAATTTCCCTTTTATAAACCAGTTAGCTTTCTATCTTGTTTTGTGATTAGGGAACCCTTATCCCAAGGTAACTATTGGTTGTTGAGTCTTTTAAGCGTGATACTCACCCCTTGAGGAAAGTGTAACTAATATTCGGGCTTAAGACCTTGATATCTAAGAAGCGGTTAACTAACTCAAGCTTGTAGGAACTAAATAATCCCATTTTCCCCTTAGTTCTATTTCCTTAGACCTATCTCCAGTGTTGACAAAAAATATCATTAATCGAGCTGAAACCTGGAATCTGACACTGAAAGTTATTAATGCGGTCGACATCGACACTCAGTATCCTTACCGAACCCAAAAGAGAGCTTCTGCTGATTATCACCGGAAGGGAATCCATTTTTCCTATAAATAAGACCACAAGGGTCTTATTTGGCAGAACTTTTCTCATTTTCAAATCTTGTAATCTTTTCTTACATAGTAAACCCAAATTTCTAAATCGATTTGGGGATTTTACTTAAAACCTTCTATGTACTCTACAAAGTGATCAATAAAGAGAGAATCCACACTTGAGATTAATGTCAGGAATTTCCTTATCATCTATGCTAATAATTCTCTCAATTGTCTTCCCCATGACAAAGTTTCATATATAAGACAAATTCCCTAAATACCCTACTCCAAGCCATTTAGCTTAATAATTTGCATTGCGCTTAGGGAACCCTTATCCTAAGGTAATTGTTGGTCTTTGAGTCTCGTAAGTGCGATACTCGCCTCTTGAAGGAAGTGTAACTAATCTTTCGGCTTAAGACCTTGATATCTAGGAAATGGTGATCTAACTCAAGATTATAGGAACTAAATAAACCATTTTGTACCCCTAGATCTACATCCTCAGCCCTAATTCCGGTGTTGACGAAAAATATCGTAAGCATTTTGGCGCTAAAAGGAGGGCTTGAACCTCCGGTCCTTTGGGTAACCTTACCACATTCATAACTATGTTGTTCCGTCGTAGATTGGACTAAGCTTTGAAGAAGCAAAACCATGGGCAAAGGATCCCAACAAGGATCTTCCGAATCTCAAATGGTTGTGTCCGATATTACTAACCCAAGAGTGACGGAAGAACAAAGGATAAGATTAGAAGCCTTACAAATAAAAAACAAGGACAAGGAAGTAGAACCTTATGATCCCGACCGTTGGAGCATTAACCCTTTCTACATAGGACCAACCCCAATATTTGCTGTAAAAACTCTACATCAACGTAATATAACCTATTCACTCACATGAAGGAAGCCATCCATGCACATGCTAAGGGAAATATATTTGAGCAAAGTATAGTGGAAGAGTTCAATCGGTTTACCACAAGATTGTCTAAGAAGGTTTCATCAAAACCTCACAACGTGGCAAAATGAAAGCTCTAAAATAAAGAGGAACCAATAAAATTAAGTGACAAAGGGTTAAGCTACAATAACGTAAGGGAGCCTTCGAATCAAGGTTACCCCAAGAATGCAAACTCACTACATTAATTGATAATATCTACTTCCTACCCAAACATGAGATCAACTTTTGGCCATCACTAAACAAGAAGCCCACGAACAAATTTATGTTAAGAAGACCTTACCTCTACTATCATATGATGAATGGACATGAAGCCAACCACTACCGAATCCTAGAAGGGGAAATCACTAAGTTTTTCAATTAACGTCAATTGTATAGATATATAAAGAAGACTTAGTCAACTACAACAATGGACTCTTTGAAGTAAGAATATCTACATGGATGTGGGTACGATCTCCATAAAAATTTGTTACCACCTGAAATGGGTGAAGCTATCTATGATGGTAGAAAACCCTTGTCATCGCCAAAAAGGCCAGGGCAAGGCATCTCTTGAAGGGAGGGTGGTGTGTAAACCTTTATCCGCATCCAAATCATCAAGGTCCAGGTTAAAGCATCGAAAGTATAAGACTCCATGACGGAGCAACTAAACCCTTACTCACGCCTACGATGGCATGGGTAAGGCACCCCTTGGAGGGGGGGGTGAGTGTAAGCCTTTATCTACATCCAAATCAGAAAAGGCCAGGTTAAAGCATCAAAAACCCTTATCTGCGTCTACGATGACCAAGTTAAGGCACCCCTTGGAGAAGGGTGGAGTGTAAGCCTCTATCATCGCCTCAAATGGCCAGGGTAGAGCATAAAATGAGTAAGTCTTTAGTCGCGCTGACGATGACTAGGTTAAAGCATCTAAGCCCTATCGCTGCATACGATGGCCTGGGTAAGACACCTTTTGGAGGGAAGTCGGGTAAGTCCTTAGGACCTACTTAATAATAAGCAAACCAAGTGCACATGAGACACAAGCTCAGAGGGTGGCCAACAAGACTTATATGTCCTCTACTTTGACTCACAAGCCCAGAGAATGGCTAACAAAGTACGTACGTCCTTTTCTTCGAAAATAACAAGCTCGAGGAGTAGCTAACTAAGCACATACATCCTCTGCTTTGCAAATCAAACCCAAAAGGGGTAACAAAACTATAATTGCCAGATGTGGATATATGGTCTTCTATCAAATACCTGAATCTGGGTTGATTTGGCATTTCTATAAGTACCAGAAGTGGATTTTAGATTTTTTTAATCAAATACCTGAACCTGGATTAGTTTGGGACTTCTATTATTACCGGAAGCGAATCTCTGATCTTTTGTCAAATACTGGAATCTGGAAGGATTTAGCACCTCTATTATTACCAGATGTGTATATTTGATCTTCTATCAAATACCTAAATTCGGGTTAGGGTTCATGACTTCTGTTTATTGCCATAAGCAGAATTTTGGGCTTATATCATTAATACCCGAGTTTGAGTTTCGAAGCTTCTAACTGATATCGCTTGATATGGATCTCTTGTATTCCCTCTTGGAGTTCCCAAATATAGGTTCTGACGATCCTATTTATACTTCTAGAAAAGAGATTCTGGGCATCCAACCAATTACCCTAATTTGGGTCAAGAGACTCAATTCTTATCCATGGGAAAAGGGTCTACTATCAATACTCCGGACTATGACTCGAGTCTACTACCCAAAATCCTTCAAATGAAGATCATGATCTTCTATCCTTCTCAGGATGATTTTCTTAACCATTTACGCAAAGTCATTACTCATTATTCTGATAAAATATGTGGTCTGAATAATCATTACAAAAGTAGTGCAATAGAACTCTTAGTAAAAGGGTACTTGAAAACATACACTCGAAGTTATAGTGATAAAACTTCTCTTTCCAGATGGGATCCTGGATTTATTCCCAAATAAAGTGTACTTCAAGCACCTAAAAATATGTAAAGATTTTCCAACCCTTGTTTTAAGGGAAGAAGGATATTCAGACTCCAATTACTATGCCCAAATAGAGGGCTTAAAATTATCATCTTGTTTTCAAAAAGAGAATTTTCTTGATAAATACTCAAGTAGGTATCTTGAATCTTCCAATCAGAGCATTACAATAAGAGTTATGTTTTCACCAACATCTCGCATAAGGAGGGTCTTTAAGAACTCCTATTAAATAGAATGGTTGTTCCCAAAACATGAAATACGAATAAACATATTATCTTGTCATATATTCGTTTATTATCTGATTGCAATACAAGTAATTTCTCACAGAGAATAAGCAGGTTATCATATATATCCTACAAGGCTATCACCAAACAGTATGTGTTAAGTTCGTGCAAGGTAGTGCAATAAGACACTTGGAAGAGAGTGTTCTCAACAAAAGTAAAAAATCGCGTGTCAAGTGATATCATACAATCTATAAACTTGTTTACAAAACCATTTCACAAGTTGCCACATACAAAATATCATCACATCAAGCATTTTACATTTATATCATATAAGTACCATGCCCTAGTTATCATATAAAATAGTTACGTAATAATTAGGCCCTTTAATCTAAGTCGGGATGATTTAAAGCATATTCTAAGGGTTAACAACTTGCTTTAGTATCCTCCAATTTTACATCTAATTCATTGATTCGTCGAAGCAATTTACTTAACTCTTTATCGAATTGGTAGAAGGATTGGCCCTTAGTTGTCTTTGTAACCCAAGAATAGCCTTATCCTTCTCTTTAAGTTGACCTTCTTTAATGGATACTTGTTCGTTCAAATTCCTATTGGCTGTCTTTTACAGACAGTACGCCCTTTCTCTCCTCGAAGTAGGATCCACTTTAAAAATATTTGTAACACACTGAAATTTTAGTGGTGCTAAAGATGATGAATTAAAGAATAATTAGTGTGAAATACACTGTTAACAATGAATTAAGGAAAACTTAATTAAATATTCAGAATTGAGTAAACTGCACTGCGCCCTTGCGTCCGTCTTTAAATTCTGGTCAAGATAGACATATGGTTTGCTAAAATCAGTCATAGTATGAAGAAGTTATTAAGGTTTGAAGTTTGTATGATATAAGGAAGATATATATACATATAAATTCAAAAATATTCAGAAATCAGCAAAATCAGAAATCTGGTGCGCAAATCGAGTAAGGGCCGACATTTTGAAGTCAACCCGAGAACCTATTGGGTCGACCTAGGGCTCGATTCAGGCTCATGGGGGTCGACCCTGGGGTTGACATAGGGGTCGACACCCATGAAGGGGGGTGACCTAAGGGTCGACCCATCTGAAGGGGGATCGACCTACCCGTGGCTTTGGAAACTTCTTTTCTAACCCTGGACGATTTTGGAGCTAGATTCTTGAAACCTAGGCTGTATAAATGACCCTAGTCCTAGGTTTTATTTATCTAAATACTAACGGCGAAGCTCTGCTGCAATGATAATTAAAATGGCCTTTCTTCTTCTAAATCAATTCAAAGAAGATTATACATATTCGAAGATTTCTACAACAAATTCAGTGATGGCTACAACTTATTCAGCATGTTCTTCGCGGCAAATTGGATCCATTTCCTCAGATCTATTCACTATGAGTTCATGTTATTTTTAGATCTGAATATTTAAATAGTAATCTTGATATGTATATAAAAATTGGATCTTGAATCGGTGCCTAATCAGTTCTATTATGACATAACTATCAGATCTTCTTTTATATGTTCATACCGTCGCCATGTTAAATCTTGTCAAAATATGCCTATTTCCATCATTTTATTATTGATTCGTTATTATGCCTGTTTTCAATTCTCTTCTCTCCCTCTTTTCCCTTTTTATTTTTACATAGCTAGGCTACCTTCGAGCATAGGCTTAACGCCGAGAAATGCAAACATGCGAAATTGGGAACAAATGGGAAAGACATAGTTTGGAGCATAATTGATATTGGAAAATATGGATCTAAATATGGGCATAAATTTGGAAATATACGAATATGGGTTTGGGGGCATATGTCTTGTTGGATAATATGAATTTAGGCACGCATTGGAATAAATGGAAATATGGAATTTGGTATAAAATGAGGTATTTCTAAATACTGATTTTGCACATAAATTGGGCGTATGTGAATATGAATTTTAGGCATAAATTGGAAAATATGTGAATATGGATTTGGGTATAACTTGTAATGAAATAGGTGAATATGGACTAGGGACATAAATTGGAAAATATGTTGATTTGGGTTTGTGCATAACACACACACACACACACACACACACACACATATATATATATATATATATATGCCTTGACTTAAAAACTTAGGAAAAAGAGCATATGGTGCATAATTAAAAGGTTAATAGAAAAGGGACATAAAAGTCTATAATTTGAATAGTGAATTGGGCATATAATTAAATATGGGGAAAAAAGAGAAATAATCACCTATAATGACATAGATAAATTTGGATAAAAATGGAATGTCTAGTAATTACAATAAGGAATTGTAATTGCACTTATAACACGAGGTTAGGCAGCATTAGTGGTGAAAGTCTACCCAGACCCGACCGGCATATCCAGAAGCCACTAATGTTGAACCTAATGTGAGAGGTCTAAATGTGCATATAAAAATCGGGCCAAGACACGAGGTAAGACCCAACTGTGGAATAAGACTACACGAACCCGACCGGGATATCCAGCATCCACACATTGTAGGCCTAATGTGGGAGGTCTAGCCCACTATAACCACAATTGGACATGGTAGTGAATTGGACTACTTAACCAAATTTAATCCATATGGATTGTATGATTCTGAACTTGAGCTAGGGTTAAGTAAAACTGGATGGGTAGTGGGTGGGTTAAGTAAAATAGAGGGGGTGGGTAATATTTACATATAGGCCTACGAACTTAACCTAATAAGGTTACGTAATTAAAGACACCTAGGGGTATACATAATAGGTGAAAAATATAATAAAGTTAGGTAATTAAAGACTCCCTTGCAGGGTAAGCAAAACTTGTAGAAATGATAGAATTAGGTATGCATAATAATCGGCTAATTAAACAACGATAAGTTGCAGTGACGATGTAAATTGAATTTATGATTAAATGAGAATGAATGAGGAAAACTTGTAAAATAAATAAGTTATATTTAATCCTAAATGGTAAGTGACATGTTAATTAGGAAAGATGTTAATTGAGATATACTTATTAACGTATTAAGGAGAACATGTTATTGTAATGAAGTAACCAAGCAAGAATCTAAAATAGATTGTGGATTACAGACCCTGGGCCACAATCTAGAGAATAACATGTTGTGGGCTTATTAATAAACTTAAATGAACTAAGTTATATGATTGAAATTAACAAGCAAGAGAAACTTGGTAAATTGGAATAAGAATTCAACACGAGCGGGAAAAACCAAGTTAAATGGGAACCGGGTGAGGTAAGGCAAGCACGTAAAAGAATGTTTAGACATAGGATCTAAAAACATATTAAAGAAAGGCGTTTGGACCAGTCCGTACGTTTGAGGGTGAATAACCGAACGGGGTAGATCATCGAGGTGATATAAGACACGAGGGGAGCGCACATTCATTTGATTATTATGATGGCTCCAAAGGACTAGACGGGGAAGCACGCGGCTTCCTGAAGTACGTAAGGTGCTCCTAGTAGTCCTCTGTGCGGTGACAAATGTTTTTGGTTGTACTCGCAGAGGTTAGGTCTGCGCAAAACTACTACGTGGGTAGTCCTTGACTGCAAATGTGGCTATGTAGTCAGAATGCTATGACGAGTTGACACCAAGGTGATTCGACGGTTGCCTCACGAGGAGTTAGAGAGGGTCACGACCAACAAGGATAGTAGACCGTCGGATATCCGTCATCGACAGCCAGCGGGATGTGAAAAGACTAGAACTAAACCCAAGATAGCATTTCACCTTTCACTATCTAGGTACGGGGTTGAAGGTAGGCGCCACATGGATGTTTAGATTGGTTGTTATTAGGGGCAGTCGCTTAGCTCTGTAGTCTTTACTAGCTGAGGGAGGAGCCGAGTTGGGGCCATAACCACCACAAAAAACAAACCCGAGGAATATCTGTATTTGAAGGCACTTAAAGGCGGCCTGTACAGATATGGAAAAGCTCCCGACAGAGTTCCGTGTTTCTTGTTTAGCCCTACCACAGAACTCGGTGCATATTGGAGCACGCGCGATTGAGGCATCGAGCTTACATACGTGGGACAATCGTCTAGAAACATGCATATCTGCTCTGGGTGGCGTATCATAGACTAGATGGCATTATTACGATAAGGAGTCTGATTCGGTCGAAAGTGGAAGTCCATACGCTTACGTAGCATAGTAATGGTAGATATATGCGGAACATAACATTTTATATAGTGATCCGTACGTTACTCCGACATAAGATGAGGGACTGCATTCATTACGGTGGAGATCGTGCGAGTGGGGTACCATGGGGGTGTATCTCAATATTGAGAGATTGCTACATATATTGTATTAGGTGAATCCATGGGAAAGTAAATGGGTACGATGCGTGTATAAGTCTTGAGTGCTATTAACCCAAGTAACCAAATAATCAAAAAATGTAATGGAACGGTATTAGTAGGGATCATTCTACTTCTGATATACTAGTATCCACACGGTGCAGAGAAATTTATTTAAGAAGCGCAATATATCATGTTCATCTTATCTTGCTCAGTTCACTATTGTTATTGTTACTGTTATCTTGTTCTTCCAATTTTACATATACTTGCTGTGATACTTTTATTGATTTATATTTAAAAGTAACTGGACTCGCCAGACTTTATGTCTGACCTTTTTTTTTTCTTTTCTCTCTCTTCCGTTCCCCCCTTCCCTCCCCCCCCCCCAAGGTTCTCAGGGTGGAAGTGCTTAGAGTTGATTTGAATTCTTTCAGCTTAGCTTGGATTTTGGATATAGATGTACTGCTTTGACTTCTTGTCAACTCTCTTATGGCTTTGCAAGGGAAATTTGGTTTTATGCTTTTGTACTCTGATATTTTCGGCAAGACATATTATTAATGTAATTAGTTACTTATGATGTAAACTCGTTATTTGGAACCATAATGTTTGGATTAAAATAAAGTTTTCAATTCCGCTATTATTTTACATGTTTTTCTTGTGCTATTATGTTCTTCTTTACCTATAACGCTCACGAAACATAATACATTCCATTAGTGAGTGATAATAATGGACGTAGGGTGTCACATTTGGTATCAGAGCATATGGTTATAAGATCAGATAAAGTATTTTGGTATTGGTTTTCAAAAAAGTCTCAAAAACAAAGTAGTCTAAAATAAAAAGTCGGTTTTTCAAAAGCATATTTCCCAAAGCCATAAATATCTTCTCGATTCTCCACTTGATTTCTTTTCCTTTTTGATCGGGGAACCGTTTCCTCTCGGAAGAGTATCCCTATTTCGGCATGGCTCCGTAGGCATGTTAAAACTGCGGTACATGTTGGAGGGCAATGAAGTGCCCAACCACCATCTTTGGCCGCAATTCTTTCACCTGCGTTTTATTTTCTCCCAAGCCTCGAAAGGATTTCCATGTGATGGAGGCCTCTTTCAAGAGACTTGTTAGCATGTAGCACGAGGATGGTAAAGAGGAGAATAAGGTAGTTAGGGCTAAGGAGCACAGCCGAAAGAAGAAAAGAGGAAATGCCATGACTTAAGAACGGTGGGTCATCTGGAAAAGGAATGCAGAAAGAGAAAAGGCGTTTGTTACCACTTTGGTAAGATAGGACACCTCATTAAGGAGTGCCTGAAGTGTCAAAAACAAGGCCAGAGAGAAGGAACTTCTAGGGGGTAACCTAAAGTTCTCATAGTTGGTGGATAGGATAGGGGTAGGAAAGTTTCCATCGAAGGATTGATTTCTATTTCTGATCATCCTGTCAGGATTCTTTCCCTGGCACTTTGCATTATTTTATATCTGATCCTTTAGTTGAGTCTCTACACCTAGATACTATTATGGTTTTGGATCCCATTATTGCCTCAAACCCCAGTGGAGGTACGGCTCGTTCATCGATGATTTGTCAGGGTTTAAGAATCTCTATGTTAGGTATCGAGTTTGATTGCAATGCATATGTTCTTAATTTCATAAAATACGGTTTGATTATAGGATGGATAGGTTAACCATATATGGAGCCATTCTAGATTATGAGAGGAGGGTCATTAGATTTCGGACTTTCCATAAAAAGACTCTCCAGATTTCTTATGACCCCAAAATGGTCTGTCATGCTTAGTCTACCAGAACCTATTGATATATCTATCGATGATTCGCGACAAGTGACTCCTAAAAGGAAATAGGGAACTTGATAAGCAGGTATGGGAGCTACTTGAGAAGTGGATTGATAGGTGAATGTTATCGAGATGGGAAACCTATTGAAGACAGTCCTTGAGGAAGCCCATCATTTTAAGATGACTATTCATCTAAGCGATGATAAAATGTATAGAGTTCAAGGTAGTGAAGCCAAAACTTGCGAGAGGAAGTGAAAGTAGAGAAGGAAGCAACGATGGGATGAGTTCCGACTTGCATACTTGAATCGGAGGTTAAGACATTTTGCAAAGAAGTGAAGCTAGTAAAAGTGCAATGGGGAGAGGACCACAAGAACACTACCTGGGAGGCTGAAGACAAGATTCACGCTTCATATCCTTTCCTTTTCAAGAATATGTCCTTAACTTCTTTTTCCAAGCTTCGAATTAATACTTGTTTCTATTGTTTGTATATCTCCTATTGATCGAGTCTTTAGGTAGAAAGCCAATGAATGTAAACATGTGTTTGAGACATGTTATGCTTGATGGATGCAAGTGGTTGCTAGTGGTTGCTCATGGATGCATATACACACGCGATAAGCACTAGATCGCCTCAATCACTTACAATCGCATATTGATGTGTGTACATTTCAAACTTTTGTTGATTATCGTTACATTGGTGTTGAATGTGGATGGATGATTGTGCACACATATAGGCTTACATGTTATACTAGGATGATTTGCATACATTTTGGTTGCATAGCACAAAAATAATTTGCATTAAGGAGGTCAACTGAATCAGCAGACCGCCTGATCTTTCGCATTAGTTTACTGACATATACACACACTATTACATATGTTCATAAAAGCATTAGAAATTCCTTAAGGACAATGGATGCCCGTGATTACTAAATGAATGAATGATTGTTGGATGTTAGGACATATGTTCTTCTTAACTTAGAGATTTCGGGGATGAAATCCTTTGAGTAGGGGAGAATGTAACACCCCAACATTTTAACGACGCTAAAGATGATGAATTAAAGAATAATTAGTGTGAAATACACTATTAATAATGAATTAAGGAAAACTTAATTACATATTCAGAATTGTTTAAAATGGACTGCGCCATTGCGTCCATCTCGAAATTTTGGTCAAGATAGACATTTGGTTTGCATAAATTGGTCACCGTATTAAGAAGTTATTAAGGTTTGAAGTTTGTATGCATATAAGCAAGATAAATAAACATATAAATTCAAAAATATCCAAAATTAGCAAAACCAGAAATCCGGCATGCAAATCGAGGAAGGACCAACATTTTGAAGTTGACCCGAGACTCTACTGGGTCGACCTAGCGATCGACTCAGGCTCATGGGGGTCGACCCCGGGGTCGACCAAGGGATGGGCACCCATGAAGGGGGGACGACCTAGGGGTCGACCAACCTGAAGGGTGGTTGACCTACCCGTCGCTCTGGAAACTTCTTTTCTGAACTTAGACGATTTTGGAGCTAGATTCAAGAACCCTAGGCTATATAAAGGACCGTAGACCTAGGTTTTATTTATCTAAATACTGACGGCGAAGCTCTGTTGCAATGAAAATTAAAATGTCCTTTCTTCTTCTAAATCAATTCAAAAAAGATTATACATATTCGAAGATTTCTACAGCAAATTCAGCAATGGCTACAACAACATATTCAACATGTTCTTCGCAGTAAATTGGATCCATTTCCTTAGATCTATACACTGTGCGTTCACATTGTTTTTAGATCTGAATATTTAAATTGTAATCTTGACATATATATAAAAATTGGATCTTAAATCGGTGCCAAATCAGTTCTATCATGACATAACTATCAGATCTGCTTTTATATGTTCATACCGTCACCATGTTAAGTCTTATCATAATATGCCAATTAAGTTTATGCCTATTTCTACCAGTTTATTATTCATTCGTTATTATGCCTGTTCTTGATTCTCCTCTCCCTCCTTTCGCTTTCTATTTTTATATAGCCAGGCTACCTTCCATCCTAGGCCTAATGCTGAGAAATGCGAACATGCGAAATTGGGAACGATTGGGAAAGACATAATATGGGGCATAATTGATATTGGAAAATATAGATCTAAATTTGGGCATAAATTTGGAAATATACGAATATGCGTTTGAGGGCATATGTCATGTTGGATAATATGAATTTAGGCACGCATTGGAGTAAATGAAAATATGGAATTGGGTATAAAATGGGACATGTCTAAATACTGATTTTGGATGTAAATTGGGACATATGTGAATATGAATTTTAGGCATCCATTGGAAAATATGCGAATATGGATTTGGGTATAACTTGTATTCAAATGGGTGAATGTGGACTAGGGACATAAATAGGAAAATATGTAGATTTGGGTTTGTGCATAACATACATTCATATATATATATATATATATATATATATATATATATATATATATATATATATATGCCCTGACTTATAACTTGGGAAACAGAGCATATGGTGCTTAATTAAAAGGTTAATTGAAAAGGGACATAAAAGTCTACAATTTGAATAGTGAATTGGGCATATAATTAAATATGTGGAAAAAGAGAAATAATCACCTGTAATGACATAAACAAATTTGGATAAAAATGGAATGTCTAGTAATTACAATTAGGAGTTGTAATTGCAGTTATGACACGAGGTTAGGTTGCATTAGTGGTGGAAGTCTGCCCGGACACGTGGTTAAACCCAACTGTGGAAAAAGACTGCCCGGACCCGACCGGAATATCCAACATCCACACGTTGTAGGCCTAATGTAGACTTAACCTAATTTAATCCATAAGGATTGTATGATTATGAACTTGAGCTAGGGTTAAGTAAAACTGGATGGGTAGTGGTTGGGTAAAGTAAAATGGAGAGGGTGGGTAATATTTACATACAGGCGCACAAACTTAACCCAATAAGGTTATGTAATTAAGGACACCTAGGGGTATACATAACCGTTGGAAAATATAGTAAAGTTATGTAATTAAAGACACCCTTGTAGGGTAAGCACAACTTGTAGAAATGATAGAATTGGATATGTGATAAAATCTACTAAGTAAACAACGATAAGTTGTAGTGACGGTGTAAATTGAATTTATGATTGAATGAGAAAGAACGAGGAAAACTTGTAAAACAAATAATTTATATTTAATCATCAATGGTAAGTGACATGTTAATTAGGAAACATGTGAATTGAGATATAGTTTATAACTTATTAAGGAGAACATGTTATTGTAATGATGTAACCAAGCAAGAAAAAATAGATTGTGGATTACAGACCTATTTCCACAGTCTAGAGAATAACATGTTGTGGGCTTATTAATAAACTTAAATGAATTAATTTATATGATTGAAATTAATAAGCAAGAGAAACTTGGTAAATCGGGATAAGAATTCAATATGAGCGTGAATAACCAAGTTAAATGAGAACCGGGTGAGGTAAGGCAAGCGCGTAAAAGAATTTTTAGACATAGGCTCTAATAACATATTAAAGAAAGGCGCTTGGACTAGTCCGTACGTTTGAGGGTGAATAACCCAGTGGGGTAGATCATCGAGGTCTTATAAGACAAGAGGGGAGCACACATTCATCTGATTGTTATGACAGTTCCAAAGGACTGGAAGGGGAAGCACGCGGATTCCTAAAGTACGTAAGGTGCTCCTAGTAGTCCTCTGTGCGATGATAAATGTTTTAGGATGTATTCGCAAAGGTTGGGTATGCGCGTAACTACTAGGTTGATGGGCCTTGACTGCAGATGTAGCTATGCAGATAGAATGCTGTAACGAGGTGACACCAGGGTGATTCGACGGTTGCCTCACAAGGAGGTAGAGAGGGTCACGACCAATAAGGATAATAGACCGTCGGATATCCATCATCGACAGCCAGCAGGATGCGAAAGGACTAGAACTAAACCCAAGGTATCATTTCACCTTTCACTATCAAGGTACGAGGTTGAGGGTGGATGCCACATGGATGTTTACAATGGTCTTTATTAGGGGCGGTCGCTTAGCTTTGTAGTGTTTACTAGTTGAGGGAGGGGCCAAGGTGGGGCCATAACCACCATGAAAAATAGGCTCGAGGAATATCTGTATTTGAAGTCACTTAAAGGCGGCCTGTACAGATATGGAAAAGCTCCCGACTGAGTTCCATGTTTCTTGTTTAGCCCTGCCACGGAACTCGGTGCACGTTAGAGGACGTGTGATTGAGGCATCGAGCTACAATTACAGTACATACGTGGGATAGTCTAGATACATGCATATCTGCTCTCGGTGGTGTATCATAGACTAAAGAGCATTATTTCGATAAGGAATCTGATTTGATCGATGGTGGCCGTACACTTATGTAGCATTTTAAATGTAGATATATGCGAAACATAACATTTTATATAGAAATCCATACGTCACTTCGGCATAGGATGAGGGACTGCGTTCATTACGGTGGAGATCGTGCGAGTGGGGTACCATGGGGGTGTATCTCAATATTGAGAGATTGCTACATATATTGTATTAGGTGAATCCATGGGAAAGTAAATGGGTACGATGCGTGTATAAGTCTTGAGTGCTATTAACCCAAGTAACCAAATAATCAAAAAATGTAATGGAACGGTATTAGTAGGGATCATTCTACTTCTGATATACTAGTATCCACACGGTGCAGAGAAATTTATTTAAGAAGCGCAATATATCATGTTCATCTTATCTTGCTCAGTTCACAATTGTTATTGTTACTGTTATCTTGTTCTTCCAATTTTATATATATCATCCATGATATTTTGTTTATTTATATTTAAAAGTAACTGGACTCGCCAGACCTTATGTCTGACCCTTTTTGTTTCCTCTTCTCTCTCTTCCCTCCCCCCCCCCCCACAGGTTCTTAGGGTGGAAGTGCTTAGAGTTGATTTGGATTCTTTTAGCTTAGCTTGGATTTTTTATATAGATGTACTACTTTGACATCTTGTCAACGCTCTAATGGTTTTGCAAGGGAAATATGGTTTTATGCTTTTGTACTCTGATATTTCTGGAAAGACAGATTATTAATGTAATTAGTTACTTATGATGTAAACTCGGTATTTGAGACCATGATGTTTTGATTTAAATAAAGTTTTTAATTCCGCTGCTATTTTACATGTCTGTCTTGTGCTATTATGTTCTTATTTATTATAACGCTTCACGAAACTTAATGCATTCCCTTAGTTAGTGAGATTAACGGACGTGGGGTGTCACAATATCCATATGTTCTACAATTACCTATGATCTCTCCCTAGATTCAGGAGATGGAATCTTGAAATAATGTAATTGATCCCTCTTACTTTCAAAGGACAACACCAATAATATCATGCGCTTTATCCAAGCAAGTTTTTTACTATGTTGGTGGCACACATGTCCACAAATTACAAGATTCAAGCTTACTTATCAGTACATATATTGTTATATTATCAACACAGTATGTTTGATCCTAAGTCTTTTAAAAATATTTCTCGGTCATTGTCCAGAAAGTTAAATGAACTTTAAGGGTATGTCATGTAAATACTCCCGAAGCCTCCTAGGAGATGACCCTTTCCAAGTTTGTATGACGATCTCATTGAGTTTTTACCTTTAAATTTAGATAGTAGGTAACAAACATCTTTCGAAATCACATCTTTATGGAGAATAGTGTTCTGTCACAATATAAGATAAATCAGCTGTCATAAACAAGAGAGATTATCGACACAAACATATATCCAAGACGATATGTTTTATAAGTATTCTTCTTGTTCTTACAAAATGGACCTTTTAAACAACTTGTTTAAAAATCTGTTCTTGTTATATTTAAGCTTCCCTGGAGGTAGGTCCTTGGGAATTAACCGAACCCTTGGTAGGTTCCAGCAAGCCCAGGGTGGAGATCAATTCCAAACTCATCCAAGCAGCGCCTATGAAGATGGCGAAGTAAACCACTGCTATGCTCTCATAAGAAAGAAAAGTTTTTTGTAGGAAATCGATTATAAATCTTATACAGAAATTCTAGCAAAACATCCTTATCTTCGATCAGCTTGCAATATAAAGTCATCAACTCCTTTCTCCTCAAGGGTATGCTCTCTTCAAATTTGCGCCGCCTTTTACCTTGGAGAAACTTCCCGTTCTTCATAAAAATTAGTTTAGAAGAACTTTTGTCAAGATCATAATATTTTTGCAATAATGCATTATAATCTTTTAATAATCTTTTATGTTCTAGTTGAGAAAAAGAAATTTCCTTTTGCTTTCCATCCAATTCTGCCTTATATTGTGAAGTAAGACCTTTCCTTTTCTGTATAGCATTAAACTAATTGTCATAAGCTCAAGAAGAAAAAAACACTTCAAAAGTGAAGGCCATACCCAAGAAGCTGGATTGTCAGAATGAATAGGTTGTTCTTTTATCTTCGACTTAGAGGAGGTAACCTCTGTATTAAAAGCCTCATCCAGGTCCAAATCAGTAGAAGTACCCAAGGGATCGAGGTTGGTTCCCCTATGATTATGTGCACCAATAACAGCAGGAGAAGGGTTACCACCATCTTTATTAGGTTCATCTCGACGGCTTCTATCACCAAGATCAAAATCATCATCATCATCATCATCACTACCTTCGTCGTCACTTTCAACAATTATATCTTCCTTTTCCCCTTCAGAGTCATTAGGCAATTCCTCTATAAATGGGAGATCCCCAAGCTTTCTCTTATCTTTCTTTGGGGCTTCAACTTCCTGTTTGGCCATCTTAATTCTTTTCATAACATTACTCCAGATAGAGGGGGCAACGGTAGGAAACTCGATATCAGAACATTTTTGAAAGTTGTTAGAAAAAGCAAGGAAAAGACCATCTTCGTAATATTCCAGTGCAGACTTTGAAAAATTAGTTTTTAGACAATCTAAAAATCCTATTTCTGGTTTTGTGAATTATTTGCTTCATGTTAGAAAGCTTACAATCTTTCTTCTTCATTTCATCGACAAGGTCAACCACCATCTCCGCCTGCTTACCTTCAAGAGCTGAAACTGTGTCAGATAATACGTTTTATCATGTCTCTCATTTTCAAGTTTTGACTCGGGTTTCTCAAGAAGCCTTTAATCTCTTGCACCCATCATCACTCTTCCCTTTTGCTGTGATCAAGGAGTTAACTTTAGCTTCCAGTGCAGTTTTCTCTTTTTGAAGCTTAATTGACTAATAGGAAATCGAAGAAGCTGTTCCTCGGAGCGAGAACCAGCTTCTAGTTACCTAAAGAGAAAAACCAAATTAACCTTTGTATGGGATCAGAAATGAAAGAGGAACTATAAAGGACAAGACTATATCGAAAGTTGTTGCTTGATAAGATGTTGGTAAAACTTCTCCAAATCCAAAAATGAGGAAAGCAGTGAAACATTGGCGACTCCAGCAGAAGAGAGAGCGATCTTTACAAGTTCATCGAAATCTAAGGACAACAAGGGCTGTCTTGAGGGACTAACATGATGAGTGGATGAAGGCGGGATTACATCTTTCTCTCTCGTATCTAATGCACTCAGAAGATTTGACATCAAAGGACTACCCATAATCTTGCTTCCGGGGGTCACTTCATAGGAAGAACTAGTATCAAGAGCAGTTTTAGCAGCGGAAACTATGTGGCTAGCGGTTGTCTGCTTTGCAGTTGTAACAATAACATCTTCGGAAGAAGGGGCAGAAGTGTCATACTTCTGTCTTTTAGATAACGGTTTAGCAATGGATCCTGCAAACCCTTTTCTAGCATCAGCGTCAGACTGAGTTAAAGAATCTAGAGGAGATATATTGTCAAAAGCTAGAATTTTTGATCAAAAATAGCTATGCCAAGAAAGAAATATAAGAAAGTTAAGGCAAAAAAATTTAAAATCGCTTTGGAAGAGTAAAACAATCCTACCTGAAGTACCTAGAAATAAGGGAGATGATGCATTGAACGTATCGAAACCCAGAGATAAGTTCTTAGCACTAGAAAAGCGAATGGACGGTTGCTACTAGGATCTTCCTCCCAAAAGGAAGAGGGACATATTGGCCAAGTTTGTTCAAAGTAAGCAAAACTGACTGGCGTCCCAACCTCTCAGACGCCTTGAAAATGATATCATCAGCCCGAGCCTCCCCGTCCAACAAAGTTATTTTCTTTGAAGCATGATCTGAAAAGACGCAGAGTTAAACAAAGCATGGAAATGGCATGATCATTATATAAGGACAAGCAAACTCACCAAGATCTGCAAAATTGCCCGAAATACCGGAGAGGCATCTGATATAAAAGAATTTATTCTCCCAAGGTTTAGACTTATTAATACTACCGCAAATAGATTTCTTTATTGGATTCGCTCGTAGGTAGGGCAAACCCGCTCCTTTAGAAAAGCGTAACAAATGACAAATGAGGTGGGAAGTAAGAGAAGCCTGGCCTGATTCAGGTGCTAAAACTTCAAGATATAAAAGTAGGGTATAGGTATTTGGCGAAAGCTTGATGGCAGCAACTCCTAGGTCATGCAAAGCCTGGAGATAAAAATTCGTGAAAGCAAAGAAACTCCCATACCAAGTGTGAATGGTAGTGTATGCAAAGTGTCCCTTCGGCGACTTCTGAATGGTATCTTGTCCAATAGAAAGAATGACATATATTCCAGACATTCCAAAACTCCCAAGAATAGTGTTCACTTCATCTTGAGAGTTTATAAGAGATGATTGCGGAATAAATGCCCGCTTTGCCCGGTGACAGAGCCACCAAACTTTGATTTTCCAGAACTTTTCTTATCAGACATAATGCTGCCAGGTGATATTATTCCATAACACATATTAGTACTATATCTTTACATAAACTATCACGTGTCATTCATAAATTTGCAATCAAAATGAAAATTTGATAACAATAAAACTTGGGATATTGAAACACCACATGAGTCGTCAGGATCAAAATTTTGACAAATTTCATATATAGGAGAAGACTTCGTATATGCTTAGAAACAATTAGGTATTTGGGGATGATCAAGTTAACTGCCCCGAAACCAAAACCAAACTGACGAAAGGTTGATAGGGGGTAAAAATATCGATAGCACTTGGCATTGGTCTAACTGTAACAAATAGTTTGGGTATCGCCATTGGAAGCCTAACTGATCCTTAAGCCCGATACTGATGAGATCAAAATCAAAATATTTTAATGTCTTAATCTCAAACTTTGCCGACACTGAAAACGAAATCCGGGAATCTTTCCAACACTTTCACACTGTTTCGACGCCAATTAAGTCGAAAACAGAATAGACACAGATGTTGGTGTCAGCAAAATTGGAACTAAAATGAATTGACAACGGTTTGATATTGAGTCCATCAGTACCAAAAGCATAACATCATCCTTATAGTAAAAATTAAATTCCTATATATCAGTTTTTCATTTTAGACCCCAAGGGTGCGTTAGTGTGAAAAATAACTATATTATCCGCCATTACTAACCATTTAAACCATTCTCATCATTTAAATAAATGCTTAGAGTATACGTGTCCTGATCGATTTCATAGTCAAGATAAGTGAATGTCTTTTTAACTCTAATTTCAAACGAATAGAGTACTTACAGTAAAAATCGAGTTTGAAATTCTGGAAAACTTATTGAAATCTCGAAGAACAATGATCTTGTTTAAAGTGCTGTTGCTTGCAGGTTAAAGAAACGGAAAAGAAGAAGAAAGAGTTCTATACTAAATTACTTCTCAAATCTCAGCCACGTAAACAAGGACCAATCAACGAGCTAGATGAATACAAGAATACCAAGGGGTAGGAAATCAAAGTAAAACACGAAAGACTATAATTCTACTTGAAAAGTCGGAAATACCGCTTCATTAAGGGGAGGGGGAAATGTTACCACCAAATTCGACATTGAAACCAAATACCCATGAAGGGGTATAATATCACTACTGGCACCAAGAGAGTGTTTCGAAAGTAGGCAATTGACACTATATTAGTGAGATAATCGATACTGAAAGCGGAAAGAGAAAGATTTAGTCAATGTGCTATCAATACCAACATAGGAGGCAGATGCTTGGTACCGATACGAAAGGAAATAGCGGCAATGTAGTGCCAACACCAAAGGCAATCAATGTGGATTCAATTCCAAAAGCATATGATTCGAAACCCAGTTCTGTGAAAGGAAAGCATGAAACCAAGCAAAGATGATGCAATAGGCTATGGATATCCATTAACTTGGTATAGGCACCGACAGCATAAACCGGAAGCATTTTATCACAAGTCCTAAACCAAATCAGAGGAGTCACTGAAATAAACTGAAGCCTATAAGAAGGTAGGTTACCCACACTAATTTTCTTAGCGTCTATACCAAAATAGATGAAGATGCCAAAGTCATAAGAATTGGAAGCATAAGAGCAATACTCTGTAGACTTGCAATCAAAACTGAAGCTTATCATTAAGATCGAAGGCAACTCTCGAAGCTATCCATACTAATTAGTTAGTATTGATGTATCATGAAGAAGCAGCACCTAAGTCAAGCCTTGGTACTCGAAAGCAAGACGGAATCGATAACAACAATTAGTAGGGAATAAAGAGCCGAAACATGGAATTCGACACCGAAAGCTATTAATGTGGCTGACACAAAAGCTCAGTGTCCTTGCCGAACCCGAAAATGGGCTTCTACTGATTATCACCAGAAGGGCCATATTGCCTATAAATAAGACCCCGAGGGTCTCGTTTTGGAGGAATTTTCTCATTCTCAATTCTTGTAATCTTTTCTTATAGTGTAAACCATAATTTCTAAATCAATTTATGCATTTTACTTAGAAAATTCTATGTACTCTACAAAGTGATCAATAAAGAGAGAATCAATACTTGAGAATAATGTCATGTGTTTCCTTATCATCTATGCTACTAATTTTCTCAATTGCCTTCCCCATGACAAAGTTTCATACATAAGCCAAATTCCCTACATACCCTTCTCCAAGCCATTTAGCTTCCTAACTTGTGTTGCACTTAAGGAACTCTTTTCCTAAGGTAATTGTTCTCCTTTGAGTCTCGTAAGCATGAACTCACCTTTTGAAGGAAGAGTAACTAATCTTTGGGCTCAAGCCCTTGATATCTTAGATACGGTGAACTAACTCAAGCTTATAGGAACTTAATAATCCCTTTTGTTCCGCTAGGTCTTCATCCTTAGGCCTAATTCTAGTGTTATCAAAAAATATCATTAACAAGACTCGTAAGTTTGCGAATAATAGGTACACTTCTTTGGGGAGAAAAAGAAAGAGGGCCGACAGAATAAATTTGGCAAAAGAAGAAGAAACTGTAACAAAACTAGTTTCCCGAGGGGATACAGAAAGAATCAAACCAATAGAAAACTTGAAAGAAATAAGCATGGTTCCAATCGATAAAGCCAAAATGATCAAAATAGGGAAGAGTTTTGAAGAAACCCCTGATAACCGATTTGATCTAATTACTGCAGTATAATAAGGATGTACTTGCTTGGATCCACTCTGATATAATGGGAATTAGACCTTCCATCATGAGTCACACACTGAACATTAACCCATCAATAACCTCTATCCGAAAGTAGAAAAGGCGATATAATAGAGATAGATCAGAAGCCTTGAAAGAGGAGGTAAAAAAGTTACTTATGAATGGATTTATCCAAGAGGAATTTTATCCTAAATGGTTAACCAATCCAGTACTATTGAAAAAGTCTAATGGGAAATGGAGGACTGGTGTTGACTACACATATCTAAACAAAGCTTTCCCAAAGGATTGCTATCCCCTTCCTCAAATAGAACAATTGGTTGATGCGGTCAGTGGACATAAGTTGCTATCCATCATGGATGCCTACTCAGGATACAACCAAATTCGTATGTTCAAACCTAATGAAGAACATATGAGCTTCATTATTGATTGGGGAACATTTTGCTATAAGGTGACACCATTTAGGTTGAAGAACGCTAGGTCAACATATCAGAGGTTGGTTAACAGAATGTTTCAAGATCGGATAGGGTGAAACATGGAGGTGTTTGTAGATGACATGCTACTGAAATGTACCAAGGAAGAAAGTTATTTGTAGGATCTAGAAGAGATGTTCGATATCTTGAGAGAATATCAAATGAAGTTAAACCCTTAGAAGTGTTATTTCGGGGTTAAGTATGGAAGGTTCCTGGGGTATGTTGTCAGGGAATATGGTATCAAAGCTAGTCCCGATCAGATCAAAGCCATAAATGGTATTTAAGAACCCAATATGTGCAAAGAAGTAATGAGATTAAATGGGAAAGTTGCTGCCTTGAGTTAGTTCATTTCTAAAGTCACTAATAACTGTGTCGATTTATTTGATGTGATTAAGAAAAAGAAGAACTTCAAATGAAATGAGGAATGCTGGAAGACATTTCAAGTATTGAAGGATTATATGGGAAATCACCTAATGTTTTCTAGCCCTAAAAGAGAAGAAGATCTATACCTTTACATGGTTGTCTCAAAGTATGCGTTCTACTTAGTTCTCATTAGGGAAAGCAATGGAATGAAGTTCCTAATTTAATATGTCAGTAGAGGGTTAAAAGATGTAGAAATCCAATACCCAGTGGTAGAGAAGTTAGCCTATTGTCTAATACTTATAGCACATAAGCTTAGAGGTTACTTTCTAGGACATTCCATTAAGGTTTTAACCAACTTTCCACTCAAAGTGGTTTTTCAGTAAGACAAAAACTTTAGGAAGGTTAGTAAAGTGGAAATTGAGCTTAGCTAATATGAAATCAAGTTCCAACCTCGAGTAGCGATTAAAGGCCAAGCTCTAGCAGACTTTGTAAATGAGTGCACAAGTTTCATTACAGAACAGTCAACAAAGGAAAACAGTCTGAAGGCTAAGTGGCAGTTATTTGTAGATGGTGCTTCAAATGAAAAAGGAGTAGGGTATATAATAATCTCCCCTAACGAACCTCACTTGAATTACAAAATGAAGCTGGGTTTCACTGCGACAGACAATGTAGCAGAATTTGAGTCAATGGTGCAGGATTGAATTTAGCACTATAGTTAAATATACCATGGATTCAGATCTTTAACGACTCACAACAAATGGTAAACCAAATTAAAAAAACCTACCAAACAAAGGATGCCCGGTTAGCGCTATACGTGAAGGGAATACTAAAGATGCTCACTCGAATCGAAGATTTTTCTATATGTCAGATCCACAAAGGGGAAAACTCCCAAGCTGACTCTTTGGCAAAATTGGCCAGCTCAAGAGGGGCGCCTGAAACTCAAATAATCCCTATAGGATATCGGGAGAAGCCTAGAATTAAGCATGAGGCACCTAAAACAAAAAAGAAACTGCTAGCATTAGCTAAATATCAAACTTTGGCAAAGGAAACTGAAAAGGAAAAAGATGTCAATCTTGGTGAGGAATTAGGATGACCGCCTCGTACCTCTTTGCACAAACCAAGGAGAAATTCATTGTATGACATGCTAGGACAATATAGGATGATCATCATGGTAGAATAACACACATGAAACATGTCGTATAACTCACATCGCATGGAGAAAATATAACAGAACATATACAACACGCAATAGTCTAGCAAAGCACATTTGAACAGAATCTTATACTTTCATATCATCCTGAAAATATCTGTAAAGCATCTGGATTACATCATCAGAATCTATACAAGAAGCCTCACTACAATTTCACTCTGAGTAGCATCTCAACAATAGTAGCAGAAAACAACATATATGTACATTAGAAACTAATACGTAAGCCTACAACTCGTCGTCGCTTAGCAGCATTATCCTTATCAAGATCTACTGCCTGCTACCCAGTATGACCATTCACAACACGGATGAACTGCCAAAGGTAATAAGAGGGAAACATAAAACCTTGATTTACACAATAGTCCAAACAGTGAAAAAAAAATAACAACATCATGAATAAAGTATATAAGAAATAGGCAGACTAATCATCTAATCTACCAACACATCAACAGAGAAGAAACCCAAACTCTTCTCCTCCACAACCGAGAGTGATAGCCTTTCCCAGAGAATTAGAGAAGAAACAAACAGTAGCCAATTATCAAGCGTAGAGCATCCTAATCGAGCTCAACAATTCTCAAGCACAAACACCGAATGCCGAAACCAACATCAGTTAAGCACCAAAGAGATATCTCCCTCGACGTTGGACAATCTACAAAAGATGATACAAGCAAACAATAACATCCATGACTTTGGCTATCACCGCCTACCTTGCCTTGAAACCATCGTCAATCATATAACTGGCCTTTCTTGCCATCCTTCAAGCCCAAATCGTAACCCAGATTATAGCAAAACTCCATACAACATCGTGACTCGTATCTAGGCCCATCGTGAATGCCTAGAGTATTCAACTAATCATCTAATCTTGGGTGCCCCTATTACATCCTAGCTTTGAGTCCGCTAGAATATCCGACTAATGATGATCCCTTGTCTCTTCATGTCTATTAATCCACCTTGACGTCTATCCATAAGCTCAAGCACCTCCTTGAGAAAGCCCCATGAGCTCAAATCATCTTGAGTCGTCTTCACAACTTTTTTGCATCATCACACGATCAATGAACACTCGACTATGCTCCAAACATTCCACCTGAATTCTCATTGAAGTTGTGCTCATCGTCGAACCAAAAGTTAACATTATATGGTCAATATATGATGGTTTATCCATGATCCATCAATGGATATGCCACCGGTCCACCCCTATGGATCACATTTGATGCTCACGTACGGCGCTCGATCAGAACACTTAATCTTGCATGCGCCACTCTTACCGATCCACCATTTCACCAAGTACGCTCCGTCATTTTTGGCTGATCCATCAATGTATCGTTCTGCCCAATCCATTGCCATATACTGGAATAATCCACGCATTGGCACAATCTATTTTGACCGTGTATGCTCCAAGCTTTTGCAGACAATCCAAGGCCTCTCTTTCTGGTCCAAGTTTCACATAATTCAATCCTTTGCCTGAACCCACTATTGGTCGATCCATCAAAGTGCGGTGATCCACCATGTGCAACTTGAGCAGATCCACTATTTCACCGTGCGTTGCATGACCATCCTCATTTTTCCTGATCCATCACCTTTTGTCATGCACACCTCATGCTTTTAACCCGATCCATCATGTTTTTGTCGATCCGCCCTTATGCTCCACCGATCCATCAGCTAATGAACGATCCACGATCCATTTATTTGCACGCAAGCCCAACCGCTTCTATCCCTGTATTGATCAAATTATGTAACCCAATCCATCCAATGGATCTCGACTGATCCATCCACTTATCATTTCTTGGACCCAAACAATCATGCTTTAAGGATGAACCTCAGTGCACACAACTCATCCAAATCAACCAATTTCGATCAAACGATCAACATCAAAATCATCAAACAAACTTTAGCACAACAATGTTCATCATAAAATCATATAAAATTCACCAAATCTTGATAAAACAATAAACGGATCAATTATTGGATCTAAACTTACATAAACATATGAATTAACTCTTATAACTTGTTAAATTAGATCCTATGGTGTGATTCAAATTCAAAATGTACTTACCTCGATTAGATCTAGGTGAAAACAACTCGAAATGATGAAAGTAAGATCAAACAAACTCATAAACTCGATTGAATCCATGTGAGAGATGCTTATCACTCGCCAATCCACAAAATAGTTTGAAATCAATGAATCTCTAATCCAAGCAGCAAAGAACAATAAAGAACGGCCTCTGAATCAATCAATTTGATGCGATTTAACCTACTTCAATGTCAATCTTCAATCTTCTTACGTAAATATATGAATTGAAATGAAGTTGAGAGGTATTTGGTTGAGCCGGAGAATCATAATTACCTAACCAAATGAGAGAATGAAGAAACTAAACTATTCTCCATTCCCTTGCCTTTTTATTTATAGCCAACAACCCCTAGCCTTAATGGACCTCACTAATTAGCCCACTAATGACTAATTAGTCTATCCAAAAAACTAGCAATACTAAAACAACGATTCCTCTCAATCCGCTTAGCAAAATCTTTAATGAGACCACTATACGGAATTGGAAATACCATTTCTGTTCTAATGAAATCGATCCCAGCACCTAATTTGATTCCAGTCAAAAGGTATGCCCTAAACAAAAATAATAAAGGCAAAATGGTCGCAAATGAAATTGGTAAAAATCATGGACATGTACCACATCCTCATGAACAATATATCAAAATATGAGAATGGTCCGACCTTTATAGAATTAATTAAAAATATTTTACGATCCTACGATACGTAAAATGCGGATCGTTACAGGTACCCATCCCAATTGAAAGGAATTTCTGTTATGAAAATAATTTGTTGTATGCCATCACAAATTATCTCCTGAATGGAACATTACCTACTAATAGTCAAGATGCTATGAGGGTTAAACACCAAGTTCCTACCTTCGTAATTATGTATAAGGTGCTTACAAAAATGGACATTCACTCCCGTACTTGAGATGTGTAAGCCTTGAAGATGGGCTCGCTTTATTAAAAGAAGCACATTAGGGTTTATATGGAGACCTTTCTAACGGAATTAAGCTAGCCAAGAGAGTTATGTGACAAGGCTTTTATTGGCCACAAGTGGTTAGTCAAGGAACTGAACATGTCAGGAAATGCGATAAATGCCAAAGGTATTCTAAGATACCCCGATTACCTCTAAATGATTTGATCACCATCTCAAGCCCATGACATTTTGATGTATGGGGAATATACTTAATTGTACATCTACCAATCTCCAAAGGAGGAGCTAAGTATGCGGTTGTAGCAGCTGATTACTTCATTAAATGGGTCGAAGTAGAACCACTCCCAACTATTACATCTAAGAAGGTGTTGAGGTTTGTGATAAAGAATATCGTCACATGCTTTGAAAATCCCATAAAGATCATATCAAACAATGCAACACAATTTGAAAGACAAGAATTTACATGATTTTGTGATAAAATTGAATAAAAAAGAGTTTTTCTTCTGTAGCACATCTGAAAGCAAACTGTGTCGGCAAAGCTGCAAATAAAACAATAAAAACAATCTTAAACAAACGGCTAAATCAAGCTAAAGGAAATTGGGCAAATGAATTTCCACTGGTACCTTGGGACTATAGAACCTCCGCCAAAATGACAATGGGACAACTCCATATTCTCTAACGTACGGATGTAAGGTTGTGCTTCCATTCGAAGATGAAATCCCTTCATGTAGAAGAATAAATTATGCAATTGATCCCAATCAAGAATTGAAAAAGGAATCCTTAGACCTAATTTAAGGGTTAAGGGATGAGGAAACCATTAGAATGACTAAATATCAAAGGAGAATCGCCAATTACTACAAGTTAAGGGTAAGAACGAGAACCTTCTAAAATGGAGATTTGGTCTCACGAAATGTAATGGCCAACACTAAGAATCCAGTAGAAAGCCCCCTTGGACCAAACTAGGAAGTACCCTTATTCATTCATCAAGAGCTCACACCTGAAGTGTACCGACTTTGGAAATCGAATGGCTATCTCATACCTAGAACATGTAATGTGGAACACTTGAGGACCTACTTTTCAACTATAAGTTAATAAGAGGTCTCCTTGAGAATATCCACATAATTAAGGGTATGGTAACTCTCTCAAAATTTGGAACTACCCAAAAGGTGTGAAACAACCTAAAATGGTAATAGAACCCTTGTCACCGCCAAGATAGACAGGGCAAGGCATCTCCTGGAGGGAGGTGGGTGCAAGCCTTTAGCCGCATCCAAATCAGAAAGGGCTAGGTTAAAGCATCAAAAGTGTAAGCCTCTGATCCATGCTAGAAACGGCTGGGACAGAACATCTAAATAAGCATGCCCTGCCTCTGCTCGCAAAAGTGCACGCCTTGCCTCTGCTTGTAGAAGAGAATGCCCTACCTCTCCTTGTGTCTTCGTATCCCTAGAAGGCAATGAATGCTATGAAGGAGCACAATAATCACTCTCTGCCTCTACTCGCAGAAGAGCACACTTTGTCTCTGGTTCGACTGATCACATCATGCCACTGCACGTAGAAGACCACGCTCTATCTATGCTTATGTCTCTGTATCCCGTAGAAGGGAATGAAAAGCTAAAGGAGCACTGTAAGCACGTACATCCTTTGCTTACACAATATCTTGGAGAAGGGATCGAAAACCCAGAGAGTTGCTCAAAAAGCACGTACATCCACTTCTTGGACAATTGAAAAGCCAAAGACCTAATTTGGTTTTGGTACCCATGGAAAAGAAGATACCTAAAGTTGATACCAAGGAAGTAAGGGTAAATCCATTAGCATAATACTGAAAGCAAGCAATATAGTAAAACCGAAAGCACTTAATTCTATACTGGAATATAATGCCACCGAAAGAGAAATGAGGCCGATAACTTAAGAGCAAACAAAGTGTTATTGGCATCAAAGAATTTGTAAAAGATAAAGTCAGTCACTAGAGTGCAATACCAAAGCTTGAATGAAATTCAAAGCTCCAACAAAAGTGCTATTGCTACCAACAGACTTGGTAGCGACAAGGGAACCAAGATTGAATGTATTCACCAAAAAATAGCTCAAACACCAATGGTACGAGAATCGTACTTCACCAGTGTGGTTAGAAAATAGATGGAACCGCAATCACAAGTATTAAAAACAAAAACGAGGAAAATAAAATGAAGATAAAATTTTAGAGTGGGTCAGCCCTAAGCTAGGCCTACATGCACAAAGAAGGTAGCTTGCATTATCATGACAATGATTAAAGCATATAAACTAAACTCTCTTTATTCATACATCTTCTCATTCTCTCAACATATTCTCACTTTCTCATACAAATCTTGCTTAAATTCACAGAGTTCAATGGAGGATTAGTGGATTCCATAGAGGAGAAGAGAAGGATGGGTGAGCGATGGTGACAGAGGAGGTCTTTTATCTTTTCTCACTTGTAGGATTCTAATGGATGCCATGGCTAAATCGATGAATAACCTTCAAGTGGAGATGATGATGATGGTTAAAATGCTTAAGGAATGGTGGAGGAAAGAATTCAACAGCACTTCGTGGTTATCAGGAGTCGATCCCCTTATTGTGGAAGCCATGGTCAATTTATAGGCGAGCCCTCTTGAAGAAATGAGTTGAAACTCATATATGATGTTCCATACGAGCGACTTCTTGAGAGCGAGCGGTTGCATAGGAGCAAGCGACGGCATAGGTCTGAGCACATTGAATGGGCGAACAGGCGATGAGTGTATAGGCAGCTTGTCAAAGCTTCTTGGTTAGTATAAGAATGACCATCTGGATCATCATTTTAAGCCTTTTATAATTGACTGGCATATAGTATCTGGTTGGAGCATCTATATCTGACCGTAGTTGAATAGACGAACGACCAAGGCTTGTAGAGCAGATATAAGTGCGACCACTCTGGAGCTGACATCTATCGGATCTGTAGGTCGCATATGATTGGAGCATTAGTGACTGATTAAGGAATGAGCGAGTGATTGAGGTTTCAATCTGTGAGCGGACATGGGATGCATGTGCGATCTCTGGCATCTTTGTGAACCGGAACCAATTCTTCTCCTTGTCTTGTTTGACTGACCTTCCTCATGTAAGAATTGAACGACTTCTTTAGTAAGGGCGACCTTTACAGGATGTATGAACCTTACTATTTTTGGGCAGTGCTATTCTTGAGCAAGCTTCGTGTGCACGACCTTTCTGTATGGTCGTGCTACGTTGTATGACTGATCCCGACCGTGTTGAGCAGACGACCCAACTTTTTTTATGTTCGAGTGACTTTGTTTGGTACAAATGACTGGTCTTTGCTCCCGTGCTCGGGCCATGGCTTATGTTTGACCTTGTTGTGCACGAACGACCTTGGTTGGAGCATGAGTATGCGAACCTTGTGAGTGCTCATCTTATGGTTTTTAACACAGGCTTAATCCTTCAATGCACATATGGTTCTTAAGGGATAAACATTTTCCTCTCGAAGTTTGTAATTTTTTAATTTGCAAAGATTATATGCTTCGAAATAATGAAATGCAACACCATTTAATGGATTAAATCCAGTTCCCTATAAGACGAGCATGCTTGCTAATGGCTTGTGCTTATACAAAATTGAATGACCTCTTGGTCGCTCGTGCACAGACATAGTTGTTTGTGGACTGGACCTAAATGATTGATTGGGCCAACATGTTTATGTATTCTTGTGAATTACTTATGCTTGAGCGGGCGGGCTGGATCTGATGGGCTATCTTTTTGGTACAACTAAGTGGGTTATTCAGATCTGATCGAGCTGATGTGTCACTTTAATATGAAAGGGACTTTTAGTCTTCTTTAAAAATTGTCTCTTCATTTTCCCACTCTTTATTTATTTCGACATTCTGAAGACTCCGTTTTAATGGCGGTTCTGATTTAGAAGATTTTCTATTGCTTCTGATTCATCCCAGACATCGATTGTATTTTCTTCCTCAATTTATCATTGCACTTAATCCTTCTAGCTGAGCTAAACCAATTTTAAAATCAGCTGGAGCATTTCTCCTTTAAAATTGAAACTGCATGTTCGTTCATAAGTGAATTTTCCTCTTTAAAATTTTCTTTTGGGTTAATCCAGTTAGCTTTATAAAAGTTCCGGATTGTGATAAAAACTGAATTATTTGAGCATACATTTTAGCTTTTGGTAGTTTGTTGTGATTGTGATGTCTGGAAAATTTTGATTTGACTTAGTATGCTCTAGGGTTGTGTATGTAATCATTTGATAGATTTGGTTCGCACAAAAGCCATTCAATTTTCTGATTTCAATAATATGTCTGTAAGTTTTTTTTTTCAAATGTCTTGTCAAAACACTTTAATTCACCATACTTCTGTCATTATAACCGTAATCATACATGAGTAGTTATAACTGGGCTTTTTTGCATTTGGCTGACCACAAATTTTACTGTATATATGATGCTCAATGAAATGCTTGTACCATTAAACCTTGATGTTGTTACTATTGTTTTATGCTATGTTTGATCTTGTTAGCCTCCATTTACTTACTCAGTTTTACAATCTCTTGATATCCATGCTCGTTCACTCTGGTTGCTCATGTTCGATTTGACGAGGGTCGTTTCTACCTAATTCATATGTAGAGTTGGTTATGAGTGAGCCTTACTCGATCGCTTATGATCGACCTTCTTTGAATTGGATGCGCATGATCATACACTCGTGATCAAGATTCATGTGACCATCTGAGCGAAATATGTACAACCCATTTAAATTTATCATGTGCGACCAGGAGTTATTTATAACCGACCGAGCCAGAGGCTTTGTATATGTAAAGGTCACGTGCGACTGGTCCAGACTGGTTCATATTGTTGGTTGAATTTTCTTTGTAATGCTTGATCTGTAATGATAAGTCCAACCACACACTTTTGAGCTTATAACTTACCTTTGGTCGTCTATACTATCAGTAGATTTCGAAGACTAGGCAGAGTTGATAGCTTTTAGCTTGAACGGCGCATATATTCAGAGTTTCTTTCCTTTAATTATTAGCCACCTAGCATGTCTGGAGAGCCCACAGATTTTGGTCAGGTAAATGAGGCTGCCCCAACCGTTGATCCTGGAGTGAATATTAGCCAAATTTATCCGTAACCCCGAATCCTTGAGAGAGTGCCTTCTGACAGTCGTAAATCGATGCTTCCATTTGGCTTATACCAACAAATGTGTGCTCATTTTATATTTTCAGAAGATGAAACTAAATTTCCAAGGAGAGATGATTTGGCCAAACATCCACCCCCTGAATATGTAACAGTCAATCACCATATGTTGTCCAGTGGAGCGGTTCCTCCTTTTAATTCCCATTTAGAGTCCATTTTGTGATGTTTGGCCATTGCCCCATACCAGTTGCATCCCAATGGATATCATATTTTGTTAGGGTTATACATACTTTTCATGAGAGTCAAGCAATGTGCACCTACATTTTTGGATATCTGTTCCTTATACTCTTTCAAAAAAAGGAAGGCGGACGGTCCCTCTTTTATTTTTACGGAATGCAGACATTGTAGAATTATCACTGGCTTAATAGATGGTGTTAAGGGGTTTCCAGCTCAATATTTTTATGTTTAATGTCCTTCTAACTTCTATGGGCGGCGGATGGAAGGAGGTAACTTCCCTTGCTTTAGAATTTTATACTTCTTTCTCCTTTTTATTGGCACTCTTTCCATTTTGCAATAATTCCTTCCGATGAAGGCCTTGTCCTTGACCAAGCTCTTCTTGATTCTTTGGTTGCTACTAACATGACTGAGAGAAGTAGACAGGTCTTGCTTTCAGAAAGAAACCTTCGTCAATATCTACTACTCCATCCTTCACGGTCCTTTAAGAAAACTTTGACTTATACACAAAGTACCATTGGAAAATCCCTTAACAAAAGAAATGCTTAGTCCTTGGTGATAGTAGCAAAACTTCACCGGGATCTCCCTTGCCTTTGATTACCGAAGGGAATGCCTTTCATTGTGAGGATAAAGGAGTAGATGAAAGCGTAGGCGGCACAAGAGATAAAATAATTTCAGAAAAGATTATTGAGAATCCTACTACCCCTATTATCCAAGAAGAGAGTTCCATAGAAACTTTCGGAGGCTTGGGAGACTTAGACACCGTCATTTATCTCAGTCAGAGCGATATTGTGACTTCTGATCCTGTGACGTATGATATGGAGAGAACTCAAGAATCCGCCCAACATCCTGGGAAAGCATTTGATTTAGGAACTCACGTCGAAATTGGATTGTTATTGGATGTGCTTTAAAATATAAATATTATAAGCACTTTATGCTTTCCCGCAAATCTTATATTTTTCTTTGGATGCTTGCTGAAGTTCTGCTTTGTTCCCTTTTCCAGGTATAAGAATGGAATACTCATTATTAGATAGTTTCTCCTGACAATCTGGTTCTACTGATCCACAAAGTCTTTTACAGTCTCGCATTTCTCGTCACTTGAAGCGCTCCCAGTCATCCTCGAGTTCTCAACCTCAATAGATCCCTGAACTTCCACTGGTTGATTCTCTAAGGAAGGAAGAATCTGATCATGCAGAGGTATCAGATAAGGGCGATAAAGGCGAGCACCACATAGAAGAAGAGAAGAATAAGAGAAGAAAAATGATCGAGGCAACAGTGAGATTCAGAGATGTTCTGTATCAACTGATTTCCTAGACCCCCAATGTTCCCATTTTCCCTGAACGGTCCATTGTCCCAACCTCTGCTCAAATCCAAATGATTCTCGACCATTCCCCTTACAAGGTTCCACCTGGAAACTTGATGTTTATGGATCATTTTAGAGGTTGGGATTTAAGGGAAATGTATTTTGGTTTGGATCTACATCCAAATGATAGTCGAGATGCTGTTGAGGGGTTAAGTACTATAAAGAGTTGTATGATTACTCAATTTAACACTGCTAGGAGTCAACTCGAAACAAGATTGAACCCGTCCATGAGTAACGTTGACAAGCAACTAGAACATTGGGCAAAATTTGATTACGAAATTTCAAAGGTTAAATGCTTGGCATCTTGATCATATTGACATCTTGGAGAATGATAAAGCTAGATTGGTTCACTTGACCAGGTTTGAAGAATCTAAAACTCCTCATTAAAGAATGGGAATATTAGAGTGAACAACTTGGAGGCTAAAAATGAGGAACTCAAAAGAGAGCTTGAGGCTGTAAGAGGACAATTAGAGAAGCTCAGTCTGCTTAAGGACTTGCTGAATGTCAATTGGCTTTAGAGAGGCGAGCATCGGCTTCTTATCAACAAGAAAAAGTAGTTCTTGAGGACATGATTAATTCTCAGAATGAGACTCTAAGGACTCTGAAATAAGATAGAACCAAGCTGCGCCAAGCTCTTGACGAAGTCATAATTAAGACTGATAATACTCTGTTTCAATTTTATGTTTACAGAGTGATGAACCGTGGAAGCCTAAGCTATTTGAACAAAGACTTTCCACGGACTTTGGCTCTTTTTTGGGAACAATTGCTTTCATACTCTGGTTGTGTTTATGATGAATATCTCCAATAGAGCCTCTTGGAAGATGAAAACCGTAAGGCTTTGGTTGAAGGCAGGAAAATACTGGCGGACGAGCAAGCTCAATCTTCTAGGGAAAAAACCCTGGACGTTACTCCTATTTATGGCCCATTCATTCTTATCGACGTTGAAGCTTCAAGCTCTCAAACTCCCTCTATGGATCACCCTGCCAAGGAAGCTACTGGAGTTCAATTCATTAAAGAACACATGGTTCAGTGGAATGTTCTCAAACAATGCATTGGTCATGGCGTAGAGAATGATGACACCTCTTTAAATGTGAATGTTTACGAAGTCGACCTTATATACCCAGTAACCTCAGGTAAAATTGATATCTATTTGTCCGAACTGAATTTGGATTATCTTACTTCTTCACCTGGGTTTGCTGAATTTAGTGCTTATTGTTCATTTGCACCAAGTCTACCGTCGCCACCTCTTTTGTCTACTGGTGCTACCGCTACTCAAGCTGCTACTATTGAATCCATTTTAGTATCAACCAGTATTAGCATGCGCACCACACCTTTACCGGACGATCCAACAATACTTAACATGTATGATCTAGAAGTTGTTGATTATGATTACAGTAATGGCAAGGATGAAATTTAGAACACTAAGGCTGTGTCTACTCAGATACGCAGAAAAAGACCCGTTGTGAATAGCCCGGGAATCATTAAAATGTCCTTTCCAGAGAATCCTTGTGTAAACAAAGAAACAAAGGATGGAATTCAAGAAGTTGGTTCACCTCCTCTTTTCTCTGTTAAGAAGTAGCATTTGTGACCCTTATACTTTGATTTCAGTCTTTTTTTTTATTTGTCATGCACTTAGATCGGCTGTATATGCGAGTGCCAGTCCTCGCCTAATACTTTTATGCTTATATATTCATGTTGTAACGTATGGTATTATAATGATTTCGCCGTTCGTTTTTAGGAATGATAGTATTTCACATGGATTCAAACTTGTTAGTCGAGCGATCTCATCAAACGCTTAGCCTTTGTTGTAAATTGTGATGAACTTGTGGTATTTTTAAGTGGTCATTATTGATTTTTATGCAATGTTGATGCCTCTATACCAAAGTTCTTTACAACTTTGTTGGGGTAGAAACGATTGATTTTTCCTAAATTCTCTTAATTATAGCTACAGTTTTAGTTTTAACCGATCAGTTCATGCCATTTAGATAGGTATTCAACTGTATTTCCCGCTAAACTGGCAGTCCAATCTCTTCGGGGATTATCTTTAAATACATAAGCTTTTTAATGCATTAGACCCTTTTTCTCACTTCGGAGATTAGGGTTTGAAGGCGCGAGGTTGTTATGTTTTTTTAATGTATTCAATCCCCGTTTCTCATTAACTTAGTGGCCCAAACCCTTTGGAGATTGGGGTTTGAATGCATGCCCCTAGGGGAGGTCTTGGGTTTCAAGTTTCGATCAAGTTTTGGACTTGTTTGTTTTGGTTACCTTAGATCTAAAAAGACCTTATTGGATACCACCTTTAAGCTAGGATTTCTGTTACCCCCTTTCGGCTAGGACTCCTGTTGCCCCCTTTTGGCTAGGATTTCTGTTATCCCCTTGCGGCTAGGATTTCTGTTTACGCTGGCCCTTCCAGCATGTCTGCTGGTCCTTCTGGCACTAGGACTGGTGCTTCCAGCCTAGGTTTTATCAGTCCTTCCGACTTTATGCTTCATCCCGGGATATGGACACTAGGTCCTTTTTTCGAACTTTATTTCAATTTGAAGAATGTGTGCCATGCACCTAACAAGATGCCTCTTTTTAGGATTGACAGTTTTTATCCATGGGACAAATTCGATATCGCCTTTGCATTTTCCTCAAAGTTTGACTCCAATTCGTATAATGGATGCTTGCTAAGGATTTGGCATTTTTGTAGTGAAAAGTGCGTCTTTCTGACATGGTGGTCGTTTACTACGTTTTTCGCTGTTTGCCCCATAACAGCTTTTTATTTTGAGGCAATGTGCTTACTCGTATTGCATGATGTTTTTGGCTCTCAAGTTGCTTCACCTAAAGTAAGTTCGGGAAGCTTGTTGTTATTGTTGAGTTGTAAATGAGAGATTGCTGTTTCTTTGCCTACATTTAATAAATCGACTTTTAGTATGAGCTTACAAATGTGTCATTTAGGTAAGCACATAACTTTTGATTTATAAGGCCTTTGTCTGATACAATGTAAGTAAATCATCGCCAATTGCTTACAAGAATATAGCAAGTAATAAAGAAAAGTAAAGTAAAAGTGATGAAAGTTGCTTATTCAGAGCCACCGTAACCAGAACACTGACTACTGACCCTTAAGCAAGTGTTGGCCTTGGATTGGTTTGAGTGATCTACCCATTACTTGTTGCCCCTTGCTCGTAGAGAGTTGGAGCAGTGTTCATGTACTTTCCAAATGATTCTTCCTGATCAGTTTCTCAATTAAGGATTTTAGATGCCTACAATCATTAGTATCATGCCCTACCTAGTTATGATATTGACAAAACCTTCCTGATCTTACAACAACATCTTTGTGCATTCGTTTTGGGATCGGATATTTCTAGGTATCCTTAGTTGCCGTGAAGATATTCCCTATGGTGTCATTAAGGGGAGTGAGTTCGGAATTCTTAAAAAAGAGGAGCTTCTTCTTAGCTCGGTTATCCTTTCTTTCGTTGCTCCGCTTCTAACTATTAAGGCTACTTTGCACAATACCTCTCCTTTTTAGTTGTTCATTGATTTCCAGAACACGCACCGAATTCTCTTCAACACTCATATATTTTTCATCTTTATCGAGTAGTTGTTCAAGGGTACTTGGTTTCTTCTTCTTAATCCACCGTCCGAACTTGGTCCTTTTGCATATGTCCCTTTTCAATGCCATCAGAACCAGGCGGGGCTCATTTTTTTCAACTTCGGTCACTGCCATATTAAAGCGAGTGAGAAAAGCTTTGGTGGAGTCTCCTGGTCTTTGTTCTAGTTCGCCTAGTTCCATAACATCCCGAACCTTAGTTACTCAGAACCTAAATTGCTCACTGAATAGTCTAGCCAAGGTAGTGAAGTCATCCACAGACGTCGGTGGTAGCTTTATGAACCTAGATAGGCCACCCCTTTTAGATAAGTTGGGAAATACAGGCATTTGATCTCGTCGGTGGCGCATGCCCCATTCATATGTTGATCATATTTGCACAGGAACACATTAAGATCGCTTGTCCCATTATAGAATTGCACCATTGGAGGTTTATTTTTTTGTGGATATATAGCCATATTAATTCTTTCGTGAGTGGGGTCTTAGTAGGAGAAAATTCCCACTCCTTTCCATTGTCTTCCTTCTTCAGGCTTTCCCTCCATGATTCCGCGTTCCATTCCTAAGTTATACTCCCTCTCTTTGCATCGATTCATGAAATGGGTGCCCCTTTGGTGGAACAAATCACCTGTTGAGAGGTTGTGTCATCAGAATAGTTGTGCATAGGTGCTTCAACCTTTTTATGGTCAAGATTAGCATGATATGCAACTTCCTAAATATAATTCCCCTATTTTGCACTTGAAGCGGAGGATCCTGTATCATATGAGTGACTCGTTCGAGCGGGTGGAAAATAGGTGGCACTTAGTGTGGCTTTTGCAGTATCGGCTTGAATAGCGAATACTGACTCAAGCTTCTTCATCATTGCATTGTTTGCAATAGTTATTTGACTTGTTAGTTCCACCATTGCTTATTCCAACTCCCTCTTTGTTATAGCTACCTCGATTTCAGATGATTCTCCTTCCTCGAAAAGGGTGGTGGGCGGTGTGACAGTATTAACATTGTCGGTGTGGTCGTTGGTTCCGCAGGCAACTTCCTTCGGCCTATCCATGATTTCAAGCAAAGTTATTTTTTTAAAATCTCGTTGGACTTCAGCAAGGGGAAGGTACGAATGCGGCACAAGGGTGGGGGCCAAATTTTTTCACCAAAAAATGGCTCAAACACCAATGCTACGAGAATCGTACTTCACCAATATGGTTAGAAAATAGATGGAACCGCAATCACGAGGATTAAAAATAAAAACCAGGAAAATAAAATGAAGACAAAGGTTTTAGAGTGGTTTGGTCCTAAACTAGGCTATGTCCACTATGAAGGTAGCTTGCATTATCATGACAATGATTACAAAGCATATAACTCTCTTTGTCCATACATTTTCTCATTCTCTCAACATATTCTCACTCTCTCATACAAATCTCGCTTAAATTCACGAAGTTCAATGGAGGATTGGTGGAGTCCATGGAGGAGAAGAGAAGGATTCGTCTCTGATCTTTTCTCACATGTAGGATTCTAATGGATGCCAAGGCCAAATGGATGAATAACCTTAAAGCGGAGATGATGATGATGGTTGAAATGCTTAAGGAATGGTGGAGGAAAGAATTCAACAACACTTCGTGGTCGCGAGGAGTCGACCCACCTCATGGTGGAAGCCATGGCCTATTTATAGGTGAGCCCTTCCGAACAAATGATTTGAAACACATATATGCAGGCTACTGGTCGCTTGTTTCCTTAATTACAAAAATGCCATCGCCCGGCTATAGCCAGCTGTCGATAGATGTATCCAGCTGTCCTGTACGAGTGACTTCGTGAGAGCGAGCGGTTTCATAGGAGTGAGCGACTGCATAGGTCTGAGCACATTAAATGGGAGGTCAGGCGATGAGTGTACAGGCAGCTTGTCAAAGATTATTGGTTAGTATAAGAACAATCGATCGGATCATCATGTTATGCCTTTTATAATTGACCAGCAGATAGTATCTGGTTGGAGCATCTGTATCTGATTGTAGATGAATAGGTTACCGACCAAGGCTTGTAGAGCAGATATAAGTGCGACCACTTTGGAGCTGACATCTGTCAGATCGGTAGGTAGCATATGATTGGAGCATTAGTGACTGGTTGAGGAATGAGTGAGTGACTGAGGTTGCAATCCATGAGCGGACATGGGATGCATGTGCGATCTCTGGCATCTTTGTGTCCCCTGCTACGTACGACCGACCAGGGTACCATGAACGACCGTAGAGTGGAATGGGCAAACGGAACCAATTCCTTCCCTTGTCTTGTTTGACCGACCTTTCTCGATATAAGGATTGAATGACTTCCTTAATATGGGCGACCTTAACAGGATGCACGAGCCTTACTATTTTTGCACCGTGCTATTCTTGAGCTTGCTTTGTATGCAAGACCTTTCTGTATGGTTGTGCTATGTTGTATGACCGATCCTGACTGTGTTGAGCAGATGACCCAACTTGTTCTGATGTTCGAGTGCCTTTGTTTGATATAAATGACTGGTCTTTGCTCCCGTGCTAGAGCCATGGATTATGTTTGACCTTGTTGTGCATGAACGACCTTAGTTGGAGCATGAGTATGCGAACCTTGTGAGTGCTCGTCTTATGGTTTTTGACATATACTTAATCCTTCAATGCACTAATGATTCTTAAGGGATAAACATTGAAGATTACAAGAAAGGAAACAGTTAAGCATATCCTTAAGACGACTTGACAATAGATTGTTACTTCCTCAATAAAAGGATTAAGACAAAGAAAATGCAGAAGTAGAAGCGATACTGAAACCAAAGAGTCCGACACCGGAAAGCCGATACCGGAAGCCGTTGAAGCAGATCGGTACCGATAGCATAAATCGGAAGTGGTCTTCCAGCGGAGGCATCACAAAAGGGGCCCAAATTTTTTATAAATAAGAACCCATGGGTCACATTTTGGCGATATTTTTCTCTTTTTACAATTTTTTGTCCCATTCTGAGAGAGAAAACCCAACTTTCTAAATCAAATTGGGGATTTCCGCCACTATTGCAATTCATCGAAATAAATATAAAAAGGGGGAAATTGAAACTTAATCTTTTCTCTATTTAATAATCATGTTGTGTCTATATTGATTGAACATGGAGTTTTTCATTAATCTCTTTTTGTGGAAGAATTGGGTGCAAAAGTTTTCAAATAGGGGTGAAACCATTTAGTAAAATCGATGAGTACTCCCCTACAACTAACATGCATGACCACAGTCTTCCACCTTAAGCCTAGCGTAACACAACATGCTCAATGGCTTATTATAACCTTATGATGAGATTACTGACACAACCAAGGCTTACTCGTAGGCTGGATTGATGTAGAAGTATAATTTTAGTCGATAAGAGTTGTAACATATTATTATCCCAGTTGTCGTAATGCATTAGCCTTTTTCTTCTTAACATGATGTTTATTTTTTTATCTTGAACTTAAGGGAAGTTGTCAAAATGAATTTCTCAACCTTCTTCCAATATAAAATGCACTTATCCCAAGGTAAAGGTTAGTCTTTAAGTCTCGTAAGAATGATACTCACCTCTTGAAGGAAGAGTAATTAATCTTCAGACTTAAGGCCTTGATATCCAGGAAATGACAAAACTAGTCGAGCTTGTTGAGGCTGAATTATCTTTCAAGCTTCCTTTAGATGATCACCCACTAAATTTCATTGCAATAACATTGATAAATGTTAGTCTTGGTGTTGAAGATTTTTATCGTTAACAAGTGGTAAGGTAAAACTTTTGATGGCTTTAGTCGAAGTATGCTTCTTTCCCATAATATCATGCACTATTTTCTTATTTCATAAATCAGATTAAGGTTGCATAAAAAGAAAAAGCAATTTCTACTCTTTCGAAAGCACTGCGAAAGTAATAAAATTTTCAGTAAGCCACATAGTATGTGCCTCCGGAAGAATAGGAAATGATAAAGGCACCCAACTATACTATCAATCAACCCAGGATTTATTAGCGGTAGTCGATTTTGGCAATACAGCAGAAACCAATTCGCATCAATCAACTCAGCAATTACATTGATTTAGCCGGATAAAGTTGCTTGATAGTTACGGGTAATTTAATTGCGTAATCAGTTCAATGCATATTAACAATCCTCCAAAACCACTTAATAGAAACCAATCAAGGAAGATTACTGTACATGAATTCGAATTATATAGTTAAAATATTATAGATTTAATAATGTTTACAGAACTAAATTTAAAAAAATACTTAAAATCATTTTGAAAGAAATAAATTTAATCCTACCCAGACTAATGCTAGAAAATTGTTGATACTTGTACTAGAAAATTTCAAATGCAGGGAGATGATGAGGAAAACAAAAGAAACCGGCAAAAGGGAAATGGAATGAGTATTTATAGGCGGAAAGAAGCAGTTGTCCGAACTATTGACTAAGAAAGTAGAAAATACCCCTTCGGGTAAATGTTACTACTAGAATTCGATACCGAATAGCATTGAAGGGGTATCGAAATGAAATTTGCATCAGAGCAAAAACCAGGAAAGCCTACATCCAATACCAGAAGCAAAAAGGGAAAACTCTTGGTCCACATACTATCGATACCAACATGGGTAGCAGAGCTTATTACTAATATAGAGAGAATAACAACAAGACGAAGTACCGAAACTGGGGTACAATAAGTAGCCTAGAGTGGTGTTCATACCGAATACGAAAGCAATCAACCTGATCTCAAAGATAGAAGCATCAAGTACGATACCGAAGCCTAGAGCCAAATATGCAAATTAAGGACTGACATCAGAAGCTAGAGACTAGAATGTATGTGAGCAAGTGTTATCAATACCAACATGCTTGGCATCGATACAGTTGCAAAAGGTAACACTGAAGTCGTCAGAAAGAAGACAAAAATTTGAAGCCAATACCGAAACCAAAGGCTATTGATATGGACCAAGGCTCATAGAGTACAAAGACAATTCTTGGAAGACAAAGGCGACATCATAAACACAGAAGAAGGCTATCTACACAAATATACTTGGTGTCAATACATTACCTGAAGCATTCACGTAAACTCTAATGTCCAAAGTGGATCGATACCCAGAAGTACTAGAGGAAAGGAACCAGAGGACGCTACCGAAGCGATGAGTCACTTAAAGAAGGCTGAGACCTAGAAACCAGCATCATAGACCACTAATGGGGGCGGCACCGAAAGCAAGAACCAGATGCGGGCTTTCTACGAAACCACCACCGAAGGAGGCCTAAATTTCCTATAAATAAGAACCCAGGGTCTCACTTTAGGGGACTTTTCCTCATTCTACAATCTTGTATCCATTTCTTAGAGAGAAAAACCATTTTGTAAATAAATTTGGGGATTTTACCTATAATCGATTATGTACTTATGCAAATGATCAAAGAAGATAGAATCAACACTTTTCACCTATTTCCTTTATTTTCTTATTGCTAGCCTTCTACAAAGCTTCATACTTGAGCGCAAATTACCAAAATAACTCTTCCTAAGCCATTTATCTTTCCTACAGTGACAAGTTTATGAAACCCGTACCCTAAGGTAACTGTTGGTTCTTGAGTCTCGTAAGCGTGATGATCACCACTTTGAAGGAAGGGTAATTAATCTTCGGGAATAAGAACTTGATATCTAGAAAATGGTGAACTAACTCAAACTTGTAGGAAATAAATAATTCCTACGTTCCCCTAGGTCCATATCCATACCCTTATTTCTGGTGTTCACGAAAAATAAGGTTAACAAAAGAAATAATATTCATATTTAATGGATTAACGAGTATTATAAATCAAGAAAAAGCAAGGTAAGTGAAACATATAATGGGTAAATTATACATAGGTTCTAATTAATATAATGTGTTTGCTCTAGTCCGTAAGGATAAAGAGCCTATTGTGGTAAATCATCAAAGGTCTCAGGAGACATGGGGAGAATACTCCATGATGATCCTCTGTGGTAAGCCTTGTACAGTACCCATAGTGGCATGGTCTGTGCAATAGAGTATGCATTGTCGGCATCGTCATTGTGGTCAGCGTAAAGACCGATTAAGATGATTTTTACGATGATTTGGTGATTGCCTCGGGGTGGGAGGCTTTGTGATCAGGATGCATCAAAGGATAGTAGGACGTCGGACACCTACTATCGTTAGTCGGAGCGAGCACGTGAAAGATTGGAGCTAAACCAAGACATCAATGATCTTCATCGTCGGGTCATTGGATGAGGGACTACATATTTGTTTAGATTGTTTGTTAGGGTTAGTCACTTAGCTCTTTTGAATGGTATTTCATTAGTTAGGGGGAGGATGGGTGAGGCCAAGAAGAGCCATAGAAAGAGGTAAATCAAATTTTGATATATGTATTGTATACCTAACGAGACTATTATTTTGGGCCTAACGAAGCCATTGTTGACAGATATAGAAAAGCCCCCGACTAAGTTCCGTGAAAGCACTCAGATTTTGGACGCCTTTATGGCACAATGGTAAAAGCTATTCACTTTCATAGCGGATCTTAGTAAGCTCTCATGGCCTGTGATGGAGACATAGTGCACTTTTGTAGCATGGTCTAGTACGATTTCATAGCTCGTTGGAGGTCTCGTACGTTTTAGCAGCACGGCGGTGGAGAACACTCGAGGAGGGTACTATGGGAAGTACCACGGTATATTGGGCATATAGTTACGTATATGATTTATTAGGTTAACCACTTGGAATAGACGGGTACGATTTATGCGTGAAATCGAAAGTGTAATGTGTAACAAACCCAAAATAACTTAATAAAGATAAACCAGTGATGGAACGGTATATGTAGTGTTATTTATAGAAAGTATAATTTGTCCATTCACCGGAACTTTTGTTCTGACCCCGGCCTCATAAAAAACCCGCAGGTAAGACATGTGTCATAGGTTATTTAGCTTAGAGACACTTGTTTGACAGTTTCATTATTAGTGCAAGTATTTATGTCCTATTATATTTTATTTGCTCTACTATGTGGTATTTTATTCTAAGCTTTGAGATATTTTATTTTTTCCTTTCTGTAGGATACTAGACTAATCAACTCGAGTTATAGTAGATTCAAATTTTTAATATTTTCTGAATATTTTGGGTCTGCTGAAATTTAGGTTGTTACCACTGGCATTAGAGCTTAGTTTTAGGAATCCTATATAAATAGTGAGTGAACATGTTTGTAGTTTTAAATATAAATATATTATGTATATACCTATATCCATTGAGGAACTCACTAATTAACTGAAACAACACATGAAGAAAGTTGGGATGTCAGCTTTGTACATTAAGGAAATGGTAATGGAAATTTGAGGATTATAGGCCCATTAGTGGCAAAGAATATAGAATGTACAATATGTTTTAAAAAAGATAGAAATTCTATCTTTCATTATTCGAAATTTTGGTGTTTCATATTAGTGGGTTGGATGGTAGGCCTTGTAAATTAGGAAAGTGTAAGAAAAAGAAAATGGATTAGAAATTTATATATAAACATTTAACGCAAAAGTTATCTAGTCTTAATTTTCAGTTTAGACATAGTTTTGGAGGAATTATTGTATAAAGAAGAATTTAATTTGGAGTAAGACAATTAAATTCACAAAAAGGATTTGAGAATGTAAAAGCTAGAAATCACTTTATAATTCGCTCTACAATTACACCTCTGAAAAAATTTGAATTTTTTATAGAAAAATATTTCTAGAAGAGTTTTAAAATATCAAATGGAAAGTTTACAATTTTCATAAATGTACTAGTTTGTAATATTGAGAATTGTACTAAAATAATTTTTTGAGAAAATAGTGGAAACTTGTTTCCAAAAAGAACGAAATGCATATGCAAGTTGCGGGGTTAAGCAATATGGGTGGTTAAGAGAAAGCACGTATATAAGTGAATTAGTCAGGTGTGTTGCTTAGGTGACCTTGGGTGAAAAGAAAATATAAAAGTTTTTCATAAGGAATGGGTTGTGACATATTTTAACTTGTTGGAATAAGAAGAATTATAATATAATTATTTATGAATCAATAAGTCTGTAAGTAAACATATTTTGTTAAAGTGACAAGAAAATGTGCAGCAAATAGGTGAAGCACCATTTTTGTGCAACCTATTTTAACAAACAGAAATGAAGTTTCCTTGCTACTTTACACAAAACACAAAAGCCCTCTTTAGAAAATATTCATAAAAACTTAATCTTATTAATTCCTCTTGAAAAAGAAATGCCTATCGAAATAATTAGGAGCCCAACTAAGTTAAAGTCCATAATCCTATCTTCCCCAATCTTAGTTTTTGAGAAAATAGGTAGGTTCGGCATGTTCTAATTTATGAAGGGATGAGAATTAGGAGTACATGACATGAGTTTGTAAGGAGTGGTAGATGGAAAGGAGGAGTGCAATGGTTGTCTAGGTTCAGTGTTGACGACCCTTTTATGTTAGAGGGACATAGTCCTAAGTCTCATAGTCCTTGTTAATAGCGATGTATAACCGTTGTATCTTTTTCTGGTAGTGACTTTAGTTGGAAAAGCTTTCTTTTAGTATAGATTTGCACTACTATGTAGTGTTCTACTCTATAGAAAAATAGAAAAGTTTAGAGACTATTTTCTTTCTAGATGGTTGTGATGATCACTAGATAAGAATAAAAACATAGGATATTACCAATTAAATGAAAATAAATGCAAAAGATGAAAAAGTAAAAGAAAAACAAACAAAAGTTACAAAAGCGCAACGAAGATGACAACTGCAATAAATGATCACAATAAAAGAAAAGAAAATTTTCCAAAGTAAGTTTGGAAAACTAAAAAGAAATTTTTCTTATGTAAACTCTGCTTGGAACAGAAAATATGAATTTTTGTAGGATTTGCGAATGATTTCAAAGTACGCGGGAAAAGGTGTATAAAAGTGGGATGAAAAATATGTAATTTTCCATTTTCTACCTTTTCCAAACATAAGAAATGGAGTTTGGAAAATTAAATTTCTTTGAAATTCTCAAATTCAAAGTAGGTTGGTAGGGTTTGGATGAAAAAATTACATGAACTACATTCTTACTTTGTAAGAGTGTAAGAAAAATTCGATGAAAAAGTTTTTTTATTTTCAAAATTTTGCATTTATATAGAAATTGCCAGTATATTCAGGATATGTACATCATGTTTTTAAAAGGTTTAAAAAATTGCATTCGTATAGGAGGTACCACTTAGACATACATTGCTTTCATGTATTTTTACGTTGTGTTACACTTTGCAAAAATGCACAAATGGTAGCAAAATTGGATGTAGGCATTATGATTGCAAATTATGCGAAGAGTTACATTATCTTACCCTTAGTAAATTTCAGGAATGAAATTTCCTAAAGAGTGGGAGAATGTAACAGTCCGCATATTTATACCACCAAATAATTGAAAATTTACGAATAGTGAACGTTGGACATCTTTGCAATTGTTAGAATTATGCTACGGGAGTTGCGGTAAATTTTTGATTTTTTTCCATACAAATTTTGTATATATTATAGCTAATATGCAGGAGTTACAAATATAATTTGAAATTGAAACGTGGGGCTTATGTATGATGTTGAAGTCAAAAGTTGCTCTAGTGACGGTCAACCCTCAATGTGTGCAGAGAACGCACGAAAAACAATCACAGAGATGCAAGAAAAAGTAAATGAATAAGGGAGACACAATATTTTATAGTGGTTCGCTTATATCGGTTCCTACATCCACTTATAATCTTTGTTTGTACCGTCGATTATAGGTTAAAGATATTTTTTAAAGGAAGAAAGCAGAGAAAAGAACGATTAAACACAAAATCTTTGTGTCGAATCTAGTGAATACAGCATGCTATTTCTAGTAAGCTGAGCGAGATGACTTTTTTTTGGAGATTTAAAGATGGCTTTCTACTTCGAGAGGTATTGGTATTTGCAAGCGAGCCAGTGGGCCAGATTTGCAAGCGGCGTGGCATACATTTTTCTGGGGCTTTAGTACGTAGAGCTCGATCCTATTGAGTAGTTGTAAGCGGCGGGACACAGTACTGCTCATGAATAGTTCGTCCTCGAAATTGGCGGCCTGCATGGGATTGAATATATGACATGTAAAAAGAAGTGTTTGGTCAAACTTATCTGCCACGCACACTGTGACACCACACGTCCGTAATGCAACTCTTTATAAGAATGCATTTAGTTCTGTGAAGCGTTATAGGTAAACAGATACATAATTTCACAAGACATATATAAAATAGCAGCGAAAATTTAAACCTTTATTTTCCAACAGAAAACATCATGGTCCAACAATCCAGTTTCAACATTAGTCTGAAATACTGAAAAACCAATTACATCAAATTAAAGTACCTACCTTGTACTAAAACCATCATAGTACAGAAATATAAAACCATAGTCCCTAAAAATAGCCATAGCAAAGTAGAAAAGCAGTCAAAACGATACATCTAAGAAGATCCAAATCCAAGCAGAAACATGAAAGAGTCCTAATCAAGCCTGAGTGCTCCCACCCTAAGAACTTAGGGTGGGGGGAAAGGAAGAGAGAGAGAGAAAAGGAAACAAAACAGGTCGGACATAAAGTTTGGCGAGTCCAGTGACTTTAAGCATATAAATAAATAAAAGTATCAAGACAGTAAATATATTGGATGAGAGATAACTGTATTATATACAGATAAAAACAGGATGGACAAGATAAACAGAATAAGTAGGATAAACTATGCTTCTCAATTACTTTGTCTACACCAATACTAGTATAGCAAATTTTGCAATTACTTAACAGAAACAGAATGATCCCAACAGAACATAAATGGTAGACTTAGGTGTGCTTCTAGCAATAGGTTTTACGCCAAAAAAAATATAACAGGTAGCTAAACCGAAATAACGGGTGTTACCCCAAACAGAAATAATATGTATCTAAATAGAATTAGATGTACCCTAATTACTACCCCCAAACGATCACTCATACCACGTAAATACCATGTGTTGGCCCCACGGTAGGATGTATTACTTCCTAAAGTAGCAACCACCAGAAGGACACAGGCCAATTTATAGGTGTTATGGCGTCTTATTTTCCCAGACAGACCGGACCCATGCACACACATGACCGCGTTGGAACGCGCCATTAGAACACCCCATCCCAAATGAACCTTTATAATTAGCTCAGTAAGCGTTCCCTGACCCCTACCTAGTGCGGGGTCCCTTTTTAATACCAGAATGGGTTACTGACTAATATGGGTCCCACACAATAGATGACACAAGTCAAATCCCAAAACTTATGTACCCAACAAACTAGGATTTCCATTGGTTAAGTTTTACACGGGTTAATAGTGTCCCTACAACCCCAACAAAATAACAAGTTTACTTAACCCCCAACAGATTAAACATATTACTTAACATGTTCCACTTAATCTTTGGATTAAGCCTACATGTTTACATATTCATACACCCTATATTTCAATTATATTCCACAGTATAAGTTGTGCTCTAAATTTTAGTCATATCCATAGTACAGGTTATGTCACCAATTTAGCATCCCTAATCATTTCCAATTAATTCCAATTTCGTTCGTATGCATATTTCAGCGATATTGGCTTAGGCTCGAAGGTAGCCTAAGCTATAAAAATAAAAAGGGAATGAGAGAGTAAGATGAATATATAGCAGAAATAAGCATAGAAATAGGCCTATAATAACAATTGAATAACAGAATAGGTGTATGGAAAATTTCCATGTCATTATAGCTGATTCGTTTAAATGTTAATCAATTTCATTATAGGAATAGCTTTAGATCCGGTATATTAACATGTCAATATTACTGTTAAATATTTATATCTAAAAGTAACACGTACTCACAGAGATTGGATATAAAGAGCAGAGAATTGTATTCTGATATTGCAGAAGAGATTCTTGTATGCATATAGGCTATTGTTGTAGTAGATAGTCTAACTCAATCCAACTGTGGCAGCATCTCCTTGTCTCTATTTTTTTAGTTGTATAAAACAATAGAAATGCCAGCCCTTATATTGACTTTTTTCAGTGAATCTCGTTCAGAAACAAGTCCAGGTTCAGGAAATGAACCTAGATGGATCTGGGGTTGGTCGACCCTCGGGTCGGCACACCCTTGAGTGGGTTGACCTATGGGTCGACCCCCTAGGGCATGGGTCAAACCACAATGGGCTCAAATCCTGCGTTGTTTTCCCACTTTGATTTTGAACTATTTTGAATTTCTAGACTGATTTGTTTATATATCTCTTATATGTATACAAATTTCTAACCTGAATATCTTCTTCGTATGATATCCATTTTACGCAAACTTGGGGTCTATCTGAACCAGAATTCCAAGATGAACGCAATAGTACAGTCTGTTTTACTTAATTCTCAAAATTAAATTAAGTATTCATTAGTTAATGTTCTTTTAAAATTATGGGGTGTTACATTCTCCCCTACTTAAAGGATTTCGTTTCCGAAATCTCCAAGTTAAGAAGAATGTTATTATCCTAATAACCACATCCATCTACTCGTTCATCATCCACAAGCATTTATTAGCCTTAAGATTTTTCTAATGCGTTTATGAACATATGTAATAGTGTGTGTATATGTCCTTACACTAATGCGAAAAATCAGGTGGTCGACTGATTCAGTTAACCTCCTTAATGCAATTTATGTTCGTGCCATGTAAACAAAATGTATGCAAATAATCCTATTATAACATGTAAATTCTATATGTGTGCACACCCATTCATCCAAGTGCAACATTCATATGATAATACATCCATTTTCATCCATATAAAATCCTAATGCACACACATCTTGTAACGTCCCGCATTTTTATCAATTTATATTTGAATATTTAAATTTGTTTATATATTGAATTGGTAATATAAATGGAGTTTATATTAATTAAATCGAAGTTCGAAACGCATATATATATATATATATATATATATATATATATATAAACAAGCTCGAAATGGCACGGTAGTTCGAAATATTTAGTTTGAAATTCAATTGAGTGTACAAGATCCGTTATAAGTCAGAATTCGCTAGAACCAGAAATATTCGAATCTGTTGAACTATAATTTCCTAATGAAAGTGAAAAATTGATATTTCGTATTGTAGATTGTTAGTTATGGCCGAATAAAATTTTTGAATAGCCGGTATGAAATCATTTATAAACCGTAATGATTTATTTAATAAAATAAACCAATTTTAAAACAATTTAATATTAGTTTAAACTGATGAATGGAATATCGAGCTTAGATTTCAAGTTTATTACGAAATTTTATATAATTCAGTTTGTGTATATTATATGATAATAATAATATATTTGTTATTTTTATAAGTCGATTTATATTAAATTGAATTTAATATTAAATCGTCAATTTAGTTTAATATCTTTTGTATATGGTGGAATTAGACTACGAAACACATTCCAATGTGTTAAGAATAGTGATGGAACCATAGGAATGTTATTCGTTGCGCTAAAATAGGGCTTCGGAACCGTATGGTATTTTTATTTAAATCTCACCGGTTAAATAAATAAAATTAAATCAATTAATTAAATAAATAAATAGGGGACGACTTATTTTACTTAATGCAAGCTACTCTATATACCTTCTCCATCTTCTCTTTTCAATTCCCTGTACGGTTATATTCCTTCTCCCCTAAGCTTCAAAACAACAGTACACTGAGCCCTAATCTACCTACATGCTATTGAGTTTGACGTTATCATTATCTGTATATCTTCACGCCAATATGAACGTTCTCACGTTCGTTACTTCTCAAATCAGAAAACTAATTCTTTTTCCATTTCAGGAAATCGCGAGAACCAAATCCATAAATAAATAAAAATAAAGAGGATCGAATTAAACTTTAGCATCACTTTCGAAACCATGTCAGATCCTAAAGCTCGAAGGGGACGTTGGCATTAAGGAAATAATTACGATTTGATCCGCCCGTCTTTGAAACTTGACTGGAGGCTGGAAGCGCTTGCGATTTGATTGAAATGGAGTTCCTTTTTTTATGATATCGATATGCAATCATAAACTGGGTATGATAAATGAATGAATAAGCGTAGTTTGAATTTATTGATAATATACTGGGCAAGACAGTGGAACATGAGTGGAATTCGAGGTTGGATCGATTGTTGGACTGAGGTGCGATATTGATAAATGGTATGCGATACACTATTGATGGATGTGGAGTAGGGTTCGACAATGACTGTAGGGTGTTATAGGATGATGCGTTGAATTGGGGAGATGAAGCTTAATGTGACAGGAGGTAGAGACCATAAATGGTGTGAGATCGAACTATGTAAAGGCAATACATTTTTGGAGAGTTCGTTCTAGTTTTGTTGGGATGATCGGTAGGCGTTTGAATGAAGTTGATCTGGAGTTGAGCAGTGTGATGGAAGGGTGCGACACTGGATGAATGAGGTTAAATCTGGATGGTGCAGCAGCTATAGCAGGGCAGTGGGATGTGTAATTGATAGTGTAATATTTGACAAAATGCCTCAATGGATGATCGAAGTCTTCAGGGTTGGTTTGTAGTAAAGATGGATCGGGGATCTGTTCATTGATTTGAAAAGTTATTGGCATGTCAGTAAGGTATATATTTTTATAAATTTAAATACACGTAGAATAATTTATTTAATATTTAGTTTAAAATAATAATTATTTAATTGATAAATAAAATATTCGTAGGTGATAAATTTATTCGAGACAATAAAGTAGATGAGTAGCTAAGATGATATGGAATTTTAAACGGATATTAATCAGAGAAAATCGAGATGAGTTAATCTCACTAAGTTAAATTGTTGGGAACTATTTTTAATAGTTCAAAATTTATTTATTTCTTGATGGATGATAACTTGATTGATATAAAGTGATAATAATATAATATAATAATAATATTGGTGATTGGTGACTGGATATTCCCGCAGTACCATTAGCTGATGCCCGTAGTACCATTAGCGGATGATTTCCCTATGCGCCCCACAATATATATAGTGGATGACCTTCTATACTGCGATATCCTGCTTCAAAGTAGAATGGGTATTATTATTGTTGACTAACATCTGTGGATGTAGGAAAAATAGGTTGGAGGGATCCAACTGGATTCCTCAACAGTTATTTATTTGTTTTCACATATATGTTATGATTTATAACCTGTGATAGTACGTGACACGTTTGGATGGGTATTAACAAGTGGACTTTGATTTTGATATGTTTGAATGTCAAAAATAATGGATGGATATTAAAACAATATTTAAATAAATAAAAGTATAAAAAGGGAATTTTATTTTCAAATAAAATATTTATTTAGAAACCAAATTAAATAGAATTTAATATTAAATATTTGTTTAAACAAATATCTTGAAAATGTGATTTTATAAGCGACATTTAAGAAATGAAATTATTTTATTGGGGATTTGAGAATAATGTAAATTGTGTGAAACTGGGAAAAGAAATGGAAATCGAAAAAAGAACCATTATTCTATAAAAGGGTGAATTTTCCAATTTGCCAAGGAAAATATAAAGAAGATTTTATAATAAATAGAAGTTATAAAAGAAAAATAGAATTTAAATTTGAAGTTGCAGGTATGAATTATTAAGTCATATATGAACTGGTATTAAGGGATATTTTCCACAGTTAAGATGAATAAGGGATAAAGTAAATATTTTGCAAATGGGAATATGTAGAAGGAAGGTTAGGAAGAGTTGTTTTTAATTCATAAATTCTAATTGAATCCAAGTCGAACTAATTTGAATAATATAGTCTATATTATATTAAAGAATTTTATATAAGATTTATATAATATAAAATGATATCCGTATATGAATATTTTTGTGGAATGAAGCTGTTGGAATAAACTGAGATAAGTTATAATAAAATTATAAAGGTGTTTATAAAGAATATTTATGGAATATTCAATAATGGTTTTGTAAATCATATTTTTAAGTAAAATATTTGGAATGGTGACAAACTTGAGATAAATATCTCGTTTAAAGTAATAATGAATAATTGGAATTTTTATTCGTTAGAAGTTAAGAAATTGAATTAAGGAAATTAGAAATTGACTGAAGATTAGTGAGTTGAATGGTTTTCCGAATATTAATCTGATGTTGGTTTCGGCGTTCGGGGTTGGTACTTAGGGAATCATTCTCTTACTAGTCTAAGGATACAAACTAATTAGCGAGATGAGAAATACGTTCTTAAAGGTATTTTATAATAAAGGGTTTGGAATATTCTTATATAAGATGAGAAATGAGTATTCCAATGTTGAAAAGGAAAAGGACTTTTAAATTTACGAATGGTTAATTAAAAATAGGCTAAAATGATGGTGATTATTAAATTAGTGAATTTAATTTTCTTTTATCGATGAATGGTTGTTTTATTTGATAGTTAAATAACTGATTATCAATTTGGCTTATATGATTGTTGGTACGAAAAGATTGGGATCGAATTTACATTCGAAAACCATTTTGAACCAACAAATACATAATGTTGAATATGTAGATTGAAGATGGAGCAGTGAAGAATGTGGATCTTCATAAGTCAAATGACTACTTGTTGAATTCTCTGAAGTCGCGCCCAGAGATATTCTAATGGCGACCCGATTGTGGTTGAAATCGACGGATTGCAAGGACTACTCGCTAATGATCCATAGGGTAATTCAAGGATGCAGTAGGAGGGTACCTTCGTTTTGTCCAGTCCTAGGACAACTTGTATGGACAAAATGTCTGACAAAGTATTTTTGAAGGACCACGTATGTTGATTTCCTCAAACATATTTCTGTTGGTGGCGGAGAAGACGCCTTATCTAAAAACACATGAATATTTTTGAGGACATCAACTAGTGATATCTGATGGATCTGACGATGTGGCATTTAAAGTGAAAAATGACCAAATGTTCTAAAAGGGTAAATTAAACCTCAAGCCTCACGGGTGGGAAATGACAAAAATCGGGCATGCAGCATGGCTAAGTGGGTCGCTCCCATTAGGGTGTATAATCACCTACCTAGAGAAAATCAATTTCATTCTTTAATCTATTTTCGATGCTGTCCCTTTTCGGGAAATGGTGGGTAGCTAGCTCCTAACCGTGGGTGATATACATTTGACACATTCAAGCAAAATGAGTGGTCGGTCATGTGTGGCCGGGTTGCAAGATGTTCTTGTTGAACCCAATGTATTCGCCTCTAGAGATACACTATCGGCAGGTGGTTCCATACTTGTCATAGTCGGAATCCAATCTCCAATAAGCGCCCGCGGTTTTTGATTTTATATTATATATGTAGAGCGTGAGATGCAAGCGTTCTGCTAGATGATTATTTATTTGATTTTGATATTATCATAATATCAGAAAAATTATGATTTCAAAAATAGTTTGGGTTATCGTAAGGTAAAAACCGTCCATGTTTATGTGTGGTCTGGTCTTACGATTATCTTTTCTTTCGAATGATTTTTAATTTTAAAATCAAGATGGATGATACCAATAATTTAATGAGTTTTCCTTACGCTGGTTCACCAGACTGACCTGTTGCGTTTCTAATGATCAGGCCAGTCCGAGTTACAGGTTCAAGATAAGTTACGAATTTTAGAAGCGCTGGAGGAGTTCAGACATATGATTCATATATGGTTGTTATCCCACTGTGTGTTGTAATAAAGACAGGTTGTTATAACTGTCTAGATAAATTGAATGTACGCCGTACTAGGAAAAATTGTAAGTATGATTTCAATTTTTCAATAAAAATTTATTTCTTTATTATATTTTATTCCGCTGCGATGTAAGACTCAGATTTTGTGGTTAGTTGTTCTACTTCTTTTTCTTCTATTCTAATCTTTCTTTCATATCTTTTCTCATCCTCTAATATCTTTTTGTTAGTTTTCTGGGGTTTTCGATACTTGAATTTGGACACGGTGTGTATCTGTGTTTGAATTTGAGAGTCGAATTTTTCCGAGATGCCACACATCCATATGCAATATGTAAGTGATTGAGCCGATCTAATGCCTAGTGTATGTGTGTATGCATCCACGAGCAACCACTAGAAAACGATTGCATCCAGTTGCATCCAGCAAACATAACATGCCTGAAACACATGTTTACACCCATTAGTTTTCTTCCTAAAGGTCGATGATTCAATCGATAGGAAACATATGAATGATAGAAACAAGTACTAATAAAAGCTTGGAAAAAGAAGTTAAGAGCATACCCTTGAAAACGAAGTGTGAATCTTGTCCTAAGTTTTCCAAGTTGCATCTTCGTTATCTTCTCCCCATTGTACTTTCATCAACATGACCTCTCGGTTACGTAGCTTCTTAACATCTGATCCAAGTATACGGGTAAGAACTCGCTTAACTGTCATCTCCCTTTCTACCTCTACCTCCTCAAGCATGCTTGGCTCAACTACTTCTATCGTATCGTGCAGACATTTCCGCAAATGGAAAATGTAGAAAACATCATGGACACCAGCCAACCTCTCCGATAATCTTATCTCATAGGCCATTTGACCTATCCCCACTACTATGGGAAATGGCCCTACAAACCTTGGCGCTAGTATCCTTACATATCCAAAGCGAACCACATTCCTCAAATGTGAAACTTTGATGAAAACCATGTCTCCTACTTCAAACTCAATATTAGTCTTTCTCTTATCTACGTACGACTTCTTCCTGTCCTGAGTGGTCTTCATGCATCTATGAATAAGATCAATCTTTTTTGAAGTTTCTCTAATCATCTCAGGTCCAAGTAGAAGCCTATTCGTAGACTCCCACCAACAAGTCGGTGATCTGAAAGGTCGTCCGTGCAGTGCCTCAAAGGGCGCCATGCCAATACTAGCCTGATAACACTTGTTGTAGGCAAACTCTACCAATGTAAGATGATCCTTCCAAGTCCCTCTGAAGTCTAGGATACAGAGCCTCAAAAGATCCTCAAGAACTCTGTTCACCCTCTCAGTCTGTCCATCGGTCTTAGGGTGATATGCGGTGCTCAAACACAACTCTGTACCTAATGCCTCTTGTAGGCTCTTCCGGAATTCACTAGTGAAGATGGGATCTTGATCACTCACTATGCTAGAAGGTACTCCATGTAGACGAACTGTCCCATGAAGATAAACTAATGCCAACCATGTTGTCATTCTCTTGCTCTTAACATAAATAAAATGAGAGCTCTTAGTAAGCATGTCTACTATAACCCAGATGCTGGTATTGCCCATCCTCGCTCTAGGCAAACCATCGATGAAATCCATAAAGACACTCTCCCACTTCCGATGTGGGACCTCCAAAGGATGAAGCAAACCGCCATGCTTTTTCTACTCGGCTTTTACTTGCTGGCATATTAAACATTGAGCTACGAATTCCGCTATATCTTTCTTCATCCTAGCCCAAAAGAAAACCCTCTTCATGTCTCTATACATCTCATCGCCGCCCGGATGGATAGTCATCCTAGAATGAAGGGCTTCCACAAGGACAATCTTCAACAAACTCCCAACTTGGGGAACATAAAGCCTCCCATCCCGCCGTAGCCATCCTCTAAGATCCAAAGAATATCTACTAAGGTGACTGGAAGTCTCCCCTCTACTGAGCCTATCCAAGATGTCTGCTATTTCTGGGTCCTCTGACTGTGAAGATCCTATCTGATCCATAAGAGTAGGTCGTACCTCTAAAAATCCCAACAAACCAGGTGAAAGGCTGTAGAAGGACTAAAATCGAAGGTCGATATGTGCTCCAAGCTCCGCCTCTCTATGAATAGAGGACTCAAGGTCATCCTTTGCCTACTCAACGCGTCCGCCACTACATTACCCTTGCCAGGGGTATAAGCAATCTCAAAGTCATAGGACGCTAGGAACTCCATCCATCTATGCTGTCTCAAATTGAGATCCTTCTGCGAGAATAGATACTTGAGAGATTTATGGTCCGTGTATAACTCAAACCTCTCTCCAAGTAGATAATGTCGCCAACGCTTAAGTGTGAACACTATAGCAGCCAACACCAAATCGTGAGTGGGGTAGTTTTTATCATGAACCTTCAACTGGCTACTTCCATAGCATACTATCCTTCCCTCTTGCATCAAAACGACACCGAGTCCTGTACCACGCGCATCAGCTTACACTGTGAACACCTTGCTCCCATCAGGCAATTTCAAAACTGGTGCTGTTGTCAGAGACCTTTTTAATCGCTGAAAAGTATCCTCACAATCAATACTCCATGCAAAGTTCAGATTTTTCTTCGTCATTCTGGTGAGTGGGGATGATATCCTTGTGAAGTCCTTAATAAACTTCCTATAGTAGCCCACTATACCAAGAAAACTTCTCACCTCCGTCGCATTCTTTGGCACCTTCAATTCCTGAACTGCAACTACTTTTGCGGGATCCACTGTTATCCCTTCCCTGGGGACCATATGCCGTAAAAATCTCACTTCCTTTCTCCAAAAGTGACATTGGAGAATTTCACCTTAAGCTGGTTTGCTCTGAGAGTCCTCAATACCTCTCCTAAATGTAGGGCATGCTCTTCTTTATTTTTCGAGAAAATCAAGATGTCATTCACAAAGACGACAACGAATTTATTCAGAAACTCCTTGAACATCCTACTCATCAAATCCACAAAATATGAGGGTGCATTGGTCAAACCAAAAGGCCGGAATAACCACTCAGAGAAGCCATCTGGAGTTCTGAAAGCGGTCTTATCTATATTGTCTTCGACCACCCTCAACTGATGAAATCCCGTAGCAAAATCTAACTGTGAGAAAACAGATGCGCCAACATGCTGGTCAAACAGATCATCAATCATCGGAAGCGAGTGCCTATTCTTCTTGGTGAGCTTGTTCAACCCCCTGTAATCCACATATAAGCGGAGCGAGCCATCCTCCTTAGTGGCAAAGACAACTTTAGCACCCCATTCTGATATACTCCACCTAATAAACCCCTTCTCAAGTAGCCCCCTACTTACTTGTTAAGCTCCCTTCTCTCCCTAGGAGCCATGTGGCATACGGATAATGCGACTAGCTTCGCATTATCAACCAAATATATCCGGAAATCAAGCTCGCGCTTCGGAGGTAAGCCTCTAACCTCATCGAGAACATCGGGATACTCATAGACTACAGGTACAGATCGAAAATCATCTACATAAGCATTAAGTGACTCTAGGAAACTAAGTATGGCAGACCCCCTTAGGTAATAGGAAATCTCGAGAGTCCTACTGTAGCAAGTCAAAAGTCTAACGACCCTCCTCTCACAATCTAGAATGACACCATACATGGCTAGCCAATCCATCCTCAGAATCAAACTGTATCCCAAAAAACCAAGCACATACGCAAAACTCGATGCCCACTACAGATATCCTCAAACCACGATAAATCATAAATAGATGAGCTGTGCCCCAATGGGATTTGAGATAAGAACGCGATCAGAAACAATACTAGTACTAAGGTGTAGAGACTCAACCACAGAGTCATATATAAAAGAGTGAGAAGTGCCAGAATCAAAAAGAGTCCTAACAGGATGATTGGAAAGAGAAATCAAACCTTCAACAGAAACTTTCCTACCTCTGTCTGGTCTATCTACCTCGAGAGCATGCACCTTCCCTCCAGAAGGTCCTGCCCTTTGCCCTTGTCCTTGTTTCTTCGGGAATTCCATACTATAGTGTCCAGTTTCACCGCAGCTATAACAAGAATTCTTCCTTTTTCTATATTCCTTGACCACATGACCCGAGCCTCCATAACCATGACATTTCTTCTTATTCTGGGCTTTGGCGTTCTTTCCATCTTTCTTTTGTTGTTTCTTGCCACACCTTCTTATTTTACGTCTTCCCAGTCTTAGCCTCATTTTTCTCATCTTTACCATATTCATGCATCAGCGCCATATCAACCAGTCTCTCAAAAGTTGCCCACATAGGTATGTGAGGTAATTCCAATACTTGCAGAGGTTGATTCAATCCTCCTGCGAACCTTAAAGCTTTCTTTTGCGGGGTATTCACCAGCTCTAAACCAAACCTTGCCAACTAATTGAACTTATTGACATACTTTTTAATAGACAAGCTCCCTTGCTTGAGTGTCAGAAAATTTTCCATCTGCATACTCTCTTATGCCTAAAAGAGAGACTTCATCTCGAACCTCCATTGAAAATCAGCCCAAGTATCTACTGGATGCTCTGCTTGCATCACTTCCCACCAGAATGAAGCCTCATTTTTCAGCTGTCATGCAACCAACTGAATCTTCCTACGGTCATCAACCTCGAAAATCCCAAACAAATCCTCACTCTTTAAGCCAACTCCGTGCTTCCATAAAGCTTTCAGTTCCATAGAATGGTTTTCCTACCATCGCATAAAAGTCCTTGCATATCTAAGAGAAATTATCCGCTCGTGGAGGAGGAGGAACTGTGGCTGCAGCTCAGGGAGGGGCATTTTCTTGGCCTCCGGCAGGCGCCGTAACCTCATGATATCTACGAAACCAAGCTGGTATCTGGACGCCCTCAGGAATATTCGGTTCCCCAGACATGCTAAATAGAAAAGGAAAAGGGATTCAAACAGGGATTCAAACAGAGAATCGAAAGATATTTTATATGGCTTTGGGGAATATGTTTTTCCAAAATGGACTTTCCTTTGAAAATACTTTCTTTTTTAAAACAATTTTCAAAACTTTTATTCGATCTTGCAAACTTCAGCTCTAATACCAAATGTGACACCTCACGTGTGTTAATGTCTCTCTTTATCAAAATGCATTAAGTTTTGTGAAGCGTTATAGGTAAACAGACACTGTAACAACCCGAATTTTCATAACATGCTAAGACAGGAATCAAGGCAGAATTAAATCATAAATTCAGAATCAGGAGAAACAGGTTGCGCCATTGTGTTCGTCTCGGAAAAATACGCGAAATAGAGTCCGAATTTTCGAGAATCGGAGTCAGTATGACCAAGTTATGGCCCGTCGAAGTTTTCAGAAAATTCGAAGTTCAAAAAAACAGTTCGAAATTCAAATCTGGAGCCAAACGGACTGGGCGGGAAAATTCCCGCCCAAGCCCCAGGTCGACTGGGGTGTCGACTGGGGAGTCGGCACGCCTAGTGGGCAGGTCGACTGCCCAGTCGACACTTGTGTCGACCTAGGTGGTCCGACCACTTGGGCCTGGGTGCACCTGCTGCTGTCTTGGCTCGGTTTCATGGGCCTGTGACGGATTTTGAGGGCTCAGATCTATCCTAGGGTTTATCCTATGGCCTGAACTACTCCTAATCTCTACAAAAGCACCCTAGGACCTAACCTAAATCACTCGAAATAAATCTAACGACGAAGTGCTGCCCAAATCCCTCTTGATCATGGCCTCCATCTCCAACTCCAAGAGCTTATGCATTCAAATCGGATCCGAATCAAAGCTGCTAGCTTGCTACATCAAATCAAGGGAGTGGATCAACGTTGCTACGAAAATTTCATGACGATTCTATGACAAGACGATTCATGCTCATAATCCCTTAGCCACGCTATGTAAGTTCTAGCTACTTGTAGATCTAAACGATAGTTCTAATGTGACATGGAATAAAATGCAATGAACATAAGTATGCTAGCCTATATGAAACTTGTCATGCCTCTTTTGCTTGAACCCATGACTTTAGGCTATGTTTAGTGGCTAAATCAAGTTACTCATGTTGCATTGGACTTAGTTTGCCATGCAAGATTGAACCTTTATTTGTGGGATGTTGGCATAAACACTTGGAACCATTTTGACTTGTGAAATATGTGCATGAATTTGACTTGGGGCTTATGCATGTAAAAGAACCCAAATCCCCTTACGATTTCATGTTTATGTGAGGGCAAACCCCTTATGATATTATGCATGTTTGAGGCCAAACCCCTTATGATACCGTGCATGTTTGTGGCCAATCCCTTTATGACATCGTGCATGTTTTGAGGCCAATATGCAATATGCTAGTTATGTGAACACCTTTGCCTCAATTTTCACCATGTTTAACTTGTGATTCATCTTTGCCATCTTGTACCCATCTTTGTCATATTATTCCAAATATGTTGATTCGTTTTCATGTGCGTTGGGGACACCTTTTGGGTAGTTTAGGCAAACTTGAAAATGGGCTATGAACTTGACATGGAAATGCATGGAATATGTAATGATAATAAATGTGAATAGGACACGAAAACTTGACATGGGGTTACATGAAAACATAGACTTAAAAAAGGGGTCTAAACTTGACATGAACATGACACGTAGAAAAACATGAAAGTGGCCAACTCGAGGTTGGGTTGAGTTTGTAGCATAAATCTACCCGGTACCGACCGGCTTAACTAGTGGCTACAAACAATAGGACCCAATGTGAGTAGTTGGTCATGTCGCACTTAAAACCCGAGGTTAGACTAGGCTGTGGTGTAAAGCTACCCGGACCCGCCCGGCTTAACTAGTAACCACAACAAAGTCTAATGTGAGAGGTTGGGTGCATTAAGTTAATTAATGCCACATGATAAGGTTAAGCAACTTGATTAGACTAATGACACTTAACCGATATGACAAGGACGGGTGGGTTAAGTAACTTAGCTAGACTAATGACACTTAACCATACAACACGATTAGTGGAGGGGGTTAAGTTAACCAACACTTAACCAATCCGACCCAATAATTTGATGAGGTTAACTTAACCAACACTTAACCAATCTGACCCAATAATTTGATGAGGTTAAGTTAACCAACAATTAACTAATCCGACCCAATAATTTGATGAGGTTAAGTAAACCAATACTTAACAAATCTAACAGAGTTAAGTAACTTATACTTAACCAATTATACACGATGATTTAATGGGGTTAGGTTAACCAATTTGACTCAATAATTTTGATGAGGTTAAGTTAACCAATACTTAACCAATTTGACTCGGTAACTTGATGGGGTTAGGTTAACCTACACTAAACCAATCTAACATAGTAATTGGATAGGGTTAAGACACGAACCGCTTGAATATACTTAACGAACTCGACTCGGTAATTTGATAAGGTTAATCTATATTTAACCAACCATGATAACTCGATAAGGTTAAGCCTTGAACTTCTTGATATACTTAACCAACTTGACATATGGTTTGTAGGGCTAAGTCTTGAACTTGAACACTTAGCCAATTTTGACATGCTTCTAGACGGGTTAAGTCATGAGCTTGTATGACAACACTTAACCCATTAGACAAAACCCTAGTTCAAGGGGACTAAGTGGAAAACAGTAGTTAACAAGGATGACGGGAAAGGAAGCTAAGTGGTAAACCTTAGTTAAGGATAACTAAGTAATAATTCTTAGTCAAGGAAACGGGACCAGTTCATAAATAGATGAGTAACCCTATTCGGTAGGTCATCGCTTAAACAAATACACGAGGTGGAGCAATATCTGACTTAAATAAAGGCTCCAACGAATTGGGGGACGAAGTGGTAGCTTCGAGGAACGTGAGGGTACTCTTGATATCCCTCTATGAGGTTGCGGATGGTCCATGAAACCTAGGCTCACAGAGGTTAAGGTCTGCGGTAGAAGAACCAAGGGTATGCCTTGGTTGCTGTGCGAGAAACCTAAAGACTGGGGTGGATTAGCGTGGGGTCAGCGATATTTTTACGGTAGCCCTAGATAGCACATCGTCGGCCACCTACCATCTTTAGTCAATCGTGTACGTACGGAAAGGCAGAGAACACCCAACAGACCATACTTGCTATCTAGTTATGGGTGAAGTAGGCCATCTGGGAGTGGGGCATTGATGGCCGTAGTGTAGTTCTCATACATGATTTTTCTTGGATTGCCTTTCATTAGTTGAGGAAGGGGTCACGTGGGACCATAGCCACGGGTAAAAAAAAACAGACCTTAGTATCTACATCGGCAGATAACCTAAAGCTCCAGACCGAGTCCTGTATTTCTTGGTTTGCCCTGTCACAGGACTCGGATGGCACATTGAGATACATGTGCACCTAGACATGGAAAAACGATTCACGATACATACGTGGGAAAAAGGGCATGGTTGACGGGTAGCATAATCCCTAGTGGCCCTAGGTGGTTTGAACCCAAATCGAGATACGAAAACGTTCAATAGGTAGCATAATCCCCAGTGGTCCTGGGTGGCATAAACCTTAGTTGAACACGCGATAGTTCTAGGTAAGAAAACATAGTTAGATAAAAGACGATAGTCCAAATGATTTCAAGGTTCAAATGGTACTACGTTGAAGTAGCGAGAAAGCCCGCACGAGGTACGGCAAGGGACTGAACTTATACATGGAAAGAAACACACGAGTTGAGAAAACCTATATATGCGATATATTAGGTCAACATGGACCATTTCATGACATTGGGCAAGTGACATTTTATAGTTAACACATAACACGGGTTGGGATACTAGTACGGGTAGTGCAGAGCAAATATACATGATAAATACCTCGGGATTTTATACTTGATAGAAACCTGACTATGTGATACCTTAGTTTATCTTGATACAGTGGTTCATCCTGTTATCTCGGCTTAGTTTATCTATCTTGCCATCATCCTTATGTTTACTTCCAGTTTATGCATGTCATGTTACCTTTACCTGTTTTTATGCTGGAAGTAGATAGGACTTACCAGTCTTTATGACTGACCCCGTTTTCTTTCGCCTCTTTGTCTTCCGTTCCCCTCTCCCCCCCAGGTTTTCAGGGAGGAAATGCTGTTGTTTAGTTCGGACCTCTTATGTTTGAAGGTCATCATGTATAGCTTGGTCTTCTCTTGGCTATGGCTGCTTTACCGGTTTATTTTGGGGAATAATTTATGGAAAGGTTTTATGCTTCTTTACTATTGCAAGACAGGTTTTGATGTATTCTGATGTAAAAGGCTTTAGACCTTATTTTATAAGGTAATGAAATTTGTTTTACTTCCGCTGTTTTATATATGTTCTGTCTTGTAATATTTCTGTGCATGTTTACCTCGATAATGCTTCACCAAACCTAGTGCATTTCCTTTGTGAGTGACCCTAGCGGAGGTGGGGTGTTACATTTGGTATCAGAGCAGAAGGTTACCAGACTGGGCAAAAGTTTTTAAAACCTTCTGAAACTATTTGAGAAACCGTTTATAAAGAAGCATTTTTCAAGAAAAGTTTTTAAAGGCTATTCCCCAAAAGCCATTAGCACTATCCTTTGTTTCCTTGATCGAGTCTCTTTTCCTTTCCTTCCTCCATCCGTAGTCACAGTAGTTTTAACTGTGACTAATCCTTGTCTAGCTAAGTAAGAGTTTTCCGTACGATGGAGGGTGTCCTCGAGAGACCTGTTGCCATGTTATAAGGAAGGATAATAAGAGAAAGGATAGAGGACACGAGCTTAAAGATAAGCAACTTGTTGATAGGGCTTAATCCACAAAGGAAGGAAAAAGATGAACAATAAAACCCATGACGAGAGAGTATCTTTGGCATGATAAAACGGGATGCATAGTTAAGAGTTATGGGACGAGGACAAGATCATCGAGAGGGCAATTATATGCTCTCATTTCTAGCGTACCTAAGAGGGATGGTACCGTTTATGTTGAAGGTTTAGCCTTTCTTTTCTATCATCCCGTCTAGACTTTGTCTTGATCATCGCATCATTTAAGTCTACTTCGATAGTTGAGTCTCTGCACCTTAGTACTAGCGTGGTAGAGGATCCCATTTATGTCTCAAATCCTGTTGGAGGATCAGTCCATTTATTCATGACTTGTTTGGAATTGAGAGTGTAAATGCCGAGTGTTGAGATTAGAAGCAATGCTTCTATTGTTGAGCTATGGATGGATTCTAGGGATGAAGTGGTTATCCTGTAAAGGATGCCATTCTCGGTTTTGAAAGGAGGGTAGTTAAACTCGTAACTTGCCTTGGTAATACCCTCGAAGTCTCGTATAACCTTTTGGGTTTTGTCATGGTTAGTTACCTAGAATCTCTTGATGCATTTATCAGAAATCTCTGATCCGATCGAGTAACGTTCGCCAATAAGGCGGATGGTTCATTCCGCTTAAGCATGGGTTATAGGAATCACCCTAGTAAGTGCACTTGGTAACATGGATTGGCATCGGTAAACGAGATCCAGAATTCACCAGTGAATTTTGGAGAGCTCGCATGGAATCATGAGTACGCAGTCATGTTTGGATCAAGTATACTAGAAGAAGATTAAGTGAAAGTGGAACGAGAGGCGACAATAAAATGAGTTCCAACTCATACCTTTGAAATAGGAATCAAGGAGCTACGAAAATCATAAAGTCAAAGGTGGTCAAGGCACACTGGAATTAAGCTCAAGGAAATACGGCTTAAACACGCGCATCATATCTCTTTTTAAGAGTATATCGTTGATCCCTGGTTCTCCTGTAGAGCTTGCTTGCATGTTATCGCTTGGTGGATATCCTCTCGATCCTGTTTCCGTTGCAAACCCCGTAAGGAGTTTATCTTGTTTGTCTCCTCAATCCTATCTTGGGAACCTTAGGTAAAACCCTATGTATGTAAACACATATTTGAAACATGCTATGATTGATATGGTTGCAAATGGTTGCAAGTGGTTGCTCGTGGATGCGCGAATGCACACTAGATACAAGATCGACTCAGTCACATTTCATGTTGCATATGCACGAGTATTTATACTTGTTTATGGATGAAATTGAATATGTTATCATGTGGATGTTGCATGTGGATGAATGGTTGTGCACACATATAGTGTTTATATGACTAGGACTATTTGCATACATGTTGGACTCATGGCACTAAACATATTTTGCATTAGAAAGATCATTCAGGCCTGATCATTAGCATTAGCTAAGGAACATATACACACACTTTCTGCATGTGTTCATAAAGCATTAGGAGTCTTTTAAGGACCATGGTTGCCTGTGGATGATGTTTTGAGTAGATGGATGATGGATGGTAGGATACGTTCTTCCTAACTTGGAGATTTCGGGGACGAAATCTTTAAAGGAGGGGAGAATGTAACAACCCGAAATTTAATAACGTGCTAAGAAAAGAATCAAGGCAGAATTAAATCATAAAATCAGAATCAGGAGAAACGGGTTGCGCCATTGCGTTCGTCTCGGAAAAATACGCGAAATAGAGTCCGAGTTTTCGAGAATCAAAGTCCGTATGACCAAATTATGGCCCGTCGAAGTTTTCAGAAAATTCCAAGTTCAAAAAAACAGTTCGAAATTCAAATCTGGAGCCAAACGGACTGGGCGGGAAAATTCCCGCCCAAGCCCCAGGTCGACTGGGGTGTCGACTAGGGAGTCGACACGCCCAGAGGGCAGGTCGACTGCCAAGTCGACACGGGTGTCGACCTGGGTGGTTCGACCACTTGGGCCTTGGTGCATCTGCTGATGTCTTGGCTCGGTTTCATAGGCCTGTGACGGATTTTGAGGGCTCAGATCTATCCTAGGGTTTATCCTATGGCCTAAACTACTCCAAATCTCTATAAAAATACCCAAGGACCTAACCTAAATCACTCAAAATCAATCTAACAACGAAGTACTGCCCAAATCCCTCTTGATCATGGCCTCCATCTCCAACTCCAAGAGCTTATACATTCAAATCGGATCTGAATCAAAGGTGCTAGCTTGCTACATCAAATCAAGGGAGTGGATTAACGTTGCTACGCAAATTTCATGACGATTCTAGGACAAGACGATTCATGCTCATAATCCCTTAGCCACGCTATGTAAGTTCTAGCTACTTGTAGATCTAAATGATAGTTCTAATGTGACATGGAATAAAATGCGATGAACATAAGTATGCTAGCCTATATGAAACTTGTCATGCCTCTTTTGCTTGAACCTATGACATTAGGCTATGTTTAGTGGCTAAATCAAGTTACTCATGTTGCATTGGACTTAGTTTGCCATGCAAGATTGAACCTTTATTTGTGGGATGTTGGCATAAACACTTGGAACCATTTTGACTTGTGAAATATGTGCATGAATTTGACTTGGGGCTTATGCATGTAAAAGAACCCAAAACCCCTTATGATTTCATGATTATGTGAGGCCAAACCCCTTATGATATTATGCATGTTTGAGGCTAAACCCCTTATGATACCGTGCATGTTTGTGGCCAATCCCCTTATGACATCGTGCATGTTTTGAGGCCAATATGCAATATGCTAGTTATGTGAACACCTTTACCTCAATTTTCACCATGTTTAACTTGTGATTCATCTTTGCCATCTTGTACCCATCTTTGTCATATTATTCCAAATATGTTGATTCGCTTTCATGTGTGTTGGGGACACGTTTTGGGTAGTTTAGGCAAACTTGCAAATGGGCTATGAACTTGACATGGAATTACATGGAACATGTAATGATAATAAACGTGAATAGGACACGAAAACTTGACATGGGGTTACATGTAAACATAGACTTAAAAAGGGGTCTAAACTTGACATGAACATGACACGTAGAAAAACATGAAAGTGGCCAACTCTAGGTTGGGTTGAGTTTGTAGCATAAATCTTCCCGGAACCGACCGGCTTAACTAGTGGTTGCAAACAATAGGACCCAATGTGAGTAGTTGGTCAAATCGCACTTAAAACCCGAGGTTAGACTAGGTTGTGGTGTAAAGCTACCCGGACCCGCCCGGCTTAACTAGTAACCACAACAAAGTCTAATGTGAGAGGTTGGGGTGCATTAAGTTAATTAATGCCACATGATAAGGTTAAACAACTTGATTAGACTAATGACACTTAACCGGTACAACACGATTAGTGGAGGGGGTTAAGTTAACAAACACTTAACCAATCCGACCCAATAATTTGATGAGGTTAAGTTAACCAACACTTAACCAATCTGACCCAATAATTTGATGAGGTTAAGTTAACCAACACTTAACCAATCCGACCCAATAATTTGATGAGGTTAAGTTAACCAATACTTAACCAATCTAATAGGATAATCTAATGGGGTTAAGTAACTTATACTTAACCTATTATACACGATGATTTAATGGGGTTAGGTTAACCAATTTGACTCAATAATTTTGATGAGGTTAAGTTAACCAATACTTAACCAATTTGACTCGGTAACTTGATGGGGTTAGGTTAACCTAGACTAAACCAATCTAACATAGTAATTGGATAGGGTTAAGACACAAACCGCTTGAATATACTTAACCAACTCGACTCGGTAATTTGATAAAATTAATCTATATTTAACCAACCATGATAACTCGATAAGTTTAAGCCGTGAACTTCTTGATTTACTTAACCAACTTGACATATGGTTTGTAGGGCTAAGTCTTGAACTTGAACACTTAGCCAATTTTGACATGCTTCTAGACGGGTTAAGTCAAGAGCTTGAATGACAACACTTAACCCATTAGACAAAACCCTAGTTCAGGGGGACTAAGTGGAAAACAGTAGTTAACGAGGATGACGGGAAAGGAAGCTAAGTGGTAAACCTTAGTTAAGGATAACTAAGTAATAATTCTTAGTCAAGGAAACGGTACCAGTTCATAAATATATGAGTAACCCTATTCGGTAGGTCGTCGCTTAAACAAATACACGAGGTGGAGCAATATCTGACTTAGATAAAGGCTCCAACGAATTGGGGGACGAAGCGGTAGCTTCGGGGAACGTGAGGGTACTCTTGGTATCCCTCTGTGAGGTTGCGGATGGTCCACGAAACCTAGGCTCACAGAGGTTAAGGTCTGCGGTAGAAGAACCAAGGGTATGCCTTGGTTGCTGTGCGAGCAACCTAAAGACTGGGGTGGATTAGCGTGGGGTCGGCGATATTTTTACGGTAGCCCTAGATAGCACATCGTCGGCCACCTACCATCTTTAGTCAATCGTGTACGTACGGAAAGGCAGAGAACACCCAACAGACCATACTTGCTATCTAGTTATAGGTGAGGTCGGCCATCTGGGAGTAGGGCATCAATGGTCTTAGTGTAGTTCTCATACATGATGTTTCTTGGATTGCCTTTCATTAGTTGAGGGAGGGGTCACATGGGACCATAGCCACAGGTAGAAAAACAGACCTTAGTATCTGCATCGGCAGATAACCTAAAGCTCCCGACCGAGTCCTGTATTTCTTGGTTTGCCCTGTCACAGGACTCGGATGGCACATTGAGATACATGTGCACCTAGACATGGAAAAACGATTCACGATACATACGTGGGAAAAAGGGCGTGGTTGACGGGTAGCATAATCCCTAGTCGCCCTAGGTGGTTTGAACCCAAACCGAGATACGAAAACGTTCAATAGGTAGCATAATCCCCAGTGGTCCTGGGTGGCATAAACCTTAGTTGAACACGCGATAGTTCTTGCTAAGAAAACATAGTTAGATAAAAGATGACAGTCCAAATGATTTCAAGGATCAAATGGTACTACGTCGAAGTAGTAAGAAAGCCCGCACGAGGTACGGCAAGGGACTGAACTTATACATGGAAAGAAACACACGAGTTGAGAAAACCTATATATGCGATATATTAGGTCGACATGGACCATTTCATGACATTGGGCAAGTGACATTTTATAGTTAACATTTAACACGGGTTGGGATACTAGTACGGGAGGTGCAGAGCAAATATACATGATAAATACCTCGGGATTTTATACTTGATAGAAACCTGACTATGTGATACCTTAGTTTATCTTGATACAGTGGTTCATCCTGTTATCTTGGCTTAGTTTATCTATCTTGTCATCATCCTTATGTTTACTTCTAGTTTATGCATGTCATGTTACCTTTACCTGTTTTTATGCTGGAAGTAGATAGGACTTACCAGTCTTTATGACTGACCCCGTTTTCTTTCGCCTCTTTGTCTTCCGTTCCCCCCCCCCCCCAGGTTTTCAGGGAGGAAATGTTGTTGTTTAGTTCGGACCTCTTATGTTTGAAGGTCATCATGTATAGCTTGGTCTTCTCATGGCTATGGCTGCTTTACCGGTTTATTTTGGGGAATAATTTATGGAAAGGTTTTATGATTCTTTACTATTGCAAGACAGGTTTTGATGTATTCTGATGTAAAAGGCTTTAGACCTTATTTTATAAGGTAATGAAATTTGTTTTACTTCCTCTGTTTTATATATGTTCTGTCTTGTAATATTTCTGTGCATGTTTACCTTGATAATGCTTCACCAAACCTAGTGCATTCCCTTTGTGAGTGATCCTAGCGGAGGTGGGGTGTTACAGACACAGAATTTCACAAGACAGATATAAAATAGCAGCGGAAATTTAAAACTTTATTTTCCAACCAAAAACATCGTGGTCCAAAAATCTATTTACAACATCAGTCTGAAATACTGAAAAACCAATTACATCAAATTAAAGTACCTACATTGTACCAAAACCATCATAGTACAGAAATATAAAATCATTGTCCCTAAAAATAGCCATAGTAAAGTAGACAAGTAGTCAAAGAGATACATCTAAGTAGATTCAAATCCAAGCAGAAATAGTAGAGAGATTCCTAATCAAGCCTGATTGTTTCTACCTTGAGAACCTAGTGGGGAAGGAAAGAGGGAAAAGGAAACAAAATGAGCCAGACATAAAGTCTGGCGAGTCCAGTGAATTTTAGCATGTAAAGAAATAAAATTATCAAGACAGTAAATAAATTGGATGAGAGATAACTGTAGTATATACAAATAAAAACAGAATGGACAAGATAAATATAATAAGTGTGACGGCCCGCCCCGCACCAATTGACATTTACTCCAAAAGTGCGCTGTACACATGTCCAGTTAGCATGGAACGGGTAGTCAGAAGGAAAGGGAAGAAGGAAATGAACTAACAAGGAACCCATAGAATGTCTCACAGCGCATAGAAAAAAAATATAATAATAACATACTTGACATAAAACAGGTGAGACAGTGCATAAGCTGAAACAACTAACATAGCAGCGGAAAATCCAAGTACAGCTTATGATCCAAAGTTAAACATTATTACAACTTTTCAAACTGTCTCAAAAGCAAAAGCAAGATAAAGGAGGTACACTACTAATGCCCAAGTAGTGACCATCAACGACACAGGGAGAATATCTATATATCATACGTGGAAGCCTCCTGCTCGCCTCCGAATCAGCTTCTCGCGCATCACCAGCTAACCTGTCTCTAGTCTGCTCGTGTGAGCACCCAGAGTAATAAGAGGAGACATAAAACTCTGGGTCAGACATAAAGCATGGTTTGAGCGATAAGCATCTAAACAGAACAATAACAGGTAGACTAAAACATACCTGAACCTGGACCTGCAACCAAAGAGTTAGCACTACATATTGTACAACACTCTAAGGTGCCAATTCAAATGGTGTAAGGATAACGGGGTTGGGGGTGTGCATGTCATAGTGATGGAAAACAATCAAGCATAGCAACCATCCTCACATCTCTCACTCAGTGCGTAAAGCATACGATATTCACCAGTTCGATCACCCAACATACCTTGCTACGATCACTTTGCCCCATGAAGTCATAAATGGCTTCACTGCACTGATAACGTAGCCACTAATCCTTCGCTATGTCCACTTGCCCCATGGAGTTATTCACCCCATCAGCGATTGCTCATAGCCTTACCAATCCTTTACTATGTCCACTTGCCCCATGGAGTTATTCACCCCATCTGCGCTGGCTCATAGTCTTACTACGCATCACTTTGCCCCTCGAGTCGTAATGACTCTACTGCACTGATAACGTAGTCTTGCTACCATCACCTTGCCCCTCGAGTCATAGTGACTCTACTGCACTGATAAGTAGCAAATCATTCCTTTCAATGGTGAATCGAAGTTATGAACGTCGACAACTCCTTAGCACACGTCCCGCAACAAAGCCCAACCACGAAGTGAACTCATCGGTTCCCAACTGGATCCTGAGCTCTAACTTCCCATATTGGACTACCTTTGCATCTCGGGTTATTGGCCAATACTCGGTCGGGTCGGATTTCCCTACTAGCCATCGGTTCGGGTCGGGTCCTCTACTTTGAATCGGTTCGGGTTGTGGTCTTCCCCTGTAGCGGTTCGATTCGGGTTCACAGCGTTGCATCGGTTCGGGTTCACAGCGTTGCATCGGTTCGGGTTCACAGCGTTGCATCGGTTCGGGTTGGGTGTCCCTCTTCGGGTCGGGTCGGGTTGCCATCTCCCATCCAGTTCGTGCTCCCGCTCCGATCAGCTCCCTCGTTCTTCATTTTCTCCGATCCGATTCCCTTCCTTTAGCCGATCCGATCCCAGTTCAATTAGCATGGCATTCCTTTTTGCCAGGTTTCTCAAGTGCCAAATTCCGATCCGATCGAATCCCTTGCCCAATTCACTTATCCGATCCGAGCCCATTTCTCCGATCCGATCCGAAAACCTGCACTGTTTCCTGAAACCTTTCCAGCAAGTGTTTTACGCCATTCGACGACGTTTTCTACAATTCTAACTATTCTAATCAATCACAAAGCATACCATACAGTCATAGCAACATGTATAATCAACCAAAAACATCAAAACAACAAAATGATAGGTTAAAATGGATCAAACCTAGCCAAAACCCCATATTTCCCCTTAAGCATGTTTAGGTGAAACTAATGATGTGATTAGCAAAATTTAACCAAATTAACCCAAATCCTATCAGAGGTCTAAAACATCATTTACGAATTTATGAACATTTTTCCAGAATTTTATCATGTTTAAATTCGCTAATTAACACTAATAACCCTTAATTAGCCATAATTGGTGAGGAACTATACAAATCACTCACCTTAGCCACAAATAAACTAAGATCTACAATAAATCTCTGATTTGATGTGAATCCCTATGCTAAACAGCAGCTCCAATGTTGATTTGGTGTAGATCTCCCTTGATTTGATGTTGCTAAGCTTAATCCTTGATTAGAAGATGATTTGGAGGTGATTTAGAGGTTGGAGGCCATTTTTAGGGTTTCTTGGAGATAAGTGGAGGCTAGAAAACTGAAATGGAATGATTCTCTAACTCCTTTCAGCCTCCCCAAAACCCTAATCCCGAAATGGGTTATGGGCCTATCCACTAATCACCCTATTTGGCCCGGTTAAGCAGTTTTTCTCCGTCCAAACCTTAATTCAGCCATACCTCCCAAACGGTAAGTCCGTTTGGCTATTATGACCACTCTACGGAAAGATAAACCATCAAACAAATCTAATGGAAGTGGTTTCAGGTCAAAATTCCTTTCCAATCAAAAGTTATGGCCAAAACAAGATCAGCTAGGGGCAAAATGGTCATTTAAAAATCGACAAAAATCATGAACATGCTAAATGACTCTAATGGTTGTTTCCCAAAGTTACATGACCATAAAACTTCATGTGGGAAATAAATAAATATTCTACGATTCTCCGATGCGTAGAATGCGGGTTGTCACGTTCTCCCCCCTTAAGAAATTTCGCCACCGAAATTCCCTAACCAAAACACACAAAAGGGTCCCGCATGCCTATCAACCATAAAACAACAATCAAACATGCAAAACAAGTCTATCCTAGCATGTGGAAATAACTAAATTACAAGGTAAATCTTACCAGGCAAAGAGTTCTGGATACGTCTTTCTAATGCTCTCCTCTGTCTCCCAAGTGCAATCATTCTGGTTCTCGCCCCATTGAACCTTGACTAGCTTCACCGCCTTCCTACGAAGTTGCTTCGTATCGTGCTCAACAATACGAATCGACTTGCGGTTCCCAACCGCCTCGGGTTCTACTTCGAAGTCCTCTAACTGATCAGGTGAAATAGTCATATTTGAGTTGTGAACGAACTTCCTTAGTTGGGAAACATGAAATACATTGTGAACTCCCGCCATCTTCTCTGGTAAGTCAACTCTATACGGCAAATTCCCGACTTGTTCGAGAACTGGGAATGGTCCAACAAATCTTGGTGCCAACTTGCCTCTTCTGCCAAATCGTATCACGCTCTTCAATGGAGAAATCTTGACAAACACCAAGTCACCAACAAAGAATTTTAAATCTCTTCTCCTCTTATTAGCATAACTCTTCTACATATCTTGGGCAGCTTTCATTCGTTGTTGAATGATCTTAATCTTATCTGAAGTTTCCCTCACCACATCTGGTCCAAGCATAAATTTCTCGCCAGTCTCTATCCAACATGATGGTGAGTTGCACGGTCTTCCGAACAAAGCCTCTTATGGAGCCATACCGATACTGGATTGGTAGCTATTATTAAATGCAAATTCTACTAGATGCAAATGGTCATCCCGTGATCCACCAAAATCCAATATACAAGCTCTCAAGAGATCTTCCAATATACGATTCACCCTCTCCGTCTGACCGTCGGTCTGAGGATGGTATGCGGTACTGAGATGTAATTCTGACCCTAGAGCCTCTTGTAAGCTCTTCCAAAACCCGCTAGCAAACAACGGGTCTCGGTCACTCACAATGCTTTTAGGTACCCCATGAAATCTCACTACCCACTTCATATACAATTCTGCCAACTTGGCTGCCGTTCTAGTCGATTTGACTGGTATAAATCTTGCACTTTTAGTCAACCGGTCCACAATTACCCAAATGCTATCATATCCCGATCTAGTCCTTGGTAAACCATCGATGAAATCCATCGAGGCTTGCTCCCATTTCCATTCGGGAATTTCTAATGGTTGCAACAAACCACTAGGCTTCTTTTGCCCGGCTTTAACTAGCTGGCAATTCATGCATTTGGATATAAACTTCCCAACGTCTCTTTTCATCCCTTCCCAGTAGAAAGTCTGTCTCATGTCTCGATACATCTTATTACTACCGGGATGTATAGTCAGTTTTGAGTGATGACATTCTCTAAGCACTTCATCTCTCAAACCATTCACGTTTGGCACAACTAATCTTCCATTCTTTCTAAGCCATCCATCTCGATAAAGCCCATACAAATTCATCTCCTCACCGTCGATGTTCATCTCTAACTTGGAGGTGATTTCCAATAGATTAGGATCGTCCCTCTGACTGGAACCAATCCGCTCTATCAAAGTTAGTTTGATCGCCAAGCTAGCTAGCATGACTGGGTCCAATTCGCACTTTGGTCTGAAATCAAACCCCACGATATACTCCAGTTGCTTCCATTCAAGAAACATAGCCTCTAAACTGGCATGTCTCCTACTCAAGGCATCGGCTATCGCATTACCTTTTCCAGGTGTGTATGCGATGTCAAAATCATACGAACCTAAGAACTCTAACCATCTCTGCTGATGGAGATTCAGATCTTTCTGAGAGAAGAGATACTTTAACGATTTATGATCGGTAAACAACTCAAATCTTTCTCCCAAGAGATAGTGTCTCCACATCTTCAACGCAAACACGATCGCTACTAATTCCAAATCATGGGTAGGATACTTCTTCTCATGCGGCTTTAGTTGCCGGCTAGCATAAGCTACAACCCTACCTCCTTGCATCAACACAGCACCTAGTCCGGTACCACAAGCATCTTTGTATACCGTCATCTCTTCATTCCCTTTAGGAATGACTAAAACTGGCGCACGCGTCAACTTTTCTTTTAGACTCTTGAATGCGTTCTCACACACTCCGTCCCAGATGAAGGATTGATTGTTCTTAGTCAACTGAGTCAACGGTGCTGCTATCTTGGAGAAATCCTGTATAAACTTATGATAATATCCAGCTAACCCCAAGAAACTTCTTACATCTGTTGCATTCTTGGGCGTAGGCCAATCCTGTACCGTAGCCACCTTCGCAGGGTCCACGGCAATACCATTCTCTGAAACAACATGGCCCAAGAATCTCACTTCCCTTCTCCAAAAGTGACATTTAGAGAATTTCTCTTTCAATTGGTGTTTTCTCAACACCTCCATCACTATGCTCAAGTGTCCCTTGTGTTCCTCCTCTGTCCTTGAGTAAATAAGGATATCGTCCACGAACACAAGAACAAACTTATTCAACTGATCTCTGAATACTCGATTCATAAGATCCACACAGTAGGCTGGTGCATTGGTCAACCCAAATGGCATGACCAACCACTCATAAAATCCAGACGGCATCCTAAATGTCGTTTTCGGAACACTCTCATCCGCTACTCGGAGCTGATGAAACCCTGTCGCGAGGTCCAACTGGGAGAACACTCTTGCTCTTCCAGTTGATCAAACAAATCATCTATCCGTGGTAGAGGATACTTATTCTTCCTCGTTACCTTATTCAACTCGCGATAGTCCACACACAAACGAAGGGAACCATCTGCCTTAGTGGCAAACGCAACTGGTTCTCCCCACTCGGAGACACTCCTTCTAATAAATCCCTTCTTCAAAAGATTGTTGACTTGCACCCCGAGCTCTCGCTGCTTCCTTAGTGCCATACGACGAAGTGGCATCACTATAGGTCTGGCATCTTTCACTAAATCAATACGGAACTCAATCTCTCGGTGTGGTAGAAGCCCGGTCACCTCCTCGAAGACGTCCCGATACTGGCCAACCACGGGCACATCTGACAGCTCATCCTGCGGGATGTCGAAGGAATTTACAAAACTAGCCATTACCCCATCACTAGGTAGACTACCAAACACTACCCTCCGCCCATCATCCGCCCTAACTGTCACCAAAAAGCCCTCACGGTCTACCACCACCCCGTATCTTTGGAGCCAATCAACTCCCAATATAATGCCATACCCAGTAAAGCCCAAAACAAAGCAATCACAAACAAACATACATCCATGACTCGATAAGACCAAATTCCTGCAAATCATACTAAGGCTAGTCAAACCACCAATCGGGTTCGTCACAACCAATGGTCTATCGACTATCTCGGGTTCCAGTCTCAACCTATCTACCAGGTCATTAGATATGAAGGAACGGGAAGCCCCAGTATCAAACAAAACTCGAACTGGTACATCATAAATAGAAAGCATACCTTGAATAATGACATTCTTTCCTTTCTCCGCCGCAGTTGGGACATTCGACGAAGAAGGAACAACATCAATAGCATATGCTTTCACAATCTGCTTCTCCTTAAGAGGTTGCGGACACTTATCCTTGAAATGTCCCACTTGGCCACAGTTGAAGCACTTCTTATCTGCTGTCTTGGCCTGACAATCTTTGGCATAATGGCCCTTCTTACCACAGCTGAAGCACTCAACATCTTTCTTGCTCTTTTTCTGCCCTTCCTTAGCTTGGCTCTGCTTCCTCTTACTCTGAGAGTTATTCTTTCCTCCACCGCTTGCTTGCGGTTTCAGCCCTTCTGCAGATGCAGCCTCAGTCTTTGACATAGGGTAAAGACTCTCTGATCTCAAAGCTTTCCCCACAATTGATTCAAAATTCTCATCGATGTGGTTGATAAGCCTTTCCCCCAAGTTTCCATCCAACCCAGTAATGAACTTCTCATTCTTCTTCTCATGAATATCGATAAGAGATAGTCCATACTTTGACAAGGTGTCGAACTCAGCAATATAGTCAGAGACTGCCCTACCATTCTGCTTGAGTTCCAAGAATCTCTTAAACAGCACTGACTTCTGGGCAGTTGGAATGAACTTCTCGCTAAAGCGAGCCTTGAACTGATCCCAAGTAATCTGATCTTCTGGAGTAGCTGTTCTAATGGCATTCCACCAATTCATTGCTCGCCCTTGCAGCTGACGAGACGCTAGCCTTCTCTTCATCGCATCCTCAAGACCCAAGTCGTCGAAGATACGATCGCAGCTATCCATCCAATCTTGAACATCTGTGGCCGACTTCGTCCCGTGGAACGGCTTCCCACCAAGTTTAGTGTAATCCTTGTACAACTTGGCGAAATCGACCCTAGGCGCCTGCACTACTGGACCACCACCATTTCCGGGATTGGAAACTGCTCTTTGCACCTCCCTAAGCATGTCTCTCATGAGGTCAGTAAACATCACCCTCATGTCAGCAGCATTCCCATTATTGGCTCCCCTACCAGCACCTCTAGCATATCGGCTCAACGTCAATCTGTAAAAGGGGAAACGATTAACGACCCCATATTGGTGCTAGTGCAGTGCGACTTCATTCTTATACTACTAATAGTATATATATATATATATATATAGCTTTTGAAAACCAAAGTAATCACAAATACGCGCTCTCATATACGTACTATCTCTCCTAGTGTCTTTCCCTAGGTTAACTACGCAACCTTGAGCTCTGATACCAAGTGTGATAGCCCGCCCCGCACCAACCGACATTTACTCGAAAAGTGCGCTGTACACATGTCTAGTTAGCACAGAACGGGTCGTCAGAAGGAAAGGGAAGAAGGAAATGAACTAACAAGGAACATGTAGAATGTCTCACAGCGCATAGAACAAAATATAATAATAACATACTTGACATAAAACAGGTGAGACAGTGCATAAGCTGAAACAACTAACATAGCAGCGGAAAATCCAAGTACAGCTTATGATCCAAAGTTAAACATTATTACAACTTTTCAAACTATCTCAAAAGCAAAAGCAAGATAAAGGAGGTACACTACTAATGCCCAAGTAGCGACCACCAACGACACAGGGAGAATATCTATATATCATACGTGGAAGCCTCCTGCTCGGCTCCGAATCAGCTACTCGTGCATCACCAACTAACCTGTCTCTAGTCTGCTCGTGTGAGCACCCAGAGTAATAAGAGGAGACATAAAACTCTGGGTCAGACATAAAGCATGGTATGAGCGATAAGCATCTAAACAGAACAATAACAGGTAGACTAAAACATACCTGAACCTGGACCTGCAACCAAAGAGTTAGCACTACATACTGTAGAACACTCTAAGGTGCCAATTCAAATGGTGTAAGGATAACGGGGGTGGGGGTGTGCATGTCATAGTGATGGCAAATAATCAAGCATAGCAACCATCCTCACATCTCTCACTCAGTGCGTAAAGCATACGATATTCACCACTTCGATAACCCAACATACCTTGCTATGATCATTTTGCCCCATGAAGTCATAAATGGCTTCACTGCACTGATAACGTAGCCACTAATCCTTCGCTATGTCCACTTGCCCCGTGGAGTTATTCACCCCATCTGCGCTAGCTCATAGCCTTACCAATCCTTTACTATGTCCACTTGCCCCCATGGAGTTATTCACCCCATCTGCGCTGTCTCATAGTCTTACTACGCATTACTTTGCCCCTCGAGTCGTAATGACTCTACTGCACTGATAACGTAGTCTTGCTACCATCACCTTGCCCCTCGAGTTATAGTGACTCTATTGCACTGATAAGTAGCCCATCATTCCTTTCAATGGTGAATCGAAGTTATGAACGTCGACGACTCCTTAGCACACGTCCCGCAACAAAGTCCAACCATGAAGTGAACTCATCGGTTCCCAACTGGATCCTGAGCTCTAGCTTCCCATATTGGACTACCTTTGCATCTCGGGTTATTGGTCAATACTGGGTCGGGTCGGATTTCCCTACTAGCCATCGGTTTGGGTCGGGTCCTCTACTTTGAATCGGTTCCGGTTGTGGTCTTCCCCTGTAGCGGTTCGATTCGGGTTTACAGCGTTGCATCGGTTCGGGTTCACAGCATTGCATCGGTTCGGGTTGGGTGTCCCACTTCGGGTCGGGTCGGGTTGCCATCTCCCATCCAATTCGTGCTCCTGCTCCGATCAACTCCCTCGTTCTTCATTTGCTCCGATCTGATCCCCCTCCTTTAGCCGATCCGATCCCAGTTCAATTAGCATGGCCTTCCTTTTTGCCAGGTTTCTCAAGTGCCAAATTCCGATCCGATCGAATCCCTTGCCTAGTTCACTTATCCGATCCGAGCCCATTTCTCCGATCCGATCCGAAAACCTGCACTGTTTCCTGAAACCTTTCCAGCAAGTGTTTTACGCCATTCGACGACGTTTTCGACCATTCCAACTATTCTAATCAATCACAAAGCATACCATACAGTCATAGCAACATGTATAATCAACCACAAACATCAAAACAACAAATTGATAGGTTAAAATGGATCAAACCTAGCAAAAACCCCATATTTCCCCTTAAGCATGTTTAGGTTTAACTAATGATGTGATTAGCAAAACTTAACCAAATTAACCCAAATTCATATCAGAGGTCTAAAACATCATTTAAGAATTTATGAACATTTTTCCAGAATTTTAACATGTTTAAATTCGCTAATTAACACTAATTACCCTTAATTAGCCATAATTGGTGAGGAACTATGCAAATCACTCACCTAGCCACAAACAAACTATGATCTGAAATAAATCTCTGATTTGATGCGAATCTCAATGCTAAACAACAGCTCCAATGTTGATTTGGTGTAGATCTCCCTTGATTTGATGTTGCTAAGCTTAATCCTTGATTATAAGATGATTCGGAGGTGATTTAGAGGTTGGAGGCCATTTTTAGGGTTTCTTGGAGATAAGTGGAGGCTAGAAAACTGAAATGGAATGATTCTCTAACTCCTTTTCAGCCTCCCCATAACCCTAATCCCGAAATGGGTTATGGGCCTATCCACTAATCACCCTATTCGGCCCAGTTAAGCAGTTTTTCTCCTTCCAAAACTTAATTCAGCCATACCTCCCAAACGGTAAGTCCATTTGGCTATTATGACCACTCTACGGAAAGATAAACCATCAAACGAATCTAATGGAAGTGGTTTCAGGTCAAAACTCCTTTCCAATCAAAAGTTATGGCCAAAACAAGATCAGCTAGGGGTAAAATGGTCATTTAAAAATCGGCAAAAATCATGAACATGGGAAATGACTCTAATGGTTGTTTCCCAAAGTTACATGACCATAAAACTTCATGTGGGAAAGAAATAAATATTCTATGATTCTCCGATGCGTAGAATGCGGGTTGTCACAATAAACATGATAAACTCTGCTTCTCAATTACGTTCTCTACACCAATAATAGTATACCGAATTAAGTGTTTTCCGATTATTTAACAGAAACAGAATGATCCCAACAGAACATAAATGGTAGACTTATGTGTACTTCTAGCAATGAGTTTTACCCCAAACAGAAATAACAGGTACCTAAACAGAAATAACGGTTATTAACCTAAACAGAAATAACAGGTACTTAAATAGAACTAATGCATCCTAATTACTACCCCAAACGATCAACTCCCTACCACGTGAATACCCTGTGTCGGCCCCACAGTAGGGTGTATTAGTTCATAAAGTGGCAACCACCAGAAGGACACAAACCTATCTACAGGTGTTATGGCGTCTTATTTTCCCAAACAGATCGGACCCATGCATGCACATGACCCCGTTGGAACGCGCCATCAGAGAATCACATCCCAAATGAACCTCTAATATTTAGCTCAGTAAGCATGCTCTGACCCCTACCTTGTGCGGGGTCCCCTTTTAATACCAGAATGGATTACTGACTAATATGGGTCCAACACAACAGATGACACAAGTCAAACCCGTAAACTTGTATCCCCAATCAACTAGGATTTCCACAGGTTAAGTTTTACACGGGTTAATGGTGTCTCTACGGCCCCAATAGATTAACAAGTTTACTTAACCCCCTACAGATTAAACAAATTACATAAGTAACGTACAGTTCCATTAGCATGTTCCACTTAATCTTTGAATTAAGCCTACATGTTTACATGTTCATACACCCTATATTTCAATTGTATTCCACAGTATAAGTTATGCCCCAAATTTTAGTCATGTTCATAGTTACGGTTATGCCCCAAATTTACCATTCCCAATTAATTCCTATTTCGTTTATACGCATATTTCAGCGATATTGGCCTAGGCTCGAAGGTAACCTTGGCTATAAAAATAAAAAGGGAATGAGAGAGGAAGAAGAACAGAAATAGGCGTATATAGAAGAAATAAGCATAGAAAAAGGCATATAGCAATAATAGAATAGGCGTACAGAAAATTTCCATATCATTATAGCCGATCAGTTTAAACGTTAATCAGTTTCTTAATAAGCATAGGTTTTGATCCGATTTATTAACATGTCAAGATTATTGTTAAATATTTATATCTAGAAGTAACATGAACTCGCAGAGATTGGATCTAAAGAACAAAGAATAGTATGCTGATATTGCACAAGAGATTCTTGTTTGCGTATAGGTTGTTGTTGTAGAAGATAGTCTAATTCAATCCAAGCGTAGGCAACATCTCCTTGTCTCCATTGTTCTAGGTGTATAAAACAATAGAAATTCCAGCTCTTATATAAACTTATTTCCAACGAATCTTGTTCAGAAACAAGTCCAGGTTCAGGAAATGAACCTGGATGGATCTGGGGTGGGTCGACCCTAGGATCGACACACCCTTGATCGGGACGACCTATGGGTCAACCCACCAAAGCGTGGGTCGACCTCCAATGGGTCCAAATCCCGCGTCATTTTCCCACTTTGATTTTGAACTGTTTTGAATTTCTAGACTGATTTGTTTATATATATTTCTCTTATGTGTATGCAAATTTCTGACCTCAATATCTTCTCAAACGATGTCCGTTTTTACGTAAACTCGGAGTCTATCTGAACAAGAATTCCGAGACGAACGCAATGGTGCAGTCCGTTTCACTTAATTCCCAAAATTAAATTTAATATTATTTTCTCAATGTTCTTTTAAAACTACGGGGTGTTACACACGCCTTTGGAATAGGGCATCATTTGATAGCGTATAACTCGTTCTAGTCCGATACTATGGGAGATAATTTTACTTAGATGCTTTTGCCCTGATATTTCAGCTCGAACCGAACTTTCAAGAATAGGTCGGTCGATCTGTTGATGATTTGACCGATTAGTTTGGTCTCTTTGGGAGGATGTTGTCTTTATTTGTTGCAAAGTGGCTTCGGGTCGGCCTGCTATCAGTCAACCTAAGATAATAGTTATCCCTTAAGGTCTGGAATGGGTCGATATCTCGCAGCAGGCTTCGACTTTGTTGGAACGGCTTTTTCCCAAAAAGTTAGTCAAGAAATGCAATGGAAAAGAATTAAATAAAATGGCATCCATGAGAAATAAAAAATTACAGAGAAATAATTCATATATAAATAATTTATCAAAATAACAATTGTTGTTAAAAAGGGAAATTTATATTAATGCATGCAATTAAGATAGAATTCAAATACATGTATATGTACGACTAAAAATGTTATTTTTTGTTGTGTGTTAATTTTGTTAGACAATGGTATGCATTGATGCCTCTGTTTTTCTTTTTTATCTTTCTTCTTTCTTTGTTAACTTTGTAATCGTCTTCGGTATATCAATAAAATGGCAGGGGCCCATTTAAACCCCGTTGGCTTTGCCAAAAAAAATGTTATTCTTTATTGTACTCCATCAATGGTAATTAATAGGAGTGATCAATTCACACTAAAAGATATGTATGAACATATGGTATGAAAAATTAATAGAAAAAATGTACAATTCTATAATTAACGTTAATAAGAAAGAAAAAGGACGTTAATTACCATTTTGTGAGAGTTGTTGCCATGATTAAAATAAAACTATAAGTGAAAGAATGTATATATGTGTGTATAAATATATACACACACACACACACACACACACATATATATATATATATATGTATATATGTATATATATATAACACTTAACAAATAGTTTCTTACATTTTAAAATATAATATAATGTGTATGCACACACAAAAAAAGCATGTGGGGAATACATTGAATAATAACACATACGTACACAAACATATATATATATATATATACAATTAATGCAATCAATCAATTAAGAAATTAATTATGTAAGCGTCAATTAATGAAAGAGAGAAACATATATGTCACTTATTTGGTAATGAATTGGCAATTTCACTATGTAATTTGTAAACGTGTGATTTAGTTGCACATAGGAATTAATATGGATAACAATTAAAATAGAGAAACATGTCAATTGACTAATTGGCAATTAGTGCACATTCTTAAGATGGCTTCCATTAATAAAGAAATTTCATTTATATAATTATTTGTTTCTAAGTTAAAAGTAAGAAAAGAATCAAAATGCGTACAAATATCAAACTGGGTAGTTATGTATATATTAAAAAGGTATAACTTTTATTTGCACTAAATCAACTGAGGTGTTAATTGACATGTTCAAGTAGATAAGAAATTATAAAATATAAGAATCAATTAATATTGGATATATATATATATATAGTGTGCTGCTAAAAGCACCCTTAAATGTGCTTCCTAATACCATAACTAAACACCACCATCATTCCTATACACATATGCCTCCGGCCACCACGAAATAAAAAATAGGCACCCAACCCTAAATTATTCCCACTATTCCTTCATTCGACGTTATTTTCTTCTGCATTATCGTTCTTTGAATTTAGCATACTCAATGTCTCCTATTACTCACAACAACAAAATTAAGTCCATAACAATAATTTTAATTTTTAAAAATCAAAAGGAAAAAAAGACAACATCATACGTACAGAAATAATTTAAGATAAATAGCCTCATTTTTTCATTAGAACATTGGCTATTCGCGAAATCTTCGTTCGCGTATAAGTTTTCGCCCTTCATTGCTAAGAAATCCAACAATGATGATTACTAAAATAATTTTTCCTCAAATTATAATAAAATTGAGAATTAGGATTTAAGAGGAATCAATTGGGGAAAAAGGAGATGGCGATCATGTTAGGAAGAAAATCAGGTTGATGTTTGTATTTGATCGATCGAGATAAGATGATAAAAAGAAATAAGGTTTACGTTTGAACTAATGGCGGCTGATGGAATACGTTCGGTGATTAGCGATTGAGTGGAGGAATAAAACTGGTGTCAGGAAGTATATTAATTTAGGGCATTGTTATTGACACTCCATTTTCTGTTAAGGGGAGGCCAAATTTTAAGGACACTCCACTTTTTTTAAATTGTTAAGGGAGGGATCAATGTAGGTCACTATTTTTTTTATTTTTTACGTTTTTACCCTTACTTCTAAAAATTACTCACCATAAAGGCGAACTTTATTTATATACCGAAAATTCCTTAACATACACCATTATTTTTTTTCATAAATTTTATTACTAAATTACCATTTTCTCATAGTTTCTTTTTCAATACTTCTGCATATAAAAAATCAAATTATTCTTAAAAGTATTGAAATTTGATACAAACTAGATATATTAATGAATTATTTAATCATGAAATCTAAAATTTCAATTAAGAAAACATTCATAAATAATGGTCTAATTAAGAAGTGTTGATTTATTTTGTAAAATTACAGTAATTTTGTTGAAATTGATTTTTTTCATAAAGTTAATAAAAGTTGCAATATTAGTACAAGAATTATATTTCATTTTGTAAAATTTTACTCAATTTGATGCAAAGAATTTCTAATTTTTGGTAACTGTGTTTTAAGTTTTAAAATGGAAAGAAAAAGAAGATGAAAACATGGATATTTTAGTAAAAGAAACTGTGTATGTAAAGTAATATATGGTGTATATTAATTTATTATATTTTTTGGTATATGTTTAGCAATTTTTGGTGCATAAATAGAATTAACCAACCGTAAAATCATAAGTCTCCTAAATCACAAAAACCCAATTTAAGCCTAAATGGATAATAATGTAAAAGTACAATTATTTGTTAAGGGGCTACTTTCCTCCTTGGTACTCCCCTTAACAATTTTTAAAAAAAATAAAAAATTGGCCTCCCCCTAACAATATTTGGAGTGTCAATAACAATGCCCTTAATTTAATTAAGAGCGATTAAATTAAGCATGGTGTTAGGAAACACATTTGAGGGTGCTTTTAGCAACACACTATATATATACATGATTTAATTCATTTGGCAATAAATGAGAAAATTTTATTAAGGAGGAAATGTTTAAACATTTTTGTTTATAATAAGATAAACACAAACAAAACAAATCATGCACACATTTTAAATTGATGAACTGATTTGCGTTGTTTCGAACGAACGTTCGACAAAGTTTTGACTTTCTATATATAAAGGGGTAGGGCTAGCTTTCAAGTTCATACTTTTCAGAATAAGTGCGAAAGCTCTGTCACTCTTCTTTGTCCTCCAATTCTTTAGAAATTAGATATTTTAGATTTAGGCTTTCTGAATTACAGTTTCAAAACAAAAAATTGTAGATCTAAAGTAGAGATGTTCAAATAAAGTCCTCTGAGCTCGGAGTACATTCTTTTCAGGTGAGTTATCTGAATTATATTTTCTTATAATAGCATATTATATCGTTTGATTCCTATCAGAATTTATAATACGTACTCTTATTCTTCTTTTTCTCCTTTCCATGTCTGAATATATAGTTTATGTTGAATTTCAGTTATTCGCAAAAAATTCACGAACTTGAAACTTTGGCAAATAATTTAATTGTGCGCTTAATCTATAAAACTAATTATAGTCCCTTTTGTTTATGCGTGTTGGAAAATATAATTTAATTGGAATTATGAACAAAAAAGGAAACTTTAATGATTTGGAACTAAATGAATGCATAATCCCATAAATTGCAATGAAAGGGATATTTGGATTGGAAGTAAGCAAACTTGACATAATTTAGATTATGCATAGTAAACTTTGTGGTTAAATGATAAAACTGACAATTTCCATATTATTTGTAAGAAATCACCATTTAGATCTAGAATGAAATGAATATATGATTTATTGGGATTGGAAGAAAAAAGGATATGAACTCAATTGTGTCCAAATTTATTGCAGTTATGTTGAAAAAGGAAAAAATAAGCTAAAACATGAACTAATGGATATTAATTGAAATAGGAAATCCGAAATGGCCTAAATTGATTGGTTTGGAAAAAGGGGAATATAATTCCATAGTTTTTTTTTGTAAAAGAAGTGGAAAACCAGATTGCAATTTTAAAAATAAATAAAGGCATGAATTAGTGCGAAATAATGATTTGCCATATTACACACAAGTCAATAGCCTAATAATAATTGAAAGAAATATCTTGCAATTATGGATTTCTATTGCAGTAATTACCTTAAGCTTTGGAAATACATTTTGTACAATTTTAATAACCAATTAATTAGGAATAAGCCTAATTTTCTAAAGAATAGATTGCAAAGAGGGAAAGAAAAAAGGATAATAGTATGTTTTAATCAAAAAATGATCAAACACCAAATACGATGCTCTAAAGAGTGCGTCGCCCGTTCAGTGGCAAGGTGCTAAGAAAGCACGTTTCCAAATTAGGGGAGAGACACTATAAAAAGCATGTATGAAGAAATGTGAGACCGCAATTCGCAAAAACAAAGCAATAAGAGAGAGGAACACACAATTTTTAAAGTGGTTCGGTCAAACGTGACCTACGTCCACTATGCAAACATTTTAGATTATCACTTTCATGGTTCCAAGTAAAATACCATACAAATCTCCCTCAATTTACAATGAATCTCTCATTTCTCCCTCTTTGATGTGAATCGCACTTGAATTAGCTAGTGGATCGGTTAGATCTCCCCAAGTATTGATTGAAATGGATGAAAAGCCTTCAATGCTTCACTTTAGAGGTAGATCTCTTCGATTCCATAGCATTTTGATAGTAGATCCAAGTTTCTAGAGAGAATTCAATGGAGACTTGTGTTGCTTAAGTGGAGCTTGAATGGATTTCCATGGATGAAGCTTGAGAATGCCTTGGAGAAATGATTTTAGCAACCCTTCGGGGTGTTCCAATCTCCCCCTATGAGTGTAGAGAAAGGGGGTATTTATAGTTGTAGTTGAGGGGTAGTGGCACACTTGTAATTTGAAGTGTATAGTTGGCGCTAGGTTGACGACGAGTTGGCGATGCATGTGAATGACCAGCTTCCTTGGACGACCGACCATGAAAAAATGCGGACCGAGCAAGAATGAATGAGCGACCAGGAAATCATATATTTGGTTATATGAATCCATAATTCTTTGTACAGCTGGCCCAAACGTGTTCGCATGCTTTCCGCCTTTTGGTGTATATTATTTACAAGAATGCCATCCATTTTTCATATTATGCAATATCCGCTCGTCCTCGTTCCCAGTCATTGCGCGGTCTCTCAATCTTGCACCAACAACGGACCAGTTCTTGAAGCCTGACCGACCAGATGAGCTCCAGCTTGGACCGACTAAGTGGTGCTTCTCCTAAGACCGACCAAGTGGTGCCCCTTTCGAGACTGACCAAGTGGTGCTTCTTTCATCACCGACCAGGTAGTGCTTCTTTCGAGACCGACCAAGTGGTGCTGCTCTTTCGAACGACCCAGCATGTAGCTAGCGACCCGGGCATTGGTGAACGACCAGCTTTGTGAACGACCGTGTCAAAGCTCCATGCTGTTGCTCGACCCGTCACTGTTGATGCGGACCGACCAGAGTTACACGATTGGAACTTCCAGGTGAGGATGTTTCATGCAGGATTTGTTTGTATAATCCATGCACACTTTGTGTTTGATAGTATGCCCGTATAAGCTTTTAGCTAGTTAATATTTGCCCCTCGAAGCTTGTGTTTTTCACTTGTGAGAAATACGGGATTCGAAAAGAACGTTGCTATCATGGTTTACGTTGGAATTTAGTCGTAGCTTCTTAATTGCCATGGCACATCCCACTTTGACTTATTGATTCCATAGGCTCCAAGCTTGAACTTGTTGACTCGACTTATATGTTTCGTAGTCACCCGTTCTGTAAATGAAAACAAGCACTTGCACGATTTTGGACTTATACGTTGTTATCGATCGTCCACATCAATAAAAGGTTAGTTAATCATTAATGAATGATGTACAATAAATTGAATGTCATATCTACGCAGAACTGCTTTATTTAACAGTTGTGATTTGTCAAACGCTGTTTGCATAGACATGGTATTCGAGTTTGAATTCATAATGGCGCTTGAGTTCTGAATTGCAGATTTCAAGTTAAGCCTTTGCTATGAATTACGTGATCTCATATGTCGGTTTACGTTTTATGAGACGTGTACCTGATCGGATCAATACTTTGCTTTGTGCTTCTGATGCCAAGGCGATTGTGGCCGTTGGATGGATCAGAATTTTGAATTTGATCAATTAATTTGGGGACTTCTACTTGGAGAAGTCATTGTATCTTTCTGCCTTTGCTTGAAAAGGTCTTATGCAAGGTGCCCCCGCCAGGGGAGGACTTTGGGTTTGATGCCCCCTGCTAGGGGAGGACTTTATGTTGGATGCCCCCGCTAGGGGAGGACTTGGGATTTGATGCCCCCTGCTAGGGGAGGACTTTATGTTGGATGCCCCCGCTAGGGGAGGACTTGGGATTTGATGCCTCCGCTAGGGGAGGACTTTATGTTGGATGCCCCCGCTAGAGGAGGACTTGGGATTTGATGCCCCCACATGGGGAGGAATTTCGTCGTTGCTCTCACGAAGAGGGGCTAGACTTTTTTATGCCCCCGCATGGGGAGGTCTTTCGCCGTTGCTCTCACGAAGAGGGGCTAGACTTTTTTATGCCCCCGCATGGGGAGGTCTTTCGCCGTTGCTCTCACGAAGAGGGGCTTGACTTTTTTATGCCCCCACATGGGGAGGTCTTTCGCCGTTGCTCTCACGAAGAGGGGCTTGACTTTTTTATGCCCCCGCATGGGGAGGTCTTTCGCCGTTTCTCTCACGAAGAGGGGCTAGACTTTTTTATGCCCCCGCATGGGGAGGTCTTTCGCCGTTGCTCTCACGAAGAGAGGCTATACTTTTTTATGCCCCTGCATGGGAGGTCTTATATTTGAATCCGTGGGACAGACGCCAGTTCCTTTACTGGATGCTTTGGCATGGAAAACGATCTCGATTTAGGAATCTGGGCCATCAGTAGTCGCTTGTTCCTTTATGGGTTGTTCAACTTTGTGAGTCACCTCGATGTATCGTGTGGTCAATGCTTGCGGGACCTCGCTAAGGAAGCTACGACTTATGAAGTCGGCTGTTCCGTATTGGGTCTTCGACCTGGTGAGCCCTCTTGATGTATCGGGTGATCCATGCTTGTGAATCGCACCTCGTTAGGAGCCAAGGATTAATGAAGCTTTTAGGGATCTGCCCTTTTTTGTGAAGTTTGGAACCCATGAGGTAGACTCCAACAGTCGCGTTGGATGTGCTTTGTTATGATAAGCAATTGCAACCAGATTGAGAAGTCATGCTCCTTTGGGATTTGCGAGGTTTGCGTTATTCCGTGGAGCGAACATTGGCCTTCTACTGGAAGCACTTGATCATGGCAAGTGTTCATGATTGAGCGCAAGTTTCACCTTGGAACTTACAACCTACGGCGTTGATTTTAGATATGCTTGTTAACCTCTTCACCATCTCATCTTTGGCCATCCCTTCTAAACATCCTTCAAGATGGTGTTTTTATGATCGCACTTAGATGTGTTGACACTTTGTGCATCCCATGCTTGAGAAAGTGTTGTGGAGTTCGCCATAGTGCATCGGGTTTCGAGGAAGCGGGCATTTGTCCTATAACCTGTAATAGAGAATCGTCTTTTAGCAAGTCTTGAATTAACGAAGATCTTGTAAGTAAGAGATTCACACAAGTATGCAGGACTTTATCCATAGAGATATTGTTTAGTACAATCCTTATGTAATATTACAAGTTTTTTACAAGAAGTTCTGAATGTAACAGAAAGCAAGATGTAAAGTAAAGCAAGTAACAAAGCAGTAAGTAAGGAAAGGCGATGATGATCGCTTATTTCGAGTTGTTGAAATGAAATTCCCATCAGCCCTCAGTTGATGATTGGCCTGTTATTGGGTTGAACCAAGAGAGAGCCTTGCCCCTGAGGAGTCTGAGCGGCGTTTGAGGATTGTAGATTCTTGATGTACTGTTGTAGTTTGCCATGCTGAATCATTTACTCAATTGTGCTTTGGAGAATTCTGCATTCATTTGTATCATGACCCGGCAGCTTGTGGAGTCAATAGTACTTTCCAGAGTCCAGAGTTTTCTGTGTAACCTTGAACTTTGGCGGCTCCGGATAGTGCTCGGTATCCTTGGTGGCAAGGAAAATGTTTTCTATGGTATCATTCAGAGGAGTGAGTTCAGATGGGTTGTAGAAGCGAAACTTCTTGTTTGCCTTGCTGTTTTTCCCATCATTGGCTCGTTTCTGCCCCTGGATATCGTGCTGTTTAAGCTGGATGTCAGTGCTTTTGGGAGGATCAACAGTCTGATGAAGCACAGGATGATCTCCCACTCTCATATACTCCTCGGCTTTCTTCTGGAACTTTTCCAGCGTGTTCGGCTCCTTCATTTTGATCCATTGACCGAATTCGCTATTCTTGTCTATAGCGCCGATTAGAGATGCTAAGATCATGTGGGGGTCAGGATTCCCTACTTCAGTTAAAGCGGTATTGAACCTCTTGAGGAAAGCTTCATTGATGTGAGGGAGATGACATCCTTAGCTTTTGTGGCCTGTAACCTGAAATGCTCTTTGAACTTCGAGTCAAATCATCAAAGCGATCGATGGATTTGGGCGAGAGCCTTGTAAACCATAGCGATGCGACGCTTTGTAGATAGAGTGGGAAGCACAAGCACTTAATCTCATCCGTCGCTTTAGCCACATTCATGTGCCACTCATATCTGTATAGGAAGTGATTTGGATCAGCAGTCCCATCGTATGGAGGCAAGGTGGGATGTGCGAACTTCTTCGGAAGCTCAGCTTTGCGAATTCTCTTGGTGAATGGGTTTCTGCTCGGAGAAAAATCCCATTCCCTTTCGCTATCTTTGCGGGTTAGGCCGTCTTTCATCATCCGCTTCACCACGTCCTCGATGTCCCCTTTTGAGTAGTGTCGCTTGGGAGAGAGGACCTCGATTTCCTTTCCGGATGCTCGATCGCGATTAGAGTGTATGGGTCCTTTTCCTTCAGCAAGGGAAGGTGCTCCCCTTTCAGGACTTGCGACTCGCCGGGCATCTCGATTGGAAACGCTTTTGGCTTTCAGCTTGGAAGCATGAATATCGGCTCCGCCTCCGTTGAACCCTTCAATGTTATCATTGCAATAATGATCGGAAGTTGATGAACTTGTGTTTCCCTCAAGGTTGACATGAGCCTTTTGAGGAGGAGCGGGATTGGCTTGAGCGTTTAGGAGAGCGCTCACTTTATCCATCAAAGTTTGATTAGCATCCGCAAGAGTTTTGTTAGAATCCAACAAGGCTTTACTGGAAGCTTCCATCCGTTGGTGTAGATTAGCGACAACGACATCTAGCTCAGCCCTTGTTACTCCAGCTCCGGTTATGGAATTTTGACCAACCTCGAAGCGGTTAGTAAGAGGTGTAGCTTCGTTGTTAGCAACATTGTTGACGTCGTCGTTGTTGTCGTTTTCTCCAACGGTTTTACTTGCGGTTTTCTTGGACTTAGCCATTATCTCGGACATGGATTTGACTTTGGAAGATAGCTCGTCGATTGGCCCAGATCTGAGATTTGCGAGATCTATGGTTGAACCAAGCCTAGATCTTACGTGCAAAGCTCTTAACCTTGTCGAGTTTGGGAGAAGTGCGATTGCGGCCCTACGGTGGGCGCCAAATGTTTTAATCAAAAAATGATCGAACACCAAATACGATGCTCTAAAGAGTGCGTTGCCCGTTCAGTGGCAAGGTGCTATGAAAGCACGTTTCCAAATTAGGGGAGAGACACTATAAAAAGCATGTATGAAGAAATGTGAGACCACAATTTGCAAAAACAAAGCAATAAGAGAGAGGAACACACAATTTTTAGAGTGGTTCGGTCAAACGTGACCTACGTCCACTATGCAAATATTTTCCATTATCACTTTCATGATTCCAAGTACAATGCCATACAAATCTCCCTCAATTTACAATGAATCTCTCATTTCTCCCTCTTTGATGTGAATCGCACTTGAATTAGCTAGTGGATCGGTTAGATCTCCCCAAGTATTGATTGAAATGGATGAAAAGCCTTCAATGCTTCACTTTAGAGGTAGATCTCTTCGATTCCATAGCATTTTGATAGTAGATCCAAGTTTCTAGAGAGAATTCAATGGAGACTTGTGTTGCTTAAGTGGAGCTTGAATGGATTTCCATGGATGAAGCTTGAGAATGCCTTGGAGAAATGATTTTAGCAACCCTTCGGGGTGTTCCAATCTCCCCCTTTGAGTGTAGAGAAAGGGGGAATTTATAGTTGTAGTTGCGGGGTAGTGGCACACTTGTAATTTGAAGTGTATAGTTGGCGCTAGGTTGGCGACGAGTTGGCGGTGAGTTGGCGATGCATGTGAACGACCAGCTTCCTTGGACGACCGACCATGAAAAAATGCGGACCGAGCAAGAATGAATGAGCGACCAGGAAATCATATATTTGGTTATATGAATCCATAATTCTTTGTACAGCTGGCCCAAACGTGTTCGCATGCTTTCCGCCTTTTGGTGTATATTATTTACAAGAATGCCATCCATTTTTCATATTATGCGATATCCGCTCGTCCTCGTTCCCAGTCATTGCTCGGTCTCTCAATCTTGCACCAACAACCGGCCAGTTCTTGAAGCCTGACCGACCAGATGAGCTCCAGCTTGGACCGACCAAGTGGTGCTTCTCCCAAGACCGACCAAGTGGTGCCCCTTTCGAGACTGACCAAGTGGTGCTTCTTTCATCACCGACCAGGTAGTGCTTCTTTCGAGACCGACCAAGTGGTGCTGCTCTTTCGAACGACCCAGCATGTAGCTAGCGACCCGGACATTGGTGAACGACCAGCTTTGTGAACGACCGTGTCAAAGCTCCATGCTGTTGCTCGACCCGCACTGTTGATGCGGACCGACCAGAGTTGCACGATTGGAACTTCCAGGTGAGGATGTTTCATGAAGGATTTGTTTGTATAATCCATGCATACTTTTTGTTTGATAGTATGCCCGTATGAGCTTTTAGCTAGTTAACATTTGCCCTCGAAGCTTGTGTTTTTCACTTGTGAGAAATACGGGATTCGAAAAGAACATTGCTATCATGGTTTACGTTGGAATTTAGTCGTGGCTTTTTACTTGCCATGGCACATCCCACTTTGACTTATTGATTCCGTACGCTCCAAGCTTGAACTTGTTGACTCGACTTGTATGTTTCGTAGTCACCCGTTCTGTAAATGAAAACAAGCACTTGCACGATTTTGGACTTATACGCTGTTATTGATCGTCCACATCAATAACAGGTTAGTTAATCATTAATGAATGATGTATAATAAATTGAATGTCATATCTACGCAGAACTGCTTTATTTAACAGTTGTGATTTGTCAAACGCTGTTTGCATAGACATGGTATTCGAGTTTGAATTCATAATGGCGCTTGAGTTCTGAATTGCAGATTTCAAGTTACGCCTTTGCTATGAATTACGTGATCTCATATGCCGGTTTACGTTTTATGAGACGTGTACCTGATCGGATCAATACTTTGCTTTATGCTTCTGATGCCAAGGCGATTGTGGCCGTTGGATGGATCAGAATTTTGAATTTGATCAATTAATTTGGGGACTTCTACTTGGAGAAGTCATTGTATCTTTCTGCCTTTGCTTGAAAAGGTCTTATGTAAGGTGCCCCCGCTAGGGGAGGACTTTGGGTTTGATGCCCCCTGCTAGGGGAGGACTTTATGTTGGATGCCCCCGCTAGGGGAGGACTTGGGATTTGATGCCCCCTGCTAGGAAAGGACTTTATGTTGGATGCCCCCGCTAGGGGAGGACTTGGGATTTGATGCCTCCGCTAGGGGAGGACTTTATGTTGGATACCCCCGCTAGAGGAGGACTTGGGATTTGATGCCCCCGCATGGGGAGGACTTCCGTCGTTGCTCTCACGAAGAGGGGCTAGACTTTTTTATGCCCCCGCATGGGGAGGTCTTTCGCCGTTGCTCTCACGAAGAGGGGCTTGACTTTTTTATGCCCCCGCATGGGGAGGTCTTTCGCCGTTGCTCTCACGAAGAGGGGCTAGACTTTTTTATGCCCCCGCATGGGGAGGTCATTCGCCGTTGCTCTCATGAAGAGGGGCTAGAATTTTTTATGCCCCCGCATGGGGAGGTCTTTCGCCGTTGCTCTCACGAAGAGAGGCTAGACTTTTTTGTGCCCCCGCATGGGAGGTCTTAGATTTGAATCCGTGGGACAGACGCCAGTTCCTTTACTGGATGCTTTGGCATGGCAAACGATCTCGATTTAGGAATCTGGGCCATCAATAGTCGCTTGTTCCTTTATGGGTTGTTCAACTTTGTGAGTCACCTCGATGTATCGTGTGGTCAACGCTTGCGGGACCTCGCTAAGGAAGCTGCGACTTATGAAATCGGCTGTTCCGTATTGGGTCTTCGACCTGGTGAGCCCTCTTGATGTATCGGGTGATCCATGCTTGTGAATCGCACCTCGTTAGGAGCCAAGGACTTAATGAAGCTTTTAGGGATCTTCCCTTTTTTGTGAAGTTTGGAACCCATGAGGTAGACTCCAACAGTCGCGTTGGATGTGCTTTGTTATGATAAGCAATTGCAACCAGATTGAGAAGTCATGCTCCTTTGGGATTTGCGAGGTTTGCGTTATTCCGTGGAGCGAACATTGGCCTTCTACTGGAAGCACTTGATCATGGCAAGTGTTCATGATTGAGCGCAAGTTTCCCCTTGGAACTTACAACCTACGGCGTTGATTTTAGATATGCTTGTTAACCTCTCCACCATCTCATCTTTGGCCATCCCTTCTAACCACCCTTCAAGATGGTGTTTTTATGATCGCACTTAGATGTGTTGACACTTTTTGCATCCCATGCTTGAGAAAGTGTTGTGGAGTTCGCCATAGTGCATCGGGTTTCGAGGAAGCGAGCATTTGTCCTATAACCTGTAATAGAGAATCGTCTTTTAGCAAGTCTTGAATTAACGAAGATCTTGTAAGTAAGAGATTCACACAAGTATGCAGGACTTTATCCATAGAGATATTGTTCAGTACAATCCTTATGCAATATTACAAGTTTTTTACAAGAAGTTCTGAATGTAACAGAAAGCAAGAAGTAAAGTAAAGCAAGTAACAAAGCAGTAAGTAAGGAAACGCGATGATGATCGCTTATTTCGAGTTGTTGAAATGAGATTCCCATCTGCCCTCAGTTGATGATTGGCCTGTTATTGGGTTGAACCAAGAGAGAGCCTTGCCCCTGAGGAGTCTGAGCGGTGTTTGAGGATTGTAGATTCTTGATGTACTGTTGTAGTTTGCCATGCTGAATCATTTCCTCAATTGTGCTTTGGAGAATTCTACATTCATTTGTATCATGACCCGGCAGCTTGTGGAGTCGACAGTACTTTGCAGAGTCTAGAGTTTTCTGTGTAACCTTGAACTTTGGCGGCTCCGGATAGTGCTCGGTATCCTTGGTGGCAAGGAAAATGTTTTCTATGGTATCATTCAGAGGAGTGAGTTATGATGGGTTGTAGAAGCGAAACTTCTTGTTTGCCTTGCTGTTTTTCCCATCGTTGGCTCGTTTCTGCCCCTGGATATCGTGCTGATTAAGCTGGATGTCAGTGCTTTTGGGAGGATCAACAGTCTGATGAAGCACAAGATGATCTCCCACTCTCATATACTCCTCGGCTTTCTTCTGGAACTTTTCCAGCGTGTTCGGCTCCTTCATTTTGATCCATCGACCGAATTCGCTATTCTTGTCTATAGCGCCGACTAGAGATGCTAAGATCATGTGGGTGTCAGGATTCCCTACTTCAGTTAAAGCGGTATTGAACCTCTTGAGGAAAGCTTTAACTGACTCTCCAGGATTCTGCTTCATTGATGTGAGGGAGATGACATCCTTAGCTTTTGTGGCCTGTAACCTAAAATGCTCTTTGAACTTACGAGTCAAATCATCAAAGCGATTGATGGATTTGGGCGAGAGCCTTGTAAACCATAGCGATGCGACGCTTTCTAGATAGAGCGGGAAGCACAAGCACTTAATCTCATCCGTCGCTTTAGCCACATTCATGTGCCACTCATATCTGTATAGGAAGTGATTTGGATCAGCAGTCCCATCGTATGGAGGCAAGGTGGGATGTGCGAACTTCTTTGGAAGCTCAGCTTTGCGAATTCTCTTGGTGAATGGGTTTCTGCTCGGAGAAAAATCCCATTCCCTTTCGCTATCTTTGCGGGTTAGGCCGTCTTTCATCATCCGCTTCACCACGTCCTCGATGTCCCCTTTTGAGTAGTGTCGCTTAGGAGAGCGGACCTCGATTTCCTTTCCGGATGCTCGATCGCGATTAGAGTGTATGGGTCCTTTTCCTTCAGCAAGGGAAGGTGCTCCCCTTTCAGGACTTGCGACTCACCGGGCCACTCGATTGGAAACGCTTTTGGCTTTCAGCTTGGAAGCATGAATGTCGGCTCCGCCTCCGTTGAACCCTTCAATGTTATCATTGCAATAATGATCAGAAGTTGATGAACTTGTGTTTCCCTCAAGGTTGACATGAGCCTTTTGAGGAGGAGCGGGATTGGCTTGAGCGTTTAGGAGAGCGCTCACTTTATCCATCAAAGTTTGATTAGCATCCGCAAGAGTTTTGTTAGCATCCAACAAGGCTTTACTGGAAGCTTCCATCCGTTGGTGTAGATTAGCGACAACGACATCTAGCTCAGCCCTTGTTACTCCAGCTCCGGTTATGGAATTTTGACCAACCTCGAAGCGGTTAGTAAGAGGTGTAGCTTCGTTGTTAGCAACATTGTTGACGTCGTCGTTGTTGTCGTTTTCTCCAACGGTTTTACTTGCGGTTTTCTTGGACTTAGCCATTATCTCGGACATGGATTTGACTTTGGAAGATAGCTCGTCGATTGGCCCAGATCTGAGATTTGCGAGATCTATGGTTGAAGCAAGCCTAGATCTTACGTGCAAAGCTCTTAACCTTGTCGAGTTTGGGAGAAGTGCGAATGCGGCCCCACGGTGGGCGCCTAATGTTTTAATCAAAAAATGATCAAACACCAAATACGATGCTCTAAAGAGTGCGTCGCCCGTTCAGTGGCAAGGTGCTAAGAAAGCACGTTTCCAAATTAGGGGAGAGACACTATAAAAAGCATGTATGAAGAAATGTGAGACCGCAATTTGCAAAAACAAAGCAATAAGAGAGAGGAACACAAAATTTTTAGAGCGGTTCGGTCAAACGTGACCTACGTCCACTATGCAAACATTTTCCATTATCACTTTCATGATTCCAAGTACAATGCCATACAAATCTCCCTCAATTTACAATGAATCTCTCATTTCTCCCTCTTTGATGTGAATCGCACTTGAATTAGCTAGTGGATCGGTTAGATCTCCCCAAGTATTGATTGAAATGGATGAAAAGCCTTCAATGCTTCACTTTAGAGGTAGATCTCTTCGATTCCATAGCATTTTGATAGTAGATCCAAGTTTCTAGAGAGAATTCAATGGAGACTTGCGTTGCTTAAGTGGAGCTTGAATGGATTTCCATGGATGAAGCTTGAGAATGCCTTGGAGAAATGATTTTAGCAACCCTTCGGGGTGTTCCAATCTCCCCCTTTGAGTGTAGAGAAAGGGGGTATTTATAGTTGTAGTCGAGGGGTAGTGGCACACTTGTAATTTGAAGTGTATAGTTGGCGCTAGGTTGGCGACGAGTTGGCGGTGAGTTGGCGATGCATGTGAACGACCAGCTTCCTTGGACGACCGGCCATGAAAAAATGCGGACCGAGCAAGAATGAACGAGCGACCAGGAAATCATATATTTGGTTATATGAATCCATACTTCTTTGTACAGCTGGCCCAAACGTGTTCGCATGCTTTCCGCCTTTTGGTGTATATTATTTACAAGAATGCCATCCATTTTTCATATTATGCAATATCCGCTCGTCCTCGTTCCCAGTCATTGCTCGGTCTCTCAATCTTGCACCAACAACCGACCAGTTCTTGAAGCCTGACCGACCAGATGAGCTCCAGCTTGGACCGACCAAGTGGTGCTTCTCCCAAGACCGACCAAATGGTGCCCCTTTCGAGACTGACCAAGTGGTGCTTCTTTCATCACCGACTAGGTAGTGCTTCTTTCGAGACCGACCAAGTGGTGCTGCTCTTTCGAACGACCCAGCATGTAGCTAGCGACCCGGACATTGGTGAACGACCAGCTTTGTGAACGACCGTGTCAAAGCTCCATGCTGTTGCTCGACCCGTCACTGTTGATGCAGACCGACCAGAGTTGCACGATTGGAACTTCCAGGTGAGGATGTTTCATGCAGGATTTGTTTGTATAATCCATGCACACTTTGTGTTTGATAGTATGCCCGTATGAGCTTTTAGCTAGTTAACATAGTACTAAAAGATGTTATGTATAGAAAAAGAAATAAGAAAAAGGCTTATTTTAAACTTAGTTTAATAAGCAAAATTTTATGGCAATGATCCAATGGCGAAAAGTGAACTACAACTTATATTTGCATAAATATAATAATTGTGGAATCATTATAAACAGACGTAGTTTGTTTGTAAACATGAATTTGATGGGAAACGATCGAAAGAACAATTAGGCCTTAATATGTAAATATTGAAATGGATGGGTAAATTACGAGCCAGAGAAAAGTGTTAGGCTTTAATATGAACATAATAGTGTGAACCCATGCTACGCACACGGACTATAATTAAACTTATTTTACATAACACCGTTAATCCTAATACTCTATCTCTATTATCTTTTTTTTTATGAGTTTACTTTTGTTTATTAGTTCTTTAAAGATCTGAACTTAGAAAGAAAAAATATGTACAAATAAGTTGATCGGAAATTTTTTTATCTTATAATGTAGCATGAATTGATTTAATTTGTAAGTATGTTGCAATCCAACTTTGTTTCAGTATCTCCCTACCATTAAACTTGCATGGGGTCAACACAGTCCAATTAAAATGAACCATAGAATTTCATTTATTGAACATCCATGGTTGAAACTACAATGTTTTTTATATTGTAAAGGTCTATATAATAATTAGCATACGGTCATGACATACATAATTGCTAATCAATACAACTGGAATATTCTATATTTCAACATCTTATAAATCTCACATGAAAATAAACTGCCAAATGACTCGACATACGTGAAGGAATATAGAAAACATAATTACGATATCATGTTTTCTAGGAATGATACAACCATGTGACATAAAACAAATCAACAGTTGATTTATTAAAATTATTTCATCACATAACAATAAACTGACTGCAAATGAACATAAAATAATTCAAAACTATACAAATTTCTGTTAGATGATAATGTTATACTGAATCTCAAAAAATAAAAGTTAAGAAATGGAGTCTTATACAGAACTTCTGTTTTCTAAAATAGGTGTTAGATACGAGCAATCTACTCCAGCTGTTGCACTTTTTTCCAATGTCTCCCAACATCTCAGCAACTAATGCTAATCATTGATGCAACAATCTGAGACTAAAAACATGTTATATTATTACATGTAAGAATCGTGTGTTGTTTGATGTAATCATGCATGTGGGATTGTTAACACACATATGTGTTGGTTGACGTGTTTGTTAAGCATTATAAAAATGAATACACATCATTTTCTTAAATTTGTATAAGTATATTTGAGGGTCATAATCAGTAAGGATGCAACTGTATATTTAATGTACATCATCTATGAGCTAGTGTTACATGTTGTAAGTTATTAACGCATGGTAAAAACATATTATTAAATGTATGAATCATGTGTTCTAGACTTCGGAGATGTTCTGATATCAAGAGATAGAAGTTTACAGATATCGCCGTAGTCATACAAACTAAAAAAAAATAAAGAACCAAAGGAAATGTTTGACGCACTACGGATAAATTAACCTAAGCCATGGTACTGATTGACATGCAGTATGAAATAAATTATGTACATGCAAAATCTCACTATGATACTGTAAACATATTTTTAATAAATCCTATTGTTCACTTAGCTAAAGTAATATTTTTATTATAAAATGTAAACATGCAATATTTTTCAACAGTCTTCATGTATCAAAAGCAGAAAGAGGCTTCGTTTTCTTCATTTCTGTCACCCCATAGTGTGTTACAAAGTAAATAAGATGGATTAGAGTACATTCTAGTAAACTTAGAAGTGAAAACAAAGGTATAAACAAAACGACGTTTAACTACAGTGCATTAAATTAAACGTTGATGTATTACTTACTATTGTGGGTAAACATAAGAAAACTAAAAAAATATTGCTTCTTCAAATAACTCCGTTAATTCAAGTATCTATTTGCAAATGTTAACAATATCTAATCTTGCATGGAATCAGAACATATAGAGTATAATAAAATTCTCATTGCATAAATATAATTAGAGTTATAAATAAATAAGTGTGTGAAGTACATGGCAATTCATGCAATAGAAGTGCTAGTAGAAAAAGGAATTACCTGATCAATGAAAGTAGGATAGCATGACAACTAAAACGTTGAAGTCAAGCCACCATCTATGACCAGTTTTCTAGGCATGTGTCATTAAAGGATAAATAAACACAATCATTTGAGCAATGATACACTAAACTGATATACAATCGGAAAAAAAAATAGTCTTTGTCATATACTTCCTTTTATGCATTTCGATTGTTAGATACAGTTATCTGTTAAAGAACTCAAACAAAGTGAAAATAAAATGAAATTTATTTATCTATATAATTTCTAATTTTTAATTTACGACGGAATTAAATTTAATCTAAAGATCCATAATTTTTACTCTTTTTGATTTGTTGTTAGTTTCTAGATAATTGTAGTATTAATTAAAGTCAACAAATATCATTAAAGTTAACAGATAACCGACTTTGTATGTTTATAAAATTAATCCATACGATTCAAATACATTTATAGGTAAAAAAATCTCTTGAAATATCATGCACATACAATTATGTTGTTTGAATTTCATAACTTCTTTGTTTCGCTGGATAGAATCAGTCAAGCATGACTACAAAATCAAAACCACCTTTACATAGGAAAATTTTGTTAACCAAGCAAATTTTGAGAAGGATAATTTTTTTTTTTCAATGAAATAAATTATTAATTATCCAATGTGGAGAAAAATCAACTTAGAACCACCAAAAGCCCTCTATTTAATTTTGGATAAAAAGTAAAGTGATAGGGCAATTCAAGCTAAGGAAAAGAGGAATTGTATGGCAACTAATACATCCATACTTTATATTATGGTATAATTTATGTTTAAATTTTATATTATGTATACAACGAAAAAACACTACAAAAAACATTGAATTAAAGGCTGAAAATTACAGTCTTTGTAACAGTAATTCGGTCTTTAAATTATACTTAAAGACTGATCAAAAACTCAATTTTCAGTCTTTGAATTTCTAGTCGCAAAAAAATATTAAGACCGATGTTTCAGTCTCAAAATGTAAAGACTGATATTGCAGTCTTAAATGTATTTAAAACTGAATTTTAAATATAGAAATTCTATCTTTTATCAGTCTTTAAATTAACCTAGACTACAAAAAATATCATTCTTACAATGTTTAACTTGTATTGTTTAAATCCTTTAGCAACATAATACATTTGTCTATTTAGCAGTTGAAAGAAAAACAAACGGTTTCTCTATACATGCAGGACATTGTAATTAATTATAACTATATATATATATATATATATATATATATATATAAGTGATATAACATAAACAAATGTATACTTGTCATTCAAAGCAATGTATTAAATCTTAACTGCAAAAAGTATGTATAAACTATCAATATTACAAAGCTTCTGCTTTGTTCTACAAAATTTTAAATAACACCCAGATTTTGTACAATACTTTCAAAATAAACAATGGAAGACTTCTCATATCTATCCCGCATGCAATCTGATGTATGTTTATATCCTCAACTTTCCTTTCTATTCTTCCCTTTTGCAAAGTGAGCTCGTTTCCAGCCTAGAAATATAAAATAATGCGAGCTAAATCAAATCCAGTTATATGCAGAGATAATAACAATTACATAGACTATCCTGTATAACATAACAAAAGCTCCATTTAAGGCACACCAAACTAGCCGGGCGCGGGTTTAAGATCTTAAGATGACATTTATATTATTGTTATTTTTTTTTAAAGAGATACATTTCCTCCTCCGGTGTATAAAACAGAGTACTAGTGAGAAACAGAAGCTGTGGCTTCTTATAACAATTTTCTCCTCTACCCTTTTTTTGTATCGATACACAATCAAGAACTCTGCTGAATTATTATAAAAAAGAATAAGGGTGTATATGTAATGATTAAAAAACAAGAATTCACCTCTTGTGATACGATATCCATCCATTTGTTGCGCTTCTTGGCTTTGTTGTAGAGAATAACTCACTGTAAGTGCATAACCAAGCATTCCCTGAATTAAAACTGGATATGGGAATATCAAAATTGAGATAATCACCGCTACTGCACCTTTGGTGTTTCCAAGAATAATGTTGAAAAAAATATATTTAGATTCGGAATGAGAGAACTATATCTGTATCAACATCATTTAAGCATGCGTTAGCAAGACTCAACTTACCCTACAATTCATTTTGTGCATAATACACCTTCTATTTTAGTAAATTCAATTTTTTTGGAATAAACATTAAAAAAACACGCACATAAATTACCTTTAAAAGCAATCTTCTTCATGTTTTCTCGTCTTTCTATACCAGTTCATTCTCCGATCTCATTATGACCCTTCTCTGAAGTAGCTAGCTTCCCGAAAGCAAATCCATTAAGCATGTTTGATCCCTGAAATGCTACAGAAACATCGTCTGATCCCTCAAATCGAGATCTGAGGTTGAAAAGGACCAGAAAAAGATCATGGTACTTCAGATTTGGTTATGGATGGTGCAGGGAACAAGCACGAAGTTTCTTGTTAATCTGGAGAGAGAGGAATGAAAATTTCTTCCATTTTTATTTGAGGTAAAACAACAAAAATAGGATTAATGGCTTACGGTTATAAACTGGAGAGAGAGGAAAAGGAGTGGGTGATGTGAGGTAACATAGATCGAATTTTGATCCAGGTTTGTAGTGTTCGATCAGACGGTTAGGATTATAAAACCAAGGATTGCAATAACAATCCAACGGTTGTTTTTTTTATTAAATTTGATTAAAAAATGAATTATTCTAAACTGATCGAGCTAGATTTTAAAAGATAAGTGAACTATTTAACTATTAACTATTGGCATCATTATAATATTTCTATATTTTTAAATCATCATCATTTAACATGAAATATCATCGTTTAAAACAAATGTATTTTAGAGCATTTCAATAATGTCATCATGAAACAGAAGTTGACAACATTTACTAATTTCTCTTACAAATAATATTTGTTAGAATATATTTGTGAGTTAAATTAAGACTCCTTAATATCTTTTCTTTACTAATAATCAAAATAGGTTTGGTATCACACTTTTTTGATGTACACCTGAACTGACGAAAATGCCCTTCAAATGATTAATTTACCTATTCAAATAATTAATTGCCCAAAATTTTAGGCAACTCTCCAAATAATATGCATGCGAGGAAAAAACTAATAAGCATATGTAAATATAAATAGAAATAAATAATATATAGAGAGAGAGAGTAGGGGAGAGAGACACGGGGAAATAACATGAAAAAAGCGAACAATTAATGCAAACAAAAATGGCAAGGGGAAACAACAAAATGAGGTGGAGTCTAAATTATTACATTACATAACATAAAGGTAAATCTGGACTAGAAATTCACACGTTTAAATATCAATTTTTTGAGCACATAATCCCAAAATCAATCAATTAACTTATTAGAACTTTCATTTTACGTTAACATAAACGTATTTGTGCTATATTAATAACTCACTGATTATAATTAACGTATAATTCTTTTTAAATGGAAAGATTCCAATCAAGTTTACAAAACTAATGTCAATTTTAAAGTAGACCTAAATAATGCATCTTTTTTATCATAAAAGAAATAGGTTCAACATTAAATCAAAAGAGGCAACGACTGCAAAATTTAGGCAGTTAGCCAAGAATATGCATGTGAGGAAAAAATGAATAAGCATATGTAAATATAAATAGAAATGAATAACATATAAAGAGAGAGAGAATTTTGAATGGAGGGGGAAGTTAACAAAACTAATGTCAATTTTAAAGTAGAGCTAAACAATGGATCTTTTTTACCATAAAAGAAATAGGTTCAACATTAAATCAAATGAGGCAACAAATGCAAAATGTTAGGCAGTTGGCCAAGAATGTGCATGTGAGGGAAAAAATGAATAAATATATGTAAATATAAATTGAAATAAATAACATATAAAGAGAGAGAATTTTGGATGGAGGGGGGGGGGGAAGAGAGGGGGAAATAGCATGAAAAAAGCGTAAATAAATAAATGTAGACAAAAATGGTAAGGGGGAAACAACGAAATGAGGCGGAGTCTGAATTTGAAATATTACACATGAGAAGCTATTAATAAACACTATAAGTAAAACAGCTGAATCTCAAAACATATAAGTAATTCAATTAAATTCATTAGCCCCAATATATAAAGATACACCCACTAATTTTACTGACCCAAAGTAAATTAAAATAAACATAATATCACCATTATTACATAACATAAAGATAAATCTGGACTATAAATTCACACGTTTAAAAATCACTTTTTTGAGCACAAAATCCTAAAATTAATCAATTAATTTATTAAAACGTTCCTTTTACGTTAACATAAACATACATGTTCTTTATCAAATAACTCATTGATCACAACTAATACAATTTTTTTAAAACTGAAAGATTCCAATCAAGTTGACACAAACAATGTCAATTTTTTTAAAAAAAACTTATATTATATCTTTTTTAATTTAATAGGTTCAGCATTATATCAAAGCAAACCTGTAAATATCTGAGCAGTGAAAAGCCATTGATATGCCGCAATTTTAGTAATATAGTTTGAAAATTTCCGGTCATTCATACCACACCTGTTGGCTTCTAGAAATACTCTGTTCTCTTATAAATACTGGTGTTTATATGCTTCACACTTAATTCTTCTGCTTTCCACGTTTGCTTGCAGCAGTTCTCCTCCTACATAAATCATAATCCTTCTATATTTGCTTCATATACATTATTGCATAAATATTTTCTTCGTATACATTATTATTATTTCATCAAACAATCTGATGTTTTTTCCTCTAATTTAAAGGGTGGAGAGCAGTAACATTTGTAGATGAAGGAGAGGATCCGGAAGGAGGCTTTGATATCGGATAAGCTGCGGAGGCAGGTGCAGGTGGTGGAGATCCAAATATGGTGGTCGATGGAGGTGTAAGATGAAGTGGTGGTGGAAAGGGTGCGGTTGAGTTGGGAGAGGGTGTAGGTGAAGGAGGGTGCGGTTGAGTTGGGAGAGGGTGTAGGTGAAGGAGGGTGATGTAGAGGGTAGCCTTGGGGAGCTTATAGGAGCGTGCTTGGGGAAGAGAGCGACGAGGTGGGATTAAATATATTACAAAATTTTGTTAAGTTTTCTTGGTTCAAATTGAAGAAAGCTTGCAAAGTAAAACAATTACATTTAAACATATTCATTCAGTGCTTTTTTCATTTTAAACCGTGGACAAGTTTAGAGTTAAAATAATGAATTAAAATGAATTGGAATTTTTTTTTTTTGAGTTTTATCAAATTTTTATTATCATATTATTTTGAATTGGAAAATCCACGCGTGAAGCGCGGGTCACGATCACGTGCGGAGCGCGTGCCGGTATCACGCGCGAAGCGCGTGCCGTTATGCTCGTTTGTAAAATTAAAGTTGAATTTGTAAAAATTGTTTTATTGCTTGATCCTAAATGTAAGTAATGTAAAAATAAAAATATCTAAGGTAATTTCAGAAATTAATGGTCAGATTAGAAGTTTACGCTTTAATGACAGTTATTAATAAATATGTAAAGTTAGTCTTAAGTTGTAAGAATTGTTTAACTGCTAGATTCTAATTTTAAGTGATATAAAAATAAAAATATCCAAGGACAATTTCGGAAGTTCATGGTCGAATCAAAAGTTTACGCTTCGAAGGCAACTATTAATAAAGAAGTAGAGATTAAGATTGAATTTGTAAAAATTATGTAATGGCGTGATCCTAATTTTAAGAGATATAAAAATGAAAATATCTAAAGGAAATTGTAGAAGTTCACGGTTGAACCAAAATTTTATGTTTTCAATGCAACTATTAATATAAAAATATAGATATTAAATATGAATTTGTAAAAATTGTTTAATTGGTAAATATTAATTTTAAGTGATATAAAAATTAATTGTGGTTGTATTAAAATTTCAAAAATAAGAAAACTGTCCACAATCGTCATAAATATTTGCAATGAATTTAATTCAAACCACCGATAAGATGTGCTGTCACTATTGAGTTATATGATTAATATTGAATTCATATACTTAGCACTCCTTAAACTAATATTGAATTACATGATTTTGAAACTAAGTTTTGTTTATATAATTAAACACCTTGTTGAGTTTATATAGTATAGAGTTGAAGCACCTCAAATGGTCCGATGACCGCGGGTCGTGACCCCGCTAGGTCGGATCGAAGATCATCGATAAAATCAAATGAATCGAAGTTCCTCAGGATGATTCAATCGATATAATCAAAGGAACCGAAGTTCCTCAAGATGATCCGAAGACCGTCAAAATTATCCAAAGATCCACCAGAACCAAAGTTCCTTGAAGGATTATCTGATGATCATCGATGATCAAAATTGATCAAGTATAATGTGAAATACGCCAAGCTAGTAAATAGAAGAGTCGAGCTATAGTCCCATAACCACTTGCTCTACTCGAATATCTATGAACAAGTTGTATATTCCATTAAAAATACGGAATGATCATTGCCACAGTTTTCAATTTAAAGAGTTCAGTAATTAACTGCCGAAGCAAACGCAAGGGTTCATAGTCCTTGTTTTTACTAAGATGTTTAATTGTATTTCTCATACAAACGAGGAAAAGGTTTGTATAAATAAATACTAGTAGATTGGAACAATTTGTAAAATAACTTCATATAATGAAGTAGTATTAGAAACCATTTTAATAAAAGCTTTGTTATCTATAATAATGTAAAAACTTTTTGTAGCTTGAAATGACAAATCCCGTAGAATATCGATTGAAATATTAATCGATCTCAAACTTGCCGAGCCATACGAAAACATAACTCAAACGTACACAAAGATTTATACTAGAAATAATTGGAATGAATTCGAAACTCATGAAATTAAATACTATCACACGAACAAACGTAAACACACAATTTTCATGCAATGTATACATGCCAAGTAGATACTAGACAAGCATATAGCTTGAGGCATAGATGTAAGTTCTTCAAGAACTCACCTTTGATCTTGATAAGGAATGAGAGGCTTCAAAACAAAGCAAGATCAACTTATCTTCAACGAGAAATCAAAAATCTTCAATCTAAACACATATAAATGAATTTCCAAAGAGTTAGGTTTAGGAAAATCCTAGAAATCGAAGAGAGAACAAGATGGAAAAGATGGAGATGGATTTATTCAAGTTTCCCCTTTGATTTTCCACTTGATTTGAGCTAATAATTGTAATCCCTAGTTTAAGAATTATAATTTATCATTCCCTCTCCCCATTTTCTATTTTTGCTAAGTTTAGAATGAATGAAGGAGGAGGGGGCTGCCAACTTATGACTTCTTGGGTTAGTGGCTTTTTAACCAAGCTAAACCCAACTCAAAAGTCCCAATTTTCAGTAACTCCAAATATCGATGTTTATAGTTTTTGTTGTCATAACGACATTTTAAACCCAATATAAGTGGTCTTGTGTCGAAATTCATCCGTATGCAAAAAGTGTTTTTTCGGACATACACTTGACTATAGATGTTATACTTTAATAAAATATTTAAATGCATTATCGTGAAATATGCGGGTTGTTACAAAATATATATTATAAGACATTAAATATATATTAAAAGATTTTAAATATGTTTTATCATGTGTAACAGAGTTGTTATTTAAACGGTGATAATTTTAGTGGCATTTACATGAATTATCAATTAATTATTGGGTTTTCGTATGATAACAATGATTAACGGTTTTAAGACTTCTTAAATACTGAATTAAATACCGAAATAAAGACTAATGTTTGGTCTTTAAGTAGTTTCAACAATTACAAACAGATCTGAGACTGAATTTCAGTCTTAAACGTGAAATTTTAAAGACTACAATTTTCAGTTTTTATTCAGTCTTTATTTAAAGACTTAATAATTTTAGTTTTTATTTTTCAGTCTTTACATGAATGTTTTTTAGTAGTGTTAAATAAAATGAACACATCTACCAAAAATAAACACAGCTTAGCAAGATGTATTTTTGATAAAGCCTCAAGTAAATGCACTATGCGGATTTAGAAATAGGAACTTAGAAGTATAAATATAATTTGACAAAAGAAATTCATAACAGTTGCCAGAAAATGGAAATAAAGTGGAGGGCCTTATTTTTCCTCTTACCTATGAAATCCTATTGAAATGTACAGTTATCTGGATAGGGCTATGTATATATTTACTCATTAACTTCGGTTAATTATCATCCATTTTATGAAGTTTTTACTCGGGTTATTTTCTCATATTCAAGCAGAAGAATATAAATGAAACCTACACGGATTATAGATTGCAAAATTGAACATTTTTAGCCTATGGTGATTTGATTTACGGAAGATTTCCTTTCCGGTTGACTTTAGATCTTTCCATGGAAAATCTGGATTACTTACAAAGCACAAGAAGCCTCAAAAGAGGGGCAACATGTGACCCACAAACGATCCGAAAAAGTGCATATATAATTTGAAAGAAGATATACCCATATCATATGGATAATACACGGTGTTTCAAACAACATCTTCAATCGTCTTAATAGCAGTTCATGATATAATTAAAGTTTTTTCCCACAATATTACCTAAAATACATACTGGATATTAAAAATGGGTTTGAGGAAATTGGTACACCTCAGAAATAACGTGTAGCTACTATCATATCAAACAATGGTTATGCTATTGATCGAGGCAAGCACAGGTGTTAAATACCAGTTAGTGGTAAATAGAATTCCAAGTTTGAAAAAGAACAATAAAAGCATTAGGAAGCTCAAAAAAATTCTATATCATTTTTTTTTTCATAAATTGCTCAATATAATAAATTATGGATCAAACAAGCAACGAAAAAACCTGTGAAGCTAACATTTTCTGATAGCAGAATTTACAAAGTTTTAAACCTAACAATATGTCACTGCTAAGCACATACAAATACTCTGAAATTGTCGGTTATGCATATTTTTCCAAATAAATTTCTAGCCAATTAAGTTGAAACAAAAAAATACATTATTTAAATGTTATAACATTCCCCTTTTGTTCTACAATAGCTATGGATTTGTTATTATCCAGATCACATAGTACTAAAGGCGAATAGAAAGTATTCAAGGAAAGTTAATGTATAATTTGATATCTAAATACCTCTATTAGCTTCGTTCTCCAGTTGATTCCCTTTAAGAATCAACTAAAAAAATTAATGTGGCATCAAGGGTAGGATTCCAAACTTGATTCAGTTCTGGGGCAGAAGATTTGCATATACAATTTATCATGCATTTATGGTTAAAAAACTTTAAACGGTTTGGTTAAAGAAAACTTTAAACAATGTTAATTCATACATTAAGTTATAACGTTGAGCAAATTACCAACCAACAATGGAAATATATTATATAGAAAGGATAAAAAGTGAGTAAAGGGAAACCTTACCTTTATTAATTTAGGAAAACTAATATTGTTTTCATTCTTATAATGATATTTTCCTAGAATTTGGGCCTTCTTATTATGTAGCTTTCAAGCTTCGTGATAACTGTAGTATTCAAATATGGCTTTGATTTCAATGAATACTTAATAATGATAAAGGACAAAAAATCTGAAGACCCAAAATCAATAGACGTCAATTGTCACACATTATTGATCCCATTAGTTACATCTTCGCTCTTGTCATGTGATTTTTGTTAAATCAATATATTTTACAAAACAATGTCAAGTCATATATTATACAGATTTTGCTACATTGGTATATGCGTGTATGGGTGTGGGTTGGGGGGAGGGGGGTGTTGTATACATATGTATTCCATACCTAGATAGATTACACAAATGTTAAAACCAATGAATACGACAAAAATTCGTTAAACGAAAAATTAAGGAGATATATCCATTTTGTACGAATAAAGTTAAGTTTTACAATTTCCAATCCAAGTACAATCATTTGGATGTTAATGTTATTATAATATATTTTTAAAGAAAAGTACTTTAAACAAAAAAAAAAAAAAAAAGAATTCATAGATGAGGACGGAATATGAATATGATTTGAGTGATCAAAAATATCAAAGTTTAGTATTTATTCTTTAAAAAACACAAAATTCCATGCTCGTAAGTATTGTTGAAGAGGGACCAAAGTGAAAATTTTATGTACAAAACCAGTGAAAATCATGCTTGAAATGAGAGGAAGCATGGAGAAAGATATATTGTAGCAATAGATTAGAAAAAAAATTAAACAATACAGTGTACTTTAGTTACCCTGATTTTTCGTCTTTACCCTATAATCAACTTCTTTATGTTACCGATACACTATTCAAAAGGGTATAATAGGGATACTTGTCTTATTTATTATCTTTATAGAAGCTACATTTTCCTGCTATTCTTTTTACCCTAAAACATTAGACCCACCCCTATTTCATTTATGCATATGAATCTAAAATAATTACAATAATTACAGCCTATTAAAATCTGCAACTGAACATTACGAACCAATATTTCATCCAAAAAAGTCATTAAGTTTAATAAATGAAAACCGAATAAAATGAAAGATTGTTTTTGTTTTTAAAACCTCAGTAAATTGTAAACCCCACAACCATGGAGGATATTTCTTCTTAATTCCTGCATTCATCAAAAGATTAGGAGAAATAAGACTTGTAATATTTGCACATAACCCAACAAAATTTCATTAGTATAACTTTTGTGTGGTGCTAAGGGCACACCAATTTTTTTCTTACTAATACCACGACTAAAAAATACCACAAGAATTAGTATTACACTCTTCTTAATACCACGCACTTAAAAAATAGGGGCAACCACACTGTTTTACCCTATTTTAATTTCGCTCGATATTCATTCGGCGTCATTTCTAAAACTAATCAACGAGCTAAACCATAGATCTATAACCGATCAACGAATTCGACACCGCACTACCGAGAAATATACAATAGCCATGAATAAGGTGTGAATTAAGCAAACTAGAAGAGGAAGCAAGAGATTAGGGTTTTCAGATCATCAGACAATTAAGAAATCATCGTACGAATTTGAATTTTCCCGCGAGAGATGCGAAGAAGACATCGATTACGAGAGATTATGGTTTTTGAATTAGCTTAGTATTGTGATTGGTTCGACAAATAATGATTGAATGAGAGATCGGAATGGAAAGACAACGTGGTATTAGGAAGCATATAAAATTTAATGAGTTTTCTTTTTTAATTGCGGTATTAGGAAGAACATATAGGGGTGCCCTTAGCACCACACTAACTTTTTTTTGTAGGATCTAAAAAAATCAAAGGTGAAGTTTCATTAATGTAACCTTTTTACGTAGGATCAAAAAAAAAAGTTATGCCAATCAGTATGATATATATAGAAGGAGAGAGACATGCAAAAACATATGTATATATGCTATTTGGCATATGCATATTAGCAATTTGGTATTTTATATAAAAAAGAAGCCTGCGGATGAGGATAACCTTCCAAAATTAACTTGTTCGGTTGTAATCCTTTCAAATTATGCCATGCCCAAAATCTAAGCTTCAGTAAAGGGCAACTAAATCATATTTATGCTAATGCATCCATTAATTTTGCCACCTATAAACAAATTAATAGTTATAAAAGGATTAATGGCTGAATTTCCTCAACAAACCATCAAACTATATCGTATGTAGTACCGTAACTTTATTGCTAATACAATCAACCCACTAACATACATCTTGTGTTAGACCCAGGCTTCCTAAGTTGGCTTCTGGTAACTCGAGCTTCCATTGAATTGAAAAAAGTTTGCAGTATTGTAAAAGAACAAACAGGCAAGATGAAAATTATGAGCGAATAATAAGAGCAGAGAATTAAAGTGCACACAGGAACGAAGGAAATAACCCTTATTAATTAAGCAAGTGCTTCAACTTAATGGAAGCAGAAAAAATAAATCATGCGAGAGTAAACTCTCATATAACTTCAACGCACAAAACATTGGAGTTATTACTCTCTATTTTTACCCATACTTAACCCTAAACACTAATGGACCAGGAATCATAAGCACATTATGTTAATCCATATAATTAAAAGAAAAGCTGATACTCTGTGCACATCAAAAATTTCCTCAAATACTCAGACATTGTCTGGCTATAGATTAGCATGTCATCGAAGAAAACTAACAAAAATTTCCTCAAATATGGCTTAAAAATGTCATTCATAAGAGCTTGAAAAGTAAAGGGAGCATTTGACAAACTGAATGGCATGACTACAAACTCGTAATGCCCCTCATGTGTTTTGAAGGCGGTTTTGTGAATGTCTTGGGAACGCATACAAATTTGGTGATATCCAGATCTAAGGTCCAGTTTTGAAAAATAAACAGAACCGTACAACTCATCTAGCAAGTCATCTATTAGGGGAATAGGGTATTTGTCTTTTATTGTTTGGGTGTTGCGGGCTCTGAAATCGACACACATCTTCCAAGATCCATCCTTCTTTCTCACCACTACCACTGGCGATGATTATTCACTCTTACTAGGTCGGATAAAGCCAGCTTGAAGCATTTCCTTTATTAGTTTCTCCAATTCATTTTTAATATGGTGGGAGTGTCTGTATGGTCGTAAACACACGGGTTTGGCTGATGGAACAAAGGGTATTCGGTGATCACATTCTTGTGGAGGTGGTAAGCCAGTGCCGAGAGTGGTAACAGTAGAAAACTGATTTAATATTTGCCGAATGTTTGCAGGTATGGCCTTGCTTTCTACCGTTGGGTTGCTGTTTATTTCTTTGGAGCATAAAAGGAAGGCAAGTTGGCAATGTAGGCTTTCTTTAATACAGCTTACACTATCAACCATTTTGTTGCTATTTTTGATGCCATGCCAAGTTTGTTCAGTTCCATTCCAACAGAATCTAACCCGTAATTTAGAAAAATTAAATGAAATCTCTCATAATTCATTCATCCATTGTGCACCGAGTACCATTTGGCACCGCTCCAGTAGCACAATTAGCAGATCGATTGGCATTGTACGCCCCTGACATTTGAATATAACTCATTTGCACAGTCCTCTCCTGTAACACCCCGAATTTTAGTTAATACTAAAATTCACTAATTACAGGATAAATAATCTCAGATGTGGGAATTGGGGGTAACGGGCTGCGTCATTGCGTTCGTCTCGGAAAAAATACGCGAAATAGAGTCTGAGTTTTCGAGAATCGGAGTCCGTATGGCCCGGTTATGGCCCAAAGAAGTTTTCCGAAAATTCAAAGTTAAAAACAGATTTAGAAATGAAAAATCTGATTTCGAAATTGGAGCCAGCAGGGGGCCAGGCGGGAAGCTTCCCGCCCTACCCATGTCGACAGGCCTGTCGACAGGCCTGTCGACTGGGGAGTCGACTTGCCTATCGACCTGGGCGCGGCGTCCAGAGAACCTGGGTGCACCAGGTTGGGTTTTAGGCTGGCTTGGAGGGCTGGGTTCTAGAGATTTCCTAAATCTAACGGACCTAATCTAACCTAGCGTTAATCTAAGGGCCTAAAACCCTCACTTAATCTATAAATACACCCTAAACCTTCCCTAATCCATACTAAAAATAGGAATGATGGCCTCATGCCGCCAAAATCAAACTTGAGAGAGCCTCCACTAGTTTATGAAGGAAGTTGCAAGCTAATCACTCTCTAATCAACCTCTAATCATCATCTTCTTCATATTTAGCAACTAATTCCACTTCATAAGTTTGCTAATCTTGGGTTTGGTGAGTTTCTATCACTTTAACATCAATTGCTAAAGTAAGTAGATTGGGTGTAATGAGACTTATGGTCTTAAATGCGGATTAGTGAGTTTGAATCATTTGTAATGATATGCTACTCTATGTTTTCCTATGTTTATGCATGTTTAACAAGTGGGTTTATGCATGTTTAATAAGTGGGTTTATGCATATCTAATAAGTGGGTTTATGCATGTTTAACAAGTGAGTTATGCAAGTTCATATGCAAGTTATGTGTATGATGTTAAGTAAGTTATGTGTAGGTTGTTATGCAAGTTCATATGCAAGTTATGTGTATGATGTTATGTAAGTTATGTGTAGATTGTTATGCAAGTTCATATGCAAGTTATGTATATGCTTAAATGCAAGTTTAACATGATATGCAAGTTATGCATGCTTATGCAAGTATATGAATGCTTATGCAAGTTATGTATATGCTTAAATGCAAGTTTAACATGATATGCAAGTTATGCATGCTTATGCAAGTATATGAATGCTTATGCAAGTTATGTATATGCTTAAATGCAAGTTTAACATGATATGCAAGTTATGCATGCTTATGCAAGTATATGAATGCTTATGCAAGTATGTGAATGCTTATGCAAGAATGTGAATGCTTATGCAAGTTATGTGTATGCTTAAATGCATGTTTAACATGTTATACAAGTTATGAGAATGCTTATATGCAAGTTCAACATGTTATGCAAGATATGTGTATGATAATACGCAAGTTTGGGTTAAATGTAGTTGGGTTAATATATGCTCATATATGCAAGTTGACATCCTCTTAACCCATGATAAAGTTATATGCTAAGATGTGGTTAAACCCATGATATTTGTGATGGACCTTCCCTTTATTATGTCATGAAATGAGAACGATTTACGTGGGGAACGATGGGGTTAATAAATATGTTAATAAAAGTATGATTGGGTATGATTAAGCATACCATAAAAATAAATTAACATAAGTGGGAATTTACCTATTGAGTTAGGTCTACCCCATGGGAATTTACCTATTGAGTTAGGTCTACCCATGTTATGAAAAACTTGATATTAATTAGGGATAATTAATATGGGGGTGATTAATTAGGTGTAATTAATCAACTAAGACACGAGGTTGGACCCTTTTGTAGCGGAAGTCTGCCCGGAACCGACCGGCCATCCAGCGGCTACAAATGATTGGCCCAATGTGAGAGGTCTTAGTCATAAATTAAATACATGATTAAAGTAAAGACACGAGGTTAGACCCTTTTGATGACAGAAGTCTGCCCGGAACCGACCGGCATATCCAGCAGTCATAAAAGACGGTCTAATGTGAGAGGTCTTTATGAGGTCATGATCTTAATTAATTAATTAAGAAACACTTAACCATATTAGCATGTAGAGGGACATGAGGGGTTAAGTGGGTGCCTTGGGTGGCATGTGGAAATCTAGTGGGTTGCCTTGGGTGGCAATAGAAAATACAATTAGAATACTTAACCAAGTGGAAACATGTAATTAAACATGATTAAAGGGTTAAGTGGGATACACTAGATAAGTGACAAGCTTAGGTAGGTAGCTTGTGGGGGCCCATTTCAACCAATATCCCAAACGTATCTTTGTGGGCTCAACTCTAGTCGGGTGACGGGACACGCATATTGGGCTTGACTATAAGAGGCCAAAACGGGTTAGCGGTGGCAACGCAGGATCAACGGGTTTCATATGCGTGTGTGGACCCGGGCTGGTTGGTAAGTCGTTGTTGCATCGTGTAGATATAAAGCCGTGCACCGTTGTTATTATCAGGTGGCCACTTTGGGGAATGATACACCCCATTGTGGGACCAGCACGGGTATCTACGGTAGGGAGCCGATCGCTTGGGAGTAGTGGGTACACCTAGTGGAGATAGGGGCAGACGACACCTATGTAGTGAGCTAGGGGTACACGAAACTACTGGGGAAATTTTCTAAGTCCTTGGGAGGGATCAACCTTTAAGTAGGAATGACTGGTGTGGTGCAGTTAGTAATTATCCTTGGGTGGGTAGATGCGTCTTTACAGTTATCTTAGTTTATCCTAAGTCTACCAAGCTGCTTAGTGTAGCCATTCATCCCCAGACATTACCGTAGGTCAAGTTTATGTCTTCTCTGGTTACTTTAATGATTGTATTGTTAAAGTTATAGGACTCGCTCAGACTTATGTCTGACCCCGTTGTTTTTATCTTTTTCCCAACCCTCAGGTCCTACGGTGGATCCTAGCAGTAGTGGAGCTTGATCGGATTGCTGTTCCAGTCTTTAGGAGCTTGGATAGATGTAAAGCTCCAGTTACCCAGTTATATTTTCTTTTGTCCTGGCTATTGTATAAGAGAGTGGGATTATGTACTTCTTTATTTTGATGGATATTGTACTTGACTTTTATTGTGGTTTTATGATGTAACCAGACATGTTTATTTCCGCTGTTATGAGATGATGTTTTAAATTTCAAGTACTATTTATATCTGTCTTGTTGAAATTTTTCTGTTCTATATTCACTAAAATACTCCACCGATGCTATGGCATTCCCTTAGAGAGTGACCATAGCGGGCGTGGGGTGTTACACGTGGTATCAGAGCAAAGGTTACCGGAACAGATAAATTTTTTAGAAAACTATTTTTATAAAAACATTTTTGGAAGAGATATTTTCAAAAACATGTCTTTAAAGAGAAAAGTTTTTGAAAGAAAAGCATAATCCCCAATAGCCATATCTATATCCTTCGAATTCTCCGTTTTGAATCTTTCCTTTTTCGTTTCAGCATGGCTGAGGATCTTAACTTTCCGGAGGGTGTGACGGTACCAGTATGGTATAGGAGATTGATGGAGGCTAGGGCCACCACTGCGGGTCCAGCAAATGTTCCTCCACCAACCGTAGCACCCGATCTTCCTCCTCCCCCTCCTCCTCGCACGGATACTTTTGCTAAGACTTGCAAGGAATTTAAAGCTATGGGAGGGAAACCTTTTCAAGGATCTGAAACTTTTGTGGAGGCTAGAGATTGGCTTAAGGAGGTGGAAGAGTTGATAGATATCTTTGAGATGGAAGAAGGAAAGAAAGTCAAGTTAGCTGCTTGGTTAATGAAGGGAGAGGCCTCATTCTTGTGGGAGGTCACTAATGGAGAACGCCCCATTGACTCTTGGGCGGATTTTAGACAAAGATTTGTGGCAAAGTTTCTCTCAAGGGCGGAGGAAAACTTGTATATGGAAAGATTCTTGACTTTAAAGCAAGGAAATCTCTCAGTGAAGGAATATGTCAACAAGTTTAATCAATTGGCAAGGTTTGGCCTAGACATGGTGAATACACCGGAGAAGAAGGCTTTGAGGTTCGTGAAAGGCTTAAATGAACCGATGCATGGGTTGGCTATGACTCATATCCCTATGGGGGCCACCTTTGAGAAGCTAGTTGACATGGCACTCATGCATGAAGAAGAGAAGGGTCCCAATGCTAATAGGGCACCCGAGAAGAAGGGAGATCAAAAGAGACCTCAGCAACAACAGCAAAATAAAGGTGGGAAAGGCAACGGTGGCAAGGGCAAGAAGAAGAAGTGTTTCAATTGTGGGACACCTGGCCACCTAAGCAAGGATTGTCGCAAGAAGAAGAAGACTGGCTGCTTCCATTGTGGCGAAGCAGGGCATATAGTGAAAGAGTGTCCTAAGAAGGGGCAAAGGACGGGGTCTACCTCAGGAGGACAGGTGCAAGCTCTTATGGCACCAGGTCAGGCTAAGGGGCAAGTACAGGCTCTCGCAGTCCCACCGATTCAGGAGAGAGGTAGAACTATTTCCGTTGAAAGTCTGTTTTTTCTATTTGATCATCCTGTCCGTACATTGTTTGATTCAGGCGCATCGCATTCGTTTATCTCATCATCATTAGTTGAGTCACTGCACTTAGACACCAGTCTGGTAGATGATCCCTTGGTTGTTTCAAACCCAATTGGGGGCTCCATTTATTTGTCCATGATATGTTTGGGTTTGAAGATTTCTATACTTAGCATTGAGTTTAGATGTGATGCTTTTGTGTTGGGCTTCACGGGCTATGGGTTGATTTTGGGCATGGACTGGTTATCCAGTAATGGTGCCGTTCTTGATTGCGAAAGGAGAGTTGTTAGGCTCATGACCCGCTTGGGTAACACTCTCGAGATTTCTTGTAATCCCATGGATTCTGTTATGCTAAGTTATCTTGAATCGCTTGACGCTTCGGTCGAGAGTTTACAATCTGTTAAAGTGGTCCGGGAATATCCGGATGTGTTTGAGGAGGTGAAGGGCTTACCTCCGAAGCGGGAGATTGACTTCCGAATATATCTGGTGGATAATGCTAAACCTGTATCTTTACCAGTGCGCCACATGGCTCCTCGTGAGAGGAGGGAACTCCATAAGCAAGTAGGGGAGTTGCTTGAGAAGGGGTTCATAAGACGAAGTATATCGGAGTGGGGTGCTCCAGTAGTATTTGCTACAAAGGCGGATGGGTCCCTCAGACTTTGAGTAGACTATAGAGAACTCAACAAGCTCACAAAGAAGAATAGACACCCATTGCCGAGGATTGATGATCTTTTCGACCAGTTGGTTGGCGCTTCAGTATTTTCTCAGTTGGACTTAGCCACGGGGTTTCATCAGTTGAGGGTGGCTGAAGATAGCATAGACAAGACTGCCTTTAGAACTCCGGATGGTTTCTATGAGTGGCTGGTGATGCCATTTGGGTTGACCAACGCCCCTGCATACTTTGTTGATTTGATGAGTAGGGTGTTCAGGGAGTTCCTTAATAAATTCGTGGTGGTCTTTGTGGATGATATCTTAGTATTTTCTAAGAGTGAAGAAGAGCATGCCCTACATCTTGGGGAGGTATTGAAGACTCTTCGAGCACATAGCCTTAAGGCTAAATTCTCTAAATGCCACTTCTGGAGGAAGGAGGTGCGGTTCTTGGGGCACGTGGTCTCCAAGGAAGGGATAGCTGTGGATCCCGCGAAGGTAGTATCAATTCAGGATTGGAAGGTTCCGAAGAATGCTTCCGAAGTAAGAAGTTTCTTGGGGTTGGCGGGTTATTATAGGAAGTTTATCAAAGACTTCGCAAAGATATCAGCCCCATTAACCCGCTTAACGAAGAAGAATCTTGTTTTTGCATGGGACGTAGATTGTGATGATGCGTTCCGACGGTTAAAGAGAGCTTTAACCACTGCTCCAGTTTTAGTGTTGCCAGATGGGAGCAAGCCATTTGTTGTCTATACCGATGCTTGTGGGACAGGACTTGGCGCAGTCTTAATGCAAGAGGGAAGGGTGATAGCCTATGGTGGAAGGCAGTTGAGAGTGCATGAGAAAAATTACCCTACCCATGATCTAGAGTTGGCCGCTATTGTTTTTGCGCTTAAGATTTGGCGCCATTATCTTCTTGGTGAGAGATTCGAATTGTTCACTGACCACAAATCATTGAAGTACTTGTTTTCTCAGAAGGATTTGAATCTGAGACAGCAAAGGTGGATGGAGTTCTTAGCATCCTATGATTTCGAGATAGCGTATACCCCTGGCAAGGGTAACGTGGTGGCGGACGCCTTGAGCAGGAAGAGGTTGTCCTTGAGTCCATTGTTCGTGGAACAACGAAGCTTGGAATTTATCTCGATGTTTGATTTCAGACCTTCTGTTAATTATGTACCCGGTTTGCTAGCTTCCTTGGAGGTTAGACCTACTCTTTTGGGGCGGATTGGGGAAGCACAGAGGGACGACCCACAGTTGGTTGAGTTGGTGGAGAAGCTCATAAGGGGGGAGTCATCCAGCCATTTGAGTAGGTACACCCTAGACGATAGGGGGTGCTTGCGTAGAGACGGTAGACTTTGTGTACCGCAAGACGAGGGTTTGAGGAAGGTTATTCTTGATGATGCACACCGTTCTAGGATGACTATTCATCCCAGTGGGGACAAGATGTACCAAGACATGAAGAGGGTTTTCTTCTGGGCCGGTATGAAGAAAGACGTAGCCGAGTATGTCGCTCGATGCTTGGTGTGCCAACAAGTGAAGGCGGAGCAAAAGAAACCAGGTGGGTTGCTTCACCCATTGGAGATTCCGCAATGGAAGTGGGATAGCGTCTCGATGGATTTTATTGATGGGTTACCCAGATCGAGAAAGGGTAATACAGGAATTCGGGTGGTGGTAGACAGACTTACTAAGAGCGCCCATTTCATACCTGTGAAGAGCAAGAGGACCGCTCCATGGCTAGCTTCTGTATATCTTCGAGAGATAGTTCGATTGCATGGGGTACCCTCTAGCATAGTGAGTGATCGAGATCCTATCTTCACTAGCGAGTTCTGGAGAAGTTTGCAAGAAGCAGTGGGGACTCAATTGTGTCTGAGCACCGCATATCATCCTCAGACGGACGGCCAGACTAAGAGGGTGAATCGTGTTCTAGAAGACCTTTTGAGGCTTTGTATCTTAGATTTTGGAGGCACATGGGAAGAGCATCTTCCATTGGTGGAGTTCGCATATAATAACAGCTTTCAGTCCAGTATTGGTATGGCTCCTTTCGAAGCTCTCTATGGAAGGCCTTGTCGATCACCTACATGTTGGTGGGAATCTACGGATAAGATCTTGCTTGGGCCTGATATGATTAGGGGGACTTCTGAGAAGATTGACTTGATTCGAAGAAGGATGAAAGCAGCGCAGGATAGGCAAAAATCTTATGCAGACAAGAGAAGGACGGATCTTGAGTTTGAAGTTGGGGACATGGTCTTTGTCAAAGTGTCTCCGTTACGAAATGTGGTTCGCTTTGGATCTGTTGGAAAGTTAGCACCAAGGTTCGTAGGGCCATTTCCCATTAAGGAAAGAATTGGATGGATGGCATATAGAGTGGAATTGCCTGACAAACTTAGTGGTGTACATGATGTATTCCGTGTGTCCCATTTGAGGAAGTGCTTACATGAGACCGCAGAGGTGGTAGAGCCGAGCTTGCTTAAAGAAGTGGAAGTAGAGCGTGATGCGACTATTCGACGAGCTCCTACCTGCATCCTTGGGTCAGAGACTAGGAAGTTGAGAAACAGAGAGGTTCAACTAGTCAAAGTGCAATGGGGAGAAGATGAGAGCAACGCAACTTGGGAGACGGAAGCGAAGATGCGTTCATTGTACCCATTTCTTTTTGAGGGTATGTCTTTACTTTCTCCTCTATCGTTGTCTAGTACTTATCTTATCTTTAGTATATCCTCTCGTTAGTACTGATTGACCTTTAGATAGGGTAAACCTATGGTTGAAACATGTGTTTGAGACATGTTATGGTTGATGGATGCAAGTGGATGCAAGTGTTTGCTAGTGGTTGCTCATGGATGCATATACACACACTCTAGGCACTAGATCGGCTCAGTCACTTCATATTGCATATTGCATAAAATTGTGTGTAGGAAGCTATATTTATGGATGTATAATGATTGTGTTATCATATGGATGATGCATTTTGGTGAATGATTGTGCACTCATGTAGATATTGTATGTGTCGATAGGGTTCTCTCGCATACATAATGGATGCATGGCACTATCATGGTTTGCATATGTTCATACATTAGATAGGGAACATATACACACACTTTTTGCATATGCTCATACATCATTAGAAACTGTTTAAGGACAATGGATGCCCGTGGTTGATGGTTTGAGTAGATGGTTGTTTGGATGGTAGGATATGCATTCTCCTTAGCTTAGAGATTTCGGGGACGAAATCCTTTAAGGAGGGGAGAATGTAACACCCCGAATTTTAGTTAATACTAAAATTCACTAATTACAGGATAAATAATCTCAGATATGGGAATTGGGGGTAACGGGCTGCGTCATTGCGTTCGTCTCGGAAAAAATACGCGAAATAGAGTCCGAGTTTTCGAGAATCGGAGTCCGTATGGCCCGGTTATGGCCCAAAGAAGTTTTCCGAAAATTCAAAGTTAAAAATAGATTTAGAAATGAAAAATCTGATTTCGAAATTGGAGCCAGCAGGGGGCCAGGCGGGAAGCTTCCCGCCCTACCCATGTCGACAGGCCTGTCGACAGGCCTGTCGACTGGGGAGTCGACTTGCCTGTCGACTTGCCTGTCGACCTGGGCGCGGCGTCCAGAGAACCTGGGTGCACCAGGTTGGGTTTTAGGCTGGCTTGGAGGGCTGGGTTCTAGATATTTCCTAAATCTAACGGACCTAATCTAACCTAGGGTTAATCTAAGGGCCTAAAACACTCACTTAATCTATAAATACACCCTAAACCTACCCTAATCCATACTAAAAATAGGAATGATGGCCTCATGCCGCCAAAATCAAACTTGAGAGAGCCTCCACTAGTTTATGAAGGAAGTTGCAAGCTAATCACTCTCTAATCAACCTCTAATCATCATCTTCTTCATATTTAGCAACTAATTCCACTTCATAAGTTTGCTAATCTTGGGTTTGGTGAGTTTCTATCACTTTAACATCAATTGCTAAAGTAAGTAGATTGGGTGTAATGAGACTTATGGTCTTAAATGCGGATTAGTGAGTTTGAATCATTTGTAATGATATGCTACTCTATGTTTTCCTATGTTTATGCATGTTTAACAAGTGGGTTTATGCATGTTTAATAAGTGGGTTTATGCATATCTAATAAGTGGGTTTATGCATGTTTAACAAGTGAGTTATGCAAGTTCATATGCAAGTTATGTGTATGATGTTATGTAAGTTATGTGTAGGTTGTTATGCAAGTTCATATGCAAGTTATGTGTATGATGTTATGTAAGTTATGTGTAGATTGTTATGCAAGTTCATATGCAAGTTATGTATATGCTTAAATGCAAGTTTAACATGATATGCAAGTTATGCATGCTTATGCAAGTATATGAATGCTTATGCAAGTTATGTATATGCTTAAATGCAAGTTTAACATGATATGCAAGTTATGCATGCTTATGCAAGTATATGAATGCTTATGCAAGTATGTGAATGCTTATGCAAGAATGTGAATGCTTATGCAAGTTATGTGTATGCTTAAATGCATGTTTAACATGTTATACAAGTTATGAGAATGCTTATATGCAAGTTCAACATGTTATGCAAGATATGTGTATGATAATACGCAAGTTTGGGTTAAATGTAGTTGGGTTAATATATGCTCATATATGCAAGTTGACATCCTCTTAACCCATGATAAAGTTATATGCTAAGATGTGGTTAAACCCATGATATTTGTGATGGACCTTCCCTTTATTATGTCATGAAATGAGAACGATTTACGTGGGGAACGATGGGGTTAATAAATATGTTAATAAAAGTATGATTGGGTATGATTAAGCATACCATAAAAATAAATTAACATAAGTGGGAATTTACCTATTGAGTTAGGTCTACCCCATGGGAATTTACCTATTGAGTTAGGTCTACCCATGTTATGAAAAACTTGATATTAATTAGGGATAATTAATATGGGGGTGATTAATTAGGTGTAATTAATCAACTAAGACACGAGGTTGGACCCTTTTGTAGCGGAAGTCTGCCCGGAACCGACCGGCCATCCAGCGGCTACAAATGATTGGCCCAATGTGAGAGGTCTTAGTCATAAATTAAATACATGATTAAAGTAAAGACACGAGGTTAGACCCTTTTGATGACAGAAGTCTGCCCGGAACCGACCGGCATATCCAGCAGTCATAAAAGACGGTCTAATGTGAGAGGTCTTTATGAGGTCATGATCTTAATTAATTAATTAAGAAACACTTAACCATATTAGCATGTAGAGGGACATGAGGGGTTAAGTGGGTGCCTTGGGTGGCATGTGGAAATCTAGTGGGTTGCCTTGGGTGGCAATAGAAAATACGATTAGAATACTTAACCAAGTGGAAACATGTAATTAAACATGATTAAAGGGTTAAGTGGGATACACTAGATAAGTGACAAGCTTAGGTAGGTAGCTTGTGGGGGCCCATTTCAACCAATATCCCAAACGTATCTTTGTGGGCTCGACTCTAGTCGGGTGACGGGACACGCATATTGGGCTTGACTATAAGAGGCCAAAACGGGTTAGCGGTGGCAACGCAGGATCAACGGGTTTCATATGCGTGTGTGGACCCGGGCTGGTTGGTACGTCGTTGTTGCATCATGTAGATATAAAGCCGTGCACCGTTGTTATTATCAGGTGGCCACTTTGGGGAATGATACACCCCATTGTGGGACCAGCACGGGTATCTACGGTAGGGAGCCGATCGCTTGGGAGTAGTGGGTACACCTAGTGGAGATAGGGGCAGACGGCACCTATGTAGTGAGCTAGGGGTACACGAAACTACTGGGAAAATTTTCTAAGTCCTTGGGAGGGATCAATCTTTAAGTAGGAATGACTGGTGTGGTGCAGTTAGTAATTATCCTTGGGTGGGTAGATGCGTCTTTACAGTTATCTTAGTTTATCCTAAGTCTACCAAGCTGCTTAGTGTAGCCATTCATCCCCAGACATTACCGTAGGTCAAGTTTATGTCTTCTCTGGTTACTTTAATGATTGTATTGTTAAAGTTATAGGACTCGCTCAGACTTATGTCTGACCCCGTTGTTTTTATCTTTTTCCCAACCCTCAGGTCCTACGGTGGATCCTAGCAGTAGTGGAGCTTGATCAGATTGTTGTTCCAGTCTTTAGGAGCTTGGATAGATGTAAAGCTCCAGTTACCCAGTTATCTTTTCTTTTGTCCTGGCTATTGTATGAGAGAGTGGGATTATGTACTTTATTTTGATGGATATTGTACTTGACTTTTATTGTGGTTTTATGATGTAACCAGACATGTTTATTTCCGCTGTTATGAGATGATGTTTTAAATTTCAAGTACTATTTATATCTGTCTTGTTGAAATTTTTCTGTTCTATATTCACTAAAATACTCCACCGATGCTATGTCATTCCCTTAGAGAGTGACCATAGCGGGCATGGGGTGTTACATCTCCCCTGAATTTTCTCCCCATTAGCTACTTGCACCGTGTAATCAGATGTTTCTTGAATCTGTAAATTTAGCTTTTTTGATAATTCTGTGTTCATGAAACTATGAGTTGACCCTGAGTCAATTAGCACCTCCACCAAATGATTGTGCATTTTGTAACCCCTGTGTGTTCAATTTCTTTGCCATGTGCATTTTGTAGTGGAGGAATTTTGATTCAAGACCGCTCAAATCAAAAATCCCCAACGCCGCGGAAAACGAGATCGTGGTAATAGTGCAAAAACAACCAATCGAACAATCTCAACCTTATACAAGCCAATCACAATCACCAAACAATGGAAATAATAAAGCAATAACGAGAAACTAAATCACACAGGGATTTATAGTGGTTCCACCGACGTCTTGTCAGTGTACGTCCACTTTGAGAGAGAAACCTTTATTAATATCAATAGAAGAGTACAAGAGATTGATTACAATGATCAAATTTACTAGAAAAATTTGATTTTGTGGAGAAAAGAATTGAAGAAGATTAGGATTGCCAAAACCCTAATTAGAATAAACTTAGATCTAATCTCTTGATTTTTGTGATCCACCTCCTTTTGTATTCGATGTAGCTTATATAGGCATAGAGAAGTATATGGAAATTCCCAAAATTTCCTCCAAAATATCCTCTAGATCCAAAATATCCTCCAGATCCAAAATATCCTCTAGATCCAAAATATCCTCTAGATCCAAAATATTCTCCAGATCCAAAATATTCTCTACAATAGTATCGCATACTTCAACACTCCACCTCGATACTATATCCATCTACATCACAACCCTCAATGCACCTAAGCATTTCCTTCTATCTTCAATCAAGAAAGCTTGAATGTTTCCCCAATGAACTCCGGCATAGCCACCGCCCATTGCACTTCACTAACGAGTTCAGGCATAGCCCCCACCCGTCAATAAAGTGTTGAAACATCCAACTCCTAAACCAGTCCCACCGAAAGACAATGTACTCGGGAGTGAAAACGAGTACTTACCATGAAGATAGAACAACAACCTCTCACCGATACTCTTCTACACCCAAGTTTCTCTCTCAACTGTGCCACCTCGTGGCACCTAGCATCTCTCCAAGCGAATTAAGTTCGAGCAATGCTCGAACTTCCCAACCGGCAATGTCTTAGTGAACATGTCCGCCGCGTTATCCTTTGTGTGCACTTTTCGAAGGCATACTTGCTTGTCTTCGTCCATGGCTACTAGAAATGACTCTCTCACTTCAATATGCTTCGTTCGTGAGCTAAACGCCAAATTCTCCGCCAAATGTATAGCACTTTGGCTATCACATCGAACATCAATACTCTCATGTTCGAAACCCAAGTCACACAATAGTCGCTTCAAATAGAGTGCCTCCTTTGCCGCTTCCACAGCGGCTATCAACTCCGCCTCCGTAGTGGATAAAGCAACTACGGTCTGCAATCTCGATCTCCAACTAATGGCCGTACCACCAAGTGTGAAGACATATCCGGAAGTTGATTTTGTTCGATCCCTATCACCAGCGTAGTCTGAATCACAGTAACCAACCAACATGCAATTCTTCTCTTTACTACCCCCAAAAACAAGGCCATGAGATGCTGTACCTTTCAAGTATCTCAAGATAAGCTTCACTGCTTCCCAATGCGATTTCCTCGGATTAGCCATGAACCGACTAACCACCCCGACGACATTTGCAATATCGGGTCTTGTACACACCATGACATACATCAAACTTCCAACCACACTAGCATATGGCACCTTTGCCATGTAAGCCTTGTCTTTCTTTTCGATAGGTGATCCCTTACTCGAAAGCTTTATATGCAAAGGTAAAGGTGTATTTGACGCCTTTGCATCCTCCATGCTAAACCGACAAAGCACTTTCTTAATGTACTCCTTTTGAGTTAATTTCAACTCAAAATGCTTTCGATCTCTTACTATTTCCATGCCCAAGATCTTCTTTTCTTCCCCAAGGTCTTTCATCTCGAACTCCGCCTTTAATTTCTCTTTCAACTTGTTGATTTCTGCCTTGTCCTTAGAAGCAATGAGCATATCGTCCACATACAAGAGTAAATACACCCAAAATTCATTTCCTAACCTCTTGAAGTAAACGCAAGCATCCTCGATGCTTCGATGGAAGCCACTTTCAAGCATGAAATGATCAAATCTCTTGTACCATTGCCTAGGTGATTGCTTCAAACAATACAGTGATTTCTTCAACTTGCAAACTAGTTCTGACTTACCTTCTACAACAAACCCTTCCGGTTGCTCCATGTAGATGTCTTCATCCAAGTCTCCGTGCAAGAAGGCGGTTTTCACATCTAGTTGCTCCAACTCCAAGTCGTGAATAGCAACTAATGCAAGTAATATCCGGATAGAAGTATGTCTCACAACCGGTGCAAAGATTTCATCATACTCCTTTCCTTTCCTCTGTGCAAACCCCTTAGCCACTAGCCTAGCTTTGTATCTTCCATCGTCCTTCACCTTATATATCCATTTACACCCAATAGCACGGTTTCCTTGAGGAAGTGGAACCAACTCCCAAGTCTGGTTCTTCATTAACGATTGCATCTCTTCCTCTATGGCGCAAATCCACTTCGAGCTATCACTCGAACCCATGACGTCATCAAGGTCCATCGGCTCATTTTGGACTACATGAAGAGCATAGTCCAAATTCTCACAAAAGCTAAGATAGTTCCAATCACCATATCTTTCGGGTGGCCTTATAGCATGCCGACCAACCCGAGTAGCAATACCATCACCCGATCTTCCTTCAGCTCCACCTTGAACTGAATCTTCTCTAGGCTCGTGCACATCACCAACACTACTAGAGGAATCCTGTGGACTATGTGATGTAACATTAACCGCATTCACCTCGCAGGCACCTCCAACAACTCTACTCTCCCTAGGTCTGAAAGTGGGAATAACTTCCTTCTCCTTTGATTCACCTTGAACTAAATCCGGAACATCCGATGAGCCTTCGTTCTCCTTGAACATAGCCGACTCATCAAAAGTAACATGACGAGAAACCATAGCCTTCTTCGTTTCCGGATTCCAAATCCGATAGCCTTTGACGCCATCCATATATCCGAGAAAAATCCGTTTGAAAGCTCTAGGCGAGAGCTTATCATTCCCCGGATCATGCACATAAACAGGACTGCCAAATATACGAAGATAACTCAAGTCAATGCTCTTTCCCTTCCACACTTCCTCCGGAATTTTGTTATCAATAGCCGAGCACAGAATTCGATTAATAATATGCACCGCGGTTGACAAAGCTTCAGCCCAAAATCCCTTAGACAAACCCTATGTCAATCTCAAGCATCGAGCTTTCTCTAGTAGAGTTCAGTTCATTCTCTCCGACACTCCATTAGATTGCGGATCTCCCGGTGTAGTAAAATGCCTCCGAATACCATGATGCTTGCAAAAATTCAGAAACTCTCCGGAAACATACTCGCCGCCATTATCGGACCTAAGAACCTTCAAAGATTTTCCACTCTCATTCTCAACAAGAGCCTTCCATTCTTTGAATCTTGCAAATGCCTCCGACTTGGCCTTCATTACATACACCCAAACCTTTCGAGAAAAATCATCAATGAAAGAAATATAATATCTTGGTCCTCCCAAAGAAGCTACAGGCGCTGGTCCCCAAACATCTGTGTGCACATACTCAAGAATCCCTTTTGAATCATGTTTTCCTTCACCGAATGATACTCTAGTTTGCTTCCCCATGACACATTCCTCGCAAAACTCCAACTTGCTGAAACTCTCACCATCAATCATCTCCCTTCGATGAAGAACATCTAAACTCTTATCCGAGACATGACCCAATCACAAATGCCACAGCCGTGTCGCATTTAAGCCACGGGAACTATCAACACTGACACAAGTTTCGCCTTCCACGGTCACTCCTTGAAGCAAATAGATACCATTAGTTCTAGCACCCTTCATAACCACAAGCGCACCCTTCGAAACCCTCAAGCTATCACTCTCAATAGTGATCTTGCAACCTAAAGAATCCAACTGTCCCAAAGAGATAAGTGACTTCCGTAGTCCCGGAACATCGCGCACATTAGTGAGAGTACGAACCACTCCGTCAAACATTCGAATTTGCACGGATCCAATGCCCTTCGACTTGCAAACTGCACCATTTCCCATAACAATTGATTTTCCTTCCCGTTCAACATAAGAAGAAAAACAATTCCTATTAGGCGTCATGTGATATGAAGCCCCCGAATCAAGCACCCAATCAGTGCCCGAAACATCTGATGCTACTGCCGACAAAACATCTACGTCTCCCTCACCAACTTCTCTCTCCACCGCAACTGATGAAGATGCTACTTCCTTCTTCCCCTTCTCTGGACAATCATTCTTCCAGTGACCAGGTTTCTTACATATAAAGCACTTGCCATTTCTTTCCTTTGACTTTCCTCTTCCACCGGGCTTCTTAGACTTAGAACGCCCCCGATTTCCCTTCTTCTCTGACTTTTCTTTCTCTGCAAATAAACCTTGACCATTACCAGCACCACTACTACCATCACTCGGCTACTTCATCTGATCTCGCAATTCCTCAATAAGAAGACCCGTCTTGACATCATTTAGAGTCAATGTATCCCGGCCATAGACCAAACTGTTTGAGAACCCAGTATAGCGCTCAGGCAACGAACATAGCAATATCATCGCTTTCTGCTCCTCCTCAATCTTCAAATCTACCGCCTTCATCTTCATTAGCAAATCATCAAACACATTTAAGTGCGCCTTTAGCGAAGTTCCTTCCTTCATCTTGTAGGTAAAGAAAGTCCGCAACAAGATCAGTCGATTTGTGAGTGATTTCTTCATATACAACTCCTCCAACTTGTTCCAAATACCTTTAGTAGTCGTCTCACCACTAATTTCGGAAATAACATTCTCTCCCATGACATGTTAAAGTGTAGTGAATGCCCACTCTTCCATTTCTTCTCTCTCCACATCTGAGATGTCCTCTGGCAATAAATGTATATCAAACACTACGCGATGTACCCGATTCCGCCTAAGAGCCGCTTTCATCTTCCACTGCCACTTTTCGAAATCATTATCGCTATTCCACTTGTCGATAACCAATTGTGAACCAGCAGCTGCATATGACCCACGTACATAAGGAGCTACACCACTTGGACCACCTGTTGATGAATTATTTGAACCTGATTCCGGCATTTCTACAACTATCTACCAACACCAATGCTCTAATACCAAATGTAGTGGAGGAATTTTGATTTAAGACCGCTCAAATCAAAAATCCCCAACGCCGCGGAAAACGAGATCGTGGTAATAGTGCAAAAACAACCAATCGAACAATCTCAACCTTATCCAAGCCAATCACAATCACCAAACAATGAAAATAATAGAGCAATAACGAGAAACTAAATCACACAGGGATTTATAGTGGTTCCACCGACGTATTGTCAGTGTACGTCCACTTTGAGAGAGAAACCTTTATTAATATCAATAGAAGAGTACAAGAGATTGATTACAATGTTCAAATTTACTAGAAAAATTTGATTTTGTGGAAAAAAGAATTGAAGAAGATTAGAATTGCCAAAACCCTAATTAGAATAAACTTAGATCTAATCTCTTGATTTTTGTGATCCACCTTCTTTTGTATTCGATTTAGCTTATATAGGCATAGAGAAGTATATGGAAATTCCCAAAATTTCCTCCAAAATATCCTCTAGATCCAAAATATTCTCCAGATCCAAAATATCCTCTAGATCCAAAATATTCTCCAGATCCAAAATATCCTGCAGATCCAAAATATTCTCCAGATCCAAAATATTCTCTACAATAGTATCGCATACTTCAACACATTTTTCCCCTCTGAATTCCCTTCAACTTCTTGTTGGTCCTCCTCCTCATCGGTTTGAAGGGTCATAACTCCTTCAATAATGTATATGCTCTTTGTCTTACACTAATATCCGGGATGCCATCTCTCATTGCACCCAAAGCACAAGTTGTTCGTCCTCCTCTCCAAAATTTCTTGTCGCGTGAGCCCCTTTTTTCTCTCGTTTGTGTTTTTGCCCACTACTTCCTTTCTAACATTTTTTTTCTCCTACAGGCGCTTTAAAGATTTTATTAGCCTTGGTTTTCCTTTTATTTAACCTTTTACACTCGAACACCTTGGTCAGATTTACAGCTTGCTTAAAGTCTATTGGATGCAAAGCCAACACATCAAATTTTATTTCATCTTTCAACCCATCAACAAACTTTTCCAACTGGTCAAGGAGAGCATCGCACATGCCTTGTAAGTGTTCAAATCGTGACAAGTAGGCCACAACTGTAGTAGTTTGTTTAAGGTTGGAAATTGCACTATAAGGTTGGATGAATTCCTCAGCAGCAAATCGGACAATCAAGTCATCTTTAAACACACTCCATACTTCATGATTTTTAACTTTTTTGATAAGCCAATTATACCATTTTGTAGCATCCTTACGTAGATGAAACGAGCATGTGGGTACCCATTCACTTTCAGGAGTGTGGTGATACTTAAATAAATGTTCAACTTGATTAAGCCACTCAACCACTTCATTATTCTCATTATAAATCGGGAAATCTAATTTTATCACAGTATTTTGCAGCAATTTTGGAGGATTCTGAGAATTTGTGGGTACAACTGGCATGTTTCTATTATGAGTAACAAAGGGATGTTCGACAGATACCTGATTTGGATTCACAGTTGATGTTGATTCTTGTTGTTATCGATTTTGATTTCTTTGAGAAGGAGGTACATATGGAACCTGGGGCTGAATGATTGATTTCTTAGGTCTTTGAATTCCTTGGCAATATTGCTCAAAGTTTCCTGCATGGCATCTATCCTCGAAAAGACTTCATGTTGGGATTTTTGCAATTCTCGGATATGCAGTGCGGTCTGTGCATTAATTAGTTCTGTCTTGAATCTTCAACGGTGTCTTCATCATCCACATTATCAAAGTTGTTGCCTTGTTCCTCATCCGGATTTTCATGCAGCTCCGATGCTTTAGGGTTTAGCACTGATACCATTGTGTTAGACCCAGGCTTCTTTAAGTTGGCTTCTGGTAACTCGAGCTTCCATTGAATTGAAAAAGTTTGCAGTATTGTAAAAGAACAAACAGACAAGATGAATATTATGAACCCTATTTGTACCCATACTTAACCCTATTTGTACCCATACTTAACCCTATTTGTACAGAACAGTGGAGTTATTACTCCCTATTTGTACCCATACTTAACCCTAAACCCTAATGGACCATGAACCATAAGCCCATTATGTTAATCCATATAATTAAAAGAAAAGCTGATACTCTATGCACATCAAAACTGCGAAGAGAGATTGGATCCAGTTAGCATGGACCGAACCAAAGGACCGACATCTATCACCTCACCTTGCCCACCTTGCTTAGTACCATTTGCTGACGTGCCATGCTCAAGTGTTTTCTGTTGCACAGAAGTGTTTGCTGATTTGCCAGTCCCAACATCATTTCCACATACGCCTTCCTTCTTCCCTCCCAAAGTTGTTTTTCTCTTCAAACTCATGGTGAATGTTTTCAGTAGCATAACATCTTGATGCATATGAAGCAAAATTTTTATATAATGATTCATTTGATGTTAGACTATTGATTTAGGTAGTGTTTGATTTTCCAACTGGCCAGTTAATGTTAGGGTCCGCGTCAGACGCTTCCGTTGCGTTGATGTGGGGTCCACACCATTTGCCTCTTTCAACCAAACAGTTCAAAAGTTTGTTTTCGCGTCCGACGCGGTGACGCGTTCGACGCCGCGTCCGACGCAAGCCAACAACTGATTTTTTTACCCTTTTATACATACACATACAAATAAAGCACATACAAACAATTAATAAAATAATAATTTCACCCCTTCCAATTTACCTCTTTCGTTAAAAAAAAAACACATTTCCCATTCTTAACAATTCTCTTTCAAATAACCCTTCCAAAATCCCCTTTCCGTTCAAAATCAAACGGACCCTTAGCCTAAAAATTTCTTACCTCGTCACCTCTTTAATAATAATGTAACCTAATAAGGAAAAGCACTAAATTAAAAGGAAATAAAGCAAACTGATAACCACTAAAGTCAGAGTTGCAACAAAGTAAAAAGTTGGTATAATCCCTAATTCTGTGATTTATAAATTAAATACCATGTCGACATCCTACTTTTTGAAAATACTGAAGGAACCAACAGAACATTATAAAGTGCTATGCATGTAGTAAAATGAATGAAATATCCTGCAAATTTTATATCATATTATTAAAGCTACTGAAATAATTTATTGTCCATTTGCAGTTATTTGACAGATATCAAATAATATGACATTATTGAAAAATAGGGCTTGACATACTGCTCCCAGTAAATGTATTCAACAAATTTATCATAAAGCTGGCTCTTATTTGTTTCCAACCAGTATTGAAATAAACTAAGGAAAACTAACATAAGATGTTTTGCAGGAACCAAAATTTATGCAATGTAAATTGTAGAGCAGGCTACCTTTTTTAAATATTAGTCATATCAAAAGCAAACTCGCACATAGAAGAGGATGAAATTAAACAATGCATTGAAGGACATTTTTTTCTTAATATGTTCTTACATATAACATGCCATCTATCACAACCTGCATATGATGAAGATGGACTTAAGACTCAGTTAAGAGTGGGCGATCATTAAGTGTATAAGATAGTATTTTCTATCGAATAGATAGGTGTACCAAACATCTAAAAAAATTAGAAATAAAAAAGGCACAAGGCTGGTTCAACTTTTGCATGACAAAATTAAACAAAATATGGTTATAACAGTCAATGAGTTTCTATAAATGCGCACTAAAAATATAAATGCAAGTTTGAATAGAAAGGTAAATTTGAGCAGAATACATATTTTATCCAAATCGCTAAAAAAAAAAAAAAAAACATATTGTATTAACTGATTTTTATTGTGATGAATATTTTGTTTAAAAAACGTATGCTTGCAAATCATGGACAAATGCACTTGCAGATTATCAAATGTGGAAATAAAAATATATAATCTGAATTTTTACTTGAATTAGTTCTTTTGAAAATAGTTTTAAATAAAAAGTTGCATGTCCAATTTTTTTTATGCTTGAACATAATTATCTTTTATTTTTTTTAACATGAAATAACAAATAAAAATGTAGGCTAAAGCCATACTCAAACAAAAGCAAGGATTATGCTCAGTTTCATGGACTTTTTAAGAACCCGAACCATATAGATAGAAAACGTATCGTAAATTAGAAGTTCATATCCAACATTTCCGTCAGCAAATAGCTAAGTAAAATCAAAACTATATTGCACAGCGGATTAGTGGATTTTCCTAAAACCGGTTCTGTTTACTTGTTACCTAGACTCAAAATATGAAATAAGCTACTCCCTCCAGTTCCAAATACTTGACGTTTTGTGAAGTCCTCTAATTTTGTAAATATATGATGTTCTAAGTTTGCTTTCTTTTCCAATGTATTTTTATTCCCTCAAATGGCAGCTGGAAGGATATTTTTTTCTTTGATTTTGTTCCAGGGTTATACTATTGGTGAAGCATTCTATTGGCTTTCTTTCCCAATGCATGTTTGTTCCCACAAATGGCAGCAGGAGGGATACTTTTTGCTTTGGTTTTGTAGAATTCACGTTAATTTTTGGTGAAGCATTTTGGTGTTAACTTTAATTAATGCAGTTCTTACTTTTCTTAATATGTGTGAAAAAGTCTAAAACGGCTAATATTGAGAACTGAGGGAGTATTTCTTAACAGGACTACATCTCCATACACTGGAACTTTAAAGGATATAAAAGAACAATTGCCAATCAAGGGATTAATTAGGATTTAAGTTGGGTTTCACAGTGGGGAGAAATGCGAATAGAAAGTAAAGTGATGGGATAACTCGAATACCTAAATTAGCTGACCATTAACAACAGAGCTTCCCTCAAAGAACAGCCTTGGGAATGACGACAATTCTTGATCATCAACGATCTTTATGGTGTTTAGTTTGACGTAGATCCAACTTGAAAGAAGGGTTAATTAAAAGGGTGCAAGAAGGAACTAAAACATGGGATATGTTGTTAAAATCAGGACAGGATTGATAAATTCATGAATTAGGGTTAGTTATAAGAATAATAAAACCTGACTATTGCTTAGAACCCAAGGATTCTGATCTGTAGAAATGAAGAAAGCCAAAAAAGGGAAAATGAAAAAAATAGCAGCAAATTTCAGGAAATTTGCTTAAAATATGAGCAAAGGAAGCGGAGAAGTGAGAAGGGGAAAAAATGCGACTGTTGATTACAGGGAATTTACAAAGAATGCTGAAATTTAACCTCGGAGAATTCAAAGGAAGGATTGTTGAGTAAACACTCCACGTGGGAGGCAAACATGCGCTCCTCTTAGATGTTGGGGGGGGGGGGGGGGGCTTCTGAGCGATCGAAACATAAGTCATCTTTAATAGTATAGTATAGGTTTGAAAAGAATTAAGTTTCTATATTTTAGTTATCTGCATATAAAGATTGAACTTCTATATATGTGCTAATAAAATATCACTATTAATGGTTAAGTTCGACCAATACGCGCCACTATAAATAAAGACAGAATTTTGATAAATTTGGTTAACATTTATAATAGGTATATAAGATTTATCTTCGAAAGCTTTTGAAGCTACCTCAATTTTAAGAATTCCACAATTTTTATCACATCATCTTTGTCATCTCTCAAAATTATTGTGTCGAACATCATGTGCAATTTAATAAAATATATTATAAAAATAATAATGCTTACCCTTTTGAATTTTCAGTAAATTAAAAAAATTCATGTTTTTATCGTTTACCTGGTCGAAAAATGAATGATTCTGAAGCATAATAAACCACCTTTGGAAAATTTATTTACAACATTAAGAGCAACAACGTAGAAAAAGCATATTTGAATGCAAAAAATGTCGGCATTAAAATGAAAATGTGTTAAGCATTGTAATTCAACAAAGAAGCTTGAATTCTCTGTTCAATCCTATATGAAGCAAACACGATGAGGTAGCAATACAATTATATCCAGTTCAGAAAATTATACGAACAATTCAGATGAAGGGTGTAGAATGATAACAGTAAAATCATTGTTATAAAATCCAGTTAGGCATATTTCAAGCAAAAAAAAAGTATTTACTTTAAGTAAGACTTTTATATCGCTATGCGGTAGCATCAGACATTTAAAGATTGACTTTTCTTAGATATAGTCTGTTCATTAAGAAGATTAACCAAACCTTTCAAGGAATTTTTACCCAAACATTATGAAATAAATAAATAATTTTGATGAAGGAGAAAGATAAATAAAATCAACTATCAATTATATAGGTATGTCAACTATATTTTATTAATTGAATATTACTTTTAGCTATCCTTTACACATTTGGCTAATGAATGAAATTGGCAACATTCTAGCATATATGAACATACACATACGTGTGTGTGTGTATCGAACTCATGATATGGAAAAACCTAAGATTTTCATTTGCCAATTAATACATAACTTGGAATTCTAATGGTTTATGTGGGGTACTTAAGGATTCTATAGATCGCATGTTTGGATTATGCACCACTCTATTGACATATAAAATGGACGAAAAATAACCGTTTTATTAAAGTCTGAGAATGGAGATATCGACTAACTATTAATATTTATTTTTGGAAGAACCATAATATTGTCAAAAGGACAGTAGACCGCCAATTCACTTAAAATCTAAACAGACATTCTTCGTTTATGCCTCAACTTCATTAACTTTTTGGGCCCAAATGGGCCAACTTGCCCCAGTGTCTTTATTTGTTTCTTCTCCAAAGGCTTTTTTTTTTTTTTTTTTTGAAAAAAAAGTATAGTGGATGGAACTAAATGGTATATGTTCTTTAAACACATTTTTTTTCCATATGGTATTCATTAGGGCTTAAATACATTGATTTAATTAAAGTAGCACGGTTTTCTTTCTGTGCTATGACACTCCCACTTGATACCTCTATAGTGAGTTTTATAAATAAAATGGCTATTATGCCAAGTGTTTGTTGGTCCAAGGAACTCAAAGTCATGCACTAAAAATAACTTACTTGTCATGATAAAGAATTGTTTATAGACTATTTTATCTAACATAAAAAACAAATCATAATTATAAATTAGAAATATGCGATCAACATCGCTAAGAAGCATAACTAACACCAAGGAATTAACCAAAAAACAATCGTACCTAATTCTTTAATAATCAAATCAATACACACATAGGAAAATTCAGATCTATCAATTGTCGAATAATTAAAGATCATTATTGGGTGAAACACACCTGAATTAGACATAGGGAGAAAATGGCAGGGACACCCCCAGCTAGTAAACGCTACCATATCCTTGTACCGAAAGTAGGTGCGAGGGCCTAATTGTGGTGCCACTGTTGGATAAAAAGAACAACAATAATAATATGAGGTTGTTTTTTCCTGTACCAAATGGGAAATAAAGAACAAATATTGTTAGTGAAACATATTGGGAAGAAATCTGTTCCATGCAGGGTTGCATTTCCCTGACGATGACCTCAATAAAATGATACTCATATGAAGCAGGTGCGACGAAGATGCAGTCAGATCCCACACTCTAGCATGATTATCGATGGATACAAAAACTCCTGGTATGGACTTGCGATTTTTTGGCCATATCGGATTTACATGGATAATAGATACGAAAGGAAAGACGAATGTACCTTGATCTGGAGAAAACAAAAAAGGCACAGACGAAGAGAAAAGACGGAAAAGAGTTGCTGATGCTTCATTTTGAAGTTCAGGAACGCCTCTGCGCTCTCAAAATGCAACTCGTTGATATTTAGACCAGGCAATGGAAGGAGCTAGTGGTCTGCCGAGAAAACATGAGAGATAACTGCCAATTCTAGAGCCGTCAGTCGAAGGAATCATGGGGTAGGTAGGGTTTGGGAGAGAAGGAGATTATGGATCTAAAGGAAAAAAAAAAGAATTGGTGTGAAAATAAACTGCGAGTACAAAACAGGAGTGAGATCCAAAAAAAAAAAATTGAGGCGGTTGAGCTAAAGATCCACGTGTCATGCCGAGAAGCGATTCCAGAGGAAGCCTGTAAGCTATGGAAACATAACTCAGCTTTAATAGTATAGTACAGATTTCACTACTACAAAAGTGGGCATACTCGACACTAATTTGTGCGCGTTGCATGAAAAGTGTGGCGAAAGCTATGATTTCTTTGATCTTCTGCAACAATATTCATACGTTGTTGCGTTATACGTGAATGCACTGTTGCAGTGGGAATTCTAGTGTTTTGACGCGCAACACCAGTTAAAAGCATAGCATTACGTATATACAATCCAGCTCAGCGATCCGCGTTATCAACATATAAAAACTCCAACCATAGATGCAAGATTAATCCAACGGTTCAAACCATTTATGGTTCTGATGATTCTAAACGTTAGTCATCATCTAATCATTAACAGCCATGTCAATGCATTCTTTCGATGAAATTTTGGCGCGATCTTCTCCCTTCATGAAATAATTTAAAAACAACCTGGTCACAAATCGTTCTTATTTCTATCATCTAATCGTTTTTCACCCTTTTTACTATTGACAAAAATTTAAACCTATATTCAAATCAGTATCGCTTCTCTCCTCGACAGCAAATTTAATTCCGAAAAGGTTGAAGCTTTGAAATGCTTTCTAGCTTTGATTGCTCAAGGCGTTGACATCGCCAGTTTTTTCCCTTAGGTTCAGTTTGTATAGCACTGTAAATTAGTTACCTTTATTATAGATTGGATTATGAGTAATTAGTAATTAGTTCATTTGTTACATTTTGGAAGACCCATTCGCTTATGAGTAATTAGTTGCTTGGACATCCCAAACTTAGGAAAACCCGTTCGCTTATGACTGATTAGTCAGCGAAAGATTAGATTATGAGTAATTAGTTGCGCTTTGACCATTGATTTAGGATTATGCTGAGGTTTATTCGAAAATTATACGCAGCAATAAACCAAAAAAGGAGATAGCGCTAGTGGGTTTGCCAGCAGGAATTAGGTTCCACCTAACTGAGTGGTACCTATTTGGGCCATGAGAACTGGGCTATTGGTATAAAAAAGACATTGGTTTATTATAGAGGTCGAGCTAGTTAAGGAATGAGGACTTTACCATCGAAATTGATTTGCACCTTGCATTCATTTACATTAACATATAATTGTATGCTTGAGGTTTTGTGATATCATGTGTAGCACTGCGGTGTGTTTGCACTGCGGTATGCTTGAGGCTACCAATTTCCCGATCCGGATGAGTCGTTCACCCGTAACTAACATGCACATGTAATTTCCATTTGATTTTGGAAATTACCAATTTCAATTTTTTGATTTTGGAAACGTATGCTCAATTTTGCATCCATATTATACATATCATAAAGCAGTCATACAAAAAAGTATCATAAGGCAGCAAAATTATCATAAGGCAGCATTAGTTCATACCGTAGGCATCCAAAAAATGACATACAATTGTATGCTTGAGGTTTTGTTATACAAATACATCTGTAGCACTGCGGTGTGTTTGCACTGTAGTGTGTTTGCACTGCGGTGTATATGCACTGCGGTGTGTTTGCACCGAGGTTTTGTAATACAAATACCTATATCTAACACACACACACAAGTATCATAAGGCAACACCAGTCCATACAATACACATCAGTCCATACCATAAACACACAAGCATACATGCAAGCACAAGTATCATAAGGCAGCATCAGTCCATACAATACACACCAGTTCATACCATACATGCACAAGTATCATAAGGCAGCATCGATCAGTTCATACCATACACATCCAAAAAAAGACATACACATTCACATCCAAAATTATCATAAAGTTAACTTAATACATACACATCCAAAAAATGACGTTATAGTGGCATCAGGCCATACCAGATCATGGCTTTGCGGGGCTGTGGAACTTCCAACTGATTCGTTAGGGCTTTGAGGCTGTAAGAGAGCTAGTCCGAAGTGAGTAGCCGCATGTGATGGACCTGCAGCATGTGATGGACCCGCAGCATCAGGACAAGGGGAGAGGTAGTTTGGCCAGTAAAATTCCTGATCAACTTCTGTATCTACCCACTGATCATTCCTTTGGTTCATTGGGGCTTGGTTATCAACATGTATGTCATGGGTGGTTTCAGGAAATAAGCTTGGCAAGGAGGGTAGCACATCAGATTCTTGTACCATTGAGCCTAATCTTTCATCTGAATCAATTTCCCATTCCGACCCATAATGATGCAAACATGGAACAACCTGTTCCTCCCTATTGCTCATAAAAAGAAGTCCAGGCCTTGTTCCAAGAGGAGCATGGGTGCAGCGCTGAACCTTAATGAGGTAAACCTTGTTATTGAATTAAGAAACAAAAGTATTGATATTGCCAATGCCTTCATAAAATTGCATTTTCAGGTAGAAAGATGTATGGTCATACTGAGACCAGTTGCAGTCGTCAATTGCAAACGCACGTCCCATTGGCTTCATTATTTCTTCAACAGCAGGAACATCACTCTTTAGGAACTCGGGAAAGCCATCAACTTTAGCCCATGATTCCACTTCTAACGCTGGTTTAGGCTCAAGTTCTTCATCAGACCAGGCTTGTAGGTAAATAGCACCACCAGGTTTTGTAAAAACTTTCAACATTAGTGCATGATCACGCTTACTATACGATGGGCATGATACTAGAAAAGAGTTATTGGGTATTACCCATATAGGGAACGAATTATTATTAAGAGTCACCTTAAGAACATCATGCACAGCTTCTAAATTCCAATGTCCTTTAAGAACAGTGGCAGTGATGTATAGAGACGAGTCCTCCATTGTTTTTTTTTTTTTTTGAAATTTCGAAGATTGGGGTTTAGGGGATATGGAGATGATAATGTTCTGAAGCTTGAAAGAATGTGCGAGGGACCCGATGGATGGTGTTAGGTAAATATGTGAACTAGAAATGCTTGCACAGAAGACGAAGCATACTCAATTCTGAGGTGGCACGAGTGACCAATGGTGAATGGTCAACTGTTACAATTGTATGCGTAACTCACTAAGATTTATAAGTTAATTAGATGGCCAAATGCACAGATGCGCACAACACATATGAACTTATCAAATAACTTGTAAATTCAAACTGCAGGATCTGAAATGACGGGGAGGGATATAGCCGGCTTGTGGGGGAACTGAAATGACATGGAGAGACACAGTTTCTGGTTCATGGCATTGCTACTTTGTAGAATGCACACTGATCGTATTTGTTGGCACTTCTATTGAAGGGGGTATGCGTCGGCACTTTTTCTACTTTTAAATTATGTATTTGATCGTATGTGTTATATACTTAAAGCGTTGAATTACGTATTTGATCATATGTATTGAAGGTGGGATGTATTGAAGGTTTGAATGTGATGATGAATGTAACAGATGTGTTTCTTCTATGTACAAAACTGATATTGCAAAATTTATAATCAAAGCGTTGTATTTGCCTTCTTTTACTGTTGCATTTGCTTTTTTCTTGATGTTATATTTCAATATAATGGTGTTGCATTCCATAATACAGTGGTGTTGCATTACATAAAATAGCAGTAAGTCCACATGGCATGTAGACACCACAGCTGATGTGGCATTTAACACGTGTGCAGCTGAGTGTCGTGTAACACGTACGTAGCTCACATGGAAAGCTGACGTGGCCACCGCTATCGTGACCTGGTAGCTAGGATCTAACTAATTTTCAAGCAACGCTGAATATTGTTGCATTACGTGCAAATAGTGTTGCATTACATCTATAATGAAACACTTTCTTTCCATGACAGTAGATGTGCTAAAGCGTTGCATTAGAGGGCTAAGGCAACGACCACAGATATCACGCCCTTTCGGTGTTGCCTATTTGAAAAAAGGGGAAAATGCAACACTTTTTCGATCTAAAGCCACATAAAACTTGTGTCGAATATGCCTACTTTTGTAGTAGTGTTTCTTAACGATATTTTTCGTCAACACCGGAGATAGGTCAAAGGAAGTGGACCTAAGGATAGAATGGGATTATTCAGTTTCCATAAGTTTGAGTTAGTTCACCGTTTACTGGATATCAAGGTTTATAGCCTGAAGATTAGTTACCCTTCCCTCAAGGTGTGAGTATCACGCTCACGAGACTCAAAAACCAATAGTTACCTTGAGACAAGGGTTCTCTAAGCGCAAGACGAGTTAGGAAGCTAAACAGCTTGTAGAAGGGTATTTTGGTAATCTTGGTGAAAGACCAAGGCTTGCGCATGAGGCATTTGTTGTAGAGAAGGCATAAGGAAATAAGCGAAAGAATTAATAAGGTAAACCATAAAAAATATGCTAAGTATCGATTCACTCTTTATAGCTCATTGATTTGATTACATACGGGTTTACAAAGGGAACCCCCAAATTGATTTAGAAATTAGGGTTTACTCTATAATAAATGAGTACAAGATTGGGAAATGAGTACAAGATTGTGGAATGAGAAAAGTCCCCTAAAATAGGACCACTTGGGTCTTATTTATAGACAAATCGAGACCCCTTTTGTTCTTGGTTCAGCAGTAACTCTTTTAGGATGCGCCAGATTGGTGCCAGTCGCATCTCACCTTTAGGTTCTGGTTACCTTGGTTTCGCCGCTTTTCTAAAATTGTTATCGAATATAACTTGGCCTTCAGCGTGTCGGTATTGGCTTTCGAAAAACTGGTCCCGGTCTTAGGAGCTTCTCCTTGATGTTGTTTCTAGCTTCTATCTCGATACCAAGCCAGTTGTTATGGATTACTTCGGGAGTGGCCTACGGCAATAGGTTCCAGTTCCGTCTCCAAGTCTTCATAGTGTTTTCTTTCGTGTTGCACTTTCTCACGATGTTGGAAATGTCCCCACTTTCGGTATCGACACTAAGAAAATTAGTGTAGATAGCTCTTCTTCTTTTAAGCTTTTGTTTACTTTCGATAAGTCCTGGAAATTGGTTTTAGTCTTGCGGAAGCATGCTTTCTGTACATCTACGAATGGCTTTAGATGTCGTGTCTCGGTACTCGGCAAGCCTTGACTCCGACAGTTAGCTTTCAGAGTGTTAACTTTGAATTTGATGTCTTTATTTTCCTTTGTATCAACACTAAGAAAATTAGCGTCGATAGCTCTTTTGTAACAACCTGAATTCCGACAAATCGTTTTTTTTTAACTATAATCTATCAAAACTCGTGTTGGTTTGTCTGGTATCTTACAAAAAGACAAAGATATAAAATATATCAGAGCTCAGAAAACATCTCATAGCGAAATGGATAAAATTTAATATAATCAAAACATAGCCTTACCTAGATAATAATACTGCCTAGCCAGTTTCCAAAGCTATCATATCCCTGCCACAAATCTATCCTGTGAGTATGTTATGAGGAGGGGGGGGGGTCAGAACACAAGTTTTGGTGACTAGATTTAAACTACACATTGTGGATAACGCTATATATACCGTTCAGTTACATTTTCTTATTTATTAGGTTACTTGAGTTAACAACACTCAAGGCTTATGCACATGTCGTACCCATCTACTTCCCGGTGATTAACCTAATACAGTATATATGTAGCTACCCCCGGCATTAAGGTACACCACATGGTACCCCACTTGCACGGTCTCCGCCGTAACGCCAACAGAAATATACGCAGTTCCTCATCCTACGACGGAATGACGTACGAATCTCTGTAAAACAACGCTACGTTCCACATAGAACCATCATCGCCATGCTATGTAAGCATACGGACTGCCACCTTCGATCGAATCAGATTCAATCAGAGTAATGCCCTAGAGTCTACGATACACCACCCAGAGCAGACATGCAGCTATCTAGACTTTCTTTCGTACGTATCACTAATTATACTCGATGCCTTAACCTTTACGATACACCATCCAGAAACGATATGCATGCATCCGCCCGTATTATCTGTTGTGCATCGAGTTCCGTAACAGGGTGGTACAAGAAACATGAAACTCGGTCGGGAGCTTTTTCATATATCTGTATACACAGATGCTATGGTCTGTATTTTCACGGTGGCTATGGTCCCACCATACCCCTTCCTCAACTAGTGAAAGACCAACAAAATTGAGAGTTAGTGACATGGCCTAGAAAAACAACAAACAAATCCTAATTTGCCTGTCCCACAACCAAAGCCTTGATAGTGAAAGGTTGATGATATGTAGGTTTAGCTCTCCGTCTTTCCTCATCATGCTGATTGTCAATGATTGGTAACCGACGACTTCTATCAAACAGATTATTAGACCTGCCAAAGGCAAATAGATAAAATGGTCGTAACCTACCTAGTCACACGGCAACCGGAATGTTGAATCACCTATGCCACCCTATAGCCTTCTGACTGCCCACTATCATGACAGTCAAGGTATACTCATTGGGTAGTAACGCGTAGACCCAACCTCTACAAGCACAACCTAGTGTTTCCGCCGTACAGAGGACTACAAAGAGTACCCTCCACATCCTAGGGAGCCACGTGCTTTCCCTTCCAGTCCTTCGGAGCTAGCATAATATTAGCAGAACAACAGGCAGAATAATTAGATAGAATAATTAGATAGACGTGCGCTCCCCTCGTGTCCCATGACACCACAATGATCTACCTCGTTGGGTTATTCACCTTCAGACGTACGGACTGGTCCAAGCGCGTCGCGTTGATGTGTTATTCGACCCTATGTCTTAACATTGCACTTGCTCTACTTCATCAGATTTCCAGTTAACTTGGTTATCATAATAACCTCTTATTCAAGTTACCAAGTTCCTCTTTCTTATTAATTTCGGTTATAATAACTTAATCCATTTAAGTTCATTAATATGCCATTAACATGTTATTCTTATTAGCAAATTTCAAATTTTATAGATTACTAAATTTATAATTAAATACAACTTATCTCATTACATAAGTTATCTCATTCCTCTTATCATTTATTGTAACTTGAGTTATAATTTCCACTTGTCCCTGGGACAAGCCTACCTATTATCTTCCCTTTTCTCCTTCAGGTTTATTCATAATAGGTTATTATCATTCGTCGTTCATTCCAATTCTCTTACTGCTGCATCTTTCCTTCATTTCCGTTTATTACAATCAATTCCATTTATTTCTATCCTTTTATATACATGTATTCATATATGTGTTTACGCAACAGACCTCTTACATTAAGCCGACCACTTGTGGATGCTGGATTTGTCGGGCAGTTCTGGGCGGACTTTTACCACAAGCTGGACTTAACCTCGTGTCTCAGCACTGTAACATGTATATTTACGCACTAAACCCCTCACATTAAATTAACTACTTGTCGATGCTGGATTTGCCGAGCGGTTCCGCCCAGACTTCTACCACAAGTTGAATTTAACCTCGTGTCTAAGTGCGGTTACAAATTTCTTTTTTCTATAAATTTAGGCATGATCATTCTTCCAAATTTTACTGTAATTCTTATTTACAATCTTTTGGCATAATAACGTTTTTAAACAAATATTCATGTTCATTGCAAATTTCATAATTACGGTATTAAAGGAATTCCCAATTCAGACAGGTGATTAATGGAAATATAGTCATATCCAGAAACGTTATAGCAGATGTAATTTAAGTTACCACAATTACTCCCAATTTCATTGCAACTTGACTTCCAATATCCAATTAACAAGTTATTAGAACAGATCTATTTAATCCTTTCTACATATTCTTGCAAGTTCATACATTTCAGCAGATTTACTTTTACCAGATTTTACATTTCAGCAGATCTATTATACGTATTAACGGGGAATGCCAAACGATAAATATACCATTATCAAAAAGGCATAACATAAATCCGCTCACATAAGAGCTTTCTAATTCATGAATCTAGTCTAGACCTAGCATTCCATGGCTCCCCTAACTGCATCTAGAACCTAGATTACCATGGATTCGCAATTCTCAAACTAAAAGAAAAGGAAGGAAAGAAGAGAAATTTAAATTGACCAAATCCAAGAATTTACCTCACTTCGATTAGAACTCTAAACACCCTTTTGTAGATAAACATTCTTTTCCTCCAGATCTTAAATTAGAATTTCTTTAGACTAATTGTTCGATTTTTCTTAAGACATTTGAGGAGGAAGAAGAATGGTAGAGCTTAGGCAGCTTCTCAGAAAATATGAGATTTAGGCTAGGCTCTACTAGCTTATTTATAAGTGTTCAAGGAAGTGGATATGATCTTGTACAATCAGCACTGAGTCAGTAACGATTATGGTCTGGAAAACAGTCCAGATTCGTCGAACGAATCTGCCAAGATCTGGGGTCGGTCGACCCAGGAAGACGTGGGTCGACCCAACTGGGTCTCACGAGTGATTTTGGGCATGATGTTTACTGTTTTAATGTTTTTATTTAAATGTTTGATTAGTATCCCGTTATACTTTCTTTGATTTATTTAAACATTGTATTTATGTATAATCTCCTTATATGTATGCATGCCCATTTAACATGTGTGTATATATATATACACGCACAACTTTTGTTTCGTTTTCAAAATTCAAATGGCATTATGCCGTTATTTAATTTTTACCTATTTTCATTGATTACAGGTTTATTTTGAATTTCTCCTTTGTATATATATATATATATATATATATATATATATATATATATATATATATATTTGCACATATATACGCATATATTTACATATACATATATTTTTATACTTCCTTATATGTATAATTTTTCTTATATGTATAATTTTCCTTAAATGTGCGTTTATACATATTTCCCTTTAGAACATGCGTTATTTAGCCATTTCACAAAAATAAAAATATGGCGCCCACGGGAACCGAACCCGCGTGAATCTCTTCGTAGCCACATGTTCTTACCAACTGGACCACATAGTCTTTTGTTAACAAGACTAAAAACAATGGTGGTCATTGTTCTTTTCTTGTACCCCCTTTTGTTGTAATATTTCATTTCAATGTATCTCTTTCATTTCAAATCCGTTTTCTGCAATCCATAGGTCTAAATTAACCAGAAAATCGTCATGGATGCAATGATGCTAATCCTTTGACAAAATTCTAGAAGCTCTTCAAATTTTTATTTAATTAAAATGCAGGGTGTTATATTCTTCCACCCTTAGGGAATTTCGTCCCCGTAATTTGGTAATGGTAAAATCAAGTGATTCCTCACGTAAATCACAACCATCATGTGTGCATCCAATTTTGCAACCATTTGTGCACTAGTACAAAGTGTAATCCAACAAAATAAAAATGAATGAAGTGAATCCCTAAGCGGTACCTCCTATATGAATGCAAACTTTTCTTGAAAATCTCTTTGAAAACATGATGCACACATCCTAAATATAATAGTAAATTCTATATGAATGTAGTATTTTAAAATCAAAATGCTTTTTCATCCAAATTTTCCCACACTCTTACCGTGCAAGTGCGTAGTTCATCCAATTTTTGCATCCAAAACCCTACCAAGCAACATTTTTTTTTCGAATTTTAGAAAAATACAGTTTTCTAAATTTGATTTCTTATGTTACAAAAAGGTGGAAAACGAAAAACTTCACATCTTCTGTTTTTCTTTTATATACCTTTTTCTAATTGTACTTGAATTTTATGAAACTATTATATAAAGATTCCCTATTTTCCTATCCAAGCACAGCCCACATAAGAAAACTTTCTTTGTTACTGATTTTCTTTTTCATTTATCTTGGAAAAATGTATTCTTATTTGCCTTTTCTCAGAATTTTCCATTTTTCTTTAACTGTCATGTTTGTTGCTTTACTGAATTTGTTGTTTCATTTTTAATTATGCCATTACTCCTTTCTTAGCTTATTTAACTTAATCCTTGGATCTAAGTTTAGTTTCAAATAAGCTTCTAGTCCTTTAACTAAAATAGGAAAACAGACGCTCTACACAGCTACTACTAAAGGCTAAGAATCTCAGGACTATGTCCCCATTAAACAGAAAAGTTCAAACCATGGGATCAATGACTGGTTTAGGTGTTACCCTAACTACCTAACAGAAACAAAATAACACAACAATCCCAATAGAAATGTTATAACGGGTTTTACCCCTAACAGGAAAATTAGCAATATGATCTAAACACTTACTTGCCCTTCACTATCTAGTAGTTACCACTAGTCCTGGCTGTGTACTAACAGTCATTTTTAAGCAACACCGTAGAGTTTTCCATGCTTACGCACTCTATGGGAACTTACTATCTTTTCAAGATAATTCTTGCTATCTACTTCATAGCCTCAAAACTTTTTCCACCTTCCTTAGGTACTAATCCTTACCTACTCCATGATTTTAAAAATGGGCTTTGGCATCCTTATTTTACTTTCCTTCCAAAAGTTAAAAGTGTTAAATCTTTATTTTCCTCATCAAAACTTATTTTTGCCAAACCATAAAACATGTCATTTTATAAAAAAAATGTAAATCATATTTTTCAAATCACAAAAACTGGACTAGATAAGATAACTATTTCTCAATCAAGTTTACAACTTATTCTTGCCTATAAGGTCACTTCAGTTACTTCCTACAAGGTGCAAACATCTACTCTATTCTTAATTCCTATAACTTATTTTGTCTGCCCAACAAAATTTTCTTGTTAAAACAATTTATCAAAAATGATTGTCAAAAGAATAGAGATTTCAAAACTTTCTTTACTAAAAATTCGGGTTCTCAACAAAATGCAACATCAAAATGCAACATTTTCTATGTTTTGCTTTTTAATCCTTTCATACAATATAACAAGAAAACTAACGAGCTAAACATGCTCTATAATGTGCACCTTTTATTGAGAGAATTTATTTTAGACAAAATTTTCAAAAGAAATCACTATTTCCAAAATATACCCCACTTTACTTCAAAACCCAATATGTACTTCTTTACTTATTTAAAACTGTAACTTTAAAGATCGAAACTCGTAAACAATACAAACCACCTTCCAAAAGCTTTTACAGTTTCAAGTTCTCAAAAGTTAAAAATGGGGTTAGACTCAAAGTGGTTTTCCAACTTACCTAGGATTTCCTAGACACTCCTACAAAGTCAATTCTCTCAACTATATATTCCTAATCCATTTTTCTCTTTTTAACCTTTTCCAATTTATAAGGTTTTACTGCCAAACCCACTAACCTGAAATACTAACACATGGGATTCACCTTTCCTCCATACAAAGTATATTGTACACATCCTACCCAAATTGCCTAAGGGTCTCAGATTTCCATATTTGTTCCCTAAGTGTACAGAACGGATATCCCAATTCTTAAGATATTATGCTCTTTCTATTTAATGGGTTCCTCTATGGATCTAGGTACATATATAATATATTTATATTTTAAAAATTCAAATACGTTCACTCACTATCTATACAGGAATCCTAAACTTAAGATCTGATGCTAAATGTAACAACCCGAATTCCGATAGACCGATTTTTTTTCTCAAAATTCTAATCTATCGAAGCTCCTGTTGGTTTGTCTGGTATCCTACAGAAAAGACAGAGATATAAAATATATCAGAGCTCAGAAAAAATCTCACAACAGAATGGATAAAATATAATATAATCAAAATATAACCTTACCCAGATAATAATACTGCCTAACCAATTTCCAAAGCTATCATAACTCTACCACAAATCTAACCTATGAGTATGTTATGTGGAGGTGTCAGAACACAAGTTTTGGTGACTGGATTTAAACTACACATTTTGGATAACCCTACATATATAATTCAGTTACATTTCTTATTTATTAGGTTACTTTGGTTAACAACACTCAAGGCTTAAGCATACGTCGTACGCATCTACTAACCAGTGGATTAACCTAATACAACATATATGAAGCTACTCCAAATATTAAGTTACATCCCGTGGTACCCCACTCGCACGGTCTCCGCCGTAACGCCATAAGAAATATACGAAGTCCCTCATCTTACACCGGAACAATGTATGGATCTCTGTATTGCAATGCTACGTTCCGCATAGAACCGCCATCGCCATGCTACCTAAACGTATGTACTGCCAACTTCGATCGATCAGATTCTATCACAGAGTAATGCCCTAGAGTCTACGATACACCACCCGGAGCAAACATGCATGTATCTGAACTTTCTTACGTATGTATCGTTAATTGTACTCGATGCCTTAACCTTTACGATACACCATCTGAAAACGATATGCATGTATCCGCACGTATTATCTACTATGCACTGAGTTCCATAATAGGGTTGTATAAGAAACATGAAACTTGGTCGGGAGCTTTTCAGATATCTCTATACACAGAGGCTATAGTCTGCATTTTCATGGTGGCTATGGTCCCACCAGATCCCTCCCTCAACTAGTGAAAGAAAACAGAATTGTGAGCTAGTGACGTAGCCCAGAAAAACAACAAAAACCATCCTAATTGGCTTATCGTGCGACCAAAGCCTTGATAGCCAAAGGTCGATGGTCTGTAGGTTTAGCTCTCCATTGTTCCGCATCACGCATCATGCATCACGTTGAATGTCGATGGTTAGTACCCGAAGACTGTTATTAAACCGATGGTTAGACCCACCAAAGGAAAATAGAAAAAATGGTCATAACCCAACTAGTCACAAGGCTACCGGATCATTGAATCACCTACGCCACCCTACAGCCTTCTGACTGCTCACTATCATGGCAGTCAAGGTATACTCACCAGGTAGTAATGCGCAGACCCAATCTCTGTAAGCATAGCTTAGTGCTGCCATTGTACAAAGGACTACTAGGAGTACCGTCGACGTCCCAAGGAGTTGCGTGCTTTCCCTTCTAGTCCTTTGGAGCCAGCGGAATATCAACATAACAACAAGCAGAACAGGCAGAATAATCAGATGGACGTGCGCTCCCATCGTGTCCCATGACACCATGATGATCTACCTTATTGGATTATTCACCTTCAGAAGTACGGACTGGTCCATGCGCCTCAGGTTGATGTGTTATTTGACCCTATATTTAAAATTGTGCTTGCTCTACCTCATTAGATTTCTAGTTAACTTGGTTACCATATTAACTTCTTATTCAAGTTACCAAGCTCCTCTTGCTTATTAATTTCAGTTATATAACCTAATCCATTTAAGTTCATTAATAAGCCTTTAACATATTATTCTTATCGCCAGATTTCAGATTTTACAGATTACATAATTTATAATTACGTACAACTTATCTCATTGCATAAGTTATCTCAATCCCCTAATCGTTTTATTATAACCTAAGTTACAATTTCCGCTTGTCCCAAGGACAAGCCTACCTATTATCTTTCCTTTTCCCCTTCAGGTTTATTCATAAAAGGTTTTTATCTTTCCCCGTTCATTCCAATTCTTTTACCATTGTAACTTTCCTTCATTTTCATTAATTACAATCAATTCCATTTATTTATATCCTTTTATATATATGTATTCATATATGTGTTTGTGCACCAGACCTCTCACATTAAGCCGACCACTTGTGGATGCTGGATTTGTCGGACGGTTCCGGGCAGACTTCTACCACAAGAGGGACTTACTACCATGTCTTAGCAATGTTACATGTATATTTACGCACTAGACCTCTCACATTAAATTAACCACTTGTGGATGCTGAATTTGTCGGGCGGTTCCGGGCAGACTTCTACCTCATGTTGATTTAACCTCATGTCTAAGTGCAGTTACAATTTTTTTAGTAAATTTAGGCATATTATTCTTCCAAATTTTACCGTAATTCTTATTTACAATATTTTTGCATAATAATGTTTTCAAAAAAATATTCATGTTCATTGTAAATTTCATAATTACAGTGTTCGCAGGAATTCCCAATTTAGACAGGTGATTCATGGAAATATAATCATACAATAGAAATGTTCTAGCGGATGTACTTTCAATTACGATAGTTATTCCCAATTTCATTGCAAATTAACTTACAATATCCAATTAAAAAGTTATTAGAACAGGTCTATTTACAATTGTAATCCTTTCTACATATTCTAGTAGGTTTATGCATTTCAGCAGATTTATTTTTAGCAAATTTTACTTTTCAGCAGATTTAATATACATATTAATGAGGAATGCCAAACGATAAATATACCATTGTCTAAAAGGAATAACTTAAATCCACTCACATAATAGCTTTCCAATTCATGAATCTGGTCGTGGCCTAGCATTCCATGGCTCCAGTAACTGAATCTAGAACCTATATAACCATGGATTCACAATTCTCAAACTAAAGGAAAAGGGAAGAAAGAAGAGAAATTTAAATTGAAAATATCCAAGAATTTACCTCACTTCGATTAGAACTTTGAACACCCTTTTGCAGATATACATTCGTTTCCTCCAGATCGTGAATCAGAATTTCCTTAGACTGTTTATTCTACTTTTTTGAAGAGATTTAAGGAGGAAGAAGAATGGCAGAGCTTAGGTAGCCACTCAGAAAATATGCAATTCTGGCTAGGCTCTGCTAGCCTATTTATAACTGTTCAAGGAAGTGGATACGATCTTGTACACGCAGCGCTGAGTCAGTAACGAATATATTTTGAAAAATAGTGTAGATTCGCCAAACGAATCTGTCCAGATCTGGCGTGGGTCGGCCCCCCTATGGGTAGGTCGACCCATAGGTGGACCCATGCAAATGTGGGTCGAACCAACTGTGTAACAACCCGTATTTTTAAATAACATGTTATAACATAAATCAAGGCAGAATTAAATGATAAAATCTGAATCAAGGGAAACGGGCTGTGCCATTGCGTTCGTCTCAGAAAAATACGCGAAATAGAGTCCTAGTTTTCGAAAATAGGAGTCCATATGACCAAGTTATGGCCCGTCAAAGTTTTCAGAAAATTTCAAGTTCAAATTTGAATTCAGAATTCAAATTCAGCTGGGCAGGACATGCGGGAAAAATTCCCGCCACCCCAAGTTGACTGGGGAGTCGACTTGGGAGTTGACAGACCCCAGGTTGTGTCGACTGCCCAGTCGACACCCCTGTCAACTTGGGTGGTCGACCAGTCTGGCCTGGGTGCATCTGACTTGTTCCTCAAGACATGTTTGGAGGCTTGTGACGGATTTTAAAGGCCCAGATCTGAATTAGGGTTAATCCTATGGTCTAAACTAACCTAAAATTCTATAAAAGCACCCTAATACCTAGCCTAAACCATCATAAATCAATCCTACAACAAGATTATGCCAAAATGTTTAATCATGGCCTCCACCCTCTTGTCATAGTCTCCATCTTCATTTATATGAGAGTTCCTAAGCTTGTTTCAGAGTTTCTAAGCTTGATTCAAGGCCAAAGTTCAATCTTTCTTCATCAAAGCAAGGATCTTCTTCTTCGGTTTTCATTGGAGCTTATCATTTGGGAGTTTTAGAGTTGCTAGTGGCTTCGTCTCAATCTTATTTTATTTTATAAGTCTTCATAGCATTGTAAGCCCTATAATACTCTTAGATTCTAACTATGAAGTTAAATGTGACATGTTGCAAGTTTGAGTTTGGGCCTAAGTATGTTTTGTACTTTGATTCTATCATGTTATGCATAGATTTATTCTATGCATGTTTGTAAAGCTATCACCTTGACTTTGTGCATGAAAAGCTATGAGCTTTGATTTGAAATGTTGCATAAAGCAACATAGAAACTCTCATAAACCTTATGTTATCTTGCATATGATGTTATATGCGAATCTCTAGCCATCATCCTATGTCATTTATGACCATGCTTCATCTATTTTGCTAAAGTTGATATCATGCATTCTTTGAGGCCTATAATGTAATATGCAAGTTTATGAACACATTTGCCTCATATGCCACCATGTTTAACTTGTGGCCCAAACCTTATTAATTATGTCATGCTTCTAAGTTCCCTCTTTGAGATCTATTTGCGTTTATGCGAACTTACATGCGATGGGGTTACGTTATGGGTAAACTAAAATGACATAAAAACATGACTTGAAAAGATGACATGAAATATGACATGTGATTATGCTTGAAACATGAACATGAACTTGGACATGACTTCTAGAAAACATGAGAATGGCCAACTCGAGGTTGGGTTGAGTTTGTAGCATAAATCTACCCGGAACCGACCGGCTTAACTAGTGGCTACAAGCAATAGGACCCAATGTGAGTAGTTGGTCATGTCGCACTTGAAACACGAGGTTAGACTAAGTTGTGGTGTAAAGCTACACGGACCCGCCCGGCTTAACTATTAACCACAACAAGGTCTAATGTGAGAGGGTGGGTGCATTAAATGAGTTAATTCCACATTATAGGGTTAAGTCATAGACCACTTGAATACTTAACCAATTAAACACGATGGGTTAATGGGGTTAAGTCATAAACCTTGGGTACACTTAACCAACTTGATACTTGATTGGATAGGGTTAACCATGTTTAACCCATTAGAAACCCTAGTTACGTGGTCCTTTTCACCAGTAACCCTCTTGGTTGTATCATGATACCCTAGGGACTAGGCTAGGTTGGGGCACGATTACTGGGCTGACATGTAAGCGACCAAAACGACGGCTGAGTAGGTGCGCCGGTGTAGGCTCAGGCGGACTATGGTCGTGCACATAGTCCGGAGTTGAAAAAGCAGACACGAGCACCAGTATGTTTAGACTGTGCTTGCTTGATTTGTGTCCGTGTTTGGCACCCTAGGGCTTGATACACCCTAGGGTGGACCTAGCACAGTTTGACTACACTTCGTGGTTGGGCTATATGACACCGACACTTGACGAGTTAGGCTTTAGGGAGCCGATCGATTAGACCGTGTTGTTGGATCTTGATCTAGGTCATCTCGTGGTATTGGGCCAAACTTGGACCGAGGGATCATTTCTGGTTTATACTTGACATGGGTTGAAATACTAGTACACTTGGTGCAAAAACTTAACCTTGTATATGCGATGCCACACTTGATCTATCTTGTTAACTTTTCACCATGCCAGTTATCACCCTATGTTTCATCCCTGTATTACATGTCCAGTTAGCTTTATTAGTTTTTATACTAATAGTAGATAGGACTTACCAGTCTTTTGACTGACCCATTTTCTTTCGCCTCTTTTCTTTCGTTTCTCCCCCCTCCCCCCACAGGTTTACAGGGTGGGAACACTAGCACCAAGCTTGGATCTTTAGTTGCTTTTCTGGATAGCTCATGTACGGTTTGGACTTGAGCTTGCTATGGCTTTTATTCTACCTTGGGGATAGCTACTTTATGATTTTCTTTCCAGATTTCAGTTTATATTTCTAGACTTTGTTTTGAGGAAAATAATGACCAAGTACTTTGATGTAACTTGACTATGGTTTGGAAATGTTAGTTTTTATCCGCTGCTTTATTTACTCTGTTTTGCTTATATGTTCTGTCTTGTGATATCTGCATGCATGTTTACCTTGTTTAACGCACCTCCAAAGCTAGTGTGCTTGCAAGAGTGGCATTGGCGGAGGTGGGGTGTTTCATTTGGTATTAGAGCATAAGGTTTTACTAGACCGGACAAAAGTATTAAAACCCTTTTGAAAAACTATTTTCAAAACCAATTAAGTATTATCCAAGAAAAGTCTAGTTTATTTTAAAAAGGCTATTCCCCAAAAGCCATTAGCACTATCCTTCGTTTCCTCGTTCTAAATCTATCTTTTCCTTTTTCAGCATGGCCGATCTTAACCTTCCCGAGGGAGTGACCATTCCCGGATGGTTCCGGAGGTACTTGGAAGCTAGGGCCAACGATGTGGGCCCAGCAAACACTCCCACTGTAACTGAGGTTCCTTCTCCTCCTCCTCAGCGTCCACTAGCAGATTTCGCAAAGGTTTGCAAAGACTTTAAGGCAATGGGTGGCAAGAATTTTATTTGGACGGAGACTTTTGTTGAGGCGCGAAATTGGTTGAAAGAAACTGAAGATCTCTTCGCCATCTTTGATGTGGAAGACCGTAGAAAATTTTTATTCGCAGCCTGGCTATTGAAAGAGGAAGCTGCTTATTGGTGGGAGGTCACCAATGCTACTAGGCCTATAGAGACTTGGGCCGACTTTAGGACGAGGTTTGGGCTTAAGTTTCTATCATCTGCTGAGGCGAATCTGCAATTGGAGAAGTTTATGTTTTTGAAGCAAGGGGATATGACAGTGAGAGAGTATGTGAATAAGTTTAACCAGCTTGCTCGATTCGGTTTGGACATGGTTAATACTACTCAGAAGAAGGCTCTACGCTTTGCACGAGGGTTGAATGAGCCATTACAAGGTTTAGCCATGTCTCATATACCCATGGGGGCCACTTTTGAAAGCCTAGTGGACATGGCATTGCTTCAGGGAGACGATAAGAAGAAAGAAGTCAAGCCTAATGAGACTCAAACCAAGAAGGCGGACTCCAAGTGGGGAGGGAATCAGAGCAACCAGAACAACAAGAACAACAAGGGCAACAAGGCCAAGGACCCAAGAAAATGCAACTTCTGTGGGATTGTTGGGCACATAGCTAAAGATTGTGGGAAGAAGAAGAGGAAGTTGGGCGAATGCTTTCATTGCGGAGAGACTGGACACTTTAGCAAGGATGCCCTAAGAAGCAAGGACAAGGGCAAGGGCAGACTCAGCATGCAGGACCTTCTGGAGGGCAAGTGCATGCTCTCAACACTGCTCCAGTTCAGGACCGAGGTAGTATTTCTGTAGAAAGCCTTGTTTACATTTATGATTTTCTTGTTCGCACTTTATTTGATTCTGGCGCATCGCACACCTTTATTTCTTCTGACATTGTTGAAAGTTTGCACTTAAGTACTATTCTAGTTAAGGATCCCGTTAGTGTTTCAAATCCAATTGGGGGTTCCGCCCATCTATCTATGATTTGTGTGGATTTGAAGATTTCTATCTTGACCGTGGAATTCACGTGTAATGCTTATGTTCTCGGGTTCACGGGATACGGGTTGATTTTGGGCATGGATTGGTTGTCCAGTTATGGAGCCATCCTCGATTGTGAGCATAGGGTGGTGAGGCTCATGACTCGCCTCGGTAATACCCTAGAGATTTCCTACAACCCGCTGGATCCCGTCATTTTATGTTATCTTGAATCTCTTGACTCATCCATCGATGATCTATAATCTTTAAGGGTGGTCCGAGACTATCCTGATGTCTTTGAAGAGGTTAAGGGGTTGCCCCCTAAACGAGAGATAGATTTCCGCATTTATCTTGTTGATAATGCCAAGCCAGTTTCATTGCCCGTTAGGCACATGGCCCAGCGAGAAAGAAGAGAGCTCAGTAAGCAAATCAAGGAGTTGCTTGAGAAATTTTTTATTAGGCGAAGCATTTCTGAATGGGGTGCTCCTGTGGTGTTCGCTACTAAGGCGGATGGTTCGCTTCGTCTATGTGTTGATTATCGAGAGTTGAACAAGCTGACAAAGAAGAATAGGCGCCCGTTACCGAGGATTGATGACCTCTTTGACCAGCTTGTTGGTGCTTCTGTTTTCTCTCAGCTTGATCTAGCCACCGGATTCCATCAGCTTAGAGTGGCTGAGGATAGTATTGATAAGACTACGTTTAGGACTCCAGATGGATTCTTGGAATGGCTTGTCATGCCATTCGGTTTGACTAATGCATCCGCCTACTTTGTAGATTTGATGAGTAGGGTGTTCAGGGAGTTCCTTAACAAGTTTGTAGTTGTCTTCGTGGATGATATTCTGATCTTCTCAAAGGATGAGGAAGAACATGCTAGATACCTCAAGGAAGTAATGGATACGCTGAGAGCTCATCAGTTGAAAGCCAAGTTCTCCAAATGCCATTTTTGGAGAAGGGAAGTTCGGTTTCTTGGACATATAGTTTCTAAGCAAGGCATAGCTGTGGATCCCGCGAAAGTGGTTGCGGTTCAAGACTGGAAGACTCCTAAGAATGCAACCGAGGTGAGAAGCTTTCTCGTTCTGGCAGGCTATTATAGGAAGTTCATTAGGGACTTCGCTAAGATTTCAGCCCCTCTTACTAAGTTGACGAAGAAGAACTTAGTCTTTGCATGGGACTTAGAGTGTGAGCTTGCTTTTCAAAGGCTCAAGAGGGCCCTTACCACAGCTCCAGTTTTGGCATTACCTGATGGCGGTAAGATGTTTACCGTGTACACCGACGCATGTGGCATGGGGTTAGGTGATGTTCTGATGCAGGAAGGAAGAGTGATATGTTATGGGGGTAGGAAACTTAAAGTTCATGAGAAGAACTATCCCACTCATGATTTGGAGTTGGCGGCAATCGTCTTTGCACTCAAATCCTGGCGCCACTATCTTCTAGGCGAAAGGTTTGAGTTGTATACTGATCATAAGTCACTCAAGTACCTCTTCTCGCAGAAAGATCTGAATCTAAGGCAGTAAAGGTGGATGGAATTCTTGGCATCATATGACTTCGAGATAGCTTATACCCCTGGCAAGGGTAATGTTGTGGTAGATGCACTAAGCAGAAGAAGGTTGACTTTGAGTCCCTTGTTTATTGAGATGAAGAACCTAGAGTTCTTGGCAACCTTTAATTTCACAACGGCTGTAGAGTCAGTAACGGGTTCGTTAGCATCCCTTGAGCTTAGACCCACACTTCTTGATCAAGTAGGGACTTCGCAGAAGGAAGACCCGCAGATAGTCGAGATCATGGACAAGTTGATTTGTGGTGAGACGTCTAGTCACCTGGCTAGATATACTATTGATGACAAAGGTTGGCTAAGGCGTGATGGAAGGCTATGCGTTCCACAAGTGGGAGACTTGGTGCATAAAGTTCTCGAAGAGGCACATCACTCGAAGATGACTATACATCCTGGAGGAGATAAGATGTATAGGGATATGAAGCGCATTTTCTTTTGGGCTGGAATGAAGAAAGATGTGGCAGAGTATGTTTCAAAGTGCATGGTGTGCCAACAAGTGAAAGCCGAGTCGAAGAAATCCGGTGGGCTATTACATCCATTGGAGGTCCCGCAGTGGAAGTGGGAAAGTATCTCTATGGATTTTGTGGATGGACTGCCTAGGTCAAGGAAAGGGAATACGAGCATATGGGTCATAGTTGATAAACTTATGAAGAGTGCTCATTTCATTCCAGTGAAGAGCAAGACGACCGCATCACGGCTAACATCTGTTTATCTTCGAGAGATAGTGCGATTGCATGGAGTTCCTTCTAGCATAGTTAGCGATCGTGACCCAATCTTCACTAGCCAGTTCTAGAATAGTTTGCAAGAAGCGATGGGTACGCGATTAAACCTAAGTACAGCCTATCACCCCCAGACGGATGGCCAAACCGAAAGGGTGAATAGAGTGCTAGAAGATCTTTTGAGGCTTTGTGTTCTTGACTTTGGTGGTACTTGGGAAGACCACCTTCCTCTTGTAGAGTTTTCTTATAATAATAGCTATCAAGCTAGCATAGGGATGGCACCATTTGAAGCCTTGTATGGGAGGCCGTGTAGGTCACCATCTTGTTGGTGGGAGACAAAGGATAGGCTTATACTTGGGCCCGATATGATATGGGACACATCCGAGAAAGTTGAATTGGTGAGAAGACGGATGAAAGCGGCCCAAGGCAGACAGAAATCCTATGCTAACAAGCGAAGGACAGATTTGGAATTCGAAGTTGGAGATATGGTTTTCGTGAAGGTTTCTCCTTTGCGTAATGTGGTTCATTTTGGAGAGGTTGGGAAGCTGGCACCAAGATTCGTAGGACCCTTCCCTATCATAGAGAGAATTGGTAAGATGGCTTATAAGGTGGAATTGCCCGAGAAGCTGGCTGGAGTGCATAATGTCTTTCATGTCTCGCATCTCCGAAAGTGCCTACAAGAGTCCGCTGAGGTGGTTGAACCTAGCATTCTTGAAGACGTGGAGGTAGAGAAAGAGGCAACCTTGAGGAGAGCTACGATTCGTATCTTGGGAATGGAGATCAAGAAGCTAAGGAATCGAGAAGTCAAATTGGTGAAAGTTTAGTGGAGTGAAGCCGAAGAGGATGCAACTTAAGAAACCGAGGAGAAGATGCGTGGGCTTTATCCATTCCTTTTTGAGGGTACATTCTCAATCCCTTTTCCTTGTTAGCATATCTTTCTTTTGTTATCCATGTTTATCTTGTTATCTCATTAACCTTGTCATGGGAACCTTAGGTAGAAACCCGTTGGATGAAACATGTATTTGAAACATGTTATGCTTGATGTTTGTAAGTGGTTGCAAGTGGATACTCATGGATGCATGATACACGTTAGGCACTAAGATTGGCTCACACACCTTCATATTGCATATGCATGAGTACTTATACTTATTCATGGCAGAAACTTGTTATACTATCACGTGGATGTTGCATATGGATGAATGTTTTGTGCACTCATGTAGAGATTATGAAATTATGTTAGGAATTTGCATACATATGGACTCATTTCACTAACATACTTTGCATCAAAGAGGTTTACTGAATCAGTAACCACCTGATTTTCGCATTAGATAAGTACATATACACACACCTTTGCATATGATCATACAGCATCTAGAATCTTTTACGGACAATGACTGCTCGTGGATGATGTTGTGAGTAGATGGATGATGGATGGTAGGATACGTTCTTCCTAACTTGAAGATTTCGGGGACGGAATCCTTTAAGGTGGGGAGGATGTAACAACCCGTATTTTTAAATAACATGTTACAACATAAATCAAGGCAGAATTAAATGATAAATTCTGAATCAAGGGAAACGGGCTATGTCATTGCGTTGGTCTCGGAAAAATACGCGAAATAGAGTCCGAGTTTTCGAAAATCGGTGTCCGTTTGTCCAAGTTATGGCCCGTCAAAGTTTTCAGAAAATTTCAAGTTCAAATTTGAATTCAGAATTCAAATTCAGCTGGGCAGGACATGCGGGAAAAATTCCCGCCACCCCAAGTCGACTGGCGAGTCGACTTGGGAGTCGACACACCCCAGGTTATGTCGACTGCCCAGTCGACACCCCTGTCGACTTGGGTGGTCGACCCGTCTGGCCTGGGTGCATCCGACTTGTTCCTCAAGACATGTTTGGAGGCTTATGACGGATTTTAAAGGCCCAGATCTGAATTAGGGTTAATCCTATGGTCTAAACTAACCTAAACTTCTATAAAAGGACCCTAATACCTAGCCTAAACCATCATAAATCAATCCTACAACTAGATTATGCCAAAATGTTTAATCATGGCCTCCAACCTCTTGTCATAGTCTTCTAAGCTTGTTTGAGAGTTTCTAAGCTTGATTCAAGGCCAAAGTTCAATCTTTCTTCATCAAAGCAAGGATCTTCTTCTTGGGTTTTCATTGGAGCTTATCATTTGGGAGTTTTAGAGTTGCTAGTGGATTCGTCTCAATCTTATTTTATTTTATAAGTCTTCATAGCATTGTAAGCCTTATACTACTCTTAGATTCTAACTATGAAGTTTAATGTGACATGTTGCAAGTTTGAGTTTTGGCCTAAGTATGATTTGAGCTTTGATTCTATCATGCTATGCATAGATTTATTCTATGCATGTTTGTAAAGCTATCACCTTGACTTTGTGCATGAAAAGCTATGAGCTTTGATTTGAAATGTTGCATAAAGCCACATAGAAACTCTCTTAAACCTTATGTTATCTTGCATATGATGTTATATGCGAATCTCTAGCCATCATCCTATGTCATTTATGACCATGCTTCATCTATTTTGCTAAAGTTGATATCATGCATGTTTTGAGGCCGATAATGTAATATGCAAGTTTATGAACACATTTGCCTCATATGCCACCATGTTTAACTTGTAGCCCAAACCTTATTAATTATGTCATGCTTCTAAGTTCCCTCTTTGAGATCTATTTGCGTTTATGCGAACTTACATGCGATGGGGTTACGTTATGGGTAAACTAAAATGACATAAAAACATGACTTGAAAAGATGACATGAAATATGACATGTGATTATGCTTGAAACATGAACATGAACTTGGACATGACTTCTAGAAAACATGAGAATGGCCAACTCGAGGTTGGGTTGAGTTTGTAGCATAAATCTACCCGGAACCGATCGGCTTAACTAGTGGCTACAAGCAATAGGACCCAATGTGAGTAGTTGGTCATGTCGCACTTGAAACCCGAGGTTAGACTAAGTTGTGGTGTAAAGCTACCCGGACCCACCCGGCTTAACTAGTAACCACAACAAGGTCTAATGTGAGAGGTTGGGTGCATTAAATGAGTTAATGCCACATGATAGGGTTAAGTCATAGACCACTTGAACACTTAACCAATTAAACACGATGGGTTGATGGGGTTAAGTCATGAACCTTGGGTACACTTAACCAACTTGATAATTGATTGGATAGGGTTAACCACGTTTAACCCGTTAGAAACCCTTGTTACGTGGTCCTTTTCACCAGTAACCCTCTTGGTTGTATCATGATACCCTAGGGACTAGGCTAGGGTGGGGCACGATTACTGGGCTGACATGTAAGTGACCAAAATGACGGGTGAGTAGGTGCGCCGGCGTAGGTTCAGGCGGACTATGGTCGTACACATAGTCCGGAGTTGAAAAAGAAGACACGGGCACCAGTAGGTTTAGACTGTGCGTGCTTGATTTGTGTCCATGGTTGGCACCCTAGGTCTTGATACACCCTAGGGTTGACCTAGCACAGTTTGACTACACTTCGTGGTTGGGCCGTATGACACCGACACTTGACGAGTTAGGCTTTAGGGAGTCGATCGATTAGACCGTGTTGTTGGATCTTGATCTAGGCCATCTCGTGGTATTGGGCCAAACTTGGGCCGAGGGATCATTTCTGGTTTATACTTGACATGGGTTGAAATACTAGTACACTTGGTGCAAAAACTTAACCTTGTATATGCGATGCCACACTTGATCTATCTTGTTAACTTTTCACCATGCCAGTTATCACCCTATGTTTCATCCATGTATTACATGTCCAGTTAGCTTTATTAGTTTTTATACTAATAGTAGATAGGACCTACTAGTCTTTTGACTGACCCATTTTCTTTCGCCTCTTTTCTTTCGTTCCCCCCCCCCCCAGGTTTACAGGGTGGGGACACTAGCACCTAGCTTGGATCTTTAGCTGCTTTTCTGGATAACTCATGTACGGTTTGGACTTGAGCTTGCTATGGCTTTTATTCTACCTTGGGGATAGCTACTTTATGATTTTCTTTCCATTTTTCAGTTTATGTTTCTAGACTTCGTTTTGAGGAAAATAATGACCAAGTACTTTGATGTAACTCGACTATGGTTTGGAAATGTTAGTTTTTATCCGCTGCTTTATTTACTCTGTTTTGCTTATATGTTCTGTCTTGTGATATCTGCATGCATGTTTACCTTGTTTAACGCCCCTCCAAAGCTAGTGTGCTTGCAAGAGTGGCATTGGCGGAGGTGGGGTGTTTCAAACTGGGTCCCGTGAGTGGTTTTGGGCACGATGTTTACTGTTTCAATGATTTTAATTTAAACATTTGATTATTAACCCATTATACTTTCTTTGATTTATTTAAATATTATATTTACATATAGTATCCTTACATGTATTCCAATGCATATTTTACACGTATATATATATATATATATATATATATATATATATGCACAACTTTTATTTATTTTTCAAACGACATTATGCCTTTATTCAATTTTTACCTATTTTCATTGATTGCTGGTCTATTTTGAATTTAGCCTTTGTGTGTGTGTGTATGTATACATATATATATATATATATATATATTTGCACATATATACGCATATATTTACGTATACATATATTTTTATACTTCCTTATATGTATAATTTTCCTTAAATATGCATTTATACATATTTTCCCTTTAGAACATGCATTATTTTAGTCGTCTGTGAAAAATAAAAATATGGCGCCTACGGGAATCATACCTGTGCCACTTTCTTGGAAGCCACATGTTCTTACCAACTATACTACATAGGATTTTGTTTACAAGACTAAAAACAATGGTGGTCATTGTTCTTTTCTTGTACCTCTTTTTGTTGTAATATTTCATTTAAATGTATCTCTTTCATTTTAAATCCGTTATCTGCAATCCATAGGTATAAATTGACCAGAAAATTGCCATAGACGCAATAACGCTAATCCCGCGATCAAATTCTAGAAGCTCTTAAATTTTTTATTAAATTAAGAATGCGGGGTGTTACACCCTTGTCTCACTCTACTTATGATTAAGATAATGCAAAGTCCGTCCTTCGTTTTGGGTCTCGGGTTATTGGCTTCCAACTTTAAGCGAGTTGCCTTTGAAATTGAGTTCATTTTAGTTACTTTTGGTGTTGCCGTTTATTTAACACTATCTCCTTTCGTATATGTACTAAGCCTTTCTCTTCTACGTCGGTGTCGATAGCTTGCTGACCAAGTCACCTCTTTTATGCTTCCGTCTTTAACCCGATGTCGGCTCCATGCTTTTGGATCATTCTTTCATGTTGGTTGCGATCTAATACCCCTTCACCAACAACAAGCATCGGTGTTGAATCTGGTAGTAACATTTGGCCCCTTATGAAGGGGTATCTTTGACTTTTAAAGTAAAATTTTGACTATTGTGTTGCATTTCGATCTCCCGCCTCTTGGTATCCTTAAACCTGGTTCGTTGACCGAGTCATGTTTATGTGGATGTGAGTTAAGAAATAAGGAAGAATAAATACTCTTTCTTCTTCCCACTTTGCTTCTTTACTTGCAAATTATATTGCTCAAGCATGATCACTTTTCCTCGAGATCTCTACAAGATTTTCTTTTAGAATCTCAAGTTAGATTCTATGTAAGTATCTCTATTTCGAATAAAAGTAGAAACCGAAATTATGCTTTCAATTTGATTAGGAAATCAATCAGGAATTCATGTATTAAGTTTGAGTTAAACGATGATGACAACTTTGATGGTGATTAATGGCGAATAACTTAGGTCCTCTATTCTCCTAATACACTTTTAGGGTCTAAAATGGAAAATTGAGATACGAAAGGTTAATTTCTATTACAAAGAAGGATGATATGCTTCCGGTACAAGTGAATTCAACACCCATTGTCGTCGATTTATTTTAGTTCTGATTTTGCCGACACTAATACTTGTATTTACTTGGCTTTTGACCTAGTGGATATCGGTTCAATACGAAAGTGTTGTCGAAAGATCTGTTTCCCTTTTGGTTTTAGTGTCGGAAAAATCGGGAGTTCAATATTAAAGCATCTTTATCTTGATTTCACTTGTATCGGATCTTGAGACCAGCTAGGCCTTCGGTGATGACACCTAATTATTTGTTTATGGTTAAATCGACACTAAATACTATCAGTATTCTGATTTCCTCGACACCTACCTTTCACTCTTTGATTTTGGTTTTGAGGTAGTTAGTTTGGTCCGCATCAAAGATTTAATTGTTCCTAAGTATATGTAACTTATGCTTATAATATGAGTCGTTTTATTGAAATGCAAATTAGATTCCAATACCAAGGGTACCAAAATGTACTTCTTAGAATTTTAAGTAGAAAAAGTGGAGCCACAAAGTAATAGAAAATCAAGTAAAGAACACCAAACTTTATTGTGGTTCGATCAATACATCCACTTTACGATCCATTTTCTTTACTTTCACAAGGGTTATAATGCATACAATCATTTCTTTTAATCCATTCTCACATCCTTTCCCCTTGTTCTATGAATTTAAAGAAGAAGATGAGAAAAAGCCTTTGAGGAAAAGAGATTCAATGGTAGATCTATAAGCTTTCGAGTAATGAAGAAATTCCTTTGGATTCCATGATGACCTTTGTGCCTGATCTTCAATTGATGATGTTAGGATAGGTGGAAATCACTTAAGAATGCTTAGGAGACGATTGGGAAGCCCTTCGGGGTCATTAAATTCCTCCCCTTTGCATGAAGGAATGAGGGGGTATTTATGGGTGAGATTTAAACTAGGTGGCAGAGTTGTAAATACTTTCAGCCTTCCATAGGTCGCCGGAACGACCCATTTCAATCTGGTCTGAAGATGGCACGAGCTAAAGCAAGGCGGGGCAAGCTAGGGCAGGGCTACACAAGCTAAGGCAAGGCGGGGCATCCCAAACTTTATGTCATGAGGCAGCTTGCGCTGTGGCAACGTGGAGCAGGCTAAAACTTTCGGCAGGCCAAAGAATTTGAAGTGTTAAAGACTTATAATAAGCCAAGAATAGGGCGACCCAGAGTGGCTTAGCGACCCAACCCATGTGAACTGGCTTAAGCACAGTAATGACCTAAATATTCTTAACGGGATGAACCAGTAAAAGGCTCTGCCACGACCTAAAGGCTTATAATGACCTAAACAGGATTATAATATGAACTGTTCTCACATGTACTAGGTTGTGTTTAAGTCTTAGGTCGCACTGTATTTTAGATCGTTTCATGCTTTAGTTTACATAACTTCATGGACCGTTGTCGGGCCTTTTGCTTAAACTTGCCCCATTTACTCTTTACCCATATATATTCTTTGACCTAGGCCGCTGTTGCTTCATACACTCCTTTTCTTGCTTCAAGCTCAAAAATGGCGGTTTTCTGAGATCAAATTCCAACCATCATTCTAATAAATTTCTGATTCTTCTAGTGACTTCGATATTTCCAACGATTCTACCAACGATCAAGATATTCAAATTCAAAGCTCCAAGATCCAAGTTTTACTCCGATTTTGAACTTCGGGTTAATTCTAAGAATTGTTTTATCCGTATAATGGTCTCGGCTTGAATCATATGTGTGAAATCTTGTAATTTTATCATGGCATTTGCTAAAAGAAGACGAATACGCTGAAATGATGATTTTTGCATGATTTTATTGTTTAATGATGATATGAATGCGCAAATCCATGCTTTGCCCAAAAAATTGAAACGCCTTTGTTAACTGTCCCGGATCATTGCACTTTTAGCAGTTTACACTTTAAATTGGGTCGCTTCCATCACCTTGGGCCTTAGAACGTGATCTCGCTTAAACCGTCACAATAACTTAAGGCTTTAGGTCGTGATCTTACTTTGAGTCATTATAATAACTTAGGGCTTTAGGTCGTTATTTCAATTCATGACTCTGGGTCGTTTTAGTCTCGAAGCTTTAGGTCGTTCATGACCTAAAGACTTAGAAATAAGAAGACGATCCAAGAAACTAGATTATTATTACGACCTAAAGCTTCTGGTTATACAGAACAACCTAGAGCCTAAAGCTATACATGACTACCCAAATGCTAAAAACTGGTAGGAGCGATTTGAACGCCTTGAACAAGTTGTCTTCTGGCATGTCATTTACTTTTGAATAACTCTACTTATACAGGATGTCTGAAAGGATTGAAGGGACTTCAAGCAAGGAAGATAGGTGAAAACTTCTTAGGTTGGACAAGCTTCCTGCATCTATTACTCAAACAACTTTTGCTGCCCCATCTCTAGCTGAACTCGAAGCAATCATAGACAAGACTTGTTATGTTCTTGAGCCGTGCAGATCTGAGCCCACTGAAAAATTCCAAGGATGGTGTTTTGATGTGTTACGCTTTGACCAGTTTGATCTGGATATATACTCTTCCGACAAGCAATCAATCCCCGAGGATCTGGACACTCTAAAGAATCATTCACTGGCACAACTCAAATCTACTAGGAATTGGATGGAGAAGCATTTTGCGGAAGTCAAAAGGTATACTCCTCGCAAATTGGGTGCTTGGAACACTATTGCTTGTGATCTCCAAAGGCTAAACAAGGAAAATATTGAATGCATCGCTGCCCTAGAGAAGGACAAAGCCATGTTTATTCAGGCTCTCAGTTCCCAGGATGAAATCATTGCAAAATTAGCTACTCTTGGGAACAAAATGGAACCCTCTAGCGCTACTCCTTCTCCCCCTGCTTGTACTGGGAAATGACCTAGTGATGGAAAAAAGGAACTCCCTTGCTTGACTATTGTTATTTTCTTTTACGCACTTATGCTCTAGACCATTTTTATATATGAGTGTCGGTCCTCACTTACTACTTTATGCTATTTCGCGTCCGAATTCTCTATGCCGAACTCGTGATGTGGAGATGGTAATATATATTTTCTTTTGTACCTTAAGTTTTATTCAACTTTGACGCACTTTTTAGTTTGCATTAAGATCCAATAATGGTTTTTTGCCTGAATCATACTTTGAGCTAACATGCTTCGCATAACCTGTTTTACAGAAGAGGACAAGCAATTATACAACATTGGACTTGTACCTCACTATCGATCGTCCGCATCGATAATGGATTAGTTAAACTTTAACAATGACTTATAGAACACTTTACTTTAAACAAAATAGAATGAGTGCATTAATCCAATGGTTTAGAAATTATTGGAAATTATTCGCATGAACACGATATTCCAATCTGCATTAACGTTTAAAGTCAATTAATCAATATAAAGCCACTTGTGGGTTTCAAGCGTTAACATTTTAATGATTCGTGCTGATTCACATTTGTGATTTCAAGTAAATTGATTTAACATGAACTTTGTCTATAACCTGATTTAGTTAGTTTGTGTATTGGAGACCTTTATTGCTCAATTATACTGACTAACTCTAACGTCGGTAGATCGAGAAGGGGTTCCCCGAGGGAGGACTTTGGGCAAAATCCTAATGTTTGTCATCGTCGGATCAGGTATTTCCTGATGCTGACAATCAATTGGTTAATTTTCTCACTTGAGGTCTTAAATGTTGCTCAAACAGATTGACCGTTCTTCACACTTAGCTTTTTTAAATGTTACGCAAGTAGATTTTATCATTCTTCGCATCTGACTTTCTCAAATGTTACGCGAACGGATTATACTTTTCGCACCAGGACATTCCAGATGTTATGCAAGTAGATTTGATCATTCTTCGCATCTGACTTTCTCAAATGTTACGCGAATGGATTATACTTTTCGTACCTGGACATTCCAGATGTTACACAAGTAGATTTGATCATTTTTCGCATTTGACTTTCTTAGATGTTACGCGAATGGATTATACTTTTCACACCAGGACATTCCAGATGTTACGCAAGTAGATTTGATCATTCTTCGCATCTGACTTTCTCAGATGTTACACGAATGAATTATACTTTCATGCTTGGACATTTCAGATGTTACGCAAGTATATTTGATCATTCTTCGCATCTGATTTTCTCAGATGTTACGCGAATGGAATACACTTTTCACACCTGGACATTCCAGATGTTGTGCAAGTAGATTTGATCATTCTTTGCATTTGACTTTCTCAGATGTTCCGCGAATAGATTATACTTTTCACACCTGGACATTCCAGATGTTACGCTAGTAGATTTGATCATTCTTCACATCTGACTTTCACAGATGATACGCGAATGGATTATACTTTTCACACCTGGACATTCCAGATGTTACGCAAGTAGATTTGATCATTCTTCGCATCACTCTCTATTCGAAAATAGAAATTCTTTTTCTTGTATTATATTGAATAACCGCACGGTGAAAAATTTCAATCAACTTATTTCCTTGTTCTGAAATTCATTTCATATAATTGAACCTTTTCAAACTGTTTCTTTTTAAGAACCAAAAAAATTTGTGCCAAAATAACTGATGCCAAGAAGAACAAAAGGCCTTGGACGCGTAATGGATCTTGAAGAACTATTTCTGCATCTCCCTGACCAAACCCCCCTACATTAGGATTGCTTGTTAATGGTTGATCAAGCTTGATAGATTCACCCTCTGAAACAAGAAGTTCTGGCCCTGGAGGTATAATATCAACCGTTTGGTGATCATCCGATGCATCAACTATGGTTATTTATCACACATCGCAATATACTAGGCCTTCTAATTCCTTAAGGGGTTTATCTAAAAGATTCGCGATATAACTAGGAAGGCGTTTCAAATACCACACATGAGTTACTGGACATGCGAGTTTGATGTGTCCCATTTGATATCTTCGTATACGAGAATCAACAAATTCTACCCCACATTCTTCACAAAATTTCGGGTCCTCTTTTTCCGCTCCGATCACTCAATAATTTCCAAAGGCACAAATTCCACTTTAATGGGTCCATGATTTGATCAATCATCGCATCTGACTTTCTTAAATGTTATGTGAATGGATTATACTTTTCACACCTGGACATTCCAGATGTTAGCAAGTAGATTTGATCATTCTTCGCATCATACTTTCTCAGATGTTATACGAATGGATTATACTTTTCACACTTGGACATTCCAGATGTTACACAAGTATATTTGATCATTCTTTGCATCTGACTTTCCCAGATGTTACGCAAATGGATTAAATGGCTGTTATCTCATTTCACCAGGGATGGGGGCTCATTTCCTTCATCGAATGCTTGACTTAGCAGGCAATTCCGATTTAGGAACTGAGGCTCTGAACTTCTCACTTAGGGAAGCGGTCCTTCGCAAAATGCTACATCTCTCATGTTTGTTTGACATGGCGCTTGTTCGGTGTCTAGATCTTTGCGACTTTTCCATTCACTTTTCAAGGCGGTGCTTTTCTATCTTTATATTCATGCGTGTCGATATTTACAGCATTTGGCTCTCGAACTAGCGTTGTTGGGGTCACGATGTTACAGGAACAAGCGCTCAATATATGGCCTGCAATATGAAATTGCTTTTTAAGAAAGTTTTTATTTGACATATAATTTTGCAAATCAAAAATTCATTCGAACTAATATGCCCTTAGTCGTAGAGCCAATGATTAGTGCATCATTTGCAGATTATTATAGTCTGTTTACAAGAAGTTCTGAATATAACAGAAAGTAAGCTGCAAAGTAAAGCATGAACTAAGGCAGAATATAGAGCATAAAGTAAAGTGGTGGCGATGTTGATCGCTTATTTCTGAGCCATTGAAATTGGAGCATGATAAATGGTGACTAGTTGACAATTGGCTTTGGAATGGTTTGAACATAAGCTCTGTTGTTTGGATCGGACTGATCATTTGATTCCCCTTGCCCCTGGGGAGTTGCGGAAGGATTCACGGCCTGCGGATTCTTTACATACTGCTGCAGCCTGTTTTTCTAGATCAACTCCTCAATGAGGTTCTTTAAGTGTCGGCACTCATTAGTGTTATGACCAGGCTGGTTGTGAAACCTACAGAACTTTCCCGAGTTGGCTGCTTTGTCACTTATCGTTATCGGGTTTGGCTTAGCATACTCTTCAGAATTCCTCGTTGCAAGATAGATATTCTCAGGAGTGTCATTCAAAGGTGTTAATTCTGACGAGTTGAAAAGGCAAGACTTCTTATTAGCCTTGTTTTCATCTCCATCGTTAGTGTGCTTATGCCCTTGATTACTCTTTTGACCATATTCAGTAGCAACATTTTTGGGAGCTTCAAGTAGCGGGTTAGCATTAATAATTTGTAGGGGCACAGGATTAACGTCAACTCTCATGTATTCCTCGACCTTTTTGTAGAATTTTTCAAGCGTGATTGGTTCTTTCATTTTAATCCATCTACCAAATTCGTTTTCATTTATAGCACTGATTAAGGACATGAGGATTGTGCGAGGTTCTGGATTCCTTACTTCGGACAAAGCAATGTTGAATCGACTAAGAAAAGCTTTAATGGATTCCCTTGGATTTTGCTTCATTGCTGAAAGCGTAATAGCATCCTTAGCTTTAGTAGCGTCACTATTTCAAATCTCGCAAATATCGCCCGAGATCTCCTCCGAAATCTCGTTTTGGGCTCCATCTGAAACGAAACAGTAAATATCACTCTAAATCTCCTTTCGAATATATCGCCTGAGATATTGCAATATCGAACGATATATCGACCGAGACGAAATACTGGAATATCGTCCGAGATCTTAGTTTTTTATGTTAAAATTTATATTTGTGCCTGAACTAGAACAATAATTAAAAAACTCAAATCTAGCCATGTTAGTCTTTTGTTATTGTACATTTGGCATGTTAAATGACTATATTATATGTTCATATATTTTTTAGAATGCTTATGATTTTCATATTTGTCGTTTCACATACATGTTACTAATGAAATTATGTATTTTATGGTTTATTTATGTTGGATTTTTTTAATGCTTTGGATCCTTTTAATGTTTCTTGTCTAACAATATTCCTGTTTTAAGCATACTACAATTTAGAGTATGAATGATCTTTCGCAAAATAAAGAATAATAAAGTTATTTTGCATTTTAAGTTTAAGTTACTATATTTTTGATAGCATTCATAAAAATCATTTTGTTAAAATATCATTTTTAATATATCATGTACCCCAAGATTGTTCCTATATGAACTTTAAGACCCGAGATGAACTCCCGAGTTAGAATCATCTCATCTGAGATCTCCCCCAATACGAGACCGAGTCTATAAAATCCCAGAGACGAAATGCGATCGATATCCAAGATTTAAAACCTTGAGTAGCATACAAGTGGAATTGCTTTTTGAATTTCTTGGTCAAGTTGAAGAATTGTTCTATGGATTTAGGTGATATCTTTGTGAACTAGAGTGATGCAGCACCTTCTAAGTAGAGAGGAAAGTATGTGCCTCCCATCTCACCAGTTGCCTTAGTTGCACTCATATACCATTCGCATTTGAACAGAAAATAATTTGGATCGACAAGGCTATTATATAGAGGCAAGGTTAGAGGATTAAATTTCTTCAGACAGATTGCTTTAAGGATTCTTTCAGTGAATGGAGTCCAATTGGGAGAGAATTCTCATTCCCTTTCATCGCCATTGCCTGCGTGGTTCTTCTTCATGATTTGTTCTATCATGTCTGAGATGTACTCTTCAGTTTTAGGATGCTCTACGAAGCTGAGTTATTTACCAAACGTTCGTCTGGGCATGCGATCCTAGTTAGAGAATTCAAGTCTTTTACCTTCCTGATGAGGACGTACCCTTGTGATGCGATTAGTTTCGTTTTGGCCTTTCATCTCAGAATGATTTTTAGCTTTTGGCTTTAAGTTTTCAATGTTAGCATCATCCTTATCGCTTACTTGATCATTATCATTTTCGATGTTGTTATGGCAGTTAAGATCAGAAGCGGACGGGTTGCCATTCAATTCAAGATCAACATGGACTTTCAGAGAGGCTGGATTTGGTCAAGCATTAATGATGGCATCAAGCTTCTCCATCATAGCTTCAGTAGAAGCATCCATCTATTGGTTCGCATTGGCAATAGCGACATTCAACTCGTTCCTAGTAACACCGACTCAATTTATCGAATCTTCTCCCACCTCGAAACGGTTTGTAGGCGGAGTTTCCTCATTAGCAATGTCATCGGTATTTTCAACATTTTTGTTAGTGGTCTTCTTAGATTTCACCATGATTTCAGACAAGGAGTGCGAGGACTTCAACCTTGAGAGAGTGTAAGAGAAGAAATTGCAAATGTGGCCACACGATGGGCGCTAAATTTTGAAATGCAAACTAGATTCCAACACCAAGGGTACTAAAATGTACTTCTTAAAATGTTAAGTAGAGAAAAGTGGAGCCACAAAGTAATAGAAAAGCAAGTAGAGAACACCAAACTTTACAATGGTTTGATCAAATATGATCTACATCCACTTTACGATCCACTCTCATTACTTTCACAAGGGTTACAATGCAAACAATCATTTCGATTACATCCATTCTGACAGCCTTTTCCCTTATTCTATTAATTCAGAAAAGAAGATGAGAAAAATCCTTTTGAGGAAAAGAGATTCAATGGTAGATCTATAAGCTTTCGAGTAATAAAGAAATTCCTATGGATTCCATGATTACCTTTGTGCTTGATTGTCAATTGATGATGTTAGGATACGTGGAAATCACTTAATAATGCTTAGGAGACGATTGGGCAGCCCTTTGGGGTCATCAAATTCCTCCCCTTTGCATGATGGAATGAGGGGGGGGTATTTATAGGTGAGATTCAAACCAGGTGGCAAAGTTGTAAATACCTTCTGTCTTCCTTAGTTCGTCGGAACAACCCTTTTCAATTTGGTCTCAAGATGGCACGAGCTAAAGCAAGGCGGGGCAAGCTAGGGCAGGGCAGAATGAGTTAAGGCAAGGCGGGGCGTCCCAAACATTATGTCATGAGGCGGCTCGAGCTGTGGCAATGTGGAGCGAGCTAAAACTTTCAGTGGACCAAAGAATTTGGGCTGTTAAAGACTTATAACAAGACAAGAATAGGGCAATCCAAAGTGGCTTAATGACCCAGCACATGTGAACTGGTTTAAGCACTGTAATGACCTAAATATTCGTAACGGGCTAAACCAGTAAAAGGTTCTGCCACGACCTAAAAGTTTATAATGACCTAAAGGTTTATAACGACCTAAAGGTTTATAATGACCTAAAGAATTTGGAGTGTTAAAGACTTATAATGTCTGGAAACTTTGGCACTTGAATCATGCCATGCTTCTCTAATCCAAACCCCATTCGTTACTTTTTGAGCTTTTCTAAAGGAGAAGAATCGCCCATATTACGTGCTAAACCGATAAACAAGTTAATCGGTGATAGTATCTACAAGTCCAGGCCTTGGGAAGATCAATTTTGGTTATCAGGCGTCCGCCTGGCATTTCAGGCAGTTTTGCTGATTTTGGTGAGTTTCCTAGCTCTTATAAAATAACTATGCTGTTACTAGAGTTTTCTTAACTTGTTTCTTTCTAGATCCTGCTTCTAATATGGTAACTTTGTCAAACAGGGAGGCCAGAGTTGCCGAAGTTATTTTCAAAAAGTTTGAACAGTTGGGGCGTCGATCGGCCTTGTTAACTTTAAATAAGCTTTTCCAATATAGCCTTCTTTCTGATGGAAATATGATCCTTGGGCAACCAAGCATTCATTTTTCTGGTGCCAAACACTTGGTCTTCGGTTCCAATTCGTTTAGTGCATCGTCTCCCTTATTTCTAGGTACCTTGGGTAAGATTATTTTCTCTTTTCAAAGTGACTTATGTTTATGGGCTTTAGATTTATTATCCTTGCTTTCATATTTGGTTAGGTACCTCCACTTCTAAAGACTTATCCCTCATAGATGTGTTAGATCAGTTTGATGCTTATGCTAGAAAAAGTTTAGTTGAAGCAACCACTGAACCTCCATCGAAAAGACCAAAGTTTGACCCCTCTGCATCTTCTTCAAGGATTCTATGGCCACGACTACAAAGTAGGTAATTCCAAGTCCTACAGTTTGTCTCGTTGATCCTGTCCTCGACATTACTTCTTCTCCTGAAGAAGTTTCTGGAAGTAAGCTGTAGGCCATGCTTCGTCATCGACTCCTCCAATTGTGCTAGATATAAGAGAACATGGTTTAATATCTCCTTATCCTCAACATATCAGTCCTCCAAGGCTTTCCTTACCAACCTTGGATTTTGATGAACTTATGAGGCTCGCTTTTTCTGACAAATTCCAAAAACGTCCCGTAATGAAATTTACCTACGTACATCCTTTTATACGTGATAGGGTTATGGAAAGAATTGCCTTGGCAAAACAGAAAGTTGAAGTGCCATAGAAGGATAAGCTTAAGCCTAAAGATCTTTTATATATTGAAGATTTGTCTAATGATTAATGAAGAGGAGGAAGACATTAATATCGTTTATGAATAGGAAGGGAATGACTGTGATGATGATGATAATGCTAACTTTGGCCATGGCGGCGAAAAGGGTCAGGATGATTTCGAGAAAGACGGTGGTGATTCACCTCCGGATACTGGTGCCTCACATGATTCTGAAGAAGCTAACCTTGATTCCTGAAACATTCCTACCAGCCAAGAACCAACAAAGGCTCCTTCCAAATATGCGATTCTTCTGGTCCAAAAGGAAAGGAGCTTCCTTCTCAACCCGACACTTTTGTATTACAAGTATATTTTTCACTTTCAAAGTGTTTCTCCTCTTCTTGAATTTATGGTTGTAATTAGTTCCTGTTATTATACTGTATAGACAAAAAGAGACTGAAGCGACGCTGACCTCCTCGTGAGGGAAAGCCCGGAGAACATCTCCTTGCTATTACAACAATTTACATCAGAGTACAAGAACATAACAGATTATGAATGAATATTACACACTGTAAAATATCAGAGAGTTAAATTACTAAGCAGCGGAAAAATAATACATAACACAACTGTAAGAAATATACGGATACAGTGCATTCCGAATATAGCCCCAACTATAAATCCAGGATCCTCTAAAAATAATATCTGCAAAAACCAAAACTACTAGCTGCCCATGTGGAAAATATGGGCACCCAGAGTTTAGGTTAAAACAATAAACTTTAGGTCAGTCATGGGACTGTTGTGAGGACTAAAAGCAGTTATTAAATTGATTTTACAGTTAAGTAAATCAAGGGACCACGCCATGTAACATGGAACAAGTTTAACCCAAAGAATACCAATGCAGAAAACAAACAGCGCAATGCTAATTAAAGAAAATGAAGCTATTATAAGACTCAGGTCCCATCACAGAATGCAACGCAAGCCGAAGGATAGAGTTTTACCTTATAATGGCCGAATAATGCTTGATACGCGAAATTTAATATTTTATTATTACTATAATTGAAGAAATCCACTTCAAATATAAATGTATCAATCATAGACGACATAGTATCTCATGCTATTATGTCGCCATACTAGTCCTACAATTAAAACCGAAATGTCGTATTGTAAGTTGGATTTCAATCATGAACCAAGGAAAGGGATCTTCCTTACCGAATTCGGTACAATCTAGCCTACCATGTCTCAAGATACAGTCACAACTGCACCTAGGAGCGCCAAGGCCGATCTTCTCTTACGTTTGAGGATTGTTATTCCTTAACAATATGTTTCCCCGCCCTATGGGGCGTAATGGTCTGTATGTCGACCATATCATCCATCGGCCCCGTAGTGACAGATATATCCGAGGTACCTCGCATTCCATCATCCATATAAGTAAAATGTCTAGGCTTTATACCATGACAGCACTTCTAGCTAGAAAGAAACACATGTCCTCCCTATTGTCCTTCATCCCTTTTCTACTTCATACCGGGGAGTGAAGCTCACGAATTAACGCTAAATAAAGCTATGCTACTTAAAGCCGTGCTTTGATCAACAACCACAAGACTCCGCTTTTCAACAAAAGCCTTGATCATTTGCTTCTCAGCATTCCACACTGATAATTCATGCCATGCAACTGATGTCAATCGATATATAACCTCTGAGCTCATATGTCTCAGAGAAGGGTGTAAGCAAGAGAACAAATTCTCCGCTACCAAACAGATATATATTTAATAGAGATCAATCAACACAGAATAAAATCCAATGTCAGACATACATCCATTTACAAGTTCGTTCTGGTTCTAAACGAAACCGGAGGCACCTTATTCCTCGTTCCATATGTCCAATACGGTAGAGAGGCCCTCGCATAACCATCAATCCCCAAGTTCGTCTGGACGATCACAATTTATTACGTCGTCTTGGGTGTACAGCCCAATCAAGACATCAGTAATCATCCAAATGATGTGAAGACCTCCGGTCTTAAGCCACCGTCTTCATCGTCGACTTATCGTCGTATTTATTATTCAAAACTGGATAAACCCGGTCTTTTCGAATAACTCGCGTATTTATAAAAACAAGTGTTATAAAAACCCAACTTACGCCTCATTCCAATCCATATTATTCTTTTATTCAAATATTCTTTTCACAATTTAAACCTAAGGTTTTCCAAACTAGTCGGGGGTTAGCGATCCTTAACAAAGTAATCATTTATTATATTTCCCAATCCAAACCTATTCATCCCATGGAGCAAAACTGGTAGTGCTCCGTATCTAACACCCACAGTGTTATCTGCAAATTTGATTACCATCTCCCATTCAAATCTAATTAAATATTTAACTATCTCCTGGAGTAAAACTGGTGGTACTCCAATCTCGATCATTTTTAAATTTGATAAATTTAATCATCTTATTCCCATTTCATTCTAATTAAAGATTCATTAAAACTCTAGTTCAGTTTTAATCTCAAAATCATTTCTTAATTATTATCCAACTTTAGTAAAATAAATCATGTCATTAACTGGGTTAAAGAAAGAATGTCAATTAAAATTCACAGTTCATGATGAACCCAAAATCACATTCTATTAGTTATGAAATCTTCACGGAAAACAGATCAATGTATATATAATCGATATAAACTTCCCTATCCAACCAATAATATAAATGCAATAATGACAAAGCCTTTTAAATTCCATATATAGTAATGGTCTTCCTCCACAGAAGCTCACTTCGATTATTACCAAATCGAATTCCATTCCAATTTATTTTATTAAATTGCAAAACTTCACTTTGGGAAATTTCCAATAAATCTTAATAAAAGACTTATATATTTCAAATCACATTTCACTGTTAATTGGGTTAAAGAACGAATATCATTTAAAACACAGTTCACAATAAACCCAATTCCCATTCCATTTTATTCCAATAAATAAATATAACTGGAGAATCTAATAATCTTAATTAAAAGATTTATTCTTTTCACATGGGGTTTAAGAACAGTGTTATTTATGACACCATTCACAACAAACCCATAATCCAATTTCAATTCAATTCCAATTAAATATTAATTAATTGGTAAATCTCCTTAAATATTAGTTAAAATATTTATTCTTTTCTCAACTAGGTTTAAGAATTGTGTTAATAAAGACACCATTCATGACAAACCCGAAATCCAATTTGATATTAAATACAAGGCTCTGAATAGAAAATAATATCAGCTTATCTTCAATATCAAATTCGGAAACCAACAAATATCATATTGGGAATAACGATATATATATCTTCCAAATTCCTCCACAATATCTGTATAACCATGGAATCCAATATCAAAATATTCCGAATATAATTTCAATTCAAATCCTTCCAATTTATTTAAAATTATTGGATTATTATTTCTATTTAATAACTAGTTCATTTTGATAAAAATATATTTTTATCTATTCAAACTTGGAATTTTTCATCCAAAATCTTTCCAAATCATTTATTATGATTTACACAAATTATTGATATTTTTAATAATTTTATCAAGGCCCGTACAGTCAGCTTCCAATAACGGCCATCGAACTGCATTTACAACGAACTTTTCCAAATTTGATTTGGACATAATTCCAAATCCAATCGTTAGATGTAACATCCCAGAAAATCAGAACCAATTTAAAATTTTTATTTTGGCTATTTTAATGAATTTAGAATACTTAAAATGACTTATTTTAATTAACAACGACTGAAAATTTATTTAAATCGAAGTTAGAACGAATAAATTTATTTTAATTATATAACGAGCCTGAAATGGCGCGACAATTTGAAAATTCAACTTTGAACTTTTACTGAATGTACATGAATCAAAATAAACTAGATTTTAGTAAAACCAAAAATATTTAAATCTTTCAATTATATTTTTCTAACGAATCTGAAAAATCAAAATTTCATAGCAGGAATCAAAAGTTATGGCTAGTTGAATATTCAGAAGAGTAGCTATGGACAAATATAGCCCTTGAAATAGACATTTTGCAAACGACCTCCATTTTCGACGAAACCATTTTGATTGGATCTGGAATATCAATTTATTGCTAGATTCCAAATTCCATAATTTTTGGAATTAATATATGAGTGTGGCAAAGGAAAACGCATTTGGTAATTTTAGTTTGAATTGGATCGACTTGAAAATGTCCATTTTTCAAACGCTCTCCAAATTGAACGAAATTAATTTTGTTGGGACCGTATCGTCCCAACATAGCCAGATTTATTTTTCGAGAAATTTTTGAATCAGTATTTGGCCCCGGCAAATTTAAATGTACGTTGAAATCCATATTTGAATGTTTTATATTTTAATTTGAAGAATAACCGACTGAAATAGTCGAATGGGCTTACGAAACATATTCCATTATATCTGGAATGGGGGTATTTAGCTAGGGGCATCAGTCATTGGGTTTGATTAGGAGTTCGGCTAAAAAACGCGACACCCTATTAGTCGACGGCGGAAAGCACCTCCTTCCTTCTCTCTTCGATTCTGGCCAACACACTCTGTAAAATTCATTGCTCCGGTTGGGAATTTTGTAGATCTCCACTCAAGCTTCAAATCCATACCTGATTCGCCCCCTATCATTGCGCGGATCTCGAGATCCAACCCTCGAAAGTCCCGCTGTTTGGAGCCAGTTTTCTCCCCCGATCCGCCATTGCACCTGACGCCTCCACCAACTCCAGGCGCGACCTTCGACCCCCTTCGACGTGCAACAAACCGATCATCAACAAGATACACAGATTTCGAGAAAAGTGGTAACCTAGTTTTGAACGTTTCTGTGAGGTAACAGGTTTATTTATTTAAACTGTTTATGACAGTTTAAAAGTGTTGCAAATTATGATTTTAGAATAAAAATCATATCTTTGACACATGTTGTCGAAATCCAGTGAAACCGGAGACAATGGACTCGTGACGTACTCTACATTCTAGAAGAAACGGGAGAATTTTTGGAGCTTCCTACAATTTTAGAAGGAGTGGAACCTAATGTGAGCAATCTAAATTCAAATAGGAATGTAAACACATTGTATAACTTATATAAATAATGTAATTATATAGGTGTTGTATATCTCATACATGGGCGTTGTATAAATTATACAAGCGATGTACAAATTATACATGCGTTGTATAAATCATATATGCGTTGAATGGAATTGAATTGAAATTGAAATGGAAATAAATATATTTATATATATACTCCCATCGTCCAAAGACCATGGACGATATAAATTGTTTGGATTGTTACTGTGAATGATTGATTGTGGTTGCAACAAAATTGGTTATGTTTGTGGTATATTCATTGTGTCGTGAAAATTAATGATATTGTGGGAATCATTGAAATGAAAGTATTGTAATGCTGCAAGGCCTAGGATAGAAGAGGAGCCGTGCAGGACACGAAGCCAGTGCTAAATACCCTGCCGTTGTAATGTTGAAATTTTATGAAATATTCATGTGTTGAAAAATATTCATGTTTGAAATAAATTGTTTAAACGATAAAAATAACATTTTTACTGTATATATGAATCACTGAAAATATTCATGTTTGAAATAAATTGTTTGAACGAGTTGAAGAGGACATGCTCAGCTCAGCCCACCGCATAGAGGCATGATCAGGAAGATAGTTAGAAGTAAGGGAAACAAGTTGAAGAGGGGTCGCGCCATCGGAAGACCTCGCAACTCGAACCGCGAACCACCGAAGTACTTGTGCCTGAGTTCTTCGCACCCCCATAATGCAACCTTCGCACCCAGCAGGGTGCGAAATCCGCGCCTAGCCGGGTGCGAATTTCGCACCAACTGAAATTCGCACCCACCAGGGCGCATAATTCGCGTTCCGCCAGGCGCGAAATTCACACCCAACTGGGTGCGAATTTGGTACCCATTCAGGCAAAAAATTCGCACCCCCAGGGGCGCTAATTTCGCACCCCACAAGGTGCGAAATTCACACCCCAGGGGGGGTGCAACTTTCTGGCATCCAAGCGGATCGGGTGCAAATTTCTAGGTGTGCGGGTCCATTTTCACCTACTCCCACTTACTTCTACCTACTCCTACCTACTCCCACCTACTCCAGCCTAATCCTTGTCCTATAAATACCCCATGGCTTCCCAATTCAAAGGGGTTGGATTTTGTGACCTTGAGACTTCATGAGAGCTCCATTAATGGCATCTCAATTTTAGGGAATAAGAAGGGCAAAAGTGTCTTTTTCCTATATTCCTTAACATATGCCAATTATGACATCATTTATGTTAATGATGGCATCACCTAGCCTACAAGCAAATGTAATTAGGTGTCATGTGATGGGATTAACCTTGTAATCTTTTGTGATCAATAAAATTCCAACAACACTTCAAAGTCGCATAGGCCCCTCACGAGGCCGAACCACTATAAATCTCTTATGTCATTTATTTTTTTCATGCTCTTGTTCATGTGACTTGATTAACTATTCCTAGTAACTGGAATCTTTGGTGTTTACGACATTTTTTTCCATCAACTTTTGGTGATTTCACTGAGAACAGAACTCGAGATTTGCGTGTTTCTCCCACATTATCATCTCGACTTCGACAAGCTTAAGGTTCCTTGGTCAACCTACTGTCAAGTCCACTTACGATGGTAAAGAAGTCAAAGAACGCAATGGTCGGCTCTTCAGCCGTAGCCGAGGTCGGTACATCCCAACAACCTCAACCGGCAGATATCCCGGCCACTAATGAAACTGTCCCTCCTATTGTGGACCCTGAAGTGCCCGTCACGCAGGCTCAAATTCACGCGCTTAATGAATGATATGAGAACACCGTAGTCGAGCTCAACCAAGCATTAAGGAATAACATCGACCTTATGCGGCAACTTCAAGAAAGTCAACGCGTCGTAGCTCGACTTCAACTAACTTGGAACAACGCTCGACCCCGACCAGCTATATCGGAAACTTCCTCTTCAGAGTCAAGGTGCCTGCATCAAAGGAGGAGGTTTAGCCTCATCAACAACGTTGCCGCTCGCACCCACGCTCTTGGCAACGGCCATGCTAATGGAATTGGGAACGGCAACAACGACCAAACTACAGTCACATATAGCGAGGGGGCATAGTACCGAGACTACTCTCGCTTGATCATCAACGACAGATCAGATCCAACAAACCAACATCTTCCTCGACACAACCCAACGGTCGCTAATTAGGGTGATGGGACCGCTATTCCAACGGCTCGCGCTCCTCCAGAACAGGATCCGCAGCACCCCGCTCCACCTCACCATCCACATAAAGACCCGATCATAGATTTCGTGGACATGGACAAAAAATATCAAGACATCCATCATAGAAGACACACTCGCAACAGTACTCTGGAACCTCACCAAAACCCATGGGCCCCAATTGCAGACCCCCATCCAACTTGCCTTCCAACATGGTCCAAAGATTTATGAGGGAAATGAGAGGAAATATGCACGATTCACGAGAAGCGCACATTTGTCATAATCCCTTCACAAAAAGGGTAAATAAAGCCGAATGATCGCGGATCTTTAGCATGCCGTAAACACCGCTCTACGACGGCACCACTGACCCTTGTGTCTTCCTCAATCGGTATGAATGGAAAATGGACTCGAGTCGAGGCAACAATCCAGTCAAATGCAAGTGTTCCCGGGTCTTCTTGTCAGGAACTGCCTTGTTACGGTTCTCTTGCCTCCCAATTGATTCCATTAACAACTTCGGCTAGTTAGTGACGCAGTTGGTCAAGCAATTCAGGATGCACATACCAACTCTAAAGAATGCCCTCACCCTTCCCAACTTATACCAAGGGCCCGCTAAGCCACTCAAAAGCTACCTCTCCAAGTTCTACATTGCCCTCGCCGAGGTCGAAGATCCGGGCCCTTGCACCATATTGTTCCAATTGGCTAAAGGTGACCTCCCTACTTCCAAATCCGGGGTGTGGATCGATCAGAAGCAGCCAAAAAGACTCGACGCCTTCTATGAGAAGGAGGATCAGTACTTTTGCCAAGCAGAGGCAAGACGCAACTGTCTCTCAACCACCAGTCGCCCCAATGGCTCTCAGACAGACACTACAAATAACAGCCTCAGAAGAAAACAAGTAGGAGAGCCCTTTTTTCAAAACAAGGGGGCATGTCCCAATAGGAAAAGACCAAACAATGGTAGGCAAGGTGGTCGGAACAAAGATCAGGCCTCGATTGACCCAAGGAAGCCCGACTCTTACCGATCCTTCGAGACATACACCCCGCTAAATGAGGATCTAGAAACAATTTACTTGGAGACATGCAACACTTTTCCATATAAGAAGTCATGCACCAGGGAATCAACCGACCTTGAGAAGAATACTTAGAGGTATTGCCGCTACCATGACGTTTACAACCACAATACCAATAAGTGTCGCCAGCTCAGGGATCAATTGAGAAGCTCATCCGCGAGAAGCAACTCGAGCAATACATCCAACAACCTTTCCCTTCTGAAGCAAATTCAAAGCCTCAGGCACAAGTGCCTCAAGCAGCTGCCAAGGAAGCTCCAGGTCCTTCTAACCTAAGGCGTGGGATCATAATCAACACCATATGTGGCGGACCTTATCCCACACATGACAGCTTTCGAAAAATTCAAGAATACTTTAGCTCAGTAAAGCATGCTGCTTATGAAACTTGCTCCACGCTCAATGAATCTGTCCGAGCTAAGCTCTAAAAGACCATGCGATATGACATTGTTTTTTGAGAAAGAGATTCTGCTGGGGTGGAAATCCCAACAACCGATTCGCTAGTTATCACAGCTCCGATCAATGCCGTTTTCGTCCAGACGGTGTTAATTGATTCCGGAAGCTCAGTCAACATCATTTTCAAAGCTACTTATAAACAGATGAAGTTGGAAACAAATGACTTGAAGACGTGTCGCGCCTCCATCCATGGCTTCAATGGGGCTTCTAATTCCCCAGTGGGAGTGATCGATCTACCTGTAGAGCTAGGCGAGGTGGACCGAAGCCGGATTTGAATCCTCATTTTCATGGTTATAGACATCAAATCCCCCTACAACATCTTCCTTGGATGCCCTTTTCTCACAGAGTTCTGGGTCTACATGTCGCCATGGCCTCTCCTAATGAAATTCCCAACGGAAAACGGGATTAGAACAGTCAAAGGTGACTAAGTGAGCGCTAGAGAGGGTTATGCAATAGAATGGAAGAACGTGCGTAATAAGGACAAGCGAAAAGCAGTACCCACGCCTTCTTGTGCCGAGACAATTTTAGCATAGCAATCAGAGGTGTCTAGGCCTTGGCTCAGGCGCCACTGCCGTCTTTCCGAGGACCTCGACCCTCGGAAGGAAGAAGAGCTCGAGTACGAGAGGGCTAACCCGGTCGAGTCTATAATAGATATTCACATTAACCCCGATGATCCATCTAGATTACTAAAGATAGGATCGCAACTTCATCTAGCAATCAAATTCGATCTTGTGTATTTCTTGGAGGCAAACCTAGATGTGTTCGCATGGACTCATTCCGATATGAAAGGCATCGACCCTGCGATCGCCAGCCATTGTCTAAGTATCGATCCTACGACAATTCCAGTTAAGCAGAAGCGCTGCTTCGTGGGACCAGAAAGGTCCAAGGCACTGGAGGAAGAGGAAGACCGTTTACTCAACAAAAATTTAATTCGCGAAGCCGATTACCCCTAGTGGGTCTCCAACCCGATTCTGGTCAAGAAAGCCAATGGTAAATGGTGGCGGATGTATTTTGATTTCTCCAACTTGAACAAGGTGTGTCCCAAGGACAATTTCCCACTCCCAAAGATCGACCGACTAGTTGATTCAGCTGGATACCAGCTACTATCTTTCATTGACGCCTACTCAAGCTACAACCAAATTCTGATGAATCTTTGCGACCGTGATCACCCTCCTTTATAACAGACCTCGGACTCTACTGTTATCGCGTCATGCCCTTCGGCCTCAAGAATGCCGGTGCTACTTATCAACGGATGGTTAATCGTCTCTTTAAACCAAATCGAAAAGTCCATGGAGGTGTTTATGGATGACATGTTGGTAAAATCTAAACTATCAAGCAGTCATGTCCACGACCTCTCTGAAATGTTCGATATCTTCCGTCGGGAATCATCTCAGCATTAATACGCCTCGAGGACCGCATCCAATGGCTCGTCTACTACATAAGCAAACGATTGATAGGTGCAGGGAAGAACAACCCGAAGTTAGAAAATCCAGCGTTCTGCTTGCTAATCTCCTCAAGAAAGCTTCGACCATACTTCTAGTACCCCCCCCCCCCCCCCCGATAAAGGTTTTCACCGATCAGCCACTACGACCGGTTCTGCAGTGACCCGAAGCATCTAGACGGCTATTGAAATGGAGTATGGAGCTAAGCCAGTTCGAGATAACATTCATCCTCTATCGATCCATCGTCGTCCAAGCTCTCGCTGACTTCATAGTAGAATTCACTACCCCCGAGGCGATTCTTGTAGAAAACACAGAGTCTCTCAGCACCCAATGGAAATTATTCATGGATGGGTCCTCCAACAGCAAATGCTCTAGGGCTGGATTCGTATTCATCACCCCAGAAGAACGCCCAATATGCTATGCGCTAAAACTAAACTTCCTCGCTACTAACAACGGCGTAGAATATGAGGCCTTGATTGCCGGACTTAGAATCGCGATTGAGCTTAAGCTCAAAACGATCCAAATCTTCTCCAATTCACAACTTATCGTGCATCAAGTAAAAGGGGAATATCAGGCTAAGGGGAACGACTCGTCTTATACTTAACCAGGGTTCAAGAATTACTCACATATCGCAACCACTTCATTATCACTCATATACCCAGAGAGAAGATTGAAAGAGCAAATTCACTAGCCAAGCTAGAAAGCTGCGAGGATCCGCAACTCTTGGGATTTGCCCCATCGAAGTGCTCAACTCCCTTATCATCAAGACGATTCAAGCTGAAGCGATCATGAACACTGAACCCGAGTCTGAGTCTTGGATGACGCCAATCAAAAATTACCTACAGCACGGGACCCTTCTGGGAAGCTACAAGGAAAGGCGTGCGCTCACTCGCCTATCGACTTGGTATCTTCTTATGGATGGGGAGCTCTACCGTAGAGGTTTCTCTTTCCCATTGCTCAGATGTGTAGTCCATCATGACGCCATCAAAGTCTTAACCGAGATACACGAAGGGGAGTGCGACGACCATACTGGAGGGCAAACCTATCCAGGAAAATACTTAGATATGGTTATTACTGGCCCAATCTCGATCAAGAGGCTACACACTATGCTTGCAAATGCGACAAGTGGGTACTCGAAGATCCCAAGAGCCCCGCCTACATAACTGATGCAAATGGTTAGCCCATAGCCTTTCACCTTGTGGGGAATTGACATCATTGGAACTCTTCCAATGGCCAGAGACGGCGAATGATATGCCATTGTCGCAGTTCATTATTTCACCAAATGGGCAGAGGCCGAAGCTCTTGCTATAATCACCACTAAGAAGATGATCAACTTCATTGTACGCAACATCGTTACTCAACATGGTGTCCCTCAAGCCATTATCTTTGACAATGGTACTCAATTCGAGAGCATCGAATTCAAAGCCTTCTCCTAGTGGCACAACACCGAAAAGAGATTCTCAGCAGTAGCTCATCTTTAAACCAATGGGAAGGTCGAAGCGGTCAACAAAGTCATTAAGTCCGTCATCAAGAAGAGCCTGGAAAACGCTGGGGGCATGTGGGCGTATGAACACCCTCTACCCCTATGGGCATACCGAACCACCCACAAGACTACAACCGGACGTACTCCCTTCGCCCTAGCCAATGGATCAGAAGTCGTCATTCCTATCGAACTCGAGCTTCCATCCCATCGAGTCACCTATTTGGATCCAAACACAAACCAAGATTTACTTTTGGGATCATTGGCTTGTTGGAAGAGAAAAGGAACGAAGCCGATCTCCGAGCTACTGCCCAACGGCAACGAGTCGCCCGATGCTTTAATTCCAAGGTTCATCATAAGGACCTCAACGTCGGCGACCTCGTCTTGAAATGGTTCATCCCTCCACCAACGGGCCTCACCCCTCGTTGGGAAGGTCCGTACTCCATACAGCAAAAGCTCAGCATTGGATCTTTCAAACTCACAACCGTGGACGGAGTTGAACTCCCAAGGGCATGGAACAGTGAATATCTCTGCGGCTACTTTACATGACTTAGTACACATCTATATATGCTTTCCAACAATGTTTTGTTTTCTGACAATTCAAGGCACCGTAAGGGCTGTTACTACCAAAGTTATTAGTGGAAATAATGTTCAATTTCCCATCTCTTCCTTACCGTGTTTGCTCCGCACATGACGCATTTGATTAGTCTTTACAGCTAGTTTACATTCAAATAGACGGTTGTCGTATCGGGCTCCGAGCATGGAGTCGGTACCTCCATCCGAATCTCGAGCCTGCCTCGGTACCCAAAGTACAATGGCGACGCCCGGCAATGCGAGCACGGGAGCCAGCAATGCCACTCGAGTCGTCGGCCCGCGGCGCAACCGAGTATAAATAACCACGAACTCGAATCTTGGCTTTGTGCCGAGATCAAGGATAAATCGTTCTGTGCTCAAATCCCAAGCAATTTGGGGCCACCCAATAGCCAGACGGGAGTGATGTACATCCCTCTCTCAGCTACGGGCACCAGTCGAATATTGGTGCCGCTACGAGACCGACCCTTAAACCGTTTCTCCCCCGAAGCTCTCAAGGCTAAGGGGTAGCCCATGGCCACGACCGGACCCTACGGGCTGATGATCCGGGCTTCAATTCTCAGGCGGATAAACGGCGTCTGCGGCTTGCCTCAACATGATAAACGATGGGAGAACCATACACCTAATGGACTGCATAACGCGACGTCATACGCCTTCGTTACACTTGGGATTAACCCCGGGCAACCCAAATATAGCAGGCGCTCAGCCTGGCTTCACAAACTACGGGTTTCCTGAGTTGAGGGAAACTTACTAGAAGCCTGCGCTCTATCACACCCCTCTGGAATAATGACCCAAAGCGCGGTACACAATCATGTCCCTCTGGAATAATCAACCCAATGCGTGGTACATAATCACTTTTTTGTTAGGTGTGACGATAAGTATGCTTATGCAAGTACAGAACGCTTGAAAACATAAGAGGAACATCCAGACACTTAACACAAATTGCGATCTTTACTGATTCATATTTCAATTACAACACACATACACACAAAATAGAACATACTACATGTCTAAATAACTTTCTTTCTAATGACAGGGTGTACATGAGAACCACACCGTGTCTTGAAAAACCAAAAGCGAGGTCGTACTCGCATAAACTACCGGCCTACACTACAAAAATAAACGGTAACTCCTACTAAGGTTGCTAACACTAATCATGTTTCTTCCTCTGGTGCCTATGCTTGTTCTTTTTTGCAGATTTAGTGCTCGACGGTTCATCCTTGGCACCGGGCCGGTTCTTACCAGACCCGCTCTTTCCATCTCGGCCCCTCCGAGAAGTGGTCCATTCATGAGAAGCCGAGAGATGTCTCTTAACCGTCCCATCTACACTAGAGACCTCGGTAATATCAATGAGGGTGGCATGCGGCGTGGGCTTGGGGGCATCCCCAGTAGCGATGCCGACCACAGCGTCGCTCATCTTCGGGACCGGCTTGCCTTCCCGCTTAGCTTTCTCCTTAGCCTCTTTGGCAGCCCTCCGCGCAGCGAGCTTTTTGGACCTATGTGGCGTGATGTCACCAGCTTTGGCTTTATCGCGGGACTCAATAGTCCTCTGTTTTGCTTTCTCATCTTCCCTCTTCTTATGGGCCTCATCATTAGCCCTCTTCTTCTCAGCCTCCTCATCGGCTCTCTTCTTCACAACAGTGTTGGCCACCCTCGCCTCACCATCCTTCCTGTTCTTCATTGGGACCTCCTACCTGGCAACCTCGTCGTGCTCTCACTTCTCCTCCACTTCTTTGCTCTTAGCCACCATCTTGGCTTTTTGAGCTTCCACCATAGCCTCCATCGAAGTTACGTCGACCTCCACCGGACCTCTAGCATGAAAGCTCTGTCCATCAACTGTCTCCCCTTCATCCATCAGACCCATATAAAGATTGGAAGTTATCCGTATATCCGAGAAGGTGTCAAGAAGATCCCCTCCTCCTCCAGACTGCGCTTCTGTAGGCTCTCACCCAGACTCAATCACTTGTGGGACCACGGGGGCAGGGCCAGATGTTATGGTCCGTTCAGGAAGGGCTGCATGGTAAAAACCCAAACTTTTAGTCTGTGAATTCGGTAATCACATCATCCTCTAGGATGCATTGTAAAGGGAAATTACCTCCGGCCGGGGATGGCATGGAAAGAATAGAAAGGGAACTCAGTGCCATAAGCAATGTGAATCTGGTCTCTCCCAGCCCAGCGTGATTCAGGTCATACTCAGTCGAAGTTCGAATCAAGGCTGCGGGACCACTTACCACCACCGATTTAGAGACTATTAGCCAATAGGAGCTTGCCTCTGCAATTGTCTCCGTAACCCTGACGCTCTCAGTCATGGTTTCTTTCCCTTTCTCGGCAGGGAGCCTCTCTAATCTCTCTCGCTCGGCATCCTCGTGCAACAACCTCTCACCCTCTAGCTTCTCGCGCTCCTCAACGGTTATAAGATCAATTCTAAGTTGTCGTTCGTCCAAGGACCCAACATCCACTCGGCGCAAGTAGGCCTCATATAGAGTTAACCACTTCCAAGCCCGAGCTAGTTCCTGGGGATAATCATCAACCCATGAGAGTCCATGGAACCTCAGAACTTTGACGAACACGTTTTTCATATCTTCCTCCACAGACAATTGCACTCGGACCTCGGTATTCGCGAGCTCCTCAATCAGTTCCTCCACCTCTCTGAGATGAGCCGCTCTCAGTCCATCCATCGTTTCCAACACATCCCAGTTACTGGCCTCCTTGGCCTTCTTCACCTCCTCAAGCTGCCTCTTCAGGCTGTCATTATCCGCTTTCAAGGCGTTGTCGTCGTCTTGGAACTAGGAGACCCTTGCGTTCTCCTTTTCCAACTCGATGCAGATCTTATCAGTCTCAGCCTTGTCCTTCTTTAGGGTCATGTTCTGGGTAGTTAGGTCGTCTATAGTTTCTGTGTAAACAACACGGAAGTGATCAGCCTCCTTCTTGAGTGTCTCATACCCTTGTCTCATCTCAGCTGAAAACAACGAGATCCGAGAGTTAGCATTCAAAGATACAGGAACGAGTAATGGAAATTTTCCAAATACTGACAGGTAGACTTACCTAACTCCTTTTCTAGAGTGGCAACGGTGGTCCTCTCGCAATCAATTGTCAGTTGTTGGTTAAGCAGCTCCATGCTCTTCTTCTTGATCAACTCCGAGAGATGAAGAGAATACTTGGTGAGTTCATTAGCCTGGTGATTTGAAGTCTTTACGTGCATACATATTTCCCAGACTGCCTACATGGCGTGGGGCGGATATCGGGGATATGTTTCAGCTCATCAAATTAATGGCACGAGAAGTAATATTTTGGGAACGCTTTCCATTCCTCAATCGAAAGTGCTGGAACATGAACCTCTTTCAGATCTCCCATCTCTATCATAGCTGCCTCATCCGACCTTGGCCGAGCAAGCGATGGCTCCTTCTCCTAAACAGGTTGAGCAGGAGCCTCGAGAATGGTACGAGAAGGGGTTGTTTAGGACACATGCCTCGATCCCCCTAATTCAAGACAGGAATCTCCCACAGACACTCGGATGGGGGGAGGGGGAGGAAGAGACGAAGGCATTTGAGGTTTATCGGGTTGAAGGATCCTGCTACTACAATACTGTGAAGGGGGGCTCACCATACAAACTAGCCACTCTCCTAAGGGCACCGAGAAAAGAATTCTGAGGTCATCGCCGGTCTCCAAGCCCGTGACTTCCTCCTCCTTGTCCTCTAGCCATGTCACCTAATAAGAGAAAGAAATAAGACCGGTCAAGTCGCGCACTCAAAAGAGTCGCCATGTTATGCAATGATTATGAGTGTATGCCCTAAGCGTTTTCTCAACAAACCAGATTATGCTCCACACGAAGGAGTTAACTCCCTCACGGCAAGAGCTAAGTCATCCATGCTAGCCGGAGTCGGCGATAGGGATATGTCCAAGTCAAGTTTATTTAAGCCATCAAATTGGCGCTCATCTTCAAGTAGGGCCACGACTTCGGGAGCGACCACTGGAGACAATGGCCTGATAGACACTCCTTCCCCCCTGCCGGAGGTGGGACTATAACACTCATTGAGCCCTTGTCCCTAGGTGCGGCCTCCTCGCCACGAGCCCCATCATTACCAACATTTCCCTGGAACTTTATAACCTTTTTTGGCTTGGGCCCCGCAGTGGGTAACTTCCTCTTCTGAACGGGAGTCACAAGGCTTTTCGCCACTAATGCCTCTGGCACGCCGCTAGCCACTACGGGCCTAATTGTGGCCCGATCACCTGGGAGTAGCCCAGCTTGACGAAGATGCTCTTGGCATGTCACAATATCAATTTTGCGAAACTCTTTTGGGATCGCCTGCAGAGCATTAAGACTTTGCTGGTACTCCTCACTAGTAGGTGCCTCTGGGTTCCCTGCCATGATCAGAAATAATGAGACACATGCTCCAGGAACTTTATAACAACGAACGGGGTTCGAAAATACTTACACACTTCAATCCACCTCCTTGAAAATCAAGGAGGGCAGCGCACAAAGAACCAGTCGTCTTTGAACACAGAAGGCCGGGGCCATGACCTAATGAATGATTTGGTGGTGGATGACGCTTCCAGGGACCATTGGGAAGGCGTTCTATTGGAAGTTCTCCTCAGGCTGAAAAAATACCGGATGTCCTCCCCAGTGGCTTCTGTGTGCAAATATTCTTGGTATAGGACATACGTGCCTAGGATTGAGTAGTAAGCATTCCGATGCAGTTGCGAAGGGGCAAGGTAGAAGTAGAAATACAAGTCCCAAATAAAATCATTGGCTAGGGGCGCGCAACCCGCAAAATAGGCCTGCCTATTCAAAGCGGTCAAGCCCTCAGGCGGTACGTGAGCTCTTTCACCCTCACCTGGTGCGTGGACAACACCCACTGGAATACTAAACCGCTGTGCCATTTTCGTAACCGCTATAGCATCCATGCGCGATGGTACCAAGTCCGCCGGATTCCCCAAGATAATGGTATCAGGTAGCATGTCTGGAGCTACCGGAGCTGCCGATGCATCTCCACCCATAGCGTCCACATTCTCCATCTCCTCGCATATGACCGAAGAATATAGCTTTTCAATTTGTTCCCCGTGATCAGATACTTCGTGCGAATTGTCCGATCGAGAAGAAATGGATCCTTCAGTAGTCTCAGGCTTGCTGCCATTCGGCCTCCTAGGTCTTCCCAGTCTTTGATCTTGTTTGCATCGCTAGCTATACTTTAATACACTGGTATTAGACATCACAAGAGAATCACCTGTAACCCTAGTGTCGGTGAAAACTAACAAGTGTGTGCGATGCCATGCGAAGTCAAGATGCACAGAGAAAATTTTAAACAGGTCAACAGCTCGGTTATAGTTCAAGTATATGTGATATTGTAACACCCCGTATTTTCTATTAACGTTATAGTAAAGAATCAAAGAATATATAATTTCAAAAGTGAAAATTAAGGGATATGGGTTACGCCATTACGTTTGTCTCGGAATTCTGCTTGAGATAGAGTCTTGCGTAAATTGGACTTCGTATGAGGAAGTTATGGATGTCAGAAGTTTCCAGAAAATTCAACTAAATTCAAACAGCTCGAAAACAAATTCAAATTCAAATCAGAAGTCAGAAGCGGGCTGAGCGGGAAAATTCCCGCCTAGGACCCAGGTCGACCCTAGTGTCAACCTCCCCCATACAGGTCGACCTGGGTGTCGACCTACCCCCCCTCCCGAGCACATCTGAATTTTGATGACTGATGACTTGCTGCTGAGTCCCAAGGGTTTCTGGATAGTTCTGATCTGGTCTGAATTGTTGCGATTAACCCTAGGATCATCTGAAGGTTCAAATTGAATTGAAATTCTATATAAACAACCCATTGCTCAAAACTAAAAATCACACAAAAATAATCCTAGAACTACCATGCTGTTAATTGAGAACTTGGAGTAGCTGTCACCAATTCAAGGACAAGATAAGAACTTGAATCAAAAATCAAATTAAAAGTTATCAAATTCAACGATCTACATCAAAGGCGAGCTTACCAATTTCAGAATTCAGATTTCAGAAAGCAAGAATTCCCTTTTGGTTTGTAAGTTGGTTATTACGCAGATTTAAACATTTCAAATGAATCATGACATGATTTAATTTAAATATAGAGTGGTGCTTATGTATAAGATTTGATTCTCGTTTATCTTAAAGTATCGTTGAAATTAATTATGTCTATATGTTTGTGGTGACGAACATATTATATATTAATCATGTCTATATGCTTGTGGTGATGAACATATTATATATTAATCATATCTATATGCTTGTGGTGATGAACATATTATATGTTATTGGAATCTATTATGATTGGGTAATGGATTTATTTTGCCAATTAAATGGTGAAATATGTCATGTTATAAATTGGTGGTTATTTGCAAGTTTATGATCTAAAACACATGCCTATATGTTAGATCAACACTCATGTATATTCATGTTAGGTTGAATCTATTTATGTTGTAAAAATGATTATTGTAGTTTTTTTTATGTTTTGACATACATAAGTCAATAAGCTAAGTTGAGATTTAAAAATGGTTATAGTAGCTTTCTTATGTTTTGACATACATAAGTTAATATGCTAAGTTGTGGGTTGAAACTGTGATTATATGTTAAACCTCCATGCTAGACCTTTGCCAAGTATACATGACAATTAGACCCAACTTAGTCACAAGTTCACCTTTACCCATTTAATTAAAGTTAATCATACCTCTATGCCAAGTTACACATGACAGGTTGAAATGTATGCTATTTTATGTTTATTTCATGTCCCTTGTTCATTACCCCTTTTCTTCTTTATTGGTTGGGCTAATTTACTACCCCAACATTTTATGTGATTCATGCGTACGTTCCACGGGGGTAGCGATGGGAAAATATGAAAATTCATGGCATAGATTTGTTCATTAAATGGTATATTTGATATACCATTTATGGTGAGCATAATCAAAGGGTAATTATGGCATGATTAAATTTAATTTAATTTACATAAAGAAATTAGACATATATAGGAAAATGTGAATTTTGAAAAGACGAATATGCCTAACCCTAGGTTAGACTGAGTTGTGGTGTAAATCTGCCCGGAACCGACCGGCATATCCAGTGACCACAACAAGACCTGTCTAATGTGGGTAGTTAGTGCATCAAGCCCAAAAAGAACCCGAGGTTAGACTGAGTTGTGGTGTCAACAAGACCTGTCTAATGTGATTGGTTGGTGCTTTATTGAATAAATTAAAGCTAAGTCAAGATTGATAGGGTTAAGTAATTAAGGAAACACTTAGCCATTATAACATGTTAACTAGGCAAGTGGGTAAGGTTAAGTAAATGTTTAACCATTATAACATGTTAACTAGACTAGAAGGTGAGGTTAAGTAAATTTAGAACACTTAACCGTAATAACATGTTAACTAGGCAAGTGGGTGAGGTTAAGTAAAATTAGAACACTTAACAGTTACAACATGTTAATTAGACAAGTGGGAAAGGTTGTAAATTTAGAACACTTAACTGTAATAACATGTTAACTAGGCAAGTGGGTGAGGTTAAGTAAAATTAGAACACTTAACCATTACAACATGTTAATTAGACAAGTGGGTGAGGTTAAGTAAATTTAGAACACTTAACCGTTGTAACATGTTAATTAAGCAGATCATAGGGTTAAGTTAGCTAAGGTAACACTTAACCAAAATATATAATGACATGTGGTGGGGTTAAGTAATACAAGAGGTAAACATTTAACCAATTATGTAACATGATGTCTGGGAAGGGTTAAGTTAACACAAGAGGGCAACACTTAACTAATATAACATGATTTGAGGTAAGGTCAAGTCAACATCCGAAGGAAACACTTAACCAACATGACGTGACGGGTGGATGGGCTAAGTTAACTGGAATTGATTAATGACACTTGACCAATATAACTTGGTGAACAAATGGGATTAAGTTAAATGGGAAATACTCAACCAATATAACCTGATGACTGAACGGGGTTAAGTTAATAAATCACATTTAACCAATCCAACAAGACAAGCGAGAAAGGTTAAGTTAATAAGAACCATTTAACCAACACGACTTGATGAGTAGGAGGTTAAGTACACATCGGGTTGGTGGGTAATATTAGTAAATATAGGCCCACAAAACTTAATCATTAAATAAACATGCTTGAATCTGTGGGGTGGTTAAGTACACGTCGGGTTGGTGGGTAATATTAGTAAATATAGGCCCACAAAACTTAACCATTAAATAAACATGCTTGAATCTGTGGGGAGGTTAAGTACACGTCGGGTTGGTAGGTAATATTAGTGAATATAGGCCCACAAAACTTAACCATTAAACAAACATGCTTGAATCTGTGGGAAGGTTAAATACACATCGGGTTGGTGGGTAATATTAGTGAATATAGGCCCACAAAAACTTAACCATTACATAAACATGCTTGGATCGATGGGATGGTTAAGTACATCTCGTGTAGATGGGTAATATTTGTATATATAGGCCCACAAACTTAACCAGCAGGAAACCCTGGTAACGCGGACACATTTCAGCAGTAGCCCACATAGATGTATCATGTTACCCTGAAACTAGGCAGGGTGGGGCACGATTACTGGGCTGATTATAAGCGGTCAAAGATAATGGTAGGAGGTACGTCAGTGTAGGTTCCGACGATTTACGGGTGTGCACGTACTCCGGAGTGGGAAAAAGCAGGCACTGGGTACCAGTAGTTTTACACTGTGCATTCTTGAATCGTGTTGGGGGTCGCTATCATAAGGATTGATACACCTTATGGTGGGACCAGCACAGGGTAGCTACATGCAAGAGAGGGCCGATTGACACAGACACATGACAAGCTAATATAGGTAGGGAGCCGATTGATAGGGTAGTAAGGGTACATCTAACAGATTCATGGCAATTGGGCTGATTGAGGTGGAATCCTCAACTATAGATGTACACCTGAAGGCTACCACAACTGCGGCGGTTGGGATCGTATTATACATATTATTAGTTGAGACACTAGCTAGGAGGGTGCAGAGATTATAGTAATATGTGCGATCACACGTTCAACCTATCTTGTCTTATATTAGGGTATTGTCCTATGTTCTGTTACTCCTCTCATGCTCCCTTTTACTTGTTTAAATGCTAGTAATCACCGAACTTACCAGACTTATTGTCTGACCCGTTTTCTCTCGTCTTCTTTTCTTCCGTCCCCTCCCCCCTCAGGTAGTCAGGGAGGGAATGACTTAGGTTTGTTTGGACCGTTACTCTTTCCAAGCTTGAAGACTCTTTGACGTGTTGCCTTGGACTCTCTCTTCTACTGCTATGGCTGGCTCATGCTTTATTCAGGGAAATCATTTTATGCTTCTTTATTTGTTTTGTTAAACAAGACAGGATACTTTGGTATTTTAAAACAATCTTTGTATAAGCTGTTTATCAATGAAATAAAGTTTTATTTATTTGTCGCTGCTTTAATTGTCTGTCTTGTAATTTATCTGCGTCTTTTACCTATAATGCTCCACCAAAATTAAGGCATTCCCTTTGTGAGTGACCTTAACGAAGGTGGGGTGTTTCAGACATCCTATGTACAAGGTCCAACTCCCTGTCCACATAGTTAATTGCGTGTGCACTAGGCGCAGTCATATGAGTGAATAAGTGGTATGCAAAACTAAGGGCATGTAGGCAGGAGATCGAAGTTCCGCAAAGAAAAAGAAACATCCCGCCAAGGGGCAACACGAGGCTACCACGCCTGGCAGACCTAGCAAGGAGATAGGCACACCTCGGGATTCGAAAAACTCGAACCTCCATCAAGGTTTGAAACTTCGAACATCATAGGGTTTGAAAATTCGAACCCTGGAGGATTCGGGTAGTCGAACCCATCCGGGTTCGAAAATTCGAACCCTGAGGTTCGGAACCCCATCAAGGTTCGAAAAATTGAACCCCAGATGTTCGGATATTCGAACTCGTTCGGAGTTCGACGATTCGAGCCCCCCAAGGTTCGAGAATTCAAACCTCGCGGGGTTCGAAAACTCAAACCACCGAGGGGTCGGCTCTCCGATGCTCCTTCGGGTCTTGGCCCATCGACTTCCCTTCTCCCTCTCTCTTTCGACCCGTTGGTTACCTAGGTTCGGTTAAAAGTGTTGAGTTCTAAAGCTTTCGCAACAATGGTGGCTAAGGCCACACATTGCAAATACTCAACGATGTGAGCACGTTGCCACACCAATGCCAGCTCGCTCGCAAGTCTGTGACGAGCATACCCCACAACTAACATTTGTCCTTCTTTAACAAGATAAGTCGACAAACCGACTACTATCCAAACCAATGCAAAGCACATCATGCCAAATAAGATGTGGGGGGCAAATTTTAACCGTCCTTTTTGTCCGATTCCAAAAGTACACAGGACATGATCAGCTCAGCCAATCGCATGGAGGCAGGATCAGGAAGACAGTCAGAAGTAAGGGAAACAGGCTGAAGAGGGATCGCGCCATCGGAAGTCCTCGCAACTAGAACCGCGAACCACCAAAGCACTCGTGCTTGAGGCCTTCGCACCTCCATAACGCAGCGTTCGCACCCCTCAAGGTGCAAATTTCGCACCCCTAAGGGGTACGAAATATGGACCTAGCCGGGTACGAAATTCACACCCAGTAGGGTGCGTATTTCGCGCCCCGCCAGGTACGAAATTCACACCCAGCTGGGTGTGAATTCTGTACCCTACAGGCTAAAAATTCGCACCCCCAAGGGCGCGAATTTCGCACCCAACGAGGTGCGCATTTCTGGCATGCATGCGGACTGAGTGCGAATTTCTGGGTCTGGGGGTCCATTTTCACCTACTCCCACTTACTTCTACCTACTCCTACCTACTCCCACCTACTCTTACCTAATCCTTGTCCTATAAATACCCCATGCCCTCACACTTCAAAGGGGTTGGATTTTGTGACCTTGAGACTTCATGAGAGCTCCATTAATGGCATCTCCATTTTAAGGAAGAAGAAGGGAAAAAGTGTCTTTTTCCTATATTCCTTAATATATACCAATTATGACATCATGTATGATAATGATGACATCACCTGGCCTTCAAGAAAATTTAATGAGGTGTCATGTGATGGGCTCAACCTTGTAATCTTTTGTGATCAATAAAATTTCCACAACGCTTCAAAGTGGATGTAGGCCCCTCACGAGGCCGAACCACTATAAATGTCTTGTATCATTTACCTTTTTCATGCTCTTGTCTATACGACTTGATTAACTATTCCTAGTAATTGGAAACTTTGGTGTTTACAACATTTTTTGCCGTCAACACGTCGAACTCGCTCAAACCATTACCGTGCCCTTAGGGCTTAAAATCGCATGCAAATCGAATATTCGGACCAAGATCGGAACATGCTCTGGCGTTCGCCATCTCGAGAGCTACCTCCGCCAGTGGCGGTGCGAAACCCGTTTCCCCCATTAACCCAGAAATTCGCTCCAATTGTGGTGACTTTGAGCCACGAATACCCCCTATCCATTACGTTAAAACCAACCTCAACCATTGGTCATATAAAGCTCGAAGAGCTCTTCAGTTATGGTTTAAGAATTTGGAATTTCATTGAATCGATTACAAGAAAGAGGAGGAGGAAATTGAGAGTATTCTGTTCACTAAAATAAACGGGGGCGACAAAGAAGTGTTGACCGCGTGGGATATTTTCTAGGGTTTGACCCCTTTTATGAACAATCCATTTTAATTAATTATTATTATATAATTCAACTTTTGTGTTGAAATCGCAAATGAACTCCAAACGAGACTCAACAACTGACGCCCCTAGCTAAATACCCCCACCCCGAACACAATGGGATATTTTTCGTAAGCCAATTCTACTGTTTCGGCTAGTTTTTCTTTAAATTAAAATATAAATCTATATATATTAAATTTAAACGTACATTTTAATTTATCGGGGCCATATACTAACTCTAAAAATTCCAAAAAAATTATATCTAGTTATGTTTTGACGATACAGTCCTAACAAAACTAATTTCGTTGAATTTGGATACCATTTGAAAAATGGTCATTTTCTGGTCTATCCAATTCAAACCGAAACTGTCATAATACGTTTAAATCTACCACGCTCACATATTAATTCCAAAAATTATGAAACTTGGAATCTAGCAATGATTTGACATTCTGGATCCAACAAAAGTGGTTTCGTCGAAAACGGAGGTCATTTGCAAAATGGCTATTTTTAAGGGCTATATATTATAATAAAATATATATAAATTCCACAGCGACTATTTTAAATTTTAAACTGGACATAACTTTCAATTTATATTATGAAATCTGGATTTTTCACATTCATTAGAAAAATATAATTAAACAGATTTAAATATTTCTTGTTTCATCCAATTCTGATTTAAAATGAATTCTGTATATTAAATTGAAATTAGAAATCAAATTTTCAAACTATCGCGCCATTTCAGGCTCGTTTTATAATTAAAATAAATTTATACGTTCTAACTTTGTTTAAATAAATTTTTAGCCGTTAATATTTAAAATAAATCATTTTAAATTCTTAAAATCCATTAAAATAGCTAAAATAAATTTTTTAAATTGGTTCGGAATTTCCGGGTTGTTACAATCACCCCCACTTAAAAAAAATTCGTCCTCGAAAAGGAATGGAGTTGAAAGTTGTTTAACTAACAAACTCAACATTCATTCTGGCTTTCATTATTTAGCTTTCCAGTTTCTAAGAATTTTAAAATTTCTCAAAAATTTGGCTAACACCCTAAATTTTCGAAAAATTTCGTCTTAACCTCCTTTGTACAGCCCTATCCGTAAAACCACAACTTACCTCACAAGGACCTCATCAATCCAAAAGAAAAGGAAAAAGCCAAGCGGCTAGCCAATCGGCTCATAAAATCACCAAAACCCAAAAAATACAAAAAACATGTACCTATTTGTCGGGCATAAAATTTTATTCCTCTTCTTAGCTTCCGTGCTTTGACTTGTTCATATATATACATGTACATGTATATGTATGCAATTGCAACCAATTTTCGATTGAGTTCCATATTTGATTAGATTTGGCCAAATTTACCTTTCATTCTTTTATTGGTTTCAATTAATTATCATTCCAATATTTTTATTGGTTATACTAATAATCATACATCAAAATCAGCAATCAATTAGTTAATTATCTTTTCAAAAATATATCTTTAATATATATATACTCAAAAATCCAATTTTTAGTGTCAATTCACAACAATATATCCTATCTAAGTTTTGGTTCTCACACCAGTCAATTGGAAATGTATTGATATCCCACTTTCGAAACTCGAACATAAACACTGATGATGCAGCTGCTATCATCAGAATCATCTCCGGACGACTAGAGTGTGATTCTATATCAATCCAATATATTTGAGACTTCCAATACATGTGGATCAGACGTATATTAAAATCTCTATATACCCGATTGTCCAAATCAATTTAAAATAAAATACTCAAATACGTATAATAAGTTATAAATTTCAAAACTAAATTTGCTTTTAATAAATAGCACTCTTCGTACTCATTCTAGGATACTACTGATCCCATCTCTAACGAGTCAATCTCACTGGATATTTCAAATCCAACCTCTGATGAATTCTTTTGTTTGGTTTTAATATGTTTTGTTCTCTATCTCTGTAAACCAAGGCTCCGATACAAAATAAAGCGACCCAAACCTCCCGTGAGGGAAAGCCCGGATTGAGTTGAGTACAAGACCAATTAGAAAACAAACAGAAGAACATCTCATTGCTATTACAACAATTTACATCATAGTACAAGAATATAACAAAGTATGAATGAATATTAGACATTGTAAAATATCAGAGATTTAATTAACTAAGCAGCGGAAAAATAATACATAACACAGTTGTAAGAAATACATGGATACAGAGCGTTCTGAATATAGCCCTAGCTATAAATTCAGTATCCTGTAAAAATAATATCTGCAAAACCAAAACTACTAGCTGGTCGTGTGGAAAATATGGGCACCCAGAGTTTAGGTTAAAACAATAAACTCCAGGTCAGTCATGGGACTGGTGTGAGAACTAAAAACGGTTATTAAATTTATTTTACAGTTAAGTAAATCAAGGGACCACGCCGTATAACAAGGAATAGGTTTAACCCCATGAATACCAGTTTAGAAAACAAACAGTGCAATGCTAATTAAAGAAAATTAAGCTATTATAAGACTCAGGTCCCATCACACAATGAAACGCAAGCCGGAGGATAGAGTTTTACCTTATAATAGCCAAATAATGCTTGATGCGTGAAATTTAATCATTTATTATTACTATAAATGAAGAAATCAACTACAAATATAAATTTATAAATCATAGATGGCCTAATATCTCATGCTACTACGTCGCCATACTAGTTCTGTAATTAAAACCGAAATGTCGTATTGGAAGTTGGATTTCCATCATGAACCAAGGCAAGGGACCGTCCTTACCGAATTCGAGACAATCTAGCCTACCATGTCTCAGAATAAAGTCGCAACTGCATTTAGGAGCACCAGGGTCTGTCATCTCTTACGTTTGAGGATTGGTTATTCCTGAACAATACCTTTCCCCGCCCTATGGGATGTAATGGTCTGTATGTCAACATATCATCCATCGGCCCCGTAGTGACCGATATATATGAGGTCCCTTGCTTTCCATCATCCACGTAAGTTAAATGTCTGGGCTGCATACCATGACACCAATTCTGGCTAGAAAGAAATGCATGTCATCCCTGTTGTCCTTTATCCCATTTCTGGTTCATACCGGGGAGTGAAGCTCGCGAATTGACGCTACACAAAGCTATGCTATTTAAAGCCGCGCTTTGATCATCAACCACAAGACACTTCTTTTCAACAAAAAGCCTTGATCATTTGCATCTCGGCATGCCACACTGACAATTCGTGCCATGCGACTGATGTTTATCGTTATATAACCTCTGAGCTCGTACGTCTTAGAGAAGGGTGTTAAGCAAGAGAATAAATTCTCCTCCACCAAAAAGATATATATTTAATAGACATCAATCAACATAGAATAAAATCCTAAGTCAGACATACATTCATTTACAAGTTCGTTCTAGGTCTGAACGAAACCGGAGGCACCTTATTCCTCGTTCCAAATGTCCAATACGAAAGAGAGGCCCTCGCATATCCGTCGATCTCCAAGTACGTCTAGACGATCACCACTTATTACCTCGTCTTGGGTATACATCCCAATCGAGACATCAGTAATCATCCAAACGATGTGAATACCTTTGGTCTTCAGCCACTGTCTTCATCATCGACTTATCGTCGTATTTATTATTCAAAATGGGTTAAACCCGGTCTTTCAGAATAACTCACGTATCTGTAAAAATAAGTGCTATAAAAACACAACATACGCCACATTACAATCCAGAATATTCTTTTATTCAAATATTCTTTTCGCAATTTAAACCAAATTAAGGTTTTCCAAGCTAGTTGGGATTAGCAAACCTTACCGAAGTAATCATTTATTATATTTCCCAATCCCAACCTATTCATCCCACCGAGCAAAACTGGTAGTACTCCATATCTAACACCCACGGTGTTATCGATAAATTTAATTATCATTTCAAAACTAATTAAATATTTAACTATCGCCTGGAGTAAAACTAGTGGTCCTCCAATCTCAATCATTTCTTCAATTTGATAAATTTAATCACCTTATTCCCATTTCAATCTAATTAAAGATTCATTAAAATTCTAGTTCAGTTTTAATCTCAAAATCATTTCTTAACGATTATCTAACTTTAGTGAAATATATCATTTTTTTTAACTGGGTTACAGAACGAATGTCAATTAAAGCACAGTTCAAGATAAACTCAAAATCACATTCCATTAATTATGGAATCTTCATAGAAAACAGATCAATATATATATATAATCGATATAAACTTCTGTATCCAACCGATAATATAAATGGAATAATGGCAAAGCCTTTTAAATTCCATATAAAGTAACGGTCTTACTTCAGAGAAGCTCACTTCGATTATTACCAAATCAAATTCCATTCCAGTTTATTTTAATAAATTTGAAAACTTTGCTTTGGAAAATTTCCAATAAATCTTAATAAAAGATTTATGTACTCCAAATCACATTTCACTATTAATCGGTTTAAAAAACGAATGTCATTTAAAACATAGTTCACATTAAACCCAATTTACATTCCATTTTATTCCAATTACTAAATATAACTGGAGATTCTAATAATCTTAATTAAAAGATTTATTCTTTTCGCATGGGGTTTAAGAACAGTGTTATTTAAGACCTCATTCACAACAAACCCAAAATCCAATTTCAATTCAGTTCCAATTAAATATTAATTAATTGGTAAATCTCCTTAAATCTTAGTTAAAAGGTTTATTCTTTTCTCAACTGGATTTAAGAACCGTGTTAATAAAGACACCATTCATGACAAACCCGAAATCCAATTTGATATTAAATACAAGGCTCTGAATAGAAAATAATATCGGCTTATATTCAATATCAAATTTGGAAATCAAAAAAATACCATATTGGGAATAATGATATATATCTTCCAAATTCCTCCACAATATCCGTATAATCACGGAATCCAATGTCGAAATATTCCAAAATTAATTTCGATTCAAATCCATTCTAATTTATTTAAAAATATTGGACTATTATTTCTAGTTAATAACTAGTTTATTTTGATAAAAATATTTTTTTATCTTTTCAAACTTGGAATTATTCATCCAAAATCTTTCCAAATCATTTATTATGGTTTTACATAAATTATTGATATTTTTAATAATTTTATCAACGCCCGTACAGCCGGTTTCCAATAACGGCAATCGAACTGCATTTACAGCTACCTTTTCCAAATTTGATTTGGACATAATTCTAAATCCAATCATTAGATTTCAAATCTCTTATATTCTTGGAAATCTCTTTTCGATACGAACCCAATGGATCCGGTTTTAGAAGAATCCAACAGTCGCATCTCCCGTAATGGCAATTCGAAGTCAATGGTCGAAATCCGCAAACGGTCGCAGCGCGGCTCGTTCTATTCAGGCTATTAAATATATTTATTATATATATTTCAACGATTTCCATTTAAAACGTATTTTATAAATCGTTTTAAATTCGTTTTAAACGATTTCAACTTCATTTTCAATTTTAAATCAAAATTGAATATTCCATATCATTAATATATAAATGATAATATTTTCAAAACATTTGATTTTGAAATTACTTCTTTTTTGATATTCATTAAAAAAATGAATAAAATCGATATAAATATCATTCGCGTTAAAATTGCACATATCTAATCAACAAGGCTTTGCATATTTCAATATTTTCGTGTTCATCCAAAATCAGATATCAAAATCATATTTTGATCTTTTATTGAATATTATTTTAAAATATTCGTTATTTATTTTATTCAACGCATGAATTTCTTATTGGTTTATACATTCAATAAAAATGATATTTTTATTGTTTAAATATTTTATTCAACACATGATTATTTTTAATCCTTTTCTGAATATTATTTTAAAATGTTCTTTTCTTTCCAAATTGGAATGAAACCCAATCCATTACCATATACTGTTATTTATATGGATTCTATACAACACATGTATACAATAACAATGATAAACAATCATCCATTATCCAGAGTGCACTACACAACTGCATAGGCATTAAATATAAATAATTAACGCTTACTACAATCTATCAACCAATCGATCGACATAGAACTAAACAATTGGGATTAGTGTACGTCAAATATCATCCCAATGCCTGTATGGGGTTTCAATCAACAAACACATATTTTATTTGTGCAGTTAGGCGATGTGTAAAATTTACCATCCCAATCCATGTCAGTTAAATGGGTATGCATAAACAAATCGTCTGATTTGTAAATGAATATTCATTTTCATTTCAGGAGAATTTTATGTCGTTCATACATACGTAAAAAATTAAATTTTTAATGATTAAATATTTTATTCAACACATGAATAATTTATATAGTTCATTCATTCAATAAACACAATACAGTCAATTCACTCTAAACAAACAACCATAGTTTGTACAATAAATGGTGTCGGGTGCTGCTAAGCACCATCTACATTCGAGTATATATTTTATTGGGAAATAAATTGAGTGAGAAAGAGTTCTGACATTTGTATTTCACTCCGCCAGTTTCATTTCTGAATTTCTGAACAGTTTGGATTTGAATTTGCCTGAAATCCTAGTATGCTCCAAATTGGACCCGGTTAGTCTTGTTGTGAAGCTCTCGGTTCCACGATCGCAACACAACTGAAATCGTCGCGTTTGGACCTCGTACGAAGAAGTTATGATGTTATGAACAATTAATTGCAATTTATGTAATTAAATAATAATTATTTTTATTAATTGACCTTATCTCCCTTAATTCCTTTTAACCCATCATCTTCTATTTCTGGATACCGTCGAACTCGCTCAAACCATTACCATGCCCATAGGGCTTAAAATCGCATGCAAATCGAACATTCGGACCAAGATCTGAACATGCTCTATTGTTCGCCATCGTGAGAGCTACCTCCGCCTGTGGCGGCGCGAAAGCCGGTCCCCCCATTAACCCAGAAATCCACTCCAAATTTGGCGACTTTGAGCCACGAATACCCCTTATCCATTGCGTTAAAACCGATCGCAACCGTTGGTCTTATAAAGCTCGAAAAGCTCTTCAATTATGGTTTAAGAGTTTGGAATTTTATTGAATCGATTACAAGAAAGGGGAGGAGGAAATTGGGAGTATTCCGTTCACTGAAATAAACGGGGGCGGCAAAGATGTGTTGACCGCATGGGATACTTTCTAGGATTTGACCCCCTTTTATAAACAATTTATTTTAATTAATTATTATTATATAATTCAACTTTTGTGTTAAAATCACAAACAAATTCCGAACGAGACACAAAGACTAACGCTCCTAGCTAAATACCCCCATTCCGGACACAATGGGATATTTTCTGTAAGCCAATTCTACTGTTTCGACTAATTTTTCTTTAAATTAAAATATAAACCAATATATATATTGAATTTAAACATACATATTAATTTATTGGGGCCGCATACTAACTCAAAAAATTCCAGAAAAATTATATCTAGTAATATTTTGACGATACGGTCCTAACAAAACTAATTTCGTCGAATTTGGAGACCATTTTAAAAATGGCCACTTTCTGATCGATCCAATTCAAAATGAAACTGTCAAAACACGTTTAAATCTACCACACTCACATATTAATTCCAAAAATTATGAAACTTGAAATCTAGCAATGATTTGACATTCCGGATCCAACAAAAGTGGTTTCATCGAAAACGGAGGTCGTTTGCAAAATGGCTATTTTTAAGGACCATATATTGTATTAAAATATATATAAATTCCATAGCGACTATTTTAAATTTTAAGCTGGACATAACTTTCAATTTATATTATGAAATATAATTTTTTCACATTCGTTAAAAATATTTAATTAGACAGATTCAAATATTTCTTGTTTCGTTCAATTCTAATTTAAAATGAATTATGTATATTAAATTGAAATTAGAAATCGAATTTTCAAACTACCAAGCCATTTCAGGCTCGTTTTATAATTAAAATAAAATTGTACGTTCTAACTTTGTTTAAATAATTTTTTAGTCGTTATTATTCAAAATAAATCATTTTAAATTCATAAAATCCATTAAAATAGCTAAAATAAAAAAAATATTGGTTTGAAATTTCCGGGTTGTTACAGAGACATTGTCTCACGTCTTAGAGAAGAGGTAGATAGTAAACAGAGGGAAATAGCCGCCTTCTCCGCGGCTATCAACTCCGCCTCTATAGTGGATAAACCAATTACAATTTGCAATATCGATCTCTAACTTATGGCCTTGCCACTAAGTGTGAAGACATATCCGGAAGTTGACTTTCTGCTATCCCTGTCACTGGCGTAGCCCGAACCCAAATAACCAATTTAATTTGAACTCGTTTCCTCCAATGACAAGTCCATGAGATGTTGTACCTTTCAAATATCTCAAAATAAGCTTGACCACTTCCCACTGCGATTTCCCGGGATTAGTCATGAACCGGCTAACCACCCTGATGGCATTTACAATATCGGGTTGTGTACACATAATAGCGTACATCAAAATACCTACCGCACTTGCATATAGAACCATTGCCAAATAGGCCTTGTATTCCTTCATGATAGGTGATCCTTTACTCGAAAGCTTCACATGAAAAGGTAAAGGTATACTCGATGCCTTTGCATTCTCCATGCTAAACTGGCAAAGGACTTTTTTATGTACTCCTTTTGAGTCGATTTCAACTCAAAACGCTTTAGGTCCCTTTTAATTTTCAAGCCCAATATCTTCATAGCTTCCCCAATGTCTTTCATTTCAAATTTGGCTTTCAATCTTAGTTTTAACATGTTGATTTCTCGCCTGTCCTTTGAAGTTATGAGCATATCATCCACATACAAGAGAAAATAGACCAAAGAATTATTTTCCAACTTCTTGAAATATACACAAGCATCTTTAATGCTTCGATGGAAGCCAATTTCAAGCATGAAGTTGGCGAACCTCTTGTACCATTGCTAAGGTGACTGCTTTAACCTGTATAGTGATTTCTTTAGCTTGCATACAAAGTTTGACTTACCATCTACCATATACCCTTCCGGTTGCTCCATGTAAATGCCTTCATCCAAGTCACCATGCAAGAAGGAGGTTTTCACATCAAGTTGCTCCAACTCCAAGTCATGAATAACAACTATAACAAGTAATTTCTGGATAGAAGTATGGTGCACAACCAGTGCGAATATCTCATCATACTCTTTTTCCTTCCTTTGTGCAAACCACTTTGCCACTAGACTAGCTTTGTATCTTCCATCATCCTTCACCTTGTATATCCATTTGCATATAATGGCTCGGTTTCCTTTAGGAAAGTGGAACCAACTCATAAGTTCGGTTCTTCATCAATGATTACATCTCTTCCCCCATGGCACAAATCCATTTCGAGCTATCGCTCGATTTCATGACCGTTGGAGAATGGGATTTTGATGACAACAACCTTGTTTCAATTATCATTATTAATTGATTATAAAATATATACTAACATTTCTATCTGGAATACATATACATATATATGCAGGGTTTGTATACAGGACTTAAATACTAAAGAATGTATAGTTTTAGAGTTGCCAGAGATTCAGGATTCCGAAGAGATTCAAGACTCATGAGTTATCAGGTTATCAAGATTTCGAGTTCAAGAAAAATATACTAATTGAGTCTAGTTTCTATGTATGTAAGACTCTGAATAGCACTCCAGGTTCAAATTCTGATTTTCAAATTTAAAATCTTGTTTTCAAAATTCAAATTCTGATTTATAAATTTCAAAATTCAAATTGTGATTTCAAAACTCAAATTCTGATTTCAAATTATTTTCCAAATTATTTCAAACTGTTATCTTACTTATGATTTCAAGCATATATGTTTATAAAGTTTTAGTATATATAAGTTTATATATAGTTCTGTAATATATATAATTTTTATAGTTTTATAGTTTTAAATCTTATAAGTTTACAAATATGTTTATATAATACATTATTATGTTTCATATGATTTTACACTTTAGAATATTCATTTAGATTAAAAAGTTTTGATTCAAGAATTTTCAGAATAATATATTTGTTTAACCACTTGAAAATTAGTTTTAAAAAATTAAAATATGATACATATGTCGACATACCTTTCTGGCCATGTCAACAAATAACTGTCATAATTTCAATTTTCACAACAAGTGTCTTTTCACTATTTGTAATGTTTTTAAAACATTGCAACCATTGGAACACTATAAAAATGGGCTAATTCCGAATTTTTATTCATTCTTTCTTCTCCATCTTCAGCCATTTACATACCACCATTAATATACATCATTTTCCTGATTTCTACACTTATACCTTGTCGATTTCTAATCAAATTATATCAAACTTCTTCCCTTCTCAATCCCTATCTACCACTATCAATTTGAAAGTGTTATTGAAGAGTTATAGGGTTGTTGTAATCATCTGGGAATTGTTTGAAAAAGGGGTGTGTTCCTTATAGCCCTGAAATCAAGGAAAAGGAGCGGTGTTAACCTTGTAGCCGTGAAATCAAGGGTGTTTGGAGCGATGTTAACCTTGAAGCCGTGAAATCAAGGGGTTGTACTTGGATATTGATAATAATAAAACTCTGCATAATCCAGCGCTGCGTGGGACTGGACGTAGGAGTAATCCGAACCAGCATAAAATCCGGTGTGTTCTTTCCTTTTCGACATTTTAATTATATTTATCTATTTCTGTGTCTGTGTTGGATTCCGTGTTTGTGATCATCTGTAGTGTGATAATCATTGTGTGATTAATATAGCAGATCAAATAAGTTTAATATTTTCAAAAATTCCTTATAAACACTATTCACCCCCCTCTATTGTTTGTTTTCCCTCAAGATTCGCATTCCGCATTCCCTATCAATTGGTATCAGAACATAGGTTTTTAAAAAGTTCATAATCTGATTTTTGAAAATATTAAATAGCAAATTTTGAAATGATTTATAACACTAGTTTCAATTCACGCATTGCATCAATGTTAAAAGAGTCTGCATTCAATCATGTTAAAAATTCAAGTGATCTATTGAATTATTGTCCAATACATGAAAAGATGTGTTACATGGCTTTTGGAAATTCAAATTCTTAAAAGACGGACTACATGGCAGTTGAAAATTCAAATTCTGAAAAGATGTGTTACATAGATGTTGAGATTTCAAATTCTGATGGACAAATGGTGGAAATCAAAAAGGACAAATGGATATCGTATAGTGGTTGTTCAAGGCATATGACGGGAAATCCAGAACTACTGAATAATCTAGTATATGAAGATAGAGGAATGGTCAACTTCGAAGATAACTCTAAAGGATATATAGTTGGCATCGGCAATGTCGGTAATTCTGAAATTCCTACCATTTCTAAAGTTTTATTAGTTAGGAATCTAAAACACAACCTACTAAGTATAAGTCAAATTGCGATAAATGCTATAAAATCAGTTTTGAAAAAGATAAATGCTTTATAGAAGATAGGAATCCAAAAGTAATATTCGAAGGAGATGGAAAGAAATATATATATATATATACTAAGTTGAAAATTTCTAATGACAACCTTTGCATTATGTCCAATACAAGTGAACCTAGGATCTGGCATAAGAGATTCGGTCATATAAATTTCAAAAACATCTCTAGGATTTCAAAGTTAGATACAATTAGAGGATTACCAAAATAAAATTTAAAGTAAATAACTTATGCGATGCTTGTTAGTTTGGAAAAATGAAAAGGAGACCATTTAAATCAAAAGAAGAAATTACAACCCCGAAACCATTAGAGTTAATTCACAGGGATCTACTCAGTCCATCCGAAACTCAATCAATAAATCACAGTAGATATGTTTATGTAATAATCGGCGATTTTTCTAGATTTACCTGGACTTTGTTTCTTAAAAATAAAAGTGATGCTTTTGATCAATTTAAAACATTTGCTAAAAGAATCCAAAATTTATTATCCTTAAAAATCAAAACAATATGTAGTGACCATAGTGGAAAGTTCGAAAATGAAAATTTTGAAAAATTTTGTAATAAAAAAGGGATAACCCGTAATTTTTCTTTCCCAATAAACCCTCAACAAAACAGAGTGGTTAAACATAAGAACAAATCAATTGAAGAGTGTGTGAGAACTATGTTATCTGATAGTAACTTACCAAGAATTTTTTTGGGCTGAGGTAGTTGCAACAGCATGTTATATATTAAATAGAATATTAAGACCCTTGACTCATAAAAAACCATATGAACTTTTGTATAATAAGAAACCAAAAGTACCATATTTATAAATATTTGGAAGCAAATGTTTTGTACTTAATACTAAAGAAAATTTAGACAAATCCGATTCTAAATCTGATAAAGGAACATTGATTGGATATTCAGAAAGAAGTAAAGCATATAGAGTTTATTATATAAGACCTAATATTAAAGTAAGGCGATGTGTTCCTAGCTTTCCGTGGTAGGCCTTTCAGGGGTGTCATTGGTACCCACTCAAGGAGGATGGCTTTTACTTTTGAAGTTTTGTCTGTGGTGGGAACTCCTAGGGCGGGCATTGGCTGGCCTTTTGTTTCTCGCTTGTCGTTTGCTTTTCTTTTAATTTGCTTAGTTTTTTAATTCCTGCTTATCTTTTCATTCTTCTCTTTACTCCCCCTCCCCCACTTACGTTGTTTGTTATTAGTGTGGATCTTCTTTTTTAAGGTCCTGGACTTGGTGTAGGTGGATTTTCGCTGCGGTCTCGACTTTGACTCCTGGATGCGATTCCCACCTGTTTGTGGAAGCATTTGGAGTTGGAGCTCTTGAAGATTAGGGGATGGCTTGTGGTTTGCCCTTTGGCTTCTACCAACCATGGATGTAACACCCCGTAATTCTGTAACATTAAGTTTCACAAATTAAAGTATAGTTAAATTTTAGAAGAAGAATTAAGGGAAACGGGTTATGCCATTGCGTTCATCTTGAAATTCTGCTTGAGATAGAGTCTGAGTTTGCGTAAATTGGACTGCATATGAAAAAGATATCCTTAAATTAAATATTGCAGAAAAACATGAAAAAAAGAGGAATGAGAAAAGAATAATGTTTAGCATTGTTCTAACTTTTGTAAGCAAAAGACTTCGTATCTCATTTGGTTGGAACACATGACTTGCATACAAGAGGTACAGAGTTCGATCCCCGCCAGCGCACTATTTTTGTTTTAGGGGATTGGCTTAAAATAGCTTAGTGTGAACGCAGTTCAAAAAGTGGTTTAGTGTGAAAACGGGTAATTGGGAAGATAGATAAAAAGAAAAAAAATGAGTATATATATATAATATATATATATATATACGCATATATACATATATATATATATGACGTTACGCATCATGTAGCGTACGTTGCGCATTTTTGATTGTCAAGGATTGTTTTTTTTAAATGGCCTACCCCAATTGGATTTATGACAAATTAAAAGTAAGAACAGATTTATTCATATATATATATATATATATTTATACGTGGGTAATTAATGTAAACGGTAAAGGGAAAATGTATCTATTAAATACGTATTTATATTTGAATTGATTGACAATAAATAATAAAAAGAAAAGATGAACACTAGAATATTACTTTTGTTATGTTAATACTAGAATAACACTTCGTTAAGAAATGTATATTTAGATTAAAATGTTTATTCAGATTAAATTGACATTTAAGTTAAGAAATGTTCATTTAGGTAATGCTTTGTTAAAAATAAAAAAATGTCCTTTTGGTTATGATATGTTAGGAAAGAATCAATGTGTCATTTATGAAAAAAAATGAACATTTAATATCCTGAGTCAATTTTGACTCATTGCTGAGTCAATAGGATAATTCTATCTTGACTGAACGGTTGTGGTCATTTCTAGGGTTAATCAAATGGCCTAAATTAATCCTAAAATTCTATATATACAACCTAGCTCTTAACCTAATTCACACAATTAAACTTGGAGCCGTCACGTTGCTGTAAGATAGCTTGGAATGGTCGCCGCCTAAAGCTTGAAGACAAACAAAGCTTGAACAAATCTAATTCAAAACTAAGAATCAAAACAACGTCTACCCAAAGGAATGCATCTCAATTTCAGAACCTCTGATCTTAGAAAAACAAGACCGTCTTGCGTTATAAGTATAGTGGCTCTTTAGATGGGAATGCGACTAAGACATGATTTGATGTAAATTGTAATATGGAATTATATCAGTGTTGATGATGTTGTTTTATATTTGTTATTTTTGATAATTTGAATGTTGTGGTGATTGAATCTTTTATGTATTGTGAATCAAACAATCGACACCTTATGCGAATTGTATGTATACAGTTAGATCTAAATATATGCTTATGCAAGTTATAGGTTGCAAGTTAGATTTACACAAATATTTATATGATTCATGTAGGCTCTATGTATATATGTTTTAAACTAATTGTGCCTACATGAATAGAATAGATCTATATTCACATGTTCTTATGCAAGTGAGAACTTATAATCGGATCCATGTCAAGATCCGTTTAGGATTGATATGAAAGTTTATTGTTAGATCTATGTTTATACGTATGTGTTGCAAGTTCACACCCTTAAGTGGTAGTCAAAGTTATACATATAGTTTTGTCTTACGCCAGTTTTATGTTTGAGGTTATGCCTAGACCTATGCATTAACATGTTATACCATGTTGTAGTGGATTCATATGACACCTATTAGGTTATACTATGTTATATCTTTATGTTAAGCTAAAACTATATGATTCATGTGACACTTATTTAACTAGGCCCAATATTTATATGCAAGTTTGTGGCATGTTATGCAATGTTATGATATTCATGTCGATTATTTTGCAAGTTCACACCTATGATGTTCATATTGACTATGTCGAGAATGCCAAGTTTACACCTATGACATGTTTATGTTAATGAATTATTTTTATGCCAATTTTGTGTACGATAAATTAGGCTAAGTTTTTAGCCTAATATTATATGTCAATATCATGCGGACGGAAAATTAGGCTAAGATTGTTAGCCTAATATTTAGACGGGGTAACATTGGGTAAAATTGGTAATTATAGGAAACTTGACATAAATTGGTTAAAAATCACATAAGTGATTTATGGCATAAAATGGTATTAATTATATACCTAAACTAATGAGATTGATTGGAAACAAATTTGGCAGTAACTTGAATTTGAATAATTTACATAATTAAAATGTAAATTAGAAAATACGAATATGATTAACCCGAGGTTGGATTAAGTTGTGATGTAAACCTGCCCGGACCCGCCCGGCTGTCCAGTAATCACAACAATACCAATCCAATGTGAGAGGTTAAGGCATTGGGCCCAATAAAGACCCGAGGTTAGATTGAGTTGGGGCGTAAGACTGCCCGGAACCGACCGGCATACAGGCAGCCACAACAATACCTGTCTAATGTGAGTGGTTGGTGCTTTAATAAGACAATTAAAGCTAAGTTAGGATTGGTAGGGTTAAGTTAATCTGAATACTTAACCAACTTAACATGTTAACAAGACAAGACTTGTAGGAGCTAAGTAACTAAGAAAACACTTAGCCAATTTAACATGTTAACTAGACTAGAAGGTGAGGTTAAGTAAAGTTAATACACTTAACCAATTTAACATATTAACTAGACTAGAGGGTGAGGTTAAATAAATTAAGGACACTTAACCGTTATAACCTGATAATTAGATAAGTGGGTGAGGTTAAGTAAATTTAGAATACTTAACCATCATAACATGTTAGCTAGATAAGTGGGCAAGGTTAAGTAAATACACTTAGCCAATTTAATATGTTAGCTAGACTAGAGGGTGGGGTTAAGTAAACTTAGAACACTTAACCATCATAGTGTGATAAATTGAACAGGGTTAAGTTGAAACATGAAGGGACAATACTTAACCATTAGAACATGTTAATTAAACAAATGTTAGGGTTAAGTTAACTAAGGGAACATTTAACCTTATAACATGTTAGTTAAAACAGATGGGCAATGTTAGGTTAAAAGGGACACTTAACCAATACAAGGTGAATGGGTAGGGTTAAGTAATAAGAAATACTTAACCAATATAACTTGGTTTGTGATAAGGTTAAGTCAACGTGAATTACTGATAACACTTAACCCGTTTAACATGACAAATGAATGGGTTAAGTTAACTTGTATCGACTAATGACACTTAATCAATCCAATTTGATGAGAAAGAGAACTAAGTAGTAAACCTTAGTTGAAAGGGGCTAAGTAGTAAACCTTAGTTAAGAAAACGACGATTCAGGAAACTAAGTGGTAAACCTTAGTTAGGAAAACTATGTAGTAATCCTTAATATAACACGAGGAGGAGCGAACGTCCATCTGATCTTAAAGAAGGCTCCAACGAATTGGGTTACGAAGCCCGAGGCTTCGAGGGGACGTGAGGGTACTCTTGGTATCCCTCTGTGAGAATGCAGATGATCCTCCTGGGCCCACATAGGTTAAGGTCTGCGTTAGAAGAACAAAGGGTATGCCTTGGTTGCAATATAAGGCAACCTAAAGACTAGGATGGACCAGCGTGATTCGGCGGGACAAATGGCCCTGTGATAGCGACCCGTCGTCTACCTACCATCTAGAGTCAGTCGAAGTACACATGCGGAAAGGCAGAGAACTCCCAACAGACCATATACTTGCTATCTAGTTATGGGTGAGGCTGGCCAATAGGAAAGTGGGGCTTAGGTGGCAGGAGTATAATTCTCGTGCTTGATTTTCTTGGATTGCCTTTCAGTAATTGAGGGAGGTGTCAGGTGGGACCATAGCCACTGGAAAAATAGACCTTAGCATCTGTATCGGCAGATATCTGAAAGCTCCCGACCGACTTCCGTGTTTCTAGAATAGCCCTGCCACGGGAATCGGGTCGCACATTTCAGGACATGTGCATCTAGACAGCGATAAACGATTCGCGACACATACGTGGGGAAAGTCAAGGAACATATACCACTCTAGGTAGTGTGTCCTAGACTAGGGGCATCGTTCGACAGGTAGCATAACCACTAATTGGACCTAGGTGGCATAAATCCTGAATCCGAGAAGTATTAGATAAGTCGCATAAACCCTAGTTGAATCTAGGAAGCGCTCGATAAGAAAACCCTAGATTAGATCTAGGTAATAAATAATAGTTGTACACCTAAAGGCAACCGCAATTACAGGGATTGGGATCACGTTATCATATTAATACAGATTACTAGTTGGGATACTAGTTAGGTGGGGCAAAGATATAGAATGGGGTGTGATAGTTTATTCGGTTTAAACTGTCTTGCTTTGGTTTATATTAGTCTGTTATTTTGGTACTGTCCCATTTTCCAGTTTACTCCTGTCATGAACTTTATCCTGTTCACATGCTAAAAGCCACTAGACTTACTCAGGCTTTATGTCTGACTCTGTTTTTCTTTCGTCTTCTTTTCTTCCATTTCCCTCCTCCCTAGGTAGTCAGGGAGGGAATAGCTCTGCTTAGTATGGACTGTTACTCTTTCCAAGCTTAAAGACTCTTGGATATATCGCTTCAGACTCTCTTTTCTGCTGCTATGGTTGGCTTATGCTACATTGGGGAATATAAATGTTATTTTATGCTTCTTTATTTTGTAAGACAGATGATACTCTGGTATTGGAAAGCAATTGTTGTACAAACTATTTTATCAATAAAGTAAAATTTTATTTTCCGCTGTTTTAATTTTGTCTGTCCTGTAATTTATCTGCATCTTTTACCTTAAATGCTCCACATAACTTAGTGCATTCCCTTTGTGAGTGACACTAACGGATGTGGGGTGTTACACGTGGTATCAGAGCTGAAGGTTACCGGATCAGATAAAAGATTTGAAAAATTATTTTCAAAACGGTTTTAAAAAGAAGCATTTTCAAAAGAAAAGTTTTGGTTTAAAGGCATATTCCCCAAAGCCATATGCACTATCTTCTGATTCTCTGTTTGAATTCTTGTCCCCTTCTTTCTTGAGTCTTCGGGGCTCCTGGCTTTCTGGGAGATAACCTCATCGCAGCATGGTTCCGTAAGCTTGATAAGACTATGATACCTATCGAAGGGCGAAGCAGTGCCCGACTTCCATCTATAGTCGCGGTAGTTTCACCTACGGCTAATTTTCTTCCAAGCTTTGTAGGGTTCTTTGTGCGATGGAGGTAGCTTTAGAGAGAACTGTAAACATGTTACACAAGGATGGTAAAGGTGGGAGATGAATAATTGTGCCAGGTGCCCTAGGTAGGAAGAAAGACTGACCTTAAGAGAGGTAAAAAGTACATAGCAACCTTTAGCTTTAGACCCCCAGATTTGTAACATGATGGATAAGCTAAGTAAAGGAGAGATCTCTAATCATCTTAGTATATACACTAGTATCAAGGTTAACATCTGTTTATCTTGGAAATGGAGGTGAAGAAGCTAGGTAATCATGAAGTTATATTAGATAAGGTATCGTATAGTGAAGCTCAAGATGTTGCGACATATAAGACTGGAGACTAGACACAAGCATCATACCCTTTTTCTTAAGGGTATATCTCTGATCTCTTTTTCTAGGAATTTTATGCATACTTTCTAGCTTTTAAGGTATATCCTCTAGGACGTATCATCGATCCTTAGGTAGAAGCCAATGGATGTAAACATGTATTTGAAACATGTTATGATTGATGGTTGCAAGTGGTTGCTCGTGAATGCATATACACACCATAGGCGTTAGAACAACTCAGTCACTTTCATATTGCATTCGCATATACGTATTTGTTTACAGATTGAACTCAATGTGTTATCATATGGACGTTGCATTTGAGTGAATGGTTGTGCACTCATACAGAAATGATATGTATCATTAGGATTTCATACATGATTGGACGCATGGCACTGACATAATTATTATTAAGGAGGTCGACTGAATCAGGAGACCGCCTTATTTTGCATTAGATAAAGACATATACACACACTATGCATATAAATATGAAAGCATTTAGAAATCTTTTTAAGGGCAATGAATGCCTGTGATTGAATGGTTGAGTAGATGGGTGATTGGATGGTAGGACACATTCTTCCTAACTTGAAGATTTCGGGGACGAAATCCTTTTAAGAAGGGGAGAATGTAACATTCCGTAATTCTGTAACATTAAGTTTCACAAATTAAAGTATAATTAAATTTTAGAAGAAGAATTAAGGGAAATGGGTTACGCCATTGCGTTCGTCTCGAAATTCTGCTTGAGATAGAGCCCGAGTTTGTGTAAATTGGACTCCGTATGAAAAAGATGTCCTTAAATTAAATATTGCAGCAAAACATGAAAAAAAAAGAGGAATGAGAAAAGAATAATGTTTAGCATTGTTCTAACTTTTGTAAGCAAAAGACTTAGCAGCTCATTTGGTTGGAACACATGACTTGCATACAATAGGTACAGAGTTCGATCCCTGCCAGCGCCCTATTTTTGTTTTAGGGGAATGGCTTAAAAAAGCCTAGGGTGAACGCAGTTCAAAACGTGGTTTAGTGTGAAAATGGGTAATTGGGAAGATAAATAAAAAGAAAAGAAAAGAGTATATATAATATATATATATATACATATATATATATGACGTGTACACATCATGTAGCGTACGTTGCGCATTTTTGGTTGTCAAGGATTGTTTTTTTTAAATGGCCTTCCCCAATTGGATTTATGAGAAATTAAAAGTAAGAAAAGATTTAATCATATATATATATAAATATTTATATATGGGTAATTAATGTAAACGGTAAAGGGAAAATGTATCTATTAAATACGTATTTACATTTGAATTGATTGACAATAAATAATAAAAAGAAAAGATGAACATTAGAATATCACTTTTGTTATGTTAACATTAGAATAACATTTCATTAAGAAATGTATATTTAGATTAAAATGTTTATTCAGATTAAATTGACATTTCAGTTAAGAAATGTTCATTTAGCTAATGTTTTGTTAAAAATAAAAAAATGCCCTATTGGTTATGATATGTTAGGAAAGAACCAATGTGTCATTTATGAAAAAAATGAACATTTAATATGCTGAGTCAATGCTGAGTCATTTCTGACTCATTGCTGAGTCAATAGGATAATTCTTTCTTGACTAAACGGTTGTGTTCATTTCTAGGGTTAATCAAACGGCCTAAATTAATCCTAAAATTCTATATATACAACCTAGCTCTTAACCTAATTCACACAATTAAACTTGGAGTCGTCACGCTGCTGTAAGATAGCTTGGAATGGCCGCCGCCTAAAGCTTAAAGACAAACAAAGCTAGAACAAATCTAGTTCAAAACTAAGAATCAAAACAACGTCTACCCAAAGGAACGCATCTCAATTTCAGGACCTCAGATCTCAGAAAAACAAGACCGTCTTGCGTTGTAAGTATAGTGGCTCTTTAGATGGGAAAGCGATTAAGACATGATTTGATGTAAATTGTAATATGGAATTATATCAGTGTTGATGATGTTGTTTTATATTTGTTATTTGTGATAATTTGAATGTTGTGGTGATTGAATCTTGTATGTATTTTGAATCAAACAATCAACACCTTATGTGAATTGTATGTATACAGTTAGATCTAAATATATGCTTATGCAAGTTATAGGTTGCAAGTTAGATTTACACAAATATTTATATGATTCATGTATGCTCTATGTATATATGTTTTAAACCAATTGTGCCTACATGACTAGAATAGATCTATATTCACATGTTCTTATGCAAGTGAGAAATTATAATTGGATCCATGACAAGATCCGTTTAGGATTGATATGAAAGTTTATTGTTAGATCTATGTTTACACATATGTGTTGCAAGTTCACACCCTTAAGTGGTTGTCAAAGTTATACATATAGTTTTGTCTTATGCCAGTTTTATGCTTGAGGTTATGCCTAGACCTATGCATTAACATGTTATACCATGTTGTAGTGGATTCATATGACACCTATTAGGTTATACTATGTTATACCTTTATGTTAGGCTAAAACTATATGATTCATATGACACCTATTTAACTAGGGACAATATTTATATGCAAGTTTGTGGCATGTTATGCAATGTTATGATATTCATGTCGATTATTTTGCAAGTCCACACCTATGATGTTCATATTAACTATGTCGAGAATGCCAAGTTTACACCTATGACATGTTTATGTTAATGAATTATTTTTATGCCAATTTTGTGTATGCTAAATTAGGCTAAGAATTTAGCCTAATATTATATGTCAAAATCATGCGGACGGAAAATTAGGCTAAGATTGTTAACCTAATATTTAGATGGGGGAACGTTGGGTAAAATTGGTAATTATAGGAAACTTGACATAAATTGGTTAAAAATCACATAAGTGATTTATGACATAAAATGGTATTAATTATATACCTAAACTAATGAGATTGATTGGAAACAAATTTGGCAGTAACTTGAATTTGAATAATTTACATAATTAAAATGTAAATTAGAAAATACGAAAATGCTTAACCCGAGGTTGGATTAAGTTGTGATGTAAACCTGCCCGGACCCGCCCGGCTGTCCAGTAATCACAACAATACCTATCCAATGTGAGAGGTTAAGGCATTGGGCCCAATAAAGACCCGAGGTTAGACTGAGTTGTGGCGTAAGACTGCCCGAAACCGACCGGCATACAGGCAGCCACAACAATACATGTCTAATGTGAGTGGTTGGTGCTTTAATAAGTCAATTAAAGCTAAGTTAGGATTGGTAGGGTTAAGTTAATCTGAACACTTAACTAACTTAACATGATAACAAGACAAGACTTGTAGGGGCTAAGTAACTAAGAAAACACTTAGCCAATTTAACATGTTAACTAGACTAGAAGGTGAGGTTAAGTAAAGTTAATACACTTAACCAATTTACCATATTAACTAGACTAGAGGGTGAGGTTAAGTAAATTCAGGACACTTGACCGTTATAACCTGATAATTAGATAAGTGGGCGAGGTTAAGTAAATTTAGAATACTTAACCATTATAACACGTTAGCTAGATAAGTGGGCAAGGTTAAGTAAATACACTTAGCCAATTTAATATGTTAGCTAGACTAGAGAGTGGGGTTAAGTAAATTTAGAACACTTAACCATCGTAGTGTGATAAATTGAACAGGCTTAAGTTGAAACATGAAGGGACAATACTTAACCATTAGAACATGTTAATTAAACAGATGTTAGGGTTAAGTTAACTAAGGGAACACTTAAACATTATAACATGTTAGTTAAAACAGATGGGCAAGGTTAGGTTAAAAGGGACACTTAACCAATACAAGGTGAATGGGTAGGGTTAAGTAATAAGAAATACTTAACCAATATAACTTGGTTTGTGATAAGGTTAAGTCAACGTGAATTACTGATAACACTTAACAAGTTTAACATGACAAATTAATGGGTTAAGTTAACTTGTATCGACTAATGACACTTAACTAATCAAACTTGACGAGAAAGAGAACTAAGTAGTAAACCTTAGTTGAAACGGGCTAAGTAGTAAACCTTAGTTAAGAAAATGACGATTCAGGAAACTAAGTGGTAAACCGTAGTTAGGAAAACTAAGTAGTAATCCTTAATATAACAAGAGGAGGAGCGAACGTCCATCTGATCTTAAAGAAGGCTCCAATGAATTGGGTTACGAAGCCCGAGGCTTCGAGGGGACGTGAGGGTACTCTTGGTATCCCTCTATGAGAATGCAGATGATCCTCCTGGGCTCACACAGGTTAAGGTCTGTGTTAGAAGAACCAAGGGTATGCCTTGGTTGCAATAAAAGGCCACCTAAAGACTAGGATGGACCAGCGTGATTCGGCAGGACAAATGGCCTTGTGATAGCGACCCGTCGTCTACCTACCATCTTGAGTCAGTCGAGCTACGCATGCGGAAAAGCAGAGAACTCCTAACAGACCATATACTTTCTATCTAGTTATGGGTGAGGCTGGCCAATAGGAAAGTGGGGCATAGGTGGCAGGAGTATAATTCTCGTGCTTAATTTTCTTGGATTGCCTTTCATTAGTTGAGGGAGGGGTCAGGTGGGACCATAGCCACTGGAAAAACAGACCTTAGCATCTGCATCGGCATATATCTGAAAGGTCCCGATCGAGTTCCGTGTTTCTAGAATAGCCCTGCCACGGGACTCGGGTCGCACATTTCAGGACATGTGCATCTAGACAGCGATAAACGATTCGCGACACATACGTGGGGAAAGTCTAAGAACATATACCACTCTAGGTAGTGTGTCCTAGACTAGGGGCATCGTTCGACATGTAGCATAATCCCTAGTTGGACCTAGGTGGCATAAATCCTAAATCCGAGAAGTATTAGATAAGTCGCATAAACCCTAGTTGAATCTAGGAAGCGCTCGATAAGAAAACCCTAGATTAGATCTAGATAATAAATAATAGATGTACACCTAAAGGCAACCGTAATTACAGGGATTGGGATCACGTTATCATCTTTATACAGATTACTAGTTGGGATACTAGTTAGGTGGTGCAGAGATATAGAATGGGGTGTGATAGTATATTCAGTTTAAACTGTCTTGCTTTGGTTTATATTAGTCTGTTATTCTGGTACTGTCCCATTTTCCAGTTTACTCCTGTCATGAACTTTATCCTGTTCACATGCTAAAAGCCACTTGACGTACTCATGCTTTATGTCTGACTCTGTTTTTCTTTCGTCTTCATTTCTTCCGTCCCCCCCCCCCCCCGGTAGTCAAGGAGGGAATAGCTCTACTTAGTATGGACTGTTACTCTTTCCAAGCTTAAAGACTCTTGGATATATCGCTTCAGACTCTCTTTTCTGCTGCTATGGCTGGCTTATGCTACATTGGGGAATATAAATTTTATTTTATGCTTCTTTATTTTGTAAGACAAATGATACTCTGGTATTGGAAAGCAATTGTTGTACAAACTATTTTATCAATAAAGTAAAGTTTTATTTTCCGTTGTTTTAATTTTGTCTGTCTTGTAATTTATTTGCATCTATTACCTTAAATGCTCTGCATAACTTAGTGCATTCCCTTTGTGAGTGACACTAACAGATGTGGGGTGTTACAATCGAAGACTTGACTGATGTCTTTGGACTGTGCCTTGTTTTGTAGGCTCTGATTTTATTTGAGGCACCTTGTTTGCGGCGATCCTTGATCGTGTACCTATGCGTCGTTGTTTTAGTCCTTATTGTACTTGTTTCTTCTTCTCACTCTCGTTTGTGTGTGCATGGTTCTGTTTTTTCTGAACCATTTTTTGCGAGCCGTTGGAGAAAGACTTGTTTCCCCTTTTTGCTATAGTATTTATCCTTGTGTAATATATATATATATATATATATATATATATATATATATATATTAGACCTAATCCTATAGAAGAGACCTTCAATGTATCCTTTGACGAAAACTACTAAAATATAACATAACACTACGAAGATGAATGTAAAAATGAGAGTAATGAAACAAATAATGAATAAGATCAACCAAATAAAAGAATTAGGTTACTAAGAGATCATCCTGTAGAAAATATCTTAGGAGATATTGAATTTGCTGTTAGAACTAGAAACCAATTAAATAATATGAGTAATTAAGCTTTTATTTCAACTATTGGGCCTAATAATCCAAAGGAAGCATCATATAATGATTCATGAATCCTTGCTATGCAAGTGGAATTGAATCAGTTTACCAGGAATGATGTATGGGAACTCGTTCCAAGACTAGAGGATAAAACTATAATTGGAAATAAATTGATTTATAAAAATAAAATGAATGAACATGGTGAAGTCGTAAGAAACAAGGCACGATTAGTAGCATAAGGTTATACTCAAGAAGAGGTAATGGATTATGTTGAAACGTTTTTCCCTGTAGCAAGATTAGAAGCAATTAGGATATTATCAGCCTTTGCTAATCATAATAATTTGAAATTATATCAAATGGATGTTAAAAGTGCTTTTCTAAATGGATATGTTAAATAAGAGGTAAATGTAGAACAACCACCTCTTTGTGAAGATGAAAAATTTTCAGACCTCGTATATGAATTAAAGAAAGCGTTATTTGGATTTAAAAAAGCCCCTAGAGCTTGATATGGTAGATTAAGAAAATATCTATTACAATCTAACTTTGAAATTAGTAAAATAGATAATAGAAAATTTATTAAAAGAAATAATAACGATATACAACTAGTACAAATATATGTTGAAATATAATCTTCGGATTAATAAATAATAAAATAAATAAAGAATTTTTGGATGTTATGAACCAAGAATTAGGGATGAGTCATATGGGAGAACTGACATTCTTCTTAAGCTTATAAATTCGTCAATTAAAGAATGCAATATTTATTAATCAAGAAAAATATGCAAGAGATTTAATTGATAAATATAATTTAATAACTAATGGGAGACTAACACCTATAGCAACTAATATAGCCTTAAGTAAAGATGATACGTCAAAAGACGTTGATAAAAAATTATATAGAGGTATGATAGGATCATTATTATATATAACCGCTAGTAGACCGGATATAATGCATAGTGTATGTCTCCGTGCAATATTTCAATCACAACCTAAGGAAACTCATCTAAAATCCATAAAACTTATTCTAAGATATGTAAAACATACATTAGATTTTAGATTATTTTATCCTAAGGATCATTCATTTGATTTAATCTCTTATTGTGACGCTGATTATGCGGGATGTAAATTCGATCGTAAAAGCATGAGTGGAACATGTCATTTCTTAGGACAATCAGTAGTTTCGTGGTTTAGTAAAAAACAAAATACAATATTGTAGTGCCCCGCCTCTATACCCACTATCGTCCAGTTCATTTCAGAGAAATGCTGCAGACCATAACGGAGAATGAGGTTTGTGAAGAGCGACCAATTGTATGATTACTCCATGTGAGGAATGCACATCGAATTCTGATACCGATTAAAATTTCGACATGACCACTCGGCACATAGGGCAACGACATAACAGCTATATGCAATCCCGAAAGCAGTATAAAATAGACAACAACAATAATATAAATATGGTATATCTCAAAGCCAGGCACAGAATAATCATATCACAAAGGCAGAATATATGTGAATAAACCAAGAATGTGTACAGCAAGCTAGCGGTCAACAAAGATCCACTAATACATGTACCAAGATCTAAATAAAAGAATATGTATGCAACGATAGATAATGTCATAGGTACAAAAGTACATAAAGCTGTGGAGGTAGAGTAGCAAGCTGAAAGCGGAAGATCAATCCTGTGATGAGACCCAAAGGAGCACCTAAAATGACTCGGCCTGACTCGGGTATTATTTATAAGAAAATAAACAATAAATGGATCAGTCTAGCTGTACTTAACAAATAAACTGAGATAATAGGAGATATAACGCAGGATGATATGATTCTAATGATAATATCTAATCATAAACAAATATGAAACATGGCATGTCGACACAATGAGGAAATGACAATGGAATGCCCGCACACAATTTTCTCTAAATAATCTCCTGGCTAATGTAGAATGCAGCATTCAAATATTAGCACATAATAGGAAATGACAAAGGAACTAATATTATAAAGAATCAGAAATCGTTTATCAAATTGACGCGCATCGCATCAAAGTAATCAAGAATCAAAAATCGTTTATCAAATTGACGCGCATCGTGTCAAAGTAATCAAGAATTGAAATCATTTATCAAATTGACGCGCAATGCGTCAAAGTAATCAAGAATCAAAAATCATTTATCAAATTGAGGCGCATCGCGTCAAAGTAATCAAAAATCAAAAATCAAAAATCATTTTTCAAATTGGCGCACAATGCGTCAAAGTGGTCAAATTGACGTGCAATGCATCAAAGTGGTGAGATACAATCTCAAGGTAGCTAACCCATTTTGAGATATGATCTCTAGGTTCTAAACCCATGATGAGATACGATATCTAGGTCCTACACCCATAAGTTTGAGCCGAAGCTCCCCACGGCGCCAGGTCATGACCCCGGATGATGAAAATACATAAATCATAGAAATATCATAGAAAGTTGGACCGAAGCCCCAAAGATGAAGGTCACAAATCGTAAATTCCCCCTAGGGCGATTGCGAACCAAACAACTATGTCGGGAATCAGATACCAATGATCCGAGGGAGTATGAATTACACCGAGATAGTTAATATAAGAAAATAGCTAAATGTCACATAACCACTCACTACTCTCGAATATTTATGAACCAGTTGTTAGTTCATTCTCAAAACATCAAGAATAATCATAAAACGGACCACATCGATCTGGGTGAATAGAAATTACTCCGAGCTAGTTAATATAAGAAAATAGCAACATGTCCCATAACCACATGCTATTCTCGAATATTCATTAACCCGTAATTGGTTTCTATTCAAAACAGAGAAAATCATGACACATGTTCGAACGTACGAGTCCAAGGGTTATTCACCGAAGTAAACGTATAAGGGGTCATAGTCCTCAGTTTTACTAAGGTAAATATACTAAATTTCTCGTCCGATCGATAGGATAAGGAATCGTATATAAATCAATAGAATCGGAACCGGGTTTAGAAATCGAATTGATTTTAAAAGGAATTGAATTAAGATACTGATTAAACGTTGGTTCGATGCTCATTGACAATATAAAACCCCATTTCTCCATCAAGCTACGAGCCAGCCCGAGATCATCGGAATTTGTACCACGTGTGACCACGATCCGCTTGAAGAAATCAGCTATAAATAGCCCCAGGCTTGGCATTTTTGGGGATCTTTTGGCAATTCGGAGCTCTGATTCCACCATTATCATATCTCCATTATTTCTATTCAGAGTTATCTTGAATTTACTAAGTGAATCAACATTGTAAAAGTGAGGTTAAGAGATAAATCATTGGTTGTACTCGAATCTTAAGTATAATCATTGATATAAAGTGGACGAAGGCTCATTATCGCTGAACCACTATAAACCTTGTGTGTTTTTTGCTTTTATTGCATTTTTTTCTGATATTAATCCCTGCAAATTAGAACAATTTGGGTGTTAGACCCAATTTTGGATCTAACATTTTGGTTCTTTCACTGAGAACCAAAGTGTCGGCATATTGGATTGTAGTTCTATTGTTTGGATAGCCAAGTCCGAAGAAAACAGTCCAAAACTCCACTATTTTGATTTTTTAAGACTTCAGTAAAGCTCAGATATCATGGCTGGAAAGTAGTATAAGGAAGTACGAGCTTCGCAGGCAAGTGAAGCTGCAAACGAAGCAATTGAAGAAAGCGTGCAAGAGCAGGTCGAAGAAGAGCTCTCCGATCGTGGTAATGTAGGGGCGATCTGATCCGGTGATGATGTAACGAACCAGACAGCTGAAGGAGTTACTACTCGATCGCAGGACCACGCCACGACCCCTCCTGCACCTATCACGACGAACCTCCTTCAAGAGGGTACCACGAGCCACCAGCCTAGGAGGACCACGATCCGAACTAACAATCAGACTATTACCCGACCTGGGAAGGAAATTATGGCTCATTCCACTCGTACTGGTACTTCTGCTCAATCTGGTTCGAGTTTCTTGCGTATAATAGAAGATGAAGATGACAAGTTCGACCCTTCTTCTCCAGTTATCGAAGGACATCTTATTCAGATACTTGAAGCATTGGACATGCAAACTGATGAATTGGCAGCTCAAAGGCAGGAGAGCTCGTTGCTGCGTCAGAATATTACTGCCTTAGGCAGACTATATTCAAAGGCATGTTTCGCCACCTCCATCTCACCCTTTATCCTCGGAACATACATCCTCATATGAAGAACCTCGGAGAAACCGGCGATGGCCTCCATTGGAAAGGGCTGAGAATATAGAAGTACTTAATCAGGAAACTAATAACCATAACTTAAATAAGCCCATCCTGCCGCCTAGGAATGGAGGCGTTATTGATCCTACTCAGAATCTATATGTTCCTCCTGCTCGTCGTGCGACTGATCGCGGCAATAGGGGGCAAGGGAGTTCTATCGAGGACCCAGACCTTGCAGCAGCACGTCAAAGAAATGCTGGAGGGGCTCGTCGGGCAAGAAGTGCTAACCCTGAATCCACTCTAACCCATGCGAATGTCGAAGCCATGATTAGGCAAATAATGGTGGAAAGTCGTGGACAAAGAACTGAAGATTGGGGTATAGGACGTAGTCATTCGCCTTTTACCGATGATATTTTAGAGGTTTGATTCCCGAGGAAATTTAACATGTCATCCATGAACCGATATACGAGAAAGGCTTATCCAGTCCAGCACCTGATGAGATATCCATGGTACATGAATGCAGCTGTTGCTCCCAATGCCATGAAATGTAAGGCATTCCTGATATTCGTGGAGGATACGGCGTTAATTTGGTTCACTCGTTTGCCCGCGCGATCAATCTCCAGTTTTAGGGAATTAAGTGAACAATTTGTAAATCATTTGCGGTTACATACTCAGAGATCTAAGAATGTCATTGAGTTCTCCCTCATTAAGCAATGTCCGGACGAATCTTTGAGGTCCTATTTAGATCGCTTCAATTTAGCGGTCACGGAGGTTAGAGATCCCCATGAACAAACTGTTTTGATGGCTCTGATTGACGGAGTGGATAAGAATACTGAGTTTGGAAGATACCTGGCCGATAAACCACCGTTAACCAGAGAGATATTTTACGAAAAGGCAGACATCTGCCTGCGTCAAGAGGAAATTTACGCCAATCGAAAGAGAAAGGCTAATAATAAGGAGGATATCCAAAGTAATGTGGCCATCAAGCAGACGGGAGATAGCTCAGGAAAGGTTGAAGTTAATGTCGGGAACAAGAATCAAGGCAATGTCGCCAATCGGGGAATAATAATAACAATAATCGGAAGGGAAATCGAGGAAATGACCCTCAGAGAAGATCCGGCCTAGGCCATTTGAGGGTTTTACACCATTAAACGATACTTTGGAGAATACCTTTCTGGATACGTACAATGTTCTCCAATATAAGAGGGCTCCTCTGAGAGACTCGACGGAAAAGGAACGTGAGACTGGGAAATTTTGCCTTTTTCACCAGACACATGGTCACACCACAATTGAGTGTCGTCATCTAACAGATGTGGTCGAAAATCTACTCCGAGAAGGAAAGCTTGATGAATATAAGGTGACTCCTAGGGATAAGGGGCGAGCCGCGCAAGACCCAAACCAAAGCCAACTTGTTGTCTAACCAACGGCTCAACAAAAAGGAAAAAATATCCTTATTAACACCATAGTTGGTGGATTTCATCTGGCAGGGCACAATTTCAGAGCTATGGATCAGTACGTGAACGTGGCTAAACAACACTTTGAAGTGGGGGAATGTAGCAACCCCAAGGATAATGCTCCGGTTAAGCAACAAAAGACGATGTCTGATGATGTCATATTTCGTGACCGAGAGAGTTTTGGAGTCCACTCCACGTTAGTGATTTCCATTACCATTGGTCCAGCTATAGTCCATAAAGTTCTAGTGGATAACGGAAGTTTGGTTATCATTCTGTTTAAGAAAACATTAGAACAAATGAAACTCGAGCCGAAGGATTTGAAACCATGCGAGGGTTGGATACGGGGATTTAATGGAGCCTCAACCGTCCCGATAGGATACGTGGAACTGTCAGTAACCCTTGGGGAAGGAGAACCCAAGAGAGTGAGGATCCTCCCCTTCGTGGTCCTAGATATTGAGTCACCGTACAATGCCTTTTTGGGCCGACTGGCCCTAGCCAAATTCAGGGCCTATTTCGCACCCTGGTGTTTATTATTGAAGTTCCGGACGGATGTCGGTGTAGGTATAGTTAGAGGAGACCAAGTTGTTGCATGAGCATGCTACATAGTGGAGCTGATGTTGCTCCGCAAAGGGACAGATGTATAAACAAAAGGCGGTTCTTCCCCTCCGAGGGAGGAATCGTCGTAGCAACTAAAGAGAATACCTTCGGGAGGGTCTCCTAAAGAGTTGCCCGAGGATATAGATCCCAGGGAGGATGAAGAAAAACCTGGGGGCAGAATGGCGACTCCCGATGAAGCGACCGTGGACGTACCAATCGATGATAGTGACCCAGAGAAGGTCCTGAAGATTGGATCCCAGTTGGATCCTGTTCGAGCCAAAGAATTAAATTTTTTCCTGAAAGCTAACTTGGATGTATTCGCCTAGACCCATGCGGACATGTGTGGAATATCTCCCTCGATTATGAGTCATTCATTGACCATCAACCCGAAACATCCTCCTGTCAAACAGAAAAGACGAATGCTTGGCTCAGAGAGGTCTGCCGCCTTGAAGGAAGAAGTCGAAAAGCTGAGGAGCAGTGGATTTTTTAAAGATTCAACATACCCTGACTAGATTTCAAACCCGGTTTTGGTAAAAAAGCCCAATGGAAAGGGGCGTACGTGCATCGACTTCTCATATCTAAACAAAGCCTGCCCAAAGGACAGCTTTCTATTACCTCAAATCGATCAGTTGGTAGATTCGACCACGGGTCATGAGCTTCTTTCTTTTATGGATGCCTACTCAGGGTACAACCAATTCCCCATGCACGTCCTAGACCAAGAGCAAACCAGCTTCATTACAAATTTGGGATTATACTGCTATGTGGTGATGCCTTTCGGTTTGAAGAATGTCGGTGCTACATATCAGCGATTGGTGAATAGAATGTTCTACAACCAAATCGGGAAAACGATGGAAGTATACGTTGACGACATGTTGGTAAAGTTCAGACAATCGTCCGACTATACAACCGATTTAACAGAGATGTTTGGGATTCTCCGGAAATATGGGATGAAACTGAATCCTTTGAAATGTTCATTTGGGGTAGCATCTAGAAAATTCCTAGGACTCATCGTCAACTCGTGTGGAATCGAAGTCAATCCATATCAAATTACAGCAATCTGAAATATCCAAGAACCAAAGCAGATTAAGGCTGTCCAAAGCCTCGCTGGAAAGGTGGCGGCGCTGAGTAGGTTCATCTCCAAAGCTACAGATAAATGCATCCCGTTTTTCGAGCTGATAAAGCGAGGCAAGCGCAACTTTAAACAGACTCCCGATTGTATAGAAGCATTCCAAAATCTGTTGAACCATCTGGAAAGACCCCCGATACTGTCTAAGCCTGTGGATCACGAGGATTTATTTGTGTACTTGGCAGTGTCATCTCACACAATCAGTTCGGCTTTGGTAAGAGAAGAGGATCAGGTACAAAGACCAGTGCACTATGTGAGTAAGAAATTGATGGCCACTGAACGGAATTATCCAAAAATAGAAAAGCTGGCGTATAGCTTACTAATTGCATCTAGAAAACTTCGCCACTACTTCCAGGCTCATCCCATTACTGTGTAAACCGATCACCCACTAAACTGCAAAGGCCAGAAGCATCAGGAAGGTTGCTCAAATGGAACATCGAGTTGAGTCAATTTGACCTGAACTTCCAACCCCGAAGGTCGATAAGAGGGCAGGCACTTGCAGACTTCATAGCAGAGTTTACCATCCCAGAAGATGATGTAGTAAGTGAAGAAGCTGACTCACCAAAGCTACTCCTTGACCCCAGTGCCTGGAAATTGTACATTGATGGAGCTAGGAACGACAGACGATCTGGTACTGGAGTGGTGATTGACATAGAAATGTGTTTATTTTATGCTCTTATATCTTATCTTTTGTATATAAATAAATATTACTTGGGTATTGTTTTGTTACTTTTACAGATATTCCAACCCAGCCCGCATGCAACCAGAAAAGTAGAGAAATAGAGGTGAAATTGATATATATTTACATTTTGAAGAATTGTAGATGAAGATCTCACATCTAGTTGCTGTTGGACAAGAAAAGGATTGATAAAAAGGCTTTGCACATCACAAATCAATGAAGAAGTGTCAAAGAAGCAAGAGGAAAAGAGAAAAGGCCCAAATTTGCTTTATTTATCTAAGGCCCATTTATGTTTCTTATTGTAAACTCTCTTGTGATTTCCCTAAGGCCCATTTATCATTGTATTAGGGTTAGGGTTAGGGTTTGGTTTTCTCCTATAAATACCCTTGTAATAGCATTGTAGCCACCATCCTATCCTATTCTATATTCTCTTCTCCATTAATATCAGTTCTTCTTCTTTTTATTATTTCTGCATTTTTCTTTTTCTTAGCAATCGGTGTTGTCTTCACAATTAGTTTTGGAAGAACACCAATTGTATTTAAAAAAAAAATTAGTGATTAGTCGTTTGATTAGTTTCAACGACAATCCTAATTTACTTTTTGTTGTTCTTCTAATTCTGCACTTTTATTTTCTGCCTTGTTGTTCTTGTTTTGCAATTTACTTTCTTTAGTGATTAATCGTTGATTAGATTCAATGATAATCCTAAGTTCGCAATTTCAGTTTGTTTTTATTTCAACAAAATCTCCAGGCTTCGTCTAACTCGCCCAAGAGATTAGATAAATAATTTAATTTTAATTTACCTCCCTGTGTTCGACCTGTATGCTACACACCTGTGCGCTTGCAGAATTTTATTACAAATATCGCGCTTTTCTAGCGTCGATCAAGTGGTGCTTGAAACCCCAGAGGAACGGCTAATATACTACGCTCTTAGATTGGAGTTCCACGCCACTAATAACGACTCCAAGTATGAAGCCCTAATTGCTGGACTGAAGCTCGCAGAGGAGTTGGAAATCATGAAGCTGGACATCTCTTGCGATTCCAAGATAGTCGCAAACCAGGTCACCAGAAAGTTTCAGGCCAAGAGTCCAAGGCTGTTATCATATTTGGAAAAAGTGAAGAAGTTGCTGGATGGTTTTGACCACCGCAACATATCTCATATTCCTCGAACGGAGAATCAAAAGGCGGACAAGTTAGCGAAAATGGCTAGCTCAAATAATCCTCAGGATATGGAGCTGGTCCCAATTGAAGTACTACAGTCTCGTAGTATAGATCTGATGGAAGTTGATCCGGTACTAGAGATTGAACCTGAGAGGGAGTCATGGATGACTCCTATAAAGAAATTTTTGATAAATGGAATGCTTCCAACAAAGAAAAGTGAGAGGCATGCAGTTATATGAAAAGCTTCCCGATATGTGTTGCAAGGCAAAGTCCTATACAGACAAGGTCTCCCGATGCCCCTCCTCCGGTGCATCACCCATGATGACATCAAGCGTGTACTGAAAGAGGTCCATGAAGGCGAATGTGGCGGTCACATTGGAGGGAAAACGCTGGCAAAGAAGATATTGCGATATGGCTATTTCTGGCCTACCATAAACAAGGATGCAGCCAAGTAGGCATGACGTTGTTACGTTTGTCAGAAATTTCCAAGATACCTAGGGAGCCACCTAGCCAGTTGAAGATAATGACAAGCCCTTGGCCTTTTTCTATGTGGGGGATTGACAATATTGGGAGCCTTCCCATAGCAAAGGGCGGAGCAAGGTTCGCTATTGTGGTCGTGGATTATTTCACTAAATGGGTAGAAGCAGAGCCATTGACCACGATCACAACCAAGCGAGTAATCAATTTTGTTGTCAAGAACATTATATGCCGGTTTGGGATTCCGAATGTCGTCATAACCGATAATGGAACCCAATTCGATAGTACTGAGTTTCGAGATTTCTGTCAGAAGTATCATATTGAGAAAAGATACACCTCTGTGGCACATCCGCAATTGAACGGATAAGTCGAAGTGGCGAACAAGGTGATCAAATCCATTCTAAAGAAAAGATTGAAGCGGGCCAAAGCCATATGGGTTGATGAATTACCCTTGGCTCTATGGGCCTACAGGACAATGTACAAGTCGGCGACGGGTCACAACCCGTTTTCCCTTGGTTTTGGAGCTGAAGCGGTCATTCCGGTCGAGTTAGAAGTACCATCCCATCGAACCACTTATTATGATCTGATGACCAACAATGAGTTGCTCCTTGAGTCTTTAGACATGGTTGAAGTAAAGAGGGATGAAGCCGATGTATGCGCCTTGAGGCAGAAGCAACAAGTTGCTTGGTATTACAACAAGAAAGTCCGAGCTCGAGCCTTCGAACCCGGAGACTTGGTTCTGAAGTGCGTCTTTCCACCCCCAATACATATGGACCCGAAATGGGAAGGACCGTACTCCATTTTACAAAGGCTTGATAATGGAACCTTCAAGCTAGCAACCTTGGATGGAGATGAAATCACTAGAGTGTGGAATGCCCAGCATTTGTGGCATTATCTGACATGAAATTGTTAGTTTTACTCTTTTGTTTTTAGGACCATGTAAGAAGGCTCGACTTGCCTAGAACAGTCTTGTTACTTGAACAAAAGATTATAAAGTGGACGTAGGTCATGATTCGGCCGAACCGCTATAAAAAAATCACGTGTCATCTACCTTTTCTGCACTGTTTCTTGTCTGCACTTTTATTTTAATTAAAATAGATCATTACCATTTTGAGATTTGTTTTATACTAGGCAGCGATCACAATATACCTAACTCAAAACGCCATGTATCAGATCGTAAGATTAACGGTAACTAAAGCTCCAAAAGGTGTGGCGAGGTAAATCACACTATTGCTTGCACTTTAACTCTTGAGATTAGGGAGAGAGTATAAAGGATGCAAAAATAACGTCCCCAAGGCATTCAGGTGCACCGCGATAAAACCACCTTGATAACACTCTAACCCGCTGAAAGATTGGTAGAGCATAAAGGCGCTAGAGACTTAGCGCCCCCAGAATTTCTGCCCTGCTAAAGGATCAGTGAGAAGACCAAGAATCGAGCTCGAACTCTTACCCGCTGAAGGATCGGGAGAGTATAAAGGTTCTTGAGACTTAACGCCACTCGAACTCTAACCCGCTGAAGGATCGGGAGAGTATAAAGGTGCAAGAGACTTAGAGCCACTCGAACTCTAACCCACTGAAGGATCGGGAGAGTATGAAGGTGCTAGAGACTTAGCGCCACTTGAATTCTAACCCACTGAAGGATCGGGAGAGTATGAAGGTTCTAGAGACTTAGCGCCACTCGAACTCTAACCCACAAATGGATCGGGAGAGTATAAAGGTGCTAGAGACTTAGCGCCACTCGAACTCTAACCCGCTGAAGGATCGGGAGAGTATAAAGGTGCTAGAGACTTAGCGCCACTCGAACTCTAACCCGTTGAAGGATCGAGAGAGTATAAAGGTGCTAGGGACTTATTGCCACAAGAAATCTTACACCGCTGAAGGATCAAGAGAGTATAAAGGCATAGTGACATATGCCACTCAAGTGTCCTATATCATCACACGGGTGGGGACAAGAATGAAAAAGGGGCCCGAACCCCTCATTTACTGGAATGGGGAGCAGCACATATATGACTCTAATCAATTCTCAATAAGCCATGGCCAGGCACCATATTAATGATTGATTGGGGGCATATGCATACGACACTTTTCATTCGTGAACACTACACGTTTACTTAATACACGAACTTTTCAATGATTATCATTCATGACTTCAGTATTTAGTTATAATTGTTTCGGTTATGATTATTTTTAAATTTTGTGATTCGGGATAATAAACTCTGCAAACATGGTAAACTTGCAGGTAAACAATGGTGTAAAAGAAATAAATTTTCATTCACTAAAAGCAGGTTTACAAGAACAAGAAGCTAAACAAAAGCGAGGGCCACTCTCACAACTACATTTTTTGGCCAGTGGAAAGCCTAAAAGCAAAAATATGAGCAAATAAGCGCATTCTATTTACGCTTGGGAGACGACTTTGACTTCTTTTCCTTCTTCTGCTTCTCCAACTCCTCTTTTTCAGCATCAGAGTAGTCACTCTTCTTCCTCTTTCTCTTATCAACAAGAGACTTCGGGGGAGAGCTAGAAGGCTAGGAGACAAGCTGAGTAGTTATTTGGAAGAGAATCTTATAACCAACCCAGTTTTGGGATCGTCTTCGGAGATAGGGGCACGTACACAGGGTCCTGTTCCTCCTTCTTAAGAACCAACTGCTTTTCTTTCCTAGCCTGCATGTCAGCCAAGGTTTCATTATCATCATCCTTGACCTCATCTGTGATGACAACTTATCTTCCTCATCTCCGTGACCACCATCTGTGTCTTGCAAAGCCGCAATAATCTCAGCGTCCGCAGGAGCGCCGATGCCGGATTCCATGGGTGCTACAGTGACCTTCTCACTTGTTGTACCCTGGGTTTGCTCTGGAATCTCAGAATCTTCAACAACAGTGCCCGAGGGGACATCAACTTTCTCTGCCAGTACCTTCTCCTCTGCATCTTTCTCAATCGGTTTGATACCTATACCATGAGAAGCAAATGTTAGTGAATCGGGAGAAGATGTGGCCACATCAGTTGTCAGTCCCATGAGACAACGACATGCTACGACTGCTTTGGTGAACTGTGGAGAGAATATAGAGATACCTTCAGCTGACTCCTCACCCCGATTTGTAATGGTGGCTCCGACAACTGGAGGGATTGGAGCTAAGGGAATCAACAGATCATTAGGGTTATATTCCTCAACTTCAAAGGTTTTGGGCTCCACCACCGAGCTCGAGCCTTCGTCAATCTTATCCTTGCCCTTGAGCTTAATCTTCTCCCTCTCGATCTCTTCATGGATTAGGCGACTGCCTTTCTCCAAACCCTCAGGTTCGTCATCTCTAAGAAAGGTATGCATCAGCTGGTTTTCATCAATCTCGTCGACCATCAACCACCGCTTCTCGCCTTCGACAATTGCATCTCTTACATTGACCAGAGTAACATGATAGGCCGTAATCCAAGAGATGTCTCGAATCTTGATGACTTGACCAAAGAAGTCGAACTACAGTTCCTCAAAACCAGCTATCTCTTTCTCTTTTTCAGCAAGCTTATCAGCAGCAGCAGTGGCCGATTCAAGAGCATTATTGGCGTTACTTTCAGCGAGAGTTGCACGCTCCTCAGCTTGGACAAGTTGATCATTTAAAACTCCTTTTTCTTTTTTTGGCAAGAGCGAGGTCATCTTTTAAGCTCGCCCTCTCTTTCTCCCAGGCAGCTTTCTCAACAGCAAAATGTTCCAGTGTTGTTTTCAGTTCAGTGTTAATTGCCCTAAGATCTTCCACTTCCTTCTCCAGAGCCACCCGTTCCTTGCTGTTTGAATCAAGCTCACTACGAAAACACTCCCTAGCACTTTCCAGTTCAGACTTGTAATTCTCTGCATCTCGTCGAGCTAAAGCCAGTTGGGCATGTGCATCCTCTAGTTCTTTTTCCATTTTACTCCTAGCCCTAGCATCATTCTCAATTTTCACTCGGGACCTGGCCGCATCCGTTTCTAGGCGAGGGATGGCATCTGAAAGATGAACGGCATGCCTCTTCATTACCCCATATTATTTAGCCACATGGCATACATACCCTATCACCTCTGTGTCCCAATCCTCGGGGACCGGTTCAAAATCCGGGACGAACAACATCCTCCCAAAGAAAATATCAGGGAATTGCTTTCGCAAGCGCTCAGGCCTGGCCTGAATTTACTAATCAGGAGCAATATTCTGTGTAGAGATGATATCCAAGCCATGCTCACTAGAGGAAACAAGAGATGCCTTCCCCTTCTCCCCGATCTTGCCCTCATCTTTGTTTTTGTCCTTTGGCTCGTGGTGTTTTTTAGAAGACTGGATATGAGAAGGCATACTTTTCGAAGGATTCAAATCTTTAGGAAGTTGCTTACCCCCAGCAGGTAGCGATGGACGACTGTGAGACTGTCCAGAACCATGCTTTGATGGAGATCGAGATCGTGTAGAATAAGATTGATGAGGATCCCGGGGCCGATGACTATCTCTTCCCCGACTATCACTACGAACATGCTCGGGATTTGGAAGGAGACTTGGTGTGCCCTCACGAAGGGAATGATAATAATAAGACCGTTTTCGAGGCATTTCCCCTGCAAAAGAAACAGGTACATGTTAAAACCATGAATGTTAGTGGTATAAGAGTGTTATGATAAATGGTGCATGTGATTTGTGCATCCCGTGAAATACCCCTTTAACGGACCAGGGCCTAGAGTTAGGCTTGTTTGTGTGACTTCTTTTTCTCCAACTGGACCATTCATTTCCTCAGAGATAGGAAAAATTGGTTCCCCTCCAAAGTCTTCCTGAGTATAGATATCGTCCGGTAAAGGAATCTTATTCAATTCCCTGAGTATCTGTTCCTCCGTTAACTCATCCTGAGCGACAGACTCAACCGGTGGTGAAGTTTTTAAGGGAGACTGCCCCTCAGAGGTCGGGACCTCCTTTGGCTCGTCAGCTCGGCCCTCATCTCCTTTGTATACGTTTAATTCTTCATTATCCTGATTGTTCATCGGCGAAGGATTCTTGGAAGGTTGGTTGTCTCTACGACTTGAGAAGTTCCTTCTCCCTCAGTCGGGGGCATGTATTTGTAAGGTTTGCCACCCGCTCCAAGTCTGAATCTTATATCTAGAAGACGGTGTTTGTGAAGATTCTCGTCGGTAATACATTTCTTAATCCTTAAGAAATTTGAGTTACTTTTGAGAAGGCGGTACATTCGGTCTTCATATATCGAACCTTTTGTTCTCTCAAAGTTGTTATTTGTATGGAACAAAATGACACATTAGCACTGAAATTATGCATTCAAAGTAAACGCGGAAAATTTGAAAACATACTTACACGTAGCCACTTCCTCACACATCCAACTTGATGTTTTATATAGAACCAGTCAGATTTGATATCCCCTATATTACTATAACCATCCATCACATCTTTTCTGTTGGAAACTGATTCGAAGGAAGAAAAATTGGGAGCCCCTGCGGAATGATGCTTGAAATGGTAATAGAATTTCAGATCTTTAAGGGTAAGTTCGCTCTGTAAAATCTCTGCATATGCAATCTTCAGAGTATACAAAGCTGCATAAGAGTTACAATGGAGTTGCACGGGGGGAATTCGTAATTGCCTGAGGAGATCGACCACAATTGGAGGAAATGGTGGAATAGCGCCTACCCAGCACATGAGTCGGCTGACCGTCATGTACCCCTCGAGGGCAGAATGAGGCCTATCTTTGTCCTCTGGGGTTTTCACATTGTCCCAGGGAATCCCATGTCTTAAGCATATCTTCTTAAGTTTTATAGCGTCTAATTTGGAAGATAGAGAATCGGCGAGCTTCTCTATTTCCTTAACACCCGGGATTTCGTCAGAAGCTCGATCATCTTCTTCTTCCCCGTCTTCAATAGATGTGCTCTCAGAAGTCGTTGACTCTATATCGTTATTCGTCTCGTAATCGGGGTCAGATTTTTCCCCATCTGAATCTGAAGAAAGCACATCAGGATCATGTTGTACTGATGTCTGTGGTTCGATACCTTCCTCTGGTGTTTCGTCACTTTTTTGTCAAACATAGCTGTGTTGGCGAGTAAAAAATTAGAACACAAGTTACCCGTTCCCCTTGTGTGTAAGTGCAAGTGTGCATGTGCATACAATAAGAAAAGCATGAAGTTAGTTAGATAGACAGAATAATGGTCGTTATATGTTATCAAGTTATGCCACTGATCAGTCCAGGAAATTCATCGCGAAGGGTTCTAGCCAAACTGTCCATTGGTATATCGGAACTGCATTGTGTTTTCTAGTCGATGTGTCCATGCGATCATCAGTAAGAATGGTTCGTCATGTCGTAAGGCTTGTATCGTTATATAGGTATCAAGGCATGAAACAGGGATTGAGTCGCGGATGGCGGATCGCCAACAAGCTCCTTCCGCGAAGGAACACCGACTCATGCAAGAAGCTTTGGATCGTGAAATGACCTACCTGGCTATAACTCTTCCTAATTCCAACAACTCGTGGAAGACCCTCCACGATCCACTTTGTTTCCTGGCGCCGCGATCCACCTCACTCCCCATCTCTATGACCCGATCCACTAGTCAAAATAATACTTTGTCTACATTTCTTATCGCACCAACCGACTATCGCCGCGACCCAAGCCAAAACCTCATCCACGAGTCGATCTGATCTCCTCCTCCTTCCTCCGTTTTCTTCCTCTCCATCCATGAATCCATGAAATTGAGTCCCCTACCGCCATCGCAATACCAGTGGAAATACGAGAGAAACGAAGAATAAACTGTACAAGGATGGAAGTAATCCTATTGCCATTACCTGTCGATTATAGGATAAAGTCGATTTCTAGTAAAAGAAAAGTTAGGGTTTTGGCTGAAGTACTGGTGGCGGCGGCAAAGAAAAAGAGAAGGAGAGGAAAGGAGATGCGGTCGATCGGCTTATATAGATGAATGGGGGACTCTTCGTCTCCCCGTTTATGTTTTATTTCGATCTGTGAGGACCATTGGGCCACGGGCACGTAAGAAGGCCCATCGCAGTATAGCAAGTGGCCTATTTGATCATATGACCATTGTGTCCACTCCGATCGCGCTATATCAAAAAAAGGGGGGACTTACTCAGCAGATTAATCACAATATCTTCCGGAGTCGATGAACAAAGAAATAATGAATGACTTAATTCGGTATTTATACCAGTCAAAGAACGCAACTTTCTGAAGCAATACGACAATTCAGACAGATGCGACCATTGATTTACATCGTTTCGCAAAAAAGATAGCTCAGTAATTTCGAAGCATGTTCCATCCTTGATAAAACATCATTCGAGGGGGCAAAATGTTGGCTATCTTTTGGATAAAGCCACAAAGATTCACACATATGGAGTTTTGCTCGCGAAAGCCATGAAACCCCAACCGTGGTCACCATGCCCTTGCTAGATCATGACACTACTGCTGCGCCCCTTCGACCGCGATTATCTCGGGCGATCCGGTCTCAAGAGCATCCACGATCCGATCCCTGAAGCTATGAGATGAAGGTCACGACGAAGTCATCCACGATCCAAAGATGAAGGATCTTGTGCCACCAATCCAACACTGTCATTTTGACCATTTCTCCATCAAGCTACGAACGAGTCCGAGATCATCGGAATTTGTACCACGTGTGACCACGATCCGCTTGAAGAAATCAGCTATAAATAGCCCCAGACTTGGCATTTTTGGGGATCTTTTGGCAATTTGGAGATATGATTCCACCATTATCATATCTCCATTATTTCTATTCAGAGCTAACTTGAATTTACTGATTGAATCAACATTATAAAGGGAGGTTAAGAGATAAATCATTGGTTGTACTCGAATCATAAGTATAATCATTGATATAAAGTGGACGTAGGCTCATTAACGCTGAACCACTATAAACCTTGTGTCTTTTCTTCTTTTCTTGCATTCTTTTCTGATATTATTCTCTGCAGATTAGAACAATTTGGGTATTAGGCCCAATTTTGGATCTAACAAAACCAGAGCATACCAAAGTGATTCAAGCGACTTGTGAAGATTTAGAACTTTTTCGGGGGACAATGGAACTTCACAACATCACCAAATCAACTTATAACCTATGAATTAGTACATGTGAACAATCCTTATCAAAATTTTCAACTCAATGGAACATAAACACATGCAATCTGCAAAGTTTCACTAACCTACCCAATTCAATAGCATATGCAAACTCAAATGAACACTAAATTACACTTTTACAAGCCAATGGCTTGTGGCATAGGTGTGAGTTCAAAATGAACTCACCTTTGCTTGCTAGAGGATAGAAATCAAGCCAAAGCTTTGCTAAATCAACCTCTCATCAACAAGAGCTCAAGAATCTTCAACCTGAACACATATACATGAATCTCCTACGAACTAAGTCATAGGAAATTTCAGAAGTTGAAGAGAGAATAGGTTGGAGAAGATGGAGAGGAGCTTACCTAAGCTTTTCTTTGGGTTTGCACTTGATTTCAACAAGAATTAGAGCTCCAAGATCTAGCTAGGGCTTAGGGAAATTCTATTTCCCATTCCCTCTCCCGATTTATATTTCTTTGTTGAAACGAGAATGAATGAAGGAGGGGTTATATGATGAGCTTGGTTAGCTCAACCAAGCCCTAGCCAAGGGGCCCAAATTTTGAATCTCGGAACCTATCGGTGCTTATAGTCAAAAAGGTCGTAAACGATGATCCAGACTTAACGGAAGTGGTCCCGAGTACTAAATTTATCATATGTGAAAAACGACATTTTTGAGTGACACATTGGATACGACGATATATTTAAATAAAATACTTAAATCAATTATCGTGGAATGAGCGGGTTGTTACAGACTTCCCCCCTTAAAAGAATTACGTCCCGGTAATTCCCTTAAGAATGAAGTCATGAGTAACAACCAAAAATAATACCATGGAGTGGTACCACAAAAACCAACGCAAAATGAAACGGTCACACCAACGGCTAGGTGAGATCCCAATTTCGTTTCATAAGCTCATAAAAACTAGAGTTCAATCTCGAATTCCATTACCTATGATGGTAATCATCCCAAACGGGTAAAATAATTCCAGAAAAATTCATAAGCGCTATGAATTCAAATAGACTCGCCTTTCTTAGTGTGGTTCTCAAGGGAATGAGAAACGATGGAATGCATAAAAGCATGCGAATCTAATTTGGAATTTCAAGAAGCAATGGGACTGCGTCCTACAGACGCGAGATATCATAGTAGATATTTCTCTTAGGGTATGAGATGGGAATTTACAATGGTTGACTAATCCATTCGCAAAACCCAATCACGACGATGTAGCGAATACCGAACTTCAGCATTTTATTCTTGCGACAAGGTGGCTGACACCCACAAAAGAACCACTTGGAGATTCCAACGAAGTTAGCTAAAGAGAGCAATCCTAGAAGGAACAATCAATGATCCCGGATTGGTACGGAATACCAACGAACTATTTGAGGAAATCGATTTCTAACCGGGTATTAGATCTCATTTAGTAACCATAAGGACGAATCATTAGGAATTATATGAAATTCCCAATATTCAGGAACTCGAGTATCAATTTTAGAATATTGAAAACATCAAGAAGATGATGGATAAGTAGTGCACAACTTACCACTTCAGAACAACATGATTTAAGATAATTTTCCACCAAAAATCTCAAATCGCAAAAACATCAGCAATTAATCAAAGAAGCAATAGACAATTTCTCTAACAAGATGAGACTAAACCAAAGAGGCCATAATCCCAAAGATTTGATTGATAAGGGTTAACAAACGTGCGGAGACAATTGTCAATTCAAATGATTCAAACAAACAAAGGAGGGATATCAAAAGAGCTCATCCTTTCGATATTCATTTCTAAGGACAACGCAAGGCTAAGTCCATAAGTGAATTGACTATAGCACTTCTGGATGATCGACTAGATCATAGATTCAAAGTAAGGAATTATTGAGTTTGTCGTGGATCGCAAAAACAAAATCTCCCCTCCCTACGGGATTTCCATTCCCTCGAGTGATCATTCACTAGAGAAAATAAGAAGATCCATGGAGTTACAAGAATACTAAATTCTCTTTAGCAAATCTAGACAAGGATTAAGAATTAGCGAGATTCTCAATCACTAAGAATTTTCAAAAATCAAAGATCTGAAATCAAGAAACAAGAGACATAAATAAATAACTTTTTGGGTTGTTCTTGGAGTTATTTAATTTACTCAAAGAAAAGATTCAGGATAATTTCTAATTGAAAATTTCTAACCACACAAATTCATGGAATTGCTCCATGGATATCTAGAAATAAATTATCTAGAAAAATAACAAACGATGAAGAAAAATCGCAAAAATCCAAAATAATATTATTTTGATTAACTTATAAGGAGAATTTTAAATTTAGGAATCATTTCGAATGTCGGATTATCACATAATGGTGTTTAGGAATTATGAACTACAACATGGCGTCCCATATCTCGTTCAAGATCCGTAATGCACCCGATGGACAAGTTAACACAAGCAAGTCCTCACAATTTCTAATGTTCACGCAGATCTCATGAAGATATAAAAATTCAACAAATCACTCGGGACAGCATAAAGGAAATAAAATTCCTTTGTCAACATACGAATAAAACACAAATGATATCTTTTGATAACGAAGAACACGATCGACATATATCAACAGAATGTAAATAAAATAATCTCTGAATAATGTAAATGACATTAAGGAGTTAATGACACGTACCCCGACTCAAGAAGAGGGGTCACAAGAAGCGGGATGCTTTCCCCTGTTCTTGATCTTGAGTTTGGAACGCACTGATACATTTGTTGAGTTAATTTAGCACAAATGCTTGGTAACCACACTGGCACAACGAGGTAACGAATGAGTTGTTTTAGCCTGAAGGCTTGGTGATCTAACACTGAACTAGAACTATATAGCTGACAACAAAGGAGTGGATTTTTTCACAAAGACATGGTATCTCCATACCGACCGACAAGTGATCAACAGGCCATGCTAGGTACGTAACGACGTACGAAAAAATATTAACTAGAAATCAAGAAATATCAGGATCAAAGGCGCTTACAACATGTGTAACGATGCACAGGCAAGATATCCAATGATCAATCAACTTCAAGGATCACAAATGATTAACAAGATAGGTGTGATACACAATAAGGCCAAATAGACATCGATTAGCAACTTGAGTCAAGGAATGAAACAGAAGCACCACTAGAGCACATGGGCTCTAGATGGACTATAGAAATCAACCCGAAGGGGACGAGTCAAAAACTATTCTAAAAAGACTAAAAATAGGCCACTTGAGACATAATCACCCCTCCCGTAGGAGATACACTGGGCGAACCGGCACTTGCACGGCTATGACCAACTATTTCGCTTCTTTAAGGAAAAAGAAGGAAGAAAAAGTTAGTCTCAAGTTGAATTCAAACGACGCGAATTCAATCAAAATGGAATCGTATAGGAAGATAAGCTACGACGGGTCTTTAGACTCTAACTAAAACCCTAAAGCATGATTCCCGAGAGAGGCTTAAGACAATACCATCGTCATACTATCTTACACTATTCCGGAAAGTGGCTCTGATACCAACTATAGCACCTAGCCTCTTTACCCACTATCGTCTAGTTCATTTCAGAGAAATGTCGTAAACCATAATGAGAATGAGGTTTGTGAAGAGCAACCGATTGTATTATTACTCCATTTGAGGAATGCACATCGAATTCTGATACCGATTAAAATTTCAACATGATCATTCGGCACATAGGGCAACTACACAACGGCTATATGCAATATGGAAACCAGTATAAAATAGACAACAACAATAATATAAATATGGTATATCTCAACGCCAGACATAGAATAATCATATCACAAAGGCGTAATAGATACGAATAAACCAAGAATGTGTACAACAAGCTAGTGGTCAACAAAGATCCACTAATAAATGTACCAAGATCTAAATAAAAGAATATGTACACAACGATAGATAATGTCATAGGTACAAAAGTACATAAAGCTATGGAGGCAGAGAAGCAAGCTGAAAGCAGAAGATCAATCTTGCGATGAGACCCAAAGGATCACCTAAAATGACTCGGCATGACCCGAGTATTATTTATAAGAAAATAAACAATAAACGGATCAGTCTAGCTGTACTTATCAAATAAACTAAGATAATAGGAAATATAACGCATGATGACATGATTCTAATGATAATATCTAATCATAAACAAATATGAAACATGGCATGTCAATACAATCAGGAAATGACAATGGAGTGTCAGCACACAACTATCTCTAAATAATCATCTAGCTAATGTAGAATGCAACATTCAAATATTAGCATACAACAAGAAATGACAGAGGAACTAAAATAATCAAGAATCAGAAATTGTTTATCAAATTGACACGAATCGCATCAAAGTAATCAAGAATCAAAAAACATTTATCAAATTGACACGCATTGTGTCAAAGTAATCAAGAATCAAAATCATTTATCAATTGATGCGCATCGCGTTGAAGTAACCAAGAATCAAAAATCATTTATCAAATTGGTGCGCAATGCGTCAAAGTGGTCAAATTGATCCGCAATGCATCAAAGTGGTGAGATACGATCTCTAGATAGCATACCCATGTTGAGATACGATCTCTAGGACCTACAACCTTGATGAGAAACGGTCTCTAGGTCCTACAGCCATTTGTTTGAGCCGAAGCTCCCCACGGCATCGGGTCATGACCCCGGATGATGAAAATACATAAATCATAGAAAATCATAGAAAGTTGGACCGAAGTCCCATAGATGAAGGTCACAAATCGCAAATTCCCACTAGGGTGGTCGCGAACCAAACAACAATGTCTGGAAGCAGATACCAACGATCCGGGTGAGTATGAATTACACCGAGATAGTTAATATAAGAAAATAGCTAAATGTCCAATAACCACTCGCTACTCTTGAATATTTACGAACCGGTTGTTAGTTCATTCTCAAAACATCAAGAATAATCATAAAACGGATCACATCGATCCGGGTGAATAGAAATTACTCCCAGCTAGTTAATATAAGAAAATAGCAACATGTCCGATAACCACATGCTATTCTCGAATATTTACGAAGCTGTAATTGGTTTCTATTCAAAAAAAAGACCATGCATGTTCGAACGCACGAGTATAAGGGTTATTCGCCGAAGTAAACGTATAAAGGGTCATTGTCCTCAGTTTTACTAAGGTAAATAAACTAAACTTCTCGTCCGATCGATAGGATAAGGAATCGTATATAAATCAATAGAATCAGAACTGGGTTTAGAAATCGAATTGAATTTAAAAGGATTTGAATTTAGAAACTGATTAAACGTTGGTTCGATGCCCATTGACAATATAAAACCCCATTATCCATTGTGCTTCAATTATTCCAGAAACCGTCGCCGTAGCGAATAGAACACAAACATCATAAAACATAAACTTACATTACAACAACATACAGGAAATCAAAGGGATAACGGTTGTAATTTCGATCAACGAACGAATCAAAATCCCAAACTAGCACCCTAAGGTTTAAATTATAACAGAATAAAATCGAAGGATATCAAGCCGATAAGTCATGTTTTATTGGCATGAATCATATTAACAAGAGTATCGAATAAATTCGATATACAAAATAGAGTGCACGGGCTTTAGAATGATCAATTATTCAATTCACATCTTAAACAATGTGAATAGACCAAATGAATCAACATTAGAAGAATCAATTGAGAATCAAAGTCGATGAATCGAGCTGCTGGAATTTGTGAATTCGTGAAGCTGAAGTTCACATACGAAGTCCGAACGGTTTAAGCTCCGGCCAAGATAGAGCCTGCATGGTGGTAGACTGTGGACCGAGGTCCCTCTGGTCCACAGCAGAAAAACAGATTCAGATGTCTGAATCATTTAGGTCGGACGTCTGAACAGGGATTTTCAGAAACCTGCAAGGATTTAGTTCATTTTGGCCCCCTTTGGTTTGTGAGGAGCGATTGATTGTATAATTACTCCATGTGAGGAATTCACATCGAATTCTAATACTGATTAAAATTTCGACATAACCATTCGGTACATAGGGCAACTACAAAACGGCTATATCCAATCCGGAAAGCAGTATAAACTAGACAACAACAATAATATAAATATGGTATATCTCAAAGCCGGACACAAAATAATCATATCACAAAGGCGGAATAGATATGAATAAACCAAGAATGTGTACAACAAGCTAGCGGTAAACAAAGATCCACTAATACATGTACCAAGTTCTAAATAAAAGAATATGTACGCAACGATAGATAATGTCATATGTATAGAAGTACATAAAGCTGCAGATGCAGAGTAGCAAGATGAAAGCGGAAGATCAACCTTGCGATGAGACACAAAGGAGCACCTAAAATGACTCGGCCTGACCCGAGTATTATTTATAAGAAAATAAACAATAAACAGATCAATCTAGTTGTACTTATCAATTGAACTGAGATAATAGAATATATAACGCAGGATGTCATGATTCTAATGATAATATCTAATCATAAACAAATATGAAACATGGCATGTCAACACAATCAGGAAATGACAATGGAATGTCAGCACACAACTATCTCTAAATAATCTCCTAGCTAATGTAGAATGCAACATTCAAATATTAGCACACAAAAGGAAATTATAGAGGAACTAAAATAATCAAGAATCGGAAATCATTTATCAAATTGACGTGCATTACGTCAAAGTAATCAAGAATCAAAAATCGTTTATCCAATTTACGCGCATCGTGTCAAAGTAATCAAGAATCAAAATCATTTACCAAATTGACGCGCAATGCGTCAAGAATCAAAAACCGTTTATCAATTGACGCGAATCGCGTCAAAGTAACCAAGAATCAAAAATCATTTATCAAATTGGCGCGCAATGCATCAAAGTGGTCAAATTGATGCGCAATGCATCAAAGTGGCGAGATACGATCACTAGTTAGCTAACCCTTGTTGAGTTATGATCTTTAGGTCCTGCACCCATGATGAGATACGATCTCTAGGTCCGACACTTGTAAGTTTGAGCCGAAGCTCCCCACAGCGCCGGGTCCTGACCTGGATGATGAAAATACATAAATCATAGAAAATCATAGAAAGTTGGACCGAAGTCCCATAGATGAAGGTCACAAATCGTAAATTCCAACTAGGGTGATTGCGAATCAAACAACTATGTCGGGAAGCGGATACCAACGATCTTGGTGAGTATGAATTACACCGAGATAGTTAATATAAGAAAATATCTAAATGTCCCATAACCACTCGCTACTCTCGAATATTTACGTACCGGTTGTTATTTCATTCTCAAAACATCAAGAATAATCATAAAACGGATCACATCGATTCGGGGGAATAGAAATTACTCCGAGCTAGTTAATATAAGAAAATAGCAATACGTCCCATAACCACATGCTATTCTCAAATATTTGCGAACCCTTAATTGGTTTCTATTCAAAACAGAGAAAATCACCACACATGTTCGAACGCACGAGTCCAAGGATTATTCACCGAAATAAACGTATAAGGGGTCATAGTCCTCAGTTTTACTAAGGTAAATAAACTAAACTTCTCATTCGATCGATAGGATAAGTAATTGTATATAAATCAATAGAATCGGAACCAGTTTTAGAAATCAAATTGAATTTAAAAGGACTTGAATTTAGAAACTGATTAAACGTTGGTTCGATGCCCATTGGCAATATAAAACCCCATTATCCATTGTGCTTCAGTTATTCATGAAAACCGTCGCTGTAGCGAATTGAACACAAACATCATAAAACATAAACTCACATTACAACAACATATAGGAAATAAAAGGGATAACTGTTGTAATTTCGATCAACGAACGAATCAAAATCCCAAACTAGCACCCGAAGTTTATAAACTATATCGGAATAGACTCGAAGGATATCAAGCCGATAATTCATGTTTTAATGGCATGAATCATATTAACAAGAGTATCGAATAAATTCGATATACAAAATAGAGTGCACGGGCTTTAGAATGATCAACTATTCAATTCACATCTTAAATAATGTGAATAGACCAAAAAAACCAACATTAGAAGAATCAGTTGAAAATCAAAGTCGATGGATCAAGCGGCTGGAATCTGTGAATTCGTGAAGCTAAAGTTCACAAACGAAGTCCGAACGGCCCGTGCTCCGGCCGGGAAAGAGCCTGGATGAGGGTAGACTATGGGCCGAAGTGCCTCTGGTCCACAGCAGAAAAATAGATTCAGACGTCGGAATCATTTAGGTCAGACTTCCGAATAGTAATTTTCAGAAACCAACAATGATTTGGTTCATTTTGGCCCCTTTTGGTTTGTGAAGAGCGACCGATTGTATGACTACTCCATGTGAGGAATGCACATCGAATTCTAATACTGATTAAAATTTCGACATGACCAAGCGGTACATAGGAAAACTACACAACGGCTATATGCAATCCTGAACGCAGTATAAAATAGACAACAACAATAATATAAATATGGTATATTTCAAAGCCAGACACAGAATAATCATATCACAAAGGCGGAATAGATATGAATATACCAAGAATGTGTACAACAAGCTAGTGGTCAACGAAGATCCACTAATACATGTACCAAGATCTAAATAAAAGAATATGTAAGCAACGATAGTTGATGTCATAGGTAAAAAGTATATAAAGCTGCGGAGGTAGAGTAGTAAGCTGAAAGTGGGAGATCAATCCTGCGATGAGACCCCAAGAGCACTTTAAATGACTCGGCCTGACCCGAGTATTATTTATAAGAAAATAAACAATAAACGGATCAGTCTAGCTGTACTTATCAAATTAACTGAGATAATAGGAGATGTAACGCAGGATGACAAGATTTTAATGATAATATCTAACCATAAACAAATATGAAACATGGCATGTCAGCACAATCAAGAAATGACAATGGAATGTCAACACACAACTATTCTAAATAATCTCCTAGCTAATGTAGAATGCAACATTCAAATATTAGCACACAACAGGAAATGACAGAGGAACTAAAATAAACAAGAATCGGAAATCGTTTATCAAATTGACGATCATCACATCAAAGTAATCAAGAATCAAAAATCAGTTATCAAATTGATGCGCATCACGTCAAAGTAATAAAGAATCAAAATCATTTATCACATTGACGCGCAATGCGTCAAAGTAATCAAGAATCAAAAATCATTTATCAATTGACGCGCATCGCGTCAAAGTAATCAAGAATCAAAAATCATATATCAAATTGGCGCGCAGTGCGTCAAACTGGTCAAATTGACGCAATGCATCAAAGTGGTGAGATACGATCTCTAGGTAGCTAACCCATGTTGAGATACGATCTCTAGTTCCTACACCCATGATGAGATACAATCTCTAGGTCCTACACCCATAAGTTTGAGCCGAAGCTCCCCACGGCACCGGGTCGTGACCCCGGATGATGAAAATACATAAATCATAGAAAATGATAGAAAGTTGGACCGAAGTCCCATTGATGAAGGTCACAAATCGTAAATTCCCACTAGGGCGATTGCGAACCAAACAATTATGTCGGGAAGCATATACCAACGATCTGCATGTGTATGAATTACACCGAGATAGTTAATACAAGAAAATAGCTAAATGTCCCATAACCACTCGCTACTCTCGAATATTTATGAACCTGTTGTTTGTTCATTCTCAAAACATCAAGAATAATCATAAAATGGATCACATCGATCCAGGTGAATAGAAATTACTTTGAGCTAGTTAATATAAGAAAATAGTAATATGTCCCATAACCACATTTTATTCTAGAATATTTACGAACCCATAATTGGTTTATATTCAAAACAGAGAAAATCAACACACATGTTTGAACGCATGATTCCAAGGGTTGTTCGCCGAAGTAAACGTATAAGGAGTCATAGTCCTCGGTTTTACTAAGGTAAATAAACTAAATTTCTTGTCTGATCGATAGGATAAGGAATCGTATATCAATCAATAGTATCGGAACCGGGTTTAGAAATCAAATTGATTTTAAAAGGATTTGAATTTAGAAACCGATTAAACGGTTGTTCGATGACTGTTGACAATATAAAACACTATTATCCATTTTGGTTCAATTATTCATGAAAACCGCCGCTGTAGCGAATAGAACACTAACATCATAAAACATAAACTCACATTACAACAACATACAGGAAATCAAGGGGATAACGGTTATAATTTCGATCAACGAACGAATCAAAATCCCAAACTGGCACCCAAAGGTTTTAAACTATATCTTAATAGACCCGAAGGATATCAAGCTGATAATTCATGTTTTAATGGCATGAATCATATTAACAAGAGTATCGAATAAATTCGATATAAAGAATAGAGTGCACGGGCTTTAGAATGATCACTTATTCAATTCACATCTTAAACAATGTGAATAGACCCAAAGAATCAACATTAGAAGAATCAAATGAGAATCAAAGTCGATGAATTAAGTTGCTGGAATCTGAGAATTCATGAAGCTGAAGTTCACAAACGAAGTCCGAACGGCCCGAGCTCCGGCCTGGAAAGAGCCTGGATGAGGGAAAACTGTGGACCGAGATCGCTGCGGTCCACAACAGAAAAACAGATTCATACATCTGAATCATTTAGTAAGACGTCTGAACTGGGATTTTTAGAAACGAGCAAGGATTTAGTTCACTTTGGCCCCCTTTCAGACGTCTGAATTATTTCGGCCAGATGTCTGAATTACATTCAGATATCTGAATAAAATAATTTGGACATTGGAATTGCTCTTCTGATTTTCATAATTATTTGAAGCAGGTCAGACGTCTGACATATAATATTCAGACATTTGAAACCTTTCCAAAGCACAATTTGCCTTGAAAACATGTTCAAAACGATATCGACGAATGCCCGAAGGCCTATGATGTTATATACATGTATATGAGGCTCTAAAGACTGCCGAAACATCCTATGACACCGAAATACACATGCACAAACATTCATACAAGAGATTAGCAATGGTTCGGTTTCTTAATTCAAACATGAACTAAATTCCAAACCAAAGCAATTCAAGCGACTTGTGAAGATTTAGAACTTTGTCGGGGGACAACGGAACTTCACAACATCACCAAATCAACTCATAACCTATGAATTAGATCGTGTGAACAATCCTTATCATAATTTTCAACTCAATGAAACATAAACACATGCAATTGGCTAAGTTACACTAACCTACCCAATTCAATAGCATATGCAAACTCAGATGAACACTAAATTACACTTTACAAGCTTATGGCTGGTGGCATAGATGTGAGTTCAAAAAGAACTCACTTTCGCTTGCTAAAGGATAGAAATCAAGCCAAAGCTTTGCTAAATCAACCTCTCATCAACAGGAGCTCAAGAATATTCAACCTAAACACATATACATGAATCTCCTACGAATTAGGTCATAGGAAATTTCATAAATTGAAGAGAGAATAGGTTGGAGAAGATGGAGAGGAGCTTACCTAAGCTTTTCTTTGGATTTGCACTAGATTTCAACAAGAATTGGAGCTCCCAGATCTAGCTCGGGCTTAGGGAATTTCTATTTCCCATTCTGTCTCCCCATTTCTATTTCTTTTTTAAAATGAGAATGAATGAAGGAGGAGAGAGCTAGGAGGGTTTATATGATGAGCTAGGTTAGCTCAGCTAAGCCTTAGCCAAGGTGCCCAAATTCTGAATCTCGGAACATATCGATGCTTATAGTCAAAAAGGTCGTAAATGATGATCCGGACTCAATGGAAGTGATCCAGAGTCCTAATTTTATCGTATATGAAAAAAGACATTTTGAGTGACACATCGGATACGACGATATATTCAAATAAAATATTTAAATCTACTATAGTGGAACGAGTGGGTTGTTACAAATATCCTTGTCAACAACTGAAGTAAAATATATATCTCTTGCTTTGGCTTGTTCGCAAGTAATATATATGCAACAAACTTTAAAAGATTTTTGATTAAATGTAAATAAATCACCAATATACTGCAATAATACAAGCGCTATAAATATGTCTAAAAATACAACTCATCGTTCAAGAACTGAACATATTGATATACGACATCATTTTCTAAGAGATAACGTAAGTAAAGAAAAAATTCCACTTGAATTTATAGAAATAAAAAAACAAATAGAAGACATATTAACAAAACCATTAAATGAAGCAATGTTTACTAAATTTAGAAGAGACTTAGGTATTTGTTCATTAAGTGAATTAGAGTAATTAAATGTATTAATATATGTAATAAAGTATAAAAAATTAGAAAAATAAAATTAAAAATACACATACGTCGACATACATTTTTCGACATGTCGACATATAACTTAAATATTTCAAAATCGATTCCCAGTAAAAGTTAGTTACCACAACTATCTAAACTTCTTATTTCGAATTTTCTACTTTTTCTTCTCATTTCGTTTCTAGAAAAATTGTAAACCATAAAAAACAATGGCCTCCACAAATTATAATAATCAAATTAAACTCGATTTGTCTGCTGGACCATCCGAAACTCCATTTTAGCGCAATACCCTCACTCGTGTGATGAAATTAGAGGAGAAAATGGAGAACGTGCTACAAATGCTCGCTGAAATCCAAGTTTTACAAATAAGGATGAATCAAGAGCATGTAAAACAAGGAAAAATCATGTGAAATCCACAAAATTTAAATGGATAATCACACAAATATGATTATCATCGAAGATGATAATCAAATAGTGGAAAAGGAAGAATAGTAAGTGGAAGAAATGATTGAAGAGGAGGAAGTGGAACAAACTGAAGGCATGGAGGAAGACGACCAAGTCATTTGCGTTGGAAAAGTATGTTTCGATAGAGAAGGGAATATAGTTGAGCAAAATAGGGAATTTTGTCCCAATTATCCAAATTGCCCAATTCATAAATCCCCAATCGTCAAGAAGCATTATACGTTTAGTTTCACATTTATTCGTACATGCGATGTAATACATACAATTATAGTATATTCGTGTTCTCGTAAAACGTTGTGATTTGTATTGATTGTCTTGTAAAACAATGTCTAAATTATTTGGTTCATACAATGTTTATTTTCTTTCTAGTTTTTGTAGATTTTAGAATAAGTATTAGAATAGTTATATCTAGAGTATAAAGATATTATATAGGCATGAATTTAGAGGGAGTCATGTATATTTGAATAAAGTTATGTGCTATAATCTTAGAATATATAGATAGACATAGGATATAGTTATTTATGGTACAGATTTAGGGGGAGTATATTTAGGGGTTTTTTCTGTTGATGACAAAGGGGGAGAAATTATAAAATATGGATTAGTTAAGCTTAGTTTAAGGGGGAGTATGTAGGATTCATGGTGAAAGGGGGAATATTTGAAGGATCAGATCTAAAAGTATTAACATGTATGAACAGGTATGAATAATTTATAATTCAAGGTTGTCATCATGAAAAGGGGGAGATTGTTGGAGAATGGAGTTTTGATGAAAGCAACCTTATTTCAATTATCATTGTTAATTGATTATAAAATATTTAGCAACATTTCTTTCTAGAATATAAATACATACATACATATATATATATATATATATATATATATATATATATATATATATATGCAGGGTTTGTATACCGGACCTAAATACTAAAGATTGTACAGTTAGAGTTGTAGGAGATTCAGGATTCAAAAGAGATTCAAGACTCATGAGTTTTCAAGTTATCAAGATTTCAAGAGTTCAAGAAAAATATAGTAATTGAGTCTAGTTTATATGTATGTAAGACTCTGAATATCACTCCAGCTTCAAATTCTGATTTTCAAATTTAAAATTTTGTTTTCAAAATTCAAAATCTGATTTACAAATTTAAAAATTCAAATTGTGATTTCAAAATTCAAATTCTGATTTCAAATTATTTTCCAAATGATTTCAAACTATTATCTTACTTATGATTTCAAACATATATATTTATAAAGTTTTAATATATATAAGTTTATATTTAGTTCTATAATATATATAATTTTTATAGTTTTAATTCTTATAGCTTTATAAATATGTTTATATAATATATTATTATGATTTCATGTGATTTTACACTTTAGAATATTCATTTGAATTACTAAGTTTTGATTCAAGAATGAATAATATATATGTTTAAACACTTGAAAAATAGTTTTGAAAATCAAAATATGATACATATGTCGACATATAACTGTCATAATTTCATTTTTCAAAGGAAATGTCTTTTCCCTATTTGTAACGTTTCTGAAACGTTGCAACCATTGGACACTATAAAAAGGGGCTGATTTCGATTTTTTATTCATTCTTTCTTCTCCATCTTCACCCCTTTACATACCACCATTAACATACATCATTCTTGGTTTCTGCACTTATACTTTTCCGATTTCTACTCAAATTAAATCAAACTTTTTCTCTTCTCAATATCTATCTACTAATATCAATTTGGAAGTGCTATTGAAGAGTTATAGGGCTGTTGTAATCATTTAGGAGTTGTTTGGGGAAGGTTGTGTTCCTTGTAGCCCTGAAATCAAGGAAAGGGAGCGGTATTAACATTGTAGGTGTGAAATCAAGGGTGTTTGGAGTGGTGTTAACCTTGTAGCCTTGAAATCAAGGGGTTGTACTTGGATATTGATAATAATAAAACTCTGTGCAATCCAGCGTCGCGTGGGACTGGACGTAGGAGTAAACTGAAACAATATAAAATCCGGTGTGTTCTTTCCTTTTCTGCATTTTATATATTTCTATTTTTGTGTTGTGTTTGATCTGTGTTTGTGATCACTTCTGGCATGATATTCATTGTGTGATTCAAATAGTAGATCAATTAAGTTTGAGATATTCAAAAATTCCTTGTAAACACTATTCACCCCCCTCCTCTAGCGTTTGGTTTGCCTTGAGACCTGCATTTCGCATTCCGTAACAATGACGTCATCATGGTCTATTGGTTCATCTTGGACTACATATAGTGTATAGTCCAACCTATCACAAAAGCTTGGTTAGTTACAATCACCACACCTCTCGAGTGATCTTATAGCACGACGACCTAACCGAGTAGCAATAGCATTCCCCGGTCTTCCTTCAAATCCACCTTGAACAGAATCTTCTTAAGAATCATGTACATCATCAACACTACTAGAGGAACCTGTGAACAGTATGATGTTCCATCAACCGCTTCTTCCCCACTAGCATCTGCAACAACTACTCTACTCTCTCTGGGCCTGAAAGTGGGAGTAATGCCCCTCTCCTTTGATTCACCATGAACCAAGCCATAATTCTCCTTGAACATAGTCGACTCATCAAAAGTAACATGACAAGATAATCTAACCTTCTTCGTTTCCGGATTTCAAATCCAATAGCATTTCACTCTGTCCTCAAAACCAAGCAAAATCCCTTGAATGCTCTAGGCTCAAGCTCACCCAAGTCATGCACATGCACATACACAGGACTTCCAAAGATACGAAGGTAACTCAAGTCAATGCTCTTTTTCCTTCCACACCTCCTCTAGAATTTTGTTGCCAATAGCCGAGCATGGAATTTGTTTCACAATATGCACCGCTATTGACAATGCTTCGGCCCAAAATACCTTAGACAAACCCGATGCCAATCTCAAGCATCAAGCTCCCTCAATTAGAGTATGGTTCATCCCTCCGCAACCCCATTTGACTATGGATCTTTTGGTGTAATAAAATGCCGCTGAATACCATGATGTTTGCAATAATCCAAGAATTATTCAGAAGCATACTCCTCGCCACTGTCGGACCTAAGAACCTTCAAAGTCCTACCACTCTCATTCTCAACCAAAGCTCTTCATTCTTTGAACTTAGCAAAAACCTTAGACTTGGCCTTTATTACATACACCCAAACTTTACGAGGAAAGTCTTCTATGAAGGAAATATAATACCTTGCTCCCCCAAAGAAGCTACCGATATCGGCCCCTAAACATCCGTGCGCACGTACTCAAGAATTCCTCTCGAATCATGTTTTCCTTCACCAAATGTCACTTGATTTTGCTTCCCCATGACACATCCTTCGCAAAACTCCAACTTGTTGAAACTGTCTACACCAATCATCTCTCTTTTCCGAAAAATATCCAAACTCTTCTCCGAGACATGGCCCAATCTCAAATTTCACAACGTTGTTGCATCAAAGAACTATCAATGCCTATGCAAGTTTCACCTTCAACGATCACTCCTTGAAGCAAATAAACTCCATTAGATCTAGCACCTTTCATAATCACAAGCGCCCCCTTCGAAAACCTCAAGCTATCACTCTTAATAGTGATCTTGCATCCCAAAGAATCCAGTTACCCGAAAGAGATAAAAGACCTCCTAAGTCACGGAACATAGTGCACATTGGTGAGAGTACGAACCGCTTCGTCAAACATCTTAATTTTCCCGGAACCAATGCCTTCTGACTTACACATAGAACCATTACCCATAACAATTGCATTTCCTTCCTATTGACATAATAAGAAAATGAATTCCTATTAGGCATCATATGATAAGACGTCCCCGAATTGAGTACCCAATCGATACCCGGAACATCTGATGCTACCGTCATCAAAACATCCATGTATCCATCACCAATACCTCACTCCACCACTAGGGATGAAGAAGCTAATTCCTTCTTTGCCTTCTCCTTCTCCAGACACTCATTCTTCCAATAACCGGCCTTCTTACACATATAGCACTTTCCTTCCTATCCCTCGACTTCCCTCTTCAACCCGGATTCCTAGATTGGGAACACTCTTGGTTTTTCTTCTTCACATATTTATCCTTCTCCACAAACAAACCTTGACCATTACCGACACTACTACTTTCCACACTCAACTCCTTCATTTGATCTCTCAATTCCTCACTAAGAAGACCCATCTTGACATCATCTAACGTCAATGTATCCCGACTATAGATCAAACTATTTGAGAAACCCGTATAGCGGTCCGGCAATGAACACAACAATATCAATGCCTTTTGCTCTTCCTCAACCTTCAAATATTTCACCTTCGTCTTCATTAGAAAATCATCAAACACATTCAAATGAGCCTTCAGCGAAGTTCCTTCTTTCATCTTATAGGTGAAATACGTTCGCAACAGGATCAAACAATGAGTGAGTGACTTCTTTATATATATATACATATATATATATATATATAACTCCTCCAACTTCTCCCAAACACCCTTAGTAGTCGTCTCACCACTAATTTCGGAGACAACACTCTCTTTCATAGAAACTTGAAGTGTAGTAAATGCTCACTCTTCCATTTCCTCTCTCTCAACATCTGAGATAACCGTTGGCAACAAATGTGTATCAAACACTACCCAATGCACCTGATTCCTCCTTATAATCGCTTTCTTCTTCCATTTCCATTTTCAAAATAATTATCATCATTTCACTTGTCTATAACCAATTGTGAACCCGATGCCGCATATTATCCACGTACATACGAGTTATTCCACTAGAACCAACCACTGAGGGATTATCTGAATCTGATTCCGGCATTGCTACAACTACCTAATAACACAACAGCTCTGATACCAAATGTTGGGGGAACTAACACTTATTGAGACTGCTCAATCCAATCCCTAACGCAACAGAAAACAAGCTAGATCATGTTAGATAGTGCCCAAACAACCAATCTATGAGCAAACCAATCGCAGACGATTCAAATTCGATCACAAACACAAAACATGCAATATAATAAAACGATAACAACAAAATAAATCACATCAAGATTTATAGTGGTTCCACTAACAATTTGCTAGTGTACATCCACTTTTAGAGAGGATTTTTATTATCACCAAATGAGACGAGTACAAGAGATTAATTACAATGATCCAATATTCAATAGAGAATATAAGTGTCTGGAGATTAGAATTGAAGAAACAATTTGGATTTCTAAACCCTAATTAATGGAGGGCTAAACCCTTGATTTTGTGAACTGATCACACCCTTTTAAATCTGAGAAAGAAAAGCTTATATACTTCTGTAGAAACCTCAGGCAAATGTCCACAATTCCCCTTGCATATTCACAAGTCAACACCTGACTTCCCAGGGTCAAAATCAGCCCGGGTCCCATTCCAGACGTCTACCCCTAATTCCAAATGTATGGAATCACTCTCGATTTGTTCACAGGCACGTATCCATGTTTTCATATGTCCTCCCCTACTTGCCAGACGCCTGCCCCTACTTTCGGGTTTGCATAGAGGGATGCTTCCAGACATCTGCCCCTACTTCAAAACATCTTCCCCTACATCAGCCAGACTACTTCTTTTAGCTTCCTCTTCCATGTACAACATCTGATTTGCGAACAGTATTCTCCTGCGGGAAGCCACTTCGATCCTCTTCGATTCTACCATATAGTTTCGCAAAATTTAACACTTGCTACGTTCTTGGCAACAAAATAATAATTCTTTATCTACTTGGTTTTCATTTTTGTGCCATTACTCTCTGAATGTGAGGACCAAAACTAAGGCAATTTGGAGTTGGAAGATGCTAGAGAGCTTGAAAAATAAAGGTCACAAAAGTGCGGAATTTGAATTGTAATATTGAAAATAAGGGAGAGACAAGCAAATCATGCGGTGAAAACAGTTTTTGTCACTTTTCCTGACCTATTTTCTGGACCTGTAAGCATTTTTGTTTGGTGTTTCGGTAATCTCATGCAGGGAAATAAATAAAAAACAACTAGTTATCATCGAAAAAACTTAATTTACTTTGGATCCGTTGAAAATTGAAAGGAAAAATAAACTAGCACCAACCTATCGAGAATCGAATTTTTTCATTGACAATTAAATCTGTTGGGTACCATGATTCTTTTTTTTAAATTCATGTATATACATATCAGAAAACTTAACAAAGCACAATGGAAGTCTGTAGAAATTTGATTTCGGAAAATAGAAGGTTTAAAAATCTAAATCCATGAATGTAATAAAGTAAGAAAAGTAACTATGTTTGACTGTAGTATAGTTATACCATTCTATACAGACGCCCTTTTAACATTTGTGTTAGTCTGTATAAGAATTGTCGTACTTTGTTGGTGATAGCTGTTGCCCTTTTTTATAAATAAATATTTTGTTAGCTATTTCAAAATATGTTACTATGTTAGTTCTTTTAGGTAAGGGACTTAGTAGCTAGCTTAGGGCAACTCCAGTCGCTTATGTGCCGAATATTCAGGGCATAAAACCCTGAGCATGTCCAGTGATCTGGCGCCCAAAAAATGGGTGCTAGCTCTCCATCATCCAAGGTACCCTCCCTCTTGCCTTTCCCCTCTCCCACTATTTTTTCTCACTTCCTCAGCACAAAAAATAGCTGTAGACGGACTATGGCACCCATAAAGTGTAATACTTTAACCTATTTTTGTATGAGAATATTGTCCTTTGCTTTGAAATTTGGTTCATACATCATACATGTCTAAGGGGAGAATCGAACTCCCAACCTTTTAATCGGTAGGTAAGTACCATACCACTGCACCACACTTTCTTCCAAAAATGTTGTCCTATACCCTATTGGTAAAATAAACTAATAGCAAGCTTTTATGAACCTTGTTGCTAATAGTATAGTTTGTTCGGTTTTAATTGACATATAGTTTGTCACTTTTTTTATAATTGACATATAGCTTGTCACTTTTCTTTTAATTTTTTCACTATGTATTGACATACAGTTTGTCACTTTTCTTTTAATTTTTGCATTACGTCCTCCAACGTTGTTTGTTGAAAGCTGAAATAAAAAGGAAAACTAATAGCTAACCTATGATATCATATTAGAACAAGTAGGCAATAATGTAGTAGTTTTTTCTATTGAAAATAAATAATGGTTTTTCTACAAAGAGCATTTTATTTGACCTTACTTTCACATAGAACTTTGTCTCATACTCGGTTGATAAAATATAATAAATTCATAATCAAATTGCAATATTTGGGATCACTACACCAGAAATGCTAATTAGGCAGTGCTCATGGCCGTATCTAATTCGATTTGGCAGTGCTATAGGCCATATCAAATTCTGACGACTTTGTCTATTTGATACGGCCATTAGCCATATCAAATTGAGAATTTGATACGGTCATTAGCTGGTGCTATGGGCCGTATCAAATTCTGGCGTCTTTTTCTATTTGATACAGCCATTAGCCATATCAAATTGAGAATTTGATACGGCTTTTAGCCGTATCAACTTCTCAATTTGATATGGCCGTTAGCCGTATCAAATTCTCAATTTGATATGGCATTTAGCCGTATGAAATTCTCAATTTTATACGGCCATTAGCCGTACCAAATTCTCAATTTGATACGGTCATTAGCCGTATGAAATTATCTATTTGATATAGCTAATGGCTGTATCAAATTTTAAAAAAGATATGACCATTAGCCGTATCAAATTTTTAAAAAAATATATATATATAAAATACATTGTCCTACATAAGTCACTACATCTGAATTCGCAACATAAGCAACTGCAACTACAAGAAAATCGTGCTCTTCAAACATTCAATAAGATATAAATAGAACTTCAAATTTCCTACATGCTAATACTACAAGAAATTTGACCTTTACCTACCAATATTTTACCTACCAATAAATATGGGTAGGTAAAGAGAACCTTTATTGACCAATATTCAATGGTAAAATTTATTGGTAGGTAAATATTGTCAATGTTATAAAATTGTTAAAGAATGATTATCTACCAATAATTATAGGTAGGTAAAATGTATTATCTACACATATACAGAAGGGGAAGTTTTTTTTTGCCATTAGCCCTTACATTTTTTCTCATATCATTTTAAACTTTCATTAAAAATAATGCTGAGTCGTGTGATGATATGTCAAAAATGTATATTCCAGAAAAAAATTTGAATTGAAGATTTCGTTTACATATCCTAGCAATGTTTTTTGTTAAATCATTTCTTTATTAATTATTAAAAATTATTTTGATATATGAAATAATTAATAGTTAATGAATTGATAAACAATAATTAAATTGTAAATAATTAATATTAAATAATCATTCATTAGCAACTTATCGTACATTGATAATTTTTTCCAAACAATTGATTAACTTTAATTTTTTTCTAAAATGTTTCACCATTTCACGCTAATATGTCAACATTTGAAATGGCTAAAATATATTTTCTCTAGTTTATTGCACGGACACAACCATCCTTCAGGCTATAAATTTAAAAGCTTATTTTAAATTAAATGTAACGGTACAAATCTCAAACCATGTGATCTCTTTTGTGGCCACAATCCACATAGTCTCTTTTGATTGGCTATAGTACAAACCACAAAAACTACCACTACAAATAAATACAATAATCTTGATGACAAATATTTATTATAATTGCTATGTTTACATCTCATTCTATAACAAGCGAGGCATTTTTACTTTAAAACTTAATTGATTTTCTTATCTTTCTAAAACATGTTTCATGCAATACCCCAATAACTATATTTTTTTCACCTTTTTATTCACACATGAATCTGCAAAATAACAACAAAATAACAAAATAATAATGATGTCGGCATCTGATAAATTTACGTTTGTTTATTTTACAGACCAAATTAATATATTTTCTAGCTCCAGCTCCAAAAAAATTGTCTGAATCAGTTACCTTCACGCTTATAAGGAATAGATTCAATGGTTTAAGGAATAGAATCATGCATATAAGGGAGTTTATTACATTCATGTATATCCTCTTATTCTTCTTTTTCTTTTATTCTCTGCTATTCTTACACATGATATTTGGAGAATATAATATACACTCACATCCATTTTAATATTAGATCTATATTTAAAGATATATGAATCAATTCCATCTTATTTGTATGTATGTGTGTGTATATGTATATATATATATATCAAGAATTTGTGTTAATTAATGTGCGTCTTTTTCTTTAATTCCTTTTCCATTTATTTCATACTTGTCTTATTAAAACATGGTTGTTTTGTAAAACATGGTTGACAAAATAGCCTTGCTTGACGTTTGTGTTAATACGTTTGTGTTAATTTATCAAGAGTTATTAATGTTGATTAATTTATACATGGTAGACTCCATACTTGATATAAATGGCAACATATTTATGTTTATGTTAATTTATTTCATACTTGTATAAATTAATTGTAGTTTGTTAATGTTAGTTAACATTAATTTATGCATGATAGCATTTATAAATGGTAACATATTTACAAATTTATTTGTTCTATAAATTGTTATGATTACATGGTACCATGTTAATTTACATTGATTTACATATTAAATGGTACCATGTTAATTTTCATATAAATTAACGTAAATTAATATAGCACCATTTATTACATGGTAACATATTATTCGTATAAATGGTTACATGGTGGCATTTATTAACGTTAATAACTACTTAAACTTGTATAAATTAACGTTAATCAACTTCATAAATCAACATAAATTAAATATTACCATTTATTGTTAGTTAGCATTTGTAATGACCCGCATTTTCAACGATATAATAATTAATTAATTTAATTATTTAAAATAATGGTTTAATAATTTAATGGTCGTTGAATTAAATAATAGTGAATATTTAAATAAAATAATAATTAAATAATATATTTAATTCTGAAATAATCAGAATTAGCTGAAATGGCGATATGGTGTGAATTGGGCAATTCAAAATATATATAATTTAGTTTAAGATTGAATTACGATAACGAATATATTATATAAACAACAGTTGAATTTTTAAATTATATTATAATTATAATCGAGCTCGAAATGGTGCGGCAGTTCGCTATTTGGCGATTTGAACTTTAACTGAATATACATATTTCGTTTTAAATCGGATTTCTGTGAAACAAGAAACGTTCAGAGCTGGTAAAGTATATTTTTCTAGTGGAATAGAAAAATCGGGATTTCGTCATGCAGATTTTTAGTTATGTTCAAATTAAATATTCAGAAAAACAGCGGTATATTTGTTCATGGCCATAACGGTTATTTAAAAATATTTGAATATCGGGTTTGAATTTAGACAAGATTCTTTTGAGACGTAGTGATAATTTAATTTTTAGAATTTTATGGTAAATTTTAATTAATTAAATAAGTAACTTTTCATTTGGAGCATTTTGCACCCTGTAATCAACATTTTGAGGTTTCATAATATGGGTTAACCTACCGATATTATTATATTTTTGAAATCGGGGTAAATTGCTTGGCACAACAGTATTTTTATTTCTGTCGTTGGCCGTCCGGATGAGAACAGAACTTCATATAGAAGGGTACATCCTATTTCTTAATAATGAAGGATTCAAACCCCGTAAATACAATACCCTAAATTCTGATGAATATATATGTATATTATTTTTCTTCGCTGTTAAGTAACGTGCGTCCCCATCGCTTTTCAATCGCAGTCCCCCTCTGATTACTTCATAACAAAGAAACTTCTCCTCCCTGTGTAATAAAATCGTCCACAACTACTGATAGGTTTCAACGCCTACTACGTGTTTCCTTAAGAACCAAGTAAATCTAAATCTATAAATATAACAGGCGGCCTCCTTCATTATTCGTTTTTCTCCAGCAATCAAATTGCTGAACGTCTCAATGGAAATAAAATATAAATATAACGCAAGTTCTAGAAAATCAATTCAAGCTTAGCCCTCAACTTAAAAATCAGATAAACAAACTCCCTTACACTTGCATGAACGTGAGCAACATGTAGGTGATGTAAGTCACTGGAGAGCATGGGGAGAAGCTGGTTTGAAATTGTTTGGAGCACACGTTGGTTCCTGAAAGTTTTCGAATGGGAAAATAATCACATGTAGGAGCTGCTCGGGTTTGAGGACGTGAAGTAATAAGGGGGAAAACCGTGTGAGCTCGGGAGGTTATTACTTTCGGAAATAATATGGTGATGGAAAGAGGGGTTACTGGGTTCACGTTTGTGATGAAAGGAGGAACGAAAGCTATAAGCTTTCGAAAATGGTGCAGTATAAAAAAGTTTTGAAATGGCGCTGGCACTCTTTTCGGCAAACTGGAACGTATACTTTATTGGGAGGAAGAAGTAGTATAAGGGTACGGATCAGGTTTTGTATAAAGTGGGCCGAGGAAAAATGAAGGTGAATGAATCCAACAAGGGGGTGGCAATGGTTGGAAAAGAGGAGCACGTCTGTGCGTTGAAGAGAAGAAGGGAGAACGGTATATTTTGAAGCGGGTCTGTGTAAAAGGAGATGGGTTGGGCCTTATGTGGTGAGCCCAAGTGGAATTAGAATTTAAGTTTTAATTTAATTTAAAATATTCATAAAAACTTGTAAAATCAATAACTTCTACATACTGTATCAGAATTCAGAACGGTCAGTCACGTTAGGATCGTATGGACGAGCGCAACACCATGGAACTGAATGGAAGTCCATCGGAGCTCGTTACAATTTATAGCAAAATAAATTGTCCATTTGAATCAAGCGATGGTTATCGTTATTAACGATGATCGTCCAATGTGATTAAAACTCACCAACTCTGAACAGTTATATTTTTATAACGTATTCTTAGAACTGATAATTATCTGTTGATTGGTGTGTGTTAACTGTTTGGTTGAATTGCTTGTGTGTTGTTTGAAATTATAGATAACGATATATATATATATATATATATATATATAAATCGTTAATCAAATCTTGATTCTGTTTAGCAGAATATTTCATATTGAAATGGAATCGATGTTAATTATATTGTTTAACAACTATGATACAGGGAAATAGGTCATAGGAATCCAACTGGATTCCTCAACATTTATTTTATTGTTTTCATATATTGTAATATATGATGTGATATAAAATATGTTGATGATTTTATATGTTCGAATGATACCGATCATTGTTATATGGTACGTTAAATACCATAAGGAATACTGGAATGTTAAAAAGGGAATTTCCAAAGTGATTATTGAAAATAAAATATTTATAAAATCAAGGGTTTTATTAAAAGGAAATTTAATTATAAAATCAAAGGATTTTATAAAAGGGATATTCATTTATAATATGAATTAGGATTTATTTAAAGAGAAAATACTTATAAAATCAAGGGATTTTATAAGAAGGGAATTTATTTATAAAATCGAAGGATTTTATAAAGAGGGATATTTATTGGGATAATAAATAGAAGTATGAAATGAATTTATTTATTTAGAAAATAAATAAAAGTATGAAAGGGTTATTTATTTAGAAAATAAATACATAAATATAAGAAGGAAAATATTTGTAAAACATTTACAAATAGAATAGGAAGAGGAAATAATTGTAAACCATTTACAAGTATAATTGGCAAGGGAATATTTATAGAACATTTACAAATAGAAGTTAAAAGGAATATTTATTTAGAAAATAAATAGAAAAGATAAAATAAATATTTATTTGTTAAATAAATAGAATTGAAAAGGGAATAGTTAGTTGTTAAGTAAACAAATAGAAAAGGAATTAATCAAAGGAGATAATTCAAAGGAATTAATCAAAGGAGATAATTCAAAGGAATAAATGAAAGGAGTTAACCAGTTAGAGTTAAACAGTTAAAGTTAACCAGTCAGAGTAAATCAGTTAGAGTTAACCAGTTAGAGTTAATCAGTTAGAGTTAATCAGTTAGAGTTAATCAGTTAGAGTTATTCCAATAGAGTTAATCGAGTTAGAGTAAATCGATTAGAGTGAATTAGGTTAGAATTAACCGAGTAGAGTTAATTGAATATTAGTTATTCAATTAGAGTTAATCGAATATTAGTTATTCGAATAAAGAGTTAACCAGATAGAGTTAATTGAACATAGTTAATCGAATTAGTTACTTGAAACGAGTAAATCGAATATGGTATTCGAAAGTTAGTCGAGTTAAACGAACATGGTTAGTCGAGTCGAGTTATCGATTAGTTTAATCGAAAGGAGATACCGATTAGTTTAATCGAAAGGAGTTATCGACAAGTTTAATCGAAAGGAGTTATCGATTTTAGTTTAATCGAAAGGAGTTATCGAATATCGGTTATTCGAGAAGGAGTAATCAAATATAGTTTATTCGAAAAGAGAGATTAATCGAATAAAGTTTATTCGAAAGGAGAGATTATCGAATATCGGTTATTCGAAAAGAAGGAGTAATCAAATATAGTTTATTCGAAAAGAGAGATTAATCGAATAAAGTTTATTCGAAAGGAGAGATTATCGAATATCGGTTATTCGAAAGAAAGAGTTATCGAATATAAGTTATTCAAATTGAGTTAATCGAATATTAGTTATTCGAAAGAAAGAGTTATCGAATATAAGTTATTCGAAGTGAGTTAATCGAATATTAGTTTTTCGAAGAAAGTTAATCGAATATATGTTTTCGAAGAGAGATAATCGAATATTAGTTATTCGAACTGAGTTAATCGAATATAAGTTATTCGAAGAGAGATAATCGAATATTAGCTATTCGAAGTGAGTTAATCTAATATTAGTTATACGAAGAGAGTTAATCGTCGAATTCGATTATATCAAATTGGGGAAAGTGCTTATACTTTCCGGTATTTAAATCAAGATTTATTTATTTATAGATTAGGTGTTTATTTATTTATTCACATTAAAGAATAAAATTTATAATTGAAGTTAGATATTTCGAAAGTAGGGATTATAACGTTATCGTTTAGCCAATGGTTTCAATAAAGAAGTGGATACGTAAATAGAATCTGGGAGTTACATAAGGAAGTTTGTTAAAGATTTAAAAGATAAACTTTGACTATTTCAAAGTTAAAACGTCGTTCAGTTAAGGTCTGAGAGGTAATTATACCCCAACTTGATTGACTTCCTTCTTAACTAAGGAATGGTAAGGTTTGATAGTGAAGGAGTTTTGGAAATGTTTTCCAAATACGAATCAGAAATGTTTTCTGATAATAGAAAATAAGAATTTAGAAGATATGGAAAACAAGAGATAAGTAAATAAATGAATTAAAGAGATAAATGTTAAATGATGACTAATCGATATAATTTCCATCTGGAAATAATATCGTTGTTTGCATACGTGTTTTTCTTTGATAGTTAACTCACCGACTATCGAAGTTTTGACCATTTTAACGTTGTTAATATGGAGAGACCGGTTGGATTATTATCCGAAGAACCACTCCGTATTGGCATAAGTGTTGCGAATCATATATGGCAAAGATAATTGAAGACGGAGTAAAGTGCAAGGGCTGTTGTATAAATTATAGGTAAAGATTGCCTAAGATGGTTGTACTGAATAGTGCCTTCGGTTTGTCTAGTCCCTGGACGACCTGTATGGAAGAATGTCTTACAGAGTATATTTAATAGATCGCGTAAGTTGATCTCTTCAAATGTATATACGTTTAGTGGCGGAGGAATTCGTTTCTCTTAGCTATATACCCATTGTATTTTTAGGGACATCAATTTGTGATTTGGCGGGTATGACGATGTGACATTCAAAGTGAATAGATGTGTGATATGTCATAGATAAGCGTGGCCTCTAGCCTCACAACCGGGAAATGACAGAAATCGAGCATGCATCATGGCTCTGTAGGTCACACCTATTAGGGTGTATAATCACCTGATCTAGAGTTTCATTTACTTCTAAAAATCTATTGTCAGTGCTGTCCCATTCGGGAAACAGTTGCTGATCCCAACCGTTGGTGATATACATCCGATACACTCAAGCGAAATGAGTGGTCGGTCATGTGTGGCCGAGTTGCAAGATGTTCTTATTGAACCCAGTGTATTCCTCTCTAGAGGTACACTAGAGAAAGGTAGTTCCATACCTAGTCATCGTTGGAAATCCATTACCTAATACGTGCTTGCGGTTTTGATTGTATACTATATATGTAGAACGTGAGATGAAAGCGTTTCTGCTAGATGATTATTATATTGTGGTTGATAGACACTATTATAATATCAATGAGTTTTGATATAAAGATTATTTTGGATTCTCATAAGGGAAAAACCCGTTCCGTTATACAGCGTGGTCTTATGAGATATCGTTTAATGGCTCAAACTGTTTTAAACTGTTTTACTCATACCAGTCCCATGACTGACCCGGAGTTTATTTTGTTTTGTTTTCCCTAAACTCTTGGGTGCCCAATTTTATACGGGCAGTCAAGTAGTCAGGATTTTATTGATATACTTGAAGAGCTGGAGCAGGAGGCTTAAGGATCATATAGCTATTGTTTATTTCCGCTGTGTTGTAGTGCTGTACTTGGGGAAATGATATGTATATTCAAGTATAGATTTATATTTCAAAGTTATGATATATATTATATGTTATTCGTTCCGCTGTGAGGTTCGTGTTACTCTAATGTTGTATGTTCTTCTTCTTCTATTCTAAGTTTCAATCTTATCTATTCTCACCCTCTAAATTCTTCTATTAACTTTCCGGTTATTTTCGATCCTTGGATGTTCGATATGTGTTGTATATCGGATAACCAAGATCGCCTTTTTCAGGGTCGTTACAACGTTAAAACAAGTATGGAATAAATGGTAACATATTAACATTTGTGTTAATTTATTTCATACTTGTATAGATTAATTGCAGTTGATTAATGTCAATTAACGTTAATTTATACATGGTAGCATTTATAAATGGTAACATTTGTATGAATTAATTAATTTAATAAATGGTTAAGATTAAATGGCACCATGTTAATTTACATATAAATTAACGTAAATTAATATGGTACCATTTTTTTTATGGTAACATATTATTTGTAAAAATGATTACATGGTATCATTAATTAGCATTAATATCTGCTTACACTTGTATAAATTAACGTTAATCAACTTCATACTTGTATAAATTAACATAAATGAATATGTTACCATTTATTGTTTGTTAACGTTAAAACATGTATGGAATAAATGGTAACATATTAATGTTTTTGTTAATTTATTTCATACTTGTATGTATATTAACGTTAGTATGTTATCATTTAAAATGTAATTCATACCAATGTTAATTAATTCTCATATTTTTATTTTATTTTCAATGCTAACTTAACTTGATTTGATGTTGATCTCATTTGATAACTTTCTACTAATCTCTAATTTGATTTGGTATAAAACTAATTGGTTGGATTTCAATGCTTATATTTATGTTTTTCCTTTTATTGAAAGGAAAAAGCTAATCATCTTCAAATCAATTCACTCCCAAATCTTATTTGTTTCCAGTGTATCTCCAAATAAACCGTTGAAGCATCGGTTCTGCATTACTAGTTCCATTGATATTCAAGGGATCAAGACATCAAAGATTTGGGCTTTCGACGAAAATCAATCTCCATTTCCAATACCTTATGCTAGATTTGTTCCATATCTTCCAACCAATAACTTGTAGTTTGGATGTAGTAGTAAAAGTGATTATGCAATGGTGATTTACAGGATCTCGATAGCGCGTATCTCAATTACTCCGAGCTTTTTGAATTTTGGATCTAGAAGCCGTTGGATATTTTCGAACTACAATGGATCAAGCCATAAGAGAATAAGGATTCACGGTGAAATCAACTTCAATTTACATAATCTTATGCTATAAATATTCCATTCTCATAACCAATCCTTTTGAACAATAGACAGGGTTGTTTCTTTTGTTCAAATTTCAAAAGGGTACGAAATTCTATAGTCGGTTTCAATTATAAGGTTTGCGTAAATATTCTGTTCCACAACTTAGAGTGTTTCACTATTTATTTATTTTTCCTTTTTATTTTTAATGGAAATTATTTTTTTACTACTAAATAACATGTTGAATGAAAAGAATAAGTTTGGGTCGCTTTTTATGCAGGCTTCTCTTTTCTTAGCTGTAGATCTCCTCTCGATGACGGGGCTATTGGTTGTGTCAAGGAATGAGATGTTTTTCTGTTGTTTATTAACCATGCTCTGCCCTTGTATTTTGGTTGTTAGTCATATGTTATCAATCAAAATTGTTTTTTTTAATGTGGTTTGTTGCATGAAGCATAAAAGAAATAACCGTAATTTAGCAGTGACTGTCGTTGTTCGAGTGTGTGTGTGTGTGCGTATACAAATAAATATATATGTACACATACACACTTGTTTGACACTGTCTAGAAAAATGATGGGAAACAACCCAACTTACTAAGGTAAATAAAATGTAAATCAAATTTATATTTGTGAATTAAATTGTTTCTTTTTCAATTTACTGTGATATTTTATTTTGATAGGTTCAACAGACGACTGGACAAATTCTAGAGTAAGAAGCCAATGACTAAAATTAGAGTGAGAGTGTGAGTGATTATGTACATGTCTTTGTTTGAATGAGTGCGTAGCAAGGAGCTAATGTATACGAGTGAAACGTAGCGAGGAAGTGTGTGTATAAGTGATTCTGTAATAGTGAGGAAACAATATGTGTACTATTAGAAAGTGTAATAAATATTTATATAAATAAATATATGTTATTTGTTTAAAAATAATTTCTGTGCAAATATTCAATTCTTGTAAATATTTATTTATAGTAAATAATGTCATGTGGCCTAAAAAAATGATGTCATATGCACTAATCGAATGTTGACACACGGAAAAATTATGGTTTGACACATGAACAAACCATTAAATGCCAAGTGTCAGCATTAATATGTGTCATGTGTATACTACTACAAAAACCATGTCAGCAGCCATGTAGGATGACACATCATTAAACACATCGGCTGATGACTCATTATTTGAGTCATAACGTAGTGGGGTCTATTGATTCTCTTACCTACCAATATCAATAAGTGTAGATAAAAGCTCTTTCTCTACTAAGCTTTACCTATCAATTTCTACCAATTCAATATTGGTAGCTAAAATATATTACTCACCAATATGTTAGTTTTACCTACGGTTATAATTGATAGGTAAAGACCCTATTTTATTATATTGTAAATCTCAAAACACGGGATAAAAATGACAACTCAGGCTTTGTAAAATATGCGAAGTTTTATAAATAAAGTACATGGGTTCGGTACAGCAGTATGACTAGCCTTTGAGCATAGCTTCGGCAACATCAACCAACACGGGCCTTTACTCATCAGAGGCTTGACGCAGCACGATGTATCCATCCTTGTCTTCCGCATCAACATTTGCACCATGCCTTATCAAGAGAAGTACAACCTTACAATATCATGTAAAAATATAATTGAATAAGCCTTAAAATTTCTTGCAGCATGAGCATAATGTGCTTACAAATAAAAGAAAAGTGAAATGCAACCTTTTGTTTTAGTTCTTTTACAAGTTATACATATAGTTTATAGAAAGGCTACCAAATTATCGCAAAATTCTTTGAAATTGCAAGGGATTTAGTAGCAGTACTGGCGCATAATTAAACAATGAACATAGCAGCGATAGACAATGAGAAGTAAATGGACAGTACTAAGATTTTACATGGGGAATATTCTGTTCTTGAAGTTAAATGATAAACAATAAATGACCAAAGCGAATATGATTTGCTATCACCAAACAATTATTACTATCAAAAAAGAGAATTTCGTATCGGACACTAACTTATATAAACTTATACACAAAAGATGTTGAAATTAGAAAATCGATCAAAACAAAAATGAATGAACAAGTTGCAAACTCAGTTTGTGCAAAACTGAGTTGCAAACTCAGTTGCGCAGCAAATTGAGTTGCAAATTCGGTTTTGCATAAAACTGACGGCGAAATGAAACAATTACCAGTTTCCTATCAGTATTAAATTTACCCTTAGCAGACTATGAAATGAAACGATTACCACATCCTTCATCATATAAGTAAACAAACAAGGGGACCAGTTTAATAATGCTTCGACAACCATCGACCATAAAATGAAACAATTACCCTTAGCAGACTGTGAAGCTAAAAAGGTATGACTACAAAATAATGTCATGCAAAGAGGGTTAATTGTGATTTTCATTTGAATCCATATACACCTACAGTTTTTAAAGTTATCTTAATTCCATAAGCACTTACTATTTCAACTAGCTAAGCCTAATTTATATAAACCCAATTTTATTGGTAATTACTTCATATGGAAGAGTCAGAGTAAAATAGATATAGTTTTTGTCAGTAAGTACATGAACCTAATCATCATGATAGAGGAAGGTTTATTTCAGTAGAAAGAATGGTATACAAGTGTTCAAGTTGTGAATAACTTGATATAATCTTGTACTTATTGACAAGGATTGACATATTCTAAGTCAATCCCTGCATATGGTATGCCATAATGTGAGGGAATAATATAAATATTATTAATGATTTATTCCATAATTGTAGCTGCATGCAAAAATATAATTAATGAGATTTTTCAAATATCATTAATGATATTATTCCATAATTGTAGGTGCATAAATCTTGCAACTTTATATATTTGTAATTACTGAATGGAGAAGTATAATTCTCTACAACTCTTCTTCATGGTATCAGAACCACTGAAGAAAGAGGAGGATGAACTTTTTTTGGGTCAGTGCTCTGCTAATATGGATGATGAAAGACCAGTTGCAACATCATTAGCAACTCTTACTCCGTTAACTATACATGGAAATCTTATCAACGATCCTATTGAGTATCGTACTCCGATAGGTAGTTTACAATATTTAAGTCTCACAAGGTTTGATGGGGAAAATGCTACTACCGAAATTCTTTGGGTAGGAAATTTATTCAAGGACCTTGGTCATAACCTCACTATTGCGCTAGTCATCTATTGTGATAATGCCGGAGCTACACATGCGAGTGCTAATCTAGTTTTTCATTCTAAAATGAAGCATCTGGGATTGGATTACCATTTTGTCAGAGAAAATGTGCAAAGTGGAAACTTTAGGGTCTCTTACATCTCCACTAACGACCAGCTTGCAGATGCCCTCACCAAGCCATTACCACGTACCTCCTTCACAACATTGGTTAGCAAAATCGGTCTTTCATCATGGCCGTTCATTTTGAGGAAGCGTGATAAGGATTGACATATTTTAAGTCAATTCATGCATATGGTATGCCATAATATGAGGGAATAATATAAATATCATTAATGATATTATTCCATAATTGTAGCTGCATGTATAAATATCATTAATGATATTATTAAAATATCATTAATGATATTATTCCATAATTGTTGGTGCACGAATCTTGTAACTTTATAAATTTTTGATTACTGAATGGAAAAGTATAATTCTCTTCAACTCTTTTTCACTTATTCAATATTAAAAATCAGTAATCAATCTGTCTGGATATTCAAATGTGTTACTCTAAACCTTGCAGCTGTAACACCTCGTAATTTTGCAACACTAAGATTCACAAATCAAGCCAGAATTAGAATTTAAAATCAAAATCAAGGGAAACGGGCAGCGCCATTGCGTTCGTCTCGGAATTCTGCATGAAAACGAGTCCGAGTTTGCGTAAATCGGAGTCCGTATGAGGAAGATATGGCCTCCGGAAGATTCAGCGAAGTTCAAATTTCAAAACAGTTCAGAAAAGCGAATTCAAATTCAAAATCGGACCCAGATTGGGTTGGGCGGGAATTTTCCCGCCCAAGCCACCCAGGTCGACTGGGTAGTCGACCTGGGTCACCCAGGTCGACTGGGTAGTCGACCCCCCTGACCAGGTCGACTGGGTAGTCGACCTGGGTCCCGAAATCCAGTTTTCTGCACCTAGTTCGTTCTTCTGTATCTAGACGCCATTCTGACCAGATTCGTCTGCCTAACACTATATAAACAGCCCTAGACTCCTTCTCTATTCACAATTCTTCTCTACCCTTATGCTGCAAAGATTCTTGTTAGATATGGCTTCTCCTCCTCCTCTAAATTAAATAAATAAAATAATATGTAAAACAAATCAAGAGGAGGAGATGTTGCTCAAGACTTTCAAGAAGGGGTTCAAGTCAAGCTAGGATTTCAAGTAAAGATTCAAACGACTGCAACAACTGTTTTTCTACGAATCATAGCAACGCCATCTTTCTATTCTAATATAATTTTTGTAAGTCAGTTACTTTTTAGACTTGAACGTTTTTCTCTGTTCGTGACATGAAATTAAAGGAATAAAAGAATATGCCAAATCTTTCTATCCGAATCTGTGCCTATATCTTTGGACCTAATTAAGAACTGTCATGATTCAAGGAAAAATAAGACCGTGACTATGAAACTATGGACCTTAGAACCATATGCCGCTTTGACTATGAACATTTCCTATGACTATGAATATTGCCTATGACTATGAATATTGCCTATGTCTATGAACATTGCCTATGACTATGGACATTGCCTATGACTGTGACAGTGACTATGAGAATTATTTCCATGACTATGAACACAAGCCTATACCTTTGATTAGGAAGCAAAACTATTGTCTATGACATAAATGGGACAACTGTGATTAAGCACCTATGGTTCATGACTAGGAAAGTGTTTAAGTTTTGTGACTATGAAATTGGGTCTAAACCCGATTATCTATTCCGTCTGTTCTTGGTTTTCTTTGGTTTTAGACCTTGGGAATTTACCTATTAAGTTAGGTCTACCCATGTTCTTGAACCTATTCTGTCTATTCTTGGTTTTAGACCTTGGGAATTTACCTATTAAGTTAGGTCTACCCATGTTCTTGAACCTATACTATTCAACCCTTTTCATGTCGTGATATTGCCATGCCTGTGAATTGTCATCTTATGCCAATTGTTATGTCCGTTCTTTGATGGCATTTTGGCTCATTCCCTTCTGTCCACGAATCCAGCTTTATTTATAATCTAGGTTGAACCACGATTATGCGAACGATGGGAATACGTTTTGGGGAAAACATGAAATTGACTAAACTTGGAAATTGGCATAATTTGATGAAAATTAGAACAACAAGTCTAGTTTTGGTAATGAACTGAAATTAGAATATTAAATCAGAATTGGGTGGCTAAATTAAGCATGATAAGTATGTTAGCATAATTTACATACGTCGGGCGTAAATGTAAAAGGGTTTAGTGGGCCACAAATTAGGTAGTTGGTATGCAAATTAAGTTTTGGCATAAACGGGGAACTAAAATATGAAATCTAGTTTGGCATAAACTGTAAACTAGAATGTAAAATCTATTTTTGGCATAAACTTGTAAATGGGGGATGTTGGATCTAAATTGCAATAAACTGTAAGATAGGCAAATCAAGATTCGGGGCCTAGAATACAAGTCCATCAGTAGGCATGGCAAATGTATAGGGTATAGGCCAAATTTATTTTAAAAAAAAGGAAAATGGGCTTGGAGGATAAATTGTTAACAATTTATTTATACATAAAAGAAAGGTTTATTAACGACATCTCTTTTAACAATACACCAGAAAGTTCTAGGGTGATAGAGAGGATAGTGTCTAGGCTTGGGTTTGGAAAATACAAGTTTCCTGCTCTCCCTGGCTATCCCTAACTGATCCGACGGACAGGATGGTTGCTTTCAAAACCTGATTTGAAAATTAATCAAAACCCTTTGAACTTAGAAAACACGAATATGCCTAACCCGAGGTTAGACTGAGTTGCGATGTAAACCTACCCGGAACCGACCGGCACATCCAGTATTCGCAACAATATCTGTCTAATGTGAGTGGTCGTGGCTTTAATTTAGTTAAAGCAAGAATGGTAGGGTTAAGTTAACTAAGACACTTAACAAATTCAACATGATAACCAAACCAATTGGTGGGGTTAGTTCCATACAGACGGTTAACGCAGTTAAGCTAGAATGGGAAGGTTAAGTCCATAGGAACACTTAACCAACTTAATACAGTTAAGCTTGAATGGGAGGGCTAAGCCCATAGGGACACTTAACCAAACTTAACATCGTAACAAGACAAGATTTGTAGGGGATAAGTAACTATGAAAACACTTATCCAAATTAACATGTTAACTAGACTAGAAGGTGGGGTTAAGTAAAGTTAATACACTTAGCCAAATTAACATGTTAACTGGACTAGAGGTTGGGGTTAAGTAAGATTTAATTCACTTAGCCAATTTGATATGTTAGCTGGGCTAAACTGTAGGGTTAAGTAACTTGAACACTTAACCATCCGATTGAGATAAAGGAATAGGGTTAAATCTAAAACACAAAGGGATAATACTTAACCATTAATAACTTGTTAGTTAAAACAGATGGGAAAGGTTAAGTTAAAAAGGAACACTTAACCAATACAGGATGAACGGGTAGGGTTAAGTAATACTTAACCAATATAACTTGGTTTGTGGTCGGGTTAAGTCAACATGAATTACTGATAACACTTAACCAATTTAACAGGATAAAGGAAGAGGGTTAAGTTAGCTTGAATTGACTAATGACACTTAACCAATCCACATTGACGGGAAAAAGAACTAAGTAGTAAACCTTAGTTAAGAAAACAACGATTCTGGAAACTAAGTGGTAAATCTTAGTTAGTAAAACTAAGTAGTAATTCTTAGTACAACACGGGAAGGAGCGAATGTCCGTCTGAGTAAAAAGGAGGCTCCAACGAATTGGGTTATGAAGCCCGAGGCTTCGAGGGGACGTGAGGGTACTCTTGGTATTCCTCTGTGAGGCTGCAGATGATCCTCCTGGGCTCACAGAGGTTAAGATCTGCGTAGAAGAACCAATGGTATGCCTTGGTTGCAATATATGGCAACCTAAAGACTAGGATGGACCGGCGTGATTCGGCGAGAAAACGGTAGCCTTGTGATAGCAACTCGTCGTCTACCATCCATCTTGAGTTAATCGAGATACGTGAAGCGGAAAGGCGGAGAACTCCAAAAGACCATATACTTGCTATCTAGTTATGGGTGTGGATGGCCATAGGATAGAGGGGCACCGGGGGCCGGCGTATAATTCTCATTTTACAAGGTGTGCCTTTCATTAGTTGAGGGAGGGGTCAAGTGGGACCATAGCCATTGGAATAAAAACAGACCTTAGCATCTGCACCGGCAGATATCTGAAAGCTCCCGACCGAGTTCTGTATTCCTTGATTTGCCCTGTCACGGGACTCGGACCGCACATTACAGGACATGTGCATCTAGACAAGCGATAACGATTCGCGATACATGCGTGGGGAAGTATAGGAACATATACCACTCTAGGTAGTGTGTCCTAGACTTGGGGCATCGTTCGACAGGTAGCATAATCCCTAGTTGGACTAGGTGGCATAAATCCTGAATCCGAGAAGCGTTCAGTAGATAGCGTAAACTCTAGTTGAATCTAGAAAGCACTGGATAGAAAACCCTATATTAGATCTTGGTAATAAATAATAAATGGATGCTCGAACACAATGGAAAATACAAGGTTTGGAATCACGTTATCGTTACTAGTTGGGACGCTAGTTAGGTGGTGCAGAGATATAGAAACCAGTATAACAAGGAAATAGCGAAGTGGCGAAAGTATTAGAGCATATCCAGTTTATCTTATTTTAGCATATCTTGTGATTATCTTGTCTAATCTTGTTGACCTTATCGTCATGGTGTAATCTTATATTCAGTTAATTCATGTCGTTTTGTTTTTCCGTGTTCACATGCTAGAAGTTACTGAACTTACTCAGGCTTTATGTCTGACTCTGTTTTCCTTTCGTCTTCTTTTCTTCCATTCCCCCCCCCTCCCCCAGGTAGTAAAGGAGGGAATAGTATAGCTCAGGTTAAGTTGGACTGTCACTCTTTCCTAGCTTGAAGATTTTTCGAAGTTTGCTTGGATTCTCTTTTCAGATGCTATGGCTGGCTCTTGCTAAAATCGGGGAATATAAATGTTGTTTTTATGCTTCTTTATTTTGTAAGACAGATGATACTCTGATATTGTAAAGTAACCATTGTACAAACTATTTTATCAATAGAGCAAAGTTTTATTTTCCGCTGTTTAATTTCTGCCTGTCTTGTAATTTATCTGCATCTTTTACCCAAAATGCTCCACAAAACTTAGTGCATTCCCTTTGTGAGTGACACTAATGGACGTGGGGTGTTAAACGTGGTATCAGAGCAGAAGGTTACCAGATCAGATAAAGGATTTGAAAAATTATTTTCAAAACGGTTTTAAAAGAAGCATTTTCAAGAGAAGGATTTGTTTTAAAGGCATATTCCCCAAAGCCATACGCACTATCATCTCTTCCTCTGTTTGAATTCTTATTTCCTTCTTTCTTGAGTCTCTGGGGCTCCTGGCTTTCTGGGAGGTAACCTCATCGAAGGGCAAAGTAGTGCCCGACATCCATCTATGGCTGTGGTTGTTTCACTTACGGCCAGTTTTCTTTCAAAGCTTATAGGGTTTTCCGTACGATGGAGGCAGCTTTCGAGAGATTTGTCAACATGGTTACACACGGAAGGGGATGAGGAGTTTGGCTAAGGAGCACAACCCTAGGATGAGGAATTCATGGATGTAGATTTAGCTCACGAAGGAGGAAGAAATTTTAAAACCTAAGACAAGAGGCAGTATCTTTACTAGCGTATGATAGGGCATATAATTAATTTCGAGGACAAGAACAAGGAACAATATTTTCAGAAGGGCAAGTACACACTTTCGCCACCAAGCGTACCTAGGAGAAAGGTAGTAAAGTTCCGATGGAAGAGCCTAGTTTTCTGTTCGTACTATTTCCTTAGGTTCTAGCGCTTCTCAATTGTTCATATCCACTTCCATAGTTGGGTCTCTGCACCATAGTACTTGTATAGTAGAAAGATCCCACTAGAGTCTCAAATCCAATTGGTGGTCCGACCAGTTTATTTTTGGTTAGTAGGGATTTGAGAATAGCTATTGAGTTTGCTTATATCATCTCACGTAGATCGTCTAAAATCGAAGGAGATATTCCTTGGGTGCTTGTCTGATATTGGTTTAGGCCTTTGGGGCTTGTACTTAAGGAATGTCGAGTTCGACTAGGATGGTTTGCGTGAGAGATGAATAGTTGTGGCAGGCACTCCAAAAAGCACGTAGTGACCTTTCGACCCTTATAGTTATGGCATGGTGGATAAGGGAGAGACCTCTAATCATCTTAGTACATACACTTGGTACCGTGATTGACATCTGTTTACTTTGGAAATGGAGGTTAGAAACTTCACAATCGTGAAGTTAAATTAGCTAAGATACAGTGGAGTAAAGCTCAAGAAGGCTAGATACTAGCGTCATACCCTTTTCCTTAAGGGTGCATCCTTGATTTCTTTGTTTACGAGCTTTACGCATAATTGTTTCTCTCTTTCCAAAGTATATCTTCTAGGTCGTATCTTCGATCCTTAGGTAGAAGCCAATGGATGTAAACATGTAATTGAAACATGTTATGGTTGAATGGTTGCAAGTGGGTGCTAATGGTTGCTCGTGAATGCATATGCATACGTATTAGGCAGTAGATCAGTTCAGACGCTTTCATATTGCATTTACGGATATGTATTTGTTTGTAAATTGAACTTGATATGTTATCATATGGGTGTTGCATATGGATGAATGGCCGTGCATGCATATAGTATTTACATAACTAGGGATGCTTGCACACATGGTTGGACGCATGGCACTGACATGACTCGCATTAAGGAGGTCGACTGAATCAGTAGACCGCCTGATTTTACAGTAGATAAAGACATATACACACACTATGCATATGAACATGAAAGCATTAGAAATCTTTTAAGGACAATGAATGCCTGTGATTGAATGGTTGAGTAGATGGGTGATTGGATGGTAGGACACATTCTTCCTAACTTGAAGATTTCGGGGACGAAATCCTTTTAAGTGGGGGAGAATGTAACACCCCGTAATTCTACAACACTAAGATTCACAAATCAAGGAAGAATTAGAATTTAAAATCAAAATCAAGGGAAACGGCTGCGCCATTGCGTTCATCTCGGAATTCTGCATGAAAACGAGTCCGAGTTTGCGTAAATCGGAGTCCGTATGAAGAAGATATTGCCTCCGGAAGATTCAGCGAAGTTCAAATTTCAAAACAGTTCAGAAAAGCGAATTCAAATTCAAAATCGGACCCAGATTGGGCTGGGCGGGAATTTTCCCGCCCAAGGCACCCTGGTCGACTGGGTAGTCGACCTGGGTCACCCAGGTCGACTGGGTAGTCGACCTGGGGGTCGACCCCCTGACCTGGTCGACTGGGTAGTCGACCTGGGTCCCGAAATCCAGTTTTCTGCACCTAGTTCGTTCTTCTGTATCTAGACGCCATTCTGACCAGATTCGTCCGCCTAACACTATATAAACATCCCTAGACTCCTTCTCTATTCACAATTCTTCTCTACCCTTATGCTGCAAAGATTCTTGTTAGACATGGCTTCTCCTCCTCCTCTAAATTAAATAAATAAAATATGTAAAACAAATCAAGACGAGGAGATGCTGCTCAAGACTTTCGAGAAGGGGTTCAAGTCGAGCTAGGATTTCAAGTGAAGATTCAAACGACTGCAACAACTGTATTTCTACGAATCATAGCAACGCCATCTTTCAATTCTAATATAATTTTTGTAAGTCAGTTACTTTTTAGACTTGAACGTTTTTCTCTGTTCGTGACATGAAATTAAAGGAATAAAAGAATATGACAAATCTTTCTATTCGAATCTGTGCCTATCTCTTTGGACCTAATTAAGAATTGTCATGATTCAAGGACAAATAAGACCGTGACTATGAAACTATGGACCTTAGAACCATATGCCTCTTTGACTATGAACATTTCCTATGACTATGAATATTGCCTATTACTATGAATAATGCCTATGACTATGAACATTGCCTATAACTATGGACATTGCCTATGACTGTGACTGTGACTATGAGAATTATTTCCATGACTATGAACACAAGCCTATACCTTTTATTAGGAAGCAAAACTATTGTCTATGACATAAATGGGACAACTGTGATTAAGCACCTATGGTTCATGACTAGGAAATTGTTTAAGTTTTGTGACTATGAAATTGGGTCTAAACCCGATTATCTATTCCGTCTGTTCTTGGTTTTCTTTGGTTTTATACCTTGGGAATTTACCTATTAAGTTAGGCCTGCCCATGTTCTTGAACCTATTCTGTCTATTCTTGGTTTTAGACCTTGGGAATTTACCTATTAAGTTAGGTCTACCCATGTTCTTGAACCTATACTATTCAACCCTTTTCATGTCGTGATATTGCCATGCCTGTGAATTGTCATCTTATGCCAATTGTTATGTCCGTTCTTTGATGGCATTTTGGCTCATTCCCTTCTGTCCACGAATCCAGCTTTATTTATAATCTTGGTTGAACCACGATTATGCGAACGATGGGAATACGTTTTGGGGAAAACATGAAATTGACTAAACTTGGAAATTGGCATAATTTGATGAAAATTAGAACAACAAGTCTAGTTTTGGTAATGAACTGAAATTAGAATATTAAATCAGGATTGGGTGGCTAAATTAAGCATGATAAGTATGTTAGCATAATTTACATACGTCGGGCATAAATGGAACACGATTATGATGTTAATACACTTATCCAAATTAACATGTTAACTAGACTAGAAGGTGGGGTTAAGTAAAGTTAATACACTTAGCCAAATTAACATGTTAACTGGACTAGAGGTTGGGGTTAAGTAAGATTTAATTCACTTAGCCAATTTCATATTTTAGCTGGGCTAAACTGTAGGGTTAAGTAACTTGAACACTTAACCATCGGATTGAGATAAAGGAATAGGGTTAAGTCTAAAACACGAAGGGATAATACTTAACCATTAAGAACTTGTTAGTTAAAACAGATGGGAAAGGTTAGGTTAAAAAGGAACACTTAACCAATACAGGATGAACGGGTAGGGTTAAGTAATACTTAACCAATATAACTTGGTTTGTGGTCGGGTTAAGTCAACATGAATTACTGATAACACTTAACCAGTTTAACAGGATAAAGTAAGAGGGTTAAGTTAGCTTGAATTGACTAATGACACTTAACCAATCCACATTGACGGGAAAAAGAACTAAGTAGTAAACCTTAGTTAAGAAAACAACGATTCTGGAAACTAAGTGGTAAATCTTAGTTAGTAAAACTAAGTAGTAATTCTTAGTACAACACGGGAAGGAGCGAATGTCCGTCTGAGTAAAAAGGAGGCTCCAACGAATTGGGTTATGAAGCCCGAGGCTTCGAGGGGACGTGAGGGTACTCTTGGTATTCCTCTGTGAGGCTGCAGATGATCCTCCTGGGCTCACAGAGGTTAAGTTCTGCGTAGAAGAACCAAGGGTATGCCTTGGTTGCAATATATGGCAACCTAAAGACTAGGATGGACCGGCGTGATTCGACGAGAAAACGGTAGCCCTGTGATAGCAACTCGTCGTCTACCATCCATCTTGAGTCAATCGAGATACGTGAAGCGGAAAGGCAGAGAACTCCAAAAGACCATATACTTGGTATCTAGTTATGGGTGAGGATGGCCATAGGATAGAGGGGCACCGGGGGCCGGCGTATAGTTCTCATTTTACAAGGTGTGCCTTTCATTAGTTGAGGGAGGGGTCAAGTGGGACCATAGCCACTGGAATAAAAACAGACCTTAGCATCTGCATCGTCAGATATTTGAAAGCTCCCGACCGAGTTCTGTATTCCTTGATTTGCCCTGTCACAGGACTCGGACCGCACATTACAGGACATGTGCATCTAGACAAGCGATAACGATTCGCGATACATGCGTGGGGAAGTATAGGAACATATACCACTCTTGGTAGTGTGTCCTAGACTTGGGGGCATCGTTCGACAGGTAGCATAATCCCTAGTTGGACTAGGTGGCATAAATCCTGAATCCGAGAAGCGTTCAGCAGATAGCGTAAACTCTAGTTGAATCTAGAAAGCACTGGATAGAAAACCCTAGATTCGATCTAGGTAATAAATAATAAATGGATGCTCGAAGGCAATGGAAAATACAGGGTTTGGGATCACGTTATCGTTACTAGTTGGGACGCTAGTTAGGTGGTGTAGAGATATAGAAACCAGTATAACAAGGAAATAGCGAAGCGACGAAAGTATTAGAGCATATCCAGTTTATCTTATCTTAGCATATCTTGTGATTATCTTGTCTAATCTTGTTGACCTTATCGTCATGGTGTAATCTTATATTCAGTTAATTCATGTCGTTTTGTTTTTCCATGTTCACATGCTAGAAGTTACTGAACTTACTCAGGCTTTACCTCTGATTTTGTTTTCCTTTCGTCTTCTTTTCTTCCGTCCCCCCCCCCCACCCCAGGTAGTAAAGGAGGGAATAGTATAGCTCAGGTTAAGTTGGACTATCACTCTTTCCCAGCTTGAAGATTTGTCGAAGTTTGCTTGGATTCTCTTTTCAGATGCTATGGCTGGCTCTTGCTAAAACCGGGGAATATAAATGTTGTTTTTATGCTTCTTTATTTTGTAAGACAGACGATACTCTGATATTGTAAAGAAACCATTGTACAAACTATTTTATCAATAAAGCAAAGTTTTATTTTCCGCTGTTTAATTTCTGTCTGTCTTGTAATTTATCTGCATCTTTTACCCAAAATGCTCCACAGAACTTATTGCATTCCCTTTGTGAGTGACACTAACGGACGTGGGGTGTTACAGCAGCTAAATATCAGGATTGTTGGAAAATGGAGTTTTGATGACAATAACTTTATTTCAATATTAATTGATTATAAAATTTATACAAACACTTTTGTCTAGAATATATATATATATATATACACACACACATATATACATGATTTATATACAGGAATTGTTACCGATGATAGTACAATTTAAAGATATTAGAGATTCAGAATTAAGAGATGTTTCAAGACTCATGAGTATTCAAGATTTCAGGAGTTCAAGATAAGTATAGTTATAGAGTCTAGATTACGTAAGACTCTGAATAACACTCCAGATTCAAATTCAAAATAATTTCAAATTCTGTTTTCAGATTCTATCTTCAATCTCTATCTACTTTATTTTACTTTCTATTTTAATTTGATATTAACTTAAGTTTTATAAGTTTATACTTTATAAGTTTTATATATTTATATTTTATATACGTTATATTTATATAGTTTTAAACTCTATAATTTTATAAATATGTTGATATTTTTGTTTTCATATGATTTTCTACTTTATAATGTTTATTTATAACACTGTATTTTAATTCAAGAATTTCTAGAATTATATATATATATATATATATATATATCAAAACACTTGAAAAATATTCAAATTTCAATTTTGTACATGTATAAGTCAACATACATATATATACATATCGACGTATAACTGTCATTTTTCAAAATTGAAAGGAAGTGTCTTTCCACTATTTGTGATGGTTCTGAGACATTGCAACCTTTCACACACTATAAATAGTGGTTGATTTCAAAATTCTTTATACTTCTTCTTCTCCTTTCGTTACACCATTATTCTTTATCATTTTTATGATTTCTACACTTATACTCTGCCGAATTCAGTTCTGTTTTCATTAAACTTCTCACTACACTCTCTACTAATTACTCTCTAAATCAAGTGCTATTGAAGAGTTATATGGCTGTTTGTAATTGTTTGGGTTGTGTGTAAGAAATCAATGGTACCCCTTGTAGCCATGAAATCAAGGACGGGTAATCGGTGGTATCCCTTGTAGCCATGAAATCAGGGAGGTTGGAATCGGTGGTATCCCTTGTAGCCATGAAATCAAGGAGGTTGTAATTGGATATTGATACAGTAATAAAACTCTGCACAATCCAGTGTTGTGCGGGACTGGATGTAGGAGCAATTCTGAACTAATATAAAATATAGTGTGTTCTTTCCTTTTCTGCACTTTATTTTTGTTTATATTTGTGTTTGTGTTTCTGTTTGATTTCGTGTCTGTGGTTATCTCTATGGTGTTTGATTCATATAGTATTTCACATAAGTTTTAGATTTTGTTTAAATTCTCAAAGACACTATTCACCCTCCCTCAAGTGTTTGTTTTGTCTTCACGATCCATTCCGTAATCCCTAAAAATTGTATCAGAGCAAGGTCTTTCAAAAAGTTCATAATCTGATTTTTGAAAAAAAATAAATGGAAAATTTTGGAATTTCTATTAACACTAGTGTCAATTCATGCATTGTATCAATGTTGAAAGAGTCTGCATATAATCATGTTGAAAAGTCGTGTGATCCACTGAAATATTGTTCAATTCAGGAAAAGATGTGTTTTATGACTTTTGAAAATTCGAAAATTGAAAAGATGGGTAAAGTGGCTTTTGGAAATTCAAATTATGAAAAGGGGGCTATTGGAAATTCAAATCCTGAATTGGTCTGTTACATGACTATTGATAATTCAAATTCTGGAAAGTAATAAATAAAAAAAGAAAAATGGATACTGGATAGTGGTTGTTCGAGACATATAACGGGAAATCCTGAATTACTCAATAATTTGAAATATGAAGATGGTGGATTGGTGAACTTTGGAGATAACTCTAAAGAATACATTATTGGAATCGGCAATGTCAGTAATTCTGAAACTCCTACTATTTCTGATGTTTTGTTAGTTAGGAATTTAAAACACAACTTGCGAAGTATAAGTCAACTTTGCGATAAGGGTTATAAAATAAACTTTGAAAAGGATAAATGTTTATAGAAGATAGGAATTCAAAAGTAATATTCGAAGGAGACAGAAAGAAAAATATCTATATATTGAGTATGAAAATCTCCAGTGATAACCTATGTCTTATGGTCAATACAAGTGATCCCTGGATATGGAATAAGAGATTTGGTCATATAAATTTCAAAAATATTTCTAGGATTTCTAAATTAGATTCAATCAGAGGACTACCCAAAATGAAATTTAAAGTTAATAACTTATGCAACGCTTGTCAACTTGGAAAATTAAAGAAAAGTTCATTTAAATCAAAAGAGGAAATCACTACATCAAAACTATTAGAGTTAATTCACATGGATTTCTTTGGTCCATCTCAAATTCAGTCGATAAATCATAATAGATATGTTTATGTAATAGTCGACGATTTTTCAAGATTTACATGGACATTGTTTCTTAATAATTAAAGTGATGTTTTTGATCAGTTTAAAACTTTTTCTAAAAGAATTCGAAATTTATTATCACTAAAAATCAAAAATATACGAAGTGATCATGGAGGAGAATTCGAAAATGAAAGTATTGAAAAATATTGTAATAAAAAGGGAATAACCCATACCTTTTCAATTCCAAGAACCCCTCAAAAAAAATGGAGTAGTTGAACGTAAAAATAGGACGATACAAGAGTGTACGAGAACTATGTTATCTAATAGCAAATTAGCAAGGAATTTTTGGGCTGAGGACGTTGCAACATCTTGTTATAGCATAAATAGAATTTCATTTAGACCTTTAACTCATAAAACCCCATATGAACTTTTGTATAATAAGAAATCAAAAAGTATCATATTTTAAAATATTTGGAAGTAAATGTTTTATACTTAATACTAAAGATAATTTAGACAAGTTTGACTCAAAATACGATAAAGGAATATTTATTGGATATTCAGAAAGAAGTAAAACATATAGAGTTTTGAATACGCAAACCAATACAATAAAAGAAACCCTAAACATATCTTTCGACAAAACTATAAAAGTATAACTCAAAAAAATGAAGATGAATGTGAAAATGAAATTATGAAATAAATCATGAAGATAATCAACCAAATAAACGAATTAGATTACTTAGAGACCATCCTGTAGAAAATATCTTAGGAGATATTGAATCCATTGTTAGAAGCCGTAATCAATTAAATAATATAAGTAATACTGCATTTATTTCAACTATTGAACCTGAAAATCCAAACGAAGCATCGTCTGATGATTCATGGATACTTGCTATGCAAGAAGAACTGAATCAGTTTACCAGGAATGATGTATGGGAACTTGTTCCTAGACCATAGGATAAAACTATAATAGGAACCAAATAGGTTTATAAAAATAAAATGAATGAACACAGTGAGGTCGTAAGAAATAAGACACGACGTAGCATAAGGTTACTCAAAAGAAGGAATAGATTACGATGAAACTTTTGCCCCCGTAGCAAGACTAAAAGCTATTAGGATTTTACTGGCCTTTGCAAACCATAATAATTTCAAATTATATCAAATGGATGTCAAAAGTGTTTTTATAAATGGATTTGTTAAAGAAGGCGTATATGTAAAGCAACCACCTCTATTTGAAGATGAAAAATTATCAGATCATGTATATAAGTTAAAGAAAGCAATATATGGGTTAAAACAAGCTCCTTGGGCTCGGTATGATAGATTAAGAAATTATTTGTTACAATTGAATTTTGAAATAGGAAAATTAGATAATACTTTGTTTATTAAGAAAAGTAATAAAGATATACAATTAGTACAAATATATGTTGACAATATAATTTTTGTATCAACAAACGATAAGATAAATAAAGAATTTTCAGATATCATGTACCAAGAATTTGAAATGAGTCATATGGCAGAACTAACATTCTTTTTAGGATTGCAAATTCATCAATTAAAGAATGGAACATTTATTAATCAATAAAAATATGCAAGGGATCTAATTAATAAATATAATCTAACAACAACAAATGGGAGACCAACAACTATGGCGGCTAATATAGCATTAAGTAAAGATGATACATCTAGAGATGTGGATCAAAAACTATATAGAGTAATGATAGGATCGTTATTATATATAACTGCTAGTAGACCAGATATAATGCATAGTATATGTCTCTGTATTAGATATCAATCGCAACCTAACGAAACACATTTAAAAGTCGTAAAACGTATTCTAAGGTATGTAAAGCATACATCAAACTTTGGATTATTTTACCCTAAGAATGATTCATTCGATTTAGTTTCTTATTGTGACACTGACTACGCAGGATGTAACTCCGATCGTAAAAGTACTATTGGAACATGTCAATTTTTAGGACATTCACTAGTCTCGTGGTTTAGTAAAAAGCAAAATACTGTACCTTTGTCAACAACTAAATCAGAATATATTTCTGCGGCTTTGGCTTGTTCACAAGTAATATATGCAATAAACTCTAAATGATTTTGGATTAAAAATAAATAAATCCCCGATATACTGTGATAATACGAGTGCTATAAATATTTCTTAAAATCCAACTCATCATTCAAGAACTAAACATATCGATACAAGACATCATTTTCTAAGAGATAACGTAAGTGAAGAGAAAATTTCACTTGAATTTATAGAAATAGATAAATGAATAGCGGATATATTAACAAGACCATTAAACATAGCAACATTCACTAAATTTAGAAGAGAATTAGGCAAATCTTGATGAAGTGAGCTAGAATAATTAAATATACTATTATATATTAAAAATTAGGAAAATAAGATTTAAAACACAAGTATGTCGACATATAGCAATGCGTATGTCGACATATAACTGCTATAATTTTAAATTTAATTCCCGCAAAAAGTTAGTTATATCAATTATTTAAATCTTCTACTTTGACTTTTCTTCTCCATTTTCATTTCTCTTCTCTTTAAAAATTCTAAACTAAAATAAATAATGGCCTCCACTAATGTGAACACCCAAATCAATCCCGATTCGTCTATTGGACCATCCGAGGGTCCTTTTCAACAATCTACACTTTCTCGTGTCATCAAAACTGAAAAAAAGATGGAGTATGCTCCGCAAATAATGGCTGAAATACAAGTACTACAGATTAGGATGAGCCAATAGCAAAATAGTCAAGGGAAAGTAATAAGGAGTCTTCTTAAATTCATAATGGATAATCAGGCTAATCCGATTATCATCAACGGCGATAATCAAGCCATGGAAGAGGAGGAAGAAACAGAGGAAGAACCAGAAGAGAAATAAGAAATGATGGAGGAAGAAGAACAACAAACGATTATGGAAGAAGACGATAAGGTTGTATGTGTAGGAGAGGTCTTATTCGACCAAAATGGGAATGTAACTGAACAAAATAGGGATTTTTGTCTCCATTATCCAAATTGTCCAATTTACAAATCTCCCATTGTCAAGAATAATTAGTATATATGGTTTTCTTTAGTTTTTGTTCTTTCAATGCATCGTGCTTGTAAAAATTCGTGTACCATCGCTTGTACAAGTTCAAGGTAAATACAATAATTGATTATGTTTAAATTAAGTAATTAGTTATACATCTCAGCATAAAGATTAAGGGGGAGTATAAGAATTATTTACTTAGGCGGAGTATTCTACTTTTAATTAGAAGTTACTAAGTTACTAATAGGTTTTTATTTTTGAGAGTTATACGATTTAAGGGAAGTAGTTTTTGAATTTCTTTTTGATAATGCCAAAGAGGGAGAAATTATAAAATATAGACATTGTTTATAAGATTCGAATGGACAGGAGGAGTATTTGAAGGATCATCATCAACAGGTATATACAGGTATGATATTTTATAAACTAAGGTTGTCATCATCAAAAAGGGGGAGATTGTTGGAGAATGGAGTTTTGATGATAACAACCTTATTTCAATATTTATTGATTATAAAATATATACTAACACTTTTGTCTAGAATATATATATATACACACACACATATACATGAATTATTACTAAAGACTGTACTGTTTAAAGATATTAGGGATTCAGAATTCGGAGATGTTTCAAGACTCATGAGTATTCAAGATTACAAGAGTTAAAGATAAATATAGTTATAAAGTCTAGATTATGTAAGACTCTGAATAGCACTCCAGGTTCAATTTCAAAATAATTTCAAATTCTATTTTTCAAATTCTGTTTTCAGATTCTAGCTTCAATCTCTATCCTCTATTATACTTTCTGCTTTAATTTTATTTTAACTTAAGTTTTATAAGTTTATACTTTGTAAGTTTTATATATTTATATTTTATATACTTTATATTTTTTTTATAGTTTTAAACTCTATAATTTTATAAATATGTTTATATAGTTTATAATTATGTTTTCATATGATTTTCTGCTTTATAATATTTATTTGTAACATTGTATTTTAATTCAAGAATTTCCAGAAATATATATATATATATATATATATATATATATATCAAAACACTTGAAAAATATTCAAATTTCAATTTTCTATATGTATATGTCGACATACATATATATACACATCGACATGTAACTGTCATTTTTTCAAAATTGAAAGGAAGTGTCTTTTCACTATTTGTGACGGTTCTGAGACGTTGCAACCTTTCACGCGCTATAAAAAGGGGCCGATTTCGAAATTTTTTATAATTCTTCTCCTCCATATTCATCTCCTTTCATTACATATCCCTTGTAGCCGTGAAATCAAGGATGGGTAATCGGTGGTATCCCTTGTATCCGTGAAATCAAGGAGGTTGGAATCGGTGGTATCCCTTGTAGCCGTGAATCAAGGAGGTTGTAATTGGATATTGATTTAGTGATAAAACTCTGCACAATCCAGTTTCTTGCAATACTAGACGTAGGAGCAATTCTGAACCAGTATTAAATCCGGTGTGTCCTTTCCTTTTTTGCACTTTATTTTTGTTTATATTTGTGTTTGTGTTTGATTCTGTGTCTGTGATTGTCTCTGTGGTGTTTGATTCATATAGTAGTTCACATAAGTTTTAGATTTTTTTGGGTTTAAATTCTCAAAAACACAATTCATCCCCTTTTAGTGTTTGTTTTTCCTTAACGATCCATCCGCAATATCCATAACAAGGATCTCGTCGCTTGGAGTTATTGCATGTACTTGTACTTTTTATCTTCTAATAAAAAGGTATAATTAAGTATCTTTTTTTTTCTTCCATTTTTACCCTTTTATCAAATATGACTACTAGCATGATGAAAATATACTTCTCTCTACAAGATTTATAATATATAGGTTAAAAACATCATTAACAATTAAGATTTAAGAAAAGAAATCAAAATAACGGGTCATAACTAACCTATTAACTTCTGACTGGATGATAACTGTATTTCCGGATACGAGCTGGTACAAGTAGGGCACTTCGAGCAAGAAGCCACCTATAAATAATAAGATTATTAATAAAAAAATAAGATAATACTATATTTCTAGTTGTGCTATTATACAGTATAGAACACAAAATACTAGAAGGGTTGAGAATTTTATGTATCTATCAATATTTTCTTGCATTAAGAAACATTGTCACTTAAATTGCAATGCAGATATGATGAATGTTGCGTGCATCCAGTATCCATAAACTGAAAACATAAGCATTCTTGGATGAATTTAGAACTTGCTTCAAAGAATGTTGACTTGAACAAAAAAGAATCCAACTTCATGACCCCCAAAATCCAACAATTAATAATTTGACATCTATATATCATACTCTTCAAAATAACAAACCACTTATACATGCTACAATTTTGTGTACCATAAGGAGGTGAAGTCAAGACCCTATGCAAATGGTATTCCACTGTACAACATTGGAAAATTCCTCAAGTAAATAAATTACAACAAAATTATATTTGAGATTTGAAACAACCATCTGGTGAAATCATGTTAGTTTTTCTTTAGCTGTGATGCCAGTTCTCCCTAACATTTTTTGAGGTCTATAAAGATTCTCTTTCCTAAACATACAACATAGTGTAATTGTTATAAATTTTTAGCAGTGGGTAGCATTAAAGAAAATTATATTGACACAAATAGTTCAAAGTTATGTTATGTACCAAATGCGTTCGACAAGGAACCTTTTGACATGGGGAGAACATAACTAGAAACTGATTTCTAAATTTAAACTGACCTATAGTTTTTTTTTACTAAAGAGCATTGAGCAGCAACAAAATAAAATAAACATCTGTAGAGTTGAGTGTTTGTTGTGTGTTTTGGTTGTATGTCACGTTTTATTTTCAGTTCTCTGTTTTTATTTCGTTAATTGGGCTCGAACCTTTAAGGCCCACTATGTATATATACTGGATATCAGACTAGACCGAGGGTTGTAAGAATGGAGAAATTAATTCATTTTGATTTTCTGCGAGTTTGTTTTCATGGTATTGGAGCAATGGTTTCAGTTCTAGATCTCTTCTTCTTCTTCGTTTGTTATTCTTTTCTTCCTGGTTTCTTCTTATTCTTATTCTTTTTCTCTTAAAATGGCTAACGATAGTTCAACTTCAGTTGAATCCGATATACCAATTCAGACCAATCAACCGATCAATTTCAATGATCCATGCTATCTTTCAAATTCAGATCATCAAGGAATGCAGCTTGGAAATCATGTCTTAATTGGTTCGAACTATCTAAATTGGTGTCGAACAGTTCAAAAGGCTTTATTGGCTAGAAACAAATTGCAATTTGTCGATGGTACTCTTCCATTGCCTTCGATTCAATTAGTGGATTATCAGTAATGGATTAGAAACGATTATATGGTCATGTCATGGATCTTGAATTCTATGGATAAATTTCTTTCTGAAAGTTTTATGTTTGTTGACTCATCTTTTCGGCTATGGAAGTAATTAGCAGAGAGCTTTGGACAGATCAGAACACCAAGATTGTTCGAATTGCATCGGAATTTAACTTCTACCTATCAGAATAATCGAGCATTGTTGAATACTATGGGAAATTAAAAGGATTATGGGATCAATTGCAACTTCTTGAAAGGTTTCCTGAATGCACGTGTGGTGTTCTACAAAATTGTGCTTGTGGAATTCTTAGAAAGTTAATTGAGAATGATCAGCGTAACAAACTTGTGCAATTTTTATCTGGTTTAAACAAGGATTATGATCAAGTTATAACAAACATATAGAGCACTGATCCTCTTCCCACTGTTCACAAGGCATATTATATTCTGCAACAAGTCGAGCATCAGAACAAACTTGCAAATAAAAATTCTAGTCCTCCTGAAATAATTGCTTTAAGTGCAATGAAGCAATCTTCGAAGTTTAACTATCAGAATGAGAGGAGAGATGTAAAGAGACAGAAAAGTGAGCTCATTTGTGAACATTGTAAGAAGAAGGGGCATACAATGATCAATGTTTTAAGCTGATTGGATACCGAGAATGGTGGAATAAAGAGGTAGCAGCGAAGGCAAAACAAGTTCCTGCTAAAAATGTGAATAATGCTCAAGTCCAGGGTGATAAAGGAATACTTGGTAGCAAACCAGAATCAACTAATGGAACAAATGCTGCTATGAATTCAGTCACTGCCGAAGATGAACAATTTGATCCTATCATGGTTTCAGCTTTATACAATCAAGTTATGAAGATGGTTCATGAATCTGCTTCTTCTTCTCAATTCAAAAATAATCCTATCATCTCTTCAATCAACTATGCTGGTAACATTTCTTCAAGTTCTCAAAAGAAATGCGATAAAATTTTGGTAATAGATCTTGGATAGTTGACACAGGCGCTACTGACCACATGACATCCAATTTGGCACTCTTTGCTTCATTGAAAAGAATTAAGAATCCAATAAGAGTTACTTTGCCTGATGGTTCATTAATCCTTGTTCATTATCTTGGAAATGTAAATTTAAATCAGAATTTACTGGTAGAAAATGTCCTATATGTCCCTACTTTTAAAAACAATCTTTTATCAGTAGGAAAATTTCTCGATCAAAACATGATTATTGCCAAATTTACAAATTCTTCTTGTCATTTTCAGGACCTTGAATCAAAGCATACTCGAGCTGTTGGATCAAGGGTTTCTGGTTTATACAAACTATCTTTTTCTTCAGTCTCATATCATATGAATCCGATTCCTTATTCTCAGAATAATTGTTTTTTAGCTTCTATAAACAATATAATTACTGCTTGTAATAAACCTAGTATTGACATGTTGCATGCTAGGTTAGGTCATCCTTCTTTCAACGCAATGAAACATATTCATTGTGTTGTAACATGCAAAGTGCTTAATGATTTTTCTTGTGAAGCATGTGTTCTTGGAAAACACCATAAATTTCCTTTTCCATGTTCTGATTCTCATGCTTAATCTCCATTTGATTTAATTCATATTGATCTATGGGGAAGATATCATAGACCATCTTTAGGTCGTGAAACTTATTTTTTAACTATACTTGATGATCAAACAAGAAATACTTGGACTTATTTGAACCATTCTAAAGTACAAGTAGTTTATATTATTGATGCCTTTATTGAATATGTTTTAACTCAATTTGAGAGAAAGGTTAAAGTCATTCGATCAGACAATGGAACATATATAATTCAAGATTATTGTAGAAAGCTCTTTGCATCGAAAGGCATAATACATTAGAGATCCATTCCTAGTAACCCTCAACAGAATGGACGTGTAGAGAGAAAGCGTAGCCATTTGATTGAGATAGCAAGAACATTTAGAATCTACTCTGGTATGCCTTACAAGTTTTGGGGTGACTGCCTTTTATCTACTACTCATCTTATTGATTTGATGCCTAGCTCAATATTAAATTGGAAGACACCATATGAAAAGTTGATGAATAAAGCACCTGATTACTCATATCTTAGAGTTATTGGATGCTTATGTTTTTCTTATCAGAAATTGCAAGATAAATATGCTTAAAGATCAAAGAATTGTATAGTAATTGGATATCCACATGGACAAAAAGGTTATAAGCTTTATGATTTGGACACACATAAAATGGTTTTTAGCAGAGATGTACATTTTGTTGAAAATGTTTTCCCATTCAAGAATAAATTGAATTCTAGTTCCAGTCCAGTTTCTTTACATGTAACACCAGATTTAGTTAATCCTGCTTTAGATCAGTCTTCACCAATAATTTCTAGGAAAAATCATTTTCAGCCTTCATCTGAAAATGATGTGTCTAGTTAAGATGAATCTGTTATTCCTCAACATATTGGTCATATTAATGAAGATCATTTAGTATCTGATTCTCCAGAAGATAATCATCAACCACAAATTTTGCCTACCAGAACTTCTTCTAGAATTTGTTTAGTTCCAAAGAAATATAATGATTATGTGATTGGAAAATTTCCAATAAGACAAGTTAATACTTCTATGTCTTTTACTGTGTTTTATGATCCACCTCTTGCTCATTTAAGTAGCACTGATTTACATAGTCTTGCAAATGTGTTGTCTTCTTATGAACCTTCTTCCTACAGTCAAGCTAAAAACTGTCCTGAATGGGTACAAACTATGGAACAAGAGTTGAGTGCTTTTGAATAGAATGACACATGGGAGCTTGTACAAATTCCTAATGACAAGAAACCAATACCTTGTAAATGGGTTTCAAAACAAAATACATGCCAAACAAATGGTGAAGTTGAAAGGTAAAAAGTAAGATTGGTTGTAAGAGGAGATAGACAAGTTTCTGGTAAAGATTATAAGTATACATTTAGTCTTGCTGCTAAACTAACAACAGTTTGACTTGTTTTGGCTTTGGCTGTAGCTAAAAATTGGATTATTCAACAGCTTGATATTAATAATGCTTTTTTGCATGGGTACATAGAAGAAGAAGTATATATGAATCCTCCTACAGGCTATAATAAAGCAAATTCAGGACAAGCTTGCAAGCCAAAGAAATCTATTTACGGTTTAAAGCAAGCTTCAAGATGCTGGAATCAAGAGTTAAGTAAGTTTTTGATTAAACGGGGTTTTGTTCAGTCTAAGCAAGATTACTCGATGTTTATGCTTATGAGAGATTCTGATTTGTAGTTGTCCTTGCTTATGTTGATGATTTATTGGTAACTGGAAACAATTCTTCTATTATTGATAGTCTCAACTAAGATTTCCATGACACTTTTACAATCAAAGATTTAGGTGACATTAAGTATTTTTTAGGCATTTAAGTTTCAAGATCAGTTTTTGGCATTTATCTTAATCAAAGGAAGTATATACTGGATCCTTTATGAGATTATCAACTTGAAGACAGCAAGTCAGCAAGCTTTCCAATGCAAAAGGGCTTGAAACTTAGCAATTTTGAAGGTGATATTTTGATGGATCTTGAAGTTTATCGAAGATTGGTTGGTAAGCTTTTATACTTAAATCTTATGAGACCAGACATATCCTATTCTGTTCAACAATTAAGCTAATTTTTACAGAATCCTAGAGTTCCTCATTTTCATGCTGCATTACATATTTTGAGATATTTGAAGGGTAAAATTAATCTGGGTTTAAGTTTTCCAGCTAAATCTGATTTAACACTACATGCATATTGTGATGCTGATTGGGGAATGTGCAGTGACACTGGAAAATCATTATCTGGCTATTGTATTTTCTTTGGGAATGCATTAGTTTCATGGAAAACTAAAAAGAAAAAAGTAGTTTCTAAGAGTAGCACAGAGGCAGAGTATCGAAGAATGAGTTATACGACCAGTGAACTAGTTTGGATTGAGGGTCTACTACAAGATTTAGGAGTTTCTGTTTTAGTTCGTATAGTTCTTCACTGTGATAATATTTCAGCCATGCATATAGCTCAAGATCCTTGTTTCCGTGAGAAAACAAAACATATGCGCAAAAAGCATCATAAACTGGATGTTCATTATGTTCGGGAAAACATTCAATCGGGTTTTTTAGTCACTAAATATGTTAAATCTGCTTTACAGTTAGCAGATATCATGACCAAACCACTGGGTGTTGATCAACACAGGGCCTTGGTTTATAAGCTTGGGATGTTGTCTATGCGTTCTTCTCAAGATTTCTCTTCTTCGCAGGTTAATCTTGAGGGGGAGATGTAGAGTTGAGTGTTTGTTGTGTGTTTTGGTTGTATGTTACGTTTTTTTTAGTTCTCTGTTTTTATTTTGTTAATTGGGCTCGAACCTTTAAGGGCCACTTTATATATATACTGGATATCAGACTAGACTGAGGGTTGTAAGAATGGAGAAATTAATTCGTTTTGATTTTCTGCGAGTTTGTTTTCAAAATCGGTAAGGTTTATTTCACTGAGTCAGTAATATATATACATATATTGGATTAATGATTCTTGGTATATTTCGGTGGGCAAGGAAAATATATATTTGTTTTGAAAAGCATGTACTAAATGGAGTGAAGTGCGGCAGGAGCGCTCCATTTTGTGATTTGTATAAATCTCAAAACTTTTTCCCATGCTATCCTTGCTGCGTTAGGCGGTAGTACATCCTTAGAAAAAAGTTAAATTCATATGAATCAACGTCGTTTACTTTGTAATCAGCTGTATTAACAAAAAGTTTTATTCCTTCTGAAATATTTAGTTACTGAGTGTTAAAATACAAGCACTTAAAAATCTATTACTTCTTATTATGCTTTTTGATTCATATTGAATACCATCATTGCAATCATTGTAAATGGTACGGTAACACCAAAGACGAAAGATGTGAAATCAACTCAACTATTAAAGTAGCAAATAATTTCGCATATATACTACCAAAAGTTTTAGTAAACACAAACACTTCTAAATCCAAAATTTGAGGAGCAGATACTTTTACACAGGCCCCACCCAGAGGACAGCCCACCAAGCCCTCGGGCAGGTGCAACAGAAAATCATTATATCTATTTGTAAATTGTTCATATAAAACTAGCGAGGAAAGTAACTCGTGAAACAATGTATGTCTGAGCAGTAACTAATGAAAAGAGGGGCTTGTTTTCCCAGGTTCGAACTCGGGCTGTGATAATAATTTTTTTATTTGGTTTTTTATTCCCTAACTGTATGAATTATTAGTATATTAGTCCTACGTTTTACTGTTGCAATTCTGGTGGCTAATTTCTATCTTTTCCATGCCTCTTTTTTCCGGTTTTGTTCAAAAGTGGGCTTGGACAGCAATATCCTTGGGCCGGCTCTGCTTTTACATATAAGTCCAGTTGTCTGCTGATAGACAGAATTCTCAATCCCCGAAAAAGAACATGATTTCTCAAAATAACGATAATTTAAAGTGATTGTTCTCGTTGCATATGCTCTAGAAAACAAAAGTAGATATGTTTGAAAAGATCAACAAATTCAGAGCTTGAAGTGATAAAATAATGAGATGCAAGAGAGGGGGATTATTGCTAACACTCCAAATATGGATATGAAAGGATAATTTTCTTTTTAAATTTCTTTGATTGAGGGTTACTAATAAAAGTAGTCTTCTCATAAAATTAAATTTAAATTGACTAATTTGACCCATTTCCCTTTTTTTACCTCAATTCCTTCTGGTCTCGTTTAATCTCCTTGTTTGATCTTTAATCCAAATCAATAATTAATGTAGAAATCAAACTCATACATAGAGAAATTCCAAATGAAAGAAGCTATAAAACAATCAGATAATCTTTTTAAAAGGATACTAGGAAAAGGCAGGAGAAATGGGTATTCCTGAGGACAAACGGAGGGAGGCTGCCAAAATAATTGATATAAAAGGATACTGTGCCGTTGAATTTTAAAAAAGCGATAAGGTAGGACCAAAAAATGTTAAAACTGGGAGCCCCATGCCCAAAAGAACTTAACACAAAAAAAACACCCTGCTGTAGAGTAAAAATTAAAAATGTAACCCTACACCAAAGAAAAAGATACGTAACAATATGCAACGTCGAAATTACAACGTGGAGCTGCTGACAATGTCTCGAACCCTATTTTTTAAACAAAAGTAAACACTAGTTTACCATGCCATTGTCTTCTCAACATTGACAGAAGCAAGATTTTTTGCTCTCAACATTTTTTTCCAATAAAGAGATTGGGAGGACCAAAGAGTTTTACTATATATTGTTTTGACAGAAGCAACATTTTGAAGATTTTAACTAAGGGCAATATGTATCGATTTAATGAGAAATGTAGTCATATATATCAAAATATCAAACGGAGTTGTTTGAACTTTGAAATATGTGGTGTATTTTCAAGGTTTCACAAATATCTAATATTACTAGTCCAATTAGACTCCATAGGCTGTATATTTTCTTCAATAGAAGGCGTTAAAATATGTTGTTGCATGGGAGACAAATGTGTTGGATTATTCCGTTTGATTGAGAAAACTTATTCCTGAAAGTTTTTAAAGAGCAATTTACATGGAAAAACAAACATCCAAAAAAGTTTCGTTCAATTGTGAAAAATAGTGACGTCGATGACATTTTCAAACTTCATACCAAACTGAGTAGAAAATACATATACATGAACATATCAAGCTTATGTCTGTGAGTCCATTTAAGAGACAAGCTGCAAATGATTGTTGATTTTAAGCAACTACACCTGGTATGTACCTAGGGGAAATGGGTTAATATGCAACCGGTTTGAGATGCCCAGCTGGTAGAAGTAAGGCCGATGGTTTGCTTATGATTATAACTAAACATTGCCTTAGGCTTAGGTTGAGATAGACATTAATTGGGCACATGTTGAATTATGAATATTTTTATTTTTGAATAAGAAAAGATTCAAGAAACATGGTTAAGAGAGGATGTTATTTCATTAAAAAAAATCTATCAAATAAAAGCTATGATGTATAAACAAAAGTTCTAGAGCTTCTAATATTAGCATAAATAATAGTGTCGAAATTGTTCCATGTAGACTATATTAGGAGAAAATCGTACTAGCATATTTTGATAACCGAGAAAGCAAATAAAGAAAAAAAACTTTTAACAAGAAAAACACAAGCCATAGTGGATGGAAGTAAAGTGAATCACGAGTACTTTCAAAAATGTGTATAACTCTATAGGAAAGTCGATTTCAGTAGAATGAATGGTATACAAATGTTCAGTTGTGTATAATCTTGTAATTATTCCATATTAAAAACCAGTAATGAATCTTCCCTGGGTACTCAAATGCGTTACTCTAAACCTTGTAGTTAAAATCTGGATCTCATCACTTGACTAGCGGTTATTGCATGTACTTGTACTTTTTATCTTCTAATATGAAAGTCTAATTAAGTATCTTTTTTTGTTTCATTTTATTTTCTTTTATCAAATTAGACTACTTGCATGACGATGCCAACAAGGTTTACAATATATAGGCTAAAAAAACATTACTAACGATTAAGATTTAAGAAAAGAAATCAAAATAATTGGATCATAACTGACCTAATAAATTCCACTACAAGAAACATTGTTAATAGCGACGCCTAAAGACCGACGAAAAAAAGCATTGGAAATTGCAACGCAATCCCAACGCAATAGCGATGGTTAATACCATCCAAATAAACTGAGAAAAACCATTGTAAAAACTGTTGGTATCGTGACGTCTTTCCCGACTTACTATAAGAAACATCGCCAATAGCGATGCCTAAACGCCGACAGAAAAAATATCGGAAATCGCAATACAACACCGACGCATTAGCGATGGTTAATACCATCCAATAAATTGAGAAAAAACATCGCGAAAACTGTTGGTATCGTGACATTTTTCCCGACTGACTACAAGAAACATCGTTAATAGCGACCCCTAAAAGCCAACGAAAAAAACATCGGAAATCACAATGCAACACTGACGAATTAGCGATTGATACCACCCAAATTAATTGAGAAAAAACATGGTGAAAACTATTGGTATCGTGACATTTTTCCCCACCGACTATTAGTATAATAAAACTAAAGTATAAACTATTTTGTATTTTAAAATTTCATTTGTCAAACATACAAACTAATGTATATGCCAACCGTTTTTACGATATTTTAAATATATCTTCAATGGGTTATACTAGGTAGTAATTTTGATGCAATTTGAATGTAATTATTGTAATTCAAAATTTATTGCTTAAATGTATAGATTTTTTTTGGAAAACTAAACAATTTATTTTGCAATGTCATATTTAGTGCAACTCAAAAATAGTTGAAATGAAATGTGATTTTTTTTATGATCTAAAGATAATTGTATTCAAAATTATGTTTACTAATTGACTACCGTTTGACTGAATTTCAAGTTATCAGTTAAAATTATATGTTATTTACTCAGTGATAAAAATATTTAGCATTTACCGATAAGATATCCTACCAAAATTAAAACTACATAATTAAGATATGAAAATCAAAACTATATAATTAAGACAGACCGTCCATTTCAAAGAGGAATACATTAGCTAATAGTTGATATCAGAAAGGCTACAAACGTTTAACGAACTCCATCTATTCGACTGTACCCTGTTGAGTCGTAGAATAACATCGGTTGTCAGCAATTCCGCCTTTCTTCCATTCTAATTTTTCGATCTTATTCAATTCTCATTCAAGAACTCCTAGGACGATCTTCGGTTCTCTCATTCTCAATCAAACCCTAGCCGTAATTTTCCGCTATCCAGTAACAATTTGGTAAGAGCGACTGGCGCATAGGCGAACTAGGGCATGTTACTTATTATTTGTCATTGATTAATCGATTTGTTTTTCTTTATATGTTATTTGATCTTCATTTATTTCTTTCAGATCTAGGAAAATATCTCTGTAATTTGAGGTATGTTATTGGTTTTTATCTGTATTATTATTGTTTGCTTGATTCGGTTTCTTTATTTATTTCTTCTGATTTTCGTATTTTCATTTCAGATCATCGAATTAATTCTCTTCGTGTTGATTTCAGGTATGTTACATTTTATTGTTCTTGGTTGATTTATTTATTTGGATATCTTTATACTTAACTTCAGGTACAGTTTTTTGCTGTTTATGTTCTGCATTTTCATAAGCCAGTACATAAGAAAGCAACTCTATGGACATTTTATAGAAAACATACATATATGGGAATACATATATAATTTCTAAATGGTCGTAGACCTAACGTTTTCTTTTTTCCAATTTCGACAACTTTCTGCTATATGATTTCTAGATCCATGAAATTTGGTGTTGGAAGGTGTAACGACTTGGATTTTTTGGCTATTTGAATTGGATATTTAAATTGGTTTTATATTTGAAATATTTATGGACTATTAATATATATAATTTGCTAGTGAACGACGATTAAACGGTTATATTTATATTTAATATAAAATGAACTCGAAACGACGCGGTAGTTCGTAATATTAAGTATTGAACTTCGATTGAATAAACAGAATCCGTTATAAGTCGGAATTATGTAAAACAAGAAACATTTGAGTCTATTTGTTTATAATTTTCTAATGGAAGAGAAAAATCGGGATTTCAGCTAATATATTGTGAGATATGTCCAAATCAAATTTTAAAATAGTCACTATTGAAATCATCAATAAACGATAACGTTTATTTGTTAATCTTAAGGGATTTCCAATAGAATTTGGATAGTGTTAACTCGAATATGTAAATTTTGAAATATAATCCTATATCGATTATTTTTGAAGCGTATATTATTTGGACAGATGTACGACGATAATAATAATAATAATTTTTTACTATTTAATTTAATAGTTTTGGAATTAAACTATATTATATCGATATTATATAAGTCATATAAATAATAGTTTTTAAAATGACTTCCGTTTTTGACGATACTAATTTATTGAATTACGTATAATTAATTATTACTAGATTTCCAGTTTGGAGCCGATTGGAGTAATTTTGTCGGTAGACGAAATTTAAAGGTTAATCGGTGAATATATTGAGCTTAAAATAACGACGTTGTGCTAACAGAGTCGGTTTTCAATGAAATTAATTTCATCGAGACCGAGACGTTAAGATGTAGCGGTGTATCCATTTTCAATACGTTGGAAATCGTGTGTGTCATGTGAATTTAATGTACCGCATTAAATAACGATAACCGTAATATAATAACTTATATATAAAAAAAGTAGAAAACTTATACCTTAATCAAAAACAACCACCCATTTATCTATCCGTGCGTGTGCTTTCTTGTAACCGAAAACATTTCTCATGCCTCTGCCTACCGTCAGCCTACCCTATATTTAAGCAAACCCACCCTGATTTATTTATTTATTTATTTAAAGTAAAGAGTGTATTTTGCTTTTTCTTGTGTCCAATAGCTTGCGTATAGACCTATGTGCACATAGGCGTTTACATCAACCAGCTATTTAAAAGATGGATATTAAACAATTTTTCCCCTTGCCTTGATATCCAAACCAACAAATTTATTATAAGCCACGTGTTTGTTTTCTTGACAGCCAAACAAAACTCACCGTGCCTCCACACATAAACTTGATTACCACTTCTCCTCTCTATATAAAAGGGAGCAATTCTTCTGTATCCAACTCTGGTGTTCCCGTGTGTCCGACAAATCACCACCACACATCAACCACACATAATATTAATAATCTAATGAACGGTTCCTGCAACCCACTCAAAACCATTAGATTTTGTGCAAATCAATGGATAAGATTGATCCGGCACATGAGAACACCGGAATTGGGTACAGAAGAATTCGTCCCATGTAAAAGTGTACCCCTTCGTTCTCTTTCGTTCCTTTATTCTATCTTAAAAATCTATGCAGCCCCTCATGACTAATATTTTATCTCTTCCTACCAATCTAATGCCTGACGCAAGGAAGCACTGACACAACACCTTGGTTGCTTTCCCCATTCGAAAGACGCAGACATGGAGGACGGGCATGGCGGTAATAACTGTTAGAATTCAAACCCTTCCATGCATATGTTCAATGTGCAGCAACTCTTTAGTGTGAAAGGGAGAAAGGGATGCATGGTCAAGGATGGTAGGTTTGTAGTGATGTAAGCCATGATGTATAAGTAGGTTTCTTTTGCCTATAAAAGGGCGTCTCATATGTATTCACAATACACACCAAAGTGAAACAAAGCAACACAAGAGAGGAAAGAAAGAGAGAGCTGAAGCTCTTTATTTTTAAGAGAGAAAAAAGTAGTTGTATCATTTGCATTTGTGATAAATAAACAAAGTTAGTTTGTGTGTTAGATTCAAAGAAAGCATCGTTTTTTGTTGTGAGTTCAATACAAGCTTCCAGCAAGTGGTATCAGAGCGAAGGTTCCGTTCATGGCGAATATGATACAATAGCAAATCCCAAAGTTGACGGCTACAAATTATGGGAACTGGAGTATCCAAATGAAGGTGTTACTCGGTTCTTACGATAATTGGGATATTGTCGAAAAAGGGTACATCGAACCCGTAAATGCAACTGCTAAAGCTCGTTTATCCAATGACCAGAAGACGACGTTAAAAGAATCCCAAAAAAAAGACAAGAAAGCTTTGTTCATGATTTTTCAAGGGGTTGACAAATCGACCTTCGAAAAACTCTCGGAAGCAAAAACATCAAAAGATGCATGGGAGATTCTGCAGAAATCATGCCAAGGAGCTGAGAAAGTAAAAAAGGTACAGCTTTAGGTACTATGTGGCGAGTTCGAAAATATAAAAATGAAAAGTCCGGAAAGCATCAAAGAATATGTTACACATTTAAAAACGGCGACAATTGAAATGAAAAGAAACAGCGAAAGTCTCGATGATGTTTGGGTGATGGAAAAGCTTCTACGTTCGTTAACAAGAAAATTTGATTATGTTGTTACATCAATCGAAGAGTCAAAAGATCTGTCCACAATTTCCATTGACGAGCTTGTTGGTTCGCTTCATGCACATGAGCAACGGATGAACCAGCACGATGATACAGGTCATTTAGAGAAGGCTTGGCAAAGTAAGGTGTCCATAGGTGATAGTTCAAACAGTAGCAGTTATGCTCATGGAAGAGGTGGCTATAGAGGTAGCTAGCGAGGTGGACGTGGACGTGGAAGACAACTTTTTAATAGAGGTCAAAATAATGAAGGCGATCAACAATCTGGTCGCGGTCAAAATTTCAGAGGCTAAGGAAGAGGCATGTTCCAACAACGAGGTGACAGGTCTCATTTACAATGTTATAATTGCAATAAATATGGTCACTCCAGTTACGAGTGTAGATCTCCAAAAGTGGAAGAAAGAAGTCATTTTGATGCAGCAAAAGAAGACAAAGAAGTAGGAACTGCTATGTTCCTCACTTACAAAGGAGAAGAAGAAGGCAAGAAGAATGTTTGGTATCTTGATTCAGGCGCTAGCAATCATATGACTGGCCACAAAGATTTATTCACGGAGATAGACGACACCATCAAAGGAGAAGTAACGTTCGGTGATTCTTCAAGGATTCCAGTCAAAGGGAAAGGTGCAATTACAATTGTGTCAAAGAATGATGAGAAAATATACATAAATGATGTTTATTATATTCCTGCTTTGGAAACCAATATCATCAATCTTGGTCAACTAGTGGACAAAGGATATAATATACAGATGCAGAACAATTCTCTCATTATCAGAAATCAAGTTCAATAGTTGATTGCCAATGTGGAGATGTCAAAGAATCGTCTATTCACATTTGATATGCAGACGAAAGTGCAAAAATGCTTGAAGTCGGTCATTAAAAATGATTCATGGTTATGGCATCTGACATTTGGCCATCTTGGATTTACTGTCTTGAAATTATTGTCAAAGACAAAGATGGTTGATGGTTTGCCAGAAATCAACGAACCAAATCAACTATGTGATGCTTACATCAGAGGAAAGCAACACAGACAAAGTTTTCCTATTGAAAAATCATGGAGAGCTAGGAGGCCACTAGAGATTGTTCACACTGACATAGCTGGTCCATTTGATATTACATCACTTGGCGAGAGCAGGTATTACCTAACATTTATTGATGACTTTAGCAGAAAAAGTTGGGTACATATTTTGAAAGAAAAAGCTGAGGCTCTTGATAAATTCAAGGAGTTCAAAGCAATGGCTGAAAAGAAAAGTGGACATTATGTGAAGATACTCAGATCAAACAGAGGAGGCGAATATACTTCAAAATTGTTTAAAAAATTTTGCAGGACACATGGAATCAATCACGAGTTGACAACAGCATACACTCCACAACAAAATGGCATTGCTGAAAGAAAGAATCACACTATTCTTGATATGGCGAGAAGTATGGTGAAGGAAAAGCACATGCCAAGAAGCTTTTGGGCTGAAGCTGTACTATGCTCTGTTTATTTGTTGAATCGTTGTCCAACAAAAAGTGTCCGAAACAAAACTCCAAATGAAGCGTGGAGTGGTAGTAAACCATCAGTTGGACACCTCCGAATTTTCGGATGTGTTGCATATGCACATGTTCCCGATCAGAAAAGAAAGAAGCTGGATGACAAAGGAGGGAAATGTATTTTTACTGGATATGACAAAAGAAGCAAGGCCTACAGACTTTATAACCCACTCACAAAGAAATTAATCATTTCTCGAGATGTTGAATTTGAAGAATCAGATTACTGGAGATGGAGCATGGAAGAAAGAAAATTTGCAGGTTTATTCTTTAATGACGATGATAATGACGATGATGACGCTGATATAAACGGTGATGGAAATGATGATCAGTTTCTAAATGGTGATTGAATCAGAACCGGTTTTAGAAATCAAATTGAATTTAAAAGGATTTGAATTTAGAAACTGATTAAATGTTGGTTCGATGCCCATTGACAATATAAAGCCCCATTATCCATTGTGGTTCAATTATTCATGAAAACCGTCGCCGTAGCGAATAGAACACAAACATCATAAAACATAAACTCACATTACAACAACATACAGGAAATCAAAGTGATAACGGTTGTAATTTCGATCAACGAACGAATCAAAATCCCAGACAACCACCCGAAGATTTTAAACTATATCGGAATAGACTCGAAGAATATCAAGCCGATAATTCATGTTTTAATGGCATGAAGCATATTAACAAGAGTATCGAATAAATTCGGTATACAGAATAAAGTGCACGGGCTTTAGAATGATCACTTATTCAATTCACATCTTAAATAATCTGAATAGACCAAAAGAATCAACATTAGAAGAATCAATTGAGAATCAAAGTCGTTGGATTGAGCTGTTGGAATCTGTGAATTCGTGCAGCTGAAGTTCACAAACGAAGTCCGAACGGCCCATGCTCCTGCCGGGAAAGAGCCTGGATGGTGGTAGACTGTGGACCGAAGTACCTCAGGTCCACAGCAGAAAAATAGATTCAGACATCGGAATCATTTAGGTCAGACGTCCAAACATGAATTTTCAGAAACCGGCAAGGATTTAGTTCATTTTGGCCCCTTTTGGTTTGTGAAGAGCGACCTATTGTATGACAACTCCATGTGAGGAATGCACATCGAATTCTGATACCGATTAAAATTTCGACATGACCATTCGACACATAGGGAAACTACACAACGGCTATATGCAATCCTGAAAGCAGTATAAAATAAACAACAACAATCATATAAGTATGGTATATCTCAAAGCCAGACACAAAATAATCATATCACAAAGGCGGAATAGATATGAATATACCAAGAATGTGTACAACAAGCTAGTGGTCAACAAAGATCCACTAATACATGTACCAAGATCTAAATAAAAGAATATGTATGCAACGATAGTTGATGTCATAGGTACAAAAGTGTATAAAGCTGCGGAGGTAAAGTAGCAAGCAGAAAGTAGGAGATCAATTCTGCGATGAGATCCAAAGGAGCACCTAAAATGACTCGGCCTGACCCGAGTATTATTTATAATAAAATAAACAATAAACGGATCAGTCTATGTGTACTTATCGAATAAACTGAGATAATAGGAGATATAACGCAGGATGACATGATTCTAATGATAATATCTAATCATAAACAAATATGAAACATGGCATGTCAACACTATCAGGAAATGACAATGGAATGTCAACACACAACTATTCTAAATAATCTCCTAGCCAATGTAGAATGCAACATTCAAATGTTAGCACACAATAGGAAATGACAGAGGAACTAAAATAATCAAGAATCAGAAATCGTTTATCAAATTGACGTGCATCGCATCAAAGTAATCAAAAATCAAAAATCATTTATCAAATTGACACGCATCACGTCAAAGTAATAAAGAATCAAAATCATTTATCAAATTGACGCGCAATGCATCAAAGCAATCAAAAATCAAAAATCATTTATCAATTGACGCTCATCGCATCAAAGAAATCAAGAATCAAAAATCATTTATCAAATTGGCGCGCAATGCGTCAAAGTGGTCAAATTGATGCAATGCATCAAAGTGGTGAGATACGATCTCTAGGTAGCTAACCCATGTTAAGATATGATCTCTAGTTCCTACACCCATGATGAGATGCGATCTCTAGGTCCTACACACATAAGTTTGGGCCGAAGCTCCCCACGGCACCGGGTCGTGACCCCGGATGATGAAAATACATAAATCATAGAAAGTGATAGAAAGTTGGACCGAAGTCCCATAGATGAAGGTCACAAATCGTAAATTCCCACTAGGGCGATTGCGAAACAAACAACTATGTCGGGAAGCAGATACCAACGATCCAGGCGAGTATGAATTACACCGAGATAATTAATACAAGAAAATAGCAAAATGTCCCATAACCACTTGCTACTCTCAAATATTTACGAACCCGTTGTTAGTTCATTCTCTAAACATCAAGAATAATCATAAAACGGATCACATCGATCCGGGTGAATAGAAATTACTCCGAGCTAGTTAATAAAAATAGCAACATTTCCCATAACAACATGCTATTCTCGAATATTTACGAACCCGTAATTGGTTTCTATTCAAAACAGAGAAAAACACCATACATGTTCGAACGCACGAGTCCAAGGGTTTTCGCCGAAGTAAACATATAAGGGGTCATAGTCCTTAGTTTTACTTAGGTAAATAAACTAAATTTCTCGTCCGATCGATAGGATATGGAATCGTATATCAATCAATAGAATCAGAACCGGGTTTAGAAATCGAATTGATTTTAAAAGGATTTGAATTTAGAAACTGATTAAACGTTGGTTCAATGCCGATTGACAATATAAAACCCTATTATCCGTTGTGGTTCAATTATTCATGAAAACCGTCGCCGTAGCGAATTGAACACAAACATCATAAAACATAAACTCACATTACAACAACATACAGGAAATCAAAGGGATAACGGTTGTAATTTCGATCAACGAACGAAACAAAATCCCTAACTAGCACCCAAAGGTTTTAAACTATATAGGAATAGACTCAAAGGATATCAAGTCGATAATTCATGTTTTAATGGCATGAATCATATTAATAAGAGTATCGAATAAATTCGGTATATAGAATAGAGTGCACGGGTGTAACAACCCGGAATTTGGGGCCGATTTAAAATTTTCATTTTGGAGATTTTAGGGGTGTTTTAATATTTAAAATAAATTATTTCAAATAAAAAATGAATGGAAATTTATTTTGAGCAAAGTTAATGCAAATATATTCAAATAAATTGCAAAAATAATTAGAAATAGGAAGGTAGTTTGAAAAGTCAAACTTGAACTTTGACTAACTACACAGGGTGCAGAATAAACCGGATTTCAATGAAACGAAAAATATCTAAATTTGTTAATGAATATCTTTCTAACGAATCTGAAAAATCGAAGTTTCATTGCGGGATTCAAAAGTTATGGCCAAATGAATTTTCAGAAAGGTCGCTATAGAAAATATATCGCCTTGAAAATCGACACTTTGCATATGACCTCGGAATTCGACGAAACCACTTTTGTTGGATCCGGAATGTAAAATCATTGCTATGTTTCAAATTTCATGATTTTTGAAGCTAGTATGTGAGCATGGCAAAGGAAACTGTGTTTTGTCAATTTCGGTCAAAATTAATTGACTGAAAAATTGGCATTTTTCAAACAGTCTCAGAATTCGACGAAATTAATTTTGTTAGGACTGTATCGTCATAAGAAAGCCAAAAATAATTTTTCTGGATTTTTCTGACTTCGTATGTGACCCCAGTAAAAATAGAAAGTACGTTCGAATTAAAAATTAAAGAATTAATTTGAAAATATTAGAAACATGCTTTTAACTTCAGAATGGGACTTCGGCAATAGAGCCATTGCGTTCAGAAGACGTCGAAACCTATTGTTCGACAGTCGTTGAGCGCGAATCGGAGTTCAAATGAGGAAACCCTATTTTCCGGAATTAAATAAATAAATTAATTAAATAAGAATACGCGGCAATATGCGTATAAATACGGTTCCATACATCTACTTCTTCCCGATTACAGCAGCCGCCTCTAACCCATTCCCTTCAGAATTTCAAACCTTGATTTCTTCCTCAATTCTCCACGAAACCCTTCGCCGTAAATCACGTTTTGAAGAGATTTCTGCACTCTTCGAATACATACCGAACACAATCCTCCTCATCGCCCAGAATCACCGCCCCGACGCCCCAAACCCCGCCGTCGCCGAGCTCAACCGCCGCCACCAGGTGCAGCCGCACCCCCAGACGCCAGGCGCACGTGCGCCTCTCGTAGCCGCTCCACCTCCCGCAAACCGCTCCTCAAACCACTGATCCAATCTCCCGATTTCCTGAATTGAAGTTTTGAATAAAACTGAAATTATAAGGTATGAAATTTAGTTCAGATTTTGCCACGCTTTTAAGCGTTACAACTGTAGTTGTTAAAAGTTAATTTTGTTCAAATTGTGATAATTAACACATACGAAACCCAAGCTGAAAATTTTCAGATTGTGCGAGACCGTGATGGCAAATAGAGGTTGCTGAAATCAAGTGCGACCATTTTCTGAATTTATTTGGATTTTTCTATTCGCTTTAATCAAGGTGAGAATTTATTTTTAAATAAATTTAATTAATTTGAATGTTACTCTTGCGTTATGAGAAGTTGGGAATAAAAAAAATAAATGGATCGATGATGGACGTTAATATGAGTTACATATCTGAATTGTTGCGATGTTATGATATTAGATCGGAAATTTTAAGTGTTAAGTGTGAAATTTCCTCATTTAAATTAATTAATTAAATAATTACTTTGTTTGTGACACAGTAATCCCATGGTTAATCTTCAGATCTATTTTGTTTAGATATGATTGATGATGTTGCTATGTTGCTATGATAGATAATTATAAATCTATATGTATTCATCACATGTTTAAGTCATCACCTTCGTTTATTTTGAATTTATCTATTTTATCAATTCAAAAATGAAAGAAATATGATTGTCACCCCTTGTGTTATGTTATCACATGAAGTTGAACCTTATATTTTGTGTTACGTTATGATGTTGAAATTGAACCTTATTTTAGCGTTATGCTAATGCATTGAAATTGAACCTTGACATTCGAAACATGACATTTATATTTATTTACATCTCCTTGTAAATGCAAAGAAGTATAAAACATGAAAAAGTAAGAAACTTAAAACATGAAATAAAGATGACATTTTTATACGTTATTTTAATGTAAATAAGAACGATGAAATAAAGATGACATTTTTATATTTTAATTTAATGTAAATTAGAACGATAAAGTATAAATGACATTTTAGATGTGATTATAATGAGGAATTTCACCATATGTAAAGTTTACATTTTTATTAATGTAAATATATAGGAATTTTACCGTATGTAAAGTTTACATTTTTATTAATGTAAATATATAGGAATTTCACCGTATGTAAATTCCACATTTTTAATTTCACCGTATGTAAAGTCCACATTTTTATTAATGTAAATATATAGGAATTTCACCGTATGTAAATTCCACATTTTCATTAATGTAAATATATAGGAATTTCACCATATGTAAAGTCTACATTTTTGTTAATGTAAAATAAATAATAATTCCACCGTATTAAATTTACATTATTTTTAATGTAAATAAAATAGAAATTTGCATCGTTTGAAATTTACATCATTTTTATATTTTGTTTAGATGTAAATTAGAATGGTAAAATAAAAATGACATTTTTATATGTTGTTTAGATGCGAATTAGGACCGTATGTTAAAAATTACTTTTTTCTTTGTAATTAACATGTGAATTTCATCGTATGTTAAAATTTACATTTTTATATGTAAATTATAAAGTGAATTAATGTCGTATGTTAAAAATTACATTTTTCTTTGTAATTAACACGCGAATTTCATCGTATGTTAAAATTTACATTTTTATATGTAAATTATACAGGGAATTACACCGTAGGATAAAAATTACATTTTATATGTAATTAAAAGATGAATTTACATTGTATGTTAAACATTACATTTTTATATGTAATGTATGTAGGAAATTATACCGTATGTTAAAAATTATATTTTTCCTTTGTAATTAAAAGATGCATTTACATCGAATGATAGGATTCACATTTTTTTTTATATATATGTAACATAGGATGAGAATGAACATTAGAAATAAAATTTATTTATTCGATATATAATATAAGGTGTAGGAGTGTGATATGATATAGAAAGAAAACATATTTTTACAATGTGAATTAGAAGTAGAGTTTGCATTGTAATTAAAAATCATATTTTTACAATGGGAGTTAGAAGTAGAGTTCGCATTGTAATTAAAAAACATATTTTTACAATGTAAATAGGAAGTAGAGTTCATATTGTAATTAAAAGTCATATTTTTACAATGTAAATAGGAAGTAGAGTTTGCATTGTAATTAAAAATCATATTTTTACAATGTGAATTAGAAGTAGAGTTTGCATTGAAATTAAAAGTTATATTTTTACAATGTAAATAGGGAATAGAGTTTGCTTTGTAATTAAACATACATTTTTGTATATAAATTTAGAATAGGATTCACTGCAAATATAAGTTACATTTTTATTATGTAACTAAGATGAGAATGTACATTTAAGTTGAACTCTACATATATTAAAGTTGTTTAAAACAAATGACATTATTACAATTAAATGATTCTATATATATAAATATAATTAAAATTAAACGAATGGGGGCGTCGTAGTTCGCGTTTTGAAATCGTACCTTTAACTGACTATCCAAGAAGATCCGACCATCGGATTTACTTGAAACTGAAACCGTTAGGACCGTCTTGGAAAAATCTTTCCAATGATATATATTACATTAAGGTCCAATGGTTAGATTCTGAGTAATGTAAAAATTAAAATTGGTTGAATGCAGCGCCATAGTCGCCCATGGACTTAAGGCGTCGTTATATAAAAATTTAATTATTTTAAATAATTAAAATAGGATGTAATCATTATAAAATGATATTAGCATGTACGAAGGATTTAAATATATATATATATATATATATATATATATATATATATATATAAACGAGGATTATTAGGAAAGTCCGAGTTCTCTCATTCTAAATAATCAAACGACGTTAATTGAAGTATAAAGATGGTGAATTAATCATTATAAAATGATATTAGCAAGTACGAAGGATTTTAAATATTTATATATATATATACATATATATATATATATATATATATATATATAAACGAGGATTATTTGGAAAGTTTGAGTTCTCTCATTCTAAATAATCAAACGACGTTAATTGAAGTATAAAGATGGTGAATGAAGACCGTAAATCTTCCCTCAGACAACGATCGAGGCCTTCATTTGACTTGCTCCCAATTCAAAGGTCATGGTCATTGCCCAAACGTACGTGTTGATTTCACGGATTTGGCTTTCGCTCAGACCCAGAGCATAAGCTACTAAATGGATTGTGTGTCTGACATCATACTCTATCAAATATCATGTTATTGATCTTTTGTCGGTTGTATGGATGTTTGGTGGCGGGGAATTTATTCTATTGCTTAACACCCGTTCATATATTTCGGCAAAGGGTTGGTAGTACGATATGGAGTGATGTTGTGGCATGCTAAGATGCATAGGATCAAGGTTTTGTTGAAAAGCAGGCCTTGTGGGATGATCAAAGCATAGCCGGTTTAGGCATAGCTTTGTGTACAACGTGACTTCGCGAGCCTCACACACCGGCGGAGTCTAAAACGGGAGAAGGGAACGCAGGGAGAGCAGCACGTTTCTTTCTAGCTAGAAGTGGTGATTGGGTTTTAACACGGCCCAACATTTTACTTATGTGGATGATGGAATGAGGCGCCTCGGATGATAGGTCCTATAGGACTGGGAAACGTGTGTTCAGGAATAACTAATCCGCAACTCGTATGGTGGACCGGCCCTGCAGCTTTCCAAGGGTTCACTGCGGGGGATCCTGAGACATTAGCTGGAGTGTCTCGAATCAGTAGGAGCTCCTCCCTAGCCTTGACTTATGATGGAAACCAAAATCCAGATACGACCCTATGAATTTGATTGTATAACTAGTATGGGGCATAGTAGTATGGGATACTATTCTTCCTAGGATTTATACATTTACTTTGAAATGCTTTGATATATACTAATAATAATATTAAACTCGTATTTGCCGTATTTAGCATGTTTAATCACTATAAGGTAAAACCTTATCCTCTGGTTTGTGTTACATTGTGTGATGGGACCTGGGTCTTATGGTGATTCCATTTTTCTAAAAAGCATAACGTTGTTGTACGATTCACTTATCATTTATTCTGACAATTTTATGCACGGCAATCCATTAGAGAAACCCGTTCCGCGTTAGTGGCGTGGTCTTTGGATTTGCCTCATTACTAGTAGTTAATTTAGTTAAGAATTCTCACACCAGTCCCACGACTGACCTGTAGTTTGGTTTCACCTTTTTGCAAACTCGGGTGCCCTCCTTTTTACACGGGCAGCCAAGTAAACAAGTTCTTTCTTTGCTTGGAGTCTTTTCTTTGGAGTTGCTTATTATCTTTCCTGGATTTGCTTTCGTGGAGTGGTGATGATTTGGAGCTTGAAGACATCTATCATTTGCTACTATTGCATTTTTCTCTTTTTAATCTCAGACATCAAACTTATTTTATTTCATGTTGTTCTATTTTGAAGTTGAAACCTATTTCCACTTTGCTGAAACTTGATGTAATAATTTAGAATTATGTGACTGTGGATTTTCTGTAGTTGATGACATTATATTTCCACTTCTATGATGTTGTTACTCTATGAATTTCCTATGCTATGTTGTATCTGTGATCTGTATTATTGTATTTATGTTGTATTCCAAATGATTATTCCTTACTTTCATACCGTGGAAGTTTGGGGTTATCACAGTTGGTATCAGAGCTTTGGTTAAACTTAGCTTTGGGATATAACATATTTATGATAATTCGTTTACATAGAATCACAATATTCTATGGGGAATATTTCATGTGAATACATAATAGTCAGTCATTCTATCATCCGTCCTTTTATCTTGATCAACTCTTCAAATCACCATTATTGTTGTTCTGACTCTTTCCTTGATCGTACAGAACTAACTAGAAATGAGTACCGCTACCGCTAGAGCTAGAGCTAGAGCAAGGAGGCAGAATGCTGATGGAACCGAGGAGGCTACTGTTCAGCAACCACCACCACCACCGCAGCCCTTTGATTTAGATAAGATGGCAAAGAAATACAAGAACCTGGGAGGAGTGCCATTCAAGGGTACTGAGACTGTGACACAAGCTCAAGGTTGGCTGAGGAACTGTGAAAAGATTTTTGGAGGATTAGAGCTGGAGGATCATAGGAAAAGATTAGTGTCTTCATGGCTGTTACAACAGGAAGCTCAAAACTGGTGGGACACTATCACGGTTGGAGGGATTGCAGACAATATGACTTGGACAAGGTTTAAGGAGCTTTTCAATGACAAATACAATCCAAGGCAGGAGGTAGAGAAACTACATGGCGAGTTCGCCAATCTGAAGCAAGGCGACAAGACCATTTCAGAATATGTACGAAGATTTGAAGACCTCTCCCGCTATGCCCCTGAATTGGTCCAGGATGACTTTCAGAAGAACAAGAGGTTCATTAATGGGCTTGCGAGGAAGTATATTGATAGAGCCACTGCCCACATCGACCTTTCTTTTAATAGGCTGGTGGAGTTCGCTTGTCGATATGAGGAAAATGATAGGAAAAATTCCCAACAAGACAGGGAAAGGAGCTTGGCCAATAACAAGAGGAAGCAAACAGAGAAGAAGACTGAAGGAAACAATTCTGGAGCTGCTAAGGGGCACGATAAGTCAAAGGTGCAATGCTACAACTGCCAAAAATTTGGGCACTATAGCAAGGACTACAGAAATCCTAAGAAGGCCCGAAGCGACGACACCAAGGAATGCTACAATTGCCACAAGAAGGGTCATATCAAGCCAAACTGTCCGTTGTTGAAAGGAGCGCAGGTAGCACATGTGTATGAAGGGGCAAGTGCACCATCTTCTTCTGCTCCTACTTCTTCCGAAGGAGCAGGTAAGCCCGATGTTTTAGATGGTACCATTTCTGTTAAAAATATCCCTGTTACTGCCTTATTTGATACAGGTGCATCGAGAAGCTTTATTTCTAGCAATACGGTCCAGAAATTGAAACTAAAGCAAAGAAGTCTTAAAGAACCACTAAATGTTCACAACCCTGTAGGAGGTTCTACCACTCTAGATTTATTTTGTAAAGTGCCTGTATCTTACTCCTATTTCAAATTTCCATTTAACTTGATCATTATGAATTTCTCCGAGTTTGATATCATCCTCGGTCTTGATTGGCTAACCAAATATGACGTTGAGGTGTTATGTTCAGAAAGAGTGGTTAAGGTGAACACAGGTTTTGGAAACACTGTTGCTATACCTTGCCATGGGCCAAAATCTGATAGAAAGGCATTTTGGTCTTCCCTAGAGATCACTCCCCTTTCCTTAGAAAATATTCCCATGGTCAAAGATTACGCGGATGTATTTGAAGAAGTAGACAGCCTACCCCCGCGAAGGGAAATCGATTTCAGGATTGATCTTGTTCCTAATGCAAGACCTGTAGTTCATGCTATCAGAAGGATGACTCCTAAAGAAAAGGAAGAATTGCAAACCCAAACCAACCAGTTTTTGTGGAAGGGACTCATCCGACATAGCTTTTCAAATTGGGGTGCAGCTGTGGTGTTTGTCCCCAAATCGGACGGTACTCTAAGACTTTGTGTCGATTACCGCGATCTTAACAAACAAACATTGAAGAAAAAATACCCATTGCCCCGCATAGATGATTTGATGAACCAATTGAATGGAGCCAAGGTGTTTTCGAAGATGGACCTAACCATAGGTTTCCACCAACTCCGCATAGCTGAAGAATGCATACCTTTGACCGCCTTCAGAGGTCCCGATATATTCTACGAATGGTTAGTGATGCCGTTCGGTTTATGCAATGCTCCAGCTTACTTTATCGACTTGATGAATAGTGTCTTTCAGGAGGTCCTAAATAAATTCGTCCTAGTCTTCATTGATGATATTCTAATCTATTCTAAAACTAAGGAGGAGCATGAAGGGCATTTAAGGGAAGGTTGGAAATTCTACGACGAAATGTTTTAAAAGCAAAGTTTTCCAAATGCACAATTTGGCAAGAAGAAGTAAAATTCTTGGGCCATGTTGTGTCAAAAGAAGGAATCGCAGTTGATCCAAGTAAAATTGCTGCCATTCGAGATTGGAAGCAGCCCAGTACACCCACTGAAGTAAGAAGCTTCCTAGGTTTGGCCGGATATTATAGAAAATTTGTCGAAGGTTTCGCCAAGCTGTCTTGCCCATTAACAAAGCTTACCAAGAAGCATGCCAAGTTCAATTGGACATCAGATTGTGAGGAGGCATTCCAAAAGCTAAAGGTGAGTTTGACTACTGCTCCCGTACTCACCATCATCAATGGCAACCAAGATTTAAAGGTCTACACAGATGCTTCTCAAAGTGGTGGTCTTGGTGCGGTACTGATGCAAAGGGGCAGATTTGTTGCATATGCAAGCCGTCAATTAAAGCCGCATGAGAAAAATTATCGTGTCCATGACTTAGAATTGTTGGCCGTAGTCTTTGCTTTAAAAATTTGGAGACATTATCTTTTGGGCGAAAAATTTGAATTATACACAAACCATCAATCTTTGAAATATCTCTTCGATCAAAAGGATCTGAATTTAAGGCAGCAACGATGGCTAGAATTTATGGCGGCATATGATCTTGACATCTTATATACACCAGGGAAAGCCAATGTTGTGGCAGACGCACTTAGTAGAAAGGAAGTCATTGTCGCAAGCCTCATCATCACCCATTATTTTATTGATAAGATTGCCTCTCTTCAGAAAAGTGATGCTTTTATTCGGAAAATGATTGAAAGAATTCAAGGAGGTGAAAACACGGACTTCCAAATAGATGGCAAGGGAGTTCTTAGATTGCACGGGCGGATTTGTGTTCCAAGTACCCCCGAGCTCATAAGAGAAGTTTTAGATGAGGGTCACAAATCAAAGCTTTGCATCCACCCCGGTGTGAGAAAAATGTATCCAGACTTAAAGCGCACATTTTGGTGGAGGTCTATAAAGAGGGATATATCCATTTATGTGAGTAGATGCCCCACATGCCAACAAGTAAAAAGTGATCAACAAAAGCTGGCAGGGTTGTTGCAGCCATTAGAAGTTCCAGATTGGAAGTGGGACCAAGTCTCCATGGATTTCATAGATGGTCTGCCTCGTACTAGGAAAGGAAATGACAACATATGGGTGATCGTGGATCGCTTCAAAAAGTCCGCTCATTTCATACCTGTCAAATCCACTAGAACTGCTCAAAGTCTGGCGCAAATCTATTTCAAAGAAATCGTCAGGCTACATGGATAATAAAACTAAATCTTTCCTTCTCTTCATAATCCGAATGGAAATTTTCTTTTGCAAAATAAATATTAATCTTTTCTTTTTCACAGAGTTCCTAGTAGCATCGTTAGCGACCGTGATCCTATCTTTGCTAGTAAATTTTGGGAAGCATTCCAAAATGAGTTGGGAACAAAGTTGAATCTCAGTACCGCGTATCACCCTCAGACTGACGGCCAGACTAAGCGAGTGAATCGCATTCTTGAAGATCTATTGCAAGCTTGCATACTCGACTTTGGAGGTTCTTGGGAGGATCACTTGCATTTAGTTGAGTTCTCGTACAACAATAGCTATCAAGCAAGTTTGAAAATGTCTCCATTTGAAGCCTTATATGGTAGGCCGTGTAGATCGCTAGCGTGTTGGGTTGAAAAAGGAAATCGGCTTGTGTTGGGTCCAGACATGATCCGAGAAGCTTCGGACAAAGTTGACTTTATTAAGAAGTGATTATTGGCTGCCCAAAGTAGACAGAAAAGCTATGCAGACGTAAGAAGGCGAGAGCTAGCTTTTGAAGTGGGTGACTATGTCTATCTGAAAGTCGCTCCAATGCGAGGTGTTATCGATTTTGGAAAGACAGGAAAATTAGCACCTAGATTCATCGGCCCCTTCCCTCTTCTAGAAAAGATTGGCACCCTAGCTTATAGAATTCAGATGCCAGACTGGTTGCCTGGAGTGCACGATGTATTCCATGTATCTCAACTTCGAAGACATGTCCATGATCCAGATGTTATTGTGGAAGAAGCAGCACAACAAGATTTGGAGATTACCCCAAGCCTTGCAGTGAGGAGAGAACCACTGAAAATTATTAGCAAGGAGACTAGGAAGCTGAGAAATAAAAGTATCAACTTAGTCAAGGTGCAATGAAGCGGTGATCCTAGAAACTGCACTTGGGAAACCGAGGAGAGTATCAAACAAGCCTATCCCAAATGCAGAGTGGACATCCCCGATTAGTTTTATTTTAAGGTACGCTTAAAATATTTTCTATTCTTTATGTTGGTTCCTACCCTTCTATTCTTCTCTTTTCCTTTTCGAGGATGAAAAGTTCTTAAGCGGGGGAGACTGTAACAACCCGGAATTTGGGGCCAATTTAAAATTTTTGTTTTGGAGATTTTAGGGGTGTTTTAATATTTAAAATAAATTATTTCAAATAAAAAATGAATGGAAATTTATTTTGAGAAAAGTTAATGCAAATATATTCAAATAAATTGCAAAAAGAATTAGAAATAGGAAGGTAGTTTGAAAAGTCAAACTTGAACTTTGACTAACTACACTGGGTGCAGAATAAACCGTATTTTGATGAAACGAAAAATATCTAAATCTGTTAATGAATATCCTTCTAACGAATCTAAAAAATCGAAGTTTCATAGCGGTAATCAAAAGTTATGGCCAAATGAATTTTTAGAAAGGTCGCAATAGAAAATATATCGCCTTGAAAATCGACACTTTGCATACGACCTTGGAATTCGACGAAACAACTTTTGTTGGATCCGGAATGTAAAATTATTGCTAGGTTTCAAATTTCATGATTTTTGAAGCTAGTATATGAGCGTGGCAAAGGAAACTGTGTTTTGTTAATTTCGGTCAAAATTAATTGACTGAAAAATAGCCATTTTTCAAACAGTCTCAGAATTCGACGAAATTAATTTTGTTAGGACCGTATCGTCATAAGAAAGCCAAAAACAATTTTTTTGGATTTTTCTGACTTCGTATGTGACCCCAGTAAAAATAGAAAGTACGTTCGAATTAAAAATTAAAGAATTAATTTGAAAATAATAGAAACACGCTTTTAACTTCAGAATGGGACTTCGGTAATAGCACCATTGAGTTCAGAAGACGTCGAAACCTATTGTTCGACAGTCGTTGAGCGCGAATCGGAGTTCGAACGAGGAAACCCTATTTTCCGAAATTAAATTAATTAATTAATTAAATTATAATACGTTGCAATACGCGTATAAATACGGTTCCATACATCTTCTTCTTCCCGATTATAGCAGCCGCCTCTAACCCATTCCCTTCAGAATTTCAAACCTTGATTTCTTCCTCAATTCTCCACGAAACCCTTCGCCGTAAATCACGTTTTGAAGAGATTTATGCACTCTTCGAATACATACCGAACACAACCCTCCTCATCGCCCAGAATCACCGCCCCGATGCCCCAAACCCCACCGCCGCCGAGCTCAACCGCAGCCACCAGGTGCAGCCGCCCCCCACCCAGACGCCAGGCGCACGTGCGCCTCTCGTAGCCGCTCCACCTCCCGCAAACCGCTCCTCAAACCATTGATCCAATCTCATGATTTCCATAATTGAAGTTTTGAACAAAACTGAAATTATAAGGTATGAAATTTAGTTCAGATTTTGCCACGCTTTTAAGCATTACAACTGCAGTTGTTAAAAGTTAATTTTGTTCAAATTGTGATAATTAACACATACGAAACCCAAGCTGAAAAATTTCAGATTGTGCGAGACCGTGATGGCAAATAGAGGTTGTTGAAATCAAGTGCGACCATTTTCTGAATTTATTTGGATTTTTCTATTCGCTTTAATCAAGGTGAGAATTTATTTTTAAATAAATTTAATTAATTTGAATGTTACTCTTGCGTTATGAGAAGTTGGGAATAAAAAAATAAATGGATCGATGATGGACGTTAATATGAGTTACAGATCTGAATTGTTGCGATGTTATGATATTAGATCTGAAATTTTAAGTGTTAAGTGTGAAATTTCCTCATTTAAATTAATTAATTAAATAATTACTTTGTGACGCAGTAATCCCATGGTTAATCTTCAGATCTATTTTGTTTAGATATGATTGATGATGTTGCTATGTTGCTATGATAGATAATTATAAATCTATATGTATTCATCACATGTTTAAGTCATCACCTTCGTTTATTTCGAATTGATCTATTTTATCAATTCAAAAATGAAAGAAATATGATTGTCACCCCTTGTGTTATGTTATCACATCGATATTATCACACGAAGTCGAACCTTATATTTTGTGTTACGTTATGATGTTGAAATTGAACCTTGACATTAGAAACTTGACATTTATATTTATTTACATCTCCTTGTAAATGCAAAGAAGTATAAAACATGAAAAAGTACGAAACTTAAAACATGAAATAAAGATGATATTTTTATATGTTATTTTAATGTAAATAAGAATGATGAAATAAAGATGACATTTTTATATGTTAATTTAATGTAAATTAGAACGATAAAGTATAAATGACATTTTAGATGTGATTATAATGAGGAATTTCACCGTATGTAATGTTTACATTTTTATTAATGTAAATATATATGAATTTTACCGTACGTAAAGTTTACATTTTTATTAATGTAAATATATAGGAATTTCACCGTATGTAAATTCCACATTTTTATTAATGTAAATATATAGGAATTTCACTGTATGTAAAGTCCACATTTTTATTAATGTAAATATATAGGAATTTCACCGTATGTAAAGTCCACATTTTCATTAATGTAAATATATAGGAATTTCACCATATGTAAAGTCTACATTTTTTTAATGTAAAATAAATAAGAATTTCACCGTATGAAATTTACATTATTTTTAATGTAAATAAAATAGAAATTTGCATCGCATGAAATTTACATCATTTTTATATGTTGTTTAGATGTAAATTAGAACGGTAAAATAAAAATGACATTTTTATGTGTTGTTTAGATGCGAATTAGGACCGTATGTTAAAAATTACTTTTTTCTTTGTAATTAACATGTGAATTTCATCGTATGTTAAAATTTACATTTTTATATGTAAATTATAAAGTGAATTAATGTTGTATGTTAAAAATTACATTTTTCTTTGTAATTAATACGTGAATTTCATCATATGTTAAAATTTACATTTTTATATGTAAATTATATAGGGAATTACACCGTAGGATAAAATTTACATTTTATATGTAATTAAAACATGAATTTACATTGTATGTTAAACATTACATTTTTATATGTAATGTATGTAGGAAATTATACCGTATGTTAAAAATTACATTTTTCCTATGTAATTAAAAGATGCATTTACATCGTATGATAGGATTCACATTTTTTATATATATATATGTAACATAGGATGAGAATGAACATTAGAAATAAAATTTATTTATTCGATATATAATATAAGGTGTAGGAGTGTGATATGATATAAAAAAACATATTTTTACATTGTGAATTAGAAGTAGAGTTTGCATTGTAATTAAAAATCATATTTTTACAATGGGAGTTAGAAGTAGAGTTCGCATTGTAATTAAAAAACATATTTTGACAATGTAAATAGGAAGTAGAGTTCATATTGTAATTAAAAGTCATATTTTTACAATGTAAATAGGAAGTAGAGTTTGCATTGTAATTAAAAAACATATTTTTATAATGTGAATTAGAAGTAGAGTTTGCATAGAAATTAAAAGTTATATTTTTACAATGTAAATAGGGAATAGAGTTTGCTTTGTAATTAAACATACATTTTTATATCTAAATTTAGAATCGGATTCACTGCGAATATAAGTTACATTTTTATTATGTAACTAAGGTGAGAATGTACATTTAAGTTGAACTCTACATATATTAAAGTTGTTTAAAACAAACGGCGTTATTACAATTAAATGATTCTATATATATAAATATAATGAAAATTAAACGAATGGGTCGTGGTAGTTCGTGTTTTGAAATCGTACCTTTAAATGACTATTCAAGAAGATCCGACCGTCGGATTTTCTTGAAACTGAAACCGTTAGGACCGTCTTGGAAAAATCTTTCCAACGATATATATTACGTTAAGATCCAATGGTTAGATTCTGAGTAATGTAAAAATTAAAATTGGTTGAATGCAGCGCCATAGTCGCCCATGGACTTAAGGCGTCGTTACATAAAAATTTAATTATTTTAAATAATTAAAATAGGAAGTTAACATTATAAAATGATATTAGCAAGTACGAAGGATTTTAAATATATATATATATATATAAAACGTGGATTATTTGGTCTGTCCGAGTTCTCTCATTCAAAATAATCAAACGACGTTAATTGAAGTATAAAGACGGTGAATGAAGACCGTAAATCTTCCCTCGGATGGACAACGATCGAGGCCTTGATTTGACTTGCTCCCAATTCAAAGGTCATGGTCATTGCCCAAACGTACGTGTTGATTTCACGGGTTTGGCTTTCGCTCAGACCCAGAGCATAAGTTACTAAATGGATTGTGTGTCTGACATCATACTCTATCAAATATCATGTTATTGATCTTTTGTCGGATGTATGGATGTTTGGTGGCGGGGAATTTATTCTCTTGCTCAACACCCATTCATATATTTCGGCAAAGGGTTGGTAGTACGATATGGAGTGACGTTGTGGCATGCTAAGATGCATAGGATCAAGGTTTTGTTGAAAAGCAGGCCTTGTGGGATGATCAAAGCATAGCCGGTTTAGGCATAGCTTTGTGTACAGCGTGACTTCGCGAGCCTCACACACCGGCGGAGTCTAAAACGAGTGAAGGGAACGCAGGGAGAGCAGCACGTTTCTTTCTAGTTAGAAGTGGTGATTGGGTTTTAACACAGCCCAACATTTTACTTATGTGGACGATGGAATGAGGCACCTCGGATGATAGGTCCTATAGGACTGGGAAACGTGTGTTCAGGAATAACTAATCCGCAACTCGTATGGTGGACCGGCCCAGCAGCTTTCCAAGGGCTCACTGCGGGGGATCCTGAGACATTAGCTAGAGTGTCTCGAATCGGTAGGAGCTCCTCCCTAGCCTTGACTCATGATGGAAACCAAAATCCAAATACGACCCTACGAATTTGATTGTATTACTAGTATGAAGGCATAGTAGTATGGGATACTATTCTTCCTAGGATTTATACATTTACTTTGAAATGCTTTGATATATACTAATAATAATATTAAACTCGTATTTGCCGTATTTAGCATGTTTAATCACTATAATGTAAAACCCTATCCTCTGGTTTGTGTTGCATTGTGTGATGGGACCTGTGTCTTATGGTGATTCCATTTTTCTAAAAAGCATAACGTTGTTGTATGATTCACTTATCATTTATTCTGGCACTTTTATGCATGGCAATCCATTAGAGAAACCCGTTCCGCGTTAGTGGCGTGGTCTTTGGATTTGCCTCATTACTAGTAGTTAATTTAGTTAAGAATTCTCACACCAGTCCCACGACTGACCTGTAGTTTGGTTTCACCTTTTTGCAAACTCGGGTGCCCTCCTTTTTACATGGGCAGCCAAGTAAACAGGTTCATTCTTTGCTTGGAGTCTTTTCTTTGGAGTTGCTTATTATCTTTCCTGGATTTGCTTTCGTGGAGTGGTGATGATTTGGAGCTTGAAGACATCTATCATTTGCTACTATTGCATTTTTCTCTTTTTAATCTCAGACATAAAACTTATTTTATTTCATGTTGTTCTATTTTGAAGTTGAAACCTATTTCCACTTTGCTGAAACTTGATGTAATAATTTAGAATTATGTGACTGTGGATTTTCTGTAGTTGATGACATTATATTTCCGCTTCTATGATGTTGTTACTCTATGAATTTCCTATGCTATGTTGTATCTGTGATCTGTATTATTGTATTTATGTCGTATTCCAAATGATTATTCCTTACTTTCATACCGTGGAAGTTTGGGGTTATCACTATGGGCTTTAGAATGATCACTTATTCAATTCACATCTTAAACAATGTGAATAGACCAAAAGAAGCAACATTAGAAGAATCAATTGAGAATCAAAGTCGATGAATCGAGCTGTTGGAATCTGTGAAATCATGAAGCTGAAGTTCACAAACGAAGTCCGAACGGCTCGAGCTCCGGCCGGGATAGAGCCTGGATGGGGGCAGACTATGGACCGAGATCACTCCGGTCCACAGTAGAAAAACAGATTCAGACTTCTGAATCATTTAGGTCAGACGTCTGAACTGAGATTTTCAGAAACCAGAAAGGATTTAGTTCATTTTTCCCCCTTTCATACATCTGAATTATTCCGGCCATACGTCTGAATCACATTCGAACGTCTGAATTAAATAATTCAGACATCCGAGTTGCTCTTCTGATTTTCATAATTATTTGAAGCAGGTCAGACGTCTGACGTATAATATTAAGACGTTTGAAACCTTTTCAGAGCACAATTTTCCTTGAAAACATGTTCAAAACGATATCGACGAATGCCCGAAGGCCTACGATGTTATATACATTTATAAGAGGCTCCAAAGGCTGCCGAAACATCCTATGACACCCGAATACACATGCACAAACATTCATACAAGAGATTAGCAATGGTTCGGTTTCTTAATTCAAACATGAACTAAATTCCAAACAAAAGCAATTCAAGCGACTTGTGAAGATTTAGAACTTTGTCGGGGGACAACAGAACTTCACAACATCACTAAATCAACTCATAACCTATGTATTAGATAGTGTGAACAATCCTTATCATTATTTTCAACTCAATGAAACATAAACACATGCAATTGGCTAAGTTACACTAACCTACCCAATACAATATCATATGCAAACTCAAATGAACACTAAATTACACTTTTACAAGCTTATAGCTTGTGTCATAGATATGAGTTCAAAATGAACACACTTTCGCTTGCTAGAGGATAGAAATCAAGCCAAAGCTTTGCTAAATCAACCACTCATCAACAAGAGCTCAAGAATATTCAACCTAAACACATATACATAAATCTCCTACGAATTAGGTCATAGAAAATTTTAGAAATTGAAGAGAGAATAGGTTGGAGAAGATGGAGAGGAGCATACCTAAGCTTTTCTTTGGATTTGCACTTGATTTCAACAAGAATTGGAGCTCCAAGATCTAGCTAGGGCTTAGGGAATTTCTATTTCCCATTCCCTCTCCCCATTTCTATTTCTTTGTTGAAATGAGAATGAATGAAGGAGGAGGGAGCTAGGAGGGGTTATATGATGAGCTAGGTTAGCTCAGCGAAGCCCTAGCCAAGGTGCCCAAATTTCGAATCTCGGAACATATCGATGCTTATAGTCAAAAAGGTCGTAAACGATGATCCAGACTCAACGAAAGTAGTCCTGAGTCCTAATTTTACCGTATATAAAAAAAGACATTTTGAGTGACACATTGGACACGACGATATATTTAAATAAAATATTTGAATCTATTATAATGGAACGGGCGGGTTGTTACAAATATCATTGTCAACAACTGAAGTAGAATATATATCAGCTGCATTGGCTTGTTCACAAGTATTATATACGCAACAAACTTTAAAAGATTTTGGATTAAACGTAAATAAATGACCAATATACTGCGATAATACAAGCGCTATAAATATGTCTAAAAATCCAACTCATTGTTCAAGAACTGAACATATTGGTATATGACATCATTTTCTAAGTGATAACGTAAGTAAAGAAAAAATTTCACTTGAATTTACAGAAATAGAAAAACAAATATAAGATATATTAACAAAACCATTAAATAAAGCCATGTTTACTTAATTTAGCAGAGACTTAGGTATTTGTTCATTAAGTGAATTAGAGTAATTTAATGTATTAATATATGTAATAACGTATAACAAAAATCAGAAAAATAAAATTAAAAATACACATATGTTGACATACATTTTTCGACATGTCGACATATAACTTCAATATTTCAAAATTAATTCCCACTAAAAGTTATTTACCGCAACTGTCTAAACTTATTATTTCGAATGACTACTTTATCTTCTCATTTAATTTCTAGAAAAATTGTACATCATAAAAAACAATGGCCTCCACAAATTATAATAATCAAATTAAACTCGATTTGTCCGCCGGACCATCCGAAAGTCCATTTTAGCGCACTACCCTCAGTCGTGTGGTGAAATTAGAGGAGAAAATGGAGAATGTGCTACAAATGCTCTCTGAAATCCAAGTTTTACAAGTAAGGATGAATCAAGAGCATGTAAAACAAGGAAAAATCATGCGAAATCCACAAATTATTTTTATGGATAATCACACAAATCTGATTATCATCGAAGATGACAATCAAATAGTGGAAGAGGAAGTAGAAGGAATTGTAACGACCCATATTTTCTGCCTATTTTTTTGGATTATTTAAATTATTTAAAATATTGGTTTGAATTTAAATAATCAAATTTACCGATTTTATTTGTAATATTTTATTTAAATAAATTAAAATAATATTTTATTTCCAGAATATGGGGAATATGTTGAATTTGATGGATAACGTGTATCGGCTAAATATAGAGGGTCAATATTGTCTGTATTGAAAATATATCGACAATATCATTTATTTAACAACTGTTGAGCATATAGTTTATAATTCAATTATAAAATGAGCTGCAGTGGCGCGGCAGTTCGTAAATTGGCTTTTTGATCTTTAAACGGTTGTACATAGCCCAAAATGAGTAAGATTTTCTTGACACAAGAAACGTCCGAATCTATTGGGTAATATTTTCTAATGAAAGAGAAAATTCGAGTTTTCGTGTTGTTGATTTCATTTTATGACCAAATCAAATTTTAAAATAGTCGCTCTAGAATTCCTTTATATATTTTATCGTTATTTATATTAAATAAAGGGGTTTTTAAATATTTATAATATCAATTTGGCTTCAAATTCAAACCGAGATATTTTATTGTGGTAGTATACAATATTCTGGTCGTATATGGCCAATTTCAATATTTTAATAATATTATATTGAGGTATTTTAAAATTGGTTTATTTTCTTTGAATTGGGCAGTTATAAAAAGGGCCTTTATTGAAACAACCTTAGTTTTCGATGAAATAAATTTTATTGGGACTGTAACAGTAAATTATTGCTAGAATTCAAGTGGTGCGTCAATCGGGGTTAATTTGTGAGCGTGGCAAAATAAAATACAAATAAAAAATGACCATTTGAACGTGAACGAGCGCCATTCGAGCAAACGAACTCGGAATTTGACGAAATAAGTTTCATTAGGACCGTATCGACAAATTATATAGTGTCGTCCATTCACATCACGAACGGGGTTCGTATGTGAGCGCAGCTGCGAATAAACGATGTTTAAAATTGCGATAGGTACGAAATAAAAATTGTTAGTCAACATCGTTCGTAAAATCAACTTAAATTATATTATTTTCACAATATATATACCCCCAATTCAGAAACCCTAGCCCCCAAATTCTGAAATCATCATGCAATTCTGCAATAAAGCCCTCTTTACAAATTTAATTATATCTTTCAATCCATGATGATTTTGCTAGGGGGACCTGAAGCAAAATGATAGATCGGGATGCTATCTAGCTACTGGAGAAAATTGGGGAGGTTTCATTGAGTTAGGTGGTCGGAATCGTCCAAAAACCCAAACTGGACATTTTTGTTTTTCTTCAAAATTGAGGAGTTTGGATTGATTTGAGGAGACGGGACCTTGGGGGTTTTTTAGAGGGGAGATCAGGCTTTTAGTTGGTTGTGGTCTCGAGGTCTCTGGTGGTCCGTGGTGGCGTGGGGGTCAAGATGAACGAAGGCGTCCATTTTGGGTTCGATTTTGAAAGTCATGATCAGTTATGGTGGATTTTCCGGTGATGAAGGAGGTTTTGGCGTCGGGTCTGAAGGTCAGTTGAAGGGGGAAAGAAAGGCCGAGCAAACTGAGGTGGTCCGGTGGTCCAGCTGGGTCTGTGGCGTCAGGAAATTGGAGTTAACCGGGGTTTGGTCGTGGCGTGTTTTCGGGTTTGTCAGAGATAGGTAGGGACTGGGCTGGCGAGCAATGGGAGCTGGCGCCAAGGCGATGACAGTGGGCTAGGCGGAGCGGTTCCAGGTTGAAGGATGGTGGTGGCTAGGTGGTCCGATTGTTTCGTGAATGAAGAAGAAGGAGGACACAATCGGGCTTCAGAACATCTGAAAGAAGGAAAACGCGTGGATTAACCAGGTGACGTGGCATCATTTAAGGAAAGGTAATCATTGTTAAAATAGTTAGTTAATAATTTAATTAATATTAATTAGTTTATCAAATTATCGTGTATATATATATATAAGAAACTTAAAATTGGTGTAACTTCTTCATACGTTAACGAAATTTGATGAAACTGGATCCATTGGGATTGCAGGGACGAGGCCTAGACGATGGCGCTGACTAGGCACTAATCTGACGCAGTTGAAATTTTAGTAAATTTCGAACATTCATTCAAGATTTAAGGAAAACAAACGCATCAACCGCCAACCGAATAATCTGGTGAGTTAATTCTCACACCTTCTGGAATCTTGTGATGTGGTAAATTCATATTAAAATATAATTTACCTTTAAAATATAAATTGATTGATTGGTTGATAGTGCTTGTTATTAGTTGATTGATTGCTGTCGTTTATATTTCATCATTTTAAATTTATAGATTATTGAAGTTTATTTCATATATTATTATGAAATTTATAACGAGCTATGACGCAGGGAAGAACAGATTGGAGGATCCGACCGAATTCCTCAAATATTATATATGTTGTTTGTTTGTTTTATATTGTTGATGTTTGAACTGATTGAACCCCATATGGTAGAAAAACCTTTTTGAACATGAAGGTTGAATGAATATTCACGTGGGTTGTGTCTAAAATAAACTGACAGTGTTGATTGGGTAATTGGCAGTGAATGGCCTAAAATGTGTTGTTTTAAACGTCGGTTTACTGTTCGGTGAATCGACGCAGTTTTAAAGTTATAAATTATTAGTAAAATAGAATATTTGTTTTTAAAACAAATAAATGGTGACTTTAAATTTATGAAAGTTATTTAATAAATTTAATAAGGGGAAATGACGAGTGAAATCAGTTAATAATGAACTGAGATGTACGGTCGATAAATTCAATTGTTTTAAACTGAATGCGATAATCGAGTTACTTTAATTCTGAAGTATTCGTTAAATAAAATGAACATATGTTAAATGTTAGAAATCTTCGATTTAATATGAATTAATGTAAGTATCAAGTGGGTTAGTGTTAACAAAGTAATTGTTATTTAATCAGCCTTTAAAGCTGATAACTCTCATATTCCTGATAAACAGCGAAGTTAACTATATAAAATATAGTTAATATTAAAGTTAATTATTATTTTTATTAATAAAAATTGGAGAAATGACTTTTAATGGGAATTCGATTAACAAGGGGTTAATTGACGATAAGGTTTGACAAAAGAGGGAAAAATGGAATAAGAATTTATAAAAGGTATTATAAACCAAAAGTCCAGATGAGATTGGAAATGTATGGTAAGAGGATATAGGGATTTAAATAAGAATTTCATCGCAAGGGAAATTACATACGATGTGGTATGTTGAATGTTGATAAAAGGATGGTTGAAGTGAAATCCAAGTTAAAGGAGTTTTTAATTTAAAGCAAGAGGGAAAGTGGATTTTCAATCCAAGATTTCGTTATGATAAACATGTCGTATAAATAGGAATAGATTATTCGACAAGTGATTTTTATTATAAAGCAAAGTGTTATAAGCAAAATAAGATTTAAGTTAAAGTGGTGTTTTGTGGAGAATTACTTAATTGAACAAATTAAGTAAGGAGGTTATATCGAAAGGAGACTTCAAATAAAAGAAACGATTTATAAAACCAGATTAGAAACAAGGGATAAACGAGATTTGGATATCAGTGGTTAAGTTACGAACTAATATCATTTTAAGGTAAGAACGTTGTTGATTAAGGTCTGAGAGGTAAAAAATACCCCAACTTGAACTACTTCACTATTTTCGAGGAATGATATTCGTTTGGTGGTGAGTGCAAAGTGTTGAAATCGGTTAATTTTCCCATATGAGAAATATTGAATTGAGTACAAGGTTTTGAATAAAAATGTTGGTTACAAGATAAATAAGAATATTTAACTTTAAGTTATATAAATTTGACATTTGATTTGTTATATCAAATTGGTAATTTGGTTTATTCCATTAATTATTATGTATATAAATAGATATATCATGATGCCAGGATTTAAGGAAATGTAAAAGTGGTTTTAAATTATATAATTGACATTTACTTTAACCAAATTAGAAGTGGTAAATTGTTTCATACCATTAAAGTACATATATAAATGTATATATCGAGATGATTGAATATAAGAAAGTACAAATAAGGGTTTTGATAAATATAATGATATTTCCTATAGTAAAGGAAGTGGAAGGTTTGGTACATATGTATATACCAACTCGAAACATATCAAATAGTTTTTGTTATAACGAAAATTTAGAATAAAGATAATGTTTAATTTATATTCGAAGATTCAAAAGTTGATTAACCATTTGGTTAACTATATATATATATATATATATATATATATATATATATATATATATATATATATATATATGTTGTAAAGAGGCCAAGCAATGCCAAGTACTGAATCAGTAAACTCAGTTTATTCACACTATTGTTATTTGATAATTAGATCACCGACTATCAAACCTAACCAATACGGTTGCTGGTACGGAAAGAACAGGATTGAATTTATTCGAAACCACTCCGACCAACAAATACGTGAAGATATTTGATGACGGTCGAGCTGGAGCATTGAAGACCGTGGATCTTCATAAGCGGAAGAACCACTAATAATCTCTGGTTTAGCGGACAAAGATAAACTGTGGTTCTGTCGTGGGTGGAATCTACGGATTGCAAGGACTTCTCGCTACTGATCCATGGGGTGTTTCCTATATGAGATGCAGTAGGAGAGTACTTTCGATTCATCCTGTTCCTGGATGACTTGTATGGATGAGTGTCTGACAGAGTATTTCCAAAGGGGCCACGTATGTTGATTTCTTCGAACGTATTTCTGTTGATGGCGGAGAAGGTCGTACGCCTTCTCTTAGCGGACCGCAGAGTATTTTTGTGGACATCAATTAGTGATATTTGGCAGATCTGACGATGTGGCATTCAAAGTGCATGGTGACCAGATATTCTAAAGATAAATTCTAGCCTCAAGCCTCATCAACCGGGAAATGACAAAAATTGGGCAGACAACATGGCTATGTGGGTCGCTCCCATTAGGATGTATGATCACCTATCTAGAGAAATTCCATTTTCTTCTTTAATCTATATTCGATGCTGTCCATTTTCGGGACGCGGTTGCTGATCCCAACGGTCGGTGATATACATTCGATACACTCAAGCGAAATGAGTGGTCAGTCATGTGTGGGCCGGGTTGCAAGACGTTCTTGTTGAACCCAGTGTATTCGCCTCTAGAGATACACAGTCGGAAGGTGGTCCCATACCTTGTCAAGGTTGGAATCCAATATCCAATAAGCGCCGGGGTTTTTTGGTTTGTATACTATATATGTGGAGCGTGTGATGCAAGCGTTCCGCTAGATTGATATTTTCTTGTATTTAGACACTATGATAATATCAGACTAAGTTATGTTTTCGAAAACGTTTTGGGTTATAGTAAGGTAAAAACCATCCATGTTTATGTGCGGGCTGGTCTTACTATTATCCTTTGATTTCAAAAGGATTTTCCAAAGTTAAACAAGTGTGTGTCCTATGAATTTATCACTGATAGTATTCCAGACTGACCCGGTGTATTTTGCTTTGCTTCAAATGTGCTGGGGTCAGACCGAGTATGTTCCAGGTTAGGTTCCGCTTGGAGTTCAGGAGCTGGAAGCTGGCGGCTTCACCGCTAGTTATATAAAGTTATTTTCCGCTGTGACTGATATTTGTTGTACTCTGATGATTGGTATGTATATATAGTTTCTTTGTATAAAGGATTTGTTATATTATATTTTATTCATTCCGCTGTGAGATTCTGATGTGGTGTTCTTCTTCTTTCTACTATTCTAATATTCTTCCTTTCTTTTCTCACCCTCTAAATTCTTTCTATTGACAATCTGGGGTTCGATACTTGGGTTTTGGCAAGCGATACGGGTTTATGTATTATTGTCGAAAACTCGAGCGTCGAGTTTTCCCCCGGGTCGTTACAGTGGTATCAGAGTTATTGGTTTAGTGATAACCTTGGCTCTGTGGCGTGACTCAATAGATATGGGGTTAGTAATGCTCTAGATTGAGTTCGTGTATCTATACGGGAGCGCGTATTTGTAATTTGTTATAGAATTATTTTTGAAATTTGTTTTGCCCAATTTATTTTATAAAAGAACAAAGGTAATGATTTTTCAAATTATTATAATATAGGCAAATTATTTGGATTTGTTAGTGTTGATTGTATGATATGTTTGGATTGTGTTGTTGGTTTCTTGAATATGAACCTGAGCCTGAATAAATTTCGTTAAAACCAATATGAAATAAATAATTCGAATAATCAATCTAGATAAATAAATTTGAATGGATAATTAAAGAAATAAATGAAATGATTATAAATAATTATAACCTCGTATGGATTGAATTGTGTGTACGATATGGTTGATATGTATGATATAGATGTTTTGAACATAACTGACATTGTGGACTAATGAAATCCATTTGAGTTGAGAACAGGTGCAGAAGTGCCAATTCAGCTTTAAAATTCATCCAAGAGAAATTCTGGAGTTAATTAAATCCAGTTTGAGTATAGAGCTGCAAAATAACTAAGCAATCTCGAATATAAAATATTGCTTATCGCATAATAACGCTCGCAAAAAGGTACGCCTATGAAAATATGAAATTTTTTGTTTTTCTTTGGAATTTGAGTTGGTTTTTTGATTTTTCCGACCATGAGAGTCGATGTATATATATATTTCTTGAACCTGCGATTTTGCAGATGTCCTCCGTACAGGGGAGACTCTACCAAAAAATTTCCAAAATTTAAAGTGTTAGAAAATTTTTGAAGATTATTTGGAAAATTCTTTTATTTGAAATAAATTGGTTTTAAAACTGATTGGGTCAGTTTGAAAATAAATTCGAGTTTTAGAATTGTAGAATTTTTTTAAGATAAAGGGATTTAACGTTCTTTCTACCTTAGCAATTTCGAGGACGAAATTATTTTAAGGGGGAAGGAATGTAACGACCCGTATTTTCTGCCTATTTATTTGGATTATTTAAATTATTTAAAATGTTGGTTTGAATTTAAATAAGCGAATTTAATGATATTATTTGGAATACATTATTTAAATAAATAATAAAATAATATTTTATTTCCAGAATATGGGGAATATGTTGAATTTGCTGCATAACGTGTATCGGCTAAATATAGATGGTCATTATTGTCTGTATTGAAAATATATCGACAATATCGTTTATTTAACGACTGTTGAGCGTATAGTTTATAATTCAATTATAAAACGAGCTGCAGCGGCGTGGCAGTTCATAAATTGGTGTTTTGAACTTTAAACGGTTGTACATGGCCCAAAATGAGTCGGATTTTCTCGAAACAAGAAATGTCTGAATCTGTTGGGTAATATTTTCTAATGAAAGAGAGAACACGAGTTTTCGTATTGTAGATTTCATTTTATGTCCAAATCAAATTTTAAAATAGTCGTTGTAGAATTCCATTATATATTTTATCATTATTTATATTAAATAATGGGGTTTTTAAATATTTATAATATCGATTTGGCTTCAAATTCAAACCGAGATATTTTATTGTGGTAGTATACGATATTCTGGTCGTGAATGGCCAATTTCAATATTTTAATAATATTATATTGAGGTATTTTAAATTTGGTTTATTTTCTTTGAATTGGACAGTTATAAAAAGGGCCTTTATTCAAATGACCTCAGTTTTCGACGAAATAAATTTTATTGGGACTGTAACAGTAAATTGTTGCTAGATTTCAAGTGGCGCGTCAATGGGGATTAGTTTCTGAGCATGGCAAAATAAAATACAAATAAAAAACGACCATTTGAACGTGAATGAGCGCCATTCGAGCAAACAAACTCGGAATTTGACGAAATAAGTTTCATTAGGACCGTATCGACAAATTATACTATGTCGTCCATTCGCATCTCAAACGGGGTCCGTATGTGAGCGCTGCAGCGAATAAACGATGTTTAAAATAGCGATAGGTACGAAATAAAAATCGTTAGTCAACATCGTTCGTAAAATCAACTTAAATTATATTATTTCCACAATATATACACCCCCAATTCAGAAACCCTTGCCCCCAAATTCTGAAATCATCATGTAATTTTGCAATAAAGCCCTCTTTAAAAATTTAATTATATCTTCCTATCCATGATGATTTTGCTGGGGGGGACCTGAAGCAAAATGATAGATCGGGATGTTATCTAGCTACTGGAGAAAATTGGGGAGGTTTCGTTGAGTTAGGTGGCCGGAATCGTCCAAAAACCCAAACTGGACATTTTCGTTTTTCTTCAAAATTGAGGAGTTTGGGTTGATTTGAGGAGACAGGACCTTAGGGGTTTTGTAGAGGGGAGATCAGGCTTTCATTTGGCTGTGGTCTCGAGGTCTCTAGTGGTCCGTGGTGGCATAGGGGTCAAGATGAAAGGAGGTGTCCATTTTGGGTTCGGTTTTGAAATTCATGATCGGTTATGGTGGATTTTCCAATGATGAAGGAGGTTTTGACATCGGGTCTGAAGGTCAGTCGAAGGGGGAAAGCAAGGCCGAGCGAACTGAGGTGGTCCTGTGGTCCAGCTGGGTCTGTGGCAGCAGGAAATTGGGGTTAACCGGGGTTCGGTCATGGTGTGTTTTCTAGTCTGCCAGAGATAGGTGGGGACTGGGCCGGCGAGCGATGGGAGCTGGCGTCTAGGCGATGACAATGGGCTAGGTGGGGCGGTTCCAGGTTGACCGATGGTGGTGGTTAGGTGGTCTGATGGTTTCGTGAATGAAGAAGAAAGAGGACACAATCAGGCTTCAGAACGTCTGAAAGAAGCAAAACGCGTGGATTAACCAGGTGACGTGGCATCGTTTAAGGAAAGGTAATCATTGTTAAAATAGTTAGTTAATAATTTAATTAATATTAATTAGTTTAGTAAATTATCATATATATATATATATATATACGAAACTTAAAATTGGTGTAACTTCTTCAAACGTTAACGAAATTTGATGAAACTGGATCCGTTGGGATCGCAGGGACGAGGCCTAGATGATGGCACTGACTAGGCACTAATCTGATGCAGTTGAAATTTCAGTAAATTTTGAATGTCCGTTCGAGATTTAAGGAAAACAAACGCGTCAACCGCCAACCGAATAATCTGGTGGGTTAATTCTCACACCTTCTGGAATCCTGTGATGTGGTAAATTCATATTAAAATATAATTTACCTTTAAAAATATAAACTAGTTGATCGGTTGCCAGTATTTGTTATTGGTTGATTGATTGCTGTCATTTATATTTCATTGTTTTAAATTTATAGATTATTGAAGTTTATTTCACATATTATAGTGAAATGTATAACGAGCTGTGATGCAGGGGAGAACAAGTTGGAGGGATCCGACCGGATTCCTCAAATATTATATATGTTGTTTGTTTTATATTGTTGATGTTTGAACTGATTGAACCCCATTGTAATAACCCGTAAAATGCGAGCCAGTTTGAAATTTTTATTTTGGCAATTTTAGCGAATTTCGATTATTTAAAATGTATTATTTTAAATAATATCGTCGAGAAATTTATTTTGAATAGAATTCGAACGTATATATTATACGTGTCGTCGTTAGAATATAAATATTTATATATAATTATAAATAGAATTGAAAATGGCGCGGTAGTTCGATAATTCGATTTCAAACTTCAATTGAATGTACCGGGTGCAAAACAATCCGTATTTTAGTGAAACCAAAAATAATGGAATCTAATAGTGAATATCTTTCCAACGAATCCGAAAAATCAAGATTTCATAGCGGGAATCGAAAGATATGTCCAGTTGAAAATTCTGAATAGTCGTTATGGAATTCAGGCCCTTAAAAATGGAAATTTTGCAAATGACCTCGGATTTCGACGAAACCAGTTTTGTTGGGTCCGTGGTGTAAAGTTATGGCTAGGTTTCAAGTTTCGTAATTTTCTGAATCAATATGTGAGCGTGGCAAAGGAAAACGCGTTTGACCAGTTTCAGTTGATTTTAATCGACTGGAAATTGGCCATTTTTCTAACGGCCTCAGAATTCGACGAAACTAGTTTTGTTAGGACCGTATCGTCAATACGAAGCTAGAAAATATTTTTCTGGAATTTTTCTAGTTAGTATGTGACCCCGGTAATTTGAAATGTACGTTTAAAATTCAATATAATGAGTTATATTTTAAATTTAACGAAAACTGATCGTAACAGCCGAGTTGGGTTACGCAACATATCCCATTGTGTTCAGAATAGGGGTAATTAGCTAGAGACGACAGTCGTTGGGTTTGATTTAGATTTCATATGGATAAACATGTAACTATTGGATTCAAAAGAATTTAAAATAATAATTAAATAATAAATAAAATAAAATAAAACCCCCTCTTCTCCTATACATCAGCCAAAGCCCCCCCCCCCCGTCATTCGTGGATCTGAGAAAAAAAAAAACCCAAGGGCGCGATCGATCCACCATCGCACTCCCTCCCTGGCGCCGCCGTCATTCACCGCCCCCACCTCCTCTTCTCCGATCCCCCTCCTTCCCTTCCCCCTCTCGCTTCTCTCCCCTCCTTCCCTGGTTAAAAACCTGCACACCCCCAGGCCTAGGTCAGCTCGAAGCCGCCGCCTCCGGCCTGCCAACGCCGTCTCCGAGGCTCCCGACCCCCTGTGCCCCCTCAGACCCCAATGCCGCCTCCTAGGCTGTCACCACCGACCACCAGTAGCCCCCCCCTGTAAGTTTTTAAATTTATTTATTTTATTTTATATAGACAGATATAAAAACTGAATTTTATTTATTATAAAAACTGAATTTTATCTACTTTAAAAACTGAAGTTAGATTTTTATTTTATATAGTATATAGTTTAGATTTTTAATAGAAAAGAATTTTGATTTTTATATGTATAGGGCATTGAAGTAAAAATAGAAATTCATAGGCCAAAAAGATTAGATTTTGAAAATGAAATAGATTAGATTTTTATATTAGAAAAGGCGAGTTCTATAAATAAAAATGTGATTTTTATCTATTGAACTTCGAAATAAAAATGTGATTTTTATCTATTGAACTTCGAAATAAAAATGTGATTTTTATCTATTGAACTTCGAAATAAAAATGTGATTTTTATCTATTGAACTTCGAAATAAAAATGTGATTTTTATCTATTGAACTTTGAAATAAAAATGTGTTTTTTTTCTATTGAACTTCGAAGTAAAAATTTGATTTTTATATATTGAATAGCGAAGTAAAAATTCGATTTTTATATATTGAATAGCGAAGTAAAAATTCGATTTTTATATATGTAGTGGCTACGGGCGACGAAGCTGACGAAGAGGCGATAACGATGAAGATTTCTATCAAAGAAGAGTCAAGATGATTGGATAGCTATCTGTGAGAATTTCTCACCTTTCAATTTATTTTTCTAGTTATATATATATATACTAGGATGCAGACGGTGCTTATTAGAAGCACCCGACACCCGTCCACAGACCATGGACTTGTTTGATTGGTTGTGTAGTTGGTTAGATTATTTGATTTGGATTTGATTGTTTGGTGAAATGAAATTGATATGATTGATGTGTGAATGGCGTGGGCCTTCACTAGACCGGGGATAAGGCTAGGCCTTGTCCCGTTTCTAGTATCGTGCCGTTATGCCGCCGAAATTTCCTAAAATAAGTTAGAAAAATATAAATATCATTTTATTTAAAGAATGAACTGAATAGAAATTCATATGTTGGAATAAAATGTTTTTATCGTTAAAAATATAATTTTTAACGTGAAGTGAATAAAATAAATATTCATTTACAAACCAGACGGTTTGTTTATGTACACCTATTTGAAGGACAATGATTGGGACGATAAATTTTACACATCGCCCAACTGCACAAATAAAATCTGTGTTTGATTGTTTGAAACCCTACACGGGTGTTGGGATGATATTTGACATACACTAATCCCGGTTGTTTAGTTGTGTGTCGATCGATTGATTGACAGACTGTTATAAGCGTTGAATATTTATATTTGATGCTTATACAGTGTAGAATGCACTTTGGATGATGGTTGATTATTCATCGTTGTTGATATATACATGTGTTGTAGAAAATCCATATAATTAACATTATATGGTAATTGATTGGGCCTCATTCCAGTTTCGAAAAAGAAATATTTGAAATGAAAATATTTGAAATAGAAATATTTGAAATAGAATATTTGAAAATAGAAATATGTGAAGCCGTGATGATTAGATTGACGCCATTTTGACGTGAACGATATTTATATCGATTCTAAACGATTTCGAAATGAATTGAATTGAAAACGATTTCGAAATGAATTGAATTGAAAACGATTTCGAAATGAATTGAATTGAAAACGATTTAGAAATGAATTGAATTGAAAACGATTTCGAAATGAATTGAATTGAAAACGATTTCGAAATGAATTGAATTGAAAACGATTTCGAAATGAATTGAATTGAAAACGATTTCGAATTGAATTGAATTGAAAACGATTTCGAAATGAATTGAATTGAAAACGAATTCAAATTGAATTGAAAGCGAATTGAATTGAATTCAAATTGAATTGAAATTTGAATTGAATAGAAATGAACTTTGAAACGAATTTATAAAGAAGAATTCAATTTTGCTTTGAATTGAAATGGAAGTTGAAATTGCTTTTGAAACGAGTTTAAAACTATTTATATAATTCGTTTTAAATAGAAATCGATGAAATATATTATATATATATTATATATATAATATAATGGCCTGAATAGAACGCGCCGCGCCGCGGCAGTTCGCGAATTTCGACCATTGATTTCAAACGGACATTTCGGGAGATCCGACCGTCGGATTCTCCTAAAACCGGAACCGTTGGGTTCGTATCGAAGAGAGCTTTCTAACGAATGTGAGAAATTAGAAATCTAACGGTTGGATTTGGAATTATGTCCAAATCAAATTTGAAAAAGGTCGTTGTAAGTGCAGTTCAATGGCCATTGGTGGAAATCGACTGTACGGGCCTTGATAAAATTATTAAAAATAGTAATAATTTGTGTAAAATCATAAGAAATGATTTGTGAAGATTTGGGATGAAAAACTCCATATTTGAAAAGATAAAAATAGATTTTTATCGAAATGAACTAGTTTTGAACTAGAAATATAATTCTATTTATTTTTAAATAAATAAATTGAATTTGAAAAGGGTTTTAAAAATAACCAGAATTTCCAATGATTGCATTGGAGTGGATTTGAATCGAAATTGTCTTCGGAATATTTCGATGTTGGAATTCGTGATTATACAGATGTGGTTATGGGAATTTGAAAGATATACATTTATATTGTTATTTCAATACGACATTTGTTAATCGTAGAATTTGATATTGAATATAAGCCGATATATTTTCTATTCAGAGCCTTGTATTGAATATCAAATGTGATTTGGGTTTGTCGTGAATGGTGTCTTCACTAACACTGTTCTTGAACCCAGTTGTGAAAAGATTAAATCTTTTTATTTGGATTTAATGAAGTGTACCAATTAAATGAGATTTCATTGGAATTGAATTGATATTGATTTTTGGGTTTATCGTGAACAGTGTTTTAAATAACACTCGTTCTTTAACCCGATAATTAATGAATGTGATTTTGGGTTTATCGTGAACTGTGTTTTTAAATGACACTGATTCTTTAACCCAGAGAAATATTAAAACTAAGTGGAGTTTTAATGAATCTTTAATTAGATTGAAAAGATCGAGAATGGAGTATCACCAGTTTTACTCCAGGCGATAGTTAAATCTTTAATTAGATTTGAACGTGAAATGGTAATTGAATTTACCGATAACACCGTGGTGTTAGATATGAAGTATAACCAGTTTTACTTCATGGGATGAATAGGTTGGGATTGGGAAATAAAATAAATGATTACTTCGGTGTGGTTCGCTAATCCCGACTAGTTTGAATTGATATTCAAAGGAGATTAAAGGATAAATTTAAAGAATTTATCTTGGATAAAATTAATGGGAACTTTTTCCCAAAGTATAGGAATATTTGAATAAAAGAATATTCTGAATTGGAATGAGGCGTATGTTGTGTTTGTGTAACACATTTATAATTTATACGCGAGTTATTCAGAAAGATCGGGTTTATCCCATTCTGAATAACTGATTCGACGTGGTGTCGAAGATGAAGACGGTGGTCGAAGACCAGAAGTCTTCACGTCGTTTGGGTGATTACTGATGATCTTGATTGGGCTGTACACCCAAGAAGATGGAAACAGTTAGTGATCGTCCAGACGTTCTTGGAGATCGATGGATATGCGGGGTACTAGGTGCCTCCGGTTTCGTTCAGCCCCAGAACGGACTTGTAAATGGACTGTGTGTCTGACATTGGATTTTAGTCTGTGTGATTGATTTCTATTAAATATATATCTGTTTGGCGGCGGAGAATTTATTCTCTTGCTTAACGCTCTTCTCTGAGACGTACGAGCTCAGGGGTTATATATTGATGGATATCAAACGCATGGAGTGAATTGCCTGTGTGGCACGCCTAAGTGGCAATTGATCAAGGCTTCTGTTGAAAAGCAAAGTCTTGTGGTGATGATCAAAGCACAGCCTGTGTGGCACAGCTTTGTGTAACGTGAATTCGCGAGTTTCACACCCGGTATGAACCAAAAACGGGAGACGGACCTCAGGGAGGGCATGCGTTTCTTTCTAGCTAGAAGTGGCGTCAGTTGTTTTACACGCCCTGACGAGTTTGACTTATGTGGTTGTTGCTGTTGCGAGGCGCCTCGGTTATATCGGTTTCGGCCGATGCATTCTGGTCGGCAGACGGACCAGACTTACACCCCATAGGGTGGGGAGACGCATGTCCAGGGTTTAAGTTTAATCCACATCGGTGGACCGGCCCTGACGATCCAAGGGCCCACCTGAGTCTGGGTCCTGAGGGGCGGGCTAGAGCGTCTCGAATCGGTTGAGGACTATCTTTTGCCTCGGTTCATAGACGGAAATCCAATTTCCAAATACGTGACATTTGCGGTTTTATTTGTAGAGCCTAGTATGGCGACATAGTGGGATGGGGCACTTATGCCGCCTATGATTGATACTTATGATTTGAAGTTGTTTTATACACTATGCACTTACAATAGTATCAAATGATTTGTTTTAAACGTATCAAGCATTCTTGGCTATTATAAGGTAAAAACCCTATCCTCCGGCTTGCGTTGCATTGTGTGATGGGAACTGGGTCTTATAATAGCTTCATTTTTCTTTATTTAGCATTGCGCTGTTTGTTTTATGCACCGGTATTCTTGGGAGGAAACCCGTTCCGTGTTATACGGCGTGGTCCCTTGATTTACCTAATGATTTAAAATAAAGAATAATAACTGTTTTAGTTCTCACACCAGTCCCATGACTGACCTGAAGTTTATTGTTTTAACCTAAACTCTGGGTGCCCCTATTTTGACACGGGCAGCTAGTAGTTTTGGTTTTGCAGATTTACATTCACAGGATCCTGGTTTACAGCTGGAACGATATCCGGAAAGCTTTGTATCCATATATCTCCTCTAGTTGTGTATTGTAATATTTTCCGCTGCTATGTATTTAAATGTAATTTAAATCTCTGATATTTCTGTGTAATATTCATTTATACTCTGTATATTCTTGTAATCTGATGCATTGTTGTAATATACAATGAAATGTTCTTCCGTGCGTTCTGTTGTGGTTTGTTCTCGAACTATCCGACGCTTTCCTTTACGGGGAAGTTGCGGGTCTTTACACGTGGTATCAGAGCTTTGGTTTACATAGCTTAGAGAACAAGGCACATTAGAACCATACGAAAGAATTCATCAGATATTGGATTAGTAATATCCAATGAGAGTGACTCGTTAGAGATGGGATCAGCAATATCCTAGAACGAGTGTGAAGAGTATATTTTTCAAATGAAAACAATTTTGTTTTGAAATTTAAATCAATTATTCGTATTTGGTTATTTATTTATATTGAGTTATACAGTCCAGTATATAAAGATTTTGCGTATACGTCTGATCCGCGTGTATTCAAAGTTTTAATATATTGGATAGATATAGCATCACACTCTAGTCGCCCGAAGATGATATTGATGATAGCGATCGCATCATCAACATTTATATTCGAGTTTCGAAGGTGTGATATCTATATATTTCCTATTGACTGGTGTGAGAACCAAAATTAGATAGGGCCTATTGTTGTGATTTGGCATCAAAAATTTGATTTTTGTATATGTATCAAAATTATCAATTTGAAAAGCTAATCAACTAATTGATTGATGTTTGTGTTGTTTGTTTATTTGTTTGCTAATTTTGAACCATTTAGCCTAATTTTATCACATATTGAATTATACTGAAAATTGGTCGCATTTGCTTGCATATACCTATACTTACATTGAACAGGTCATAGCAAGGAGGCTAGAGCAGAGAATAAAATTTGTTTGCCCGACAAATAGGTACATGTTTACTACATAATTTACTGTTTTGTTTGGGTGATGATGATTTTGTGAGCCTATTGGCTAGCCGCTTGGCTTTTTCTTTTTCTTTTTGAGATCTGAAGGACCGGGGAAGCAATTTGAAATTCCCCGATGCTCCCGTTGCAGGGGAGGTTATGGCGAAATTTTTCAAAAATTTAGGGAGTTAGCCAAATTTTTGAAATTTTAGAAAATTCTCAGAAACTGAAAAGTTGGAGAATGAAAGCCAGATCGAGCGTAGAGTTGATTAATCAAACCACTTTCGACTTTGTTCCTTTTCGGGAACGAAAAGTTTTAAGTGGGGGAGATTGTAATAACCCGTAAAATGCGAGCCAGTTTGAAATTTTTATTTTGGCAATTTTAGCGAATTTCGATTATTTAAAATGTATTATTTTAAATAATATCGTCGAGAAATTTATTTTGAATAGAATTCGAACGTATATATTATACGCGTCGTCGTTAGAATATAAATATTTATATATAATTATAAATAGAATTGAAAATGGCGCGGTAGTTCGATAATTCGATTTCAAACTTCAATTGAATGTACCGGGTGCAAAACAATCCGGATTTTAGTGAAACCAAAAATAATGGAATCTAATAGTGAATATCTTTCCAACGAATCCGAAAAATCAAGATTTCATAGCGGGAATCGAAAGATATGTCCAGTTGAAAATTCTGAATAGTCGCTATGGAATTCAGGCCCTTAAAAATGGAAATTTTGCAAATGACCTCGGATTTCGACGAAACCAGTTTTGTTGGGTCCGTGGTGTAAAGTTATGGCTAGGTTTCAAGTTTCATAATTTTCTGAATCAATATGTGAGCGTGGCAAAGGAAAACGCGTTTGACCAGTTTCAGTTGATTTTAATCCACTGGAAATTGGCCATTTTTCTAACGGTCTCAGAATTCGACGAAACTAGTTTTGTTAGGACCGTATCGTCAATACGAAGCTAGAAAATATTTTTCTGGAATTTTCTAGTTAGTATGTGACCCCGGTAATTTGAAATGTACGTTTAAAATTCAATATAATGAGTTATATTTTAAATTTAAAGAAAACTGATCGTAACAGCCGAGTTGGGTTACGCAACATATCCCATTGTGTTCAGAATAGGGGTAATTAGCTAGAGACGACAGTCGTTGGGTTTGATTTAGATTTCATATGGATAAACATGTAACTATTGGATTCAAAAGAATTTAAAATAATAATTAAATAATAAATAAAATAAAATAAACCCCCCCTTCTCCTATACATCAGCCAAAGCCCCCCCCCCCCCCCCCCCCGTCATTCGTGGATCTGAGAAAAAAAAAACCCCAAGGGCGCGATCGATCCACCATCGCACTCCCTCCCTGGCGCCGCCGTCATTCACCGCCCCCACCTCCTCTTCTCCGATCCCCCTCCTTCCCTTCCCCCTCTCGCTTCTCTCCCCTCCTTCCCTGGTTAAAAACCCGCACACCCCCAGGCCTAGGTCAGCTCGAAGCCGCCGCCTCCGGCCTGCCAACGCCGTCTCCGAGGCTCCCGACCCCCTGCGCCCCCTCAGACCCCAATGCCGCCTCCTAGGCTGTCACCACCGACCACCAGTAGCCCCCCCTGTAAGTTTTTAAATTTATTTATTTTATTTTATATAGACAGATATAAAAACTGAATTTTATTTATTATAAAAACTGAATTTTATCTACTTTAAAAACTGAAGTTAGATTTTTATTTTATATAGTATATAGTTTAGATTTTTAATAGAAAAGAATTTTGATTTTTATATGTATAGGGAATTGAAGTAAAAATAGAAATTCATATGTCAAAAAGATTAGATTTTGAAAATGAAATAGATTAGATTTTTATATTAGAAAAGGCGAGTTCTATAAATAAAAATGTGATTTTTATCTATTGAACTTCGAAATAAAAATGTGATTTTTATCTATTGAACTTCGAAATAAAAATGTGATTTTTATCTATTGAACTTCGAAATAAAATGTGATTTTTATCTATTGAACTTCGAAATAAAAATGTGATTTTTATCTATTGAACTTCGAAATAAAAATGTGTTTTTTTTTCTATTGAACTTCGAAGTAAAAATTCGATTTTTATATATTGAATAGCGAAGTAAAAATTCGATTTTTATATATTGAATAGCGAAGTAAAAATTCGATTTTTATATATGTAGTGGCTACGGGCGACGAAGCTGACGAAGAGGCGATAACGATGAAGATTGAAGAGTCAAGATGATTGGATAGCTATCTGTGAGAATTTCTCACCTTTCAATTTATTTTTCTAGTTATATATATATATATACTAGGATGCAGACGGTGCTTATTAGAAGCACCCGACACCCGTCCACAGACCATGGACTTGTTTGATTGGTTGTGTAGTTGGTTAGATTATTTGATTTGGATTTGATTGTTTGGTGAAATGAAATTGATATGATTGATGTGTGAATGGCGTGGGCCTTCACTAGACCGGGGATAAGGCTAGGCCTTGTCCCGTTTCTAGTATCGTGCCGTTATGCCGCCGAAATTTCCTAAAATAAGTTAGAAAAATATAAATATCATTTTATTTAAAGAATGAACTGAATAGAAATTCATATGTTGGAATAAAATGTTTTTATCGTTAAAAATATAATTTTTAACGTGAAGTGAATAAAATAAATATTCATTTACAAACCAGACGGTTTGTTTATGTACACCTATTTGAAGGACATTGATTGGGACGATAAATTTTACACATCGCCCAACTGCACAAATAAAATCTGTGTTTGATTGTTTGAAACCCTACACGGGTGTTGGGATGATATTTGACATACACTAATCCCGATTGTTTAGTTGTGTGTCGATCGATTGATTGACAGACTGTTATAAGCGTTGAATATTTATATTTGATGCTTATACAATGTAGAATGCACTTTGGATGATGGTTGATTATTCATCGTTGTTGATATATACATGTGTTGTAGAAAATCCATATAATTAACATTATATGGTAATTGATTGGGCCTCATTCCAGTTTCGAAAAAGAAATATTTGAAATGAAAATATTTGAAATAGAAATATTTGAAATAGAATATTTGAAAATAGAAATATGTGAAGCCGTGATGATTAGATTGACGCCATTTTGACGTGAACGATATTTATATCGATTCTAAACGATTTCGAAATGAATTGAATTGAAAACGATTTCGAAATGAATTGAATTGAAAACGATTTCGAAATGAATTGAATTGAAAACGATTTCGAAATGAATTGAATTGAAGACGATTTCGAAATGAATTGAATTGAAAACGATTTCGAAATGAATTGAATTGAAAACGATTTCGAAATGAATTGAATTGAAAACGATTTCGAAATGAATTGAATTGAAAACGAATTCAAATTGAATTGAAAGCGAATTGAATTGAATTCAAATTGAATTGAAATTTGAATTGAATAGAAATGAACTTTGAAACGAATTTATAAAGAAGAATTCAATTTTGCTTTGAATTGAAATGGAAGTTGAAATTGCTTTTGAAACGAATTTAAAACTATTTATATAATTCGTTTTAAATAGAAATCGATGAAATATATATTATATATATTATATATATAATATAATGGCCTGAATAGAACGCGCCGCGCCGCGGCAGTTCGCGAATTTCGACCATTGATTTCAAACGGACATTTCGGGAGATCCGACCGTCGGATTCTCCTAAAACCGGAACCGTTGGGTTCGTATCGAAGAGAGCTTTCTAACGAATGTGAGAAATTAGAAATCTAACGGTTGGATTTGGAATTATGTCCAAATCAAATTTGAAAAAGGTCGCTGTAAGTGCAGTTCGATGGCCATTGGTGGAAATCGACTGTACGGGCCTTGATAAAATTATTAAAAATAGTAATAATTTGTGTAAAATCATAAGAAATGATTTGTGAAGATTTGGGATGAAAAACTCCATATTTGAAAAGATAAAAATAGATTTTTATCGAAATGAACTAGTTTTGAACTAGAAATATAATTCTATTTATTTTTAAATAAATAAATTGAATTTGAAAAGGGTTTTAAAAATAACCAGAATTTCCAATGATTGCATTGGAGTGGATTTGAATCGAAATTGTCTTCGGAATATTTCGATGTTGGAATTCGTGATTATACAGATGTGGTTATGGGAATTTGAAAGATATACATTTATATCGTTATTTCAATACGACATTTGTTAATCGTAGAATTTGATATTGAATATAAGCCGATATATTTTCTATTCAGAGCCTTGTATTGAATATCAAATGTGATTTGGGTTTGTCGTGAATGGTGTCTTCACTAACACTGTTCTTGAACCCAGTTGTGAAAAGATTAAATCTTTTTATTTGGATTTAATGAAGTGTACCAATTAAATGAGATTTCATTGGAATTGAATTGATATTGATTTTTGGGTTTATCGTGAACAGTGTTTTAAATAACACTCGTTCTTTAACCCGATAATTAATGAATGTGATTTTGGGTTTATCGTGAACTGTGTTTTTAAATGACATTGATTCTTTAACCCAGAGAAATATTAAAACTAAGTGGAGTTTTAATGAATCTTTAATTAGATTGAAAAGATCGAGAATGGAGTATCACCAGTTTTACTCCAGGCGATAGTTAAATCTTTAATTAGATTTGAACGTGAAATGGTAATTGAATTTACCGATAACACCGTGGTGTTAGATATGAAGTATAACCAGTTTTACTTCATGGGATGAATAGGTTGGGAGTGGGAAATAAAATAAATGATTACTTCGGTGTGGTTCGCTAATCCCGACTAGTTTGAATTGATATTCAAAGGAGATTAAAGGATAAATTTAAAGAATTTATCTTGGATAAAATTAATGGGAACTTTTTCCCAAAGTATAGGAATATTTGAATAAAAGAATATTCTGAATTGGAATGAGGCGTATGTTGTGTTTGTGTAACACGTTTATAATTTATACGCGAGTTATTCAGAAAGATCGGGTTTATCCCATTCTGAATAACTGATTCGACGTGGTGTCGAAGATGAAGACGGTGGTCGAAGACCAGAAGTCTTCACGTCGTTTGGGTGATTACTGATGATCTTGATTGGGCTGTACACCCAAGAAGATGGAAACAGTTAGTGATCGTCCAGACGTTCTTGGAGATCGATGGATATGCGGGGTACTAGGTGCCTCCGGTTTCGTTCAACCCCAGAACGGACTTGTAAATGGACTGTGTGTCTGACATTGGATTTTAGTCTGTGTGATTGATTTCTATTAAATATATATCTGTTTGGCGGCGGAGAATTTATTCTCTTGCTTAACGCCCATCTCTGAGACGTACGAGCTCAGGGGTTATATATTGATGGATATCAAACGCATGGAGTGAATTGCCTGTGTGGCACGCCTAAGTGGCAATTGATCAAGGCTTCTGTTGAAAAGCAAAGTCTTGTGGTGATGATCAAAGCACAGCCTGTGTGGCACAGCTTTGTATAACGTGAATTCGCGAGTTTCACACCCGGTATGAACCAAAAACGGGAGACGGACCTCAGGGAGGGCATGCGTTTCTTTCTAGCTAGAAGTGGCGTCAGTGGTTTTACACGCCCTGACGAGTTTGACTTATGTGGTTGTTGCTGTTGCGAGGCGCCTCGGTTATATCGGTTTCGGCCGATGCATTCTGGTCGGCAGACGGACCAGACTTACACCCCATAGGGTGGGCAGACGCATGTCCAGGGTTTAAGTTTAATCCACATCGGTGGATCGGCCCTGACGATCCAAGGGCCCACCTGAGTCTGGGTCCTGAGGGGCGGGCTAGAGCGTTTCGAATCGGTTGAGGACTATCTTTTGCCTCGGTTCATAGACGGAAATCCAATTTCCAAATACGTGACATTTGCGGTTTTATTTGTAGAGCCTAGTATGGCGACATAGTGGGATGGGGCACTTATGCCGCCTATGATTGATACTTATGATTTGAAGTTGTTTTATACACTATGCACTTACAATAGTATCAAATGATTTGTTTTAAACGTATCAAGCATTCTTGGCTATTATAAGGTAAAAACCCTATCCTCCGGCTTGCGTTGCATTGTGTGATGGGAACTGGGTCTTATAATAGCTTCATTTTTCTTTATTTAGCATTGCGCTTTTTGTTTTATGCACCGGTATTCTTGGGAGGAAACCCGTTCCGTGTTATACGGCGTGGTCCCTTGATTTACCTAATGATTTAAAATAAAGAATAATAACTGTTTTAGTTCTCACACCAGTCCCATGACTGACCTGAAGTTTATTGTTTTAACCTAAACTCTGGGTGCCCCTATTTTGACACGGGCAGCTAGTAGTTTTGGTTTTGCAGATTTACATTCACAGGATCCTGGTTTACAGCTGGAACGATATCCAGAAAGCTTTGTATCCATATATCTCCTCTAGTTGTGTATTGTAATATTTTCCGCTGCTATGTATTTAAATGTAATTTAAATCTCTGATATTTCTGTGTAATATTCATTTATACTCTGTATATTCTTGTAATCTGATGCATTGTTGTAATATACAATGAAATGTTCTTCCGTGCGTTCTGTTGTGGTTTGTTCTCGAACTATCCGACGCTTTCCTTTACGGGGAAGTTGCGGGTCTTTACACCCATATGGTAGAAAAACCTGTTTGAACATGATGGTTGAATGAATATTCACCTGGGTTGTGTTTAAAATCAACTGACAGTGTTGATTGGGTAATTTGCAGTGAATGGCCTAAAATGTGTTGTTTTGACGTCGGTTTACAGTTCGGTGAATCGACGCAGTTTTAAAGTTATAAATTATTGGTAAAATAGAATATTTGTTTTTAAAAAAAATAAGTGGTGACTTTAAATTTATGAAATTTATTTAATAAATTCAAAAAGGGGAAATAACGAGTGAAATCAGTTAATAGTGAACTGAGATGTACGGTCGATAATTTCAATTGTTTTAAACTGAATGCGATAATCGAGTTACTTTGATTCTGAAGTATTCGTTAAATAAAATGAACATATGTTAAATGTTAGAAATCTATGATTTAATATGAATTAATGTAAGTATCAAGTGGGTTAGTGTTAACAAAGTAATTGTTATTTAATCAGCCTTTAAAGGTGACAACACTCCTATTCCTGATAAACAGCGAAGTTAACTATATAAAATATAGTTAATATTAAAGTTAATTATTATTTTTATTAATAAAAATTGGAGAAATGACTTTTAATGGGAATTCGATTAACAAGGGGTTAATTGACGATAAGGTTTGACAAAAGAGGGAAAAAGGGAATAAGAATTTATAAAAGGAATTGTAAACTAAAAGTCCAAATGAGATTGGAAATGTAATTGGTAAGAGGATATAGGGATTTAAATAAGAATTTCATCGCAACGGATGTTACATACGATGTGGTGTGTTGAATGTTGATAAAAGGACTTTTGAAATGAAATCCAAGTTAAAGGGGTTTTTAATTTAAAGTAAGAGGGAAAGCGGATTTTCAATCCAAGATTTCGCGATGATAAACATGCCGTATAAATAGGAATAGATTATTCGACAAGTGATTTTTATTATGAAGCAAAGTGTTATATGCAAAATAAGATTTAAGTTAAAGTGGTGCTTCATGGAGAATTACTTAATTGAACAAATTAAGTAAGGAGGTTATATCGAAAGGAGATTTCAAATAAAAGAAACAGTTTATAAAACCAGATTTGAAACGAGGGATAAACGAGATATGGATATCAGTGGTTAAGTGACGAACTGATATCATTTTAAGGTAAGAACATTGTCAATTAAGCTCTGAGAGGTAAATAAAATACCCCAACTTGAACGACTTCACTATTATCGAGGAATGATATTCGTTTGGTAGTGAGTGCAAAGTGTTGGAATCGGTTAATTATCCCATATGAGAAATATTGAATTGGGTACAAGGTTTTGAATAAAAATGTTGGTTACAAGATAAATAAGAATATTTGACTTTAAGTTATATAAATTTGACATTTGATTTGTCATATCAAATTGGTAATTTGTTTTATTCCATTAACTATTATGTATATAAACAGATATATCATGATGCCAGGATTTAAGGAAATGGAAAAGTGGTTTTAAATTATATAATTGACATTTACTTTAACCAAATTAGAATTGGTAAATTGTTTCGTACCATTAAAGTATATATATGTATATACCGAGATGATTGAATATAAGAAAGTGTAAATAAGGGTTTTGATAAATATAATGATATTTCCTATAGTAAAGGAAGTGGAAGGTTTGGTATGTATGTATATACCAACTCGAAACATATCAAATAGTTTTTGTTATCACGAAAATTTAGAATAAAGATAATGTTTAAATTATATTCGAAGATTCAAAAGTTGATTAACCATTTGGTTAAGTATATATATATATACACACGTTGTAAAGAGGCCAAGCAATGCCAAGTACTGAATCAGTAAACTCAGTTTAATCACACTATTGTTATTTGATAGTTAAATCACCGTTATCAAACCAGACCAATATGGTTGTTGGTACAGAAAGACCGGGTTCGAATTTATTCGAAACCATTCCGACCAACAAATACGTGAAGATATTTGAAGATGGTCGAGCTGGAGCATTGAAGATCTTGGATCCTCATAAGCGGAAGAACCGCTAATAATCTCTTGTTTAGTGGCCAGAGATAAACTTTGGTTCTGTCATTGCTGGAATCTACGGATTGCAAGGACTTCTCGCTACTGATCCTTGAGGTGATTCCTATATGAGATGCAGTAGGAGAGTACCTTCGGTTCATCATGTTCATTGATTACTTTTATGGACGAGTGTCTGACAGAGTAATTCCAAAGGGGTCACGTACGTTGATTTCTTCGAACGTATTTCTGTTGATGGCGGAGAAGGCCGTACACCTTCTCTTAGTTGACCGCAAAGTATTTTTATGGACGTCAATTAGTGATATCTGGCGGATCTGACGATGTGGCATTCAAAGTGCATGGTGACCAGATATTATAAAGATAAATTCTAGCCTCAGGCCTCATCAACCGAGAAATGACAAAAATCGGGCAGGCATCATGGCTATGTGGGTAGCTCCCATTAGGATGTATGATCACCTATCTAGAGAAATTCAATTTGCTTCTTTAATCTATATTCGATGTTGTCCATTTTCGGGAGGCGGTTGCTGATCCCAACCGTCAGTGATATACATTCGATACATTCAAGTGAAATGAGTGGTCGGTCATGTGTGGGCCGGGTTGCAAGACGTTCTTGTTGAACCTAGTGTATTCGCCTCTAGAGATACACAGTCGGAAGGTGGTCCCATACCTTGTCAAGTTTAGAATCCAATATCCAATCAGATCCCGGGGTTTTTGGTTTGTATACTATATATGTGGAGCGTGAGATGCAAGCGTTCCACTAGATTGATATTTACTTGTATTTAGACACTGTGATAATATCAGACTAAGTTATGTTTTCGAAAATGTTTTGGGTTATAGTAAGGTAAAAATCGTCAATGTTTATGTGTAGGCTGGTCTTACTATTATCCTTTGATTTCAAAAGGATTTTCCAAAGTTAAACAAGTGTGTGTCCTATGAGTTTATCACTGATAGTATTCCAGACTGACCCGGTGTATTTTGCTCTGCTTCAAATGTGCTCGGGTCAGACCGAGTATGTTCCAGGTTAGGTTTCGCTTGGAGTTCAGGAGCTGGAAGCAGGCGGCTTCACCGCTAGTTATATAAAGTTATTTTTCGATGTGACTGATATATGTTGTACTCTGATGATTGGTATGTATATACAGTTTATTTGTATAAAGGATTTGTTATGTTAATTTATTCATTCCGCTGTGAGATTCTGATGTGGTGTTCTTCTTCTTTCTTCTATTCTAATATTCTTTCTTTCTTTTCTCACCCTGTAAATACTTTCTATTGACAATCTGGGGTTTGATACTTGGGTTTTGGCAAGCGATACGGGTTTATGTATTATTGTCGAAAACTCGAGCGTCGAGTTTTCCCTCGGGTCGTTATAGGAATGATTAAAGAGGAGGAAGAGGCACAAACTGAAGGCATGGAGGAAGACGACCGAGTCATTTGCATTGGCAAAGTATGTTTCGATAGAGAAGGGAATATAATTGAACAAAACGCGGAATTTTGTCCCTATTATCCCAATTTCCCAATTCATAAATCCCCAATCATCAAGAAGCATTGTACGTTTAGTTTCTCGTTTATTCGTACATGCGATGTAATACATACAATTATAGTATATTCGTGTTCTTGTAAAACATTGGGATTTTATTAATTGTCTTGTAAAACAATGTCTAAATTATTTGGTTCATACAATGTTTGTTTTCTATCTAGGTTTTGTAGATTATAGAATAAATATTAGAATAGTTATATATAGAGTATAAAGATATTATATAGGCATGAATTTGGAGGGAGTCATGCATATTTGTATAAGTTATGTGCTATAATCTTAGAATATATAGTTAGATATAGGATATAGTTATTTATGGTACAGATTTAGGGGGAGTATATTTAGAGGGTTTTTTTGTTGATGACAAAGGGGGAGAAATTATAAAATATGGATTAGTTAAGCTTAGTTTAAGGGGGAGTATGTAGGATTCATGGTGAAAGGGGGAGTATTTGAAGGATCAGATAAAAAATTATCAACATGTATGAACAAGTATGAATAGTTTATAAATCAAGGTTGTCATCATGAAAAAAGGGGAGATTGTTGGAGAATGGAGTTTTGATGGAAACAACCTTATTTCAATTATCATTATTAATTGATTATAAAATATATATAATAACAAATCTTTCTAGAATATATATATATATATATATATATATATATGCAAGGTTTGTATACATGACCTAAATACTAAAGATTGTACAGTCAGAGTTGTAGGAGATTCAGGATTCAAAAGAGAATCAAGACTCATGAGTTATCAAGATTTCAAGAGTTCATGAAAAATATAGTAATTGAGTCTAGTTTATATGTATGAAAGACTCTGAATATCACTCCATGTTCAAATTCTAATTTTCAAATTTAAAATTTTGTTTTCAAAATTCAAATTCTGATTTCAAATTATTTTCCAAATGATTTCAAACTATTATCTTACTTATGATTTCAAACATATATGTTTATAAAGTTTTAATATATAAGTTTATATTTAGTTCTATAATATATATAATTTTTATAGTTTTATAGTTTTAAATCTTATAACTTTATAAATATGTTTATATGATATATTATTATCATTTCATGTGATTTTACACTTTATAATATTCATTTGAATTACTAAGTTTTGATTCGAGAATGAATAATATATATGTTTAAACACTTGAAAAATAGTTTTAAAAATCAAAATATGATACATATGTCGACATATAAATGTCATAATTTCAATTTTCAAAGGAAATGTCTTTTCACTATTTTTAACGTTTCTGAAACGTTGCAACCATTGGAAGCTATAAAAAGTGGCTGATTTCGAATTTTTATTCATTCTTTCTTCTCCATCTTCACCCCTTTACATACCACCATTAACATACATCATTCTTGGTTTCTGCACTTATACTTTTCCGATTTCTAATCAAATTAAATCAAACTTTTTCTCTTCTCAATATCTATCTACTAATATCAATTTGGAAGTGCTATTGAAGAGTTATAGGGCTGTTGTAATCATTTGGGAATTGTTTGGGAAAGTTTTTGTTCCTTGTAGCTGAGACGACCCCAAACCCCGTACTGACGGTGGCAAGGGTTATCTTTGGAATATAACACAGAAACAGATAATTGCAGAACAGAATTAAGTAAATACACCAGATAATGAACAATAGAATATACTGGATAAAAGTAATCATCAGAGTTACACAGTACACAGGATCTTACTTAGTACAAATACAGTTCAGCTATACATAAATGTCTACAGCGGAAATCAAACATAATATGTACAATAGGAGCTGAACAGCATAAAAAGAGATAAATGCTAGAATCCATCTTCAGCTCCAGCTATCCAGAAAGAACCAGCTAAACCTGAATACAAGGCTGCCCGTGTAGAAAAAGGGGCACCCGAGTTTGAAAGTGAAACAAACTACGAGTCAGTCATGGGACTAGTATGAGAAATCTACTCAACACATATATAATATGGCCAATCACAGGACCACGCCACTTTCGTGGAACGGGTTTACTCCATTTGATTGCCAGTGCTTTAAAACAAATCTTCCTTTTAAACATCGCTATGCTTTTTATAAAAATGAAGCCATTATAAGACTCAGTTCCCATCACATAATGCAACGCAAACCGGAGGGTAGAGTTTTTACCTTACAACGGCCAAAATATGCTTGATACGAATAAAACAAAGACATTTGATATTATTGCTAGTGTTTATATGTTTGAAAACAATTTCAAATCATAACTATCAATCATAGACGGCATTAATGCCCCATACCACTATGTCGCCATATATAGGTATACAATCAAATTCGCGCGATGTCGTATTTGGAAATTGGATTTCCGTCATGAACCAAGGCAAAAGATAGTCCTTACCGAATTTGAGACTGCCTAGCCCGAGCCTCAGGAACAGGCGCAACTGCCCCTTGGAGCGACAGGGCCGGTCCACCGATGTGGATTATTATACCTGAACAATATGTTTCCCCGCCCTTTGGGGTGTAAACGAGCCAACGAATGACTCCATCGGACCCGGATCGTCCGATCAAACCGAGGCGCCTCGCAACAGCAACAACCACATAGGTGAAAAGTATATAAATGTCAGGGCTGGTAGGTCACTGACACCACCTTAGCAAGGAAGAAAGGCATGCCCTCCCTGAGGTCCTTCTCCCGTTTCTGGTTCATGCCGGGGTGTGCGGCTCGCGATTTTATGTTATACACAAAGCTACGCCACACAGGCAGCGCTTTGATCATCACCACGAGACTTTGCTTTTCAACAGAAGCCCTGATCACTGCATCTTAGCATGCCACACAGGCAATTCATGCCATGCGACTGATGTCCATCGATATACAACCTCTGAGCTCATGCGTTTCAGAGAAGGGTGTTAAGTAAAAGAATAAATTCTCCGCCGCCAAACAGATGTATATTTAATAGAGATCAATCAACAGAGAATAAAATCCAATGTCAGACACACAGTTCATTTACAAGTCCGTTCTGGGTCTGAACGAAACCGGAGGCACTAAATACCTCGCAAACCCATCGATCATCACGTACGTCTGGACGATCACCACTCATTATCCATATTTCGGGATGCCTCCCAATCAGGACCTCGGTTACCATCCAAACGAGGTGAAGATCTCCGGTCTTCGACCACCGTCTTCATCTTCAAATTTCAATCGTCGGTCAATTATTTGAAATGAGAATTAACTCTGCCTTTTCAAATAATTCACGTATATTTAGAATTTCAAATCAATTTATTTCAATGGTTAAATCATTCGATAACACCAATTTTGTTCTTTAATGTAATTTTCACACCAAACACATTCAACCATCAAATACCACATAAATCGAGCAAATTCAGTTTATTTTCATTCGATATCATTTATGATATTTTATAACGATTTATCGCCATTCTTATTTATTTTAAAATAGCCAATTTATTCAAAACGACGCTTCGGGCCATAACGCGACTGTGGCACTGTTTTTCTTCAGATTTGATTTACACATATATGAAGATCTAACCGTTGGATCTTTACAAAATCTACATCATTAGAAAGGTCTTTTAAAAACGAATCCAAAGGTTCCCATTTTGGGAAAATCCGACGGTCGGATCTCCCGGTACAATCGTTTGAAGTTTCGATTTCAAAATAGGAACTGCAGCGTCGTTATTCGATTAAATATAATTATATTTATAAATATAAATAAATATAATCGATTCTGGCGCTGTTTTTCTTCAAATTTGAATTAAACATTCCATATAATCCAACCGTTGGATTTTTACAAGGTTGGTGCCGTTGGAAAGATATTTCCAAGGCGAACCCGACGGTTGCGGTTTCGGGAAAATCCAATGGTCGGATTTCCCGCACTAGTTGTTTGAAATCACAGTTTCAAAACACGAACTGCACGGCTACGTTTCGTTTAAATTTTATTTATATTTATATATTTATATAAATATAGTTCATTCAATAATTTCAATATCGTTTCCACTTCAAAATTTCACTAACGCCTTTAAATTTTGGAAAATTTCGCCATAACCTCCTTTGTACGGGAGGGGCTGGGAAAATTCCCAAATAGCCACACGGGCGTCTCATGTCAAAAAGAAAAAGAAAAGGCCAACAGGCTCATAAAATCATCACCCAAACAAAACAGTAAATGTGTACCTATTTGTCGAGCACAAAATTTTATTCCTCTTCTCTAGCCCCTTTGCTATAACCTGTTCAATAAATATGCATGTACATATATACAGTTCTTATCCCTTATCATTTTCCATTCAACTTTATATTTGATTCCATTTGGTTTAAAAACACAATTCATTCTAATGTTGCATGCATAGGCGAGAATCATATGATTAGCTAATTAGTGAAAATTTCGACTCATTGCATATTTATTTGAACGAGTTGCTATCTTTAACACTTCACATTTTAACAATTCATGTATATAATAAAAATGTGATTTTTATTGTAAAACAATTCATTTCAAAAAGCTATTATTTTATATAGTTTATATAGGTGATAAAAATAGGATTTTCCTTATAAAACAATTTCTTTTAAAACGAGGTCATTTTACATAGTTCATACATGGGATAAAAAAGGTGATTTTTATTATGAAACAATTTATTTCAAAATATGAATACCATTCAACACATGAATTTCTGATCAACGAATGAATATCCATTCAACACATGAAGGTTTTCTATAGTTTCTATATATAGATAAAAATGTGATTTTTATAATTTAAACATGAATACCTTTCAACACATGAACTTCTAATCAACGAATGAATATCGATTCAACACATGAAGGTTTTCTATTCAACGAATAAATATAGTTTCAACAAATGAAAATAATTCAAACACATGAATATTATTCAAAATTTCGGCAGCATAACGGCAGGGTAGTTAAAACCAGGACCGTCCCTAGTACGGCTCCTCGCTCTACCTTAAAACCTCGCGGTTTTTGACAACGGGGATCATGCATCTAGTTCGCACGCAGGCGGCATGTATATATTTATTTCATTTCCCCAAACTAATCCTAAGTGGTTTCAACCAAATATTTCTCAACCACAAATGGATATTTTTCAACCACAATCAATCAATATCAACCACAAACAATCCCAAACAACCATTCGCTATCAATCAATTTTTACACCAATCACAATCGATAAATATCGTCCATGGTTTGTGGACGAGAGGCGTATATATATATATATATATATATATATATATATATATATATATATATATAGAAATTCACTTTTATTTCATCACATATATAATTTTTACAACTCATATATAACTTATACATCAAACATACAACTTATACAACGCTTATACAAGAGGTGTACAAAGCTTATATAACTCATACATCGACTATATAATTTATACATCGTCGTTTTTCATATCGTTTATAAATTAGAAATCTCACATTGGGTTCCACTCCACCAAAAATAGCAGAAGGCTCAAAAAAATATGCGGTCTCTTCTAGAATGTAGAAGACGTCCACACGGTCATGATGTTTCCTGTTTCATCGAATTTCGTTAACATATGAAAAAGATATGACTTTTCAAAGATGGACGAAATTTGCAACACTTTAAAGTGTTAAAATCAAATTAAATAAAATCAGCCGATACCTGCTTGAAATCTTCGAAACTAGGTTTCGATTTTTAGCTCCACCCGTTGCACTTCGTCCCGATTAGGTTATACCACTTCGTCGAGCTTGGAACAGACTTCAAACGCCAGGGGCGGCGCTCCGTTCGATGGCCAGAATCAGTGGCGGCGGCGAGATGAAGTTGCCGCCTTTGAGGTGCTCGATCTCGCTCTACAGGGCATGGTGGAGGCCAAACCAGGTATGGATGGGAAGAGGGAGGAGAGTACTCTAAAAAGTTCAACTGGAGGGAGGTCTATCGAGGCGTGGTTTCACCGGAATATGGACGAGAAGGTTTGAACGCTGGCCGCCGTTCGTCGCTGAGGATATCGGGTTTTTTTGTTTTTTTTTATATTTTTAAATTAATGAAATAAAAAATCCTATTGGCCGATGTTATATTAAATTCAAAAATTGGGGTTTTCTTGGACGAACTCGAAATCAAACCCAACGACTATCGTCCCTAGCGTTTTACCCCCATTTCGAACACATTGGGATATGTTTCGTAAGCCCATTCGACTGTTTCAGTCAGTTTCCATTCAAATTAAAATATAAACATTCAATATTTAATTTGAACGTACATTTCAATTTGCCAGGGCCACAAACTGATTCGAAAAATTCCAGAAAAATAAATCTAGCTATGTTTTGACGATACGGTCCCAACAAAACTAGTTTCGTCAAATTCTGAGACCGTTTGCAAAAAGGCCCATTTCTGGTCGATCCAATCTAACTGTAATTGACCAAAATACGTTTACCTTTGCCACACTCACATACTAGCTTTAAAAATTATGAAATTTGAAACCTAGCAATAACTTCACATCCCGGATCCAACAAAAGTGGTTTCGCCGAATTCCGAGGTCGTATGCAAAATGGCCAATTTCACGGGCTATATAAATTCCATAGCGACCTTTCTGAAAATTCATTCGGCCATAACTTTAGCTTTCCGCTATGAAAATTCGATTTTTCAGATTCGTTAGAAAGGTATTCACTAACAGATTTAAATATTTTTGGTTTCGCTAAAATCCGTTTTGGTTTGCACCCGGTACAGTCCGACAAAGTTTGAATTCAATTTTTGAAACTGCAGCGCCTTTTCAAGCCTTGTTTATAATTAGAATTAATTATATTCGTTTTCAATTGTCGATTCAAACTCACTTTCCATCGCTACTATTTAAAATATTTAAAATCCATTATTTTAGCCAATTTAAAATTTTTAAATTGGTTCAGATTTTATGGGTCGTTACAATCTCCCCCACTTATAACTTTTCGTCCCCGAAAAGGAACAAAGTCGAAAGTGGTTTGATAAATCTACAATCACACAACACAACAACCAATTTGTTTTTAATCTTCCAAAAATATACAAATTAAATCCTATATTCCCTTAAAAATCATTCAGAGTATAGAATAAATAGTGCACATCCATGGGAAGAAAATAGCAACAGAATAGAGAATTAAATGATAATGCAAAGTATGGTAAATGTACCTTGCACCGGAGTCAATCAGAGATATCTATTCGGCATCTGGGAATGGCTTTCTGAATGCTCTCCTCAGTTTCCCAAGTACAATCTCGTGGATCTCCACTCCATTGCACTTTGACTAAGTGAACCTTCTTGTTCCTCAGCTCTTTGGTTTCTTTGCCTATTATCTTTAGCGGCTCTCTTCTCACAGCTAATTCTGGGGTAATTTCAATGTCCTGTTGAGCTGCTTCTTCCACGATCAAGTCTGGATCATGAACGTGTTTCCGAAGTTGAGATATATGAAATACATCATGAACTCCAGGCAACCAATCAGGCAATTTAACCCTATAAGCGAGAGTTCCGATCCGTTCCAGAATAGGAAACGGACCAATGAATTTGGGTGCCAACTTTCCAGTTTTACCGAACCGGATTACTCCTCTCATCGGCGATACTTTCAAATATACATAGTCGCCAACAGCAAAGGATATATCCCTTCTTCTTCTATCGGCATAACTCTTTTGCCGGCTTTGAGCGGCGAGTAATCGCTTCTTAATAAAATCGACTTTGTCGGCAGCTTCTCGGATCATATCAGGACCCAACACAAGTTTGTTTCCAGGTTCGACCCAACAAGCAGGAGATCGGCACGGTCTACCATACAATGCTTCGAATGGTGACATTGTCAGACTCGCCTGGTAGCTGTTGTTATATGAGAATTCAGCCAAATGTAGATGGTCTTCCCATGATCCACCGAAATCCATAACACAAGCCCGCAATAGATCTTCTGAAATACGATTCACCCTCTCAGTTTGACCGTCCGTCTGAGGATGATAAGCGGTGCTCAAGTTCAACTTCGTTCCCAGTTCGACTTGAAATGCTTCCCAGAATTTGCTAGTGAATATTGTATCTCTATCACTGACTATACTGAGCGGCACTCCATGTAGTCTAACTATTTCTTTGAAGTAAACCTGCGCCAGACTCTGAGCAGTTCTGTTTGATCTGACAGGTATAAAATGGGCGGTCTTCGTGAAGCGATCTATGATCACCCAAATACTATCATTTCCTTTTTTGGTTCTGGGCAAACCATCAATGAAATCCATAGAAATATGTTCCCACTTCCAACCAGGCACTTTTAGTGGTTGTAGCAATCCAGCCAATTTCTGTTGGTCGCTCTTGACTAGTTGGCAAGTAGGGCATCGGCTAACGTATATTGAAACGTCTCTTTTCATAGCCTTCCACTAGAATGTTCGTTTGAGATCGTTATACATTTTGGCCACACTAGGATGGATACTCAGCTTGGACTTGTGACACTCGTCTAACACTTCCCTTTTGAGCTTTGGGATATCAGGAACACAAATCCTTCCTTTCAACCTCAAGGTCTCGTCGTTATCTATTTGAAAACACGAGGGTTCGCCTTTCTGAATCCTTTTAATCATATCCTTAATAAAGTTATCCTCCTTCTGAAGAATAGATATTTTGTCAATCAAGGAAGTCGTGATAATAAAGCTGGCGATCATTACATTCTTTCGACTCAGCGCATCGGCCACGACATTGGCTTTCCCAGGAGTGTATAGAATTTCAAAATCGTATGCTGCAAGAAACTCCAGCCAACGTTGTTGTCTCAGATTCAGGTCTTTCTGAGTGAACAGATACTTTAGCGACTGGTGATTTGTAAACAGTTCGAATCTCTCACCCAGAAGATAGTGCCTCCAGATTTTCAAAGCGAATACTATAGCCAATAACTAAAGATCATGAGTTACGTAGTTCTTCTCGTGTGGCTTCAGTTGACGACTAGCATAAGCAATCACTTGGCCTCTTTGCATTAACACTGCGCCAAGGCCTTCCCTAGAAGCATCAGTCCAGACTTTTAAATCTTGGTTTCCATCAATGATGGTTAACACTGGAGCTGTCGTTAATCTTAACTTTAGCTCCTCGAAAGCCTCATCACTTTATGGAGTCCATTTTAATTTAGAGTGCTTCTTTGTAAGCTTCGTTAAATGACCAGATATTTTCGAAAAGTTTTTAACGAACTTCCGGTAATAGCTAGCCAATCCGAGAAAACTGCGGACTTCAGTGGGGGTGCTAGGCTGTTTCCAATTCTGAATAGCTGTGATTTTGCTTGGATCCACAGCGATTCCTTCTTTCGATACGACGTGGCCTAGAAATTTTACTTCATCTTGCCAGAAGATACATTTGGAAAATTTGGATTTTAATACATTCCGTCTCAGAATTTCTAGAACCTGTTCCAGATGCTTTTCATGTTCGGCCTTTGATTTAGAGAAGATTAGAATATCGTCAATGAAAACCAAAACAATTTTATTCAAAACCCTCTAAACACCCTATTCATCAGATCGACGAAGTAAGCAGGAGCGTTACATAAGCCGAACGGCGTTACTTACCACTCGTAGAATAAGTCGGGACCTCTGAACGCTGTCATTGGAACACACTCTTCGATGATTCGAAGTTGATGGAAACCTGTAGCTAGGTCCATTCGTGAAAATACTTGTGCTCCATTTAATCGATCCAACAAATCATCAATTCGCGGCAACGGATATTTGTTCTTGATTGTCTGTTTGTTCAAATCACTATAATCCACGCATAGCCGAAGAGTACCGTCAGATTTTGGGACAAATACCACTGCTGCACCCCAATCAGAGAAACTGGGCCTGATCAGACCCTTCCATACTAGCTGTCGTGTTTGATTGTCTAATTCCACTTTCTCTTTCAAGGACATTCTTCGAATAGCATGAAATACCGGCCTTGCATTCGGAATCAAAGCAATCTTGAAATCTATTCCTCTCTGCGGAGGTAAGCGAACAACTTCTTCGAAAACATCCGCATAATTCTTGACGACAGGAATATCTTTCACCAGGTCTGGTATATTCTCTGTGATTTCAGGGACATTTTCCATTTTGGATGGAGAAACTTTCAAAGCTGCCCAGAAGTCCTTTCTATTCGAAGTCGGGCCTTCACATGGTATGGTTATATAATTCCCCGATTGGGCCTTTGCTTTAACCACTCTCTCGGCGCATCTAACCTCTGCTTCATATTTGGTTAGCCAATCCAATCCCAGAATGATATCGAATTCATTAAAATTCATGACAATTGAGATAATAGGGAATTTATAGCAAGAAAAGGAGACAGGTACTGCACAAATCCAACTGAGATTGATAGAACCCCCGACCGGATTCTGGACAGTCATTGGTTCCTTGAGCTTCCTCAAATTCAAATCTAGTTTCTTAGCGGCACTCTTTACAATAAAGCTTCGTGACGCGCCTGTGTCGAACAGTACTTTGACTGGAATGTTTTTGACAGTAAGTGTGCCTTCTAACACATCGGGCCTTTCCAGAACATCTGCGGGCCCAGAAGTTTCTGCTATTTCATTTACCTAAGCCTCATTGGTCTTTTTCGACAGCCAGCAGTCTTGCTTTACGTGACCAGCTTGATGACAAAGATTACACTTTCTATTTTCTTTAACCTTGTTCTTTGATTTAGATCCCTCCTTCTTTTGCAATTTCAAGGACTTACATTTCCTGGACAAATGACCCTTTTGATTGCAGTTTGAGCATGTGGCAGTCGTTGCCGGTTCTTTTTCAGATTTAGCCCTTTTTCTCTTAACACTGGGCTTCTCACTGACCTCCGACCTCGAACTAGCTTCAGGAATATTAGTTTCCGACCCTTCTTTATTACTAGAACTGACTTCTTCTTCGTCACGTAACATCCCTTTCTTATGGAGATCTTCGTACTGATAGGCCATATAAATCATTTCAGAGAAAGGAAGTTTTACATTCCTCAGTACATTATTCTGATATCTCCTTTGCAGGCCATGAATAAATCTCAGAATTTTCCTCTTTGGATCTTGAATCGGATGAGGAGCAAAGTGAGCAAGTTCGTTGAATTTCTTATGATATTCTGGGATGGTCATATCACCTTGTATCAAATAAGAAAATTCATCACATAATCTCTCGGTTGCTTGGGGAGGAGTAAACCTTTCTAAGAAAATCACTTTGAATCTGTCCCAGATGATATCACCTTCTGGATTATCTTTAATAACTGAATCCCACCAAAACAAAGCTTCTTCTTTGAGTGCCCAAGACGCCAGTAATCTTTTCTGATCGTCTCTCAGCATTAGACCCTCAAAGATCTTCTCTGCAGAACGAATCCAAGCTTGCGTTTCCATAAAGGATTCCTTGCCTAAGAATGGCGATCCACCCAGATTTCGAAATCTCTTGTATAGAACTTCTATATCGGATTCTGGCTACGGGAGCACAACTGGCTTATTGGCTGGTCGAGCCATACGATTATTTCTTCCGTTCCTGTCACTCATTTTCTAGTGCGTCTGCAATTAGCAGACAAAGTGTCAGGTCAACAGAAAAGATATTTCAAAATATAGAGACAAATACTTCAATGTAAATGTGTCTACTGGGGTGTATTCCATTCTGCTTTACTTATACTAGGATATTTATGATCCTATCTGTATTAAGTTACCCGTCCTAGAACACTACTGGTTCTATTTCTGGCGAGTTCGTTCAAATGTTATATTCCAGAACTAAGCTTAACCAAAGCTCTGATACCACGTTGAGACGACCCCAAACCCCGTACTGACGGTGGCAAGGGTTATCTTTGGAATATAACACAAAAAAAGATAATTGCAGAACAGAATTAAGTAAATACACCAGATAATGAACAATAGAATATACTGGATAAAAGTAATCATCAGAGTTACACAGTACACAGGATCTAACTTAGTACAAATACAGTTCAGCTATACATAAATGTCTACAGCGGAAAACAAACATAATATGTACAATAGGAGCTGAACAACATAAAAAGAGATAAATGCTAGAATCCATCTTCAGCTCCAGCTATCCAGAAAGAACCAGCTAAACCTGAATACAAGGCTGCCCGTGTAGAAAAAGGGGCACCCGAGTTTGAAAGTGAAACAAACTACGAGTCAGTCATGGGACTGGTATGAGAAATATACTCAACACATATATAATATGGCCAATCACAGGACCACGCCACTTTCGTGGAATGGGTTTACTCCATTTGATTGCCAGTGCTTTAAAACAAATCTTCCTTTTAAACATCGCTATGCTTTTTATAAAAATGAAGCCGTTATAAGACACAGTTACCATCACACAATGCAACGCAAACCGGAGGATAGAGTTTTTACCTTACAACGGCCAAAATATGCTTGATACGAATAAAACAAAGGCATTTGATATTATTGCTATTGTTTATATGTTTGAAAACAATTTCAAATCATAACTATCAATCATAGACGGCATTAATGCCCCATACCACTATGTCGCCATATATAGGTATACAATCAAATTCGCACGATGTCGTATTTGGAAATTGGATTTTCGTCATGAACCAAGGCAAAAGATAGTCCTTACCGAATTCGAGACTGCCTAGCCCGAGCCTCAGGAACAGCCGCAACTGCCCCTTGGAGCGAGAGGGCTGGTCCATCGACGTGGATTATTATACCTGAACAATACGTTTCCCCGCCCTTTGGGGCATAAACGAGCCAACGAATGACTCCATCGGACCCGGATCGTCCGATCAAACCGAGGCGCCTCGCAACAGCAACAACCACATAGGTGAAAAGTATATAAATGTCAGGGCTGGTAGGTCACTGACACCACCCTAGCTAGGAAGAAACGCATGCCCTCCATGAGGTCCTTCTCCCGTTTCTGATTCATACCGGGGTGTGAGGCTCGCGATTTTACGTTATACACAAAGCTACGCCACACAGGCGGTGCTTTGATCATCACCACAAGACTTTGCTTTTCAACAGAAGCCCTGATCACTGCATCTTAGCATGCCACACAGGCAATTCATGCCATGCGACTGATGTCCATCGATATACAACCTCTGAGCTCGTGCGTTTCAGAGAAGGGCGTTAAGTAAAAGAATAAATTCTCCACCGCCAAACAGATGTATATTTAATAGAGATCAATCAACACAGAATAAAATCCAATGTCAGACACACGGTCCATTTACAAGTCCGTTCTGGGTCTGAACGAAACCGGAGGCACTAAATACCTCGCAAACCCATCGATCACCACGTACGTCTGGACGATCACCACTCATTATCCATATTTCGGGATGCCTTCCAATCAGGACCTCGGTTACCATCCAAACGAGGTGAAGATCTCTGGTCTTCGACCACCGTCTTCATCTTCAAATTTCAATCGTCGGTCAATTATTTGAAATGAGAATTAACTCGGTCTTTTCAAATAATTCACGTATATTTAGAATTTCAAAACAATTTATTTCAATGGTTAAATCATTCGATAAAACCAATTTTGTTCTTTAATGTAATTTTCACACCAAACACATTCAACCATCAAATACCACATAAATCGAGCAAATTCAGTTTATTTTCATTCCATATCGTTTATGATATTTTATAACGATTTATCGCCATTTTTATTTATTTTAAAATAGCCAATTTATTCAAAACGACGCTTCGGGCCATAACGCGACCGTGGCGCTGTTTTTCTTCAGATTTGATTTACACATATATGAAGATCTAACCGTTGGATCTTTACAAAATCTACATCATTAGAAAGGTCTTTTCAAAATGAATCCAACGGTTCCCGTTTCGGGAAAATCCGACAGTCGGATCTCCCAGTACAATCGTTTGAAGTTTCAATTTCAAAATACGAACTGCAACGTCGTTATTCGATTAAATATAATTATATTTATAAATATAAATAAATATAATCGATTCTGGCGCTGTTTTTCTTTAAATTTGAATTAAACATTCCAGACAATCCAACCGTTGGATTTTTACAAGGTTGGTGCCGTTGGAAAGATATTTCCAAGGCGAACCCGACGGTTGCGGTTTCGGGAAAATCCAATGGTCGGATTTCCTGCACTAGTTGTTTGAAATCACGGTTTCAAAACACGAATTGCACGGCTACGTTTCGTTTAAATTTTATTTATATTTATATATTTATATAAATATAGTTCATTAAACAATTTCAATATCGTTTTCACTTCAAAATTTTACTAACGCCTTTAAATTTTGGAAAATTTCGCCATAACCTCCTTTGTACGGGAGGGGCTGGGAAAATTCCCAAATAGCCACACGGGCGTCTCATGTCAAAAAGAAAAAGAAAAAGCCAAGCGGCTAGCCAACAGGCTCATAAAATCATCACCCAAACAAAACAGTAAATGTGTACCTATTTGTCGAGCACAAAATTTTATTCCTCTTCTCTAGCCCCTTTGCTATAACCTGTTCAATAAATATGCATGTACATATATACAGTTCTTATCCCTTATCATTTTCCATTCAACTTCATATTTGATTCCATTTGGTTTAAAAACACAATTCATTCTAATGTTGCATGCATAGGCGAGAATCATATGATTAGCTAATTAGTGAAAATTTCGACTCATTGCATACTTATTTGAACGAGTTGCTATCTTTAACACTTCACATTTTAACAATTCATGTATATAATAAAAATGTGATTTTTATTGTAAAACAATTCATTTCAAAACACTATTATTTTATATAGTTTATATAGGTGATAAAAATAGGATTTTCCTTACAAAACAATTTCTTTTAAAACGAGATCATTTTACATTGTTCATACAGAGGATAAAAAAGGTGATTTTTATTATGAAACAAATTATTTCAAAATATGAATACCATTCAACACATGTATTTCTGATCAACGAATGAATATCCATTCAACACATGAAGGTTTTCTATAGTTTCTATATATAGATAAAAATGTGATTTTTATATTTTAAACACGAATACCTTTCAACACATGAACTTCTAATCAACGAATGAATACCGATTCAACACATGAAGGTTTTCTATTCAACGAATAAATATAGTTTCAACAAATGAAAATAATTCAAACACATGAATATTATTCAAAATTTCGGCAGCATAACGGCGGGGTAGTTAAAACCGGGACCGTCCCTAGTACGGCTCCTCGCTCTACCTTAAAACCTCGCGGTTTTTGACAATGGGGATCATGCATCTAGTTCGCACGCAGGCGGCATGTATATATTTATTTCATTTCCCCAAACTAATCCTAAGTGGTTTCAACCAAATATTTCTCAACCACAAATGGGTATTTTTCAACCACAATCAATCAATATCAACCACAAACAATCCCAAACAACCATTCGCTATCAATCAATTTTCACACCAATCACAATCGATAAATATCGTCCATGGTTTGTGGACGAGGGGCGTGTATATATATATATATATATATATATATATATATATATATAGAAATTCACTTTTATTTCATCACATATATAATTTTTACAACTCATATATAACTTATACATCAAACATACAACTTATACAACGCTTATACAAGAGGTGTACAACGCTTATATAACTCATACATCGACTATATAATTTATACATCGTCGTTTTTCATATCGTTTATAAATTAGAAATCTCACATTGGGTTCCACTCCACCAAAAATAGCAGAAGGCTCAAAAAAATATGCGGTCTCTTCTAGAATGTAGAAGACGTCCACACAGTCATGATGTTTCCTGTTTCATCGAATTTCGTTAACATATGAAAAAGATATGACTTTTCAAAGATGGACGAAATTTGCAACACTTTAAAGTGTTAAAATCAAATTAAATAAAATCAGTCGATACCTGCTTGAAATCTTCGAAACTAGGTTTCAATTTTTAGCTCCACCCGTTGCACTTCGTCCCGATCAGGTTATACCACTTCGTCGAGCTTGGAACGGGCTTCAAACGCCAGGGGCGGCGCTCCGTTCGATGGCCAGAATCAGTGGTGGCGGCGAGATAAAGTTGCCGCCTTTGAGGTGCTCAATCTCGCTCTATTGGGCATGGTGGAGGCCAAACCAGGTATGGATGGGAAGAGGGAGGAGAGTACTCTAAAAAGTTCAACTGGAGGGAGGTCTATCGAGGCGTGGTTTCGTCGGAAAATGGACGAGAAGGTTTGAACGCTGGCCGACGTTCGTCGCTGAGGATATCGGGTTTTTTTTTGTTTTTTTTTATATTTTTAAATTAATGAAATAAAAAATCCTATTGGCCGATGTTATATTAAATTCAAAAATTGGGGTTTTCTTGGACGAACTCGAAATCAAACCCAACGACTGTCATCCCTAGCGTTTTACCCCCATTCTGAACACAATGGGATATGTTTCGTAGGCTCATTCGACTGTTTCAGTCAGTTTCCATTCAAATTAAAATATAAAACATACAATATTTAATTTGAACGTACATTTCAATTTGCTAGGGCCACAAACTGATTCGAAAAATTCCAGAAAAATAAATCTAGCTATGTTTTGAAGATACGGTCCCAACAAAACAAGTTTCGTCAAATTCAGAGACCGTTTGCAAAAAGGCCCATTTCTGGTCGATCCAATCTAACTGTAATTGACCAAAATACATTTACCTTTGTCACGCTCACATACTAGCTTTAAAAATTATGAAATTTGAAACCTAGCAATAATATCACATCCCGGATTCAACAAAAGTGGTTTCGTCGAATTCCGAGGTCATATGCAAAATGGCCAATTTCACGGGCTATATAAATTCCATAGCGACCTTTCTGAAAATTCATTCGGCCATAACTTTAGGTTTCCGCTATGAAAATTCGATTTTTCAGATTCGTTAGAAAGGTATTCACTAATAGATTTAAATATTTTTGGTTTCGCTAAAATCCGTTTTGTTTTGCACCCGGTACAATCCGACAAAGTTTGAATTCAATTTTTGAAACTGCAGCGCCTTTTCAAGCCTTGTTTATAATTAGAATTAATTATATTCGTTTTCAATTGTCGATTCAAACTCACTTTCCATCGCTATTATTTAAAATATTTATTTTAAATATTTAAAATCCATTATTTTAGCCAATTTAAATTTTTAAAATTGGTTCAGATTTTCTGGCTCGTTACAGTAGCCCTGAAATCAAGGAAAGGGAGCGGTGTTATCATTGTAGGTGTGAAATCAAGGGTGTTTGGAGCGGTGTTAACCTTGTAGCCTTGAAATCAAGGGGTTGTACTTAGATATTGATAATAATAAAACTTTGTGCAATCCAGCGTTGCGTGGGACTGGACGTAGGAGTAATCTGAACCAATATAGATTCTGGTGTGTTCATTCCTTTTCTGCATTTTACATTTATTTATTTATGTGTTGTGTTTGATCTGTGTTTGCGATCACCTCTGGTATGATAATCATTGTGTGATTCATATAGCAGATCAATTAAGTTTGAGATATTCAAAAATTCCTCGTAAACACTATTCACCCCCCTCCTCTAGCGTTTGGTTTGCCTTGAGACCTGCATTTCGCATTCCCTAACAATGACGTCATCATGGTCTATTGGTTCATCTTGGACTGCATAAAGTGTATTGTCCAACCTATCACAAAAGCTTGGGTAGTGCAATCACCACATCTCTCGAGCGATCTTATAGCACGACGACCTAAACGAGTAGCAATACCATCCCCCGGTCTTCCTTCAACTCCACCTTGAACTGAATCTTCTTAAGAATCATGTACATCACCAACACTACTAGAGGAACCCTGTGAACAGTATAATGTTCCATCAAACGCTTCTTCCCCACTAGCATCTGCCACAACTACTCTACTCTCTCTGGGCCTGAAAGTGGGAGTAACTTCCCTCTCCTTTGGTTCACCATAAACCAAATCTGGAACATAAGATGAGCCATAATTCTCCTTGAACATAGTCGACTCATCAAAAGTAACATGACAAGATTATCTAACCTTCTTCGTTTTCGGATTTCAAATCTAATTGCATTTCACTCTGTCCTCATAACTAAGCAAAATCCCTTTAGCGCTCTAAGTTGAAGCTCACCCAAGTCATGCACATACACATGACTTCCAAAGATACGAAGATAACTCAAGTCAATGCTCTTTTCCATCCACACCTCCTCTGGAATTTTGTTGCCAATAGCCGAGCATGGAATTTGTTTCACAATATCCACCACTATTGACAATGCTCCGGCCCAAAATACCTTAGACAAACCCGATGTCAATCTCAAGCATCAAGCTCCCTCAAGTAGAGTGTGGTTCATCCCCTCCGCAACCCCATTTGACTACGGATCTCCTGGTGTAATAAAATGCCACTGAATACCATGATGTTTGCAATAATCCAAGAATTCTTCAGAAGTATACTCCTCGCCATTGTCGGACCTAAGAACCTTCAAAGTCCTACCACTCTCATTCTCAACCAAAGCTCTTCATTCTTTGAATTTAGCAAAAGCCTTAGACCTGGCCTTTATTACATACACCCAAACTTTATGAGAAAAGTCTTCTATGAAGGAAATATAATACCTTTCTCCCCAAAAGAAGCTACCGATGTCGGTCCCTAAGCGTCCATGCGCACATACTCAAGAATTCCTCTCGAATCATGTTTTCCTTTACCAAATGTCACTTGATTTTGCTTCCCCATGACACATCCTTTTCAAAACTCCAACTTGTTGAAACTGTCTACACCAATCATCTCTCTTTTCCCAAAAATATCCAAACTCTTCTACGAGACATAGCCCAATCTCAAATTTCACAACGTTGTTGCATCGAAGCCACGAGAACTATCAATGCCTATGCGAGTTTCACCTTCAACGATCACTACTTGAAGCAAAGAAAGTCCATTAGATCTAACACCTTTCATAATCACAAGCGCCCCCTTCGAAAACCTCAAGCTATAACTCTTAATGGCGATCTTGCATCCTAAAGAATCCAACTACCCGAAAGAGATAAAAGACCTCCTAAGTCACGGAACACAGTGCACATTGGTGAGAGTACGAACCGCTCTGTCAAACATCTTAATTTGCCCGGAACCAATGCCTTCTGACTTACGCATAGAACCATTACCCACAACAATTGCATTTCCTTCCTTTCGACATAAGAAGAAAATGAATTCCAATTAGGCATCATATGATAAGACGTCCCTAAATCGAGTACCCAATCGCTACCTGGAACATCTAATGCTACCGTCGTCAAAATATCCATGTATCCATCACCAATACCTCACTCCATCACTACGGATGAAGAAGCTATTTCCTTCTTTGCCTTCTCCTTGTCCAGAAACTCATTCTTCCAACGAACGGGCTTCTTACACATACAGCACTTTCCCTTCCTATCCTTTGACTTCCCTCTCCAACCCGGATTCTTAGATTTGGAACACTCTCGGTTTTTCTTCTTAACATATTTCTCCTTCTCCATAAACAAACCTTGACCATTATCGACACTACTACTTTCCACACTCAACTCCATCATTTGATCTCTCTATTCCTCACTAAGAAGACCCATCTTGACATCATCTAACATCAATGTATCCCGACTATAGATCAAACTATTTGAGAAACCCGTATAGCGGTCTGGCAATGAACACGACAATATCAATGCCTTTTGCTCTTCCTCAACCTTCAAATATACCGCCTTCGTCTTCATAAGAAAATCATCGAACACATTCAAATGTGCCTCCAGCAAAGCTCCTTCTTTCATCTTATAGGTGAAATACATTCGCAATAGGATCAAACGATTGGTGAGTGACTTCTTTATATATATATATATAACTCCTCCAACTTCTCCCAAACACCCTTATTAGTCATCTCACCACTAATTTCGGAGACAACACTCTCTTTCATAGCAACTTGAAGTGTAGTTAATGCCCACTCTTCCATTTCCTCTCTCTCAACATCTGAGATGACCGTTTGCAACAAATGTGTATCAAACACTACCCAATGCACCTGATTCCTCCTTAGAATCGCTTTCATCTTCCATTGCCATTTTCAAAATAATACTCATCATTTCACTTATTTATAACCAATTGTGAACCTGATGCCGCATACGATCCACGTACATACGAGTTATTCCACTAGAACCAACCACTGAGGGATTATCTGAATCTGATTCCGGCATTGCTACAACTACCTAACAACACAACAACTCTGATACGAAATGTTGGGGGAACTAACACTGATTGAGACCGCTCAATCGAATCCCTAAAGCAACAGAAAACAAGCTAGATCGTGTTAGATAGTGCACAAACAACCAATCTATGAGCAAACCAATCGCAGACGATTCAAATTCGATTACAAACACAAAACATGCAATATAATAAAATGATAACAATAAAATAAATCACATCACGATTTACAGTGGTTCCACTAACAATTTGCTAGTGTACATCCACTTTTAGAGAGGACTTATATTATCACCAAATGAGAAGAGTACAAGAGATTAATTACAATGATCCAATATTCAATAGAGAATATAAGTGTCTGGAGATTAGAATTGAAGAAACAATTTGGATTTCTAAACCCTAATTAATGGAGGGCTAAACCCTGGATTTTATGAACTAATCACACCCTTTTAAATCTGAGAAAGAAAAGCTTATATACTTCTGTAGAAACCTCAGGCAAATGTCCACAATTCCCCTTGCATATTCACAAGTCAACACCTGACTTCCCAGGATCAAAATCAGCTCGGGTCCCATTCCAGACGTCTACCCCTGATTCCAAATGTATGGAATCACTCTCGATTTGTTCACAGGCACGTATCCATGTTTTCATATGTCCTCCCCTACTTGCCAGACGCCTGCCCCTACTTTCGGATTTGCACAGAGGGATGCTTCCAGACATCTTCCCCTACTTCAAAACATCTTCCCCTACATCAGCCAGACTACTTCTTTTAGCTTCCTCTTCCATGTACAACCCCTGATTTGCGAACAGTATTCTCCTGCGCGAATCTACTTTGATCCTCTTCGATTCTACCATATAGTATCGCAAAATTTAACACTTGCTACTTTCTTGGCAACAAAATAATAATTCATTATCTACTTGGTTTGCATTTTTGTGCCATTACTCTCTGAATGTGAGGACAAAAACTAAGGCAATTTGGAGTTGGAAGATGCTAGTGAGCTTGAAAAATAAAGGTCACAAAAGTGCCAATCTAGAATTGGAATTTTGAAAATAAGGGAGAGACAAACAAATCATGCGGTGAAAACAGTTTTTTTTTCACTTTTCCTGACCTATTTTCCGAACCTGTAAGCATTTTTGTTTGGTGTTTCGGTAATCTCATGTTGGGAAATAAATAAAAAACAACTTCTTATCATCGAAAAAACTTAATCAACTTTGGATCTGTTGAAAATTGAAAGGAAAAATAAACTAGCACTAACCTACCGAGAATCGAATTTTTGCATTGACAATTAAATCTGCTGTTACCATGATTCTTTTTTTTAAATTCATGTATGTACATATCAGAAAACTTAACAAAGCACAATGGAAGTCTGCAGAAATTTGATTTCGGAAAATAGAAGGTTTAAAAACCTAAATCCAATAATGTAATAAAGTTAGAAAAGTAACTATGTTTGACTGTAGTATAGTTACACCGTTCTATACAGACACCCTTTTAACATTTGTGTTAGTCCGTATAAGAATTAGCGTACTTTGTTGGTGATAGTTGTTGCCCTTTTTTTATAAATAAATATTTTGTGAGCTATTTCAAAATATGTTACTATGTCAGTTCTTTTAGGTAAGGGACTTAGTAGCTAGCTTAGGGAACCTCCAGTTGCTTATGCACCGAATATTCAGGGCGTAAAACCCTTAGCATGTCCAATGATCTGGTGCCCAAAAAATGGGTGCTAGCTCTCCATCATCCAAGGTACCCTCCCTCTTGCCTTTCCCCTCTCCCACTGTTTTTTCTCACTTCCTCAGCATAAAAAATAGCTGTAGGCAGACTATGGCACCCATAAAGTGTAATTCTTTAACCTATTTTTGTATGAGAATATTTTTCTTTTCTTTGGAATTTGGTTAATGCATCATATATGTCTAATGGGAGAATCGAACTCCCAACCTTTTAATCGGTAGGTTTGTACCATACCACTGCACCACACTTTCTTCCAAAAATGTTGTCCTATACCCTATTGGTAAAATAAACTAATACCAAGCTTTTATGAACCTTGTTGCGAATAGTATTGTTTGTTCGGTTTTAATTGACATACAGTTTGTCACTTTTTTTTATAATTGACATACAGCTTATCACTTTTCTTTTAATTTTTGCATTATGTATTGACATACAGTGTGACGACCCGACTTTTTTCTCGGTTTTCGCCGGTAATTAAACCAACTTAAACCGTTCATAAAGACGGATTGTTAGTGGTACTTACACATTTGCACAAAATAAAAAGAACTTTTCCATTATCATTACAATAATATTACATCAGAGTTACAAGAGATCCATCAGAGTACATCGATTTCACAGTGGAAAAGATACTAAACTCAGCGGAAGAATGTGAATGCTCCAAGTCATAATAGCTTCAGCTAAAACCAGAATCCTGCTCCAACCAACTCCAAGGCTAAATCTGTGAACCAAACTACTAGGATGCCCGTGTAAAAATTATGGGCACCCAGAGTTTAGGTGAGGGAACAATAAACTCCAGGTCAGTCGTAGGACTGGTGTGAGAACTCAAAACAGTTACTATTTAAGATTCATTTTAAAGTAGGGTAATTCAGCGGACCACGCCGCTAATGCGAAATGTGTTTACTCCATATGAATTCCCGTGCATAGAAATTCGCAATGACTTTTGAAAAATGAAACTACCATAAGGTCTCGCGGCACACACACACAATGTAAACGCACACATGGGCGAGGTTTCTCCTTATGATTGTAAAAAATGCTTGATACGTGAAAATCCTCTTCCAATACTATAATAAAGTGTGAAAAATCATTACGAAAGTAAATGTATCAATCTTAGCCAGCATAGGTACCATATACTATACTGATGTATGGTATACAACTAAAACCGTACAGGCTCGTAGCGGATATTGGGTTTCCGACAATGACTAAGCAAAGGAACTTCCTTCCGAACCGAATTTTGAACACCTCTAGAGGGATGCCCGAGGATCAACTAATGCTCCTCATGCCAACACAAGGCCGGGTTACCCCTTAACTGGGTAACTTAGAGTACACCTGAGTATGCCATCTCCCGGTCGTGGCCGACCTTTCCGAGAGCGCCCCAACAACAACCACAAAAGTAGATGCTTTTACCACATAGGTTAATACCTGGGCTCCATACCATAGTACACCTTTTATCTAGAAGGAGACAACACCCCATAACCTTGCCGCATTTCTTCTTGTTTTGGCCATTCACCGGGTTGTGAGGCTTGTCGAGGTCACGATACACAAAGCTACGCTTAAACAAGCCATGCTTTGATCGTCTATAACTCACCACATATCTTAAGTATGCCACATTATCCATTAACAACGCATCGCTGATTTCCAATATATAACCTCTAAGCTCGTACGTCTTAGAGAAGGGTGTTAAGCAAGAGAGTAATTCCCCGCCACCAAACAGATATATATTGATAAAACAGTGCTACGCAGTTAATTACAATGTCAGACACACAATCCATATGAGTATGTTCTGGGTCTGAACGAAACCACAATCCTGAATTCCTTCACATACGTTCGGGCTTGTTGCCACCTAACTGATATAAAATCCATCTGCAAATGGGAGCGACCCACTCGAGACATTTAGCAAGTTGTCCTTACGAAATGAAGGGTCCCGGTCTTCAATGTCATTTCCAATGTCTTCAATTGCTCCACAACGTCGTATTATTACTTGGAATGGTTTCAGACATACATCTGATCCCGGTCATTCCAAATAAAAGGCGCAATTTAAAAAAACACAATTATAGAACACACAAGCTTTCTACCAATCTCCTTCCATCTTGGATTTTGTCAAAATTAAACTTCTTCAAACCCATTCTCAAATTATTACAAAATCCATATTTAACCTTTCTCTTTTAAAACACATCCCTTAAGTCAAAGATGCTTTAGCCTTAAAGCCTTAGTTATTTTTCTGTTTGATAACTTGTTATCAAAATCCAGTTTCCTTTGAAAATCCTTAATCCACATTTCAACCATAGTTTCCAATTAAATTGATTTTCCGACATTCCATTCTTTAATCTTAACAAAAAGATTTTACTTTCTTTCCAGTTCCTTATTTTTTATTTCTCAAATCAAAGATCTGATTGAATCCTCAAATTACGATATGAATTTCCATAACTCAATCTCATGGGGTTTCAAGAATGATATTATTGAAGATATGATTCACGACAAAACCCAAATCAATTGATATTTAACATAAGTTACACAGAAATTGTATCTACTTATACTCGATATCAATTCTCATAATCAACGAATACTATAAGTGGAATAACGATATAATAATATCTTCTAAATTCCTCAAATAGTATACATTTACACCACAGAATTTCATATCAAATATCTGAAGATTGTTTCTATCCAACTTATCCCAGTCAACTTAGGAAACTCGTATCTTAATTTAAAGATTTATCCAACTCTTTGACATTAGATCTGGATAGAAATACCATCAACTTATACTCAATATTAATCTCGATATACAACTCACACTATAAGCGGAATAATGGTGAACTACCTTTTAAATTCCTCAAATAGTAAGAATCATCATCTACCGAATTAATATCAACCATCCGAAGATTTATCTCCAACCATATCCAATTATTTAAAATTGAAAAACACATTTAATTATTAAATAAATCAATTTAAATTCCAAACAAATTATTTTCAATATTTTTAAACCTTTGAAAACATTCCACCAATCATTTAGAAATGATTTCTTTTAGTTCGTGGTTTAAAAACTTCAAAATAGATTATTTCAAAGAAAGCGTTACAATAGTGTTTCGAAAGCGTCACAAATTAGTTATTTCAACCACATTGATCAAATATCATTTATCTTGGTCAAAACTTAAACTTTACAATTCAAAACACTTTTACATAATTAATAATCATTTTACAAAAAAATTCCATATTTTAGAAACATTAATAATGGCTATTTATAGTTATGGTCGATAACTTCTCTTATAGCGACCTTTCCCCAAAACGGTTTTAAACATATCTTAAAAATTATAACTCAAAATTATACTCTGCTTTCACTCATTTTAAAGCGCTTGTTAATATAAATCTAACATTTTTCGTTTCATGCAAATCCGATTTAGATTGCAAAAGTTATAAGCGTTTAAAGTTTGCATCTAAATACGTAAATTGTCGTTATGCGACAAGCTCTATTTTGACCATAATAACCATTATACTACGATACTTCAAAATATCTTAGAAAACCATTATATTCTTATATAACACTTTTAAAATCATTTAAATTTACTTTCTAAATTATTTTGGATCTAAAATTCAACTTTCATAAATTCCAATTCATTTCTAAATTCAAATAACTTCAAATTAACCATCTCATTCGTCGGACCAGTTAGGGATAGCCAGGGAGAGCAGAAAACTTTATTTCCAAACCCAAGCCTAGACACTATCCTCTCTGTCATCCTAGAATGTTCTGGTATTAATTTATTCATTTATAGAATTTTATCCACAAATATGAATACGGTCTTTCCCGATTATTAGCCTTCAATTTCAATAATGATATTATTTCTAATTACGAAGGAGATTTGCCGATCACCAATGTGATACCATAACTGTTGTGTCATAGTGTTTGCAAAACAACATCAACAACTATTTAAACATCCATAGCAACCATCATCAACATGATTAAATAAATCATAACTGTGCACAAGCGTTATAACACTAATGCTTAATAGTGTGTGTGTTCTAAACTACGCATCCATCATCCATCATGACAAACATCAACTATCATTAACCATTAATAATCCATTACTATATTTAAATTAGTCTAACTACTAATTAAATAATAAACCGTGGTTAAAGAGTTCTCACCAAACAGCTTTCCAATCTTCACGGTAGGCGAGCCTAGTTGAGCGAACCGTCGGACGGAATTTCGGCGCAACGTCTTCTTCACCAAAATATATATAATATAATATATATATTAATCTCTCTCTATAAGGGAAGGAGGAGGAGGAGAATGACGAACTTTTGCAAGGTGGTGGTGGAAAAGAGGAAAACTTATGCCATGGAAACCATGGCCATAAGCTTTAAGAAGAAGGTGGAAAGGTGGAAATGGAATGGAATGGTAAGAAAATGGAGAAAATGTCTCCTTATATAGGAATGGAGAGTTAAGGAGGTGATGACACATAAGGGGGCACATGGAAGGCATGCATGAAAGGTTACATGCAAAATGACAAGTGCCCATACACTTGTCTTAGGAAGAGAATGTGAACTTATGGTAGCATTTTCCCTTAAATGCTATGAAAACTTAGGGCAACACTTAATTCTAATGCTACTAATTCGCGTTATAATTTGACAAATCCGATCGAACGACAAATAGTCTCAATAAATCCAAAATTATTAATAATCATTCTCATTTATAATTCAAGTAAAACTTATCATATAGCTTATCAAAATTATTAAATATTCTTAACCATATATATTTACGTCAAATTCAAATTTAAATTTAAATTGGTTAAAAATTCTAGATCGTTACATTTACCCCCCCCCCCCCCCCCCCTTAAAACTTTTCGTCCTCGAAAAGGAATGGGAATTGTAACTACTCATTCGACAAATTCAAGATTAAAATTCTTTATACCAAAGCTTCATGTTACCACATGTATTAACGGATAACCATATCTACATGTCCTCCTATGATAACCTCCAGTTACCTATTATATTCGATTCATCGCTTACTGGGCCAATTACTTATACTCAACCATTTACGGCTTTCCACAAAATTTTAGAGGTATAAATTATTCTCTTTGATCTTATCTTGCAAATACAATGGTTATGGGACTTATTTCCTTTTAATTCGCCAAACTTACTGTTATTCTTTACACATAAAAGTCGATCCTCAAAACTCAACTTATCTAAACGTTTCAGTTGTGGTAATTTCTTCTTACTACACCCGCTTGCCAAATATCCTTTAATCAATTTGTGAAACTTAATTCACAAGATATTTGTGCCTACTTAAATAATTCCTCTTATTGTCACAATATACTTTAGAACTTATCGGCTGTCCAAAATTACCGATAATTCCAGATTTTTTTTCCTTATTTAAGTTTGGCTATCCTCATTAATTATTCTAACTTCAAAACTTATTTCCTTCAAACTTTAGAAAAAACAGCTTTAACCAATGTAGTCCTCAACCAAAATATCATCAAATATCTTATCTTCATATTGAATTCTCAATATTTACATTTCAAATTGAATTAGTTGGGGAGAAATAATTATAAATATTCTAATTGATTCATTCCAACTTAGCCTTTGAATCATTTCCCGAACTAATTGGATTGCTTATGTAAATTACAACTTCACATAAACGTCTTTTAATCAACTAAGAAATTCCAATCACAAGATGTCTTGCTCAAGTTTTGAATTCCAAATATTTTCCAAGACCCTTTTTCCTTTAAATTGAAAATATATTCTTTCAAAATCAATTCCAAAAATTAATTTCAAAGTTATTTCCAATTTTTGCTCAAAATATTGATTTGAGTTTCCAAACTATATATCTTTCCAAAACCTTTTTTTATATATCATAAATACACTTTCTCATATACTCTCTACTTAATTTACTGGCTTATCCTTATTACAGGTTCACCTGATATAATTCTTACAACTTACCAAATTTTCAAGATCTCGCTTACTTATTCTAATTCTCATCAATTTACCAAATATTTTCAAACACTTATCTAAATTGGTTTAAATATACATTGATGTTTTAATTGGAATCATATAGTCATCCCATTTTCAAAACTCGAAAATACATAGTGAAGATGCTGCAGTCATCAACAGAATCATCTTCAAGCGACTGGATTGTGAATTTATATCTATCTAGTATGCTTAAGACTTCGTATATATGTTAGCTAGGCGTATATTCAAAATCTTCTTATACGCGATAGTCCAACCTCAGCATCGAATACAATATTAAATTCTATATATATTTTTTTAATGTCTAACCATATTGATTAGTTACCTTAATAAATTTGACCCAAGTTTAACGACATTTCGAAATACCCAATAGTGATATTAAATCCAATAGGCATTTGTACTCGGATCGTTTTCCTAATCAGTTGAAGGGGCTTAATTTCCATGCCATAAGAAGCATATTATGTGTAATTATAATCACAAAATGTAATATTAATCATTTGATTAAGTATCCAGGTTATAATTAACTATATATTTCCAAAATATGTCTGTTTCTTAAATTAAAACTTTTCAAAACTCATTTCATATTTTCAAATACGCTCTCTAAAATATAATACTCCAAAATTTCATTCCAGGGTATTACTAACCCTATCTATAATGAGATATATAACTCTGATGAGTCTTTCCATTTGTTCAAATGTGTCGTAACCCATTGCTTTGTATAAACCAAAGCTCTGATACCACGTTGAAACGACCCGACTTTTTTCCCGGTTTTCGCCGGTAATTAAACCAACTTAAACCGTTCATAAAGACGGATTGTTAGTGGTAATTACACATTTGCAAAAAATAAAAGGAACTTTTCCATTATCATTACAATAATATTACATCAGATTTACAAGAGATCCATCAGAGTACATCGATTTCACAGCGGAAAAGATACTAAACTCAGCGGAAGAATGTGAATGCTCCAAGTCATAATAGCTTCAGCTAAAACCAGAATCCTGCTCCAACCAACTCCAAGGCTAAATCTGTGAACCAAACTACTAGGTTGCCCATGTAAAAATTATGGGCACCCAGAGTTTAGGTGAGGGAACAATAAACTCCAGGTCAGTCGTAGGACTGGTGTGAGAACTCAAAACAGTTACTATTTAAGATTCATTTTAAAGTAGGGTAATTCAACGGACCACACCGCTAAGGCGAAATGTGTTTACTCCATATGAATTCCCGTGCATAGAAATTCGCAATGACTTTTGAAAAATGAAACTACCATAAGGTCTCGTGGCACACACACAAAATGTAAACGCACACATGGGCGAGGTTTCTCCTTATGATAATAAAAAATGCTTGATACGTGAAAATCCTCTTCCAATACTATAATAAAGTGTGAAAAATCATTTCGAAAGTAAATGTATCAATCTTAGCCAGCATAGGTACCATATACTATACTGACGTATGGTATACAACTAAAACCGTACAGGCTCGTAGCGGATATTGGGTTCCTGACAATGATCAGGCAAAGGAACTTCCTCCCGAACCGAATTTTGAACACCTCTAGAGGGATGCCCGAGGATCAACTAATGCTCCTCATGCCAACACAAGGCCGGGTTACCCCTTAACTGGGTAACTTAGAGTACACCTGAGTATGCCATCTCCCGGTCGTGACCGAACTTTCCGAGCGCGCCCAAACAACAACCACAAAAGTAGATGCTTTTACCACATAGGTTAATACTTGGGCTCCATACCATAGTACACCTTTTATCTAGAAGGAGACAACACCCCAAAACCTTGACGCATTTGTTCCTGTTTTGGCCATTCACCGAGTTGTGAGGCTTGTCGAGGTCACAATACACAAAGCTACGTTTAAACAAGCCATGCTTTGATCATCTATAACCCACCACATATCTTAAGTATGCCACATTATCCATTAACAACGCATCGCTGATTTCCAATATATAACCTCTAAGCTCGTACGTCTTAGAGAAGGGTGTTAAGCAAGAGAGTAATTCCCCACCACCAAACAGATATATATTGATAAAACAGTGCAACGCAGTTAATTACAATGTCAGACACACAATCCATATGAGTCCGTTCTGGGTCTGAACGAAACCACAATCCTGAATTCCTTCACATACGTTCGGGCTTTTTGCCACCTAACTGATATAAAATCCATCTGCAAATGGGAGCGACCCACTCGAGACATTCAGCAAGTCGTCCTTACGAATTGAAGGGTCCCGGTCTTCAATGTCATCTCCAATGTCTTCAATTGCTCCACAACGTCGTATTATTGCTTGGAATGGTTTCAGACATACATCCGATCCCGGTCTTTCCAAATAAAAGGCGCAATTTAAAAAAAACACAATTATAGAACACATAAGCTTTCTACCAATCTCCTTCCGTTTTGGATTTTGTCAAAATTAAACTTCTTCAAACCCATTCTCAAATTACTACAAAATCCATATTTAACCTTTCTCTTTTAAAACACATCCCTTAAGTCAAAGATGCTTTAGCCTTAAAGCCTTAGTTATTTTTCTGTTTGATAACTTGTTATCAAAATCCAGTTTCCTTTGAAAATCCTTAATCCACATTTCAACCATAGTTTCCAATTAAATTGATATTCCAACATTCCATTCTTTAATCTTAACTAAAAGATTTTACTTTCTTTCCAGTTCCTTATTTTTTATTTCTCAAATCAAAGATCTGGTTGAATCCTCAAATTACGATATGAATTTCCATAACTCAATCTCATGGGGTTTCAAGAATGATATTATTGAAGATATGATTCACGACAAAACCCAAATCAATTGATATTTAACATACGTTACACAGAAATTGTATCTACTTATACTCGATATGATTTCTCATAATCAACGAATACTATAAGTGGAATAACGATATAATAATATCTTCCAAATTCCTCAAATAGTATACAATTACACCACATAATTTCATATCAAATATCTGAAGATTGTTTCTATCCAACTTATCCCAGTCAACTTAGGAAACTCGTATCTTAATTTAAAGATTTATCCAATTCTTTGACATTAGATCTGGATAGAAATACCATCAACTTATACTCAATATTAATCTCGATATCCAACTCACACTATAAGCGGAATAATGGTGAACTACCTTTTAAATTCCTCAAATAGTAAGAATCATCATCTACCGAATTAATATCAACCATCCGAAGATTTATCTCCAACCATATCCAATTATTTAAAATTGAATAACACATTTAATTATTAAATAAATCAATTTAAATTCCAAACAAATTATTTTCAATATTTTTAAACCTTTGAAAACATTCCACCAATCATTTACAAATGATTTCTTTTAGTTCGTGGTTTAAAAACTTCAAAATAGATTATTTCAAAGAAAGCTTTACAATAGTGTTTCGAAAGTGTTACAAGAGCGTCACAAATTAGTTATCTCAACTACATTGATCATATATCAAATATCATTTATCTTGGTCAAAACTTAAACTTTACAATTCAAAACACTTTTACATAATTAATAACGATTTTACAAAAAAATTCCATATTTTAGAAACATTAATAATGGCTATTTATAGTTATGGTCGATAACTTCTCTTATAGCAACCTTTCCCCAAAACGGTTTTAAACATATCTTAAAAATTATAACTCAAAATTAAAATCTGCTTTCACTCATTTTAAAGCTCTTGTTAATATAAATCTAACATTTTTCGTTTCATGCAAATCCGATTTAGACTGCAAAAGTTATAAGCGTTTAAAGTTTGCATCTAAATATGTAAATTGTCGTTATGCGACAAGCTCTATTTTGACCATAATAACCATTATACTACGATACTTCAAAATATCTTAGAAAACCATTATATTCTTATATAACACTTTTAAAATCATTTAAATTTACTTTCTAAATTATTTTGGATCTAAAATTCAATTTTCATAATTTCCAATTCATTTCTAAATTCAAATAACTTCTAATTAACCATCTCATTCGTCGGACCAGTTAGGGATAGCCAGGGAGAGCAGGAAACTTTATTTCCAAACCCAAGCCTGGACACTATCCTCTCTATCATCCTAGAATGTTCTGGTATTAATTTATTCATTTATAGAATTTTATCCACAAATATGAATACGGTCTTTCCCGATTATTAGCCTTCAATTTCAATAATGATATTATTTCTAATTACGAAGGAGATTTGCCGATCACCAATGTGATACCATAACTGTTGTGTCATAGTGTTTGCAAAACAACATCAACAACTATTTAAACATCCATAGCAACCATCATCAACATGATTAAATAAATCATAACTGTGCACAAGCGTTATAACACTAATGCTTAATAGTGTGTGTGTTCTAAACTACGCATCCATCATCCATCATGACAAACATCAACTATCATTAACCATTAATAATCCATTACTATATTTAAATTAGTCTAACTACTAATTAAATAATAAACCGTGGTTAAAGAGTTCTCACCAAACAGCTTTCCAATCTTCACGGTAGGCGAGCCTAGTTGAGCGAACCGTCGGACGGTATTTCGACGCAACGTCTTCTTCACCAAAATATATATAATATAATATATATTAATCTCTCTCTATAAGGGAAGGAGGAGGAGGATAATGACGAACTTTTGCAAGGTGGTGGTGGAAAAGAGGAAGACTTATGCCATGGAAACCATGGCCATAAGCTTTAAGAAGAAGGTGGAAATGGAATGGAATGGTAAGAAAATGGAGAAAATGTCTCCTTATATAGGAATGGAGAGTTAAGGAGGTGATGACACATAAGGGGGCACATGGAAGGCATGCATGAAAGGTTACATGCAAAATGACAAGTGCCCATACACTTGTCTTAGGAAGAGAATGTGAACTTATGGTAGCATTTTCCCTTAAATGCTATGAAAACTTAGGGCAACAATTAATTCTAATGCTACTAATTCGCGTTATAATTTGACAAATCCGATCGAACGACAAATAGTGTCAATAAATCCAAAATTATTAATAATCATTCTCATTTATAATTCAAGTAAAACTTATCATATAACTTATCAAAATTATTAAATATTCTTAACCATATATATTTACGTCAAATTCAAATTCAAATTTAAATTGGTTAAAAATTCTGGATCGTTACATACAGTTTGTCACTTTTCTTTTAATTTTTGCATTATGTCCTCGAACATTGTTTGCCGAAAGCTGAAATATAAAGGAAAACTAATAGCTAGCCAATGATATCATATTAGAACAAGTAGGCAATAATGTAGTAGTTTTTTATACTGAAAATAAATAATGGTTTTTCTACAAAGAGCATTTTATTTGACCTTAGTTTCACATAGAAACTTCGTCTCGTACCCGGTTGATAAAATATGATAAATTCTTAATCTACTTGCAATATTTGGGATCACTACACCAGAAATGCTAATTAGGCAGTGCTCATGGCCAAATCTAATTCGATTTGGCAGTGTCATGGGCCATATCAAATTCTGACATCTTTGTCTATTTGATACGGCCATATCAAATTGAGAATTTGTTACGGTCATTAGCTAGTGCTATAGGCCGTATCAAATTCTGGCGTCTTTGTCTATTTGATTCAGCCATTAGCCATTTCAAATTGAGAATTTGATACGGCCTTTAGCCGTGTCAACTTCTCAATTTGATATGGCCGTTAGCCATATCAAATTCTCAATTTGATACGGCCTTTAGCCGTATGAAATTCTCAATTTGATACGGCCGTTAGCTGTACCAAATTCTCAATTTGATACGATCGTTAGCCATATGAAATTATCTATTTGATATAGCTAATGGCTGTATTAAATTTTAAAAAAAATATACGACCATTAGCTGTATCAAATTTTTAATATATATATATATATATATAGCCGTATCAAAATTTTAAAATATATATATAATACATTGTCCTACATAAGTCACGGCATCTGGATTCACAACTTAAGCAACTGCAACTACAAGAACGACGTGCTCTTCAAACATGCAATAAGATATAAATAGAACTTCAAATTTCCTACATGCTAACACTACAAGAAATTTGACCTTTACCTACCAATATTTTACCTACCAATAAATATCGGTAGGTAAAGAGAACCTTTATCGACCAATATTCAATGGTAAAATTTATTGGTTGGTAAATATTGTCAACGTTATAAAATTGTTAAAGAATAATTATCTACCAATAATTATAGGTAGGTATAATGTATTATCTACACATATACAGAAGGAGAAGTTTTTTTGCCATTAGCCCTTACATTTTTTCTCATGTCATTTTAAACTTTCGTTAAAAATAATGCTGAGTCGTTTGATGATGTGCCAAAAAAGTATATTCTAGAAAAAAAATTGAATTGAAGATTTCGTTTACATATCCTAGCAATGTTTTTTGTAAAATCATTTCTTTATTAATTATTAAAAATTATTTTGAAATATGAAATAATTAATAGTTAATGAATTGATAAACAATAATTAAATTGTAAATAATTAATATTAAATAATCATTCGTTAGCAACTTATCGTAAATTGATAATTTTTTCCAAACAATTGATTAACTTTAGTTTTTTTTTTAAATGTTTCACCATTTCACGATAATATGTCAACATTTGAAATTACTAAAATATATTTTCTCTAGTTTATTGCACGGACACAACCATCCTCTCCACTATAAATTTAATAGCTTATTTTAAATTAAATCTAACGGTACAAATCTCAAACCATTTGATCTCTTTTGTGGCCACAATCCACATTGTCTCTTTTGATTGGCCGCAGTACAAACCAAAAAAACTACCACTACAAATAAATACAATAATCTTGATGACAAATATTTATTATAATTGCTATGTTTACATCTCTTTCTAAAACAAGCGAGGCATTTTTACTTTAAAACTTAATTGATTTTCTTCTCTTTCTAAAACATGTTTCATGCAATACCCAAATAACTATATTTTTTTTAACCTTTTTATTCACACATGAATCTGCACAATAACAACAAAATAACAAAATAATAATGATGTGGGCATCTGATAAGTTTGCGTTTTTTTATTTTGCAGGCCAAATTAATATATTTTCTAGCTCCAGCTCCAAAAAAACTGTCTGAATCAGTTACATTCATGCATATAAGGAATAGATTCAACGATATAAGGAAGAGAATCATGCATATAAGGGAATTTATGCATATAAGGGAATTTATTACATTCATGTATATCCGCTTATTCTTCTTTTCTTTTATTCTCTGCTATTCTTACACATGAATTTGGATAATATAATATACACTCAAATCCATTTTAATATTAGATATATATTTAAAGACATATGAATCAATTCCATCTTATTTGTATGTGTGTGTATATATATATATATATTGTAACGACCCGTGTTTTTGACAGTCAAATATTTAATTTAATTTATTATTTTAAATATTTTATTTAGAATATTAATGGATTTTAATATTTAAATTCGTTATTAAAACGAAGTTTGAACGTTATATATTTATATAATTATAAAACGAGCTCGAAATGGCGCTGTAGTTCGTAAATTGGAGTTTTGAACTTCAACTGAGAATACATGATCCGATATAAGTCGGATTTCTGTGAAATGAGAAACGTTACACCGTTGTGACGATATATTTCATATGAAAGAGAACAATCCAGATTCCGTGTAGTAGATTGTTATTTATGGCCAAATCAAATTTTAAAATGGTCGCTGTGAAAAATCGTTATTTAAATATCGGCCTTTAAAATGACCATTTTGCAAACGGTCTCTGTTTTCAACGAAATCAGTTTCATTGGGACCGTAACATTAAATTATAGCATGATGTTAAACGGCGTGGCAAACCGATGTCGTATGTGGCCACGGTAGCCGTAAACGCCTGTTCAATTTCTATAGCGCGTAATTAAATGGTAAATGGATATTCGAGTGTAACTTGAGCAGTCGACCGAATTAAGCCGTGAAACCAGTTCCGTTGAGTTCGTATCGTCGATTTGGGTCAGGATAGGTATATAGTTTGTTATTTTTGAAGAACGGCAAATTTGGTGTTCAGAAGGACATTGCGGTGCGCGTAAAAATAGCCTACCGGGGAAACAGTCTCAGAATGCGACGAAACTGGTGCCGTTGGGTTCGTATTGAAGAGTTATTATAGGATTTTAAGGTTTTAAGTTGATTTGATTTATCTGGTGATCGTGGAAAAATTAAACGCGTGTTCATTTCTGGTTTTATAAAGGAAATTTTTTCAAACGACCTCGGATTTCGACGAAACTTGTCCCATTGGATCCGGAATATCTTTTTACATCAAGATTAGTTTTTTTATCAGTAAACGCAAATCGTATGTGGTGATTTTTAATGCGATAACTCACGTGCACCTTTTCTTATAATAAAGTATTATTAAATCATGTCCACACTTCCTACACTACATAAAAGGATGGATAGGTAATTTATATTTCAACTACTGTTTTGTTTAACTTGCGTGCCTTATGTGCCAAACAATTGGCTTTCTTGCGTCCCAACCCCTTCTATTACTTGTGCTTATAATTTTCCCCTTACTTGCGCCCCAAACAAAAGTTCCTTGGCCACCAATCTTTCTAAAACCTTGCCGACAAAGTACTGTGTTTAGTCTTTTCTATCGCCAGCTACCCTAAAGCACTGCACTCCTATAGTCTAGAACTTGGCCTCCACGTTGTTTATTATTATATAAGGACCTCACCTCTATTTTATTTTTCTGCTTTCCAGTAATGGATCTGCATCCTCCAAGCTAACAAATAAAAACAAATTCGAAATCTACTTTAAATAGAAATTTTCGAAATAAATTTCATTGTTTTCTCTTGCCAATGACATTGATCTGCCGTAGTTTTTCTCTCTCAAGTTGGAACCCTTTTGTTCCACCGGGGATACTGTGCGAATGGAGCAGTGGCGTTGCATGTTGGGTGGTTTCAGACGTCAGCGGCAGTCTGTGCATGGCGGTGTCCGTGGAGTTTGGTTGGTCTAGAAGCTGATCAGTTCGTGGACTATGAGATATTTGAAAGTTTGGCAACTTAATGTTTTGGAAACCGGAAGCGGATGTAGAGCGGTTTGTTGCATGACAAATCAGCTGAGAGGGAAGGTTTGTGTGGTGTAATTCTTGCATGAGATGTGGTGCTTATCTCGCAACGTGATGAGGCGCATTGGAGTGTTTAAGGTTGGCAGCGGCTCGATGTTGTTTCAGCATGAAGGGACAATGAAGACAATAGCGTGGAGGGGTGAAAGGCCAAAACAATTTACAAATGGCTGATGGGTTTCGTTAATTAAAAAAAAAAAAACAATGGCACTGGAAGGCTAGGGGGTAGTTGCGGAGGATGGCTGATAAAAGAAATGGGGTGACATGGCTTCGGTGCAAACATGGGGAACGTGGGCTGTTATGGAAGTTTTCATGCACTGGCGATTAGATTTTCATACTAAAAAAAAAGAAGAAGAAGAGAAAAGAAATGGGGACTGAGGGCGTAAGATAGGAGGACAAGAGCCGATAGGAAAAGCAGGGGAACAACTAATTGGTACCTAACCATGAATTAAGCAGACCAGCTAATTCCGTTTTAACTAATAATTCGACGAGACCATGGAGCATTGGAACCATATCCATGAGCGTAATAGTATGAAATATAATTGGACGATATTGGAAGCAATTGAGACAAACCGTTTTCACTACGAATGGCAAACCCAAGGTGAGTTAAACTCACTCAGTTTTCCCATTTATATTTTATATAAATTGGGTTTTTATTTTGTGTGCTCTGCTTGCCAGTGGTTGACTGTTTGTTAATTATATATTTATTTGCTGATTTAACTGATGAAATTAAACCGTCGTTTAATTTCAGTGAAATACCAAATCGTTATTCTAACGATTGGTTCCAATAAAGGTAACTTACCTTGTTGGTCACGTTTATAAAATAAACGTATTTTAATTGGTTGGATTGTTTGAATTGCTTGTGGATGGATTAAATGGTTGTTATTTATCAGTTAAATGGTTGAATGATCTGATTGAAATAACCATTTGTGTACAGGGAAGAACAGGTTGGAGGGATCCAACCGGATTCCTCAAATATATTATTTATTTTCATATTATCATATATGAACTGTCATGATGGGTAATTGATTTTGGTAGTGACCATTGACTGAAAAGTCAACCTGTGTTGTGTTTTAACCAATGGGCAGTATCGGTTGGGTAATCAGCAGTAGATGGCCTAAAAGTAAATTATTTTATTTTATATCGATTTACCAACTGGTAAATCGATCGAATTGAAGTTATAAAATTTACTCTATAACTAAGGATAGATTTTGAAATATATTTTATTTTGAATAAAGGTTTGTTTAAAAGGAAATAAATATTTATTATTTAAATTCATAATTTATTAATTTGTTTTATAAGGAAATTCTGATGTTAATCATATTGATATACAAGGGGATAGAAATTAACCAGATGATTGAAATTGGGGAATTAGTTTTTAACTGAATAACTAATCAAGGTTGAAATGAAATCAAACTGAAAGGTGAAAGAAGTTTATGAATGGCTTTTATATTTTAAAAACCGAATTTGTATAACAATGCTATAAAAGGAATTTAAGCAACCATGACAACTTAAATTAGATTGACTGAATGGGTGAATCACGCAAAAAGGGAATTGTGAACAGAAAGGGTTTTAGACTAAACCAGAGTGGATTTTAATAAGGGTAGTAAAAGCGATGAGACGTTATATCAACAATTCTAAATTAACGTCACTTAATAATGTTGTCAAGTAAAGGTGGGAATTGAAATAAGAGATTCAAAGCGGGAAATGGCCGAAAGGTTTTGAAAAGGAATTTGTGAAACTAAACATGGTAAAGGAGGAAAGATTTTGTAAAAAAATCCAAATGGTGAAATGAAATTGTATTAAAAGGGCAAAGGTTTAAGTGGTGTTTATAAGGAATTGCTTAATTATTAAATTAAGGAATAACGTTCTATTCGATAAGGAGATTTTCAATGAGATAAGAAGTTATGAAACCATATTTTGAATAAATTAGTGAGATGAGATTTGTATTGATACTGGAATGTAATATCGAGTTTTGGATTACAACTCATATCCATCTTCAGGTATGAACGTTGTTGATCAAGGTCTGAGAGGTAATTAAAATACCCCAACTTGAGCAACATCAGGATTATTTGAAGGTGATATTAGTTGTAATGGTAAAGGAGGACAGTGATGATTCATTATTTCACCAAAGAAATAATAACGCAACATTTTGGGTATATATATATATATAATGTGAATTTCAAAGAAAAGGGAAATAAAAAGAGTTGCGTGAAACTTTAACGATATTTGTGAGTTAGAAAAGGAAACGTGAAGTTGAATTCTATTCTATAAGAATAAGTATGGGTTATTGTTTTAAGTATTCCAAAGTGAAGTTATAACGATATTTGTTTAAAAAAAAGGCTCTTATGTTAAATAAGAAGCGAAACTATATTTATCTCGAAATATTTAAGAGTTGAATTTACGTTTATTTTAAATAAAAGGCCAAGGGGTGCTGAATACTGAACCAGTGAATCCATTGGATTGTCATGATTGAAACACTGATTATTTTGATAGTTAAATCACCGACTATCAAATCTGACCAATACGATTGTTGGTACGCAAAGACCGGGATTGAAATTATATTCGAAAACCATTCCGACCAACAAATACGTGAAGATATCAGAAGACGGTCGAGATGGAGCATTGAAGACCGTGGATCTTCATAAGCGGAAGGATTACTAATAATCTCTGGTTTAGCGGCCAGGGATAAACTGTGATTCTGTCGTGGTTGAAATCTACGGGTTGCAAGGACTTCTCGCTACTGATCCATGGGGTGATTCCTATATTGGATGCAGTAGGAGAGTACCTTCGGTTCATCCTGTTCCTGGATGACTTGTATGGACGGATGTTTGACAGAGTATTTCCAAAGGGATCGCGTATGTTGATTTCTTCAAACGTACCATGGTTGTACGGAGGACGACGGTTCTCTGAACTACTAGAGTATTTTTGTGGACGTCAATTAGTGATATCTGACGGATTTGACGATGTGGCATTCAAAGTGAATGGTGGCCAGATGTTGTAGAGGAAATTCAAACCTCAAGCCTCATCAACCGGGAGATGACAAAAATCGGGCAGGCAGCATGGCTATGTGGGTCGCTCCCATTAGGATGTATAATCACCTATCTAGAGAAATTCCTATTGCTTCTTTAATCTATCGATGCTGTCCCTTTTCGGGAAACGGTGGTTTGAGCCCAACCGTTGGTGATATACATTCGATACACTCAAGCGAAATGAGTGGTCGGTCATGTGTGGGCCGGGTTGCAAGACGTTCTTGTTGAACCCTGTGTATTAGTCTCTAGAGATACACGTGCGGAAGGTGGTCCCATACCTTGTCAAGGTCGGAATCCAATCTCCAATAAGCGCCCGCGGTTTTGATTGTAAACTTTATATGTGGAGCGTGAGATGTAAGCGTTCCACTAGATTGTTATTTATTTGTAATTAGACATTATTATAATATCAGAAAGGATATGGGTTTCAAACTGTTTTGGGTTATCGTAAGGTAAAAACCGTCCGTATTTATGTGTGGATTTGGTCTTACGATTATCCTTTTCTTTTGAAAGATTTTGAACTTTAAAATCATGTTGGATGATTTACCCTTAATACTGTGCGAGTTTTTCTCACTCTGGTTCACCAGACTGACCCGGTGTTTTTGTAAATGCTCGGGTTAGCCCGGGGTGTACAGGTTCAGGTTATCGAATGATGTGAAGAGACGAGCTAGAGATGTTCAGACGTATGATATAGCTACTATTCCGCTATGTGTTGTATATGGAAACAGGTTATTATAACTGTCCCATTATGTGATGTACTCTGATATTGTAAGTATTTTGAAAACTCTCAATAAAGTTATTTCTGTATTATATTTTGTTCCGCTGCGATGTGAGACTCTGTGTTGTGTTGTTTCTTCTTCTTCTATTCTTATATTTCTTTCTCTCTTATCTCACCCTCTAATTTCTTTCTAATAACGTCCAGTGTTTTCGGTGTTTGGAAGGTCGGCATGAGTTACGGTAAAGGTATTTATGTCGATTTCCGGGGCCGAAAATTTCTCTGTTCGTTACATATATATATATATATATATCATGAATTTGTGTTAATTAACTAAAGTCTTTTTCTTTAATTCCTTTTCCATTTATTTCATACTTGTTTTATTAAAACGTGGTTGTTTTGTAAAACATGTTTGACAAAATAGCCTTGCTTGACGTTTGTGTTAATACGTTTGTGTTAATTTATCAAGAGTTATTAATGTCGATTAATTTATACATGGTAGACTCCATACTTGATATAAATGGCAACATATTTACGTTTGTGTTAATTTATTTCATACTTGTATAAATTAATTGTAGTTGGTTAATGTTAGTTAACATTAATTTATACATGATAGCATTTACAAATGGTAACATATTTATAAATTTATTTATTTAATAAATTGTTATGATTACATGATACCATGTTAATTTACATTGATTTACATATTAAATGGTACCATGTTAATTTACATATAAATTAACGTAAATTAATATGGCACCATTTATTACATGGTAACATATTATTTGTATAAATGGTTACATGGTAGCATTTATTAACGTTAATAACTACTTACACTTGCATAAATTAACGTTAATCAACCTCATAAATTAACGTAAATTAACATATTACCATTTAATGTTAGTTAACGTTAAAACAAGTATGGAATATATGGTAACATATTAACATTTGTGTTAATTTATTTCATACTTGTATAGATTAATTGCAGTTGATTAATGTTAATTAACGTTAATTTATACATGGTAGCATTTATAAATGGTAACATTTGTATGAATTAATTAATTTAATAAATGGTTAATATTAAATGGTACCATGTTAATTTACATATAAATTATCGTAAATTAATATGGTACCATTTTTTTATGGCAACATATTATTTGTATAAACGGTTACAAGGTATCATTAATCAACATTAATATCTGCTTACACTTGTATAAATTAACGTAAATGAATATGTTACCAATTATTGTTTGTTAACATTAAAACAAGTATGGGATAAATGGTAACATATCAATGTTTTTGTTAATTTATTTCATACTTGTATATATATTAACGTTAATATATTATCATTTAAAATGTGATTCATATCAATGTTGATTAATTCTCATATATCTATTTTATTTTCAATGCTAACTTGATTTTTATGTTGATCTCATTTGATAACTTTCTACTAATCTCTGATTTGATTTGGTATAAAACTAATTAGTTGGATTTCAAAGCTTATATTTATGTTTTTCCTTTTATTGAAAGGAAAAAGTTAATCATCTTCAAATCAATTCACTACCAAATCTTATTTGTTTCCAGTGTATCTCCAAATAAACCCTTGAAGCATCGGTTCTACATTACTAGTTCCATTGATATTCAAGGGATCAAGACATCAAAGATTTGGGCTTTCGGCGAAAATCAATATCCATTTCCAATTCCTTATGCTAGATTTGTTCCATATCTTCTGTGATGACCCGTTTCTTCCCCGTGAAGGAAAGCCCGGATTACCTTCAGAACAACACACAAAAGAACGCAGACGGAAGAACATTTCATTGTTATTACAACAATTCCATCAGATACAAGAATATACAGAGTATAAATGAATAAATTACAATCGATAAATATCAGATATTACAATAAATTACATAGCAGTGGAAAAATAACACAAAAACACAACTAGAAGTGATACACGGATACAGAGCTTTCCGAGCATCGTTCCAGTTGTAAATCAGGATACTGTGAATATAAATCTGCAAAACCAAAACTACTAGCTGCCCGTGCGGAAAAATAGGGGCACCCAGAGTTTAGGTTAAAACAATAAACTCCAGGTCAGTCATGTGACTGGTGTGAGAACTAAAACAGTTATTTAAAACTTTATTTTAAAAGAGAGTAATTCAAGGGACCACGTCGTATAACACGGAACGGGTTTTCTCCCAAGAATACCAGTGCATAGAATTAACAGCGCAATGATTTTTCGAAAAATGAAGCTATTATAAGACCCAGGTCCCATCACACAATGCAACGCAAGCCAGAGGATAGGGTTTTCCCTTATAATAGCCAAACATGCTTGGTACGTTTTAAAAACAAATCATTTGATACTATAATAAGTGTATAATGTCAAAACAATTTCAATCATAAATATCAATCATAGGCGGCATGAATGTCCCATACCACTATGTCGCCATACTAGTTCTACAATTAAAACCGCAATACACATATTGGAAATTGGATTTCCGTCATGAGTCGAGGCAAGGGGCAAGCTCCTTTCCGCTTCGAGACACTCTAGCAAATGCCTCAGGACTACACACTCTGGGTAACCCTGGGATCCTCAAAGACCGGTCCGCTCTTACGTTTTAGGATTAGTTATTCCTGAATACACGTTTTTCGGCCCTATAGGACCTATAATCGAGGCGCCTCGCATCCAAACCACAAAGGTGAAAAGTATATAAATGTCAGGGCTGGTAGGTCACTGACACCACCCATAGCTAGAAAGAAACGTCGTGCACTCCTTGGGTCCTCATCCCGTTTTTGACTCATACCGAGGTGTGAGGCTCGCGAATCCACGCTATACACAAAGCTGCCACGTAGGCCGTGCTTTGATCATCAACCACAAGACTTTGATTTTCAACAGAAGCCTTGATCCATGCAACTCAGCAAGCCACACAGGCAATTCATGCCATGCGATTGATATCTATCGATATATAACCTCTAAGTTCGTACGTCTCAGAGAAGGGCGTTAAGCAAGAGAATAAATTCTCCGCCGCCAAACAGATATATATTTAACAGAAATCAATCAACACAGAATAAAATCCAATGTCAGACACACAATCCATTTACAAGTTCGCTCTGTGTCTGAACGAAACCGGAGGCACTTTCCTCGCATATCCATCGATCTCCAGGTACGTCTGGATGACCACTAACTGATTCCCTCATCTTGGGTGTACAGCCCAATCAAGATCATCAGTAATCACCCAAACGATGTGAAGACTTCCGGTCTTCAACCACCGTCTTCATCTTCGACATATCGTCGAATCGGTTATTCAGAATGGGTATAAACCCGGCCTTTCCGAACAACCCGCGTATATTAAAAACAAATGTTACACAAACACAACATACGCCTCATTCCAATTCAGTAGCTACTAACCGTAAATCAACAAGAGAACAATTTCCCAAATATTAGCCCCGAAGGCCGAAACCAACATCAGATCAATACCCAGGAAACCATTCTTCTTAGCTAACCTACAGCTAGTTTCTAAATTTCATATTCTTAGGGAAAGGTTCCCATTAATTTTATCCAAGATAAATTCTTTAAAATTTATCCTTTAATCTTCTTTTGGATGTCAATTCAAACCAAATTATGGTTTTACAAACTAGTCGAGATTAGCGAACCGCACCGAAGTGATTATTTATTTTATTTCCCAATCCCAACCTATTCATCCCATGAATCAAAACTGGTAATACTCCATATCTAATACCACGGTGTTATCGGTAAAATTAATTACCATTTCCCGTTCAAATCTAATTAAAGATTTGACTAACGTTTTGGAGTAAAACTGGTGATACTCCATTCTCACTCACTTTCTAAATTTGATAATTTAAATTATCAATTCACATTTCAATCTAATTGCAGATTCATTAAAACTCCTTTTTCTGGGTTAAAGAACTAGTGTCATTTAAAACACAGTTCACGATAAACCCAAATCATATTCTATCTATTATTGGGTTAAAGAACAAGTGTTATTTAAAACACTATTCATGATAAACCCACAAATCACTTCTAATTTAATTTCAATCAAATATATTAGAAATTCCGATTATTCAAAACCCCTTTTTAAATCCAATTTATTTATTTAAAAATAGTTGGGTTTTAATTTTAGTTCAAAACTAGTTCATTTCGATAAAAATCTATTTTTATCTTTTCAAATATGGAGTTTTTCATCCCAATTTTTCCCAAATCATTTCTTATGATTTTACACAAATTATTACTATTTTTAATAATTTTAACAAGGCCCGTACATTCGATTTCCATCAACGGCCATCGAACTGCACTTACAGCGACCTTTTTCAAATTTGATTTGGACGTATCTCCAAATCCAACCATTAGATTTCAAATTTCTAAAATTCGTTAGAAAGCTCTTTTCGATACGAACCCAACGGTTCCGGTTTTAAGACAATCCGACGGTCGGATCTCCCGTAATGTCCGTTCGAAGTTAATGGTCGAAATTTACGAACTGCCGCGGCGCGGCGCGTTCTATTCAGGCCATTATATTATATATATAATATATATTTCGTCGATTTCTATTTAAAACGAATTTTATAAATAGTTTTAAATTCGTTTCAAAAACAATTTCAACTTTATTTCAAATTCAAATTCAAATCAAAATTGAATTTTCTATTATAAATCCTTTTTTTTTCATTTCTATTTGATTTCAATTCAAATCGATTTTAATTCGATTCGAATTCATTTTCCTTTCAATTCAATTCAAATTCAAATTCGTTTTATATTCAATTCAATTCAATTCGAATTCGTTTTATATTCAATTCAATTCAATTCGAATTCGTTTTATATTCAATTCAAATCAAATTCATTTCTATTCGATTCAATTCGAATTCGTTTTCTATTCGATTCAATTCGAATTCGTTTTCTATTCGATTTCGAAATCACTTTTCAATATTCATTTTAAAATGAGTAAAATCGATATAAATATCGTTCACGTCAAAATGGCGTCAATCTAATCAACACGGCTTCATATATTTCTATTTTCAAATATTCTATTTCAAATATTTCTTTTTCAAATATTTCCTATTATCAAAATATTTCTATTTCAAATATTCTATTTCAAATATTTCTTTTTTCAAATATTTCCTATTATCAAAATATTTCTATTTCAAATATTTCCTATTATCAAAATATTTCTATTTCAAATATTTCTATTTCAAATATTTCTATTTCAAATATTTCGTTCAACACATGACTAATCTCAACGGATGAGTACTGTCAACACATAAACTTTTATTTTATATTGTTAAAGATGTAAATTTTATTATTAAAATATTTCGTTCAACACATGACTAATCTCAACGGATGAGTACAGTCAACACATGAACTTTTATTTTATAATATTCTTTATCTTCTAAATTGGAATAAGGCCCAGTTAATTACCATATAAAGTTAATTATATGGATTCCATACAACACATGTATAAAATATCAACGATAAATAATCAACCATCATCCAAAGTGCACTACACAGTATAAGCATCAAATATAGATATCTAACGCTTATAACAGCCTGTCGATCCATCGATCGACATACGACTAATTATTGGGATTAGTGAATGTCGTATTTTATCCCAATACCCGTGTGGGGTTTCAAACAAACAAACATAGATTTTATTTGTGCAGTTGGGTGATGTGTAAAATTTATCGACCCAATCAATATCAGTCAAATCAGTGTATATAAACAAATCAGCCGATTTGTTTATAAATATTTATTTATTCACATTCACGTTAAAAATTATATTTTTAACGATAAAATATTTTTAACTATATAAATATTTTATTTCCTTTCAATACACTAATTTATATTATCGATTTCACATCAACAACACAAACAAATTTCACAACACATCAGCCAAAAAAACAAGCCATCCATGGTCTGTGGATGACGGCTGTCGGGTGCTACTAAACACCGTCTGCATCCTAGCATATATATATATATATATATATATATATATAACTAGAAAAATAAATTGAAGAGTGAGAAATTCTCACCGATAGCTATTCCAACTCCACGCCACTTCAAATGTAGAAGTCTTCGTCGATCTCGCCTTTTTGTCACTTTCGTTGCCCGTAGCCACTACATATGTAAAATTCGAATTTTTACTTTGCTATTCAATATATAAAAATCAACTTTTTACTTTGCTATTCAATATATAAAAATCAAATTTTTACTTTTCTATTCATTATATAAAAATTGAATTTTTACAATCACGCCATATGGATGAAAATTCTATTTTCACATCGATACTATATAGATAAAAATTATATTTTTACATCGATACTATATAGATAAAAATTATATTTTTACATCGGTATTCATATAATAAAAATTATATTTTTACATCGGTATTCATATAATAAAAATTATATTTCTATCACGCTATTCTCTATATAAAGATTTCGCCTTTTCATTTCATCTCTATAAAAACCACATTTTTATTTTACTACCTATATAAAGATGATAATTTTACTATCCTACCTATATAAAAATTATATTTTTAAATCTTTACATCATATAAAAATTATATTTTTGAACCTCTCTATAATATGAAAATTATATTTTTACGTTTTCCTTTAATATAAAAATCATATTTTTAATCTTCTATATTATAAAAAATCATATTTTTAACCTTTGTCATACCAATTAAAAATCATATCTTCTTCATAAAAAAAACTCCTTTTCTTCTTTATAAAAATCTCCTTTTACAATGCTATTATATGTTAAAACAGAAAACAAAATAAATGTAAATTAAAATTTAAAATTTAAACTCACATTTTTGGATTGAAATCAAGAGGAGGGAGGTGAAGCAACTATCCGGAGGGGCGTTTGAGGCGAGGCTCGAAGGAGAGCGATTCGAGGGGGCTTGACCGCTTTGGGTTCGTCTGAGAGGCTCGGGAGGGATGCGCGGTGGCTCCTGGTGCCAGGCGGAGGTGGATCGAAAAAGGGGGGGTTCGAATCGGAGTGGCGGCTGGTGGTGAGGCCGGCGAGGGCGACGGCGTGAGGTTGGGGGAGCGATGGCGGGTGGCGACGCGACGAGGGGCTGGGCGATGCGGTTCTTCGATTAGTTGTAGGTTTTTTTTTTCTGTTTTGATTCAATTTAATCGGGGGGGGGGGGACCTGAGGAGTTAAGGAGAGGGAAGGAGATTTTTATTTTATTTATTATTTTATTTACTAAAAGTTGACTTTTACATACGACCTCTAAACGAGGCCCACTGCCTGTCGTCCATAGCTAATTACCCCTGTTCCGAACACAATGGGATATGTATCGTACGCTGATTCGATCGTTTCGATCAGTTTTCGTCAAAACCAACATATAACTCTGTATATTGAATTTGAACGCGCATTTCAATTTATTGGGGTCACATACGAGCTCGAAAAATTCCCGAAAAATAATTTCTAGCTTCGTATTGACGATACGGTCCAAACAAAACTAGTTTCGTCGAATTCTGAGATCGTTTGAAAAATGGCCAATTTCCAGTCGATTAAAATCAACTGAAACTGGTCAAACGCGTTTTCCTTTGCCACGCTCACATATTGATTCGAAAAATTATGAAAATTGGAATCTAGCAATAATTTGACATCACGGATCTAACAAAAGTGGTTTCGTCGAAATCCGAGGTCGTTTGCAAAGTTCCCATTTTTAAGGGCCTGAATTCCATAGCGACTATTCAGAATTTTCAACTGGACATATCTTTTGATTCCCGCTATGAAATTTCAATTTTTCGGATTCGTTGAAAAGATATTCTCAGATAGATCCCAATGTTTTTGGTTTCACTAAAATCCGGTTTGTTTTGCACCCGGTACATTCAATTGAAGTTTGAAATCAAATTATCGAACTACCACGCCATTTTCAATTCTATTTATAATTATATATAATTATTTATATTCTAACGACGACGTATATAATATATACGTTCTAAATATATTCAAAATAAATTTCTCGTCGATATTATTTGAAATAATCTATTTTAAATATTCAAAATTCGCTAAAATTGCCAAAATAAAAATTTTAAACTGGCTCGGATTTTCGGGTTGTTACAATCTCCCCCACTTAAAACTTTTCGTCCCCGAAAAGGAACAAAGTCGAAAGTTGTTTGATTAATCAACTCTACGTTCGATCTGGCTTCCATTCTCCAACTTTTCAGTTTCTGAGAATTTTCAAATTCTTCAAAAATTTGGCTAACACCCTAAATTTTCGAAAAATTTCGCCATAACTTCCCCTGCACCGGGAGCCACGGGAAAATCCCGAAATTGCCATACAGGCCTTCTGATCTCAAAAAGAAAAAGAAAAAGCCAAGCGGCTAGCCAATCGGCTCATAAAATCATCATCACCCAAACAAAACAGTAAATTATAGTAAACATGTACCTATTTGTCGGGCAAACAAATTTTATTCTCTGCTCTAGCCTCCTTGTTATGACCTGTTCAATGTAAGTACACGTATATGCAAGCAAATGCGACTATTTTCAATATAATTCAATATTTGGTTCAATTAGGCTAATGGTTCAAAATTATCAAACAAATAAACAAACAACACAAACATCAATCAATTAGTGAACTAGAGTTTCAAATTTATAATTTTGATACATATACAGAAAATCATGTTTTTGATGCCAATTTATAACAAATAAACCTATATATATAAGTTTTGGTTCTCACACCAGTCTAATGGAAATATATAGAAAATCACACCTTCGAAACTTGAACACACACTACTGATGCTATATAGTCATCAGTAGAATCTTCTCCGGGCGACTAGATTGTGGTTCAATATCTATCCGGTATATTAAAACTTCGAATATACGTTCATGACGCGTATATGCAAAATCTTTATATATTGGATTTTCCAAATTCAAAATAAATAAATATTCAAATACATATAAAATGGTTTAAACTTTCAAAACAAAAATTGTTTTCATTTGAAAAATATACTCTTCACACTCGTTCTAGGATACTACTGATCCTATCTCTAACGAGTCATTCTAATTGGATATTACTGACCCAATATCTGATGAATTCTTTCGTATGGTTCTAATGTATCTTGTTCTCGAGCTCTGTAAACCAAAGCTCTGATACCAACGGTGATGACCCGTTTCTTCCCCGTGAAGCAAAGCCCGGATTACCTTGAGAACAACACACAAAAGAACGCAGACGGAAGAACATTTCATTGTTATTACAACAATTCCATCACATACAAGAATATACAGAGTATAAATGAATAAATTACATTCGATAAATATCAGAGATTACAATAAATTACATCGCAGCGGAAAAATAACACAAAAACACAACTAGAAGTGATACACGGATACAGAGCTTTCCGAGCATCGTACCAGTTGTAAATCAGGATCCTATGAATATAAATATGCAAAACCAAAACTACTAGCTGCCCGTGCGGAAAAATAGGGGCACCCAGAGTTTAGGTTAAAACAATAAACTCCAGGTCAGTCATGTGACTGGTGTGTGAACTAAAACAGTTATTTAAAACTTTATTTTAAAAGAGAGTAATTCAAGGGACCACGCCGTATAACACGGAACGGGTTTTCTCCCCAGAATACCAGTGCATAGAATAAACAACGCAATGCTTTTTTGAAAAATGAAGCTATTATAAGACCCAGGTCCCATCACACAATGCAACGCAAGCCAAAGGATAGGGTTTTCCCTTATAATAGCCAAACATGCTTGGTACGTTTTAAAAACAAATCATTTGATACTATAATAAGTGTATAATGTCAAAACAATTTCAATCATAAATATCAATCATAGGCGGCATGAATGTCCCATACCACTATGTCGCCATATTAGTTCTACAATTAAAACCGCAATACACGTATTGGAAATTGGATTTCCGTCATGAGTCGAGGCAAGGGGCAAGCTCCTCTCCGCTTCGAGACACACTAGCAAATGCCTCAGGACTACACACTCTGGGTAACCCTGGGATCCTCCAAGACCGGTGCTCTCTTACGTTTAAGGATTAGTTATTCCTGAACACACGTTTCCCGGCCCTATAGGACCTATAATCGAGGCGCCTCACATCCAAACCCCAAAGGTGAAAAGTATATAAATGTCAGGGCTGGTAGGTCACTGACACCACCCATAGCTAGAAAGAAACGTCGTGCACTCCTTGGGTCCTCATCCCGTTTTTGACTCATACCGAGGTGTGAGGCTCGCGAATCCACGCTATACACAAAGCTGCCACGTAGGCCGTGCTTTGATCATCAACCACAAGACTTTGCTTTTCAACAGAAGCCTTGATCCATGCAACTCAACGTGCCACATAGGCAATTCATGCCCTGCGATTGATATCTATCGATATATAACCTCTAAGCTCGTACGTCTCAGAGAAGGGCGTTAAGCAAGAGAATAAATTCTCCGCCGCCAAACCGATATATATTTAACAGAAATCAATCAACACAGAATAAAATCCAATGTCAGACACACAATCCATTTACAAGTTCGCTCTGGGTCTGAACGAAACCGGAGACACTTTCCTCGCATATCCATCAATCTCCAGGTACGTCTGGACGACCACTAACTGATTCCCTCATCTTGCGTGTACAGCCCAATCAAGATCATCAGTAATCAACCAAACGATGAGAAGACTTCCGGTCTTCAACCACCGTCTTCATCTTCGACATATCGTCGAATCGGTTATTCAGAATGGGTATAAACCCGGCCTTTCCGAACAACCCGCATATAATAAAAACAAATGTTACACAAACACAACATGCGCCTCATTCCAATTCAGTAGCTACTAACCGTAAATCAACAAGAGAACAATTTCCCAAATATTAACCCCGAAGGCCGAAACCAACATCAGATCAATACCCAGGAAACCATTCTTCTTAGCTAACCTACAGCTAGTTTCTAAATTTCATATTCTTAGGGAAAGGTTCCCATTAATTTTATCCAAGATAAATTCTTTAAAATTTATCCTTTAATCTTCCTTTGGATGTCAATTCAAACCAAATTATGGTTTTCCAAACTAGTCGAGATTAGCGAACCGCACCGAAGTGATTATCTATTTTATTTCCCAATCCCAACCTATTCATCCCATGAAGCAAAACTGGTAATACTCCATATCTAATACCACGGTGTTATCGGTAAAATTAATTACCATTTCCCGTTCAAATCTAATTAAAGATTTGACTATCGTTTTGGAGCAAAACTGGTGAAACTCCATTCTCGCTCAATTTCTAAATTTTATAATTTAAATTATCAATTCACATTTCAATCTAATTGCAGATTCATTAAAACTCCTTTTTCTGGGTTAAAGAACTAGTGTCATTTAAAACACAGTTCACGATAAACCCAAATCATATTCTATCTATTATTGGGTCAAAGAACAAGTGTTATTTAAAACACTGTTCACGATAAACCCACAAATCACTTCTAATTTAATTTCAATCAAATATATTAGAAATTCCGATTATTCAAGACCCCTTTTTAAATCCAATTTATTTATTTAAAAATAGTTGGTTCCCAAATCATTTCTTATGATTTTACACAAATTATTACTATTTTTAATAATTTTAACAAGGCACGTACAGTCGATTTCCATCAATGGCCATCGAACTGCACTTACAACGACCTTTTTAAAATTTTATTTGGACGTATCTCCAAATCCAACCATTAGATTTCAAATTTCTAATATTCGTTAGAAAGCTCTTTTCGATACGAACCCAACGGTTCTGGTTTTAGGAGAATCCGACGGTCGGATATCCCGTAATGTCCGTTCGAAGATAATGGTCGAAATTTACGAACTGCCGCGGCGCGGCGCGTTCTATTCAGGCCATTATATTATATATATATAATATATGTTTCGTCGATTTCTATTTAAAAAAAAATTTATAAATAGTTTTAAATTCGTTTCAAAAACAATTTCAACCTCTATTTCAAATTCCAATCAAAATTGAATTTTCTATTATAAATCCTTTTTATTTTCATTTCTATTTGATTTCAATTCAAATCGATTTTAATTCGATTCGAATTCATTTTCCTTTCAATTCAATTCAAATTTGAATTCGTTTTATATTCAATTCAATTCAATTCTAATTCATTTTATATTCAATTCAATTCAATTCGAATTCGTTTTACATTCAATTCAAATCAAATTCGTTTCTATTCGATTCAATTCAAATTCGTTTTCTATTCGATTCAATTCGAATTCGTTTTCTATTTGATTTCGAAATCACTTTTCAATATTCATTTTAAAATGAGTAAAATCGATATAAATATCGTTCACGTCAAAATGGCGTCAATCTAATCATCACGGCTTCATATATTTCTATTTTCAAATATTCTATTTCAAATATTTCTTTTTCAAATATTTCCTATTATCAAAATATTTCTATTTCAAATATTCTATTTCAAATATTTCATTTTCAAATATTTCCTATTATCAAAATATTTCTATTTCAAATATTTCCTATTATCAAAATATTTCTATTTCAAATATTTCGTTCAACACATGACTAATCTCAACGGATGAGTACTGTCAACACATGAACCTTTATTTTATATTGTTAAAGATGTAAATTTTATTATTAAAATATTTCGTTCAACACATGACTAATCTCAACGGATGAGTACAGTCAACACATGAACTTTTATTTTATAATATTCTTTATCTTCTAAATTGGAATGAGGCCCAATCAATTAACATATAAAGTTAATTATATGGATTCCATACAACACATGTATATAATATCAACGATAAATAATCAACCAACATCCAAAGTGCACTACACTGTATAAGCATCAAATATAGATATCTAACGCTTATAACAGCTTGTCGATCCATCGATCGACATACGACTAATTATTAGGATTAGTGTATGCCGTATTTTATCCCAATACCCGTGTAGGGTTTCAAACAATCAAACATAGATCTTATTTATGCAGTTGGGTGATGTGTAAAATTTATCGACCCAATCTATATCAGTCAAATCAGTGTATATAAACAAATCGGTCGATTTGTTTATAAATATTTATTTATTCACATTCATGTAAAAAATTATATTTTTAACGATAAAATATTTTTAACAATATAAATATTTTATTTCCTTTCAATACAATAATTTATATTATCGATTTCACATCAACAACACAAACAAATTTCACAACACATCAGCCAAACAAACAAGCCATCCATTGTAACGACCCGCATTCTACGCATCATAGGATCGTAGGATATTTATTTCTTTCACATACGAAGTCGTATGGTCATGTAACTTTGGGAGACGACTATTGGGATCATTTCCCATGTTTGTGATTTTTCCCGATTTTTAAATGACCATTTTACCCCTAGTTGGCACTGTTTTGGCCACAACTTTTGACTGGAAAGGAATTTTGACTTGAAACCACTTCCATTGGCTTCGGATGATGGTTTCTCTTTCAGTAGAGTGGTCACATTAGCCAAACGGACTTACCGTTTGGGAGATATGGTTGAAACAAGTTTCAGATGGTTAAAAACAGCTTAATTGGGCTTAACCGGGTGATTAGCAGCTAGGCCCAAGGGGAATTTCGGGTTTAGGGGTATATGGAGGCTGGTTAGGGTTAGAAAACATTTCTTTAGACATTTTCCAGCCGCCACTTTCATTTCTCTTGACCTAGCCATGGCCTCCACTCTCTAAATCTCTCTAAAACACCCAAAAATCACTTTCTAATTGGAAATTAGGCATAGCAAACATCAAACCAAGGAGTATTAGCACGAGAACCGAGGTAGAGCTGCTGTGTAGGATTGGGAACAACGCCAAATCAGAGAATATTTCAGTTTTGGGGTTCTAGTTGTGGCAAAGGTGAGTGATTTGCATAGTTTTTGCACTAATTACGGTGATTAAGGGTAATTAGTGAAGATTAGCGAATTTATACGTAAATAAATTCTGGAAAAATTCTTAAAATTCTAAAATAATGTTTTAAGGCTCTGTTAGAAATTTGGGTTAATTTCGATGTGTTTTGCTAATCGTATGCTTAAACATGATTAAGAGGGATTATAGGAAAATGTGAGGTTTTGGCCACTTTTGATCCATTTTGATTCATTTAAATTGTTGTTTGTTGCTTGTGGTTGCTGTTATATGTTGCTATGACTCTTTGGTATGCTTTGTGATTGATTCCAATAGTTAGATTGGTCGAAAACGCCGTCGCGAGGCGTATAAACAGTTGCTGGAAAGTTGCAGAAAACTCCAGGGTATCTAACCGGATCGGATCGGGTAGGGGATCGGATCGGGTAGGGGATCGGATCGGACATATCCGAACCAGACCGGGGCGTGGTACTTTCTGGAGCATGACGTGAAGAGGCAACAAGGAAGGCCTGGTCGGATCGGAGGGGCGTAGCGTGGGGTCGGAAGGAACAAGGAGGACTGAAGTGGAAGAAAGAGGAGCATGGATACCATATTCCGAACCGAATCGAGAGCAATACACGAACTGATGCTGACGAGACGGAGACGGAGACACTCAAGCTATGGGGTATCCGAACCGAACCGCTTCAGAATCACCGAACCGAACCGCTTCAGAATCACCGAACCGAACCGCATGAGGGAGAAGGACCCGAACCCAGAGGATGGTGGCACTCCGAACCGAACCGGGGAACGTATCCGAACCGAACCGAGCATGGAGAACCGGACGTGTACTTTTACTACTTCGTGATGACTCTTCTGAAGACCAACTCCAATTCGACCAAACCCGAGATGCAAAGGAAGTCCAAATGAGAAGTTAGAGCTCAAGATTCAGATGGGAATCAACGAGTTCGCTTCATGGTTGGGCTTTGCTGCGGGACGCGTGTTAAGGAGTTATCGACGTCTATAGCTTTGGACCACTATGGTAGGAGGTACGAAGGCGGATTCAGGGCCATTATGGCATCGGTAGAACCAAGGGCTACGACCAATGAAGTGGGTCATTGAAATGTTTGGTCATGACTCCAAGTGTTTGGCTTGGTCACAGCAGGGTTTCTACAAGTCGGGATTCGTCGTTACCTCAGTTTGTCTAGTGTTCCAAAGTGGTAGATGTCGTACGCTTTACGCACTGAGTGAGAGATGTAAGGATGGTTGCCATGGATGATTTGTTTGCTATCATTGTGACATGCACACCCCACCCCCGTATTCTTACACTATTTATTATGGCACCTTGGAGTATTGTACAACATGTGGTACTAACTCTTTGGTTGCAGGTCCAGGTTCAGGTATGGTTTAGTATACCTGTTATTATTCTGTTTAGATGCTTATCGCTCATACCAGGCTTTATGTCTGACCCAGAGTTTTATGTCTCCTCTTATTACTCTGGGTGCTCACACGAGCAGACTAGAGACAGGTTAGCTGGTGATGCACGGGTAGATGATCCGGAGACGAGCAGGAGGCTTCCACGTAATATATATAGTATTCTCCCTGTGTTGTTTGAAGATCACTGCTTGGGCATTGTTGGTGTATCTTCTACTTCAGCTTTCTTTTGTTTAGAGACAGTAAATTTGGAAAATTGTAATAAGCTGTATTTGGATTTCCGCTGCTTTGATGATTGATGTTGATTCTAGTTATCAGCTTATGCACTGTCTCGCCTGTTTTGTGTCAAGTATGTTATTATTATATTTTATTCCATGCGCTGTGAGACATTCTACAGGTTTCTTGATTAGTTCATGCTCTTCTTTTCTTTCTTATGACGACCGTCTTGTGCTAGTCGGACATGTGTACAGCGCACTTTTGGAGGAAATGCAGGCTGGTGCGGGGCGGGCCGTCACACTTGGTATCAGAGCTCTAGGTTGCGTAGTTAACCTAGGGAAGTTATCAGGGAGAGATATTATACGTATACGAGAGAGCGTATTTGTGATTACTTTGGTTTTTAAAAAGCTATATATATATACTATTAGTAGTATAAGATGAAGTCGTACTGCACTAGCACCACTATGGAGTCGTTAATCATTTCCTTTTTCAGATTGACGATGAGCCGATATACTAGAGGTGCTGGTAGGGGAGCCAATAATGGGAATGCTGCTGACATGAGGACGATGTTTACTGACCTCATGAGAGAGATGCTTAGAGATGTGCAGAGGGCAGCTCCCAATGGTGGAAATGGTGGTGGTCCAATAGTGCAGGCGCCAAGAGTCGACTTCGCCAAGCTGAATAAGGATTATACTAGCCTTGGTGGAAAGTCGTTCCACGGAACGGAGTCGGCTACGGATGTTCAAGATTGGTTGGATAGTTGCGAACGTATCTTCGAGGATTTGGGTATCGAGGATGCGATGAAGAGAAAGCTAGCGTCCCGTCAGCTGCAAGGGCGGGCAATGAATTGGTGGAATGCTATAAAGGCAGCTACTCCCGAAGATCAGATTACTTGGGAGCAGTTTAAGGCTCGCTTTAGCGAGAAGTTCATTCCAGCTGCTCAGAAGTCAATGTTGTTTAAGAAGTTCTTAGAGCTCAAGCAGAATGGCAGAGCTGTCTCGGAGTATATTGCTGAATTTGACACTTTGTCAAAATATGGGTTATCTCTTATTGATACTGCCGAGAAAAAGAATGAGAAATTCATAACTGGTTTGGATCAATACTTGGGGGAAAAACTTATTAACCACATCGATGAGACGTTTGAATCGGTTGTGGGGAAAGCGTTAAGATCGGAAAGTCTCTACCCTAAGTCGAAGACTGAGGTTGCATCCGCAGATGAGCCAAAGCCACAAGCTAGTGGTGGAGGCAAAGGTGGTTCTCAGAATAAGAGAAAGCAGAATCAGGCTAAGGATGGCCAGAAGAAAAAGAATAAGCAAGATGTGGAGTGCTTCAGCTGTGGTAAGAAGGGCCATTATGCTAGTAATTGTCGGGCCAAGCCAGCGGATAGGAAGTGCTTCAATTGTGGCCAATTGGGACATCACAAGGACAAGTGTCCGCAACCCCCTAAGGAAAAGCAAATGGTGAAAGCATATGCTCTTAATGCTATTCCTTCTTCGTCGAATGCCCCAACTGCGGCGGAGAAGGGAAAGAATGTCGTCATTCAAGGTATGCTTTCTGTTTATGATGTTCCTGTTAGAGTTTTGTTTGATACCGGAGCTTCCAGTTCTTTCATATCTAGTGACCTGGTAGATAGGTTGGGATTGGAGCCCGAGATCGTCGATAGACCTTTAGTAGTGACGAACCCGATTGGTGGTTCGACTAGTCTTAGCATGATTTGTCGTAATGTGGTTCTATCGAGTCATGGATGCATGTTTGTTTGTGATTGCTTTGTTTTGGGCTTTACTGGGTTTGGCATTATTTTGGGAGTAGATTGGCTCCAAAGATACGGGGTGGTGGTAGACTGTGAGGGCTTGTTGGTGACAGCTAGGGCGGATGATGGGTGGAGGATAGTGTTTGGTGGTCTACCCAGTAAGGGGGTATTGGCTAGTTTTCTAAACTCCCTCGACATTCCGCATAGTGAGTTGTCAGGTTTGCCCGTGGTTGGCCAGTATCCGGATGTTTTCGAAGAAGTGACCGGACTTCCACCACACCGAGAGATTGAGTTTCGTATTGATTTGGTAAAAGATGCCAGACCTATAGTGATGCCACTTCGTCGTATGGCACCAAGGGAGCAGCGAGAGCTCGAGGTGCAAGTCAGCGATCTTTTGAAGAAGGGATTTATCAGAAGGAGTGTTTCTGAATGGGGAGCACCAGTCGTGTTTGCTACCAAGGCGGATGGTTCCCTTCGTTTGTGTGTAGACTACCGCGAGTTGAATAAAGTGACGAGGAAGAACAAGTATCCTCTACCGCGGATAGATGATTTGTTCGATCAGTTGAGTGGCGCGAGAATATTTTCTCAGTTGGATCTCGCGACAGGTTTTCATCAGCTTAGAGTGGGAGCTGAGAGTATAGCTAAAACGGCATTTCGAACGCCGTCTGGATTTTATGAATGGTTGGTTATGCCATTTGGGCTGACCAATGCCCCAGCATATTTTGTGGATCTTATGAATAGGGTATTCAGAGATCAGTTGAATAAGTCTGTCCTTGTGTTCGTTGATGATATTTTGGTCTATTCGAGGACAGAGGAAGAACACAAGGAACATTTAAGAGTAGCGATGGAGGTGTTAAGAAAACACCAATTGAAAGCAAAGTTTTCTAAGTGTCACTTCTGGAAGAGGGAAGTGAGGTTCTTGGGCCATGTTGTATCAGAGAGTGGTATTGCCGTGGACCCAGCAAAGGTGGCTACGGTACAAGATTGGCCTACGCCCAAGAATGCAACAGATGTAAGAAGTTTCTTGGGGTTAGCGGGATATTATCGTAAGTTTATCCAAAGTTTCTCCAAGATAGCAGCACCATTAACCCAGTTGACCAAGAAGAATCAAGCTTTTGTCTGGGATGAAAGGTGCGAGAATGCATTCAGAAGCCTAAAGGACAAGTTGACAAGCGCACCAGTGTTAGTCATTCCTAAGGGGGATGAAGAGATGACGGTATACACGGATGCCTGTGGTACCGGACTGGGTGCTGTATTGATGCAAGGCGGTAGGGTTGTAGCTTACGCAAGTCGGCAATTGAAACCGCACGAGAGAAGATACCCTACCCATGATTTAGAATTGGCAGCGATCGTGTTCGCGTTAAAGATGTGGAGACACTATCTCTTGGGAGAAAGATTTGAGCTGTTTACAGATCATAAGTCGTTGAAGTATCTATTCTCCCAGAAGGATTTAAACCTCCGTCAGCAGAGATGGTTAGAGTTCTTAGCTTCCTATGATTTTGACATCGCATACACACCAGGAAAGGGCAATGCGGTGGCTGATGCATTGAGTAGAAGACATGCCAGCTTAGGGGCTATGTTCCTTGAATGGAAGCAACTGGAGTTTATCACGGGGTTTGATTTCAGACCAAAGTGCGAATTGGATCCAGAAATGTTAGCGAGTTTGACGATCAGACCCACTTTGATTGAGCGGATCGGCTCTAGTCAGAGGGACGATCCTAACCTATTGGAAATCATCTCCAAGTTAGAGATGGGTATCGATGAGGAGGTGAACAAGTATGGGCTTGATCGAGATAGATGGCTTAGAAAGAATGGAAAGCTTGTTGTACCCAATGTCAATGGATTGAGGGATGAAGTGCTTAGAGAATGTCATCACTCAAAACTGACTATACACCCCGGTGGTAATAAGATGTATCGAGATATGAAGCAGGCCTACTACTGGGAAGGGATGAAAAGAGACGTTGGGAAGTTTATATCCAAATGCATGAATTGCCAGCTAGTTAAAGCCGAGCAAAAGAAGCCTAGTGGGTTGTTGCAACCATTAGAAATTCCCGAATGGAAATGGGAGCAAGTCTCGATGGATTTCATCGATGGTTTACCAAGGACTAGATCGGGATATGACGGCATTTGGGTAATTGTAGATCGACTGACTAAAAGTGCAAGGTTTATACCAGTCAAATCGACCAGAACGGCAGCTAAGTTAGCAGAGTTGTATATGAAGTGGGTAGTGAGATTTCATGGAGTACCTAAAAGCATTGAGAGCGACCGAGACCCGTTGTTTACTAGTGGGTTTTGGAAGAGCTTACAAGAGGCTCTAGGGTCAGAGTTACATCTCAGTACCGCATATCATCCTCAGACCGACGGTCAGACGGAGAGGGTGAACCGTATTTTGGAAGATCTCTTGAGAGCATGTATATTGGATTTTGGAGGATCATGGGATGACCATTTGCATCTAGTAGAGTTTGCATATAATAATAGCTACCAATCTAGTATCGGTATGGCTCCGTTTGAAGCTTTGTACGGAAGGTCGTGTAACTCACCATCATGTTGGATAGAGACTGGCGAGAAGTTTATGCTTGGACCAGATGTGGTGAGGGAAACTTCAGATAAGATCAAGATCATTCAGCAACGAATGAAGGCAGCCCAAGATAGGTAGAAAAGTTATGCTGATAAGAGGCGAAGAGACTTAAAATTCTCCGTTGGTGAGTTGGTGTTTGTCAAGATTTCCCCGTTGAAGAGCGTGATACGATTTGGCAGGAGGGGCAAGTTGGCACCAAGATTTGTTGGCCCATTCCCTGTTCTTGAACTAGTCGGGAATTTGGCATATAGGATTGACTTACCAGAGAAGATGGCGGGAGTTCATAACGTATTTCATGTTTCCCAACTAAGGAAGTTCGTTCACGACTCAGATATGACTATTTCACCTGATTAGTTAGAGGACTTCGAAGTAGAACCCGAGGCGGTTGGGAACCGCAAGCCGGCCCGTATTGTCGAGTACGACATGAAGCAACTTCGAAGGAAGGCGGTGAAGCTAGTCAAGGTACAGTGGAGCGAGGACGAGAGTGATTGTACTTGGGAAACAGAGGAGGACATAAGAAAGAAGTATCCAGAACTCTTTGTCTGGTAAGATTTTGACTTCGATTTAGTTTTTCCGCATGCTAGGATAGGCTTGTTTGCTTGTTTTGCATAGTTGATTGTTGTATATGGTTGTTAGGCATGCGGGATCCTTTGTATGTTTTGGGTTAAGGAATTTCGGGGGCGAAATTTCTTAAGGGGGGGAGAGTGTAACGACCCGCATTCTACGCATCATAGGATCGTAGGATATTTATTTCTTTCACATACGAAGTCGTATGGTCATGTAACTTTGGGAGACGACTATTGGGATCATTTCCCATGTTTGTGATTTTTCCCGATTTTTAAATGACCATTTTACCCCTAGTTGGCACTGTTTTGGCCACAACTTTTGACTGGAAAGGAATTTTGACCTGAAACCACTTCCATTGGCTTCGGATGATGGTTTCTCTTTCCGTATAGTGGTCACATTAGCCAAACGGACTTACCGTTTGGGAGATATGGTTGAAACAAGTTTCAGATGGTTAAAAACAGCTTAATTGGGCTTAACCGGGTGATTAGCAGCTAGGCCCAAGGGGAATTTCGGGTTTAGGGGTATATGGAGGCTGGTTAGGGTTAGAAAACATTTCTTTAGACATTTTCCAGCCGCCACTTTCATTTCTCTTGACCTAGCCATGGCCTCCACTCTCTAAATCTCTCTAAAACACCCAAAAATACTTTCTAATTGGAAATTAGGCATAGCAAACATCAAACCAAGGAGTATTAGCACGAGAACCGAGGTAGAGCTGCTGTGTAGGATTGAGAGCAGCGCCAAATCAGAGAATATTTCAGTTTTGGGGTTCTAGTTGTGGCAAAGGTGAGTGATTTGCATAGTTTTTGCACTAATTACGGTGATTAAGGGTAATTAGTGAAGATTAGCGAATTTATACGTAAATAAATTCTGGAAAAATTCTTAAAATTCTAAAATAATGTTTTAAGGCTCTGTTAGAAATTTGGGTTAATTTCGATGTGTTTTGCTAATCGTATGCTTAAACATGATTAAGAGGGATTATAGGAAAATGTGAGGTTTTGGCCACTTTTGATCCATTTTGATTCATTTAAATTGTTGTTTGTTGCTTGTGGTTGCTGTTATATGTTGCTATGACTCTTTGGTATGCTTTGTGATTGATTCCAATAGTTAGATTGGTCGAAAAGGCCGTCGAGAGGCGTATAAACAGTTGCTGGAAAGTTGCAGAAAACTCCAGGGTATCTAACCGGATCGGATCGGGTAGGGGATCGGATCGGGTAGGGGATCGGATCGGACATATCCGAACCAGACCGGGGGGTGGTACTTTCTGGAGCATGACGTGAAGAGGCAACAAGGAAGGCCTGGTCGGATCGGAGGGGCGTAGCGTGGGGTCGGAAGGAACAAGGAGGACTGAAGTGGAAGAAAGAGGAGCATGGATACCATATTCCGAACCGAATCGAGAGCAATACACGAACTGATGCTGACGAGACGGAGACGGAGACACTCAAGCTATGGGGTATCCGAACCGAACCGCTTCAGAATCACCGAACCGAACCGCTTTAGAATCACCGAACCGAACCGCATGAGGGAGAAGGACCCGAACCCAGAGGATGGTGGCACTCCGAACCGAACCGGGGAACGTATCCGAACCGAACCGAGCATGGAGAACCGGACGTGTACTTTTACTACTTCGTGATGACTCTTCTGAAGACCAACTCCAATTCGACCAAACCCGAGATGCAAAGGAAGTCCAAATGAGAAGTTAGAGCTCAAGATTCAGATGGGAATCAACGAGTTCGCTTCATGGTTGGGCTTTGTTGCGGGACGCGTGTTAAGGAGTTATCGACGTCTATAGCTTTGGACCACTATGGTAGGAGGTGCGAAGGCGGATTCAGGGCCATTATGGCATCGGTAGAACCAAGGGCTACGACCAATGAAGTGGGTCATTGAAATGTTTGGTCATGACTCCAAGTGTTTGGCTTGGTCACAGCAGGGTTTCTACAAGTCGGGATTCGTCGTTACCTCAGTTTGTCTAGTGTTCCAAAGTGGTAGATGTCGTACGCTTTACACACTGAGTGAGAGATGTAAGGATGGTTGCCATGGATGATTTGTTTGCTATCATTGTGACATGCACACCCCACCCCCGTATTCTTACACTATTTATTATGGCACCTTGGAGTATTGTACAGCATGTGGTACTATCTCTTTGGTTGCAGGTCCAGGTTCAGGTATGGTTTAGTATACCTGTTATTATTCTGTTTAGATGCTTATCGCTCATACCAGGCTTTATGTCTGACCCAGAGTTTTATGTCTCCTCTTATTACTCTGGGTGCTCACACGAGCAGACTAGAGACAGGTTAGCTGGTGATGCACGAGTAGATGATCCGGAGACGAGCAGGAGGCTTCCACGTAATATATATAGTATTCTCCCTGTGTTGTTTGAAGATCACTGCTTGGGCATTGTTGGTGTATCTTCTACTTCAGCTTTCTTTTGTTTAGAGACAGTAAATTTGGAAAATTGTAATAAGCTGTATTTGGATTTCCGTTGCTTTGATGATTGATGTTGATTCTAGTTATCAGCTTATGCACTGTCTCGCCTGTTTTGTGTCAAGTATGTTATTATTATATTTTATTCCATGCGCTGTGAGACATTCTACAGGTTTCTTGATTAGTTCATGCTCTTCTTTTCTTTCTTATGACGACCGTCTTGTGCTAGTCGGACATGTGTACAGCGCACTTTTGGAGGAAATGCAGGCTGGTGCGGGGCGGGCCGTCACATCCATGGTCTGTGGATGACGGGTGTCGGGTGCTACTAAACACCGTCTGCATCCTAGTGTATATATATATATAATTAGAAAAATTAATTGAAGAGTGAGAAATTCTCACCGATAGCTATTCCAACTCCACGCCACTTCAAATATAGAAGTCTTCGTCGTTCTCGCCTTTTTGTCACTTTCGTTGCCCGTAGCCACTACATATGTAAAAATCGAATTTTTAGTTTGCTATTCAATATATAAAAATCGAATTTTTAATTTGCTATTCAATATATAAAAATTGAATTTTTAATTTGCTATTCAATATATAAAAATCGAATTTTTACAATCACGCCATATGGATAAAAATTCTATTTTCACATCGATACTATGTAGATAAAAATTATATTTTTACATCGATACTATATAGATAAAAATTATATTTTTACATCGGTATTCATATAATAAAAATTATATTTTTACATCGGTATTCGTATAATAAAAATTATATTTTTACATCAATATTCGTATAATAAAAATTATATTTTTATCACGCTATTCTCTATATAAAGATTTCGCCTTTTCATTTCATCTCTATAAAAACCACATTTTTATTTTAATACCTATATAAAGATGATATTTTTACTATCCTACCTATATAAAAAATTATATTTTTAAATCTTTACATCATATAAAAATTATATTTTTGAACCTCTCTATAATATAAAAATTATATTTTTACGTCTTCCTTTAATATAAAAATCATATTTTTATTCTTCTATATTATAAAAATCATATTTTTAACCTTTGTCATACCAATTAAAAATCATATCTTCTTCATAAAAAAAACTCCTTTTCTTCTTTATAAAAATCTCCTTTTACAATGCTATTATATGTTAAAACAGAAAACAAAATAAATGTAAATTAAAATTTAAAATTTGAACTCACATTTTTGGATTGAAATCAAGAGGAGGGAGGTGAAGCAGCTATCCGGAGGGGCGTTTGAGGCGAGGCTCGACGGACAGCGATTCGAGGGGGCTTCACCGCTTTGGGTTCGTTTGAGAGGCTCGGGAGGGATGCGCGGTGGCTGTTGGTGCCAGGCGGAGGCGGATCGAAAAAGGGGGGGTTCGAATCGGAGTGGCGGCTGGTGGTGAGGCCGGCGAGGGCGACGGCGTGAGGTTGGGGGAGCGATGGCGGGTGGCGACGCGACGATGGGCTGGGCGATGCAGTTTTTCGATTAGTTCTAGGGTTTTTTTTCTTTTTTTTCTGTTTTGATTCGATTTAATCGGGGGGGGGGGGGGCCTGAGGAGTTAAGGAGAGGGAAGGAGATTTTTATTTTATTTATTATTTTATTTACTAAAAGTTGACTTTTACATACGACCTCTAAACGAGGCCCATCTCCTGTCGTCCATAGCTAATTACCCATGTTCCGAACACAATGGGATATGTATCGTACGCTGATTCGATCGTTTCGATCAGTTTTCATCAAAACCAACATATAACTCAATATATTGAATTTGAACGCGCATTTCAATTTACTGGGGTCACATACGAGCTCGAAAAATTCCCGAAAAATAATTTCTAGCTTCGTATTGATGATACGGTCCTAACAAAACTAGTTTCGTCGAATTCTGAGATCGTTTGAAAAATGGCCAATTTCCAGTCGATTAAAATCAATTGAAACTGGTCAAACACGTTTTCCTTTGCCACGCTCACATTTTGATTCGAAATTTTTTGAAAAATGGAATCTAGAAATAATTTGACATCACGGATCCAAAAAAGTGGTTTCGTCGAAATCCGAGGTCGTTTGCAAAGTTCCCATTTTTAAGGGCCTGAATTCCATAACGACTATTCAGAATTTTCAACTGGACATATCATTTGATTCCCGCTATGAAATTTCAATTTTTCGGATTCGTTGGAAAGATATTCTCAGATAGATCCCAATGTTTTTGGTTTCACTAAAATCCGGTTTGTTTTGCACCCGGTACATTAAATTGATGTTTGAAATCGAATTATCGAACTACCGCGCCGTTTTCAATTCTATTTATAATTATATATAATTATTTATATTCTAACGACGACGTATATAATATATACGTTCTAAATATATTCCAAATAAATTTCTCATCAATATTATTTGAAATAATCTATTTTAAATATTCAAAATTCGCTAAAATTGCCAAAATAAAAATTTTAAACTGGCCCGGATTTTCGGGTTGTTACATCTTCCAGCCAATACCTTGTAGTTTGGATCTAGTAATAAAAGTGATTCTGCAGTGGTGATTTACAGGATCTCGATAATGCGTATCTCAGTCACTCCGAACTTTTTGAATTTTGGATCTAGAAGCCGTTGGACATGTTCGAACTTCAATGGATCAAGCCATAAGAGAAATAGGATTCATGGCGAAATCAACTTCAATTTACATAACCGTATGCTATAAATATTCCATTCTCATAACCAATCCTTTTGAACAATGGACATGGTTGTTTCTTTTGTTCAAATTTCAAAAGGGTACGAAATCCTGTAGTCGGTTACAATTATAAGATTTGGGTAAATATTCTGTTCCATAACTCATGGTGCTTCACTATTTATTTATTTTTGGCTTTTTATTTTTATTGGCAATTATTTTTTTACTACCAAATAATACGTCGAATGAAAAGAATAAATTTAGGTCGCTTTTAATGCAGGCTTCTCTTTTCTTGGCTGTAGATCTCCTCTCGACGGCGGGGCTATTGGTTGTGTCAAGGAATGAGATGTTTTTCTATTGTTTATTAACCATGCTCTCCCTTTGTATTTTGGTTGTTAGTCATATATTATCAATCTAAATTGATTTTTTTTTAATGTGGTTTGTTGCATGAAGCATAAAAGTAATAACCGTAATTTAGCAGTAACTGTCGTTGTTCGAGTGTGTGTGTGTATATGCAAATGAATATATATATATATATACACACACACACACACACACACACACACACACACACACACGCGCGCGCGCGCGTTTGACCCTGTCTAGAAAAATGATGAGAAACAACCCAAATTACTGAGGTAAATAAAATGTAGATTAAATTTATATTTGTGAATTAAATTGTTTCTTTTCCAATTTACTGTGCTATTTTATTATGACAGGTTCAATAGACGACTGGACAAATTCCAAAGTAAGAAGCCAATGACTAAAATTAGAGTGAGAGTGTGAGTGATTGTGTACAAGTGTATGAGTGAATGAGTGTGTAGTAAGGAGCTAATGTATATGAGTGAAACGTAGTGAGGAAGTGTATGTATAAGTGATTCTGTAATAGTGAGGAAACAGTATGTGTACTATTAGAAAGTGTAATAAATATTTATTTAAATAAATATTTGTTATTTGTTTAAAAACAATTTCTGTGCAAATATTCAATTCTTGTAAATATTTATTTATAGTAAATAATGTCATGTGGCCTAAAAAAATGATGTCATATACACTAATCGAATGTTGACACATGGATAAATTATGGTTTGACACGTGAACAAACCATTAAATGCCAAGTGTCAGCATTAACATGTGCCATGCGTATACTACTACAACAACCATGTCAGCAGCCATGTAGGATGACACATCATTAAACACATCAGCTGATGACTCATTATTTGAGTCATAACGTAGTGGGCTCCATTGATTCTCTTACCTACCAATATCAATAAGTGTAGATAAAAGCTCTTTCTCTACTAAGTTATACCTATCAATTTCTACCAATTCAATATTGGTAGCTAAAACATATTACCCACCAATATGTTAGTTTTACCTACGGTTATAATTGGTAGGTAAAGACCCCATTTTATTATAGTGTAAATCTCAAAACACAGGATAAAAATGACAACTCAGGCTTTGTAAAATATGCGAAGTTTTATAAATAAAGTACACAGGTTCGGTACAGTAGTATGACTAGTCTTTGAGCATAGCTTCAGCAACATTAACCGACACGGGCCTTTACTCATCAGGGGCTTGACGTAGTACGGTGTGTCCATCTTTGTCTTCCGCATCAACATTTGCACCATGCCTTATCAGGAGAAGTGCAACCTTACAATATCATGTAAAAACATAATTGAATAAGCCTTAAAATTTCTTGCAGCATGAGCATAATGTGCGTACAAACAAATGAAAAGAGAAATGCAACCTTTTGTTTTAGTTCTTTTGCAAGTTATACATATAGTTAAACAATGAACATAGCTGTACTGGCGCATAACTAAACAATGAACATAGCAGCGATAAACAATGAGAAGTAAATGGACAGTACTAAGATTTTACATGGGGAATATTTTGTGCTTGAAGTTAAATGATAAACAATAAATGACCAAAGCGAATATGATTTGCTATCACCAAACAATTATTACTATCGAAAAAGAGAATTTTTATCAGATGCTAACTTGTATAACTTATACACAAAAGATGCTGAAATTAGAAAATCGATCAAAACAAAAATGAATGAACAAGTTGCAAACTCAGTTTGCGCAAAACTGAGTTGCAAACTCAGTTGCGCAGCAAATTGAGTTGCAAACTCGGTTTTGCACAAAACTGACTGCGAAATGAAACAATCACCAGTTTCCTATCAGTATTAAATTTACCCTTAGCAGACTGTGAAATGAAACGATTACCACATCCTTCATCGTATAAGTAAACAAACCATGGGACCTGTTTACTAGTGCTTCGACAACCATCAACCATAAAATGAAACAATTACCCTTAGCAGACTGTGAAGCTAAAAAGGTATGACAACAAAATAATGTCATACAAAGAAGGTTAATTGTGATTTTCATTTGAATCCATATACACTTACAGTTTTTAAAGTTATCTTAATTCCATAAGCACACTATTTCAACTAGCTAAGCCTAATTTATATAAACCCAATTTTATTGGTAATTACTTCATATGGAAGAGTCAGAGTAAAATAGATATAGTTTTTGTCAATAAGTACATGAACCTAATCACCATGATAGAGGAAGGTTGATTCGGTAGAAAGAATGGTATACAAGTGTTCAAGTTGTGAATAACTTGATATAATCTTGTACTTATTGATAATGATTGACATATTCTAAGTCAATCCCTGCATATGGTATGCCATAATGTGAGGGAATAATATAAATATCATTAATGATATTATTCCGTAATTGTAGCTACATGCAAAAATATCATTAATGAGATTTTACAAATATCATTAATGATATTATTCCATAACTGTAGGTGCATGAATCTTGTAACTTTACATATTTGCGATTACCGAATGGAAAAGTATAATTCTCTACAACTCCTCTTCATGGTATCAGAACCATTGAAGAAGAGGAGGTTGAATGTAATAACCCGGAAAATGCGAGCCAGTTTGAAATTTTTATTTTGGCGATTTTAGCGAATTTTGATTATTTAAAATGAATTATTTTAAATAGTATCGACGATATATTTATTTTGAATATAATTCGAACGAATATATTTATACGCGTCGTCGTTAGAATATAAATAATTATATATAATTATAAATAGAATTGAAAATGGCGCGGTAGTTCGATAATTCGATTTCAAACTTCAATTGAATGTACCGGGTGCAAAACAATCCGGATTTTAGTGAAACCAAAAACATTAGGATCTAATTGACAATGTCTTTCCAACGAATCCGACAAATCAAAATTTCATAGCGGGAATCAAAAGATATGTCCAGTTGAAAATTCTGAATAGTCGCTATGGAATTCAGGCCCTTAAAAATGGGAATTTTGCAAATGACCTCAGATTTCGACGAAACCAGTTTTGTTGGGTCCGTGATGTTAAATTATTGCTAGGTTTCAAATTTCATAATTTTTCGAATCCATATGTGAGCGTGGCAAAGGAAAACGCGTTTGACCAGTTTCAGTTGATTTTAATCGACTGGAAATTGGCCATTTTTCAAACGGTCTCAGAATTCGACGAAACTAGTTTTGTTAGGACCGTATCGTCAATACGAAGCTAGAAAATATTTTTGGGGAATTTTTCTAGTTAGTATGTGGCCCCGGTAAATTGAAATGCACGTTTAAAATTCAATATAATGATTTAAATGTAAATGCAAGGGAAACTGATCGAAACGGTCGATTCAGCTTGCGGTACATATCCCATTGTGTTCGGAATGGGGGTGAAACGCTATGGGCGACAGGCGGTGGACCTCATTTAGAGGTCGTATGTGAAAGTCAACTTTTTAATAATTAAATAATAATAATAAATAATAAAAAAAATTCCTCCCCTTCCTCCTTTATACTTCTGGCCCGCCCCTTATTTTCGAAAATTCAATCGTATAAAAAAAAACGGGGGGGAGGGAGAAAGCGGGCGACGGAGGGCCGTCGATGACGCCGCCGGAGGCGCTCCACCTCCGTTCACCCCACCGCCGACCGAAGCCCCCCCCCCCTCTCGCTCGCGATTGCTGTTCGAACCCCCCCCCCCCTCGTGAAAACCGCCGACGCCTGCTCCTCCTCCTGCCGCCGACATAGACGCCCCCCAGAAGCCAGCTCCCTCCACCAAATCGAATCCGATCCAAACCCTAACTGCCTATCTGGAGCGCCGCCGACCACAGCACCACGCACCTCCACTTTTGGCCTCTCCTCCGATGTTGCGACCTCCCCAGTAGCCCATCACCCACTGTAAGCTTCTGTATTTATTTTTACTTCATTTATATAAATATAAAAAGCTGAATTTTCATATGCATTACGTTGGAATTAAAATGTGTTTTTATTTATATATGTATGAAAAAAAAAACTGAAATTTTATATAGGCAGTATAATAAAAATGTGATTTTTATTATATAAGAAGTAGCGAGGTTTAGAGGAAAATATTGATCTTCGGAAATAAAAATATGATTTTTATATGTTGAACTTCGGAAATAAAAATATGATTTTTATATGTTGAACTTCGGAACTAAAAAAAATAGGATTTTTATATGTTGAACTTCGAAATAAAAATAGGATTTTTATATGTTGAACTTCGAAATAAAAATAGGATTCTTATATGTTGAACTTCGAAATAAAAATAGGATTTTTATATGTTGAACTTCGAAATAAAAATAGGATTTTTATATGTTGAACTTCGAAATAAAAATAGGATTTTTATATGTTGAACTTCGAAATAAAAATAGGATTTTTATATGTTGAACTTCGAAATAAGAATAGGATTTTTATATGTTGAACTTCGAAATAAAAATATGATTTTTATATGTTGAACTGCGGAATAAAAATATGATTTTTATATATGGAATAACGAAGTAAAAATTCGATTTTTACATAGGTAGTGAAAGCGGACAACGAAGGTAACAAAAAGGCGAGAACGAAGAAGATTTATATCGAAGAGGAGTCAAGATGTTTGGATAGCTTTCGGTGAGAATTTCTCACCTTTCAATTTCTTTTCTAGTAATATATATATATATATACTAGGATGCAGACGGTGCTTAGTAGCACCCGACACAATCGTCCACAGACCATGGACTTGTTTGTTTGGTTGCATAGATTAGTTATATGATTTGATTTGAATTTGGTTGTTTGATGAATATGATTGATGTGTGAATGGCGTGGGCCTTCACTAGACCGGGGATAAGGCTAGGCATCGTCCCGTTTCTAGTATCGTGCCGTTATGCCGCCGAAATTTTCTAAAATATGTTAGAAAAATAACAATATCATTTTATAAAATAAAAATGAATTGAATAGAAATTCATATGTGGAAATAAAATGTTTTGTCAATAAAAATATAATTTTTAACGGGAATGTAAATAAATAAATATTCATTTACAAACCGGACAGTTTGTTTATGTACACCGATTTGACTGACATTGATTGGGACGGTAAATTTTACACATCGCCCAACTGCACAACTAAAATCTGTGTTTGATTGTTTGAAACCCTACACGGGTGTTGGGATAAAATTTGAAGTTCACTCATCCTGATTGATTAAATATGTCGATCGATTGATTGACAGGCTGTTATAAGCGTTGAATATCTATATTTGATGCTTATACAGTGTAGTGCACTTTGGTTGATGGTTGATTATTTTCAATGCTATTATATACATGTGTTGTATGAAAATCCATATAATTAATTTTATATGGTAATTGATTGGGCCTCATTCCAATTTGAAAAACAAAGAACAATATAAAATAAAAGTTCATGTGTTGACAGTACTCATCCCTTGAGATTGGTCATGTGTTGAACGAAATAATTTGATAATACCAACTATTTTGGAAAAAGAAATATTTGAAATAGAATATTTGAAAATAGAAATTTATGAAGCCGTGTTGATTAGATTGACGCCATTTTGATGTGAACGATATTTATATCGATTTTAAAACGATTTCGAAATGAATTGAATTGAAAACGATTTCGAAATGAATTGAATTGAAAACGATTTCGAAATGAATTGAATTGAAAACGATTTCGAAATGAATTGAATTGAAAACGATTTCGAAATGAATTGAATTGAAAACGATTTCGAAATGAATTGAATTGAAAACGATTTCGAAATGAATTGAATTGAAAACGATTTCGAAATGAATTTAATTGAAAACGATTTCGAAATGAATTGAATTGAAAACGATTTCGAAATGAATTGAATTGAAAACGATTTCGAAATGAATTGAATTGAAAACGATTTCGAAATGAATTGAATTGAAAACGATTTCGAAATGAATTGAATTGAAAACGATTTCGAAATGAATTGAGTTGAAAACGATTTCGAAATGAATTGAATTGAAAACGAATTCAAATTGAATTGAAAGCGAATTGAAATGAATTCAAATTGAATTGAAATTTGAATTGAATAGAAATGAATTTTAAAACGAATTTATAGAGAAGAATTCAATTTTGATTTGAATTGAAAGGGAAGTTGAAATTGCTTTTGAAACGAATTTAAAACTATTCATAAAATTCGTTTTAAATAGAAATCGACGAAATATATATTATATATATAATATAATGGCCTGAATAGAACGCGCCGCGCCGCGGCAGTTCGTGAATTTCGACCATTTAGTTCAAACGGACATTACGGGAGATCCGACCGTCGGATTCTCCTAAAACCGGAACCGTTGGGTTCGTATCGAAAAGAGCTTTCTAACGAATATTAGAAATTTGAAATCTAACGGTTGGATTTGGAGATACGTCCAAATCAAATTCGAAAAAGGTCGCTGTAAGTGCAGTTCGATGGCCGTGTTGGAAATCGACTGTACGGGCCTTGATAAAATTATTAAAAATAGTAATAATTTGTGTAAAATCATAGGAAATGATTTAGAAAGGATTGGGATGAAAAACTCCATATTTGAAAGGATAAAAATAGGTTTTTATCGAAATGAACTAGTTTTGAACTAGAATTATAATTCTATTTATTTTTAAATAAATAAATTGGATTTGAAATGGTTTTGAAAATAACCAGAATATCCAATGATTGCATTGGAGGGGATTTGAATCCAAATTGTCTTCGGAATATTTCGATGTTGGAATTCGGGATTATACAGGTGTTGTTATGGAAATTTGAAAGATATATATATTTATATCGTTATTTCCAATACGGCATTTGTTAGTCGTAGAATTCGATATCGAATATAAGCCGATATATTTTCTATTCAGAGCCTTGTATTGAATATCGAATGTGATTTGGGTTGGTCGTGAATGGTGTCTTCACTAACACTGTTCTTGAACCCAGTTGAGAAAAGATTAAATCTTTTTATTTAGATTTAATGAAGTGTACCAATTAAATGATATTTAATTGGAATTGAATTGATATTGATTTTTGGGTTTATCGTGAACAGTGTTTTAAATAACACTTGTTCTTTAACCCGATAATTAATGGAATGTGATTTTGGGTTTATCGTGAACCGTGTTTTAAATGACACTGATTCTTTAACCCAGTTAAAGATTAAAACTAAGTGGAGTTTTAATGAATCTTTAATTAGATTGAAATGATCGAAAATGGAGTATCACCAGTTTTGCTCTAGGCGATGGTTAAATCTTTAATTAGATTTGAACGTGAAATGGTAATTGAATTTACCGATAACACTGTGGTGTTAGATATGAAGTATTACCAGTTTTACTTCATGGGATGAATAGGTTGGGATTGGGAAATAAAATAAATGATTACTTCGGTGTGGTTCGCTAATCCCGACTAGTTTGAATGGATATTCAAAGGAGAATAAAGAATAAATTTAAAGAATTTATCTTGGATAAAATTAATGGGAACTTTTCCCAAAGTATAGGAATATTTGAATAAAAGAATATTCTGAATTAGAATGAGGCGTGTGTTGTGTTTGTGTAACACTTTTATAATATATACGCGAGTTATTCAGAAAGACCGGGTTTATCCCATTCTGAATAACTGATGCGACGATAAGTCGAAGATGAAGACGATGGTCGAAGACCAGAAGTCTTCACGTCGTTTGGGTGATAACTGATGATCTTGATTGGGCTGTACACCTAAGAAGATGGAAACAGTTGGTGTCCGTCCAGACGTACTTGGAGATCGATGGATATGCGGGGTACTAGGTGCCTCCGGCTTCGTTCAGACCCAGAACGAACTTGTAAATGGACTGTGTGTCTGACATTGGATTTTAGTCCGTGTGATTGATCTCTATTAAATATATATCTGTTTGGCGGCGGAGAATTTATTCTCTTGCTTAACGCCCTTCTCTGAGACGTACGAGCTCAGGGGTTATATATTGATGGATATCAAACGCATGGAGTGAATTGCCTGTGTGGCATGCCTAAGTGGCAAATGATCAAGGCTTCTGTTGAAAAGCAAAGTCTTGTGGTTGATGATCAGAGCACGGCCTTTGTGGCATAGCTTTGTGTAACGTTGATTCGCGAGCTTCACACCCGGTATGAACCAAAAACGGGAGACGGACCTCAGGGAGGGCCTGCGTTTCCTCCTAGCTAGAAGTGGCGTCAGTGGTTTTACACGCCCTGACGAGTTTGACTTATGTGGTTGTTGCTGTTGCGAGGCGCCTCGGTTTGATCGGACGATCCAGGTCCGATGGAGTCATTCGTTGGCTCATTTACGCCCCAAAGGGCGGGGAAACGCAATGTTCAGGCATTTTAATCCACATCGGTGGACCGGCCCTGACGATCCAAGGGTCACTCGAGCTCTGATCCTGAGGCTCGGGCTAGGCAGTCTCGAATCGGTTGAGGACTATCTTTTGTCTCGGTTCATAGATGGAAACCCAATTTCCAAATATGTGACTTTGCGATTTTGATTGTATAACCTATATATGGCGACATAGTGGTATGGGGCATTCATGCCGCCTATGATTGATACTTATGATTTGAAGTTGTTTTATACACTATACACTTATAATAGTATCAAATGATTTCTTTTAAACGTATCAAGCATTCTTGGCTATTATAAGGTAAAAACCCTATCCTCCGGCTTGCGTTGGATTGTATGATGGGAACTGGGTCTTATAATAGCTTCATTCTTCTTTATTTAGCATTGCGTTGTTTGTTTTATGCACTGGTATTCTTGGGAGGAAACCCGTTCCGTGTTATACGGCGTGGTCCCTTGATTTACCGAACTTTAAAATAAAGAATTATAACTGTTTTAGTTCTCACACCAGTCCCATGACTGACCTGGAGTTTATTGTTTTAACCTAAACTCTGGGTGCCCCTATTTTCCGCACGGGCAGCTAGTAGTTTTGGTTTTGCAGATTTATATTCACAGGATCCTGGTTTACAGCTGGAACGATATCCGGAAAGCTTTGTATCCGTATATCTCTTCTAGTTGTGTATTGTATTATTTTCCGCTGCTATGTATTTAAATGTAATTTAAATCTCTGATATTTCTGTGTAATATTCTTTTATACTCTGTATATTCTTGTGATCTGATGCATTGTTGTAATATACAGTGAAATGTTCTTCTGTATGCGTTCTATTTTGTCATGTTCTCAAACGATGGGGCGTTTCGAACGGTCTGGGTCGGTTTAGCGACTGGTTCGGACCGAGCGAAATTCCTTGCCGTCACAGTTGGTATCAGAGCTTTGGTTTACAAAGCAGAGAACAAGGCGCATTAGAACCATATGAAAGAATTCATCAGATATTGGGTTAGTAATATCCAATTAGAATGACTCGTTAGAGATAGGATCAGTAGTATCCTAGAACGAGTGTGAAGAGTATATTTTTCAAATGAAAACAAATTTTGTTTTGAAAATCTAAAACAACTATTCGTATTTGGTTATTTATTTATATTGATGTGGACAATCCAGTATATATAGATTTTGCGTATACGTCTGATCCGCGTGTATTCGAAATTTTAATATACTGGATAGATATAGAATTACGCTCTAGTCGCCCGGGAGTGATTTTGATGATTGATATATCATCATCAGAATTTATATTCGAGTGACGAACGTGTAATATCTATATATTTCCATTAGACTGGTGTGAGAACCAAAATTAGATAGGGCTTATTGTTGTGAATTGGCATCAAAAACATGATTTTCTGTATATGTATCAAAATTATGAATTTGAAACTCTAATTCACTAGTTGATTGATGTTTGTGTTGTTTGTTCATTTGTTTGCTAATTTTGAACCATTACGCCTAATTGTATCAAATAATGAATTGTATTGAAATTAGTCGCATCTGCTTGCATATACATGTATATCATTGAACAGGTCATAGCAAGTAGGCTAGAGCTGAGAATAAAATTTGTTTGCCCGACAAATAGGTACATGTTTACTACATAATTTACTGTTTTGTTTGGGTGATGATGATTTTATGAGCCTATTGGCTAGCCGCTTGGCTTTTTCTTTTTCTTTTTGAGATCTGAAGGACCGGGGAAGCTATTTGAAATTCCCCGATGCTCCCGGTGCAGGGGAGCTTATGGCGAAATTTTTCGAAAATTTAGGGTGTTAGCCAAATTTTTGAAATTTTGAAAGTTCTTAGAAACTGAAAAGTTGAAGAACTTAAGCCGTAATCAAAACAATGGACGTAGAGTTGATTAATCAAACCACTTTCGACTTTGTTCCTTTTCGGGGACGAAAAGTTTTAAGTGGGGGAGATTGTAATAACCTGGAAAATGCGAGCCAGTTTGAAATTTTTATTTTGGCGATTTTAGCGAATTTTGATTATTTAAAATGAATTATTTTAAATAGTATCGACGATATATTTATTTTGAATATAATTCGAACGAATATATTTATACGCGTCGTCGTTAGAATATAAATAATTATATATAATTATAAATAGAATTGAAAATGGCGCGGTAGTTCGATAATTCGATTTCAAACTTCAATTGAATGTACCGGGTGCAAAACAATCCGGATTTTAGTGAAACCAAAAACATTAGGATCTAATTGACAATGTCTTTCCAACGAATCCGACAAATCAAAATTTCATAGCGGGAATCAAAAGATATGTCCAGTTGAAAATTCTGAATAGTCGCTATGGAATTCAGGCCCTTAAAAATGGGAATTTTGCAAATGACCTCAGATTTCGACGAAACCAGTTTTGTTGGGTCTGTGATGTTAAATTATTGCTAGGTTTCAAATTTCATAATTTTTCGAATCAATATGTGAGCGTGGCAAAGGAAAACACGTTTGACCAGTTTTAGTTGATTTTAATCGACTGGAAATTGGCCATTTTTCAAACGGTCTCAGAATTCGACGAAACTAGTTTTGTTAGGACCGTATCGTCAATACGAAGCTAGAAAATATTTTTCGGGAATTTTTCTAGTTAGTATGTGGCCCCGGTAAATTGAAATGCATGTTTAAAATTCAATATAATGATTTAAATGTAAATGCAACGGAAACTGATCGAAACGGTCGATTCAGCTTGCGGTACATATCCCATTGTGTTCGGAATGAGGGTGAAACGCTATGGGCGACAGGCGGTGGACCTCGTTTAGAGGTCGTATGTGAAAGTCAACTTTTTAATAATTAAATAATAATAATAAATAAAAAAATTATATTTTCCTCCCCTTCCTCCTTTATACTTCTGGCCCCCCCTTATTTTTGAAAATTCAATCGTATAAAAAAAAGGGGGGGGAGGGAGAAAGCGGGCGACGGAGGGCCGTCGATGACGCCGCCGGAGGCGCTCTACCTCCGTTCACCCCACCGCCGACCGAAGCCCCCCCCCCCTCTCGCTCGCGATTGCTGTTCGAACCCCCCCCCCCCCCTCGTGAAAACCGCCGACGCCTGCTCCTCCTCATGCCGCCGACATCGACGCCCCCCAGAAGCCAGCTCCCTCCACCAAATCGAATCCGATCCAAACCCTAACTGCCTATCTGGAGCGCCGCCGACCACAGCACCACGCACCTCCACTTTTGGCCTCTCCTCCGATGTCGCGACCTCCCCAATAGCCCATCACCCACTGTAAGCTTCTGTATTTATTTTTACTTCATTTATATAAATATAAAAAGCTGAATTTTCATATGCATTACGCAGGAATTAAAATGTGTTTTTAATTTACATATGTATGAAAAAAAAGAAAACTGAAATTTTATATAGGCAGTATAATAAAAATGTGATTTTTATTATATAAGAAGTAGCGAGGTTTAGAGGAAAATATTAATCTTCGGAAATAAAAATATGATTTTTATATGTTGAACTTCGGAAATAAAAATATGATTTTTATATGTTGAACTTCGGAACTAAAAAAATAGGATTTTTATATGTTGAACTTCGAAATAAAAATAGGATTTTTATATGTTGAACTTCGAAATAAAAATAGGATTTTTATATGTTGAACTTCGAAATAAAAATAGGATTTTTATATGTTGAACTTCGAAATAAAAATAGGATTTTTATATGTTGAACTTCGAAATAAAAATAGGATTTTTATATGTTGAACTTCGAAATAAAAATAGGATTTTTATATGTTGAACTTCGAAATAAGAATAGGATTTTTATATGTTGAACTTCGAAATAAAAATATGATTTTTATATGTTGAACTGCGGAATAAAAATATGATTTTTATATATGGAATAACGAAGTAAAAATTCGATTTTTACATAGGTAGTGAAAGCGGACAACGAAGGTAACAAAAAGGCGAGAACGAAGAAGATTTATATCGAAGAGGAGTCAAGATGTTTGGATAGCTTTCGGTGAGAATTTCTCACCTTTCAATTTCTTTTCTAGTAATATATATATATATATATATATATATATATATACTAGGATGCAGACGGTGCTTAGTAGCACCCGACACAATCGTCCACAGACCATGGACATGTTTGTTTGGTTGCATAGATTAGTTATATGATTTGATCTGAATTTGGTTGTTTGGTGAATATGATTGATGTGTGAATGGCGTGGGCCTTCACTAGACCGGGGATAAGGCTAGGCCTCGTCCCGTTTCTAGTATCGTGCCGTTATGCCGCCGAAATTTTCTAAAATATGTTAGAAAAATAACAATATCATTTTATAAAATAAAAATGAATTGAATAGAAATTCATATGTGGAAATAAAATGTTTTGTCGTTAAAAATATATTTTTTAACGGGAATGTAAATAAATAAATATTCATTTACAAACCGGACGGTTTGTTTATGTACACCGATTTGACTGACATTGATTGGGACGGTAAATTTTACACATCGCCCAACTGCACAACTAAAATCTGTGTTTGATTGTTTGAAACCCTACACGGGTGTTGGGATGAAATTTGAAGTTCACTCATCCTGATTGATTAAATATGTCGATCGATTGATTGACAGGCTGTAACACCCCGCCTCCGCTAGGGTCACTCGCAAAGGAATGCACTAGCTTTAGAGGGGCATTATTGGTAAACATGCACAGAAATATCACAAGACAGAACATATATAAATAGCGGGAGTAAAATCAAACTTTCATAACATGAATAAATAAGGTCTAAAGCCTTTTACATCAGAGTACATCAAAACCTGTCTTGCAATAGTAAAGAAGCATAAAGACTTTTTAATAAATTATTCCCCAAGTAAAACAGTAAAGTAGCCATAGCCAAGAGAAGTCCAAGCCATCCATGATGACCTTCAAGCAGAAGAAGTCTGAACTAAACAGCATTGTTTCCTCCCTGAAACCTGGGGGGAAACGGAAGAAAAGAGGCGAAACAAAACGGGTCAGTCAAAAAGACTGAGTAAGTCCTATCTACTTCCAGTATAAAAACAGGTAAAGGTAACATGACATGCATAAACTGAAAGTAAACATAAGGATAACTACAAGATAGACAAACCAGGGTAGCCGGTTGAACTACTGCGGCAAGGTAAACTAAGGTATCATGATAAACTACGGTGTTATGATAAGTCAAGGTATCACATCGTCAGATTTCTATCGAGTACATTATCCCAAGGTATCTACCCCGTCTAACATCCCACGGTATCTATTATGTATATTCTTCCTAGTTCTAACATGTATATTTGCTCTGCACCTCTCGTACTAGTATCCCTACCCACGTCATGTGTTAACCATGAATGTCCCGTGCTCAAAGTCGTGTAATGGTCCATGTCAACCTAATATCGCATATATAGGTTACTCAAATCATATGTTTCTTTCCATGTATATAAGTTCAGTCCTTTGCCGTACCTCGTACGGGCTTCCTTATGTCGTATTATCCTAGAAATCGTTTGGACTGTCACCCTTGTTCTAGCTAGGCTCTTCCATATGAATCATCGTTTGAACTACTAGGACTTACGCCACCTAGCACCACTAGGGATTACGCTTACCTATTGCACGCTTTCGTATTTCGGTTTGGGTTAAACCACCTAGGCCACTAGGGATTACGCTAACCCTCAACCGCGCCCTTTTTCCCACGCATTCATCGTGAATCGTTTTTCTATAACTGTATGCACGTGTATCACATCGTGCCATCCGAGTCCTGTCACAGGGCAAAACAAGAAATACAGGACTCGGTCGGGAGCTTTAGATTTATCTGCTGATGCAGATACTAAGGTCTGCTTTTCTACACGTGGCTATGGTCCCACGAGACCCCTCCCTCAACTAGTGAAAGGCAACACAAGAGAAAATCTTGCATGAGAACTACACTCCGGCCAGCCCACATCCTACGGCCTACCTCACCCATAATTAGATAGCAATTATGGTCTGTTGGGTGTTCCCTGCCTTTCCGTACGTACACGCTTGACTCAAGATGGTAGATGATCGACGAACTTGCTATCTAGGGCACTATCATGTATTCGTTGACTCACTGCTATCCATCCCAGTCTTTAGGTCGCTCGTATAGCAACCAAGGCATACTCTTGGTTCTTCTAACGCAGACCTTAACCTCTTGTGAGCCCAGGATGATCATCTGCGACCTCACAGAGGGATACCAAGAATATCCTCACGTTCCCCGAAGCCGCTGCTTCGTTACCCAGTTCGCTGGAGCCTTTATCTAAATCAGATAGCCTGCTCCTACACGTATACTTAAACGATGACCTACCGTATCGGGTCACTCATCTATCTAAGAAGTGGTCCAAATTTCCTTGACTAAGAATTATTACTTAGTTTCCCTTAACTAAGGTTTACCACTTAGCCTTATTTCCATAATCCTTGTTAACTATGGTTATTTACCTAATCCTCCGAATTAGGGTTTATCTAATGGGTTAAGTGTCACTTAAGTTCATAACTTAGCCCGTCTACAAACCATGTCAAAATTGGCTAAGTATACAAGTCCAAGACTTAACCCTACAAACCATGTGTCAAGTTGGTTAAGTATATCAAGGAATCCATGACTTAACCTCGTCTAATTATCATTTTAGATTGGTTAATTATATAAATTAACTTGACCTTGTCATCAAATCGGTCAAGCGTATTCAAGTGATTCGTAACTTAGCCTTATCATGTTTTCATGTTAGATTGGTTAAGTATAGATTAACTTAACCTCATCAAATTAACGAGTTAGATTGGTTAAGTATAGGTCACTTAACCTCATCAAATCATCGTGTTAAATTAGTTAAGTGTTTAACTTAACCCCATTAAATTACCAAGTTGGATTAATTAAGTCTAGGCTAACTTAACCCCATCCGATTACCATGTTTAGATTAGTTAAGCCTAATCTTAACCCCATCCATTAACTGTATTATACGGTTAAGTGTCATTAAGAAAATTTTCTTAACCTTATCACGTTATCGTGTTGGATTGATTAAGTGTTGGTTAACTTAATCCCGTCCACTAGTCGTATAAAAATGGTCAAGTGTCATTAGGCAAATCAAGTTACTTAACCTACCCAAGCTTATCATGTTTTGTTAAGTATCATTAGCCTAATCAAATTACTTAACCCATTTGTCCATATCATATTTGGTTAAGCCTCATTAATCAAATTAACTTAACCCTATTATGTGGCATTAATTTAATTAATGCACCCTCAACCTCTCACATTAGACCTTGTTGTGGTTACTAGTTAAGCCGGGCGGGTCCGGGTAGATTTACACCACAACCTAGTCTAACCTCGGGTCTTAAGCGCGACATGACCAACTTCTCACATTGGGTCCTATTGTTTGCAACTACTAGTTAGGCCGGTCGGTTCCGGGTAGTTTTACGTTGCAAACTCAACCCAACCTCGAGTTGGCCATACTTATATTATCTAAGTTCATCATGTTTCCAAAACATGTTACAAGTTTTCAAGCATTTGGGTAGACCTAACTTAATAGGTAAATTCCCAAAGGGTAGACCTAACTTAATAGGTAAATTCCCAAGCTCATGTTTTTATGCATACTTACATGTCATCTTCCATGTTATCTTTCAAGTCATATTTTCAAGTATAAACACATGTCATATTCAAGTTAAGATTTTGCGACATGTTCATGTTTATCTAACTACCCAAAATCGTGTTTTCCCAACGCAAGCAAAGCGAGTCAACATAGTAAGGATACTATGTCACATATTGGTCTCAAGACATGCATGATGCCAAAAAGGGCTTGGCTTCCACATGCATAACATCATAAAGGGATTGGCCATAAACATGCACAACTTAAAAGAGGGGATTGGCCACGAGCATGCATAATCTCATAAAGGATTTGGCCACAAACTTGCATGTTAGCATAAGGGGTTTGGGTTCATAAACATGCATAAGCCCCAAAATCTTGTCTTAGCCAATGTTTCACAAGTAAAGTGGTTCCTAAAGGTTCATGCTAGCATTTCATGCATAAAGATCCAAACTTGCAAGTTAAACTAGGTTATGCATAGCATGAGAGGCATGATTAAGTCACTCACATGGCCTAAGATCATAAATATGAACACAAGAGGCATAGAAAGGTTCATATATGTTCGCATAATCATGTTTAGCCTCATTTTATCCCATGTCATTATCAAAACTACCGTTTCCATCTAAAAGTAGCTAGAACTTACATAGTTAGGCCTAGGGAAAGAAGCATGAATCATCTTGGCTAAGAAAGGTGCCTCCTTTGTAGAAGAATCGTCATGGAACTCGCATAGCAATGTTGATTTGGCCTCTATTTGGTGTAGCAAGCTTGCACCTTTTGATTTGAACCCGATTTGAATGCATAGGCTCTAGGGATTAGAGATGGAGGCCATGATCAATGAAGATTTTGGCAGCACTTAGTTGCTAGGTTTGATTTTTAGGGATTTAGGTTAGGTTTAGGGTCTTTTTATAGAGATTAGGGTAGTTTTAGGCCATAGGATTAGATCTAGGATTAATCTAGACCACAGAAATCGTCACAGGCCCATCAGACCAGACCAAGACTGCATCCAGGTGCTCCAGGCCACAAAACACGAAATTGTGTTTTGGACCCAGTCGACACCCAAGTCGACAGCCCTGTCGACTTGGGTTCCAGGGGTGTCGACAGCCCTGTCGACTCTCCTGTCGACATGGGCTTTGGCGGGAAAATTCCCGCCTACCCCAAAACTTGAACTTCCTAGGTGATTTTCAAACTTGAAAACCCTGAAAACTTCGACGGATCATAACTTGGTCATACGGATTCCGATTCTCGAAAACTCGGACTCTATTTCGCGTATTTTTCCGAGACGAACGCAATGGCATAGCCTGTTTCACTTGATTCAGAATTTAAAATTAAATTCTGCCTTGATTCTCGTTTTAACATGTTATCGAAATACGAGTTGTTACATTCTCCCCACCTTTTAGGATTTCGTCCCCGAAATCTCCAAGTTAGGAAGAACATATCCTACCATCCATCATCCATCTACTCAAAACATCATCCACAAGCAACCATCGTCCTTAGATGATTTCTAATGCTGTATGAATACATGCAAAGAGTGTGTGTATATGTTCCTTAGCTAATGCTAATGATCAGGCCTGAAAAATCTCTTGAATGCAAAAATATGTTTAGTGCTATGAATCCATCATGTATGCAAATAGTCCTAGTCATATACACTATATGCGTGCACAAACATTCAACCTTATGCAACATCCGCATGATAACACATTCAATTTCATCCATAAACAAGTATAAATACTCGTGCATATGCAATATGAAATGTGACCGAGTCGAGCTAATATCTAATGTAAATTCGCGCATCCACGAGCAACCACTTGCAACCATTTGCAACCATATCAACCATAACATGTTTCAAATACATGTTTACATCCATAGGGTTTTACCTAAGATTCCCTGAAACAGGGTCGAGAAGATGAACAAAACAAACTCCGTACGGGGTTTGTAACAGAGACAGGACCGGGAGGATATCCATAAACGATAACCTACAAGCAAGCTCAACAGAAAAACAGGGATCGAGGATATATTCCCAAAAGAGATATCATGCACGTATTTAGTCTTCAGTCTCCTGAGTCGCATTACCTTGAGCTTAGTTCCATCGTGCCTTGACCGCCCCTTTTACTTCACGATTTCGCAGCTTCTTATTTCCTGTTTCCATAACATGAGTTGGAACTCATTTCCTCGTCGCCTCTCGTTCCACTTGCACTTATTCTCCTTCTAGAATACTTGGCGCAAACAGGACTGCGTACACAGTATTCCATGCGAGCCCTCCAAAATTCACTAGTGAATCCTGGACCTTGTACCATAAGGTATTCCACATAGAAAAAACTTTTTCTTGAAAGTAAACAAGTTACCGTGCGCACTTACTAGGGTAATTCCCATAACCGACACATAATCGAAGTAAACCATCCGCCTTATTAGCGAACACCATTCGATCGGGTTTCTAATTTCCAACAAAGGCATCTAGGGATCCTAAGTAACTAATCATGACAGAACCCAAAAGGTTACGCGATACTTCAAGGGTATTACCAAAGCAAGCCAAGAGTCTAACTACCCTCCTTCTAAAACCGAGAGTGGCACCCCTTACTGGATAACCACTTCATCCCTAGAATCCATCCACAACTTATAAACATAAGCATTATGTCCAAGCTCAACACTCGATATAGACATTCTCAAATCCAAACAAGCCATGAGTAAATGGACCGATCTTCCAATAGGACTTGAGACAAAAACGGGATCCTCTACTACGCTAGTACTAAGGTGCAGAGACTCAACTATCGAAGCAGACTTAAAAGATGCGGTGATCAAAACAAAGTCCCGACGGGATGATAGAGAAGAAAAGCTAAACCTTTAACAAGATCATTACCCTCCTTCTGAGGTACCGTAGAAATGAGAGCAAACTATTGCCCTCCGAATGATCTTGTCCCTGTTCCATGATACTTAACTATCCGTCCCGTTTCACCATGCCAAAGGTACTCTCTCGTCATGGGTTTCATTGTTCATCTTTCTCCCTCCTTTTAGGACTCAGCCATACCAACATGTTGCTTATCCCTGAGCTCGTATCCTTTATCCTTGTTCTTACTATCCTTTCATGCATAACTCTGCAACGGTCTCTCGAGAACCACCTCCATCGTACGGGAAACACTTACGCAGCTAGAAAGACTAGTCGCAGTCAAAACCATTGTGACTACAGATGGAGGAAAGGAAGGAAAAGAGATTCAATCAAGGAAACAAGGATAATGCTAATGGCCTTTGGGGAATAGCCTTTTTCTTTTAAAAGAAAATTTTCTTGAAAAATGCTTCTTTGTAAACGGTTTTTCAAATAATTTTCAGAAGGTCTTTAAAAACTTTTGCCCAGTCTAGTAACCTTCTGCTCTGATACCAAATGTAACACCCCGCCTCCGCTAGGGTCACTCGCAAAGGAATGCACTAGCTTTAGAGGGGCATTATTGGTAAACATGCACAGAAATATCACAAGACAGAACATATATAAATAGCGGGAGTAAAATCAAACTTTCATAACATGAATAAATAAGGTCTAAAGCCTTTTACATCAGAGTACATCAAAACCTGTCTTGCAATAGTAAAGAAGCATAAAGACTTTTTAATAAATTATTCCCCAAGTAAAACAGTAAAGTAGCCATAGCCAAGAGAAGTCCAAGCCATCCATGATGACTTTCAAGCAGAAGAAGTCCGAACTAAACAGCATTGTTTCCTCCCTGAAACCTGGGGGGGAAACGGAAGAAAAGAGGCGAAACAAAACGGGTCAGTCAAAAAGACTGAGTAAGTCCTATCTACTTCCAGTATAAAAACAGGTAAAGGTAACATGACATGCATAAACTGAAAGTAAACATAAGGATAACTACAAGATAGACAAATCAGGGTAGCCGGTTGAACTACTGCGGCAAGGTAAACTAAGGTATCATGATAAACTACGGTGTTATGATAAGTCAAGGTATCACATCGTCAGATTTCTATCGAGTACATTATCCCAAGGTATCTACCCCGTCTAACATCCCACGGTATCTATTATGTATATTCTTCCTAGTTCTAACATGTATATTTGCTCTGCACCTCTCGTACTAGTATCCCTACCTGCGTCATGTGTTAACCATGAATGTCCCGTGCTCAAAGTCGTGTAATGGTCCATGTCAACCTAATATCGCATATATAGGTTACTCAAATCATATGTTTCTTTCCATGTATATAAGTTCAGTCCTTTGTCGTACCTCGTACGGGCTTCCTTATGTCGTATTATCCTAGAAATCGTTTGGACTGTCACCCTTGTTCTAGCTAGGCTCTTCCATATGAATCATCGTTTGAACTACTAGGACTTACGCCACCTAGCACCACTAGGGATTACGCTTACCTATTGCACGCTTTCGTATTTCGGTTTGGGTTAAACCACCTAGGCCACTAGGGATTACGCTAACCCTCAACCGCGCCCTTTTTCCCACGCATTCATCGTGAATCGTTTTTCTATAACTGTATGCACGTGTATCACATCGTGCCATCCGAGTCCTGTCACAGGGCAAAACAAGAAATACAGGACTCGGTCGGGAGCTTTAGATTTATCTGCCGATGCAGATACTAAGGTCTGCTTTTCTACACGTGGCTATGGTCCCACGAGACCCCTCCCTCAACTAGTGAAAGGCAACACAAGAGAAAATCTTGCATGAGAACTACACTCCGGCCAGCCCACATCCTACGGCCTACCTCACCCATAATTAGATAGCAATTATGGTCTGTTGGGTGTTCCCTGCCTTTCCGTACGTACACGCTTGACTCAAGATGGTAGATGATCGACGAACTTGCTATCTAGGGCACTATCATGTATTTGTTGACTCACTGCTATCCATCCCAGTCTTTAGGTCGCTCGTATAGCAACCAAGGCATACTCTTGGTTCTTCTAACGCAGACCTTAACCTCTTGTGAGCCCAGGATGATCATCTGCGACCTCACAGAGGGATACCAAGAATATCCTCACATTCCCCGAAGCCGCTGCTTCGTTACCCAGTTCGCTGGAGCCTTTATCTAAATCAGATAGCCTGCTCCAACACGTATACTTAAACGATGACCTACCGTATCGGGTCACTCATCTATCTAAGAAGTGGTCCAAATTTCCTTGACTAAGAATTATTACTTAGTTTCCCTTAACTAAGGTTTACCACTTAGCCTTATTTCCACAATCCTTGTTAACTATGGTTATTTACCTAATCCTCCGAATTAGGGTTTATCTAATGGGTTAAGTGTCACTTAAGTTCATAACTTAGCCCGTCTACAAACCATGTCAAAATTGGCTAAGTATACAAGTCCAAGACTTAACCCTACAAACCATGTGTCAAGTTGGTTAAGTATATCAAGGAATCCATGACTTAACCTCGTCTAATTATCATTTTAGATTGGTTAATTATATAAATTAACTTGACCTTGTCATCAAATCGGTCAAGCGTATTCAAGTGATTCGTGACTTAGCCTTATCATGTTTTCACGTTAGATTGGTTAAGTATAGATTAACTTAACCTCATCAAATTAACGAGTTAGATTGGTTAAGTATAGGTCACTTAACCTCATCAAATCATCGTGTTAAATTAGTTAAGTGTTTAACTTAACCCCATTAAATTACCAAGTTGGATTAATTAAGTCTAGGCTAACTTAACCCCATCCGATTACCATGTTTAGATTAGTTAAGCCTAATCTTAACCCCATCCATTAACTGTATTATACGGTTAAGTGTCATTAAGAAAATTTTCTTAACCTTATCACGTTATCGTGTTGGATTGATTAAGTGTTGGTTAACTTAATCCCGTCCACTAGTCGTATAAAAATGGTCAAGTGTCATTAGGCAAATCAAGTTACTTAACCTACCCAAGCTTATCATGTTTTGTTAAGTATCATTAGCCTAATCAAATTACTTAACCCATTTGTCCATATCATATTTGGTTAAGCCTCATTAATCAAATTAACTTAACCCTATTATGTGGCATTAATTTAATTAATGCACCCTCAACCTCTCACATTAGACCTTGTTGTGGTTACTAGTTAAGCCGGGCGGGTCCGGGTAGATTTACACCACAACCTAGTCTAACCTCAGGTCTTAAGCGCGACATGACCAACTTCTCACATTGGGTCCTATTGTTTGCAACTACTAGTTAGGCCGGTCGGTTCCGGGTAGTTTTACGTTGCAAACTCAACCCAACCTCGAGTTGGCCATACTTATATTATCTAAGTTCATCATGTTTCCAAAACATGTTACAAGTTTTCAAGCATTTGGGTAGACCTAACTTAATAGGTAAATTCCCAAAGGGTAGACCTAACTTAATAGGTAAATTCCCAAGCTCATGTTTTTATGCATACTTACATGTCATCTTCCATGTTATCTTTCAAGTCATATTTTCAAGTATAAACACATGTCATATTCAAGTTAAGATTTTGCGACATGTTCATGTTTATCTAACTACCCAAAATCGTGTTTTCCCAACGCAAGCAAAGCGAGTCAGCATAGTAAGGATACTATGTCACATATTGGTCTCAAGACATGCATGATGCCAAAAAGGGCTTGGCTTCCACATGCATAACATCATAAAGGGATTGGCCATAAACATGCACAACTTAAAAGAGGGGATTGGCCACGAGCATGCATAATCTCATAAAGGATTTGGCCACAAACTTGCATGTTAGCATAAGGGGTTTGGGTTCATAAACATGCATAAGCCCCAAAATCTTGTCTTAGCCAATGTTTCACAAGTAAAGTGGTTCCTAAAGGTTCATGCTAGCATTTCATGCATAAAGATCCAAACTTGCAAGTTAAACTAGGTTATGCATAGCATGAGAGGCATGATTAAGTCACTCACATGGCCTAAGATCATAAATATGAACACAAGAGGCATGGTAAGGTTCATATAGGTTCGCATAATCATGTTTAGCCTCATTTTATCCCATGTCATTATCAAAACTACCGTTTCCATCTAAAAGTAGCTAGAACTTACATAGTTAGGCCTAGGGAAAGAAGCATGAATCATCTTGGCTAAGAAAGGTGCCTCCTTTGTAGAAGAATCGTCATGGAACTCGCATAGCAATATTGATTTGGCCTCTATTTGGTGTAGCAAGCTTGCACCTTTTGATTTGAACCCGATTTGAATGCATAGGCTCTAGGGATTGGAGATGGAGGCCATGATCAATGAAGATTTTGGCAGCACTTAGTTGCTAGGTTTGATTTTTAGGGATTTAGGTTAGGTTTAGGGTCTTTTTATAGAGATTAGGGTAGTTTTAGGCCATAGGATTAGATCTAGGATTAATCTAGACCACAGAAATCGTCACAGGCCCATCAGACCAGACCAAGACTGCATCCAGGTGCTCCAGGCCACAAAACACGAAATTGTGTTTTGGACCCAGTCGATACCCAAGTCGACAGCCCTGTCGACTTGGGGTCCAGGGGTGTCGACAGCCCTGTCGGCTCTCCTGTCGACATGGGCTTTGGCGGGAAAATTCCCGCCTACCCCAAAACTTGAACTTCCTAGGTGATTTTCAAACTTGAAAACCCTGAAAACTTCGACGGATCATAACTTGGTCATACGGATTCCGATTCTCGAAAACTCGGACTCTATTTCGCGTATTTTTCCGAGACGAACGCAATGGCATAGCCTGTTTCACTTGATTCAGAATTTAAAATTAAATTATGCCTTGATTCTCGTTTTAACATGTTATCGAAATACGAGTTGTTACACAGGCTATTATAAGCGTTGAATATCTATATTTGATGCTTATACAGTGTAGTGCACTTTGGTTGATGGTTGATTATTTTCAATGCTATTATATACATGTGTTGTATGAAAATCCATATAATTAATTTTATATGGTAATTGATTGGGCCTCATTCCAATTTGAAAAACAAAGAACAATATAAAATAAAAGTTCATTTGTTGACAGTACTCATCCCTTGAGATTGGTCATGTGTTGAACGAAATAATTTGATAATACCAACTATTTTGGAAAAAGAAATATTTGAAATAGAATATTTGAAAATAGAAATTTATGAAGCCGTGTTGATTAGATTGACGCCATTTTGACGTGAATGATATTTATATCGATTTTAAAACGATTTCGAAATGAATTGAATTGAAAACGATTTCGAAATGAATTGAATTGAAAACGATTTCGAAATGAATTGAATTGAAAACGATTTCGAAATGAATTGAATAGAAAACGATTTCGAAATGAATTGAATAGAAAACGATTTCGAAATGAATTGAATTGAAAACGATTTCGAAATGAATTGAATTGAAAACGATTTCGAAATGAATTGAATTGAAAACGATTTCGAAATGAATTGAATTGAAAACGATTTCGAAATGAATTGAATTGAAAACGATTTCGAAATGAATTGAATTGAAAACGATTTCGAAATGAATTGAATTGAAAACGATTTCGAAATGAATTGAATTGAAAACGATTTCGAAATGAATTGAATTGAAAACGAATTCAAATTGAATTGAAAGCGAATTGAAATGAATTCAAATTGAATTGAAATTTGAATTGAATAGAAATGAATTTTAAAACGAATTTATAGAGAAGAATTCAATTTTGATTTGAATTGAAAGGGAAGTTGAAATTGCTTTTGAAACGAATTTAAAACTATTCATAAAATTCGTTTTAAATAGAAATCGACGAAATGTATATTATATATATTATATATATAATATAATGGCCTGAATAGAACGCGCCGCGCCGCGGCAGTTCGTGAATTTCGACCATTTAGTTCAAACGGACATTACGGGAGATCCGACCGTCGGATTCTCCTAAAACCGGAACCATTGGGTTCGTATCGAAAAGAGATTTCTAACGAATATTAGAAATTTGAAATCTAACGGTTGGATTTGGAGATACGTCCAAATCAAATTCGAAAAAGGTCGCTGTAAGTGCAGTTCGATGGCCGTTGTTGGAAATCGACTGTACGGGCCTTGATAAAATTATTAAAAATAGTAATAATTTGTGTAAAATCATAGGAAATGATTTAGAAAGGATTGGGATGAAAAAATCCATATTTGAAAGGATAAAAATAGGTTTTTATCGAAATGAACTAGTTTTGAACTAGAATTATAATTCTATTTATTTTTAAATAAATAAATTGGATTTGAAATGGTTTTGGAAATAACCAGAATATCCAATGATTGCATTGGAGGGGATTTGAATCGAAATTGTCTTCGGAATATTTCGATGTTGGAATTCGGGATTATACAGGTGTTGTTATGGAAATTTGAAAGATATATATATTTATATCGTTATTTCCAATACGGCATTTGTTAGTCGTAGAATTCGATATCGAATATAAGCCGATATATTTTCTATTCAGAGCCTTGTATTGAATATCGAATGTGATTTGGGTTGGTCGTGAATGGTGTCTTCACTAACACTGTTCTTGAACCCAGTTGAGAAAAGATTAAATATTTTTATTTAGATTTAATGAAGTGTACCAATTAAATGATATTTAATTGGAATTGAATTGATATTGATTTTTGGGTTTATCGTGAACAGTGTTTTAAATAACACTTGTTCTTTAACCCGATAATTAATGGAATGTGATTTTGGGTTTATCGTGAACCGTGTTTTAAATGACACTGATTCTTTAACCCAGTTAAAGATTAAAACTAAGTGGAGTTTTAATGAATCTTTAATTAGATTGAAATGATCGAAAATGGAGTATCACCAGTTTTGCTCCAGGCGATGGTTAAATCTTTAATTAAATTTGAACGTGAAATGGTAATTGAATTTACCGATAACACTGTGGTGTTAGATATGAAGTATTACCAGTTTTACTTCATGGGATGAATAGGTTGGGATTGGGAAATAAAATAAATGATTACTTCGGTGTGGTTCGCTAATCCCGACTAGTTTGAATGGATATTCAAAGGAGATTAAAGAATAAATTTAAAGAATTTATCTTGGATAAAATTAATGGGAACTTTTCCCAAAGTATAGGAATATTTGAATAAAAGAATATTCTGAATTAGAATGAGGCGTGTGTTGTGTTTGTGTAACACTTTTATAATATATACGCGAGTTATTCAGAAAGACCGGGTTTATCCCATTCTGAATAACTGATGCGACGATAAGTCGAAGATGAAGACGATGGTCGAAGACCGGAAGTCTTCACGTCGTTTGGGTGATAACTGATGATCTTGATTGGGCTGTACACCCAAGAAGATGGAAACAGTTGGTGACCGTCCAGACGTACTTGGAGATCGATGGATATGCGGGGTACTAGGTGCCTCCGGTTTCGTTCAGACCCAGAACGAACTTGTAAATGGACTGTGTGTCTGACATTGGATTTTAGTCCGTGTGATTGATCTCTATTAAATATATATCTGTTTGGCGGCGGAGAATTTATTCTCTTGCTTAACGCCCTTCTCTGAGACGTACGAGCTCAGGGGTTATATATTGATGGATATCAAACGCATGGAGTGAATTGCCTGTGTGGCATGCCTAAGTGGCAAATGATCAAGGCTTCTGTTGAAAAGCAAAGTCTTGTGGTTGATGATCAAAGCACGGCCTTTGTGGCATAGCTTTGTGTAACGTTGATTCGCGAGCTTCACACCCGGTATGAACCAAAAACGGGAGACGGACCTCAGGGAGGGCCTGCGTTTCCTCCTAGCTAGAAGTGGCGTCAGTGGTTTTACACGCCCTGACGAGTTTGACTTATGTGGTTGTTGTTGTTGCGAGGCGCCTCGGTTTGATCGGACGATCCAGGTCCGATGGAGTCATTCGTTGGCTCATTTACGCCCCAAAGGGCGGGGAAACGCAATGTTCAGGCATTTTAATCCACATCGGTGGACCGGCCCTGACGATCCAAGGGTCACTCGAGCTCTGATCCTGAGGCTCGGGCTAGGCAGTCTCGAATCGGTTGAGGACTATCTTTTGTCTCGGTTCATAGATGGAAACCCAATTTCCAAATATGTGACTTTGCGATTTTGATTGTATAACCTATATATGGCGACATAGTGGTATGGGGCATTCATGCCGCCTATGATTGATACTTATGATTTGAAGTTGTTTTATACACTATACACTTATAATAGTATCAAATGATTTCTTTTAAACATATCAAGCATTCTTGGCTATTATAAGGTAAAAACCCTATCCTCCGGCTTGCGTTGCATTGTATGATGGGAACTGGGTCTTATAATAGCTTCATTCTTCTTTATTTAGCATTGCGTTGTTTGTTTTATGCACTGGTATTCTTGGGAGGAAACCCTTCCGTGTTATACGGCGTGGTCCCTTGATTTACCGAACTTTAAAATAAAGAATTATAACTGTTTTAGTTCTCACACCAGTCCCATGACTGACCTGGAGTTTATTGTTTTAACCTAAACTCTAGGTGCCCCTATTTTCCGCACGGGCAGCTAGTAGTTTTGGTTTTGCAGATTTATATTCACAGGATCCTGGTTTACAGCTGGAACGATATCCGGAAAGCTTTGTATCCGTATATCTCTTCTAGTTGTGTATTGTATTATTTTCCGCTGCTATGTATTTAAATGTAATTTAAATCTCTGATATTTCTGTGTAATATTCTTTTATACTCTGTATATTCTTTTGATCTGATGCATTGTTGTAATATACAGTGAAATGTTCTTCTGTATGCGTTCTATTTTGTCATGTTCTCAAACGATAGGGCGTTTCGAACGGTCTGGGTCGGTTTAGCGACTGGTTCGGACCGAGCGAAATTCCTTGCCGTCACATTGAACTTTTTTTTGGATCAGTGCTCTGCTAATATGGATGATGCAAAACCAATCGCAACATCATTAGCAACTCTTCCTCCGTTAACTATACATGGAAATCTTCTCAATGATCCTATTGAGTATCGTACTCTGATAGGTAGTTTACAATATTTAAGTCTCACAAGGCCTTATGTGACAAATGCTACTGCCAAAATTCTTTGGGTAGGAAATTTATTCAAGGACCTTGGTCATAACCTCACTCTTGCGCTAGTCATCTATTGTGATAATGCAGGAGCTACATTTGTGATTGCTAATCTAGTTTTTCATTCTAAAATGAAGCATCTAAGATTGGATTACCATTTTGTCAGAGTGAATGTGCAAAGTGGAAATTTTAGGGTCTCTTACATCTCCACTAATGACAAGCTTGTAGATGCCCTCACTAAGCCACTACCACGTACCTCCTTCACAACATTGGTTAGCAAAATCGGTCTTTCATCGTGGCCGTTCATTTTGAGGGAGCGTGATAAGGATTGAAATATTTTAAGTCAATTCATGCATATGTTATGCCATAATATGAGGGAATAATATAAATATCATTAATGATATTATTCCGTAATTGTAGCTGCATGTATAAATATCATTAACGATATTATTCAAATATCATTAATGAAATTATTCCTTAATTGTAGGTGCATGAATCTTGTAACTTTATATATTTTGGATTACTGAATGGAAAAGTATAATTCTCTTTAACTCTTTTTCACTTATTCTATATTAAAAATCAGTAATCAGTCTGGATATTCAAATGTGTTACTCTAAACCTTATAGCTAAATATCAGGATTGTTGGAAAATGGAGTTTTGATGACAATAACTTTATTTTAATATTAATTGATTATAAAATATATACGAACACTTTTGTCTAGAATATATATCTATACACACACACACACACACACACATATATATATATATATATATATATATATATATATATATATATACACACACACATGATTTATATACAGGAATTATTACTGATGACTTAACAGTTTAAAGATATTAGAGATTCAGAATTAAGAGATGTTTCAAGACTCATGAGTATTCAAGATTTCAGGAGTTCAAGTGTTCAAGATAAGTATAGTTATAGAGTCTAGATTATGTAAGACTCTGAATAGCACTCCAGGTTCAAATTCAAAATAATTTCAAATTCTATTTTCAGATTCTATCTTCAATCTCTATCTTCTCTATTTTAATTTGATTTTAACTTAAGTTTTATAAGTTTATACTTTATAAGTTATATATAATAATATTTTATATACCTGATATTTATATAGTTGTAAACTCTATAATTTTGGATTAAAAATAAATAAATCCCCAATATACTACGATAATACGAGTGCTATAAATATTTCTTAAAATCCAACTCATCATTCAAGAACTAAACATATCAATACAAGACATTATTTTCTAAGAGATAACGTAAGTAAAGAGAAAATTTCACTTGAATTTATAGAAATAGATAAACGAATAGCGGATATATTAACAAGAAAATTAAACATAGAAACATTCACTAAATTTAGAAGAGAATTAGGCATATGTTGATTAAGTGAGCTAGAATAATTAAATATACTATTATATATTAAAAATTAGGAAAATAAGATTTAAAACAGAAGTATGTCGACATACAGCAACGCGTATGTCGACATATAACTGCTATAATTTTAAATTTAATTCCTGCCAAAAGTTAGTTATATCAATTATTTAAATCTTCTACTTTGACTTTTCCTCTCCATTATCATTTCTCTTCTCTGTAAAAATTCTAAACTAAAATAAATAATGGCCTCCACTAATTTAAACACCCAAATCAATCCCGATTCGTCCACTGGACCAACCGAGGGTCCTTTTCAATGATCTACACTTTCTCGTGTCATCAAAATTGAAAAAAAAGATGAAGTATGCTTTGCAAATAATGGCTGAAATACAAGTACAACAGATTAGGATGAGCCAATAGCAAAATAGTCAAGGGAAAGTAATAAGGAGTCTTCTTAAATTCATAATGGATAATCAAGCTAATCCGATTATCGTCAACGATGATAATCAAGCCATGGAAGAGGAGAAAGAAACAGAGGAAGAACCAGAAGAGAAAGAAGAAATGATGGAGGAATAAGAACAACAAACGATTATGGGAGAAGACGATAAGGTTGTATGTGTAGGAGAGGTCTTATTCGACCAAAATGGGAATGTAACTGAACAAAATGAGGATTTTTGTCTCCATTATCCAAATTACCCAATTCACAAATCTCCCATTATCAAGAATAATTAGTATTTTTGGTTTTCTTTAGTTTTTGTTCTTTTAATGTATCGTGCTTGTAAAAATCCACATACCGTCGCTTGTACAATTTCAAGGTTAATATAATAATTGATTATGTTCAAATTAAGTAATTAGTTATACATCTCAGCATAAAGATTAAGGGGTAGTATAAGAATTATTTACTTAGGCGGAGTATTCTACTTTTAATTAGAAGTTACTTAGTTACTAATAGGTTTTTATTTTTGAGAGTTATACGATTTAAGGGAAGTAGTTTTAGAATTTCTTTTTGATAATGCCAAAGTGGGAGAAATTATAAAAAATAGACATAGTTTATAAGATTCGAATAGACAGGAGGAGTATTTGAAGGATTATCATCAACAGGTATATACAGGTATGATATTTTATAAACTAAGGTTGTCATCATCAAAAAGGGGGAGATTGTTGGAGAATGGAGTTTTGATGACAACAACCTTATTTCAATATTAATTGATTATAAAATATATACTAACACTTTGTCTAGAATGTACACACACACACACACACACACACACACACACATATATATATATATATATATATATATATACTGGAACTATTACTAAAGACTGTACTGTTTAAAGATATTAGGGATTCAGAATTCAGTGATGTTTCAAGATTCATGAGTATTCAAGATTACAAGAGTTCAAGATAAATATAGTTATAAAGTCTAGATTATGTAAGACTCTGAATAACACTCCAGGTTCAATTTCAAAATAATTTCAAATTCTGTTTTCAGATTCTAGCTTCAATCTCTATCTTCTCTATTTTACTTTCTGTTTTAATTTTATTTAAACTTAAGTTTTATAAGTTTATACTTTATAAGTTTTATATATTTATATTTGATATACTTTATATTTATATAGTTTTAAACTCTATAATTTTATAAAAATGTTTATATAGTTTATAATTTGGTATTCATACGATTTTCTACTTTATAATATTAATTTATAACACTGTATTTTAATTCAAGAATTATATATATATAAATACTTGAAAATTATTCAAATTTCAATTTTGTACATGTATATGTCGACATACATATATATACATGTCGACATATAACTGTCACTTTTTCAAAATCGAAAGGAAGTGTCTTTTCACTATTTGTGACGGTTCTGAGATGTTGCAACCTTTCACACACTATAAAAAGGAGCCGATTTCAAATTTTTTATACTTCTTCTTCTCCATATTCATCTCCTTTCATTACATATCCCTTGTAGCCGTGAAATTAAGGATCGGTAATCGGTGGTATCCCTTGTAGCCGTGAAATCAAGGAGGTTGGAATCGGTGGTATCCCTTGTAGCCGTGAAATCAAGGAGGTTGTAATTGGATATTGATGTAGTAATAAAACTCTGCACAATCCAGTGTTGTGCAGGACTGGACGTAGGAGCAATTCCGAACCAGTATTAAATCCGGTGTGTTCATTCCTTTTTTGCACTTTATTTTTTTTTATATTTGGGTTTGTGTTTGATTCAGTGTCTGTGATTGCCTCTGTGGTGTTTGATTCATATAGTAGTTCACATAAGTTTTAGATTATTTTTTGGTTTAAATTCTCAAAAACACAATTCATATCCCTTTATTATTTGTTTTTCCTTAACGATCCATTCCGCAATATCCATAACAAGGATCTCATCACTTGGAGTTATTGCATGTACTTGTACTTTTTATCTTCTAATAAAAAAGTATAATTAAGTATCTTTTTTTCCTTTTATTTTTACCCTTTTATCAAATTTGACTACTTGCATGATGAAAATATACTTCTCTCCATAAGATTTATAGTATATAGGTTAAAAACATCATTAACAATTAAGATTTAAGAAAAGAAATCGAAATAACGGGTCATAACTAACCTAATAACTTCTGACTGGATGTTTACTGTATTTCCGGATACGAGCTGGTACTAGTAGCAGCACTTCGAGCAAGAAGCCACCTATAAATAATAAGATTATTAATAAAAAAATAAGATAATACTATATTTCTAATTGTGCTATTATACAATTTAGAACACAAAATACTAGAAGGGTTGAGAATTTTATGTATCTATCAATATTTTCTTGCATTAAGAAACATTGTCACTTAAATTGCAACGCAGATATGATGAATGTTGGGTGCATCCAGTATCCATAAACTGATAACATGAGCATTCTGGGATGAATTTAGAACTTGCTTCAAAGAATGTTGACTTGAACAAAAAAGAATCCAACTTCATGACCCCCAAAATCCAATAATTAATAATTTGTCATCTATATATCATACTCTTCAAAATAACAAACCACTTACACATGCTACAATTTTGTGTACCATAAGGAGGTGAAGTCAAGACCCTATGCATATGGTGTTCCACCGTACAACATTGGAAAATTCCTCAAGTAAATAAATTACAACAAAATTATATTTGAGATTTGAACCAACCATCTGGTGAAATCATGTTAGTTTTTCTTTAGCTGTGATGCCAGTTCTCCCTAACATCTTTTGAGGTCTATAAAGATTCTCTTTCCTAAACATACAGCATAGTGTAATTGTTATAAATTTTTAGCAGTGGGTAGCATTAAAGAAAATTTTATTGACACAAATAGTTCAAAGTTATGTTATGTACCAAATGCGTTCGAAAAGGAACCTTTTGACATGGGGAGAACATGACTAGAAACTGATTTCTAAATTTCTACTGACCTATAGTTTTTTTTTTACTAAAGAGAACAGAGAAGCAACAAAATAAAATAAAAATCTGTAGAGTTGAGTGTTTTGGTTGTATGTTACGTTTTATTTTCAGTTCTCTGTTTTTATTTTGTAAATTGGGCTCGAAAATTTAAGGTCCACTTTGTATTTATACTGGATATCAGACTAGACTGAGGGTTGTAAGAATGGAGAAATTATTTCATTTTGATTTTCTGCGAGTTTGTTTTCATGGTATCGGAGCGATGATTTCAGATATAGATCTCTTCTTTTTCTTTGTTTGTTTTTCTTTTCTTTCTTTTTCTTCCTGATTTTTTCTTATTATTATTCTTTTTCTCTTAAAATGGTTAACGACAGTTCAACTTCAGTTGAATCTGATATACCAATTCAGACCAATCAACCGATCAATTTCAATGATCCATACTATCTTTCAAATTCAGATCATCCAGAAATGCAGCTTGGAAATCATGTCTTAACTGGTTCGAACTATCTAAATTGGTGTCGAACAGTTTGAAAGGCTTAAATTGCTAGAAACAAATTGCAATTTGTCGATGGTACTCTTCCAATGCCTTCGATTCAATCAGTGGATTATCAATAATGGATTAGAAACGATTATATGGTCATGTCATGGATCTTGAATTCTTCAGATAAATTTCTTTCTGAAAGTTTTATGTTTGTTGACTCATCTTTTCATCTATGGAAGGAATTAGCAGAGAGCTTTGGACAGATCACAGCACCAAGATTGTTCGAAATGCATCGGAATTTAACTTCTACCTATCAGAATGAATCGAGCATTGTTGAATACTATGGGAAATTAAAAGGATTATGGGATCAATTGCAACTTCTTGAAAGGTTTCCTGAATGCACGTGTTGTGTTCTACAAAATTGTGCTTGTGGAATTCTTAGAAAGTAAATTGAGAATGATCAGTGTAACAAACTTATGCAATTTTTATCTGGTTTAAACAAGGATTATGAACAAGTTATAACAAACATATTGAGCACTGATCCTCTTCCCACTATTCACAAGACATATTATATTCTGCAACAAGTCGAGCATTAGAACAAACTTGCAGATAAAAATTCTAACCCTCTTGAAATGAATGCTTTTAGTGCAATGAAGCAATCTTCGAAGTATAACTATCAGAATGAGAGGAGAGATGTTTAGAGATAGAAAAGTGAGCTCAATTGTGAACATTGTAAGAAGAAGGGGCATACAATTGATCAATGTTTTAAGCTAATTGGATACCCAGAATGGTGGAATAAAGAGGTAGCAGCTAAGGCAAAACAAGTTCCTGTTAAAAATGTGAATAATGCTCAAGTTCAGGGTGATAAAGGAATACTTGGTAGCAAACCAGAATCAACTAATGGAACAAATGCTGTAATGAATTCAGTCACTGCCGAAGATGAACAATTTAACCCTATCATGGTTTCAGCTTTATACAATCAAGTTATGAAGATGGTTCATGAATCTACTCCTTCTTCTCAATTCTAAAATAATCCTATCATCTCTTCAATCAACTATGCAGGTAACATTTCTTCAAGTTCTCGAAAGAAATGTGGTAAAATTTTGGTAATAGATCTTGGATAGTTGACACAGGCGCTACTGACTACATCTGTGACGGCCTGGAATTTCGCTCGATCCGAATCAGTCGTTAAACCGATCTAGACCGTTCGAAACCCCTGAACGTTGAGAACATGACAAATCAGAACACAAACAGAAGGACATTTCATTGTATATTACAACAATGCATCAGATTACAAGAATATACAGAGTATAAATGAATAAATATTAAACAGAAATATCAGAGATTTAAATTACATTTAAATACATAGCAGCGGAAAAATAATACGAAGCACAACTGAAGGTGATATACGGATACAGAGCTTTCCGGATATCATTCCAGCTGTAAACCAGGATCCTGTGAATATAAATCTGCAAAACCAAAACTACTAGCTGCCCGTGCGGAAAATAGGGGCACCCAGAGTTTAGGTTAAAACAATAAACTCCAGGTCAGTCATGTGACTGGTGTGAGAACTAAAACAGTTATTTAAAACTTTACTTTAAAAGAGAGTAATTCAAGGGACCACGCCGTATAACACGGAACGGGTTTCCTCCCAAGAATATCAGTGCATAGAATAAACAACGCAATGCTTTTTTGAAAAATGAAGCTATTATAAGACCCAGGTCCCATCACACAATGCAACGCAAGCCGGAGGATAGGGTTTTCCCTTATAATAGCCAAACATGCTTGGTACGTTTAAAACAAATCATTTGATACTATAATAAGTGTATAGTGTCAAAACAATTTCAATCATAAATATAAATCATAGACGGCATAGTATCCCATGCTACTATGTCGCCATACTAGGCTCTACAAATAAAGCCGCAATACACGTATTGGAAATTGGATTTCCGTCATGAGTCGAGGCAAGGGGCAAGCTCCTCTCCGCGTTCGAGACACTCTAGCAAATGTCCCAGGGCTACGCAAGCTGGGCAACCCCTGGATGCTTCAGGGCCGGTCCTCACTTACGTTAGAGGATTAGTATTCCTGAACACACGTTTCCCGGTCCTTACAGACCTATAATCGAGGCGCCTCATCCAACAACCACAAAGGTGAAAAGTATATATATGTCAGGGCTGGTAAGTCACTGACACCACCAAAGCTAGAAAGAAACGCCGTGCTCTCCCTGCAGTCCGTATCCCGTTTTTAACTCATACCGAGGTGTGAGGCTCGCGAATTCACGTTATACACAAAGCTGCCACGTAGGCGTGCTTTGATCATCAACCACAAGACTTTGCTTTTCAACAGAAGCCTTGATCATTGCATCTTAGCGTGCCACACAGGCAATTCATGCCATGCGACTGATGTCCATCGATATACAACCTCTGAGCTCGTACGTCTCAGAGAAGGGCGTTAAGCAAAAGAATAAATTCTCCGCCGCCAAACAGATGTATATTTAATAGAAATCAATCAACACAGAATAAAATCCAATGTCAGACACACAATACATTTACAAGTCCGTTCTGGGTCTGAACGAAACCGGAGGCACTTTCCTCGCATATCCATCCATCTCCAAGTACGTCTGGACGACCACCAACTATTTCCATCCTCTTAGGTGTACAGCCCAATCAGGATCGTCAGTAATTGCCCAAACGATGTGAAGACTTCCGGTCTTCGACCACCGTCTTCATCTTCGACTTATCGTCGAATCGGTTATTCAGAATGGGTATAAACCCGGACTTTCCGAACAACCCGCGTATTAAAAACAAATGTTACGCAAACACAACATACGCCTCATTCCAATTCATTAGTCACTAACCGCAGATTAGCAAGAGAACAATTTCCTAAACATTAACCCCGAAGGCCGAAACCAACATCAGATCAATACCCAGGAAACCATTCTTTTTAGCCAACCTACAGCTAGTTTCTAAATTCCACATTCTTAGGGAAAGGTTCCCATTAATTTTATCCAAGGTAAATTCTTTAAAATTTATCCTGAAATCTTCCTTTGGATGTCATTTAAAACCAAATTATGGTTTTTCCACCTAGTCGAGATTAGCGAACCACAACGAAGTAATTATTTATTTTATTTCCCAATCCCAACCTATTCATCCCATGAAGCAAATATGGTAATACTCCATATCTAACACCGTGGTGTTATCGGTAAAATTAATTACCATTTCACGTTCAAATCTAATTAAAGATTTAACTATCGCTTTGGAGCAAAACTGGCGATACTCCATTCTCGCTCATTTCTAAATTTGATAATTTAGATTACAAATTCACACTTCAATCTAATTGCAGATTCGTTAGAACTCCTTTTACTGGGTTAAAGAACTAGGTGTTATTTAAAACACAGTTCACGACAAACCCAAATCACATTCTATTTGTTATCGGGTTAAAGAACTAGTGTTATTTAAAACACTGTTCACCATAAACCCATTTCAAATTTAATCAAATATATTAGAAATTCGATTATTTAAAACCCCTTTTTAAATCTAATTCATTTATTTAAAAATAATTGGGTTTTAAATTTAGTTCAAACTAGTGCATTTCGATAAAAACCATTTTTATCTTTTCAAATGTGGAGTTTTTCATCCCAAATTTTCCCAAATCATTTCTTATAATTTTATACAAATTATTACTATTTTTAATAATTTTATCAAGGCCCGTACAGTCGATTTCCACCAATGGCCATCGAACTGCACTTATAGCGACCTTTTTCGAATTTGATTTGGACGTATCTCCAAATCCAACCGTTAGATTTTGAATTTCTAATATTCTTTAGAAAGCTCTTTTCGATACGAACCCAACGGTTCCGGTTTTAGGAGAATCCGACGGTCGGATCTCCCGTAATGTCCGTTTGAAATAAATGGTCGAAATTCACGAACTGCCGCGGCGCGGCGCGTTCTGTTCAGGCCATTATATTATATATATAATATATATATAATATATATTTCGTCGATTCCTATTTAAAACGAATTATATAAATAGTTTTAAATTCGTTTCAAAAGCAAATTCAACTTCCCTTTCAATTCAAGTCAAAATTGAATTCTTCTTTATAAATTCGTTTTAAAATTCATTTCTATTCAATTCAAATTTCAATTCAATTTAAATTCAATTCGAATTCGTTTTCAATTCAATTCAATTCAATTCAAATTGGTTTTCTATTCGATTCAAATTCATTTTCTATTCAATTCAAATCAATTCAAATTGGTTTTCTATTCGATTCAAATTCATTTTCTATTCAAATTAAATTCGTTTCGTTTTCTATTTGAATCAAGTTCATTATATATTCAATTTGAAATCAAATTGGTTTTCTATTCCATTCAATTCGAAATTGTTTTATATTCAATTCAAATCGAAATTGTTATATATTCAATTCATTTCGAAATCGTTTTATATTCAATTCATTTCGAAATCGTCATATATTCAATTCATTTCGAAATCGTCATATATTCAATTCATTTCGAAATCGTTATATATTCAATTCATTTCAAAATCGTCATATATTCAATTCATTTCGAAATCGTCATATATTCAATTCATTTCGAAATCGTTTTATATTCAATTCATTTCGAAATCGTTTTATATTCAATTCATTTCGAAATCGTTTTATATTCAATTCATTTCGAAATCGTTTTATATTCAATTCATTTCGAAATCGTTTTATATTCAATTCATTTCGAAATCGTTTTATATTCAATTCATTTCGAAATCGTCATATATTCAATTCATTTCGAAATCGTCATATATTCAATTCATTTCGAAATCGTCATATATTCAATTCATTTCGAAATCGTTTTATATTCAATTCATTTCGAAATCGTTTTATATTCAATTCATTTCGAAATCGTTTTATATTCAATTCATTTCGAAATCGTTTTATATTCAATTCATTTCGAAATCGTCATATATTCAATTCATTTCGAAATCGTCATATATTCAATTCATTTCGAAATCGTCATATATTCAATTCATTTCGAAATCGTCATATATTCAATTCATTTCGAAATCGTCATATATTCAATTCATTTCGAAATCGTTTTATATTCAATTCATTTCGAAATCGTCATATATTCAATTCATTTCGAAATCGTCATATATTCAATTCATTTCGAAATCGTTTTATATTCAATTCATTTCGAAATCGTTTTATATTCAATTCATTTCGAAATCGTTTTATATTCAATTCATTTCGAAATCGTATTGATATAAATATCGTTCACGTCAAAATGGCGTCAATCTAATCAACACGGCTTCATATATTTCTATTTTCAAATATTCTATTTCAAATATTTCTATTTGTCAACACACGACTAATCTCAATGAATGAGTACCGTCCACGTGTGACTATTTTTGTTAAACTATTTCGTTCAACACATGACTAATCTCAACGGATGAGTACAGTAAACACATGAACCTTTATTTTATATTGATAAAGATGTAAATTTTATTATAAAAATATTTCGTTCAACACATGACTAATCTCACGAATGAGTACAGTCAACACATGAACCTTTATTTTAATATTCTTTATTTTTCTAATTGGAATGAGGCCCAATCAATTACCATATAAAGCTAATTATATGGATTTTCATACATCACATGTATATAATAGCATTGAAAAATAATCAACCATCAACCAAAGTGCACTACACTGTATAAGCATCAAATATAGATATCTAACGCTTATAACAGCCTGTCAATCGATCGATCGACATATTTAATCAGTCAGGATGAGTGAACTTTAAATTTCATCCCAACACCCGTGTAGGGTTTCAAACAATCAAACACAGATTTTATTCGTGCAGTTGGGCGATGTGTGAAATTTATCGTCCCAATCAATGTCCTTCAAATAGGTGTACATAAACAAACCATCTGGTTTGTAAATGAATATTTTATTTTATTCATTTCACGTTAAAAATTATATTTTTAACGATAAAACATTTTATTTTATCATATGGATTTCTATTCAGTTCATTTCTTTAAATAAAAATGATATTTTTATTTTTCTAACATATTTTAGAAAATTTCGACGGCATAACGGCACGATACTAGAAACGGGACGAGGCCTAGCCTTATGCCCGGTCTAGTGAAGGCCCACGCCATTCACACATCAATCAAATTCATTCCATTTCACCAAACAATTCAATTTCAAGCAAATAATCTAGCTAACTATTCAACCAAACAATTTAACAAACAAGCCATCCATGGTCTGTGGATGGCGGGTGTCGGGTGCTACTAAACACCGTCTACATCCTAGTATATATATATATAACTAGAAAAAGAATTTTAGAGTGAGAAGTTCTCACCAATAGCTATCCAAACACCTTGACTCTTCTTAGGTAGAAAATCTTCGTCGTGCTTCCTTTTGTTATTGGCGTTGTCCGTGTTTGCTACACATATAAAATGCACATATTTATATTCCTATTTTTAAAGCAAAGGTTATATTTTACAACGCCTTTATATATAAAAAGATTACATTTTTACTATGCTTTTCAAATATAAAAGATTATATTTTTACTATGCTTTTCAAATATAAAAGATTATATTTTTACTATTATGTTATATATATAAAAATCGTATTTTTATCACGCTATTTTCTATATAAAGATTTCGCCTTTTCAAATTTAAAGATTTCATCTTTATAAAAATCTCATTTTTATTCTTCTACACATATAAAGATGATATTTTTATATTCTCTATCCTATAAAGATTATATTTTTAATACTTTAAAAATATAAAAATCATATTTTTATAATCGCCTCTTACATTTAAAAATCGAATTTTTATTCCGTTATTCAATATATAAAATCGAATTTTTATTATGCTGTTCAATATATAAAAATCCAACTTTTATGCTAATTTTATTTTCAAAAACCTTGTGACTTTATATTTTCAAAACCACATTTTTATCCTATGTCATAATACATAAAGATCGAAATTTTAAATCACTAAAAATCTTGACTTCAAATTCATAAAGACCTCTACTTTAAATATACAAAGATCTGAACTTTAAATACTTAAAAATCTGAAAATTATATTCAAAGTAAATAAACAATAATAAAAAGTAAAACTCACGGTTTTCAGTTTTTCATTGAAGGGGGACTCGAGGTTTATCGTTCGCTGGTCTCGAACAGGAAGAAGGGGGCTCGAGCAGGAGGTGGCTGCGACAGAGGGGGATTCAGGTGGAAGGCGGTGGGTTTCTGGGCTTGGGGCGTCGGCGCTGGGCTGAGGAGGTGGCCAAGGGGGCGCAACATGTCGTTAGTGGGGTGGGGTGGTCTGACAGGCGGCGGGTGGCTTAATTGGGTGGTGGCTCGGGATTTGAGGAGGGAAAGAGAGAGGAGAGAGAAGAGGGACGAAGAGGGGCAGGGGACGACCGTGGTGGGTGGCGGCGCGTCAGGCTGGGGTGACGGAGGGTGGTTCGACGACGAGCGGAGGGGCTGAGGGCGCGATTTGGGGAGGGGGGGGGGGGGTTTAGGGCTGACGGATTTTTTTTTTTTTTTTTGGGAGGGGAGAGAGAGAATAAGGGGTGGGAAATATATATATATTAATATTTAATTATTTTATCTTTCAAATGGTTGACTTTTCCATTCGAACGCGAAATCAACCCCAACGACTGTCGTCCCCAGCGTATTACCCCCATCCCGGACACAATGAGATATGTATCGCAGTTTGATTCGATCGTTTGAATCAGTTTCCGTTAAATTTACATTTAAATCACTATATTGAATTTTAAACGTACATTTCAAATTACCGGGGTCACATACTAATTAGAAAAATTCCGGAAAAATATTTTCTAGCTTCGTATTGACATACGGTCCTAACAAAACTAGTTTCGTCGAATTCTGAGACCGTTGGAAAAATGGCTATTTTCCAGTCGATTAAAATCAACTGAAACTAGTCAAACGCGTTTTCCTTTGCCACGCTCACATATTGATTCGAAAAATTATGAAATTTGAAACCTAGCAATAGTTTTACATCACGGACCCAACAAAAGTGGTTTCGTCGAAATCCGAGGTCATTTGCAAAATGTCCATTTTTATGGGCCTGAATTCCATAGCGACTATTCAGAATTTTCAACTGGACATATCTTTTGATTCCTGCTATGAAATTTTGATTATTCGGATTCGTTGGAAAGATATTATCAATTAGATCCTATTATTTTTTGTTTCACTAAAATCCGGATTGTTTTGCACCCGGTACATTCAATTGAAGTTTGAAATCGAATTATCGAACTACCGCGCCATTTTCAATTCTATTTATAATTATATATAAATATTTATATTCTAACGACGGCGTATATAATATATACGTTCTAATTCTATTCAAAATAAATTTCTCGTTGATTTTATTTAAAATAATCTATTTTAGATATTCAAAATTAGCTAAAATTGCCAAATTAAAAATTTTAAACTGGCTCAAAATTTCCGGGTTATTACAATCTCCCCCACTTAAAACTTTTTGTCCCCGAAAAGGAACAAAGTCGAAAGTGGTTTGATTATTCAACACTACGTTCATTCTGGCTTCCATTCTCCAACTTTTCAGTTTCTGAGAATTTTCAAAATTTCAAAAATTTGGCTAACACCCTAAATTTTCGAAAAATTTCGCCATAACCTCCCCTGCAATGGGAGCATCGGGGAATTTCAAATAGCTTCCCCGGTCCTTCTAATCTCAAAAAGAAAAAGAAAAAGCCAAGCGGCTAGCCAATAGGCTCATAAAATCATCATCACCCAAACAAAACAGTAAATTATGTAATAAACATGTACCTATTTGTCGGGCAAACAAATTTTATTCTTCGGCTCTAGCCTCCTTGCTATGACCTGTTCAATGTAAGTATATGTATATGCAAGCAAATGCGACCAATTTTCAATACAGTTCAATATTTGGTTATATTAGGCATAATGGTTCAAAATTAGCAAACAAACAGGCAAACAACACAAACATCAATCAATTAGTGGATTAGAGTTTTAAATTCATAATTTTGATATATATATATATACGGAAAATCTTGTTTTTGATGCCAATTCACAACAAAGTGTTCTAACTATATAAGTTTTGGTTCTCACACCAGTCGAATGGAAATATATAGAAAATCACACCTTCGTCACTTGAATATAAATTCTGACGACGAGTACTCAACCATCAGAATCATCTTCGGGCCCCTAGAGTATGATTCTATATCTACCCAGTATATTAAAACTTCGAATATACGTTCATGACGCGTATATGAAAAATCTTTATATAGTGGATTGTCCATATTCAAAATAAATAAATAGTCAAATACGTTTTAAAATGGTTTAAATTTCAAAACAAAATGGTTTTCAATTGAAAAAAATATACTCTTCACACTCGTTCTAGGAACAAACTGATCCTATCTCTAACGAGTCATTCTAATTGGATATTACTAATCCAATATCTGATGAATTCTTTCGTATGGTTCTAATGTGTCTTGTTCTCGAGCTCTGTAAACCAAAGCTCTGATACCAAATGTGACGGCCTGGAATTTCGCTCGATCCGAATCAGTCGTTACACCGATCTAGACCGTTCGAAACCCCTGAACGTTGAGAACATGACAAATCAGAACACAAACAGAAGGACATTTCATTGTATATTACAACAATGCATCAGATTACAAGAATATACAGAGTATAAATGAATAAATATTACACAGAAATATCAGAGATTTAAATTACATTTAAATACATAGCAGCGGAAAAATAATACGAAGCACAACTGAAGGTGATATACGGATACAGAGCTTTCCGGATATCATTCCAGCTGTAAACCAGGATCCTGTGAATATAAATCTGCAAAACCAAAACTACTAGCTGCCCGTGCGGAAAATAGGGGCACCCAGAGTTTAGGTTAAAACAATAAACTCCAGGTCAGTCATGTGACTGGTGTGAGAACTAAAACAGTTATTTAAAACTTTACTTTAAAAGAGAGTAATTCAAGGGACCACGCCGTATAACACGGAACGGGTTTCCTCCCAAGAATATCAGTGCATAGAATAAACAACGCAATGCTTTTTTGAAAAATGAAGCTATTATAAGACCCAGGTCCCATCACATAATGCAACGCAAGTCGGAGGATAGGGTTTTCCCTTATAATAGCCAAACATGCTTGGTACGTTTAAAACAAATCATTTGATACTATAATAAGTGTATAGTGTCAAAACAATTTCAATCATAAATATAAATCATAGACGGCATAGTATCCCATGCTACTATGTCGCCATACTAGGCTCTACAAATAAAGCCGCAATACACGTATTGGAAATTGGATTTCCGTCATGAGTCGAGGCAAGGGGCAAGCTCCTCTCCGCGTTCGAGACACTCTAGCAAATGTCCCAGGGCTACGCAAGCTGGGCAACCCCTGGATGCTTCAGGGCCGGTCCTCACTTACGTTAGAGAATTAGTATTCCTGAACACACGTTTCCCGGTCCTTACAGACCTATAATCGAGGCGCCTCATCCAACAACCACAAAGGTGAAAAGTATATATATGTCAGGGCTGGTAAGTCACTGACACCACCAAAGCTAGAAAGAAACGTCGTGCTCTCCCTGCAGTCCGTATCCCGTTTTTAACTCATACCGAGGTGTGAGGCTCGCGAATTCACGTTATACACAAAGCTGCCACGTAGGCGTGCTTTGATCATCAACCACAAGACTTTGCTTTTCAACAGAAGCCTTGATCATTGCATCTTAGCGTGCCACACAGGCAATTCATGCCATGCGACTGATGTCCATCGATATACAACCTCTGAGCTCGTACGTCTCAGAGAAGGGCGTTAAGCAAAAGAATAAATTCTCCGCCGCCAAACAGATGTATATTTAATAGAAATCAATCAACACAGAATAAAATCCAATGTCAGACACACAATCCATTTACAAGTCCGTTCTGGGTCTGAACGAAACCGGAGGCACTTTCCTCGCATATCCATCCATCTCCAAGTACGTCTGGACGACCACCAACTATTTCCATCCTCTTAGGTGTACAGCCCAATCAGGATCGTCAGTAATTGCCCAAACGATGTGAAGACTTCCGGTCTTCGACCACCGTCTTCATCTTCGACTTATCGTCGAATCGGTTATTCAGAATGGGTATAAACCCGGACTTTCCGAACAACCCGCGTATTAAAAACAAATGTTACGCAAACACAACATACGCCTCATTCCAATTCATTAGTCACTAACCGCAGATTAGCAAGAGAACAATTTCCTAAACATTAACCCTGAAGGCCGAAACCAACATCAGATCAATACCCAGGAAACCATTCTTTTTAGCCAACCTACAGCTAGTTTCTAAATTCCACATTCTTAGGGAAAGGTTCCCATTAATTTTATCCAAGGTAAATTCTTTAAAATTTATCCTGAAATCTTCCTTTGGATGTCATTTAAAACCAAATTATGGTTTTTCCACCTAGTCGAGATTAGCGAACCACAACGAAGTAATTATTTATTTTATTTCCCAATCCCAACCTATTCATCCCATGAAGCAAAACTGGTAATACTCCATATCTAACACCGTGGTGTTATCGGTAAAATTAATTACCATTTCACGTTCAAATCTAATTAAAGATTTAACTATCGCTTTGGAGCAAAACTGGCGATACTCCATTCTCGCTCATTTCTAAATTTGATAATTTAGATTACAAATTCACACTTCAATCTAATTGCAGATTCGTTAGAACTCCTTTTACTGGGTTAAAGAACTAGGTGTTATTTAAAGCACAGCTCACGACAAACCCAAATCACATTCTATTTGTTATCGGGTTAAAGAACTAGTGTTATTTAAAACACTGTTCACCATAAGCCCATTTCAAATTTAATCAAATATATTAGAAATTCGATTATTTAAAACCCCTTTTTAAATCTAATTCATTTATTTAAAAATAATTGGGTTTTAAATTTAGTTCAAACTAGTGCATTTCGATAAAAACCATTTTTATCTTTTCAAATGTGGAGTTTTTCATCCCAAATTTTCCCAAATCATTTCTTATGATTTTATACAAATTATTACTATTTTTAATAATTTTATCAAGGCCCGTACAGTCGATTTCCACCAATGGCCATCGAACTGCACTTATAGCGACCTTTTTCGAATTTGATTTGGACGTATCTCCAAATCCAACCGTTAGATTTTGAATTTCTAATATTCTTTAGAAAGCTCTTTTCGATACGAACCCAACGGTTCCGGTTTTAGGAGAATCCGACGGTCGGATCTCCCGTAATGTCCGTTTGAAATAAATGGTCAAAATTCACGAACTACCGCGGCGCGGCGCGTTCTATTCAGGCCATTATATTATATATATAATATATATATAATATATATTTCGTCGATTCCTATTTAAAACGAATTATATAAATAGTTTTAAATTTGTTTCAAAAGCAAATTCAACTTCCCTTTCAATTCAAGTCAAAATTGAATTCTTCTTTATAAATTCGTTTTAAAATTCATTTCTATTCAATTCAAATTTCAATTCAATTTAAATTCAATTCGAATTCGTTTTCAATTCAATTCAATTCAATTCAAATTGGTTTTCTATTCGATTCAAATTCATTTTCTATTCAATTCAAATCAATTCAAATTGGTTTTCTATTCGATTCAAATTCATTTTCTATTTAAATTAAATTCGTTTTCTATTTGAATCAAGTTCATTATATATTCAATTTGAAATCAAATTGGTTTTCTATTCCATTCAATTCGAAATTGTTTTATATTCAATTCAAATCGAAATCGTTATATATTCAATTCATTTCGAAATCGTCATATATTCAATTCATTTCGAAATCGTCATATATTCAATTCATTTCGAAATCGTCATATATTCAATTCATTTCGAAATCGTCATATATTCAATTCATTTCGAAATCGTCATATATTCAATTCATTTCGAAATCGTTTTATATTCAATTCATTTCGAAATCGTTTTATATTCAATTCATTTCGAAATCGTTTTATATTCAATTCATTTCGAAATCGTTTTATATTCAATTCATTTCGAAATCGTCATATATTCAATTCATTTCGAAATCGTTATATATTCAATTCATTTCGAAATCGTCATATATTCAATTCATTTCGAAATCGTTTTATATTCAATTCATTTCGAAATCGTTTTATATTCAATTCATTTCGAAATCGTTTTATATTCAATTCATTTTGAAATCGTTTTATATTCAATTCATTTCGAAATCGTTTTATATTCAATTCATTTCGAAATCGTCATATATTCAATTCATTTCGAAATCGTCATATATTCAATTCATTTCGAAATCGTCATATATTCAATTCATTTCGAAATCGTTATATATTCAATTCATTTCGAAATCGTCATATATTCAATTCATTTCGAAATCGTTATATATTCAATTCATTTCGAAATCGTCATATATTCAATTCATTTCGAAATCGTCATATATTCAATTCATTTCGAAATCGTTTTATATTCAATTCATTTCGAAATCGTTTTATATTCAATTCATTTCGAAATCGTTTTATATTCAATTCATTTCGAAATCGTATTGATATAAATATCGTTCACGTCAAAATGGCGTCAATCTAATCAACACGGCTTCATATATTTCTATTTTCAAATATTCTATTTCAAATATTTCTATTTGTCAACACACGACTAATCTCAATGAATGAGTACCGTCCACGTGTGACTATTTTTGTTAAATTATTTCGTTCAACACATGACTAATCTCAACGGATGAGTACAGTCAACACATGAACCTTTATTTTATATTGATAAAGATGTAAATTTTATTATAAAAATATTTCGTTCAACACATGACTAATCTCACGAATGAGTACAGTCAACACATGAACCTTTATTTTAATATTCTTTATTTTTCTAATTGGAATGAGGCCCAATCAATTACCATATAATGCTAATTATATGGATTTTCATACATCACATGTATATAATAGCATTGAAAAATAATCAACCATCAACCAAAGTGCACTACACTGTATAAGCATCAAATATAGATATCTAACGCTTATAACAGCCTGTCAATCAATCGATCGACATATTTAATCAGTCAGGATGAGTGAACTTTAAATTTCATCCCAACACCCGTGTAGGGTTTCAAACAATCAAACACAGATTTTATTCGTGCAGTTGGGCGATGTGTGAAATTTATCGTCCCAATCAATGTCCTTCAAATAGGTGTACATAAACAAACCGTCTGGTTTGTAAATGAATATTTTATTTTATTCATTTCACGTTAAAAATTATATTTTTAACGATAAAACATTTTATTTTATCATATGGATTTCTATTCAGTTCATTTCTTTAAATAAAAATGATATTTTTATTTTTCTAACATATTTTAGAAAATTTCGACGGCATAACGGCACGATACTAGAAACGGGACGAGGCCTAGCCTTATGCCCGGTCTAGTGAAGGCCCACGCCATTCACACATCAATCAAATTCATTCCATTTCACCAAACAATTCAATTTCAAGCAAATAATCTAGCTAACTATTCAACCAAACAATTTAACAAACAAGCCATCCATGGTCTGTGGATGGCGGGTGTCGGGTGCTACTAAACACCGTCTACATCCTAGTATATATATATATATAACTAGAAAAAGAATTTTAGAGTGAGAAGTTCTCACCAATAGCTATCCAAACACCTTGACTCTTCTTAGGTAGAAAATCTTCGTCGTGCTTCCTTTTGTTATTGGCGTTGTCCGTGTTCGCTACACATATAAAATGCACATATTTATATTCCTATTTTTAAAGCAAAGGTTATATTTTACAACGCCTTTATATATAAAAAGATTACATTTTTACTATGCTTTTCAAATATAAAAGATTATATTTTTACTATGCTTTTCAAATATAAAAGATTATATTTTTACTATTATGTTATATATATAAAAATCGTATTTTTATCACGCTATTTTCTATATAAAGATTTCGCCTTTTCAAATTTAAAGATTTCATCTTTATAAAAATCTCATTTTTATTCTTCTACACATATAAAGATGATATTTTTATATTCTCTATCCTATAAAGATTATATTTTTAATACTTTAAAAATATAAAAATCATATTTTTATAATCGCCTCTTACATTTAAAAATCGAATTTTTATTCCGTTATTCAATATATAAAATCGAATTTTTATTATGCTGTTCAATATATAAAAATCCAACTTTTATGCTAATTTTATTTTCAAAAACCTTGTGACTTTATATTTTCAAAACCACATTTTTATCCTATGTCATAATACATAAAGATCGAAATTTTAAATCACTAAAAATCTTGACTTCAAATTCATAAAGACCTCTACTTTAAATATACAAAGATCTGAACTTTAAATACTTAAAAATCTGAAAATTATATTCAAAGTAAATAAACAATAATAAAAAGTAAAACTCACGGTTTTCAGTTTTTCATTGAAGGGGGACTCGAGGTTTATCGTTCGCTGGTCTCGAACAGGAAGAAGGGGGCTCGAGCAGGAGGTGGCTGCGACAGAGGGGGATTCAGGTGGAAGGCGGTGGGTTTCTGGGCTTGGGGCGTCGGCGCTGGGCTGAGGAGGTGGCCAAGGGGGCGCAACATGTCGTTAGTGGGGTGGGGTGGTCTGACAGGCGGCGGGTGGCTTAATTGGGTGGTGGCTCGGGATTTGAGGAGGGAAAGAGAGAGGAGAGAGAAGAGGGACGAAGAGGGGCAGGGGACGACCGTGGTGGGTGGCGGCGCGTCAGGCTGGGGTGACGGAGGGTGGTTCGACGACGAGCGGAGGGGCTGAGGGCGCGATTTGGGGAGGGGGGGGGGGGGTTTAGGGCTGACGGATTTTTTTTTTTTTTTTTTTTTTTGGGAGGGGAGAGAGAGAATAAGGGGTGGGAAATATATATATATTAATATTTAATTATTTTATCTTTCAAATGGTTGACTTTTCCATTCGAACGCGAAATCAACCCCAACGACTGTCGTCCCCAGCGTATTACCCCCATCCCGGACACAATGAGATATGTATCGCAGTTTGATTCGATCGTTTGAATCAGTTTCCGTTAAATTTACATTTAAATCACTATATTGAATTTTAAACGTACATTTCAAATTACCGGGGTCACATACTAATTAGAAAAATTCCGGAAAAATATTTTCTAGCTTCGTATTGACATACGGTCCTAACAAAACTAGTTTCGTCGAATTCTGAGACCGTTGGAAAAATGGCTATTTTCCAGTCGATTAAAATCAACTGAAACTGGTCAAACGCGTTTTCCTTTGCCACGCTCACATATTGATTCGAAAAATTATGAAATTTGAAACCTAGCAATAGTTTTACATCACGGACCCAACAAAAGTGGTTTCGTCGAAATCCGAGGTCATTTGCAAAATGTCCATTTTTATGGGCCTGAATTCCATAGCGACTATTCAGAATTTTCAACTGGACATATCTTTTGATTCCTGCTATGAAATTTTGATTATTCGGATTCGTTGGAAAGATATTATCAATTAGATCCTATTATTTTTTGTTTCACTAAAATCCGGATTGTTTTGCACCCGGTACATTCAATTGAAGTTTGAAATCGAATTATCGAACTACCGCGCCATTTTCAATTCTATTTATAATTATATATAAATATTTATATTCTAACGACGGCGTATATAATATATACGTTCTAATTCTATTCAAAATAAATTTCTCGTTGATTTTATTTAAAATAATCTATTTTAGATATTCAAAATTAGCTAAAATTGCCAAATTAAAAATTTTAAACTGGCTCAGAATTTCCGGGTTATTACAATCTCCCCCACTTAAAACTTTTCGTCCCCGAAAAGGAACAAAGTCGAAAGTGGTTTGATTATTCAACACTACGTTCATTCTGGCTTCCATTCTCCAACTTTTCAGTTTCTGAGAATTTTCAAAATTTCAAAAATTTGGCTAACACCCTAAATTTTCGAAAAATTTCGCCATAACCTCCCCTGCAATGGGAGCATCGGGGAATTTCAAATAGCTTCCCCGGTCCTTCTAATCTCAAAAAGAAAAAGAAAAAGCCAAGCGGCTAGCCAATAGGCTCATAAAATCATCATCACCCAAACAAAACAGTAAATTATGTAATAAACATGTACCTATTTGTCGGGCAAACATTCGGCTCTAGCCTCCTTGCTATGACCTGTTCAATGTAAGTATATGTATATGCAAGCAAATGCGACCAATTTTCAATACAGTTCAATATTTGGTTATATTAGGCATAATGGTTCAAAATTAGCAAACAAACAGGCAAACAACACAAACATCAATCAATTAGTGGATTAGAGTTTTAAATTCATAATTTTGATATATATATACGGAAAATCTTGTTTTTGATGCCAATTCACAACAAAGTGTTCTAACTATATAAGTTTTGGTTCTCACACCAGTCGAATGGAAATATATAGAAAATCACACCTTCGTCACTTGAATATAAATTCTGACGACGAGTACTCAACCATCAGAATCATCTTCGGGCCCCTAGAGTATGATTCTATATCTACCCAGTATATTAAAACTTCGAATATACGTTCATGACGCGTATATGAAAAATCTTTATATAGTGGATTGTCCATATTCAAAATAAATAAATAGTCAAATACGTTTTAAAATGGTTTAAATTTCAAAACAAAATGGTTTTCAATTGAAAAAAATATACTCTTCACACTCGTTCTAGGAACAAACTGATCTTATCTCTAACGAGTCATTCTAATTGGATATTACTAATCCAATATCTGATGAATTCTTTCGTATGGTTCTAATGTGTCTTGTTCTCGAGCTCTGTAAACCAAAGCTCTGATACCAAATGTGACGGCCTGGAATTTCGCTCGATCCGAATCAGTCGTTAAACCGATCTAGACCGTTCGAAACCCCTGAACGTTGAGAACATGACAAATCAGAACACAAACAGAAGGACATTTCATTGTATATTACAACAATGCATCAGATTACAAGAATATACAGAGTATAAATGAATAAATATTACACAGAAATATCAGAGATTTAAATTACATTTAAATACATAGCAGCGGAAAAATAATACGAAGCACAACTGAAGGTGATATACGGATACAGAGCTTTCCGGATATCATTCCAGCTGTAAACCAGGATCCTGTGAATATAAATCTGCAAAACCAAAACTACTAGCTGCCCGTGCGGAAAATAGGGGCACCCAGAGTTTAGGTTAAAACAATAAACTCCAGGTCAGTCATGTGACTGGTGTGAGAACTAAAACAGTTATTTAAAACTTTACTTTAAAAGAGAGTAATTCAAGGGACCACGCCGTATAACACGGAACGGGTTTCCTCCCAAGAATATCAGTGCATAGAATAAACAACGCAATGCTTTTTTGAAAAATGAAGCTATTATAAGACCCAGGTCCCATCACACAATGCAACGCAAGCCGGAGGATAGGGTTTTCCCTTATAATAGCCAAACATGCTTGGTACGTTTAAAACAAATCATTTGATACTATAATAAGTGTATAGTGTCAAAATAATTTTAATCATAAATATAAATCATAGACGGCATAGTATCCCATGCTACTATGTCGCCATACTAGGCTCTACAAATAAAGCCGCAATACACGTATTGGAAATTGGATTTCCGTCATGAGTCGAGGCAAGGGGCAAGCTCCTCTCCGCGTTCGAGACACTCTAGCAAATGTCCCAGGGCTACGCAAGCTGGGCAACCCCTGGATGCTTCAGGGCCGGTCCTCACTTACGTTAGAGGATTAGTATTCCTGAACACACGTTTCCCGGTCCTTACAGACCTATAATCGAGGCGCCTCATCCAACAACCACAAAGGTGAAAAGTATATATATGTCAGGGCTGGTAAGTCACTGACACCACCAAAGCTAGAAAGAAACGTCGTGCTCTCCCTGCAGTCCGTATCCCGTTTTTAACTCATACCGAGGTGTGAGGCTCGCGAATTCACGTTATACACAAAGCTGCCACGTAGGCGTGCTTTGATCATCAACCACAAGACTTTGCTTTTCAACAGAAGCCTTGATCATTGCATCTTAGCGTGCCACACAGGCAATTCATGCCATGCGACTGATGTCCATCGATATACAACCTCTGAGCTCGTACGTCTCAGAGAAGGGCGTTAAGCAAAAGAATAAATTCTCCGCCGCCAAACAGATGTATATTTAATAGAAATCAATCAACACAGAATAAAATCCAATGTCAGACACACAATCCATTTACAAGTCCGTTCTGGGTCTGAACGAAACCAGAGGCACTTTCCTCGCATATCCATCCATCTCCAAGTACGTCTGGACGACCACCAACTATTTCCATCCTCTTAGGTGTACAGCCCAATCAGGATCGTCAGTAATTGCCCAAACGATGTGAAGACTTCCGGTCTTCGACCACCGTCTTCATCTTCGACTTATCGTCGAATCGGTTATTCAGAATGGGTATAAACCCGGACTTTCCGAACAACCCGCGTATTAAAAACAAATGTTACGCAAACACAACATACGCCTCATTCCAATTCATTAGTCACTAACCGCAGATTAGCAAGAGAACAATTTCCTAAACATTAACCACGAAGGCCGAAACCAACATCAGATCAATACCCAGGAAACCATTCTTTTTAGCCAACCTACAGCTAGTTTCTAAATTCCACATTCTTAGGGAAAGGTTCCCATTAATTTTATCCAAGGTAAATTCTTTAAAATTTATCCTGAAATCTTCCTTTGGATGTCATTTAAAACCAAATTATGGTTTTTCCACCTAGTCGAGATTAGCGAACCACAACGAAGTAATTATTTATTTTATTTCCCAATCCCAACCTATTCATCCCATGAAGCAAAACTGGTAATACTCCATATCTAACACCGTGGTGTTATCGGTAAAATTAATTACCATTTCACGTTCAAATCTAATTAAAGATTTAACTATCGCTTTGGAGCAAAACTGGCGATACTCCATTCTCGCTCATTTCTAAATTTGATAATTTAGATTACAAATTCACACTTCAATCTAATTGCAGATTCGTTAGAACTCCTTTTACTGGGTTAAAGAACTAGGTGTTATTTAAAACACAGTTCACGACAAACCCAAATCACATTCTATTTGTTATCGGGTTAAAGAACTAGTGTTATTTAAAACACTGTTCACCATAAACCCATTTCAGATTTAATCAAATATATTAGAAATTCGATTATTTAAAACCCCTTTTTAAATCTAATTCATTTATTTAAAAATAATTGGGTTTTAAATTTAGTTCAAACTAGTGCATTTCGATAAAAACCATTTTTATCTTTTCAAATGTGGAGTTTTTCATCCCAAATTTTCCCAAATCATTTCTTATGATTTTATACAAATTATTACTATTTTTAATAATTTTATCAAGGCCCGTACAGTCGATTTCCACCAATGGCCATCGAACTGCACTTATAGCGACCTTTTTCGAATTTGATTTGGACGTATCTCCAAATCCAACCGTTAGATTTTGAATTTCTAATATTCTTTAGAAAGCTCTTTTCGATACGAACCCAACGGTTCTGGTTTTAGGAGAATCCGACAGTTGGATCGCCCGTAATGTCCGTTTGAAATAAATGGTCAAAATTCACGAACTGCCGCGGCGCGGCGCGTTCTATTCAGGCCATTATATTATATATATAATATATATATAATGTATATTTCGTCGATTCCTATTTAAAACGAATTATATAAATAGTTTTAAATTCGTTTCAAAAGCAAATTCAACTTCCCTTTCAATTCAAGTCAAAATTGAATTCTTCTTTATAAATTCGTTTTAAAATTCATTTCTATTCAATTCAAATTTCAATTCAATTTAAATTCAATTCGAATTCGTTTTCAATTCAATTCAATTCAATTCAAATTGGTTTTCTATTCGATTCAAATTCATTTTCTATTCAATTCAAATCAATTCAGATTGGTTTTCTATTCGATTCAAATTCATTTTCTATTCAAATTAAATTCGTTTCGTTTTCTATTTGAATCAAGTTCATTATATATTTAATTTGAAATCAAATTGGTTTTCTATTCCATTCCATTCGAAATTGTTTTATATTCAATTCAAATCGAAATCGTTATATATTCAATTCATTTCGAAATCGTTTTATATTCAATTCATTTCGAAATCGTCATATATTCAATTCATTTCGAAATCGTCATATATTCAATTCATTTCGAAATCGTCATATATTCAATTCATTTCGAAATCGTCATATATTCAATTCATTTCGAAATCGTTTTATATTCAATTCATTTCGAAATCGTTTTATATTCAATTCATTTCGAAATCGTTTTATATTCAATTCATTTCGAAATCGTTTTATATTCAATTCATTTCGAAATCGTTTTATATTCAATTCATTTCGAAATCGTCATATATTCAATTCATTTCGAAATCGTTATATATTCAATTCATTTCGAAATCGTCATATATTCAATTCATTTCGAAATCGTTTTATATTCAATTCATTTCGAAATCGTTTTATATTCAATTCATTTCGAAATCGTTTTATATTCAATTCATTTCGAAATCGTTTTATATTCAATTCATTTCGAAATCGTTTTATATTCAATTCATTTCGAAATCGTCATATATTCAATTCATTTCGAAATCGTCATATATTCAATTCATTTCGAAATCGTCATATATTCAATTCATTTCGAAATCGTTATATATTCAATTCATTTCGAAATCGTCATATATTCAATTCATTTCGAAATCGTTTTATATTCAATTCATTTCGAAATCGTTTTATATTCAATTCATTTCGAAATCGTCATATATTCAATTCATTTCGAAATCGTTTTATATTCAATTCATTTCGAAATCGTTTTATATTCAATTCATTTCGAAATCGTTTTATATTCAATTCATTTCGAAATCGTTTTATATTCAATTCATTTCGAAATCGTATTGATATAAATATCGTTCACGTCAAAATGGCGTCAATCTAATCAACACGGCTTCATATATTTCTATTTTCAAATATTCTATTTCAAATATTTCTATTTGTCAACACACGACTAATCTCAATGAATGAGTGCCATCCACGTGTGACTATTTTTGTTAAATTATTTCGTTCAACACATGACTAATCTCAACGGATGAGTACAGTCAACACATGAACCTTTATTTTATATTGATAAAGATGTAAATTTTATTATAAAAATATTTCGTTCAACACATGACTAATCTCACGAATGAGTACAGTCAACACATGAACCTTTATTTTAATATTCTTTATTTTTCTAATTGGAATGAGGCCCAATCAATTACCATATAATGCTAATTATATGGATTTTCATACATCACATGTATATAATAGCATTGAAAAATAATCAACCATCAACCAAAGTGCACTACACTGTATAAGCATCAAATATAGATATCTAACGCTTATAACAGCCTGTCAATCAATCGATCGACATATTTAATCAGTCAGGATGAGTGAACTTTAAATTTCATCCCAACACCCGTGTAGGGTTTCAAACAATCAAACATAGATTTTATTCGTGCAGTTGGGCGATGTGTGAAATTTATCGTCCCAATCAATGTCCTTCAAATAGGTGTACATAAACAAACCGTTTGGTTTGTAAATGAATATTTTATTTTATTCATTTCACGTTAAAAATTATATTTTTAACGATAAAACATTTTATTTTATCATATGGATTTCTATTCAGTTCATTTCTTTAAATAAAAATGATATTTTTATTTTTCTAACATATTTTAGAAAATTTCGGCGGCATAACGGCACGATACTAGAAACGGGACGAGGCCTAGCCTTATCCCCGGTCTAGTGAAGGCCCACGCCATTCACACATCAATCAAATTCATTCCATTTCACCAAACAATTCAATTTCAAGCAAATAATCTAACTAACTATTCAACCAAACAATTTAACAAACAAGCCATCCATGGTCTGTGGATGGCGGGTGTCGGGTGCTACTAAACACCGTCTACATCCTAGTATATATATATATATATATATATATATAACTAGAAAAAGAATTTTAGAGTGAGAAGTTCTCACCAATAGCTATCCAAACACCTTGACTCTTCTTAGGTAGAAAATCTTCGTCGTGCTTTCTTTTGTTATTGGCGTTGTCCGTGTTCGCTACACATATAAAATGCACATATTTATATTCCTATTTTTAAAGCAAAGGTTATATTTTACAACGCCTTTATATATAAAAAGATTACATTTTTACTATGCTTTTCAAATATAAAAGATTATATTCTTACTATGCTTTTCAAATATAAAAGATTATATTTTTACTATTATGTTATATATATAAAAATCATATTTTTATCACGCTATTTTCTATATAAAGATTTCGCCTTTTCAAATTTAAAGATTTCATCTTTATAAAAATCTCATTTTTATTCTTTTACACATATAAAGATGATATTTTTATATTCTCTATCCTATAAAGATTATATTTTTAATACTTTAAAAATATAAAAATCATATTTTTATAATCACCTCTTACATTTAAAAATCGACTTTTTATTCCGTTATTCAATATATAAAATCGAATTTTTATTATGCTGTTCAATATATAAAAATCCAACTTTTATGCTAATTTTATTTTCAAAAACCTTGTGACTTTATATTTTCAAAACCACATTTTTATCCTATGTCATAATACATAAAGATCGAAATTTTAAATCACTAAAAATCTTGACTTCAAATTCATAAAGACCTCTACTTTAAATATACAAAGATCTGAACTTTAAATACTTAAAAATCTGAAAATTATATTCAAAGTAAATAAACAATAATAAAAAGTAAAACTCACGGTTTTCAGTTTTTCATTGAAGGGGGACTCGAGGTTTATCGTTCGCTGGTCTCGAACAGGAAGAAGGGGGCTCGAGCAGGAGGTGGCTGCGACAGAGGGGGATTCAGGTGGAAGGCGGTGGGTTTCTGGGCTTGGGGCGTCGGCGCTGGGCTGAGGAGGTGGCCAAGGGGGCGCAACATGTCGTTAGTGGGGTGGGGTGGTCTGACAGGCGGCGGGTGGCTTAATTGGGTGGTGGCTCGGGATTTGAGGAGGGAAAGAGAGAGGAGAGAGAAGAGGGACGAAGAGGGGCAGGGGACGACCGTGGTGGGTGGCGGCGCGTCAGGCTGGGGTGACGGAGGGTGGTTCGACGACGAGCGGAGGGGCTGAGGGCGCGATTTGGGTGGGGGGGGGGTTTAGGGCTGACGGATTTTTTTTTTTTTTTTTTTGGGAGGGGAGAGAGAGAGAATAAGGGGTGGGAAATATATATATATATATATTAATATTTAATTATTTTATCTTTCAAATGGTTGACTTTTCCATTCGAACGCGAAATCAACCCCAACGACTGTCGTCCCCAGCGTATTACCCCCATCCCGGACACAATGAGATATGTATCGCAGTTTGATTCGATCGTTTGAATCAGTTTCCGTTAAATTTACATTTAAATCACTATATTGAATTTTAAACGTACATTTCAAATTACCGGGGTCACATACTAATTAGAAAAATTCCGAAAAAATATTTTCTAGCTTCGTATTGACGATACGGTCCTAACAAAACTAGTTTCGTCAAATTCTGAGACCGTTGGAAAAATGGCTATTTTCCAGTCGATTAAAATCAACTGAAACTGGTCAAACGCGTTTTCCTTTGCCACGCTCACATATTGATTCGAAAAATTATGAAATTTGAAACCTAGCAATAGTTTTACATCACGGACCCAACAAAAGTGGTTTCGTCGAAATCCGAGGTCATTTGCAAAATGTCCATTTTTATGGGCCTGAATTCCATAGCGACTATTCAGAATTTTCAACTGGACATATCTTTTGATTCCTGCTATGAAATTTTGATTATTCGGATTCGTTGGAAAGATATTATCAATTAGATCCTATTATTTTTTGTTTCACTAAAATCCGGATTGTTTTGCACCCGGTACATTCAATTGAAGTTTGAAATCGAATTATCGAACTACCGCGCCATTTTCAATTCTATTTATAATTATATATAAATATTTATATTCTAACGACGACGTATATAATATATACGTTCTAATTCTATTCAAAATAAATTTCTCGTTGATTTTATTTAAAATAATCTATTTTAGATATTCAAAATTAGCTAAAATTGCCAAATTAAAAATTTTAAACTGGCTCAGAATTTCCGGGTTATTACAACATCACATCCAATTTGACCTCTTTGTTTCATCGAAAAGAATTAAGAATCCAGTAAGAGTTACTTTGCCTGATGGTTCATTAATCCTTGTTCATTATCTTGGAACTGTAAATTTAAATCAGAATTTACAGTTAGAAAATGTCCTATATGTCCCTCATTTAAAAACAATCTTTTATCAGTAGGAAAATTTCTCGATCCAAACAAGATTATTACCAAATTTACAAATTCTTCTTGTCATTTTCAGGACCTTGAATCAAAGCAGACTCGAGCTGTTGGATCAAGGGTTTCCAGTTTATACGAACTACCTTTTTCTTCAGTTTCATATCATATGAATCTGGTTCATTATTCTCAGAATAATTATTTTTTAGCTTCTATAAACAATATAATATTGCTTGTAATAAACCTAGTATTGACATGTTGCATGCTAGGTTAGGTCATCCTTCTTTCAACGCAATGAAACATATTCAATGCATTGTATCAGGCAAAGTGCTTAATGATTTTTTTTTGTGAAGCATGTGTTCTTGGAAAACACCATAAATTTCCTTTTCCATGTTCTGGTTCTCATACTTAATCTCCATTTGATTTAATTCATATTGATCTATGGGGAAGATATCATAGACCATCTTTAGGTCATGAAACTTACTTTTTAACTATACTTGATGATCATACTAGAAATACTTGTACTTACTTGAATCATTCAAAAGTACAAGTAGTTTCTATTATTGACGCCTTTACTGAATATGTTTTAACTCAATTTGAGAGAAAGGTTAAAATCATTCGATCAGACAATGGAACAGAGATAATTCAAGATTATTGTAGAAATCTCTTTGCATCGAAAGGCATAATACATCAGAGATCTATTCCTGGTAACCCTCAATAGAATGGACGTATAGAGAGAAAGCATAGCCATTTGATTGAGACAGCAAGAACATTTAGAATCTACTCTGGTATGCCTTACAAGTTTTGGGGTGGCCGCCTTTTTTCTGCTACTCATCTTATTGATTTGATGCCTAGCTCAATATTAAATTGGAAGACACCATATGAAAAGTTGATGAATAAAGCACCTGATTACTCATATCTTAGAGTTAAAGGATGCTTATGTTTTTCTTATCAGAAATTGCAAGATAAAGATGCTAAAAGAACAAAGAAGTGTATATTTATTGGATATCCACATGGACAAAAAGGTTATAAGCTTTATGATTTGGACACACATAAAGTGGTTTTTAGCAAAGATGTACATTTTGCTGAAAATGATTTCGCATTCAAGAATAAATTGAATTCTAGTTCCAGTCCATTTTCTTTACATGTAACACCAGATTTAGTTAATCCTGCTTTAGATCAGTCTTCACCAATAATTTCTAGGAAAAATGATTTTCAGCCTTCATCTGAAAATGATGTGTCTAGTCAAGATTAATCTGTTATTCCTCAACATATTGGTTATATTAATGAAGATCATTTAGTATTTGATTCTCCAGAAGATAGTCATCAACCACAAATTTTGCCAACCAGAACTTCTTCTAGAATTTGTTCAGTTCCAAAGAAATATAATGATTATGTGATTGGAAAATTTCCAACAAGACAAGTTAATAATTTTATGTCTTTTACTGTGTTTTCTGATCCATCTCTTGCTCATTTAAGTAGCACTGATTTACATAGTCTTGCAAATGTGTTGTCTACTTATGAACCTTCTTCCTACAGTCAAGCTAAAAACTGTCCTGAACGGGTACAAGCTATGGAACAAGAGTTGAGTGCTTTAGAACAGAATGGCACATGGGAGCTTGTACAAGTTCCTAATGACAAGAAACCAATAGCTTGTAAATGGATTTCAAAAAAAAATACAAGCCAAACGGGGAAGTTGAAAGGTACAAATCAAGATTGGTTGTAAGAGGAGATAGACAAGTTTCTGGTAAAGATTATAAGTATACATTTAGTCCTGTTGCTAAACTAACAACAGTTCGACTTGTTTTGGCTTTGACTACAGCTAAAAATTGGATTATTCAATAGCTTGATATTAATAATGCTTTTTTGCATGAGTACATAGAAGAAGAAGTATATATGAATCCTCCTGTAGGTTATAGTAAAGCAAATTCAGGACAAGTTTGCAAGCTAAAGAAATCTTTTTACGGTTTAAAGCAAGCTTCAAGAAGTTGGAATCAAGAGTTAAGTAAGTTTTTGATTAAATGGGGTTTTGTTCTGTCTAAGCAAGACTACTCGATGTTTATGCTTATGAGAAATTCTGATTTGTAGTTGTCATTGCTTATGTTGATGATTTATTGGTAACTGGAAACAATTCTTCTATTATTGATAGTCTCAAGTCAGATTTGCATGACACTTTTACAATCAAAGATTTAGGTGAAATTAAGTATTTTTTAGGCATTGAAGTTTAAAGATCAGTTTCTGGCATTTATCTTAATCAAAGGAAGTATATACTGGATCTTTTACAAGATTATCAACTTGAAGACATCAAGTCAGCAAGCTTTCCTATGCAAAAGGGCTTGTAACTTAGCAATTTTAAAGGTGATATTTTGATGTATCCTGAAGTTTATCGAAGATTGGTTGGTAAGCTTTTGTACTTAAATCTTACGAGACCAAACATATCATATTTTGTTCAACAATTAAGCTAATTTTTACAGAATCCTAGAGTTCCTCATTTTCATGTTGCATTACATATTTTGAGATATTTGAAGGGTACAATTAATCTAGGTTTAAGTTTCCTGCCAAATCTGATTTAACACTACATGCATATTGTGATGCTGATTGGGGAATGTGCAGTGACACTGGAAAATCATTGTCTGACTATTGTATTTTCTTTGGGAATGCATTAGTTTCACGGAAAACTAAAAAGCAAAAAGTATTTTCTAAGAGTAGCATAGATGCAGGGTATCGAAGTATGAGTTATACGGCCAGTGAACTAGTTTGGATTGAGGGTATGCTACAAGATTTAGGTGTTTATGTTTCAGTTCCTATAGTTCTTCATTGTGATAATATTTCAGCCATGCATGTAGCAAAAGATCCTTGTTTTCGTGAGAAGACAAAACATATGCACGGAAAGCATCATAAACTGGATGTTCATTATGTTCGGGAAAACATTCAATCGGGTTTTTTAGTCACTAAATATGTTAAATCTACTTTACAGTTAGCAGATATCATGACCAAACCTCTGGGTGCTGATCAACACAGGGCCTTGGCTTACAAGCTTGGGATGTTGTCTATGTGTTCTTCTCAAGATTTCCCTTCTTCGCAGGTTAATCTTGAGGGGGAGATGTAGAGTTGAGTGTTTGTTGTGTTTATTGGTTGTATGTTACGTTTTTTTTCCAGTTCTCTGTTTTTATTTTGTTAATTGGGTTCGAACCTTTAAGGCCCACTTTATATATATACTGGATATCAGACTAGACTGAGGGTTGTAAGATTGGAGAAATTAATTCATATTGATTTTCTATGAGTTTGTTTTCAAAATCGGTACGATTTATTTCACTTAGTCAGTAATATATATATATATTGGATTAATGATTCTTGGTATATTTTGGTGGGCAAGGAAAATATATATTTGTTTTGGAAAGCATGTACTAAATGGAGTAAAGTGCGGCAGGAGCACTCCATTTCGTGATTTGTATAAATCTCAAAACTTTTTCCCATGCTATCCTTGTTGCGTTAGGCAGTAGTACATCCTTATTTCATATGAATCAACATCGTTTACTTTGTAATCAGCTCTATTACCAAAAAGTTTTATTCCTTCTGAAATATTTTGTTACTGAGTGTTAAAATACCAGCACTTAAAAATCTATTGCTTCTTATTATGCTTCCCGATTCATATGTGAATACCATAATTGCAATCATTGTAAATGGTACGGTAACACCAAAGACGAAAGATGTGAAATCAACTCAGCTATTAAAGTAGCAAATAATTTCACATATATACTACCAAAAAGTTTTAGTAAACACAAATACTTCTAAATCCGAAATTTGAGGACGAGCAGATACTTTTACACAGGCCCGGCCCAGAGGACAGCCCACCAAGCTCTTGGGCTGGGGCAACAGAAAATCATTATATCTATTTGAAAATTGTTCATATAAAACTAGCAAGGAAAGTAACTCGTGAAACAATGTATGTCTGAGTGGTAACTAATGAAAAGTGGGGCTTGTTTTCCTAGGTTCGAACTCGGGTTGTGATAAAAAAAAATTTATTTGGTTTTTTATTCCCTAACTGTATGAATTATTAGTATATTAGTCCTATGTTTTACTGTTGCAATTCTGGGTGTTAATTTCTATCTTTTCCCTGCCTCTTTTTTCCGGTTTTGTTCAAAAGTGGGCTTGGGCATCATTATTCTTGGACCGGCTCTGCTTTTACATATAAGTCCAGTTGTCTACTGATAGACAGAATTCTCAATCCCCGAAAAATAACATGATTTCTCAAATTAACGATAATATAAAGTGATTGTTCTTGTTGCATATGCTCTAGAAAACAAAAGTAGATATGTTTGAAAAGATCAACAAATTCAGAGCTTGAAGTGATAAAATAATGAGACGCAAGAGAGGGGGATTATTGCTAACACTCCAAAAATGGATATGAAAGGATAATTTTGTTTTTAAATTTCCTTGAGTGAGAGTTACTAATAAAAGTAGTCTTCTCATAAAATTAAATTTAAATTGACTAATTTGGCCATTTCCCTTTTTTTACCTCAATTCCTTCTGGTCTGGTTTAATCTCCTTGTTTGATCTTTAATCCAAATCAATAATTAATGTAGAAATCAAACTCATCCATAGAGAAATTCCAAATGAAAGAAGCAACAAAACAATCAGATAAACTTTTTTATTTTTATTTTTTATTTATTATTATTATTATTATTATTATTTGATTTTTCACGTAGAATTGGAGTATTTGTGGACTAGGAAAAGGCAGGAGAAATGGGTATTCCTGAGGACAAACGGAGGGAGGCTGCCAAAATAATTGATATAAAAGGATACTGTGCCGTTGAATTTTAAAAAATCGATAAGGTAGGACAAAAAAATGTTAAAACTAGGAGCCCTATGCCCAAAAGAACTTAATACAAAAAAAAAATCACCCTGCTGTAGAATAAAAATTAGAAAATGTAACCCTACACCAAAGAAAAAGGATACGTATGCAACGTCCAAATTACAATGTGGAGCAGCTGACAATTTCTCGAACCTTATTTCTTAAATGAAAGTAAACACTAGCTTACCATGCCATTGTCTTTTCAACATTGACAGAAGCAAGATTTTTTGCTCTCAACATTTTTTTCCAATAAAGAGATTGGGAAGACCAAAGAGTTTTACTATATATTCTTTTGACAGAAGCAAGATTTTGAAGATTTTCACTAAGGGCAATATGTATCGATTTAATGAGAAATGTAGTCATATATATCAAAATATCAAACAGAGTCGTTTGAACTTTGAAAGATGTGGTGTATTTTCAAGGTTTCACAAATATCTAATATTACTAGTCCAATTAGACTCCATAGGCTGTATATTTTCTTCAATAGAAGGCATTAAAATATGTTGTTGCATGGGAGATAAATGTGTTGGATTATGTATGATTGAGAAAACTTATTCATGAAAGTTTTTAAAGAGCAATTTACATGGAAAAACAAACATCCAAAAAAGTTCCGTTCTATTGTGCAAAATAGTGATGTAGATGACATTTTCAAACATCATACCAAACTGAGTAGAAAATACATATAGAACATATCAAGCTAATGTCCGTGACTCCATTTAAGAGACCAGCTGCAAATCATTGTTGATTTTAAGTAACTACACCTAGTATGGACCATTATGAACCTAGGGGAAATGGGGTAATATGCAACTGGTTTGAGATGCCCAGCAGGTAGAAGTAAGGCCGATGGTTTGCTTAGGATTATAACTAAACATTACCTTAGGCTTAGGTTGAGATAGACATTAATTGGGCACATGTTGAATTATGAATATTTCTATTTTTGAATAAGAAAAGATTCAAGAAAAGAAATAAAAATAATTGGATCATAACTGACCTAATAACTTCCACTACAAGAAACATTGTTAATAGCGACGCCTAAACGCCGACGAAAAAAAGCATTGGAAATTGCAACGCAATCCCAACGCAATAGCGATGGTTAATACCATCCAAATAAACTGAGAAAAACCATCGTAAAAACTGTTGGTATCGTGACATCTTTCCCGACTTACTATAAGAAACATCGCCAATAGCGATGCCTAAACACCGACAGAAAAAACATTGGAAATCGCAATGCAACATCGACGCATTAGCGATGGTTAATACTATCCAATAAATTGAGAAAAAACATCGCGAGAACTGTTGGTATCGTGACATTTGTCCCGACTGACTACATGAAACATCGTTAATAGCGACGCCTAAAAGCCAACGAAAAAACATCGGAAATCACAATGCAACACTGACGAATTAGCGATTGATACCACCAAAATTAATTGAGAAAAAACATGGTGAAAACTATTGGTATCGTGATATTTTTCCCCACCGACTATTAGAATAATAAAACTAAAGTATAAACTATTTTGTAATTTAAAATTTCATTTGTCAAACATACAAACTAATGTATATGCCAACTGTTTTTACGATATTTTAAATATATCTTCAATGGGTTATACTAGGTAGTAATTTTGATGCAATTTGAATGTATTTATTGTAATTCAAAATTTATTGCTTAAATGTACAGATTTTTTTTTGGAAAATTAAACAATTTATTTTGCAATGTCATATTTAGTGCAACTCAAAAATAGTTGAAATGAAATGTGATTTTTTTTATGATCTAAAGATAATTGTATTCAAAATTATGTTTACTAATTAACTACCGTTTGACTGAATTTCAAGTTATCAGTTAAAATTATATGTTATTTACTCGGTGATAAAAATATTTACCATTTACCGATAAGATATCCTATCAAAATTAAAACTACATAATTAAGATATGAAAATCAAAACTATTAAGATAGACCGTCCATTTCAAAGAGGAATACATTAGCTAATAGTTGATATTAGAATGGCTACAAACGTTTAACGGACTCCATCATTTCGACCGTACCCTGTTGAGTCGTAGAATAACATCGGTTGTCAGCAATTCCGCCTTTCTTCCATTCTAATTTTTCGATCTTATTCAATTCTCATTCAAGAGCTGCTAGGACGATCTTCGGTTCTCTCATTCTCAATCAAACCCTAGCCGGAATTTTCCGCTATCCAGTAACAATTTGGTAAGAGCGACTGGCGCATAGACGAACTAGGGCATGTTACTAATTATTTGTCATTGATTAATCGATTTGTTTTTCTTTATATGTTATTTGATCTTTATTTATTTCTTTCAGATCTAGGAAAATATCTCTGTAATTTGAGGTATGTTATTGGTTTTTATCTGTATTATTATTGTTTGCTTGATTCGGTTTCTTTATTTATTTCTTCTGATTTTCGTATTTTCATTTCAGATCATCGAATTAATTCTCCTCGTGTTGATTTCAGGTATGTTACTTTTTATTGTTCTTGGTTGATATATTTATTTGGATATCTTTATACTTAACTTCAGGTACAGTTTTTTGGTGTTTATGTTCTGCATTTGCATAAGCCAGTACATAAGAAAACAACTCTATGGACATTTTATAGAAAACATACATATATGGGAATACATATATAATTTCTAAATGATCCTAGACCTAACGTTTGGTTTTTACCAATTTCGATAACTTTCTGCTATATGATTTCTAGATCCATGAAATTTGGTGTCGAAAGGTGTAACGACTTTGATTTTTTGGCTATTTGAATTGTATATTTAAATTGGTTTTATATTTGAAATATTTATGGATTATTAATATATATAATTTGCTAGTGAACGACGATTAAATGGTTATATTTATATTTAATATAAAACGAACTCGGAACGACGCGGTAGTTCGTAATATTAAGTATTGAACTTTGATTGAATAAATAGAATCCGTTATAAGTCGGAATTATGTAAAACAAGAAACGTTTGAGTCTATTTGTTTATAATTTTCTAATGGAAGAGAAAAATCGGGATTTCAGCTTATATATTGTGAGATATGTCCAAATCAAATTTTAAAATAGTCGCTATGGAAATCATCAATAAACGATAACGTTTATTTGTTAATCTTATGGGATTTCCAATAGAATTTGGACAGTGTTAACTCGAATATGTAAATTTTGAAATATACTCCTATATCGATTATTTTTGAAGCGTATATTATTTGGACAGATGTACGACGATAATAATAATAATTTTTTACTATTTAATTTAATAGTTTTGGAATTAAACTATATTATATCGATATTATATAAGTCATATAAATAATCGTTTTTAAAATGACTTCTGTTTTTGATGATACTAATTTTATTGAATTACGTATAATTAATTATTACTAGATTTCTAGTTTGGAGCCGATTGGAGTAATTTTGTTGGTAGACGAAATTTAAAGGTTAACCGGTGAATATATTGAGCTTAAAATAACGACGTTGTGCTAACAGAGTCGGTTTTCAATGAAATTAATTTCATTGAGACCGAGACGTTAAGATGTAGTGGTGTATCCATTTTCAATACGTTGGAAATCGTGTGTGTCATGTGAATTTAATGTACCACGTTAAATAACGATAACCGTAATATAATAACTTATATATAAAAAAATAGAAAACTTATACCTTAATCAAAAACAACCACCCATTTATCTATCTGTGCGCGTGCTTTCTTGTAACATAAAACATTTCTCATGCCTCTGCCTACCGTCAGCCTACCCTATATTTAAGCAAACCCACCCTGATTTATTTATTCAAAGTAAAGAGTGTATTTTGCTTTTTCTTGTGTCCAATAGCTTGCTACAGACCTATGTGCACATAGGCGGTTACATCAACCAGCTATTTAAAAGATGGATATTAAACAATTTTTCCCCTTGCCTTGATATCCAAACCAACAAATTTATTATAAGCCACGTGTTTGTTTTCTTGACAGCCAAACAAAACTCACCGTGCCTCCACACGTAAACTTGATTACCACTTCTCCTCTCTATATAAAAGGGAGCAATTCTTCTGTATCCAACTCTGGTGTTCCCGTGTGTCCGACAAATCACCACCACACATCAACCACACATAATATTAATAATCTAATGAACGGGTCCTGCAATCCACTCAAAACCATTAGATTTTGTGCAAATCAATGGATAAGATTGATCCGGCACATGAGAACACCGGAATTGGGTACAGAAGAATTCATCCCATGTAAAAGCGTACACCTTCGTTCTCTTTCGTTCCTTTCTTCTATCTTAAAAATCTATGCGGCCCCTCATGACTAATATTTCATCTCTTCCTACCAATCTAACGCCTGACGCAAGGAAGCAGTGACACAGCACCTTGGTTGCTTTCCCCATTCGAAAGACACAGACATAGAGGACGGGCATGGCGGTAATAACTGTTAGAATTCAAACCCTTCCATGCATATGTTTAATGTGCAACAACTCTTTAGTGTGAAAGGGAGAAAGGGATGTGTGGTCAAGGATGGTAGGTTTGTAGTGATGTAAGCCATGATGTATAAGTAGGTTTCTTTTGCCTATAAAAGGGCATCTCATATGTATTCACAATACACACCAAAGTGAAACAAAGCAACATAAGAGAGGAAAGAAAGAGAGAGCTGAAGCTCTTTATTTTTAAGAGAGAAAAAAGTAGTTGTATCATTTGCATTTGTGAGAAATAAACAAAGTTAGTTTGTGTGTTTGATTCAAAGAAAGCATCGTTTTTTGTTGTGAGTTCAATACAAGCTTCCAGCAAGTGGTATCAGAGCGAAGGTTCCGTTCATGGCGAATATGATACAATAGCAAATCCCAAAGTTGACGGCTACAAATTATGGGAACTGGAGTATCCAAATGAAGGTGTTACTCGGTTCTTACGATAATTGGGATATTGTCGAAAAAGGGTACATCGAACCCGTAAATGCAACTGCTGAAGCTCGTTTATCCAATGACGAGAAGACGACGTTAAAAGAATCCCCAAAAAAAGACAAGAAAGCTTTGTTCATGATTTTTCAAGGGATTGACGAATCGACCTTCGAAAAAATCTCGGAAGCAAAAACATCAAAAGATGCGTGGGAGATTCTGCAGAAATCATGCCAAGGAGCTGAGAAAGTAAAAAAGGTACGGCTTTAGGTACTACGTGGCGAGTTCGAAAATATAAAAATGAAAAGTCCGGAAAGCATCAAAGAATATGTTACACGTTTAAAAACGGTGACAAATGAAATGAAAAGAAACGGCGAATGTCTCGATGATGTTTGGGTGATGGAAAAGCTTCTACGTTCGTTAACAAGAAAATTTGATTATGTTGTTACATCAATCGAAGAGTCAAAAGATCTGTCCACAATTTCTATTGACGAGCTTGTTGGTTCGCTTCAAGCACATGAGCAATGGATGAACCAGCACGATGATACAGGTCATTTAGAGAAGGCTTTGCAAAGTAAGGTGTTCATAGGTGACAGTTCAAACAGTAGCAGTTATGCTCATAGAAGAGGTGGCTATAGAGGTGGCTACCGAGGTGGACGTGGACGTGGAAGACAACTTTTTAACAGAGGTCAAAATAATGAAGGCGATCAACAATCTGGTCGCGGTCAAAATTTCAGAGGCCAAGGAAGAGGCATATTCCAACAACGAGGTGACAGGTCTCATTTACAATGTTATAATTGCAATAAATATGGTCACTCCAGTTACAAGTGTAGATCTCCAAAAATGGAAGAAAGAAGTCAATTTGATGCAGCAAAAGAAGACAAAGATGTAGGAACTGCTATGTTCCTCACTTACAAAGGAGAAGAAGAAGGCAAGAAGAATGTTTGGTATCTTGATTCAGGCGCTAGCAATCATATGACTGGCCACAAAGATTTATTCACGGAGATAGACGACACCATCAAAGGAGAAGTAACGTTCGGTGATTCTTCAAGGATTCCAGTCAAAGGGAAAGGTACAATTACAATTGTGTCAAAGAATGATGAGAAAAAATACATCAATGATGTTTATTATATTCCTGCTTTGAAAACAAATATCATCAGTCTTGGTCAACTAGTGGAGAAAGGATATAATATACAGATGCAGAACAATTCTCTCATTATCAGAAATCAAGTTCAAGAGTTGATTGCCAATGTGGAGATGTCAAAGAATCGTCTATTCACACTTGATATGCAGACGAAAGTGCAAAAATGCTTGAAGTCGGTCATTAAAAATGTTTCATGGTTATGACATCTGACATTTGGCCATCTTGGATTTACTGGCTTGAAATTATTGTCAAAGACAAAGATGGTTGATGGTTTGCCAGAAATCAACGAACCAAATCAACCATGTGATGCTTGCATCAGAGGAAAGCAATACAGACAAAGTTTTCCAGTTGGAAAATCATGGAGAGCTAGGAGGCCACTAAAGATTGTTCACGCTGACATAGCTGGTCCATTTGATATTACATCACTTGGCGGGAGCAGGTATTACCTAAAATTTATTGATGACTTTAGCAGAAAAAGTTGGGGGTACATATTCTGAAAGAAAAAGCAGAGGCTCTTGATAAATTCAAGGAGTTCAAAGCAATGGTTGAAAAGCAAAGTGGACATTATGTGAAGATACTTAGATCAAACAGAGGAGGCGAGTATACTTCAAACTGGTTTAAACAATTTTGCAGGACACATGGAATCAATCACCAGTTGACAACATCATACACTCCACAACAAAATGGCATTGCTGAAAGAAAGACTCACACTGTTCTTGACATGGCGAGAAGTATGGTGAAGGAAAAGCACATGCCAAGAAGCTTTTGGGCTGAAGCTATACTATGCGCAGTTTATTTGTTGAATCGCTGTCCAACAAAAAGTGTCCGAAATAGAACTCCAAATGAAGCATGGAGTGGTAGTAAACCATCAGTTGGACACCTCCGAATTTTCGGATGTGTTGCATATGCACATGTTCCCGATCAGAAAAGAAAGAAGCTGGATGACAAAGAAGGGAAATGTATTTTTACGGGATATGACAAAAGAAGAAAGGCCTACAGACTTTATAACCCACTCACAAAGAAATTAATCATTTCTCGAGATGTTGAATTTGAAGAATCAGATTACTGGAGATGGAGCATGGAAGAAAGAAAAGTTGCAGGTCTATTCTTTAATGACGTTGATAATGACGATGATGATGCTGATATAAACGGTGATGGAAATGATGATCAGACTCCTCCAGAAAGCCCTAATCAACAAACTCCTGCTTCAGTGTCCTCAAGTTCAAGAAGCAACAATAGTTAAGAGGGAGTACCGAGAAGAATGCGGAGTCTGGATAATATCTATGAGGCAACAAGTCCGGTACAAACAACTTTTGATTACTTATTATTTTGTTTAATTGCTGAATGTGATCCAGTGATATTTGAGGAAGCTAGTGAAGAAAGCAAATGGAACAAAGCCATGAATGAAGAAAATGGTGCAATAGAGAAGAATGACACTTAGGAGCTCACATATCTTCCAGAAGGACACAAAGCAATTTGTGTCAAATGGGTCTACAAGGCAAAGACCAATCAAGATGTAGAAGTGGAAAAGTACAAGGCAAGGCTAGTGGCTAAAGGCTACAAACAGAGACATGGAATTGATTATGATGAGGTATTTGCTCCAGTTGCAAGAGTTGATACCATAATATTTTTAACAGCACTTGCAGCACAGAATCAGTGGAAGAATTATGAGATGGATGTAAAGTCAGCATTCTTGAATGGCTATCTCGAAGAAGAAGTCTACATTGAGCAACCTCCTGGATATGTTCAAAAAGGCCAGAAAAACAAAGTCTGCAAACTGAAGAAAGCTTTATATGGTTTGAAGCAAGCTCCGCGAGCATGGAACACAAGGGTTGATGAATACTTTCAGAAAAATGGTTTTGCCAAAAGTCCATACGAGCATGCACTCTACACAAAAACAAATTCAGGGGGAGATATTATGATCGTGTGCTTGTATGTGGATGACATGATCTTCACCGGGAACAACCCTGGTATGTTTGATGATTTTAAGAAAGTTATGACTAAAGAATTTGAGATGACAAATATTGGTAAAATGTCGTACTTTCTTGGAGTCGAAGTTAGACAAAACAAAGATGGGATTTTTATGTCACAGAAAAAATACGCAGAGAAGATTTTAAGCAAATTCAGAATGGAAAAATGTAAACCGGTGAGCACACCTGCAGATGCAGGCATAAAGCTGAGAATTGATTGAACCAGAGAGTTGGTAAATCCGACGTTGTTCAAAAGTTTGGTTGGAAGTTTAAGGTATCTAACTTTCACTCGTCCCGATATTATGTACGTGGTTGGATTGGTTAGTAGGTACATGGAGAAGCCAAAGCAAGATCATTTTATGAAAGCTAAAAGAATTTTGCGCTACATAAAGGTACACTTGATCATGGGTTGTTTTACACTCATTCACAAAATTCAAATTGGTTGGCTACTCAGACAGTGATTATGGTGGCGATTTGGATGATGGGAAAAGCACTTTAGGACATGCTTTTCATATTGGTTCAACGACATTTTCTTGGTCATCAAAGAAGCAACAGACAGTTGCTCTCTCGACATGTGAAGCAGAGTATATTGCAGCTGCAGCAACAACATGTCAAGTTATGTGGATAGGCTACATATTGGGTGAATTAAATCTTACAAAGGAAGAAGCAGTTACTATTTACGTGGATAATAAATCCGCTATTTCACTTGCGAAGAATCCCGTGTCACATAGTCGAAGCAAGCACATCAATATTAAATATCATTTTATTCGAGAACAAGTGAATGACAAAAGTGTGGAGCTGGTGCACAGCAAAACTGAAGAAAATTTAGCGGATATTTTCACAAAGCCATTGAAGCCTGATGTATTTCAAAAAATGAAAATCAAGCTCGGAATGCAAAGTCGGTTTTGATGGGGAGTGTTCGAATTCAAATCCTTCCATGCATATGTTTAATGTGCAACAACTCTTTAGTGTGAAAGGGAGAAAGGGATGCATGGTCAAGGATGGTAGGTTTGTAGTGATGTAAGCCATGATGTATAAGTATGTTTCTTTTGCCTATAAGAGGGCATCTCATATGTATTCACAATACACACCAAAGTGAAACAAAGCAACATAAGAGAGGAAAGAAAGAGAGAGATAAAGCTCTTTATTTTTAAGAGAGAAAAAAAGTAGTTGTATCATTTGCATTTGTGAGAAATAAACAAAGTAAGTTTGTGTGTTTGATTCAAAGAAAGCATCGTTTTTTGTTGTGAGTTCAATACACGCTTCCAACAATAACATCATACGCACCCCACTGTTGCGGCCGAACTTGACCAAAGCGCTGACATCGGAGAGGGTTGTTCGTTGGTTCTGGGAGCAGCGAAGGGAGTGGGTGCGTGCCACTGGTACTTGGAGGAGGTGATGGAAAGTTGGTCGACGGTCAGGTGGTGGCAGTTGGTGGCTTGAGTGGTCGAGGTTATTGAGCAGAGTGTTGTGACTGGATGAAGTCAGTCAGCGTGAGGAGCCGAGCAGGCGGTTGTTCGAACGATGGTGGTGGGTCGGGGTATGGAGGAGCACGGAAATGACTGCATGCGTTTTGGGGTGAACATGAAAGCTTGATACAGCAGGAGTGCGTCCTACTTTTGGTTACTGGGAAGAATGCATTTATTTATGAAAAGAGAGAAAATAAGAAAGGGGAATATAATGCAAGAAAAGAAGGAGACTCGAAGAGAATGCTTAAAGCGGAAGTGAAGCTTTCAGTGGGAATGAAGTAGACAGAAAAATATATGGAGGGAGAAGGTTGCCTGTATGGTTGATGTAAAAGAAAGAAACAAAAGAGTGAAGGGGAAGAAAATAGGGAAAAAAAGTAGTGAGTTTTCATTGAAATAAATGGAAGAGGGGAGGAAGCATCAGAACGCGTGGAGGGAGTGAAATGGAGAAGAGAATATGGGGACGTGGGTGGCTTTGAACCTGGGCTTTGGTGTTGGACCGAGTGGGCTTTTTATATACATACAAAAAAGGAAGAAGGGGTAATATATGTTTTCGAATGGCCTGCATAAGAGGGGGAAGAAGGCAGACGTGCATGAAGCATCTGAGAAAAACACGGGAGAACTATAAGCAGTGATGACGTGGATGGTTGTTAAGGCTAAGGGTGATTGGTTAGTTAAGTTTTTATTTAATTTATATTAAAACAATCAACTTGGGCAACTGGGCGGAAGGCAAGAAGTGGGAGGGAACGATGGTTTAGAATGTATGGAAGTATAAAAGTGGAGTATTTGTTATGGAAACGTGGAGCAAACATGAGAGTGGGAAAGCCTGAATAAGGTAGCAAGGAAGCATACATAGGGAGGGTTCTTGGCTTTCGAGAAAAAAGGGCGAAGATGGAAAAGGACGAAAGGTATTGGGAAGAAAGAAAGGGAACAGTGACTGGACAGTGCGTTGTGATGCATGATGAACATGGACGGTGCAGGTATAGCAGGAAGAAGAGGTAATAATCAAACCATGTTACTTAATTAACCAAAGTAATTAGCGTAATAATTTTATAAAGTATAGAATAAATTATATTAATTAAACCATGTAATTAAACTCGTATAATTTTTTGAATACGTCAACAGAATGGAATGAAATATGTTGCAATGGAACCATCGCGACTAGCACTGCATGCTAAAACAGACTGAATCGAAATGGATTTGGAACAGATGGAGACAGATGCAGTTATTTTAATTAAATTAAACATATGCTAACCTCACTCAGTTGATCGGTGAGTTAATCCAAGGTGAGTTAACCTTGTTGGTTATGTTTATATTATCGCTTTGATGACAAATTTACCCAAGGTGAGTTAACCTCACTCAGTTCTCCCAGTTATAATTATTATAAGTCGGGTTTATTATTTATATGCTACGTTTGCTTATTACTGGTTGATTGGCTGATTGTTTGGATGTTTGTTAAATATTTTTATATCGATTAGTTAAATTAAACGTTGTTTAATTTAAATAACATCGTTATTTTTAACGATGGTTTCCAGACAAGGGAACTAACCTTGTTGGTTATGTTTATAATAATATAAACGTATTTAAATTGGATGCATGAATTATTATTGTTGGTGGACCACTATCAGTTGAGTTGATTATTTATTTGCCTATGATCATTATATGGACTGTTTAACCAAGATGAGTGGATTATTGACTTGGTGATTGTTTGTTGGATCTAAATTCAACATTTATTTTGGTATTAACCAATGGGTAGTATTGGTTGGAGAACAAATAGTAGATGGCCAAAATATACACTGTCTATAAAGACCGATTTACCGACAGGTAAATCAATGAAAACAAAGTTTTAAAATTTATCTTATAACTGAGTATTAATTTTAGAAATCTATTATTTAAAAAGAAGTTTAAAAAAAGGAAATAAACCAATCACATATATGCTAATTGTTTAAATTCCCAATCACCATGTTTGTACCAAAATATGACCATGTGGGCCTCATCTAAATTATTTATAAGACTAATTATTTTATATCGTGTGCGAAGAACGTGTATCATCTAAGTTATTAAATGATTTATAAAACTATGTCTTATATTACTAAGACGGATAAGCAAGTGGCCAGGGATTAGTGTAACAATTAATAACTGAGAATAATTGTTTTATCTAAGTTAATAATATTATTTATTAAATGAAAAGACAAGTAGAGTTGATCGACGAGTTAATCATGTTTTAAAATTGACCGAGCCAACTGTTTCGATGGAAATTGATTATTAAATTAATTTATGTCGATTAATCTAATGAAGTAAGTTAGCAAATAGTGTTTAACTTAATAAGAATTAAAGATGAAATCTGGATATTTATCCTAGTTAATGATAAAGTAAATTTATAATAATTTAAAGAGATTACTTCTTAAATGAAGCTCACTTAAGTAAGTAATCGAAGTTAGTAATGAATATGATTGAATTTTAAAGTGAGTTAATAAACGGGTTTACGTTTAAACCGAGATGATAAATTAAGTTTAATGCAATTTTTAAGCAAACATGGTAAGCTTAAAATAAATGTTACTTGATATTTGAATTAAGTAAAAAAAATAAAGATGGAAAAGGTTTTGATATTAAACCAAAGTTTTATAAATGAGTTTATAAAAAGGGTGTGACGTTAAAACGTTAATTTGAAATTAACATTGCTCAATAAGGACATTAAGCGAAATGGATAAGATTTGAAAGATTTTCCAATGAGAATGATTGAAAGGGTTAAAGAAGTGGGGATTTTGTGTAATTGAATTTGGTAAAGATTTAATAATAGGAATTGTAATGAAACCCCAATAAGGAACAAATAGTTTAAAAAAGTTAAATTTAAAAGTTGATATTTTATTTAGTAATGATAATATATTTGAAAAAAGGATTTCAAAAGTAAGAAGGGTTACAAAACCATATGTCACTACAAGAATATTGACTTTTGATAGCTGCAAAACACTGCGTTTCCCCCAATTTCTTTTACAGGTTATGCAACCCGGAGCACCCAGCTCTATACATTTTACGTATTCAACGCTATACAATCAAAAAGGCGGGACACAATTTATTTTGGGTGGGGAACAAAAATTTACGTCTACAGGCGGTGACCTCCTCGCATAAATGATATATTTTTTGTTTTCCTTCGTTTCCTCCTAAAAACAACCAAACTCCGTGAAATCCCTAAAATGAAACTTGCAGACTAAAATCCATAACCTCGAAACCCTAAACTCCATCGCCAATAGTCGATCTAAATTGTTGTTGTAATCTCTTTCTCACAACCAACCGCCAATTTGGACAGCCGTCAACCATAAGCTTGATTCAATTTGTTTTTGAATCAGTCGTCAAATCTAGAACGAGAAGCCTAAGATATTATTAAGCAGTAAATTTTCGCTTCTTCCAAAATCAGCAAATTTTGATGGCCTTGAAAATCTCCGCTGAGTCCGCTCAGATGTTATAGCTCATCTTCCTTAATTCAGTTCTTTCCAGGTAAAATTTACTTTGTTGGTTTCTTCTACTTCAGTTATATATGATTTTGTATTTAAGTAGCATGAGTCGAATTGTGATGTTTGCATCAGCACGTCATATTATCGTGGATTAAATGATTTCCAACTGATTGCATGAGTAAATAGTAAGCTAAGTCAATTGGTTACATTTATGTTTTTTCTAAAGCACAAAAAAAGTCGATGTATCCTATTTAATGTATCCTATTTAATGCTAAAAATATCAACATTAGACATCTGTGTACATGGATAATCAATTCCGTATAGCATGCCATGTTGGTTTAAATTGTTCGCTTCCATCCTCAATATTAATCAAATTTAAGTTAGTCATATAGCTCTTCATATCTTCATACTTGATTTCCACCTAAGTCACTGCCATAAGTAATGTTGTAATGTAAGCATGTCATCATGTGAGTCAACATGTTATGTTTTTGAGTTCAGCAGAGTCACGTATTTACTTTATATATAATACATTAGCATCATCATGGGACATCAACTGAATCTAATGAACAAAGTAAGTAGATACAATTTCCCAGGTAACTAGCGTTGATTAACTTATAGTTTAAATTATAGTCTGTGACTGATCAGTAAGATTACCCGTGTTATATAGCGAAATGAAATTTATTAAGTGAGATAAAATACTGAGTCTGATACTCCAAATTTCAACTGAGTTCATTCCTTTTTTTAACTGTATATAGACCAGTTTAATGCCTGATACATGCTAACTAGGTTTGTATATTTTGGAGGTTGTTTCACTGATTGTCATGCCTGATATATGCCAGTTTTATCTAAATAATATGCTTTTCCCACTTGTGACGTTGAACCACAAAACAACTCTCTATTTACTATCCTGTAAAAAGAAAACATCATCGGGAAAAAGAAGAATTATCAACTAAAAAAAGGCCTTGATTAATTGTAGTCGGCAGTTGATGCAGATGTAGATGGATGATTTTGTTAGCTAGTTTCAGCTACATGCGGCAGTAGTTAGGACTGACAAGCACCTACAATCCGTGCTACTTACATATTAAACATTAACGATATTTGTATATATTTATACTACATTCTTATAACCACTTGGTTGTAAAGCATCTGTTTATTCTTTGTTAAATGAACATCATCAAACAATGAATTTCGTCTGTTCTAGATGCAAATCATTTGTGGAATATTATCCTGTGAGTTTTGTACTATAGTTCAATTTTAATTGTATAAACTTATGGTTCATCGTTGAAAATATTTCGGTTATTTACTCATATTTTTAATACACTTTTTCAATTAACACATTAATGCAATTAGGTTCAAAGAAAGCCTGGGAGGGTGTTGATGTACGCTATTTATTACAATTTTGGACCTTTCACTTTTCAGTTAAATGATTTAATACTTATACCTTGTTGATAAGTGAACCACATGGCAACATCAATCATAGTTCTGGACGTAAAAATTAATTATATCAGCTCTTTTTTTTTTTTTTTTTTTGCAAAGTATTCTGTTTTATTTATTAGATTTGTATTATTATATACTTGGATTTATCAAAACGTCAAGCATGGTTATAAGCTATGACTGTTGTCATGCGCCAACAATATTGCTTACCTAATTTTAGCTCAGTAGTAGACAAAATGTTGTTAATTGACATTAAGTTGGTGGACAGAGTGAGCAAGTATTGACATTTTCTTCGCAGACACCAACTTACATCTGCAATGAGATATGTATCATGTTATTTAAACTTCCTTTATCATGTTACACAAATAAATCTATGTAAACTTAACATATGAGAACCCAAATCAAAACTACGTATTTCATAGGATTTAATAGTAATTTACGAACAAAGTCAAACTTTTATTTATTTCTGCATTTTTAAGTGAAAATCAATCGACTTTTGATTTCAAATTGTAGAATCTTACTTTTGTTCAATTGGTAATATTTCATATACTTAATCATGTTGTACGCTTATTAAAATCCATGTTAATGGCTCATATAATTGTCGTTTTTATTTTTACAATCAATGTTTGCTTTACACGAACTCTAGTTGTGTTTATTTAACAATATGTTATTCCCAGCTTTGGTTTGTTCAAAGCTTCAGCTTTATTCAATAATTTGATGATTTGAACATATGTACAGGTTTTAATCCTAAGTACCTAAAATATCATGATGTAAAATTACCAACTTTGTTTTGTTCAAATCTTCAGTTTTTTAATCCTGATAAGCAGCCTGTTATGTAGGATAGACAGTTAGTGTTTTGACAAGTTCCTTTTTTGCTTTAGCATGTTTTTAATTGCATGCATAGTTGAATATTTCTTTCTTGTTGAATACTTGACCCTAAAATTTTAACTCTAGATTATCTATTCTTATTAAACCTGAAATGATCCCTTATAGACAATGCTTGTCGAATTATTAATATACCACTTTGTGTGTTACGGTTAAACTGTAATAGAGTATTAATTGAGTATACGGAGCATATACTCATTAATTTAGGATTCTCAACATTGATAGTAAAAATAGAATTATTCACTTATTCATTTAATATTTCAAAGCTATGCTCGTTTATCGTATCTGTAATTTTAGTGTTCATCATCAAAACACATGATAGTCATGAAATTGGTACCGAAAATCAGATTGATAACTAAAAAGTATAAGCAGCTATAATGTGCCAATAATATATTAAATAAAAAAAATGGAGACTTAAATTTATGATATGTAGATCGGATTTAAGCTCATTGTAAAATATATTTACTTTATAAAGCAAGGTTGGAGTAGACTGCCAAAACCATTATAATTAAAGTGTTCATGAAGCATAACATTGGTATAGTAAATTTCAGATTTACAAAGTCGAAGTCGAAAACCAAATAAGTAAGAAAATCAAAGTTTTTAGGAGTGATAGAGGGATGGAATATTTTTCTACTGAATTTGATGATTTCTGTGAAAAGAATGGAATCATTCATGATAGAACAACACCCTATACTCCGCAACAAAATGGTATAGCAGAGAGGAAAAATCGAACGCTAGTAGAAATGGTAAATTGCATGCTAGTAAAATCTATGTTACCTCTTAATCTATGGGGTGAAGCCTTAAATACAGCATGTTATTTACATAATGGCGTAATAATTGAATTTTTGTTGATCAATCCACTAATGTCAATTATTTCCTTATTGTTTGAGTTGCAGGTGGGAAAGCACAGTGTACATTTGAGTAGTAGGTGGGAAAAATCCGTGGGAGTAATCAATTAATCTACGGTTGAACACCAACAGGCGGAGTTAAGAGTAAGTTGTTAGAGAGGAGTAAAGTTATAGGGAAATAAATCTTCTGATAAATATGAATATTTATTTTTAAGTTACCGACCAAAACACCTTTTGCATGGTTCATTATATTCTATTGACATCACTTTTGTGATTTAATATATTGTTAAATTTCTTTATGTTGCAGAAATGATTCAAGTTTGAAAATAATTATCGATATTTGTATATTTATGTGTAGATTTTATCTACGTGTAGATTAAAACTTTACTGTGGATTGAAATTTATATTAGAAACACACGCAAATGTAGATGCTCATAGTTAGTCCATTCCTATGTTAATTACAATAGTTAGCATTGCTCATTAACTCAGCTTTGCATAAATAATTCTTACAAGCAATGTAAAGTTGCATACTTGGTGCTTATACAAAAGCAACACAAACATAGCAGCTCCATTCACGTATACCTAATAAGGTAGTCCTTTTGGTCAGATTAATTTGGTCTATTCTGGTCTGGGGCATAAAAAGATACAGTTTTTCCCCTATATTGGACATCAGACATCTGATACATCTTTATTAGATTATGCATTTATCTAATTAGATAGTTTTAGTAATTGTCCTCTTTTTCATATTTGTAGTGCATAACACGTGCATTTTACTAATATATATGTATACATACATACATATATATATATATATATATATATATATATATATATATATGTGTGTGTGTGTGTGTGTGTGTAGTACTTTTTTATGAAGGACAATGCAATCTCAGTAGATGAGATGGTTTCAAACCAAATAAGTTTAACAAGGATTACGTAAAATCCATGCAATTTGTGAATTTATAATTCTCATTTCATTGAAATCCGTGTAATTTCAAATTTTTTGGGGGAATGCATAAAAAAGGGCTCTCTCTAAATATCTCATTCATAATGAAGTTACTGATTGGCTAACTAACCTGTAAATTAATAAAATAATCTTGGAAGTTGCTTATTATAGCAAAATCCAAACAGTATATTACTATACATTATAATTATGTATATTTTAACTGTCCAATGAGTTTGTATTCCTTTAGTACTGGTCACATGTATATTTCACAAGATTCTTGCATAAATTTTTCAAAAGTCTACTTCACATATTCATGGATTATAATCATTTAGTCAATTCAGAAAACAATCCATGGCCATTTCTAGTCCAAGATCTGTCGGGCAAAGTTTCCAGCTTAGGGTATTATAGTTAACTATATTTTCACCTCTCAACTTTTATTTATATGAAGTTATACTGCTATTTTTTTTGTAGGTTTCAAAATGAAACATAACTTGTTTCAGAAAAGCCTTACACGTTACAAAGTTGAAGGTTACAGGTACAAAGTTGAAGGTTACATTTTCTAAAATCCAACCAAAGAATGAAACAAAGAGCACATCTCTTTCTTAGGATCCGAAGTTACCTTTTGGTTTAGGGTATGTATATGCTTCTTGTTCTGTCGTGGATCCTTTCAGTTTATATTTTGTAACCTACATGATAATCCAAAGTAATGTTAGTTTGCATTGACAAGTTTAGAGGTTGTAAATGGGATTATCATATTTACATACTTCTCACCAAAAAAATGTAGGAGAATGTGGATTTAAAGGTTAGTTGATAATGTCAGCATAGATAACATGGAAAATTTTGGATAAACTGTGACATTTTGGATAATATATGATTGAAGCAACTTTAAGTGATGATGGAAAAGTTCGTAACAGCCTTGAAGTTGATTTGTTTATGCTTCTACTTGATTTGAGTGACAAACACAACTATTATTTCACCAAAAGTCACAAAATTATGCATTGTAGAAGAATCTGCATGCACTTATAGCCTATAGGCCATTGTAGCCATAATAACATCTAGAAATTGATATAAAAAGTAGTGAAGTAGCTTAGAACCAATAAAGCAACAAAAGATTAGTTTCTCAGTGCTAGTCTATATTTTGAGTTCTTTCTATTTTGTAAATGTTGAGACAAGTCCCACATTGGGGAATTTGTAAAATGAATCCTGTATAAGTATAATGAGTTCACCCTTCACATAGCCAATTGGTTTTGTGATAATTCGGGGTTCTCTTACATGGTATCAGAGCAGGTTTAATTCGTGGCACAATGCCACACTTATCCACGTCACCCAATAAAGGTCCACCTGTTAGGCTCATGGTATGCCACACGTGCGGGGGCGTGTTGAGACAAGTCCCACATTGCGGAATTTGTAAAATGAATCCTGTATAAGTATAATGAGTTCACCCTTCACATAGCCAATTGGTTTTGTGATAATTTGGGGTTCTCTAACAGTAAATATAGGATTTGGCAAAGAAGATGAAGCTTACTTGCAAACAAGAAGAAGCCAAGGATCTCATTGGACAACTTGAAGCAAATATTAAAGACAATCAAACAAGATGAAGGCAATTGTGGTGGTCTTTTCTTATAACAGCTTTCATGTCAAGTATGAAGCCTTAGAGTCTTCTTCAGCTATAAGTGGTGTTGTATTACCATCTGCATTAGTATTGCTGTGGTAATTTGTGCTTCTTGTTAATTGAAAGTCTATTGAATAGTTACTTCTTTTTTGGTTGTGATCGATATATGATCATTTTCTTATCGAATACCACAGAACTAGGAATGCTAATAATAAACACCATAATGGTTTAAAATTATTCCATTTTATTCATTATGTTACAGATTACTAATCTTTTTTGTCAATCACTTTGACTTTGATTTTCATACTTTTCCCAGGTACTGCTGTTTTAATGATATGAAGTAACTAGTTATAACTTTTAAGGTCAACCAGTTTCACATGTGCCTACTTTTGTTTTCCTGGACCTACTCAGTGTACACCTGTAACAAAAACACACTCTTTGGTGATAGCTTTTATGTGTTTTTTAAACACAAAGGCCAAAAGTATTTCTATTTTCCTCAATATTTTACATTATCATAATTCACACCACACAATCCACGTGAAAAAGGGAAGCAGGCGCCCAGCATTTTGAAGTTCATCCAGCTAGCATACTACCTCATTTTACAGTACAATGATCCATTCATACATAACCAAACAACCAAAAAATAACAGCTTTTCCCAGATGAACATGCACAGAAAAAATGAGTGGAGTGTGGAACCAGCACCATGTATACAGAAGTCTGTATATTGACAGATGTATTATATACTTGGATGATCAATTACTTTCTAGCTGAAACTTTTCTAGGCATCCAGTCAGATTCCTCCCTAGGCAACCTCAAGGAAATGCACTATAAAGCTTCGCTCTGAACCTGTTAAATGTAGCATGCCCAGGGGTATATGTCCGGCGCGCTCCACATCAGCAGTTCCTTGAATTATGTGTCCTCAACGATTTCTTGGCTTACGCAGTATGCCGAGTCAATCAGCGGCTCCTTGTATGCTGCCATTACCACACACCCGATGGCGGTGAACACTTCAGGAGGATGAGGTAATCAAATTGTTAGTGGGGCAACGTAGTCACTTGCACAGTTTCTCCATACAAGCTCATTTCCAATCGGGATTGCAAAATTTGCAGCAGAATCTTTGTAAATGGCAGCAACATGGGGAGGATGAACGCCTACATGAGCAGTGTCCCCAACTGCAATGTACCCATCAGACAGAGGGGGCGGCAAAGGCTGCAACCAGTACCATCATCCACAACCTGCTTGGGAAGCAAAGTGCACTGACTTCTATAATCAGGTTCACTGTTCCGTACTTTCTGAATGTTAACAGAGTCCTTTATAAATCTTTTATCTTATTGTGAACTTATACTGGTGAATACTCTTGGCTTAATCATAGGCTTCATTCAACTATGAGAATCCCTCCCTTCATCATCCTATGCAAATTGTACAGATCTCTGACTAGACGGAACCTTAAATGTCAATAGTAATACTGCTATGTCAGATTGGTATACTTTGCACATTTTCTGTATGGAGGTGCATATCATAATAGTTTGAGAGGTTCCTGCTCTTCTTCATCGTCAACATCACACTTGATAAGACGCACAAAAGATTTCGGATCCCTTGAAGTTTTTTAAATAAATGATTGAATGAGAGAGTTTTCGAAGGCCTGCTTTCGCGAATTCCAACGCTGATAACTCTTCCAAAGGTACGTCCTACAGTATTTTGGATGGTTTTTTGTCCATTTTTTCAAGCACCAAACACTGGAGGAACATGACCCTGTTGTTAATTATTAGAAAAATCCTCTCGTAAGAGACGGTGGCATGATCTTCATAATTGTCAGACCACGCATACTTTGAAGGCTCTTTGAATACATCGCTATGGCCAAGATGTCTACTGGCTTCTGCCAAATAAAGGACCATTTAGCCAACAGCTTCGCTTTTCCATCCGTTATTTTCAACTTCCAACTCCATGTTGCTTTAAGTTACGCATCCATTTTTGTAAATCTAATATATTCCCTTGATATCTATATATTAGTTTAGCATTATAATGTTGTACAATGCTTATCTGTAACCTTGTAGCTTACACCATTTATTACAAAATCTAAAAGGCTGATATTTAGGCTTTAAGGGGCACCCACTACACGAATGATTTAGAAAATGAACAAGAAAGGGGAGAGATTTGACTTGCATTCCGAGTTAATAAATTGTCTACCTATTTTATTGTGTACACTAAAATATTTTGGTCCTCTCTAGGTGAAAAAGTTATGGAAATTAAGTTAAATCAGGCCAAAGTGCATTGTACAGTCAAAAAATCTAGGGCATGAAAAGCTTGTGAGGTTTCAGCATTAAGCCTCTCATGATGTGATACTTAACCAATTGCCTAAATGAGGTAATGAGGCTCCTAATATTCTGAATTGAAAGATTCGTACATTAATTAAGATTTTAAATCAATCCTTCATTAAGGTTGAGAAGGAGCTACCCTTTTTGTGTTTGTCCTATTATACTTTTTTCTTTTGATTAGATATGTGATATCATAGTTGATAGTTTTTGGTTGCCCATTATTTGTTAGTTTAAACGTAGCATTAAATTCATATAATAAACTTGCTGCCATAATCATATGCTGTTTTTGTTCCTTATAATTATCTGATTATTGCTTGTTTGTTCAGGAATGTTTTGATTGTGTAGCATTGATAAACTATTAGGGGGTTTGAGTGTCTTGTGTTGTGACATTGCTATATAGTTAGTGGATTCAGATGGTATTTGCTTCTGGCTATGGGGGAGAATAAGAGTAGAGCAAAGTTTTTCTATCTCCGCAAGCACCTAGTTGATTAAAATGATGGCCACTGCCAATTAGATTTTTCTATCTCCGCAAGCGCCTAGTTGATTAAAATGATGGCCACTGCCAATTAGATTTTGAGATGAGATCGTATTCTAGTCCATAGACATGAAGTCATCAGGGCCAGGAGAAATTAATAATTTCGCTAGTTAAGTAAGTTGTTAATGTACATATGTATGAATATATTGTACGGAGATAGATAAAGATGTTTCAACAATATGTATGAAATATTATGTTCGGATATGAGAAAGTTGTTTGAAATATTATGTTTTAATTTATATATTTTTGTCTATGAAAAAACATGATTTTTTCAAATTTATTTGCATGGAAGAAATGGATAATTGGATATTATGTACATAGAAAAGCTAAAACAACAAATAGGGAAATTTTGCAAATGGAAATTAAATTTAATAGCGTTTCATCAACGCTGTTATTTAGTGAATGCTATAGTAGGTAAGCATAACAAACGCTATGGTACTGCAGAACAAACGCTATCCAAAGTAACCATGTGACACATCTCCTATAGCGTTTTCCCTTAGTAGCATTAGTAAAACGCTATAAAAACTTGATTTTTTATGGCGTTTTTTTTCATGCTATTTAATTAAAGTTTATGGTCTAACATAGCATGTCGTTACATGGCGTTCTCTAAAACGCTATGGTATCTTATGATAGCGTTTTTCAAACGCTATTAAATCCCCTTTTTGTTGTAGTGTGTTAAATAAAATAGTGAAATGGTAATTGTTGGTATTAGAATGAATATGGGTATTTTTGAATTACAATTCATATTTATCTTAAGATAAGAATGATGTTGATCAAAGTCTGAGAGGTAATTAGAATACCCTAACTTGAATGACTTCAGGATTATCGAAGGATGATATTGGTTGTAATGGGGGAAATGTCTTGACAAATAATAATATAACGTTATTTGAAAATGTTGGAAATATATATATATAATGGGATTCCTGACTAAATGGAATTGAAAAGGGGCTTGAGAAGATAAAGTGATATTTCCATAACAAAAGGAATAAAAGAAGATTTGTGAAAATAGAACGATATTTTCGAAAGAATAAAAAGATGAGATTTAGAAAAGATAGGTGACATTTATGGTGTTCAAATAATGAAAACAAAGTAGATATCATAACAATGGTTTAAAAAGGATATGTTGAATTGGGTTTCTAATCATAAACAATAAGTAAGGTGTAGAAAGGTTTGAAAGGATAGTTAACGGGAAATTTGGATATGGAATTGGATATGATTTTAAGATATTTTTTAAGTATATAATAAAATAATTTGAGAATATTTATATATTAAAACTAATATATTATCTTTGGTATTACAACTGATATATTATTGGCAAGTGACGCTGTGTAATAAACCAATGGATCTGTTTTATTTTGGTTGTTTATTTTGATAGTTAAATAACCAACTATCAAAATCTGGCCCAACGGTATTGGTACGGAAAGACCGGGATCGGATTTATATTCGAAAACCATTTCGACCAATAAATACGAATACGTGAAAGATGCTGATTGAAGATGGAGCAATTGAAGACCGTAAATCTTCAGGAGCGGAAGAACTACTGTTAATTACCTCTGGCTAATCCCTTGAGTTAACAATGATTCGGTCGTGATTGGAATACGGATTACAAGGACTACTCGCTACTGATCTATAGAGTGATTCCTAGGATGTGGTAGGAGAGTACCTTCGGTTTTTTCAGTCCCAGGACAACTTATATGGACGGATATCTGATAGTATTTCTAAAGGAATCACGTATGTTGATTTCTTCAAACGTACTAAGCTGTTAGCATAGAAGGGAAACTTCTTTCGCTTAACAACAAGAGTATTTTTGTGGACGTTAATTAGTGGTATCTGGCGGATTTGACAATGTGGCATTCAAAGTGAATGGTAGTCAGATGTTCTGGAAAGAAGATTCAAAACCTCAAGCCTCACCAACCAGGAAATGAAAAAAATCGGGCAGGCAGCATGGCTATGTGGGTCGCACCCATTAGGGTGTATAATCACCTATCTAGAGAAATTCCTTTTGCTTCTTTAATCTATCGATGTTGTCCCTTTTTCGGGAAATGGTGGTTAGCTCCAAACCGTTGGTGATATACATTCGATACACTCAAGCGAAATGAGTTATCGATCATGTGTGAGCCGGGTTGCAAGATGTTCTTGTTGAACCCAGTGTATTCTCCTCTAGAGATACACTATCAGTAGGTGGTTCCATACCTTGTCAAAGTCGAAATCCAATCTCTAATAAGCGCCTGCGGTTTTGTTTGTATACTATATAAGTGGAGCGTGAGATGCAAGCGTTCTGCTAGATTCTATTTACTTGTATTTAGACACTATCATAGTATCAGAATAATATATTGATTTCAAAAATTTTGGTTATTGTAAGGTAAAAACCGTCCGTATTTATGTGTGGATTTGGTCTTACGATTATCCTTTTCTTTCAAAATGGATTTAACTTTAAAATCAAGTTGGATGATATTGTAAACTTAGCGAGTTTATCTCACTCTGGTTCACCAGACAGACCCGATATTTGTAATTCTCGGGTTAGACTTGGTTGTACAGGATCAGGTTATCGAATGCTGTGAAGACCAAAAAGATGAGTTGAAGGAGTTTAGACGTATGGTGTTATAACATTATTATTCCGTTGTGTGTTACATATATGAGGACAGACTATTATAACTGTTCCGATGTATTGATGTACTCTGATGTTGTAAGTATTATCCCAAGCTCTCAATAAAAGTTATTTCTGTATTATATTTTATTTCGCTGCGATGTGAGACTCTAGTGTTATTCTTCTTCTTCTATTCAAACTTTCTTTCTTTCTTATCTCAGCCTCTAATCTCTTTCTAATAACGTTCCGATGTTTTCGATGCTTGAATGTTCAACATGATGTTTTTATGTCGATTTACGGGGTCGAAAATTCTTGTTCGTTATAGAAGGCATTCACCTATGACAGTCTCATACAATCATATTATTTTTGTGATTCCAACTAAGAAATATTGTTTGATTTTCATTTCACGTTTTTGATGTTTTTTACACTGATTGTTTGTTTTATTGCGTGCTTTTGAGGCATTTCAACTTTTTTCTTACTGTAGTAGCATCAGATCCCAATAGTAACCTGAACGGGCACCATAGGAGCGATTACCTGTCCCGTCATCTGCTTGAGTCGGGTTTCGTTCATACATTCTGTCTGGTCTCCATTTATAAAACTTTGCAAAAAGATTAATGCATCTCGTTAAACATTCTATGTTAGTAACGTAACCGCCATTATTATGGACAAAGCCACAGCCAGGTGTAACAATGGTGCTAATACATTATTTTCCCTTTTTGGTAATGAAATGGAAGGGAAGGATTAGTTCCTCTTTCTTTTAGATTTTGAAGACCTCGTAGATCTGGTTGATGAAGGTGCAGGTGATGGTGCTGGCAATACACAGTTCCACCTTGCATCGCATTGCGATTGCCTACTTTACATATAACTTTCTGAGCCTCGAGAAATACTGTAAAATCCCTTATCTGCAAAACAACATTCAGAGTTAATAAGTGATTCTTCCTCTACTCAAAACTGTCATTCAAACTCTTTTTACCACTTCTTCAAGATCATGGATCTTCTCATCTTTCATCTTAAGAGTGTTTTTCCTATAAACATTTAATAACTTAGTGTTCAAGGGTTTTTCCTATATTTTGGTAAAATATATATAATATATGGACCTTTAGGCAAATTAGTTGACGACGTAGTCCGTAATCTTCTCATCATGGAAATATTTTGATAAAATATACATGCCTCTACAAGCTTTAAACGATTCATTAATTATAATCAAATGTACATTTACAAATCTAATTTGTTTTATCTACTGAGTACCAGGGAGCTTTGTTCTCTGCAGTGGTTGTGCATTCAAATAATAATAATAATATCAACACTAAAATAAAATCAGTCCAACCTTAATTTTTTATTGTTTTTTTATTTTCCTCTTGCATTATATTTTTATTTTACTAATTTTAGACCATTAAGTAAATTGTAAAATTAATATCTAATGATTTCCTAGTTGTAACAGAACTACTACTATTGTAAATATTTGTGTGAATGCTAGCTGGAACAATATTAATATCGTCTCCGACATCTGTTTTCATTTAGCAAAATAACTACACATCATTCTTATTTACTTATGAGCAAGTCTACATAAACACAAAATTTTTACACAAACTAGAGAACATAAAGTTTAACTATTGGATTGCCCCCTAATTTTCACCTTTCATATTAGGACAAATTGATTCAATGACTGAGATTTGTTTTCTTTGATTTATGTCAAATTTGTGTTTAAATAGCCGCTTCCTTTTTTTTTGAGTACTTAACAATGTGAATGATCATATCCTACTACCTTATTTTTGAATAGTGTTTTTGCTATATAAATGATCTTTCAGCTTAAGGCTCGAACATGCAATGACTTGGCATGTGAATATATACCGGCTTCTAAATGTTCTAGGATTACGAAAATGCATAATGCAACTCCATGAGTACATTGTTCCAGTCTCATATACATTGCGCTATTGAAAAAGTAAAGTTTCCTATATATATAGACCTTTAGGCATATAAACAATTACATAAGCTTTTAATGGATGAGTGTGTGGCCTTGAATGTATTGCTTTATGTGATACTATATGTATAAATTACATAATTTTATAGTGCATAAAAATCTCTATATATACATACATCAAAAATATATATACTTGATTTCCCAAAAAAAAAAAATGATTTCATATAGTTTTCATGTGTATTTTTCAAATGAACATCCCCTAATTATTTTAACCTAAATGGTGTCTGTTGATTTACTACCATCCATTACTATGTCTATGTAATGACGAGCAACATGGACACATGCAGGAATACAAGTACTGGGTATGCAAATCATTATGATGTATGTTGTCCACTTTTGGATAAACATTTGACACATTCTAAAGAATTTCATACATACCAGCTACAACTTTGATATTTAAGGATACTTGGACCAAAACGTTTGATTATATTTAAGATATTTTATTAAAACTAAAAAAAATATTAGAGAACGTTTGGCCTTTTTCGGTGATTTGTTTTGGAAGATAGATTAATATTTCATGGAAGATGAACAACTCATTTTACAAGAAAATTTTGTTTGTATTCAATATGGTTAATTATGAGTAATTACGAGAATATTTTTTATTGATTTGTGAAAATTTTGTAAAATGCTAAATCACTCTAAAATAATCACAAATTATCAACATCTCCAAGGCATACATGTAGCCTAATTTTTAGTTCTGTGACCCTTATGTAGCATCATACGAGGGTATCCATGTCCGTATGCCAAGATGTATGCACCTTCTTATCCTTGGCCATTAACAACTTTGTTAACGCGCGTTCTTATCCTTGGCCATTAAAAACTTTGTTGACGCGCCTTCTTATCCTTGGCGGCTAATAAGAGACAATTAAAAGAAGTCGTTTGTGGCAGTAATGATAGTGTTATACCTCAAAGACCAATAACAAGGCAATTTGCTTCTATTTACAACAAAGTCATGAGTAGACTAGTAATAAACATGGCCAAGTTAGTTGGAATGAGAGGCACAATCCCATTATTATTGATGAGGATGTGCCGAAGGATGAAGAATCAGAAGAGACAGGATTATGGGGCCATTGATGAAATTGTGATGGAAGATATTGTCACTGAAAATGCATAAGATATTTGTTTACACCAAAAATGGTCTAAACAACCAGGGTACTAAACTGTACTTCACCAATTCGGTAAGAAATATATGGAACCGTGTCTAATTAGAAGTAAAAAGTAAAATATGCGAGAAAAAGTAAAGTAGAGAAAAGATTTAGAGTGGTTCAGCCATTAACGAGGCATACGTCCACTATGAAGATGATTTCCTGTCATATAATGAGAATTACAAGGTACATCAACTCTTTAACCTCATACATCTCCATATCCACTCAATATACCCTCGTTTATGTATTTTGATCTAGTGAATTATCAGAGAGAATAATGAAGTTTGAGGAGAAGAAGGGTGGATGAATGATTGAGAGAGAAGATGCTTTCGCTCTAAAATTGTCCTCAATGCCATGGCCAGATCTGCAGTTGAGTATGAAGTTTAGCAGCACTTCGTGGTTATTCCAAAAGCCCCCCTTAAATGTGGGTAGCCATGGTGTATTTATAGGTGAACTCATCTTGGTAAATGATCTGGAATCTGTTTATCCAGGCTGGGGGTCGTTCATTCTGCTAATTACGACCATGCCACTGGACAGCTGTAGCCAGTTTGTCCGTGGTCGTATTCGGTGTTACGTGCGGATGACTTGTTAAGTGTCTTGAATAGTTATGCGGGTCCTTAAGTGCAGGCACAGATGCTTTGGGAGATTTCATAAGAGCGGGGTGCGGAGCCGTGATCGATCCTCCTTTGTTCCTTGCGCGACCGCTCTTCTTGAACCAAGGGCGCTCGTCCTCTTGCGCCTCTACATGGTGCCGCTTGGCTTTATGGTTATACTACGAGGTTGCTCTAGCTCATGCAAAGCGGGTGACCTTTCTTATTCTAGCGCCTGAGCGGTTCTCTGGATGTGCAGCCTTCATCTTTGTCGAGTCGCACTTCTCATGGCCCAGTCGCACTGGTAGACTTGACCTGCATTGGTTGATATTTGGATCCTACTTAGTGCAGTTGTGTTATGTACGACCGACGCTGGTAAAACCCGCCTTGTACCACTTTACCCAATGTGTGTATGGTTTTTTAGGGATTAACAGTTGCCCCTCGAAGTCCGTGATTTCTTTTTGGTAAGAAATTACGGGCTTCGATATATTTGATCGCACAATAGTTGGTAGGTTTATCCTAAGTTGGTGAGAAGTCATTCGTGCAAGGGCTGAGGCCGCTTTGTTGTGGCTGACTGACATTGTCTTTCCCTGCGGGCGAGAGGCTCGTTGTACTTTCTTGATTACTGTGCGAATGGCTGAATCTTGGGATGCCAATTTGGACTTGATGAGACACTTTCGTGTAGTCAGATACTAGGCTAACGTGGCGTAAATTCTCTGGATGAATGCCCTTAGGTCACCCTTATTCACCTTTAACCTTCTTTATTTCATTTTTGCATCTCAAAAGAAATCTTTGGTCACGACTGCACTTCCTTGAGGGTTTTCAATCAGGTAGTCTATGCCTGACATTTCTTCCTTGATTCTTCTTCAAAATGCTTTGGCTTCCTCATTTTACCACTTTGCTCTTTGCCTGCAGTAGCATCTATTTATCTTGAGTGATCTTCTCCGAGAAGCCATGATCCTTCTAAAAATTTATAAAGCGTGAATATCCTTTCTGTACTTATCTTTAAAAGACATGGGCCATCCGGCGCTTTTCTTTGGAATATCGACGCTTGGTATTTGTTCATAAATTGTTTGGCGAAATGCTCCAGGTTTCTCTGGTTGAAACATTTCAACTATGCTTGAGTCTGACCAAGTTGTTTCTCTTTCCATAGTTGTTATTTGTGTCCGTACTGATCTTTTCTGAAGCAGGTCGCCCAAGGATGGAATTTCTTATGTCTAGGAAGCTCATGAAGAAAACAGCGAGGAGGGCTCGTAGCAAAAGGACGTCCCGTGGTAAGGAGATCTCGAGTGCGAACGGTGCTCATAGTTATTGTTCGCTGATCGGACTTTCTGACTCAGATATGCAGACTGATGTTAGTCGCATGGTCTCTTTATCCATCACGTTGGATCCTGCTTCTATACCGGACCCTCTTCTTGTTCCCAACCCTTGTCATCCTGATCTTGCAAAGGACTTTGTGGCTCAGTGTCCAGCTAGTTCGCGCTCTGTTGTGTACATAAACCCCTTTGACAGATGGATTATTGCAGGTAAGATGGATGTCATGAAGGATAACATATTGGCCGAACTCAATCAGTTGGAACCACGTCATCGTGACAGTTAGAGACTACATTGTGGAGCAAATGGGTGGTTGGCACTCCCTGGTCGAAGATCTTCAGCAGTCAAATAGGGAGAATCTTGAATGACTTCATGCTTTGAAGGAAGATAGGCACAAACTTGTCGGGGCCCTGGAGTCTAGGGATAGGATCATTTCCTATCTTATCTGAGTATTTGTGGTCTGCTAATGCTTCACCTGTTCGCTTACTTTGATTTTGATTTTCAGATGATACTTTTTAGTCTGGCTTGTATAAGTGGGAGCCAGCCTCGCATATTATCATATGTTTTAGTTCGTGAATCTATTAGGTTTTTTTTTTGTACTTTATCGTACTACGGTTCTCTGCTACGGAATTTTTTTATCTACGCACGGGTGCGTCGTACGTTGCACCTTTGTTTTCTGATTTACACATTCTCTCGGGCGCTTTGTTAATCGTTCGGTTGCGCCCGATTTTCTATTGTTATTATTATGGTTAGGATTTAGTTATCCTTTTAGGTTTGCCGCTTATAGAAGGTTGTTACGCATTTGTGTTATTATAAGCGCGTTTAGTGTCTTTTATTTATTAGTATTCAATCCCGAGATTGGTTTTTAATACGTGCCCCCGGAAGAACTTGGGTTAAAAAAATTCGATCCATTTTAGGCCCCATTTGATTGTTTTAGTTATTCAAATGGGTTCTAGAAAGGATACCCCCGCATAGCTAGGATTTCTGATACCCCCTTCCGGCTAGGATTTCTGCAGTTTTAGTCCATCCTTGGCCTTGTTTGACTTGGTTAACAACAAAGAACAAGGATGGCCACCTTCCTTTCGGTCGGGTTTTTGTTTTGTGCTGGTCCTTCCAGCATGTTTAATCCTTCCCCATTTTATGCTTCATTCGAGGAACGGATACTAATTCATCTCATCGAGCTTTCGACTCGGAGGGAAGAATTCGTCTTTTTACCTACCAAGGTAGGCGCTCTTTGAAATCGGCAATTTTTCCGTTTCGGGACATGTCGGTTTTCCGACTTTTTGCCTTACCTTAGGACACAGACATTGGTTTACCTCATTGAGTTTTTTTTCTCAAGTTGGAAACTCGTGTCCAGCACCTTGGAAGGTGCTTCTTCGGTGGGCTTAGCAATTTTAACCGCGGGACTTTTACCGTGGGACTTTTTGAGTTGCTCCCTCTTCAGTGTTGATTCCTTGGAGATGGGCATCAATCCTTGCAACTGAATTTAACTCCGGTTTTTAGGAATTCATGTCCTGTTCCTAGGAGAACACTTCTTTGGGATTAGCAACTTCATCCAAGGGACAGATTTGGTGATTTTTCTGTATCTTTAGAGAGGTCTGGTGGCAGCTCTTTGAATGAGTGTTTGCCAAGTATTCAGCATATTCCATAATAAGAGGCGCATTCCTTCGTTTGGTTGTTTGTCTCAGAACAACTGGTTCCCTTTGAGGCATTGAACCTATTCCTCTTATTTGACTTTGCTTGACGTTTGCGATTCTCGAACTACTTCGTTTAGTGCATGACCTGGGATTTTGTGCTACAGCCCTGCTGTGTATGGTGGATTTCTCCTACTTCACCTACATTTCGAGGAATTATTCTTCCTTTAGCATAGATCAATAAGTATGTCATTCAAGTAGGCACATAATTAATTTCTGGTGCACACAATTTTTGTTGGTAAATCATTGCTCAACATGGACATAGTGATCAATAATCAAGTTAAAAAGGTTTTAATAACAAGATAAAATCAGGGAAAGAGGTAAGATAATGAGAGCTTTAGTTTAACGCTCCATCGTTGAGGTATTAGCGTTTGGTCCCTCTGATGAGCATCCTCCTTGAATTGGTCTGGGCCCTTTCCTTTCTAAGGTGTGATGCCCCTTGTTTTAGAAGAGTCGGGATAGCTCTTATGATCTCGTACATATTGTTGCAACCGACCCTTCTTGATCAGCCCCTTGATTACCGATTTTAAGTGCCCGCATTCATCGGTATCGTGCCCCGGCTGTTTGTGGAAATAAAAAAAATCCTGACTTCATGGCGTCATTTTTGACGGATCTTTGTTTCAAGACAGGATATCTTTCGGTGCCTCTAGTTGTCATGAATATATTTCCTACGGAATCGTTATGGGGGTTGAATTCAAACTTCTTGAAAAAGCGTAACTTCTTCCTTGCTCGACCGTCCTCTTCTTTGCTCCTTTTTTGTTTATCCGAGTTGCCTTGGACCTTTCCATTCTTCTCTGCATGTGTGTTTCTCTCTTCAGTATTTGCATGTTTTTCGGCTTTGCTAAGTAACCGTTCATGTGTACTTGATTTCTTTTTCTTGATCCATCGTCCTAACTTGGTTTTCCTGCATATGCCCTTTTTGAGAGCCATTAAGATCATGCTGGGTTCGGGATCCTTTACTTTAGCCAATTCAACATCAAAGCAAGTGACAAAAACCCTGATGGGCTCTTCTGGTCTTTGTTGTATTCCGCTTAGCTCCGTAGCATCCTAAGCTTCTAGCGCCCGGGATCTGAACTGCTCATTGAATAGCCTAGCCAACGTCACGAAATTGTCCACAGACCGCGGTGGCAGCTTTGTGAACCAAAGATAAGCCACTCCTTCTAGGTAAGTTGGAAAATATATGCATTTGATTTCGTCAGTAGCGCATGCTCCATTCATGTACTGGTCATATTTACACAGAAAGATATCGGGTCAGTGAGTGGGGTTTTAGCTGGGAAAGATTCCCATTCTTTCTGTCATCCTTCCTCTTCAGGCTTTCTTCCACAATTGCTTGCACCATTCCTGAGATGTACTCTCGTTTGTTGGTCTGATCCGTGAGTTAACCACCTTTTTCACCGCCAACCCTCGATCTAGATGCGCCTTCGTGGACTGGGGATAAGGAATCTGGGCATCCTTCCGGCAGGGATGTCTTGATGGCAGTAGGACTGTCTTCCCGCTTCACGATTGCATCATCAAAGTAATCGTTCGCAGGTGATTTTCCCCATTCATAGTTCAGATTGGTGCGACGTGCAACTCTTGGAATGGAATCCCGCTGTCTTGAGTGTGAAGCGGGGAATTCTGTTTTCGATCCTTGATTCTTCTGAGTCAGCGAGGAACAAGTGGCGCTTAGAGCGGCTTTTGTGGTAGCGGCTTGGATAGTGAGTATCGAATCAAGCTTCTTCATCATCGCGTTGCTTGCGATAGTTATCTGACTCGTTAATCCTATCATCGCTTCCTCCAACTTTTCCCCTAGTTACAATCTCTTCAATTTCTGGTGGCTCCCCTTCATCGGAGTCGCCATCTAGTGGAATGACGGTATTGATGCCGCTGCTGGGGTTGTTGGCTTCATTGGCGGTTCTTCTTAGCATGCTCATGATTGTAAGCACGGTGTCTATCAGGAAATCTTGTCAGATCTGAAATGGAAAAAAGCAAAACATGGCCCCATGGTGGGCGCCAAAATGTTTACACCAAAAATGGTCTAAACACCCAGGGTACTAAACTGTACTTCACCAATTCGATAGCAAATAAATGGAACCGCGTCTAATTAGCAATGAAAAGTAAAAAATGCGAGAAAAAGTAAAGTAGAGACAAGATTTAGAGTGGTTCAGCCATTAACGAGGCCTATGTCCACTATGAAGATGATTTCATGTCTTATAATGAGAATTACAAGGTACATCAACTCTTTAACCTCGTACATCTCCATATCCACTCAATATACCCTCGTTTATGTATTTTGATCTAGAGAATTATACAAGGGAATAATGAAGTTTGAGGAGAAGAAGGGTGGATGAATGATTGAGAGAGAAGATGCCTTTGCTCTAAAATGGTCCTCGACGCCATGGCCAGATCTGCGGTTGAGTATGAAGTTTAGCAGCACTTCGTGGTTTTTCCAAAAGCCCCCCTTAAATGTGGGTAGCCATGGTCTATTTATAGGTGAACTCCTCTTGGTAAATGATCTGGAATCTGTTTATCCAAGCTGTGGGTCGTTCATTCTGCTAATTACAACCATGCCACTGGACAGTTGTAGCCAGCTGTCCGTGGTCGTATTCGGTGTTATGTGCGGACGACTTGTTGTGTGTCTTGAATAGTTAAGTGGTTCCTTAAGTGCGGGCATGGATGCTTTGGGAGATTTCATAAGAGTGGGGTGCAGAGCCAAGATCGATCCTCCTTTGTTCCTTGCGCGACCGGCCTTCTTGAAACAAGGGCACTCGTCCTCTTGTTGCCTTTGCATGGTGCCGCTTGGCTTTATGGTTATACTATGAGGTTGCTCTAGCTCGTGCAAAGTGGGTGACCTGTCTTATTTTAGCGCTTGATCGGTTCTCTGGATGTGCAGACTTCATCTTTGTCGAGTCGCGCTTCTCATGGCTTGGTCGCACTAGTAGACTTGACCTGCATTGGGTTTGATATTTGGATCCTGCTTATGCGGTTGTCTTATATATGACCGACGATGGTAAGACCCGCCTTGTACCCCTTTACCCAATGTGCGTATGGATTTTTAGGGATTAACAATATTGATATAGGCGATATAGGAAATCCACTGGCAGTTATGGATTATGGTGATGATATGCTAGTAGTTATGTTCATCCTGATTACATGTCCAAGAAATTCGACATCAACAACAAAATGGGTTCTATTTTGATTAACTGACTCGTAGAGGTTCACTACAAGTTTGTGCTAATGGAGGAAACACTGTACCTTACCGTGAACATAATAGATAGATTTTGAGGCAAGCAGTTGTTAGGAAGAAGCTTCTTTCATGCAAATACGAATAAGTATCGGTTCCAGTGGTCAACGATTCAGTCACCATATCTGATCGTGCATACATATGTGGTGTTTATTTTTTTATGTGTGTGCGTGCATTGGGGGAGCGGGATATCTTCTTTTTACTAACATGACTAATTAACAATAAGTTTTTTTTTACTGAGAGAATGGTTGTTCATTAAAACTGAAAGTTAAATGGGTAGAGTGTTAATTGTATGATGTTAAATTATCCAGGAGGAATGAATATTTTAGAAGAGGGCTATATGATAATGTGGATACAAAAGAGAACTGCAAAAAGTATAATGATAAAAAACACATGCATATTTATGTATTATACATAGCTATGGTCAGAGATGGGATTTGAATCCATGATATTATCTATTCACTATTTTTTTTTTTGATGAAAAAGGAGATACTACTTTAAAAGTAAAATTTGATTTCATGACATTATATATCTGTTTGTGAAGTTCACAGTTACATCAAATTGTGACACTAACGGTATTGCAATCATTGTTCAAGATCATCGTACTAATTTTCATAAACTTTTGCAAATACGTGGTAGCTACACTGTATTTATTTTCGTACTAAAATTTGAAGCATGGTTTAATAAATACATGAAATGAAAAACATTATAGCTTAATTTAGTTCCCAATGTCGACTGCTTTCTTTATTTAATAACAAAGAACAGCACTGATTCAACAACTATAATGATAGTTGCTTGCATCTGTGCATTGATATTTGAGTTGACATCCGAGGAACGGTATTGGTTTATGGTAATGCCATAATAGTTTGTGCGTTCAGCTTTTAGTTATTGGGTTGTTTAATCTTTTTATTGTAAAAAAAAGATAAGGAGTTTTTTAAAATAAAATAAGTATGGAAACACATGTCCATAGAAACAAAAGATAAGCGTTGTAGAGCTAGAACACTAAAAAGTTATATCAGAATAAAAGCACTGGTGTGTTTCTAATTTGTCTATTTGTTGTAGTGATTGAACATATTCAAAGAAATGCAATGCACAAACAAAAATAAGATTTTTTTTTAAAAAAAAAAAAAATATGAAACAAGAACAATATAAAATAAGATTTTGTAGGTAAATTATATGAATAATGAATTTCGGAACCTTTACATGGCTACTCTTAATTTCAAAAGCATTTGTGCAATCTTATTCAAACGCCTTTAATTAAATCCGATTCTGGAAAAGATGTGCTTAATTTGTCCTTTAGATTGTAAAATTTAGGCATAGTGCATTTGCCCAAAAATTTCTATATAATAACGTGTTCAAGCATAAACAAATAAATTAAATTTAGAAAAAAAAAATCAATTATTAAAATGAAAGTTGGTACAAAATCAAAGAAATTTCGAAGCAGCGGTGTAGTGAATCGAAATCATAGAAAACCCGAAGTTGCATCATGATGAGTTGGCGTCGTTGATGCCGTGAATAAAAGGATCATAATGTGCTGAATTTGAACTCGACGTCTTGAATCCTGATATTAGTGAGCTGTAGAATGCTCAATTCTCATACTTTATTTATTCCTTTTCTTCACATAATAAATAAATGATTTGTTAAGCTATTTTAGATGGCATTTATATTTTCCTAGTTTGTACAAATGTGATGAAATCCAATAATTATAGCTGCTAAATAATTATTGTTTTGATATAGAAAGGAAAAGAATGACCGACTGAAAATAAATTGATTTAAGAGGCACAATTTTGTTAAAATATGGTAACGTGGTACTATCCATGTAAATTATATTAGCAATTTAATTGATCAACCATAACTAAATATATGATCCTTTCTTGTTGCAGTTTCAATGAACTGCTCAAGTGAGCGTAGATGGATGCATAATAGAAAAGGGGAGAAAGGATGGATAAAGAAATCTTCTTTGGATGGTTTGGACGTATCCATGAATTTTGCAACTAACAATGGCATAGAAGATGTAATCCGTTGCCCTTGCATTAAGTGTGATAATAGGAAATTGCAAAAGAATGATATCTTAAGAGAGCATTTATTGTCGAAAGGGTTTGCACTTGATTATATATATGGAAATATCACAGAGAAATGGAGAGAACATCTGAAAGAATGAATGTTGGTGAAAATGAAACCACAAATTACTCTGAAGCAACCATCTCAGAAAATAGAATGTTGGAAATGGTTCATGATGTTGCAGGTCCAACGCTACATGATTATCATGATGAAGAGCATAATGTGGAGGAAGATCCTAACCCAGAAGCAAAAAAAATTATGAATTGTTGCAAGCTGCAAACCGACCATTGTGGAATGGTTGCGAAACACACACGGAGTTATCAACGACGGCTAGGTCTATAGCAATAAAAGCTAAATGTAATACTACAGAAAATGAATTTGATGCATTTCTCCAAGCGAGCAAAGAAATGTTACCGCCTGATGATGTGTTAGCAGAAAGCTTTTATATGATGAAAAAACAAACTTCTGCATTTGGTTTGCCATATCAAAAGATATACACATGTAAAAATGGGTGCATGTTATATTGGAAAGACGACATAGATCTAGCTAATTGCAAATTTTGTAATTGTTCATGATACATAATGAAGAAAAATAAAGGCAAAGATGTTCCTTACAGTTGAATGCATTATCTTCTCATTACACCTAGACTACAAAGGTTGTATGCATCTCCAGCAACTGCATATGTCATATGAGATGGCATAAAGAAAGAACTCACAAGGAAGGAGCTTTATGTCATCCATCAGATGGTGAAGTTTGGAAGCATTTTGACAATACTTATCTGAACGTTGCAAATGAATCAAGTAATATCAGACTTGGCTTATGTACAGATGGGTTTGCACCGTTAAGTCAGTATGGAAGTAAATATTCATCATGGCCTGTTATTTTGACACCGCATAATTTACCACCTTGGATGTGTATGAAAAGCTCGTATATGTTTCTGACTCTTATTGCTCCCGGACCACGAAATCCAAAAAATCGAATTGACGTGTATTTGCAGCCTTTAATCGAAGAGTTGAGGAAATTATGGGATGAGGGAATCGATGCATATGATATATCTAAAAATAATAATTTCAGAACGTATGCTTCTTTATTGTGGACCATAAGTGATTTTCCTGCTTATGGAATGCTTTGTGGTTGGAGTACAAGTGGTCGGCTGTCTTGCCCATATTTTATGGAACATACAAAAGCATTTCAACTACAAAATGGTGGAAAACAATCATGGTTTGATTGTCATCGTTGTTTTTTGCATATTGATGACCGTTATAGATATAATAAGAAGAATTTTAAAGCGAACAAGGTTTAAAGAAGATCGTCCCTACCAAATTTATCTAGTGAAGAAATTTATGAAATCATTAAAGATTATCCAAAGATTCATGAGGTTGGTAAAGATGAAAAAAAATTTGGGTAAAGGAAAAACTCATAATTGGTGCAAGCAAAGCATATTTTGGGAATTGTCGTATTAGAAACATTTGTTGCTTAGACACAATATCGACGTAATGCACAATGGAAAAAATATGTTTGACAATGTTTTTAACAAGGTGATGAATGTGAGTGGAAAGACAAAAGATGACCTGAAATCATGACGAGATATTGCATTGTATTATAAGCGACCTGAACTTGAACTCGACCAAACTCATGAGAATTTTAAACCTTTAGCCTGTTACGAGTTAGATCATGATAGTTGTAAGAAATTATTGGAATGGATCAGTATTTTAAAATTCCCAGATGGTATTGCTTCAAATATAAGAAGACGCGTTGATTTAAAATCTAGGAAAATGTCAGGAATGATGAGTCACGATTGCCACGTTTTTATTGAGACACTTTTTCCAATAGCTTTTAAAGAATTATTACCAGTTAAAATTTGGAAAGTCATCACTGAACTTAGTATGTTTTACAAAGATCTGTGTTCGACTTTATTGAAAATAGAACACTTGAAAAACCTTAAAGAACACATACGAATATTACTTTGCAAGATGGAACAAATATTCCCTCCAGGCTTACTTAATGTTATGGAACATCTTCCTGTACATCTACCTAGTGAAGCATTGATGCGAGGACCAGTTCAGCGTGGATGGATGTATCCTTTTTAAAGGTAATTAAAAAACTAATGACCCTTATAATTAAATATGTTGTATTATGCATCACATAAAGTACTCATGTATAGGTACTTAGGTCATTTGAAGAAAAAAATAAAACAAAAAGCACGTGTGGAGGGGTCAATTTGTAAGGCATACATTGTGGAAGAAGCTTCTACATTTTTTAACCATTACTTCGAGGAGCACATTAAATCAATGTTTAATAGCGTTCCTTGTAACTTTGAAGATACCGTGGATGATTCATTTGAGAATCTTATATCCGTGTTTAGAAAACATGGAAGATCCTCTGGTAAATGTAAAGAATGCTGGTTGAAAGATAAAGATCTTCATACTATCAGAACTTACGTACTCCTCAATTGTGCCAAAGTTGCACCTTTTATTAGGTAATTTTTTCTAGTTATATATCGAACGACTTACGTAGATACTTGTATAAAGTTTTTGCTTACATTGATACGTGACGAAACATAATGTCTGAAGAAGAACAATCAACACTCGAGCTCGGCAAGAAATTTGTGGATTGGTTTTTGAATTATGTAAGTATGTTATGTAACTAAAATTATTATTATCATTAATTATTGAAAATTTAATATATTACTAGTATATTATATTATTAACATATTGTATAATAATTGATATGTACTGCACATAATATCGTTGTTATTGGCTTGAAATATCTTGCATATGGCCACAACACAAAGTTAGAAATTTCCAACATATTTTGTCAATGGCTTTAAATTTACACAGAAGAATATGGAGCTCATAAATCGACATTCAATAGCGGTGTGTGTATAAAAGGTAGCGATGATGTGAATGCTCATATCAATGATTACTACGGTGTGTTGAAAGAGATTATTGAATTAACATATTCACTTGAGCCAGAACAAAAGGTTGTTTTGTTCAAATGTGATTGGTTTAACAAAATGCCAAATGTTGGCATTCACGTGCATAAAGATTATCCCCTTACTGAAGTAAATCATACTCTCAAATATTCAGAGTATGATCCATTTGTTTTGGCAAGACAAGCGATTCAAGTATACTACACACCTTATCAATCCATTAACACAAGTAAGTTAGAATGGTGGGCTGTTTGGTAAACAAAAGCACAATATTCTTTTGATACCAATGCTCTAAATGTACAAGCTTAACAAGATGATTTTGAAGCAAGTGGACAATTAAATATAGTAGTAGTAGAACACGATGACGATGTTGGACCTCTTAATGATGAATCAAATGTTGTTGTGGAACTCTTCGAAAATGAAGATGATGAAGAAGAAGAAGAAGATACAGAGGTCGAGCATGAATTTGTTATCGATATTGAATTAGAAGATGATACCGACAAAGATTGGTAGAGTTTAGAAAGTTTTAAATATGTGTCGAAAGCCCATGCCAAATGGGTTTTTAGCATAGTATGCAATTCCAATATGTTTTTAGTTAGAATTACTAGGTCTGAATCATTTTATTCATGTATTCCTACATTTTGTAAGCCATTTTTGGTAAACCAACTGTTATTTGTTTTAGCATGGTAAATGTTGTTGTGGTAGTATGATATTCATTTTGACATGGTGAACTAACTCTTATATGTTATGCCAATTGTTGTGATAGTTTGAATCATGTTTTAAGTCTTTTTAGTTAGTTTGTTCCCTTGGCTATACTGATTTGCATGTTTTGTTAACATGTGGATCAAACATGTCAAATTCTATCAAAAGCCAAATTATTTGATAATATGTATTCCTATGTTTTAGCAAATTATTAATTCTATTTTTTTTCTTGAAGTTTGATAATTAATATCCGAGATTTGAACCCAAGGCCTGTGCATTCACACTCTATGGTTTTACCACTAGATTAGTGCCCTTAGACATATTATGCAAATTAGTACGAAGAATAAATGATAATATTTTGAATGAATTAAAGAAACAAGTAATATTAAACAAAAGCCCATAATCCACAGCTCATCCTGTATACCAAACACCTTGATATCCAGAAACTATTATAAGCATATTTTATAAATAGGGAAAATTATTTACATTTTTTATTTCAGTTACGTGTGCGATCAGTCGTAATGAATCTCATTTTATCAAAAAAATGTGCATCTTCCCTTGAACCAATTAAACTTGTATGCAGTAAAATCAAATTTCAAATAAATGCGATTTTAAATCATTAATGCGGATGTCTGAATTGCAGCGGTAACAAGTTCCTTTCAATAAACAAAATTCATGAAGCGATCAAAAGGCATTGCTGATTATCAAAGATGATGGCACCAGAAATGAAATAAAGATCCAAACCATTAAAACCACTTACATGGTTACCTTTTTTCTGCATACATTGTAAAATTAATAATCTGGTTCCAGAAGTGTTCGATCAAGCAAACAGTTTCAAATGTGATTAATTTTTTAAGAGTATTATGGAGTATGATAATATTAATTCCCAGTCTCCTTCTCTAACCTCATTAAATTTGCTTCTATCATTGCAGAGGTTTACCAAGCAAGATATTATCTAGAACTCTCTAGGAATTGAAAATTTAACAAAACCGCAGTCAGTGTAAGTTCCTTTATTTCATTCATTTCCTCTTTGAACAGTTTTATAATATCAGTTTTGCAATATTCAGACTTGAAATGAGGTTCGGGCATGAATGCAATGCATTATATATAGAAGTTAATAATACAAACTTTTGTGCTTCAATGTTGATGGACCATATTTTGATCAACAACCTGCAAATTAACGTGGAACAAATTAAACATGAATAGAGATGAATATCAGGTTATAAAATAGCTCAACAATAAAATAACCTATTAAAATTCATTTGCTTAGGTATATTGTTGAATTCGTCGTAAATAATACGCATGGGATTTGCTAAACTACATAAAGTTAAGTTCTCAAACTTTTGTAATAATGTAATAATTTGTGCAAGTTAGGTTCTCAAATTTCACTACTCTTATGTTCCTCATGAAATTAAAAGAAAGAAAGATGATTCATTAATTGAATCATCTGTTTCAGGATTATTATCTAGTAGTACATGTAATTTTGCATATGATTTATCTTTAAGATTTACAGTAAGTGGTATGTCCAAAAGAGCACGGATCCACTATAATTCATTTGGTAAGATAACTGGATATCTGATACCTTTCTATTTAAGAGATGAGAATATCGTTTATCCAATGAAATGGTTTGGATTCATAAGCTGCATTTGAATAAAAAAAATGAATACCATTATTTCTTCAACATTTTGTTTTGTAAGCCAAAATGAAATGTTTATCCAATGACATATTTATTGGTTATCTTGATTAATACATAAAACGTAGATAATTTTATTTTCAATGATATGATATTTCCCCCTGACTTAGAATATCTACAAGACCTTTTGGTTTATCCATGGTTCTGTTTATAGTAAAGAATCAGTATTATTAACAATTACATTTCAGATGCATCTTGGACTCTTATCTCCATATCTAATCATGTTTTTCATTATACATGACATGTTGTAAAATCACGGCTGCTAGAAATTTGAGTTTTTACAGTACTTGTCTGGATACCTGTTGAACATATGTTGATTATGAAGTGCAGTCGCCTGATAAGCTTTAAACATGAAGTTGTTTCAATTCTAAGTCCTTTAAAACTTTTGAGTCTTCTACCTCTGTCCATTTTTGGTCATAGATTAGTCCATTTAATTTTGTGATTCTTCCTACCTTAAAAAAATAGCACATAGACTATCTAGTTTTAAAAATGCAGCAACAAGCATATAATCCATAAATAACCATTTCAACCCTATAGGCATTGCCACAACTTGAATTAACTCTGCTCTGTTTTCCATGAAGAGTAGTTAACTATACCAATTATCAAATATATCCATTTCTTTCTAAAATGAACACGTGCATTTTGAATAATATAGATAATCATTGAATCAAGGAATCCTTAAATATTTTACTAGCAAAGATGATTCTTGTACTTGCAAAATTTCCAGTAATTCGTTTTTATTCTATTAGCTGCTACTGAAGTATAATTTGGTTTTCATTTGAATTATGCTCAAACCTACATCTCTTCCGAATCTCTGGGTTATGCTATTATTGCATTGTACACCTTTGTCGACCATAGCAAATAACGTAACATCATCAACATATAACAAGTGAGACATACATGGTTGAATCGACTGCTTATTTTTCTTTAGGTTGATCAGAATATGTCAGCTCATTGTCAAGGAAGAGGTGGCGATATTAGCAGTATGGATACTATAGAAAATGGATGTGGTCGTAGTCGAGGAGCTCAATCCAATCGCATTGTACGAACATTTAGATCACACATTAACAGCGCAAGGGTGATATCACATCCTACCAGAGATGCATCATCAGCTCATGCTGAGCCTGAGACGACTGTTATGCCAGGTCGTGGTCAAGAAGCTCATACCAATCATGATATTCGTGCTACAACTTGACCGCATTACCACCGTGTGAGATCAACACCATCTACGATTAGTGATGTATTATCATTTCATGATGAGCCAGATGATACAGAAATTGCTGCATCAGGAGGACCATCAACTCAAACATCTAATGTAGATCGCTTTGGCACACCCACCATGTCTATATATCACCAAAATAAAATGTGAGTAGTTTAGCATATTCGGTCTTTTTTTTAATAATACTAAACTCTTACATGATCAAATATGTGTGGTTTATATAGGAAATAGTAGTTTAATAACTCGTATTTAGCCTCAAGCACTATTAGATGTTGCTTCGAACGACGTATGACAGACTTCTGGCCCAGGATGAGCGATATTCCTCCTAACACAATGGATATATTATTCTCAAATCCTAAGGTAATTAACCATGACCTATATTTTTGAAACAAGTTACATGATTCGAACTAATTTTTAGTAATTATGTATTATTCTTAGATTTTGACCTATATTAACCTGTATATTATTCTCAGATTTTTAGTTTTTTTCTTTTTTCCAACAAGTATTGCATGCTTATATGTTCTTGAGAATAAGCAACAGTAGGAAAGCAAACAATTACAGAGAATCCAAGGATGCACAGATTATAAAAGAGTTCGCAAAGACAGCAGCAAATATACGATCCCCTAAAGAGATGATGAACCTTGTCGTCTCATAATAACTTGACAAATCCTTGGATAAATAGTATATTCCAGTTTCCCTTACTTGATAAGAAAAACAAATAAAGCATGCATTCAAGATAAAAATCCTGGATATAAATCACGGCACTAGAAGTTCACTCCACTTGGACACTCCGCCCACGTCCGCCCATCCTTCCACACTGTAACAACCCGGAACATCTGAACCAATTTAAAATTTTTAATTTGGCTATTTTAGTGGATTTTGAATATTTAAAATAAATTATTTTAAATAATAACGACCAAAAATCTATTTGAATCGATGTTGGAAAATAAATATATTTGTTTTAATTATAAAACAAGGCCTGAAATGGCGCGGTAGTTTGAAAATTTGAATTCAAACTTTGACTAACTGTACCAGGTGCAAAATAAAACGGATTTGAGCGAAGCCAAAAACATTTAAGTCTGTTTATGAATATCTTTCAAACAGATCTAAAAAATCGAGATTTCATAGCGGGAACCAAAAGTTATGGCAAAATGAATTTTCAGAAAGGTCGCTATGAAGTTTATATAGGCCTTGAAAATAGTCATTTTGCAAACGACCTCCGTTTTCGATGAAATCACTTTTTTTCGATCTGGGATGTCGAATTATTGCTAGGTTCCAAATTCCATAATTTTTGGAGTTAATATGTAAGCGTGGCAAAGAAAATGTGTTTGGTTGATTTTAGTCAATTTGGATCAACCAAAAAATGGCCATTTTTCAAACGGTCTCCAAATTCGACGAAACTAGTTTTGTTGGGACCGTATCATCAAAAAATAGCTAGATTTATTTTTCTGGAATTTTTGGGATTAGCTTTTGGCCCCGGCAAATTGAAATGTACGTTCAAATCAAATATTGAATGATTTATATTTTAATTTGAAGAATAACTGACTTATACAGTCGAATAGGCTTACGAAACGTATTCCATTGTGTTCGGAATGAGGGTATTTAGCTATGGGCGACAGTCATTCGGTTTGAATTGGAGCTCGTATGGATTGAAGGGTATTTTCGGATTTGAATAAATTAAAAATAAAATATAACATCCACCGACCAATCACATTTCTCGATCACTTTCTCTCTCCCTGTAATTTCTAAATCGCGAACGACGGAAGTGCTCCCCGCCTTCTGTCCTCTTTTTCTTCGAATCCACTCAATAAATACCCATGGCCCTGTGGAGAATTTTGTAGTGCTCCTCATAATCTTCACATCCATATAAAGATTGGATTTTTTTCGTGGCCTGTAGCGTTCGAATCGAGCTCCGGAATTCCCAAACTTCAAACCGCCGTCGCCGCTATCCTGGTGCATCGAAGTGGACCCCACCAAGCGTTGGCGCCTCTCATCCCTATTCGACCTGGCGTTGGTCGATCCTCCTATAGCACAGCGGATTGGAAGATAAATGCAAACCTAGTTTCGAACCTCTTCTGAAATGTAATGGCTGAAAATAAATTAACTGTTTATAGTTTTAAGTGCTACAATTTATGATTTTACCATAAAAATCATATCTTTTTGCTATGTTGTCGAAATCCAGTGAAACAAGAGACATTGGACTCGTGTGGACGTCTTCTACATTCTAGATGAGACCGGATATTTTTATGAGCCTTCTACAATTTTTGGAGGAGTGGAACTCAATGTTCGATTTCTGAATTATAAACGATATGGAATAACGATGTATAAATTATACGGTCAATGTATGAGTTATATAAGCGTTGTACAGCTCATGTATAAGCGTTGTATAAGTTGTATGTGCGATGTATAAGTTATATATGCGTTGTAAAAATCATATATGCGATAAATGGAATTGAAATGATATTGAAATGGAATCGTAATATATTTATATACGTATATCAATATATATACTCCCCTCGCCCACAGACCATGGACGATACATATTGGTTGTGATTGTTTGGATTTTGGTTAATGTGAAATTTGGTTTATAAACACGAATGGTTGAAATGATTGATTGTGGTTAAAATCCCAATAGGATCAGTATATGGGAAATTTCGTCTGCGTATGAACTAGATTATTGAAATCCCTATTGTCAAAAACTGTGAGGCTTTAAGGTAAAGCGAGGAGCCGTACTAGGGACGGCGCCGGTTTTAACTATCATGCCGTTATGCTGCCGAAATTTTCTGAAATATTCCTGTGTTCGATTTATGTTCATATATTGAAATATATTCATGTATGGGAAAAAATTTCATTTTTGAAATAAAAGTGGTTTGAACGATAAAAATAACATTTTTATCGAATGTATGAAATAGAGATTGTTTAAACGATAAAAATAACAGTTTTATCAAATGTATGAAATAAAAATGGTTTGAACGATATAAATAACATTTTTATCGAATGTATGAAATAGAGATTTTTGAACGATAAAATAACAGTTTTATCAAATGTATGAAATAAAATGGTTTGAACGATAAAAATAACATTTTTATCGAATGTATGAAATAGAGATTGTTTGAACGATAAAAATAACAGTATTATCAAATGTATGAAATAAAATGGTTTGAATGATAAAAATAACATTTTTATCGAATGTATGAAATAGAGATTGTTTGAATGACAAAAATGACAGTTTTATCAAATGTATGAAATAAAATGGTTTGAACGATAAAAATAACATTTTTATCGAATGTATGAAATAGAGATTTTGTAACAACCCGCAAATTCTGGGCCAGTTTAAAATTTTTATTTTGGCAATTTTAGCGAATTTTGATATTTAAAATGAATTATTTTAAATAATATCGACGAGAAAATTTATTTTGAATATAATTCGAACGTATATATTTTACGCGTCGTCGTTAGAATATAAATATTTATATATAATTATAAATAGAATTGAAAATGGCGCGGTAGTTCGATAATTCGATTTCAAACTTCAATTGAATGTACCGGGTGCAAAACAATCCGGATTTTAGTGAAACCAAAAATAATGGAATCTAATAGTGAATATCTTTCCAACGAATCCGACCAATTGAAATTTCGTCGCGAGAATCAAAAGATATGTCCAGTTGAAAATTCTGAATAGTCGCTATGGAATTCAGGCCCTTAAAAATGGACATTTTGCAAATGACCTCGGATTTCGACGAAACCACTTTTGTTGGGTCCGTGATGTCGAATTATTGCTAGATTCCAAATTTCATAATTTTTAGAATTAATATGTGAGCGTGGCAAAGGAAAACGCGTTTGACCAGTTTTAGTTGATTTTAATCGACTGGAAAATGGCCATTTTTCTAACGGTCTCAGAATTCGACGAAACTAGTTTTGTTAGGACCGTATCGTCAATACAAAGCTAGAAAATATTTTTCAGGAATTTTTAAAGTTAGTATGTGACCCTGGTAATTTGAAATGTGCGTTTAAAATTCAATATAGTGATTTAAATATAAAATAAATGGAAACTGATTCAAATAGTCGAACCAGTCTACGATACATATCCCATTGGGTTCGGAATGGGGGTTAAACGCTATGGACGACGGGCGGTGGGCCTCGTTTCGAGGTCATGGGTAAAAGTCAACTTTATGCAATTAATTTAATAAAAAAAAAAAAAATATCTCTTCCTACTTTATATTTCTGCCCCCCCCCCCCCCCGTTTCTAAATCGATTCAGAAGAAAAGAAAAAAAAAAAAAAAAACCCTAACTACTCGTTCGATCCCGCCTACGCCCAGTCGCATCACCGCTCCGCCTCCGCACCCTTCGCCACCCACTCCATCGCGAACCCCCGCCCCCCAACCTGGCGACAGAGCTCCCCAAGGCCCTGATCCTCCACGCGATGCGAGCCCCTCCCCGTCAAATCAAATCGAGCCTCCCCCGTTCGAACCCCGAGCGCCGCCACCTCGAGGCACCTCCGACGATCGGTGAAACCAGCCCCCCCTGTAAGTTTTTCTATTTGTTTAATTTATTTATTTTATTTAAAACAGAAAAAGAAACTGCTTTTGTTTTAAAAATGTAAAAAAAAAAAAAAATTGTTTTTTTTATTTTACTTGAAACCTGTTTTTTTTATTTATTTTGAAAACTGTTTTCTGTTTTATTTAAAGTTAAAAACTGATATTTGTTAAAGTTTTAAAAACTGATTTAAAAACTTAAAAAGGAAAAAACTGCATTTTTATAAAAGAGTTTTAAAAACTGTTTTGAAAAATAATTTAAAAACTGTTTTGAAAAATAATTTAAAAACTGTTTTGAAAAGAAAATAAAAACTGGTTTGAAAAGAAAAAGGTTTGATCTTTTAATAGAGAAATTTTGAACTTGAAAATAAAGATCATATTTTTAAAAAAAAACAGAAAAGATGGAATTTTTGTTAAGTAGAAATAGTAAGGTATGATTCTTGTATTTTTAAAGCAATAAAAATATAATAGTTGCATCATAAGAATAAGAAAAATATAATCTTTATAATGTAGAGAAAGTAAAAATGTGATTTTTATATTCATAGCAATGAACTAAAAATTCAATTTTTATATACTGAATAGCGAAGTAAAAATTCGTTTTTATATATTGAACTTTGAAGTAAAAATTCGATTTTTATATATTGAACTTTGAAATAAAAATTCGATTTTTATATATTGAACTTTGAAATAAAAATTCGATTTTTATATACTGAATAGCGAAGTAAAAATTCGATTTTTACATATGTAGTGGCTACGGGCAACGAAGATGACGAAGATGCGATAGCGATGAAGTTTTCTATCAGTGAAGTGCCGTGGAGCTAGGATAGCTATATGTGAGAACTTCTCACTCAAATTCTATTTTTCTAGTTATATATATATACTAGGATGCAGACGGTGCTTATTAGAAGCACCCGACACCCGTCCACATACCATGGACTTGTTTGTTTGGTTGTGTAGCTGGTTAGATTATTTGATTTGGATTTGATTGATTGGTTGAATTGGAAATTGATTAAAATTGATATGTGAATGGCGTGGGCCTTCACTAGACCGGGGATAAGGCTAGGCCTTGTCCCGTTTCTAGTATCGTGCCGTTATGCCGCCGAAATTTTCTAAAATATGTTAGAAAATAAAAATATCATTTTATTGTGTAAATGAATTGAATAGAAATTCATAGGTTGAAATAAAATGTTTTATCGTTAAAAATATAATTTTTAACGTGAAGTGAATAAAATAGAATATTCATTTACAAACCAGACGGTTTGTTTATGTACACCTATTTGAATGACATTGATTGGGACGATAAATTTTACACATCGCCCAACAGCACAAATAAAATATGTGTTTGATTGTTTGAAACCCCGCACGGGTGTTGGGATGAAATTTGAAGTTCACTCATCCTGATTGATTAAATATGTCGATCGATTGATTGACAGGCTGTTATAAGCGTTGAATATCTATATTTGATGCTTATACAGTGTAGTGCACTTTGGTTGATGGTTGATTATTTTCAATGCTATTATATACATGTGTTGTATGCAAATCCATATAATTAATTTTATATGGTAATTGATTGGGCCTCATTCCAGTTTTGAAAAAGAAATATTTGAAATAGAATATTTGAAAATAGAAATTTATGAAGCCGTGTTGATTAGATTGACGCCATTTTGACGTGAACGATATTTATATCAATTTTAAACGATTTCGAAATGAATTGAATTGAAAACGATTTCGAAATGAATTGAATTGAAAACGATTTCGAAATGAATTGAATTGAAAACGATTTCGAAATGAATTGAATTGAAAACGATTTCGAAATGAATTGAATTGAAAACGATTTCGAAATGAATTGAATTGAAAACGATTTCGAAATGAATTGAATTGAAAACGATTTCGAAATGAATTGAATTGAAAACGATTTCGAATTGAATTGAAAACAAATTGAAATGAATTCAAATTGAATTGAAATTTGAATTGAATAGAAATGAATTTTAAAACGAATTTATAAAGAAGAATTCAATTTTGATTTGAATTGAAAAGGAAGTTGAAATTGTTTTTGAAACGAATTCAAAACTATTTATATAATTCGTTTTAAATAGAAATCGATGAAATATATATTATATATATTATATATATAATATAATGGCCTGAATAGAACGCGCCGCGCCGCGGCAGTTCGCGAATTTCGACCATTTATTTCAAACGGACATTACGGGAGATCCGACCGTCGGATTCTCCTAAAACCGGAACCGTTGGGTTCGTATCGAAAAGAGCTTTCTAATGAATGTTAGAAATTTGAAATCTAACGGTTGGATTTGGAGATACGTCCAAATCAAATTCGAAAAAGGTCGCTGTAAGTGCAGTTCGATGGCCGTTGTTGGAAATCGACTGTACGGGCCTTGATAAAATTATTAAAAATAGTAATAATTTGTGTAAAATCATAAGAAATGATTTGTGAAAGTTTGGGATGAAAAACTCCATATTTGAAAAGATTAAAATAGATTTTTATCGAAATGAACTAGTTTTGAACTAGAATTATAATTCTATTTATTTTTAAATAAATAAATTGAATTTGAAATGGTTTTGAAAATAACCAAAATTTCCAATGATTGCATTGGAGTGGATTTGAATCGAAATTGTCTTCGGAATATTTCGATGTTGGAATTCGTGATTATACAGGTGTTGTTATGGAAATTTGAAAGATATATATTTATATCGTTATTTCCAATACGACATTTGTTAGTCGTAGAATTCGATATTGAATATAAGCCGATATATTTTCTATTCAGAGCCTTGTATTGAATATCGAATGTGATTTGGGTTTGTCGTGAATGGTGTCTTCACTAACACTGTTCTTGAACCCAGTTGAGAAAAGATTAAATCTTTTTATTTAGATTTAATGAAGTGTACCAATTAAATGATATTTAATTGGAATTGAATTGGTATTGATTTTTGGGTTTATCGTGAACAGTGTTTTAAATAACACTTGTTCTTTAACCCGATAATTAATCGAATGTGATTTGGGTTTGTCGTGAATGGTGTCTTCACTAACACTGTTCTTGAACCCAGTTGAGAAAAGATTAAATCTTTTTATTTAGATTTAATGAAGTGTACCAATTAAATGATATTTAATTGGAATTAAATCGATATTGATTTTTGGGTTTATCGTGAACAGTGTTTTAAATAACACTCGTTCTTTAACCCGATAATTAATGAATGTGATTTTGGGTTTATCGTGAACCGTGTTTTAAATGACACTGATTCTTTAACCCAGATAATGATTAAAACTAAGTGGAGTTTTAATGAATCTTTAATTAGATTGAAAAGATCGAGAATGGAGTATCACCAGTTTTGCTCCAGGCGATAGTTAAATCTTTAATTAGATTTGAACGTGAAATTTAGAAACTAACTGTCGGTTAGCCAAGCAGAATGGTTTTCTGGATATTGATCTGATGTTGGTTTCGGCCTTCGGGGTTAATATTTGGGGAATTATTCTCTTGATTAATTTACGGTTAGTGACTAATGAATTGGAATGAGGCGTATGTTGTGTTTGTGTAACACTTATTTAAAATATACGCGAGTTATTCGGAAAGACCGGGTTTATCCCATTCTGAATAACTGATACGACGATAAGTCGAAGATGAAGACGATGGTCGAAGACCGGAGGTCTTCACGTCGTTTGGGTGATAACTGATGATCTTGATTGGGCTGTACACCCAAGAAGATGGAAACAGTTAGTGATCGTCCAGACGTACTTGGAGATCGATGGATATGCGGGGTACTAGGTGCCTCCGGTTTCGTTCAGACCCAGAACGGACTTGTAAATGGACTGTGTGTCTGACATCGGATTTCATTCTGTGTGACTGATATCGGTTGCATAGGATGGTTTGCCTGTGTGGCATGCTAAGATGCAAATGATCAAGGCTTCTGTTGAAAAGCAAAGTCTTGTGGTGATGATCAAAGCACGGCCTTTGTGGCGTAGCTTTGTGTAACGTTTACCTCGCGTGTTTCACACCAGGTATGAACCAAAAACGGGAGACGGACCTCAGGGAGGACTTGCGTTTCTTTCTAGTTAGAAGTGGCGTCAGTGGTTTTACACGCCCTGACGAGTTTGACTTATGTGGTTGTTGCTGTTGCGAGGCGCCTCGGTTATATCGGTTTCGGCCGATGCTTCTGGTCGGCTGACGGACCAGACTTACACCCCATAGGGTGGGGAAACGTAGTGTTCAGGCATTTTAATCCACATCGGTGGACCGGCCTTGACGATCCAAGGGTCGATGCGCTCTGACCCTGTGGCTCGGGCTAGAGAGTCACGAAAACGGTTGAGGACTATCTTTTGCCTCGGTTCATAGACGGAAATCCAATTTCCAAATACGTGACATTTGCGGTTTTAATTGTAATCCTATATATGGCGACATAGTGGGATGGGGCGCTTATGCCGCCTATGATTGATACTTATGATTTGAAGTTGTTTTATACACTTATAATAGTATCAAATGATTTGTTTTAAAACGTATCAAGCATTCTTTGGCTGTTATAAGGGAAAACCCTATCCTCGACTGCGTTGCATTGTGTGATGGGACCTGGGTCTTATAACAGCTTCATGTTTCTTTATTTAGCATTGCGCTGTTTGTTTTATGCACTGGTATTCTTGGGAGGAAACCCGTTCCGTGTTATACGGCGTGGTCCCTTGATTTACCTAATGATTTAAAATAAAGATTAATAACTGTTTTAGTTCTCACACCAGTCACATGACTGACCTGGAGTTTATTGTTTTAACCTAAACTCTGGGTGCCCTTATTTTGACACGGGCAGCTAGTAGTTTTGGGTTTTGCAGATTTATATTCACAGGATCCTGGTTCACAGCTGGAACGATATCCGGAAAGCTTTGTATCCGTATATCTCATTCTAGTTTGTGTATTGTATTATTTTCCGCTGCTATGTATTTAAATGTAATTTAAATCTCTGATATTTCTGTGTAGTATTCGTTTATACTCTGTGTATTCTTGTAATCTGGTGCATTGTTGTAATATACAGTGAAATGTTCTTCTGTATGCGTTCTGTTCTGTCGTGTTCTCAAACGATAGGGCGTTTCGAACGGTCTGGGTCGGTTTAGCGACTGGTTCGGACCGAGCGAAATTCTTTGCCGTAACAGTTGGTATCAGAGCTTTGGTTTACAAAGCTCAGAGAACAAGGCACATTAGAACCATATGAAAGAATTCATCAGATATTGGATTATTAATATCCAATGGGGATGACTCGTTAGAGATGGGGTCAGTAGTATCCTAGAACGAGTGTGAAGAGTATATTTTTAAAATGAAAACAAATTTTGTTTTGAAAATTTAAATCAATTATTCGTATTTGATTATTTATTTTATATTGATTAGGACAATCCAAAATATAAAGATTTTTGCGTATGCGCCTAGCTAGCGTGTATTCGAAGTTTTGATATATTGGATAGATATAGCATCACACTCTAGTCGCCCGAAGATGATATTGATGATAGCGATCGCATCATCAACATTTATATTCGAGTTTCGAAGGTGTGATATCTATATATTTCCTATTGACTGGTGTGAGAACCAAAATTAGATAGGGCCTATTGTTGTGATTTGGCATCAAAAATCTGATTTTTGTGTATATATCAAAATTATGAATTTCAAATGATAATTCACTAATCGATTGATGTTTGTGTTGTTTGTTCATTTGTTTGCTTATTTTGAACCATTATGCCTAATTGAATCAAATATTGTATTATATCGAAAATTGGTTGCATTTGCTTGCATATACATATATATCATTGAACAGGTCATAGCAAGGAGGCTAGAGCAGAGAATAAAATTTGTTTGCCCGACAAATAGGTACATGTTTACTACATAATTTCCTGTTTTGTTTGGGTGATGATGATTTTGTGAGCCTATTGGCTAGCCGCTTGGCTTTTTCTTTTTCTTTTTGAGATCTGAAGGACCGGGGAAGCTATTTGAAATTCCCCGATGCTCCCATTGCAGGGGAGGTTATGGCGAAATTTTTCGAAAATTTAGGGTGTTAGCCAAATTTTTGAAATTTTGAAAATTCTCAGAAACTGAAAAGTTGGAGAATGGAAGCCAGATCGAGCGTAGAACTGAATAATCAAACCACTTTCGACTTTGTTCCTTTTCGGGGACGAAAAGTTTTAAGTGGGGGAGATTGTAACAACCCGCAAATTCTGGGCCAGTTTAAAATTTTTATTTTGGCAATTTTAGCGAATTTTGATATTTAAAATGAATTATTTTAAATAATATCGACGAGAAAATTTATTTTGAATATAATTCGAACGTATATATTTTACGCGTCGTCGTTAGAATATAAATATTTATATATAATTATAAATAGAATTGAAAATGGCGCGGTAGTTCGATAATTCGATTTCAAACTTCAATTGAATGTACCGGGTGCAAAACAATCCGGATTTTAGTGAAACCAAAAATAATGGAATCTAATAGTGAATATCTTTCCAACGAATCCGACCAATTGAAATTTCGTCGCGAGAATCAAAAGATATGTCCAGTTGAAAATTCTGAATAGTCGCTATGGAATTCAGGCCCTTAAAAATGGACATTTTGCAAATGACCTCGGATTTCGACGAAACCACTTTTGTTGGGTCCGTGATGTCGAATTATTGCTAGATTCCAAATTTCATAATTTTTAGAATTAATATGTGAGCGTGGCAAAGGAAAACGCGTTTGACCAGTTTTAGTTGATTTTAATCGACTGGAAAATGGCCATTTTTCTAACGGTCTCAGAATTCGACGAAACTAGTTTTGTTAGGACCGTATCGTCAATACAAAGCTAGAAAATATTTTTCAGGAATTTTTAAAGTTAGTATGTGACCCTGGTAATTTGAAATGTGCGTTTAAAATTCAATATAGTGATTTAAATATAAAATAAATGGAAACTGATTCAAATAGTCGAACCAGTCTACGATACATATCCCATTGGGTTCGGAATGGGGGTTAAACGCTATGGACGACGGGCGGTGGGCCTCGTTTCGAGGTCATGGGTAAAAGTCAACTTTATGCAATTAATTTAATAAAAAAAAAAAATAATATCTCTTCCTACTTTATATTTCTGGCCCCCCCCCCCCGTTTCTAAATCGATTCAGAAGAAAAGAAAAAAAAAAAAAAAAAAACCCTAACTACTCGTTCGATCCCGCCTACGCCCAGTCGCATCACCGCTCCGCCTCCGCACCCTTCGCCACCCACTCCATCGCGAACCCCCGCCCCCCAACCTGGCGACAGAGCTCCCCAAGGCCCTGATCCTCCACGCGATGCGAGCCCCTCCCCGTCAAATCAAATCGAGCCTCCCCCGTTCGAACCCCGAGCGCCGCCACCTCGAGGCACCTCCGACGATCGGTGAAACCAGCCCCCCCTGTAAGTTTTTCTATTTGTTTAATTTATTTATTTTATTTAAAACAGAAAAAGAAACTGCTTTTGTTTTAAAAATGTAAAAAAAAAAAAAAAATTGTTTTTTTTATTTTACTTGAAACCTGTTTTTTTTATTTATTTTGAAAACTGTTTTCTGTTTTATTTAAAGTTAAAAACTGATATTTGTTAAAGTTTTAAAAACTGATTTAAAAACTTAAAAAGGAAAAAACTGCATTTTTATAAAAGAGTTTTAAAAACTGTTTTGAAAAATAATTTAAAAACTGTTTTGAAAAATAATTTAAAAACTGTTTTGAAAAGAAAATAAAAACTGGTTTGAAAAGAAAAAGGTTTGATCTTTTAATAGAGAAATTTTGAACTTGAAAATAAAGATCATATTTTTAAAAAAAAACAGAAAAGATGGAATTTTTGTTAAGTAGAAATAGTAAGGTATGATTCTTGTATTTTTAAAGCAATAAAAATATAATAGTTGCATCATAAGAATAAGAAAAATATAATCTTTATAATGTAGAGAAAGTAAAAATGTGATTTTTATATTCATAGCAATGAACTAAAAATTCGATTTTTATATACTGAATAGCGAAGTAAAAATTCGTTTTTATATATTGAACTTTGAAGTAAAAATTCGATTTTTATATATTGAACTTTGAAATAAAAATTCGATTTTTATATATTGAACTTTGAAATAAAAATTCGATTTTTATATACTGAATAGCGAAGTAAAAATTCGATTTTTACATATGTAGTGGCTACGGGCAACGAAGATGACGAAGATGCGATAGCGATGAAGTTTTCTATCAGTGAAGTGCCGTGGAGCTAGGATAGCTATATGTGAGAACTTCTCACTCAAATTCTATTTTTCTAGTTATATATATATACTAGGATGCAGACGGTGCTTATTAGAAGCACCCGACACCCGTCCACATACCATGGACTTGTTTGTTTGGTTGTGTAGCTGGTTAGATTATTTGATTTGGATTTGATTGATTGGTTGAATTGGAAATTGATTAAAATTGATATGTGAATGGCGTGGGCCTTCACTAGACCGGGGATAAGGCTAGGCCTTGTCCCGTTTCTAGTATCGTGCCGTTATGCCGCCGAAATTTTCTAAAATATGTTAGAAAATAAAAATATCATTTTATTGTGTAAATGAATTGAATAGAAATTCATAGGTTGAAATAAAATGTTTTATCGTTAAAAATATAATTTTTAACGTGAAGTGAATAAAATAGAATATTCATTTACAAACCAGACGGTTTGTTTATGTACACCTATTTGAATGACATTGATTGGGACGATAAATTTTACACATCGCCCAACAGCACAAATAAAATATGTGTTTGATTGTTTGAAACCCCGCACGGGTGTTGGGATGAAATTTGAAGTTCACTCATCCTGATTGATTAAATATGTCGATCGATTGATTGACAGGCTGTTATAAGCGTTGAATATCTATATTTGATGCTTATACAGTGTAGTGCACTTTGGTTGATGGTTGATTATTTTCAATGCTATTATATACATGTGTTGTATGCAAATCCATATAATTAATTTTATATGGTAATTGATTGGGCCTCATTCCAGTTTTGAAAAAGAAATATTTGAAATAGAATATTTGAAAATAGAAATTTATGAAGCCGTGTTGATTAGATTGACGCCATTTTGACGTGAACGATATTTATATCAATTTTAAACGATTTCGAAATGAATTGAATTGAAAACGATTTCGAAATGAATTGAATTGAAAACGATTTCGAAATGAATTGAATTGAAAACGATTTCGAAATGAATTGAATTGAAAACGATTTCGAAATGAATTGAATTGAAAACGATTTCGAAATGAATTGAATTGAAAACGATTTCGAAATGAATTGAATTGAAAACGATTTCGAAATGAATTGAATTGAAAACGATTTCGAATTGAATTGAAAACAAATTGAAATGAATTCAAATTGAATTGAAATTTGAATTGAATAGAAATGAATTTTAAAACGAATTTATAAAGAAGAATTCAATTTTGATTTGAATTGAAAAGGAAGTTGAAATTGTTTTTGAAACGAATTCAAAACTATTTATATAATTCGTTTTAAATAGAAATCGATGAAATATATATTATATATATTATATATATAATATAATGGCCTGAATAGAACGCGCCGCGCCGCGGCAGTTCGCGAATTTCGACCATTTATTTCAAACGGACATTACGGGAGATCCGACCGTCGGATTCTCCTAAAACCGGAACCGTTGGGTTCGTATCGAAAAGAGCTTTCTAATGAATGTTAGAAATTTGAAATCTAACGGTTGGATTTGGAGATACGTCCAAATCAAATTCGAAAAAGGTCGCTGTAAGTGCAGTTCGATGGCCGTTGTTGGAAATCGACTGTACGGGCCTTGATAAAATTATTAAAAATAGTAATAATTTGTGTAAAATCATAAGAAATGATTTGTGAAAGTTTGGGATGAAAAACTCCATATTTGAAAAGATTAAAATAGATTTTTATCGAAATGAACTAGTTTTGAACTAGAATTATAATTCTATTTATTTTTAAATAAATAAATTGAATTTGAAATGGTTTTGAAAATAACCAAAATTTCCAATGATTGCATTGGAGTGGATTTGAATCGAAATTGTCTTCGGAATATTTCGATGTTGGAATTCGTGATTATACAGGTGTTGTTATGGAAATTTGAAAGATATATATTTATATCGTTATTTCCAATACGACATTTGTTAGTCGTAGAATTCGATATTGAATATAAGCCGATATATTTTCTATTCAGAGCCTTGTATTGAATATCGAATGTGATTTGGGTTTGTCGTGAATGGTGTCTTCACTAACACTGTTCTTGAACCCAGTTGAGAAAAGATTAAATCTTTTTATTTAGATTTAATGAAGTGTACCAATTAAATGATATTTAATTGGAATTGAATTGGTATTGATTTTTGGGTTTATCGTGAACAGTGTTTTAAATAACACTTGTTCTTTAACCCGATAATTAATCGAATGTGATTTGGGTTTGTCGTGAATGGTGTCTTCACTAACACTGTTCTTGAACCCAGTTGAGAAAAGATTAAATCTTTTTATTTAGATTTAATGAAGTGTACCAATTAAATGATATTTAATTGGAATTGAATTGGTATTGATTTTTGGGTTTATCGTGAACAGTGTTTTAAATAACACTTGTTCTTTAACCCGATAATTAATCGAATGTGATTTGGGTTTGTCGTGAATGGTGTCTTCACTAACACTGTTCTTGAACCCAGTTGAGAAAAGATTAAATCTTTTTATTTAGATTTAATGAAGTGTACCAATTAAATGATATTTAATTGGAATTGAATTGGTATTGATTTTTGGGTTTATCGTGAACAGTGTTTTAAATAACACTTGTTCTTTAACCCGATAATTAATCGAATGTGATTTGGGTTTGTCGTGAATGGTGTCTTCACTAACACTGTTCTTGAACCCAGTTGAGAAAAGATTAAATCTTTTTATTTAGATTTAATGAAGTGTACCAATTAAATGATATTTAATTGGAATTAAATCGATATTGATTTTTGGGTTTATCGTGAACAGTGTTTTAAATAACACTCGTTCTTTAACCCGATAATTAATGAATGTGATTTTGGGTTTATCGTGAACCGTGTTTTAAATGACACTGATTCTTTAACCCAGATAATGATTAAAACTAAGTGGAGTTTTAATGAATCTTTAATTAGATTGAAAAGATCGAGAATGGAGTATCACCAGTTTTGCTCCAGGCGATAGTTAAATCTTTAATTAGATTTGAACGTGAAATTTAGAAACTAACTGTCGGTTAGCCAAGCAGAATGGTTTTCTGGATATTGATCTGATGTTGGTTTCGGCCTTCGGGGTTAATATTTGGGGAATTATTCTCTTGATTAATTTACGGTTAGTGACTAATGAATTGGAATGAGGCGTATGTTGTGTTTGTGTAACACTTATTTAAAATATACGCGAGTTATTCGGAAAGACCGGGTTTATCCCATTCTGAATAACTGATACGACGATAAGTCGAAGATGAAGACGATGGTCGAAGACCGGAGGTCTTCACGTCGTTTGGGTGATAACTGATGATCTTGATTGGGCTGTACACCCAAGAAGATGGAAACAGTTAGTGATCGTCCAGACGTACTTGGAGATCGATGGATATGCGGGGTACTAGGTGCCTCCGGTTTCGTTCAGACCCAGAACGGACTTGTAAATGGACTGTGTGTCTGACATCGGATTTCATTCTGTGTGACTGATATCGGTTGCATAGGATGGTTTGCCTGTGTGGCATGCTAAGATGCAAATGATCAAGGCTTCTGTTGAAAAGCAAAGTCTTGTGGTGATGATCAAAGCACGGCCTTTGTGGCGTAGCTTTGTGTAACGTTTACCTCGCGTGTTTCACACCAGGTATGAACCAAAAACGGGAGACGGACCTCAGGGAGGACTTGCGTTTCTTTCTAGTTAGAAGTGGCGTCAGTGGTTTTACACGCCCTGACGAGTTTGACTTATGTGGTTGTTGCTGTTGCGAGGCGCCTCGGTTATATCGGTTTCGGCCGATGCTTCTGGTCGGCTGACGGACCAGACTTACACCCCATAGGGTGGGGAAACGTAGTGTTCAGGCATTTTAATCCACATCGGTGGACCGGCCCTGACGATCCAAGGGTCGATGCGCTCTGACCCTGTGGCTCGGGCTAGAGAGTCACGAAAACGGTTGAGGACTATCTTTTGCCTCGGTTCATAGACGGAAATCCAATTTCCAAATACGTGACATTTGCGGTTTTAATTGTAATCCTATATATGGCGACATAGTGGGATGGGGCGCTTATGCCGCCTATGATTGATACTTATGATTTGAAGTTGTTTTATACACTTATAATAGTATCAAATGATTTGTTTTAAAACGTATCAAGCATTCTTTGGCTGTTATAAGGGAAAACCCTATCCTCGACTGCGTTGCATTGTGTGATGGGACCTGGGTCTTATAACAGCTTCATGTTTCTTTATTTAGCATTGCGCTGTTTGTTTTATGCACTGGTATTCTTGGGAGGAAACCCGTTCCGTGTTATACGGCGTGGTCCCTTGATTTACCTAATGATTTAAAATAAAGATTAATAACTGTTTTAGTTCTCACACCAGTCACATGACTGACCTGGAGTTTATTGTTTTAACCTAAACTCTGGGTGCCCTTATTTTGACACGGGCAGCTAGTAGTTTTGGGTTTTGCAGATTTATATTCACAGGATCCTGGTTCACAGCTGGAACGATATCCGGAAAGCTTTGTATCCGTATATCTCATTCTAGTTTGTGTATTGTATTATTTTCCGCTGCTATGTATTTAAATGTAATTTAAATCTCTGATATTTCTGTGTAGTATTCGTTTATACTCTGTGTATTCTTGTAATCTGGTGCATTGTTGTAATATACAGTGAATTGTTCTTCTGTATGCGTTCTGTTCTGTCGTGTTCTCAAACGATAGGGCGTTTCGAACGGTCTGGGTCGGTTTAGCGACTGGTTCGGACCGAGCGAAATTCTTTGCCGTAACAGATTGTTTGAACGATAAAAATGTCATTTTTATTGTATGGAAGTATATAAAATATTCATGTTTGAAATAAATAGTTTTAACAATAAAAATCACATTTTTATTATATATATGAATCGCTAAAAATCTTCATTTTTGAAATAAATTGTTTTAACAATAAAAATCACATTTTTATTTTATATATGGATCGCTAAAAATCTTCATTTTTGAAATAAATTATTTTAACAATAAAAATCGCGTCTTTACAATATATATGAAGTGTTAAAGATAGTCATGTGTTGAAATAACTGTTTGTTGGATAAAATTATTATTTTTATCATGTATATGAAATGAAACGGTTAGAAATCGAAGAATAGATTATATTTATATATATAAATATAATTAGAATAAATCGAATAACGAAGCTGCAATTCGTATTTTGAAACCTGAATTCAAATGATTATACCGGGAGATCCGACCGTCGGATTTTCCCGAAACCGAAGCCGTTGGGTTCGCTTTGGAAATATCTTTCCACAAGGTTGGATTGTCTGGAATGTTTAATCCAAATATGAATGAAAACAACGCCAGAATGGAATATATATATATATAACTAATATAAATCAAATAACGATGCCGTAGTTCGTATTTTGAAATCGTAACTTTAAACGATTGTACCGGGAGATCCGACCGTCGGATTCTCCCAAAACTGGAACCGTTGGGTCCTCTTTGAAAAGATCTTTCCAATGATATAAAAAATTTAATGATCCAACGACTAGATTTTCAGATACGTGTAAATCAAATTTGAAGGAAAATAGAGCCATGGCCGCGTTATGACCTGAAGCGTCATTTGAATAAATTGGCTATATTTAAATAAATAAAAATGGTGATAAATTGTTATAAAATAATAAAAATGATATGGAATGGAAATAAACTGAATTTACTCGGTTTATAGGATATTTGATGGTTGAATGTGCTTGACGGGAAAATTACAATAATAAACTGAATTATGGATGTCAGATAATTTAACCATTAAAATGAATTGATTTGAAATTCTAAAATATACGTGAATTATTTGAAAAGGCCGAGTTAATTCTCATTTCAAATAATTGGTCGACGCTTAGAAGTCAAAAATATGAAGACAGTGCAAGACCAAGGATCTTCACATCGAATGGATGGCTACTGATGCCTTTGATTGGAGTTGCTTCCCTGAAGGGGTTACAGTGGTGGTCGTCCGAACGTACTTGTTAATCGTTTGGATGTGCGAGGGCCTCTCTCCTGTATTGGACAAATGGGGGGAGGTGTAAGGTACCTCTGGTTTCGTTCAGACGCAGAACGAACTTGTAAATGGATGTGTGTCTGACTTTGTAGATTGACAACATAGCATACAGAGATGCTGTGATCAAAGCTTTTGTTGAAAAGCAGAGCTTTGTGGTTGATGATTACAGTAGGGCTTTGAATAGCTAGCTTTGTGTTTAGCGTTGATTCGCAAGCCTCACACCTCGGTATGGACCAGAAATGGGAGAGGACCTCAGGGAGGACCTGCGTTTCCTTCTAGCTAGGAGTGGTGTTTTGGGTTTTGCACGCCCATGCATTTTACTTATGTGGATGATGGATAGCGAGGCGCCTCGTTTATATCGGTCGCTCCTTGGCCGATGGTTTGGTCGGTATATGAATAGTTGACGCCCTATAGGGTGGGGAAACGCAGTGTTCAGGCATTTTAATCCACTCCGTGTGGACCGGCCCTGACGGTCCAAGGCTTGCCTGCGCGCTTGCCTGAGACACGGGCTAGTGCGTCTCAAAGCGGTAAGGACGATCCCTTGCCTTGGTTCATGACGGAAATCCAATTTCCAAATATGACATCGTGCGGTTTTGATTGTATACCTATATATGGCGACATAGTGGTATGGAGCATTCATGCTGTCTTGATTGATACTTACGATTGAAATTGTTTTTGAAACATATAAACACTAATAATAATATCAAATGCTTTTATTTTATTCGTATCAAGCATATTTTGGCCATTATAAGGTAAAACTATATCCTTAGGTTTGCATTGCATTGTGTAATGGGAACTGAGTCTTATAATGGCTTTATTTTTATAAAAAGCATTGCGATGTTTAAATAATTTATTGGTTTTAAGCACTGGCAATCCGATGGAGTAAACCCGTTCCGCGTTAGCAGCGTGGTCCTGTGATTGGCCTTATTATTAAAATAAGTTTAGCAGATTTCTCATACCAATCCCATGACTGAATCGTAGTTTGTTTCACTTGCAAACTCGGGTACCCTATTTTCTACACGGGCAGCCATGTATTCAGGTTTTAGCAGGCTCTTTCTGGATAGCTATGGAGCTGAAGATGGATTTTATCACTTCTTTCTTTTTATACTGTTCAGCTCCTGTTGTACATATTATGTTTTGATTCCGCTGTAGACATTTTATGTAAAGCTGAAACTATATTTTGTACTAAGTATGATCCTGTATACTGTGTAACTCTGATGATTATGTTTATCCGGTGTATTATGTTGCATATTATCTGGTGTATTTATTTATTTCTATTCTGCTGTTATTTGTTTATGTGTTATATTCCAAAGATTACCTTTTCCACCATGGAACGGGGGTTTGGGGTTGTCACAACGTGGTATCAGAGCTTTGGTTAAGCTTAGTTCTGGAATATAACATATTAATGAACTCGTACGAAATAGAATTAGTAGTATTCTATGACGAATAACTCATTTCAGATAGGATCAGTAATATCCTAAAATGAGTATAGCAGAATGAAATATACCCCGATAGACGCATTTACATTAAAGTATATGCCTCTATGATTTAAAAATACCTTTTCTGTTGGCCTAACACTTTGTCAGCTATTTGCGGGCATTGAAAAATGAGTGGGAGAAGTAGAAGGGGTAGGTCAAAACCAGATATTGAAGCTCTATTTATTAAGTATCAAAATATGGGTGGAGTACTGTTCTCAGGTAATGAATCTATTATTCAAACACAAGCACGGATGCGCTCTTCTAAGAAAATCTTTGAAGGTTCAAAGTTGAGAGATGATCGGAAAAGATTATTGGCAAAGAAACTAAAGAACTGAGGAACACGAAGGTTCACTTAGTCAAAGTGCAATGGAGTGGAGATCCATGAGACTGTACTTGGGAAACATAGGAGAGCATTAAGAAAGCCTATCCCAAATGCTGAGTGGATATCTCCAATTAACTCCGGTGCAAGGTACATTTACCATATTTTGCATTTTTGTTTTGTTCTCTAATTGGTTGTTGTTTCCATTTCATGGATGTAGAATTTTTAATCATATAGTCTGAATGATTTTAAAAGAGTATATGAATTAATTACTATATATTTGAAAAGGTTAAAAATAATTTGATTATTGTTTGTGTGGAGTGATTGTTAGTTTAAACTAAATCGCATTGGAATGATAAAATCAATAAAAGAATGAAAGGTAAACTTATGCAAATGAATCAAATGTTAGACTGATTTGAAAATAGATAGAAATATATACATATGCATTATATATGTTTGAACAGGAAAATGGATTTGCTGTTGAGTAAAGAATTTATTTGCATGCCTGACAAATAGGTAAACCTTAATGAGTTGGATGCGCAGTTTTATTATTATATCAACTCCTGTGAATGCCATTGGATGCAGAGCGCTGGTTGTTCTGTGTGTAATAATAAACGTCGCCATAGGATAGTAGCAATTAATTTTGAACTACAATACATGGCATACTTCTTGAAGATAGCATACTTCATCGTATACCACATAAGCATTTGGAGCTTGTGTGACGAGGTTGATGGTTTACCATACGAGCAAGAGGCTTGTACGGCGATGACTATATATTATAGGCTGAACTGATGACTGATATGGACAATATAAAATATAACGGTGAATTGCCAGATTAATAAAAAACACACACGGGTCTGGAGATGACTATAAACATGTCTCTCTGGTCATTAAGGCACAAAAACCATTTATAGGGTGATGAGAATTTATTCTCTGGAGTTATGATCTATACACACTCCCCTGTGGACGCCGGAATATATCACTATAAATATATGTATGCTTATTAGGATTTATTGGGTATCTAATACGGCCCAATAAATTTCCAAACCCCTCCCCGTACAAAGGAGGTTTTGGCGAAATTTTTCCAAAATTTAGGGTGTTAGACAAATTTTTGAAGAATTAGAATATTCTTAGAAATTGAAAAGATGAAGAATGAAAGACAGAATGAAAGTTAAGTTGGTTAATTAAACAACTTTCAGCTTCGTTCCTTTTCGGGGATGAAAAGAATTTAAGTGGGGAGATTGTTACAACCTGGAAAATCTGAACCAATTTAAAAATTTTAGTTTGGCTATTTTAGTGGATTTTGAATATGTAAAATAAACTATTTTAAATAATAACGACCAAAAATCTATTTGAATCGATGTAGGAAAATAAATATATTTATTTTAATTATAAAACAAGGTCTGAAATGGCGTGGTAGTTTGAAAATTTGAATTCGAACTTTGAATGACTGTACCAGTTGCAAAATAAAATGGATTTGAGTGAAACCAAAAATATTTAAATCTGTTCATGAATATCTTTCTAATGAATTTGAAAAATCGAGATTTCATAGCTGAAGTCAAAAGTTATGGCCAAATGAATATTCAGAAAGGTCACTATAAAGTTTATATAGGCCTTGAAAATAGTCATTTTGCAAACGATCTCCGTTTTCGACGAAACCACTTTTGTTGGACCCGGGATGTCGAATTATTGCTAAGTTCCAAATTCCATAATTTTTGGAGTAATATGTGAGTGTGGCAAAAGAAAATGTGTTTGGTTGATTTCAACCAAAAAATGGCCATTTTCAAGCTGTCTCCAAATTTGACGAAACTAGTTTTGTTGGTATCGTATATTCAAAATATAGCTAGATTTATTTTTCTGGAATTTTTGGAATCGGTTTGTGGCCCCAGCAAATTGAAATGTACATTCAAATAAAATACTGAATGTTTTATATTTTAATTTGAAGAATAATTGACTTATATAGTCGAATGGGCTTACGAAACATATTCGATTGCGTTCATAATAGAGGTATTTAGCTAGGGGCGACAGTCGTTGGGTTTGAATTGGAGCTCGTATGGATTGAAGGGTATTATCGGATTTGAATAAATTAAAAATAAAATATAAAATCCACCAGCCAATCACATTTCTCGATCACTTTCTCTCTCCCTATAATTTCTAAATCGCGAATGACGGAAGTGCTCCCCTCCTTCTCTCCTCTTTTTCTTCAAATCCACTCAATAAAAACCCATGGCCCTTTGGAGAATTTTGTAGTACTCCTCACAATCTTCACATCCATATAAAGATTGGATTTGTTCCTGGCCTATAGCGTTCGAATCGAGCTCGGGAATTCCCGAACTTCAAAGTGCGGTCGTCGTTATCCTGGTGCACTAAAGAGGACCCCACCACCATGCGAGGAGGCGCCTCTCCTCCCTCTTTGACGTGGCATTGGTCGATCCTCCTATAGAACCGTGGATTGCGAGATAAATGCAAACCTAGTTTCGAACCTCTTTTGAAAGGTAACGGCTGAAAATAATTTAACTGTTTATACCACGTTAAAGCGCTACGATTTATGATTTTACAATAAAAATCATATCTTTTTTGCTATGTTGTCGAAATCCAGTGAAACAAGAGACATTGGACTTGTGTGGACGTCTTCTACATTCTAGAAGAGACCGGATATTTTTCTGAGCCTTCTACAATTTTTGGAGGAGTGGAACCCAGTATGAGATTTCTGAATTATAAACGATATGGAATAATGATATATAAATTATACGGTTGATGTATAAGTTATATAAGCGTTGTACACCTCATGTATAAGTGTTATATAAGTTATATGTGCAATGTATAGGTTATATATGCGTTGTAAAAATCATATATGCGATAAATGGAATTGAAATGATAATGAAATGGAATCAAAATATATTTATATACGTATATCTATATATATATACACACACAATCCCCTCGCCCAAAGACCATGGACAATATATATTGGTTGTGTTTGTTTGGATTTTGGTTGATGTGAAATTTGGTTGATAAATACGAATGGTTGAAATGATTGATTGTGGTTAAAATCCCAATAGGATTAGTATATGGGAAATTTCATCTGCGTACGAACTAGATTATTGAAATCCCCATTGTCAAAAGTTGCGAGGCTATAAGGTAGAGCGAGGAACCGTACTAGGGACGGTGCCGGTTTTAACTACCAAGCCGTTATGTTGCCGAAATTTTCTGAAATATTCCTGTGTTCGATTTATATTCATGTATGGGAAAAATATTCATTTTTGAAATAAAAATGGTTTAAATGATAAAAATAACATTTTTACTGAATGTATGAAATAGAGATTGTTTGAACGATAAAAATAACAGTTTTATCAAATGTATGAAATAAAAATGGTTTGAACGATAAAAATAGCATTTTCATCGAATGTATGAAATAGAGATTGTTTGAACGATAAAAATAACGGTTTATCAAATGTATGAAATAAAATGTTTTGAACGAAAAAAATAACATTTTTATCGAATGTATGAAATAGAGATTGTTTGAACGATAGAAATAACAATTTTATTGAATGAATGAAATAAAATGGTTTGAACGATAAAAATAACATTTTTGTCGAATGTATGAAATAGAGATTGTTTGAACGATAAAAATAACAATTTTATCAAATGTATGAAATAAAATGGTTTGAACGATAAAAATAACATATTTATCGAACGTATGAAATAGAGATTGTTTGAACGATAAAAATAACATTTTTATTTCATGTGCGAAGTATATAAAATATTCATGTTTGAAAAAAATTGTTTTAACAATAAAAATCACATTTTTATTATACATATGAATCGCTAAAAATCTTCATTTTTGAAATAAATTGTTTTAACAATAAAAATCACTTTTTTATTATATATATGAATCGCTAAAAATGTTCATTTTTGAAATAAATTGTTTTAACAATAAAGAACGCATTTTTATAATATATATGAAGTGTTAAAGATAGTCATGTGTTGAAATAACTATTTGTTGGATAAAAATATTATTTTTATCAAACATATGAAATGAAATGGTTAGAAATTGAAGAATATATTATATATATACATATATATAATTAAAATAAATAAAATAACAAAGTTGCAGCTCGTATTTTGAAATCTTGACTTCAAATGATTGTACCGGGAGATCCGACCGTCGGATTTTCCCGAAATTGAAAACGTTGGGTTCGCTTTGGAAATATCTTTCCAATGATACCAACTTTGCAAAGATCCAATGGTTGGATTGTCTAGAATGTTTAATTCAAATCTGAATGAAAACAGCTCCAGAATGGATTATATATATATATATATATATATATATATAATATTAAAATAAATCGAATAACGACGCTGCAGTTCGTATTTTGAAATCGTAACTTTAAACGATTGTACAAGGAGATCCGACCGTCGGATTCCCCCAAAACAGGAACCGTTGGGTCCGCTTTAAAAAGATCTTTCCAATGATATAATTTTTTTAATGATCCAGCAGCTAGATTTTCAGATATGTGTAAATCAAATTTGAAGGAAAACAGCGCCATGGTCGCGTTATAGTCTGAAGCGTCTGTTTGAATAAATTGGCTATATTTAAATAAATAAAAATAGCGATAAATCGTTATAAAATAATATGAACAATATGGAATGGGAATAAACTGAATTTACTCGGTTTATAGGATATTTGATGATTGAATGTGTTTGACGAGAAAATTACAATAATAAACTGAATTATGGATGTCAGATAATTTAACCATTGAAATGAATTGATTTTAATTCTAAAATATTCGTGAATTATTTGAAAAGGCCGAGTTAATTCTCATTTCAAATAATTGGTCGACAGTTCACTGCAACAAAAATACCCTATTACAACGTCCTTTTTACAACGGGCATTGGCTGCCCGTTGTAATAGATTGATATTACAACGGTCATTGATGGACCGTTGTAATAGATGTCATGTACAACGCCCTTTTTACAATCGGCAAAGACTGCCCGTTGTAATAGAATACTATTGCAACCGTCACTTTAGGCCCGTTGTAATAGATGTCAATTTTACAACGTTCACAAAATGCCCGTTGTAACAGATGTCTATTTTACAACGGTCATAAAATGCCCGTTGTAAGAGGTGCCAATTTTACTACGGGTAATGCCTGTTGTAACAGGTGTCAATTTTACAGCGGTCATAAAATGCTCATTTTAACCAATGCCAACCGTCATCATAAAATGTCTATTGTGGTAAATGTCTGTTTTATGACAATCATTAATTAATACTTACAATACTTTCTTAAAATTAATATTGATTATTTTTTATTATTTAATAAATAACCAATAATAATTTTATATTTATCATATGTTACTAATTAGTAACTATAATATTATATTACTATTTATTAACACTACAACAAAACAGTCCTTTTACAACGGGCAAAAACCGTTGTTATATGTCTTTCACAACGGGCAAAAGCCCGTCCTAATATGCGTCGTCGTAATAGGTCCTTTGTAATTTACAATGGTCAGTGACTGTTGTAAAAGACCGTTGTAATAACGTGCTCTGTCACGTGCACGGACCCTACGACAATGGCTATAAACCCGTTGTAATATCTTATTAATTACAAGCGGCTTCTGCCCGTTGTAATACATTATATTACAATAGGTTTTGCCCGTTGCGAAATAAATGAAGATTTATGTATAATTGCTGCCATATAGATTCATAATATATATATATATATATATATATGTATATATATTAACATGCAATAAATATTGTGATGCAACAATCAAAATCACATAATAACACATAATAAAATACTAAAGCAAAAGTCTTAAAATTCCAACACATTTCAAAAAGTTAGATAAGTTTACATCCAAAAGATTCAGATAAGTTGCATCGACATAGTTCTAACATAAATTACATAACTAGTTTCATAAGTACCGACACTAGACCAAGGAAACGTAATCTTTGTGCCACGCGACGGTAGATCCAACGGCATGTCTGATGGTGGACATCTCCGAATTTGGCTTAAACTAAAAAGCTTCCAGAGTAACCTAATCCCGTCGATCTTGAGCCTGCATACTGTTACTAGCACGGTATGAAAAAAAAAAAAAAAATGTTAACCAAATGCAGAAAGAATATATTATTATACACCATTCAGAACTTATTATACATCATTTAAGTCTTTCATTGCTGTAACCGTACAGCATTGCACTAAATTCAGAATGTGTACGAAAAGTTAATCTTACAGCAGAAGATACAAGTGCAAACTACAGTAAGTGCACGAGGATTTTTGATCTGTACAAGATTAGTTATTTTAATTTTATGCAATCTAGGATCGTTGTTTATATTCGTTTGATTAAGTAATATATTATGGATACCCAGAATCTTATCTAAGCATCGAATGGCGTGCAAAATATAATTAAGTTACCATGCAAATAAGAATTTCATACATTATACAATATGTTATAATGAGGAAAAAAATGTAGCCAAGAAGCATGTTTGAGCTATATTTGGAACCATAAGAACAAATTTATGACACCCAGTGATGATAATCAATTGTTGGTTCCAGAAATATTCCAGATGCATGTGTTACACGGCTTGTGTAATGCTTTAGCACATTGCATAAATTTTCAATATGAGATTTTAAATCACTGCTATTTGATCACTATATAGTTTCAATAGCTTTGTATAAAAAAAGTTTAAACATTACAAGAAATAGTTGAGCACAAAATGTTGGATCTAAAGTAAGAATAGCAATTAGAACTAAATTGCCCTATAAAGTGTGTTAGTTAACCATGCAAGCTATTAATATCACTCGGAAAGAATATCTGGATAGTAGGAGTTGCAAAATTACGAATTTTGAAAATGAGTGGAGTAACTTTAGTTATACGATATTTAAGTTTCGGCACTTTTGATAATAGGATCCTCACATGGTGGTCGACGGAAGTTTTAAATGTTGTACATATTTCTTTTGCAGCTAGAATACATTTCTGAATTATGTAATATGAATTACAAGTGACATGAGAATCAAAATGACTAGAGCTTTGTTGAATAAACAAAATAGAACAAGTAACAAACAAATTCATTTCTACAAAATTTGTTCTAGTAAAACATGAAGAATATAAAATAGAAGTGAAATGTGTACCAAGCAGCACAGCTCACACATCAATGCACATTATCACTGTTATCAAGCCGAATGGGTTCATCTTGATACGATTTTCATCAAGTGCTGATACGAATCAAATTGAGATGGGGGCCTTGCACCTAAAATTCTCTCATTATTATTCTAAAATAGTGGTCGAATCAATATGAGACATGTGTACCAAGAAGCACATCTCACAAATCAATGCACATTATGCTACTTGTTGGGGAAATTGCGCCATTGCGGAAGAACAATAAGCAGGATCTAGATTTGCCAATTGTACATCAAACTAATCTGATAGCAATTATTTTATTACTACAAAGAAATAGTAAATAACTATAAAGAAGAAAAGAGACAATATTTATACTGGTTCCACTATCATCGAGATAGTGTACGTCCAGTTCAAAAGAGAGAGATTTTATTTCACATAATAGAGAGAATTACAAGAGATTACACAAAAAGAGTTTACATATAACCTCAAATAGGCATAACAAGAAGAGATACCATTGGGGATCACTGGCTCCATGCCAGGATGGGTTTACTAAGAAGTCTACCCCTCAATATATAGCCAGTGAAATGTATGTGAGTCATCAATCAAATCACCATCATATGGTAATAAATTATGGAGGCAAATTACAATGGCAACAAATGACTCAATAGCAAATATGGAAGAAAATAATCCATGCATCCATCTCATGCAAATGCAATCAATGCATTTATGCATTCCATATTGAATATATTTACTTTCCCATTTTGCATATTTGTTCCATCTAAATGTGATTTTGTATCACCCAAATTTAACATCTCCACCTTGATGCAAAATCACATATCTGCAACACCCCATCTCGAATTAAATTCTCTTCACATCAAAAAACTCTTCAAAAGAACTCCACCTTCAATCAAAATCTCATAATGAGGTACACCAAAAATGAATATTTACCAAATGGGTTCCAGCAAAGCCACCCCCCATCACACAATTGTTAACGAGCTCAGACTACGTCCCAGCCCGCCAACAAAATGTTGCAAATATCCAAAATAAAAAAAGATGGCAGACACCAAAGTAATCTCAACACCGCCAAGGCAAAAAATAATTCTCTCAATCACCAATTCAAAAAAACAGAGCCAAAATCCAAATCTCTGCATGCAACAAAATTCTCTCTCCTTCCACATATCTGCATGTAGCACCTCTTTTAAGACGGCATCACAAAATCGACGATGGCACAAATTCGCCAAAATCAGCTCTATGAACTGAACTCTCCAAGACGGCATCATAAGTTGATAAGCCTCAACGGCGTCAAATCCGTCACCAAAATCAGCTACATCAGATATAATTTCCAAATCCAATGGTCTCTTCAACACACTAAACTCTTTATCACGTCAAAGTTCCCAGATTGGAACGCTCTTCACTCTCAACATAATCTCCTCCACCAAAGTCTTCCTTTTCTCCCAAAATTGTAATAGAATAAGCACCACTGAATCTACAACCTTTGTAGAAATTATTGATGCACAATTTAAAACAAATCGCCTTGCTCTGATACCACTTGTTGGGGAAATTGCGCCATTGCGGAAGAACAATAAGCAGGATCTAGATTTGCCAATTGTACATCAAACTAATCTGATAGCAATTATTCTATTACTACAAAGAAATAGTAAATAACTATAAAGAAGAAAAGAGACAATATTTATACTGGTTCCACTATCATCGAGATAGTGTACGTCCAGTTCAAAAGAGAGAGATTTTATTTCACATAATAGAGAGAATTACAAGAGATTACACAAAAAGAGTTTACATATAACCTCAAATAGGCATAACAAGAAGAGATACCATTGGGGATCACTGGCTCCATGCCAGGATGGGTTTACTAAGAAGTCTACCCCTCAATATATAGCCAGTGAAATGTATGTGAGTCATCAATCAAATCACCATCATATGGTAATAAATTATGGAGGCAAATTACAATGGCAACAAATGACTCAATAGAAAATATGGAAGAAAATAATCCATGCATCCATCTCATGCAAATGCAATCAATGCATTTATGCATTCCATATTGAATATATTTACTTTCCCATTTTGCATATTTGTTCCATCTAAATGTGATTTTGTATCACCCAAATTTAACACTACTGATTATTATCATTTACTTTTCTAGTGACATGGTAGAAGTAGTTTGAAATGAACAGAATTACGCAAGACAAAAGTGTTGTAAAACATAAATTACCGCAACATGACTTCGGCGATTGGCCTTACTTTTAGTGGAGCTCTTTGTGGTTGATCACGGCAATTGTGGGAAGAGACAATTTCCACCTGAACTCCAAAAAAAAAAATACATACTCAAAATTAGGTGAACCTAGAAAAATATGAAACAGCAAGTTAACATGCATATATAAAATGACACAATAAAGTAAAGCATGCATGTTACTAATTAGAAAAATGTTACTAATTAGATGAAGTATATGAAGTACATTTCCTTGTTTCTTTCTATCCCAGTGTACCCATTACTAATGGCTGGCTCAACATGGGAACTTGGCAGGTGTGAATTTTCTCAACTCTAACTTCAGAAATCAACTGATGAAAGCGGCCGGGAATATTATGGTTCAAAATTATACACCACGTTTGCTGGAAGGAGGAAAAAAATCAAAAGTGGAGAGACTTATTCCGGAATCTGAAGTTGATATGGCTATGGATCAGTTACGAAACTATAGGGATGCTATAGGTACATTTGGAATAAAAAGCGCCATAAGTTGTAGAGATAAAATGCAACCTTGTAAGTTATGAACCTTAAATTTAATGTCAAGTAATTTGGAACATTTGCACATAATTATTTTCAACATAATGTAGACGAATGGTGGATGCAATATGGAAGTGACACGCCAAACCTTACGAACTTCGCAATCAGAGTTTTATCACAAACATGTAGCGCTTCGCCCTGTGAGCGCAACTGGAGTGTTTTTGATCATGTAAGTCATTTATGTAGCTTCAGTTTTTTTTTTCCATGCATATGCTTGCATTTACTTTTTTTTATGGAGTGGAGTTTGCGACATATGTGCATATGCATTTGCTTGCAATCACTGTTTTCTTTAGTGGGGTATAGTTTTCGATAGACTGCTTGCATTTAATGGGGTGAAGTTTACATTTACTGTTTATTTAATGGGATAGAGTTTGCATTTACTGTTTTTTTTTATAGTGGGGGGTGGAGTTTGCATTTGCATATGCCTGCTGGCATATGCATATGCCTGATGTAGCATATGCATATGCCTGATGTAGCATATGCATTTGCATATGTCAACAGGCATATGCATTTGCATATGCCAACAGGCATATGCAAATGCATATGCTACATCAGGCATAAGCATTTGCATATGCATGTACATGGCATATGCAAATGCATATGCCTTTGCATGGCATATGCATTTACATATGCCTAAGCATATGCATATGCATATGCCAGGAGGCATATGCAAATGAATATGCCTGTGCCAACAGGCATATGCATTTGCAAATGCCTCCTGGCTTATGCATTTGCAATGCCATGCACAGGCATATGCAAATGCATATGCCAACAGCCATATGCCTTTTTTGCATATGCAAATGCATATGCCAGGAGGCATATGCAAATGCATATGCCTGTGCCAACAGGCATATGCGTTTGCATATGCCATGCATAGGCATATGCAAATGCATATGCCAATAGGCATATGCAAATGCATATGCCAACAGGCATATGCTATGTACAGGCATATGCATTCACATATGCATGTGCTGCTGTGCATAGCATATGCATTAATTTGCATAAGCGTATGCAAATGCATATGCCATGCCTGGCATATGCATATGCCTCTCTCTAGCATATGCATTTGCATATGCCTCTCTCTGGCATAATCGTTTTAGATACATATATCATTGGAATAATTAAACTCAATCACGAGGTAATATTGAGGATTCCAGTTGATGTATTATAACTCGAGTTCAATACTGAAATATAGAAATAAACTGGACCTAACCATAGTTTTAAATCAATAATTAAGGCTGCTAGGATAAAAAGAAATTGAGAGAAAAGAGGCGTACTGAATGGCAATATGTCGAGATTTTTCTAGTCCAGGAGGCATACCATAATTTGGATCGTACAGCCTCTTTTTTAAGTAGGATGACTTATACTTGCTGGAGACTGTCAATTGCCTGATATAAACTCTATTAATAATGGGTACAAATTACTTACCATACTCATCATGGTGCAAGATTGATAAAGATGAATCAATGATTTTTGGAAAGATCGGCAAAAACTTCTAGTATGAATGTTAAGCATCATCTACATTGAATAATTGTGGTCCACCGAAGCATAATCAAAATGGAATATTTGTGCTAACAATTCAAGAGTGTGGTGTTGGGGAAGCCCCCAAAAAAATCATGGTCGGACTGGAAAGGAAAAGACAACAAAGCAACATGTCCATACAAATAAATAAGAAAGGTATTAATATTTAAAACTATAATTTTTTAGTGGCCAATGTTGTGGACGGTGAATAACTCTATAACATTTTCAAATAAAAGAAGTAGGAACTTATTCATAAAATAATTAGTTTATAACATTTTCAAATAAAAGAAGCTGTAACTTCATAATGTTTTCTTAACTGCATTAGCAAATTCCAAAAACAAGAGTTGAAAAACACATCTAATTTTTTCAGAACATACTTTGATCAAATGATCAAATAGACCACCAATAACAAGGCACACAAATAAAACAAATTTTAAAGCTTGCTAACCATATTAGAAGAGCAATAGATATTCACGATTCAAGTTAAATTGATAACAGAAATCTCTATGAACAACATTAGCCATAAAACACAGTACAGGTTGTTCATTTTTTGCGCAAATAGTCAAAATAAAAAGCAAGAAACTGAATCGAAAGGCCAGCCGCAATAGCTAAATATATAATTGATGGCTCGCAGGTTACTAAATTACAAGGAAACAAAATATACATTAAACCATGTTACAGCCACCTAATTACAAGAAATCAATGAAACTAAGTTATATGTACAGGTTCCATCAGCATCACCTGCCAATCCTACTCGAAATTTTTACAGAGCAAGCAATCCAATTTATAGAAAAACTTAGCAAAACATATCATTTTTCAAATTGAGTAACTCAATTCGAATCAGGTTATAATGCATAGATTAATTGGCTACAAATCGAATCAAATTGAGTAACGTATGAATTGAAATCAATATATGTCAAAATAAGATAATTAAGAAGTTATGGTTACCTATTTGAGAAATTGAAGGCAGAATCTGATTGCGTGCTCAACTGTCCCTTTCTTCCTCTTTGTAATTCACTTCAGAATCTGATTGCGTGCTCAATTGTCCCTTTCTTCCTCTTCGTAATTCATCTCTTCTCTTTGTGCTCACGCACCCTTTTCCTCCTCATGCAATTCCTCTTGCCATGAATTTCTTCCGTTCATTTTTTTCCTTTCTGTACGCGCTTCTACCAATGGTTTATGCCCTTTGCGAGATTGCCGGCTCTTCACGATACCAACATTAATACACTTAATGCGTAGGATATCTGGAGCAGCAAGGCACCGTGTGATGGAGAAGCTCATCAAGAAGTGGGAGATTTGGGGGTGCCGACCTAAATTGGGATGGCGATTTTGAACTAGGGTTTAGTATTTGGGAAAAGAAATAAGAACTGCACGTTTAACAGGCTATGAAGCTGATGGCAAATGCAAATGGCCAAACTGTATAAATTCAATGGGTCGAAATTATAGTCGTGCGGATTAGTGTTTTCGCTGTTTAACTTTTCTTGTCTGTCATAAAATAAAGCATAACAAAAGGTTTCACTCAAAATTTCAAAGTGTTTTATTTTTAACAATTTGAATCCAATTATTTTTCTGGCATTTAATTTTAGAGAATTTTGAATTTTAAGCTGATTACGATCCTTTTTAATCGACATTTTCTTATTTTCTATAAAAATGTGATTATTCAAAAAAATCTTTTGAATTATTGAGTTGTAGCAAGTCAGGATAATCTAAAGTTTTCAAATTCATATGATGTTTTGAGTATTTTGATCATTTCTAATTTTTCAGCACTTTGGAATTTCTTTATTTATATTAAAGCAAAAAAATTTGCTATAAATTTTATAAAACTAAACTAATATTACTTTCATTTTTATTATTCTTTTGTAAAATTTACAATTTACATCATACGGTGAAAATTGTCGAATATAATGATTTTACAATGTTTGAAAAATATTGCTGATAAGTATATCAACAACATGTAATAATTGATATAAATTAAATCATTTATAACAATGTAATAAAAATATTGTTAAAATCGGTTGTTTCCAACGGTTCTAACAAACATTGTATAAGCAAACTAAATGGCATTTTCCAAATTAGTGTTGCAACATAATATATTTTTACAGTGTTTTATAACAAATGTTATATATTTTTCACATTTTCCACAATAGTTTAATCAAATGTTGCAAATTTCATGTTATAAAAGGGGTTTTAAATGATTAACATAATATCACTAATGAATAGTTATTAAATAATAATAAGTTAGTATAATATTATAAATGATTACACTACAACAAAAATATCCTATTACAACGGGCGTTGGTTGCCCGTTTTATTAGAATGCTATTACAACGGTTATTTTTGTGACTGTTGTAATAGATGCCTGTACAACACCCTTTTTACCACTGGCATAGACTGCTCGTTGTAATAAAAGCTATCACAACGGTCATTTTCAGACCTGTTGTAATAGATATCTGTTTTACAACGGTCACAAAATGTCTGTTGTAATAGATGTCTATTTTACAACGGTCACATAATGTCTATTGTAATAGATGCCAATTTTCGACGGTCAATAATTAATACTTACAATACTTCCATAAAATTAATTTTGATTATTTTTTATTTTTAAATAAATAATCATTGACCATATATCATTAATAATATTGTATTATTTAATAAATAATCATTAATAATATTATATTAATTATTTATAACTTTTAATAATTAATGATTATTAATAAATAATCTCTAATTACTAATTATTATATATAATAAGTATTCCAACAAACTTAATTTTACTTTCCAGTTATTAGTAAGTAATATATATACCAAGTAATTAATATTAATAATTTATAATTAATAATTAATATTCATAACTTATGATTAATAATATTACTACACTATCTGAAAAATACCATTTTACAATATTGAATCTGCATTAAATCACCGAAGTGTTGTAAAAATTCTTGATCTTTCGCGACATTTAAGAAAAAATGTTGTAATAGGATTTCCATGACATTGTTTTTTTTTAATTGTTATTAAAGTAAAAATATCTACAATGTGTACCCAATGCTTTAAAAAAAGTTTTAAATAATTTTTCTCTTTATATAATTATATACATATTGGATTTCATCCAATGAAGTTATATAACCTATATTACTGCCTTTTACTAAGTTTGTTTACTATTTACACAATAATGAACATTTATATTAATAATTATTATCAAATAGTTAAAAATTAATATAATAATTGTTAAGCATTGATCCAAAATTATTATTAAATAATAAATATGCACTAATGAATTTGCTCTTTGCCGCTAATGAATTTAAACAAAAATCATATATGATGGTTGGGATCAAAATATGTTTTTTCATTTTAACTAATCACCACCAATAAATTTATACAACACTCGAATTTTAGAGCACTTCAGTATAATCGAAAAAATCACATCTTAAACTAGCCTCATATGTTACTAACTGCTAATTATAATAATATATTACTAATTACTAATCATTAATAATATTATACTATTTATTAGTACTTAATAATTAATCATTAATAATATTATATTAATCATTTAGAACTCATAATAATTAATGATTATTAACAAATAATCACTAACCACTAATTACTAATTATTATATATAATTTATATTTAACGTTTAATATTTAATGATTGCTTTTTAATATAAAATATTTAATAGATAATTAACGATTTATAATTTATTATATTTAATTTTTAGTTAATTCTTTGTTTCAATTAATGATTTGTTAACAATATAAACATTAATAATTAAAAATTTGTATGTAATAATGAATAGTTAAAAATTAATTAATTTTGATAATCACTTATCGAATCATCAAATTGCATGAAGCATGGACCGCATCTATTTTTCACCATCCGCTTCATTATTTAGCTTCCCGCTTTGCACAACCGAAATTTCATTTCATTTCCAGCGTCTAATAATATTCATTTACCGCTTTCCCTTAACAATTAGTATTCGTTCTCCACTGGAGAAAAAATGGTTCTCTAAATCCCTAATTTTCTGGAAATCCTATAACCCTCAACCGCCTTTGTCCTCCACCACAACAAATACAATCCAAAATGCCGTACTGGAAATTTTCTACTTCTCGACCTCGATCTAGTATTGAGAGAAGCAAATCGATTTTAGTTATGGCTAGGGAATCGAAATCAAGCCCTATCATCGGAGCGCATGCGGCTTCCAATCATGCGGAAGCATTTCAGAATAGAGGAAAACGTCAAGGCTTATCGTTGTAATCAGTAGTGGGTGACAGGATTCACGAAGGGATTGGAAGGTTTATGTCATGAAATTCATCGCGAATTAGGGGTCGTCGAAAAGGGAACATTTGGATTTCTTTACTGTAAGTTTCTTCTTCCCTTTCCTTCAAAGTTCCTAGATCTGGATTTCTTTAATGTAAGTTTCTTCTTCCCTTTCCTTGGAGAAGTTTACAATGGAAACTTCTCCTCCAAACTTAAAAGTGAAACCTAAATACTCAAATCAAAAATTGACGTAGATAGCTAACGAGATTTCTGCAGGTAATGAATACTGATCCATGGATTTATTTCAGCCTTATTTAAAGTTACAAAAATTTTCACTCTCTGTAACCATTCTCTACTTGCATATCTTTTTAACTTATTCTATAGGTTTCTGAGCATGGTTGAGACCCAAAAAGCTTCAACATCTTGTATCGAATTTACTATATAGTTGCTAATGTTGCTGCACTTTAATCAAATATGAGTAAACCTCGCATTCTATTTTAAAAAGTTTGTTTTTTATGTTAATCTTATGTTTTGATAAGCTTCTGTGAAAAGAATTTGTTACTATAAACATTAAAATTTAGTTTTTATATTTACTGTGAATTGTTGTGGTATGCCCACCTTTGAGGTTATATAACTCTCTTGTTCTTGATGGATTCATCCTGTACCACTTTTGATTTTCATTCTTTGTGCATGATCGAAATGGAGCTTAAAAACAATCTAAGAGTAGTTCACATCGTTATCCGAAGCTATGTACGTAGTAGGAAATTTCCAATAGGCTAGTAATGTTGATTTTTGAGCCTGTCATGATATTCATTTGACTGGGCGAATAATTCAGTCGACTGAATCTGGTCAAAAATGAACTATCTCATCTTATGTACATTTAGTCGACTGACGTATTGAATTTAGTTGACTAACAGCTAAAACTCGTACTTTGCCTTTATAATATTCAGTCAACTGGTCATATAATACAATAGATTGAAACTATTAAAATAATGAACTATTTTGTCTCTGTTTATACTAAGCCGACCGACCTACTAGCTTTTGTGTATTTTTTCCCTTCCATTTTTGTCTCATTTTTTTTAGTTCAATTTTGTTCAATTTGTGCTGTTTGGAAGTTCCAAGCACGCATTAGTATACTAGTTTATATTCCTTATAATTTCAGCTAAAGTTACAGTGTTGAAATTGCCAATGATTCCATCCATATCGACGAAAAAGTCAAAGCTGTTGTTAATCTAGTTTTTAACAATGTAGAGGTTTCTTCACTATATTAAAGAAGGGGAGATCGGCGAGTCACTCTAAAAGAATAAAACTTGTGTTTAATATAGCCAGGTGCGCTCTCTATTTCTAGTGAAATAAGCAACATTTGTTGTTTCAAGTTGCGATCACCAGAAACTTGTAGGCGTCGTCAAACGCATGCACACTCTACCCCTCACATGCTCTGCACAACAACTAAGTTGTTGTGCCTTGAACAGCAACTAAGTTGTTGTGCTCTGCACAGCAACTAAATTGCTTCAGCAACAAAGTTGCTATGCTTTGCACAGCTACTAAGTTGTTGTGCCTTGAACAGCAACTAAGTTGTTGTGCCGAAGCACAGCAACTAAGTTGATGCGTCAAGTTGCTGTGCTGATCTGCACAGCAACTAAATTGTTGTGCCTTGAATAGCAACGAAGTTGCTGTGCCGAAGCATAGCAACTAAGTTGTTGTGCTGAGTTGCTGTGCCGAGGCACAGCAACTAAGTTGCTTCAGCAAATAAGTTGTTGTGCCTTGAACAACAACTAAGTTGTTGTGCCGAAGCATGTTTCGAATATTATCATCCAAACATCGATGACATACCATTATCCCTCTAGTGCGAAGCATGTTTTGAATATTACCCAGATATGAGTTTAGAAAACACAATATCTCCACAGTTTTAAACATATTGAACTGGATATGTGAAACGCTTCGCACATTCATGAATTTGAAAGAGAATGCGATGTTCTATAAAAATGGGTTTTCCATATGAATCTGAGAATCTGAATTTTCAAATGTGTAATTATTCTAGACATTGGCTCATGTGCACACATGAATTTTAAATGCAGTTTCGAGTTTGCGCCATGGTGCACATCAGTTCCCTATGCATACATAAATTGATTTAACATGATATGATATAATATAATAAGTATTTGATCAGTTTTATATGTATTCAGCTGAGTTTTTAAATACATTTTAGATAAAAGATTCACAATGGTTTTTCAAAGGTAAACTTAGTTCCAGTCTACATCTGCATATATTTGGACTTTCAACAGAAGACTATTATGTAATTAATTCTTCCTTTGGTCATATAATTTTAGAAATAAAAGTTCGTATATAAAGTCAATTACAAATACATATATTTTTACTTAAATACAACCGCAAACTGTGGATATGGTGGTGTCTAAACTGTGTCTAAACTGAAGTAGGAAGACTATGGAACCAAAGGCTGTAAGGTTACAGTAATGCAAGACTTAAATGTTGTATAATAAGTTTGAATGGTGTATAATAATATATTGTCTCTACATGTGGTAACTTTTTTTTCTTTTTTTGCAGTCACACCGTGTTAGTAACTATATGCAGACTCAAGATAAACAGGTTATTGGATCTACCTCCGTGTGGCACAAAGATTATGTTTCCTTGGTCTAGTTTTGGTACTTATGAAACTAGTTATGTAATTTATGTTAGAACTATGTCGACGTAACTTATCTAACATTTTGAAACGTAAACTTATCTAGTCTTTTGGAGTATAAACTTATCAAACTTTTTGAAATGTGTTGAAATTATATGATTCCTGCTTCAGTCTTTTAGTATGTGTTATTATGTGATTTTGATTGTTGCATTACAGTATTTATTGCATGTTAAAATATTCATTATTATTACGGATGTATATCGCAGCAGTTATATTTAAATTTGCTATTACAATGGGCAAAAATCGTTGTAATATACTCTATTACAATGGACAAAAGTCGCTTGTAATTTATTAGCTATTACAACGGGTTAATAACCATTGTCATAGAGTCATTGCACGTGACAGAGCAAGTTATTACAACGGTCTTTTACAACAGTCATTGCCCGTTGTCAAATTGTCAGGAGCTATTATGACAACGCATATTAAGACTGGCATATGCCCATTGTGAAATGCATATTACAACGGTTTTTCCCCATTGTAAAAGGACTGTTTTGTTGTAGTGTTATATCGGTCGCTCCTGGGCCGATGGTTTGGTCGGTATATGACCAGTTGACGCCCCATAGGGCGGGGAAACGCAGTGTTCAGACATTTTAATCCACTCCGTATGGACCGGCCATGACGATCCAAGGCTTGCCTACGCGCTTGCCTGAGACATGGGCTAGAGCGTCTCGAAGCGGTAACGGCAATCCCTTGCCTTGGTTCATGACAGAAATCCAATTTCCAAATGCGACATCGTGCGGTTTTGATTGTATACCTTTATATGGCGACATAGTGGTATAGGGCATTCATGTCGTCTATGATTGATACTTATGATTGAAATTGTTTTCGAAACATATAAACACTAATAATAATATCAAATGCTTTTGTTTTATTCATATCAAGCATATTTTGGCCATTATAAGGTAAAACTCTATCCTCCGGTTTGCGTTGCATTGTGTGATGGGAATTGAGTCTTATAATGGCTTCATTTTTATAAAAAGCATTGCGATGTTTAAATGATTTATTGGTTTCAAGCACTGGCAATCCGATGGAGTAAACCCGTTCTGCATTAGTAGCGTGGTCCTTTGATTGGCCTTATTATTGAAATAAGTTAAGTAGATTTCTCATACCAGTCCCATGAATGACTAGTAGTTTGTTTCACTTGCAAACTCGGGTGACCTATTTTCTACACGAGTCGCCTTGTATTCAGGTTTTAGCAGGCTCTTTCTGGATAGCTATGGAGCTGAAGATGGATTTTATCACTTCTTTCTTTTTATACTGTTCAGCTCCTGTTGTATATATTATGTTTTGAATCCACTGTAGACATTTTATGTAAAGCCGAAACTATATTTTGTACTAAGTATGATCCTGTATACCGTGTAACTCTAATGATTATGTTTATCTAGTGTATTCTATTGTACATTATCTGATGTATTTATTTATTTCTGTTCTGCTTTTATTTGTTTATGTGTTATATTCCAAAGATTACCCTAGCCACCGTGGAATGCTGATTTGGGGTCGTCACACACACCCACGAGCATAACCTCCTCTCCCTCTTCCATAACGTTAGTTCCCTTCATCTCTACCCAGTCCACCTCCACCACCTCAACCGTCGTTTGAATATCCACCATTTTCATAGTTCCCACCAGCTCTATCACGACCGCCCCTACCACCTCTACCATAGTTTGAATACCCACCATTCTCTGGGTATCCTTTATTATTATCATAGCCTTGATTGTATGGTTGATTGTTCCCATAGCCTTTACTGTATCCCTGATTGTGCCCATAACCATGATTGTATCCATGATTGTTATATCCCCGATTGTTCCAATGCCCTTGTGAATATCGTTGGCTATTACCATAGCCTTGATGCCATCTACTGTTATCATACCCTTGACTATTCCCATAGTTGTCATATCTTCCCCTGCCTCCATAGTTCCTTCCTCTTCCTTGAATTCAACCTCATCCACGTATATATGATTCTCCATAATCTAAATTTTTTGTTTGCTTAGGGGGCTGTTGTTGAGGCGTAAGTTACCTGTATAGTTTCTTCGGCTGTTCAAAAAAATATGGTGCTTGGTACCCAGGCAATTTTTTGTTCGGATCATTGAATGAAAGTATGACTGAGATCATTGAACACGACGAGTTGTCTCTAAAGTTACATGACCCTTTTCGATAGGTTCCCATACATTAGTAATGCTGGTAGAACAGAAAGAGACATCTTGATATAAACCTGGAATCCTTCTCTTTAAGATCTCGGCAATTGCGACAGTCTTGTTGATTGCTTGTCCCATCGCCTACAAGACGATGTGGTTTAAGTTTCTTTCCTGAAGCAAGCTAGTGGCATAGCTGAGATAGTTGCGGATGAGGCCTTGAGTAGTGATTCTTATCTCGTTTCCGCCGATCGCGGATTCCGATTTGGGATGCTCCATTCTCTAATAACGATCCATGACTACTTGGAAATCTGACCAGATCCAAAATGAGATTTTAGGGGATTTTGTTAGGGGTTCAACTGACGAGAAGAGGTAAAACCCTAGAAAATGCGATGAGTGAGGGGGACATGGATGGTTTTAAGGTTTTCAGTATTATTTGTTGCAAACTATCTTAGTATGCACACTGATCTTTAGTACTTTTAAATTGGTGAATTTAATCATATATTTGTTTCTAATTCATAAAGTTACATTATCAACATTCTACATTCTGTTAATTCTTGTTTATGATATATTACTTGGAAAAGCCAAGGGTGTCGACTCTGCATTTTGAAAAAACCAGGATATTTTTGTGAAAATATGATACAAATCAGGCAAGTATGTTATGGTCCTCCTACTGATTTAGTCTTTATGACTTGTACTGCTATCTATTTTTGGAATCAATAAACTCTCAACTGTATTTGTTAACCATGTAACTCCCCAATCATATTGTTTGAAAGTTTCATTAGCAAAATATAGTGATGTAAGGTACTGGTTAGTCTGAACCATGAATTGAATTGTGGCATTAAGATGCAGGAGTTGAAGGTGTATGTGAGGGTTTTAGCGCCCAAGGAACGTTATAATATATTTTAAACTAAGTTCAAATATTTATCTAAACATGCAGCATCAGTTTATGTGGCCAACAGGAACAGATTTCATAATGGTTAGGCGCACATGGAAGCATATGCCAGGACGCTTTTATAGAGACTTTGTTTCTACCGTGAAAAAAGGCAAGAAACCACATTTTCTTAGTGCAATGTTTTTAAAGAAGTTTGAGGAATACTGGAAGAAGCCTGCGGTGAAGAAATTGTCAGAGATTAACACTAGAAATCGACATAAAAATGTCACATTACACAAAGGTGGATCAAAGTCATATATGCAACATCGACGTGATTTGGCAAGTGCTCAAATTACAGTTAGATATCTATCGCATTAATTTACATTTAGATATGTTATTTAAAAGTAGCTTAGCTTTGGATTGCTTTGATTTTATTTTAGCGAGAGGAGTTAGGACGAGAACCGACTTATATGGAGGTGTACTTACGGGTTTATAGGGTCGGGGTAGAGGATGACGATGGAAACGTAACATATGAGTAGGTGGATCAGATATCTGCAGATTTTTTTTAAGTACTTATGCAATATATAATGTTGAGTTCAAGCTGGGTATTTATGTATTCTACATGTGTGTGTCAACAGGATGATTACATGAGGATGAAAGAGGAATTTGGGATGCTGAAATGACATTGGAGCAAGAAGACTTCATTTTTCATCGAGTTAACAAAACCATAAAAAAATCAGAGACTGTGAAGCATACCAAAGCGCGGCGCTTGCCAACTTGGATGGAAACTTTCTTCTGCTTGTTAGCCTCTGTATAGGTCTGCAATAAGGAATTCGCTGCAGTGCAAAAAATTGAATGCAAGCTTCTTTCTACTTCGTCCAATCTATTTGCATTGGATTTTCTCTTCTTTGCCATTGAAAATTTACTTAGTTGCAAGAAGAAAAACATATCACTACTACAAAACATGTCTGTTGCTTCGGTTGTTTACCCTCTGTTGCTTCGGTTCAGCAACCGAAGCAACTGCAGATGACGCAACAGATCAAAACCAATTGCTTCGGTTATACAACTGAAGCAGAAAGGATTTTTTTTGCTTTGGTTGTTTATAAGAACCGGAGCAAAACAAAGAATTAATGGCTTAAAAAATCTCAGCTTTTTCTTCTATTGTCAGTAACAGCGAAACCAAAGCAAAAGATTCCCATATTTTAAAACAAAAGCACCCCCAGAAACAGCTAATTTAAGGGACCAACACTGCACATTTAATCCATTTCACTCATACACAGCCTAAGTTTACAATACAGCCAAGGGTAAGCATTCAACACACATTATGAAAAATGATACATTACTTTTGTAAAATATCCATATACAAATGTAGTTTGAACAAAGTAATGCTAATTGAATTCTCTACAAACATAACCCATAAATACAAAATCTTATTAAATACCAAAGCCCAGAAACCTTTACAACAACAAAAATACTAAAAACATACTTGAAACATGCCTCTTCATTTTACAGCATGATATCAATCCTAGCATAGACATAGGCAGGCTACTTCAAACTTCTTAGCAGGCCACTCCATGACAAAGAACTACTTTTACCAGGCTTTGGACTTCAGTACTCCGTGCAATCCAGTAAGAAAGACGTCCAACAAGAAGAAAAACAGCTAGATATCCTACAAAGAAAAACGTAAAATTTCATAGTCAACAAACCAAGCAAACAGACGTCGTATTCCTACAGAAAAATTATAAAATTTCGTAGTTAACAAACCAGGCAAACAGACATATTTGCAATATAACCAAACGCCATAGTTAATGCAGGCTAACTAAATTTTGTACTTTAAATCCGAAAAAACCAGCGCTACACATCAGTCTATTCATAGTCGTCAAATTTAAATTAAAATGGGTGTGACTAAACAGTCATTTTGATTTTTTTTTTTACTATGGCGGTAATTCTCAGTTTTTGGCACATAATAACCCATGATATCTTGTTAACTAGTTTAATTTGCCAAAACAGAAGCCGATACATTTGGACGACATCAAAATTAGTTTTTACAATTTGTTTACATCTACTGATGTAAATTTATTTGCTAGTTAAAATATAAATATGAATAAAATATGAATAGCTTTCTTTTTCGCTTACAACGATATCGTGTAGTACAACAAAATCAAAGAACTTCACTTAGATGAAATGTACAAGTCAGAGTAGTCAATAGAAAATAGTGCAAAATAGCGCAAGGCTTACGCCATGCGCTATTTGCGCTATGCGCTATAGCGCATGCTATAATGTTTTTTTTTCCATAAATAATTGAATTATCATGCATAACGGATATTTTATATCTTAGAAAATAGCACAGGAAGAAAAGGAAACCTGTATGTTTAAGGAGAAATAAAACAAAGTATGCATGTTCACGTAGAAAGTAGTTTTTTTTTTTCAAAGAAGATCTCAGAAAAAGCTTAACATAGGAAAAAGGCACAAAACGAAAAAACTGTACGTTTAAAATAAAAAACCGAAACTATGTTCAAAATCTCCAAAAAAGAAAAAAAAAAGTTCTGAAACTGTATGTTAAAAAAAGCCTGTATCTAGAAATTAGATAAAAGGAGATAAAAATTTCTCAGAAAAAAGATATGAATAGTTTTAAAATTCAAACTTGAAGAAAGAGAAAACAAAAGTAAATCCAATTAGCGCGCTATTTATGGCTATGCTAAAATAGTGCGCTATTTTTGTACTATGAGGGACCCCTGCGCTATAAGAAACAGAATAGCGCAACCTACGCGCTATGCGCTATTTTGCGCTATAACGCTCGCTTTGATAACTCTGGTACAAGTGTTCATAAATCATTAAAAAAATATAAAAAATCTTTAAATATAATGATTAATTGATTATGGATAGTTTTGAAGAATTTAAGGAAATCTGAAATTAGACTAGCATCAATGGAAACATATACATAAACAACATAGTATTTTACCAATAAAACAATGTTAATACCTTTTTTACTGTTTGATGACTCTCAATCTACACGGTTAATCAAATTCTGTTTTATAGTTAGATAGAAAAGCAATAAAGGTTATCAACGCGAAGTATGTCCTAACTAATTACCATGTTAGAGAACAACGGTTATGAAACAACAGTGAAATACAAAGCTTAGTACCAAAAATAATAACACAATATAGGAATGGAAATAAATTGTCTCACTTATGCTAGTAAGGTACCTGGTGCAACAGTTAACATAGATGTTATCAATGGCTTATCCTATCCATAAGTTAGGCCTCTTGTAAGCTGTTCATTATTCCTGGAAAGAAAGAACTGGTATTAATTAAGTTTTACATCATTAATGATTTCAACAGATCTAATTTTAAAAATAAAGTAGCAAAACAAAGTAGTTGATCTGCAGCTGGCTTAAGCTTACGGACAACAACAAGCTTAAGCTACTGCACAAGCTTGCAACAGCAAGTTTGCTGTTAATGTTATGTTTTGTGATATTTATCACATGGATATTAATGCGGAATTTAAGGATCTGTTGCGGATTTTATGGATCTATTGAGATTTTTTAGGAAAAATTTATTTTGAGGGTTTCAAGGAGAGAAAGATTTATTTTATGCAAGTTTTGAGGAGGATATTTCAGGATATTTTTATATCTGGAGAATATCTAGGATCTAGAGGAAATTTAGGGAATTTCCATATACTTTCTATTTGCCTATATAAGCATGTCATTAGAGATAGACTTTCATGTACTTTTGAGGGAGAAAAACTTGTTTTTGTTTTTAGGGATTGAGATATCTTCTCAATTTTAGGTCTTTCTTTGTAATTAATTGGTGGAATAATAAAGGTTTATTTGGTGGAATTTGTTTGTTATTGTTATCTTCTTCGCTCTTTCAAAATCTAATTGTGTAGTGATCTCGGGGAAACCCTAACAATTGGTATCAGATCCTTCTACACAAATTTTTGGGAGAGGGTTTGAATATGGATAAAATAATTATTGAAAAGCTTAATGGAAGAAATTGGGGATTATGGAAGGCAAAGATGGAAGATTTCCTTTATCTTAATGATCTTCATCAGCCAATGGAGAATAATGGGGAAAAACCAAGCAATCTATCCGAAGCAAAATGGGAGACTATGGATAGGAAGGCCGCTGCATCTATTCGATGTTTTTTTGGATAATTCAGTGTTTCATATTGTTGCTAATGAAACATCGGCTTATGCTATATGGAAGAAATTGGAAGGGGTTTATGCGAAGAACTCTACAACAAATAAGGCTCTTCTTATGAGAAGGTTGGTGAATCTGAAGCTTAAGGAAGGTGGATCAATTGGGGAGCATCTTAATGATTTTCAGGAAATTGTGAATCAATTGGCTGCCGTGAATTTCAAGGTGGATGATGAAACACAAGCTTTGATGATGATGAGTTCATTGCCAGAAAGTTGGGAAACACTTGTGGTTGCGTTGAATAACTCAAATTAGGATTGCGTTATTTCAATGGGGTCCATGATTAGTAGCTTGCTTAATGAAGAGATGCGGAGGATGAGCCTTAAGGAAGGGAAAGATAAGGAGGAAACGGAAATTGAAACTCCAATTGAAAAAGCTTTTACTGCAAGGAGGGATAGTCAACGAAATATGGAAAGGCAATCGAATAGATCGAACATGAAAAAAGAATATGTTTGTTTTTACTGTGACATACCCGGTCATTAACTGAGATTTTGTCACAAGCTTAAAAGGGATAAGGAGAAGATGAAGGCATTGGAAGAAAAGATTGACGAACAAAATAACAACGATAATGAGGTGAATTTTGGCGAGGAGATTGAAGGAAATGTTTTATGTGTTAATAAAGGCAAAAGCAAAGATTGGATACTTGATTCAGGAGCTTGTTTCCACGTGTGCCATCAAAAGGAAGCATTTATTGATTATGAAGAACAAAGTAATAATGTGGAATCCGCCGATGGTCGAGATTTGCATGTTAAAGGCATAGGATCGGTTCGATTGAAGATGAATGATGGAAAGGTGGTGAAGCTAACGGGAGTTAGGTACATCCCAGAAATTAAGAAGAATCTTGCTTCAATTGGACAGTTGGAACAAAAAGGTTGCAATTTCTCGACTAGAGGTGGAGTTACAAGAGTTTGGAGGGGTAACAAGGAGCTTCTGCGCGCAAAACGGGAAAATAACATTTATAAATTGCTTGGAAAAACAGTGGAGAATGTTATGAGTTCTCAAATTGGATTAGGAGAGGGGAGTTCATCTGAATCAAGGTGGAGCCATCAACATAAAGCCACAAAGTCTACATGGAGGCCATTGTGGTATTACAAGCAATTTTGAGATCTTTTATGTGGTGCATCTCATTCGGGAAATGCATAGTTTGGGGGTTGTTTTTTGAGTGTTGGAGTGATTTCATATCAAGGTGGAGTGTTATGTTTTGTGATATTTATCACATGGATATTAATGCGGAATTTAAGGATATGTTGCGGATTTTATGGATCTATTGAGATTTTTTAGGAAAGATTTATTTTGAGGGTTTTAAGGAGAGAAAGATTTATTTTATGCAAGTTTTGAGGAGGATATTTCAGGATATTTTCAGATCTGGAGAATATCTAGGATCTAGAGGAAATTTAGGAAATTTCCATATACTTTCTATTTGCCTATATAAGCATGTCATTAGGGATAGACTTTCGTGTACTTTTGAGGGAGAAAAACTTGTTTTTGTTTTTAGGGATTGAGACATCTTCTCAATTTTAGGTCTTTCTTTGTAATTAATTGGTGGAATAATAAAGGTTTATTTGGTGGAATTTGTTTGTTATTGTTATCTTCTTCGCTCCTTCAAAATCTAATTGTGTAGTGATCTTGTAATAACCCGCAAAATCTGGGCCAGTTTAAAATTTTTATTTTGGCAATTTTAGCGAATTTTGATTATTTAAAATGAATTATTTTAAATAATATCGACGAGAAATTTATTTTGAATATAATTCGACGTATATATTTATATACGCCGTCATTAGAATATAAATATTTATATATAATTATAAATAGGAATTGAAAATGGCGCGGTAGTTCGATAATTCGATTTCAAACTTCAATTGAATGTACCGGGTGCAAAACAATCCGGATTTTAGTGAAACCAAAAATAATGGAATCTAATTGTGAATATCTTTCCATCGAATCCGAATAATCAAGATTTCATAGCGGGAATCAAAAGATATGTCCAGTTGAAAATTCTGAATAGTCCCTATGGAATTTAGGCCCTTAAAAATGGACATTTTGCAAATGACCTCGGATTTCAACGAAACCACTTTTGTTGGGTCCGTGATGTTGAATTATTGCTAGATTCCAAATTTCATAATTTTTCGAATCAATATGTGAGCGTGGCATAGGAAAACGTGTTTTGACCATTTCAGTTGATTTTAATCGACTGGAAATTGGCCATTTTTCAAACGGTCTCAGAATTCGACGAAACTAGTTTTGTTAGGACCGTATCGTCAATACGAAGCTAGAAAATATTTTTCTGTAATTTTTCTAGTTAGTATGTGACCCCGGTAATTTGAAATGTACGTTTAAAATTCAATATAGTGATTTAAATGTAAATTCAACGGAAACCAATCGAAACGATCAAATCAGCTTGCGATACATATCCCATTGTGTTCGGAATGGGGGTAAAACGCTATGGACGACAGGCAGTGGGCCTCGTTTAGAGGTCGAAAATAAAAGTTGCTTTTTAGAGATGAATAAAATAATAAAATAACAAAATAAAAAAAAACCTCTCCTCCTTATCAGCCGACCCCCCCTTACTTTTCAAAGCAGAAAAATCGTTTTCAAAATAAATAAATAAATAAATAAAAACCCGAACACCCACACACGACGGAAGGCCGCCGCCTAGGCCTCCGGCCAACTCGTCCAGCGCCGCCGCGCTCAGGCCGCCCCCTCCCCTCTCGCTCGCGCCCCTTCTCCGGCCTCTCCTTCAATCGTCGAGCCACCCAAACGCTAGAACCCACACCCACCACGCCGCCGTGACCCCAAAGCCGCCACCCCACCTGAACTCGACCACTACCCTCCTCCGGCCTCGCGCAACAGCGAGCACCCCCCCCCCCTTGGCGGTCCGACACCCAGACAAAGTCAGTAAGTTTTTATGATTTTTGTTTATTATAAAAAAACCAATTTTTAACTGATTTTATTTGTTTATTTAAAAATTAGACTTTATAAACATGAAAGCTAAGATTTTTATCTTAGAAAAAGTGCGATTTTTATAGATGAAAAAGGTGGAATTTTTACAGATAAAAAGAATAGATTTTTATAGAAGGAAGGTATGAAATTTCTAAAGATTAAAAATATGGTTTTTGCTATGTAAAAATATGATTCTTATCATATGAATGATAATAAAAAAGATATGATTTTTAATAACGTGAAGATATAGCTTTTAATTATATAAAAATATATATACGATTTTTATATAACGGGCATATTAAAAATATAATCTTTTATATGTAGAAATAATTATATATATCTTTTATAGAAGTAGGAAAATAAAAATATGATTTTTATATATTGAACTTCGAAATATAAAAATGGGATTTTTATATATTGAACTTCGAATATAAAAATGTGATTTTTATATATTGAACTTCGAATTAAAAATATGATTTTTATATATTGAACTTCGAATTAAAAATATGATTTTTATATATTGAACTTCGAAATAAAAATATGATTTTTATATATGGAATAGCGAAGTAAAAATTCGATTTTTACATATGTAGTGGCTACGGGAAACGAAGATGACGAAGATGCGATAGCAGTGAAGATTTCCTGCATTAGAAGTGCCGTGGAGTTAGGATAGCTATCGGTGAGAACTTCTCACCTTTCAATTTAATTTTTCTAGTTATATATATACTAGGATGCAGACGATGTTTAGTAGCACCCGACACCCGTCATCCACAGACCATGGATGGCTTGTTTGTTAAATTGTTTGGTTGTGTAGTTGATTAGATGATTTGATTTGAAATTGAATTGTTTGGTGATTGTGATTGTTGTGTGAATGGCGTGGGCCTTCACTAGACCGGGGATAAGGCTAGGCCTTGTCCCGTTTCTAGTATCGTGCCGTTATGCCGCCGAAAGTTTCTAAAATATATTAGAAAAAAAAAATATCATTTTATTTAAGGAATGAACTGAATAAAATTCATATGTTGAAATAAAATGTTTTTATCGTTGAAAATATAATTTTTAACGTGGAAGTGAATAAAATAAAATACTCATTTACAAACCGGACGGTTTGTTTATGTACACCTATTTGAAGGACATTGATTGGGTCGATAAATTTTACACATCGCCCAACTGCACAACTAAATCTGTGTTTGATTGTTTGAAACCCCACACGGGTGTTAGGATGAAATTTGAAGTCCACTCATCCTGATTGATTAAATATGTCGATCGATTGATTGACAGGCTGTTATAAGCGTGGAATATCTATATTTGATGCTTATACAGTGTAGTGCACTTTGGTTGATGGTTGATTATTTTCAATGCTATTATATACATATGTTGTATGAAAATCCATATAATTAATTTTATATGGTAATTGATTGGGCCTCATTCCAATTTGAAAAACAAAGAATAATATAAAATAAAGGTTCATGTGTTGACAGTTTCATCCATTGAGATTGGTCATGTGTTGAACGAAATATTTTAGTAATAAAATTTACATCTTTATCAATATAAAATAAAGGTTCATGTGTTGACAGTTTCATCCATTGAGATTGGTCATGTGTTGAACGAAATATTTTAGTAATAAAATTTACATCTTTATCAATATAAAATAAAGGTTCATGTGTTGACAGTTTCATCCATTGAGATTGGTCATGTGTTGAATGAAATATTTTAGTAATAAAATTTACATCTTTATCAAAATAAAATAAAGGTTCATGTGTTGACAGTACTCATCTATTGAGATTGGTCATGTGTTGAACGAAATATTTTGAAAATAACAACTATTTTGAAAAAGAAATATCTGAAATAGAATATTTGAAAATAGAAATTTATGAAGCCGTGTTGATTAGTTTGACGCCATTTTGACGTGAACGATATTTATATCAATTTTATTCATTTAGAAATGAATTGAAAACGATTTCGAAATGAATTGAATTGAAAACGAATTCAAATTGAATTGAAAATGAATTGAAAACGATTTCGAAAGGAATTGAATTGAAAACGAATTCAAATTGAATTGAAAATGAATTGAAAACGATTTCGAAAGGAATTGAATTGAAAACGAATTCAAATTGAATTGAAAATGAATTGAAAACGATTGCGAAATGAAATGAATTGAAAACGATTTCGAAAGGAATTGAATTGAAAACGATTTCGAAAGGAATTGAATTGAAAACGAATTCAAATTGAATTGAAAACGATTTCGAAAGGAATTGAATTGAAAACGAATTCAAATTGAATTGAAAACGATTTCGAAATGAAATGAATTGAAAACGATTTCGAAAGGAATTGAATTGAAAACGATTTCGAAAGGAATTGAATTGAAAACGAATTCAAATTGAATTGAAAATGAATTGAAAGCGATTTCGAAAGGAATTGAATTGAAAACGAATTCAAATTGAATTGAAAATGAATTGAAAACGATTTCGAAATGAACTGAATTGAAAACGAATTCAAATTGAATTGAAAATGGATTGAAAACGATTTCGAAATGAATTGAATTGAAAACGAATTCAAATTGAATTGAAAATGAATTGAAAACGATTTCGAAAGGAATTGAATTGAAAACGCTTTCGAAATGAAATGAATTGAAAACGATTTCGAAAAGAATTGAATTGAAAACGAATTCAAATTGAATTGAAAGCAAATTGAAATGAATTCAAATTGAATTGAAATTTGAATTGAATAGAAATGAATTTTAAAACGAATTTATAAAGAAGGATTCAATTTTGATTTGAATTGAAATGGAAGTTGAAATTGCTTTTGAAACGAATTTTAAAACTATTTATATAATTCGTTTTAAATAGAAATCGATGAAATATATATTATATATATTATATATATAATATAATGGCCTGAATAGAACGCGCCGCGCCGCGGCAGTTCGTGAATTTCGACCATTTATTTCAAACGGACATTACGGGAGATCCGACCGTCGGATTCTCCTAAAACCAGAACCGTTGGGTTCGTATCGAAAAGAGCTTTCTAACGAATATTAGAAATTTGAAATCTAACGGTTGGATTTGGAGATACGTCCAAATCAAATTCGAAAAAGGTCGCTGTAAGTGCAGTTCGATGGCCATTGATGGAAATCGACTGTACAGGCCTTGATAAAATTATTAAAAATAGTAATAATTTGTGTAAAATCATAAGAAATGATTTAGAAAGAATTGGGATGAAAAACTCCATATTTGAAAAGATAAAAATAGATTTTTATCGAAATGAACTAGTTTTGAACTAGAATTATAATTCTATTTATTTTTAAATAAATAAATTGAATTTAAAAAGGGTTTTAAAAATAACCAGAATATCCAATGATTGCATTGGAGTGGATTTGAATCGAAATTGTCTTCGGAATATTTCGATTTTGGAATTCGTGATTATACAGGTGTTGTTATGGAAATTTGAAAGATATATATTTATATCGTTATTTCCAATACGACATTTGTTAGTCGTAGAATTTGATATTGAATATAAGCCGATATATTTTCTATTCAGAGCCTTGTATTGAATATCGAATGTGATTTGGGTTTGTCGTGAATGGTGTCTTCACTAACACTGTTCTTGAACCCAGTTGAGAAAAGATTAAATCTTTTTAATTAGATTTAATGAAGTGTACCAATTAAACAATATTTAATTGGAATTGAATTGGTATTGATTTTTGGGTTTATCGTGAACAGTGTTTTAAATAACACTTGTTCTTTAACCCGATAATTAATGGAATGTGATTTTGGGTTTATCGTGAATCGTGTTTTAAATGACACTGATTCTTTAACCCAGTCGAAGATTAAAACTAAGTGGAGTTTTAATGAATCTTTAATTAGATTGAAATGATCGAAAATGGAGTATCACCAGTTTTGCTCCAGGCGATAGTTAAATCTTTAATTAGATTTGAACGTGAAATAGTAATTGAATTTACCAATAACACCGTGGTGTTAGATATGAAGTATTACCAGTTTTACTTCATGGGATGAATAGGTTGGGATTGGGAAATTAAAACAAATGATTACTTCGGTAAGTTTCGTTAATCCCGACTAGTTGAATCGAAATTCAAAAGTAGATTAAAGAATAAATTCAAGGAATTTATCTTTGATAAAATTAATGGGAATCTTTCCCTATGAATGTGAAATTTAGAAACTAACTGTCGGTTAGCCAAGCAGAATGGTTTTCTGGATATTGATCTGATGTTGGTTTCGGCCTTCGGGGTTAATATTTGGGGAACTATTCTCTTGATTAATTTGCGGTTAGTGACTGATGAATTGGAATGAGGCGTATGTTGTGTTTGTGTAGCACTTTTATAAAATATACGCGAGTTATTCGGAAAGACCGGGTTTATCCCATTCTGAATAACTGATACGACGATAAGTCGAAGATGAAGACGGTGGTCGAAGACCGGAGGTCTTCACGTCGTTTGGGTGATAACTGATGATCTTGATTGGGCTGTACACCCAAGAAGATGGAAACAGTTGGTGATCGTCCAGACGTACTTGGAGATCGATGGATGTGCGGGGTACTAGGTGCCTCCGGTTTCGTTCAGACCCAGAACGGACTTGTAAATGGACTGTGTGTCTGACATTGGATTTTAGTCCGTGTGATTGATCTCTATTAAATATATATCTGTTTGGCGGCGGAGAATTTATTCTCTTGCTTAACGCCCATCTCTGAGACGTACAAGCTCAGGGGTTATATATTGATGGATATCAAACGCATGGAGTGAATTGCCTGTGTGGCATGCCTAAGTGGCAATTGATCGAGGCTTCTGTTGAAAAGCAAAGTCTTGTGGTGATGATCAAAGCAAGGCCTTTGTGGCGTAGCTTTGTGTAACGTTTGATTCGCGAGTTTCACACCCGGTATGAACCAAAAACGGGAGAGGACGTCAGGGAGGGCGTGCGTTTCTTCCTAGCTAGAAGTGGCGTCAGTGGTTTTACACGCCCTGACGAGTTTGACTTATGTGGTTGTTGCTGTTGCGAGGCGCCTCGGATTGATCGGTCGTTCTCGAACCGATGGAGTCATTTAGTTGGCTCGTTTACGCCCCATAGGGCGGGGAAACGCATGTTCAGGGTTTAAGTTTAATCCACATCGGTGGACTGGCCCTGAGGATCCAAGGGTCGCTCGAGCTCTGATCCTGAGGCTCGGGCTAGGCAGTCTCGAATCGGTTGAGGACTATCTTTTGCCTCGGTTCATAGACGGAAATCCAATTTCCAAATACGTGACATTTGCGGTTTTAATTGTAGAACTAGTATGGCGACATGATATATGGTACCCATGCCGCCTATGATTGATACTTATGATTTGAAGTTGTTTTATACACTATGCACTTATAATAGTATCAAATGATTTGTTTTAAACGTATCAACCATTCATTGGCTGTTATAAGGGAAAACCCTATCCCCCGGCTTGCGTTGCATTATGTGATAGGACCTGGGTCTTATAACAGCTTCATTTTTCTTTATTTAGCATTGCGCTGTTTGTTTATGCACTGGTATTCTTGGGAGGAAACCCGTTCCGTGTTATACGGCGTGGTCCCTTGATTTACCTAACTTTAAAAATAAAGATTAACTGTTTTAGTTCTCACACCAGTCCCATGACTGACCTGGAGTTTATTGTTTTAACCTAAACTCTGGGTGCCCCTATTTTGACACGGGCAGCTAGTAGTTTTGGTTTTGCAGATTTATATTCACAGGATCCTGGTTTACAGCTGGAACGATATCCGGAAAGCTTTGTATCCGTATATCTACTTCTAGTTGTGTATTGTATTATTTTCCGCTGCTATGTATTTAAATGTAATTTAAATCTCTGATATTTCTGTGTAATATTCATTGTTACTCTGTATATTCTTGTAATCTGATGCATTGTTGTAATATACAGTGAAATGTTCTTTTATATGCGTTCTGTTGTGGTTTGTTCTCGAACTATCCGACGCTTTCCTTTACGGGGAAGTTACGGGTTTTCACAGTTGGTATCAGAGCTTTGGTTTACAAAGCTCGGAGAACAAGGCACATTAGAACCATACGAAAGAATTCATCAGATATTGGATTAGTAATATCCAATGGAATGACTCGTTAGAGATGGGATCAGTAGTATCCTAGAACGAGTGTGAAGAGTAGTGTTTTTGATAAATAAAAGTGAAAGCAAATTTTTGTTTTGAAGATTTAAATCAATTTTTCGTATTTGATTATTTATTTATATAGATGTGGACAATCCAGTATATATAGATTTTGCGTATACGTCTGATCCGCGTGTATTCGAAATTTTAATATACTGGATAGATATAGAATCACACTCTAGTCGCCCGGGGATGATGCTGATAATTGTGATCACATTATCAGTATTTATATTCGAGTGACGAAAGTGAGATTTCTATATATTTTCTATTGACTGGTGTGAGAACCAAAATTAGATAGGGCCTATTGTTGTGATTTGGCATCAAAAATCTGATTTTTGACTATATATATCAAAGTTATGCATTTGAAAAGCTAATCAACTAATTGATTGATGTTTGTGTTGTTTGTTTAATTGTTTGATAATTTTGAACCATTATGCCTAACTGAATCAAATATTGAACTATATTGAAAATTGGTCGCATTTGCTTGCATACATATATATCTTTTGAACAGGTCATAGCAAGGAGGCTAGAGCCGAAGAATAAAATTTGTTTGCCTGACAAATAGGTACATGTTTACTACATGATTTACTGTTTTGTTTGGGTGATGATGATTTTGTGAGCCTATTGGCTAGCCGCTTGGCTTTTTCTTTTTCTTTTTGAGATCTAAAGGACCGGGGAAGCTATTTGAAATTCCCCGATGCTCCCGGTGCAGGGGAGGTTATGGCGAAATTTTTCGAAAATTTAGGGTGTTAGCCAAATTTTTGAAGTTTTGAAAATTCTCGGAAACTAAAGAGTTGGAGAATGGAAGCCAGATCGAACGTAGAGTTGATTAATCACACCACTTTCGACTTTGTTCCTTTTCGGGGACGAAAAGTTTTAAGTGGGGGAGATTGTAATAACCCGCAAAATCTGGGCCAGTTTAAAATTTTTATTTTGGCAATTTTAGCGAATTTTGATTATTTAAAATGAATTATTTTAAATAATATCGACGAGAAATTTATTTTGAATATAATTCGACGTATATATTTATATACGCCGTCGTTAGAATATAAATATTTATATATAATTATAAATAGGAATTGAAAATGGCGCGGTAGTTCGATAATTCGATTTCAAACTTCAATTGAATATACCGGGTGCAAAACAATCCGGATTTTTGTGAAACCAAAAATAATGGAATCTAATTGTGAATATCTTTCCATCGAATCCGAATAATCAAGATTTCATAGCGGGAATCAAAAGATATGTCCAGTTGAAAATTCTGAATAGTCGCTATGGAATTTAGGCCCTTAAAAATGGACATTTTGCAAATGACCTCGGATTTCAACGAAACCACTTTTGTTGGGTCCGTGATGTTGAATTATTGCAAGATTCCAAATTTCATAATTTTTCGAATCAATATGTGAGCGTGGCATAGGAAAACGTGTTTTGACCATTTCAGTTGATTTTAATCGACTGGAAATTGGCCATTTTTCAAACGGTCTCAGAATTCGACGAAACTAGTTTTGTTAGGACCGTATCGTCAATACGAAGCTAGAAAATATTTTTCTGGAATTTTTCTAGTTAGTATGTGACCCCGGTAATTTGAAATGTACGTTTAAAATTCAATATAGTGATTTAAATGTAAATTCAACGGAAACCAATCGAAACGATCAAATCAGCTTGCGATACATATCCCATTGTGTTCGGAATGGGGGTAAAACGCTATGGACGACAGGCAGTGGGCCTCGTTTAGAGGTCGAAAATAAAAGTTGCTTTTTAGAGATGAATAAAATAATAAAATAACAAAAAAAAACCCTCTCCTCCTTATCAGCCGACCCCCCCTTACTTTTCAAAGCAGAAAAATCGTTTTCAAAATAAAAAAAATAAAAAAAAAAACCCGAACACCCACACACGACGGAAGGCCGCCGCCTAGGCCTCCGGCCAACTCGTCCAGCGCCGCCGCGCTCAGGCCGCCCCCTCCCCTCTCGCTCGCGCCCCTTCTCCGGCCTCTCCTTCAATCGTCGAGCCACCCAAACGCTAGAACCCTCACCCACCACGCCGCCGTGACCCCAAAGCCGCCACCCCACCTGAACTCGACCACTACCCTCCTCCGGCCTCGCGCAGCAGCGAGCACCCCCCCCCCTTGGCGGTCCGACACCCAGACAAAGTCAGTAAGTTTTTTATGATTTTTGTTTATTATAAAAAAACCGATTTTTAACTGATTTTATTTGTTTATTTAAAAATTAGACTTTATAAACATGAAAGCTAAGATTTTTATCTTAGAAAAAGTGCGATTTTTATATATGAAAAAGGTGGAATTTTTACAGATAAAAAGAATAGATTTTTATAGAAGGAAGGTATGAAATTTCTAAAGATTAAAAATATGGTTTTTGGTATGTAAAAATATGATTCTTATCATATGAATGATAATAAAAAAGATATGATTTTTAATAACGTGAAGATATAGCTTTTAATTATATAAAAATATATATACGATTTTTATATAACGGGCATATTAAAAATATAATCTTTTATATGTAGAAATAATTATATATATCTTTTATAGAAGTAGGAAAATAAAAATATGATTTTTATATATTGAACTTCGAAATATAAAAATGGGATTTTTATATATTGAACTTCGAATATAAAAATGTGATTTTTATATATTGAACTTCGAATTAAAAATATGATTTTTATATATTGAACTTCGAATTAAAAATATGATTTTTATATATTGAACTTCGAAATAAAAATATGATTTTTATATATGGAATAGCGAAGTAAAAATTCGATTTTTACATATGTAGTGGCTACGGGAAACGAAGATGACGAAGATGCGATAGCAGTGAAGATTTCCTGCATTAGAAGTGCCGTGGAGTTAGGATAGCTATCGGTGAGAACTTCTCACCTTTCAATTTAATTTTTCTAGTTATATATATACTAGGATGCAGACGGTGTTTAGTAGCACCCGACACCCGTCATCCACAGACCATGGATGGCTTGTTTGTTAAATTGTTTGGTTGTGTAGTTGATTAGATGATTTGATTTGAAATTGAATTGTTTGGTGATTGTGATTGTTGTGTGAATGGCGTGGGCCTTCACTAGACCGGGGATAAGGCTAGGCCTTGTCCCGTTTCTAGTATCGTGCCGTTATGCCGCCGAAAGTTTCTAAAATATATTAGAAAAATAAAAATATCATTTTATTTAAGGAATGAACTGAATAAAATTCATATGTTGAAATAAAATGTTTTTATCGTTGAAAATATAATTTTTAACGTGGAAGTGAATAAAATAAAATACTCATTTACAAACCGGACGGTTTGTTTATGTACACCTATTTGAAGGACATTGATTGGGTCGATAAATTTTACACATCGCCCAACTGCACAACTAAATCTGTGTTTGATTGTTTGAAACCCCACACGGGTGTTAGGATGAAATTTGAAGTCCACTCATCCTGATTGATTAAATATGTCGATCGATTGATTGACAGGCTGTTATAAGCGTGGAATATCTATATTTGATGCTTATACAGTGTAGTGCACTTTGGTTGATGGTTGATTATTTTCAATGCTATTATATACATATGTTGTATGAAAATCCATATAATTAATTTTATATGGTAATTGATTGGGCCTCATTCCAATTTGAAAAACAAAGAATAATATAAAATAAAGGTTCATGTGTTGACAGTTTCATCCATTGAGATTGGTCATGTGTTGAACGAAATATTTTAGTAATAAAATTTACATCTTTATCAATATAAAATAAAGGTTCATGTGTTGACAGTTTCATCCATTGAGATTGGTCATGTGTTGAACGAAATATTTTAGTAATAAAATTTACATCTTTATCAATATAAAATAAAGGTTCATGTGTTGACAGTTTCATCCATTGAGATTGGTCATGTGTTGAACGAAATATTTTAGTAATAAAATTTACATCTTTATCAAAATAAAATAAAGGTTCATGTGTTGACAGTACTCATCTATTGAGATTGGTCATGTGTTGAACGAAATATTTTGAAAATAACAACTATTTTGAAAAAGAAATATCTGAAATAGAATATTTGAAAATAGAAATTTATGAAGCCGTGTTGATTAGTTTGACGCCATTTTGACGTGAACGATATTTATATCGATTTTATTCATTTAGAAATGAATTGAAAACGATTTCGAAATGAATTGAATTGAAAACGAATTCAAATTGAATTGAAAATGAATTGAAAACGATTTCGAAAGGAATTGAATTGAAAACGAATTCAAATTGAATTGAAAATGAATTGAAAACGATTTCGAAAGGAATTGAATTGAAAACGAATTCAAATTGAATTCAAAATGAATTGAAAACGATTTCGAAATGAAATGAATTGAAAACGATTTCGAAAGGAATTGAATTGAAAACGATTTCGAAAGGAATTGAATTGAAAACGAATTCAAATTGAATTGAAAATGAATTGAAAACGATTTCGAAAGGAATTGAATTGAAAACGAATTCAAATTGAATTGAAAATGAATTGAAAACGATTTCGAAATGAAATGAATTGAAAACGATTTCGAAAGGAATTGAATTGAAAACGATTTCGAAAGGAATTGAATTGAAAACGAATTCAAATTGAATTGAAAATGAATTGAAAACGATTTCGAAAGGAATTGAATTGAAAACGAATTCAAATTGAATTGAAAACGATTTCGAAATGAACTGAATTGAAAACGAATTCAAATTGAATTGAAAATGAATTGAAAACGATTTCGAAATGAATTGAATTGAAAACGAATTCAAATTGAATTGAAAATGAATTGAAAACGATTTCGAAAGGAATTGAATTGAAAACGATTTCGAAATGAAATGAATTGAAAACGATTTCGAAAAGAATTGAATTGAAAACGAATTCAAATTAAATTGAAAGCAAATTGAAATGAATTCAAATTGAATTGAAATTTGAATTGAATAGAAATGAATTTTAAAACGAATTTATAAAGAAGGATTCAATTTTGATTTGAATTGAAATGGAAGTTGAAATTGCTTTTGAAACGAATTTTAAAACTATTTATATAATTCGTTTTAAATAGAAATCGATGAAATATATATTATATATATTATATATATAATATAATGGCCTGAATAGAACGCGCCGCGCCGCGGCAGTTCGTGAATTTCGACCATTTATTTCAAACGGACATTACGGGAGATCCGACCGTCGGATTCTCCTAAAACCGGAACCGTTGGGTTCGTATCGAAAAGAGCTTTCTAACGAATATTAGAAATTTGAAATCTAACGGTTGGATTTGGAGATACGTCCAAATCAAATTCGAAAAAGGTCGCTGTAAGTGCAGTTCGATGGCCATTGATGGAAATCGACTGTACAGGCCTTGATAAAATTATTAAAAATAGTAATAATTTGTGTAAAATCATAAGAAATGATTTAGAAAGAATTGGGATGAAAAACTCCATATTTGAAAAGATAAAAATAGATTTTTATCGAAATGAACTAGTTTTGAACTAGAATTATAATTCTATTTATTTTTAAATAAATAAATTGAATTTAAAAAGGGTTTTAAAAATAACCAGAATATCCAATGATTGCATTGGAGTGGATTTGAATCGAAATTGTCTTCGGAATATTTCGATGTTGGAATTCGTGATTATACAGGTGTTGTTATGGAAATTTGAAAGATATATATTTATATCGTTATTTCCAATACGACATTTGTTAGTCGTAGAATTTGATATTGAATATAAGCCGATATATTTTCTATTCAGAGCCTTGTATTGAATATCGAATGTGATTTGGGTTTGTCGTGAATGGTGTCTTCACTAACACTGTTCTTGAACCCAGTTGAGAAAAGATTAAATCTTTTTAATTAGATTTAATGAAGTGTACCAATTAAACAATATTTAATTGGAATTGAATTGGTATTGATTTTTGGGTTTATCGTGAACAGTGTTTTAAATAACACTTGTTCTTTAACCCGATAATTAATGGAATGTGATTTTGGGTTTATCGTGAATCGTGTTTTAAATGACACTGATTCTTTAACCCAGTCGAAGATTAAAACTAAGTGGAGTTTTAATGAATCTTTAATTAGATTGAAATGATCGAAAATGGAGTATCACCAGTTTTGCTCCAGGCGATAGTTAAATCTTTAATTAGATTTGAACGTGAAATAGTAATTGAATTTACCAATAACACCGTGGTGTTAGATATGAAGTATTACCAGTTTTACTTCATGGGATGAATAGGTTGGGATTGGGAAATTAAAACAAATGATTACTTCGGTAAGTTTCGTTAATCCCGACTAGTTGAATCGAAATTCAAAAGTAGATTAAAGAATAAATTCAAGGAATTTATCTTTGATAAAATTAATGGGAATCTTTCCCTATGAATGTGAAATTTAGAAACTAACTGTCGGTTAGCCAAGCAGAATGGTTTTCTGGATATTGATCTGATGTTGGTTTCGGCCTTCGGGGTTAATATTTGGGGAACTATTCTCTTGATTAATTTGCGGTTAGTGACTGATGAATTGGAATGAGGCGTATGTTGTGTTTGTGTAGCACTTTTATAAAATATACGCGAGTTATTCGGAAAGACCGGGTTTATCCCATTCTGAATAACTGATACGACGATAAGTCGAAGATGAAGACGGTGGTCGAAGACCGGAGGTCTTCACGTCGTTTGGGTGATAACTGATGATCTTGATTGGGCTGTACACCCAAGAAGATGGAAACAGTTGGTGATCGTCCAGACGTACTTGGAGATCGATGGATGTGCGGGGTACTAGGTGCCTCCGGTTTCGTTCAGACCCAGAACGGACTTGTAAATGGACTGTGTGTCTGACATTGGATTTTAGTCCGTGTGATTGATCTCTATTAAATATATATCTGTTTGGCGGCGGAGAATTTATTCTCTTGCTTAACGCCCTTCTCTGAGACGTACGAGCTCAGGGGTTATATATTGATGGATATCAAACGCATGGAGTGAATTGCCTGTGTGGCATGCCTAAGTGGCAATTGATCGAGGCTTCTGTTGAAAAGCAAAGTCTTGTGGTGATGATCAAAGCATGGCCTTTGTGGCGTAGCTTTGTGTAACGTTTGATTCGCGAGTTTCACACCCGGTATGAACCAAAAACGGGAGAGGACGTCAGGGAGGGCATGCGTTTCTTCCTAGCTAGAAGTGGCGTCAGTGGTTTTACACGCCCTGACGAGTTTGACTTATGTGGTTGTTGCTGTTGCGAGGCGCCTCGGATTGATCGGTCGTTCTCGAACCGATGGAGTCATTTAGTTGGCTCGTTTACGCCCCATAGGGCAGGGAAACGCATGTTCAGGGTTTAAGTTTAATCCACATCGGTGGACTGGCCCTGAGGATCCAAGGGTCACTCGAGCTCTGATCCTGAGGCTCGGGCTAGGCAGTCTCGAATCGGTTGAGGACTATCTTTTGCCTCGGTTCATAGACGGAAATCCAATTTCCAAATACGTGACATTTGCGGTTTTAATTGTAGAACTAGTATGGCGACATGATATATGGTACCCATGCCGCCTATGATTGATACTTATGATTTGAAGTTGTTTTATACACTATGCACTTATAATAGTATCAAATGATTTGTTTTAAACGTATCAACCATTCTTTGGCTGTTATAAGGGAAAACCCTATCCCCCGGCTTGCGTTGCATTGTGTGATAGGACCTGGGTCTTATAACAGCTTCATTTTTCTTTATTTAGCATTGCGCTGTTTGTTTATGCACTGGTATTCTTGGGAGGAAACCCGTTCCGTGTTATACGGCGTGGTCCCTTGATTTACCTAACTTTAAAAATAAAGATTAACTGTTTTAGTTCTCACACCAGTCCCATGACTGACCTGGAGTTTATTGTTTTAACCTAAACTCTGGGTGCCCCTATTTTGACACGGGCAGCTAGTAGTTTTGGTTTTGCAGATTTATATTCACAGGATCCTGGTTTACAGCTGGAACGATATCCGGAAAGCTTTGTATCCGTATATCTACTTCTAGTTGTGTATTGTATTATTTTCCGCTGCTATGTATTTAAATGTAATTTAAATCTCTGATATTTCTGTGTAATATTCATTGTTACTGTGTATATTCTTGTAATCTGATGCATTGTTGTAATATACAGTGAAATGTTCTTTTATATGCGTTCTGTTGTGGTTTGTTCTCGAACTATCCGACGCTTTCCTTTACGGGGAAGTTACGGGTTTTCACAGTTGGTATCAGAGCTTTGGTTTACAAAGCTCTGAGAACAAGGCACATTAGAACCATACGAAAGAATTCATCAGATATTGGATTAGTAATATCCAATGGAATGACTCGTTAGAGATGGGATCAGTAGTATCCTAGAACGAGTGTGAAGAGTAGTGTTTTTGATAAATAAAAGTGAAAGCAAATTTTTGTTTTGAAGATTTAAATCAATTATTCGTATTTGATTATTTATTTATATAGATGTGGACAATCCAGTATATATAGATTTTGCGTATACGTCTGATCCGCGTGTATTCGAAATTTTAATATACTGGATAGATATAGAATCACACTCTAGTCGCCCGGGGATGATGCTGATAATTGTGATCACATTATCAGTATTTATATTCGAGCGACGAAAGTGAGATTTCTATATATTTCCTATTGACTGGTGTGAGAACCAAAATTAGATAGGGCCTATTGTTGTGATTTGGCATCAAAAATCTGATTTTTGACTATATATATCAAAGTTATGCATTTGAAAAGCTAATCAACTAATTGATTGATGTTTGTGTTGTTTGTTTAATTGTTTGATAATTTTGAACCATTACGCCTAACTGAATCAAATATTGAACTATATTGAAAATTGGTCGCATTTGCTTGCATACATATATATCTTTTGAACAGGTCATAGCAAGGAGGCTAGAGCCGAAGAATAAAATTTGTTTGCCCGACAAATAGGTACATGTTTACTACATGATTTACTGTTTTGTTTGGGTGATGATGATTTTGTGAGCCTATTGGCTAGCCGCTTGGCTTTTTCTTTTTCTTTTTGAGATCTGAAGGACCGGGGAAGCTATTTGAAATTCTCCGATGCTCCCGGTGCAGGGGAGGTTATGGCGAAATTTTTCGAAAATTTAGGGTGTTAGCCAAATTTTTGAAGTTTTGAAAATTCTCAGAAACTAAAGAGTTGGAGAATGGAAGCCAGATCGAACGTAGAGTTGATTAATCACACCACTTTCGACTTTGTTCCTTTTCGGGGATGAAAAGTTTTAAGTGGGGGAGATTGTAATAACCCGCAAAATCTGGGCCAGTTTAAAATTTTTATTTTGGCAATTTTAGCGAATTTTGATTATTTAAAATGAATTATTTTAAATAATATCGACGAGAAATTTATTTTGAATATAATTCGACATATATATTTATATACGCCGTCGTTAGAATATAAATATTTATATATAATTATAAATAGGAATTGAAAATGGCGCGGTAGTTCGATAATTCGATTTCAAACTTCAATTGAATTTACCGGGTGCAAAACAATCAGGATTTTAGTGAAACCAAAAATAATGGAATCTAATTGTGAATATCTTTCCATCGAATCCGAATAATCAAGATTTCATAGCGGGAATCAAAAGATATGTCCAGCTGAAAATTCTGAATAGTCGTTATGGAATTTAGGCCCTTAAAAATGGACATTTTGCAAATGACCTCGGATTTCAACGAAACCACTTTTGTTGGGTCCGTGATGTTGAATTATTGCTAGATTCCAAATTTCATAATTTTTCGAATCAATATGTGAGCGTGGCATAGGAAAACGTGTTTTGACCATTTCAGTTGATTTTAATCGACTGGAAATTGGCCATTTTTCAAACGGTCTCAGAATTCGACGAAACTAGTTTTGTTAGGACCGTATCGTCAATACGAAGCTAGAAAATATTTTTCTGGAATTTTTCTAGTTAGTATGTGACCCCGGTAATTTGAAATGTACGTTTAAAATTCAATATAGTGATTTAAATGTAAATTCAACGGAAACCAATCGAAATGATCAAATCAGCTTGCGATACATATCCCATTGTGTTCGGAATGGGGGTAAAACGCTATGGACGACAGGCAGTGGGCCTCGTTTAGAGGTCGAAAATAAAAGTTGCTTTTTAGAGATGAATAAAATAATAAAATAACAAAATAAAAAAAAAACCCTCTCCTCCTTATCAGCCGACCCCCCCCTTACTTTTCAAAGCAGAAAAATCGTTTTCAAAATAAAAAAATAAAAAAAAATAAAAAAAACCCGAACACTCACACACGACGGAAGGCCGCCGCCTAGGCCTCCGGCCAACTCGTCCAGCGCCGCCGCGCTCAGGCCGCCCCCTCCCCTCTCGCTCGCGCCCCTTCTCCGGCCTCTCCTTCAATCGTCGAGCCACCCAAACGCTAGAACCCTCACCCATCACGCCGCCGTGACCCCAAAGCCGCCACCCCACCTGAACTCGACCACTACCCTCCTCCGGCCTCGCGCAGCAGCGAGCACCCCCCCCCCCCCTTGGCGGTCCGACACCCAGACAAAGTCAGTAAGTTTTTATGATTTTTGTTTATTATAAAAAAACCGATTTTTAACTGATTTTATTTATTTATTTAAAAATTAGACTTTATAAACATGAAAGCTAAGATTTTTATCTTAGAAAAAGTGCGATTTTTATATATGAAAAAGGTGGAATTTTTACAGATAAAAAGAATAGATTTTTATAGAAGGAAGGTATGAAATTTCTAAAGATTAAAAATATGGTTTTTGGTATGTAAAAATATGATTCTTATCATATGAATGATAATAAAAAGGATATGATTTTTAATAACGTGAAGATATAGCTTTTAATTATACAAAAATATATATACGATTTTTATATAAGGGGCATATTAAAAATATAATCTTTTATATGTAGAAATAATTATATATATCTTTTATAGAAGTAGGAAAATAAAAATATGATTTTTATATATTGAACTTCGAAATATAAAAATGGGATTTTTATATATTGAACTTCGAATATAAAAATGTGATTTTTATATATTGAACTTCGAATTAAAAATATGATTTTTATATATTGAACTTCGAATTAAAAATATGATTTTTATATATTGAACTTCGAAATAAAAATATGATTTTTATATATGGAATAGCGAAGTAAAAATTCGATTTTTACATATGTAGTGGCTACGGGAAACGAAGATGACGAAGATGCGATAGCAGTGAAGATTTCCTGCATTAGAAGTGCCGTGGAGTTAGGATAGCTATCGGTGAGAACTTCTCACCTTTCAATTTAATTTTTCTAGTTATATATATACTAGGATGCAGACGGTGTTTAGTAGCACCCGACACCCGTCATCCACAGACCATGGATGACTTGTTTGTTAAATTGTTTGGTTGTGTAGTTGATTAGATGATTTGATTTGAAATTGAATTGTTTGGTGATTGTGATTGTTGTGTGAATGGCGTGGGCCTTCACTAGACCGGGGATAAGGCTAGGCCTTGTCCCGTTTCTAGTATCGTGCCGTTATGCCGCCGAAAGTTTCTAAAATATATTAGAAAAATAAAAATATCATTTTATTTAAGGAATGAACTGAATAAAATTCATATGTTGAAATAAAATGTTTTTATCGTTGAAAATATAATTTTTAACGTGGAAGTGAATAAAATAAAATACTCATTTACAAACCGGACGGTTTGTTTATGTACACCTATTTGAAGGACATTGATTGGGTCGATAAATTTTACACATCGCCCAACTGCACAACTAAATCTGTGTTTGATTGTTTGAAACCCCACACGGGTGTTAGGATGAAATTTGAAGTCCACTCATCCTGATTGATTAAATATGTCGATCGATTGATTGACAGGCTGTTATAAGCGTGGAATATCTATATTTGATGCTTATACAGTGTAGTGCACTTTGGTTGATGGTTGATTATTTTCAATGCTATTATATACATATGTTGTATGAAAATCCATATAATTAATTTTATATGGTAATTGATTGGGCCTCATTCCAATTTGAAAAACAAAGAATAATATAAAATAAAGGTTCATGTGTTGACAGTTTCATCCATTGAGATTGGTCATGTGTTGAACGAAATATTTTAGTAATAAAATTTACATCTTTATCAATATAAAATAAAGGTTCATGTGTTGACAGTTTCATCCATTGAGATTGGTCATGTGTTGAACGAAATATTTTAGTAATAAAATTTACATCTTTATCAATATAAAATAAAGGTTCATGTGTTGACAGTTTCATCCATTGAGATTGGTCATGTGTTGAACGAAATATTTTAGTAATAAAATTTACATCTTTATCAATATAAAATAAAGGTTCATGTGTTGACAGTACTCATCTATTGAGATTGGTCATGTGTTGAACGAAATATTTTGAAAATAACAACTATTTTGAAAAAGAAATATCTGAAATAGAATATTTGAAAATAGAAATTTATGAAGCCGTGTTGATTAGTTTGACGCCATTTTGACGTGAACGATATTTATATCGATTTTATTCATTTAGAAATGAATTGAAAACGATTTCGAAATGAATTGAATTGAAAACGAATTCAAATTGAATTGAAAATGAATTGAAAACGATTTCGAAAGGAATTGAATTGAAAACGAATTCAAATTGAATTGAAAATGAATTGAAAACGATTTCGAAAGGAATTGAATTGAAAACGAATTCAAATTGAATTGAAAATGAATTGAAAACGATTTCGAAATGAAATGAATTGAAAACGATTTCGAAAGGAATTGAATTGAAAACGATTTCGAAAGGAATTGAATTGAAAACGAATTCAAATTGAATTGAAAACGATTTCGAAAGGAATTGAATTGAAAACGAATTCAAATTGAATTGAAAATGAATTGAAAACGATTTCGAAATGAAATGAATTGAAAACGATTTCGAAAGGAATTGAATTGAAAACGATTTCGAAAGGAATTGAATTGAAAACGAATTCAAATTGAATTGAAAATGAATTGAAAGCGATTTCGAAAGGAATTGAATTGAAAACGAATTCAAATTGAATTGAAAATGAATTGAAAACGATTTCGAAATGAACTGAATTGAAAACGAATTCAAATTGAATTGAAAATGGATTGAAAACGATTTCGAAATGAATTGAATTGAAAACGAATTCAAATTGAATTGAAAATGAATTGAAAACGATTTCGAAAGGAATTGAATTGAAAACGCTTTCGAAATGAAATGAATTGAAAACGATTTCGAAAAGAATTGAATTGAAAACGAATTCAAATTGAATTGAAAGCAAATTGAAATGAATTCAAATTGAATTGAAATTTGAATTGAATAGAAATGAATTTTAAAACGAATTTATAAAGAAGGATTCAATTTTGATTTGAATTGAAATGGAAGTTGAAATTGCTTTTGAAACGAATTTTAAAACTATTTATATAATTCGTTTTAAATAGAAATCGATGAAATATATATTATATATATTATATATATAATATAATGGCCTGAATAGAACGCGCCGCGCCGCGGCAGTTCGTGAATTTCGACCATTTATTTCAAACGGACATTACGGGAGATCCGACCGTCGGATTCTCCTAAAACCAGAACCGTTGGGTTCGTATCGAAAAGAGCTTTCTAACGAATATTAGAAATTTGAAATCTAACGGTTGGATTTGGAGATACGTCCAAATCAAATTCGAAAAAGGTCGCTGTAAGTGCAGTTCGATGGCCATTGATGGAAATCGACTGTACAGGCCTTGATAAAATAATTAAAAATAGTAATAATTTGTGTAAAATCATAAGAAATGATTTAGAAAGAATTGGGATGAAAAACTCCATATTTGAAAAGATAAAAATAGATTTTTATCGAAATGAACTAGTTTTGAACTAGAATTATAATTCTATTTATTTTTAAATAAATAAATTGAATTTAAAAAGGGTTTTAAAAATAACCAGAATATCCAATGATTGCATTGGAGTGGATTTGAATCGAAATTGTCTTCGGAATATTTCGATTTTGGAATTCGTGATTATACAGGTGTTGTTATGGAAATTTGAAAGATATATATTTATATCGTTATTTCCAATACGACATTTGTTAGTCGTAGAATTTGATATTGAATATAAGCCGATATATTTTCTATTCAGAGCCTTGTATTGAATATCGAATGTGATTTGGGTTTGTCGTGAATGGTGTCTTCACTAACACTGTTCTTGAACCCAGTTGAGAAAAGATTAAATCTTTTTAATTAGATTTAATGAAGTGTACCAATTAAACAATATTTAATTGGAATTGAATTGGTATTGATTTTTGGGTTTATCGTGAACAGTGTTTTAAATAACACTTGTTCTTTAACCCGATAATTAATGGAATGTGATTTTGGGTTTATCGTGAATCGTGTTTTAAATGACACTGATTCTTTAACCCAGTCGAAGATTAAAACTAAGTGGAGTTTTAATGAATCTTTAATTAGATTGAAATGATCGAAAATGGAGTATCACCAGTTTTGCTCCAGGCGATAGTTAAATCTTTAATTAGATTTGAACGTGAAATAGTAATTGAATTTACCAATAACACCGTGGTGTTAGATATGAAGTATTACCAGTTTTACTTCATGGGATGAATAGGTTGGGATTGGGAAATTAAAACAAATGATTACTTCGGTAAGTTTCGTTAATCCCGACTAGTTGAATCGAAATTCAAAAGTAGATTAAAGAATAAATTCAAGGAATTTATCTTTGATAAAATTAATGGGAATCTTTCCCTATGAATGTGAAATTTAGAAACTAACTGTCGGTTAGCCAAGCAGAATGGTTTTCTGGATATTGATCTGATGTTGGTTTCGGCCTTCGGGGTTAATATTTGGGGAACTATTCTCTTGATTAATTTGCGGTTAGTGACTGATGAATTGGAATGAGGTGTATGTTGTGTTTGTGTAGCACTTTTATAAAATATACGCGAGTTATTCGGAAAGACCGGGTTTATCCCATTCTGAATAACTGATACGACGATAAGTCAAAGATGAAGACAGTGGTCGAAGACCGGAGGTCTTCACGTCGTTTGAGTGATAACTGATGATCTTGATTGGGTTGTACACCCAAGAAGATGGAAACAGTTGGTGATCGTCCAGACTTACTTGGAGATCGATGGATGTGCGGGGTACTAGGTGCCTCCGGTTTCGTTCAGACCCAGAACGGACTTGTAAATGGACTGTGTGTCTGACATTGGATTTTAGTCCGTGTGATTGATCTCTATTAAATATATATCTGTTTGGCGGCGGAGAATTTATTCTCTTGCTTAACGCCCTTCTCTGAGACGTACGAGCTCAGGGGTTATATATTGATGGATATCAAACGCATGGAGTGAATTGCCTGTGTGGCATGCCTAAGTGGCAATTGATCGAGGCTTCTGTTGAAAAGCAAAGTCTTGTGGTGATGATCAAAGCAAGGCCTTTGTGGCGTAGCTTTGTGTAACATTTGATTCGCGAGTTTCACACCCGGTATGAACCAAAAAGGGAGAGGACGTCAGGGAGGGCATGCGTTTCTTCCTAGCTAGAAGTGGCGTCAGTGGTTTTACACGCCCTGACGAGTTTGACTTATGTGGTTGTTGCTGTTGCGAGGCGCCTCGGATTGATCGGTCGTTCTCGAACCGATGGAGTCATTTAGTTGGCTCGTTTACGCCCCATAGGGCGGGGAAACGCATGTTCAGGGTTTAAGTTTAATCCACATCGGTGGACTGGCCCTGAGGATCCAAGGGTCACTCGAGCTCTGATCCTGAGGCTCGGGCTAGGCAGTCTCGAATCGGTTGAGGACTATCTTTTGCCTCGGTTCATAGACGGAAATCCAATTTCCAAATACGTGACATTTGCGGTTTTAATTGTAGAACTAGTATGGCGACATGATATATGGTACCCATGCCGCCTATGATTGATACTTATGATTTGAAGTTATTTTATACACTATGCACTTATAATAGTATCAAATGATTTGTTTTAAACGTATCAAGCATTCTTTGGCTGTTATAAGGGAAAACCCTATCCCCCGGCTTGCGTTGCATTGTGTGATAGGACCTGGGTCTTATAACAGCTTCATTTTTCTTTATTTAGCATTGCGCTGTTTGTTTATGCACTGGTATTCTTGGGAGGAAACCCGTTCCGTGTTATACGGCGTGGTCCCTTGATTTACCTAACTTTAAAAATAAAGATTAACTGTTTTAGTTCTCACACCAGTCCCATGACTGACCTGGAGTTTATTGTTTTAACCTAAACTCTGGGTGCCCCTATTTTGACACGGGCAGCTAGTAGTTTTGGTTTTGCAGATTTATATTCACAGGATCCTGGTTTACAGCTGGAACGATATCCGGAAAGCTTTGTATCCGTATATCTACTTCTAGTTGTGTATTGTATTATTTTCCGCTGCTATGTATTTAAATGTAATTTAAATCTCTGATATTTCTGTGTAATATTCATTGTTACTCTGTATATTCTTGTAATCTGATGCATTGTTGTAATATACAGTGAAATGTTCTTTTATATGCGTTCTGTTGTGGTTTGTTCTCGAACTATCCGACGCTTTCCTTTACGGGGAAGTTACGGGTTTTCACAGATCTCGGGGAAACCCTAACAGTTAATAGACCTTGTGACAAGCAAGCTTGCTGTAAAGTTTGGCGGCTATGATATCTGTAGCCAAATAATACAGGAAAAATAATCAAATTGGAAAGCTAATGCAATTTCATCTGAGTTAGGAAGTTTTCTTTGTCAACTAATAATATGTACTTACTACATATGCTAGGTCCATATACCAGTACATAAAACTGAAACAGGAAATGACGTACTGAACATACATATGAAAAGAAAAAAAAGGGTAAACTATGAACAATTCTAGGCTAACAACTGAGAAAAAGAGAAAACTCACCTAAAACGCTTCTGCAGAGCTTCACGAACGAAACAAACATCACTGAAAGAAGGCAGAGGTTGAAAAGTCTAAGGCACACAAAGATTTCGACAGCGTTCATACAAGCGAAGGAAATAAACAATAGTAGAGAAAAGATTTCCTCAAAAGAACCAAAACAAATGAACAACGAAATCAAGACTTACCTTTGTCCCATAAATTCTCCTTGATTAAGTCCGACTCGAAGAAACCTGTCGAAATCGAGATTACAAACATTTTAGAAAGTGAGAAATGGAGGCGAAATATGGATTCGAGATTCCATAATGCTTAATCTTTGTCCATCGCTCCCCCTTTTTCCCCTTTTCTGTTTTTCTTTTTAGTTTTTGCGATCTATGAAAGTGAGATATGGAGGCGAAGGAAATTAGGGTTGCGTAAGCAATGGTTCGGGCGGGATTTGATCAATATATAATATCCAGTAGAGGCCCAATATGTCATATGATGGACGCACAAGCCAACTGCGGATCTGCAAGATATTGAATAGCCTGTGTAAGATATTTGAATCGCCTATTAGATATAAAACATTAAGCATATATAGTTTATGTGCCATAGGTTGTAAATGATTTAATATAATAAATTTTTAACTATAAAATATAAATAATTAAATATCATTATTATTTAGGTATTGTTACTTGTACATTGTTATTATTAAGTTATTAATTTTTTAAATATTAAATATAATTATTAATTATACTTGTAAAATATTAAATGCAAAATATTACATACCAATTATTAAAATTTCTTATTAATTATAAATATAAAAAATTTCTTAAAATTGATTATTTATTAATTGCTTTTAGTACTCATTATTAATAAATACTCCCTCCTATCCAGAGTATATGACGATTTGTAATTCTTCACCGAGATTAAGACAACTAGAATGTGACATCTTTACCCTTTAATTAATCTTCTTTCATTAATTGGAGCGCTAACTTTTTATTAATAAAAGCAACCGTGCTGTATGTTTCCACCACTAAAATTTCAAATGGAGCATTGGAAAAAGAAAAAAGAGGCTGAAGGGAAATAAATGCATGCATGGGAAGAAGGACAGCTGCATGGAATAATGAAAAAATGTTGCATGCGTGATTAATGAAAGAGGGTAAAAAGGAAAATAAGGTCCTTAATTGTCTAAAAAGTCTTGTATTTGGTAAAATCTTCTCACATCTAAAACGTCATGTAATATGGATAGAAGGGAGTAGTTGTTTAGAATTAATTATAATATAAATGTTACTTATTAAGTATAAAATTGTATAATTAACTAGTAATTATTAATAATAAATGATTTAATAGTAATTATTAATTAATAACTAAATATTACTTGTTTAATATTAAATATTAATCATTAATTAATTATTCAATGATAATCAATAATTATCAAATATAGATTATTAATTATTCACTATTAATTAATTAATATTAATTGTAGTAATTATCAATAGTCAACTATACTAAATCATTAAATATAGGAAATAATAATTGATTGTTTATAATGCTTAGAAATTAGAAATTTCTATTGATAAACATTATTTATAATAAATTATATGCAATGATATATATATATCAGCAGTTGTTTATGATTATGAAATATTTCGATTGTAAAATATGAATTATTCAATATTTTTTTGAATTATGATTATTTACTCATTATAAAAAAAATACTAGTCGTCGTTAATTAATAATTATTTAAAATTAATTATCAAATGCTAAATATAAGTTCACAAGTTTAAATTTTAATGCTAATTTATTAATAAATAAATAGCAATATTAATTCATATGTAATTATTAATCTCAATTTTTTAACATCGAAATTTAATTATTCAATATTGATAATTAATTATATTTGTTAATCGTTAAATGTAATTAATAAACATTAAATATAATTAGCTAACTATTAATAATTAACTAAAAATATTATTAAATATAAAAATTAGTTATAAATTATTCATTGATAGTCATTTATTATAATTAATTATAAATAATGACATATATCTTTTGATATTTATGATTACTGATATGTGCTTTTGCCTCGATTAAAATAATTTGCAAGTGCTTTGGTTTCTAAGAAACAGAGCAAAATAACATTATTTGCTTCGATGCATTTGCTTCAGTTCCTAAGGAACCGATGCAAATAATGTAATTTACTTCAGTTGTACGAACAACCGAAGCATATAGCATTATTTGCTACGGTGCATTTGCTTCTGTTGCAAGCAGAACCGAAGCAAATTAACTATCTGCTTCAATTGTGGGCACAACCGAAGCAGATAACCTTATTTGCTTCTTTTCATTTGCTTTGGTTGTCCATACAACCGAAGCAAATAACAATAATTGCTTCGGTTGTGTGAACAACTGAAGCAAATGATGCGAAGCAAAAGACCTATTTTGTAGTAGTGTATATATAATTTTAAACAGAAATTGTCTTAAATTGTTTCATCGTTTTCCTTCGTCTTTTCTTACATGATCTGTTGTCAAAACTTAAATGGCCCTTGGGCTTGAAGCTTCAAAAATAAGTTTTCCTAAATTTTATTTTCCTCTTTTGCATAGCGGTCGATTACATGATCAATGTACACTATGTTTTGTACACTATAAATTATTGCAGTGCAGATTTTTCCAATAATTCTCGAAACGTCTGTACATATCAAACGCAAAAATTTCTTCATTTTTTACTTTTTGATTTATTGATCGGAACTTAAAATAAACGGAAAAATTTCTTCATTTTTTACTTCTTCATTTATTGATCGGAACGTTCAGATGCTGCCATGAGCTATTAAGGATGGTGGATGGACCGGTAGTTTACACGATCAAAGACAATGTTGAACTGTTCGTGTTAGTTACAATTATAGGTTAACGGCAGATGACTTACGAGTATCGCACGAGATATCCCGACTATATCACATCGACTTACTTTAGCATTAGCTTATTGTGTTTGTTAGCGGTTCGTCGAATAATATCCAATCCTCATTTTCCCCTGTTTTATGCTTTCATTAAGACTTATAAAGCACATAGGTAATTGAGGTATAGTCCATCTCAATGCCAAACATATGTATGAATAAATGTCTTAAGTACTAACATGTGTAACAGTAGTAATTGAGGTATAGCCCATCCAATTAGAAAGACCATTGGAAGTCGATAGCATACTAACATGTTGAGGAGGTCGCACTAGGACAGATGAACCAAAATTCAGGGAAACAAATTTAGTTCCGGTAACCTGTATTTGTAATGTTTCGGTTGAATTTGTTGAGTATGGGAGGTTTGGGCTGCCATGCCTTCTTAGTGGTCATTTTACATTTTCTTGTATTGTGTCCAAATGCCATACAGTTTTCACATGGTTTGGGTCTACATGAATATCAATCTTTTACCCATATGAATTCACACCTTGAATATGATATGAATAAGTAAACTTAATGTTAATTTCAGTTAATATTCGAGCATAGTTTTATTGCATTTCACCATATTTAATTTGTTATGGTTCTAAACATAAAACCAAGATTTTATTTCTAGTTTGAATGGGCAGTTGTGACCAATTATGCCGTAACGGATATCATTCAATGCAACTGTTAAAATCTTATTTTTAATTTTTGTTACATACAATGACATGGATATTGCAAACTATACAAAAAAGGAACTATACTTCAAGTACTGTAATAATAAAATAAATGTGACGGACCATACTGAAAGTAACATAGCAAGTCTTTTAAATATATTTTATATTAATAGAAGAAAAATGCTGAAAACAATCGACGATAGAATAAAAATTAATCATACACTTCACACAATTAGTGGAGAATCTAATAACGCCGGCCATTTATTTGTATATCCACACGCTTCTATTTCAAAACTTTGATACAAAAAGCTTTTGTCGATATTATTTCAAGTAGCTATCTCTTCAGCAACAAACTTGAAATTAACTGACCTGAAATCAAAGACAATATTAAGTTCATGATAAAAAGATATGATGTTGCAACTAAATGATTTTGACATATGCATGAAGCTAAATTATGTATTTCCAATCTTGTACATGAGAGTGTGTGTTAGTATATATGTATGTAGATACTTACATACATACACATATGCTTTTAAGTTTGCGTAATACTATATATATGCACTTCTAGGTATAGTCGTAGGCCGGTCAATTTGCACCGGTCTTAGCCCAAATCTGCCCTATTAATGTGAGTATGGGTTTTTCCTTTTACTACCCAAGCCCGACCCAATCACTATTCAGATTGGGTACGATTTTAACAAAACCCAGACCAACTAGGGTCCGACCTGACTGTTTATTTTCTGCATAACAAAACACCAGAGTATGTTATTTGTTACTACTCACCATTTTGTTTGTTTTCATGCAGTTGTCATTGCATACTTTGTTGTGAATTTGACTACATCACCATCTAATAATGTTAATACTGTTTCTATGCAAATTTTATCAAAGCTGCAATTTAAAATTAAGGTTTTAACATATATATTACGAGTTACCTGCACGTGTATTTTCCAGCTTTCTTAAAATTGAAAGCCCAATGGATCAGATTTAGTGAAGTATTATGGTCACAAATACATTCAAATTAACATATATATATATATATATATATATATGAGCATGATGGTTACAGAATCTGTCTGCACATGTTCCTTTTATGCTGATACAAGCATGATCTGTTTTCCGTTACATGACATTAATATTATTTGTAAATTTATTCAGGCTCTTATATCTTCTTCTTCTATTATGGTGGATAATGAGGAAGCAATTCACATGAAAAAAATGTTAGAGCAAAATGAGAAAATTGTCAAAGAGCTACAAGAAGAAATGAAACGTGAACAAGTTCAGACATGCGAGCAAGTTAAATCTAGATAGGAGGAGATTGAAAGACTTAGGCATGAACAGATAGAGTGAGATGAGCGACTACGAGCCGAGTTTGAGAAGCAATTGCATATGGAGCGGGTGAAGGTGAACAAAATGCATGAGTTTATGCAAGCACAAATTCTTTCTCAATCTAAGATGCAATCAGAGATGTCTCGTATGACGACTGCTTTTGTCAGTAGGCAATCTGGTTCCAATTAAGTCAAAATTGTATATGAATTTGCTTTTGTTTGTTTTGGCCTAGTGGCTATGTGACAGTTTTTTTACATGTGATCAAATATAGAAAATGATAGAGAAGATTGTGTTGAAATGACATTTTTTTAAATTAAATGTGACCAAATATAGCAAATGATAGAGAAGATTGTGTTGAAATGGCAGTTTTTTTAATTATATGTGACAGTTCCATCTACTGTTGTTGCAACATCAATTCTTTCTATGATAACGCAAACTTAATCCGACTTGATCGCTAGCATATAGAAAAACAATGGATAAGTAAATAAGGCTGTTGAGAAAGATAATAAATTTATCATGTGGGTCAAATATATTCTGTGTTAAAACTTTAAGATCTTTTGAGAAAACAGTTTTAGAAACCTCATATTTAAGAGTTTCGCTTAGAGACCTGATCATTTCTCCTCATTTTAGCGATATTCCATGTTTAAGACATTGGTAACATACATGGTTTAATTTGCTGAAAAGGTTCTTGGCTTTGGTTTATGTGATTTACATAGTTTAAGGTCATATTACTTTTTCACGGTTTATTGTTTGAATTAAGTTTAAGGTCAACTTACATGGCTGATCTGCATTCCAGGGGGATATTTCTAGAGAGTATATAAGGTCATATTGTTTGAATTAAGCATAACTTATCCAATCTTGGCCGGAGACTAACTCTCTTATTTTTCTTGGTGTTTTAAGTCTTATCTTGGGGTGCACCCATTCAATCTGCTGCACGAAAAAACACTATATTGTATGTTGTTTTCTGAGAGAAGTAAGAAACCAGATAATTAATTTGATATTTTTACATGCCAAAAAACATAGTAAAGTCGTTGGTAAGGGATGGAAAAACAAACCATCATAAAATCGTCGGTAATTTACATACTAAAAAAACATAGTAAAGTCGTCGGTAAGGAATGGAAGAAAAAACGATCGTAAAATCGTCGGTAATTTACATACTAAAAAAACATCATAAAATCGTCGGTAATTTACATATTAAAAAAATATCGTAAAATCGTCGGTAAGTGATGAAAAAAAAACATCGTAAAATCGTCGGTAATCGAAAACAAAAACATAGTAAAATCGTAGGAAAAATCATTGGTAAACTATGGAAAAAAAATCGTAAAATCGTTGGTGATCAAAAAGAAAAACATAGTAAAATCGTCGGTAAAATCATTGGTAAGCTATGGAAAAAACATCGTAAAATCGTCGGTAAAATCATTGGTAAGCTATGGAAAAAACATTGTAAAATCGTCGGTAATCAAAAAGAAAAAAACAGAAAAAGCATCAGTAAAATCATTGGTATACTATGGAAAAAAAAAACATCATAAAATCGTCAGTAAAATCATTGGTAAGCAATGAAAAAATATCGTAAAATCGTCGTAAAATCATTTATAAGCAACGAGAAAGCATCATAAAATCGTCGGTACACGTTGACGTTTCCAAAGATAAATCATCGGAAATTTCATTGGAAAAATTTAATGATGCTAAATATAGTGATGTTTTTATTTCATCGATAATTATATCGGGGATCGCTATTCCCGACAAAATAGCGACGTTTAAAAGCGTCGGAATATACAGTTTTTCTTGTAGTTTTCTAGCTAGATGCTAACTATCTCTTCGGATATAAGCTGGTACTGGTAGCGGCACTTCGATCAAGAAGCCACCTACAAATAATAATATTATTAATAAAAAAAGTAAGAAAATAATATATTTCTAGTTGTGCTATTATACAATTTAGAACACAAAATACTAGGAGGGTTAAGAATTTTGTTTACTCATCAATATTTTCCTACATTAGGAAATGTTGTCACTTAAAGTGCAATGCAGATAAGATGAATTTTGCGTGCATTCAGTATCCATAAACTGATAACATAGGCATTCTTGGATGAATTTATAACATGCTTCAAAGAATTGACGTCGAACAAAAAAGGATCCAACTTCGTGACCCCAAAATCCAACAATTATGTAGAATACATGAACTTATATTTTCTGTCACACACACGAACAAAAAAAGTACAATTATAAACTTACTTGAATGCCATGTTGAGGTTGTGCGACAGCTATAGCAATTGTGCAAATTGGACAAGTTACAGTCACACTGAACCGTACCTGGGAAACAAATATTTGTCATCTATATATCATACCCTTCAAAATAATAAACCACTTACAAATGCTACAATTTTTTTGTACCATAAGGAGGCAAAGTCAAAACCATATGCATATGGTATTCTACTACACAACATTAGAAAATTCTACAAGTTAATTAATTACTAAAAAATTATATTTGAGACTTGAACCAACCATCTGGTGATATCACGTTAGTTTTTCTTTAGCTATGATGCCAGTTCTTCCGAACATTCTTTGTGGTCTATAAGGACTTTCTTCCCTAAACATAATGGCACAGTGTAATTGTGGTAAATTTTTAGCCATTGGGTAGCACTAACGAAAATTATATTGACATAAGTAGTTCAAAGTTATGGTATGTACCAAACGCATTCGGAAAAGAACATTTTGATGTGGGGAGAACATGACTAGAAACTGATAATTTCGAAGCAGAAATCTTCATGCACATAACAAGTAAAGGGAAGCTATCACACTTAATCTTTCTAGCCAAGGCATTTGAATCATATACATAAACAGTAACGAAACAAGAAGTCACCTCCTCCCCAAAAGAAACATCAACTCCAGAAATATAATTGATAATCCTTATTGCATCTGAAACTCGTAAAGACGCTGCCAGTCCATGAACAAGTAATTTATATGTACTTGCATCAGGTCTAGCCCAACTCCATCTCTTAATGGATGTTATATTTTCTTTCAATCCTGTTCAAATTTCCAATTTCGCTTATAAAACACTAAATAATTACAGTTTTCTTAAATTAAACCTACACAAACAAAAAACAACATATAAAATTACACCTTCCCCAAAACTTGAGTGCATTGCATGAAAGACAGAAATTGCCAAGTCCACATTTCCTCTATCAATTGGAATCGCAATAATTGCTCAATAGTTTTAAGTCCATGATGAAGTTGATATTATATCTTCTACCCATTGATATGACATAGGCAACACAAAATAAAAATATTTCATTTTGAAATTCAATTATGAGGGCAAAATCATTTCGTATTTCTAAAACTGCTTACAAAGAAGTGTTTCTACTCTCATTTCATATTTCTAAAAACCCAAAAACAATAATAGAAAATTAGCCTAAAATTAAAATCAAAACAAAACAACAAATGGCGAGAAAGATCATCACCTGCAAGTTCACCAAGGAGCATGTGTATGAGAAGATTACGTGAATGCGGAAGCACAATAAATAGGATCTAGATTTGCCAATTGAACATCAGTCTTATCTGATAGCAATTATTCTATTGCATCAAACAAATAGTAAATAACTATAACAGAGCAAAGAGACACACAATATTTATACTGGCTCCATTATCATCGGGATAATGTACATCCAGTCACAAAGAGAGAGATTTTATTCCATATGAGAGAATTACAAGAGATTACAAAATAAGAGTTTACATATCCAAAGCTCAAATTGGCTTAACAAGAAGAGGCACCATTGGGGATCACTAGCACCATGTTAGGACGGATTTACAAAGAAGTCCACCCCTCAACATATAGCCAGTACAAATTTACGTGAGTAATTAATTAAATTACCAATATACGGTAATAATATAATAGAGGCTAATTACAATAGCAACAAATTTGCATACATAGAAAGTAAATCAATCTTATTCCTTAGGGTAGATAGAAGAAATTAATGTCTGCATTTATTTCTTTTCATCTCATGCAAATGCATTCTATTAATTTATGCATTTCCATTTTTAAAAAATTACTTTCAATTGATTTGTCATTTTGTATCACCTAAATTTAACACTCTACCTTGATGCAAAATCACATATCTTCAATACCCCATCTCAAATAAAATTCCCTACACACATAAAACTCTTCAATAGAACTTCACCTTAAATCAAAATCGCACAATGAGATAGAAACAAAAAATGAATATTTGCCTAATGGGTTTCAGCAAAACTACCCACCATGACACCATGTTAACGAGCCCAGACTACATCCCCGCCCACCAACGAAATGTTGCAAATATCCAAAGTCGAAAAAAAATGCAGATCCTAAAATAATCTCGATGCCACCAAGGCCAAAAATAATTCTCTCAATCACCAATTTAAAAACTGAGCCAATATCCAAATCTCCGTATGCAACATAATTCTCTCTCCTTTCACATATCTGCATTGTAGCACCTCCTTTAAGATGACATCACAAAATCGACGATATATCACAGTGGCACCAAATCCGTCATAATTAGCTCTATGAACTAAACTCTACAAGACAGCATCAAAAAGTCGATAAGTCTGAGTGACGTCAAAATCCGACACCAAAATCAGCTACACCAGACACAATATCTAAACCCATTGATCACTTCAACACACTAAACTCTTTATCACCTAACTCTTGTACAATGCGAGCCACACCTCACAGATCTCGATGTTGACGAGATTTCTCGACTGAACGTGAAGTTATACAAAGTCCGTAAACACTTGGAAAGGTCGCTAACACCTCCAGCGATTCGTCTTTGCTCGCTACCACCTCAAAGCATTATCTCCAAGCGGTTATCTATGAAGTCGCTTTTCTACGGTTGGACAGACTGCGTTCTAACATATAACTCCACCTTAATGAGAATCCAAAGTTCCAAGCTTGGAACACTCTTCTCTCTCAACATAATCTTCTCCACTAAAGTCTCCCTTTCTCCCGAAATAGTAATAGCATAATCGCCACTGAATCTACCAACCTTTGTAGAAATAATTGATGAACAATTTAAAACAAATTGCCTTGCTCCGATACCAATTTGCTGTGCGAGAAGATTGCGCGAATGCGAAAGCACAATAAACAGGGTCTAGATTTGCCAATTGAACATCAATCTAAACTGATAGCAATTATTCTATTACATCAAACAAATAGTAAATAACTATAGCAGAGAAACAAAAAGACACACAATATTTATACCGGTTCCACTATCATCGAGATAGTATACGTCCAGTCAAAAAGAGAGAGATTGTATTCCACATGTGAGAATTACAAGAGATTACAAAATAAGAGTTTACATATCCAAACCGCAAATTGGCTTAACATGAAGGGACATCATGGTGGATCACTGCCACCATGCTAGGATGGGTTTACAAAGAAGTCTACCCTTCAATATATAGTCAGTGCAAACCTATGTGAGTCATCAATTAAATTACCAACATATGGTAATAAAATAATGGAGGCTAATTACAATAGCAACAAATGTGCACTCATAGAAATTAAATTAGTTCCTTTCCTTATGGTAGATGGAAGAAATTAATGCCTGCATTTATTTCTTTCCATCTCATGCAAATACAATTAGTTAATTCATGCATTTCCATATTAAGCAAATATTTACTTTCCATCTATTTGTGATTTTGTATCACCTAAATTAAATAGAGCATACTAAAAGCTGTCGATCAGGGCTAAAATTCAGAGCGGACAGCGAGCAGCCATGAATAGAGTTAGGAGAGCTGACTGCAAACCTTAGCAATGTTCATGTAAACATAATAGGAAGAATCGATTTATAACATACGAATATTGGGAATAAAAAAGCAACAAGGAAACCCTAAAAGCGGAGAATCAGAGATTAAACCCAGAGCAATCGATTTTGAAGACGCGATTTGGGGAAGCGGTTTTGATTTGAAGAAGAGGTGAGGGACACCAATATTTTTTTGTTTGGGATTTTTTTTTTTTTTTTTTAATAATTTCGGCTGAAATGAAAAGGTTAGGATGGAGGGGTGAAAAGTAAAAATAAGAACGGAGAAATATGTTGTCGTTTTGATATGGCTAGAAACCCTGTCATATGAACTGATCCGAAAATTAGCGGATCTATGGTTAGATTTTAGAAATTGGGGGAGGTGCGGATCAGTTGAGATGCAGCAAATGAAGTTTGATTCAGCTATCAACTGTATCACTTTTGATACGCTATCAACTGTATCAAATTTAATACTGCTTTAAGTCGTATCAAATCTCCCCATCCTGGTATGTCAAATTTGCTGTTTTGGTGTAGTGGATTCTTTCATTTTAGGAATTAGATCTTGTATGTGAAGGGTTTTCAGCTAATAAGATTGTGCTCCAATCTTTTTTTCTTTTACTCTAAGATATGACCAAAACAAAATTTTAGGTAGGGCATATGAAAATCATTATTTTTTTTATTTGTTTCCCTAGCGTCCAATACAAGCTTAGCCCATGCGAATACCCGTTTTTAGCACGGTTAACCATTGCTAAGGGGAATCAATCCCAGCGTCAATAGGCACCGCTTGTTTTTCAAAAGGGGCACTTTACAGCTACGTCTGCGTTGAACGCGTTCAAAGCTTCAACGTGAGACCCACCAATTTGCTCTTTTCAAACGAAAGCTGCAAAAGGAACCGTTCACTTTGCCCTTTCCACGTGTTACCCCTTTTACATCTATTTTACATTCATTTAACTTTTTTGCGTGGGTCTTCCAATAAAACAAAAACGCAATAACCTTTCATCAATTTTCTACTTCTACAACTTCTTCTAAATACTTCATCCTTTTAAAAATTAAAAATCAAACGCACCCTTAGTTACAATAATCCAGAGAGATGCCACTTTTCCAAAGAAGCCATATGCATGTTTGGTGTTTGAATACTGTTAAAACTTAAAACAATAATATAAATTTCTACAATATTTGAAGGAAAACGGTCCAATCGCGAGACGCAGGTCTGGAACTATACAAGTTCAAAATAGTTTGCTGCAACACTACACTAAAATCATATCACAATCAAAACAATAATTTGCTAGCAAATTCTTCAATCTCCTCGGTCACTGTAGAATCAGAAGCATAAGAAGCAAGACTCTTCAGTTCTGGAACGCTTCTCCCAAGAGTCAGAGCCATTTTCATCAGAAACAGTTCACCATTCTCTTCGTCATTCAAATCACTCCCTAAAGCATTTTCAATCTCCTCCTCCAAGCTTTTAAAATGCCCAACATTATTCCTAAACAATTCATATATCATCCCTACTTGTCCACCATGCTCCAGCGTATTCACGACCGTAGCTAGTGCTCCTCCCACTGTAGCAAATAAAACAGGCCAGGAAGAACCATTTGATATCTGCGACGCTCCAACTGCAGCAACAGCAGCCATTAAGGGACCTGTAACCGCCAAAATCCAATTAATCCTGACAGCCAGCTCTGCACATTCTTGATACACTGCCCGGTCCTTCTTCTTCATTACTTGAAGTGCCCCTCTCATCGCATCTTCCACCTCCTTGCTCCATCGACTGTTACCATTGCTTCTTCGTTCTGCTAACGGCCACCACCTTGCACCTTCTACTTTTTTCGGGAACTTTTCAGGAAGTGGAGTCAAAGAAAGTGGATATGCTTTGTCTATGGCTAGAACTTTCTGCACAAACTCTTCTACATCTTTCTCCGTAGGGGTGCCAATAGCAATAGTAGTAAGAATGGAATTTTGCAATTGTTTGAAGAGCAGGGTTGCTGTGGTTTGCTCTTGTGAAAGCTGTGATGGCTGGAGTATGTTTATTAACCTCATCATGATTGCGGCTGAACTAAAAAGAACAGTGGAGGAAACATTGAGCAGTTCGTTTGTATGGTTAATCGAAGAAATGGCTGCAAGTAATGTAGCAGTTAAAGTGATGGAATTGATTGAAGTAAGAAATAGTTTGTTCCAGTCATTTCTCTGGTGTCCGACGATGGAGTGCATCTCGACTCTACCTGCCACTGCTTCTTTGATTGTGTACAGTTTGGTTAGTGTCTTTTTTCCTTCATGTGTTTGCATGAAGCTCTTTATGTCCTGTTTGAGACTCAGTTTTTCTGTATTTAATACTACAGGCTTCTCTGGAACTGGTTGTAGAGTAGCACTGATCAATCTCCTGCTTCGGTTGTTCGGGATCGATGAAGATGAAAACGATGAAGGCATTAAGGTTTGTGCTCTGAGAATTGACATAGTTTATTTTGCTTTGGTGATGTTTTCCGATGTTTACATTGAAAGCTTTGAGTTTATAATGATATTTGGGTTGCTTGTGGTGTATTTATGTGTTGAGATGACATTAGATTTGGAACGTAGTTGAGGTTTGAGTAAGTTTAATATATGTCGGTTTGAATGATCTAGAAGGCTAGAACTGTTAATTAGTAGATTGAAGACTGGTTGGACGTTGAAGGATAAATAAATGACCGGTTGATCAAATATTAGATTAAAGACTCGGAGATGATATATACAATTTATGTTTCACGTATACCAAATACCAATAAAATCGTAATACCAATAAAATACTTTGTATGATATGAAAGTTTTAGAAATGGTAAGAATGTTTGTTTTATTTGCTTTATTTTTTTGATTTTTTTACTGAGAGAAATGAAACGATAACCATGTATACTTTCTTGGAAAATAATAATGATAAGGTCCAGCCCAACCATGCACACAATGCTGTTTTGCATGATATGAATGTTTATCCATATAGACATTATTTTCTCCTTATAACTTGTTACAGTTATGTACTTCATCTATATAAAACATTGTTGGAAATGTTTTATATATGTTATGAATTTATTTTAAAAAAGAAATGCGTTACTAAAAAATTATTTTTGAGCAATTAATACAGTAGGGTAGTTGAAAATTATAACGGTAATATGTTTACATTTATTGTGATGCAATTAAAGCAATAGAGCCGTCGAAAATTGTTACGGTAATATATGTAAATTTTAGTGAGCCATTATTATGATTGAACAACAACAGTCATACACTAGTATTTTTTATCCGCTTGGCGGGACATTAAAGTTTATGTTTAAAAAAATGTAATGATTAAATATCAAAAATAAAAGAAAAATAATGTATGGTAATTAATATTAATTAGTTATATATATATATATATCATAATTTATGCGGCAATAAAAATAAATCGTTCTATTATTCATCCAAAAATAATTTTATCATCGATATGTGTACATTCCAAATGAGTGTGAAATTGGACTCTTGTTGTTTGATCAACTGGTACTTAGGTACATCATCAGTATATTTTTGTACTATTGCACATAAAAGTATTAATAATTTATGAACTAGCTTTGATAGGTCTTCTATTTAGGACTTACAACCGCAAAAACTTATTTTCAATGGTGAGTGGTATATATTCTTACAGTAACTCATACATACAATTTTGAAATTCTGTAAAAATTGAATTGACGTGTAGTTTTCTCATTTTATAGTCAGTATTCACTACATGAATATAGAATAAATAAGTAGCACAGTGGTTATAACAGAAAGTGCTAACTTAAGAAAAAAAACCATATTAAGTTTCACATAACTAAGATCATTAATTGTGACATTAAAGGTTCTAGAAAAAAACATTTGATCAAGGCATACTTAAACTTAATCCTACATATGTTGTTATCTTGGATCTTTTCTACGTTCTTCCACAACATTGCTCTTTCATGACCAGTCTGCAAATGTGGAAGTACGCAATAATACACCTGACGTTCTGTTGTTCACCTATTTTTAGAAGAGAATTTTATTGCAGTTGCATCTCCGAACCATGCCACAATTCAGACATTATGCACCCATATTACTTTGCATTTCTTATCTTTTCATCGTATTATATGAAAATCTCAATAGTCCCACACTCCTTATTTTATGCTTACATAAGAAGGTCAGTACCGCCTCCTTGCCCTATGAAATATTCTTACTTACACTTCAAATATAACATCATATTCTAAAAGAACCACCCGGATTCATTCATCCACAAGCTGAATAGAAAGTCTATCAAAAAATGAATAGAAAGTCTATCAATAGAAATTCTATCAAATGCAATCACTACAACAAAAACACCATATTACAACTTTAATTTCACAACTGTGCATAAAGCACAGTTGTAATAAATGATTATTTACAACTGTGCAAAACGCACTTCTGTAATAAATATTTTTTTACAACTGTGAAAAAATCACTGTTGTAATAAACATATATATCACAACTTTTCATTTTGTTCGTTGTAATAGAGATGCCTAGTACAAACTTCATGTATATAACATCTATATTTAATAACTAATTATATTGATATTTAATAATAATAATAATAATAATAGTTAATAATAAACTTGGGAATCAATAATATTTGTCAATTATTATTAAATAATTAATAGTTAATAAGTACTAATTTATTTTTAATAGTTAATGTATGTTAACTACTTATTAATAACTGGTATTAGTAATGAATATATTTAATGAGAAATTAATAACTAATAATTAATATTTAGTAAGTAATTTATTATTTAACAATTAAGTAGTTAATATTTAATATTTGGTAAGTAGTAATAGTAAATACAGTCAATTAATAGTCAATAATTAGGTATTAAATTATTATTAATAATAAATAAACTAATAGTAAACATCTAATTAATATTTTATATTCTACAATAAATAACTCACTATTGAATGCGATAATTTATAATTAATTATAAAATTTTATAAACAATGTTGATTAATGTAACCTCCCTGAAATTTCGACAACTGGAATATCGGATTAATTAAAGATTTAACGATGAATAATCAATTTTATATTGATGTTTGGGTTAGGACTTAAAAATCGATAATATGGTTTCGTGTATGGATTGAATTCGATATTCAATTTAGAATGGTTGGTTGTGAATCAAATATCTAGTGTTGAATACTTGAATTGAAAATCAATTGGAAAATATAAGTGATTGAATTTAAAAAAAATGTTATGGACATTAAATTAGAAATTTTATTTGTTCAAACATATGATAAGTTGGCGTGGATATACGTATATTTGTATGTATAAAGAAATTTAATTTAACATTTCAAAATTTGGAGACGAACGGAGTTGTTAATGAACAAACAGAATGAAATCAGTGAACCGATATATAATTAAATTTTAAAATAACGTTGTATACAGACGGAGTCGGTTTACAACCAGGATAATTTTATTGGACTCGGAAAGCGAAGACGAGGAGCTCCGTATAATTTTTTTAGCATTCAGAGACTGTGTTGGCGGTATGTAATTGAAGCGGTTTAGGGTATTTGTGGTAGAAATAAATTTTAGTTTATACATAAATAAAACCTACCTTAGTTAATAACGCATAGATGGTAGGCTTATCTCTATTATACGCGCACATATCCTATATCCTATAACCTAGTGAAATAACGTTGTTCCTATCCTCATGTTAACTCCTATCAAACACGTCGAGGTTTCACTTTTCTTCAGCCAAATTCATTTTCCCCTTTTTCAGTTCTTTTAATGGGCGAAGGCCCCATCCCCTAATCAATTCCTTTCCCCTAAATCACAGCCCACCCACTCCTCTTCAAATCGAGATTTGCTCCTCCCCAAATCGCTGAGCCTCCACCGAGCGTTGCCATCAAAACTGAAGCCGTCTCCGCCTACCGAAGATATCGATCTTTGCCGCCCCACTAGTGACCATCGTTGCGCCTTCAGGCCTCGATGAAGTCGTCGTAGCCAAGCCCCAGTTCCCCTACAACGAGCTGAGCCACTTCTGGTCAGCCCCGACACGTCGTCACCCAAACCTAGCACCAAAAATCGAGTTTTAAAGCTCTGTTGCTCCATGCCTTGCTCCAACTGTATCCGCTAGCCACTTGCCAATTTAAGGTGAGTTTCGACTCACGATTTACTCTTTTCAAGTGTTTTAATTTTGATATAAACTAGAGTATAATAGTAAATTCTTATTGAGTCAATTTTTACTTTATGCTGAAACCGTAATAACCCTCGTCACATATAACTGCTTGTGCTAATATGACCTGTAACTTATTTTTACCCTTGTTACGTGTATACATAGTGCATACTGACTTGTGTTCAGAGGGTTATGTACCAGTTTTATGTTCGATAGCTATTCATTCTTGTACTGACCTGTAGCATGAATTAAGGACATATTTAAATGTGTTTATAAACCTATGGATGATATGGCCTTTGGTGCTGCTGAGTATATATGAGTAGTGTTTATTTTATATTCAAATTAAAGTTAAATGATATTAGAGGAAAAAACATGGAATACTGTAGTTGTTTACTAAATCTTATATAAGACTAGTGTGGCACACGGTCTTCATAAAAACAGTGTATTGATATAGTCAACGTATATTGCATGTAATATATATTATTTTTTAGATGTTTTATTATTTGATTCAGTAAAAATAATGTGGTATTATATTGAAACTTATTTGGACGATGACATATTTCATTCTTTGCATTTTCGGTGAAACCGTAGAAATTATGCGGTTATAATTAGAAAGCGCAATTAGCATTTAGAATAAGTAAACATGATACAATATATATTGGTCAAAACAATTAATGAAAAGGAAGATGACTTGAATTAGTCATGGACAGTAAGTAATACGTGATATATTACTCAGAAAGTAAAAAGTTTTAACACAAATATTAATCCAAGATAGAAAGATGCCAACAATTTTTTTTTTTTTTTGGGTATATTGCAATACATTTTCTCTTGAACAGTCAATTCAAAATATCGCAGCTTTATATATCTGTAAAAGAAATTACTATGTACTATAAAATATTGACAAAGGAATCACATATGGATCCATGAAATTAGATAAAAATGAAAGACTACATAAGGTTTCAATCGAACTTATACACATCATAACTTAACAGAGCGCAGGAGAACCTTTTTGAATAGAGAGCATGTCAAGTTGGTATAAAGGTTGATATTCTTCATCCCTTCTTCCTAATAGCAAACATCGAGATAGTCAAAACTATGCTACCTGAAGAGTAAGTAATTTAAAATTATATGCGTCATGTCAATAATAAGAGAAATTATAATATTTGGAAGCTGCAATTAGCCCTTACCTTTAAATAGAATAAAACCTTCATAAGGGCATTGATTAGGTGGTGATCAAATTAAAATCACCACAGACCCCACCATGCATCTATGGAATTGCTGGTCCGGATGGCTGTTAGCATCCTTGCTTTTATTACAGGCGGATTACTATATAATATCTCTAATAATATCACAATTTAAGTAATGTTGAGTATCAATTTGATGGGGACCATTGATTATTATTTTTACAGTAAATGATGACTCCAATCACAGAAATACAAGCATTGAAAAACGCACTTTTTATTTTCTGTGAAATTATATGATAAACTATATAAATAAATCAACTTCTTACCGAAAAAGGGTAGAACTCCTCTACAATGAAAATTTTACTGGTAAATATTGGGATATGATATGGAGATTTATTCAGTAAAACAGAAAGGTCTGGTCAGTTAATATAGTTTCCAATGGAAATCCTATAAACCATCACTATAAACATTCTGCTGTGAAGACCCTAAGATATAACTGACATAGAACATAGAAGCATTTATAGAATTGATGCAGGCCAAAATATAATAAGAAGTTGCATTATTTGATGTAATTTTGTACTTCTATTTTATTCAGTTAACTTTAGAAATCAATTATTAAGATATATCTCACATAAATACAGAGCATTTATAGACTTGATATAGATCAAAAAATAATTAAAACTTTCATTATTTGGTGTAGTTTAGTATTTGTTATCTTACTATGTAAGTATGTCCCATCACCATCTACATATGCTAAAACTACTCCACTGTATTTATATATGCAATTTCGTGGATTTTAACAACCTAAATGTAAAATATGAGAAGTGCCAAAAAAAGTGTACCAAGGAATGCTTAAATAAAAACAATCTTGTGTTAACACAGCAACAATATGCATCCCTTACGTGAAGGCAACATCATTATACCTATAATTTGCAACTTTGCCTTCTAGAACTTTAGAATAAATGTTAGGTTAAAGTAACCAAAAAATGGACAAACGATTAACTATATATCAAAAAAAAAAAAAAACTGTAAGGAAACTGTCTAATAGGGAAAAGATGATCATAAAAATTTTCTAAGTTTGTTTTCTTATTAAACCTACATCAATTTGCTGAAGCTAAGTTTTTTTTAAGTAGCAATGTGCAACACAATGACTTAAGTAATATGGAAAATAAACAAATAACAAAAATATACGACAAAGAAATATAACAATAAAAGCAAAAGTAATATTTTTTAGAAATCAACTGTTTCTTTGACAAAGTGATGGTCAAAAACGCATCCAAAAACGCACCTGAAGCATGAGCCTGCAACTTGTACCTACCCTCGGCCTAAAAAACCAAAGGGAAAGGATATGAGCAAAATTAGAATGAAAGTTGAAAATGTAAAAGTTTAAGCTAAACGCGGGAAACGTGAAAAAGCAGGTTATTTCCAAGGACATGGACCGAGAAAAGTGGGCAGGCGAAAAACCGATGCTCGAACAGCACGTAAAATGCACAACCGACTACGCCCTGTAGATGGAGAAGTCAAAAAATGGGAGGCATGAGGCGGTATAGGAAAGGGAAGGCAACAGACAGAGATGCGGATGCGAAGGGAGAGTTGAAAAGCGATTTCGGTAAAGTGAAAGCGGCGACAATTGAGCTTAAAAATTCACGTGTCGTGTTGTGAGATATGCTTATTTAGAGATTGGAAGGAGGCAGTGGAGAGTCCAAACATAACTCAGCTTTAATATATAGTATAGATGATGAAATATAAACTGAAAACATGGTTTTCATTTTCTTAGCTGAAAGAATTAATAACAGCAGCATGTAAGCAACTTTGATGAACTGACCAAGTAAAATTAAGCCAAAAAGCTATATGCTATGTAATGGGCTAAACTTATTTTAGCAACTTTCTTAACCTTGCGGCAATCATTACGTCTAATCAATATATACTGACGCTTTGTAAATTACAAAGTACAAAACATGTAGGGTAAATATTTTATTTAGAACAAATATAAAAAACTATTAACTACAAATGTAGTTGTGAAGAACTATGCATTGCTGTTCAAATATAATTGCTTACATTTAGCAAATCCAGGAGAAAGATACAACGCATGGTTTAGCTGAAAGATAACAATATGACTGATAAAATTTCTACTTTTTTTAACCTTTGGTTAATATCTTTGGAAGTCTGAGGAAAACATATAATAACTTCCAGTAAATATAATAAGTAAAAACTTCACATACATCCTTTGTAATAAAATAGTCACGGTGGGAACAAAATGTAAATTACACGACATGGCTGGTTATTAAGGATACAAAGGTAGAAAATAATGAAATTGAATGTTCAAAATAAATTTCCTTATGCAGTGAAATAACACCGATGAAATGGAAACTAATCAAAAAAATTGTTTCAGATTACACAGGTAGGAAATCTAGTCATCAAAACTGAAGCCTGGTAGGAAAGCATTATATTTATAATGGATATAATGGATACATGGATTTAATTTTTATTACGTAGTTAATTATAATATAATTACTTCCAAATTATGCTCTTTAAATTATGGTAAATGTGGAGTATAGGAGCAGATCACGCAATTCATTTAGAGAACTTTCGAGAAATATACCTTGCATTTGCAGCATTCAATTTGTGTGGCGTAGGGTGAGGAAAATGTACGTAATGTCAGTTAATGTGAATGAAGGAAACAATGCTTCCGAAATTTCTGTTTCCATTGGGTTTGCTTCATATGTCTGGAAGGAAAAAAGCAACATATTATAAAATAAAAGAAAAAATGATTTGCATTTGCTTTATGTAATTATTGAATCAAGGAATACAATTTTAAGAGCAAAACTTATTTGTGCGATTATGAAATTGAATGAAAATACAAATCAAAGTAGTAGCATGGGAACACAAAACAAAATTTTTGCTACAAATAGAGAAAATAGATGATTAATTTTGAATTACTAAAGGCTGTTATGATTGCATATGACACACTGCCTGTGGACGCCAGATCTATTAAATATACAACTGTGTAAGATGAGGAAAACAGTTCTATGGTTCAAAACGATAATTAAAAGGGTTAATTAAGAAAACTATTTTTCTTCAAGAGATAAAAAACCGAACACAAAGAAATCAAATACAAAATAGAGTTCATAAATTTGATCGTGTAGAACACAATATACTTTGTTTATTCCTATTACAGTACCATTGACCATTTGATAAAGGAAAGTAACTGCTGTTAGGAATTAACTAGTAATGGAAAAAATGTAGGAGTTAAACTGTTGTTTGGTACTGTTTTATCATCTGTGTGTCTTGGGTGTGTGACGCCTCTCTTTTTCCGGCTTTTACATTGTCCAGTCACTACATTTTGTAGTAGAAATGGTTTCATGGATTGCAAAACTGTCACCTGTTCATAATAGTAAGATCTAAGAAGAGCATTGGCTATGCATGTCTGGTGGCAATTAAAATTAATACATTTTCGTTCCTGATATTTTTCCACTAGCATGATTTGTTGTTCCAAGTTTAGCTATCACACTTGAATGGTTACTGGCTTATTTGGCTTATGAGCGCATAGATATAAATCTATGTTTTAAGCTGGAGCTATTTAATGAGCTAAATTCCCTACTGTGTGACCATCAAAAATCTGTAATTAATATTTCTCTGTTCATATATCATGCATGTATTCCTCTTAACTTTTCCCTGTACATATGCCTACTTAAGTTCTTTACTGTTACACTGGTGCCGGCTTTAACCTATATGTCCCAGTGTTGACGGCTCATGCGTGTGCCCTTACCATTTGGCACTGTTGCGAACTGTGTCGACATTAGCACTGTTTCACTCGTATTTCAGATAGATTTGGTTCCTAATGGCGAGTGCCTTTGCTGCTGGGATTAGGAGTATACATGTAAGTCTCTTATTTTCAAACTATTAGTGTGTCATTAGTCATATTGTCTTGCCCCTGTATGGTTGTGACTTCACTTTCTATGTTAAGTTCTATATGTAATTTTCTTGTGTACTGCATGGAGGGATAAAAAATAGTTTTTTTTAGTTGTGTAATAACACTTGGTTAGATGGAAAAATGTATAAACTTGCAATTTGATATATACGTGAGGCACATGCAAATCCAACTTGTGCAGGACACTTCAAAATTAGATCATGAATGAGCATAGGCTGACATACTATCATGTTTTCCATTGAAGAAGGCAGTAGTATATTAAAAAAAATAGTTCTTTTCTAATCAGTTGCTATATTAATTGATGAGTTACATGAGCTGTTTGAATGCTCAAATATTCTTTGGCACTTGCAATGAAATCCATGTTTTCTCATGATTGATGCTCGTAACATAGGAATATTTTGGGAATCTGGTGAACATTGAGCTGTCTGATTGCCTAATATAAGCAATACTTACCGCTATCAGTGCAAGATAAGAAACTATCCGGCTCCATTTGCAAATATTGATTTCCTTTGCAATGGTACTGATCTTTCATTTTAAATTTCCAGAGAATAAAGATGAAGTAAAAAGAAGAGAAAAGGAGACCGTAAAAATGAACTCAGAGGAACAAAAATCATAGCTATCAATGCAAGATATGCCATCCTTAGAACTTAACCAGTACTAGGTGTTTACTCAATCCTCTGAGTTGTCTTGGGGTGTTTATTTAAAAGATAATTTTACACAAACTTATGATCATTCGCTCAAGATTTTGGTGGATTTTGGCTAGGTTATTCCAGGTTTGAATCCCTTATGCTTTCTTTCATTATGGTGCTCGAATGGGTAGTTCATAACTCTTAGTGCCACCTGCTATAGAGAATGGATGGTGTTCACCTAAACATGGTCTCTCTCAATTCAAGCAATCCTTACCGCTTCTTAACCTAATCATGTATTTACAGCAAATATAGAATGAATGGTAAGTTCTATATTTCTTATTTTGTGATTATTAAGTGTAATATTATTATTAATTGTTTGGGATTTCATTTTGATTTAGATTGGTGGAAAATGACTGGAAGCAACAGAAAGCAAAGGCAATATGTATAGCTGGAAGTTGTTCTTTAGTGAAAATAAAAAATCAACATGATAAACTTACCAAATATTTGTTTCTTGCTGCGACTTCTCCTCATCAATCATTTTAAGGATCTAAGGTATCTCATTTTTCATTTTTTTTTTACACTATTTCATTGCTGCAGCATATTTCCAGTCTGATTTTCTCACTTGGTACTCAGGAAAAACCATACGCTCATTTATGGATGGATGGTCGTCGGCCATGTAGGATATTCTTATGTATCTTTTGTGTTAGATCGATGTATGTTTTTTGAAACGGTTATGTTTTTTATGACGGGTTTAGTTTGTGATGTACTATGTGTATGTTGATCGAATATTATGTTAATTAATATATATGAATGATTCTGTATAGTTGTGTTTGTTGCATTGAAATATGAATCATATTATTATTAATATATGTGAATTCTTTATATTAGTAAGGTGTAAGATACAACAGCAAAAAAAGTTGTAATAAAATATTTTACAACGGTGTGAAATAGTTGTAATATTCTGGAAGTTACAACTGTAATCGCCAGTTGTCATACATTTGCTTTGACGTTACAACAGAATATACAACAACAGGGAATAAAAGTTGTAATAAATTATTTTACAACGGTGGGAAAAAGTTGTAAAATATACATATTACAACGGTGTTGCAACAGTGCAAAAAAGTTGTAAAAGATATCAATCTATTACAACTTCTTAATACACGACGGTTTGCCCACCGTTGTAAAATGAATATTACAACGGTGTTCCACCGTTGTAATAGAGTCATTTTGTTGTAGTGAACATAATGAATAGAAAGTCTATCAAAAAATGTAGGTAATGAAGAAAAAGATTACAGTAACAATGCAGCATACGTTTGAATTTTAAGATAAGAATTTTCATTAATTAAAAAAAATGCATCATAATTTTCAAGTATAGCAATCAAACAATGAAGATATGCCTGATTCAGTAATGTTTCCTCTCTCTTAATTCGAAGGAAACATGCACCACAATTTGGAACATTGTACAATTTAGGTACAAACCATGTTATCACATATACTACCTCACGAAAAAATTTAACAACTTCTACTATATACTTGCTTCTACTTCTTGAGGCATTTGTGTGGTCTTTTGAACAAAAACCAGTTCTCTATTATTTCTTATTCTTACCTCTCAAGGCAATGATTGTTCCATAATTTATATCTCAACTATTGTTTCTACAACTGTCACGTACTATAAGCTTCCCTTCTGGCCGACTTTATCAACTTTTTCAACTATAGATATTAACTTGCACCAGCCTGAAACATAATATAATTACTTTCCATTAAATTTGTTGACAATTTCAAAATGAGAGTGTGATGCAAAATATATGCAAGGTACATGTTTATCCTACGTATTAGATAAAAATAGAAAACAATACCCACAAAATGAGATTAAAATTGTAGGGAGTACAAGTTTATCCGCCGTAAAGCGCGTTACTGTGCTTTCCGATGATGGCTCTTGCGTTTTGTCCCAGCTCCTTTTTTTTGCAGATGGAAGACTCATTTTTGTTGGTTCTTTCAAGTTCTTTGGTTTACTCTTGTCGGTTTGTGCTTTTCCATATTCACCTCGAGCAGGGTGCTCTTGCACCTGTTGGTTTTTAGCCATGTTGGGTTGGCTATTTGGTTGGTTTCGTCGGTTGGAGGTTTTTATGTGGGCATTGATGGGTATGGAACACAGCAGACTTGACAGTATTCTGTTCGTGTTCTTGTCGTCAGTTGCTTTCTCTTCCTCGTCGCCTTTTAGGTCCTTATCTGTCCGCCACCGATACATTAGGTTTGGCATGCGTAGCTACCATTTAGCGAGCGCTTCAGCCTCTCGCTACATGGCAACTGCATGTACCCCTACTAGATTGCTTTCGCTTTCTTTTTGTCCGTTCCTCTCTTATCTTTTGAGTAGATGTTGGTATGTTGTTCTCAGAACTCTACCTTTTCGTCTGAACCGTCAACCTCTTGATAGTTCGGCATCGGTACAGTTATTACAACGATCAGTGTTGCCTCCATCGAGCAGCTCCACATCCTCCACTAATTCTCTCTCGGTTTTAGTTTCTAGCCGTTCAGTGTCGTCCTCTAGTCTGTCTGCCTCCCCTGTCTCTTACCCCTTTCTTAGTAAGGCTGAAATAGCGATCATTAACGGTCGACTATCTCGTCTTACTAAGAATTCTTGTCCCACCTCTACTTCGCCGGTTGTCTACGGCGCTCCAGGTGATTCTTCTTCTGGACCTACCTCATGTCCCTCTAGTGGTGGTAGGAACCCAGTGCCTCGCACCATTCGCACACGCTCTACAGCGGCGTCAGAGCAAATCATTAGATCTACTCGATACAATCTTTATCGTCGTTGAGGCTCGAGGGAGGTGAGGTGTAGTCTCCCTCCTGTTTGTTGGCTTTTCTATTTTTGTTCGAGGTTTTGATGGCGAACTTCCTTTTATGGATTGTTTAGGGTATTGGGAATGATGCGTCTCTGGATAGACTCAAACGCATTGTGAAGAAGCATTATGTTTGGTTGGTAGCACTTCTGGAGGCTACGATAGGTCCAGAAGCACTGACCAAGTCTGTGTTGTCCCTTGGCTTTAATGGTGCAAATGCCAACGTTTCCGACAAGATTTGGATCTTATGGTCCAAAGAACTTGCTGTTCGCCCGCTTTTCGACTCGAATCAACTTCTTTCGGTGGCTTGTTCATCTTCCTCCTTCTCCTCATCTTTCTTGTTCTCAGCGGTTTAAGCTAAGTGCGACCGGGTCAAAAGGCAAGTCCTTTGGTCCGACTATCTCTTTCTTTCCGAGTTCGGGTTCTCTGTATCGGTGTTGGGTGGTGACTTCGATATAGTCGCTAGTCAAGCAGAGAAACGAGGAGGAATTGCCGTGAATCTCCTTGCTATTGCGGATTTCAACGCTTTCGTTATCAACTCGGGTTTGATGGAAGTGTCCATTTCCGTTTCGGCTTTCACCTGGTGTAACAACCAAGAAGGTCCTAACCGAATCCTCTCGAGGCTAGATAGGGTTCGCTTCAGAAGGCTGGTTATGTCTTCCCTTATCGTTCTCCGTCTCTCATCTTCTTCGCACCTTCTCTGACCACGCCCGTATGCTCCTTTCCTGTTCTTCCCTTTCTCTCTCTGGCCCATCCTCATTTAGGTTTCGGAGTATGTGGAGATCTCATCACTCCTTCCACACCCTTGTGGAAGAATCTTGGACATCCCCATTGACCGGTTCCCCTTGTGTTGTGTTCTCTCACAAGCTTAAACGTCTCAAGATTTGTGTTAAGACGTGGAATAAGCTTGTTTTCAAGAACATATTCAATCGCGTCAGAGCTGCGGAAGAAATCCTTTTTCTTGCGGAAGCTGCTTTTGATGACGCACCCTCTTCCGCCAATAAGGAGGTGTGGGCGGTAGCCCAACTTGCCTAGTCGTCTGAGCTGCGCATTGAGCAAGACCATTTGCGAGAAAAAGCCAGGGTCAAATGGATTGTGGAAGGCGACTTGAACTCCATTTTTTCCACTCATCAATTCGTAAGAAGAATAGGCTTCATAGCATATCCCAGATTCTCCTGCTGGATTTATCTTTGACCTCCTCTCCTGATGATGACAAACATACTATTATATCTCATTTCCAAACCTTCCTCATCTCTCCTTCGGTTAATGAGTCTAGTCCGTCCCTTAGCGCCTTCATTCCACGTCTGATCCTCCCGTCTGATAACCCAGACCTTGCCGCTCCTCCTACTTCAAAAGAAATACGTGCTTGCGTATTTGCTCTTAGTAAGGACAGTGCGCCAGGACCTGATCGCTACAACGGGATTTTCTATAGAAATGTTTGGCCTACCATCCAACAGGACTTCTGTCTTGTCATCCAGTCTTTCTTTTCCGGTGAAGAACTCCCCACGGGGTGGACTTCTACCAACCAGATCCTTATTCCCAAGTGTGACAATCCTACGTCTTGTGCTGATTTTCGGCCTATTAGTTTATTTTATTTCTCAAACAAAGTTATATCTAAGGTTCTAACCTCTAGGTTAGCTCCGTTTCTTGAGCGTCTTATTTCTTCCTCCCAGGCCGGGTTTGTAAAAAGACGTTTAATCACCGATAACGTGCTTTAGCTTAGGAGCTGATTTCGGAAATCGATAGGATGGTCCGCGAGTATAATGTGGTTGTCAAGATGGATATGGCTAAAGCTTATGATCGCATGTCGTGGTTCTTCAGCATCAAGGTTCTTCGAGAGTTTGGTTTTCCTGTGCCCCTCATTGATGTTGTTTGGAGGCTTATTTCCAACTGCTGGTTCTCCGTTCTCATCAACGGATCAGCCACCGTTTTCTTAAGATCCGGGAGAGGACTTCATCAGGGAGACCCCCTCTCCCCTACTCTTTTCGTCCTTGCCGCTGAGGCTTTTATAAGAGGCTTGCACTCCCTTATGACTGCAGGGCAAGTTCAGCATTCCTAGGGGATGCCCTCTTATCTCTTCCTTATCTTTTGCTGATGACATCATCATTTTCACTAATGGAAGTCGTCAGTCTTTTCAAGGCCTGATGGGCCACATTCGGCAGTATGAGAGATGCTCAGGTCAACTCGTTAACTCATCCAAAAGCTGCTTCGTCCCCGTGAAAGATCTGATAGCTGTTTGAGCTGTTTGGATCGAGTCTTATTCTGGCTTCAAGGCGGCTTCGCTTCTGCTTCCTTACCTGGGCATAGTTTTATATCGAGGAAGGAAGCTCAACGCCATTTTCGATCCTATCATTGACAAAGTTAGATGGAAGATCCTTAAATGGAATGTGACCCTACTTTCACAGGCTAGTAGGCTTGTTCTCGTTAAGGCTCTCCTTGACTCCATGAGATCTCATATATTTGCTGCTATGACTCCCGCGGCTTTCTTTTTTGGTGCGTACCGTACCCTTGAGTCCTCTTTCTTCTGGGGACCTAGGGATAGCACTTCTCGTCACCATTGGATCTCCTGGAGTGCCATTTGCCGTCCCAAAAGCGAGGGAGGCCTGGGCCTCCGCAACCCTCAAGACGTTTGTGTGGCCTTTGCTTGCAAGCTTTGGGTACGGTTTAAAGGGAACAATTCCCTTTGGCTACGTTCCTTCACACCAAGTACCGAAGGATGGCACGTACGCATTACTCTGGAACCAAAACAAATTGTTATGAATCATGATCTTAATTTTGGTGATAAATTAAATTATGAAAGAATGAAGTATGGAATATGAAGCAATATAATATCTATCATTTTAGCAGCTAATGCATAAAAGAAATGTTAACTTTGTGTTCACCAACCATTCCATTTTGTGATGTTTACTTTGTGTCATTTTTCTTTGGTCATAATTTTTCCAACCACTCCAAATTAGTAACATTACAGTAGCCATTTTCTTGAACAAAAAAATCATCATATTACATGTAAAAAAATGCCTATAATTTATTGGGAAGCTTGTAGGAATCAATCTAGAGCATAACAGTCTAACTTACTGCTTAAAAAATTGGAATTAGCATAATTGATAACTAAGTTCTTTAGTGCTCCTAAATGGATGAAGGAATACAACAATGATGATAATAAAAATTCACTGGATTGGCTATTGTATAATACGGTTGAAAACTAAAACATTTGAAAACCCATCCTAATTTTCTCTGTTTCATGAATAAAACTTGTAAAAAGAAATGCTTTTGGTATGGAAAATAATTTTAGGATACTTAGAAACGAAAATAAACGGATATTCTTATAATTATAATTTCGCATTGGTGAAAGAAAAGAAAAAAGGGAAATAAAATTATGCATGGTTATTATGAGCATGTCTAAGAAATAAAAATTAGAAATATACATGTCTTAAAAATTATAACTATGCACGAAATAAAAGTTACACTGATTATTTATGGTACACGTTCTTCAGTGAAAATTAAACATGGAAAATATCCATTTTACATAGAAATTTCATTTGGCATAAATTATCTACCATATTGGTGCAAAATTGTGGAGGGTAATTTATTGCACTGGATAAGCCAGTGCAAAATTATGGTAGTTAATTTTGGCAGTTGTTCCAGTGTAAGATACATCACCTGTAATGGTCTTTTCATGGTAGTTAACTATGACATGTCAGTGCAAATCGATTATGTCACATATAATTTTCTCTTATTTGTGCTAATTTCATATAAATATTTTTTTATCACCAGCTATATTAGGGTCATTGACTTCTAAATTTGGAACTCTTGCTATTTGTAATCCAAAAATTTATCACCTACCATATCAACATAAGAAAATAAAATTAAAAATGACACATCAACCAAATAAGACAAAATTGCAAAAGGATTGCAAATCATTGCCTAAGCAATACATATTTAATATTCTTATATATGAATAAATCAATCATTATGTAAATTATACATAGTTAGTTAACTTTTATAAGAAATTCAATCTTTCCATATTTATGAATACCTATAAAAAAATGTTAGTATTGAAGAAATTTAAAGACACCTTCTTATTATACAAAAAAAAATTACAAAAATAACGTACATACCATATAAGCCAAACACATAAAATAAAACCACTAAACGGAAATAGAAAGCGCAAGAAAACAAAAGAATAAATAAATTATCAGTGTACATTACAAATACATTGAATCCATATGTATGTTAAGATATAGCTAGTAAAAAACTATTGTAATATCTAAGGAAATTAGAAAAAACATATTGCAAATAGTATTTCCTTTATGGATAAAGTTAATCGTAAGGTAACCTAGACAAAATCAATTAATTTCTTTCTAAAATCTCATAATGACACGCATACATCTATAAATTAAAAAAATAGCATAAAATAAGATTCATTCCCTTATGGAATATATGGTCAAAAACTTTCTTGTCTATTCTACAATTGAAATTTTGAAAATAAAATAACAAAAATAGATTTCAACCGTGCAAACTAATAGATATGTTTTTAATACAATTTTCGATCATGAATTTGGAAAATATTCAACTATGGTAGTAATACAATATATTATTCAAATCATACACCATGCAATGTTTAAGGGAAATAATTATACATAGCGAAAAGTAGTGAGTATTAGGTGATATTTAAAAAGTGAGGGACAATTTCGGTATTTCAAGGTCGGACCAAAGGTAAGATTAGTGGGAATGATTAGATAGAAGATAAATGCATGTGACCTTTTTTATAGAGCTGTTACAAAAGAATAAATATATGGTATTTAATATTGCAATAAATGATAATCGATTTTAATTGATTAGCATTCATCTCTCTTGAAACATGCAAATTTACATGTTAAAAACTGCAACATTTTTTGTATGTTCCTATGATTTAATAATGGTACTAATTCCAATTTTTCCTCCCACTAAACTAGCATATATTACTCTTTATTTTTTCTATATAAAGAATGAGATAGAAAAAGCAATATATAGAACATTCTTCTCTTTGGTCTCTTTCTTAAAAACTCTCTTGTCTTCATTGTTTTATATTATAAAATTTTAGGTAGAGCATATGAAAATCAAATTTTTTTTAACTTGTTTCCCTACGGTCCAATACAAGCTCAGCCCATGCAAATACCCTTTTTAGCACGGTTAACCGTAGCTAAGGGGATTCAGTCCCAGCCTCACTAGGTACCATTTGTTTTTCGAAAGGGGCACTTTACAGCCATGTCTGTGTCGGACGCGTCGGACGCGTCAACGTGAGGCCCACCAATTTTCCCTTTCCAAACGAAAGCCGCAAAAGGAATAGTTCACTTTGCCCTTTCCACGTGTTACTCCTTTTACACCTATTTTACATCCATTTAACCCCTTTGTGTGGCTCTTCCAAATAAAAAAAATGCAATAATCTTTCACCAATTTTCCCCTTCTACAAACCCTTCTAAAAACTACATCCTGTTAAAAATCAAACGAGAGATGCAACTTTTCCAAAGAAGCCATATGCATGTTTGGTGTTTGGATACTGTTAAAACTTAAAACAATGATATAAATTTCTACAATATTTGAAGGAAAATGATCCAATCGCGAGACACACGTTTGAACTATACAAGTTCAAAATAGTTTGTTGCAACACTACACTAAAATCATATCACAATAAAAACAACAATTTGCTAGCAAATTCTTCAATCTCCCCGGTCACTGTAGAATCAGAAGCATAAGAAGCAAGACTCTTCAGTTCTGGAACGCTTCTCCCAAGAGTCAGAGCCATTTTCATCAGAAATAGTTCACCATTATCTTCATCATTCAAATCACTCCCTAAAGCATTTTTAGTCTCATCCTCCAAGCTTTTAAAATACCCGACATTATTCCTAAACAATTCAAATATCATCCCTACTTGTCCGCCATGCTCCAGCATATTCACAACCGTAGCTAGTACTCCTCCCACTGTAGCAAATAAAACTGCCCTAGAAGAACCATTTGATACCTGAGATGCTCCAACTACAACAACAACAGCCATTAAGGGACCTGTAACCGCCAAAATCCAATTAATCCTGGCATCCAGCTCTGCACATTCTTGATACACTGCCCGGTCCTTCTTCTTCGTTACTTGAAGTGCCCCTCTCATCACTTCTTCCACCTCCTTGCTCCATCGATTGTTGCCATTGGTTCTTCATTCTGCTAACGGCCGCAACCTTGCACCTTCTACTTTTTCGGGAACTTTTCAGGAAGTGGAATCAAAGAAAGTGGGTATGCTTTGTCTATGGCTGGAACTTTCTACACAAACTCTTCTACATCTTTCTCCGTAGGGGTGCCAATAACCATAGTAGTTAGAACGGAATTTTGCAATTGTTTGAAGAGCAGGGTTGCTGTTGCTCCTGCGAAAGCTGTGATGGCTAGAGTATGTTTATTAACCTCATCATGATTGGGCTGAACTAAAAAGAACAGTGGAGGAAACATTGAGCAGTTCATTTGTATGGTTAATCGAAGAAATGGCTGCAAGTAATGTAGCAGTTAATCGAAGAAATAGTTTGCAAGTAATTTAGCAGTCCGTTTGTATGGTTAATTCCAATTTTTCCTTGCAATAAACTAGCATATGTTACCCTTTATTTTTTCTATATAAAGAATGAGATAGAAAAAGCAATATACAAAACATTCTTCTATTTTATCTCTTTCTTTAAAACTCTCTTGTCTTCATTGCATTATATTATAAAACAAAAGGTACGAACTTCTTTATAAAATAAAAGGTACAGAACATTGTTTTATCCTAGAGGTGACGACAAAAAGTACGAACTACTTTGCATCATTGAGTAGATCGCCGAAACGTCTTGAAGAGAGTGACTTTTTATGTGACTCAGCTACTAGTTTTCCAACAAATTGAAGACGTTTAGACAACTAATGGCTTCCGCTTCCTCTGCTACTGCAAATAACACTGATGATGCTGCGCCTGCATCAATGTTCCAAATCCCACTTGTCACTACTGCACCATTCAGGTTTGAAGATCTCTACTTTAAACGCTGGCGACAAAAAATGGAGTTTTTTCTGACTATGCGAAAAGTTTTCAACGCTTTGTCAACCGAGAAATCACAATTGCAGGAAAAACCAAATGAAGCCGATGCAGATCTAATGGCAATTTGGACAGAGAAATCAAACCAGTTGATGACTTGGATTGAGAAAGACTATATATGTAGGAACTTCATATTAAATGTCCTCAGTGACGATCTATATGACTATAACAATTCAGACAAATCAGGGAAGGAGATGTGGGAGGATCTAAAGAAGAAGTATGACACTGAAGAGGCAGGCACAAATAAGTACGCAGTCAGCCGCTACCTCAAATATCAGATGACGGATGATAAGTCACTAGAGATTCAGTCTCATGAGCTTCAAAAAATAGCTCATGATATCTTCTCTGAAGGTATGATTTTGGATGAACAATTTCAAATTGTTGTAATAATTAACAAATTGCCCCCAGGATAGAAAGATTTCAAGTATGTGCTAAGGCACAACACTAAGGAATTTTCCTTAGAAAGCTTGATCACTCGCCCCCGTATTGAGGAGGAAGCACGCAAACATGACTAGAAAGAGGAAATGCTGATTGTCACAAACAATAGCACTAAAAATACCAAACCAGCTGTTTTGAAACCGAATGCGAAAGCATTAAAAATCAAAATCGTTGCAAAAAATAGAATTGAAACCTACAAGGGAACCAAAAAGCAGCAACCAACTCAAAAGAGTGAACCTGGACAGTTGTTTCTCTGCTACAACTGTGGAAAACCATGTCATATGGCACACAAGTTTCGGAACAGATCAGGCCCTGCGCCGCAGGCTAACCCGACCGAGGACCCTTTAACGGCTATGATTACTGTGATTCACCTTATTGGTTGATCAGAGGGTTGGTGGGTAGATACTGGTGCTTCTCTCCATGTTTGCTATGATCTGATATATTTATTACATACACGGCTTCTGATAATCAGAAAGTGTTGTTGGGAGATTCTCACACCACTAAAGTTGTTGGGTTTGGAAATGTGGAAATCAAGTTTAGCTCTGGAAAGACAGTGATTTTGAAAAACGTAATGCGTACTCCAGAGATGAGAAAGAATCTGCTTTCTGGCGTTCTTCTGAATAAGGCTGGCTTTACCCAAGTCATAGGGGCTGATTTGTATACCATAACTTATAAGGGAACTTTTGTGGGAAAAGGGTTATGCTTGTGAGGGTACGTTTAGTTGAATGTCGAATCTAATAAAGTAACTAGTTCTGCTTATATGTTGTGTGATCTTAATATTTGGCACTCTAGATTATGTCATGTTGACAAATGCATAATTCACAACATTAGCACTTTAGATATGATTCCTAAAATGTCAAAAACTGATTTTGATAATTGTGAATTCTGTATTCAAGCTAAAATCACAAAGAAACCTCATAAATCTACTGAAAGAGTAACTGAACCCTTAGACTTGATTCATTCTGATATATGTGAGCTTGATGGCACTTTAACTAGACATGGAAATCATTATTTTGTCACTTTTATTGATGACTGTTCTGATTTCACATATGTATACCTTATGAAAAATAAAAGTGTTGCATTTGACATGTTTAAAATATCCAAAACTGAAATTGAGAATCAAGAAAATACGAAAATTAAAAGACTTCATAGTGATAGAGGGACAGAAAATGAATCTACATCAATTCTGAATTTTTACAAATTACATAGTATAGTACATGAGAGAACTGCACCCTATTCACCTGAAATGAACGATAAAGCTAAAAGAAAAAATATGACCTTTACCGAATTAGCAGTTGCCATTTTATTAAATTCTGGTGCAGCAAAACAGTGGTGGGGAGATGTATTATTGACTGTATGCCGTGTTTTGAATAGAATCCCTAAATCTAAAATTAAAATTTCACCTTACGAAATTTTAAATAATTATAAATCGAATGTGCCCTGCTTTAGAACTTGGTGGTGTTCAGCATATGTTCGCATTTCAGACCCTAAGGGAATAAAATTAGCAAGTAGAGCATATGAATGTGTATTTATTGGCTATGCAGTTAATAGAAAAACATACAGATTTTATAACATAAAAACACATAATATAATTGAATCAAATGATGCTAATTTTTATGAAACCAAATTTCCTTTTAAATTGAGGAATAGTGTATGCACATCAAGTAATTTACTACCTGTAAGAGTAGAACCTAATGAACATTCTGAAAATGAACCTGGCAGAAGTAAAAGAGCAAGAACCGCAAAAGATTATGGTTCAGATGCTTTTACTATAGAGGAGGATCCATTAAACCTCCAAGAAGCCTTATCTTCACCAAATGACGATTTTTGACAAGAGGCTATAAATGATGAGATGGATTCTTTGGTATCCAACAAGACTTGGCATTTAGTTGATTTACCACCTAGTTGTAAATCTATAGGCTGTAAATGGGTGCTTAAAAAGAAATTAAAACCTGATGGCACTGTCGATAAATATAAAGCCTGTCTTGTAGCTAAAGGTTTTAAACAAAGAGAAAATGTAGATTTCTTCGACACTTTTTCACCTGTAACAAGAATTACATCCATTCGGGTATTAATTTCACTTGCATCTATTCATAATTTATTAATTCATCAAATGTGTAACACCCCACATCCTTTAGTGTCACTCACAAAGGGAATGCACTAAGTTCTATGGAGCATTTAGGGTAAAAGATGCAGATAAATTACAAGACGGACAAAATTAAAACAGCGGAAAATAAAACTTTACTTTATTGATAAAATAGTTTGTACAACAATTATTTTCCAATATCAGAGTATCATCTGTCTTACAAAATAAAGAAGCATAAAATAACATTTATATTCCCCAATGTAGCATAAGCCAGCCATAGTAGCAGAAAAAGAGAGTCCAAAGCACTTTGTCAAAGAATCTTCGAGCTTGGGAAGAGTGACGGTCCAATCTAACCTGAGCTATACTATTCCCTCCTTAACTACCTGGGGGGGAAACGGAAGAAAAGAAGACGAAAGAAAACTGGGTCAGACATAAAGTCTAGTAAGTTCGGTTACTTCTAGCATGTGAACAAGGAAAAACAAAACGACATGAATTAACCGAACACAAGACAATACCAAGATGATAGGGCCAACAAGATAGGATAAGATTAACACAAGATATGCTAAGACAAGATAAACTGGATATGATTTAATACTTTCTACGCTTCGCTATTAACCTGTTATTATGGTTTCTATGTCTCTGCACCACCTATCTAGTGTCCCAACTAGTAATCTGTCTAAAATGATAACGCGATCCCAATCCCAGTAATTGTGGTTGCCTTTAGGCGTACAATTATTATTTATTACCTAGATCAAATCTAGGGTTTTCTTATCGAGCGCTTCCTAGATTCGACTAAGGTTTATGCGACTTATCTAATACTTCTCGGATTCAGGGTTTATGCCACCTAGGTCCAACAAGGGATTATGCTACCTGTCGAACGGTGCCCCTAGTCTAGGACACACTACCCAGAGCGATAAGTGTCCCTAGACTTTACGTCCTAATCGTATCGTAAACGTGCTAGTTATCTAGTTGCACCTGTCCTCTATATGTGCGGCCCGAGTCCCATGGCAGGGCTAATCAGAAAACACGGAACTCGGTCGGGAGCTTTAAGTTATCTGCCGATGCAGATGCTAAGGTCTGTTTTTTTTCCAGTGGCTATGGTCCCACTTGACCCCTCCCTAAACTATTGAAAGGCACACCTTGAAAAATGAGAACTATACGTAGGCCCCCCTATGCCCCACTACCCTATGGCCATCCGCAACCATAACTAGATAGCAAGTATATGGTCTTTTGGAGTTCTCTGCCTTTCCGTATCTCGATTGACTCAAGATGGTAGGTAGACGACGGGTCGCTATCACAGGGCCATTTGTCCCGCCGAATCACGCTGGTCCATCCTAGTCTTTAGGTTGCCTTATATTGCAACCAAGGCATACCCTTGGTTCTCCTAACGTAGACCTTAACCTCTGTGAGCCCAGGAGGATCATCTGCCACCTCACAGAGGGATACCAATAGTACCCTCATGTCCCCTCGAAGCCTCGGGCTTCGTAACCCAATTCGTTGGAGCCTTCTTTAAGATTGTTCGATCCTCCTCGTGTTATACTGAGGATTACTGCTTAGTTTTCCTAACTAAGGTTTACCACTTGGTTTCCTGAATCGTCGTTTTCTTAACTAAGGTTTACCACTTAGTCCTTTTCACTAAGGTTTACTATTTAGTTCTCTTTCTCGTCAAGTTGGATTGGTTAAGTGTCATTAGTCGATATAAGTTAACTTAACCTATTCATTTGTCATGTTAAACTGGTTAAGCGTTACTAGTAATTCACGTTGACTTAACCCTACCAGCATCAAGTTATATTGGTTAAGTATTTACTTAACCCTACCCATTCATCTTGTATTGGTTAAGTGTTCCTTTTTAACTTAACCTTGCCTATCTGTTTTAACTAACATGTTATAACGGTTAAGTGTTCCCTTAGTTAAATTAACCCTAACATTGGTTTGATTAACATGTTCTAATGGTTAAGTATTGTCCCTTCATGTTTTTAACTTAACCCTATTCATTTATCACACTCTGATGCTTAAGTGTTCAAGCTTACTTAACCCTACAGTCTAGTCCAGCTAACATATTAAATTGGCAAAGTGTATTAAATTTACTTAACCCCAACCTGTAGTCTAGTTAGCATGTTAAATTGGCTAAGTGTATTAACTTTACTTATCCCCAACCTCTAGTCTAGTTAACATGTTAAATTGGCTAAGTGTATTGAATTTACTTAACCCCCACTTTCTAGTCTGGTTAACATATTAAATTGGCTAAGTGTTTTCTTAGTTACTTAACCCCTACAAATCTTGTCTTGTTACCATGTTAAGTTGGTTAAGTGTTCTAGTTAACTTAACCCTATCGTTCTAACTTAACTGTGTTAAGTTGGTTTAGTGTTCTTATGGACTTAACCCTCCCATTCTAGCTTAACTTTAATTGTCTTATTAAAGCACCAGCCACTCACATTAGACAGGTATTGTTGTGGCTGCCGGTATGCCGGTTGGTTCCGGGCAGTCTTACGCCACAACTCAGTCTAACCTCGGGCCTTTATCGGGCTCAATGCCTTAACCTCCCACATTGGATAGGTATTGTTGGGATCACTGGACTGCCAGGCGGGTCCGGGCAGGTTTACATCGCGACTCAATCCAACCTCGGGTTAAGCATGTTCATATTGTCTAAATTTACTTTTCTCATTTAGGATAAATTCTATAAGTAAATTTTCCCTAATTTACTTATTCCATTATTACTCTTTTAATGTACATTGTCAACATTTATTATTATGACCCATTTTCCCTATATATCATATTTATAGTTTTTGGTATGTAAATTATACCAAATTAAGTGTCACTAACCATTACTATTCTAAACATGACAATTACTCACAATTATGACTAAATTAAAAATTTGTGCTAATATACTTATTATGCCAAATTCACTTTAATTGACCCAATTCTGATTTAACATCCTAATTTACAGTTTATGGCAAGACTAGAATTATTATTCTAGTTTACCGTTTACGCCTAAAACTTAGCTTACTTGCCAATACTAAATTTAATATGTCAAATTACATATTCCATAATTCATGTCAAATTTTCAAATTTGCGTTCTAATAAACAAGCCATAATACATGTTCTAAACTATGTCAATCATAATTATGTTCATGTTCCACATTATGCCAATTTCCAAGTTTACAACCATGTTTAATTCAAATTTATGATTTGCCCAAATCGGATTCCCATCGTTCGTGTAATCGTGATTTCATCCTAGATTATAGATAAATCTAGATTCGTGGATAAAAGGGAATGAACCAAAATGCCATGAAAAGTTAGACATAATGACTGGCAGAAGATGATAATTCACTAATCACAGATCTAACAAATTACACTGAATAAATTGATTAAAGCATCGAAGGCCTATAGATCTAATAATATTATGACATAAAAAGGGTTGAACAAATAACATAGGTGCAAGTATATGGGTAGATCTAACTTAATAGATAAATTCCCATAATCAAGATCCAAGGATAATTAAGAATAAACTGAATAGATAATCAAGTTTAGATCCAATCTCATAGTCATAATCTTAGGCAATAATATCATGTTCATGAATCATAGGTAATTATCCACTATTGTCCTTGTCATAGTCATAGGCATTGGTTTATGCTCCTAGTCAAATGCTTATGTTCATAGTCAAAGGCTTATGTTCATAGTCAAAGGCTTATGGTTTCAAAGGCCACAGTTCCATAGTCATAATCTTAAGCATTGGCAATTTAGTCACAATGTGTTCTAGGCCATAATCAAGAATCAGATCCAAAGTCATAAACAAGCACAGATTCAATGAAATGATAAGGCATATTTCTTATATTCTTTTAATTTCATGTTACAAATAGAAAAGGCGTTCAAATCTAAAAAGTAACCGACTTACATTGATTGGATCTAGAAAAGAGCAGAAAGATAGCGTTGCTTGAAGCCGTTGAATCTTTACTTGAATCCTAACTTGTTTTGAATCTTCTCTTGAAAGACTTGAGCAGCATATCCTCGTCTTGATTTATATTTTATTTTAATCTATTTGTTTAGATTTAGAGGAAGAAGAAGAAGCCATGTCCATCAAGAATTTGTGCAGCATAAGGTTTAGAGAAGAATGGTGCAAAGAGAAGGAGACTAGGGGGCTGTTTATATAGGATTGCAAGTTAATTTGAGCCGTCGATGAAGCCAAGGTTAATCAAAGCCATCTGTTCTAAAGAGAAGCCAATTATGTTCACAATTACTTTCTTAATGTACATTATTAACATTTATTATTAAATTTGTATGCACATTAGATACATCCCCCCTTTACACATTTATTATTAAATTTGTATGCACATTAGATACATCTCCCCTTTATACATTTATTATTAAATTTGTATGCATATTAGATACATCTCCCCTTTACACATTTTTTATTAAATTAGTAACTTTAGTGTTAACAGAAATACGGGGTGTTACATTCTCCCCTCCTTAAAGGATTTCGACCCCGAAATCTTCAAGTCAAGAAGAATGTAAATCCTACCATCCAATCATCCATCTACTCAACCATCAAACATAGGCATCCATTGTCCTTAAAGACTTCTAATGCTTGTATGTTCATATGCATATTGTGTGTACATGTCTTTATCTAATGCAAAATCAGGCAGTCTACTGATTCAGTTGACCTCCTTAATGGAAATCATGTCAGTGCCATGCGTCCAATATGTATGCAAATCCTAATGATACATATTATTTCTATATGAGTGCACAATCATTCACTCAAATGTGACATCCATATGATAACACATTAAGTTCAATTCATAAACAAATACATATATGTAAATGAAATATGAAGGCATCTGAGCTGATCTAGTGCCTAATACGTGTGTATATGCATTCACGATCAACCACTAGCAACCATTCGCAACCATCAACCATAACATGTTTCAAATACATGTTTACATCCAAAAGGGTTTCTACCTAAGGATCGATGATACGTCCTAGAGGATATACCTTAAAAGCTAGAAATTAGTATGCATAGAATTCCTAAAAAAAGGAATCAAGGATGTACCCTTAAGAAAAAGGGTATGAGGCGCGCATGCCTTATCTTCAATCTCTCGTATCACGTCTTCTTGAGCTTTACTCAACTGTACCTTAACAAATTCAACTTCACGATTGCGAAGTTTCTTGACCTCCATTTCCAAAATAAACAAATGTCAACCATGATACTGAGTGTATATACTAGGATGATCAGAGGTCTCTCCTCTTAGCTTATCCATCATGCCATAACTATGAGGGTCAAAAGGTCACTTCGTACTTTTTACCTCTCTTAAGGTTAGTCCTTCTCTATATAGTGCGCCTGCCACAACTATTCATCTCTCAAGAAAACCATCCTAGTCGAACTCGACATCACTCAAGTACAAGCCCCAAAGGCCTAAACCAATATCAGACAAGCACCCGAGGAATGTCTCCTCCGAATTTGGACGATCTACGTGATATGATCTAAACAAAAACAACCAAACACTTGAGCACTAGTTGGGATCTTTTACTATACAAGTACTAAGGTGCATAGACTCAACTATGGAAGCAAATATGAACAAATGCAAAGTGCTAAAACCAAGAGAAAGAATACAAACAGAAAAGCTAGACTCTTCCAACAGAACTTTACTACCTTTCTCCTAGGTACGCTTAGTGGTGAAAGCATGTACTTGCCCTTTTGAAAATCTTGTCATTTATTCTTAATTATATGCCTTATTCTGCCATAGTAAAGATACTTCCTCTTGTCTTAGGTTTTATAATCCCTTCCTCCTTCGTGAGCCAAGTCTACATCCATGAATTCCTCATCCTTGGGTTATGCTCCTTAGCCAAACTCCTCATCCTCTTTCGTGTGTAATCATGTTGACAAATCTCTCGAAAGCTGCCTCCATCATACAGAAAACCCTACTAAGCTTGAAAGAAAACTAGCCGCAGGTGAAACTACTACGGTTATAGATGGAAGTCGGACACTACTTCGCCCTTCGATGAGGTTACCTCCCAAAAAACCAGGAGCCCCAGAGACTCAAGAAAGAAGGGGACAAGAATTCAAACATAGAATCAGAAGATAGTGCGTATGGCTTTTGGGGAATATGCCTTTAAAACAAAACTTTTCTTTTGAAAATGCTTCTTTTAAAACTGTTTGAAAATAATAATTTTTTTCAAATCTTTTATCTGATCTGGTAACCTTCAGCTCTGATACCAAGTGTAACACCCCACATCCTTTAGTGTCACTCACAAAGGGAATGCACTAAGTTCTGTGGAGCATTTAGGGTAAAAGATGCAGATAAATTACAAGACAGACAAAATTAAAACAGCGAAAAATAAAACTTTACTTTATTGATAAAATAGTTTGTACAACAATTGTTTTCCAATATCAGAGTATCATCTGTCTTACAAAATAAAGAAGCATAAAATAACATTTATATTCCCCAATGTAGCATAAGCCAGCCATAGTAGCAGAAAAAGAGAGAGTCCAAAGCACTTTGTCAAAGAATCTTCAAGCTTGGGAAGAGTGACAGTCCAATCTAACCTGAGCTATACTATTCCCTCCTTAACTACCTGGGGGGAAACGGAAGAAAAGAAGACGAAAGAAAACTGGGTCAGACATAAAGTCTGGTAAGTTCAGTTACTTCTAGCATGTGAACAAGGAAAAACAAAACGACATGAATTAAATGAATACAAGACAATACCATGATGATAGGGCCAACAAGATAGGATAATATTAACACAAGATATGCTAAGACAAGATAAACTGGATATGCTTTAATACTTTCTCCGCTTCGCTATTAACCTGTTATTATGGTTTCTATGTCTCTGCACCACCTATCTAGTGTCCTAACTAGTAATCTATCTAAAATGATAACGCGATCCCAATCCGAGTAATTGTGGTTGCCTTTAGGCGTACATTTATTATTTATTACCTAGATCTAATCTTGGGTTTTCTTATCGAGCGCTTCCTAGATTCGACTAAGGTTTATGCTACTTATCTAATACTTCTCGGATTCAGGGTTTATGCCACCTAGGTCCAACTAGGGATTATGCTACCTGTCGAACGGTGCCCCTAGTCTAGGACACACTACCCAGAGCGATAAGTGTCCCTAGACTTTACGTCCTAATCGTATCGTAAACGTGCTAGTTATCTAGTTGCACCTGTCCTCTATATGTGCGGCCCGAGTCCCATGGCAGGGCTAATCAAAAAACACAGAACTCGGTCGGGAGCTTTAAGTTATCTGCCGATGCAGATGCTAAGGTCTGTTTTTTTTCCAGTGGCTATGGTCCCACTTGACCCCTCCCTAAACTATTGAAAGGCACACCTTGAAAAATGAGAACTATACGTAGGCCCCCCTATGCCCCACTAACCTATGGCCATCCGCAACCATAACTAGATAGCAAGTATATGGTCTTTTGGAGTTCTCTGCCTTTCCGTATCTCGATTGACTCAAGATGGTAGGTAGACGACGGGTCGCTATCACAGGGCCATTTGTCCCGCCGAATCACGCTGGTCCATCCTAGTCTTTAGGTTGCCTTATATTGCAACCAAGGCATACCCTTGGTTCTCCTAACGTAGACCTTAACCTCTGTGAGCCTAGGAGGATCATCTGCCACCTCACAGAGGGATACCAATAGTACCCTCATGTCCCCTCGAAGCCTCGGGATTCGTAACCCAATTCGTTGGAGCCTTCTTTAAGATTGTTCGCTCCTCCTCGTGTTATAATAAGGATTACTACTTAGTTTTCCTAACTAAGGTTTACCACTTGGTTTCCTGAATCGTCGTTTTCTTAACTAAGGTTTACCACTTAGTCCTTTTGACTAAGGTTTACTACCTAGTTCTCTTTCTTGTCAAGTGGGATTGGTTAAATGTCATTAGTCGTATAAGTTAACTTAACTTATTCATTTGTCATGTTAAACTGGTTAAGCGTTACCAGTAATTCACGTTGACTTAACCCTACCAGCATCAAGTTATATTGGTTAAGTATTTACTTAACCCTACCCATTCATCTTGTATTGGTTAAGTGTTCCTTTTTAACTTAACCTTGCCTATCTGTTTTAACTAACATGTTATAACGGTTAAGTGTTCCCGTAGTTAACTTAACCCTAACATTGGTTTGATTAACATGTTCTAATGGTTAAGTATTGTCCCTTCATGTTTTTAACTTAACCCTATTCATTTATCACACTCTGATGCTTAAGTGTTCAAGCTTACTTAACCCTACGGTCTAGTCCAGCTAACATATTAAATTGGCTAAGTGTATTAAATTTACTTAACCCCAACCTCTAGTCTAGTTAGCATGTTAAATTGGCTAAGTGTATTAACTTTACTTATCCCCAACCTCTAGTCTAGTTAACATGTTAAATTGGCTAAGTGTATTGAATTTACTTAACCCCCACTTTCTAGTCTGGTTAACATATTAAATTGGCTAAGTGTTTTTCTTAGTTACTTAACTCCTACAAATCTTGTCTTGTTACCATGTTAAGTTGGTTAAGTGTTCTAGTTAACTTAACCCTATCGTTCTAACTTAACTGTGTTAAGTTGGTTTAGTGTTCTTATGGACTTAACCCTCCCATTCTAGCTTAACTTTAATTGTCTTATTAAAGCACCAGCCACTCACATTAGACAGGTATTGTTGTTGCTGCCGGTATGCCGGTTGGTTCCGGCAGTCTTATGCCACAACTCAGTCTAACCTCGGGCCTTTATCGGGCTCAATGCCTTAACCTCCCACATTGGATAGGTATTGTTGTGATCACTGGACAGCCGAGCGGGTCCGGGCAGGTTTACATCGCAACTCAATCCAACCTTTGGTTAAGCATGTTCGTATTATCTAAATTTACTTTTCTCATTTAGGATAAATTCTATAAGTAAATTTTCCCTAATTTACTTATTCCATTATTACTCTTTTAATGTACATTGTCAACATTTATTATTGTGGCCCATTTTCCCTATATATCATATTTATAGTTTTTGGTATGTAAATTATACAAAACTAAGTGTCACTAACCATTATTATTCTAAACATGACAATTACTCACAATTATGACTAAATTCAAAATTTGTGCTAATATACTTATTATGCCAAATTAACTTTAATTAACCCAATTCTGATTTAACATCCTAATTTACAGTTTATGGCAAGACTAGAATTATTATTCTAGTTTACCGTTTACGCCTAAAACTTAGCTAACTTGCCAATACAAAATTTAATATGTCAAATTACATATTCCATAATTCATGTCAAATTTTCAAATTTGCGTTCTAATAAACATGCCATAATACATGTTCTAAATTATATCAATCATAATTATGTTCATGTTCCACATTATGCCAATTTCCAAGTTTACAACCATGTTTAAGTCAAATTTATGATTTGCCCAAATCGTATTCCCATCGTTCATGTAATCGTGATTTCATCCAAGATTATAGATAAATCAAGATTCATGGATAAAAGGGAATGAACCGAAATGCCATGAAAAGATAGACATAATGACTGGCAGAAGATGATAATTCACTAATCACAGATCTAACAAATTACACTGAATAAATTGATTAAAGCATCGAAGGCCTATAGATCTGATAATATTATGACATAAAAAGGGTTGAACAAATAACATAGGTTCAAGTATATGGGTAGATCTAACTTAATAGATAAATTCCCATAATCAATATCCAAGGATAATTAAGAATAAACTGAATAGATAATCAAGTTTAGATCCAATCTCACAGTCATAATCCTAGGCAATAACATCATGTTCATGAATCATAGGTAATTATCCACTATTGTCCTTGTCATAGTCATAGGCATTGGTTTATGCTCCTAGTCAAAGGCTTATGTTCATAGTCAAAGGATTATGTTCATAGTTAAAGGATTATGGTTTCAAAGGTCACAGTTCCATAGTCAGAATCTTAAGCATTGGCAATTTAGTCACAATGTGTTCTAGGCCATAATCAAGAATTAGATCCAAAGTCATAAACAAGCACAGATTCAATGAAATGATAAGGCATATTTCTTATATTCTTTTAATTTCATGTCACAAATAGAAAAGGCGTTCAAATCTAAAAAGTAACCGACTTACATTGATTGGATCTAGAAAAGAATAGAAAGATAGCGTTGCTTGAAGCCGTTGAATCTTTACTTGAATCCTAACTTGTTTTGAATCTTCTCTTGAAAGACTTGAGCAGCATATCCTCGTCTTGATTTATATTTTATTTTAATCTATTTATTTAGATTTATAGGAAGAAGAAGAAGCCATGTCCATCAAGAATTTGTGCAGCATAAGGTTTAGAGAAGAATGGTGCTAAGAGAAGGAGACTAGGGGGCTATTTATATAGGATTTCAAGTTAATTTGAGCCGTCGATGAAGCCAAGGTTAATCAAAGCCATCCGTTCTAAAGAGAAGCCAATTATCTTCACAATTACTTTCTTAATGTACATTATTAACATTTATTATTAAATTTGTATGCACATTAGATACATCCCCCCTTTACACATTTATTATTAAATTTGTATGCACATTAGATACATCTCCCCTTTACACATTTATTATTAAATTTGTTTGCACATTAGATACATCTCCCCTTTACACATTTATTATTAAATTTGTATACACATTAGATACATCTCCCCTTTACACATTTATTATTAAATTAATAACTTTAGTGTTAACAGAAATACGGGGTGTTACAAAATGTATGTTAAAACTGCTTTTTCAAATGTTGACCTAGAAGAAGAAATTTATATGGATCAACCTGAAGACATTATAGTACATGGTCAGGAACATAAAGTTTGCAAATTAGGTAAATCAATATATGGTTTAAAATAAGTCCCTAAGCAATGGCATGAAAAATTTGATAACTTAATAGTCTCGAATGGTTTTAAAATTAATGAAAGTGACAAATGCATTTATTATAAATTAGAAAATGACATTTGCAATATTATATGTTTGTATGTGGATGATTTACTTATTTTTGGATCAAACATTCATGCCATAAACACAGTCAAATCTTTATTAAGTGCCAATTTTGATATGAAAGATCTAGGTGAGGCGAATGTAATCCTTGGCATTAAAATCACTAGTTCTAAAAGGGGACTTTCTTTGGATCAATCTCATTACATTGCGAAAATACTAAAGAAACACAATTACTTTGACTGTAAACCTGCATGTACACCATATGATCCCAGTGTAAAATTATTTAAGAACATTAGTGAAGGTGTAAGACAGTTTGATTATGCGAGCATCATTGTTAGCTTTCGGTATGCCACTTATTGTACTAGACCTGACATTGCCTATGTCGTGCGATTATTGTGCAGGTTTACCGGTAGACCTAGTATAAAGCACTGACATGCTATTGAGAGGGTCATGAGATATCTAAAACGAACAATGAACCATGGATTACATTATGAAAAGTTTCCAGCTGTACTTGAAGGATATTCCAATGAAGATTGAAATACTTTACCTGATGATTCGAAAGCGACCAGTGGCTATATATTTAGTTTTGTTGGAGCAGCTGTTTCTTGAAAATCTAAGAAATAGACAATTTTGGCTCAATCTACTATGGAGTCTGGGATGATAGCACTAGCCACATCTAGTGAAGAAGGAGAATACTTGAGAAATCTACGAGCTGAGATTCCCTTATGGGAAAAACCGATATCAGCTGTGTTGATGCATTGCGATAGTACTGCGGCTATTGCATTAGTTCAGAACCGTTATTATAATGTTAAGATATGACAAATAAGTCGTAAGCACAACACTGTTAGAGAGCTACTTTCTTCAGGTACCGTTAGAGTGGATTACATACATAGTGATGAAAATTTGGCAGATCCTTTGACGAAAGGACTGTCCAAGGAGAAAGCCCTTAATACTTTTAAAAGAATGGGACTCATTCCCTTAGATTGTTGATTCACGCACAATGGTAACCTGACCTAATGACTGGAGATCCCAAGAAGTAGGTTCGGTGGGTAAAAACAAGTTGTGTAGTGATAGTAGTCGAATATGCAATTTTTGTACATTAAGAAGCATGTATTCCTGAAGTGATTAGAGGATGAGTTAATAAAAACTCTTAATTAGATATATACTCTATTTGGAGTGGAGTACCTATCTTCAGGAGTGCTCTTGATAGACTCACCAATGTGAATGTGGAAATGTGGCCATTTCCTATGGAGTTTTGTGCAAGATTCCTAGAGTGTTCACTAAACTGGGATATAAGTGCATGGCTATTAACGCATGGGATTATTTGATTGCACTATAGAAAAGGTTGTGTGTGGTTTGATGTCAGGAACAGAGTTCAGGATCACGTGTCACTCTAGTAAAAACTGAATCTTATTCACTACGAAAAGGTTCAAGTCGGATGACACCTTTGTTTATGCACAATCTTATATTTTTAGAAACTGCTCGAAAAATATATTTTTAAATATTCTAGTGGGGGATTGTTGGAAATGTTTTGTATACGTTATGAATTTATTTAAAACAAATTAATTATGTTACTAAAAAATTATTTTTGAGCAATTATTACAATAGAGCCGTTGAAAGTTATAATAGTAATATGTTTACATATATTGTGATGCAATTAATACAATAGAGCCGTTGAAAATTATAACCGTAATATATTTACATATATGTCAATATTAATGAGCCATTATTATGATTGAACAACAACGGTCATACATGCATTAGACCTTTTTTATATAGCTGTTACAAAAGAATAAATATATGGTATTCAATCTTGCAATGAATGATAATCAATTTTAATTGATTATCATTTATCTCTCTTGAAACATGCAAATTTACATGTTAAAAACCACAACATTTTTTGTACGTTCCTCTAATTCATTAATGGTATTAATTCCAATTTTTCCTCCCACTAAACTAGCATATGTTACTCTTTATTTTTTCTATATAAAGAATGAGATAGAAAAAGCAATATACAAAACATTCTTCTCTTTTCTCTCTTTCTTAAGAACTCTCTTGTCTTCATTAGCTACGAACTGCATTATAAAATAAAAGGTACAGAACATTGTTTTATCCTAGAGGTGACGGCGAAAAGTACGAACAGCTTTGCACCATTGAGAAAATTGTCGAAACGTCTTCAAGAGAGCCACTTTGTACATGACTCAGCCATTAGTTTTCCAACAAATTGAAGACGTTTAGACAACTAGTGGTTTCTGCTTCCTCTGCTGCTGCAAACAACACTGATTATGCTGCACCTGCATCAATGTTCCAAATTCCACGTCTCACTGCTGCACCTTTCAGGTTTAAAGGTCTCCACTTCAAACGCTAGTGACAAAAAATGGAATTTTTTCTGACTATGCGAAAAGTTGTCAATGCTTTTTCAACCGAGAAACCACAGTTGCGAGAAAAACCAAATGAAGACAATGTAGATCAGATACTGTATATATTCTGTAATCAATTCTCTATCAATAATATTACAAACTTGTATCTATTCTACAATCTCTCACTCTATTTGGGAATCAAACATGGCATTAAAGCCTTAACAGCTTTGAAGCTTATCCAGTGAAGCTTAATAGCTTACCCACTAGATCTCATCTTGGCTCAACATCTAGGCAGCAAGTAAGACTGCATCTTCATACCTGTGCCTGAACCAGTTTACTCTCAAATCCTTCTCTATTCTCCAATTTTTCTGCTTTGCTATGCTATACAATGGGTGACGAAAACTCATCACCAATGTCAGCCTTGAGGGTGTCTCAAAATACTCAAGAGGCCACTCTCGACCTGATAAAAGCCATCATTAAGCCCCGGTCTAATCTGATCTCGGTCTAGCTAGAAGACTCGAATTACCTCTTATGGAAATTGCAAGTTGAACAAAAAAGGATTCAACTTCGTGACCCCCAAATCCAACAATTATGTAGAATACATGAACTTATATTTTCTATCACACACATAAACAAAAAAGTACAATTATAAACTTTCTTGAATGCCATGTTGAGGTTGTGCGACAGCTATAGCAATTGTGCAAATTGGACAAGGTACAGTCACACCGAAACGTACTTGGGAAACAAACATTTGTCATCTATATATCATACCCTTCAAAAAAACAAACCACTTACAAACGCTACAATTTTTTTGTACCATAAGGAGGAAAAGTCCAAACCGTATGCATATGGCAATCTACTACACAACATTGGAAATTTCTACAAATTAATAAATTACTACAAACAAATTTATATTTGAGACTTGAACCAACCATCTGGTGATACCACGTTAGTTTTTCTTTAGCTTTGATGTCAGTTTCCCCTGACATTCTTTGAGGTCTATAAAGACTTTCTTTCCAAAACATAATGGCATAGTGTAATTGTTGTAAATTTTTAGCCATTGGGTAACACTAACGAAAATTATATTGACACAAGTAGTTCAAAGTTATGGTATGTACCAAACGCATTCGGAAAAGAACATTTTGATGTGGGGAGAACATGACTAGAAACTGATAATTTTGAAGCAAAAATCTTCATGCACATAACAAGTAAAGGGAAGCCTGTCGCACTTAATCTTTCTAGCCAAGGCATTTGAATCATATACATAAATAATAACAAAACAAGAAGCCACCTCCTCCCCAAAAGAAACATCAACTCCAGGAATATAATCGATAATACTTATTGCATCTGCAACTCGTAAAGACACTGCCAATCCATGAACAAGTAATGTATACCTGCTTGCATCGGGTCTAGCCCAACTCCATCTCTTAATGGATGATATGTTTTCTTTCAATCCTGTTCAAATTTCCAATTTTTCTTATAAAACACTGAATAATTACAGTTTTCTTAAATTAAACCTACATAAACCAATAACAACATATAAAATTACACCTTCCCCAAAACTTGAGCGCATTGCATGAAAGACAGACAGTGCCAAGTCCACATTTCCTCTATCAATTGCAACTGCGATAATTGCTCGACAGTCTTAAGTCCATGATGAAGTTGAGATTAGATCTTCTACGCATTGATATGGCATAGGAAACACAAAATAAAAATGTTTCATTTTGAATTTCAATTATGAGGGAAAAATCATTTCGTATTTCTAAAATTGCTTACAAAAAAGTGTTTCTACCCTCATTTCATATTTCTAAAAACCCCAAAACTGGGTCTAGATTTGCCAAGGAGCAAGTTGTGCGAGAAGATTGCGTGAATGCGGAAACACAATAAACAAGGTTTAGATTTGCCAATTGAACATCAATCTAATCTGATAGCAATTATTCTATTACATCAAACAAATAGTAAATAACTATAACAGAGAAACAAAGAGACACAATATTTATATTGGTTCGACTATCATCGAGATAGAGTACGTCCAGTCCAAAAGAGAGAGATTTTATTCCACATGAGAGAATTCCAAGATATTACAAAATAAGAGTTTACATATCCAAACCTCAAATTGGCTTAAGAAGAAGAGACACTATTGGGGATCACTGGCACCATACCAGGATGGGTTTACAAAGAAGTCCCCCCCTCAATATATAGCAAGTGCAAATCTATGTGAGTCATCAATTATAATACCATCATATGGTAATAAAATAATTGAGGCTAATTTAAATAGCAACAAATGTGCACACATAGAAAGTAAATCAATCCCTTTCCTTAGGGTATGTGGAAGAAATTAATGCCTGCATTTATTTCTTTCCATCTCATGCAAATGCAATCAATTAATTCATGCATTTTCATATTAAACAAATATTTACTTTCCACCTATTTTTGATTTTGTATCACCTAAATTTAACACTCCACCTTGATGCAAAATCAGATATCTTCAATACCCCATCTCGAATAAAGTTCTCTTCACACATAAAACTCCTCAACAGAACTCCATCTTAAATCAAAATCTCGCAATGAGATAGAAACCAAAAATGAATATTTCTCTGATGGGTTCCACCTAAGCTACCCCCCATCACACCATGTTAACGAGCTCAGACTACATCCCCTCCCGCCAACAAAATGTTGCAAGTATCCAAAATCAAAAAAAAAAAAAAATGGCAGATCCTAAAATAATCTCAATAGGCCAAAAATAATTCTTTCAATCACCAATTCAAAAACAGAGCCAAAATCCAAATCTATGTATGCTACATAATTCTGTCTCCTTCCATATATCTGCATGTAGCACCTCCTTTAAGACGGCATCACAAAATCGACGATGCATCACAGTGGCACCAAATCTGCCATAATTAGCTCTATGAACTGAACTCTCTAAGATGACATCAAAAAGTCGATAAGTCTGAGTAGCATCAAAATCCGTCACCAAAATTAGCTATAACAGATACAATTTCTAAACCCATTGATCTCTTTAACACACAAAACACTTTATCACCTAACTCTTGTACAATGCGAGCCACACGTTACAGATCTCTATCTTGACAAGATTTCTCAACTCAACGTGAAGTTATACAGAGTCCTCAAACACTTGGAAAGGTCGCAAACACCTCCAGCGGTTCGCCTTTGGTCGCTACCATCTCAAAGCAATTTCTCCAAGCTGTTATTTACGAAGTCGCTTTTCATCGGTTGGTCAGACCGCGTTCTAACATATAATTCCACCTTAATGAAAATCCAAACCTCAAGCTACAATAATGTTCCAAGCTTGGAACACTCTTCCCTCTCAACATAATCTTCTCCACTAAAGCCTCGTTTTCTCCTAAAATAGTAAAAGGATAATCACCACTGAATCTACCAACCTTTGTAAAAATAATTGATGCACAATGCAAAAAAAAATCGCCTTGCTCCGATACCAATCTGTTGTGCGAGAAGATTGCGCGAATGCGGAAGCACAATAAATAAGATCTTTATTTGCCAATTGAACATCAATCTAATCTGACAGCAATTATTTTAGAACATCAAACAAATAGTAAATAACTCTAACAGAGAAATAAAGAGACACACAATATTTATACTGGTTCCGCTATTATCGAGATAGTTTACGTCCAGTCCAAAAGAGAGAGATTTTATTCCACATGATAGAATTACAAGAGATTACAAAATAAGAGTTGACATATCTAAACCTCAAATTGGCTTAACAAGAAGAGACACCATTGGGGATCACTAGCACCATGCCAGGATGGGTTTACAAAGAAGTCTACCCCTCAATATATAGCCAGTGCAAATCTATGTTGGTCATCAATTAAATTACCAACATATGGTAATAAAATAATGGAGGATAATTACTATAGCAACAAATGTGCACACATAGAAAGTAAATCAATCCCTTTCCTTAAGGTAGATGGAAGAAATTAATGCCTGCATTTATTTCTTTCCATCTCATGCAAATGCAACCAATTAATTCATGCATTTCCATATTAAAAATATATTTACTTTCCATCTATTTGTGATTTTGTATCACCTAAATTTAACAGAGCATACTAAATTTGTCGACCAGGGCCATAATTCAGAGCGGACAACGAGCAACCATGGCTACAGTTAGGAGAGCCGACTGCAAACCTTATCAATGTTCACGTAAACATAATAGGAAGAATCGATTTATAACATACGAATATTGGGAATCAAAAAGCACCGAGGAAGCCCTAAAAGTGGAGCATCAGAGATTAAACCCAGAGCAATCGATTTTCAAGACGCGTTTTGGGGAAGCGGTTTGGATTTGAAGAAGAGTGGAGGGACGCCAATATTTTATTGTTTGGGATTTTTTTAAATCGGCTAAAACGAAAAGTTTAGGAGGGAGGGATAAATAGTAAAAATTAGAAGAGAGAAATTTGTTGCCGTTTTGATACGGCTCGAAGCCCTGTCTTATGAACTGATCCGAAAATAAGCTGATCTACGATTAGATTTTAGAAATTGGGGGAGGTGTGGATCGGTTGAGCTGTTGCAAATGAAGTTTGATACGGCTATCAGCTGTATCAAATTTGATACGGCTTAAAGGCGTATCAAATTTCCGCATCCTGGTGTGTCAAATTTGCTGTTTTGGTGAAGTGGATTCTTGCACTTTAGGACTTAAATCTTGTTTGTTGAAGGGTTTTCGGCTAATAAGAATGTGCTTCAATCTTTTTTCTTTTACTCGAAGATATGACCAAAACAAAATTTTAGGTAGGGCATATGAAAATCAATTTTTTTTTTACTTGTTTCCCTAGCGTCCAATACAAGATCAGCCCATGCGAATACCCTTTTTAGCATGGTTAACCGTTGCTAAGAGGATTGAATCCCAGCATCATTATGTACCGTTCGTTTTTCGAAAGGGGCACTTTACATCCACGTCCGCGTCGGACGCGGCCGACGCGTCAACGTGAGACCCATCAATTTTTCATTTCCCAACGAAAGCTGCAAAAGGAACCGTTCATGTTGCCCCTTCCACGTGTTACCCTTTTACATCTATTTTACATCCATTTAACCCTTTTGTGTGGCTCTTCCGGATAAAATAAAAACGCAATAACCTTTCACCAATTTTCCCCTTCTACAACCCTTTCTAAATACTACATCGTGTTAAAAATCTAACGCGAGATGCCACTTTTCCAAAGAAGCCATATGCATGTTTGGTGTTTGGATACTGTTAAAACTTAAAACAAAGATATAAGTTTCTACAATAATTGAAGGAAAATCATCCAATCGCGAGACGCAGGTCTTGAACTCCTCTAAGCTTTTAAAATACCTAACATTATTCCTAAACAATTCAAATATCATCCCTACTTGTCCACCATGCTCCAGCGTATTCACAACCGTAGCTAGTGCTCCTCCCACTGTTGCAAATAAAACAGCCCAAGAAGAACCATTTGATATCTGCGACGCTCCAACTGCAACAACAACAGCCGTTAAGGGACCTGTAACCGCCAAAATCCAATTAATCTTAACAGCCAACTCTGTACATTCTTGATACGCTACCCGGTCCTTCTTCTTCATTACTTGAAGTTCCCCCCTCATAACTTCTTCTACCTCCTTGCTCCATTGACTATTACCATTGCTTCTTCGTTTTGCTAACGCCACAACCTTGCACCTTCTACTTTTTTCGGGAACTTTTCAGGAAGCGGAGTCAAAGAAAGTGGGTATGCTTTGTGTATGGCTAGAACTTTCTACACAAACTCTTCTACATCTTTCTCCGTAGGGTTGCCAATAGCCATAGTGTTGAGTATCAAAGAACAAAACGAATTAGAAGAACGGAGGAGGAGTCGTTTGAGGCACATGCAGAACGTTATCCTTAAGGAATTATTCATCCCCACTAGTTTCAGTAATTATGCAGCGAAATTCCTCCCGGATACAACAATCTATGATTTTGCATAAGCAAAAGCGAAGAGGAAGAAAAGAATTTCGAGAAGATGGTTTTGAGATGCAGGAAAACAGCGAATATATAAGGGCTGTAGGGTTGCAACCGTTTGGAGATAGTTGTGTACGAATGGTCATGTTCGTTCATTCAAAAATCATGAGTGTTTGGAATAGTCGAACCCGCGCCGTACGTTCACGCACGCGCCCACGTGCTCCAAGTGCCCATCTTTTGACCCATAATAATATTTTATAGGCCCAAGCCATTTCAGCCCAAACCATTATGTTTATCTCTAAGCCCAACTTGTTAATTCACAGCTTCTTATTCAAACTCTTCATATATAGGTTGTGCTATACCATAATATTTGCCAATGTGGGACAAATATTTATTGCAATCTTCCCAACAATCCCCCACAAGATTGTAATAATTATTTATTTATGCATAAAAGAAAGTACCTTTTGGTTTAAAGTTTTCTCCTTAATCCATGTATTTAAGTTTCAACAGAATATTTGGTAGTAAATACTTAAACCAAAATCCTATGCGATGAAACGAAATATATGAACACATAAATATTATCACGCTTCTGTAAAATGTCATAGCAGTAAATTGGTTATTAATTTCCTCCTGGTGTTCATGAATATGTATAAAGTTATATCTAAACTTTATTGAAACATTGTTTCTTATGTTCATATAGGTGTTAATTCTTTCCGTCCTTGTTACTATGGACAAATGATCACCACAAAACATAACAATACAAACACTAATATTTAGTGTTTGTCAATCACTTTTCTGCAACTTGTTTTTACCTTTTAAACCTTGAATAATATAAGGTTTGGTTTCCATTACAGGTCATTAGAATGTCTTCAGACCCATTATACTACTAGTAGTTTTCACCATTTCTCTTGGTAATCCTTTAGTTAGTGGGTCTGCTAGATTTTCCTTTGATCTAACAAATATAATAGTAATGATACCATCTACAATTAATTCTTTGACATATGCATGTCTTAAACTTACATGTCTAGACTTCCCACTATAAATTTTATTATAAGCTTTGGACAATGTAGCTTCATTGTCATAATACACAGAAATGGCTGACATTGATTGTGGCCACAACTCTATTTCTAATAATAAATTTCTTAGCAATTCTGTCTCCTTGCCTGATTCATCTAAGGCAATAAATTCTACTTCCATTATAGAATGCGTTATAAATATTTGTTTCTTGGAGGCCCAATATATAGCACCTCCTCCAAGAGTAAAAATCCATCTATTAGTTCCTCTATTATCGTTTTCAGGTGTTGCACCACTTGAATCTGAATATCCTTCCAAAATTGCTGGGAGGTTTCCATAATAAAGTCCTAATCCTATGGTTCTTTTAAGGTAATCAAGAATTCTACATATTGCTTTCCAATGTAATTTTCTTGGTTTGTGCGTATATCTAGATAGTTTACACACAGCAAAAGCAAAATCCGGATGAGTGCAATGCATAGCATACATGAGACTTCCAATAATGCTTGCATAATCTAGTTGAGCTACTGCCCTTTCAAAATTTGCAAACAATTTAACAGAAGAATCATAAGGACTACTTTCTTCTTTAACATTTAAGTGTTTATATTTAAGAAGCAACTTTTCAATATAGTGAGAATGGCGTAACGCATATCCACCACTATGTTTCTTTACTTAGATTCCTAATATAGTATCAACTTCATTTAAATCTTTCATTTTAAAACATGAAGTCAAATATTTCTTTTTCTCATTAATGCCTTCCATATTTGTACCAAAAAAGATCGTCCACATATAAGCATATGATAATACCATATCTATCAGTGAATTTAGAATATATACATTTGTCTGCATTATTATGTTTGAAACCTCCATAAAATGATTTAACAAGTTTGCAAACTTTATGTTCGTTTCCAGGCATAATGAAACCTTCTGTTTGTTCCATATATACCTCTTCATCAAGATTGCCATTTAGAAAAGCATTTTTAACATCCATTTGATGTACATGCAACCCATGAATAGAAGCAAGTGCAAATAGAACTCTAGTGAATGTTAATCTTGCAAAAGGAGCATATGTATCAAAACAGTCGATACATTCCTTTTGCCTGAAACCTTTAGCAACTAGTCTTGCCTTGAAAGTTTGTATTGATCCATTCGTATTGTATTTTTTTACGAAATACCCATTTACATCCAATTGGCTTTGATCCGCTAGGTAAGTTGGTTGATTCCCAAATGTTATTAGATAGAATTGAATCCATCTCATCCTGTATTGATTCTTTCCAAATAGAAACATCTCTAGAAGCCATTGCTTCTTTAAAAGTTTTGGGATCGCCTTCTGTACCTAGGACATAAGTCATATCATCGATAATATATTTTCTATCACCTATGACGAGACGAACTACATCATCAGGTTAAACGAAATTAGGTCCTAACTCTTTAGTTTTCTTTGTTCTTTGACTTCTTCTAGGCTCTTCTGTTATATCTGAAAATTTTCTTTTATTAGAAGAAGTTTGTTCAAAGTTTTCATTATCTTTGTCGTGAACAATTTGAGTAGGAACTGAGACTTGACAAGAATCACATATAAACTTATTTTCAATAAATTCTACGTCTCTTGATTCTATACTGACATTAGAACTTAAGTCTAGCACCCGGAGTGCTTTGGAATTCTTAGCATATCCTACAAATATACCTTTTAAAGCCCTTGGCCCCAATTTATTTTGTTTTGGATCAATTACTCGATAAAAGGTCAGACAACCCCAAACTTTCAAGTATTTCAAACTTGATTTTCTGCCTTTCCATAATTCATATGGAGATACTTTGGTTTTCCTTGATGGAATTCTATTATGCAAGTGACATGCCGTTAAAAGTGCCTCCCCCCATAAATTTACATTTTGTTTGGCATTTAAAATCGTAGCATTAGTCATTTCTACTAATGTTCTATTTTTTTCGTTTAGCCAATCCATTCTTTTGTGGGGTATATGGTGCAGTTGATTGATGTATAATTCCATTTTCCTCATAGAATAAGGGAAACTCTTAAGAGAAGTATTCTCCACCTTTATTTGACATAAACTTTAAAGATTTAAAATTTAGGTGTGCTAGTCTACTATGCCATAAGTCAATGGAATCAAGAACATAAGCAAATTCAGTCATTTTATTAATACTTAGTTTGAACATCTCGTTACAAGCATATCCTTTTCCAACAAATGTTCCCCCTTTTGTCAAGATCAGACTGTTGCCATCCAGTACACACTTTACCCCTTTACAACAAAGAAGGCTTGCAGAGAAAAGATTCTTTCCAATATCCAGGACATGTAAAACATTTACAAGGACAAGTTTCTTTCCAGAAGTGAATTCTAATTCTATGGTTCCCTTTCCAATGACATTTGAAGTATTATGGTTGCCCATTAGTACTTTATTATCATCAGAAACTTTCTCATAGAATTTGAACATTGTTCTGTTGTTGAAGACGTGTACGGTAGCACCGGAATCATACCACCAATCAGTATCCTTGGTGTTATCAGCCATGTTTAATTCTATCACCATGTCAACATTTAACTTTGATATCATTGCAACAATTTCAGAATCGACTTGTTGAACCATATTTGCTTTGTGTGAAGAGTCTGAGTTCTTCTTTCCTTGGTTCGAAGTCTGTCCATGTTCCTTCTTTTGTCTCTTAAAGAATCTGCAGTCTCTTTTGAAATGGCCAGATTTTCCACATAAATAACAATCATTTCCCTTTTTATTGGATTTTTTCTAGTAGTCATCTCTTTTCCGCTTTCCGGTTTCTTTATGACCTTTTTGGTCGTTGACTATAGTGTTTATATTTGAATCAGATTCAAATATCTTTTTCTCATGGATTCTAGTTTCTTCTTCAATGCGAAGATGCTTTTGAATCCGCTCCATAGAGAAATCCTCTGTGTAATGCATTAGCTTTTTTCTGTAGTCACTCCATGAGTGCAGAAGTTTTGCCATAACAGCCTCGACTTGCAATGGCTTAGGAATGTCAATTTTAACATTCTTTAATTTATTAAATATAACCAGTAACTCGTGAACTTGATCCAGAACCGAGGTGTTGCCAAGCATCTTAAATTCAAAAAATTTGTAAATTAAAAACATATCTGCGCCTTGTTTTTCATTGCTGTATTTGGCCTCTAAACTTTTCCATATCTCTCTCGGTGACTTGACAGAAGTGAACAAATCATACAACCGATCAGACAGAATATTAAGTATATAATCTCTATAGACAACTTCATCTTCTTCACGCTTCTTTCTCTTGGAAATAACTTCTACAGTGTCTTTATCAGTCGGTGGTGGTATCGGTTCCAATTTATCATCAAGTACGTATGCAATTTTGAGAGTAGTCAAGAGGAGCATGATCTTATCTTGCCTACGGGTGTAGTTAGTGCCATCGAAACGATCAAGTTTTGTGAATTCCTGGTTCATAATCTTGTAGGTGGATTCTAAAGAAGCCATAATAATTCCTTAAGATTGTTGAGTATTAGAGAGCAAAACGAATCAGGAGAACGGAGGAGGAGTCGTTTGAGGCACATGCAAAACTTTATTCTTAAGGAATTATTCGCCCCCACTAGTTTCAGCAATTATGCAGCGAAATTCCTCCTGGATACAACAAACTATGATTTTGCAGAAGCAGAAGAGAAGAGGAAGAAAAGGATTTCGAGAAGATGGTTTTGAGACGTAAGAAAACAACGAATATATATAAGGGCTGAAGGGTTGCAGCCGTTTGGAGACAGTTGTGTGCGAATGGTCGTGTCTGTTCGTTCAAAAATCATGACAGTTTGGAACAGTCGAACCCGCTCCGTACGGTCACGCACGCGCCCACATGACCCAAGTGCCCATCTTTTGACCCATAATAATATTTTATAGTCCTAAGCCATTTCAGCCCAAACCATTGTGTTCATCTCTAAGCCTTACTTGTTAATTCACAACTTCTTATTTAAACTCTTCATATATAGGTTGTGCTATACTGTAATATTTTCCAATGTGGGACAAATATTTATTGCAATCTTTCCAACAAATAGTAGTAAGAATGGAATTTTGCAATTGTTTGAAGAGAAGAGTTGTTGTGGTTTGCTCTTGTGAAAGCTGTGATGGCTGGAGTATGTTTATTAACCTCATCATGATTGCGGCATAACTAAAAACAACAGTGGAGGAAACATTGAGCAGTTCGTTTGTATGGTTAATCGACGAAATGGCTGCAAGTAATGTAGCAGTCAAAGTGATGGAATTGATTGAAGTAAGAAATAGTTTGTTCCAGTCATATCTCTGGTGTCCGACGATGGAGTGCATCTCGACTCTATCTGCCAAGGCTTCTTTGATTGCGTACAGTTTGGTTAGTGTCTTTTTTCCTTCATGTATTTCCATGAAGCTCTTTATGTCCATTTTTGAAACTCAGTTTTTCTGTATTTAATACTACAGGCTTCTCTAGAACTGGTGGTAGAGTAGCACTGAAGCTCCTGCTTCGGTTGTTCGGGATCGATGAAGATGAAAATAATGAAGACACTAAGGTTTGTGCTCTGAGAATTGACATAGTTTATTTTGCTTTGGTGATGTTTTCTAATGTTTAGGTTGAAAGCTTTGAGTTTATAATGATATTTGGGTTACTTGTGGTGTATTTATGTGTCGAGATGACATTAGATTTGGAACGTAGTTGAGGTTTGAATAAGTTTAATATATGTCGGTTTGAATGACCTAGAACTGTTAAATAGTAGATTGAAGACTGGTTCGACGTTGAATGATAAATAAATGACTGATTGATCAAATATTAGATTAAAGACTTGGAGATGATATATACAATTTATGTTTCACGTTTACCAAATACAATAAAATTGAAATACCAATAAAATACTTTGTAAGATATGAAAGTTTTAGAAATGATAAGAATGTTTGTTTTATTTGCTTTATTTTTTTGATTTTTTTACTGATAGAAATGAAACGATTACCATGTATACTTTTTTGGAAAATAATAATGACAAGGACCCAGCTCATCCATACACACCATGCTGCTTCACATGATAAGAATGCTTATCCATACACACATCATGCTGCGTATAAGGATTTAGCTCATAATGTATTATTTTCTCCTTATAACTTGTTACTGTTATGTACTCCATCTATATAAAGCACTGTTGGAAATGTTTTATATATGTTATGAATTTATTTTAAAAAAATACGTTACCAAAAATTTATTTTTGAGCAATTAATACAGTAGAGTCGTTGAAAGTTCTAACAGTAATATGTTTACATACATTGTGATGCAATTAATGCAATAGAGCCGTTGAAAATTATAACCATAATATATTTAGATATATGTAAATATTAATGATCCATTATTTATGATTAAACAACAACGGTCATACACTAGTATTTTTTGCCTGCTTTGCCGGGCATTAAAATTTATGTTGAAAAAAATATATTGTAATGATTAAATATAAAAAATAAAAGAAAAATAATGTATGGTAATTAATATTAAATAGTTATATATATATATATATTATAATTTATGCGGCAATAATAATAAATTGTCCTGTTTTTCATCCAAAAATAATTTTATCATCGATATGTTTACATTGCAAATGAGTGTTAAATTGGACCCTCGTTGTTCGATCAACTGGTACTTAGGTACATCATTAGTATATTTTTGTACTATTGCACATAAAAGTATTAATAATTTATGAACTAACTTTGATAGCTCTTCTATTTAGGACTTACAACAGCAAAAACTTATCTTCAATGGTGAGTGGTATATATTCTTACAGTAACTCATACATACAATTTTGATATTCTATAAAAATTGAATTAACGTGTAGCTTTCTCATTTTATAGTCAGTATTCACTACATGAATATAGAATAAATACGTAATACATTGGTTATAATAGAAAGTGATAACTTACGAAAAAAACCATATTAAGTTTCGCAGAACTAAGATCATTAATTGTGACATTACAGGTTGTAGAAAAAAGCATTTGACCAAGGCATTCCTAAACTTAATCCTACATATGTAGTTATCTTGGATCTTTTCTACATTCTACCACAACATTGCTCTTTCATGATCAATATGCAAATGTGGAAGTACGCAGTAATACACCTAACGTTTTGTTGTTCGCATATTTTTACAAGAGAATTTTATTGCAGTTGCATCTTCGAACCATGCCACAATTCAGACATTGTGCACCCACATTACTTTGCATTTCTTATCTTTTCATCTTATTATATGAAAATCTCAATAGTCCCACATTCCTTATTTTATGCTTACAAAAGAAGGTTAGTTACGCCCAATACACAAGAAAATACCTTTAGTAGTGTTTGAAAAACGCTACCAAAACCTTTTGGTAGCGTTTTAAAGAATGCTACAACAGGTCCCGTAACTAAAAGTCTTGTTTTTTGGTTGCGTTTTAAAAAACGCACCCAAATCTTCTTAATAGTTGTGTATTCCAAACGCCATGTATGTGAATTTTTTTTTTCTGTAGAGTTTATTTTGTGCAACCAAAAACTTTTTGTTGCATTTATTTTTTGCCACTAAAAATTTAGATGGGGCATTACATTTGTTTCTTAGCATTTCTTAAACGCTACTAAAACGTGTTGATTGTTTTTTAGCATATTTTAAATGCTACTATATAATGTTAATGGCTTATATTATTTCCTGTAACCGGTTACATAATTGCCATATATTAAAATCAGCAACAATGATATAAAAATCTGATTTAAATCAACTACCAATCATATAATCATTATGCTCAAATAAGTGAGAATACATTAGTCACATAAGCATTTTCCAAAACCATTTAGAAAATACATATAAGCACTAACAACTATCATAATACATAACAACTAAAGTCATGTCCATTGTTGCTGATGGTTTCACTCCAGAAAAGCTAATTACCTGTAGACAAGGTTGATAATCAACAATAAGGATTTGTCATGCTAGTCTAAAGTGTTTTTAATTACCATCATTGGTAAATAAAGTAAATAAAAACATATATTTAGTTTAGTTAGATCATAGTTTAGTTTAGTTAGATCATAACAATATAATAGACAATTGAGCGCAAATTCACCTGCAGTGCAGCTAGAGATAGTGCTCAATTGCCACATTATGTGATGTGCTTTGTAACTTAGCACTTTCCTATTGCATGTCATTAGGGAATAATTATGTCCATGAATAGCTATGCTTTATGAGATAAAGATGATTGGTGTCAGTAAATATATATTAGCATCTTTATTGCTATTGCTAATACTAAAACTAGTACCCAAAAAAATATTATAGTTTCTTGCAAATTTAGCCTTAGTGGAAACTTCATCTACGAATTCTTTTGTTTCATTTATCATGCTTTCAAATCCTTGTCCTCTAAAATTTTGAAATAATGCAGCTATTTCTTGTACCGATAGGATTTTTATTTGGATACATAACATGACATCCACAAAAAATAAAAAATGTTTCAAAATTTTTGTCTGGATGGATTTTCCGGACACCTTAATTTTTTATATATGTCAAGTTTTTCCAATCAACTTAGTAAGATATATGTATTATAGTCTAAAGATATGTAACGTAATTTCAAGAATATTACTACTATGTAGTCATATAGTTAATTTTTTTATATATGTCAAGCTTTTCCAGTCAACTTAGTTAGATATGTGTATAATACTCTAAGGATATATATATCATAAATTTTACCATACCGTAATCAGTCATATGTTTTATCATACACTTCCAACAATTGAGCATCTTCTTTTTTCGAATGCTTTCTAGCAACCAAGGCTCTCTTACCACATGTATGTTCATCTCCCTTCATTATATATGAAAATATAAGTGTGTCCATCTCCCTGCATTATCTAAAACAAAATTAGAAGTATGTAAAAACTTACATTACCTCGATAAATTTGGAAGAACCGCCTCTCTCACGTTCAGCAGGAGACAACTAGACAAGTGACACCTGTAGCGCCAAAAGTTAGCAGGCAAAAACTAAATACATACCGCTTACAATGTTGAAGCTTATATGCAAGTCAAAATATAGTGTATTTGTATCAATGAAGATCAAAAAAGTATACCTCGAGCAACATTGAAAACTTTTTCTCTACGCTTTTCAATATTCTCCCTCTAGTATTGCTACATAAGAATCAATCATAAGTCAATTATTCAAAACTAAAGTAGTTGCAAAGGGGAAAAAATTGATAACTAGGATCATGATATAATAAAAATAAACATTGCTATATTTCTCATATATAAATTTCATAGATTAAACTTGCACTAAAACATAGTTACATGAACTCGGAAGAGACGTCCAAAATGAGAAATCATCATGCCGGGTAGAGGCTTGTCCGATGGAGTGAGCAATCTTTCAGGGTATGGTTTTGATTCATGATCCTTAACCCACTACCAGATTAACCTGCATTCCGTTTAACAATGCTTCATATCACGACTATCACTTGAAATGAGTTAACACATAAAGTAGAGTGAGTTGACCACTAACGTTTTGCTGCATGAAATAATTGTGAATAAATAAATGCAAATAAATAAACTGAGATAACACATAAAGTTGAGTGAGTTGATCACATAACGTTTTTCTACATGAAATAGTGTGAGTTAACACACAAACTTTTGCCTTTTTTTTAACTATGCAATCTTCGTAATATTTTTCAAATCATAAATATACAGCTATCACATGTTATTAGAGCAGCATCCATCATAAATCAAAATTCATAAATTTGATGTTGTTATGTACTTAATTTAGAATAAAAGGGTCATATAATTTCTTCCAATTGTATTCCGTGTAGTTCCCTCCACTACAACTAGTGCTGAATGATGAGAAATGAAGTAATGTATGCAGTTCACAGAAGCGCTGCAGAGTCAAGTCTGTCATGATTCAACCTGACTGATCCTAGATTGTTCTCTGGTAGCTCATTCTCTTCCTTTCCCTCAATCAGGATTGCAAGGCCAACAACAAGACTGGTAACATATCCAAGGACTAAACCAACAATACTTCTCGCAACAGAGGGTGATCCTACATCAAAATTAATCTCAAGAAAGTTATTTTGACTAATGTACCTACACGTAACTGCTTTTCCTAAAAGACATGATGGGGACTAACAACGCGCTTTGCCATCCAATATCCCTCAACAATTTATATTTGTGAGTCCAATCCAATCCATATCATAAAACATGGTCGGCTCACATGAAATGCTCAACAAAATTACACTCAATCCATCCTTTAGCAAATCAGTGACGAAACATGGATGAACGCTGCAAACCGTGCATACATAGGCACTAGGTTGGACACCCACCATAATATCACAAAGACCAATATCCATACTAACAATCTCATCTAACAAGCTCCTGTCCAAATAACTAATCCTGTCACCTTTATCATGCCTAATAATTGGATAACCTTGTGCATTCTAAAATCTGGAGGATCTATGAAACAATAAGTACATTGCTAGAATTCCCCACCCAAATAACATGTAACAACCATACCCTCCGTAAAATTGATTATCAGTGCATATAAATGAAGCAACAAAAAAGCAATCATTAGACGTAAATCTTACTTCCTAAATTTAATTAGAAAATCCATACTGAACAAAAACACACTAAACACTCAAAAACTTAGAATGTTTTGTTTTCATTCAAAAAACTTAGAAATGTCTTTAAGCGCCAGTTAGTTTAATAAAGAGTTTCAAGATTTCACACAAGAATTAAAAAACTACAACTACTTATACAAACTCTTTATTTAACTAATTTCGTATGGTCGGATATAATTTTGTATTAAATTAATTAGTTTTATAGAGCATTCGAAGGGAAAAAAAGTATGATCTAACTCACTTCTCTCGGAAATTGCAATGAAGCGGATTAAAGACCACAGCTAATTCTATATTAAACTAATTAGTTGTAGTTTACGGCCTAGGCATAGGTGTAGATGGCTTAAGGGATTACTCGTGTATGGTACTTAGTAAACTCTGATAGACGTTGTCGACGCTAAAGTTATTTGATCGTATGAACATGCATTTATGACTAATTATTTAATGGATATCAGTAACCACGATCTTGATCTAACCAAGTTGTTCACCTATGGATGTTGTGTGACATTATTAGCACACATGCAAAATAACCAACATAATCAAAGAATAATACTATGACAATCAAGTAGTTAAGTGACACCATTAGCCTCTCATGCATGTATTAAAAATGATGATAAGCTATTGCTCCGTATACAGCTTGATTTACCAAAGTATTATCTATCACATATCAATGCATTTATTTATCTTCATTCTGGTATTAGTAATTGATGCCAAGAGAACTCAATCAACAAACGTCATATACATGAGAAATAGATTACATATATAAGATAGAAATAGTTTGGTAGCATAAAGAATTTTAGAATGCATAAAATCAGGATTGACACTTAAAACCAACACCCACAGATTGTAAATGCAGTTATTCGAATAATTGTGGTGACCATGCAGTTGGTAAAAAGTTGCCAACAATTGACACCAAAATGTTTGACAGCATAAGATCAACTGCCACATCATAAAAGATGATCACCAATTAATCTGTTAGACAAGACTTCATTCTCATATAAGAGAAAAATGATTGGGGGAAACAGTACTTAGAAGTTTTCTGTTCATTACCCAATTGTTAATAGGACATAAACCTATAATTATTTTAATCATTCTAAGTTTGTCTTTAATAAAGAATTTTTTGGCAGTCCTACAATGCAGAATTATATCCTTTGAGGTTTTTTGGTTTTACAGAGCGTTCAAAAGAAAAAAAAATTGATCCAACTCTCTACTCTCGGAAATTATAACGAAGCTGATTAAAGAACAATCCATGGTTTTAGGTTACTTTTCAGAATTCATCAAGTTCCAAGCATTAAATCCCTTACACCATTTACACTTATGCCCAGACCATAAATCCCACATTCACGGGACCGTGTAATGTTGATGATGCGTCAATGGAAACGAAGGGTTGGTTGTTTTCAGGTTGTCTTGGTAGATAATGAGAGAATGCGAGATGAAATAACAAATGAGTGCAGGGTGATTTCATTGAAAGAAAGTTACTGACCCAGGGAGCCTGGCTTAGGCAGTGACTCAACGTAGAGGGCTACGCTGGGATCAAGGAGAAGAGATACTGTAACTATGACGAATGGTTTTGGGAGAGCGCATGAGGCAGGAAGATAAATACTTCACGTGATGAGAAAGTTGCAAAAATTAGATATGTTTTGGTCGAATATGTGGTTGGACCGTTTACATGTGATTATGGTTTCTGTTTTGTTACAATAACCAAACTAGAATTGTGTGTTGTATAATTTTGTATGCAATCTTGGAAGCAGCACTTGAAGACAATTGTATAATTTTGTATTGCATGCAAACCTACAGCTACTTATACAATCCATATTAAAATAAATATTTTAATAACAAGTTTCAATTAGTTTCTTTATAGGCCTAATCTTACAAGGAAAAAATTAATCCAATAAACGATATAAACATCAATCACGGTGTATAATTCTAACTCAGCAAGATACCTTAATTGGACACAAAGCTACAGCTAAGACAGTGACAAATAACAGAAAATATTCTTTTAGATATATAAAAAGAAGCAGGTGGACATATTCTTTTACTAACAGGGCGCACCAATTCTTCTGTGTCGATTCAGTGTGCCCCGTGTCTCCAACCAATCACAACCCCCTGATTTTTGCCTTTTGCAGTTAAACCTTTAATTGTCCGGGGACTAAAATGCAAAAAAACCGAAATATGAAGATTTGATTGGAGGGGACATGGGGCATAGGGTAATTGGGTACAGAAGAATTGGTCTCCTGAGTGCATGTCAGCAGGTGAATAGTACCCCCTACTAATCTAAAGATAGAGATAATATAAGAACAAAATCTATGATGAGCGATGGTATATACCCAAAATCAGTTCCCTTAAACCAAAGTAACCTAGAATAGAACTAAGTGATGAAATCAATTATTCAAGAAAGACAAACAATCACCAATGCTATTTAAATATGTTTATTAATGCACCCTCACATAAACATGAGCTATCTAAAGGAGAAACAAAGTAATCAATTTATGCCATATTTTTTGTTTTTATTTCATCAATATGCAAGTGCTCCTGATAGAATTTTTTAAGTTTGGTTTCATAGTCTGGCAGTTTCTCCAGGCATAAATCACAAATTTCCTATGAAAATAACAAAAAAGTTATGTTATCATTTGTTTGGTACGAATTAAAAAGACATTTGTACGAATGCCAATCTATTGCTTTAATCATAACAGCATGCAACAATTAAGAACATCCAAGGAAAGAGAAAAAAAGTGTTTCATTACAATAGAAAATAATTATACATAGAGAATGGTCCACGTTACCTATATTAAGTTTTTTAAAATTGGAAGGAAAAGAAGAATGTGAAAATAAACTATATGTAGACCCAAGCTTCAATGATTTTCTTAAAGTTTTCATCATTGTTATCATCACGCAAGCGCCATGCAGTAATACCAAGCTCTATCATATAAGGACCATTTTGGGTCAACCAAAGAGTTAAGTTTGCACTTTGCAGTGAGCTTGCATGAGTGGTTCAAATAAAAAAATGAAATACTAACCCGAAAGTTTGTCTAAAGAAATAAGTTTTTTAGGTTCATGGTGCTAAGGAAGTTTTTGGTCTTCGCTGCTGCCGTTTGTGTACCAAGCTTGGAAAACTTACTCAATCCCATCCTGTATAAGCATATACAGTTAGTCCTCTTCTCCTAACAGTCTGGATTCCTAGCTGCTCAAAGCACTTACCTCAGAAATCAGAATGTCAACATGGCCACTGTAAACATCAATAAATAAATCAAATTGTTAGCCGTGAGTACAAAGAAGCAACATGTTACAACCCATATTTGCATCCTTCCAACAATAACTGAAAACATAGATACAAGCTGTTTGCCATCAAACTTTTGCTGATTTCCAATTTTAAACTCTAAAAAAAATACAATCGGTTAACAAACTGTTTTATTTCACTTTTTTAGATATAAGATCGACATTAGATTTACAAAACGCAGTAAACACAGGCAAGGGAAAAAAGTAGAAATCGTACAGAAAAAGCAAAACAAGTATTTCAAGAACCATGGCTAGTTAATATCAAAATAATATCATAAATACACAACTTCACATAAAAAATAAAGAGTACAGGTGACTATATAAACACTATTTTACTTCACTTCCTATATCACAAGCAGTTACTTAACAAAGCATCAAAAAATTGAACATATGCACTCACACATATTACTAAGTATATGTACACCTACTTCACACATAAACCTTTAAAGCTGTACTAGGTCATCTATATACACAACACATGATAATGACACAAACAAAATATCAACAAGTAGTATTTACATAAAAAATAACATCTAATATTTTAATCAATTACTATGATCGCTTAGTCAAAATCATGTGGAACCTACTTTTGGAGCAAAAAAAAAATAGTAGCACAGACAACTTATTTCAACATGTATCATGTTGAGCACAGAAAATGACTGGCATAAATTATAATACAACAACTTAAAAATAGATAATGAGTGTAACACCGAAACATATATCATCAAAAAAGTGATCCAATGGTATATTGGAAAGTACAAAAAATCTGTAAAGGTGGAAATCATAATACTAACCGAATTTAATCAAATTATTTTGACCACTGCTGTGGTTTGTTCTGATGTAATTAAATGTGCATGTAGTAAAAGATAATAACGATTGAACAGCAGGGGAAAGATCAAAAACCAGCACCAATATATGTCCATTCACATGACAATTTGAATGACAACAATTGAAGTGAGAGTAAGATTTATTTTTCCCTATATGACTAAAAATTTACAGGCAATTGAAGTGAAAGTGAACTCAAGAAAAAAACCGCTAGGTTGAAAATTTACTCACATACAATCCAAAAATAGGGTGGGGAAATGGGTAACATTAATTTCGGAAAACCTCAAATTAGCATGTTTACTATTCCTGAAAGTGGAAGACAATGAATATAGATCGATTACTGTCGCCTAATGCCATCGTCTTCGTATAATTGATTGTCGAAGGCCCTAAACACCGAAAAACTAGGAACTTTAAATCTGGTGGAAATTAGAAGTTGATTTCATTGGAGCAGGTCAAGTCGGTTACAAAAGAAAGAGGCGTGTTAGGGATCTGGATGGCCAAGGATGGCCAAGTGAAGTGGATTTGTGGGAATACCAGAAACATTGAAAGCGGAGAAGGCGATATAGGAGGAAAGTAATTTAGGGAAACGAGGGGAACGTAATTAGGTTTAGGCAGAAAAATTGAAACAGAGGTGGGAAGTTGGACATAACGGAGGGAAGTGTCAAACGTAACCACCCTTTTTAACCAGTTGCAAATAAACGTAACTGAAACACCTAGAAATAAAAGTAAAAACCACATTGGTTAAATTTTCATATCAAACGCAACCAATAAATGTAACCATATGTATGTTTTCTTGTAGTGGCCTTCTTGCCCAATGAAATATTCTTAATTACACTTCAAATATAACATCATATTCTAAAAGAACCACCAGGATTCATTCAACCACAATTTGAATAGAAAGTCTATCAAAAAATGAATAGAAAGTCTATCAATAGAAATTCTATCAAATGTAACACAATGAATAGAAAATCTATTAAAAAATGTAGATAATGAAGAAAAAGATTACAGTAATAATGCAGGATATGTTTGAACTTTAAGATAAGAATTTTCATTAATTCAAAAAAAATGCATCATAACTTTCAAGTATAGCAATTAAACAATGAAGATATGCCTGATTCAGTAATATTTTCTCTCTCTAAATTCGAAGGAAACAGGCACCATAATTTGGAACATTGTACAGTTTATGTACAAATCATGTTATCACATATATTACGTCACAAAAAAAAATTAACAACTTCTACTATGTACTTGCTTCTACTTCTGGAGGCATTTGTGTGGTCTTTTGAACAAAAAACAGTTCTTTATTATTTTTTATTCTTACCTCTCAAGGCAATGATTATTCCATAATTTATAACTCAGCTATTGTTTCTACAACTGTCACGTACTATAAGCTACCATTTTGGCCGACTTTATCAACTTATTCAACTACAGGTATTAACTTGCACCAACCTGAAACATAATATAATTACTTTCCATTATATTTGTTGACAATTTCAAAATGAGAGTGTGATGCAAAATATATGCAAGGTACATGTTTATCCTACGTATTAGATAAAAATAGAAAAACTATACCTACAAAACGAGACTAAAATTACTGTGAGTATTGATGGTGGCATACCTCTTATATATTCTACGAAATATATTGGTTCCATCAGATCACATAAATTGCCATGTCCCCATTTAATCCAATCTAAATTACCTACATATCGAAAAATAAATTAAACACTTATAAAAGAAAGAACATGAATAATGGGACGTGTAGTGATAATGAGTAAATGACAATGACACCTTCCAGAACTATATGCAAAACGTAAATTAAATAACTTAAATGGTCAGCTGATTCATCATCTAAAACAAAGTTAACACCTTGCCAGCTAATAATAAAATAAATTATATCCAGCTAATCAAATAATTTTCTTATATCTGCAAACTGAATACTAATTTATTACGAATCTAAGTTCACCACCGAAATACATAAATTAAAAAAGATCCCTCTTGAAATTCTATTTTCCTTGTTGGAAAACCTGTTGACATACAACAATAGTAACTTAGTGCATAACATCTAAAGAGGACCCAAATGAATCATCCAAATGTCTATAAAACGTTTATTCTTTATAAAAGTAAGCACAACTCAAATTTGCCATGATGATGAATTTCAGAAACCAAAACAAATTGTTATGAATCATGATCTTAATTTTAGTGATAAATTAAATAATGAAAGAATGAAGTATGAAATACGAAGCAATATAATATCTAACATTTTAGCAGCAAATGCATAAAAGAAATGTTAACTTTGTGTTCATCCAACCATTCCATTTTGTGATGTTTACTTTGTGTCATTTTGCTTTAGTCATAATTTTTCCAACCACTCCAAATTAATAATATAACAGTAGCCATTTTCTTGAAAAAAAAATCATCATATTACATGTAAAAAAAATACCTATAGTTTATTGGGAAGCTTGCAGGAATCAATCTTGAGCACAACAATCTAAATTATTGCTTAAAAAATTGGAATTAGCATAATTGATAACTAAGTTCTTTAGTGCTCCTAAATGGATGAAGGAATACGACAATGTTGGTAATAGAAATTCAGTGGATTGCTATTGTATAATACGGTTGAAAACTAAAACATTTGAAAACCCACCCTAATTTTCTCTATTTCACAAATAGAACTTGTAAAAAGAAATGCTCTTAGTATGGAAAATCATTTTAGGATACTTAGAAATGAAAATAAATGGATATTCTAATAATTATAATTTTGCAATGGTGAAAGAAAAGAAAAATGGAAAATAAAATTATGCATGGTTATTATGAGCAGGTTTAAGAAATAAAAATTAAAAACATACATGTCTTAAAAATTATAACTATGCACGAAATAAAAGTTACACGCATTATTTATGGTACACATTCTTCAGTGAAAATTAAACATGGAAAATATCCATTTTACATAGAAATTTCATCTGGCATAAATTATCTACCATATTGCTGCAAAATTGTGGCAGGTAATTAATTACACTGGAAAAGCCAGTGCAAAATTATGGAAGTTAATTTTGGCAGTTGTTCCAGTGTAAGATACATCACCTGTAATGGTCATTTCATGACAGTTAACTATGACATATCAGTGCAAATCGATTATGTCACCTACAATTTTCTCTTATTTGTGCTAATTTCATATAAATATTTTTTTATCACCAGCTATATTAGGATCATTGACATCTAAATTTGGAACTCTTGCTATTTGTAATCCAAAAATTTATCACCTACCATATCAACACAAGAAAATAAAATAAAAATGACACATAAACAAAATAGGACAAAATTGTAAAAGAATTGCAATTCATTGCCTAAGAAATACATATTTAATGTTCTTATGAATAAATCAATCATTATATAAATTATACATGGTTAATTATCTTTTATAAGAAATTCAATCTTTCCATATGTATGAATATCTATAAAAAAAATGTTAGTATTGTAGAAGTTAAAAAGGCAGCTTCTTGTTACATAAAAAAACTACAAAAATAACATATATACCATATAAGCCAAACACATAAAATAAAACACTAAACGGAAATAGAAAGCGCAAGAAAACAATAGTAATAAGTAAATTATCAGCGTACGTTACGAATACGTTAAATCCATATATATGTTAAGATATATCTTATAAAAATCTATTGTAACATCTAAGGAAAAATCATATTGCAAATAGTATTTCCTTTATGGAAAAAGTTAATCGTAAGATAACCTAGATAAAATCAATTGATGTCTTTTTAAAATCTCATCATGACACACATACATCTATAAATTAAAAGCATTACAAAAAGTAAGATTCATTCCCTTATGGAATATATGGTCAAAAACTTACTTGTTTATTCTACAATTGAAAAATTAAAAAGAAAACAACAAAAATAGATTTCAACCGTGCAAACTAGTAGATATGTTTTTAATATAATTTTCGATCTTGAATTTGGGAAATATTCAACTATGGTAGTAATACAGTATATTATTCAAATCTTATACCATGCAATGTTTTAGGGAAATAATTATACATAGCCAAAAGTAGTGAGTATTAGGTGATATTTAAAAAGTGAGGGGCAATTTCGGTATTTCAAGGACGGACCAAAGGTAAGATTAGTGGAAATTATTAGATAAAAGATAGATGCATGTGACCTTTTTTATAGAGCTGTTACAAAAGAATAAATATATGGTATTTAATCCTGCAATAAATGATAATCGTTTTTAATTGATTATCATTTATCTTTCTTGAAACGTGCAAATTTACATTTTAAAAACAGGAAAATAGTGTGAAGGACAAAATGAACAAAAAAAAATTCCATAAGGACAAGGGGTTAAAATTTTGTCTATAAGGACAAATTTTAGTGTAAATGAATGAATTATAGTGGACCCCTGAATTCCTCCCTTTACACTAAAATTTTTCCTTATGGATAAAATTTTAGCCCCTTATCCTTGTTAAACAATTTTTTGTTTAGTTTGTCCTTGAGCCTAAAAACCCCTTTTAAAAACTGCAACATTTTTTGTAAGTTCCTCTGATTTAATAATGGTATTAATTCCAATTTTTCCTCCTACTAAACTAGCATATGTTACTCTTTATTTTTTCTATATAAAGAATGAGATTAAAAAAGCAATATACAGAACATTCTTCTCTTTGCACTTTTTCTTAAAAACTCTCTTGTCTTCGTTGTTTTATATTATAAAACAAAAGAGCAGTAAACTTTTTAGCTCGAGTGCAAATCAAGATCAGTTCGTTGTGCAAGCAAATTGATATCAAACAAGAAGGATGTTTTATCCTAGAGGCGACAGTGAAAGGTATGAACTATTTTGCATCATTGAGCCGATCGTCGAAACGACTTCAAGAGAGCGACTTTGTACGTGACTTAGCCATTAGTTTTCCAACAAATTGAAGACGTTTAGACAAATAATGGCTTCCGCTTCCTTTGCTGCTGCAAACAATACTAATGATGTTGTGCCTGCATCAATGTTCCAAATTCCACTTGTCACTGCTGCACCTTTCAGGTTTGAAGGTTTCCACTTCAAACGTTGACGACAAAAAATGGAGTTTTTTCTGACTATGCGAAAAGTTGTCAATGCTTTGTCAACCAAGAAACCTCAATAGCCAGAAAAACAAAATGAAGCCGATGCAGATTTGATGGTAATTTGGACAGAGAAATCAAACCAGTTGAAGACTTGGATTGAGCAAGAATATATGTGCAGGAACTTCATAGTAAATGGTCTTAGCGGCGATCTGTACGACTATTACAATTCCGAGAAATTAGCGAAGGAGATCTGAGAGGCTCTAAAGAAGAAGTACGACACTGAAGAGGCAGGCGCAAAGAAGTATGCAGTCAGCCGCTATCTCAAATATCAAATGACGCATGATTAGTCAGTAGAGATGCAGTCTCATGAGCTTTAAAAAATAGCTCATGAGATCATCTCCGAAGGTAAGACTTTGGATGAACAATTTGCTATAGTAATTGACAAATTGCCCCCCGAATGGAAAGATTTTAAGAATGTGCTATGGCACAAGACTAAAGAATTTTCCTTAGAAAGTTTGATCACTCGCCACCGTATTGAGGAGGAAGCACGCAAACAAGACCAGAAAGAGGAAGTGCTGATTGTCACAAACAATAGCACTAAAAGTACTAAACCAGCTGTTTTGAAACTGAATGCGAAAGCATTCAAAAAACAAAATCGTCGCAACAAACAGAATTGGAATCCGCAAGGGAACCAAAAAAGACAGCATCAACCAACCCAAAAGAGTGAACCTGGATAGTTGTTTCTCTGCTAAAACTGTGGAAAACCATGTCATATGACACGCAAGTGTCAGAGCAGATTAGGTCTTGCACCGTAGGCTAACCAGACTGAGGAGCTTTTTAACGGTTATGATTACTGAGACTCACCTTATTTGTGGATCAGAGGGTTGATGGGTAGTTACTGGTGCTTCTCACCATGTCTGCTACGATCGTGATATGTTTATTACATACACGACAGCTAATAATCAGAAAGTGTTGTTGGGAGATTCTCACACCACTAAAGTTGCTGGGGTTGGAAATGTCGAAATCATGTTTACCTATGGTAAGACAGTGATTCTGAAAGACGTAGTGCATACTCTAGAGATGAGAAAGAATCTACTTTCTGGCTTTCTTTTGAACAAGGCTGGCTTTACTCAAGTCATAGGGGCTGATTTGTATACCTTAACTTATAAGGGAACTTTTGTGGGAAAGGGTTGTACTTGTGAGGGTATGTTTAAGTTGAATGTTGAATCTAATAAAGTAACTAGTTCTGCTTATATGTTGTGTGATTTTAATATTTGGCATTCTAGATTATGTTATATTAACAAGCACATAATTCACAACATTAGCACTTTAGATATGATTCCTAAAATGTCAGAAACTAATTTTGATAATTGTGAATATTGTACTCAAGCTAAAATCACAAAGAAACCACATAAATCTGTTGAAAGAGTAATTGAACCCTTAGACTTGATTCATTCTGATATATGTGAGCTTGATGGCACTTTAGCTAGACAAGGACATCGTTATTTTATCACTTTTATTGATGACTGTTATAATTTCACATATGTATACCTTATGAAAAATAAAAGTGATGCATTTGACATGTTTAAAATATTCAAAACTGAAATTGAAAATCAAGCAAATAATAAAATTAAGAGACTTTATAGTGATAGAGGGAAAGAATATGAATCTACATCAATTCTGAATTTTTATAAGTTACATGGTATAGTACATGAGAGAATTGCACCCTATTCACATGAAATGAACGATAAAGAAAAAAGAAAAAATAGGACCTTCACCTAATTAGTAGTTGCCATTTTATTAAATTCTGGTGCAGCAAAACACTAGTGGGGAGAATAAAATTTCACCTTATGAAATTTCAAAGAATTATAAACCGAACGTGTCCTACTTTTGAACTTGGGGGTGTTTGGCATATGTTCGCATTCCATACCCTAAGAGAATAAAATTAACAAGTAGAGCATATGAATGTGTATTTATTGGCTATGCAGTTAATAGCAAAGCATACATATTTTATAACATAAATACACATAATATAATTAAATCAAATGATGCTAATTTTTATGAAATCTAGTTTCCTTTTCAAATTAAGGAATAGTGGGGGTACATCAAGTAATTTACTACCTATAAGTGCAGAACCTAATGAACATTCTGAAAATGAACCTAGAAGAGGTAAAAGAGCAAGAACCTCAAAGGATTATGGTTCAAATTTTTGCGCTTTTACTATAGAAAAGGATCCATTAAACCTCCAAGAAGCCTTATCTTGACCAAATGACGATTTTTAGCCAATGGCTATAAATGGTGAGATGGAATCTTTCGAATCCAATAAGACTTTGCATTTAGTTGATTTATCACCTAATTGTGAATCTATAGGCTGTAAATGGGTGCTTAAAAAGAAATTAAAATCTGATGGCACTGTCAATAAATATAAAGCCCGTCTTATAGCTAAAGGTTTTAAACAAAGAGAAAATGTAGATGTCTTTGACACTTTTTCAATTGTAACAAGAATTACATCCATTCGGGTATTAGTTTCACTTGCATCTATTCATAATTCACCAAATGGATGTTAAAACTACTTTTTTAAATGGTGAACTAGAAGAAGAAATTTATATGAGTCAACCTGAAGGCTTTATAGTACATGGTCAAGAAAATAAAGTTTGCAAATTAGATAATTCATTATATGGTTTAAAACAAGTCCCTAAGCAATGACATGAAAAATTTGATAACTTAATAATCTCGAATGATTTTAAAATTAATGAAAGTGACAAATGCATTTATTATAAATTAGAAAATGACATTTGCAATATTATATGTTTGTATGTTGATGATTTACTTATTTTTGGATCAAACATTCATGCCATAAATATTGTCAAATCTTTATTAAGTGTCAATTTTGATATGAAAGATCTAGGTGAGGCGAATGTAATCCTTGGCATTAAGATCACTAGGTCTGAAAATGGACTTTCTTTGGATCAATCTCATTACATTGAGAAAACACTAAAGAAATACAATTACTTTGACTGTAAACCTGCATGTACGCTATATGATCCCAGTGTAAAATTATTTAAGAACACTGGTGAAGGTGCAAGATAGTCTGATTATGCGAGCATCATTGGCAGCCTTCGGTATGCCACTGATTGTACTAGACTCGACATTGCCTATGTCGTGCGATTATTGTGCAAGTTTACCAGTAGACCTAGAATAGAGCACTGACATGATACTAAGAGGATCATGAGATGCCCAAAATGAACAATGAACCTTGGATTACATTATGAAAAGTTTCCAACTGTACTTGAAGGATATTCCAATGCAGACTGAAATACTTTATCTAATGATTCGAAAGCGACCAGTGGCTATATATTTAGCTTTGCTGGAGGAGCTGTTCCTCGGAAATCAAAGAAACAGACTATTTTGGCTCAGTCTACTATGGAGTTTGAGATGGTTGCACTAGCCACAGCTAGTGAAGAAGCAGAAAACTTGAGAAATCTGCTAGCTGAGATTCCCTTATGGGAAAAACCGATACCAGCTGTGTTGATACATTGCGATAGTACCGCAGCTATTGCAAAAATTCAGAAACGTTATTATAACAGTAAGAGATGACAAATACGTCGTAAGCACAACACTGTTAGAGAGATACTTTCTTCAGGTACCGTTAGAGTAGATTACGTACGTAGTGATGAAAATTTGGCAGATCCTTTGACGAAAGGACTGTCCAGGGAGAAAGTCCTTAATACTTCTAAAATAATAGGACTATTGCCCTTAGAATTCTGAGTCACTCATAATGGTAACCCGACCTAATGACTGGAGATCCCAATAACTAGTTTCAATGAGTAAAAACAAGTTTTGTAGCGATAGTAGTCGAACATGATATTTTTGTACACTAAGAAGAATGTATTCCTGAAGTGATTAGAGGATGAGTTAATAAAAATTCTTAATGAGATCTATACTCTATTTGGAGTGGAGTACCTGCCTTCAGGAGTGCTCTTGATAGACTCACCTATGTGAATGCGGAAATGTGGTTGTTTCATATGGAGTTTTGGGCAAGATTCCTAGAGTGTTCACTAAACTGGGATATACGTGAATGGCCATTAACGCACGCGCTTATTTGATTGCGTTATAGAAAAGGTTGTGTGTGGTTTGATGTCAGGAATAGAGTTCAAGATCACGTGTCACTCTAGTAAAAACTGAATCATATTCACTATGAAAAGGTTCAAATCGAATGACCCCTTTTTTTATGCACAATCTTATATTTTTAGAAACTGCACGAAAAATATATTTTTAAAAATTCAAGTGGAGGATTGTTGGAAATGTTTTATATACGTTATGAATTTATTTAAAACAAATTAATTGCATTACCAAAAATTTATTTTTGAGCAATTAATACAACAGAGCCTTTGAAGGTTATAACGGTAATATGTTTACATATGTTGTGATGCAATTAATGCAATGAACCATTGAAAATTAAAACGGTAATATATTTACATATATGTAAATATTAACGAGCCATTATTATGATTGAACAGCAACGGTCATACATGCATATGACCTTTTTTATAGAGCTGTTACAAAAGAATAAATATATGGTATTTTATCTTGCAATGGATGATAATCAATTTTAATTGATTATCATTTATCTCTCTTGAAACTTGCAAATTTACATGTTAAAAACTTGTAACATCCAGTATATTTTGATCATTTAAGTTATTGAATTAAATTAAATCATTGAATTTAAAATGGTTTTTAATTAAGATTTATGATGTTATTAATGAACAATTTAAAAATTTATGTTAACATCTATAATGTATGTTAATGAAATTTATGTTAACATTTATAATAATAATAAAAAAAATAATCAAAACATAAAACATATTTATTGTCCAACCTTTCCATGTATTATGCACACATTTATAATAAAAAAAACATAAAAAAAAAACATTTATTGTTTCCCCCTTCTTTATTTACTTTCCCAAATTCACTGCCTCATCTCTCTCCACTATATTTCTTCATTAACCATGCATTCATTCATTTCATTCCTTACATTATTTCTCACATGCATACATTATTTCAATTCATGCATTCATTTGCTCCTTTATGTTCATATTCTTTTTGAAACGTTCAATTCTTCCTTTCCACTTTCCACTGTTCTAACCTCTACCTGGAAGCATTAACTATATAAAAAAAAAGATAAAAAAAAGTAAAAGAAAAAAATGGTAGCCAATTACTTGTGAAAAGATATTTCGTGGAGAGAAAGTAGTGGGCACGTTCATTACTTTTGGAATTGGCCATTTCGAATTCCAACATTTTCTCTCTCTACACTTCTTATATTCACAGCCAAACACTTATACATTTTGTTGGTCACAATCTTCCTATCTTCATCTTTCCCCAAAACCACCGTTCTTTTATTTTCTCCTGCCGAAATAAATTTTCCCCAAAATTCAAAAATCAATTCTTCTTCCATCGAAATCCATCCTTTCCTTTGCGAGATCAAACCCTAACCGGCCATCAAAACCTTCCACCGCTGTTCGCCTGGAGTTCCATCGATGAAGTCACCTTTTCCCTCGTATCCTCGCACCGCAGAGAACCTGTGACCATCGCAAGCCCTCGTCTGAAGTGCACCGACCGTCGTTCCGCCTAGCAGCACCTCCAAGCAGCCGCCTTTGGCCCGCAACCATGCCCGCCAATCATTTGCAGCCACCGCATTTAACGCGAGAAGCTGATGCGATCCTTTTAGCCACGCAAGGTGAGATCTATTCTCACGATCGATTCACTTATATTCAAACATTTCAACCTTGTTAAAACTGAATATAATAGTATGATATTGGGGCCGATTTGTTGTGTGTTTCTCTGGCTTTTTCTTTCACTCTTACCGTGAAAAACTATACGTTATGCACATGCCGGAGTGCTGCGCCTTTCCTTGGCTAATCTTGCTACACCATACATGGAACCACTCACATTGTATAAGTTAGATTTGCCTTAGTGTCAGTCCGGTTTGCGCTTGCTTCCGCTTTCCCGGTTTTTAAAATGAGTTGTTTACATACATTTACATTGGACATGTAAGTTTTCTTATGATTTAAACTTTTCACAAGTCCGTGATTTCGGTTCAACTAAGTAAAATTTGTTAAGGCCTCTTGTTTGCTATCCTTGTGTGGCTGTCTTGGGTTGTTCTAGTCATTGATGTGTTGAGCCTTGATCTTACTGATCTCTACCCCATTTTACATACTGTTAACATGCAAGGTGTAAGTGACATTTCTTTTACTTCAAAAACCCAAGTAGTGATCTCTGTCTAAAACCTGTTGCTCACCAACATACCACAGGCGCAACCTTTTTTTTTGCCGTGACGTTGCCTTGTGTACTCACCTAAAATAAATGCATGAATATACTTGCTGGGTACTTAAGTTTAGCTGCATTTTATGCTTAGATTTTTCTTTTTTTTCTTATGGCCATGAACTACATGCATGCAATACCCTCTAAGTAACTGAAAACATATGTTGTTTTGATGTAAATCAAACAGTGCTTATATGTTAACGCTGACTCGCAGTATTAACCTTGGTGCAACCGTATAACCAAATGAACCCACTTTAATTTTTGAACACTGACCAGACCACTATATTTGGGTTAATATTGTTACTCCAAATTTATGTGCCTTGCATTGTCTATTTTAATTCTTATTTTTTTTAGGCTAGAGACTCACATATGACATAGATTGCTATCATAATTGCTTTTAATATTACAGGAATGATTTTGCATATTTTATGATGCCATTGTTTTTGCTGTAAGCTTTTCTTGGTTGCCATGCATGTCATAAGAATGCTTCCATAAGCATTTTCTTACACCGCTTCTCACCAGTAAATTTCTTTGCATATTTTTAGTTGATCCATGCGTACACATGCATACACATGTAGGGGAAAAATCAGTTTGCCTGTGTTAATTTTCATGCAATTTACCCTACCATGCATAATTTGTTGTTAAGACAAGTACTTGCTGTAGCTTTGTTCAGATGCTTATCTCATTATCTCATTGGTACTTGTCCAATAACTCACGTCTATATATATACATGCTGCACTGTTTATGTATAATAAAGTTAATACGTGCCCTCGGTCTAGTCTAACTGTGTGTACTTTGAACCACATATGCCGTTGATATATTTAGAACTATTTAAGTAGGATCAACTATTATATTTAGTGTTTATTTGAAGTTGATTTATTTGAATAAAGTTAATCCTGATTCGAGTGTTTGTTGTGTTTTTTTTATGCAATACGCTCGGGTCAGATACGAGCGTTGCAGATTTAAGAGGTTTTCAGCTAGCAAACTGGAGAGGAACGCGAAGACGCATACGGCGCGCGCTCGAATGAAAATGTAATTTTTTTTTAATCCATGTTTATTTTATAAATCTTCCGCTGTATGTAAAATTTTGTAAAACTCTGATATTCAGTATAAAAAATTTTCCGCTGCAATTATCCTGTTATGTGATTCTGTGTTTATTTTATTTAAACCTGATAAGCTAAATAACTATCTGTCTTTGTGAACGGTTCGAGTTGGTTTAATTACCGACTTGAAGCGGTCAAAAAGGCAGGTCGTTACAGTTGGTATCAGAGCTTTGGTTATACAAAGCTTAGCTTATGGTGTTTAATATGAATTGTCACTGGAATCACTGTAATTAGAGCGTATTTTGAAAATATAGATTATTTTGAAATTAAATAAATCATTTAATATGATTGTTTTGATACTAATATTATGAAAGAGTAGCGCAGCGGAAGCGTTTTGAAATCAGTAAATTTTGAAACAAACTTATTTTGAAATTTATAAATTGTTTTGAAATACATTGTGTTGTCTTATATATTTGGAAATGATGTATCTTATAAAATAGAAATTTGAGTATTTTATTCGACGTCAAGGTTAGACTATTGAGTATGTAAGATGTTGAATATACGCGTAGCTAACGTATGTACGAAGTCTTATATGTACTAGATGGATATAAAGTCACACTTTAGTCGCTTAAAAATGATCCTGGTGATTCTTGCAACATCACCATTATTTATTTTTCAAGTTTCGAAAGTGGGATATTCATATGATTCTGATTGAGACGTCGAGAAATACTTAAGTTATTTTGATAAATGTTTAAAATGAAATTCTTGAAACTTATATAGGTATGAGATTAATTCGAAAACCATTGATTTGTAAGATAATTGATTGACATAATAGTCTTATATAATGGAATTTATATTAAACATGATGTTGAAAAGGAAATCTTGTGTAACTGATATTTATGTAAGTGTGATATATGTAGTATTATATATAGTATGTATGTTTTGAAATGAAGATATGGAAATAACATTTATAAATGAACTTACTTCATGAAATTGAAAAATCTTACAGATAATTATGTAAGTACATCAAACTCAATATTGCGACTTGATAAAATGGAATTCGTACGAGTTATATTGACATTTACCTGTTGAGTTATATGAAAAATGATTTATGAGAGATATTTGAAAATATCAAGAACAAATGTTATTCGAACATGAAACAAATCCAAACGGTAAATTCTAAAATGTTAGAATTTGGAAATTGATAATCTTATGTTCATATAAGTGTGGAAATGAAATAGTTTTGAAAGCTATGACTAAAAAAAAATCGGCAAAGATTCGATATTGAACAATTTTATTCTTATATAAAGTTGGAAGTTATATAAGTATGCGTTGAATTTGATATTACTGATTTGAACGAATCCCAATAAGAAAGGAAGAAAAACTTATGTAAACGGAATTTTATATAAGCACGATATATGCGATATACGAAATGAAAAATACTATATGTAGTATTATTTGTTTAAAAGTAGAAGATATGGAAAGTACTTTCTATCGAAAATCGTGATCCTACTCGATAGGGTTGCGTTGGAACTCCGCACGGGGTGTCCACTGGAAATCGGGGTCCTACTCGGTAGGAACACGTACTGGAATCCCACACGGTGGGGTCACTTTGATTTATTTATATTCACTTGATGTTTCATAGCGTAATTCGAGGGGTGAGATGCCTACAGTTACAAGCGATTCCACTGGGATAGTGGCGTAACCGCCGCGTAACTGCGATCTATGTCAACAACCATGGCGAAATTCGATGGGGTGTAATACCTACGGGCACAAGCGATTCTACTGGGATAGTAGCGTAACCGCCGCGTGTCCGCGATCCATGGGGGAATGTATTTTCCGTATCTGTTTTTTTTAAGTTTTTAAGTATTTTCACTGGAAGTAGAAACAAGTATATTGAGTACTTGGAAATTTTTAGTCCTGCGTCTGATCAACGTATGTCTAAAATTTTTAAGAACGAAAATAAACTTGTTAAACTTCGAGTTATTAAGTATTTTCAAACTTTAAATAACAAATTAATAACCTACAATTAAATTTATATAACTTCAACATAATAGACTAAGAAAGAAAAGTTCAAAATGTCTTAAGAAATACAACAGCTTTGAAATTTTATCTTATTTCTGATTTCAAAAGTTATTTTTAAACAGGAGAATCATACTTTCAAAATTTTAGTTTTGTTATAAATAATTTAATTTGTGACTATAAGAAAACTTGCACTTTAATAAAAAGTGTTTGAAATAAAGATTTTGAATTTAATAAATAGACTTAAAACAAATGAATTTAATTAATAACAAGGACGAATCTTCGAATTTAAAATCCTATGATTTATTTTGTTCCAAGCTTTGTAAAATTTGTATAAGTAAGAATATTTTTGTTATATACATAAGTATATATATATATATATATATATATATATATATATATATATATATATACAACTTCTCCTTTTCGAGGACGAAAAGTTTTAAGTAGGGGAGATTGTAACATCCTGTATATTTTGATCATTTAAGTTATTGAATTAAATTAAATCATTGAATTTAAAATGGTTTTTAAATAAGATTTATGATGTTATTAATGAACAATTTAAAAATTTATGTTAACATCTATAATGTATGTTTTAATTATCACAATTAATGAAATTTATGTTAACATTTATAATAATAATAATAAAAATAATCAAAACATAAAACATATTTATTGTCCAACCTTTCCATGTATTATGCATACATTTATAATAAAAAAAAACATAAAAAAAAACATTTATTGTTTCCCCCTTCTTTATTTACTTTCCCAAATTCACTGCCTCATCTCTCTCCACTATATTTCTTCATTAACCATGCATTCATTCATTTCATTCCTTACATTATTTCTCACATGCATACATTATTTCAATTCATGCATTCATTTGCTCCTTTATGTTCATATTCTTTTTGAAACGTTCCATTCTTCCTTTCCACTTTCCACTGTTCTAACCTCTACCTGGAAGCATTAACTATATAAAAAAAAAGATAAAAAAAAGTAAAAGAAAAAATGGTAGCCAATTACTTGTGAAAAGATATTTCGTGGAGAGAAAGTAGTGGGCACGTTCATTACTTTTGGAATTGGCCATTTCGAATTCCAACATTTTCTCTCTCTACACTTCTTATATTCACAGCCAAACACTTATACATTTTGTTGGTCACAATCTTCCTATCTTCATCTTTCCCCAAAACCACCGTTCTTTTATTTTCTCCTGCCGAAATAAATTTTCCCCAAAATTCAAAAATCAATTCTTCTTCCATCGAAATCCATCCTTTCCTTTGCGAGATCAAACCCTAACCGGCCATCAAAACCTTCCACCGCTGTTCGCCTGGAGTTCCATCGATGAAGTCACCTTTTCCCTCGTATCCTCGCACCGCAGAGAACCTGTGACCATCGCAAGCCCTCGTCTGAAGTGCACCGACCGTCGTTCCGCCTAGCAGCACCTCCAAGCAGCCGCCTTTGGCCCGCAACCATGCCCGCCAATCATTTGCAGCCACCGCATTTAACGCGAGAAGCTGATGCGATCCTTTTAGCCACGCAAGGTGAGATCTATTCTCACGATCGATTCACTTATATTCAAACATTTCAACCTTGTTAAAACTGAATATAATAGTATGATATTGGGGCCGATTTGTTGTGTGTTTCTCTGGCTTTTTCTTTCACTCTTACCGTGAAAAACTATACGTTATGCGCATGCCGGAGTGCTGCGCCTTTCCTTGGCTAATCTTGCTACACCATACATGGAACCACTCACATTGTATAAGTTAGATTTGCCTTAGTGTCAGTCCGGTTTGCGCTTTCTTCCGCTTTCCCGGTTTTTAAAATGAGTTGTTTACATACATTTACATTGGACATGTAAGTTTTCTTATGATTTAAACTTTTCACAAGTCCGTGATTTCGGTTCAACTAAGTAAAATTTGTTAAGGCCTCTTGTTTGCTATCCTTGTGTGGCTGTCTTGGGTTTTCTAGTCATTGATGTGTTGAGCCTTGATCTTACTGATCTCTACCCCATTTTACATACTGTTAACATGCAAGGTGTAAGTGACATTTCTTTTACTTCAAAAACCCAAGTAGTGATCTCTGTCTAAAACCTGTTGCTCACCAACATACCAGTGGCGCAACCTTTTTTTTTGCCGTGACGTTGCCTTGTGTACTCACCTAAAATAAATGCATGAATATACTTGCTGGGTACTTAAGTTTAGCTGCATTTTATGCTTAGATTTTTCTTTTTTTTCTTATGGCCATGAACTACATGCATGCAATACCCTCTAAGTAACTGAAAACATATGTTGTTTTGATGTAAATCAAACAGTGCTTATATGTTAACGCTGACTCGCAGTATTGACCTTGGTGCAACCGTATAACCAAATGAACCCACTTTAATTTTTGAACACTGACCAGACCACTATATTTGGGTTAATATTGTTACTCCAAATTTATGTGCCTTGCATTGTCTATTTTAATTCTTATTTTTTTTAGGCTAGAGACTCACATATGACATAGATTGCTATCATACTTGCTTTTAATATTAGAGGAATGATTTTGCATATTTTATGATGCCATTGTTTTTGCTGTAAGCTTTTCTTGGTTGCCATGCATGTCATAAGAATGCTTCCATAAGCATTTTCTTACACCACTTCTCACCAGTAAATTTCTTTGCATATTTTTAGTTGATCCATGCGTACACATGCATACACATGTAGGGGGAAAATTAGTTTGCCTGTGTTAATTTTCATGCAATTTACCCTACCATGCATAATTTGTTGTTGAGACAAGTACTTGCTGTAGCTTTGTTCAGATGCTTATCTCATTATCTCATTGGTACTTGTCCAATAACTCACGTCTATATATATACATGCTGCACTGTTTATGTATAATAAAGTTAATACGTGCCCTCGGTCTAGTCTAACTGTGTGTACTTTGAACCACATATGCCGTTGATATATTTAGAACTATTTAAGTAGGATCAACTATTATATTTAGTGTTTATTTGAAGTTGAATTATTTGAATAAAGTTAATCCTGATTCGAGTGTTTGTTGTGTTTTTTTTATGCAATACGCTCGGGTCAGATACGAGCGTTGCAGATTTTAGAAGTTTTCAGCTAGCAAACTGGAGAGGAACGCGAAGACGCAAACGGCGCGCGCTCGAATGAAAGTGTAATTTTTTTTTAATTCATGTTTATTTTATAAATCTTCCGCTGTATGTAAAATTTTGTAAAACTCTGATATTCAGTATAAAAAATTTTCCGCTGCAATTATCCTGTTATGTGATTCTGTGTTTATTTCATTTAAATCTGATAAGCTAAATAACTATCTGTCTTTGTGAACGGTTCGAGTTGGTTTAATTACCGACTTGAAGCGGTCAAAAAGGCAGGTCGTTACAGTTGGTATCAGAGCTTTGGTTATACAAAGCTTAGCTTATGGTGTTTAATATGAATTGTCACTGGAATCACTGTAATGAGAGCGTATTTTGAAAATATAGATTATTTTGAAATTAAATAAATCATTTAATATGATTGTTTTGATACTAATATTATGAAAGAGTAGCGCAGCGGAAGCGTTTTGAAATCAGTAAATTTTGAAACAAACTTATTTTGAAATTTATAAATTGTTTTGAAATACATTGTGTTGTCTTATATATTTGGAAATGATGTATCTTATAAAATAGAAATTTGAGTATTTTATTCGAAGTCAAGGTTAGACTATTGAGTATGTAAGATGTTGAATATACGCGTAGCTAACGTATGTACGAAGTCTTATTTGTACTAGATGGATATAAAGTCACACTTTAGTCGCTTAAAAATGATCCTGGTGATTCTTGCAACATCACCATTATTTATTTTTCAAGTTTCGAAAGTGGGATATTCATATGATTCTGATTGAGACGTCGAGAAATACTTAAGTTATTTTGACAAATGTTTAAAATGAAATTCTTGAAACTTATATAGGTATGAGATTAATTCGAAAACCATTGATTTATAAGATAATTGATTGACATAATAGTCTTATATAATGGAATTTATATTAAACATGATGTTGAAAAGGAAATCTCGTGTAACTGATATTTATGTAAGTGTGATATATGTAGTATTATATATAGTATGTATGTTTTGAAATGAAGATATGGAAATAACATTTATAAATGAACTTACTTCATGAAATTGAAAAATCTTACAGATAATTATGTAAGTACATCAAACTCAATATTGCGACTTGATAAAATGGAATTCGTATGAGTTATATTGACATTTACCTGTTGAGTTATATGAAAAATGATTTATGAGAGATATTTGAAAATATCAAGAACAAATGTTATTCGAACATGAAACAAATCCAAACGGTAAATTCTAAAATGTTAGAATTTGGAAATTGATAATCTTATGTTTATATAAGTGTGGAAATGAAATAGTTTTGAAAGCTATGACTAAAAAAAAATCGGCAAAGATTCGATATTGAACAATTTTATTCTTATATAAAGTTGGAAGTTATATAAGTATGCGTTGAATTTGATATTACTGATTTGAACGAATCCCAATAAGAAAGGAAGAAAAACTTATGTAAACGGAATTTTATATAAGCACGATATATGCGATATACGAAATGAAAAATACTATATGTAGTATTATTTGTTTAAAAGTAGAAGATACGGAAAGTACTTTCTATCGAAAATCGTGATCCTACTCGATAGGGTTGCGTTGGAACTCCGCACGGGGTGTCCACTGGAAATCGGGGTCCTACTCGGTAGGAACACGTACTGGAATCCCACACGGTGGGGTCACTTTGATTTATTTATATTCACTTGATGTTTCATAGCGTAATTCGAGGGGTGAGATGCCTACAGTTACAAGCGATTCCACTGGGATAGTGGCGTAACCGCCGCGTAACTGCGATCTATGTCAACAACCATGGCGAAATTCGATGGGGTGTGATACCTACGGGCACAAGCGATTCTACTGGGATAGTACGTAACCGCCGCGTGTCCGCGATCCATGGGGGAATGTATTTTCCGTATCTGTTTTTTTTTAAGTTTTTAAGTATTTTCACTGGAAGTAGAAACAAGTATATTGAGTACTTGGAAATTTTTAGTCCTGCGTCTGATCAACGTATGTCTAAAATTTTTAAGAACGAAAATAAACTTGTTAAACTTCGAGTTATTAAGTATTTTCAAACGTTAAATAACAAATTAATAACCTACAATTAAATTTATATAACTTCAACATAATAGACTAAGAAAGAAAAGTTCAAAATGTCTTAAGAAATACAACAGCTTTGAAATTTTAACTTATTTCTGATTTCAAAAGTTATTTTTAAACAGGAGAATCATACTTTCAAAATTTTAGTTTTGTTATAAATAATTTAATTTGTGACTATAAGAAAACTTGCACTTTAATAAAAAGTGTTTGAAATAAAGATTTTGAATTTAATAAACAGACTTAAGACAAATGAATTTAATTAATAACAAGGACGAATCTTCGAATTTAAAATCCTATGATTTATTTTGTTCCAAACTTTGTAAAATTTGTATAAGTAAGAATATTTTTGTTATATACATAAGTATATATATATATATATATATATATATATATACAACTTCTCCTTTTCGAGGACGAAAAGTTTTAAGTAGGGGAGATTGTAACATCCTGTATATTTTGATCATTTAAGTTATTGAATTAAATTAAATCATTGAATTTAAAATGGTTTTTAAATAAGATTTATGATGTTATTAATGAACAATTTAAAAATTTATGTTAACATCTATAATGTATGTTTTAATTATCACAATTAATGAAATTTATGTTAACATTTATAATAATAATAATAAAAATAATCAAAACATAAAACATATTTATTGTCCAACCTTTCCATGTATTATGCATACATTTATAATAAAAAACAAACATAAAAAAAAACATTTATTGTTTCCCCCTTCTTTATTTACTTTCCCAAATTCACTGCCTCATCTCTCTCCACTATATTTCTTCATTAACCATGCATTCATTCATTTCATTCCTTACATTATTTCTCACATGCATACATTATTTCAATTCATGCATTCATTTGCTCCTTTATGTTCATATTCTTTTTGAAACGTTCCATTCTTCCTTTCCACTTTCCACTGTTCTAACCTCTACCTGGAAGCATTAACTATATAAAAAAAAAAGATAAAAAAAAGTAAAAGAAAAAATGGTAGCCAATTACTTGTGAAAAGATATTTCGTGGAGAGAAAGTAGTGGGCACGTTCATTACTTTTGGAATTGGCCATTTCGAATTCCAACATTTTCTCTCTCTACACTTCTTATATTCACAGCCAAACACTTATACATTTTGTTGGTCACAATCTTCCTATCTTCATCTTTCCCCAAAACCACCGTTCTTTTATTTTCTCCTGCCGAAATAAATTTTCCCCAAAATTCAAAAATCAATTCTTCTTCCATCGAAATCCATCCTTTCCTTTGCGAGATCAAACCCTAACCGGCCATCAAAACCTTCCACCGCTGTTCGCCTGGAGTTCCATCGATGAAGTCACCTTTTCCCTCGTATCCTCGCATCGCAGAGAACCTGTGACCATCGCAAGCCCTCGTCTGAAGTGCACCGACCGTCGTTCCGCCTAGCAGTACCTCCAAGCAGCCGCCTTTGGCCCGCAACCATGCCCGCCAATCATTTGCAGCCACCGCATTTAACGCGAGAAGCTGATGCGACCCTTTTAGCCACGCAAGGTGAGATCTATTCTCACGATCGATTCACTTATATTCAAACATTTCAACCTTGTTAAAACTGAATATAATAGTATGATATTGGGGCCGATTTGTTGTGTGTTTCTCTGGCTTTTTCTTTCACTGTTACCGTGAAAAACTATACGTTATGCGCATGCCGGAGTGCTGCGCCTTTCCTTGGCTAATCTTGCTACACCATACATGGAACCACTCACATTGTATAAGTTAGATTTGCCTTAGTGTCAGTCCGGTTTGCGCTTGCTTCCGCTTTCCCGGTTTTTAAAATGAGTTGTTTACATACATTTACATTGGACATGTAAGTTTTCTTATGATTTAAACTTTTCACAAGTCCGTGATTTCGGTTCAACTAAGTAAAATTTGTTAAGGCCTCTTGTTTGCTATCCTTGTGTGGCTGTCTTGGGTTGTTCTAGTCATTGATGTGTTGAGCCTTGATCTTACTGATCTCTACCCCATTTTACATACTGTTAACATGCAAGGTGTAAGTGACATTTCTTTTACTTCAAAAACCCAAGTAGTGATCTCTGTCTAAAACCTGTTGCTCACCAACATACCAGTGGCGCAACCTTTTTTTTTGCCGTGACGTTGCCTTGTGTACTCACCTAAAATAAATGCATGAATATACTTGCTGGGTACTTAAGTTTAGCTGCATTTTATGCTTAGATTTTTCTTTTTTTTCTTATGGCCATGAACTACATGCATGCAATACCCTCTAAGTAACTGAAAACATATGTTGTTTTGATGTAAATCAAACAGTGCTTATATGTTAACGCTGACTCGCAGTATTGACCTTGGTGCAACCGTATAACCAAATGAACCCACTTTAATTTTTGAACACTGACCAGACCACTATATTTGGGTTAATATTGTTACTCCAAATTTATGTGCCTTGCATTGTCTATTTTAATTCTTATTTTATTTAGGCTAGAGACTCACATATGACATAGATTGCTATCAAACTTGCTTTTAATATTAGAGGAATGATTTTGCATATTTTATGATGCCATTGTTTTTGCTGTAAGCTTTTCTTGGTTGCCATGCATGTCATAAGAATGCTTCCATAAGCATTTTCTTACACCACTTCTCACCAGTAAATTTCTTTGCATATTTTTTGTTGATCCATGCGTACACATGCATACACATGTAGGGGAAAAATCAGTTTGCCTGTGTTAATTTTCATGCAATTTACCCTACCATGCATAATTTGTTGTTGAGACAAGTACTTGCTGTAGCTTTGTTCAGATGCTTATCTCATTATCTCATTGGTACTTGTCCAATAACTCACGTCTATATATATACATGCTGCACTGTTTATGTATAATAAAGTTAATACGTGCCCTCGGTCTAGTCTAACTGTGTGTACTTTGAACCACATATGCCGTTGATATATTTAGAACTATTTAAGTAGGATCAACTATTATATTTAGTGTTTATTTGAAGTTGATTTATTTGAATAAAGTTAATCCTGATTCGAGTGTTTGTTGTGTTTTTTTTATGCAATACGCTCGGGTCAGATACGAGCGTTGCAGATTTTAGAAGTTTTCAGCTAGCAAACTGGAGAGGAACGCGAAGACGCATACGGCGCGCGCTCGAATGAAAGTGTAATTTTTTTTTAATTCATGTTTATTTTATAAATCTTCCGCTGTATGTAAAATTTTGTAAAACTCTGATATTCAGTATAAAAAATTTTCCGCTGCAATTATCCTGTTATGTGATTCTGTGTTTATTTTATTTAAACCTGATAAGCTAAATAACTATCTGTCTTTGTGAACGGTTCGAGTTGGTTTAATTACCGACTTGAAGCGGTCAAAAAGGCAGGTCGTTACAGTTGGTATCAGAGCTTTGGTTATACAAAGCTTAGCTTATGGTGTTTAATATGAATTGTCACTGGAATCACTGTAATGAGAGCGTATTTTGAAAATATAGATTATTTTGAAATTAAATAAATCATTTAATATGATTGTTTTGATACTAATATTATGAAAGAGTAGCGCAGCGGAAGCGTTTTGAAATCAGTAAATTTTGAAACAAACTTATTTTGAAATTTATAAATTGTTTTGAAATACATTGTGTTGTCTTATATATTTGGAAATGATGTATCTTATAAAATAGAAATTTGAGTATTTTATTCGACGTCAAGGTTAGACTATTGAGTATGTAAGATGTTGAATATACGCGTAGCTAACGTATGTACGAAGTCTTATATGTACTAGATGGATATAAAGTCACACTTTAGTCGCTTAAAAATGATCCTGGTGATTCTTGCAACATCACCATTATTTATTTTTCAAGTTTCGAAAGTGGGATATTCATATGATTCTGATTGAGACGTCGAGAAATACTTAAGTTATTTTGATAAATGTTTAAAATGAAATTCTTGAAACTTATATAGGTATGAGATTAATTCGAAAACCATTGATTTGTAAGATAATTGATTGACATAATAGTCTTATATAATGGAATTTATATTAAACATGATGTTGAAAAGGAAATCTTGTGTAACTGATATTTATGTAAGTGTGATATATGTAGTATTATATATAGTATGTATGTTTTGAAATGAAGATATGGAAATAACATTTATAAATGAACTTACTTCATGAAATTGAAAAATCTTACAGATAATTATGTAAGTACATCAAACTCAATATTGCGACTTGATAAAATGGAATTCGTACGAGCTATATTGACATTTACCTGTTGAGTTATATGAAAAATGATTTATGAGAGATATTTGAAAATATCAAGAACAAATGTTATTCGAACATGAAACAAATCCAAACGGTAAATTCTAAAATGTTAGAATTTGGAAATTGATAATCTTATGTTTATATAAGTGTGGAAATGAAATAGTTTTGAAAGCTATGACTAAAAAAAAAATCGGCAAAGATTCGATATTGAACAATTTTATTCTTATATAAAGTTGGAAGTTATATAAGTATGCGTTGAATTTGATATTACTGATTTGAACGAATCCCAATAAGAAAGGAAGAAAAACTTATGTAAACGGAATTTTATATAAGCACGATATATGCGATATACGAAATGAAAAATACTATATGTAGTATTATTTGTTTAAAAGTAGAAGATACGGAAAGTACTTTCTATCGAAAATCGTGATCCTACTCGATAGGGTTGCGTTGGAACTCCGCACGGGGTGTCCACTGGAAATCGGGGTCCTACTCGGTAGGAACACGTACTGGAATCCCACACGGTGGGGTCACTTTGATTTATTTATATTCACTTGATGTTTCATAGCGTAATTCGAGGGGTGAGATGCCTACAGTTACAAGCGATTCCACTGGGATAGTGGCGTAACCGCCGCGTAACTGCGATCTATGTCAACAACCATGGCGAAATTCGATGGGGTGTGATACCTACGGGCACAAGCGATTCTACTGGGATAGTACGTAACCGCCGCGTGTCCGCGATCCATGGGGGAATGTATTTTCCGTATCTGTTTTTTTTAAGTTTTTAAGTATTTTCACTGGAAGTAGAAACAAGTATATTGAGTACTTGGAAATTTTTAGTCCTGCGTCTGATCAACGTATGTCTAAAATTTTTAAGAACGAAAATAAACTTGTTAAACTTCGAGTTATTAAGTATTTTCAAACGTTAAATAACAAATTAATAACCTACAATTAAATTTATATAACTTCAACATAATAGACTAAGAAAGAAAAGTTCAAAATGTCTTAAGAAATACAACAGCTTTGAAATTTTAACTTATTTCTGATTTCAAAAGTTATTTTTAAACAGGAGAATCATACTTTCAAAATTTTAGTTTTGTTATAAATAATTTAATTTGTGACTATAAGAAAACTTGCACTTTAATAAAAAGTGTTTGAAATAAAGATTTTGAATTTAATAAATAGACTTAAAACAAATGAATTTAATTAATAACAAGGACGAATCTTCGAATTTAAAATCCTATGATTTATTTTGTTCCAAGCTTTGTAAAATTTGTATAAGTAAGAATATTTTTGTTATATACATAAGTATATATATATATATATTTACAACTTCTCCTTTTCGAGGACGAAAAGTTTTAAGTAGGGGAGATTGTAACATCCTGTATATTTTGATCATTTAAGTTATTGAATTAAATTAAATCATTGAATTTAAAATGGTTTTTAAATAAGATTTATGATGTTATTAATGAACAATTTAAAAATTTATGTTAATATCTATAATGTATGTTTTAATTATCAATATTAATGAAATTTATGTTAACATTTATAATAATAATAATAATAATAATCAAAACATAAAACATATTTATTGTCCAACCTTTCCATGTATTATGCATACATTTATAATTAAAAAAAACATTAAAAAAACATTTATTGTTTCCCCCTTCTTTATTTACTTTCCCAAATTCACTGCCTCATCTCTCTCCACTATATTTCTTCATTAACCATGCATTCATTCATTTCATTCCTTACATTATTTCTCACATGCATACATTATTTCAATTCATGCATTCATTTGCTCCTTTATGTTCATATTCTTTTTGAAACGTTCCATTCTTCCTTTCCACTTTCCACTGTTCTAACCTCTAACTGGAAGCATTAACTATATAAAAAAAAGATAAAAAAAAGTAAAAGAAAAAAATGGTAGCCAATTACTTGTGAAAAGATATTTCGTGGAGAGAAAGTAGTGGGCACGTTCATTACGTTTGGAATTGGCCATTTCGAATTCCAACATTTTCTCTCTCTACACTTCTTATATTCACAGCCAAACACTTATACATTTTGTTGGTCACAATCTTCCTATCTTCATCTTTCCCCAAAACCACCGTTCTTTTATTTTCTCCTGCCGAAATAAATTTTCCCCAAAATTCAAAAATCAATTCTTCTTCCATCGAAATCCATCCTTTCCTTTGCGAGATCAAACCCTAACCGGCCATCAAAACCTTCCACCGCTGTTCGCCTGGAGTTCCATCGATGAAGTCACCTTTTCCCTCGTATCCTCGCATCGCAGAGAACCTGTGACCATCGCAAGCCCTCGTCTGAAGTGCACCGACCGTCGTTCCGCCTAGCAGCACCTCCAAGCAGCCGCCTTTGGCCCGCAACCATGCCCGCCAATCATTTGCAGCCACCGCATTTAACGCGAGAAGCTGATGCGATCCTTTTAGCCACGCAAGGTGAGATCTATTCTCACGATCGATTCACTTATATTCAAACATTTCAACCTTGTTAAAACTGAATATAATAGTATGATATTGGGGCCGATTTGTTGTGTGTTTCTCTGGCTTTTTCTTTCACTCTTACCGTGAAAAACTATACGTTATGCGCATGCCGGAGTGCTGCGCCTTTCCTTGGCTAATCTTGCTACACCATACATGGAACCACTCACATTGTATAAGTTAGATTTGCCTTAGTGTCAGTCCGGTTTGCGCTTGCTTCCGCTTTCCCGGTTTTTAAAATGAGTTGTTTACATACATTTACATTGGACATGTAAGTTTTCTTATGATTTAAACTTTTCACAAGTCCGTGATTTCGGTTCAACTAAGTAAAATTTGTTAAGGCCTCTTGTTTGCTATCCTTGTGTGGCTGTCTTGGGTTTTCTAGTCATTGATGTGTTGAGCCTTGATCTTACTGATCTCTACCCCATTTTACATACTGTTAACATGCAAGGTGTAAGTGACATTTCTTTTACTTCAAAAACCCAAGTAGTGATCTCTGTCTAAAACCTGTTGCTCACCAACATACCAGTGGCGCAACCTTTTTTTTTGCCGTGACGTTGCCTTGTGTACTCACCTAAAATAAATGCATGAATATACTTGCTGGGTACTTAAGTTTAGCTGCATTTTATGCTTAGATTTTTCTTTTTTTTCTTATGGCCATGAACTACATGCATGCAATACCCTCTAAGTAACTGAAAACATATGTTGTTTTGATGTAAATCAAACAGTGCTTATATGTTAACGCTGACTCGCAGTATTGACCTTGGTGCAACCGTATAACCAAATGAACCCACTTTAATTTTTGAACACTGACCAGACCACTATATTTGGGTTAATATTGTTACTCCAAATTTATGTGCCTTGCATTGTCTATTTTAATTCTTATTTTTTTTAGGCTAGAGACTCACATATGACATAGATTGCTATCATACTTGCTTTTAATATTAGAGGAATGATTTTGCATATTTTATGATGCCATTGTTTTTGCTGTAAGCTTTTCTTGGTTGCCATGCATGTCATAAGAATGCTTCCATAAGCATTTTCTTACACCACTTCTCACCAGTAAATTTCTTTGCATATTTTTAGTTGATCCATGCGTACACATGCATACACATGTAGGGGAAAAATCAGTTTGCCTGTGTTAATTTTCATGCAATTTACCCTACCATGCATAATTTGTTGTTGAGACAAGTACTTGCTGTAGCTTTGTACAGATGCTTATCTCATTATCTCATTGGTACTTGTCCAATAACTCACGTCTATATATATACATGCTGCACTGTTTATGTATAATAAAGTTAATACGTGCCCTCGGTCTAGTCTAACTGTGTGTACTTTGAACCACATATGCCGTTGATATATTTAGAACTATTTAAGTAGGATCAACTATTATATTTAGTGTTTATTTGAAGTTGATTTATTTGAATAAAGTTAATCCTGATCCGAGTGTTTGTTGTGTTTTTTTATGCAATACGCTCGGGTCAGATACGAGCGTTGCAGATTTTAGAAGTTTTCAGCTAGCAAACTGGAGAGGAACGCGAAGACGCATACGGCGCGCGCTCGAATGAAAGTGTATTTTTTTTTAATTCATATTTATTTTATAAATCTTCCGCTGTATGTAAAATTTTGTAAAACTCTGATATTCAGTATAAAAAATTTTCCGCTGCAATTATCCTGTTATGTGATTCTGTGTTTATTTCATTTAAACCTGATAAGCTAAATAACTATCTGTCTTTGTGAACGGTTCGAGTTGGTTTAATTACCGACTTGAAGCGGTCAAAAAGGCAGGTCGTTACAAAACTACAACATTTTTTGTACGTTCCTCCGTTTTAATAATGTTATTAATTCCAATTTTTCCTCTTTCTAAATTAGCAAATGTTACTCTCTTTTTTATTATAAAGAACGAGATAATAAAAAATATACATAACATTCTTCTCTTTTCTCTCTTTCTTAAAATCTCTCTTGTCTTCATTGTTTTATATTATAAAACAGAAGGTACGAACAACTTTATAAAATAAAAGGTACAGTACATTGTTTTATCCTGGAGCCGACGACGAAAAGTATGAACTGCTTTGCACAATTGAGAAGATTGCCAAAACGTCTTCAAGAGAGTGACTTTGTACGTGACTCAGTCATTAGTGTACCAACAAATTGAAGATGTTTAGACAAATAATGGCTTCTGCTTCCTCTACTACTACTGTAAACAACACTGATGATGTTGCACCTGCATCAATGTTCCAAATCCCACTTGTCACTGCTGCACCTTTCAGGTTTGAAGGTCTCCACTTCAATCACTGGTGGCAAAAAATGGAATTTTTTCTGACTATGCAAAAAGTTGTCAACGCTTTGTCAACCAAGAAACCACAAGTGCCAGAAAAACCAAATTAAGACGATGCAGATCAGACATCGTTTACATTCTGTAATCAATTCTTTATCAATAATATTACAAACTTGTATCTATTCTACAATTTCTCACTCTATCTGAAAATCAAACATGGCATTAGAGCCTTAACATCTTAGCAGCTTATCCACTGATGCTTAACAGCTTACCCACCAAATCTCATTTTGGCTCAACATCTAGGTAGCAAGTAAGACTGCATCTTCGTACCTGTGCCTGAACCAATTTACTCTCGAATCCTTCTCTATTCTCCAATTTGTTTGCTTTGCTATGCTATACAATGGGTGACGAAAACTCATCACCAATGTCAGCCTTGAGGGTGTCTCAAAATACTCAAGAGGTTACTCTCGACCTGATAAAAGCCATCATTAAGCCCCAGTCTAATCCGATCTCGGTCCAGCTAGATGACTCGAATTACTTGTTATGGAAATTTCAAGTTGAACAAAAAAGGATCCAACTTCGTGACCCCCAAATCCAACAATTATGTAGAATACATGAACTTATATTTTCTATCACACATAGAACAAAAAAGTACTATTATAAACTTACTTGAATGCCATGTTGAGGTTGTGCTACAGCTATAGCAATTGTGCAAATTGGACAAGGTACAGTCACCACCAAAACGTACTTTGGAAACAAATATTTGTCATCTATATATCATACCCTTCAAAATAACAAACCACCTACAAATGCTATAATTTTTTTGTACCATAAGGAGGCAAAGTCAAAACCGTATGCACATGGTATTCTACTACACAGCATTGGAAAATTCTACAAGTTAATAAATTACTGCAAAATAATATTTGAGACTTGAACCAACCATTTGGTAATATCACGTTTGTTTTTCTTTAGCTGTGATGCCAGTTCTTCCTGACATTTTTTGAGGTCTATAAAGACTTTCTTTCTAAAACATAATGGCATAGTGTAATTGTTGTAAATTTTTAGCCATTGGTAAGCACTAACGAAAATTATATTGACACAAGTAGTTCAAAGTTATGGTATGTACCAAATGCATTCGGAAAAGAAGATTTTGATGTGGGGAGAACATGATTAGAAACTGATAATTTTGAAGCAAAAATCTTCGTGTGCATAACAATTAAAGGGAAGCCTGTCACACTTAATCTTTCTAGCTAAGGCATTTGAATCATATACATAAACAATAAGGAAACAAGGAGTCACCCCAAAAGAAAGATTAACTCCGAAAATATAATTGATAATCTTTATTGCATCAGAAACTCGTAAAGACGCTGCCAATCCATGAACAAGTAATGTATACGTACTTGCATCGGGTCTAGCCCAACTTCATCTCTTAATGGATGATATATTTCCTTTCAATCCTGTTCAAATTTCAAATTTCGCTTATAAAACACTGAATAATTGCAGTTTTCTTAAATTAAACCTATATAAAAAAAACAAAATATTAAATTACACCTTCCCCAAAACTTGAGCACATCGCATGAAAGACAGACAGTTCCAAGTCCACATTTCCTTTATCAATTGCAACTGCGATAATTGCTCGGCAGTCTTAAGTCCATGATGAAGTTGAGATTAGATCTTCTACGCATTGATATGACATAGGCAACACAAAACAAAAATGTTTCATTTTGAATTTCAATTATGAGGGAAAAATCATTTCGTATTTCTAAAACTGCTTACAAAGAAGTGTTTCTACCCTCATTTCATATTTCTAAAAACCCAAAAACAATAACTAGCAAATTAGCCAAAAATTAAAATCAAAACAAAACAACAAATGGAAAGAAAGTTCATCACCTGCAAGTCCACCAAGGAGCATGTTGTGTGAGAAGATTGCGCGAATGCAGAAGCACAATAAACAAGATCTAGATTTGACAACTAAACATCAATCTAATTTGATAGCAATAATTCGATTACATTAATCAAATAGTAAATAACTATAACAAAGAAACAAAGAGACACACAATATTTATACCAGTTCCACTATCATCAAGATAATGTACGTTCAGTCCAAAAGAGAGAGAGATTTTATTCCACATGAGAGAATTACAAGAGATTACAAAACAAGAGTTTGCATATCCAATCCTCAAATTGGCTTGACAAGAATAGACACCCTTGGGGATCACTGGCACCATGCCAGGATGGGTTTAGAAAGAATTCTACTCCTCAATATATAGCAAGTGCAAATCTATGTGAGTCATCAATTATAATACCATCATATGGTAATAATATAATGGAGGCTAATTACAAGAGCAACAAATGTGCACACATAGAAAGTAAATCAATCACTTTCCATCGGGTAGATGGAAGAAATTAATGCCTGCATTTATTTCTTTCCATCTCATGCAAATGCAATCAGTTAATTCATGAATTTCCATATTAAACAAATATTTACTTTCCATCTATTTTTGATTTTGTATCACCTAAATTTAACACTCCACCTTGATGCAAAATCACATATCTTCAATACCCCGTCTCGAATAAAATTCCCTTCACACATAAAACTCTTCAACAGAACTCCATCTTAAATCAAAATATCATAATGAGATAGAAACCAAAAATGAATATTTGTCTAATGGGTTCCAGCAAAGCTTCCCCCTATCACACCATGTTAACGAGCTCAGACTACATCCCCGCCCGTCAACAAAATGCTGCGAATATGTAACATCGAAAAAAAAGCAGATCCTAAAATAATCTCAATACCATCAAGGCCAAAAATAATTCTCTCGATCACCAATTCAAAAACAAAGACAAAATCCAAATCTCTGTATGCAACATAATTCTCTCTCCTTCCATGTATGTGCATGTAGCACCTCCTTTAAGACAGCATCACAAAATTGATGATGTATCCCGGTGGCACAAATTCCACCATATTTAGCTTTATGAACTAAACTCTCCAAGACGGCATCAAAAATTTGATAAGTCTGAGTGGCATCAAAATCAGTCACCAAAATCAGCTACATTAGATACGATTTCTAATCCCATTGGTCTCTTCAACACACTAAACTCTTTATCACCTAACTCTTGTACAATGCGAGCCACACCTCACAGGTCTCCATCTTGATGAGATTTCTCAACTGAACGTGAAGTTATACAGTGTCTTCAAACACTTGGAAAGGTCTCTAACACCTCCAACGGTTCGTCTTTGGTCGTTACCACATCTAAGCCATTTCTCCAAGCACTTATCTACGAAGTCACTTTTCTACGGTTGGTCAGACTGCATTCTAACATATAACTCCAACTTAATGAGAATCCAAACCTCAAGCTACATTAAAGTTCCAAGCCTAGAACACTCTTCTCTCACAACATAACCTTCTCCACTAAAGCCTCATTTTCTCCCAAAATAGTAATAGGATAATCACCATTGAATCTACCAACCTTTGTAGAAATAATTGATGCACAATTTAAAACAAATCGCCTTGCTCCGATACCAATCTGTTGTGCGAGAAGATTGCGCGAATGCGGAAGCCCAATAAACAAGATCTAGATTTGCCAAATGAACATCAATCTAATCTGATAGCAATTATTCTATTACATCAAACAAATAGTAAATAACTATACCAGAGAAACAAAGAGACACACAATATTTACACTGGTTCCACTATCATCGAGATAGTGTATGTACAATCTAAAAGAGAGAGATTTTATTCCACATAAGAGAATTATAAGAGATTACAAAATAAGAGTTTACATATTCAAAACTCAAATTGTCTTAACAAGAAGAGACACCATTGGGGATCACTGACACCATGCCACAAAGAAGTCTACCCCTTAATATATAGCCAGTGCAAATCAATGTGAGTCATGAATTAAATTACCAACATATGGTAATAAAATAATAGAGGCTAATTACAATAGCAACAAATGTGCACACATAGAAAGTAAATCAATCCCTTTCCTTAGGGTACATGGAAGAAATTAATGCCTGCATTTATTTATTTCCATCTCATGCAAATGCAATTAATTATTTCATGCATTTCCATATTAAACAAATATTTACTTTCCATCTATTTGTGATTTTGCATCACCTAAATTTAACAGAGCATACTAAAAGCTATCGATCAAGGCCAAAATTCAGAGTGGATAGCGAGCAACCACGACTAGAGTTAGGATAGCCGACTGCAAACCTTAGCAATGTTCATGTAAACATAATTGGAAGAATCGATTTATAATATACGAATACTAGGAATCAAAAAAGCAACGAGGAAACCCTAAAAGCGGAGCATCAGAGATTAAACCCAGAACAATCAATTTTAAAGACGCGATTTGGGAAGCGGGTTTGATTTGAAGAAGAGGGGAGGGACGCCAATATTATTTTGTTTGAGATTTTTTTTTAATTGGCTGAAATGAAAAGGTTAGGAGGGAGGGACGAAAAGTAAAAATTAGAAGGGAGAAATATGTTGTCGTTTTGACATGGCTCGAAGCCTTGTTATATGAACTGATTTGGAAATAAGCTGGCCTACGGTTAGATTTTGTTAATTAGAGGAGGTGCGGATCGGTTGAGCTATAGCAAATTAAGTTTGATACGACTATCAGCTATATCAAATTTGATACGGCTTTAAACCGTATGAAATTTCCGCGTCCTGGTGTGTCAAATTTGCTGTTTTGTGTAGTAGATTCTTGCTAGGACTTAGATCTTGTATGTTGAAGGGTTTTCAGCTAATAAGAATGTGCTTCAATCTTTTTTTCTTTTACTTTAAGATATGGCCAAAACAAAAATTTAGGTAGAGCATATGAAAATCAAAATTTTTTTTTGCTTGTTTCCCTAGCATCCAATACAAGCTCAACCCATGCGAATACCCTTTTTAGCATGGTTTACCGTTGCTAAGGGAATTCAATCCCAGCATAATTAAGTACCATTTGTTTTTCGAAAAGGGCACTTTTCAACCACGTCTGCATCGGACGCATAGGATGTGTCAACGTGAGACCCACCAATTTGCCCTTTCCAAACGGAAGTAGCAAAAGGAACCGTTCACTTTGCCCCTTCTACGTGTTACCCCTTTTACACCTATTTTACATCCATTTAACCATTTTGTGTGGCTCTTCCGGATAAAATAAAAACGCAATAACCTTTCACCAATTTCCCCCTTCTATAACCCCTTCTAAATACTTCATCCTGTTAAAAATCAAATGCACCCTTTGTTACATAATTTTGAGAGATGCCACTTTTCCAAAGAAGCCATATGCATGTTTGGTGTTTGGACACTATTAAAACTTAAAACAATGATATAAATTTCTACGGTATTTGAAGGAAAACGATCCAATTGCGAGAAGCTGGTCTTGAACTATACAAGTTCAAAATAGTTTGCTGCAACACTACACTAAAATCATATCACAATCAAAACAATAATTTGCTAGCAAATTCTTCAGTCTCCTCAGTCACTGTAGAATCAGAAGCATAAGAAGCAAAACTCTTCAGTTCTGGAATGCTTCTCCCAAGAGTTAGAGCCATTTTCATCAGAACAGTTCACCATTCTCTTCGTCATTCAAACCGCTCCCAAAAGCATTTTCAATCTCCTCCTCCAAGCTTTTAAAATACCCAACATTATTCCTAAACAATTCAAATATCATCCCTACTTGACCACCATGCTCTAGCGTATTCACAACCGTTGCTAGTGCTCCTCCCACCGTAGCAAATAAAACAGCCGAAAAAGAACCATTTGATATCTGCGATGCTCCAACTGCAGCAACAGCAGCCATTAAGGGACCTGTAACTGCCAAAATCCAATTAATCCTGACAGCCAGCTCTGCACATTCTTGATACACTGCCCGGTCCTTCTTCTTCATTACTTCAAGTGCCCCTTTCATCACTTCTTCCATCTCCTTGCTCCATTGACTTTTACCATTGCTTCTTCGTTCTGCTAATTGCCGCAACCTTGCACCTTCTACTTTTTTCGGAACTTTTCTGGAAGTTGAGTCAAAGAAAGTGGGTATGCTTTGTCTATGGCTAGAACTTTCTACACAAATTCTTCTAAATCTTTCTCAGTAGGGGTGCCAATAGCAATAGTAGTAAGAATGGAATTTTGCAATTGTTTGAAGAGCAGGGTTGCTGTGGTTTGCTCTTCTGAAAGCGGTGATGGCTAGAGTATGTTTATTAACCTCATCATGATTGCGGTTGAACTAAAAAGAACGGTGAAGGAAACATTGAGCAGTTAATTTGTATGGTTAATCGAAGAAATGGCTGCAAGTAATGTAGCAGTTAAAGTGATGGAATTGATTGAAGTAAGAAATAGTTTGTTCCAGTCATTTCTCTGGTGTCCAATGATGGAGTGCATCTCGACTCTATCTGCCACTGCTTCTTTGATTGTGTACAGATTGGTTAGTGCCTTTTTTTCCTTCATGTGTTTGCATGAAACTCTTTATGTCCTTTTTGAGACTCAGTTTTTCTGCATTTAATACTACAGGCTTCTCTGGATCTGGTTTTAGGGTAGCACCGAATCTCTGCTTCAGTTATTCGGGATCGATGAAGATGAAAACGATGAAGACATTAAGGTTTGTGCTTTGAGAATTGACATAGTTTATTTTTCTTTGGTGATGTTTTCTGATGTTTACGTTGAAAGCTTTGAAATTATAATGATATTTGGGTTGCTTATGGTGTATTTAGGTACATCATTAGTATGTTTTTGTACTATTGCACATAAAATATTAATAATTTATGAACTAACTTTGATAGATCTTCTATTTAGGACTTACAACCGAAAAACTTATTTTCAATAGTGAGTGGTATATATTCTTACAGTAACTCATACATACAATTTTGAAATTCTATAAAAATTGAATTAACGTGTAGTTTTCTCATTTTATAGTCCGTATTCACTACATGAATATAGAATAAATAAGTAATACATTGCTTATAATAGAAAGTGATAACTTGAGAAAAAAACCATATTAAGTTTCACAGAACTAAGATCATTAATTGTGACATTACTGGTTGTAGAAAAAATCATTCGATCAAGGCATTACTAAATTTAATCCTACATTTGTAGTTTCTTGGGTCTTTTCTACATTCTTCCACAACATTGCTCTTTTATGATCAATCTGCCAATGTGGAAGTACGCAGTAGTACACCTAACATATTGTTCACATATTTTTACAAGAGAATTTTATTGCAGTCGCATCTTCGAACCATGCCACAATTCAGACATTGTGCACCAATATTACTTTGCATTTCTTATCTTTTCATCTTATTATATGAAAATATCAATAGTCTCACATTCCTTATTTTATACTTACATAAGAAGGTCAGTACCGTCTCCTTGCCCTATGAAATATTATTAATTACACTTCAAATATAACATCATATTCTAAAAGAACCACCATGATTCATTCAACCACAATTTGAATAGAAAGTCTATCAAAAAATGAGTAAAAAGTCTATCAATAGAAATTATATCAAATGCAAGATAATGAATAGAAAGTCTGTCAAAAAATGTAGGTAATGAAGAAAAAGATTACAGTAATAATGCAGGATACGTTTGAACTTTAAGATAAGAATTTTCATTAATTCAAAAAAATGCATCATAATTTTCAAGTGTAGCAATAAAACAATGAAGATATACCAGATTTAGCAATGTTTTCTCTCTCTTAATTCAAAGGAAATAGGCATCACAATTTGGGACATTGTATAGTTTAGGTAGAAATCATGTTATCACATATATTACCTCACGAAAAAGTTTAACAACTTCTACTATGTACCTGCTTTTACTTCTTAAGGCATTTTTGTGGTCTTTTGAACAAAAAGCAGTTATGTATTATTTTTATTCTTATCTCTCAAGGCAATGATTGTTCCATAATTTATATCTCGGCTATTGTTTCTACAAATGTCACGTACTATAAGCTTCCCTTCTAGCCGACTTTATCAACTTCTTCAACCATAGATATTAACTTCCACTAGCCTGAAACATAATATAATTACTTTCCATTATATTTGTTGATAATTTCAAAATGAGAGTGTGATGCAAAATATATGCAAGGTACATGTTTATCCTACGTGTTAGATAAAAATAGAAAACAATACCTACAAAATGATACTAAAATTATTGTGAGTGTTGATGGTGGCTACCTCTTATATGTGCTACAAAATATACCGGTTCCATCAGATCACATAAATTGCCATGTCCCCATTTAATCCAACCTTAATTACCTACATATCGAAAAATAAATTAAACACTTACAAAAGAAAGAACATGAATAATGAGACATGTAGTGATAATGAGTAAATGACAATGACACCTTCCAGAACTATATGCAAAAAGTAAATAAAATAACTTAAATGGCCAGCTGATTCATCATCTAAAACAAACTTAACACCTTGTCGTCTAATAATAAGATAAATTATATCTAGCCAATCAAATAATTTTATTATATTTGCAAACTAAATACTAATTTATTACGAATCTATGATCACCGCTGAAATACATAAATTAAAAAAAAATCCCTCCTGAAATTCTACTTGCCTTGTTGGAAAACCAATTGACATACAACAATAGTAACGTAGTGCATAACATCTAAAGAAGACCCAAATGAATCATCCAAATGTCTATAAAACGTTTATTCTTTATAAAAGTAAGCACCACTCAAATTTGCCATGATGATGAATTTCAGAAACCAAAAAAAATTGTTATGAATCATGATCTTAATTTTGGTGATAAATTAAATTATGAAAGAATGAAGTATGGAATACGAAGCAACATTATATCTATCATTTTAGCAGCTAATGCATAAAAGAAATGTTAACTTTGTGTTCATCCAACCATCCCATTTTGTGACGTTTACTTTGTGTCATTTTGCTTTAGTCATAATTTTTCCAACCACTCCAAATTAATAATATTATAGTAGCCATTTTCCTGAACAAAAAAAATCATTATATTACATGTAAAAAAATGCCTACATTTTATTGGGAAGCCTGTAGGAATCAATCTAGGGCACAACAATCTAACTTACTGCTTAAAAAATTGGAATTAGCATAATTGATAACTAAGTTCTTTAGTGCACCTAAATGAATGAAGGAATATGACAAAGATAGTAATAGAAATTCAGTGGATTGGCTATTGTGTAATAATATGGTTGAAAACTAAAACACTTGAAAACCCACCCTAATTTTCTCTGTTTCATGAATAAAACTTGTAAAAAGAAATTGTTTTAGTACGGAAAATAATTTAAGGATACTTAGAAATGAAAATAAATGGATATTCTTATAATTATAATTTTACATTGGTGAAAGAAAAGAAAAGGGGGAAATTAAATTATGCATGGTTTTTATGAGCAGGTCTAAGAAATAAAAATTTAAAATATACATGTCTAAAACAATTAGAACTATGCACGAAATAAAAGTTACACTGATTATTTATGGTACACATTCTTCAGTGAAAATTAAACATGGAAAATATCCATTTTACATAGAAATTTCCTCTGGCATAAATTATCTACCATATTGGTTCAAAATTGTGGCACTTAATTAATTTCGCTGGATATGCCAGTGCAAAAGTATGGCAGTTGTTCCAGTGTAAGATACATCATTTGTAATGGTCATTTTATGGCAGTTAACTATGACATATCAGTGCAAATCGATTATGTCACCTATAATTTTCTCTTATTTGTGCTAACTTCATATAAATATTTTTTTATCACCGGCTATATCAGGGTCATAGACTTCTTAATTTGGAACTCTTGCTATTTGTAATCCAAAAATTTATCACCTACCATATTAACACAAGAAAATAAAATTAAAAATGACACATAAAGAAAATAAGACAAAATTGTAAAAAATTTGAAAATCATTGCCTAATTAATACATATTTAATGTTCTTATGAATAAATCAATCATTTTATAAATTATACATAGTTAATTAACTTTTATAAAAAATTCAATCTTTCCATATATATGAATATCTATAAAAAAAAATGTTAGTATTGTAGAAATTTAAAAGGCAGCTTTTTATTATATAAAAAATTACAAAAATATCGTATATACCATATAAGCCCAACATATAAAATAAAACCACTAAACGGAAATAGAAAGAACATGAAAACAATAGTAATAAGTAAACTATCAGCGTACGTTACGAATACATAGAATCCATATATATATATATGTTAAGATATAGCTAATGAAAATCTATTGTAACATATAAGGCAATTAGAAAAATCATATTGCAAATAGTATTTCCTTTACGGAAAAAGTTAATCGTAAGGTAATCTGGACAAAATCAATTGATTTCTTTTTAAAATCTCATCATGACACACATACATCTATAAATTAAAAAAATAGCATTGCAAAAAGTAACATTCATTCCCTTATGGAATATATGGTCAAAAACAAGCTTGTCTATTCTACCGTTAAAAAAATTAAAAAGAAAATAACAAACATAGATTTCAACCGTGCAAACCAATAGATATGTTTTTAATATAATTTTCGATCATGAATTTGGAAAATATTCAACTGTGGTAGTAATACAATATATTATTCAAATCATATGCCATGAAATGTTTTAGGGAAATAATTATACATAGTCAAAAGTAGTGAGTATTAGGTGATATTTAAAAAGTGATGTGCAATTTCGGTATTTCAAGGTCGGACCAAAGGTAAGATTAGTGGGAATTGTTACATAGAATATAGATACATGTGACCTTTTTATATAACTGTTACAAAAAATTAAATATATGGTATTTAATCTTGTAGTAAATGATAATCGGTTTTAATTGATTACCATTTATCTCTATTGAAACATGCAAATTTACCTATTAAAAACTGCAACATTTTTTGTATGTTCCTTTGATTTAATAATGGTATTAATTCCAATTTTTCCTCCCACTAAACTAGCATATGTTACTCTTTATTTTTCCTATTTAAAGAATGAGATAGAAAAGGCAATATACAGAACATTCTTCTCTTTGCTCTCTTTCTTAAAACTCTCTTGTGTTCATTATTTTATATTATAAAACAAAAGAGCAGTAAACTTTTTAACTCAAATGAAAATCAAGCTCAATTCGTTGTGCAGGCTGTTTTATCCTAGAGGCGACAGCGAAAGGTACGAACTGCTTTGCATCATTGAGCAGATCGCCGAGACGTCTTCAAGAGAACGACTTTGTACGTGACTCAGCCGGTAGTTTTCCAACAAATTGACGATGTTTAGATAAATAATGGCTTCCGCTTCCTCTGCTGCTACAAACAACACTGATGATGCTGCGCCTGCATCAATGTTCCAAATCCCACTTCTCACTGCTGCACCTTTCAAGTTTGAAGGTCTCCACTTCAAACGTTGGCGACAAAAAATGAAGTTTTTTCTGATTATGCGAAAAGTTGTCAATGCTTTGCCAACCAAGAAACCACAATTGCCAGAAAAACCAAAGGAAGCTGATGCAGATCTGATGGCAATTTGGACAGATAAATCAAAGCAGTTGAAGACTTGGATTGCGCAAGATTATATGTGCAGGAACTTCATACTAAATGGCCTCAGCGACAATCTATACGACTATTGCAGTTCAATCAAATCAGTGAAGGAGATCTAGGAGGCTCTTTAATAGAAGTATGACACTGAAGGGGCAGGCTCAAGGAGGTACGCAGTCAGCCGCTACCTCAAATATCAGATGACGGGTGGTAAGTCAGTAGAGATGCAATCTCATAAGCTTCAAAAAATAGTTTACGAGATCATCTCCGAAGGTATGACTTTGGATGAACAATTTGCTGTAATAATTGACAAATTGCCCCCAGAATGGAAAGATTTTAAGAATGTGCTAAGGCACAAGACTAAATAATTTTCCATAGAAAGCTTGATCACTCGCCTCCGTATTGAGGAGGAAGCACGCAAATAAGACTAGAAAGAGGAAGTATTGATTGTCACAAACAACAGCACTCAAAAGACCAAACCAGCTGTTTTGAAACAGAATGCGAAAGCATTCAAAATGAAAATCGTCGCAACAAACAGAATTGGAATCCGCAAGGGAACCAAAAAAGACAGCATCAACCAATCCAAAAGAGTGAACCTGGACAGTTGTTTCTCTACTACAACTGTGGAAAACCATGTCATATGACACGCAAGTGTCGGAACAGATCAGGTCCTGCACCGCACGCTTACCAGACTGAGGAGCCTATAACGGTTATGATTACTGAGATTCACCTTATTGATGGATCAAAGGATTGGTACGAAGATACTGGTGCTTCTCGCCATGTTTGTTATGATCGTGATTTGTTTATTACATACACGGTTGCTGATAATCAGAAAGTGTTGTTGGGAGATTCTCACACCACTAAAGTTGCTGGGGTTGGAAATGTGGAAATCAAGTTTACCTCTGGAAAGACAGTGATTCTGAAAGACGTAATGCATACTCCAGAGATGAGAAAGAATCTGCTTTCTGGCTTTCTTCTGAATAAGGCTGGCTTTACTCAAGTCATAGAGGCTAATTTGTATACCTTAACTTATAAGGGAACTTTTGCGGGAATGGGTTTTGCTTGTGAGGGTATGTATAAGTTGAATGTCGAATCTAATAAAGTAACTAGTTCTGCTTATATGTTGTGCGATTTTAATATTTGGCCCTCTAGATTATGTCATGTTAAAAAATGCATAATTCACAACATTAGCACTTTAGATATGATTCCTAAAATGTTAGACACTGGTTTTGATAATTGTGAATTCTGTACTCATGCTAAAATCACAAAGAAACCTCATAAATCTGTTGAAAGAGTAACTGAACCCTTAGACTTGATTCATTCTGATATATGCGAGCTTGATGGCACTTTAACTAGACACGGACGTCGTTATTTTATCACTTTTATTGATGACTGTTCTGATTTCACTTATGTATACATTATGAAAAATAAAAGTGATGCATTTGAAAAGTTTAAAATATTCAAAACTGAAATTGAGAATCAAGCAAATAAGAAAATTAAGAGACTTCATAGTGATAGAGGGACAGAATATGAATCTACATCAATTCTGAATTTTTATAAATTGCATGGCATAGTACATGAGAGAACTGCACCCTATTCACCTAAAATGAACGATAATGCTGAAAGAAAAAATAGGACCTTTACCGAATTAGTAGTTGCCATTTTATTAAATTATGGGGCACCAAAACACTGTGGGGGGATATATTATTAACCGTATGTTATGGTTTGAATAGAATCCCTAAATCTAAAAATAAAATTTCACCTTATGAAATTTTAAAGAATTATAATCCGAATGTGTCCTACTTTAGAACTTGGGGGTGTTTAGCATATATCCGCACTCCAAACCCTTAGAGAATAAAATTAGTAAGTAGTGCATATGAATGTGTATTTATTGGCTATGCAGTTAATAACAAAGCATATAGATTTTATAACATAAATACACATAATATAATTGAATCAAATGATGCTGATTTTTATGAAACCAAATTTCCTTTTAAATTAAGGAATAGTGGGGGCACATAAAGTAATTTACTACCTGTAAGAGCAGAACCTAATGAACATTCTGAAAATGAACCTAGAAGAAGTAAAAGAGCAAGAACCGTAAAAGATTATGGTTCATATTTTAGTGCTTTTACTATAGAGGAGGATCCATTAAACCTCCAAGATGTCTTATCTTCACCAAATGCCGATTTTTGGCAAGAGGCAATAAATGATGAGGTGGATTCTGTGGAATCCAATAAGACTTGGCATTTAGTTGATTTACCACCTAGTTGTAAATCTATAGGCTGTAAATGGGTGCTCAAAAAGAAATTAAAACCTGATGGCACTGTCGATAAATATAAAGCCCGTCTTGTAGCTAAAGGTTTTAAACAAAGAGAAAATATAGATTTCTTCGACACTTTTTCACCGGTAACAAGAATTACATCCATTCAGGTATTAATTTCACTTGCATCTATTCATAATTTATAAATTCACCATATGGATGTTGAAACTGCTTTTTTAAATGGTGAACTTGAAGAAGAAATTTATATGGATGAACCTGAAGGCTTTATAGTATATGGTCAAGAATATAAAGTTTGCAAATTAGATAAATCATTATATGGTTTAAAACAAGTCCTTAAGCAATGGCATGAAAAATTTGATGACTTAATAATCTCGAATGGTTTTAAAATTAATGAAAATGACAAATGCATTTTTTATAAATTAGAAAATGACATTTGAAATATTATATGTTTGTATGTGGATGATTTACTTTTTTTTTAGATCAAATATTCATGCCATAAACACAGTCAAATCCTTAATAAGTGCCAATTTTGATATGAAAGATCTAGGTGAGGCGAATGTAATCCTTGGCATTAAGATCACTAGGTCTGAAAAGGGACTTTCTTTGGATAAATCTCATTACACTGAGAAAGTACTAAAGAAATACATTTACTTTGACTTTAAACTTGCATGTACACCGTATGATCCCAGTGTAAAAAAATTTAAGAACACTGGTGAAGGTGTAAGATAGTCTGATTATGCAAGCATCATTGGCAGCCTTGGTATGCCACTGATTGTGCTAGACCCGACATTGCATATGTCGTGCAATTATTGTGCAGGTTTACCAGTAGACCTGGTATAGAGCACTGACTTGCTATTGAGAGGGTCATGAGATACCTAAAACGAACAATGAACCTTGGATTACATTATGAAAAGTTTCTAACTGTACTTGAAGATATTCCGATGCAGACTGAAATACTTTATCTGATGATTCGAAAGAGACCAATGGATATATATTTAGTTTTGCTGGAGGATTTGTTTCTTGGAAATCTAAGAAACAGACTATTTTGGCTCAGTCTACTATGGAGTCTGAGATGACAGCACTAGCCACGGCTAGTGAAGAAGCAAAATACTTGAGAAATCTACTAGCGGAGATTCCCTTATGGGAAAAACCAATACCAGCTGTGTTGATACATTGCGATAGTACTGCGGCTATCACAAAAGTTCAGAACCGTTATTATAACGGTAAGAGATGACAAATACGTCGTGAGCACAACACTGTTAGAGAGCTACTTTCTTCAGTTACCGTTAGAGCGGATTACGTACGTAGTGATGAAAATTTAGTAGATCCTTTGATGAAAGGATTGTCATGGGAGAAAGTCCTTTTACTTCTAAAATAATGGGACTATTGCCCGTAGATTGTTGAGCCACACACAATGGTTACCCGACCTAATGACTGGATATCCCAAGAACTAGGTTCAATGGGTAACAACAAGTTGTGTAGTGATAGTAGTTGAACATGCTATTTTTGTACATTAAGAAGCTTGTATTTCTGAAGCGAGTAGAGGATGAGTTAATAAAAACTCTTAATGAGATCTATACTCTATTTGGAGTGGAGTACCAACCTTCAGGAGTGCACTTGATAGACTTACCTATGTGAATGTGGAAATGTGGTGGATTCGAGTTTTGGGCAAGATTCCTAGAGTGTTCACTAAACTGGGATATGCGTTCATGGCCATTAACGCACGGGCTTATTTGATTGCACTATAGAAAAGGTCATGTGTGGTTTGATGTCAGGAATAGAGTTCAAGATCATGTGTCACTCTAGTAAAAACTGAATCTTATTCACTATGAAAAGTTTCAAGTCAGATGACACCTTTGTTTATGCACAATCTTATATTTTTAGAAATTGATCGAAAAATATATTTTTAAAAATTCAAGTTGGGTTTGTTGGAAATGTTTTATATACGGTATGAATTTATTTAAAACAAATTAATTGCTCGAAAAATACATTTTTATACGTTCCTCTTATTTAATAATGGTATTAATTCCAGTTTTTCCCCTCACTAAACTAGCGTATGTTACTCTTTATTTTTCTGTATAAAGAATGAGATAGAAAAAGCAATATACAGAACATTCTTCTCTTTTCTCTCTTTCTTAAAAAATCTCTTGTCTTCATTGTTTTATATTATAAAACAAAAGGTATGAACTGCTTTATAGAATAAAAGGTATAGAACATTGTTTTATCCAAGAGGCGACGACGAAAGGTACGGACTTCTTTGCACCATTGAGTAGATTGCCGAAAAGTCTTTAAGAGAGTGACTTTGTACGTGACTCAGCCATTAGTTTTCCAACAAATTGAAGACGTTTAGACAACTAATGGCTTTCGCACCCTCTGCTGCTGCAAACAACACTGATGAAGATGCACCTGCATCAATGTTTCAAATCCCACTTGTCACTGTTGCACCTTTCAGATTTGAAGGTCTCCACTTCAAATGTTGGCGACAAAAAATGGAATTTTTTCTGATTATGCGAAAAGTTGTCAACGCTTTGTCAATCGAGAAACCACAATTGCTAGAAAAACCAAATAAACACGATGCAAATCAGATATCGTATACATTCTATAATTAATTATCTATCAATAATATTGAAAACATTTGTCTATTCTACAATCTCTCACTCTATCTGAAAATCAAACACGACATCAGATCCTTAACAACATAGCAGCGTATCCACTGAAGCTTAACAACTTACTCACCAGATTTCATCTTGGCTCAACATCTAGGCAGCAAGTAAGACTGCATTTTCATACCTGTGCCTGAACTAGTTTACTCTCGAATCCTTTTCTATTCTCCAATTTTTCTTCTTTGCTATGCGATACAATGGGTGACGAAAACTCATCACCAATGTCAGCCTTGAGGGTGTCTCAAAATATTCTAGAGGACACTCTTGACCTGATAAAAGCCATCATTAAGCCACTGTTTAATCTGATCTTGGTCCAGCTAGATGACTCGAATTACCTGTTATGGAAATAGCAAGTTGAACAAAAGAGGATCCAACTTCGTGGCCCCCAAATCCAACAATTATGAAGAATACATGAACTTATATTTTCTATCACACACACGAACAAAAAAAAAGTACAATTATAAACTTACTTGAATGCCATGTTTGGGTTTGCAACAGCTATAGCAATTGTGCAAATTGGACAAGGTACAGTCACACCGAAACGTACCTAAGAAACAAATATTTGACATCTATATATCATACTCTTCAAAATAACAAACCACTTACAAATGCTACAATTTTTTGTACCATAAGTAGGAAAAGCCAAAACCGTATGCGTATGGTATTCTACTACACAACATTGAAAAATTCTACAAGTTAATAAATTACTACAAAATTATATTTGAGACTTGAACCAACCATCTGGTGATATCACACTTGTTTTTCTTTAGCTGTGATGCCAGTTCTCCTAGACATTCTTTGAGGTCTATAAAGACTTTCTTTCCCAAACATAATGGCATAGTGTAATTGTTGTAAATTTTTAGCCATTGGGTTAGACTAACGAAAATTATATTGACACAAGTAGTTCAAAGTTATAGTATGTACCAAACGCATTCGGAAAAGAACAGTTTGATGTGGGGAGAACATGACTAGAAACTGATAATTTTGAAGCTAAAATCTTCATGCACACAACAAGTAAAGGGAAGCTGTCACACTTAATCTTTTTAGCCAAGGCATTTTAATCATATACATAAACAATAACGAAACAAGAAGTCCCCAAAAGAAACATCAAATCCAGAAATATAATCGATAATCCTTATTGCATCTGAAACTCGTAAAGATGCTGCCAATCCATGAAAAAGTAATGTATACGTACTTGCATCGGGTCTATCCCAACTCCATCTCTTAAATTAAACCAACATAAAAAAAACACATAAAATTACACCTTCCCCAAAACATGAGAGCATTGTATGAAAGACAGATAGTGCGAAGTCCACATTTCATCTATCAATTGCAACTACGATTATTGCTCGACAGTCTTAAGTCCATGATGAAGTTGAGATTAGATCTTCTACGCATTGATATGACATAGGCAACACAAAATAAAATTGTTCATTTTGAATTTCAATTATGAGGGAAAGATCATTTCGTATTTCAAAAACTGCTTACAAAGAAGTGTTTCAACCCTTATTTCATATTTCTAAAAATCCAAAAACAATAACTAGCAAATTAGCCAAAAATTAAAATAAAAAAAACAACAAATAGCGAGAAAGATCATCACCTGCAAGTTCACCAAGGAGCATGTTGTGCGAGAAGATTGCGCGAATGCGGAAGCACAATAAATAGGATCTAGATTTGCCAACTCAACATCAATCGAATCTGATAGCAATTATTCTATTATATCAAACAAATAGTAAATAACTATAATAGAGAAACAAAGAGACACACAATATTTATACTAGTTCAACTATCATCGAGATAGTGTACATCCAGTCCAAAAGAGAGAGATTTTATTCCACATGAGAGAATTACAAGGGATTACAAAATAAGAGTTTATATACCCAAACCTCAAATTGACTTGACAAGAAGAGACACCGTTGGGGATCACTGGCACCATGTCAGGATGTGTTTACAAAGAAGTCTACCCCTCAATATATAGCCTGTGCAAGTCTATGTGAGTCATCAATTATAATACCGTCATATGGCAATAAAATAATGGAGGCTAATTACAATAGCAACAAATGTGCACATATAGAAGGTAAATCAATCCCTTTCTTTAGGGTAGATTGAAGAAATTAATGCCTGCAATTATTTCTTTTCATCTCATGCAAATGCAATCAATTAATTCATGTATTTCCATATTAAACAAATATTTACTTTCCATCTATTTGTGATTTTGTATCACTTAAATTAACATTTCACCTTGACACAAAATCACATATCTTCAATACCCCATCTCAAATAAAGTTCTCTTCACATATAAAACTCTTCAACAGAACTCCATCTTAAATCAAAATCTCACAATTAGATAGAAACCAAAAATGGATATTTGTCTAATGGGTTCAAGCAAAGCTACCCCCCATCACATCATGTTAACGAGCTTAGAGCACGTCCCCGCCCACCAACAAAATGTTGCAAATATCAAAAATCGAAAAAAAGGCAGATCCTAAAATAATCTCAATACCACCAAGGCCAAAAATAATTCTCTCAATCACCAATTCAAAAAAAAGAGCCAAAATCCAAATCTCTGTTTGCAACATAATTCTCTATCCTTCTACATATCTGTATGTTGCACCTCCTTTAAGACGAAATCACAAAATCGACGATGTATCACAGTGGCACCAAATCCGCCATAATTAGCTCTATGAACTGAACTCTCTGAGACGGCATCAAAAAGTCGATAAATCTGAATGGCGTCAAAATCCATCGCCAAAATCAACTACATCAGATACAATTTCTAAACCCGTTGGTTTCTTCAACACACTAAACTCTTTATCACCTAACTCTTGTACAATACGAGCCACACCTCATAGATCTCCATCTTAACGAGATTTCTCAACTGAACGTGAAGTTATACAGAGTCCTTAAACACTTGGAAAGGTCGCTAACACCTCCAGTGGTTCGTCTTTGGTCGCCACTACCTCAAAGCAATTTATCCAAGCTGTTATCAACGAAGTCGCTTTCCTACGGTTGGTCAGACGACTACCTAACATATAACTCCACCTTTATGAGAATCAAAAGCTCAGGCTACATTAAAGTTCCAAGCCTGGAACACTCTTCTCTCTCAACATAATCTTCTCCGCTAAAGCCTCCTTTTCTTCCAAAATATTAATAGGATAATCACCACTGAATCAATCAACCTTTGTAGAAATAATTGATGCACAATTTAAAAAAAAATCTCCTTGCTCTAACACCAATCTGTTGTGCGAGAAGATTGCGTGAATGCAGAAGAACAATAACCAAGATCTAGATTGCCAATTGAACATCAATCTAATATGATAGCAATTATTCTATTAAATCAAACAAATAGTTAATAACTATAACAGAGAAACAAAGAGACACACAATATTTATACTGGTTCCACTATCATCGAGATAGTGTACGTCTGGTCCAAAAGAGAGAGATTTTATTCCACATGAGAGAATTACAAGAGATTACAAAATAAGTGTTTACATATCCAAACCTCAAATTCGCTTAACAAGAAGAGACACCATTGGGGATCACTGACACCATGCCAGAATGGGTTTACAAAGAAGTCCACCCCTCATTATATAGCCAGTGTAAATCTATGTGAGTCATCAATTAAATTACCAACATATCGTAGTAAAATAATGGAGGCTGATTACAATAGCAACAAATGTGCACACATAGAAAGTAAATCAATCACTTTCCTTAGGGTAGATGGAAGAAATTAATGTCTGCATTTATTTCTTTCCATCACATGCAAATGCAATCAATTAATTCATGCATTTCCATATAAAACAAATATTTACTTTCCATCCATTTGTGATTTTGTATGACCTAAATTTAACAGAGCATACTAAAAGCTGTCGATCAGGGCCAAAATTCAGAGCATACAGCGAGCAACCATGACTAGAGTTTGGAGAGCCGACTGCAAACCTTAGCATTGTTCGTGTAAACATAATAGGAAGAATAGATTTATAACATACAAATTTTGGGAATCAAAAAGCAATGAGGAAACCCTAAAAGCGGAGGATCAGAGATTAAACCCAGAGCAATCGATTTTAAAGACGCGATTTGGGAAAGCGGTTTAGATTTGAAGAAGAAGGGAGGGATGCCAATTTTTTTTTGTTTGGGATTTTTTTAAAGTCGGTTGAAATGAAAAGGTTAGGAGGGAGGGATGAAAAGCAAAAATTAGGAGGGAGAAATATGTTACCGTTTTGATCTGGCTCGAAGCCCTGTCACGTGAACTGATCCGAAAATAAGCTGATCTACGGTTAGATTTTAAAAATTGGGAGAGGTGCGGATCGATAGAGCTGCAGCAAATGATGTTTGATACGGCTATCAGCTGTATCAAATTTGATACGGCTTTAAGCCGTATCAAATTTCCGCATCCTGGTATGTCAAATTTGTTGTTTTAGTGTAGTGGATTCTTGCATTTTAGGACTTAGATCTTGTATGTTGAAGGGTTTTTAGCTAATAAGAATGTGCTTCAATCTATTTTCTTTTACTCTAAGATATGACCAAAACAAAATTTTAGGTAGGGCATATGAAAATCAAATTTTCTTTTTACTTGTTTCCCTAGCGTCCAATACAAGCTCAGCCCATGCGAATACTTTTTTTAGCACGGTTAACCATTGCTAAGGGGATTCAGTCCCAACATCGTTAGGTACCGTTTGTTTTTCGAAAGGGGCACTTTACAGCCACGTATGCGTCGGAACGTTCGACGCGTCAACATGAGACCCACCAATTTGCCCTTTCCAAATGAAAGCTATAAAAGGAACCATTCACTTTGCCCCTTCCACGATTACTCCTTTTACACCTAATCTGCATCCATTAACCCTTTTGTGTGGCTCATCCAGATAAAACAAAAACACAATAACCTTTCATCAATTTTCCCCTTCTACAGCCCCTTCATACTAGATCCTGTTAAAATTCATACGCGAGATGCCACTTTTCCAAAGAAGCCATGTTCATGTTTGGTGTTTGGATACTGTTAAAACTTAAAACAAATGATATAAATTTCTACAATATTTGAAGGAAAGTGATCCAATCGCGAGACGCAGGTCTTGAACTATACAAGTTCAAAATAGCTTGCTACAACACTACACGAAAATCATATCACAATCAAAACAATAATTTGCTAGCAAATTCTTCAATCTCCTCGGTCACTGTAGAATCGGAAGCATAGGAAGCAAGACTCTTCAGTTCTGGAATGCTTCTCCAAAGAGTCAGAGCCATTTTCATCACAAACAGTTCACCATTCTCTTCATCATTTAAATCACTCCCTAAAGCAATTACAATCTCCTCCTCCAAGCTTTTAAAATACCCAACATTATTCCTAAACAATTCAAATATCATCCCTACTTGTCCACCAGGCTCCAGCGTATTCACAACCGTAGCTAGTGCTCGTCCCACTGTAGCAAATAAAACAACCCAAGTAGAGCCATTTGATATCAACGACGCAGCAACTGTAGCAACAGCAGCCGTTAAGGGACATGTAACCGCCAAAATCCAATTAATCCTGACAGCAAGCACTGCACATTCTTGATATACTACATGATTCTTCTTCTTCATTACTTGAAGTGTCCCTCTCATCGCTTCTTCCACCTCCTTGCTCCATCGACTGTTACCATTGCTTCTTCGTTCTGCTAACGGCCACCACCTTGCACCTTCTACTTTTTTTTTGGGAACTTTTCAAGAAGTGGAAGCAAAGGAAGTGGGTATGCTTTGTCTATGGCTAGAACTTTCTGCATAAGCTCTTCTACATCTTTCTCCATAGGGGTGCCAATAGCAATAGTGGTAAGAACAGAATTTTGCAACTATTAAAAAGCTGGGTTACTTTGATTTTCTCTTCTGAAAGCTGTGATGGATGGAGTATGTTGATTAACCTCATCATGATTGCGGCTAAACCAAAAAGAACTGTGGAGGAGACGTTAAGCAGTTCGTTTGTATGGTCAATCGAAGAAATGGCTGCAAGTAATGTAGCAGTCAAAGTGATGGAGTTGATTGAAGTTAGAAATAGTTTGTTCCAGTCATTTCTCTGGTGTCCGATGATGGAGTGCATCTCGACTCTATCTGCCACTGCTTCTTTGATTGTGTACAGTTTGGTTAGTGTCTTTTTTTCTTTGGGTGTTTGCATGAAGCTTTTTATGTCCTTTTTCTGACCTAGTTGCTTTGGTAATGGTTGTAGGGTGACGCTGAATCTCCTGCTTTGGCTGTTTGAGATTGATGAAGATGAAAATGACGAAGACATAAAGGTTTGCGCTTTGAGAATTGACATAGTTTATTTTGCTTTGGTGATATTTTATGATGTTTACGTTGAAAGCTTTGAGTTTATAATGATATTTGGGTTGCTTGTGGTGTATTTATACGGGGTAATTAGGATAAAGGGCCTATGTAGCTTATGTAATTAGTTTCTAGACCCATGGTCTAAAATAATTATTTTCAAGGACAGGATGGTAAAATCTTACGCTATTACCCTTGATATTACGAAGAAGATAGAAAGCGATTGTAAAATCATATACAGCTATAATCTAAGGTTTTTTCCTTTCTCTCATTCTCAGTTTTCAGTTTTTCAACTCCCGAATCGAATCTACTTCTGATCGAAATTGAATATACGTAGATCAATCATCGAACTGATAATCGTATCATTCGTTTAAATTCATCTCGGTTTTAAATTTCAAACTACTATAAATCTTCTGCAAATTCATAGCGAAAGAAAAATTCGAGGTAATGTTAATTTTGGTAAATCAACTTATGTTTAATGTTTTCTCTGTATTTTTGGTTCAAATCTTAGATATATTTTTGGTTCAAATCTTAGATGTATTTTTTCTCTGTAGTTGAGGCTTTTGAGCCTGGCTCAAACGAATGCCATTGCAGCTTGGATCTGCATTAATGAATGTCACAATTAGCAAACAAACTACCATTGCTGACATGCTGCCATTTGGGTTATTTATTTTCTGTCTTTTTATGCAATTTCAATTGTGTATGAACAACAATGCATCACTCCCCTTGCATTTAATTTGGAAACTGTCTATTGTTTATAATTATCCAGCATGCTTCTTTAACCTTACATATGTTGTCTTAAAATTCTTCATAATATCAGTTAACCATTCTATAACTCTTTGTAGTATTTAGACAAAACCATTTGCTCTTGTCCTACTTTTGTTTATTCTGTAATGTTGTGCACCATTATTTTCCGGGTTGATTGTGGAGTTTGATTTGATAGAAAATTAAGAGTAAAGGATAGAGAGGATGGGGATGTGTAAGCTGCAGAGAATTTGAAGCAAATTCAATGGAATATTCTGCACCTCAGAAGTCCCTTCCTGTCGTTCATGAGATTGATTGTGAAAAACATGAAGGAGTATTCGAATTTGTCAGCCGCACAAATTCGAATAAATGCTCTAGAGTTCTTACTGAAGATGCTGCTGCAATCAAAATACAAACTGCTTTCGGATGTTTTCTGGTATGTGTTCTCATCTCTTTTTTTTTCTGTCTCTATCTCTTTCTTATCTTTTTAGAGTTGTTCATATTTTATATGTATTGATTATTCTACCATGCTTGTTGAGTTATTCTCGATTCTTTTTATCTTACATATACCTATAATTATTGAATGCAAGAAGAGATTTAAGTGTTTTAAGAGGACTTAGCATGCTTAAGTCATTAAAAAGGAGCGATGCAGTTAAGCGTCAAACTGTAGTCACGTTACACTAAATTGGGTCAAAGTCCCTTATTTTCTATTTCTAAGGATAATTTGGGCTAATTTTGATGTATTACAAGGTTTACTAACGCTGGGTGGGTTCTTATTTTCACACAACTTCCATGCCTCAAGTAATTGTTCATTATCTTTTAAATGCTCTTCCTCATTTTCTAATTTTAAATTAGGTCAAAATCCCTTATTTTCTATTTTTAAGGATAATTTGGACTAATTTTGATGTATTACTAGTTTACTAACGCTAGGTTGATTTTTATTTTCATATAACTTCCATGCCTCAAGTAATTGTTCATTATCTTTTAAATGTCTTCCTCATTGTCATTTGTATCTTGCATCAATACATTAAAACAGTTAGATAACATTAATTTAGCTTGTTCTTTTGCCTACACATCCACTTTATTTTATCCTTTTTTCTAAAAATTGATCCTACCTATTGAACAACAACCAGAGAATCATCCATCACATTTTGTCCCTTAACGCCAGTATTATGATCAACCTAAGTTCCACGAGCCCTGATTATGTTTCCTTCTTCTCCTTGACATTTGATTTTTTTCAGAAATGCTAGCCATGCTTTCCTTACCAACTCTGAGAGCGCTGAGCTTCTTTCTAACTTTCGTTATCCTTCTCTAAACTTGTTTTCTCGTATTTATAGGTACAACAAAACTTCGAGCTTTCTCTCAACCATATCACTAACTAAATTAGCAGTGGCATCCTTGCATGCTTTCAGTTAATTCACTACACCCATGCTTTCTTTTTCTGTAAAATTATCTGCTTTTTTATTATGTTTAATACAACAATCATGAATGTGACCAAGCATTTTGCAGCATACATAGATTTATGGTCCCCAAAGATATTAACTACACTTGACTATAATGCACATTACCATCAACCATTTGCATCTGTAACATCGAGAGTAATCCCTACTATGCATATAGCGTATTCTAATCTATCTATTCTCTTTGTTGATTCATTCATAAGTAAGAAATTATATATTCGAGATTTTAACCAACTTATACCCAGCAAGGACTAGGAAAACAAAGGAATGTTAAGTAAATTTATCCAAATAGGAACTACTTTAATGATATTAATATGAAGGGATCTGCAAAGAATATTGTAACTATTAGTTGAAATGAATGTATAGAGTGCATTTGTCATTATGTAAGGGGCCAGAATCAATCTTATTTGACTGGAGTTGGGCGTAGTTGAACTGATTTTATTGAGCTGATGGGAAGGCTTGTTCTTGTTCAATTTTAGCATAGATCAGCAGTATAGAAGAGTGCTTATGTTGATAGAGTGGATACCAAAGTTTTTGATAGCTCCAAGTCAGATAAAGATTTTCTTTTGAACAGTACATATAACTCTTATGCTTTGAATAAATTGTCCACTAATTATGTATGTACGCATGTTGTGGTTAACAGGTACACTTGCTTGAAGATCAAAACAACTACTTGTAACAGGTACACTTTCATTTGTAAAGTGGTTTTAAATTTCCAAAACTGCGCATTATAGAAGAACTTGTTCTTTGTGTATGTACCGAAACTTCATAACGGATATAGTATTATGTACTAATATTCAACTCACTGTTTGCCATGTATAATGCATGGGTGATCACTATTTTGCATATAAAATGCAGTTTCTTATGTTCAGTTGGTCTGTTTACATGAGAGAATGGAATTAACGTGCAATAATGGGACTCATGTAATTCTGGTCTAAACACGAGTCATTATATCACCCCCAATACATAGGCAATAACATTCTGGTTTCAATATATGCACTTATACTTAACTCGGTAGGTCTTTTTATTTTCATGTACACTCATAAAAGGACGTAGTATTTTTACGGATTAATTTTTTTCATTCCCAAGTTACATTGATGCTGCCTAAGATAAATTCTATATTTATTTATTTTTGTCGTCGTTAAAGATTGCACTAGCGCAATTTTAAATTGGATTCGTTGTAAAACTGAGCCGAAAGGCTCAGTAGTATTGAGCCATTCGGCTCAGTATAACTGAGCCTAATGGATCATTTTTACTGAGCCTTTTAGCTCGTTTATTTATTCTTGTTTATCACCTATTTAGTGCTTGTTTATTTGTGCTTGTTTCGTTGTGTGCTAATTGGATTAAACAATTTATGCATAGATATATAGAGACAATACATAGTCAATACATAAACTGCTACATTTGTGGAGGAAGTGGAAGAGCTAAGAAGTAAAAATGAAGAAACGAATGTCACGATTAACAATCTACAAGGGGATTTAGGTTTCATGCAGGAGGAGGTGAGTTTTGTGCAAGAGTTTATACGAGGGTTGAGGCGGGACCAAGAATTAGAGATATGACATGCTTTATTGGTTATTCTTATTTTAGCAGTGGTTTTGATGTTCTATTTGTATAAGGTACATTATATGATGTTCGAATTAAATGAAAGGACCATATTTGAGTTATGTAGCAACTTTATTTTATTGTTTGTTGGACGTGATTTGTTTTAAATACATTTGTATTAAGTTTTTGATATTGTGATCATGATATTCATTCTACATCAATGTTTTTATTGGTGTATATTGTTACAATTTTGCATATGTTCGGTTTTATTAGATTTTGTATGATATGTGTGGTAGATGAAGATAAATATAAAAGAATCATATTGAATTTTGGTGCACAATGGTGTAGGAAATGGATAAGGAAAATCCAATTTTTCCCTTTAAACAGAAGTAGGCTAGGCGTAGGAAATGCGTATGGAAGAAAGCGAAGGAAAGACGTATTGAGGTATGCATAAGGAATGCGTATGGGATTGGGCATAGTGAATGCGCATGAGATTGCCGTAGGGAAGGCGTATGGAACTTAGCATAGGGAACACGTAGGGATGAGGGCATAGGGAATCCGTAGGGAATTTATGCGACAAGCTATTTTCCAACTTCTGTTTTGGCACAGATATGGCGTAGGGAAATTTAAAAATATAAAATATGAATAAGATATAAAATAATACACCCAGTAGGGATTAATTATGGATTTGGTTATGTGCTCGATTAATCCCTCGGTTAAGAGCTCGGTTATGACCTTAGTTACGAACAGGGTTAAGCACTCAATTTTGACCTTGATTATAGGATTGGTTATTACCTTGGTTATTAACATGGTTATGGATATCATGTTCGGCTATGGGCTCGATTATGATCTCATTTGCGATTTCAGTTATATATACTATGTTCAGTTATGAGTTTGGTTATATGCTCGTTTATAGGCTTAGTTATGGGTTTAGTAGTAATCTATTCGGTTATGTGCAAGATAATAGGCTTGATAATGTATTAGTTTGTGTAAAAGCATGATTATTACTTTGTTCATGGTTTAATTTGGTTACGGGGATGGTTATGGAACTAGCTAAGGATGACTAATAGATTAAATATAAGTATTGGAATACAAATAATAAAATAACAAAAATATAAATGCCAAATTAGAAAATATAAAATATAAAATATAAATAAAATATAAATAAATAATTTCGGTTATGGGCGCGATTATGATCTTGATTATAGGTAATATTTTTGGTTATGGGCTCAGTTACGACCTTGGTTATAAGCTTGGTTGTGGAAACTATATTTAATTATGGGATTGGTTATGAGCTTGGTTAAGACCTCGGTTATGACCTTAGTTACTGAGCTGGGTTAAGGACTCAGTTATGAACTCAGTTATGGGATTGTTATTACCTCAGTTATTAACACGTTTATGGATATTATGTATGGTTATGGGCTCGATTATGAGCTCATTTGTGGTTATTATGCTCAGTTATGAGCTAGGTTTAGATCTTGGTTATGGACTCAGTTATTGGATCGGTTATGGAATAGAAGATAAATTAAAAAATATAAAATATAAAATATAAATTACGAGCTTGATTAGATGTTTGGTTAAGACCTTAATTATGAGCTTGGTTAGGGTTTTGGTTATTGGCTCGGTTATGGGCTCAGTTATGGACTCGGTTATATGAAGGGTTTCGGATATGGGCTTACTTTTGGATTCGGTTATGGGCTCAGTTATGGGCTCAGTTATGTGATCGGTTACATAAAGGGTCTCTATTATGTGCTCAGTTAGCGTCTCTATAACGCCCCACCCTGAGACCCACCCTAATAAAGAGCATTAACAAGTAATGTCGTCTATTAGAGCGGAGAATAGGGCTTGATAGGAGCGACTATTCGTAGATTTGCATTAACAAGTCTTAAGTATGTCGGTGACATACTCTCTGTTTTTTTTTTCTATGTGGCTCGACATACTTAATACTTGTGTAATACAACTCTATGACGACTATAGGATCAGCTCAGAACATCATACATTTACACACACAATTACAGCTCACAGAACAATTTGCATAATATTACAACAATATAATAGAACGAATACATGTGATACAAGCAAATGGTTATACATAAACCATTACTTATATAACAAGATACACATTAAAGATACACTCAAAACTCGGTTACACAACAAGGAATAGCAACAGGAAATATAGTCCAGTAATGACACAGCAAAACCCCAAGCACAACAATTAACCTGCAACATCCTGATCTGACCCGAGGAATACACACACGGGTTAGTCTAACTTAAATAGTATAAGTTTTACAAGAACAATTAGTAAATGAATCACTAAGGAGGATATTCTTTTAGTCCATAAAGGAATGGGATGGCACAATACACTGCAAGGTTAAATTCCTATAAAGTATTTATAGGAATATTTTTTGAAGTTCAAAAGATAAAGAAATAGAACCATAAAAACCCAAATTCACTAAAAATCACTAAATCACGGAGTCCCGAAATCACAAAACTTTGAAGAGAATTTAAATATCACAAATAAAATCTTAATAAACACATAACACAAATCCATAGACGATGGATCCATCACAAAATGGCTAGTTGATGCTATGTCTGCACTTGCTATAACTCAGGATGGCATAATGCTATAGCCAGTACTATATCACACAGATTGGGTACCTGAATTGCCCGAAGGTCCACAGATCCACACAGGATTGACCCGAAGGTCCACATAGAGTTCACACAGATTAAGCCAAAGGTCCACACAGAGTATACACAGGATTGACCCAAAGGTCTAGTACTGGCGGTCACACAGGAATGTGTCACAGACCCTTAGATCGTAACCCGAAAAGTGATAATCGTGCGTCCCATACCACACGTTCTCACTTAACGGTTTACACACTACAAGTTTGCTCCACACAAGAAAACACAAAAATTCACAAGAAACAACACAAACACCTGAATATCTCAGAGGATCGCAGAATATCACTGAAACACGGAGAATCACTAAGATTCATCAAATTACAGAAATCACTGGAACATTAAGAAACATTGAGAATAAATGCTTTGATTAGACGGACCTGGGATTAAATAATACCGTATGACACCACGTCCCGTACCGTGGGGTATCCAGTAATATTCGATCACCAATACGCCTTCTCGAAGGGTGCAAATACGTGAAGTTCTTATATTAAAACATACATAAGAAAGTAGTTTGAACAAAATAAGGTTTCATAGCAATATCTTAAAACCCGTGAAGTTTGGGAATACTTGTTAAAATAAGACTTCTAATCTATTTATAAAACCTTATCACGACAATATTTTGTTTAAAATAGTAATTTCATACTTGAAACATTTCGAAAATGATTTATAAAAAAAATGGTTCAAGTGTCACGGAGTCACAAAAGATGGCTGCTGATTTTCTCCCAATACAGCAGTGCAGAACCACAATTTTGAACATGTTAATCACAAAATCATTATAAAATCAATGAATGAAACTTGTAGCCCGCAATCTGAGCATTCCAAAACCATATAATAATAAGGATTTCGATCAATAATGAGAGTGTTATGATCGAAACGGTTTCAGCTTAACAAAAGAAAACGCGGATGTAGATTTTCATCTCGAGCAGCAGCAGAAAACCACGATTTTGACAATGTTAATCACAAAATCATTGTAAACTCAACAACAGAACTTGTAGCTCACAATATGAGCATTCCAAAACCATATAATAGTAAGGATTCCGATCAATAATGAGAGAGTTATGGTCAAAATAGTTTCAGCTTAACATAAAACGTGGCTGTTGATTTTTATCTCGACACAGCAGTACAAAACCACGATTTTGACAATGTCAATCACAAAATAATTGTAAACTGAACAACTGAGACATGTAGCTTACAGTCTGAGCATTACCAAACCATATAGTAATAAGGATTCCGATCAACAACGAGAGAGTTATGGTCAAAATAGTTTCAGCTTAACAAAAACAGCCAAACACATACGACAAATTCAATAAACTTAAGATTTCATAGTAAATCACAACAATAACAACTGAAATAAGTAATAATTTATGTGAAGGAACCTCACCTTTGATTTGTTGTAGGATGGAGGATCGGTTGAAGCTTTTGGAGGCTCAATTGCTAAGAAGGAGCTTTTCTTCCTCTATTTTCAACTACAAAAGAACATGCAAAGCTTCATACAATAAATTTGCAAACCAAAACTAAAAATAATTGAATAAATCTAAGATTTTTGATGATTACCTACTGTAACGAGAATTCGAACGTCAAATTAGTATTTAGAATTGAGTTGGAGGCCAAAGGAGCCATTTACAGTAAAGTTTCTATTCAATTTCTAGGTTTTGTGAATAAAAGAGAGGAGGAAGAAGACTCTCTAGAGATTTGATTGTTTCTCCAACATGAATTTGCAATTTGATGTTAGAGAGAATAGACACTCCTCTCTCTAATTTTTAAGTTGAATTGGAGATTCTAAGCATTTGATTTGTAGGAAGCCATGAATTTTCCTTTACTGTAATTTCTAGGGGAAGAATAAAAAGAGAGGAAGAAGAAGCCTCCATAAAATAGAACGTAATTTTTGCAACCGATAAGGGTAAGGAAATTTATTTATTATTTTTATTTTTGCGCTAAGACCCTCTCTTCTTAAACAATTTTATAAACCAACTTTTACTATTTTGATTTTTGGTCCAATCTTTTACTTTTAAGCCCAAAAATACACTACATAAGCAAATTTAGTTATTTAAACTAATATAACATTGTTAACATGTTATTATCCTCTTGACACACACCTTAATACACTAATTAAATTGTGCTTAACTCGTAAAACACAAATACACATACTACAATAAACTTTAAAACACTCTAAACAATGTTGAAAATTGAATTCTGACATAACTTACAAATATAAGTATGTTTAACAATAATAATTACTTCCTTATATTTGTGTAATCTTTACACACAACCAAAAGAACTTATCACAATGATTTATTTGAACTTAATAAACCACTAAAACATATCAAAAACATATTTTTATTATTATTCAATTTAATAATTTGAACACTTAAAATTTGTACAATAATATATATATATATACACACACACACATATACCACAATCCAAAATTACAATGATTGTTACCAACCCATAAAAAATGGTTTTAATTCAATAGTTACCTCTTGAAACACTTTTACTCTTTTTATTTCCACACTACAATACATATGTATGTTTATACGTATCTTTGGAAATTAAGACATAAATCTCCAAATTTATTAACACAGCTATGTTGTTTTATATTTTATTTACAATACAATTTAAATTTACTATCAACGACAATAGACACATTAATTCTATAAATACTGATTCACATCAATATTTATATTCTCAATAATCCATAAACCAACTTATTCTTTGATTAATAAGTTAAAAGCCACATGTACACTTTAAATTCACTAATGTTTTTTTATATATATACACAATTCCACTATTAATATTGTTGTAAAAATACATCTTTTATTTAAAACCCCAATTAATAATTTAATAACTCCACAAAAAATTTATCTTCAATATTGAAAATATATTTTCCTCTTAAATATTGATTCCCAATCATTATATATATATTTTAAATACCCCCTTTAGTTATTGATATAATCTTAAGATTAGATTGGAATAAATTTATGTAATATCAAAGTTATATAATTTATTCCAAATACTCAATTTATAATTGCACAAGACTTTATTTCTTATTTTAAATATAATACGAGTTGGCCTCACAAACTCGTATCACCAATAAATTATCTTAAAAAGCACAAAACACAATCAATTTGCACTTCCTGGTTACCTAAAAATCTGAGTTGTTACAATCTCGGTTATGAGCTCGGTTATGGACTCGATTATGTGAAGGGTCTCGGTTATGTGATTGGTTATGAGCTCGGTTGTAGACTCGGTTATGGACTTGGTTATGAGTTCGGTTATGGGTTATGTTAAAGGTTTGGTTATGACATCAATCATGACCGTGGTTATAAGCTCATTTATTACCTCATTTATATAAAAATTCTAAAATATAAATATAAAATATTAATAAAATATAAGTAATTAATTTTGGTTACAAGCTAGATCATAACTTCAATTAAGAGCTCAGTTATAAATTCAATTACAAGCTTGTTTAAGAGCCCGGTTATGGGCTTGTTTATAGGATAAGTTATGTCTTAGTTTTGGCTCGGTTATGGTCTCAGTTATGGGCTACAATTATGAACATGTTTATGGGCTCGGTTATGTGCTACAACTATAAAGTATAAATTATAAATTATAAATTATAAAATAAGAAATATAAATTATAAAATAAAAAATATAAAGTATAAAATATAAAATATAAAGTATAAAATATAAAGTATAAAGTATAAATTATAAAATATAAGATATAAAGTATAAATATAAATATAAATTATAAAATATGAAATACGAAGTATAAAATATAAAATATAAATTATCAAATATAAAGTATCAAATACAAAATTCAAAGCATAAAATAAAAAGTATAAAATATAAAATATAATTTATGAGCTCGATTATAGGTTTGGTTAAGACCTCAATTATGAGCTCAGTTAGGGTCTCGTTTAATAGCTCGGTTATGGACTCGATCATGAGCTCGCTTATAGTCTCGGTTATGGACTCAGTTATAGACTCGGTTATGGGCTCGGTTTTGGACTCGGTTATGGATATGTGATCGACTATTGGTTCGGCTATGGTCTCGGTTATGACTTATTTTAAAGGTTTTGTTATGACCACAATTATGACCATGATTATGGGTTCAGTTATGGGCTAGATTTAAATCTTCGTTATGGGCTCAGTTATTCCATCGGTTATGGAATATAAGCTAAATTAGAAAATAAAAAATAAAAAAAAATATAAAAAATATAAAATACAAATTATAAGATATAAAGTATAAGATTAAAATTATAAATATAAAGTATAAAATATAAAATATAAAATATAAAGCATAAAGTATGAAATATAAAATATAAAATATAAAGCATAAAGTATAAAATATAAAATATAAAGTATAAAATATAAAGTATAAAGTATAAAGTGTAAATTATAGAGCATAAAGTATATAATATAAATTATAAAGTATAATATATAAAATATAGAGTAAAAAGTATAAAATATAACGTATAAATTACAAAATATAAATTATGAGCTTGATTAAAGGTTTGGTTAAGACCTCAAGACCTCAATTATGAGCTCAATTAGGGTCTCAATTATGGGCTTGGTTATGGACTCGGTTATGTGATTTGTTATGGGTTTGATTTTAACTCAGTCATGTGCTTGGTCATGTGCTCGCTCATGTGTTTGGTCAAGTGCTCGATCGTATGCTCGGTTATGAGCTTGGTCATGGACTCGGTTATGTTCTCGGTCAAGTGCTCTGTCATGTGCCTGGTCATGGGATCGGTCATGGGCTCGGTTATGTTCTCGGTCATGTGCTCGGTCATAGGCTCGGTTATGAGGTCGGTCATGGGCTTGATTATGTTCTCGGTAATGTACTCGGTCATGTGCCCGAGCATGTGCACAGTTATTGGCTCGGTCATGGCTCTGTCACGTTCTTGGTTATAAGGCTCGGTCATGTGCTAGGTCAAGTGCTCAGTCATGTGCTTAATTATGGGCTTGGTCATGTGCACGGTTATGGGCTCGGTCATAGGCTCGGTTATGTTCTTGGTTATGGGACTCAGTCATGTGCTCGGTCATGTGCTAGGTCATAGGCTCGGTCATAGGCTCAGTCATGCGCAAGTTTATGGCTCAGTTATTGGATCGGTTATAGATTAAAGGCTAAATTAGAAAATATAAAAAAAAAATCATAAAATATAAACTATAAAGTATAAAATATAAAATAAATTATAAATTATAAATTACAAGTTATAAATTATAATGTACAAAACAGAAAATATAAAATAAATTATAAATTATCTAATATAAAATATAAAGTATAAAAAATAAATTATAAAATATAAATAGGAATAAAATATAAATAACTAATTTAAGTTATAAGCTAGATCATAACTTGAATTAAGAACTTAATTATAAATTCAACTACAAGTTTGTTTATGAGCCAGGTTATGGTTTGGGTTATGAGATCAGTTATGGGTTTGGATTTGTCTTGGTTATGTGCCCGATTACGGTCACGATTATAGGCTAGGTTAAAGGTTGGGTTATAACCCCAAATATGACCGTGGTTATGTCCTCGGTTATTACCTTAGTTATGATCTAGGTTTAGATCTTGGTTATGGGCTTGGTTACTTGATTGGTTCTCGATTAAAAGGTAAATTAGAAAATATAATATACAAATTATAAAAATATAAAGTATAAAGTATAAAATAAAGATTATAAAATATAAAATAAAATGTAAATTGTAAAATATGAAATATAAAGTATAAAATAAAATTTAAAAAAAAATATAAAGTATAAAATTACAAGTTTGTTTAAGAGCTCGGTTATATTCTCGGTCAGTTATGGGTTTGGTATTGCCTCGGTTATGTGCCCGGTTATGGGCTCAGTCATGGGCTTGGTTAAAGGTTTGGTTATAACCTAAAATATTATCGTGATTATTTGTTCGATTATTACCTTAGATATGATCTAATATAAATGCTAAATTAAAATATAAAAAACATAAAATATGAATAGAATATAAATAACTAATATAATCGTAACCTGAATTAAGAGTTCGGTTATTAATTCAATTACAAACTTGTTTAAGAGCTCAGTTATGGGCTCAGTTATAGGATCAATTATCCGTTCGGTTTATAAAGGATAAAGTATAAAACATAAAATATAAAATATAAAGTATAAAATATAAATTATGAAGTATAAAATATAAAGTATAAAATATAAAGTACAAAATATAATGTATAAATAGAAAATATAAATTACTAGCTTGGTTAGAGGTTTGGTTAAGACCTCTGTTAACTAATTATGACAGTGATTATTTCCTCAGTAGGAATTATTTAACCTAGCTCATAACTAGTTTATATTGTAAGAGTAAAGTATAAAATATAAAATATAAAATATAAAGTTTAAAATATAAAGTATAAATTATAAAATATAAAGCATAAAGTATGAAATAAAAAATATAAAGCATAAAATATAAATTACAAAATATAAAGCATAAAGTATATAGTATAAAATATAAAGTATAAAGTATAAAATATAAAATATAAAATATAAAGTATAAAATATAATGTGTAAATTACAAAATATAAAATATAAATTATGAGCTTGATTAGAGGTTTGGTTAAGACCTCAATTTTGAGCTCGATAGGGTGTCAGTTATGGGATCCGTTATGGACTTGGTTATGGACTCAGTTATGGGTTTGATTTTAGCTTAGTCATGTGTTCGATCATATGCTCAGTCAAGTGCTTGCTCATGTGCTCGGTCATGTGCTTAGTCATATGCTCGGTTATGAGCTTCGTCATGGATTCGTTTATGTTCTCGGTCAAGTGCTGGGTCATGTGCCTGGTCACGGGCTCGGCCATGGGATCGGTCATATTCTCGGTCACGTGCTCGGTCAAGTGCTCGGTTATGAGGCCGGTCATGGCCTCGATTATGTTCTCGGTCATATGCTCGGTCATGCACCCCGTCATATGCACGGTTATGGGCTCGGTCATTGGCTTGGTTATGTCCTTGGTTATGGGGCTCAGTCATTTTCTCGGTCAAGTGCTTGGTCAGGGAGGGCATGCGTTTCTTTCTAGTTATGAGTGGCGTCAGTGCTTGAACTGGCTGACGAGTTTGACTCATGTGGATGTTACTTATTATTACTTGCTGAAAAGCGAGGCGCCTCGTGATATCGGTTTCGGCCGATGCTCCTGGTCGGCTGACGGGCCAGATTTACGCCCCAAAGGGCGGAGAAACGTAGTGTTCAGGCATAATAATCCACATCGGTGGACCGGCCCTGACGATCCAAGGGGCAGTTGCGGCTGTTCCGGAGACATGGGCTAGATTGTCTCGAATCGGTTGAGGATCTTGCCCCTAGCCTCGGTTCATACCATAAATGATAACCCAATTTCCAATACGTGTATTGCGGTTTTAATTGTAGAACTAGTATGGCGACATGATATATGGTACCCATGCCGTCTATGATTAATACTTATGATTTGAAGTTGTTTTATACACTATGCACTTATAATAGTATCAAACGATTTGTTTTAAACGTATCAAGCATTCTTTGGCTGTTATAAGGGAAAACCCTATCCTCGGCTGCGTTGCATTGTGTGATGGGACCTGGGTCTTATAACAGCTTCATTTTTCTTTATTTAGCATTGCGCTAGTTGTTTTATGCACTGGTATTCTTGGGAGGAAACCCGTTCCGTGTTATACGGCATGGTCCCTTGATTTACCTAATGATTTAAAATAAAGATTAATAACTGTTTTAGTTCTCACACCAGTCACATGACTGACCTGGAGTTTATTGTTTTAACCTAAACTCTGGGTGCCCTTATTTTGACACGGGCAGCTAGTAGTTTTGGTTTTGCAGATTTATATTCATAGGATCCTGGTTTACAGCTGGAACGATATCCGGAAAGCTTTGTATCCGTATATCTCCTTCTAGTTGTGTATTGTATTATTTTCCGCTGCGATGTATTTAAATGTAATTTAAATCTCTGATATTTCTGTGTAATATTTATTCATACTCTGTATATTCTTGTAATCTGATGCATTGTTGTAATATACAATGAAATGTTCTTTTATATGCGTTCTATTTTGTCGTGTTCTCAACGATAGGGCGTTTCGAACGGCCTGGATCGGTTTAGCGACTGGTTCGGACCGAGCGAAATTCCCTGCCGTCACATTTGGTATCAGAGCTTTGGTTTACAAAGCTCAGAGAACAAGGCACATTAGAACCCTACGAAAGAATTCATCAGATAGTTGGATTAGTAAAATCCAATTAGAATGACTCGTTAGAGATAGGATCAGTAGTATCCTAGAACGAGTGTGAAGAGTATATTTTTCAAATGAAAACAAATTTTGTTTTGAAAATCTAAATCAACTATTCGTATTTGGTTATTTATTTATATTGATGTGGACAATCCAGTATATATAGATTTTGCGTATACGTCTGATCCGCGTGTATTCGAAATTTTAATATACTGGATAGATATAGAATTACGCTCTAGCCGCCCGGGAGTGATTCTGATGATTGATATATCATCATCAGAATTTATATTCGAGTGACGAACGTGTAATATCTATATATTTCCATTGGACTGGTGTGAGAACCAAAATTAGATAGGGCTAATTGTTGTGATTTGGCATCAAAAACATGATTTTTGACTATGTATCGAAATTATGAATTTGAAACGTTAATTCACTAATTGATTGATGTTTGTGTTGTTTGTTTAATTGTTTGACAATTTTGAACCATTATGCCTAATTTGATCGAATAATGAATTATATTGAAAATTGGTCGCATTTGCTTGCATATACATGTATATCATTGAACAGGTCATAGCAAGGAGGCTAGAGCAGAGAATAAAATTTGTTTGCCCGACAAATAGGTACATGTTTACTACATAATTTACTGTTTGTTTGGGTGATGATGATTTTATGAGCCTATTGGCTAGCCGCTTGGCTTTTTCTTTTTCTTTTTGAGATCTGAAGGACCGGGGAAGCTATTTGAAATTCCCCGATGCTCCCGGTGCAGGGGAGGTTATGGCGAAATTTTTCGAAAATTTAGGGTGTTAGCCAAATTTTTGAAGAATTTGAAAATTCTCAGAAACTAAAGAGTTGGAGAATGGAAGCCAGATCGAACGTAGAGTTGATTAATCAAACCACTTTCGACTTTGTTCCTTTTCGGGGACGAAAAGTTTTAAGTGGGGGAGATTGTAATAACCCGGAAATTCTGGGCCAGTTTAAAATTTTTATTTTGGCTATTTTAGCGAATTTTGATTATTTAAAATGAATTATTTTAAATAATATCGACGAAAATCTATTTTGAATAGAATTCGAACGTATATATTATACGCGTCGTCGTTAGAATATAAATATTTATATATAATTATAAATAGAATTGAAAATGGCGCGGTAGTTCGATAATTCGATTTCAAACTTCAATTGAATATACCGGGTGCAAAATAATCCGGATTTTAGTGAAACCAAAAATAATGGGATCTGATTGTGAATATCTTTCCAACGAATCCGAAAAATCGAAATTTCCTAACGGGAATCAAAAGATATGTCCAGTTGAAATTTCTGAATAGTCGCTATGGAATTCAGGCCCTTAAAAATAGACTTTTTGCAAACGACCTCGGATTTCGACGAAACCACTTTTGTTGGGTCCGTGATGTAAAGTTATTGCTAGGTTTCAAATTTCATAATTTTTCGAATCAATATGTGAGCGTGGCAAAGGAAAACGCGTTTGACCAGTTTCAGTTGATTTTAATCGACTGGAAATTGGTCATTTTTCTAACGGTCTCAGAATTCGACGAAACTAGTTTTGTTAGGACCGTATCGTCAATACGAAGCTAGAAAATATTTTTCTGGAATTTTTAAAGTTCGTATGTGACCCCGGTAATTTTAAATGTACGTTTAAAATTCAATATAATGATTTAAATGTTAAATTGGATAGAAACAGATCGTAACAACCAAAGTGGGTTATGAAACGTATCCCATTGAGTTCGGAATAGGGGTAATTAGCTAGGGGCGACAGTCGTTGGGTTTGATTTGGGGTTTGTGAGGATTTTGACTTTTAAAACAAAATGAAATAAAATTAATAAAATAAAAAATATATAATATTTTTATTCCCAAGCCCTTCATTAAAACCCTAGCCACCGTATAACGATTTAACGGCTGAAACCCTCAAAACATCCAGGCGATTTTTCTTCAAATCCCCAAATCAATTCGATCCAACTCCGGAGTGGAAATCAAAATGGGGTTCGAGATCTTCAAGGGGGCGCCGGTCTGATCGAGGATGGTGCTGTGTATCTCGAGATTCCAGCCCACAAACCCCCGCCGCCTCGTCTGAAATTCCGCCACTATCCCTGCGTCGAGTTCGACGTTGAAGCCATCACTAGAGAGATGACGCGTAGACGCACCTCGTGGCAGCTGGCGATCGTCGTACGGCGGTCTCTGATGAGATGCGTGGTGGGGTTTCCATTTAGTGCTGATGGGTTCTTTTTCTATGCGTGACGCAGGAAGATGAAGTAAATTAAAAAGGTAATTACTTTACTTAATTGACTAGTTTTTATTCGTTTAATTTTGTTAAATAGGATTAAATCTGATTGTTTAACATGAGATTTTTTTTTATTAACATAACATGAGATTTTTAATTAACATAACATGAGTTTTATTTAAATTCTTAGTTATTTATAAAACCGCTTATATAAAATATATAAAATAATGTAAATATATATGAATAGGTTTTTATAAAATATATATGAAATGTTTTTCTTTGTGAAAATAAAAAAATGTGATTTCTCCTTGTTTGAAAAGAAAATAAAAATGTGATTTTTATGGAAAAGAAATCATTTTAAAAATGTAATCTTTGTAGATGAAAATTAGATTTCTTTGATTAAGAAAATTATATTTCTTTTGGTATGAAAATATGTTCTCTTTGTTATGAACTATATGATTTTTCGATTTGAACATATATGATTTTTAATCTATAAAAATATGATTTTTATATATTGAACATCGAAATAAAAATATGATTTTTATATATTGAACTTCGAAATAAAAATATGATTTTTATATATTGAACTTCGAATTAAAAATATGATTTTTATATATTGAACTTCGAAATAAAAATATGATTTTTATATATTGAACTTCGAAATAAAAATAGAATTTTTATATATTGGACTTCGACAGAAAAATAGAATTTTTATATATTGAACTTCGACAGAAAAATAGAATTTTTATATATTGAACTTCGACAGAAAAATAGAATTTTTATATATTGAACTTCGATAGAAAAATAGAATTTTTATATATTTAACTTCGAAATAAAAATAGAATTTTTATATATTGAACTTCGATAGAAAAATAGGATTTTTATATATTGAACTTCGAAATAAAAATAGGATTTTTATATGTAGTGGCTACGGGCAACGAAGATGACGAGGATGCGATAGCGATGTAGATTTCTATCAATGAAGTGCCGTGGAGATGGATAGCTATAATGTGAGAATTTCTCACCTTTCAATTTATTTTTCTAGTTATATATATATATATATACTAGGATGCAGACGGTGCTTAGTAGCACCCGACACAATCGTCCACAGACCATGGACTTGTTTGTTTGGCTATGTTGTTAGTTAGATTGTTTGAGTTGATTTGAATTGTTTGGTGAAATGAAATTGATATGATTGATGTGTGAATGGCGTGGGCCTTCACTAGACCGGGGATAAGGCTAGGCCTTGTCCCGTTTCTAGTATCGTGCCGTTATGCCGCCGAAATTTTCTAAAATAAGTTAGAAAAATAAAAATATCATTTTATTTAAAGAATGAACTGAATAGAAATTCATATGTTGGAATAAAATGTTTTATCGTTAAAAATATAATTTTTAACGTGAATGTGAATAAATAAATATTCATTTACAAACCAGACGGTTTGTTTATGTACACCTATTTGAAGGACATTGATTGGGTCGATAAATTTTACACATCGCCCAACTGCACTAATAAAATCTGTGTTTGATTGTTTGAAACCCCACACGGGTGTTGGGATGAAATTTGAAGTTCACTCATCCTGATTGATTAAATATGTCGATCGATTGATTGACAGGCTGTTATAAGCGTTAGATATCTATATTTGGTGCTTATACGGTGTAGTGCACTTTGGTTGATGGTTGATTATTTTCAATGCTATTATATACATGTGTTGTATGAAAATCCATATAATTAATTTTATATGGTAATTGATTGGGCCTCATTCCAGTTTTGAAAAAGAAATATTTGAAATAGAATATTTGAAAATAAAGGAATATATGAAGCCGTGTTGATTAGATTGACGCCATTTTTACGTGAACGATATTTATATCGATTTTAAACGATTTCGAAATGAATTGAATTGAAAACGATTTCGAAATGAATTGAATTGAAAACGATTTCGAAATGAATTGAATTGAAAACGATTTCGAAATGAATTGAATTGAAAACGATTTCGATATGAATTGAATTGAAAACGATTTCGAAATCAATTGAATTGAAAACGATTTCGAAATGAATTGAATTGAAAACGATTTCGAAATGAATTGAATTGAAAACGATTTCGAAATGAATTGAATTGAAAACGATTTCGAAATGAATTGAATTGAAAACGATTTCGAAATGAATTGAATTGAAAACGATTTCAAATTGAATTGAAAGCAAATTGAAACGAATTCAAATTGAATTGAAATTTGAATTGAATAGAAATGAATTTTAAAACGAATTTATAGAGAAGAATTCAATTTTGATTTGAATTGAAACGGAAGTTGAAATTGCTTTTGAAACGAATTTAAACCTATTTATATAATTCGTTTTAAATAGAAATCGATGAAATATATTATATATATATTATATATATAATATAATGGCCTGAATAGAACGCGCCGCGCCGCGGCAGTTCGCGAATTTCGACCATTGATTTCAAACGGACATTACGGGAGATCCGACCGTCGGATTCTCCTAAAACCCGAAACGTTGGGTTCGTATCGAAGAGAGCTTTCTAACGAATGTGAGAAATTAGAAATCTAACGGTTGGATTTGGAGATACGTCCAAATCAAATTTGAAAAAAAGTCACTGTAAGTGCAGTTCGATGGCCGTTGTTGGAAATCGACTGTACGGGCCTTGATAAAATTATTAAAAATAGTAATAATTTGTGTAAAATCATAAGAAATGATTTGAGAAGAATTGGGATGAAAAACTCCATATTTGAAAAGATAAAAATAGATTTTTATCGAAATGAACTAGTTTAGAACTAGAATTATAATTCTATTTATTTTTAAATAAATAAATTGAATTTGAAAAGGGTTTTGAAAATAACCAGAATTTCCAATGATTGCATTGGAGTGGATTTGAATCGAAATTGTCTTCGGAATATTTCGATGTTGGAATTCGTGATTATACATATGTTGTTATGGAAATTTGAAAGATATATATCTATATCGTTATTTCCAATACGACATTTGTTGGTCGTAGAATTTGATATTGAATATAAGCCGATATATTTTCTATTCAGAGCCTTGTATTGAATATCAAATGTGATTTGGGTTTGTCGTGAATGGTGTCTTCACTAACACTGTTCTTGAATCCAGTTGAGAAAAGATTAAATCTTTTTATTTAGATTTAATGAAGTGTACTAATTAAATAATATTTAATTGAAATTAAATTGATATTGATTTTTGGGTTTATCGTGAACAGTGTTTTAAATAACACTCGTTCTTTAACCCGATAATTAATGGAAGGTGATTTTGGGTTTATCGTGAACCGTGTTTTAAATGACACTGATTCTTTAACCCAGTCGAAGATTAAAACTAAGTGGAGTTTTAATGAATCTTTAATTAGATTGAAATGATCGAAAGTGGAGTATCACCAGTTTTGCTCCAGGCGATAGTTAAATCTTTAATTAGATTTGAACGTGAAATGGTAATTGAATTTACCGATAACACTGTGGTGTTAAATATGAAGTATTACCAGTTTTACTTCATGGGATGAATAGGTTGGGATTGGGAAATTAAAACAAATGATTACTTCGGTAAGGTTCGTTAATCCCGACTAGTTTGAATTGAGATTCAAAAATAGAATAAAGAATAAATTCAAGGAATTTATCTTGGATTAAATTAATGGGAACCTTTCCCTATGAATGTGAAATTTAGAAACTAACTGTCGGTTAGCCAAGCAGAATGGTTTTCTGAATATTGATCTGATGTTGGTTTCGGCCTTCGGGGTTAATATTTGGGGAATTATTCTCTTGATTAATTTACGGTTAGTGACTAATGAATTGGAATGAGGCGTATGTTGTGTTTGTGTAACACTTATTTAAAATATACGCGGGTTATTCGGAAAGACCGGGTTTATCCCATTCTGAATAACTGATACGACGATAAGTCGAAGATGAAGACGATGGTCGAAGACCGGAGGTCTTCACGTCGTTTGGGTAATTACTGATGATCTTGATTGGGCTGTACACCCAAGAAGATGGAAACAGTTAGTGATCGTCCAGACGTACTTGGAGATCGATGGATATGCGGGGTACTAGGTGCCTCCGGTTTCGTTCAGACCCAGAACGGACTTGTAAATGGACTGTGTGTCTGACATTGGATTTTAGTCCGTGTGATTGATCTCTATTAAATATATATCTGTTTGGCGGCGGAGAATTTATCCTCTTGCTTAACGCCCTTCTCTGAGACGTACGAGCTCAGGGGTTATATATTGATGGATATCAATCGCATGGAGTGAATTGCCTGTGTGGCATGCCTAAGTGGCAAATGATCAAGGCTTCTGTTGAAAAGCAAAGTCTTGTGGTTGATGATCGAAGCACGGCCTTTGTGGCATAGCTTTGTGTAACGTTGATTCGCGAGTATCACACCCGGTATGAATCAAAAACGGGAGACGGACCTCAGGGAAGGCATGCGTTTCTTTCTAGTTATGAGTGGCGTCAGTGCTTGAACTGGCTGACGAGTTTGACTCATGTGGATGTTACTTATTATTACTTGCTGAAAAGCGAGGCGCCTCGTGATATCGGTTTCGGCCGATGCTCCTGGTCGGCTGACGGGCCAGATTTACACCCCAAAGGGCGGAGAAACGTAGTGTTCCGGCATAATAATCCACATCGGTGGACCGGCCCTGACGATCCAAGGGGCAGTTGCGGCTGTTCCGGAGACATGGGCTAGATTGTCTCGAATCGGTTGAGGATCTTGCCCCTAGCCTCGGTTCATACCATAAATGATAACCCAATTTCCAATACGTGTATTGCGGTTTTAATTGTAGAACTAGTATGGCGACATGATATATGGTACCCATGCCGTCTATGATTAATACTTATGATTTGAAGTTGTTTTATACACTATGCACTTATAATAGTATCAAACGATTTGTTTTAAACGTATCAAGCATTCTTTGGCTGTTATAAGGGAAAACCCTATCCTCGGCTGCGTTGCATTGTGTGATGGGACCTGGGTCTTATAACAGCTTCATTTTTCTTTATTTAGCATTGCGCTAGTTGTTTTATGCACTGGTATTCTTGGGAGGAAACCCGTTCCGTGTTATACGGCGTGGTCCCTTGATTTACCTAATGATTTAAAATAAAGATTAATAACTGTTTTAGTTCTCACACCAGTCACATGACTGACCTGGAGTTTATTGTTTTAACCTAAACTCTGGGTGCCCTTATTTTGACACGGGCAGCTAGTAGTTTTGGTTTTGCAGATTTATATTCACAGGATCCTGGTTTACAGCTGGAACGATATCCGAAAAGCTTTGTATCCGTATATCTCCTTCTAGTTGTGTATTGTATTATTTTCCGCTGCGATGTATTTAAATGTAATTTAAATCTCTGATATTTCTGTGTAATATTTATTCATACTCTGTATATTCTTGTAATCTGATGCATTGTTGTAATATACAATGAAATGTTCTTTTATATGCGTTCTATTTTGTCGTGTGCTCAACGATAGGGCGTTTCGAACGGCCTGGATCGGTTTAGCGACTGGTTCGGACCGAGCGAAATTCCCTGCCGTCACATTTTTCGTCGAAATCCGAGGTCGTTTGCAAAAAGTCTATTTTTAAGGGCCTGAATTCCATAGCGACTATTCAGAAATTTCAACTGGACATATCTTTTGATTCCCGTTAGGAAATTTCGATTTTTCGGATTCGTTGGAAAGATATTCACAATCAGATCCCATTATTTTTGGTTTCACTAAAATCCGGATTATTTTGCACCCGGTACATTCAATTGAAGTTTGAAATCGAATTATCGAACTACCGCGCCATTTTCAATTCTATTTATAATTATATATAAATATTTATATTCTAACGACGACGCGTATAATATATACGTTCGAATTCTATTCAAAATAGATTTTCGTCGATATTATTTAAAATAATTCATTTTAAATAATCAAAATTCGCTAAAATAGCCAAAATAAAAATTTTAAACTGGCCCAGAATTTCCGGGTTATTACAGTCATGCGCTCAATTATGGGCTTGGTCATGTGCACAGTTATGGGCTCGGTCATAGGATAGGTTATGTTCTTAATTATGGGGGTCGGTCATGTGCTCGGTCAAGTGCTTGGTCATGTGCCCAGTTATGGGCTTGGTCATGTGCACGGTTATGGGCTCGGTCATTGGCTCGGTTATGTTCTTTGTTTTGAGGCACGATCATGGGCGTCATGGGCTCGGTCATAAGCTCGGTCATGCGCAAGTTTATGGGCTCGGTTATCGGATCAGTTATGGAATAAATGATAAATTAGAAATTATTAACTAAAAATGATAAAATATAAAGTATAAAATAAAAAAAGAATATGAATAAAATATAAATAATTAATTTCAACTACAAGCTATTCATAACCTTGATTTAGAGCTCAGTTTTAAATTCAATTACAAGCTTGTTTAAGAGCTCGGGCTCGGTTATGGACTAGCTTATGTGATCGATTATGCGTTCAGTTATGGTCTTGGTTATGGGTTAGTTAAAGGTTTGGTCATGGCCTCAATCATGACCATGGTTATAAGCTTGGTTATTACTTCAATTATGAGTTAGGTTTATATCTCTGCTATGGGCTAAGTTATTGGATCGGATATGGAATAAAAGCTAAATTATAAAATAAAAAATCAAAAACAAAAATTACAAATTATAAAACAAAAAATAAAAATATATAAATTACAAGCTTGTTTAAGAGCCTGGTTATAGGATAAGTTTTGTGTTTAATTTTGGCTCGGTTACAGGCTATAATTATGATTGTGGTTATAGACTCGGTTATGGACTAGGTTTAGATATTGGTTATAGGCTCGGTTATGGGCTCGGTTATGGACTATGTTATGTAACTCAGTTATTTGATCAGTTACTTTCTAATCACATAATCGATAGATTAAAAAATAAAGTAAAAAGTTTAAAATAAAGTACAAAATATAAAGTAAAAAATACGAAATTACAAAACAAAAAAATATAAAATATAAAGTAAAACACAAAGTATAAAGTATAAAATATAAAGTATATAATATAAAGTATAAAATATAAATTATAAAATATAAACTATAAATTATAAATTATAAAGTACAAAATATAAAATATAAAGTATAATAAAGTATATTATATAAAATATATAACATAAAGTATAAAATATAAAGTATAAAGTATAGAATATAAAATATAAAGTATAAAGTAAAAATTATATAGCATAAAGTACAAAATATAAAGTATAAAGTATAAATTACAAAATATGAAATATAAAATATGAGCTTCGATAAGGTTTGGTTAAGACTTCAATTGTGGGCTCGGTTATGTGATCAGTTATGGAATAAGTTATGGGTTTGATTTTGGCTCAGTCATGTGCTCGATTATGTGCTCAGTAAAGTGCTTGCTCATGTGCTCGGCAAAGTGCTCGTTCATATGCTTAGTCATATGCTCGGCTATGAGCTCGATTATGGGCTCGGTTATGTTCTCGGTCAAGTGCTCGGTCATGTGCTCAGTTAAATGCTCGCTCATGTGCTCGGTCAAGTGCTCGGTCATGTGCTTAGTCATATGCTCGGTTACGATCTCAGCTACGGGCTTTATGTTCTTGGTCAAGTACTCGGTCATGTGTCTGGTCATGGGCTCGGTCATAGGATTGGTTATGTTCTCGCTCATGGACTCGGTCAAGGGCTCAGTCAAGTGCCTGATCATGTGCACGGTTATCGGCTCGGTCATGGCTCGGTTAGGTTCTTGGTTATGGGGCTCAGTCATGTGCTCGATGAAGTGCTCGGTTATGGGCTCGGTTGTGGGATCAGTTATGGGTTTGGTTTTGGCTCGGTTATGTACCCGATTATGGGTTCGGTTATGCGCTAGGTCAAAGGTTTGGTTATGACCTCAATTATGGCTGCATTTATGTGCGTGATTATTTCCTCAGTGACGAGCTAATATAAAAGCTAAATTAGAAAATATAAAATATGAATAAAATATGAATAACTAATTTCGGTTACAAGCTGCATCATAACCTCAACTAAGAGCTCAATTATAAATTCAATTACGAGCTTGTTTAATAGCTTGGTTATGGGCTCAATTATGGGCTTGGTTATGAGTTTGGTTTTGGCTCGGTTATGTGCCCAATTATCGGCTTGTTTATGGGGTAGGTTAAAGGTTTGGTTATGACCTCAATTACGACCTTGGTTATGTGCTCGATTATTACCTCATTTATGATCTAATATAAAAGATAAAATATAAAATAGAATAAAAATAACTAATTTCGGTTACAAGCTACATCATAACCTCGATTAAGAGCTTAATTATAAATTCAATTACAAACTTGTTTAAGATCTTGGTTATGGGCTCGGTTATGGGTTTGGTTGTGGACTTGGTTATGTTTATGGTTATGGGCTCGTATATGTGATCGGTTATGGGTTTGGTTTTAGACTCGGTTATGTGCTCGGTTATGGGTTTATCTGTATGAATTTGTTACATGCTCGGTTATGGGTTTAGTAATCAGCTTGGTTATGGGCTTAGTAGTAATTTGTTATGAAATATAAAATGTAGTATAAAATACAAAAAATTAAAAATAAAGTATAAAATATAAAGTACAAAATATAATGTATAAAATATATATTATGAGCTTGGTTAGAGTTTTGGTTAAAACCTTAATTACGAGCTTGGTTATGTTCTAGGTTGCAAAAAAACTTACTAATATTTTTTAGAGTTTGGTTATGGGCTTGGTTATAGGATAAGTTATGGGTTTAGTTTTGGCTTGGTTATGGTATCGGTTATGAACTAGTTTAAAGGTTTGGTTATGACCACAATTATGACCATGGTTATGGGCTAAGTTTAGATCTTGGTTACGGGCTTGGTTATTCCAACAGTTATGGAATATAAGCTAAATTAGAAAATAAAATATAAAAAGATAAAATATTAATTATAAAATATAAAGTATAAAATATAAAATATAAAGTACAAAATAAAATTATAAAATATAAAATATGAATAATATATTGATGTAAAATATGAATAAAATATAAATAACTATTTTCAGTTATATATTCAATTACAAGCTTGTTTAAGAGCCCGAATATGGGCTTGGTAATAGGATTAGTTATGGGTTTACTTTTGGCTTGGTTATGGTCGCAATAATGAGCTAGATTAAAGGTTTGTTTATGACCACAATTATGACCGTGGTTTAGATCTTGGTTAGGGGCTCGGTTGTTGGATTGGTTATGGAATAAAAGCCAAATTAGAGAATACAAAAAAAATATAAGATAAAATAAAAAATAAAAAATAAAAAATAAAATTACCAAATAAAATATAAATAATAAATTGTAAAATATAAAATATAAAGTACAAATTATAAATTATAAAATATAAAATATGAACAAAATATAAATTGGGTACTTCAGCAACGATTCTGCACCCAGTAGGAATTAGTTAACCGAGCGGGTACCGGTGACACGTCAAAGACTTACGCACGCAAGGGCTAATCAGGGGCTAATGACATGTAAAACAATTCTACACGCAAGGCCTAATCGTGTACTCTAGCAACGATTATGCACCGAGTAGAAATTAGTTAACCGAGATGGTACCTTTGATACGTAAAAGACTTACGCCCGCAAGGCCTAATCGGATGCCTATAACATGTAAAAGACTTCTGCACGCAAGGCCTAATCGGGTACTCCAGCAACGATTCTACACCCAGTAGGAATAAGTTAACCGAGCGGGTATCGGTGACGTGTAAAAGACTTACGCACGCAAGGCCTAATTGGGTGCATATGACACGTAAAAGACTTATGCATGCAAAGCCTAACCGGGTACTCCAGCAACGATTCTGCACCTAGTAGGAATTAGTTAACCGAGCGGGTACCGGTGACACGTAAAAGACTTACGCACGCAAGGCCTAATCGGGTGCATATGACACGTAAAAGACTTTTGCATGCAAGTCCTAATCGGGTACTCCAGCAACGATTCTACGCCCAGTAGGAATTAGTTAACCGAGCGGATACCGGTGACACGTAAAAGACTTACACATGCAAGGCCTAATCGGGTGCCTATGACATGTAAAAGATTTCTGCATGCAAACCCTAATTACTTGCTCCAACAACGATTCTGCACCAAGTAGGAATTAGTTAACCGAGCGGGTATGTAATGACCCGCATTGGCAGAGGTATTATAATTAATTTATTTAATTATTTAAAAGGTGATCAAGAGAATTTATTGGTCGTGGAATTAAATAATGATGAATATTGAATTAAAATAATAAATTAAATAATATATTTAATTCTGAAATAATCAGAATTTGGTTGAAATGGCGGTATGGTGTGAACTGAATCATTTATGATATATAATTCAGTTTGGGATTTGAATTTAAATAACGAATATATTATTTGAACGACAGTTTGAACGTATAATTATAATATAATTATAATCGAGCTTGAAATGGTGTTGTAGTTCGTTATTTGGCGATTTGAACTTCAACCGAATGTACATGATTCGTTTTAAGCCGGATTTCTGTGAAACAAGAAACGTGTGGAGCTGACGGGGTATATTTTTCTAGTGGAAGAGAAAAATGGGGATTTCATCGTGTAGATTTTGAGATACGTCCAAATCAAATTTTAGAAAAGTCGCTGTGGAATTCCTTTATAATTTATAATGGAATTATTTATATTTTAAAAAGGGACTTCAATATAAATCGAATGTCGGGTTGACCCAGATTTGAAATATCAAGTTATAAATCCCAGTAGAGCCGTATGGTATTCCACTGTGGATATAGACGATAATATTTATTTTTAATATTTAATTTAATTATATTTAAATATATTTATATATTTAAATGGGTCATTCAGAGCTTTAAAAATAGCCAGTTTTTCATACGACCTCAGAATTCGACGAAACCAATTTTGTTGGATCTGCAACATCAAATTATTGTTAGATTTCAAGTTTCGTAATTTTTAGAGTCAGTATGTGGCGGTACAGATTTTTAGAGTGAAAAACAGTCAGTATTTCAACAGTTAAAAATACGCTGTGTGAGCATACGGAGTCGAAATTCGACGAAACCAGTTTCGTTGGGACCGTAATATCGAACTGTAGCTGCATGTCCATTTTCGTGATTTTTGGGTATTATATGTGACCACACGAAGTTTTAGAATACAAATACTCATAACGGTTCAATAGAAATGAATATAAAAATCGATTTAAATATTAATATAATTACCCTATAAAGTATCCTTAACACACAAAACCTATTTTCATTTCTACGGAGGTCAAGCATTTGCGTCGTTGCCTCAGAAATAAAAGACACAATAAAGTCCTTCCTTCAAAAATCTAAAACAATTCAAATGAAATTCTATAAATCATAATACTTGTATATTGATGATCCCTGAGTCTTTCTCTTCGGCTGGATATACGTAATAAGTGGTTCGATCCAATTTGTCATCGCTGGTTTTGGATCAGCGTCAGCTAGGGTTTAAGGATTTGGGTGTTTGGGTTTGTAATTTGAGATGTGAGTGTTGAATTCGGGTTTGTAGTTGAAATTGGGTCATGCTCGGAAGTTTTGGTGGAGTTCGGTGTTCATTTTTGTTGTAGGGATTTTTCCTGAACGTAGAGAAATGGTGAACGATGGAAATTGATGGTGGGGTGCGGATTTGATGAGGGTGGTATGAAAATGAAGAGGAGATGATGGAGTGAATTTTGGTACTCCTCTGGTGATTTTTAAGTAACGGAGGAAGGAGGATGGGATTATAGAAGAATCGGCAATGGAAATGTGGTATACAGGAGGACGCTGATCGGGGAAGATGGATTGGAGTTGAGCGGGTCAGGTTTAAACCAAGGGAATGGGCTGTTCTATTTGTAAGGTGAAAGCCCAATTAAAAATCTAAACCCAAGTTTATTTATTTAAATAAGATATTTTCTTGTAAAATCTATAACTTGATCATACGATATCAGATTGACGAACCGTAAGTTGTGTTGGGATCGTATGGACGACGACTACGCACTGGAACCGACTGGAAGTGGATTGGGGCTCGTATGAGTTTACGGAAAAATAAATTGTTTGATTCAAATCAAATAACAGTTTATCGTTCTTTAACGATGAGCTGCCAAAGTGAGTAAATCTCACTAACTCTGAACAGTTTATAATTTCATGTTGTATTTTTAGAACTGTTAAATATTGGCTGATTGACTGTGTGTTGACTGTTTGATTGAACTGCTAGTCAGTTAGTTGAATTTCTATATTGATTCTGTTTAACAGAATATATCATATGGAACTGAAAGTGACGTTATCTATATTGTTTAACATCTGTGATGCAGGGAAACAGGTTGGAGGAATCCGACTGGATTCCTCAACATTTATTCTACTGTTTTTCATATATTGTGATATATGATGTGATATATAATCTGTTGTCGATTATATGTGTTTGAACGATATTGGTCATCGTGATTTGATGTGTTAAATACCATAACATACCGAAATGTTGATAAGGGAATATTTTCGAAGTGATATTTGAAAATAAAATATTTATAAATGGAATATTTATAAATAAGAAATATTTATAAATTGGATTATTTATAAATAGGAGATATTTAGAAAAAGGGAAAACGTTATAAAAAGGAAACTGTTATTAGAAGGAAATCATTTTAAATGGAGAACCGTTACTAAAAGTAAATCTTTAAAAATGAATAAACATTGTAAAAAGGGAAATCTTTTTAAAGCGAATAAAGGAGTTAAATCGAATATGGTATTCGAAAGGAGTTAAATCGATTATGGTATTCGAAAGGAGATAAATCGAATATGGTATTAGAAAGGAGTTAAATCGAATATGGTATTCGAAAGGAGTTAAGTCGAATATGGTATTCGAAAGATTAGTAAATCGAATTAGTTATTCGAATAAAGTAAAAGGAGTTATCGAAAATAGTTTATACGAATAGAAAGTAAAAGTGTAACAACCTGTATTTTTAATAACCTGTTAAGATATAAATTGAGGCAGAATTTAATATAAAAATCTGAATCAAGGGAAACGGGCCGTGCCATTGCGTTCGTCTCGGAAAAATACGCGAAATAGAGTCCGAGTTTTCGAAAATCGGAGTCCGTATGACCCAGTTAAGGCCCATTGAAGTTTTCAGAAATTTCCATATTAAAAACAGATTTAAATTTTAAATTAAAAACAAGGGTTAGGGCACAACTGGCGTCAGCGGGAAAGCTCCCGCCAAGACCCCCAAGTCGACAGGGGTCTAAGGGTGTCGACTGCCCTGTCGACAGCCCTGTCGACACGGGGTGGCCGGGCAGTTTTGCCTGGCGCACCATTTCTGATCTGGGCTTGGTTGTGTGGCTTGGTTCTGGAGAATTCCGAAATCTGATGGACCTAATTCAACCTAGGGTTAATCCTAGGGCTAAAAACACTTTAATCTTCTATAAATAAGACCCTAATCCTACCCTAAAACCCCATTATTCATTCTAGCAACCAAACTATGTCAAATTGATTTCTCAAATGGCCTCCACTTAAAAACCCTAGCCTCCACCCTCTTCGTAAATCATTCCTATGAAGATTATGATGTTCATACAAGCATTTCTAAGTTGTATGAATGATCATTAGCTTGCATACACCATCAAGTTGCAAGTTTTATTTGCTAAGCTAGAGTTTTTGGGATTTTTGTTAAGGGTGTTTCTTATTGGAGCCTTGTTTTGGGTTTTTATGCTTGCATAAAGGGCTTCTCAATCTTTATTAGTAGACTTGTGTCTTCATAATATTTGTAAGCCCTCTTACCTTCATTTTAGAAACTCTAAGGTTAATATGTGATGAAAGTTGGGATTTATGCATGTTTAATAAGTTATGCATGCTTATGCGAGTTCACTATGCCATGATTTGCAGGTTTAACAAGTTATGCATGTTTATGCAAGTTCACTATGCCATGATTTGCAAGTTTAACAAGTTATGCATGTTTATGCAAGTTCACTATGCCATGATTTGCAAGTTTAACAAGTTATGCATGTTTATGCAAGTTCACTATGCCATGATTTGCAAGTTTAACAAGTTATGCATGTTTATGCAAGTTCACTATGCCATGATTTGCAAGTTTAACAAGTTATGCATGATTATGCAAGTTCACTATGCTAAGTTATGCAAGTCCAACATGTTATGCATGTTTATTATGATATGTAAGATTCATCATGTATGTTGTGCCAAGTTCCCTCTTTCTATCCTTTATGCGTTATGACGAATATGTAAGCGATAGAATGACGTTGGGGGGTTTGGGTAAAACTTAAAATACATGAAAATATAAGATTGGGAATTTACCTATTAAGTTAGGTCTACCCCTTGGGAATTTACCTATTAAGTTAGGTCTACCCAAGTATTTGTTAAACTTGTAATTATGTTTGAAAATAAAGTGGACATGACACTTAGAAAACATAAGTGTGGCCAACTCGAGGTTGGGTTGAGTTTGTAGCGTAATTCTACCCGGAACCTACCGGCTTAACTAGTGGCTACAAACAATAGGATCCAATGTGAGAAGTTGGTCATGTGGTGCCAAGACCCGAGGTTAGACCAAGTTGTGGTGTAAATCTACCCGGAACCCACCGGCTTAACTAGGTAACCGCAACAAAGTCTAATGTGAGAGGTTAAGGCACAATCAAATTAATTAATGCCTCATGATTAGGGTTAAGTCATGGCCCACTAATACTTAACCAATTTTGGGGATACGAGGGATTAAATGGGGTTAAGTGGTGAACTGTTGGTTACACTTAACTAATTTAATCCATGATTAGTGAGGGGTTAAACCACACTTAACCCTCTTAGAAAACCCTAGCAACGTGGTCTGTTCCAGCAGTAATCCCAGTTTGGTATCATTCACAACCCTAGAGGCTAGGCTAGGGCGGGGCACGATTACTGGACTGATGTAAGCGACCAAAGCGACGGCTGAGTGGTACAGCGGTGCGGGTCCAGGCGGGCTACGGACGTGCACGTAGTCCGGTGTTGGACAAACTCGAGGCACGGGTACCAGTAGGTTTAGACTGTGCATTATTGCTTATGTGTCTGGGGTTGACACCCGAGGGCTTGATACACCCGAAGGTGGACCCAGCACAGTCTGGCTACAACCATATGTGGGCCGTATGGACACCAACACTTGACGTGTTAGGTTTATAGGTAGCCGATCGACTAGACCGTTGGGCTGGACCTTGTATTAAGGTCACCTCATGTTATTGGGCCAAAGTTTGGGCTGAGGGATCAATACCTGTTATGTTAGTTTGCTAGTACACTGTGGTGCAAAGCTTAATCTTCTTTATGTGATGACACCTTTATCTATTGCCAGTATGTTCATCTCAGTTTCCATCATGATGCTAACTTTATTAGTTTATAGACTGATCGTAGTAGGGCTTACCAGCCTTTTTGACTGACCTATTTTCTTTCGCTTCTTTTCTTCTGTTCCCCCCCTAAGTTCTCGGGGAGGGAATAGTGGTGCTTAGCTTGGATCGCTTGCTTGTTTGCTGGATAGCTCATGTATGTCTGGACATTGAGCTCGCTATGGTTTATCATCTTTATTTTGGGGATAACACTATGTATTTCAGTATTTCTGTTTATGATGTACTAGACATGTTTATTTTGGCAGTTGACTTTATGATGTACTAGACTTGTTTTGAGATGGTTTGAGATATTCCGCTGTTTTATTCTCACTTACTCTGTTTTACATATATATTTATGTTCTTGTTCTGCCTTGATATATCATTATGCATGCTTACCCAGTTCTAACGCCCCCCAGAAGCTAGTGCCCCCGAAAGAGTGACCCTAGCGGAGGTGGGGTGTCACAAATTTGGTATCAGAGCATATGGTTTACAAGAAAGAACAAAAAGTTTTTAAAAGACTTTTGAAAAACTATTTTCAAAACAAGTATAAAGTATTTTCCAAAGAAAAGTCTAGTATTTTAAAAAGGCTATTCCCCAAAAAGCCATTAGTGTTATCCTTCGTTCCCTTGACCTAATCTTATCTTATCTTTCGTTTCAGTATGGCTGAGAATCTTGCCATCCCGGATGGAGTAAACGTACCACTCTGGTATAGGAGACTTCTAGAAGCTAGGGCGGTAGCTGGCCCCGCAAACCCTACTCCCACTCCTCCTCCTGTAGTTGAGAATCCTCCCCCTAATGTCCCTCCTCCGGTGGTTCCTGTTCCTCCTCCTCCAGTTGTTGAGGCTCCTCTTCCTCCTCCTCCCCCTCAGCATCCTCAGGTTGAGTTCACGAAGGTTTGTAAAGACTTCAAGGCGATGGGAGGCAAGAATTTCCTAGGCACGGAATCTTTTGTTGAAGCTAGGAATTGGCTGAAAGACACTGAGGACTTGTTTGCTATCTTTAGGATTGATGACGAGAGGAAGATCTTATTGACAGTGTGGCTTTTGAAGGACGAAGCAGCCTATTGGTGGGAGGTCACCAATGGGACGAGGCCTGTCGATACTTGGGCCGATTTGAGGGCTAGATTTGTGGCCAAGTTTCTATCTTCTACTGAGGCGAATTTACAGATGGAGAAGTTCATTGCATTAAAGCAAGGTGATATGTCTGTCAAGGAGTATGTGAATAAGTTTAATTAGCTGGCCCGTTTTGGTTTGGATATGGTGAACACTCCTGAGAAGAAGGCTCTTCGATTTGCTAGAGGGTTGAATGAGCCGCTGCAAGGTTTGGCGATGTCACATATTCCGCATGGGGCTACTTTTGAGAGTTTGGTCGATGTGGCTCTACTTCAGGGAGATGGAAAGAAAGAGGTCAAGTCGAGTGATACTCAAGCAAAGAAGACTGATTCTCAGGGTAAAGGCAATCAAGGTGGTCAAAGCAGTCAGGGGAATCAGAGCAAGAACAAGAAGGGGAACAACAACAAAGGCAAGGGAAAGTGCAATTACTGTGGTGTGCCTGGACACTTTGCTAAGGATTGTAGGAAGAAGAAAAGGAAGCTTAGTGGTGGATGTTTTTCCTGTGGTGAGACTGGACACTTCAGCAAGGAATGCCCGAAGAAGAAAGGGCAGGGTCAGACTCAGCGTGCTGGACCTTCAGGAGGGAAAGTTCATGCTCTCAATACCGCTCCAGTTCCCGATCGAGGTAGTGTTTCTGTTGAGAACCTTGTTTATGTTTCCGATCTTCCAGTTCGTACCTTGTTTGATTCTGGTGCATCACATAGCTTTATTTCATCTGATCTTGTTGATAGTTTGCACCTTAGTACTAGCTTAGTGGATGATCCCGTTTGTGTTTCGAATCCCATTGGGGGTTCTGCTCATCTATCTATGATATGTGAGGATCTGAGGATCTCTATACTCAGTGTAGAGTTCTTGTGTAGTGCATATGTTCTTGGTTTCAGGGGATACGGATTGATTTTGGGTATGGATTGGCTGTCTAGACATGGCGCCATTCTTGATTGTGAGCATAGGGTTGTGAGGCTTGTGACTCGCCTTGGCAACACCTTAGAGATTTCATGCAATCCGAAGGATCCCGTCATGTTGTGCTATCTTGAATCTCTCGACTCGTCAGAGGAAACCCTTCAGTCTGTAAGGGTGGTCCGAGATTATCCAGATGTTTTTGAACAAGTTAAGGGGTTGCCCCCTAAACGAGAGATTGATTTTCGCATTTATCTGGTGGATAATGCTAAGCCTGTTTCTTTGCCCGTTCGGCACATGGCTCCGCGTGAGAGACGGGAGCTCAGCAAGCAAGTAAAGGAGTTGCTTGAGAAGAACTTCATCAGACGAAGTATATCCGAATGGGGAGCGCCTGTGGTGTTTGCTACTAAGGCAGATGGTTCTCTTCGACTTTGTGTGGACTATAGAGAGTTGAATAAGCTGACTAAGAAGAACAGACACCCATTACCGAGGATTGATGATCTTTTTGACCAGCTTGTTGGTGCTTCTGTTTTCTCTCAGCTTGATCTTGCTACTGGATTTCATCAGCTCAGAGTGGCTGAAGATAGTATAGACAAGACAGCATTCAGAACTCCAGATGGATTCTTTGAATGGCTTGTTATGCCGTTCGGTTTGACGAATGCACCCGCGTATTTCGTGGACTTGATGAGTAGGGTGTTCAGGGAGTTCTTGAACAAGTTTGTCGTGGTCTTCGTGGATGATATTCTGATCTTCTCTAAGGATGAAGAAGAGCACGCGAGGCATCTTGTAGAGGTGATGGATACGCTTAGAGCGCATCAGTTAAAGGCCAAGTTCTCCAAGTGTCACTTTTGGAGAAGGGAAGTTCGGTTCCTTGGGCATATAGTATCTAAGCAAGGCTTGGCGGTGGATCCCGCTAAAGTAGTTGCTGTGCAGGATTGGAAGACTCCAAGGAATGCAACCGAAGTGAGAAGTTTTCTAGGTCTTGTAGGTTTTTACCGGAAGTTCATCAAGGACTTCGCGAAGATATCCGCTCCTCTTACTAAGTTGACGAAGAAGAACTTAGTTTTTGCTTGGGATATGGACTGTGAGCTTGCTTTTCAGAGACTCAAGAGAGCCCTTACCTCAGCACCAGTTCTAGCTTTACCCGATGGTGGTAAGATGTTTACCGTGTACACTGATGCTTGTGGCACGGGATTGGGCGCCGTTCTGATGCAAGAAGGTAGAGTTATATGTTTTGGTGGTAGGCAACTTAAGGTGCATGAGAAGAATTATCCCACTCATGATCTAGAGCTGGCAGCGATAGTATATGCACTCAAGGCTTGGCGTCATTATCTTCTGGGAGAGAGATTTGAGCTGTATACTGATCATAAGTCTTTGAAGTATCTCTTTTCGCAGAAGGATCTGAACTTGAGGCAGCAAAGGTGGATGGAATTCTTGGCGTCCTACGATTTTGATATAGCCTATACCCCTGGCAAGGGGAATGTTGTAGCGGATGCGTTGAGTAGAAAAAGGTTGACACTAAGTCCTCTATTTGTTGAGATGAAGAATTTAGAGTTCTTGGCAACCTTTGATTTCTCTTTGGCAGTTGAGTCGATGACCGGTTCTTTAGCATCTCTTGAGCTCAGGCCTACCCTTCTGGATCAAGTTGGGGCTTCGCAGAAGGAAGACCCTCAGATAATTGAGATTATGGATAAGCTGATTCGAGGGGAGACATCTTGTCACCTTGCTCGATATTCTATAGATGATAAGGGTTGGCTGAGGAGAGACGGAAGGCTTTGTGTTCCGATGGTGGAAGACTTGGTGAGGAAAGTTCTTGAGGAAGCACATCGCTCCAAGTTGACTATACATCCAGGTGGAGATAAGATGTATAAGGATATGAAGCGCGTTTTCTTCTGGCCTGGAATGAAGAAGGATGTGGCAGAGTCTGTCTCTAGATGTGTTATTTGTCAGAGAGTAAAAGCCGAGTCGAAGAAGCCCGGTGGGCTATTGCATCCTCTAGAGGTCCCGCTATGGAAGTGGGAGAGTATTTCTATGGACTTTGTTAACGGATTGCCAAGGTCAAGAAAAGGGAATACACGCATATGGGTCATTGTAGATAGGCTTACGAAGAGTGCTCATTTCATTCCGGTGAAGAGCAAAAGGACCGCATCTGGACTAGCATCAGTATATCTTCGTGAGATAGTACGACTACATGGAGTCCCTTCTAGCATAGTCAGTGACCGAGACCCCATCTTTACTAGTCAGTTCTGGAACAGTTTGCAGGAAGCTATGGGCACGAGGTTGAACTTGAGTACGGCTTATCACCCACAAACGGACGGTCAGACAGAAAGGGTGAATAGGGTACTTGAGGACTTGTTGAGGCTTTGCATTCTGGATTTTGGTGGTACTTGGGAAGACCATCTTCCTCTTGTGGAATTTGCTTATAATAACAGTTATCAGGCGAGCATTGGGATGGCACCATTTGAGGCTTTATATGGGAGATCGTGCAAGTCACCTACATGTTGGTGGTAGACTACAGATAAGCTTATACTTGGACCTGACATGATTAGAGATACATCCGAGAAGGTCGAGTTGATTAGAAGACGGATGAAGGCGGCCCAAGACAGACAGAAATCTTATGCTGATAGGCGAAGGACGGATTTGGAGTTTGATGTTGGGGATATGGTTTTCGTGAAGGTTTCTCCTTTGCGGAATGTGGTTCGGTTTGGAGCAGTAGGAAAGTTAGCACCAAGGTTTGTTGGACCGTTTCCAGTTGTAGAGAGGATCGGGCAGATGGCCTATAGAGTGGAATTGCCCGAGAAGCTAGCTGGAGTGCATAATGTTTTTCATGTTTCGCATCTTCGGAAGTGTTTGCATAAGTCAGCAGAGGTGGTTGAGCCAAGTGTTCTAGAAGATGTGGAAGTAGAGAAAGAAGCTACCTTGAGGAGAGCTCTGATTCGTATCTTGGGGACAGAGATCAAGAAGCTAAGGAATCGTGAGGTCAAGTTGGTGAAGGTTCAATGGGGTGAAGCCGAGGAAGACGCAACTTGGGAAACTGAAGAGAAGATGCGTAGGCTTTATCCATTCCTTTTTGAGGGTACACTCTCAATCTCTTTATCTTTCCATGTCTATCCAGTTTGTCTAGTTCATCGTGTCTATCTTATCATGAGAACCTTAGGTAGAATCCTTTGGATGAAACATGTGTTTGAGACATGTTATGTTTGATGGTTGCAAGTGTTTGCAAGTGGTTACTCGTGGATGCATGATACACATTAGGCACTAGATCGGCTCACACACTCCTCATATTGCATGTGCACGAGTGTTTATGCTTATTCTTGGATGAAATTTGTATGCTATCACATGGATGTTGCATATGGATGTATGATTGAGCACGCATTTAGATATTATACATTATGTTAGGGATTTGCATACATATGGATACATTTCACTAACATATTTTGCATTGATCTTTGCATTAGATAAGTACATATACACACACTTTTGCATATGTTCATACAGCATTTAGAATCTTTTAAGGACAATGGTTGCTCGTGGATGATGTTTTGAGTAGATGGATGTTGGATGGTAGGATATGTTCTTCCTAACTTGAAGATTTCGGGGACGAAATCCTTTAAGGAGGGGAGAATGTAACAACCTGTATTTTTAATAACCTGTTAAGATATAAATTGAGGCAGAATTTAATTTAAAAATCTGAATAAAGGGAAACGGGCTGTGCCATTGCGTTCGTCTCGGAAAAATACGCGAAATAGAGTCCGAGTTTTCGAAAATCGGAGTCCGTATGACCCAGTTAAGGCCCATTGAAGTTTTCAGAAATTTCCATATTAAAAACAGATTTAAATTTTAAATTAAAAACAAGGGTTAGGGCACAACTGGCGTCAGCGGGAAAACTCCCGCCAAGACCCCCAAGTCGACGGGGTCTAAGGGTGTCGACTTCCCTGTCGACAGCCCTGTCGGCACGGGGTGGCCGGGCAGTTTTGCCTGGCGCACCATTTCTGATCTGGGCTTGGTTGTGTGGCTTGGTTCTGGAGAATTCCGAAATCTGATGGACCTAATTCAACCTAGGGTTAATCCTAGGGCTAAAAACACTTTAATCTTCTATAAATAAGACCCTAATCCTACCCTAAAACCCCATTATTCATTGTAGCAACCAAACTATGTCAAATTGATTTCTCAAATGGCCTCCACTTAAAAACCCTAGCCTCCACCCTCTTCATAAATCATTCCTATGAAGATTATGATGTTCATACAAGCATTTCTAAGTTGTATGAATGATCATTAGCTTGCATACACCATCAAGTTGCAAGTTTTATTTGCTAAGCTAGAGTTTTTGGGATTTTTGTTAAGGGTGTTTCTTATTGGAGCCTTGTTTTGGGTTTTTATGCTTGCATAAAGGGCTTCTCAATCTTTATTAGTAGACTTGTGTCTTCATAATATTTGTAAGCCCTCTTACCTTCATTTTAGAAACTCTAAGGTTAATATGTGATGAAAGTTGGGATTTATGCATGTTTAATAAGTTATGCATGCTTATGCGAGTTCACTATGCCATGATTTGCAGGTTTAACAAGTTATGCATGTTTATGCAAGTTCACTATGCCATGATTTGCACGTTTAACAAGTTATGCATGTTTATGCAAGTTCACTATGCCATGATTTGCAAGTTTAACAAGTTATGCATGTTTATGCAAGTTCACTATGCCATGATTTGCAAGTTTAACAAGTTATGCATGTTTATGCAAGTTCACTATGCCATGATTTGCAAGTTTAACAAGTTATGCATGATTATGCAAGTTCACTATGCTAAGTTATGCAAGTCCAACATGTTATGCATGTTTATTATGATATGTAAGATTCATCATGTATGTTGTGCCAAGTTCCCTCTTTCTATCCTTTATGCGTTATGATGAATATGTAAGCGATAGAATGACGTTGGGGGGTTTGGGTAAAACTTAAAATACATGAAAATATAAGATTGGGAATTTACCTATTAAGTTAGGTCTACCCCTTGGGAATTTACCTATTAAGTTAGGTCTACCCAAGTATTTATTAAACTTGTAATTATGTTTGAAAATAAAGTGGACATGACACTTAGAAAACATAAGTGTGGCCAACTCGAGGTTGGGTTGAGTTTGTAGCGTAATTCTACCCGGAACCTACCGGCTTAACTAGTGGCTACAAACAATAGGATCCAATGTGAGAAGTTGGTCATGTGGTGCCAAGACCCGAGGTTAGACCAAGTTGTGGTATAAATCTACCCGGAACCCACCGGCTTAACTAGATAACCGCAACAAAGTCTAATGTGAGAGGTTAAGGCACAATTAAATTAATTAATGCCTCATGATTAGGGTTAAGTCATGGCCCACTAATACTTAACCAATTTTGGGGATACGAGGGATTAAATGGGGTTAAGTGGTGAACTGTTGGTTACACTTAACTAATTTAATCCATGATTAGTGAGGGGTTAAACCACACTTAACCCTCTTAGAAAACCCTAGCAACGTGGTCTGTTCCAGCAGTAATCCCAGTTTGGTATCATTCACAACCCTAGAGGCTAGGCTAGAGCGGGGCACGATTATTGGACTGATGTAAGCGACCAAAGCGACGGCTGAGTGTACAGCGGTGCGGGTCCAGGCGGGCTACGGACGTGCACGTAGTCCGGTGTTGGACAAACTCGAGGCACGGGTACCAGTAGGTTTAGACTGTGCATTATTGCTTAAGTGTCTGGGGTTGACACCCGAGGGCTTGATACACCCGAAGGTGGACCCAGCACAGTCTGACTACAACCATATGTGGGCCGTATGGACACCAACACTTGACGTGTTAGGTTTATAGGGAGCCGATCGACTAGACCGTTGGGCTGGACCTTGTATTAAGGTCACCTCATGTTATTGGGCCAAAGTTTGGGCTGAGGGATCAATACCTGTTATGTTAGTTTGCTAGTACACTGTGGTGCAAAGCTTAATCTTCTTTATGTGATGACACCTTTATCTATTGCCAGTATGTTCATCTCAGTTTCCATCATGATGCTAACTTTATTAGTTTATAGACTGATCGTAGTAGGGCTTACCATTCTTTTTGACTGACCTATTTTCTTTCGCTTATTTTCTTCCGTCCCCCCCCCCCCAGGTTCTCAGGGAGGGAATAGTGGTGCTTAGCTTGGATCGCTTGCTTGTTTGCTGGATAGCTCATGAATGTCTGGACATTGAGCTCGCTATGGTTTATCATCTTTATTTTGGGGGATAGCACTATGTATTTCAGTATTTCTGTTTATGATGTACTAGACATGTTTATTTTGGCAGTTGACTTTATGATGTACTAGACTTGTTTTGAGATGGTTTGAGATATTCCGCTGTTTTATTCTCACTTACTCTGTTTTACATATATATTTATGTTCTTGTTCTGCCTTGATATATCATTATGCATGCTTACCCAGTTCTAACGCCCCCCAGAAGCTAGTGCCCCCGAAAGAGTGACCCTAGCGGAGGTGGGGTGTCACAAATTTGGTATCAGAGCATATGGTTTACAAGAAAGAACAAAAAGTTTTTAAAAGACTTTTGAAAAACTATTTTCAAAACAAGTATAAAGTATTTTCCAAAGAAAAGTCTAGTATTTTAAAAAGGCTATTCCCCAAAAAGCCATTAGCGTTATCCTTCGTTCCCTTAACCTAATCTTATCTTATCTTTCGTTTCAGTATGGCTGAGAATCTTGCCATCCCGGATGGAGTAAACGTACCACTTTGGTATAGGAGACTTCTAGAAGCTAGGGCGGTAGCTGGCCCCGCAAACCCTACTCCCACTCCTCCTCCTGTAGTTGAGAATCCTCCCCCTAATGTCCCTCCTCCGGTGGTTCCTGTTCCTCCTCCTCCAGTTGCTGAGGCTCCTCTTCCTCCTCCACCCCCTCAGCATCCTCAGGTTGAGTTCACGAAGGTTTGTAAAGACTTCAAGGCGATGGGAGGCAAGAATTTCCTAGGCACGAAATCTTTTGTTGAAGCTAGGAATTGGCTGAAAGACACTGAGGACTTGTTTGCTATCTTTAGGATTGATGATGAGAGGAAGATCTTATTGACAGTGTGGCTTTTGAAGGACGAAGCAGCCTATTGGTGGGAGGTCACCAATGGGACGAGGCCTGTCGAGACTTGGGCCGATTTGAGGGCTAGATTTGTGGCCAAGTTTCTATCTTCTGCTGAGGCGAATTTACAGATGGAGAAGTTCATTGCATTAAAGCAAGGTGATATGTCAGTCAAGGAGTATGTGAATAAGATTAATCAGCTGGCCCGTTTTGGTTTGGATATGGTGAACACTCCTGAGAAGAAGGCTCTTCGATTTGCTAGAGGGTTGAATGAGCCGCTGCAAGGTTTGGCGATGTCACATATTCCGCATGGGGCTACTTTTGAGAGTTTGGTCGATATAGCTCTACTTCAGGGAGATGGAAAGAAAGAGGTCAAGTCGAGTGATACTCAAGCAAAGAAGACTGATTCTCAGGGTAAAGGCAATCAAGGTGGTCAAAGCAGTCAGAGGAATCAGAGCAAGAACAAGAAGGGGAACAACAACAAAGGCAAGGGAAAGTGCAATTACTGTGGTGTGCCTGGACACTTTGCTAAGGATTGTAGGAAGAAGAAAAGGAAGCTTAGTGGTGGATGTTTTTCCTGTGGTGAGACTGGACACTTCAGCAAGGAATGCCCGTAGAAGAAAGGGCAGGGTCAGACTCAGCGTGCTGGACCTTCAGGAGGGCAAGTTCATGCTCTCAATACCGCTCCAGTTCCCGATCGAGGTAGTGTTTCTGTTGAGAACCTTGTTTATTTTTCCGATCTTCCAGTTCGTACCTTGTTTGATTCTGGTGCATCACATAGCTTTATTTCATCTGATCTTGTTGATAGTTTGCACCTTAGTACTAGCTTAGTGGATGATCCCGTTTGTGTTTCGAATCCCATTGGGGGTTCTGCTCATCTATCTATGATATGTGAGGATCTGAGGATCTCTATACTCAGTGTAGAGTTCTTGTGTAGTGCGTATGTTCTTGGTTTCAGGGGATACGGATTGATTTTGGGCATGGATTGGCTGTCTAGACATGGAGCCATTCTTGATTGTGAGCATAGGGTTGTGAGGCTTGTGACTCGCCTTGGCAACACCTTAGAGATTTCATGCAATCCGAAGGATCCCGTCATGTTGTGCTATCTTGAATCTCTCGACTCGTCAGAGGAAACCCTTCAGTCTGTAAGGGTGGTCCAAGATTATCCAGATGTTTTTGAAGAAGTTAAGGGGTTGCCCCCTAAACGAGAGATTGATTTTCGCATTTATCTGGTGGATAATGCTAAGCCTGTTTCTTTGCCCGTTCGGCACATGGCTCCGCGTGAGAGACGGGAGCTCAGCAAGCAAGTAAAGGAGTTGCTTGAGAAGAACTTCATCAGACGAAGTATATCCGAATAGGGAGCGCCCGTGGTGTTTGCTACTAAGGCAGATGGTTCTCTTCGACTTTGTGTGGACTATAGAGAGTTGAATAAGCTGACTAAGAAGAATAGACACCCATTACCGAGGATTGATGATCTTTTTGACCAGCTTGTTGGTGCTTCTGTTTTCTCTCAGCTTGATCTTGCTACTCGATTTCATCAGCTCAGAGTGGCTGAAGATAGTATAGACAAGACTGCATTCAGAACTCCAGATGGATTCTTTGAATGGCTTGTTATGCCGTTCGGTTTGACGAATTCACCCGCGTATTTCGTGGACTTGATGAGTAGGGTGTTCAGGGAGTTCTTGAACAAGTTTGTCGTGGTCTTCGTGGATGATATTCTGATCTTCTCTAAGGATGAAGAAGAGCACGCGAGGCATCTTGTAGAGGTGATGGATACGCTTAGAGCGCATCAGTTAAAGGCCAAGTTCTCCAAGTGTCACTTTTGGAGAAGGGAAGTTCGGTTCCTTGGGCATATAGTATCAAAGCAAGGCTTGGCGGTGGATCCCGCTAAAGTAGTTGCTGTGCAGGATTGGAAGACTCCAAGGAATGCAACCGAAGTGAGAAGTTTTCTAGGTCTTGTAGGTTTTTACCGGAAGTTCATCAAGGACTTCGCGAAGATATCCGCTCCTCTTACTAAGTTGACGAAGAAGAACTTAGTTTTTGCTTGGGATATGGACTGTGAGCTTGCTTTTCAGAGACTCAAGAGAGCCCTTACCTCAGCACCAGTTCTAGCTTTACCCGATGGTGGTAAGATGTTTACCGTGTACACTGATGCTTGTGGCACGGGATTGGGCGCCGTTCTGATGCAAGAAGGCAGAGTTATATGTTTTGGTGGTAGGCAACTTAAGGTGCATGAGAAGAATTATCCCACTCATGATCTAGAGCTGGCAGCGATAGTATATGCACTCAAGGCTTGGCGTCATTATCTTCTGGGAGAGAGATTTGAGCTGTATACTGATCATAAGTCTTTGAAGTATCTCTTTTCGCAGAAGGATCTGAACTTGAGGCAGCAAAGGTGGATGGAATTCTTGGCGTCCTACGATTTTGATATAGCCTATACCCCTGGCAAGGGGAATGTTGTAGCGGATGCGTTGAGTAGAAAAAGGTTGACACTAAGTCCTCTATTTGTTGAGATGAAGAATTTAGAGTTCTTGGCAACCTTTGATTTCTCTTTGGCAGTTGAGTCGATGACCGGTTCTTTAGCATCTCTTGAGCTCAGGCCTACCCTTCTGGATCAAGTTGGGGCTTCGCAGAAGGAAGACCCTCAGATAATTGAGATTATGGATAAGCTGATTCGAGGGGAGACATCTAGTCACCTTGCTCGATATTCTATAGATGATAAGGGTTGGCTGAGGAGAGACGGAAGGCTTTGTGTTCCGATGGTGGAAGACTTGGTGAGGAAAGTTCTTGAGGAAGCACATCGCTCCAAGTTGACTATACATCCAGGTGGAGATAAGATGTATAAGGATATGAAGCGCGTTTTCTTCTGGCTTGGAATGAAGAAGGATGTGGCAGAGTTTGTCTCTAGATGTGTTATTTGTCAGAGAGTAAAAGCCGAGTCGAAGAAGCCCGGTGGGCTATTGCATCCTCTAGAGGTCCCGCTATGGAAGTGGGAGAGTATTTCTATGGACTTTGTTGACGGATTGCCAAGGTCAAGAAAAGGGAATACAAGCATATGGGTCATTGTAGATAGGCTTACGAAGAGTGCTCATTTCATTCCGGTGAAGAGCAAAAGGACCGCATCTGGACTAGCATCAGTATATCTTCGTGAGATAGTACGACTACATGGAGTCCCTTCTAGCATAGTCAGTGACCGAGACCCCATCTTTACTAGTCAGTTCTGGAACAGTTTGCAGGAAGCTATGGGCACGAGGTTGAACTTGAGTACGGCTTATCACCCACAAACGGACGGTCAGACAGAAAGGGTGAATAGGGTACTTGAGGACTTGTTGAGGCTTTGCATTCTGGATTTTGGTGGTACTTGGGAAGACCATCTTCCTCTTGTGGAATTTGCTTATAATAACAGTTATCAGGCGAGCATTGGGATGGCACCATTTGAGGCTTTATATGGGAGACCGTGCAAGTCACCTACATGTTGGTGGTAGACTACAGATAAGCTTATACTTGGACCTGACATGATTAGAGATACATCCGAGAAGGTCGAGTTGATTAGAAGACAGATGAAGGCGGCCCAAGACAGACAGAAATCTTATGCTGATAGGCGAAGGACTGATTTGGAGTTTGATGTTGGGGATATGGTTTTCATGAAGGTTTCTCCTTTGCGGAATGTGGTTCGGTTTGGAGCAGTAGGAAAGTTAGCACCAAGGTTTGTTGGACCGTTTCCAGTTGTAGAGAGGATCGGGCAGATGGCCTATAGAGTGGAATTGCCCGAGAAGCTAGCTGGAGTGCATAATGTTTTTCATGTTTCGCATCTTCGGAAGTGTTTGCATAAGTCAGCAGAGGTGGTTGAGCCAAGTTTTCTAGAAGATGTGGAAGTAGAGAAAGAAGCTACCTTGAGGAGAGCTCCGATTCGTATCTTGGGGACAGAGATCAAGAAGCTAAGGAATCGTGAGGTCAAGTTGGGGAAGGTTCAATGGGGTGAAGCCGAGGAAGACGCAACTTGGGAAACTGAAGAGAAGATGCGTAGGCTTTATCCATTCCTTTTTGAGGGTACACTCTCAATCTCTTTATCTTTCCATGTCTATCCAGTTTGTCTAGTTCATCGTGTCTATCTTATCATGAGAACCTTAGGTAGAATCCTTTGGATGAAACATGTGTTTGAGACATGTTATGTTTGATGGTTGCAAGTGTTTGCAAGTGTTTGCAAGTGGTTACTCGTGGATGCATGATACACATTAGGCACTAGATCGGCTCACACACTCCTCATATTGCATGTGCATGAGTGTTTATGCTTATTCTTGGATGAAATTTGTATGCTATCACATGGATGTTGCATATGGATGTATGATTGAGCACGCATGTAGATATTATACATTATGTTAGGGATTTGCATACATATGGATACATTTCACTAACATATTTTGCATTGATCTTTGCATTAGATAAGTACATATACACACACTTTTGCATATGTTCATACAACATTTAGAATCTTTTAAGGACAATGGTTGCTCGTGGATGATGTTTTGAGTAGATGGATGTTGGATGGTAGGATATGTTCTTCCTAACTTGAAGATTTCGGGGACGAAATCCTTTAAGGAGGGGAGAATGTAACAACCTGTATTTTTAATAACCTGTTAAGATATAAATTGAGGCAGAATTTAATTTAAAAATCTGAATCAAGCGAAACGGGCTGTGCCATTGCGTTCGTCTCGGAAAAATACGCGAAATAGAGTCCGAGTTTTCGAAAATCGGAGTCCGTATGACCCAGTTAAGGCCCATTGAAGTTTTCAGAAATTTCCATATTAAAAACAGATTTAAATTTTAAATTAAAAACAAGGGTTAGGGCACAACTGGCGTCAGCGGGAAAACTCCCGCCAAGACCCCCAAGTCGACAGGAGTCTAAGGGTGTCGACTGCCCTGTCGACAGCCCTGTCGACACGGGGTGGCCGGGCAGTTTTGCCTGGCGCACCATTTCTGATCTGGGCTTGGTTGTGTGGCTTGGTTCTGGAGAATTCCGAAATCTGATGGACCTAATTCAACCTAGGGTTAATCCTAGGGCTAAAAACACTTTAATCTTCTATAAATAAGACCCTAATCCTACCCTAAAACCCCATTATTCATTGTAGCAACCAAACTATGTCAAATTGATTTCTCAAATGGCCTCCACTTAAAAACCCTAGCCTCCACCCTCTTCATAAATCATTCCTATGAAGATTATGATGTTCATACAAGCATTTCTAAGTTGTATGAATGATCATTAGCTTGCATACACCATCAAGTTGCAAGTTTTATTTGCTAAGCTAGAGTTTTTGGGATTTTTGTTAAGGGTGTTTCTTATTGGAGCCTTGTTTTGGGTTTTTATGCTTGCATAAAGGGCTTCTCAATCTTTATTAGTAGACTTGTGTCTTCATAATATTTGTAAGCCCTCTTACCTTCATTTTAGAAACTCTAAGGTTAATATGTGATGAAAGTTGGGATTTATGCATGTTTAATAAGTTATGCATGCTTATGCGAGTTCACTATGCCATGATTTGCAGGTTTAACAAGTTATGCATGTTTATGCAAGTTCACTATGCCATGATTTGCAAGTTTAACAAGTTATGCATGTTTATGCAAGTTCACTATGCCATGATTTGCAAGTTTAACAAGTTATGCATGTTTATGCAAGTTCACTATGCCATGATTTGCAGGTTTAACAAGTTATGCATGTTTATGCAAGTTCACTATGCCATGATTTGCAAGTTTAACAAGTTATGCATGATTATGCAAGTTCACTATGCTAAGTTATGCAAGTCCAACATGTTATGCATGTTTATTATGATATGTAAGATTCATCATGTATGTTGTGCCAAGTTCCCTCTTTCTATCCTTTATGCGTTATGACGAATATGTAAGTGATAGAATGACGTTGGGGGGTTTGGGTAAAACTTAAAATACATGAAAATATAAGATTGGGAATTTACCTATTAAGTTAGGTCTACCCCTTGGGAATTTACCTATTAAGTTAGGTCTACCCAAGTATTTGTTAAACTTGTAATTATGTTTGAAAATAAAGTGGACATGACACTTAGAAAACATAAGTGTGGCCAACTCGAGGTTGGGTTGAGTTTGTAGCGTAATTCTACCCGGAACCTACCGGCTTAACTAGTGGCTACAAACAATAGGATCCAATGTGAGAAGTTGGTCATGTGGTGCCAAGACCCGAGGTTAGACCAAGTTGTGGTGTAAATCTACCCGGAACCCACCGGCTTAACTAGGTAACCGCAACAAAGTATAATGTGAGAGGTTAAGGCACAATTAAATTAATTAATGCCTCATGATTAGGGTTAAGTCATGGCCCACTAATACTTAACCAATTTTGGGGATACGAGGGATTAAATGGGGTTAAGTGGTGAACTGTTGGTTACACTTAACTAATTTAATCCATGATTAGTGAGGGGTTAAACCACACTTAACCCTCTTAGAAAACCCTAGCAACGTGGTCTGTTCCAGCAGTAATCCCAGTTTGGTATCATTCACAACCCTAGAGGCTAGGCTAGGGCGGGGGACGATTACTGGACTGATGTAAGCGACCAAAGCGACGGCTGAGTGGTACAGCGGTGCGGGTCCAAGCGGGCTACGGACGTGCACGTTGGACAAACTCGAGGCACGGGTACCAGTAGGTTTAGACTGTGCATTATTGCTTAAGTGTCTGGGGTTGACACCCGAGGGCTTGATACACCCGAAGGTGGACCCAGCACAGTCTGACTACAACCATATGTGGGCCGTATGGACACCAACACTTGACGTGTTAGGTTTATAGGGAGCCGATCGACTAGACCGTTGGGCTGGACCTTGTATTAAGGTCACCTCATGTTATTGGGCCAAAGTTTGGGCTGAGGGATCAATACCTGTTATGTTAGTTTGCTAGTACACTATGGTGCAAAGCTTAATCTTCTTTATGTGATGACACCTTTATCTATTGCCAGTATGTTCATCTCAGTTTCCATCATGATGCTAACTTTATTAGTTTATAGACTGATCGTAGTAGGGCTTACCAGTCTTTTTGACTGACCTATTTTCTTTCGCTTCTTTTCTTCCGTTCCCCCCCCCCCCAGGTTCTCAGGGAGGGAATAGTGGTGCTTAGCTTGGATCGCTTGCTTGTTTGCTGGATAGCTCATGTATGTCTGGACATTGAGCTCGCTATGGTTTATCATCTTTATTTTGGGGATAGCACTATGTATTTCAGTATTTCTGTTTATGATGTACTAGACATGTTTATTTTGGCAATTGACTTTATGATGTACTAGACTTGTTTTGAGATGGTTTGAGATATTCCGCTGTTTTATTCTCACTTACTCTGTTTTACATATATATTTATGTTCTTGTTCTGCCTTGATATATCATTATGCATGCTTACCCAGTTCTAACGCCCCCCAGAAGCTAGTGCCCCCGAAAGAGTGACCCTAGCGGAGGTGGGGTGTTACAAAAAGGAGTTAATCGAATATAGTTTATTCGAATAGAAAAAAGGAGTTAATCGAATATATAGTTTATTCAAATAGAATAAAGGAGTTAATCGAATATAGTTTATTCGAATAGAGTAAAAGAGGTTAATCGAATATATGTTTATTCAAATAGAATAAAAAGAGTTATCGAAAATAATTTGTTCGATAGGAGTTAATTGAATAGAGTTAGAGTTAAATCAAAAGAGTTAAGTGAATAGAATAAATTGAATAGAGTTATCGAATATACCTTATCGAAGGAAAGAATTATCGAATAGAAAAAGATTTGAAAGAGAGTTACGTAAGGAAGTTTGTTAAAGAATTAGAAGGGTGAACTTTGTCTATTTCAAGGTTAGAAACGTTGTTCAGTTAAGGTCTGAGAGGTAGTATTACCCCAACTTGATTGACTTCATTTTTAACTAAGGAATGGTTAAGGTTCGATAGTAAAGGATGGTTAAGTGAATTTAGTAATTAAAGTAAATGGTTTGAGTTGGCATCGCGATGGTTTGTTTAAACATCTGTCTAAGTCCAATGAAGAAGCTTTGGAAATGTTTCCAAATAGGAAACCAGAAATGTTTTCTAATAAAGAAAACAAGAAATGGAAATGTTTTCCATTGTTAATAACGTATAATTTCCAAATTTAGAAAATAAGAAATATTGAATATAGGGAAACAGGAGATAAGTACATTAATGAAATAAAGAGATAAATGTTGAATGATGTTTGATCGATATAAATTTCCATTTGGAAATAATATCGTTGTTTGCACACCTGTTTTTCTTCGATAGTTAAATCACAGACTATCGAAGTTTTGACCATTTTAACGTTGTTAATATGGAGAGACCGGTTGGATTATTATCCAAAGAACCATTCTGTATTGGCATAAGCGTTGCGAATCATATATGCTAAAGGAAATTGAAGACAGAGTTATGCAAGGGCTATCCTGTTTACAGAATAGTGCCTTCAGTTCATCCTGTTCCTGAATGACTTGTATGGACGGATGTCTGACAGAGTGTTTCCAGACGATCACGTATATTGATTTCTCCAACCGTACCAAGAGTGGAAGCGAAGAAGGAAAACTTCTTTTAGCTAACACATAATGTATGGTTGAGGATGTCAATCGGTGATTTGATGGATTTGACGATGTGGAATTCAAAGTGAATCTGATGTGATGATAAAGCGTAGCTTCTAGCCTCATCAACCGGTAAATGACAGAAATCGGGCAGGCAGCATGGTTAAGTCGGTCGCACTGAAGTAGGGTGTATAATCACCTGATCTAGAGTTTCATTTACTTCTAAAACTCTATTGTTGATGCTGTCCCATTCGGGAAACGGTTGTTGATCCCAACCGTTGGTGATATACATTCGATACACTCAAGCGAAATGAGTGGTCGGTCATGTGTGGCCGGGTTGCAAGATGTTCTTGTTGAACCCAGTGTATTCTTTTCTAGAGGTACACTAGCGAAAGGTGGTTCCATACCTTGTCATAGTTGGAAATCCATTACCCAATATGTGCTTGCGGTTTTGATTGTATACTATATATGTAGAACGTGAGATGAAAGCGTTTATACTAGATGATTATTATATTGTGTTGATAGACATTATTATAATATCAAAAGGTTTTTGATATAAAGATATTTGGATTCTCATAAGGGAAAAACCCGTTCCGTTATACGGCGTAGTCTTAAGAGATATCGATTACCTGCTTGAACTGTTTCAAACTGTTTTACTCACACCAGTCCCATGACTGACCCGAAGTTTATTTGTGTGTTTTCCCTAAACTCTTGGGTGCCTAAATTTGTACGAGCAGTCAAGTAGTCGGGATTTACAGATATACTGGAAGAGCTTGGAGCAGGAGGCTTCAGGATTTTATAGCTATAGTTATTTCCGATGTGTTGTAAGTGTTGTACTTTGATAATGATATGTATATTCCAGTACAGATTTGTATTTTAAAGTTATGTTATGAATATATATTTATTCGTTCCGCTGTGAGATTCGTGTTACTCTGATATTGTGTTCTTCTTCTTCTTCTATTCTAATTTTGTATCTTATCTTTCCTCACCCTCTGTTTTCTTTCTATTAATTTCCTGAATTTCAGTTTAATTTGAGGGTTGGACTTGTGTTTTTGGTCAGCTCAAATTGGACCGGAATTTTGGGTCATTACAGGGTACCTGTGACACACCTAAGACGTATGCGCGCAAGGCCTAATCGTGTAACCAATGACACGTATAAGACTTCTGCACGCAAAGCTTAATCGGGTACTCCAGCAATGATTCTGCACCCAGTAGGAATTAGTTAACTGAGCGGGTACCTGTGATACGTAAAATACTTACGCACGCAAGGCATAATCGGGTACCTATGACACGTAAAACACTTCCGCACGCAAGGCCTAATCGGGTACTCCAGCAACGAATTTGCACCCAGTAGGAACAAGTTAACCGAGCGGGTACCCGTGACACGTAAAAAACTTACGCACGCAAGGCCTAATCAGGTTATGATTTAATCGGTTATGGGCTAGGTCAAAGGCTTGGTTATGACCTTAATTATGTCCTTGATTATGTGCTCGGTTATTACCTCAGCCATGAGCTAGGTTTAGATCTTAGTTATGGGCTCGGTTATTGGATTGGTTATGGAATAAATTCTAAATTAGAAATTATAAAATATAAAATATAAAAGATATTAAATATGATTATTACCTAAGTTAGAAGATAGGTTTAGATCTTAGTTATGGTCTCGACCACGGGCTAGGTTAAAGGTTTTGTTAGAAATTCAATTACAGGCTTGTTTAAGTGCTCGGTTATAGGCTCGTTTATAGGATCAATTATAGGTTTGGTTAGAAATTGCAGCAAGTTTATGGTAACTTGATCATGATATTCATTTTACATCAATGTTTTTATTGGTGTATATTATTACAAATTTAAATGTGTTCGGTTTTATTAAATTTTGTTATCATATGTGTGGTAGATGAAGATAAATATAAAAGAATCATATTGAATTTTGGTGTACGATGGTGTAGGGAATGCATAGGGAATGGATAAGAAAAATCCATTTTTTCACTTTAAACAGAAGTAGGCTAGGCGTAGGAAATGCGTATGGAAGAAAGCGTAGGTAAGACGTATGGACGTAGGCATAGGCTTGATAACGTATTAGCTTAGTAATTAGCTCGCTTATGGGTTTAGTAGTAATCTATTCGATTATGTGCAAGATAATAGGCTTGATAAAGTATTAATTTGTGTAAAAGCCTGATTATTACTTTGTTTATTATTTAATTTGGTTATGGGGATGGTTATGAAACTAGCTAAGGATGACTTACAGATTAAATATAATTCTTAGAATACAAATAATAAAATAATAAATACAAATGCCAAATTAGAAAAATATAAAATATAAAATATAAATAAATAATTTCGGTTATGGGCTCGGTAATGATCTTGATTATGGGTGATATTTTGGGTTATTGGCTCAATTGCGACCTTGTTTATGGAAACTATATTTAATTATGGGATTGGTATGAGCTTGGTTAAGACCTCATTTATGACCGCAATTGCTGAGCTTCTCAATTATGAACTCGATTATGGGATTGTTATTACCTCCATTATTAACACGTTTATGGATATTATGTAAGGTTATAGGATCGATTATGAGCTCATTTGTGGTAATTATGCTTTGTTATCAACTAGGTTTAGATCTTGGTTATGGACTCAGTTATTGGATCGGTTATGGAATAAAAGATAAACTAAAAAAATATAAAATATAAAATCTAAATTAGAAAATAAAAATAAAAAATAAAAAATAAAATATAAAGTATAAAATATAAAATATAACTAAATTCAGCGCCAAGCTAGATCATAACATCGACTAAGAGCTCAATTATAAATTCAATTACAAGCTTGTTTAAGAGCTCGGTTATGGGATCAGTTATGGGTTTTGTTTTGGGTTATGTGCTTGGTTATGGGCTCAGTTTTGGGCTAGGTCAAAGGTTTGGTTATGACCTTAATTATGATCTTGTTTATGTGCTCGGTTGTTACTTCAGTTATGAGCTAAGTTTAGATCTTTGTTATAGTCTTGGTTATTGGATCGATAGTGGAATAAAAGCTAAATTAGAAAATAAAAAATGTGAAAGTATACAATATAAAATATAAAGGCTAAATTAGAAAATATAAAATATAAATGCTAAATTAGAAAATTTAAAATATAAATAGAAAATATAAAATATAAAGTACAAAATATAAAATATGAATAAAATATAAATAACTAAATTCAGTTACAAGCTAGATCATAACATCAATTAAAAGCTCAATTATATTTTCAATTACAAACTTGTTTAAGGGCTCGGCTATCGGCTCGGTTGGCTCGGTTATGTGCCTAGTTATGAGCTAGGTTTAAGGTTTGGTTATGACCTTGATTACGAGCTACAATATAGATATCGGTTATTGCATCGGTTATGGAATCAGTTATAGGCTCAGTTGTGGTTTAGGTTATTCGCTTGATTATGCGTACAATGTACCGTATGAATTTGTTATATGCTCGGTTATAGGCTTAGTAATTAGCTCGGTTATGGGCTTAGATAAAATATAAATAACTAATTTCACTTACATGCTAGATCATAGTCTCGATTAAGAGCTCAATTATAAATTCAATTGTAAGTTTGTTTAAGAGCGATTATGGGCTCGATTATAGGATCAGTTATGGGTTTGGTTATGACCTTAATTATGACCATGGTCATGAGCTTGGTTATTACCTCAGTTATGAGCTAGGTTTAGATCTCAGTTATGGGCTTGGTTATTAGATCGGTTATGGAATAAAAGCTAAATTAGAGAATACAAAATATTAAATATAAAAGCTAAATTTGAAAATATAAATTATAAAATAAAATATGAATAAAATATGAATAACTAGTCTCAATTACAAGGTAGATCATTACCTCGATTAGGAGCTCAATTGTAAATTCAGTTACAAGCTTGTTTAAGAGCTCGGTTATGGGCTCGGTTATAGGATCAATTATGGATTTGATTTTGGGTTGGTTAAGTGCTCGGTTATAGGCTAGTTAAAGGTATGATTATTACCTCAATTATGATCGTGGTTATGAGCTTGGTTATTATCTCAGTTATAAACTAGGTTTACATCTCGGTTACGGGCTCGGTTATAGTATATAAGCTAAATTATAAAATATAAAATATAAATAACTAATTATAGCTCTGGGTTATTGCCTTGGTTATGGGATCAGTTATGGCCCCAAATAAAAAATATAAAATACAAAATAAAATATAAATTATAAAATATAAAGTATAAAATATAAAATATAAAATATAAAATGTGAATAAAATATAAATAACTAATACAAGCTAGAACATAATCTCGATTAAGGGCTCAATTGTAAATTCAATTGCAAGCTTGTTTAAGAGCTCAGTTATGGGCTCGGTTATTGGGTCAGTTATGGACTTGGTTTACACTCGGTTATGTGCCCGGTTATAAGCTAGGTTAAAGGTTTGGTTATGACCTTAATTATGACCATGGTTATGTGTTTGGTTATTATCTCAGTTATGAGCTAATATAAAAGCAAAGTTAGGAAATATAAAATATGAATAAAATATAAATAACTTGAAACACCCCGTATTTTCTGTAAACATTAAAGTAACGAATTTAGGAATAATTGATTACAAAGTTGAGAATTAAGGGAAATGGGCTATGACATTGCGTTCGTCTCGGAACTCTGCTCGAGATAAAGTCCGAGTTTGCGTAAATCGGACTTCGTATGAAGGAGTTATGACCTTCAAAAGATTCAAGAATTTAAATAAATAGCTCAGATTAAAGTTCAGAAAATTCAAATTTCAAAATCAGAAATAGAAGCGGGCTGGGCAGGAATTTTCCCGCCCAAGGCCAGGTCGACCTAGGGGTCGACCTCCCCTTCGGGTCAGATATGAAATCTGACGTTTTTCTTTGTGTGACGATCTGCTGTGTCATTAGGGCTTGTGTGGCATGTTCTGTTTGGTTCTCTTAGGTTTGAATAACTTTGATTTGCTCTAGGTTAATCTGACGACTCCTATCAAATCAAACTTCTATATATGCAACCTAAATCTAAACACTAAGCCACACAAAAATATTCCTATGACCGTCATGCTGTCAGTACTTAGCCTAGAATAGCCACCATTCTCCTTCAACTAGGAAGCAAGTTAGGAATTGCAAATCAAAACTAATTCAACTAAGAGAATTCAACGTCTACAACAAAGGAGAGCTATTCAATTTCAGAATACAGATCCCATAACTCAAGACTAGTCTCCTTTTTGTAATTCCAGTTATCATTTAGACCTAAACGATATCAGAATTGTGACTAAATAACTAGATGTAGAACAACGCCTTATGTAAATTTATGCCTATCCTTTTTGTTAAACTGAATTGATTAAGACTATGACTCTTATCATGCTTAAGTTTGTGGTTATATTGTATGTAGTTTGATGATAAATATTAAATGCTTGGCAATGAATCCATATGTGGTATAATTTGGCAATGACATATATGTTGTGTAATTTAGCGATGACATATTATGTGTATACTTTGGCGATGACATATATGTTGAATAAATTGGCGATGACATATTAAGTTGTATAATTTGGAAATGTCATATCGTGTTGTGTAATTTGGCAATGACATACCATGTTGTATAATTTGGCGATGACATTTCATGTTGTATGATTTGGTAATGACACCTATATGTTGTATGTCAATTTGGGAATTTTATGCAAGTTCAATCATGTTCACATGTATGACCAAAACTACATGCTAATATGATTAGGTTCATGTTAGATTTGATCCAACTAATTTGCAAAGTTCACAGCTACATGCCAAAATTTAAGTTTATGTAGTTCTATGTAAAACCCCTATTTCATGATTCATCTTGAGTAGATCTAAATTTTCAAGTTCATGTATATTGTTCTATGCCAAATTCATATGATACATGTGTAGTTAGATCCATATTTTTATGATGTTGGAATTATTACATGTACCTCCTTTTCCCCTTTTGTGTATAAGTTAGGCTATGTATCGAGCCTAACGTTTTATGTGATTTATGTGAACGTTTAACGGGGGTAACGTTGGGGAAAAATATGAAATTACATATAATTGGCATATTTGGCTCATGAACATGTAAATATTTTATGACATAAAGTGGTATAAATTTTTAAACCTAAAATTATGAACTTGATTTAAAAGGGAAAGCGGGGCTTGACTTGATTGACAATAATTTACATATAAATATAAAGAGGCGAATATGTAAATTAAGAAAAGACGAATATGCCTAACCCGAGGTTAGATTGAGTTACGGTGTAAGACTGCCCGGAACCGCCCGGCACATCCAGCAACTGTAACAATATATATCTAATGTGGGAGGTTAGTGCATCAAGCCCAAAAGAACACGAGGTTAGACTGAGTTGCGGTGTAAAACTGCCCGGACCCGACCGAAACATCCAGTAACCATAACAATACCTGTCTAACGTGAGTGGTTGGTGCTTTAATGAATGAATTAAAGCTAAGTCAGGAATGGTAGGGTTAAGTTAATTAAGGCAATACTTAACCAATGCAACATGTTAACTAAACTGATGGGTGGGGTTAGGTTAACTTGGACACTTAACCAATTTAACATGTTGACAAGGGAACCCTAGTAACGGGAACCCATTTCAGCAGTAACTCACATAGATGTATCATGGTACCCTGAACTAGGCAGGGTGGGGCACGATTATTGGGCTGATTATAAGTGGTCAAAACAACTACGGTTGGTGCGTCAGTGTAGGTTCCTACGGAGTACGAGCATGCACGTACTGCGGAGTGGAAAAGCATGCCCTGGGCATCAGTACTATACACTGTGCATCATGAATCGTGTCGGGTTGCCACTATAGGATTTGATATACCCCATGGTGGGACTAGCACAGGTATCTACAATCGAGTGGGGCCATAGGACACAAGTAGTAAGTGCGTGCGAGTTGGAGCCGATCAATAAAAAGGGATCACTGGGTTTGAACCCACGATAGTGGTTGAAATATCTAGTAGGTGCAGAGAATATGGATATGAGTGCGATAGTATGATTAGCTTATCTTACCTTGTTTATCTTGCTTTATCCTATGTTACCTTATTTCCTTGGTATTGTCATGTGTCCAGTTTATTCAAGTCATGGTTCTCTTATCAGTTTACGTGCTGAATAATCACTGGACTTATCAGACTTATGTATGACCTATTTTTCTTTCGCTCTCTTTTCTTCCGTTCCCCCCCTCAGTTACCCAGGGAGGGAATAGCTCAGCTTAATTTGGAACATTCATCTTTCCAAGCTTGAAGACTCTGTGATGTATAGCTTGGAACCGCTTATCTATGGCTATGGCTTTGGACGCACTACTACTTGGGGATTTATGCAGTTTTATTGTGTTTTATGCTTCTTTATGTAATAATCAAGACAGATATTTTGATGTAATGATTTGGAAGTTGTTTTGAAACAGTTTGCTGTAATGTTTTGTTATGAACCACGTTTGAAATAAAGTTAGTTTTTCCGCTGCTTATATATGTCTGTCTTGTAAATTATCTGTGTCTTTTACCTATAACGCTCCACCAAAGTTAAGGCATTCGCTTTCTGAGTGAACTTAATGGAGGTGGGGTGTTTCACTTGATATCAAAGCAAAGGTTTACCAGATCGGATAAAATTTTTGAAAACTGTTTTTCAAAAAGAAGTTTAAAGAAGCAACTTTCAAGAAAAAGTGTTTTTTAAAAGGTATAATCCCCCAAAAGCCATATGCACTATCTTTCTATCCTTTGTTTTGAATCTTTCCTTTTTCATTTCAGCATGTCTGGGGATCTTAACCTTCCAGAGGGTGTGTCGGTACCAGGCTGGCTCAGAAGGTACGTAGAGGCTAGGGCTAATGTCATAGGCCCAGCAGACGTTTCTCCGCCCCCAGCTACAGCGGTTCCTCCTCCTCCTCAGCGTGCAAATGCTGTCTCAAAAATATGCAGGGACTTTAGAGCCATGGGTGGAAAGAACTTCAATGGAAATGAATCCATCGTGGAAGCAAGAAACTAGCTCAAAGAAAGTGAGGATTTGTTTGATATCTTCAAAGTGGATAATAGACAGAAGATGCAGTTGGCCTTGTGGTTGCTCAAAGACGAAGCTTCCTATTGGTGGGAAGTTACTAACGCTGAAAGACCAATTTAAACTTGGATCGATTTCAGAATGAGATTTGAAATGAAGTTCCTCTCACATGCTGAATGAAGCCTACAAATAGAGAAGTTCTTAGCTCTCAAACAGGGGAGTATGTCGGTCAAGGAATACGTTAACCAATTCAATCAGCTGGCTAGGTTCGGCTTGGGGTTAGTGAACACTCCACATAAGAAGGCTCTCCGTTTTGTTAAAGGATTGAATGAGCCACTGCACAGCGTAGCTATGTCCCATATACATATGGGTGTGACTTATGAGAGGATGGTGGACATGACACTTTTACAAGAAGAAGATAAGGCTGACAAGAAAGAGACAAAGGTGGAAGTATCTCAAGACAAGAAAGTGAAGGGGTCACAGAGCAAGAAGACAGATTCCAAGTAGGGTGGGAAGAACAACAAACCACGTGACAAGAGGAAGTGTAATCTTTGTGGCATTCCTGGACATCTGGTTAAGACTGCAGAAAGAAGAAGAGGAAGATCGGTGGTTGTTTCCATTATAGCGAGACAGGACACATGGCTAGGGACTGCCCAAGAAAGCAAGGGCAAGCGCAGAGAGCTGGATCTACTTCTGGAGGGAAGGTTCACGCTCTCATGGAACCTCCGCAAGAACGAGGTAGAAATGTTTCTGTTGAGAGTTTAGTTTATCTTTTTGATCATCCTATTCATACACTCTTTGATTCTGGCGCATCGCACTCTTTTATATCTACTGCTTTAGTTGCTCTGCACCTAGACACCAGTTTAGCAGGGGATCCCTTGGTTGTTTCAAATCCAATTGGGGGCTCAACATATTTGTCAATGATTTGTTTGGATTTGGAAATTTCTATACTAAGTGTGGGGTTTAGATGTAATGCCTATGTTTTGGGCTTCACAGGCTATGGGTTGAGTCTAGGCATGGATTGGCTATCCAGTAATGGTGCCATCCTCGATTGTGAAAAGAGAGTGGTTAGACTCATGACTCGCCTCGGTAACACTCTTGAAATATCTTGTAATCCCATGATCTCTATTATTCTTAGCTATCTAGAATCACTTGATGCGTCTGTCGAGAATTTGCAGTCTGTTAGAGTAGTCCGTGAATACTCGGATGTGTTTGAAGAGGTGAAGGGCTTACCTCCAAAGCGGGAGATGGACTTCCGCATATACCTCGTTGATAATGCAAAACCCATTGCTGTACCCGTTAGACACATGGCTCCAAGGGAGAGGAAAGAACTCAGCAAGCAAGTTAAAGAGTTGCTTGAGAAGGGGTTTATAAGGCGGAGTATTTCTGAATGGGGTGCTCCGGTAGTATTCGCAACCAAAGCAGATGGTTTGCGTTGCCTATGCGTTGATTATATGGAGCTAAACAAGCTGACCAAGAAGAATAGGCAGCCACTCCCAAGAATAGATGACTTGTTCGATCATCTTGTAGGTGCATCGGTTTTCTCCAACTAAATCAAGCTACCGGGTTTCATCAGCTAAGAGTGGTTGAAGACAGCATTGATATGACCGCGTTCAGAACTCTGGATGATTTCTTCGAGTGGCTTGTCATGCCTTTTGGCCTGACAAACGCACCCGCTTACTTCGTTGATTTGATGAGCAGGGTGTTCAGGGAGTTTCTCAATAAGTTTGTGGTGGTCTTCGTAGACGACATTTTGATTTTCTCAAAAAGTGAGGAAGAGCATGCTCAACATTTAAAAGAAGTTAGGGATACTCTTCGAGCACATCAGTTGAAAGCCAAATTCTCCAAATTCCACTTCTGGAGAGAGGAAGTAAGGTTTCCTGGACATGTGGTGTCCAAGGAAGGGTTAGCTGTGGACCCCGCAAAAGTAGTTGCGGTATAAGATTGGAAGGTTCCAAGAAATGCGACTGAAGTCCGAAGCTTCCTCGGACTAGCGGGCTTTTACCGAAAGTTCATCCAAAACTCTGCGAAAATCTCAGCCCCACTTACAAGGTTGACATAGAAGAACCTAACTTTCAATTGGGATTTGGATTGTGATGTTGCTTTCCCACGATTAAAGAGGGCTCTAACAACAGCCCCAGTTCTGACATTGCTGGATGGGTGCAAGATGTTTACCGTATACACGGATGCATGCGGTACGGGACTAGGTGCTGTCTTGATGCAAGAAGGGTAGGTAGTAGCTTATGGAGGCAGACAGTTGAAAGTACATGAGAAAAACTACCCAACCCACGATCTAGAGTTGGCTTCCATCGTCTTTGCGCTTAAGTCTTGGCGCCATTATCTCCTAGGTGAGAAGTTTGAATTGTATACTGACCACAAATCATTGAACTACATTTTTTCGCAGAAAGATCTTAACTTGAGGAAACAAAGGTGGATGGAATTTTTGGCATCCTACGATTTCGAGATTTCCTATACCCCTGGCAAGGGCAATGTAGTAGCAGACGCCTTGAGTAGAAAGAAGCAGACCTTAAGCTCTCTCTATGTAGAAAGGCAGAGCTTCGAATACATAGCCAACTTTGACTTTAGACCTTCCATCGATCAGGCGACTGGTTTGTTAGCATTGTTAGAGGTGCGACCTACTCTTTTGGACTCAATAGGAGCCGCGCAACGTAAAGACCCTCAGCTAGTTGATGTGACGGATAAGCTAATTAGGGGTGAGACTTCTAGTCACCTCAATAGATACTCCATCGATGATAAAGATTGGTTGAGGCGGGATGGAAGGATATGCGTCCCACAAGCAAGGGATTTGGTGAAGAAGGTTCTCGTAGAGGTACACCATTCCAAGTTGACCATACATCCAGGTGGAGATAAGATGTATAAAGACGTAAAAAGGGTTTCCTTTTGGAATGGCATGAAGAGGGATGTAGCTGAATTTGTCTCTAAGTGCTTAATATGCCAACAAGTCAAGGCGAAGCAAAATAAGCCTGGTGGTTCGCTTCATCCTCTAGAGGTCCCACAGTGGAAATGGGATAGCATTTCAATGGACTTTATTGATGGGCTGCCTATGTCAAGAAGGGGCAATACCAGTATTTGGGTAATAGTGGACAGGCTCACAAAAAGTGCTCACTTTATACCCGCTAAAAGTAGAAGGAATGCCTCATCTTTAGCATCCATTTATCTTAAAGAGATAGTTCGACTCCATGGGATACCCTCCATCATTGTGAGTGACTGAGATCCTATCTTTACAAGCGAGTTTTGCAAGAACTTGCAAGAGACTGTAGGCACATAGCCACGTCCTATCACCCCCAAACCGATGGTCAGACGGAGAGGGTGAACAGAGTATTAGAAGACCTCTTGAGATTATGCATTCTTGACTTCAGAGGAATATAGGAGGATCATCTTCCTTTGGTGGAGTTTGCCTACAACAATAGCTACCAAGCCACCATAGGCATGGCAACCTTCGTAGCTTTATATGGAAGACCATGTCGATCACTAACTTGTTGGTGGGAGTCTACAGACAAGCTCATACTTGGACCAGATATATTAGAGAAACTTCATAGAAAGTGGACTTGATACGAAGAAGAATGAAGACTGCCCAAGATAGACAGAATTCCTACGCAGATAAAAGAAGGACCGACCTTGAGTTTGAGATTAGAGACAGGGTTTTCCTTAAAGTATCTCCTTTGAGGAACGTTGTTCGCTTCAGATCCGTAGGAAAGTTCGCACCAAGATTTGTAGGGCCATTCCTATCATTGAAAAGGTTGGAAATATGATTTACGGAGTAGAGCTGCCCGAAAGATTGGCTGGAGTTCATAATGTCTTTCATGTTTCTCACCTATGAAATTGCTTACATGAGTCTGCGGAATTGGTGGAACCAAGCATATTAGAGGAAGTAGAAGTAGAACGAGAGACGACTGTGAGAAGATTTCCAACTCGTATCTTTGGTACAGAAGTCAAAAAGCTACACAACCGCGAAGTCAAACTTGTTAAAGTTCAATAGAGTGACGTTGAGGAAGACGCGACTTTAGAGACTGAGGCCAAGATACGCGCAGCCTACCCTTTTCTTTTTGAGGGTACATCTTTGATCTCTTTTTCCTTAAGTTTGTTCGTGCTTGTATCTATCTTTTTTGTAGTATTTTCCTAAGTGTTGTTCTCGATCCTTAGGTAGAAACCAAAGGATGTAAACATGTATTTGAAACATGTTATGATTGGTGGTTGCAAGTGGTTGCAAGTGGTTGCTAGTGGTTGCTCGTGGATGCATATACACACACGTTAGGTATTTGGTCGGCTCAATCACTTTCATATTGCATATGCATATATGTACTTGTATATGATTGAAACTTGATGTGTTATCATGTGGATGTTGCATTTGTATGAATGATTGTGCACTCATGTAGATAGTATGATTAGGGACGATTGCATACATAATGGACTCATGGCACCGACATGACTTGCATTAAGGAGGTCACTTGAATCAGTGAACCGCCTGATTTTGCACTTGATAAGGACATGTACACACACTATGCATATGATCATGAAGCATTAGAAGTCTTTTAAGGACAATGGATGTCTGTGTTTGATGGTTGAGTAATTGGACGATTGGATGGAAGGATACACGTTCTTCTTGACTTGAAGATTTCGTGGTCGAAATCCTTTAAGGAGGGGAGAATGTAACACCCCGTATTTTCTGTAAACATTAAAGTAACGAATTAAGGAATAATTGATTACAAATGTGAGAATTAAGGGAAACAGGCTATGACATTGCGTTCGTCTCGGAATTCTGCTCGAGATAAAGTCCGAGTTTGCGTAAATCGGACTTCGTATGAAGGAGTTATGACCTTCAGAAGATTCAAGAATTTAAATAAACAGCTCAGATTAAAGTTTAGAAAATTCAAATTTCAAAATCAGAAGCAGAAGCGGGCTGAGCGGGAATTTTCCCGCCCAAGGCCAGGTCGACCAGGAGGTCGACCAGGGGGTCGACCTCCCCCCATACAGGTCGACCAAGGGGTCGACCTGGGGGTCGATCTCCCCATCGGGTCAGATCTGAAATATGACGTTTTTCTTTATGAGATGATCTGTTGTGTCATTAGGGCTTGTGTGGCAAGTTCTGGTTGGTTCTCTTAGGTTTGAATGGCTTTGATTTGCTCTAGGTTAATCTGACGGCTCTTATTAAATCAAACCGCTATATAAGCAACCTAAATCTAAAGCCTAAGCCACACAAAAATATTCCTAAGATAGTCATGCTGTCAGTACTTTGCCTAGAATAGCCGCCATTCTCCTTCAACTAGGAAGCAAGTTAGGAATTGCAAATCAAATCTAATTCCACTAAGAGAAGTCAATGTCTACAACAATGGAGAGCTATTCAATTTCAGAATACAAATCCCAGAACTCAAGATTAGTCTCCTTTTTGTAAGTCCAGTTATCATTTAGACCTAAATGATATTAGAATTGTGACTAAATAACTGGATGTAGAACAACGCGCCCTATGTGAATATATGCCTATCCTTTTTGTTAAACTGAATTGTTTAAGACTATGACTCTTATCATGATTAAGTTTGTGGTTATGTTGTATGTAATTTGATGATAAATATTAAATGCTCGGCAATGAATCCATATGTGGTATAATTTTGCAATGACATATATGTTGTGTAATTTAGCGATGACATATTATGTGTATACTTTGGCGATGACATATATGTTGAATAAATTGGCGATGACATATTATGTTGTATGATTTGGAAATGGCATATCATGTTGTGTAATTTGGCAGTGACATACCATGTTGTATAATTTGGCGATGACATTTCATGTTGTATGATTTGGTAATGGCACCTATATTTTGTATGTCAATTTGGGAATTTTATGCAAGTTAAACCATGTTCACATATATAACCAAAACTACATGCTAATATGATTAGGTTCATGTTAGATTTGATCCAACTAATTTGCAAAGTTCACAACTACATGCCTAATTTTAAGTTTATGTAGTTCTATGAAAACCCCTATTTCATGATTCATGTTGAGTAGATCTAAATTTGCAAGTTCATGTATATTGTTCTATGCCAAATTCATATGATACATGTGTAGTTAGATCCATATTTTGATGATGTTGGAATCATTACATGTTCCTCCCTTTCCCCTTTTGTGTATAAGTTAGGCTATGTATTGAGCCTAACATTTTATGTGATTTATGCGAACGTTTAACGGGGGTAACATTGGGAAAAAATATCATAATTGGCATTTTTGGCTCATGAACATGTAAACATTTTATGGCATAGAGTGGTATAAATTTTTATACCTACGATTATGAACTTGATTTAAAAGGGAAAGTGGGGCTTGACTTGAATGACAATAATTTACATATAAATATAAAGAGGCAAATATGTAAATTTAGAAAAGACGAATATGCCTAACCCGAAGTTAGATTGAGCTACGGTGTAAGACTGCCCGGAACCGCCAGGCAAATCCAGCAACCGTAACAATATATATCTAGTGTGGGAGGTTAGTGCATCAAGCCCAAAAGAACCCGAGGTTAGACTGAGTTGCAGTGTAAAAATGCCCGGACCCGACCGACACATCCAGTAACCGCAACAGTACCTGTCTAATGTGAGTGGTTGGTGCTTTAATGAATGAATTAAAGCTAAGTCAGGAATGGTAGGGTTAAGTTAATTAAGGAAACACTTAACCAATGCAACATGTTAACTAAACTGATGGGTGGGGTTAGGTTAAATTGGACACTTAACCAATTTAACATGTTCACTCGGAAACCCTAGTAACGGGGACCCATTTCAGCAGTATCCCATATAGATGTGTCATGGTGCTCTGAACTAGGCAGGGTGGGGCACGATTACTAGGTTGATTATAAGCGGTCAAAATAACGGCGGTTGGTGCGTCAGTGTAGGTTCGGACGGAGTACGGGAGGGCACGTACTCCGAAGTGGAAAAAGCAGGCACTGGGCATCAGTAGTTATACACTGTGCATCTTGAATCATGTCAGGTTGCGAATATAGGATTTAATACACCCCATGGTGGGACCAGCATAGGTATCTACAATCGAGCGGGGCCGTAGGACACAAGTAGTAAGTGTGTGCGAGTAGGAGCCGATCAATAAAAAGGGACCACTGGGTTTGAACTCACGATAATGGTTGAAATATCTAGTAGGTGCAGAGAATATGGATATGAGTGCGATAGTATGATTAGTTTATCTTACCTTGTTTATCTTGCCTTATCCTATGTTACCTTATTTCCTTGTTATTATCCTGTGTCCAACTTATTCAAGTCATGGTTCTCTTATCAGTTTACATGCTGAATAATCATTGGACTTACCAGACTTCTGTCTGACCCATTTTTCTTTCGCTCTCTTTTCTTTCGTTTCTCACCACCCCTCGGTACCCAAGGAGGGAAAATCTGAGCTTAATTTGGACCGTTCATCTTTCCAAGCTTGAAGACTCTGTGATGTATAGCTTGGAACCTCTTATCTATGGCTATGGCTTTGGACACACTACTACTTGAAGATTTATGCAGTTTTATTGTGTTTTATGCTTCTATATGTAATAATAAAGACAGAGATTTTGATGTAGTGATTTGGAAGTTGTTTTGAAATAGTTTGCTGTAATGTTTTGTTATGAACCACGTTTGAAATAAAGTTAGTTTTTCCGCTGCTTATGTATGCCTGTCTTGTAAATTATCTATGTCTTTTACCTATAATGCTCCACCAAAGTTAAGGCATTCCCTTTGTGAGTGACCTTAATGGAGGTGGGGTGTTTCATAACTAATTTCGACTGCAAGCTACATTATAACCTCGATTAAGAGCTCAGTTATAAATTCAATTATAAACTTGTTTAAGAGCTCGGTTATGGGCTCGGTTATGAGTTTGGTTTTGGCTCGGTTATGTGCTCGGTTATGAGCTCGGTTATGGACTAGGTTAAAGGTTTAGTTATTACCTCAATTATGACCATGGTTATGAGCTCGGTTAATGTCTCAGTTATAAACTAGGTTTAGATCTCGATTATGCTCTCATTTATGGGCTAGATTAAAGGTGTAGTTATGATCTCAATTATGACCGTGGTTATGAGCTTGGTTATTACCTCAGTGATAAGCTAGATTTAGATCTCGGTTATGGGATAAAATCTATAATATAAAATATGAATAAAATATAAATAACTAATTTTGGCTATAAGGTAGATCATAACCTTGATTAAGACCTCAGTTATAAAGTCAATTACAAGTTTGTTTAAGAGCCCGGTTTTGGGCTTGGTTATGGGTTTAGTTTTGGCTTGGTTATGGCCTAGGTTAAAGGTTTGGTTATGACCTCAATTATGAGCTTAATTAGGGGAAATATTTTCAAATACTGGTTTAGGTGACGATCTTATTTATGTTCTCAATTAAGTGCCCAGTTATTACTTTAACTTTGGTTTAATAGCTTGGTTATGGAATCAGTTATGGGATACATTATGGTTTAGGTTATGGGCTCGTTTATTGACTCGGTTATTACCTCGATTACGAACTTGGTTATGTGATCGGTTATGGGCTAGGTTGTGGCTCGGTTATGACCGTGGTTATAAGCTCGATTATTACCTCAATTACGAGCTACATTATATATCTTAGCTATTGTCTCGATTATGAGATCGGTTATAGGCTCGGTTGTGGTTTAGGCTATTGGGTCGATCATGCGTAGAATGTACAGTTATAGCCCGGTTATGGGCTAATTTATGGGATCGGTTATGACCTCATTATGAGCATGGTTAGGAGCTTAGTTATTACCTCAATTATGAGCTACATTATAGATCTCGGTTATTGCATCGGTTATGGGACCAGTTATAGGCTCGGTTATGGTTTTGGTTATTGGCTTGATTATGCATATAATGTACTGTATGACTTTGTTATATGCTCGGTTATAGGCTTAGTTATTAGTTCGGTTACGGGCTTAGTAGTAATTTGTTATGAAATATAAAATAAGTTATAAAATATGAAATATGAATAAAATATAAATAACTAATTTCAATTACAAGGTAGATCATAATCTCGATTAAGTGCTCAATTATAAATTCAACTACAAGCTTATTTAATAGCTCGGTTATAGGCTCGGTTATTTGATCAGTTATGGGTTTGGTTTTGGCTCGGTTATGTTCCCGGTTATGGGCTCGATTATGGGCTAGGTTAAAGGTTTGGTTATGACCTTAATTATGATCGTGGTTATGTGCTCGGTTATGGGCTTGGTAATTGGATCAGTTATGGAATAATAGCTAAATTAGAAATTAGACAATAAAAAATATAAAAGCTGGATTAGAAAATATATAATATATAATATTAAATGTAAAATGTAAAGTATAAAATATAAAATGTAAAATATAAAATTTAAAATTTAAAATATAAGATATAAAATATAAAATATGAATGAAAAATAAATATCTAATTTCAGTTACAAGCTAGACCATAACCTCGATTAAGAGCTCAATTACAAATTCAATTACAAGCTTGTTTATGAGCTCGGTTATGGGATCAGTTATGGTTTGGTTTTGGCTTGGTTATATGCCTGGTTATGGGCTCTGTTATGTGCTAGTTTAAAGGTTTGGTTATGGTCTCAATTATAACCGTGGCTATGTGTTTAGTTATTACCTCAGTTATGAGCTAATATAAAAGCTAATTAGAAAATATAAAATATAACGTATAAAATATAAGTAAAATTTAAATGTCTAATTTTGGTTACAAGCTACATCATAACCCCATTTAAGAGCTCAGTTATAAATTCAATTACGAGCTTGTTTAAGAGCTCGGTTATAGGATCAATGATTGGTTTGGTTTTGGCTCGGTTATGGGAACATTTAAAGGTTTGGTTATGACCACAATTTTGACCGTGGTTATGAGCTTGGTTATTACCTCAATTATGAGCTAGATTTAGATCTCGGTTACAGGCTCGGTTATGGGCTAGGTAGATCATAACCTCGATTAAGACCTCAGTTATAAATTTAATTACATGCTTATTTAAGAGCTCGATTATGGCCTTGGTTATGGGATCAGTTATGTGCTTAGTTTTGGCTCGGTAATGGTCTCAGTTTTGGGCTAGGTTAAAGGTTTGGATATGACCTCAATTATGACCGCGGTTATGAGCTCGGTTATTACCTCAGTTATGAGCTAGGTTTAGAACTTGATTATGGACTATGTTATGGGCTCGGTTATGGAATTAAAGCTAAAATATAAAATACAAAATATAAAATACAAAATATAAAATATAAAATATAAAATACAAAATATGAATAAAATATAAATAACTAATTTCGGTTACAAGCTATATCATAACCTCGATTAAGCGCTCATTTATAAATTCCATTACAAGCTTGTTTAAGTGCTTGGTTATGGGCTCGATTATAGGATCAGTTATGGTTTTTTTGGGCTCATTTATGGGCAAGGTTAAAGGTTTGGTTATTACCTCATTTATGACTGTGGTTATGAGCTTGGTTATTATCTCGGTTATAAATTTGTCTTAGGTCTCGGTTATGGGATAAAAACTAAATTATAAAATATAAAATATAAATAACTAATTTCGGTTATAAGATAGATTATAACCTCAATTAAGACCTCAGTTGTAAATTCAATTATAAGCTTGTTTAAGAGCCCAGGTATGGGCTGGATTATGGGTCTAGTTTTGGATCGATTAGAGGTTGGTTATGACCTCAATTATGACTGTTGTTATGAGCTCACTTATTACCTCAGTTATGAGCTTGGTTTATAACGCAGTTATAGGCTCGGTTGTTGGATCGGTTGCGGAATAAAAGCTAAACTAGAAAATATAAAATATGAATAAAATTTAAATAACTAATTTCGGTTACAAAGTAAATTATAACCTCGATTATAAGCTCAATTATAAATTCAATTACAAGCTGATTTAAGGGCTCGGTTATGGGTTAAGTTATGGGTTTAGAAATATAAAATATAAAATATGAAACGAGTAGGTATTTATTAACGATTCTATACCCAGTAGGGATTAACTAACCGAGCGGGCACTTATGAGACGTAAAAGACATCCAAATGCAAGGCCTAATCGGTTACCTATGACACATAAAAGACATCCAAGCACAAGGCTTAATTGGGTACCCATGACACGTAAAGACATCTAGACGCATTGCCTAATCGGGTACTTCATCAACGATTCTGCACCCAGTAGGGATTAATTGACCGGGCGGGTACCTATGACATGTTAAACACATTCGGACGCAACGCCTAATCAGGTATCTCTGACAAGTAAAAGACATCCGGATGCAAGATCTAATCGGGTACTTCGTCAATGATTCTACAGCAATAGGAATTAACTAACCAAGCGAGTATCAATGTCACGTTAAACACATTCGGACGCAAGGCCTGATTGGGTACCTATGACACGTAAAAAACATCTGAATGCAAGGCCTACTCGTGTACTTCATCAACAATACTACACCTAGTAGGGGTTAATTAACCAAGCGGGTACCTACGACACGTAAAAGACATCTAGACGCAAGACTTAATCGGGTGCCTATGACAAGTAAAAGACATCTGGATGCAAGACCTAATCGGGTAGTAGGGATTAACTAACCGAGCGGGCACATATGAGACGTAAAAGACATCTAAATGCAAGGTCTAATCGGTTACCCATGACACATAAAAGACATCCAAGCACAAGGCTTAATCGGGTACCCATGAGACGTAAAGACATCCAGACGCATTGCCTAATCGGGTACTTCATCGACGATTCTACACCCAATAGGGATTAATTGACCGAGCGGATACCTATGACATGTTAAGCACATTCGGAGGCATCAATGATTGTACACCCAGTAGGGATTAATTAACCGAGCAGGTACCTATGTCACGTTAAACACGCAAGGCCTAATCGGGTACTTCATCAACGATTCTATACCCAGTAGGGATTAATTAATCGAGCGGGTACCTATGACACGTTAAACATATTTGGACGCAAGGCCTACTCGGGTACCAATGACACGTAAAAGACATCCGAACGCAAGGCTTAAACCGGCTATGACCTCGGTTAAAGGTTTGATTATGACCTCACTTATGACCTTTGTTATGAGCTTGGCTATTACCTCAATTATGAGCCAGGTTTAGATTTAGGTTATGGGCTCGGTTATTAGATTGGTTATGAAATAAAGGCTAAATTAGAAAACATAAAATATAAAATATAAACCGAGTAGGGATTAATTAACGATTCTACACCCAGGATTAATTAACCAAGCGGGTACCTATGACACGTAAAAGACATCTGGATGCAAGGACTAATAGGGTACCTATGACACGTAAAAGACATCTAGACGCAAGGCCTAATCGAGTACCTATGACACGTAAAAGACATCCGGACGCAAGGCCTAATCGGGTACTTCATCAATGATTCTACGCCTAGAAGGGACTAATTAACCGAGTGGATACCTATGACACGTAAAAGACATCTGAACGCAAGGCCTAATCAGGCACTTATGTCACGTAAAAGACACCTGGATGCAGGGCCTAATCAGGTACTTCATCAACTATTATACACCTGGTAGGGAATTATTAACCGAGCTGGGTTAAGGGCTCAATTATGAACTAAATTATGGGATGGGTTATTACCTCGGTTATTAACACGTTTATGGATATTATGTACGGTTATGAGCTCGATTATGAGCTCATTTTTGGTTATAATGCTCGGTTATGCATACTATGTTTAGTTTAAGTTTGGTTATATGCTCGACTATAGGCTTAGTAATTAGCTCAGTTATGGGCTTAGTAATAATCTGCTCGGTAATGTGCACGATTATAGGCTCAATAACGTATTAGGTTGTGTAAAAGCTCGATTACCACTTTGTTTATGGTTTAGTTTGGTTACCAGGACGGATATGAAACTAGCTAAGGATGACTTACAGATTAAATATAAGTCATATAATAAAAATAATAAAATAATAAATATAAATGCTAAATTAGAAAACATAAAATATAAAATATAAATAAATAATTTCGGTTATGGGTTCGATTATATATGGAAACCGATCTATACCCAAGATATATTATTTACCAGAGCGAACTACGTAACGCAAAATATGATCGGATTCAATATATAATCATATAATTTATGGGGGTCAAAGACGACCAGGTTCAAAACCTAATTAGGTAAATATGGAAATCGATATATATGCCCAGGATATATTGTTTAACCGATCAAAGCATGGAACGCAAAAGATGAATGAATTCAAAACCTAATTGGGTACGTTATGGATGTAAAAGGAAATCGAGTACCAAACCTAATCGGGTACGTATGAAGCCCAATCTATACGCAAGATATACTATTTAATCGAGAAAACCACGAAACGTAAACGATGATCAAATTCCAAACATAATCAGGCACCTTATGGATGTAAAAGACGACCGAGTTCAAGACCTAATCGGGTACATATGGAGACCGATCTATACCCGGGATATATTGTTTAACCAAGCAAACCATAGAACACAAAATATGACCGAGTTGCAAACCTAATTGTTATATTATGGATGCTAAAGACAATAGAATTCCAAACATTATCATAATCGTAATCAAATTTTTATAAAAACCCTTATAAGTATCACAATCGTACAAACACTTATAAATGTTGACGTACATAAATTGCCTTGTTGATTTTTTAGTTTTGCAACATTTCTAACCGTTGCTAATCCAAAACATTAGTAACGCTTATATGCGTTATAATACAAAATTAAGTTCTTTTATATTTTTTTCACAATTAATATTAAAATTCTTAGAAACAAATGAGTAAAACATATCTTTATGATTTCCAATCACATTTATAATTCAACATATCAATTTAACACAAGATTTGTACACTTCCATATTTCAAATTCAACAATGTCACATTCCCACAATACTCAAATATTTGCTACACGCATCCAATTTCAAATTACCATGATATCATGTTCAAATTATAATAAGCAAGACAAAGTTTTACTAAAGGTACATTGGATTTTAGATACTGGGAAGACGAAACGTGGGCCGTTGTCCAGGTCACACGTGTTTGCTTCGTCATTTCCATTATATTCCAAATTATGTTCTTCCTCCTCCTCTATGTGCACTCATATTTACAGAAACAACAAGTTGCAATGCAACTCGCTTTCGAAAACTAAGTTGTAACTCAATTTTGCAAACTGAGTTGCAACTTAGTTGCCGAAATTGAGTTGCAACTCAGTTTGCAAAGCAGAATTGCAAACTCAGTTTCGGCAACTGAGCTGCAGCTCAGTTAAAACTAAGTTGCAAACTCAGTTTCGATAAATGAGTTGCAGCTTAGTTTAAAACCGAGTTCCAAACTCAGTTTCGAAAACTAAGTTGTATAAACCCAGTTTTGAAAACAGGACATCATATTAACTAACTGCCAGTTGAAATCGTTCTGAAAAAATATATTGTAACTTGCCTTTTGCTATGGTTCAATGGTTATCTTCATGTTTTATCATCATGGATGAAAGTGTATGACATTCATTAATTATATTTCACATAAAAGAATTAATAACACTCATTCACGGTACTTTAAACTCATGAGGCAGTATGGTAATTATAACAGATAAGTTACATTTTTATGTTATCTAACACACAAATATAGCTACCCAGTTTTCCATTCGGAAATTTGTCATGTGAAGTGCAGAATACACATACATTAAACTCATGAAGCAGTATGGTAATACATCAAGATCTTTACAGAACCATTACCTAATGGAAAACTGGGTACAAATAAAAATACAATAATACAATTTGCAAAAAATGAGTTTTATGCTGCAGTTTTGGTGATCACAGCTGTTTAATATTAATAAAAAAACAGATTTTTTTCCATAAACAATGTGAAAGAAGCCAAAAAAGCACTCCAAGCATATAGAATATTTAAAATATGAACCTTACGTCGTAAGGCAATATTGCAAAAAGATCAGAGTTTAAAATAATGAATTACCTTCATAGTTTAGTGATTTTTACAATTAATTTACAAACAATAGGAGACACTGATGTTTTTGTAACTTTTTTTTTTGTTTATGAATGGGTTTTTGTTTCCCGTTTATAAAATAAACGAGAAACATAAATTCATTTATAGGGATTTTCTAAGGATAAAAACAACGTTTATAAACTCTTTTATACTATAAACGGTTCTCCAAACTCCGTTTATGCGTCGACGTTTTAAAAAAAAATATAGGTTATTATTCAATTTTAATTTGATTTATTTTTGCATTTCTAACCACGGATAGCATTTGAATATAAGATGTGTACATAATTTGAATATACGGTGGTCAGGCAATAAATTGATTATTTCAAATAAAGTTGCAATCGTACAAAACGCAATTTGATCCACATGCATGTTAATAAAACAGAAAATGTTATCATATAACATTTTACTATTGAGAATTAACCAATAATGTGTACCACAATGCAACTTGATATTCTTATCATATCTGAACCTATTTAAACCATGCAAAGCAAACACAAAATATCCACAAAACATCATATAAACCTACACAAGAAACCCAGTCCTCCATGGCCATTAACAAAAGCAACGAAGTAGCCCTCATCGACTAATGGGCAAGTCCATTCGGAACAAGACGCCGAATAGCGCTCCTAGAGAAAGAAGTCGAGTACGAAACCATCGAAGAGGTCGGATTGCTCTCAAACAAGGGTGAACTTCTTCTAACCACAAATCCCATTTACAAAAAACTTCCCGTAAAGCCATGAACAAGTCCACCATCATAGTCGAGTACATCGATGAGTTTAGGAGCTAACATGCCCCGATTTTGCCCAAGGACCCGTACGCTAGAGCACACGCTAGATTCTGGGCTGACTTCATCGATAAATAGTTACAAACAACAAACAAAATTAATTGTCAAAGTTTGTACTTGATTATTATTGTAAAAAAAAACGGTAATGCTCAGATATTGTATTCATCATAATTGTCATGAAATCCAAATGTTGTTTTAATGCTTCTAAATGCTACCCTAAAGCAAGTTGTTGCAGCTAGCTAGTACTAACCCACCTAGTTGCCTTGTTGTTGATATGGAAGGGTACTCAAAATCCACATCAATAGTAAAGAGGGCTTGCAAGCACTAAGTGCGTCAACTAATATTTGAAAACTGAGCACGCCAACACAGTTTTGAAAACCGAGTGCGGCAACTCAGTTTTGAAAACTGAGTGCGGTAACTCAGTGTTAACACTGAGTTGCTGAACTTAGTTTTCAAAACTGAGTTTGCATTTTTAGAGAAACACTCAAGCAAGAATATTGTGTCATTATTTATGCCAAAAATTATTTCCTTCTTAGATCGGCAATGGTTATAATAAATATACTTGATGTAAGTACAATGACTTCCCTAAAACATTGCTTTCACATGCAGTTTAAGAACTTCCAACTATTCGGAGTACATAGAAAGACATAAATAAGAGTAAACTCAAATACTAGGTAAGAATTTGAACAAAAAACAATGACTGGATAAACTGATTTACTGCTGTACTGCCAGTAAGAATTGAACTACCATCTTCTACATTTCTTACTAACAGAGACGCAAGAAAGATATTGAGGATGCCAAGCCTTCCTTTAACCTGTAATAATCTATTAGTACATGCTAAAGAGTAGTTGAAAACAATGACATAAAATCCCCCCGAGTGCTAAATCATTTGTATAAGAGTTTAACAAACAAAATACGAATCCATAACAGTAATGAATTTGTATTTACTATGGTGACAACATAAAAACCAAACTATTAATGTTGATATTTGCAAGTGGTCCCTTATGACCAAATTTGTAGCAAAAAATGGAATAGTCATGTGAAAAAAAAAAATAGAACTTGTGTTGTTAAGGTTAACCCCATGTTCGATTTGTAACAACCCGGATTTTTATAACATGTTAAGACAAGAATCAAGGCGGAATTAAATTATAAAATCTGAATTAAGGGAAAACGGCTGTGCCATTGCGTTCGTCTCGGAAAAATACACGAAATAGAGTCCGAGTTTTCGAAAATCGGAGTCCGTATGACCCAGTTATGGCCCATAGAAGTTTTCAGAAAAATCCAAGATTCAAAAACAGTTCGAAATTCAAATATGGAGCCAAACAGACTGGGCGGGAAAAATTCCCGCCCAAGCCCCAGGTTGACTGGGGAGTCGACACGCCCAGGGGCAGGTCGACTGCCCAGTCGACACGGGTGTCAACCTGGCCCAAAAACCCAGGTTGGGTCTGGACGACCTGGTGCACCTGGTTGCTCAGTTGGGTCTGGTCTATTGGCCTATGACGGGTTTTGAGGGTTCAGATCTATCCTAGGGTTAATCTAAGGGCCTAAACTACTCCTAACCTCTATAAAAACACCCTGGGACCTAACCTAAATCACTAAAAATCATTCTAGCAACTAAGTGCTGCCAAAATCTATCTTGATCATGGCCTCCATCTCCAACTCCAAGGGCTTATGCATTCAAATCAGATTCAAATCAAAAGGTGCAAGCTTTCTACACCAAATCGAGGAGGGATCAATGTTGCTACACAAGTTTCATGACGATTCTTCAACAAAGGAGCCACCTTTCTTCATCAAGACGATGCATGATCCTTCCCTAAGCCTCGCTATGTAAGTTCTAGCTACTTGTAGATTCTAACGGTGGTTCTAATGTGACATGGAATAAAATGTGATGAAACATAAGTATGCTAGCCTATGTGAACCTAATTTTGCCCCTTTTCTATGATCTATGACCTTGGGCTAAGTTTTAGCGACTTAATCATGCCACTCATGTTATGTTTAACCTTGTTTATCTTGCAAGTTTGAATCTTTATCTATGGAATGTTAGCATGAACCTTTGGGAACCATTTGACTTGTGAAACATTGGCAAAGACTTGACTTTGGGGCTTATGCATGTAAATGAACCCAAACCCCTTATGTTATCAAGCATGTTTGTGGCCAAATTCCCTTATGATACTATGCATGTTTGTGGCCAAATTCCCTTATGATATCATGCATGTTTGTGGCCAATCCCTTTTTGATATCGTGCATGTTTTGAGGCCAATATGTAGCATATTATCCTTACTATGTTGACTTGCTTTTACTTGGGTTGGAAACACGATTTGGGGTAGGTTAGACGAGCGTGATTATGACATGATAATTTGACATGGGATTTCATGAAAATATAACACTCATGATACACCTAAATGTGGACATGACATGTGGGATAAACATGGGACTTGAAACTAGACATGTATGGGTTGTAAGTGTAATATGACACTAGACCAAACATGAAAGTGGCCAACTCGAGGTTGGGTTGAGTTTGTAGCATAAATCTACCCGGACCCGTCCGGCTTAACTAGTGGCTACAAACAATAGGACCCAATGTGAGTAGTTGGTCATACAGCACTTAAAACCCGAGGTTAGAGTAGATTGTGGTGTAAAGCTACCCGGACCCGCCCGGCTTAACTAGTAACCACAACAAAGTCTAATATGAGAGGTTGGGGTGCATTAATCTAATTAATGCCACATGAAAAGTTAAGTAATTTTGACTAATGACACTTAACCGATATGACACGAATGGGTGGGTTAAGTGGAACCGGACTTGATTTCTTAATGACACTTAACCATATAAGACAATTAGGGGATAGGGTTAAGTAATTTACACTTAACTAATCTAAACACGGTACTTAGATGGGGTTAAGTAACCTAGACTTAACTAATCTAACACGGTAAATTCGATGGGGTTAAGTAATCCGTACTTAACTAATCTAACACGGTAAATTAGATGGGGTTAAGTAACCTAGACTTAACTAATCTAACACGGTAAGGTGATGAGGTTAAGTAACCAATACTTAACCAACTTAACATGATAATTTAATGGTGTTAAGTAACTTATACTTAACCAATTATACATGATGATTTGATGAGGTTAAGTAACCTATACTTAACCAATCTAATATGCGGACCTGATAGGGTTAAGTCACAAGATCTTTTAAATATACTTAACCATTGTAATATGATTAGTGGATGGGGTTAGGCTAACCCATACTTAACCAATCCGACTCGATAATCTGATGGGATTAAGATAATCTATGCTTGATCAATCTAACACGATAATCTGTTAGGGTTAAGACAAACAAATACTTAACCAATTTGACTTGATAGGGTCAAGTCATGAGCTTCTTGGTATACTTAACCAACTTGTAGGGCTAAGCCTTGAACTTAAATACTTAGCCAATCTTGACATGATTCGTAGGCGGGTTAAGTCATGAACTTGAATGACAACACTTAACCCATTATACAAAACCCTAGCTCAGGGGACTAGGTTGAAAATCGTAGTTAACAAGGATAGCGGGGAAAGAAGCTAAGTGGTAAACCTTAGTTTAGGATAACTAAGTGATAATTCTTAGCCAAGGGAATTAGACCAGTTCACGAACGGATAAGTAACCTGATACGGTAGGTCATCGCTTAAACAAATACACGAGGCGGAGCAATATCTGATCTAGATAAAGGCTCCAACGAACTGGGTAACGAAGCGGAAGCTTCGGGGTACGTGAGGATATTCTTGGTATCCCTCTGTGAGGTTGCAGATGATCCGCCTGGGCTCACAAGAGGTTAAGGTCTGCGGTAGAAGAACCAAGAGTATGCCTTGGTTGCTATGCGAGCGACCTAAAGACTGGGATGGATTAGCGTGGAGTCGTCGATTCTTGTTTTTGCCCTGGATAGCGCGTCGTCGACTACCTACCATCTTTAGTCAATCGTGTACGAACGGAAAGGCAGAGAACTCCTAACAGACCATGTTCTTGCTATCGAGTCATGGGTGAGGTTGGCCAATAGGAAAGTGGGGCATAGTGGGGCCGAGATGTAGTTCTCATACATGATTTTTCTTGGGTTGCTTTTCAGTAGTTGAGGGAGGGGTCACGTGGGACCATAGCCACGGATATAAAACAGACCTTGATATCTGCATCAGCAGACGACTTAAAGCTCCCGACCGAGTTCCGTATTTCTCGATTTGCCCTGGCACGGAACTCGGATGGCACATTGAGATACATGTGCGTCTAGATATGGAAACGATTCATGATTTATATGTGGGACAAAGGGCGTGGTTGACGGGTGGCATAATCCCTAGTGGTCCTAGGTGGCTAAAAACCCAAACCAAGTTACGGAAACGTTCATTAGGTAGCATATTCCCTAGCGGTCCTAGGTGGCATAAATCCTAAGTGAGCACGCGATAGTTCATGGTAAGAAAACATAACCAGATCAAGGGTAGCAGTCCAAAACAACATCAAGGATAAAATGGTACTACGTTGAGGTAGTATAGATTTACATGGGAAAGCCCGTACGGCAAAGGACTGAACTTATACACGGAAAGAAACATACGAGTTGGGAAAACCTACATATGCTATATATTAGGTTGACATGGACCATTACATGACATTGGGCAAGGGACATTCATAGTTAATACATGACGCGGGTTGGGATACTAGTACGAGAGGTGCAGAGCAAATATACATGTTAGAACCATGAGAAATATACTTGATAGTAACCTCGGGATGTTATACATGATAGATACCCTGGGATAGTATACTTGATAAAAACCTGACGATGTGACACCTTGACTTATCTTGACACCGTAGTTTATCATGATACCTTAGTTTATCTTGATACAGTAGTTCAGCCTGTTATCTTGGTTTCGCTTATCTATCTTGTAGTCATCCTTATGTTTACTTTCAGTTTATGCATGTCATGTTACCTTTACCTGTTTTTATACTGGAAGTAGATAGGACTTACCAGTCTTTATGACTGACCCCGTTTTGTTTCGCCTCTTTGTCTTCCGTCCCCCCCCCCCCCCCAGGTTTTCCGGGAGGAAACACTGTTGTTTAGTTCGGACCTCTGCTGCTTGAAGGTCATCATATATGGCTTGGACTCCTTTTGGCTATGGCTACTTGACCGGTTTGTTTTGGGGGAATAATTTATAAAAAGGTCTTATGCTTCTTTACTATTTGCAAGACAGGTTTCTATGTACTCTGATGTAAAAGGCTTTAGACCTTGATTATTTTATAAAATAATGAAATTTGTTTTACTTCCGCTGTTTTATATGTTCTGTCTTGTAATATTTCTGTGCATGTTTACCAATAATGCCCCTCCAAACCTAGTGCATTCCTTTGTGAGTGACCCTGGCGGAGGTGGGGTGTTACATTTGGTATCAGAGCAGAAGGTTACCAGACTGGGCAAAAGTTTTTAAAACCTTCTGAAAACAATTTGAGAAACTGTTTACAAAGAAGCATTTTTCAAGAAAAGTTTTTTTAAAGGCTATTCCCCAAAATCCATTAGCACTATCCTTTGTTTCCTTAATTGAACCTCTTTTCCTTTCTTTCCTCCATCTGTAGTCACAGTAGTTTTAACTGCGACTAATCCTTGTCTAGCTACGTAAGTGGTTTCCCGTGCGATGGAGGAAGTTCTCGAGAGACCTGTTACCGAAGTCATAAGAAGGGATAATAAGAGCAAGGATAAAGGACACGAGCTTAAGAATAAGCAACTTGTTGGTATGGCTTGATCCACAAAGGAAGATAAGGACAAGATCAGCGAGAGAGCAATTGTATGCTCTCATTTCTAGCGTACCTAAGAGGAATGGTACCGTTTTTGTTAAAGGCTTAGCCTTTCTTTTCTATCATCCCGTCTAGACTTTGTTTTGATCATCGCATCATTTAAGTCTGCCTCGAAAGTTAAGTCTCACACCTTAGTACTAGCATGGTAGAAGATCCCACTTTAGTCCCAAAATCTGGTTAGAGAGTCGGTCCATTTATTCATGACTTGTTTGGATTTGAGAACGTCTATGCCAAGTGTTGAGATTAGAAGCAATGCTTCTATTGTTGAGCTATGGATGGATTCTAGGGATGAAGTGGTGATCCAGTAATGGATGCCATTCTCGGTTTTGAAAGGAGGATAGTTAAACTCTTAACTTGCCTTGGTAATACCCTCGAAGTCTCGTGTAACCTTTTCGGTTCTGTCATGGTTAGTTACCTAGAATCCCTTAATGCATTTATCGGAAATCTCTGATCCAATCGAGTAACATCCGCCAATAAGACGGATGGCCCATTCCGCTTGAGCATGGGTTATAGGAATCACCCTAGTAAGTGCACGTGGTAACATGGATTGGCATCGGTAAACGAGATCCAGAATTCACTAGTGAATTTTGGAGAGCTTGCATGAGTACGCAGATATGGTTGAACCAAGTATACTAGGGAAAGAATAAGTGAAAGTGGAACGAGAGGCGATAGTGAAATGAGTTCCAACTCATACCTTGGAAATAGGAATCAAGGAGCTACGAAATCATGAAGTCAAAGGCGGTCAAGGCACAATGGAATTAAGCTCATGGAAATGCGGCTTAGAAACGCGCATCATGTCTCTTTTTAAGAGTATATCTTTGATCCTTGGTTCACCTGTAGAGCTTACTTGCATGCTATCGCTTGGTGGATATCCTCTCGGTCCTGTTTCTGTTACAAACCCCGTAAGGAGTTTGTCTTGTTTATCTCCTCGATCTTATCTTGGGAACCTTAGATAGAACTCTATGGATGTAAAAATGTATTTGAAACATGTTATGATTGATATGGTTGCAAATGCTTGCAAGTGGTTGCTCGTGGATGCGCGAATACACATTATACACTAGATTGACGCGGTCACATTTCATGTTGCATATGCACGAGTATTTGTACTTGTTTATGGATGAAATTGAATATGTTACCATGTGGATGTTGCATGTGGATGAATGGTTGTGCACACATATAGTGTTTATATGACTAGGACTACTTGCATACATGTTGGACTCATGACACTAAACATATTTTGCATTAGAAAGATCATTCAGGCCTGATCATTAGCATTAGCTAAGGAACATATACACACACTTTCTGCATGTGTTCATAAAGCATTAGGAGTCTTTTAAGGACCATGGTTGCCTGTGAATGATGTTTTGAGTAGATGGATGATGGATGGTAGGATACGATCTTCTTAACTTAGAGATTTCGGGGACGAAATCCTTTAAGTTGGGGAGAATTTAACAACCCGGATTTTTATAACATATTAAGACAAGAATCAAGGCGGAATTAAATTATAAAATCTGAATCAAGGGAAACGGGCTGTATCATTGCGTTCGTCTCGGAAAAATACGCGAAATAGAGTCCGAGTTTTCGAAAATAGGAGTCCGTATGACCCATTTATGGCCCATAGAAGTTTTCAGAAAAATCCAAGATTCAAAAACAGTTCGAAATTCAAATATGGAGCCAAACAGACTGGGCGGGGAAAATTCCCGCCCAAGCCCCAGGTCGACTGGGGAGTCGACACGTCCAGGGGCAGGTCGACTGCCCAGTCGACACGGGTGTCGACCTGGCCCAAAAACCCATGTTGGGTCTGGACGACCTGGTGCACCTGGTTGCTCATTTGGGTCTGGTCTATTGGCCTGTGACGGGTTTTGAGGGTTCAGATCTATCCTAGGGTTAATCTAAGGGCCTAAACTACTCCTAATCTCTATAAAAACACCCTAGGACCTAACCTAAATCACTAAAAATCATTCTAGCAACTAAGTGCTGCCAAAATCTATCTTGATCATGGCCTCCATCTCCAACTCCTAGGGCTTATGCATTCAAATCGGATTCAAATCAAAAGGTGCAAGCTTTCTACACCAAATCGAGGAGGGATCAACGTTGCTACGCAAGTTTCATGACGATTCTTCAACAAAGGAGCCACCTTTCTTCGTCAAGACGATGCATGATCCTTCCCTAAGCCTCGCTATGTAAGTTCTAGCTACTTGTAGATTCTAACGGTGGTTCTAATGTGACATGGAATAAAATGCGATGAAACATAAGTATGCTAGCCTATGTGAACCTAATTTTGACCCTTTTCTATGATCTATGACCTTGGGCTAAGTTTTAGCGACTTAATCGTGCCACTCATGTTATGTTTAATCTAGTTTATCTTGCAAGTTTGAATCTTTATCTATGGAATGTTAGCATGAACGTTTGGGAACCATTTGACTTGTGAAACATTGGCAAAGACTTGACTTTGGGCTTATGCATGTAAATGAACCCAAACCCCTTATGTTATCATGCATGTTTGTGGCCAAATTCCCTTATGATACTATGCATGTTTGTGACCAAATTCCCTTATGATATCATGCATGTTTGTGGCCAATCTCTTTTTGATATCGTGCATGTTTTGAGGCCAATATGTAGCATAGTATCCTTACTATGTTGACTTGCTTTTACTTGGATTGGAAACACGATTTGGGGTAGGTTAGACGAGCGTGACTACGACATGATAATTTGACATGGGAATTCATGAAAATATGACACTCATGATACACCTAAATGTGGACATGACATGTGGGATAAACATGGGACTTGAAACTAGACACGTATGGGTTGTAAGTGTAATATGACACTAGACCAAACATGAAAGTGGCCAACTCGAGGTTGGGTTGAGTTTGTAGCATAAATCTACCCGGACCCGCCCGGCTTAACTAGTGGCTACAAACAATAGGACCCAATGTGAGTAGTTGGTCATATAGCACTTAAAACCCGAGGTTAGACTAGGTTGTGGTGTAAAGCTACCCGGACCCGCCCGGCTTAACTAGTAACCACAACAAAGTCTAATGTGAGAGGTTGGGGTGCATTAATCTAATTAATGCCACATGAAAAGGTTAAGTAATTTTGACTAATGACACTTAACTGATATGACACGAATGGGTGGGTTAAGTGGAACCGGACTTGATTTCTTAATGACACTTAACCATATAAGACAATTAGGGGATGGGGTTAAGTAAATTACACTTAACTTATCTAAACACGGTACTTAGATGGGGTTAAGTAACCTAGACTTAACTAATCTAACACGGTAAATTCGATGGGGTTAAGTAATCCGTACTTAACTAATCTAACACGGTAAATTAGATGGGGTTAAGTAACCTAGACTTAACTAATCTAACACGGTAAGGTGATGAGGTTAAGTAACCAATACTTAACCAACTTAACATGATAATTTAACGGGGTTAAGTAACTTATACTTAACCAATTATACATGATGATTTGATGAGGTTAAGTAACCTATACTTAACCAATCTAATATGCGGACCTCATAGGGTTAAGTCACAAGATCTTTTAAATATACTTAACCATTGTAATATGATTAGTGGATGGGGTTAAGCTAACCCATACTTAACCAATCCGACTCGATAATCTGATGGGGTTAAGATAATCTATGATTGATCAATCTAACACGATAATCTGATAGGGTTAAGACAAACAAATACTTAACCAATTTGACTTAATAGGGTCAAGTCATGAGCTTCTTGGTATACTTAACCAACTTGTAGGGCTAAGCCTTGAACTTAAATACTTAGCCAATCTTGACATGATTCGTAGGCGGGTTAAGTCATGAACTTGAATGACAACACTTAACCCATTAGACAAAACCCTAGCTCAGGGGACTAGGTTGAAAATCATAGTTAACAAGGATAGCGGGGAAAGAAGCTAAGTGGTAAACCTTAGTTTAGGATAACTAAGTGATAATTCTAAGCCAAGGGAATTAGACCAGTTCACGAACGGATAAGTAACCTGATACGGTAGGTCATCGCTTAAACAAATACACGAGGCGGAGCAATATCTGATCTAGATAAAGGCTCCAACGAATTGGGTAACGAAGCGGAAGCTTCGTGGGACGTGAGGATACTCTTGGTATCCCTCTGTGAGGTTGCAGATGATCCGCCTGGGCTCACAAGAGGTTAAGGTCTGCGGTAGAAGAACCAAGAGTATGCCTTGGTTGCTATGCGAGCGACCTAAAGACTGGGATGGATTAGCGTGGAGTCGTCGATTCTTGTTTTTGCCCTGGATAGCGCGTCGTCGACTACCTACTATCTTTAGTCAATCGTGTACGAACGGAAAGGCAGAGAACTCCCAACAGACCATGTTCTTGCTATCGAGTCATGGGTGAGGTTGGCCAATAGGAAAGTGGGGCATAGTGGGGCCGGGATGTAGTTCTCATACATGATTTTTCTTGGGTTGCCTTTCAGTAGTTGAGGGAGGAGTCACGTGGGACCATAGCCACGGATATAAAAACAGACCTTGATATCTGCATCAGCAGACGACTTAAAGCTCTCGACCGAGTTCCGTATTTCTCGATTTGCCCTGGCACGGAACTCGGATGGCACATTGAGATACATGTGCGTCTAGATATGGAAACGATTCACGATTTATACGTGGGACAAAGGGAGTGGTTGACGGGTGGCATAATCCCTAGTGGTCCTAGGTGGCTAAAAACCCAAACCAAGTTACTGAAACGTTCATTAGGTAGCATAATCCCTAGCGGTCCTAGGTGGCATAAATCCTAAGTGAGCACGCGATAGTTCATGGTAAGAAAACATAACCAGATCAAGGGTAGCAGTCCAAAACAACATCAAGGATAAAAAGGTATTACGTTGAGGTAGTATAGATTTACATGGGAAAGCCCGTACGGCCTACGGCAAAGGACTGAACTTATACACGGAAAGAAACATACGAGTTGGGAAAACCTACATATGCTATATATTAGGTTGACATGGACCATTTACATGACATTAGGAAAGGGACATTCATAGTTAATACATGACGCGGGTTGGGATACTAGTATGAGAGGTGCAGAGCAAATATACATGTTAGAACCATGAGAAATATACTTGATAGTAACCTCAGGATGTTATACATGATAGATAACTTGGGATAGTATACTTGATAAAAACCTGACGATGTGATACCATGACTTATCTTGACACCGTAGTTTATCATGATACCTTAGTTTATCTTGATACAGTAGTTCAACCTGTTATCTTGGTTTAGCTTATATATCTTGTAGTCATCCTTATGTTTACTTTCAGTTTATGCATGTCATGTTACCTTTACCTGTTTTTATACTGGAAGTAGATAGGACTTACCAGTCTTTATGACTGACCCCGTTTTGTTTCGCCTCTTTGTCTTCCGTTCCCCCCCCCCCTAGGTTTTTAGGGAGGAAACACTGTTGTTTAGTTCGGACCTCTTCTGCTTGAAGGTCATCATATATGGCTTGGACTTCTATTGACTATGGCTGCTTGACCGGTTTGTTTTGGGGGAATAATTTATAAAAAGGTCTTATGCTTCTTTATTATTTACAAGACAGGTTTCTATGTACTCTGATGTAAAAGGCTTTAGACCTTGATTATTTTATAAAATAATGAAATTTGTTTTACTTTCGCTGTTTTATATGTTCTGTCTTGTAATATTTTTGTGCATGTTTACCAATAATGCCCCTCCAAACCTAGTGCATTGCTTTGTGAGTGACCCTGGCGGAGGTAGGGTGTTACATGATTAATGGGAAAGTGACTCAATATTATGTGATCAGCTTGTATTCATAATTAATCCTCTACCCATTAGAATAGAAGAGTTGATTACTGTATTAATATCAGCCATTTAAACAAATAATTTTATTTTGTTTTGTTTCTGGAGTCATAAAAGGCATGTTCCCAGTTTCTTGTTGTATTAAACAATTTATGTTTGTTGTATTAAACAAATTTTCAGTTTCTTCTATTTGTATGGAGCAACCAATAAACACTTCTAGTTGTTTTTTCTACTTAAAGCAAAGGAAAAAAAGATGAAGAAATAGGAATATTATAAGGTAAAATGTGACGGCCCGCCCCGCACCAACCGACATTTACTCCAAAAGTGCGCTGTACACATGTCCAGTTAGCATGGAACGGGTCGCCAGAAGGAAAAGGAAGAAGGAAATGAACATACAAAGAACCTGTAGAATGTCTCACAGCGCATCGAACAAAATATAATAATAACATACTTGACATAAAATAGGAGAGACAGTGCATAAGCTGAAAATCAGAACTAAACATCAAAGCAGCGGAAATCCAAAATACAGCTTATTACAACTTTTCAAACTGTCTCAAAGCAAAGTAAGATAAATGAGGTACACTACTAATGCCCAAGTAGCGACCACCAACGACACAGGGAGAATGTGTATATATATATATAATACGTGGAAGCCTCCTGCCCGCCTCCGAATCAGCTACTCGCACATCACCAGCTAACCTGTCTCTAGTCTGCTCGTGTGAGCACCCAGAGTAATAAGAGGAGACATAAAACTCTGGGTCAGACATAAAGCCTGGTATGAGCGATAAGCATCTAAAGTGAACAATAACAGGTAGACTAAAACATACCTAAACCTGGACCTGCAACCAAAGAGTTAGCACTACATACTGTACAACACTCTAAGGTATCATATCAAACAGTGTAAAGATACGGAGGTGGGGGAGGTGTGCATGTCATAATGATGGCAAACAATCAAGCATAGCATCCATCCTCACATCTCTCACTCAGTGCATAAAGCATACGATATTCACCACTTCGATCACCCAACATTCCTTGCTACGATCACTTTGCCCCATGAAGTCATAAATGGCTTTACTGCACTGATAACGTAGCCACAAATCCTTTGCTATGTCCGCTTTGCCCCATGGAGTCACAAGAACCCCACTGCACTGGCTCATAGCCTTATCAATCCTTACTATGTCCACTTTGCCCCATGGAGTCACAAGAACCCCACTGCACTGGCTCATAGTCTTACTACGCATCACCTTGCCCCTCGGGTCATAATGACCCTACTGCACTGATAACGTAGTCTTGCTACCATCACTTTGCCCCTCAGGTCATAATGACCCTACTGCACTGATAAGTAGCCCATCATTCCTTTTTTTTTAGTGGTGAATCGAAGTTATGAACGTCGACAACTCCTTAGCACACGTCCCGCAGCAAAGTCCAACCATGAAGTGAACTCATTGATTCCCAACTGGTTCCGGGATCCTGAGCTCTAACTTCCCTATTGGACTACCTTTGCATCTCGGGTTATTGGTCAATACTGGGTCGGGTCGGGTTCTTCCTCAAGTTATCGGTTCGGGCCGGTGTTCTTCATCCGTTCGGGTCGGGTCCCCCTTCTGGTGCGGTTCGGGTCGGCATTCTCGAGTCAGATGCTTCTTCTTCGGGTCGGGTCGGTGCTTCCTTTCGGGTCAGGTCGGGTCCTTCTTGGTTTGTGCTTTCGATCCGTCTTCATGCTCCCTTCATATGCTCCTATCTGATTCGCTTCGTGCTCCTGCTCTGTTTCGCCTTTGTGTTTCCGATCCGATCCGTCCTCTTCGATCCGATCCGTCTTCCTCTATCCGATCCGATCCCAGTTCAGCTAGCGTGGCCTATCTTTCTGCCACTTTTCCCAAGTGTTGGGTTCCGATCCGATCGGATTCTTTGCTCAGTTCTACATATCTGATCCGAGCCCCCTTACCCGATCCGATCCGAACCCTGCACTGTTTCTGAAACTGTTCCAGCAAGTGTTTACGCCAGTCGACGTCGTTTTCGACCATTCTAACTATTGAAATCAATCACAAAGCATTTCATATAGTCATAGCAACATACATAATCAACCACAAACATCATTCACATCAGTATCATAGATTAAAATGGATCAAACATACCCAAAATCCCATATTTCCCCTTAAGCATGTTTAGGTGAAACTAATGATAGGATTAGTAAAACTTAACCAAATTAACCCAAATTCATATCAGAGGTCTAAAACATCATTTAGGAATTTATGAACATTTTTCCCGAATTTTATCATGTTTAAATTCGCTAATTAGCACTAATCACCCCTAATTAGCCATAATTAGTGTAAAACTATGCAAATCACACACCTTAGCCACAAAATAAACTAAGATCTGAAATGATTCTCTGATTTGATGTGAATCTCAATGCCAACAGCAGCTCCTATGTTAATTTGATGAAGATCTTCCTTGATTAGGGGTTGCTAAGCCAAATCCTTGACCAAAAGATGATTTGGAGGTGATTTAGAGGTTAGAGGCCATTTTTAGGGATCCTTGGTGATAAGTAGAGGCTAGAAAACTGAAATGGAATGATTCTCCATCTCATTTCAGCCCTCCCATAACCCTAATCCCGAAATGGGTTATGGGCCTACTCACTAATCACCCGATTTGGCCCGGTTAAGCAGTTTTTCACCCTCCAAACCTTTTTTAGCCATATCTCCCAAACGGTAAGTCCGTTTGGCTAATGTGACCACTCTACGGAAAGGTAAACCATTAAACGAATCTAATGGAAGTGGTTCCAGGTCAAAATTCCTTTCCTATCAAAAGTTATGGCCAAAACAGTACCAACTAAGGGCAAAATGGTCATTTAAAAATCAACAAAAATCATGAACATGGGAAATGACTCTAATAGATGTTTCCCAAAGTTACATGACCATACAACTTCACATGGGAAAGAAATAAATGTTCTACGATCCTATGATGTGTAGAATACGGGTCATTACACTCTCCCGCCCTTAAGAAATTTCGCCCCCGAAATTCCCTAATCCAAACACACACAAAGGTCCCGCATGCCTATCAACCATAAAACAACCATCAATCATGCAAGACAAGTAGAATAAGTCTATCCTAGCATGCGGAGTAACTAAATCGCAAAGTAAATCTTACCAGACAAAGAGTTCTGGATGCATCTTCCTAATGCTCTCCTCTGTCTCCCAAGTACAATCATTCTCGTCCTCGCCCCACTGAACCTTGACTAGCTTCACCGCCTTCCTTCGAAGTTGCTTCGTATCGTGCCCCACAATACGAATCGGCTTGCGGTTCCCAACCGCCTCGGGTTCTACTTCGAAGTCCTCCAACTGATCAGGTGAAATAGTCATATCTGAGTCATGGACGAACTTCCTTAATTGGAAAACATGAAATACATTGTGAACTCCTGCCATTTTCTCTGGTAAGCCAACCCTATATGCCAAATTCCCGACTAGTTCAAGAACAGGGAACGGGCCAACAAATCTTGGTGCCAACTTGCCTCTCCAGCCAAATCGTATCACGCTCTTCAACGGAGAGATCTTGACAAACACCAAGTCACCAACGGAGAATTTCAAGTCTCTTCTCCTCTTATCAGCATAACTTTTCTGCCTATCCTGAGCAGCTTTCATTCGTTGCTGAATGATCTTAATCTTATCCAACGTTTCTCTCACCACATCTGGTCCAAGCACAAATTTCTCGCCAGTCTCTATCCAACATGATGGTGAGTTGCACGGTCTTCCGTACAAAGCTTCATATGGATCCATACCGATACTGGATTGGTAGCTATTATTATATGCAAACTCTACTAGATGCAAATGGTCATCCCATGATCCACCAAAATCCAATATACAAGCTCTCAAGAGGTCTTCCAATATACGATTCACCCTCTCTGTCTGACCGTCGGTCTGAGGATGATATGCGGTACTGAGATGTAATCTTGACTCTAGAGCCTCTTGTAAGCTCTTCCAAAACCCACTAGTGAAAATTGGGTCTCGGTCACTCACGATGCTTTTGGGTACTCCATGAAATCTCACTACCCACTTCATATACAATTCTGCCAACTTGGCTGTTGTCCTGGTCGATTTGACTGGTATAAATCTTGCGCTCTTAGTCAATCGATCCACAATTACCCAAATGCTATCATATCCCGATCTAGTCCTTGGTAGGCCATCGATGAAATCCATCGAGACTTGCTCCCATTTCCATTCGGGAATTTCTAATGGTTGCAACAACCTACTAGGCTTCTTTTGCTCGGCTTTAACTAGCTGGCAATTCATGCATTTGGATATAAACTTCCCAACGTCTCTTTTCATCCCTTCCCAGTAGTAATTCTGTCTCATGTCTCGATACATCTTATTACCACCGGGATGTATAGTCAGTTTTGAGTGATGACATTCCCTAAGCGCTTCATCTCTCAAACCATTCACATTGGGCACAACTAGTCTTCCATTCTTTCGAAGCCACCATCTCGATCAAGCCCATACACACTCATCTCCTCATCGATACCCATCTCTAACTTGGAGATGATTTCTAATAGATTAGGATCGTCCCTCTGGCTAGAACCAATCCGCCCTATCAAAGTGGGTCTGATCGTCAAACTAGCTAGCATAACTGGATCCAACTCGCACTTTGGTCTGAAATCAAACCCCGCGATATACTCCAGTTGCTTCCATCCAAGAAACATTGCCCCTAAGCTGGCATGTCTCCTACTCAAGGCATCGGCTACCGCATTACCTTTCCCAGGTGTGTATGCGATATCAAAATCATACGAAGCCAAGAACTCTAACCATCTCTGCTGACGGAGATTCAGATCCTTCTGAGAGAAAAGATACTTTAACGATTTATGATCAGTAAACAACTCAAATCTTTCTCCCAAGAGATAGTGTCTCCACATCTTCAGCGCAAACACGATCGCTGCTAATTCCAAATCATGGGTAGGATACTTCTTCTCATGCGGCTTTAACTGTCGACTAGCATAAGCTACAAACCTACCTCCTTGCATCAATACAGCACCCAGTCCGGTACCACAAGCATCCGTGTATACTGTCATCTCTTCATTCCCTTTAGGAATGACTAATACTGGCGCACGCGTCAATCTCTCCTTTAGACTTTTGAAGGCATCCTCACACACTCCGCCCCAGACGAAGGACTGATTCTTCTTAGTCAACTGAGTCAACGGTGCTGCTATCTTTGAGAAGTCCTGGATAAACTTACGATAATATCCAGCTAATCCCAAGAAACTTCTTACATCTGTAGCATTCTTGGGTGTAGGCCAATCCTGTACCGTAGCCACCTTCGTAGGGTCCACGGCAATACCATTCTCTGAAACAACATGACCCAAGAATCTCACTTCCCTTCTCCAAAAATGACACTTAGAGAATTTCGCTCTCAATTGGTGTTTCCTCAACACCTCCATCACTATCCTCAAGTGTCCCTTGTGTTCCTCTTCTGTCCTTGAGTAAACAAGGATATCATCCACGAACACAAGAACAAACTTATTCAGCTGATCTCTGAATACTCGATTCATAAGATCAACAAAATAGGCTGGTGCATTAGTCAACCCAAACGGCATGACCAACCACTCATAGAATCCTGACGGCGTCCTAAATGCCGTTTTCGGAACACTCTCATCTACTACTCGAAGCTGATGAAATCCTGTCGCGAGGTCCAACTGGGAGAACACTCTAGCTCCTTCCAGCTGATCAAACAAATCATCTAACCGCGGTAGAGGATACTTATTCTTCCTCGTCACCTTATTCAACTCGCGATAGTCCACACACAAACGAAGGGAACCATCTGCCTTAGTGGCAAACACAACTGGTGCTCCCCTCTCGGAGACACTCCTTCTAATAAATCCCTTCTTCAAAAGATTGCTGACTTGCACCCCGAGCTCTCGCTGCCCCCTTGGTGCCATGCGACGAAGTGGAATCACTATAGGTCTGGCATCTTTCACTAAATCAATACGGAACTCAATCTCTCGGTGTGGCGGAAGCCCGGTCACCTCCTCGAAGACGTCCGGATACTGGCCAACCACGGGCACATCTGACAATTCATCCTGCGGGATGTCGAGGGAATTTACAAAACTAGCCATAACCCCATCACTAGGTAGACTACCAAACACTACCCTCCGCCCATCATCCGCCCTCACTGTCACCAAAAAGCCCTCACAGTCTACCACCACCCCGTATCTTTGGAGCCAATCGACTCCCAATATAATGCCATACCCAGTAAAGCCAAAACAAAGCAATCACATACAAACATACATCCATGACTCGATAAGACCAAATTCCTGCAAATCATATTAAGGCTAGTCGAACCACCAATCGGGTTCGTCACAATCAATGGTCTATCGACTATCTCGGGTTCCAGTCCCAACCTATCTACCAGGTCACTAGATATGAAGGAACGGGAAGCCCCAGTATCAAACAAAACTCGAACTGGTATATCATAAATAGAAAGCATACCTTGAATAACAACATTCTTTCCTTTCTCCGCCGCAGTTGGGGCATTCGACGAAGAAGGAACAACATCAATAGCATATGCTTTCACAATCTGCTTCTCCTTAAGAGGTTGCGGACACTTATCTTTCTGATGTCCCACTTGGCCACAGTTGTAGCGCTTCCTTTCCGCTGGCTTGGCCCGACATTCCTTAGCATAATGGCCTATCTTTCCACAGCTGAAGCACTCAACATCCTTCTTGCTCTTTTTCTGGCCACCTTTTGATTGGTCCTGCTTCCTCTTATTCTGAGAATTATTCTTGCCTCCACCACCTGCTTGCGGCTTTGGCCCTTCTGCAGATGCAGCCTCAGTCTTTGACTTGGGGTAAAGACTCTCTGATCTCAAAGCTTTCCCCACGATCGATTCAAAAGTCTCATCGATGTGGTTGATAAGCCTTTCCCCCAAGTATCCATCCAAACCGGTAATGAACTTCTCATTCTTCTTCTCAGGAGTATCAATGAGAGACAGTCTATACTTCGACAAAGTGTCGAACTCAGCAATATAATCATAAACTGCCCTTTCGTTCTGCTTGAGTTCCAAGAACCTCTTAAACAACACTGACTTCTGGGCAGCTGGGATAAACTTCTCGCTAAAGCGAGCCTTGAACTGATCCTAAGTAACCTGATCCTCTGGAGTAGCTGTTCTAATGGCATTCCACCAATTCATCGCTCGCCCTTGCAGTTGACGAGACGCTAGCCTTCTCTTCATCGCATCCTCAAGATCCAAGTCATCGAATATACGGTCACAGCTATCAATCCAATCCTGAACATCCGTGGCCGACTCCGTTCCGTGGAACGGCTTCCCACCAAGATTAGTGTAATCTTTGCATAACTTGGCGAAATCGACCCTAGGCGCCTGCACTACTGGGCCAACACCAACTCCGGGATTGGGAATTGCCCCTTGCACTTCTCTAAGCATGTCTCTCATGAGGTTAATAAACATAGCCCTCATGTCAGCGGCATTCCCTTGGTTGGTCCCTCTACCAGCACCCCTCGTGTCTCGGCTCATCGTTAATCTGTAAAAAGAGAAACGATTAACGACCCCTTCGTGGTGCTAGTGCAGTGCAACTTCATTCTTATACTACTAATAGTATATACATACATAGCTTTTGGAAACCAAAATAATCACAAATACGCGCTCTCATATACGTACTATCTCTCCCTGGTGTCTTTCCCTAGGTTAACTACGCAACCTAGAGTTCTGATACCAAGTGTGACGGCCCGCCCCGCACCAACCGACATTTACTCCAAAAGTGCGCTGTACACATGTCCAGTTAGCACGGAACGGGTCGCCAGAAGGAAAAGGAAGAAGGAAATGAACATACAAAGAACATGTAGAATGTCTCACAGCGCATCGAACAAAATATAATAATAACATACTTGACATAAAACAGGAGAGACAGTGCATAAGCTGAAAATCAGAACTAAACATCAAAGCAGCGGAAATCCAAAATACAGCTTATTACAACTTTTCAAACTGTCTCAAAGCAAAGTAAGATAAATGAGGTACACTACTAATGCCCAAGTAGCGACCACCAACGACACAGGGAGAATGTGTGTATATATATATATATATATATATATATATATATATATATATATATATATATATATAATACGTGGAAGCCTCCTGCCCGCCTCCGAATCAGCTACTCGCACATCACTAGCTAACCTGTCTCTAGTCTGCTCGTGTGAGCACCCAGAGTAATAAGAGGAGACATAAAACTCTGGGTCAGACATAAAGCCTGGTATGAGCGATAAGCATCTAAAGTGAACAATAACAGGTAGACTAAAACATACCTGAACCTGGACCTGCAACCAAAGAGTTAGCGCTACATACTGTACAACACTCTAAGGTATCATATCAAACAGTGTAAAGATACGGAGGTGGGGGAGGTGTGCATGTCATAATGATGGCAAACAATCAAGCATAGCATCCATCCTCACATCTCTCACTCAGTGCATAAAGCATACGATATTCACCACTTCGATCACCCAACATTCCTTGCTACGATCACTTTGCCCCATGAAGTCATAAATGGCTTCACTGCACTGATAACGTAGCCATAAATCCTTTGCTATGTCCAGTTTGCCCCATGGAGTCACAAGAACCCCACTACACTGGCTCATAGCCTTATCAATCCTTACTATGTCCACTTTGCCCCATGGAGTCACAAGAACCCCACTGCACTGGCTCATAGTCTTACTACGCACCACCTTGCCCCTCGGGTCATAATGACCCTACTGCACTGATAACGTAGTCTTGCTACCATCACTTTGCCCCTCAGGTCATAATGACCCTACTGCACTGATAAGTAGCCCATCATTCCTTTTTTTTAGTGGTGAATCGAAGTTATGAACGTCGACAACTCCTTAGCACACGTCCCACAGCAAAGTCCAACCATGAAGTGAACTCATTGGTTCCCAACCGGTTCCGGGATCCTGAGCTCTAACTTCCCCTATTGGACTACCTTTGCATCTCGGGTTATTGGTCAATACTGGGTCGGGTCGGGTTCTTCCTCAAGTTATCGGTTCGGGTCGGTGTTCTTCATCCGTTCGGGTCGGGTTCCCCTTCTGGTGCGGTTCGGGTCGGCATTCTCGAGTCAGATGCTTCTTCTTCGGGTCGGGTCGGTGCTTCCTTTCGGGTCGGGTCGGGTCCTTCTTGGTTCGTGCTTTTGATCCGTCTTCATGCTCCCTTCATATGCTCCTATCCGATTCGCTTCGTGCTCCTGCTCTGATTCGCCTTTGTGTTTCTGATCTGATCCGTCCTCTTCGATCCGATCCGTCTTCCTCTATCCGATCCGATCCCAGTTCAGCTAGCTTGCCCTTCCTTTCTGCCACTTTTCCCAAGTGTTGGGTTCCGATCCGATCGGATTCTTTGCTCAGTTCTACATATCCGATCCGAGCCCCCTTATCCGATCCGATCCGAACCCTGCACTGTTTCTGAAACTGTTCCAGCAAGTGTTTACGCCATTCGACGACGTTTTCGACCATTCTAACTATTGAAATCAATCACAAAGCATTTCATACAGTCATAGCAACATACATAATCAACCACAAACATCATTCACATCGGTATCATAGGTTAAAATGGATCAAACATACCCAAAATCCCATATTTCCCCTTAAGCATGTTTAGGTGAAACTAATGATAGGATTAGTTAAACTTAACCAAATTAACCCAAATTCATATCAGAGGTCTAAAACATCATTTAGGAATTTATGAACATTTTTCCCGAATTTTATCATGTTTAAATTCGCTAATTAGCACTAATCACCCCTAATTAGCCATAATTAGTGTAAAACTATGCAAATCACTCACCTTAGCCACAAAATAAACAATGATATGAAATGATTCTCTGATTTGATGTGAATTTCAATGCCAACAGCAGCTCCTATGTTGATTTGATGAAGATCTTCCTTGATTAGGGGTTGCTAAGCCAAATCCTTGACCAAAAGATGATTTGGAGGTGATTTAGAGGCTAGAGGCCATTTTTAGGGATCCTTGGTGATAAGTGGAGGCTAGAAAACTGAAATGGAATGATTCTCCATCTCATTTCAGCCCTCCCATAACCCTAATCCCGAAATGGGTTATGGACCTACTCACTAATCACCCGATTTGGCCCGGTTAAGCAGTTTTTCACCCTCCAAACATTGTTTCAGCCATATCTCCCAAACGGTAAGCCCGTTTGGCTAATGTGACCACTCTACGGAAAGGTAAACCATCAAACGAATCTAATGGAAGTGGTTCCAGGTCAAAATTCATTTCCTATCAAAAGTTATGGCCAAAACAGTACCAACTAGGGGCAAAATGGTCATTTAAAAATCAACAAAAATCATGAACATGGGAAATGACTCTAATAGATGTTTCCCAAAGTTACATGACCATACAACTTCACATGGGAAAAAATTAAATGTTCTACGATCCTATGATGTGTAGAATACGGGTCATTACATAAAAGATACCTATCAGTGAAAGTGAAGCTAAGAAATGTTCTGATGACCTCATTACACACAATTGAATAGCTTTGCATCTTTGTTCTCTGATTTAAGGGTATCTGCCCTCACTGTCCTTTTCCTAAAGCAGCTCGCTGTGCTCTTCCTAGTGACCTTAAAACTTTGCATAGAAAGAATTGAAAATTTCTATTGAAACCTCATCAAAGACAAAATAATCTCACTATGAACGAACGCAACAGCAAATACTGAATTTCGAAATTGAGTTCTAAACTCAATACTTAAACCTGTTGTGATTTGTGACATAAAATTACATATGTTGATAGAGACGAGGCGTGGATTTGCTTGGCGGTAGAGGAGATGGTGCAGCAACAGAAAGAAGGTTAGAAGCAGCAGTTTGGCGTTGGAGCGGATTTATTGCTGGATTTTGACCCGGTCTTTCCGTGACTTATCTGCAAGTATTGAGGGGATATATTCCTATTATATCTCTAAGAGGAAAATTGGATATTTTTCCTAGGCCTTCTATTCTCCTATAAAAGCAGCACATTGGGTTGAATTAATGTATGACCGAGTAAAGTGGCGGCTGCGTGCCTCTAGGGCTTGGTGCCCTAGAGATGATTGGTGCCTCCAGTTAATCAAAGGCTTAGCCGTCGTTCTTCATTGTTCTCCTTCTCCAACAAAGAGTGTTAGTCATCCAGATATTCTTTCCCTTTCTCAATAAGGTTATTGATTCTTGTAATTTTGTTTATTATTGGTTTTGATCCATTGAGTGTAAACAAAATTTGTTTTTGTGAATCAATAAAGAGGGTGGTTGGGTGGAATATCTTGTGTTTGCGCGTGTGATTTCATATATGTATTTGTTTCCATAGAAATCATCTTTAAGTAATTGGGTGAATAAGATCCTGGTCGCTTTCGCAAAAGCGCAGTTTACCATAACAGAACCGAGTTCTAAACTCGGTTTAAGTTTTAAACTCAGCTTCAGACTGAGACTATAACTCGCTGAGTTATTAACCCTGTAAATAGAGCTTTAAACTCGGTCTAAAATTGAGCTCTAAACTTGGTAGAAAATTGAGTTTTAAACTCGATCTAAAATTGAGCTTTAAACTCGGTAGAAAATGGACTTTTAAAACTATATTAAAACTCAATTTGAGTTCTTAACCCAACTTAAAACAGAGTTTTTAACTACAAAACTTGAGATGAAGATTAGAGTAGGTTATAGTTGATAACCATGTGAGATCAACTGAAAGTCATCTAAAATAATTATATTTTCAACTCAATTGTATTTCAATGCGCAAGCACATAAAAATCCAATTACTAAGGAGTCTAAAATGAGAACTACATATGAACTCTGAACCCGGATCCAGATTAATATTCCAACTCTAAATACAGTGGTTTAGATTCATGGAGCATTCTCATAGAAGATTTTTTTTTTCAAAGGGTTAAGGAACTAAGTTGCAATTATTGAAAATAAAATATATTCACAATTACATATCTTTGAAATGTATGTCATATTTTTTAAGATAATCACAGAGGCATGGTATTTGCTTGCATGCAGCAAGCACAAGCTTGCTTGCTTGCTTGCATCTTGCTTCAGCAAGCTAGCTTGCTTGCTTTGAAGCAAGCTGGCAAAGGTTGCAGCAAGCACAAGCTTCAAGAAGATCATAATAACTTATCATTTATTATCTTCCACTCTTTGTTAAATCATAATAACTTATCATTTATTGCATCTGCATAAGGCAAAGAAACAAACTTCTTTGAATATGTACAATATTTAGAGAAGGATTAAATTAGGCAACCACAAAATCGAAGACATAAAAGAGTTTGCAAAGAGCCGATTGCATATGTCATGGCATTTAACATAGAGCCTGCTGTTGTGATAATAAATTAGAAGAATGAATTAAGCACATCACTAACGAAGTGATCCTTGTGAACATTACTGATGACCAGTGATGAATATTAAAACTGCTGTGATAAGTGATAACATGTTGGAAATTCATAGTTCGGATAACTACATAGTTTGTTCACAAAACCAATTGGTTAATATGAACTATAGCTTCCTAATATTTATCTAGGATCTTAGTTGGGTATTTTCCGATGTGGGACTTATTATTTTTTCATCACTCCACAACTTTGAAGCAAGAATATAACTTTTAACATAACATATTAAAACCACATCAGAATGTACTAAAAATTAAAGGAGAAATGCATATGCTGATGACTTGAGTTTACGTAGTACAGAGATTACACAGATACCCAGAAACTCTTTTTCCAATTTTTTATTTCTCTTCTAAAGAATATCATGTTCTTCACGATATAGAAAGGAGAGGGAAAGTAAGTACATAAGAGGAAGGAGAAAGTGAAAACATAATAAGGATAACAAACAACATCTATCTCACTGCATTCAGTGGTTTCTGTCATTGCTATCTCTTTAAAAACATTACCTGGACAGAAATGCGTTATCTGCAAAGTGTGATTAGAAGACCTATTGAACATATTATATCAATAGCAACAGACAATAATTCGTACCTTTTAAAATGTTACAATCCTGTATCGATTCTCAACATCAAATAAAAAGCGAAATTTTCTGAAATTTTGTACCTGGAGTTTAAATCCAATTAATGATGGAGCTTCTAAGGATTACATCGAACTACTTGAGCTTCGTAGGGTTTAAATTGCACGAGCAGCCTAGAATTCAAACTAAAGGAGTGGCCTGCCATCATGGAGCACTTACGAGCTAAGTTGGAATATTTGAGAGGAAAAGGAGAAAGATCCGCAAGAAGAAGAACTAATGGTAAATTGGTAATCGCGAAAGGCTATTTTCATCGCGGAAATGCTACTCTGCCCGTTTTCATTTTGTCAAAAACTAAGGTAGAGACTAGAAAATAGGAGGCCCACCCCTTGAATTACACAAATACCACCTGAATTCAATGTTTGCTACCCCTGAATTCCGTATTTACCCATATTTCTTACTTTTTTGACAAAAACTTTTTCGGGTATTGTAGCATTTCTCTTTTCATCGAGAAAAAGTAGAGGAGAAGGGTAGTTAGGGTATTTTAAAAATAAACCTTTGCCCTGGGAACTAATTAAAATGGACAATAAAGCACTTAAATAAAATCAAAAGTACCTTGCTGTCCTGGAAAATCAATATTGAAAACGACTGTCCTAGAAACAAATTCAAGACGACGGAAAGGCAGGGCAACCTAATTTCCAGATTTATATATGTGTTGAGATGACATTAGATTTTGGAACGTAGGTGAGGATTGAATAAGTTTAATGTTGGTTTGAATGAGCTAGAACTGTTGAAATAGTAGGTTGAAGACTGGTTCGACGTTGAATGATAAATAAATGACCGACTGATCAAATATTAGATTAAAGACTTGGAGATCATTCGCACCTTTGGATATCATTTTATTGACATGCACGCAACCGCTGTTTACTATCTTCAACTCTTCTTGACAGATTGTCTTTGTTTTTTCAAGATAAACATGGTTGGGTTTGCAAATTGCAATGTTAACGAAAAATCAACCTTTTGGTAATTAAATTTTACTAACTTGTTGGGCTTGATTACGCATGCATGTTAATTATATTCACACATGTTTAGCAGTTTCGAATCAAACTTTTAGTTGTCAGGAGTCCAAGAATTGATATGCATGTCAAAATCATCTTTCTTAGCCTGTTTTAAACATACTAATTAGTAAAAAGAAAAAGTATAGTTGCACTTACAAGCTGGAGCAAGTAAATAAGAAAATAAGAAAATAAGAATGAAAGTTCTTTTGTTAAATCATCTGCAGTTTTGGAAGAGAAGAAAAACTTATATCGAATCGAACATACGGAAATATATACATTTAATGATGATGATATAGAAAATGACGATGATTTTCAAATGTGGGAAAGCTAAAGATTGAGGTATGATAAACTAGTAATCCGCAGTGAGTACAGTAGTAAAAAATGGCTTTAATTGCAAGTCCAGTTTTCTCAAACAGAAGCCTAGAAGTCCATTTTGTTTGAAGTTATGAAATTTCATCCTAAGTTTTGGCTGTATTTAATTTAATAATAATATTTGGGTCCTTGATTTTATTGCTAATCTGCGATGTGAGCCCTTCTTCCCCATCCCCCATAAGCTTTTAAAATTTTACATGTATCCCTATGAGCTTTTTGAGGTTACGATATATTTTTAAGCAGATTCTATTTATACACCGAAAATCACTTAACATGCACTATTATTTTTCTATAAAATTCTATTACTAAATTACCCTTATCTAATAGTTGCTTTTTTAATACTTTTGCAAATAAATAGTCAAAGTATTCTTAAAAGTATTGAAACTCAATGCAAACTAAATATGTTAATGATGATGTTAATGAATTATTTAATCATGAAATCTAAAATTTCAATTAAGAAAACAATCAGAAATAATGGTCTAATTTAGAAGTGTTGATTTATTTTGTAAAATTAGAGCAATTTTGTTGAAGTTGTTTTTTTTTTAAAGTTTATAAAAGTTACAATAGTAATACAAGAAATAAATTTTATTTCGTTAAATTTTACTCAATTTAATGCAATGAATTTTTTATTTTAGTTAACTGTTTTTTAAGTTTGAAAGAGGAAAAAAAAAGAAATGAGAACATGGAAAATTTAGTAAAAGAAACGGTGTATGTAAAGTAATATATGGTATATAGTAGTTTATTATAATTTTTGGTGTATTTTTAGCAATTTTTAGTGTATAAATATAATTAGTCTATATTTTATTCTTCACAATTAGTTGAGGGACAAACCTAAGCAATAGAATGAAAGACAATGATTTATAATGGTTCAGCATTGCTCCAGTTATGTCTATTTGAAATATTTAGATCACTATATTGTTGAAAATTATAAAATATAGCGCTCGGATTGGTATCACTCCGAAGTAAGATAGTACATAGTAATGAAAATGCCAAATGGTTCAATTTTCATTTAGGAATGGGCTATTTATAGTTGCAGTTTGAGCTGAGAAATCAGCGAATGATTGGAGAGAGTTCCCATGATGAGAATTCGATCGGATCGGTGCTAATCCCTATAAGGATTGGTACCAATTCCTCCACTTGTTGAATTAGGGTCTGCGGTCCGATATACTGGTCCATTTGATGATGTTGAGCAGTCTTGTGAAGTTTGATGAAGCTCTGACTCATGGTTCTTGATTTATGTAACGACCCGCATTCTACGCATCATGGGATCGTAGAACATTTATTTCATCATCATAGAGAGTCGTATGGTCATGTAACTTTGGGAGACGACTATTGGGGTCATTTCCCATGTCCAATATTTTTCCCTATTTTTAAATGACCATTTAGCCCCTAGCCGATCTTGTTTTGACCATAACTTTTGACTGAAAAGGAATTTTGACCTCAAACCACTTCCATTGGCTCCGAATAACGGTTTACCTTTCCGTTGAGTTGTCATATTAGCCAAATGGACTCACCGTTTGGGAGATATGGCAGAAACAAGTTTCAAATGGTGAAAAAACAGCTTAACTGGGCTTAACCGGGTGATTAACAGCTAGGCCCAAAGGGGAATTTCGGGAATAGGAGTTTAAAAGGGCTGTTAGGGTTTGGAGAATATTTTTTTCTCATTTTTCAGCAGTCACTATTCATTTCTCTTAACCTAGCCAGGGCCTCCAACATCAAAATCATCCCTCAAACCACTTTTTAATTGAAGATTAGCGCAATAAACATCAAATTAAGGAGGAATAACACCAAAGTAAGGTAAGAGCTGCTGTGTTGCATTGGAAACAGCGCCAAACAGAGAATCTTTTCAGATTTGGTATTTTATTTGTGGCCACGGTGAGTGATTTGCATGGTTTTGCACTAATTACAGTTAATTATGGGTAATTAGTGAAGATTAACAAAATTAGACATGATAAAATTTTGGAAAAATATTTATAAATCCGAAAATAATGTTTTAGGCCTCTGTTAGAAAATTTGGTTGATTTAGTTAAGTTTTGTTAATCCTATCATTAATTATGCCTAAACATGCTTAAGGGGAAAATATAGGTTTTTGGCTACGTTTGATCAATTTTACATGCTATGGTTGTTGTTTTGGTGTTTGTGGTCAGTTCTATATGTTGCTATGACTGTATGGTATGCTTTGTGATTGATTAGAAAAGTCAGAATGGTCGAAAACGCTGTCGTATGGCGTGAAACAGTCGCTGGAAAGTTGCAGGAAATATGCAGAGGACCGGATCAGATCGCTCCTCTCTTCCACGATCCGACCCGATCGTGACCACCCCCACGAGTTGCCCCACCCTTCCACGAACCGCCTGCATGAAACTCACGAGCTGATGCACCTGAAGCTTCGATCCGATGCACTACGATCTGATGCACCACGAACCAATCCGATATGATGATGCCAATCCGAACCAGGAGGAGAAGCCACGAGCGGATCTATGTGTCACGAGCCATGGAGCACGACCCGATCCGATAGGGTCACCACGACCCGACCCGCGTGGGGTATTTCGATCCGAATCAGAAGAGTTGACATGGGTGATGACCAGGAGCTGAACAAGGAGAAGAGAACCGGTCGGGGAGGAAGTTTGCTTCTGAACTAAATGAAGACCAATCCGGAGGGGAAGACTAAAACCCGAGATGCAAAGGTAGTCCAAATGGGAAGTTTGTACTCGGAATCCAGTTGGGTACCAAATGGTTAACTTCATGAGTTGGGCTTTGCTGCGGGACGCGTGCTAAGGGGTTGTCGCTGTCTGCAACTTTGGATCACTATGTGTAGGGGCTACGTGAACGGATTCAGGGCCACAGTGGCCTAGGTACGACTAAAGAGCTATAGACCAATGAAGTGGGGTCATTTGTAAAAATTTGGTCATGACTCCATGTGATAAGCTTGGTGGTAGCAGTAGTTGTACAAGTCGAACTCCGTCACTACTTCGATCGGTCTATTGATTGACAGTGGTGGACATTGTATGCTTTACGCACTGAGTGAGTGATGTGAGGATGGTTGCTACGTTTGATTGTTTGCCTTCATTATGACATGCACACCCCCTTCCCCGTTATCTTTACACCCTCTATTTGGTGGCACCTTGGAGTATTTTACGGTATGTTGTGCTAACTTTTTGGTTGCAGGTCCAGGTTCACGTATGGTTTAGTATACATGTTATTGTTCTGTTTTGCTGCTTATCGCTCATACCAGACTTTTTGTTTGACCCGGAGTTTTATGTCTCTTCTTATTGCTCTGGGTTCTCTCACAAGAAGACTAGAGACATGTTAGGTGGTATGCACGAGTAGCTGTACCAGACACGAGCAGGAGGCTTCCACGTATGATACATATATATAGATATTCTCCCTGTGTTGTTGTGGTCACTACTTTGGGCATTAGTGATGTACCTTTCTTTCTTTTGTTTAGGGACAGTAATTTGGAAAGTTGTAATAAGCTGTATTTGGATTTCCGCTACTCTGATGATGATGTTGATGTTGGTTTTGATTATCAGCTTATGCACTGTCTCGCTCGTTTTATGTCAAGTTTATTATTATTATATTTTGTGCCATGCGCTGTGAGACATTCTATAGGTTTTCGATTAATTCATTCTCTTCTTTCCTTTCTTTGGCGGCCGTTCCGTGCTAGTCGGGCATGTGTACAGCGCACTTTCGGAGGAAATGCCGGCTGGTGCGGGGCTGCCGTAACACTTGGTATCAGAGCTCTAGGTTGCGTAGTTAGCCTAGGGAAAGTCATCAAGGAGAGTTAGTATACTTATATGAGAGCGCGTATTTGTGATTATTTTGATTTTCAAAATCTATATATATATATATGTATATCTATATTATTAGTATAGTTAAGGATGAAGTCGCACAGCAATGGCACCACTATGAAGATGGTTAATCGTTTTCTCTTTGCAGATTAAACGATGAGCCGATACGCAAGGGGTACCGGTAGAGGAGCCAACAATCGGAATGCTGCTGATATGAGGATGATGTTTACTGACCTCATGAGAGAGATGCTTAGGGATGTTCAGAGGGCATCTCCCAATGCTGGTAATTGAGGTGGTCCAATAGTGCAGGCGCCTTGGGCCGATTTCGCCAAGTTGAATAAGGATTATACTAGTCTTGGTGGGAAGCCGTTCCACGGAACGGAGTCGGCTACGGATGTTCAGGATTGGTTGGATAGTTGCGAGCGTATCTTCGAAGAATTGGGTATCGAGGATACGATGAAGAGAAGGCTGGCATCTCGTCAGCTGCAAGGACGGGCAATGAATTGGTGGAATGCTATAAAGGCAGCTACTCCCGAGGATCAAATTACTTGGGATCAGTTTAAGGCTCGCTTTAGCGATAAGTTCATTCCAGCTGCTCATAAGTTAGTGCTATTTAAGAAATTCTTGGAACTCAAGCAGAATGGCAGAGCTGTCTCGGAATATATTGCCGAATTCGACACTTTGTCGAAATATGGGTTATCCCTAATAGATACTGCCGAGAAGAAGAACGAGAAGTTCATAACTGGCTTGGATGGATACTTGGGGGAAATGCTTATTAACCACATCGATGAGACGTTTGAATCTATTGTAGGGAAATCTTTAAGATTGGAAAGTCTTTACCCTAAGTCGAAGACTGAGGTCGCATCTGCAGAGGAGCCAAAGCCGCAAGCAAGTGGTGGAGGCAAGAATTGTTCTAAGAATAAGAGGAAGCAGAACCAGAATAAGGATGGCCAGAAGAAGAAGAAAGATGTTGAGTGCTTTAGCTGTGGCATGAAGGGCCACTATGCTAGTAATTGTCGAGCGAAGCCGGCAGACAGGAAGTGCTTCAACTGTGGCCAAGTGGGACATCACAAGGACAAGTGTCTGCAACCCCCTAAAGAAAAACAGATGATGAAAGCATATGCCCTTAATGCTATTCCTTCTTCGTTGAATGCCCCAACTGTGGCGGAGAAGGGAAAGAATGTCGTTATTCAAGGTATGCTTTCTGTTTATGATGTTCATGTTTGAGTATTGTTTGATACTGGAGCTTCCAGTTCCTTCATATCTAGTGACCTGGTAGATAGGTTAGGATTGGAGCCCGAGATTGTCGATAGACCCTTAGTAGTGATGAACCTGATTGGTGGTTCGACTAACCTTAGCATGATTTGTCGTAATGTGGTCTTATCGAGTCAGGGATGCATGTTTGTTTGTGATTGCTTTGTTTTGGGCTTTACTGGGTTTGGCATTATTTTAGGAGTTGATTAGCTCCAAAGATACGGGGTGGTGGTAGACTGTGAGGGCTTTTTGGTGATAGCTAGAGCAGATGATGGGCAGAGGGTAGTGTTTGGTAGTTTACCTAATGATGCGGTAATGGCTAGTTTTCTAAATTCCCTCGACATCCCGCATGGTGAGTTGTCAGGTTTGCCCATGGTTGGCCAGTATCCGGACGTCTTCAAAGAAGTAACCGGGCTTCCACCACACCGAGAGATTGAGTTCCCTATTGATTTAGTGAAAGACGCCAGACCTATAGTGATGCCACTTCGTCGTATGGCACCAAGGGAGCAGCGAGAGCTCGGGGTGCAAGTCAGTGATCTTTTGAAGAAGGGATTTATCAGAAGGAGTGTTTCTGAATGGGGAGCACCAGTTGTGTTTGCTACCAAGGCCGATGGTTCCCTTCGATTGTGTGTAGACTACCGCGAGTTGAATAAGGTGACGAGGAAGAACAAGTATCCTCTACCGCGGATAGATGATTTGTTTGATCAATTGAGTGGCGCGAGAGTATTCTCTCAGTTGGATCTTGCGACAAGATTTCATCGGCTTAGAGTGGAAGCTGAGAGTATAGCTAAAATGGTATTTCGAACGCCATCTGGATTTTATGAGTGGTTGGTCATGCCATTCGGGCTGACCAATGTACCAGTATATTTTGTGGATCTTATGAATAGGGTATTCAGAGATCAGTTGAATAAGTTTGTTCTTATGTTCGTGGACGATATACTTGTTTATTCGAGGACAGAGGAAGAACACAAGGAACATTTGAGGATAGTGATGGAGGTGTTGAGAAAACACCAATTGAAAGCAAAGTTTTCTAAGTGTCACTTCTGGAGGAGGGAAGTGAGATTCTTGGGCCATGTTGTTTCAAAGAATGGTATTGCCATAGACCCTACGAAGGTGGCTATGGTACAAGATTAGTCTACGCCTAAGAATTCAACGGACATAAGAAGTTTCTTGGGATTAGCTGGAAATTATCGTAAGTTTATCCAAGACTTCTCCATGATAGCAGCACCGTTGACTTGGTTGACCAAGAAGAATCAAGCTTTCGTCTGGGACGAAAAGTGCGAGAATGCATTCAAGAGTCTAAAGGAAAAGTTGACATGTGCACCAACGTTAGTCATTCCTAAGGGGAATGAAGAGATAACAGTATATACGGATGCTTGTGGTACCGGACTTGGTGCTGTATTGATGCAAGGAGGTAGGGTTGTAACTTATGGAAGTAGGAAATTGAAACCGCATGAGAGAAGATACCCTACCCATGATTTGGAATTGGCAGCGATCATGTTTGAATTGAAGATGTGGAGACATTATCTCTTGGGAGAAAGATTCGAGTTGTTTACTGATCATAAGTCATTAAAGTATCTTTTCTCTCAAAAGGATCTAAATCTCCGACAGCAAAGACGGTTAGAATTCTTAGCTTCCTATGATTTCAATATCGCATACACACCAGGAAAGGGCAATGCGGTAGCTGATGCATTGAGTAGAAGACATGCCAGTTTAGGGGCTATGTTTCTAGAATGGAAGCAATTGGATTACATCGCTGGGTATGATTTTAGACCAAAGTGCGAATTGGATCCAGAAATGTTTGAAAATTTGACGAACAGACCCACTTTGATTGAGCAGATTGGTCCTAGTCAGAGGAACCATCCTAACCTATAGGAAATCATCTCAAAGTTAGAGATGGGAATCGATGGAGAGATGAACAAGTATGGGCTTGATCGAGATGGATGGCTAAGAAAAAATGGAAGACTAGTTGTACCCAATGTCAATGGATTGAGAGATGAAGTGCTTAGGGAATGTCATCGCTCAAAACTGATTATACATCCCGGTGGTAACAAGATGTACCGAGACATGAAGCAGACCTACTACTGGGAAGGGATGAAAAGAGACGTTGGGACGTTTATATCCAAATGCATGAATTGCCAGCTAGTTAAAGTTAAGCAAAAGAAGCCTAGTGGTTTATTACAACCAATAGAAATTCCAGAATGGAAATGGGAACAAGTCTCAATGGATTTCATTGATGGGTTACCAAGAACTAGGTCGGGCCATGATAGCATATAGGTGATTATGGACCGATTGACTAAGAGTACAAGATTTATACCCGGCAAGTCAAATATGACAGCAGCTAAGTTAGCTGAACTATATGTAAAGTGGGTTGTGAGATTTCATGGAATACCCAAGGGCATTGTGAGTGACCGAGATCCATTGTTCACTAGTGGATTTTGGAAGAGCTTACAAGAGGCGTTAGGATCAGAATTACATCTCAGTACCGCGTATCATTCTCAAACCGACGGACAGACAGAGAGGGTGAATCGAGTATTAGAAGATCTATTGAGAGCTTGCATATTGGATTTTGGTGGATCATGGGATGACCATCTACACCTAGTAGAGTTTGCGTATAATAATAGTTACCAATCCAGTATTGGTATGGCTCCATTTGAAGCTTTGTACGGAAGATCGTGCAACTCACCGTCATGCTAGTTAGAAACTGGTGAGAAGTTCGTGCTTGGACCAGATGTGATAAGAGAAACTTTAGCTAAGATAAAGGTTGTCCAACAGCTAATGAAGGCTGCCCAACATAGGCAAAAGAGTTATGCTTATAAGAGGAGAAGAGAATTAAAGTTCTCCATTGGCGACTTGGTGTTTGTCAAGATATCTCCGTTGAAAAGTGTGATACCATTTGACAGGAGAGGCAAGTTAGCACCAAGATTCGTTGGTCCATTCCCAGTTCTAGAGCAAATTGGGAATTTGGCATATGAAGTTGAATTACCATAGAAGATGGCAGGAGTTCATAACGTGTTTCATGTTTCCCAGTTAAGGAAATTCGTGTACGACCCCGATGTGACTATTTCACCTGATCAGTTGGATGATATCGAGGTTAAACCCTAGGCGGTTGGGAACCGCAGGCCTATGCCTATTGTTGGGAACGATACGATGCAGATTCGAAGGAAGGTGGTGAAATTAGTCAAAGTTCAGTGGCGTGAGAATGAGAATGACTGTACTTGGGAGATAGAGGAGAGCATTAGGAAAACGAATCCATAACTCTTCGCCTGGTAAGATTTCAGTTTCGATTTAGTCTTTCCGCATGCTAGGATAGGTTTGTTTTGTTTGTTTTGCATGCTTGATTATTATATATGATTCGTAGGCATGCAGGATCCTTTGTATGTTTTGGGTTAAGGAATTTCGGGGACGAAATTTCTTGGGGGGGGGGGAGGGGGAGGGGGGAGAGTGTAACGACCCGCATTCTACGCATCGTGGGATCGTAGAATATTTATTTCATCGTCATAGAGATTCGTATGGTCATGTAGCTTTGGGAGACGACTATTGGGGTCATTTCCCATGTCCATGGTTTTTCCATATTTTTAAATGACCGTTTTGCCCCTAGACGATCTTGTTTTGACCATAACTTTTGACTGGAAAGTAATTTTGACCTGAAGCCACTTCTATTGGCCCCGGATGATGGTTTACCTCTCCGTAGAGTGGTCACATTAGCTAAACGGACTCGCCGTTTAGGAGATATGGCAGAAACAAATTTTAGATTGTGAAAAATAGCTTAATTGGGCTTAACGGAGTGATTAACAGCTAGGCCCAAAAGGGAATTTCGGGATTAGGAGTTTAAAAGGGCTGTTAGGTTTCGGAGAATACCTTTTTCTTATTTTTCAGCCGTCACTATTCATTCCTCTTAACCTTGCCATGGCCTCAAACATCTAAAACATACCCAAACCACTTTTTAATTGAAGATTAGCCTAATCAACATCAAATTAAGGAGGAATAGCACCAAAACAAGGTTGGAGCTGCTGTGTTGCATTGGGAACAACGCCAAATAGAGAATCATTTCAGAATTGGTATTTTATATGTAGCCAAGGTGAGTGATTTGCATGGTTTTGCGCTAATTACAGTTAATTAAGGGTAATTAGTGAAGATTAATGAAATTAGACATGATAAAATTTTGGAAAATATTTATAAATCCGAAAATAATGTTTTAGGCCTCTGTTAGAAAATTTGGTTAAGTTTTGTTAATCCTATCATTAGTTATGCCTAAACATGCTTAAGGGGAAAATACGGGTTTTTGGCTATGTTTGATCCATTTTACATGCTATGGTTGTTGCTTTAGTGTTTGTGCTTAGTTCTATATGTTGCTATGACTGTATGGTATGCTTTGTGATTGATTAGAAAATTTAGAATGGTCGAAAACGCCGTCATATGGCATGAAACAGTCACTGGAAAGTTGCAGGAAATATGCAGAGGACTAGATCGGATCGCTCCTCCCTTCCACGATCTGACCCGATCGTGACCACCCCCACGAGTTGCTCCACCCCTCCACGAACCGCCTGCATGAAACTCACGAGCTGATGCACGTGAAGCTCCGATCCGATGCACTACGATCCGATGCACCACGAACCGATCCGATATGATGACGCCTGTAACAACCCGTATTTTCAATAACCTGTAATAACATAAATCGAGGCAGAATTTAATTCTAAAATGGGAATCAAGGGAAACGGGCTATGCCATTGTGTTCGTCTCGGAAAAATACGCGAAATAGAGTCCGAGTTTTCGAAAATCGGAGTCCGTATGACCAAGATATGGCCTCGCGAAGTTTCACGAAAATTCCCAAATTAAAGTATACTTAATTAAGTGAAATGGGTTGTGTAGATATATATATATATATATATATATTGATATATATATATATAATTGAAAATTTAATAAATAAATATGCAAAAATGCTCAAAACAGCGAATTGGGAGAGGGGAATAACCGAACCGGCCGATTTTTGAAGTCGACCCGAGCCCGCTGGGTCGACTAGGGGTTAATCCAGGGTGTTTGGCTGTCAACCCGTGGGCCGATTCCCTCAAGTGCAGATTTTGCATTTGAATGGTTCTCATGGTCCATCTTTAATCTAAAGGCCCTAGATGGTTCCTACACTTGACTTCTTCCCCAAGACATGCTTTGATGGCTTGGATTGAATCTAGGGTTAATCCTATGGCCTAAAACACTTGCCTAATCTATAAATAAGACCCTAACCTACCCTAATTCATTCATAATTAAACCTAGTGACTAAACTATGGCAAAATGCTAGCTCTCATGGCCTCCACTAATTTTATGAAGAGGGTTGCATACTAATCACTCTCTAATCAACTTCTAATCCCTTCTTAGCATCTTAATCTTCTTCATTTGGTGTTCAAAGTTGCTAGTTGTGAGTTTCTATCACTTTGATGATCTTTTGGTAAACTAATTAGATGAGATGTGATGAGATTTATGGTTTTGTATGTGGGTTAATGAGCTTTGAATCATATGATATGATGTTAGCATTAATCTTATGTTTATGCATGTTGAGTATGTAAGCTTATGCAAGTTTAATATGATGTATGTTATGTTTGCATGATGCTAAATATGCAAGTTGTGGGCTATGTAATCATATGCATGTTATGCAAGTTCATGGTAATATGCTATGCAAGTTACATGTTTGTTAATATGCAAGTTACATGTTTGTTAATATGCAAGTTACATGCATGTAAATATGCAAGTTACATGTTTGTTAATATGCAAGTTACATGTTTGTTAATATGCAAGTTACATGTTTGTTAATATGCAAGTTACATGTATGTAAATATGCAAGTTACATGTTTGTTAATATGCAAGTTACATGTTTGTTAATATGCAAGTTACATGTATGTAAATATGCAAGTTACATGTTTGTTAATATGCGAGTTACATGTATGTAAATATGCAAGTTACATGTTTATTAATATGCAAGTTCATGATGACACATTATGCAAGTCTATAAGCTAATATGCAAGTTTGTTATGCAAAATGAATATGTAAGTTATGTGACATATTATATGCAAGTTATGTGACATGTTATGCAAGTTCATATGCAAGTTATGTGTTTGTTAATATGCAAGATGGCACCTTTGAAACATGTTCATTCATATGCAAGTTGACACCTTTTATATGTGTTATATCATGAACGAAATTACGTGGGAACGATGGGGTAATTAAATGCATAAGTTAATAAGATTGTGTGAAATTAATATAATTATGCATAACACAAAATAAATAAACATAGTATGGGAATTTGCCTATTTGGTTAGGTGTACCCATACTATGTGTTGGGAATTTACCTATTGAGTTAGGTCTACCCCATGGGAATTTACCTATTAAGTTAGGTCTACCCATGTTAAGAAAACTTGATTAATTAGGGATAATTAATATAAAATTATGAGGGTGATTAATTAGGTGTAATTAATTGACTAAGACACGAGGTTGGACTCAGTTGTAGCGTAAAACTGCCCGGACCCAACCGGCTTAACCAGTTGCTACAAATGTTAGCCCAATGTGAGAGGTCTTAGGCACAAACTAAATACGTAATTAATGTAAAGACACGAGGTTAGACTCTGTTATGACATAAGGCTGCCCGGACCCAACCGGCTTAACCAGCGGTCATAAAAGACAGTCTAATGTGAGAGGTCTTTACAAAGGTTACGTTCTTAATTAATTAATTAAGAAACACTTAACCACATTAGCATGTAGAGGGACATGAGGGGTTAAGTGGGTGCCTCGGGTGGCATGAGAAAATCTAGTGGTTGCCTTGGGTGGCAATAGAAAATACGATTAGAATACTTAACCAAAATAGAACATGTAATTAAAACATGATTAAAGGGTTAAGTGGGATATACTAGAAAAAGGGACAAGCTTAGGTGGGTAGCTTGTGGAGGCCCATTTCAACCAGTAACCCATACGTATCTTTGTGGGCTCGACCCATGTCGAGGACGGGACACGCATACTGGGCTTGACTGTAAGAGGCAAACGGGTTAGCGGTGGCAACGCAAGTCCAACGGGCTTCATATGCGTGAGTGGGCCCGGGCTGGTAGGTAAGCCGTTGTTGCATCGAGTAGATATAAGCCGTGCACCTTTAGTTTCATCAGGTTGCCACATTGGGGAATGATACATCCCACGGTGGGGCCAGCACGGGTATCTACGTTAGGGAGCCGATCGAATGGGAAGTAGTGTGTACACCTAGTGGATTGTAGGGCCCCGTGGCGCCTACTTGGTCACCTAGGGGTACGCAGGTACTAATTAGTAAATTTTATAAGTCCTTGGGTGGGATCAACCTTTAAGTTAGGAACGACTGGTGTGGTGCAGTTTAGTAATTTACCTTAGGGAGGGTAGATGCGTCTTTATCCTTTATCTTCGTTTAGTTGACTGCTTAGGGTAGCCATTCATCCCTATATGTTACCGTATATCAGTTTATGTCTTCTCTGGTTACTTTAACGATTGTATTGTTAAAGTTATAGGACTCGCTCAGACTTATGTCTGACCCTGTTGTTTTTATCTTTTTCCCAACCCTCAGGTCCTACGGTGGATCCTAGCAGTAGTGGAGCTTGATCGGATTGCTGTTCCAGTCTTTAGGAGCTTGGATAGATGTAAAGCTCCAGTTATCCAGTTATCTTTTCTTTTGTTTGGCTATTGTATGAGAGTGGGATTATGTACTTCTTTATTTTGATGGATATTGTACTTGACCTTTATTGTGGTTTTATGATGTAACCAGACATGTTTTACTTCCGCTGTTATGAGATGATGTTTTAAAATTTCAAGTACTATTTATATCTGTCTTGTTGTAATTTTTCTGTTCTATATTCACTAAAATACTCCACCGATGCTATGGCATTCCCTTAGTGAGTGATCATAGCGGGAGTGGGGTGTTACACGTGGTATCAGAGCTTAAGGTTACCAGAACAGATAAAATTTTTGAGAAAAACTACTTTCTAAGAGTATTTTCGAAGAAAGTATTTTTTTAAAAGCATGTCTTCTAAGAGAAAAAGTTTTTGAAAAAGAAAAGCATAATCCCCAATAGCCATATCTTTATCTTTCGGAATCTCCTTTTTGAATCTTTCCTCTTTCGTTTCAGCATGGCTGAAGATCTTAACATCCCGGAGGGTTTAGTTATACCACAAGGGTATAGGAGGTTGCAAGAGGCTAGGGCCGCGGCTGCGGGTCCGGCCAATGCTACTACACCAGAGACAACCGCTCCTCCTCCTCAGCCTAGAGTGGATAATTTTGCTAAGGTTTGCAAGGAGTTCAAGGCTATAGGAGGAAAACCTTTTCTTGGTTCAGAGACTTTCGTAGAGGCTAGAGATTGGCTTAAGGAAGTGGAAGAGTTGCTAGATATCTTTGAAGTGGAAGAGGGAAAGAAAGTCAAGTTGGCGGCTTGGTTAATGAAGGGAGAGGCCTCATTCTGGTGGGAGGTCACTAATGGAGAACGCCCTGTTGACTCTTGGGCAGATTTTAAGCAAAGGTTTGGGGCTAAGTTTCTCTCAAGGGCGGAAGAGAATCTGTTTATGGAGAAGTTCTTGAATTTGAAGCAAGGGAATCTCACGGTGAAAGAATATGTCAACAAATTCAATCAATTAGCAAGGTTTGGCATAGAGTTGGTGAATACACCGGAGAAGAAGGCTTTGAGGTTCGTTAGAGGCTTGAACGAACCATTGCAAGGAATAGCTATGACTCACATTCCTATGGGGGCCACTTTTGAGAAGCTTGTCTACATGGCACTTATGCATGAGGATGATAAGAATTCTAAGGCACCAGAGAAAAAGGGGGATCAGAAGAAACCGCAACAGCAACAACAAGGCAAGGGCGGAAAAGGCAATGGTGACAAAAAGAAGACGAAGAAGAAGTGCTTCAATTGTGGAACACCAGGACACCTCAGTAAGGATTGTCGCAAAAAGAAGAAGACCGGTTGCTTTCATTGTGGTGAAGCAGGGCATCTTGTGAAAAACTGCCCAAAGAAGGGGAAGAAGACGGGGTCTACCTCAGGAGGCCAGGTGCAAGCTCTTATAGCACCACCTCAGTCAGGGGGGCAAGTTCAGGTTCTCTCAGTTCCACCGATTCAGCAGAGAGGTAGAACTATTTCCGTTGAAAGTCTGGTTTTTCTGTTTGATCATCCAGTTCGTACTTTGTTTGACTCTGGCGCATCGCATTCTTTTATCTCATCATCGTTAGTTGAGTCACTGCACTTAGACACCAGTCTAGTTGATGATCCCTTGGTTGTCTCAAACCCAATTGGGGGCTCCATATATCTGTCTATGATATGTTTGGGTTTGAAGATTTCTATACTTAGCGTTGAGTTTAGATGTGATGCTTTTGTATTGGGCTTCACGGGCTATGGGTTGATCTTGGGCATGGACTGGTTATCCAGTAATGGTGCCGTTCTTGATTGCGAAAGGAGAGTTGTCAGGCTCATGACCCGCTTGGGTAACACTCTCGAGATCTCTTGCAATCCCATGGAATCTGTTTTGCTAAGTTATCTTGAATCGCTCGATGCTTCGGTCGAAAGTTTGTGTTCTGTCAGAGTAGTCCGGGAATATCCGGATGTGTTTGAAGAAGTAAAGGGTTTGCCTCCGAAGCGGGAGATAGATTTCCGAATTTATTTGGTGGATAATGCCAAACCAGTGTCTTTGCCAGTACGCCACATGGCTCCTCGTGAGAGAAGAGAACTTTATAAGCAAGTAGGGGAGTTGCTTGAGAAGGGGTTCATAAGGCGAAGTATATCGGAGTGGGGAGCTCCAGTAGTGTTTGCCATGAAGGCGGATGGGTCCCTCAGACTTTGTGTGGATTATAGGGAACTTAATAAGCTCACGAAGAAGAATAGACACCCATTACCGAGGATAGATGATCTCTTTGATCAGTTGGTTGGCGCGTCAGTATTTTCGCAGATGGACTTAGCTACAGGGTTTCATCAGTTAAGAGTGGCGGAGGACAGTATAGAGAAGACTGCTTTCCGGACTCCGGATGGTTTTTATGAGTGGCTAGTGATGCCATTTGGGTTGACAAACGCCCCCGCATACTTTGTTGATCTCATGAGTAGAGTGTTCAGAGAGTATCTGAATAAGTTTGTAGTAGTTTTTGTGGATGACATCTTGGTCTTTTCCAAGAATGAAGAAGAGCATGCCTTACATCTCAAGGAAGTGTTGGAGACTCTTCGAGCGCATAGTCTTAAAGCTAAATTCTCTAAATGCCATTTTTGGAGAAGAGAAGTGCGATTCTTAGGGCATGTGGTCTCTAAGGAAGGGATAGCTGTGGATCCCGCAAAGATAGTATCTATCCAGGATTGGAAAGTTCCTAGAAATGCTACCGAGGTAAGAAGTTTCTTGGGGTTGGCAGGATATTATAGGAAGTTCATCAAAGACTTCGCGAAGATATCAGCCCCATTAACCCGCTTGACGAAGAAGAATCTGGTTTTCTCATGGGATGTAGATTGTGATGATGCTTTCCGACGGTTAAAGAGAGCTTTGACCACCGCTCCAGTTTTAGTGCTTCCAGATGGGAGTAAGCCGTTTGTTGTTTATACCGATGCTTGTGGAACAGGATTAGGCGCAGTCTTGATGCAGGAGGGAAGGGTAATAGCCTATGGAGGGAGACAATTGAGAGTGCATGAGAAGAATTACCCTACCCATGATCTAGAGTTGGCCGCGGTTGTTTTCGCACTTAAGTCTTGGCGCCATTATCTTCTTGGTGAGAGATTCGAGTTGTTCACCGACCATAAATCATTGAAGTACTTATTCTCTCAGAAGGATTTAAACTTAAGACAGCAAAGGTGGATGGAGTTCTTAGCATCCTATGATTTCGAGATAGCGTATACCCCTGGTAAGGGTAACGTGGTGGCAGACGCCTTAAGTAGAAAAAGGCTATCTTTGAGTCCATTGTTCGTGGAACGACGAAGCTTGGAGTTTCTTTCTTTGTTTGACTTCAGACCTTCTGTTGATTTTGTACCTGGTTTGTTGGCATCCTTGGAGGTTAGACCTACTCTTTTGAGACGGATTGGCGAGGCTCAGCGAGACGACCCACAGTTGGTTGTGTTGGTAGAGAAGCTTATAAGAGGGGAGTCGTCCAGCCATTTGGGTAGATACACCATAGATGATAAGGGATGGTTGCATAGAGACGGTAGACTTTGTGTACCGCAAGATGAGGGTTTGAAGAAGGCTATTTTGGATGATGCACATCGTTCAAGAATGACTATTCATCCCGGTGGAGACAAAATGTACCAAGACATGAAGAGAGTTTTCTTTTGGGCCGGTATGAAGAAAGATGTGGCCGAGTATGTGGCTAGATGCTTAGTGTGCCAACAAGTTAAAGTGGAGCAAAGGAAACCCGGTGGGTTGCTACACCCATTGGAAGTTCCACAGTGGAAGTGGGATAGTGTCTCGATGGATTTCATCGACGGGTTACCGAGATCGAGGAAGGGCAATACGGGAATTTGGGTTGTGGTAGACAGACTTACAAAGAGTGCCCATTTTATACCCGTAAAGAGTAAGAGGACCGCTCCATGGCTTGCTTCAGTCTATGTTAGAGAGATTGTTAGATTGCATGGCGTACCATCCAGCATTGTGAGTGATCGAGATCCTATTTTCACTAGTGAGTTTTGGAGAAGTTTGCAAGAGGCGGTAGGGACTCAGTTGTGTTTGAGCACCGCATATCATCCTCAGACGGACGGTCAGACCGAGAGGGTGAACCGTATCTTAGAAGATCTTTTGAGGCTTTGTATCTTGGATTTTGGAGGTACATGGGAAGAACATCTTCCTTTGGTGGAGTTCGCATATAATAACAGCTTTCAGTCCAGTATTGGTATGGCTCCTTTCGAAGCTCTTTATGGAAGGCCTTGTCGATCTCCTACATGTTGGTGGGAATCTACGGATAAGATCTTGCTTGGGCCGGATATGGTTAGAGAGACTTCAGAGAAGATTGATTTAATTCGAAAAAGGATGAAAGCAGCGCAAGATAGACAGAAATCTTATGCGGATCGGAGAAGGACGGATCTTGAGTTTGAGGTTGGGGACATGGTTTTTGTCAAAGTATCTCCATTGAGAAATGTTGTTCGCTTTGGGTCCGTAGGGAAGTTAGCACCGAGATTTGTTGGGCCGTTTCCTATTAAGGAAAGGATTGGACGGATGGCATATAGGGTGGAGTTGCCCGACAGACTTAGTGGTGTTCATGATGTATTCCATGTATCACATTTGAGGAAGTGCTTACATGAGACCGCGGAGGTGGTAGAGCCGAGCTTGCTTAGAGATGTAGAGGTAGAGCGTGATGCGACGATTCGACGAGCTCCTACTCGCATCCTTGGGTCAGAAACTAGGAAGTTGAGGAACAGAGAAGTTCAGCTAGTTAAAGTGCAATGGGGAGATGACGAAAGCAATGCTACTTGGGAGACGGAAGCAAAGATGCGTTCTTTGTATCCATTTCTTTTTGAGAGTATGTCTTTTAACTTCTCCTTTATTGCTTGTCTAGTACTTATCTTATCTTTAGTATATCCTCTCGCTAATACCTATGACCTTTAGATAGGGTAAAACCTATGGTTGAGACATGTGTTTGAAACATGTTATGGTTGATGGATGCATATGGATGCAATTGTTTGCTAGTGGTTGCTCGTGGATGCATATACACACACATTAGGCACTAGATCGGCTCAGTCACTTCATGTTGCATATTGCATAAATGGATGTGGTAGTTAGATTGATGGATGTATCATGGCTGTGTTATCATATGGATGATGCATTTTTGTGTATGGTTGTGCACGCATGTAGAAATTTGTATGTGTCAATAGGGTTTCGCATACATATTGGATGCATGGCACTATCATGGTTTGCATTAAGGAGGTTTACTGTATCAGTAACCGCCTGATTTTCGCATTAGGTAAGTACATATACACACACTTTTGCATATATCCATCCAGCATTTAGAATCTTGTAAGGACAATGATTGCTCGTGGATGATGCTTTGAGTAGATGGATGATTGGATGGTAGGATACGTTCTTCCTAACTTGAAGATTTCGGGGACGAAATCCTTTAAGGAGGGGAGAATGTAACAACCCGTATTTTCAATAACCTGTAATAACATAAATCGAGGCAGAATTTAATTCTAAAATGGGAATCAAGGGAAACGGGCTATGCCATTGTGTTCGTCTCGGAAAAATACGCGAAATAGAGTCCGAGTTTTCGAAAATCGGAGTCCGTATGACCAAGATATGGCCTCGCGAAGTTTCACGAAAATTCCCAAATTAAAGTATACTTAATTAAGTGAAATGGGTTGTGTAGATATATATATATATATATATTGATATATATATATATATATATAATTGAAAATTTAATAAATAAATATGCAAAAATGCTCAAAACAGCGAATTGGGAGAGGGGAATAACCGAACCGGCCGATTTTTGAAGTCGACCCGAGCCCGCTGGGTCGACTAGGGGTTAATCCAGGGTGTTTGGCTGTCAACCCGTGGGCCGATTCCCTCAAGTGCAGATTTTGCATTTGAATGGTTCTCATGGTCCATCTTTAATCTAAAGGCCCTAGATGGTTCCTACACTTGACTTCTTCCCCAAGACATGCTTTGATGGCTTGGATTGAATCTAGGGTTAATCCTATGGCCTAAAACACTTGCCTAATCTATAAATAAGACCCTAACCTACCCTAATTCATTCATAATTAAACCTAGTGACTAAACTATGGCAAAATGCTAGCTCTCATGGCCTCCACTAATTTTATGAAGAGGGTTGCATACTAATCACTCTCTAATCAACTTCTAATCCCTTCTTAGCATCTTAATCTTCTTCATTTGGTGTTCAAAGTTGCTAGTTGTGAGTTTCTATCACTTTGATGATCTTTTGGTAAACTAATTAGATGAGATGTGATGAGATTTATGGTTTTGTATGTGGGTTAATGAGCTTTGAATCATATGATATGATGTTAGCATTAATCTTATGTTTATGCATGTTGAGTATGTAAGCTTATGCAAGTTTAATATGATGTATGTTATGTTTGCATGATGCTAAATATGCAAGTTGTGGGCTATGTAATCATATGCATGTTATGCAAGTTCATGGTAATATGCTATGCAAGTTACATGTTTGTTAATATGCAAGTTACATGTTTGTTAATATGCAAGTTACATGTATGTAAATATGCAAGTTACATGTTTGTTAATATGCAAGTTACATGTTTGTTAATATGCAAGTTACATGTTTGTTAATATGCAAGTTACATGTATGTAAATATGCAAGTTACATGTTTGTTAATATGCAAGTTACATGTTTGTTAATATGCAAGTTACATGTATGTAAATATGCAAGTTACATGTTTGTTAATATGCGAGTTACATGTATGTAAATATGCAAGTTACATGTTTATTAATATGCAAGTTCATGATGACACATTATGCAAGTCTATAAGCTAATATGCAAGTTTGTTATGCAAAATGAATATGTAAGTTATGTGACATATTATATGCAAGTTATGTGACATGTTATGCAAGTTCATATGCAAGTTATGTGTTTGTTAATATGCAAGATGGCACCTTTGAAACATGTTCATTCATATGCAAGTTGACACCTTTTATATGTGTTATATCATGAACGAAATTACGTGGGAACGATGGGGTAATTAAATGCATAAGTTAATAAGATTGTGTGAAATTAATATAATTATGCATAACACAAAATAAATAAACATAGTATGGGAATTTGCCTATTTGGTTAGGTGTACCCATACTATGTGTTGGGAATTTACCTATTGAGTTAGGTCTACCCCATGGGAATTTACCTATTAAGTTAGGTCTACCCATGTTAAGAAAACTTGATTAATTAGGGATAATTAATATAAAATTATGAGGGTGATTAATTAGGTGTAATTAATTGACTAAGACACGAGGTTGGACTCAGTTGTAGCGTAAAACTGCCCGGACCCAACCGGCTTAACCAGTTGCTACAAATGTTAGCCCAATGTGAGAGGTCTTAGGCACAAACTAAATACGTAATTAATGTAAAGACACGAGGTTAGACTCTGTTATGACATAAGGCTGCCCGGACCCAACCGGCTTAACCAGCGGTCATAAAAGACAGTCTAATGTGAGAGGTCTTTACAAAGGTTACGTTCTTAATTAATTAATTAAGAAACACTTAACCACATTAGCATGTAGAGGGACATGAGGGGTTAAGTGGGTGCCTCGGGTGGCATGAGAAAATCTAGTGGTTGCCTTGGGTGGCAATAGAAAATACGATTAGAATACTTAACCAAAATAGAACATGTAATTAAAACATGATTAAAGGGTTAAGTGGGATATACTAGAAAAAGGGACAAGCTTAGGTGGGTAGCTTGTGGAGGCCCATTTCAACCAGTAACCCATACGTATCTTTGTGGGCTCGACCCATGTCGAGGACGGGACACGCATACTGGGCTTGACTGTAAGAGGCAAACGGGTTAGCGGTGGCAACGCAAGTCCAACGGGCTTCATATGCGTGAGTGGGCCCGGGCTGGTAGGTAAGCCGTTGTTGCATCGAGTAGATATAAGCCGTGCACCTTTAGTTTCATCAGGTTGCCACATTGGGGAATGATACATCCCACGGTGGGGCCAGCACGGGTATCTACGTTAGGGAGCCGATCGAATGGGAAGTAGTGTGTACACCTAGTGGATTGTAGGGCCCCGTGGCGCCTACTTGGTCACCTAGGGGTACGCAGGTACTAATTAGTAAATTTTATAAGTCCTTGGGTGGGATCAACCTTTAAGTTAGGAACGACTGGTGTGGTGCAGTTTAGTAATTTACCTTAGGGAGGGTAGATGCGTCTTTATCCTTTATCTTCGTTTAGTTGACTGCTTAGGGTAGCCATTCATCCCTATATGTTACCGTATATCAGTTTATGTCTTCTCTGGTTACTTTAACGATTGTATTGTTAAAGTTATAGGACTCGCTCAGACTTATGTCTGACCCTGTTGTTTTTATCTTTTTCCCAACCCTCAGGTCCTACGGTGGATCCTAGCAGTAGTGGAGCTTGATCGGATTGCTGTTCCAGTCTTTAGGAGCTTGGATAGATGTAAAGCTCCAGTTATCCAGTTATCTTTTCTTTTGTTTGGCTATTGTATGAGAGTGGGATTATGTACTTCTTTATTTTGATGGATATTGTACTTGACCTTTATTGTGGTTTTATGATGTAACCAGACATGTTTTACTTCCGCTGTTATGAGATGATGTTTTAAAATTTCAAGTACTATTTATATCTGTCTTGTTGTAATTTTTCTGTTCTATATTCACTAAAATACTCCACCGATGCTATGGCATTCCCTTAGTGAGTGATCATAGCGGGAGTGGGGTGTTACAGATCCGAACCAGGAGGAGAAGCCACGAGCAGATCTATGTGTCACGAGCCATGGAGCACGACCCGATCTGATAGGGTCACCACGACCCGACCCGCGTGGGGTATTTCGATCTGAACCAGAAGAGTTGACATGGGTGATGACCAGGAGCTGAACAAGGAGAAGAGAACTGATCCGAGAGGAAATTTGCTTCTGAACTAAATGAAGACAAATCTGGAAGGGAAGACTAAAACTCCAGATGCAAAGGTAGTCCAAATTGGAAGTTTGTACTCAGGATCCAGTTGGGAACCAAAGAGTTAACTTCATGAGTTGGGCTTTGCTGCGGGACGCGTGCTAAGGGGTTGTCGATGTCTATAACTTTGGATCACCATGTGTAGGAGCTAAGTGAACAAATTCAAGGCCACAGTGGCCTAGGTACGACTTAAGAGCTATAGACCAATGAAGTGGGGTCATTTGTAAAGATTTGGTCATGACTCCATGGGATAAGCTTGGTGGTAGTAGTAGTTGTACAAGTCGAACTCCGTCACTACTTCGATGGGTCTAGTGATTGACAGTGGCGGACATCGTATGCTTTACGCACTGAGTGAGAGATGTGAGGATGGTTGCTATGTTTGATTGTTTGCCTTCATTATGACATGCACACCCCCTCCCCCGTTATCTTTACACTCTCTGTTTGGTGGCACCTTGGAGTATTGTACGGTATGTAGTGCTAACTCTTTGGTTGCAGGTCCAGGTTCAGGTATGGTTTAGTATACCTGTTATTGTTCTGTTTTGCTGCTTCTCGCTCATACCATACTTTTTTTCTGACCCAGAGTTTTATGTCTCTCTTCTTATTACTCTGGGTGCTCTCACGAGCATACTAGAGACAGGTTAGGTGTTATGCACGAGTTGCTGTACCGGAGACGAGCATGAGGCTTCCACGTATGATATATATATATATATATATATATATATATATATATATATATATATATATATATATATTCTCCCTGTGTTGCTGCGGTAACTACTTTGGGCATTAGTGATGTACCTTTCTTTCTTTTGTTTAGGGACAGTAATTTGGAAAGTTTTAATAAGCTGTATTTGGATTTCCGCTACTCTGATGATGATGTTGATGTTGGTTTTGATTATCAGCTTATGCACTATCTCGCCCGTTTTATGTCAAGTTTATTATTATTATATTTTGTTCCATGCACTGTGAGGCATTCTACAGGTTTTCAATTAATTCATTCTCTTCTTTCCTTTCTTTGGCGACCGTTCCGTGGTAGTCGGGCATGTGTACAACGCACTTTCGGTGGAAATGCCGGTTGGTGCGGGGCGGCCATCATAAGTTATACCTTTTGTCTGTTGGAGTAGTGCAAGATGTTTTGAGTTGGATTCATACCGATCCGATAGTTGGAGTAGTACCGATCGAGCTATGTGAATATTTTGAAGTTCTGAATTGAAGTTTTAGACTCCTTCCAATCCATAGAGTTTGATTCATATTGATCCCCTTTAGTGGGGATTCATACCGATTCGATGATGAAGGATTTAAGCAAGTGCGACTACGTGATTTTCTAGTGATCGGGATGTGTCGATTCATGATTTTTTGGTAGTCAGACAATGTCGATCATATATTTTCTGAAGTGATCGCACCGATCCCAAAGAAGATCGATCAGCGTAGTCAGAGTGATTCCGCGAGTTGATCAACCCTTTTTTGAGTGATCGAACGATGCTCGAAGGTGATCGATCTTAATTGAGTTGATTTTTGATACTCAAACTGTTCATCGATCCTAACGTTTAGTCTGAGTTTTTGTGAGTCTATATTTGCTTCAGATTAAATCTACCAGAGTAGATGAGTGTGGTACGTGTACAGGGGTGGAGTCTGAACGACTTGAATAAAACTTAGTTTAACATAAATGGTAGGCAACTAGCATATGATAGTGTTATGTATAAAATGCATAATATACCAGTCGTCAAAACAATTGTTCTGATCCCTCCTTTAAACAACCCACAAGTTTTACCTAAGTCAGGTATTGGTTATTTATGAAAGATTGGAGCAGATAGAGACACTTGATTTAAAACTGTAAATTTTATGATCAATATTTATTTGTTATTATACTTCACATTATTTGGCTATAAGTTAACTAACTGAGCTTTTTGATGAATATCTTTGTTTATTTGCAGGATGCCAAATAAACGATTATCCTTTCAATGGTCTTGAGTTTCCCTCATTTGCGAAAATTTAGACCTACTGGAGTGGGAGTCATCAAAGCTTAAGATTGCATATTCAATGCATGTCGTCGAAAATATGTTGAAAGGGTAGATATTTAGGAATAAAGCCTATGGATAGTAAGAGTGGATGTAAACTTGTCATTAGGACATGCTATCGGTGATAGATGCAAGTGGATTCTAATAACTGCACTAAATTGGTTGATCGACCAACAAGGTATTTGCATATAGTTCAAATCACTTCTTTCTTCAAAAATAGCAAAGCATAAATACCACACATTTTATGACACTTAGAGTAGATTTAAGATTGGCTGCGCTTGGCCTTTTCCCTCTCATTCACCGGACTTTATGTTTGAACCATTCATTTTTCCCTCACTTCATGGGTGTACGGTAGCGGCTGACCATTTGTTGAATAGTTCTGGAGCTTTGCTGGATACTCCATTATTTTCATGTATTTTAGTTTTTATTTAGTATCTTGGTTTAATCTTTTGAGAGGGACCATTGTCATGTAATTCCTCTGGTACTTATGGTTTTGAGACTTTGATGTGAAAGAGTTTATGCAATGGTATGGATAAATAGTAGCAATGAGTAAATACTAACGTAGTTGATCTTATACTGGTTCGGATCACCGTCCTACGCTTAGTCCCAGACTCCCTTCTGGATTTTCACTAAACAAAAACAACCCTCACTTTACCCAGAGGAATAGGTTTAAAATCACCCGAACAGGGTTTCTTGCCTCAACTGCTGAAGGGGACTTCCATAATACAAAAATTATGTTGACTACATGTGTTCTTGATAACACAGATATGTCAAAATATATATGAACACCCTTCCTATAATCTTTCCATGATAAGATAATGTAGTTCGTGAAAGAGTATGGAAGATTGAGAATGATTTGAAATCTTAGAAATATGAAAATAGAGTTCTTCCGTGAATCTGAGTGCTATAGATAAGATATAAAGAATTAGAGTAAGATTTGGTAAAGAAAACATTTGATTGAACTTCTATTTATAATAATCAAATAGTTGCAATTATTCGCGAAGAGATTTGAAGAAAGATATGAATTAAAAGTCGTGACTCTTCATTTAATAGTTGCATCTATTCATATTTAGATGTCTAAAATAAAAATTAAGATTTCTGAATTTAAATAAAATTCAAACAACAACGAAATAGGCCATTTCGAGGAAGAAACAACCATCTGAAATTTTTGACTCAGACGTTTGAATATATTGTGAAAATTAATTTTGTTTCATCGGACAGACGTCTGAATTGAGGAATTCAAATGTTTGTTTGTTGTAACAGACCTATTCCTTGTGCATGTCATATACGAAATCTTATATATATATATATATATATATATATTAAAATGCGCATGTGTGTGTATCATCAAGGAAGATTTTAGCAATTATATACTATTACTAACAGACTTTAAACAAATATAATCTTCAATTTGAGCTCTTTAATCTATTGTTGAGTTTCTTCCCGCAAAACAGAGTTAGTCCATAATATATATATATATATATATATACACATTTATAGTTGTCATAATCAAAACGCTATAAAGCAAGATCCAACATTATGCCCCTTTTTGATAATGACAACTATATATGTAGCTCCCTTTGTCAATAGGCATATTATCATATATTTCTCCCCTTTTGTCATTGACAAAAAGGATATACTTATGCAAATAATTCAAACGAATATGCATAAACAAACAAACAATACATAAACGACATACATAACATAAGCATAAGCACAAACAAACATCTAGAAATTCACTATCATAACAAGCACATGGTATAGTTTTGTGCGAACTAAACCAAAGTACCAAAAAAATTACAAACCGTACGAATACAAGAGTTTGATGCAAAAAGTACCATGAAAAGATAATATCAAGCTTACCAACATTCTGAAGCAGTCATGCGTGAACCAACACTAGTGTCACCTCCCTTGGGAATATCAAGAGCAGAGATGAATTCGAAACTTCTTCAATGGAGTTGAAAAAACCAATGAAATGGAGCGGGATCATGAGCTTGGGAGGATTAAGGTTCGATGCACGAAATCTTATCCCAAATCATGTTAAGAAAGCCTTTCAAAGGGTCCAACTTTTTATTGATCTTATGCTCAAAACGCTTGAATTCCTTGTGAATTTTTGATTGATTGTGAGAAAGCATAACCAATACTTGCTTAGGCGGAAGATCGTGAGTGACAATTTGAATATCCACTTCTTTTTCTTCTTCTTCTTCTACAAGCCTGCGATGGCGATGAGAAGATGACTCGGCTATTATAGTTTCCGGTTGTGATGGGACTAATGTCAATGGGTTGGGGTCAATACCCATAAGCTTCAAGGCTTTTGGTCCAATCTCGTTGATACTCAAGCTAGGAATGTCCTGTATTTCAACTTGACTCTCAAGAAGAATACGTGTAATACAGACTTCGTAATGATTTGTCTCATATTTCCACTTATATGTGATATATGTTGTATATAACGGTGTTGTATACACAATTATATGATTTTTTTTATTTGATGATAACAAACAAATATATATTCTTTTAAATGTGTTTGTTATTGTACTGTTATATGTTATCACAGGCAGAAATATAATATTTATATTTAAATAGAATACGACTGTACAGAATTTCAAATATTCACATAGTATTTTATTTAAATAAAACATTATATTTCAACATTTAAACAGTACAAATTATATGACTCCACTATTTGTACACATTCACAGATATTACACATGATATTGTACTTGTAAATAAACTGAATACGATAGACAAGTTTGTTTGACAACAATAAAATAATATTTTATTTCAAACAAATTTGTTTAACACAAACATCAGTACAATTCTATTGTTACATAGCTCATCACAATAACACTCTGTCTATACATCTCATATATATATATATATATATATATATAATCACTGATTTTACATTTTCATATCCATATACATTCACTACAACACTCATACATTCACTCGGTTTACATTTCAATATGCAGACACATTCATACAGACTTTTACTGACACTCTTCTTATCTTCAGTCTTCACACTCCTTTGTCAGTCTACTCATCATCTGCATACCTGTGATATACAGAAACACACAAAGTACACTGCAACAGAAATAAAAACTGAATACATGCAGATTTGAATTTTATTTTTGAAATTTTATTTGCCTCAGAATTTCGGTGTGTTTCTCATCATTTTTCTGACTCTATCTGATTTATAATCCATCCGACTGTGTCTAGATAGCTTGTCATATTCACAATGATACACTGTAAATACCATAAGGTAGACAACACACACACACACATATATATATATATATATATATATATATATCTCAATGCAGGGACAGGGAAACTCAATACTGAATGGATGGATATACACACGTGTATATATATACACGTGTGCACTACCTCACCAATCGGCGTGCAACTGAGGAGCAGCCGTGTGGACCAACTCGACTCAGTGCAAATGAAAACAACAAAGTCAACACAAGTTCAAACATGGTTCAAAACAAAGCAGCAGTGGTCGAGTATGACATCTTTCAAGTAAACATGGTCGAGCAGCAACAATATTGGTTCAGCATAACTCAAGTGTAAGTGCAACATGAAATTGAAGTCGAGCCCAAAGGAAAATGGTGATGTGCAGATAACATGGTCGGGCTCATCAATGTATAGTATGTGGACAAGTAGCGTGAATCAAAACTGAACAGTGGATCATATGTATACAGACTTAAACAGTGCTTGTGCAAATGTACAGAAATTTCCAACAAGCTTCAATACAAACTAGCTAGAATACATAAGGCACATATACGTGCAAAAAGACATACAAAATGTAAAGCAAGTGTGTATTTAAATTCAAGACTGCAAAAGCAATGAAGATCAAACATATACTTGCAGCATATATCATGTGAATACAATATGGTCGAGTACAAAGTGAAGTCAAAGCACAACATGGCAATGTAAAGCCAACAGCAAAGGCATGTGACAGCAACGGTCACAACAAACTAGCATGTTCGTTTATGCCAATGTTTAAAAATGTTTCAGCATGAATAAAGTGGCAGATCGTTTGCAGAAATAAGATGGCAGATTAGTTCAAAACAGTTCAGCAACTATACAGTGCAAACTCAAGCCAAATACAAGTGAAATAGTGGTCGAGACAACGATTAAGTGAAGCACTTACAAACATATAATGCAAGGCAGTATGGATTAAAGCAGTGTGCATAGTTTTCTCCTTCTAGCATATGTGAGCATATCATTTCAGTATGAATGGTGCAAACAAGTACATAGTGGTGAAGCAAGGAACAAAGCATACAAAATGTTTCAAATATGTATGCAGCAGTTTCCGGTAATCATAGATGCACACTAGTATAGCAGGTAAATGGAGGCACATGTGATTGGGAACGATAATCATGCATGAAATCAATGATCAAGCAGCATCATGGAAAATCAAGCAAATTTTAGGATTTCCACCAAGTGTATAAAAGGGAAAATAAATCAATGATTTCTAGAAAATACAGTGAATCATTTGTGGCAAGAGTTTGAATGATTTTTTTGTTTTAGCATTTCCAGAAATTCAATTTGATTGTTTTATGGCAATATTCAATCAGGGAAAATCTCGTCATCAAGCAGGGAGAGAAATTCAAATTACAAAAGTGAAATGTTGCTTTTTTAATCATAAATTGCTTTTAAACAAGGCAACATCATTCATCAATTTAGTGCCAAAGTAATCAATGTATTTTTGGACAATATATTCAAATGGGACAGTTAAAAACAATTTCCAGATTCGAAAAAATCAGAGAAATTATATTTGGCAAGATTTCTTTTTTATTTCCAGATTCATTCAAAAGGGAAATTTTCTTTTGAAGGCCACAATCGAGCTCATATTCATAGCCATCAATCACGCAAGAGAAAAACAAGACAACACTTTTGAATTCGAGCAAAATCAGAAAGGGGAGACTACAAAATCAGTCAAGGAATCAAACCGAGTCATACAAGGAAATCAGAGATTATAGGATGTTATAATCCTACATAAATCACCATTGCATCACTAGCAAATGCAAAAAAAAACCCAACAAGAACAATTTCGAAGAATTCAAGATAAAAATTACTCATAAATTTTTAGGTTTTTCGATCGCCTGGAAGAGAGAAGCTCCAAATCATTGACCAGAGAGAAACAACGTGAAGAAGAACATCAGAGAAATTCCAGAGCATATTTTTAAATCACATCATTGAATCGATTTGGGGACAATTTCTGTAAACCCTAGTTTTTTCCCAAAGTCGGCCGCCATTTTTTTATTTCAGAAACAAAAGAGATCGAGTGCAACGCGATAACAAAGTGGGCCAACCTATCTATGCTTCAAAGGAACAAGGGAGATTAAATTCTTTTTATTTTAAAAGTAGGGTTTTTTATTTTATTTTTATTGTATTTTCAATTTCAATGTAAACCATCTGATCAGTTTCTAGTGTCTGTAAAATACTAGGAGATTCAGTTAGGGTGCTGACTGACAGTTGCTAGAGTCTGTAAAATCTAGGTTACTGGTTACAGGGTCGTAATCAAGGGAAATCTGATCGAGGGGATATCAGTCAGTCTAGGGTTTTGAGCGTAGGGTTAGTACAGGAGCAGGGTTTGCGAGTGTACATGGTCTTGTATGCGGGATCTGTTCTAACACCTAGTAGGAACCTTAGGAATGCAGCAGTAGACAGGGTTTTGCCGAAGCTGGGTGTCTCTTGTGTCATTTACTTTCTGCATTTCTATTTCTGCTATATTTTGTGATCTGTGAATATCTTAATGTCTCGTGAAAATTTAATAAACCCTATTCACCCTCCCCTCTAGGGTTAATCTAGATTCAACATTTGGTATTAGAGCAGGTATTTTCTATTAACTCTAGAGTAATGGGTCATCTTTGTTGTCAACCTCCTGAGAGTCAGTCCATTCGTATTCCAGTTATTTTTAATGGTATAGATTTTTTAATTTGGAAATCAGAAATGGAATCCTTTTTAAAATCTTTTAGTTCGGAATATTGGAATATTATTGAAAATTTAGGAGATATGTTAGATAAGAAGAATATGATTTTGAATGCTCGTGTTATGCATATTATTTATTGCTATCTTGATAATGATCAATTAAAATTTATCTATTATTGTCTAACTGCGCAGGATATGTGGAAAACTCTCAACATGCTGTATGGAAAATGTGACAGCTGCTCAAAACCCTCAATTGCCGGCTCAGATTCAGATGTGTGCTTAACTGGAGCCATTAATGATGATTCAGACGATAGAGATTTTTCATATGAAAAATTGTTTTCTCTCTGTAATAATTTAACCAAAACTGTCAGTCGTCTCGAACTGAAAAACAAACTTCTGAGATCTGAAAATCATGATTTGATTAACAAAAATAATATGTCGGAATTAAAACATGAAAACCCCGACTGCAAGAATTGTTTCAATTTGAAAAATGATTTAACTCTTCTAAATAAAAATCTTCAGAAATTTGAAAAATAAATTATCATTTTAAAACAAAACAAAGATGAGCTAATTTATAAAAATGATTCTTTGCAAAAGGGGTTGGATAATATTATTTCCAAACATAAAAATTTTGAAAACCAAAATTTACAGAAATCTGAATTGGTTTTGAAAGAGCTTGAGAAAGAAATTGTGAAATTCAAAGATTTTGAAAAATTTGCTTTTGAAAAACAAGCTAAATTTGAATTTGACATAGCTGAGTCCCAAACCAAAATTACTTTGCTTGAAGATGAGAATTTGGTTTTGAAACAACTTGATACTGAGAGAAAGTTCACTAATAATCGTTGTTCAGATTTATTAAAAGAAAATGGTAATCTTAAATCCAAAATTCAACGATTAGAATCAACTTTGGATAAATTTTCTAATGGGGAAAAATCGTTGAATAAGTTGTTGCAAAATCAAAAGTCTATCGGAAATAAATGTGGTCTTAGCTTTGGGAAAAATAATGTTTTTGAAAATATCAATTCAAATGTTTTTAAAAATCCCTCAAGTTGCTTCATGATGGATTGTTTTGAAAAGTTGAACTCCGGAAATTTCAAAAGATTTTTGAATCACAAACGTGAAAAGAAATTGTTTGATAATAGTCTATCTAATCCATTTGGAGCCCAAAAAGAAATAAAGTGAATTCATATAAATTCAAACGGATTTGTGTCCCAAAAGGAACTTTTGTAAATTCTGATGGATTGTTATACAAACAGATTTGGGTACCAAAACGTAAGAAAACAATTGAGAGTGGTTTAACAAATTTTGTTAGACCCCTCAATCTTATAAACTGTTAGATGCCGAAGGTGGCTGAGGAACTGCTATGCCGAAAGGAAATTTGAAATCAAGCTGGTCCATAATTCTGTACCATTTACAGTTCCTTTAGCCAAGATCTGTTGAGTTAGAGATTCATTTGCTTACATTGATTTCAGGTATAATCTCTAAACACATCTTTGTAAATATTCTCAGTTTTTAATTTTCTTCTTTTATTCCTCGTTCTACCCCCTCTGTTTATTTAATTTATAGCTTCTGTTTTGATTTTACACTGCATATATTTTTGTTTTTTCTTCTCGGAGCTTCATTAAATTCAAATTGCAGAATTCATATTTTTCTGTAAATTTGCTTCATTCGAATAAAACTCTGAGGTTTTAATCATTTCTAGTTCTTGAATCTAAACTTGTAAATATTTGCAATTGATTCGAAGTTTATTTCTGTTTTCTGAATTCCTAACAGTGTTGATGTATTCGTGCCATATCTTGAAAACTGTTGACTCGAATTCTAAAATTTTGAAGATCTGAAAATTTAATGGAATTTCACACACCTATGCTGTTTTGAGTTTCTTCTAATTCATTTCATAAAAGCATGAAATAATATACTCATTACAGCACTCTACTATTTATCAATTGTGATAATTCCATTGATTTCAGATTGGCTTGAATAATTTGTTTGGTCTTGAATCATTGATTACATCTTGAAATTCACTGTTATTCATGATCATCTGGTTTGGATTTTTGTTTGTTTGAGATCACTTGAAAATTTCTGATATTTTGAATCTCATACATCTCTTAGATCTGAAATTATTAATCCTCTGTGATTGATTCATTGTATCTCAAGATTTACATTTGTTCAAGTGATTTTGAATAGACCATTATTTTTGGATCATGAATTATTACTCAATCTTGATGTAATTATACTAAAAAAATTCTTGTGTGATTGTCAGATTTTTTTTGTGAAAAATGCTTTTGAAAAATGGTCATTAAAACTCACTGCTATTTCATGATTATTTGATTTGAATATCTGTTTGTTTAAAATCATTCGAAATTATTAATTTATTGAATTACATACATATCTCGAATCGAAAATTTATAATCTGGTGTGATTGATTCATTAAATTCTAATATTTTTATATTCCTTCAAATGATTTAAAATAAACGGTATTTTTAATCTTGGATCATGAATCATATTCTCTGACCATCAGGAACATCTTCTGACAAGTCTGTTGTGCTATTGGCTTTTTGTGCTGCTCAGATATTGTTCTTGAAAATATTTTTTGGTGACTACTTGTACGTATCTAATATATACCATGCTCTGATAGATGAAATTAATTTGCTTGATTTGTTAACTGTGTCTGCTTAGGCTTTGTGATTAAGATTCTGTTGTCTGAAATATCTTTGTTCATCTCCAGTGTCACCTTAAAATCCTCATTAATAGGGACACCAAGTGATATCAGAAGTGCCTTATATTTGTCTCACCCATCTGTACTTAGATTCTAATCTTCACCTTGGATAGATCCACACTCATTTTGCCTTGTACAAATTTTTTTCTCTTGTTTTGTATAGATATCCATAACCCTCTTGTAATTGATTTTCAATAGTAAAATTATTTATTGATTATTCATTCAGAAATTGAAATCAATATCCAAATTGAACTGTACTTACAATTCATCAAAATTATTATTAGAATTTGAAATTGTGATGAATTGTGACTGCAGTATATTTCACAAACAAGAGGAGATTTTTTCATGATGATTGAATATTTATTATAATATCTTTGAACTGGCAATTATTTCACGACCATCTTCTTTATCTACCATCATTCTGCCATCCATCATGTTTTTTATATTAATGAGGAGAGTTTAATATTTGTTAAAAATCTTTTTGAATAAACAGTAGAAATATTTGTGACAGAAATGGGACTATTTTCTTTTTTTAGAATTAGTGATAATTGAAAATTTTCAGTGATCCCGGTACATTCGAGCATATTTCATAATATAACAAATTTAGAAATTTATTTCACAGTCCATTTCTGTACCTACCCCATTTTCTATCATCCATATATTGGTTTTATATATGGAAGAGTTTTTCCTTTTAAAGATGAAATGTTAAATATAACTAATATATAAGTGTGTCTCTAATCTCATTTAAAAATCCAAGCTCTGGTCATGCATGGTTAAGAGGCAACTTATAATTTAAGCTGCAACTGATCTCATCTAAAAATCCAAGCTCTGGTTATGCATGGTTAGTGTGCTCTTAAAAAAAAAGGAAATATTGTGCTATAAATTGAAATTAATCTGAAATTCTCCTTGGTGTATAAAAACCAGCCAATCAATCCATCCTTCTAATATGTGAAATGTGTTGATATTTTATGACGTGTTATGATTTGTTGATTGATAGTTATTGGGATTTGAGAGTATTTGATTTTGTCACTTAAATTGAATTATAAATTATAGTCCAAATCCGTCACTGTTTTTTGTTAACTTCATTTTTATAAAATCTTTTGAAAATAATTGAAATTCATATTTTTATAACTCTTCTCATTTTTATAAAATTTATTGTAAATCCATCATTCTACAATGTGAAATATGCCACCTGTTCTCAGTTTATTATGATTTTTTGTTTGACTGATTGATATCTTTGATGACCATTCTTCCACTTATGCTAAAATTATATTTTTAGTCAATTTTCATCTATATTTTAAATTCTGATTCCTTTTGATGATAACAAAAAGGGGAGAATAGATTGAGAATTTAATTTATGAGTGAATATTTTATAAATATTTTAATTTTGAAAATTCCAATTTTCTTTATTTACACTCTATTCATTCATGCACGGTTATAGGCGGAGTTTTCTGTTGTAGGGGATAAATAAATAGGGGGAGTTTAATATTCACTATCAAACACATTTACTGTGCTCAAAATCTTTTATTTGTTTGTCATCATCAAAATGGGGAGATTGTTGTATATAACGGTGGTGTATACACAATTATATGATTTTTTGTTTGATGATAACAAACAAATATATATTCTTTTAAATGTGTTTGTTATTGTACTATTATATAACATCACAGACAGGAATATAATATTTATATTTAAATAGAATACGACTGTACAGAATTTCATATATTCACACAGTATTTTATTTAAATAAAATATTATATTTCAACATTTAAACAGTACAATTTATATGACTCCACTATTTGTACACATTCACAGATATTACACATGATATTGTACTTGTAAATAAACTGAATACGATATACAAGTTAATAGAATAATAATTTATTTCAAACAAATTTGTTTAACACAAACATCAGTACAATTCTGTTATTACACAGCTCCTCACTATAACACTCTGTTTATACATCTCATATATATATAATCACTGATTTTACATTTTCATATCCATATACATTCACTACAACACTCATACATTCACTCAGTTTACATTTCAATATGCAAACACATTCATACAGACTTTTACTGACACTCTTCTTATCTTCAGTCCACTGTCTTTATAGTCCTTCGTCAGTCTAGGCATCATATGTATACCTATCATATACAGAAACACACACACAGTACACTGCAATAGAAATAAAAACTGAAAACATGCAGATTTGAATTTTATTTTTGAAATTTTATTTGCCTCTGAATTTTGGTGTGTTTCTCACCATTTTTCTAACTTGATCTGATTAATAGTCCATCCGACTGTGTCTAGACAGCTTGTGATACTCAGAGTGATACACAGTAAATACCACAAGGTAGACAACATATATTTATCTCAATGCAGGGATAGGGAAACTCAATACTGAATGGCTGCATATACACACGTGTATATATATACATGTGTGCACTGCCTCGCCAATCAGCGTGCAACTGAGGAGCAGCCGTGTGGACCAAATCGACTCAGTGCACATGGAAACAACAAAGTCATCACAAGCTCAAACATGGTTTAAAACAAAGCAGCAGTGGTCGAGTATGACAGCTTTCAAGTAAACATGGCCGAGCAGCAACAATATAGGTTCAGCATAACTCAAGTGTAAGTGCAACATGAAATTGAAGTCGAGCCCAAAGGAAAATGGTGATGTGCAGATAACATGGTCGGGCTCATCAATGTATAGTATGTGGACAAGTAGCGTGAATCAAAACTGAACAGTGGATCATATGTATACAGACTTAAACAGTGCTTGTGCAAATGTACAGAAATTTCCAACAAGCTTCAATACAAACTAGCTAGAATACATAAGGCACATATACGTGCAAAAAGACATACAAAATGTAAAGCAAGTGTGTATTTAAATTCAAGAATGCAAAAGCAATGAAGATCAAACATATACTTGCAGCATATATCATGTGAATACAATATGGTCGAGTACAAAGTGAAGTCAAAGCACAACATGGCAATGTAAAGCCAACAGCAAAGGCATGTGACAGCAACGGTCATAATAATACAGCATGTTTGTTTATGTCAATGTTTAAAAATGTTTCAGCATGAATAAAGTGGCAGATCATGTGCAGAAATAAGGTGGCAGATTAGTTCAAACTAGTTCAACAACTATACAGTGCAAACTCAAGCCAAATACAAGTGAAACAGTGGTCGAGACAACGATTAAGTGCAGCAGTTACAAACATATAAGACAAGGCAGTATGGATTAAAGCAGTGTGCACAGTTTTCTCCTTCTAGTATATGTGTGCATATCAGTTCAGTATGAATGGTGCAAACAAGTACATAGTGGTGAAGCAAGGAACAAAGCATACAAAATGTTTCAAATATGTATGCAGCGGTTTCCAGTAATCATAGATGCACACTATTATAGCAGGAAAATGGAGACACATGTGATTGGGAACGATAATCATGCATGAAATCAATGATCAAGCAGCATCATGGAAAATCAAGTAAATTTTAGGATTTCCACCAAGTGTGTAAAAGGGAAAATAAATCAATGATTTCTAGAAAATACAGTGAATCAATTGTGGTAAGAGTTTAAATGATTTTTTTTGTTTTAGCATTTCCAGAAATTCAATTGGATTGTTTTATGACAATATTCAATCAGGGAAAATCTCGTCATCAAGAATGGAAAGAAATTCAAATTACAAAAGTGAAATGTTGCTGTTTTAATCATAAATTGCTTTCAAACAAGGCAACATCATTCATCAATTTAGTGCCGAAGTAATCAATGTATTTTTGGACAACATATTCAAATGGACAGTGAAAAACAATTTCCAGATTTGAATAAATCAAAGAAATTATATTTGGCAAGACTTCTTTTTTATTTCAGGACCATTTAAAAGGGAAATTTTGTTTTGAAGGCCACAATCGAGTTCATATTCAAAGTCATCAATCACACAAGGGAAAATCAAGGCATCATTTTTAAATTCGAGAAAAATCAGAAAGGGGAAACTTCAGTCAAGCAATCAAACCATGTTATACAAGGAAATCAGAGATTATAGGATGTTATATTCCTATATAAATCACCATTACATCACTGGAAAATGCAAAAAAAAAAAAAAAAAACCCAACAAGAACAAATTCGAAGAATTCAAATTAAAAATTACTCACAAATTTTTAGGGTTTTCGATCGCCTGAAAGGTAGAAGCCCCAAATCAGTGACCAGAGAGAAACAACGTGAAGAAGAACATCAGAAAAATTCCAGAGCATATTTTTAAATCACATCATTGAATCGATTTGGGGACAATTTCTATAAACCCTAGTTTTTTCCCAAAGTCGGCCGCCATTTTTTTATTTCAAAAACAAAAGAGATCGAGTGCAACGCGATAACAAAGTGGGCTAACCTATCATGCTTCAAAGGAACAAGGGAGATTAAATTCTTTTTATTTTAAAACTAGGGTTTTTTCTTTTATTTTTATTGCATTTTCAATTTCAATGTAAACCATCTAATCAGTTTCTAGTGTCTGTAAAATACTAGGAGATTCAGTCTGGATGCTGACTGACAGTTGCTAGAGTATGTAAAATCTAGGTTACTGGTTACAGGGTCGTAATCAAGGGAAATCTGATCGAGGGGATATCGGTCAGTCTAGGGTTTTGAGCGTAGGGATAGTACAGGAGTAGGGTTTGCGAGTGTACATGGTCTTGTATGCGGGATCTGTTCTAACACCTAGTAGGAACCTTAGGAATGCAGTAGTAGGCAGGGTTTTGCCGAAGTTGGGTATCTCTTGTGTCGTTTACTTTTTGCATTTCTATTTCTGCTATATTTTGTGATCTGTGAATATCTTAATATCTCGCGAAAATTTAATAAACCCTATTCACCCTCCCCTCTAGGGTTAATCTAGATCCAACAATATCTATCCATTCGTCAAGTATGATTTTAGCCCAATTAATTTGCTTGTTAGAGTAAAGGCCATATAAAGCTTGAAAATCACGTTTATATAATTTTTCATAACTTCCTTTTCTAGGTTGGATAGTTTGGACTAAAATGTGATTCAATAGACGTGCTTGAGGACAGAGATGAGCAGTTGTATGGTCTTTCATATTAACTAAATTATCAGATATAAACTTATGTGATACCTCATCTCTCACATTCATATCAACTTCTATAGTGTCTATGTCAACTCCTTGCCAAGCACAATGTAAGATTTGTCCTAATAATTGAATGGAAAGGAGAATACGTTTACCGCAACCTTAGACCATACGTAATCATGTTTATTTCTTGGTGCTTGGTTGTCCAAATTCAAATTTGCCAAGAAAATTTTAAGCAAGGGGTAAATTTTGACCATAAACCATACATAATCAGGCTTATTTCTTGGTGAAGTTGATACTGGGAAAAAGCATCAAATTTAACAATGGCACCTTCAAAGAATTTCGAATTTTTCATAGCTTTGTACCTTTCCTTTGCAATGTCATTCCATAGTCATCTTTGGATTTGATCGTCGGGTGGAGGATCCGATTCTTGTAGTCTTGTACATTTGTGTCTATTTGCCATGAATTTTGATTGAGAAAAAGTTTGGATTTTGGAGTTTGATGGAGTAATGGAGGCTAGGGCTTGTGAAAAGGTAAAAGAGGAAAGTAAATAATGAAGGGTGGTGATGAAGAGATGGGTGGATAAAAGGGTTCGTACCTTTTTTTTAATAAAGTGCCAGAGCGAAAACAGGCGTCTGAATTTGATATATTTTGAACTCGCACGGAATTAGTTCATTTTGATTCATAATCAGAAGTCTGTTTTTCTTCGTTCAGACGTCTGAATCTGTAAGATTTTTTATTTTGCTTCAGCAATCAAACATCTGATTATTTTCGGACAGATGTCTGTTTTCTGGTAAAAAATGCCTTGCCTTAAGTTTTTGGAGTTGTAAATAAAAAAATACTATGACTTTCGTAATTTGGTATATAGTATATTTTTTATAGAAATCAAATGATTATTATATTAATACAACATTTTTGTTGATACATTAATCAATATAAGTAAACAAATTTAAAGATAATACAATATTAGTTCTTAGGGGATGGCATCTTCTGCGGTGTAGAGGCTCTACGTCCCTCATTTTCCATGTAGTTTATTTCTAATGTATTTGGACTGTAGTGAGGTCTTTGTGGCGAGACGCAGGGATTTATTAGACCATATGGCGTACGATACGAGGAAGACGGATCAAAAGTACTAATCAGTCGTTGTAACAGTTCACTCACATCTTTTTTCTTTGAGCTACATAATTTTAAACCAATTTGCTCGGGAAAGCTCAAATGTTTAGCCGTGACTTTTTGTTCGAAATATAATTCTTTTTGAAGCCCTATCTGCTGCTTTTGATAGTGAAAGATTTCATCAATTTTATTTTTCATATCTGGCGAGAAAAAAAGAGCACATTGGGATTTCTTTGATTCTGGTATATACCGGTATGATAATATCCCCATAGGCTCATGATTTAGTGTAGGTGTAGGGAGATGCAGGGTTTCCGTTGAGCTATCAGTTGAAAAGTTTATGTTGATGATGAGTTTGAATTGTTGGATGACATTTTTCTATTGAGTTTGAACTTTTTGTTTGGAAAGTTTGTTGTATATTGTTTTAGCTTTTGACATGTATGTATAGGCTGATGGTTTAAGGAAATTGTGGTGTAGAATCAATAGGAGCTTGGAGGCAGAGATTGGATTACCGATTAACAATTAATTTTAAAATGATTGGTCTTAGAGAGATGTTTCAGTTATTGTAATATTATGTAGCCAATTGAAATTCATTGCTCAAATGGTTAAGTCATTAAACCCATAGTCAAGAGACCCAAGTTCGAGTCTCATCTTTGTCATAAAGAAAAAAAAATATTCTTATGTATTTCATTATTTTTTAAAAAAATATACAAAATATGTTTTAAAAAAATATATAAAATATTTTTTAAACATATTTTACAAACATTATATCTAATTCCCGGCTTAGTTTAGCAAATGATTTTCTAATAGTGGTTTTGTAAATATATTAGCTATTTGATTTTTCGATAGAAATATGTTCTAAATTAATAATCTTTTTTCTATATTGTCTCGTAAGAAACGATGATGATTATCAATATGTTTTGTAACTGAGCGATTTATTAGATTTTTAGATAGATTTATTGCACTTGTATTGTCATAGTAAATTGTTGATTTAGATAAATTTATTCCAAAATATATGAGTGTCTGTTGCATGTAAATAACCTGAGGACAAGCTAAAGCAGTTGATATGTATTCTGCTTCACATGTTGAGAGCGATACACAATTCTGTTTCTTACTAAACCAAAATACAAGTGATTTTCCAATGAAATGGCATGTACCACTTGTACGTTTTCTACCTAACTGAGATCCACCAAAATCAACATCGCTGAAAGATACTAATTCAAATGGACATTCTTTCGGATAGAAAAGTACGAAGTCCTTGGTATTGTTAAGATATCACAGAATTTGTTTTACCGCTCTTAAATGTGATTATTTAGGATTTGCTTGGAATCTAGCGCATAAATATACACTCATCATAATATCTGGTCAGCTTGCAGTTAAGTAAAGTAAAGATCCTGTCATACATTTGTATAATTTTTGGTCAACACTTTTCCTGTTCTCATCTCGGTCGAGATGAGCTATAGTACTCATAGGAGATGAGCTATAGTGCTCATAGGAGTAGGTTTTCCTGAAGTGTTGTCCATTCCAAATCGTTTAATTAGGTAATTACAGTATTTCTCTTGATTAATAAAGATATCATTTGAAAATTGTTTGATTTGTAGTCCGAGAAAATATGATAACTCGCCCATATTTGACATTTAAAATCTTTAGTCATTATATCAGAAAATTCCTTATATAATTTTTCGTTAGTTAATCAAAAATAATATCATCTACATATATTTGTATATTTAAAATATATATATTAGAATTTTCAATAAACAAAGTTTGATCAGCTTTGCCAACTCGAAACCCTGACACAATTAAATAATTCCTAAGTCTGTCATACCAAGCATGAGGTGTTTATTTTAGACCATATAGAGCTTTCTTTAGTTCATATACATAATCTGGAATTATTTTATGTATGAATAAATAATGGTAGTTGTTCAACGTATACATTTTCTTTAATAAATCCATTTTAAAAATCACTTTTAACATCCATTTGATAAAGCTTAAAATTGTGAAAACAAGCGTAAGCTAATAGAATATGTATTGCTTCTAGTCTTGCAATTGGAGCAAACGTTTCATTGTAATCGATTCCTTCTTCTTGATTATAACCTTGTGCTACTAATCTTGTTTTATTTGTAGTAATATTTCCTAATTCATCTGCTTTATTTTTGTAGACCCTTTTAGTTTCGATAACTGATTGGTCGTCGGGACGAGGAACTAGTTCCCGAACATCGTTTCGTTTGAACTAATTTATCTCCTCTTGCATGTCAATAATCCAATATTCATCTGTTGAAGCTTCTTTCGGGTTTTTGGGCTCAATAGTTGAAAGGAAAGCAACTTGACCCAATTGGTTTAGTTGACTTCTTGTTCGAACTTGTGTATCAATCGCTCCAATTATATTTTGTGTAGGATGATCTCATAGGATTCTAGAAGATCTAATTTGATTGTTAGTGTTATGAATGTTGTTTTCATTATTCTCGAAATTTGAATTTTCTGTATTTACTATAAATTCTTCATCGTCATTGAAAATTGTATTTTCATTAAAAATTCATCAAAAAATACATGTAATGTCTCTTCTATGATATTTGTTCTTTTATTAAAAACACGTTAAGTCTTACTTCGTTCGGAATATCCTAAAATTTTCCACGATCGGCTTTTGGATCAAATTTTCCGAGTTGATCATTTGTACTTAGTATAAAACAATTTGACCCAAAAATTTTAAAATATGAAATATTAGGTTTTCTTCAGTTAAACAATTCATATGATGTTTTTTTAGTTAGAGGTCGCATGGAAATACGGTTTAGTACGTAACAAGCAGTTGCTACAACTTCTACTCAGAAATGCTTCATTAAAGTACATCCATTTAATAAAGTTCTTGCGCATTCTTGTAATGTTTAACTTTTGCTTTTACAACTCCATTTTGTTGTGGAGTTCAAGAAAATGAAAAATTATTATTCATTCTTGTGACACCCCACGTCTATTAATGTCACTCATAAGAGAATGCATTAAGTTCGGTGAAGCACAATAGGTAAACAGTACAGAAATTCACAAGATATGTATAAAATAAGCAGCCACTACACCATATAGGCTATTTTGCAATGCATAGACATTTCGAAATGGCTTATGACCGTGGCTAAATTGCAACGGGTAATTTAATACTATGGTCAACAACCCTTTTACTTTATGCAATGGCTCAAAACCGTTCTTTAATTAAGTACGGCCTCCCATACACCCCCTGTTCTCCAATCCAGTATCTAATATGCTTTCATTTTTTCCCAGTTCTTATGCATTAAAGAAAATTTTCCACGTCGAAAACTAGATCTAGATCCATTTTCCCTCCCGATCCTTTTGTTCTAGATCGACAACTATTGCCTAATTACATCTCGATCGAATACTCTCCAGGTGCATTTTTTATCACAAAATTTTCAAGATTTCGAATTGAATTCGATATTTATCGTTGATTTAGTGCCATAGAAATCAAAATCAATCGATATGGATTTGAGTAGTTGCATGTTTTGCATTTAGTATATGTTTCTTTTGATTCATGGCTAGTCAGTAATAAATTTGTCTTGTTTTCGTTCATAAAACGTAATTCTATAAAGTAAAGTAGTATTTGTGGCTATTTTGCAAAATTAAAAAATAAGGCAGTATGTTCTCTAATTTGCTTTGCAGAACTAATATTGGAGTGTTATAGATTGGGACAGTCAAAACCTTTTTAGCAAGATCAAAATATTCATAGTCTTCCGTCCTTGAATTAAAAGAACTAAAATTAAAGAGGCTTTTTTCCTGTTAATCCCGAAAATAGAATAACTGGGCTATGATCATATATGGTAGGGAGAAATAAAATTTGCCCAGTATGTATAAACCGATTCATTAAAGTATCATCTACCTAATTTGCAGTAAATATTGTTGCCTGACCCACTACAATTGCTCCAAGTGAAAAAGGACCTAGATTTTGGAATTTGATATCAACTGGCTAGAATAATTGCATTATTTAGGGGTGATACCTCAGAGAGGATAAGAGAGTTCTCCATAATTTCTCTATGCAAGGCTGTATGCAATCAAAATCCCTTAGGTAAATGCAATGTAGTGTGAAAGAATATAGAAAATCTAGTGAATCACGTAGAAGTTAATGGGAAGCTTTGTTATTGTTAGCATAGATAAGAGTCAGGTTGAATGATAAGTTTGAGAACAAGTAAGTGATAAGAGTGTGAATGAGCTGATAATCAACTGAGTAGTTAGATATGGTGTAGAATTGAGGATATCATAGATGACATTATTTAACTTATGAATATGATTCCATGAAGGTTCAATTTGAATGGACACTTAAATGGTTTGTATAGCATTAAGTTTGGCTTCACTTGATGCTAGAAATTGAAGATGATTAGAGAATATCAGGTGCTTTATTCCGTGTACTTTGGAGATCTCATGTGCTTCCCGCACACTCTAAATTCCAATATTTTCTAGCATGATTTTTTTTTGAGGCATATTGCCTAGTTAACATCTTGTTGATTTATTTATTGATTTGCTATCCTTAGAGGATATAAGAGGAATTCTCTCATTAACAAACTCTTGACAATTGTTTGTGTCACATTTACAACAATGAGCAACCAAACCGGTCTATTATAATAGTAAGAACACGCAAGAAATATGTTGGATCTATGTCATGAGAAACTTGATATGGTGTTATGTTTAAGGAGAGAAGTTAGTTGATAGGGTACAATTTATATTAGAAGGATTTATAGGACGAGAAAATAAAATGAAAAGAGTTTAGTGGAGAAGACGAGGACATGAAAAGGTATAATGAGAAGAAATATAATAACCAGCCTACTTTTTCTCTACTCCGCTCCTCGTTTACATGCATACATAAAGTTGTGTACATTGGCAGTTATCATAATACTAAGTGGTTTTCGAATACAATTCATGCATGCAACCATGTGCTTTGTAACAAATAAAGTAAAGACACACAATGTATTTTGTTATAAATAATTTCTTTATAAAGTAGTGCCTACTAATTCATGATCACAATTTCTTGTGTGACAATATTTGTTATAGTTCGATGCTGGCATTAATATCTAACTAGTTTATTGCTATGCCTAACCGTATCATTAGCACTGCAATGACAACGATTAAGTAGAAGCTAAGTATCTGCTATAGCATGATAGTTTTATTGTTTGTTATTCTTCTTTAAGTGCTATGAATTTTCCCCTTCCTCTTGCTTCTTCCAAAGATCATATTGAGGTTAGATTTAGCTTTTCAGAAAATGTTCTTTTATAATTTATACATACTTATTATCAAGAGGTTGATTATGAGCTTGTTCTTAGATGGTTATGTTGTTGCTAGATAAAGAATCATATGTAAATTGTAGGAATCTTTGTGGATTGGTTTGTATTTTTGGTGCTCTAATTATAGATTAATGTTTTAAAATAATTTTGTATTTGATTATGGTTTGTTGATATATTGCGTTGGTACAAGCCTGTTAAATGACAATTGGGAGACTGTACTAACTCTGATGATCAATAATGTTAAAATGAGTTTTCTTATAAAAACAATCTTTGTTATAACAAATAATTGATTAATTTTGTTTTAGGATGCTTATTAATTCACACATTTTATCTTTTTTGTGTACTACAAAATTAGAGTTCCTTAGCAAAAAAACAACACTTCACTTTATAGTAGTAGGTGGATACATCAAAAGTATTGGATTATTGCTTGTTGATTTTATTCCTAATGAAACTTGGAACACGAATAACACAAAAGGCTTTGTATCTTCTTTGGAGTTTGGAAATTTTATCGAGTGCAAAGAAACATGCTGATGTTGAGTGGGTTTTGATGTGTATGAAAACATATTTAGAGCGCATGAGTGATTTATAACTTGCAATTTACTACAATGAATAGCATGGCCTGCTGCTAAGAGTCAGCATGTTTAGAGATATGTTAAAAACCAACTTAAAAAGGAAGTTTTGTTCTCATTGATGTTAAAATAGAAAAGTTTGGGTAAAGATTGTATAAGTTGATAGCATGAGCCTAAAAAAATGTGGTTGTCTGACCGTTCGAAATAGCATCAACAACTGTTGCCCCGAGGAACAGCAGCAACAACACTACATTACTACTACCCCTATGAATAGTAGTGAGCAGCTGTTGCTACGTATGGCAAATAAAATTAGTTTCCCTTTTAAAAAACAAAAATTAAAATTAAAATTTTGTTACCATGCTTATAGCTACCTGGCTAATAGATAAATTGGCAATGCAAATTGTTAGATCCAAAATTGGCTCCAACACCCAAACTAGCAATAATTCTAATGAAATGAAATCAAAAATCAAAGAGAAACACACGATTTGTAGACGTTCGGAATTAAAGAGCCTGCGTCCACTTTCTACTCTTTGGATTGATGATTCAAATACAAATACAATAGTAGTTTTCACTCAATTTCGCTCATACAATGCATAAATTCACTCAATGTTTATAGTTTCTCACTTTTTATTGTATTAGTGATCTGAATGTAGTGATGAAATTTGGTTGACAAGGGAGTTTGAGCTCTGAATTTGCCAAAAGATCCCTTGAAATGACCCTTGGTGGTCTATTTATAGGTGAAAAATGTCTCTGGACTGGCTCCGGTTTGGATGCACGTGGCGTTCATTCCTTAAAAGTCGGGTTCGGATGGGAGGAGACGAAGACAGTGCATCAGGTTAGTTGGTGAACGTGAGGGAAGTGGCACACAACCGCTCCGCATCTTTAGGGATCATGTGCTATAACTGCTGCAATTTCCTGGGCTCGGATCGGGCACATAAAGGAAAGGGGGAGCGGATCAGGCTTCTCTGCTCCGATCTGATTCTGTCTTCGCTCCTTTGTTTTCTACTCCACAATGCCTTGGTTTGGCTTGGTAACTCTGATCCGATCCGATCCCCTAGTGCTCGTTCTTCTAATCAATACTCTTCATCAATTCCCCTTTTAACTTTGTGTAGCCTAGTTCACAAAGTAGGCTAACATTTTGCCTCTTCGAAGTGCACTTTTATTGAAGATAGAGTGTGCTTCGATATTGTCTATACATTGGTTTCTGAACTTGAATCGTTGAATAGTTGATTATGTTCGTTTGTAGGTTTGTGTTGCTTTGTAAAGTTGCATCTCTTGTTGTATATATATATATATATATACACACACACACACACACACACACACACAATAGAATGCACAAGTTGCTTCCGTTGTTTAAAATAACTTTTAGAACTTTGCTTGATGTCCAGTAGCTCCTCCAGGTAAACTTTAATTATGTACATTTATTAGATTGCTACTTCTTCTTTAGAGTTGATCTTGTGTGTTGGGTTGAGCCTCGGATGTTGCATGCTTATCCGATTCGATCCGGTCATAACTGCGTTGCATCAACGGTTGTAATAATGTGGGCTTTTCCTTCAACTGAACGACTTAGGTATTGGGGGCCTACGGGGGAGACAAAAAGCCCCATAGCTTTGTATATATTTGCACAGAATTCCTTTCCTCTCTTCAATTTATTCTGCCATCATTTTCATACTTACACATGCCCTAACCCTAACTTCTGAATCGCGAAGGAATTCTCCCATTTTCTCGAAATAAGCTCGTATGTAGAGCTCTGATTTGTAATTAATTCTACTTTAGTTGACTCTAATCTCAAAATTAGGAGTAATTGGAGTGATTTCACCCGCTGTCACATTAGTTCCAACGTTGGGCCTCCCATCCCCTCGTCACCATCGTTGACGGTTTCGTCGCCATTTCGAGATGGTTGTGGAGGAGGTCAATGCTAGTGTTGGGCATACTGATGTACGGGTGTTCGGTCATGAGCGGGTTTTTGAGAGGAAAGGTTTATATGGCGTTGAAGAAGCAGGAAGGAAGAGTAAAGGAATGGGATCGGCTCTTGGTAGAATGGGAAATTCAGGAGGAGTTGGGTTTTGGCTAGCGGCGTCGGTTTGGATCAAGGAGGAAGATAATGATTGTGGAGGACAGTTAGATTGAATGGAAAAGCTTTAGAGTGTAGACGTTGTCTGGTTTGGTTCATGGTATTGGTCTCTGATCCGATCAATTGCCTAAGGGTATTTGAACCGATCCGACTGTGCTACATGCACCAGACCCTATCTGCTCGTGTCATACACACCCTATCTGATTGCAATCAGCACACATTCCCGTACCGATTTACTCTTAGACTGACAATTGGACCAATCTGCCTCCGCTTGCACATACTCGATCCGATCCGCATAAACGAAGGGCTTGGACTCCGTCCGAGTCTTGAACATTCGAACCGATATTAATTGCGGCTTGTGACTCTTATGAATGGTTAGAATAGAGCCTTATACACTGGACTTTTTGGATTATCAACCAATACATAGTTGTCCTGCTCGTCTTTGCATTGCATTCCTTTATGTGACTATTTTGCATCATTGAATTCGCACTTACACACTTTAGCTCACACACATACACGGGGGGATACGGGAAATTTTACTCTAACCCTTGATATTACTTCTTCAATAGTTTAGCAACTATGGCAGAAAGACGCTCGTCTAGATTAGCAGAAAGTAAAGACGCTGTCGGATCATCTGAAAATCCACCAATTGAGGATGTATCTTCCACTTCAGATTCAGGATGGAATAGTGAGGACCCAGATTACGAAATGGGAGCACATAATAGTGAAGTATCTTCTGGAGGTGATGTCTCTCTAGGTGAGGAAGAGGAAGGAGGAGTGGGAGATAACCGCGCTCCCGACGAATTTGAAAATGTCACTATTTTGGAATCGCCTAAAGATTCAGTTGAATCAACAATTGACAATGACAGGCTTTTACGGATACGCCCAAAGCATGGGATTCTTCAAAGAGATACTCAGTTGCCTTCGAAAGCAGATCATCCCCATAATCCACCAGAAGGATAAATGGCTATTACCAGATTAATGTGTCTACTTTGGGGCAATAGCTTCGTTTCTGCCTTTTGTAATCGATTTTCTGAGACAACTGCGGATTGCCCCCATGCAACTACATCCCAACTCCTACACTTATTTGTACACCCTGTAAATAGCCTACAAAGATATTCTAGGCATAGAACTTACTTTTGACAACATTCGTTTCTCTTATAATTTCAAGCACCGGACCCAAGAGTCTCCATCCTTTTCATACTTTGAATCAGTTCCAAAAAGGAAAATCATCATTGTTCCATATAGCAGCAAATCTGGTGACTCAAAACCTGAATGGTTTTATATTAAGCAACAGCCTGGATGCGGCAGGAGATGGCTCAAGTCAAGTAAGGCACCAACTTTTTATATTTCAACTTGAAATACTTGAGTCAGCATATTAAATGACTCTTATTTTTATTCGCAGTTCCTAATTCAAAGCAAGTGACGCGTCAAGTATACCTCGATCGCTTACACAAGCTGCTCACCGGTGATCAAAAGTTCTTGACCACCAATGAAGTCCTTAAGGACGAGTACCTCCACCGTCATGGATTATTATCCATCACCCGCAGTAAAGGTCATGGAAAAGGCACTTATGTATACATACCCCCAGTAGATATTATCCCTGAGACGGGAGAAAGATCAAAAGGTCCAACAGTTCCCCTTAGGGACCCTTCTTCTCCATTTTCGACACAGGATGATGAACTAGCAAACATACCTGAGAAAGATAGAGATAGATATATCACTCCTGAGGATGCGGCTACCCCTAAAAGGCCAATTTCTCCAAAGAGTTATCATCAGTCATTCCTTTAGGAGATAATACTAGAGTGGATAACTCTATATATCGGGGTTTAGGAGATCCTCCCTTGCCCAAGACCCTTTACACAACAGAAGATTTAGCAACGAATCCTCTTGCTCTCACTTCTGAGGAAGAAGTTACTCCCATAAATTCAGGGGAAGTTACACATAACAGCCTCAGTCCGGGCTCTGGTCTGTTTGGGGGGAATCACTACTTAGGAAATACATTGCACCCTAGTACTGCACGTCATAGCACTTGAGTTTTCTATCAATGTTGATTCTAATATTCTCTCATTTCTTCTTATAGGACAAATGGTGAGGCAAAGTTACTACATGAGGGATGTTCGTTCGAGTATGCCTCCAATGGATCCCGATGAGATGCATGATCGACATGAAAGTAGGTGCAGAGATAATAGGAGGGATCGACCTCCAAGGCCCTATCGGGCTTCCCGTTCTCAATCCCCACACAGCAAAGACTCATGAAAATGTAAAAGTATGCCTTCACATATGAGGGGGAGAAGCATGGCGGCAAACCTTCTACCTTATCCAGAAAAAAAACTCCCCAAGGCAGCTCTTCGAAGAAAGTACCCAACCCAACATAAAAACAAAAGGAATCGGGAAAAGAAACGAGAAAGGACAGACCCATCGTGAAACTCAAGCATCACACTGTCGACATCACCACTATGAGGCCAGTTATTCTTAATGATGAAAACTAGATCATATTGGAAGTTTTGAAGTAACAATTTCCTGATCACCGTTTCAGGAACATGCACTTCATCCCAAAAATCAAACCGGTAAATCCTAATTGGGCTAGCGACGTTAAGTATTCCATAGACTTTGTAGGCAAACAATACAAGGAGATGAAGAAGTATGCAAAGACTCTCTCCAAAATCATTAGCGATCTGATGGCAGATGTAAAAACCATAGCTGATGCTGAAGAGTATGATGCAAGGGCTATCGAAAATTCTGAGAAAGATTTGGAGGATGCCCAGGCTAAACTTGCTCTTGTACAATGCGACACAGATAATTATAAAAGGCAACTCGAAGAATTACATAAGTGCTATCATTCTGAGCTCGAGTCCCATAGTCAAGAGTGAATAGATTTAAAGAAGCAGGCTGAGGATGCTAAGTTTGAGAGCACTCGTCTCGCCCAAGAGAAAGCAGACTTAGTCAAAAAGAATGCAGAGCTTGAGGCTAAATTACTTGGGGCTGAAATGAGGGCAGTTCTTGCTGAAGGGAATGAAAACACGGCTTTGCAGCAAGTTGAGGAAGTCAATGAACAGCTTAAAGACGCTCAAAGGGAGGTGGATGAGAGTGGTGAAACTGTGGTTGGATTTTTTGCTCAGGTGATTCATCACCAAAATCTGGCTTGGCTTAAGGACTATCTTTTTCCCCTCCTGTATGCATGGGACCAATTGGTCGAATGGGAAAAAGCAGAACTTGGAGTTGATTCGATTGATGAGGACAAGCTGATAGGGAAATACTTGAGGGGCGAAGAGACAACCCACTTAGCTGAAGGGCGAAAACTTATTGTCGCCGCTATCAAGGAGGAAAGGCGTCAGGCCAAGGGAGAAGATACCCTTGAAACCAGTTCTTCTTCTACCGCGGCCCAGAATGCTGTAGTGGAGGGGTATGATCCAGAAAGGCCAGAGATCCCTGGGGTTTCTTCCTTACTTTCTACTGCTGAATTGACTCCCAAAGTTCCTATTGCTTAAGTCAAGAAATCTATTTAGGGTATTTCCACTTTTTCACCTCAGTTTGCCAAAGCTATCTCAACCTTTCATCACATTATTGGACAAACAATTGAAAGTCCCACGTTTTCTCCTGAGTTAATAATTGTTACTTCTCGTCTTGTAGGTACCAAGTCAGCTGATAAAAATGATGACTCACAGAAGACAGCTCCAGGTGAAGGGTCTACTGGAGAGACTCGGGAGAAATGGGATGAAGTCACTACTACAAAGTATGGAGGAGCTGAGGACAAGAAAGAGGAGGTTACTGATAAAGTTCCTGTGCTACCCATCACCGAGACTTCTCAACATAGGGAGATGATAGATGCTCTGATAGAAGATGACGGTGACGAGGGACATGAAGAGGAGGATGATGATTTTGTGACTGGAGATTCGGGGAATGTCGATGACATGACTTTGGATGAGATAAAGGCCAAACAGGACAAGCGCATGTAGCTGAAAGTTGAGGAAACAAACCCTGAAAGTCTTAAGCCTCTTGCGGTGGTGCCTCCCGGATAAAAGTTAGTTGTCCAACTTTCAACTTGGTCAATTGTGATGGAACTTGCTAAAAAATCTCCTATTAATCCCAGTGCTCTGATTCCTGGGAAGACATCTATTGACTCCAGCACCCCAACTCCAGAGAAGAAGAAGCAAAAGAGTATTATTAGTGAAGCTGATAGAGAGGAGAAAGAAAAGCTTAAGGCAGCCAAGAAGGCGAAGCCTACTCCGAAGTCCAAATAAAGGGTGGCTTTGTCTTTTGTTTTGTTTATCTCCTAGTCCGTTGTTGTTGTAGCGAGTGCGGCCCTAAAATCTTTTGTTCTAGTTTTCCTGTGTAATTCCACGTACTTGTGAATAAAATAGTTTATTTCCTGCAACGTCAAATGTTTGCGAATTCATTATCTAAGTAAGAATGCAGATAAACAACATGTCATATTTAAAACCACTGCCACTCAGACGATAGACAATATATGCGGGGGATGCACATGTGTATGCCCGCATCAATCTTGAATAAGTGTCCCGTCTAAGGCTTTGTTTGAGATTGATTAGCTTTGATACTTAGTTGCCCCAAAATCTCTGGTGGGGTCAAGTTCCCTTTATCGGGGATGCTCATTCTTTTGAGCATCTTTATACTCTCATATCTCATAACCAGGCTAGAGTATCACTGAGGCGGTCTCTTTTCGGGTGCACCATCATGCCTCGGAGGATATCGTCTTCCCGTCCTGTATACTCTCTCTCTCTCTCTCATTTCATGAGAGTTAGAGTTAGGAATGTCGTCTTCCCATTCCTTCAATCCTGTTATGCAAACGGTCATTTTGTTTGCTCCTCCACATAAATTGTCCTCAATCTTTTAAGCTTAATTTAATGTTTAGCATATCATAATCAGGACAGAACAATCATAGAATATAAGAATAGTGCAGGAAAAATAAATGACACACGATGTTTTTAGAGTGATTCAGCTAAGTCGTAGTCTACATCCACTTTATAATCCTTTATTCACATAAACAGACTTTTTAAGGAAATTCATGCCTTTTTACATAGTTTATAAAAACAAATAAAAAGCACTACATATCTAACTCAGATATCGCCGCAAATGCTTAGCATTCCAAGCTCTAGGAATTTCTTTACCATCAACGGTCGTTAAATTGAAGGCTCCTGTTTCAAGTCTCCGTTGGATGGCATATGGTCCTTCCCATTTTGGGCGTAGATGGACTGAAGGTGGAAAGACTCGCTTCAGTACTATGTCTCCTGGTTCGAAAGTCCTAAAGTGAACCTTTCTGTTATAATAACGTGTTACTTGGCGTCGTTGCCTTGAAGCACGCAAGTTTTCTTCATCCCTTTTTCTTCAACCGCGTCAAGGGACTCTATGAGGAGTGCTTTATTTGTCATTGGGTCATATTATGTCTCCTTATGAGAGGGGACTTTAAGTTCCACAGGGATCACTGCTTCTGATCCAAAGGAAAGTGAAAAAGGAGTATGACCTATAGCCGTCTTAAAGGTTGTTCGATAGGCCAACAAGGCTAGCGGCAACTCATTCACCTACATGACTTTGGCCCACTCCAATCGCTTCTCAAGAATAGATTTAATGACTCTACTTATTGCTTCAACCTGTCCATTCGACTGCGGTGAGCTACGGCGGTGTACCTCTTATCAATCTTATATTTGTGGCAGAAATTTATGAACTCGGCACTGTTGAATTGGGTTCCATTATCAGTTATAATAGTTTTTGGTATCCCGGATCGCCAAATAATATTTCTAACCACAAAACTTATCACCTTCCTTGCTGTGATCATAGTTAAGGGTTCGGCTTCTATCCACTTTGTGAAATAATCCACGGCGATGATCGCGTACTTCGCTCCTCCTTTGGCGGTTGGTAGAACTCTAATAATATCGATTCCCCATATAGAAAACGGCCATGGGCTTACCATTGACTTAAGCCGAGTCGGAGGTGCTCTAGGAATTTTAGCAAATATCTAACACTTGTCGCGGCGTCGTGAGTAATAAGTTGCATCTTTATTTATGGTAGGCCAAAAATATCTGTACCGCAATACTTTCTTTGCTAGGGTTTGACCCCCGGTATGATCTCTACACTCACCTTCATGTACTTCTCTTAGTATACTCTTGAAGTCGTCGTGTGCTATACACTGTAACAAAGGCATAGAAAATCCTTGGCGATAAAGGACATCATCCTGTAAAACGTACCGAGCGGCTTTACGTGTTACAGCTCGTCTTTCGCTCTTCTTCGATAGGAGAATTCCGCACTTGAGGAAGTTTTTAATTCGTGTCATCCACGACTCCCTTTCTGGTTCAACTTCTAAGGCTAATTCGATTTCCATTAGGTCGAATCTTGGTGACTCCAATATCTCTACTGGAACCATTTCGGTTTCTTCAGGATTGTCAGAACTCGCTACCTTAGCCAGTCGGTCTGCCTTTTGATTCTCTGCTTGTGGAATGTGTGTTATACAGTAATGTTCCAAGTTGCCCAATAACTCCTCTAATTTTCCAAGATAAGTAACAAGTCGAGGCCCCTTAGTCACAAACTCTTTCCGAACTTGGCAGACAACTATCTTAGAGTCACATAATATATCCAATTTCCTTACTCCTAATTCCTTGGCGAGTTTCAGCCCGACAATTAGGGCCTCATTCTCGGAATCATTATTGGTGGCAGGAAATTCCAATCGCAGGGCGTAATAAATTTATGATCCTTTAGGAGTGATTAAAACAACTCCGACGTCGGATCTTCGATCATTCATAGCCCCACTCGTAAATAACTTCCACGGAATAAGTTCTAACTCGTGCTCTGAAGTAACAAATTTGTCATTCACCGTTTCTTCCTCAGAAATCATGAATTCTGCTATGAAGTCGGCTAAGGCCTGCACCCTTACTGACCTCCTTAGTCGGAAATTCAGATCAAATTGGCTCAATTGGATATTCCATCTAAGTAATCATCCCGATGCTTCGGGTCTTTGCAAGACTTGTCTTAGAGGTTGTTCGGTATATATAACTATCGGATGGGCTTGGAAATAATGTCGGAGCTTTCTGGAGGCAATCAAGACGCTGTAAGCAAGCTTTTCTATTTTTGGATAATTACGTTCTACAGGCGCCAACTTCTTGTTCACATAATATATGGGCCTCTAGACCTTGTCTTCTTCACGCACCAACGCTGTGCTGACAGCATGAGATGATACCGCAAGATAGATGAACAGATATTCATGATCCACAGATTTTGACAATATTGGGGGGGTTTTCCAGTAAGTCCAACAGGTTTTGGAAAGCCTCCACACAGTTAGGAATCCACCCGAAGTTACGCTTCCCCCGTTTGATCAAATCGAAGAAAGGTACACACTTGTTTGTGGACTTGGAGATGAACCTGCTTAATGCGGCGACCATCCCTGCCAGGCCTTGAATGTCCCTAATCTTTCATGGTTTTTCTCTATTTCTTATTGCCACTATCTGGCTAGGATTAATTTTAATTCCTCGAGAACTCACGATGATACTAAGAAACTTTCCAGGTGCTACTCCAAATGAGCACTTTAAGGGGTTCAACTTCATTTTGTACCTCCGTAAGATATCAAACATCTCCGCTAAATCTTGTGTATGACTAGAAGACTATGTGGATTTCATGAGCATGTCATCTACATAGACCTCCATGGTTTTTCCAACCTGGTTATAGAACATTCGGTTTACCAGATGCTAATATGTGGTTTCAACATTCTTTAGTCTGAACAGCATCACCACATACCAATACAATCCCAAATTCGTTAAAAAAACTTATATGCCCTTGATCTGACACATGCATGGGAATCTGGTTATTTCCTGAATATGCGTCCATGATGGGAAGGAGCTCATGTCCAGCTGTTGAGTCCACTAGCTGGTCAATCCTAGGGAGTAGGAAACTATCTTTTGGACAAGCTTTGTTTAAGTCCAAAAAAGCAATGCATGTCCGCCATTTTCCATTTGATTTCTTGACCAAAATAGGATTCGATATCCAGTCGGGATACACTGAATCCCTAATGAACCTGTTATCTATCAACTTTTCCACTTCTTCTTTTAGGACTGCCGACCTCTCCGGGCCTAACATATGCCTCTTCTGTCTAATGGGTGCATGTTTCCGATTGATATTCAATGAGTGACTCATAATGGATGGAGATATCCCACACATGTCAGCGTGGGTCTAGGAAAACACATCTAAATTCGCCTTCAGAAATCAGTCAATTCCTTCGCTCGGAACGGATCTAGTTGGGATCCAATCTTCAAAACCTTTGTGGGATCAACGTCGTCAATGGGGATGTCCGCTTTCGTTTCATTGGGATTAGCCTTTCTGTCCCCAGGCTCTTCATCATTTCTGGGATCTATGTCCTTGGGCAGCTCTCTGGGCAATTCCTTCTGGGTTGGTCCCTTTAATTGCTATGCTGAAACCTCCTTCGGAGGGGGGAGGTAAGCACCTTTAGCATCTGTATTTAATCCCTTCATCAACATTTTCAGTTCGGCCATGTAACAGGCTCATCCGGAGACCTGGTCACCTATAATTACTCCCACCCCGGCTTCGGTTGGAAACTTTAGCAACAGGCACGAGGGTGCGATGCAAGCCTTGAATTATGCAAGAGCCGGTCTCCCCAAGAAGGCGTTATAGGGTGAGTCAACATCCAAAACTACAAAGTGTAGAATTCTTACTCTTTGACGGTCTTCTTGTCCCAACGTCACAGACAATTCTATATATCTCAATGGAGCCGTCGATGCCCCATTGAAGCCGTGAATCCATCCTTCACAAGGCTTCAAATCTTCCAGCTCGAGTTTCATCAATCGAACACTTCCTTGATAAGAATATTGATTGAACTTCCATTGTCCACCAATACTTTATGAACTAGAGTGGGACGAATGGTAGTAGTAATGACCAAGGTGTCTTCAGTAGGTGATTAAACTCCAACATCGTCTCTGTTACGGAACACAACATCGTCAGACATCGTTTTCTTTTACTTTACTGGAGCGATATCTTCGAGGTTATCACAATCCTCCATATTGATGTGTTTAGCTGCATTATTGGTCCATTGCTCTGTAACTATGGCTGGCTGGATGAGGCCCGCCTACTTTGGTTTTGATGACAATCCCATTACCTTTCTATTGAGCTGTAGGTTGAGGAGCAGTTTGATTTTGGTTCGGGGTCTGCCCCCTTTCTTTTGGGGCGACTTTATACTCGTCTAACTTTCCTTCCTATAATAACTTTTCAACAACGTCTCTTAGATGCTGACATTCATTAGTTGAGTGTCCGTGAGTTCCATGAAACAAGCAAAATTTCCCAGTTGTGATCTCTTTTTCGGTTGAGTCTCTGGGTGGCGGCATTTTATATTGTAAGACGTTGTAAGTATCCAAGTAGATGTTTTCTAATGTGTCATTCAACGGTGTATAATTTTCAAAAGTTTGGAATCGAGGCCATTTATTGGAGTTTCCTTGGTTCTTATTCCTCCTATTGCCATTTCCACTCCTATTGTTACTTCCTTCATTTTTGTTACCGACATTCACCTCGACTTTTCCTGAGTTGTCATCGGACTGCTTCATAATGACGTTACTTTGAATATCTTCTCTCGAGGTTCCATCCGACTTTCTTTTCCGATTAGCATATATCTCTTCTCGCCGTAGATGGATGTTCGCTTTTTCGCAGAAAGCTTCCCTAGTCAATGGTGGCTTCCCAGCCAAATAACCTCCGAATTTAGTATCTTGATCAACTCCTTCGATCAAGGCCATCAAAATAGTTGGTTCATGAGGATCGATTATTTCAGTGACTGCTAAGTTGAAGCGGTCCAAGTATGATATCAGAGATTCTCCAGGAGCCTGTTTGATTTTAGATAGTTCGATAACGCTTTTAGCTCTGCGGGAATGGAGTCAGAACTGTTTCATAAAAAGCTCTCTTAGTTCTTGAAAACTTGACACCGACCGCGGGGGAAGTCGAGTAAACCACATTAATGCTACATCCTCTACATATATTAGGTAGGCTTTAAACTTTATAGGGTCAGGTGTTGCTACAACATTCATATACCATGCATATCTCATGTTGTTTCGGATCTGTTCTTCCAGCATATCGATCTATTTGTGGTAAATTGAATCGCCATGGGAATTGAAAGTCCAGCATGCCATCTGTAAAGGGGGTGTGACTTTGTTCAATCCCCCAGTACTCATTGGTATATCGTCGGCTGTCGGCCATGATTTGGCGCGCCATTGCACATACATCAGCATTTGTTAATGTTGGTTCAGGCTCTCTAGCCCTGGTGTTTGGGTTGCCTCTGGGCTCCTGACCAGGGGATGTTCTCCTGCTTCTAGTAGCAGCTGCCCTGCTTTGTTCCCTACGATCCCGGTCATTCACGGGAGGAAGGGGTTGGAGGAGTTTTCCTTGTGTGGGATTAGTAATATTAGGATCCCTGGGTAGGACGTGAGATCCACGCATGGGCAGCAGCATGGGCTCTCTCAAGCTCGGGTCGTCAGGACCTAACACACAAGCAGCGTCTTCACGGGAACCCAAAGATCCATAGGTCAACTGATCAAGATTTTCAGCTCGCTCACACGGCCTTCTTTCACGGGGGCGCTCTTCATCCGAAGAGGATGACTGGTCTGCTGCAAGGTGGCGAGGAGGAGAGTGTGTCTTCTACCTACGAAGTTCACTGATTTCCATACTCTTAACAATCATATTCTCTTGCATACGAAGACTGTCATGTTTGTGAGCTTCCAAAGCATCCCTAGTACTCTCAAGCATATCAAGAAAGCGCAAAAAGTCTCCATGTGTTACTGGTGTAGATGGAACGGGTTGTTCACTAGTCATCGCGGCTAGTATCAGAGCATTGGTTGGTGCTCGAGTAGATGTACTAGTTTCAGCCGCGTTCAGATCGGATCAGAGTAGGGCAACAAAGCCGGATCGGTTCGGAGGGGGAGCGAGCAGCTTCAGAGCCTCTGGATCGGTTCGGATTTGCTTTATCGACCTGGTGCAGAGCATCCGGTTCGGATCGGAGTGTTCTAGAGTTTTGTCCCTGCGACCTCGTCACGACTATGGCCTACTGATCTTCGTTAGCCTCATTCTCCCGAGCGCCTTGTACTTCTTTTCCTTTTCCTTTGGCCATAATATCTAATTCATTAGAGAGTAATCAGCAAATACTCGAGAATGTCGAAAATAGAGGATTAACTTCTTTGAATTCGAGGGTCCAAATAGTAGAATAATAATCCCAAAACGTGAATAATTCAAAAAAAATTTAGTGAAAGCACCAAAACGTTAGATCCAAAATTGGCTAACACCCAAACTAGTAATAATTCTAAAGAAATGAAATCAAAAAGCAAAGAGAAACACACGATTTATAGTGTTTCAGCATTAAAGAGCCTACGTCCACTTTCTACTCTTTGGATTGATGATTCAAATACAAATATAGTAGTAGTTTTCACTCAATATCACTCATACAATGCATAAATTCACTCAATGTTTATGGTTTCTCACTTTTTATTGTATTAGTGATCTGAATGTAGTGATGAAATTCGGTTGACAAGGTAGTTTGAGCTCTGACTTTGCCAAAAGATCCCTTCAAATGACCCTTGATGGTCTATTTATAGGTGAAAAATATCTCTGGACTGGCTCCGGTTCGGATGCACGTGGCGCTCATTCCTTAAAAGTCGGGTTCGGATGGGACGAGATGGAGACAGCGCATTAGGTTAGTGGGTGAACGTGGGGGAAGTGGCACACAGCCGCTCTGCATCATCAGGGATTGTGTGCTATAACTGCTGCAATTTCCTAGGCTCTGGTCGGGCAAGTAAAGGAAAGGGGGAGCGGATCGTGCTTCTCCACTCCGATCCGATTCTGTCTTCGCTCCTTTGTTTTCTGCTCCGCAATGCCTCGGTTTGGCTTGGTAACTCTAATCCGATCTGAGTCCCTAGTGCTCCTGTTCTTCTAATCAATACTCTTCATCAATTCCCCTTTTAACTTCGTGTAGACTAGTTCACAAAGTAGGCTAGCAAAAATATCTTCCAACATGTTTGTGCTTAGCATAAAAATATGGCAGATTTTTAGCTAAATTTGACCATGTTCTAAGAACAACTCTACAACCATGCATATCAGGATGTTTTTCTAAAAAAATCAGTTTAATTTTTACATGTTTTTATTAAAATGCAAACAAATTTTTAACGAAAGATTGATGTTTGATACATCTTTTTATCTTAAAAACTATGAAATAAATCATGAAAGAGAGAAGGTGGCCTCGTTTGCTGATGAGATACTCCACCAATACATCACATGGGACACATGTATATTGTTTTATATAGACAACTAGCTTCCCGGGTACTTGGACAAATGTTGTTCATGGAAATGTATGCCTAATGTATGAAATTATGAAATATTAATATGGGTATATTATCGTTTAACTAACACGTATCGTCGAAGAAATCAAAGAAGACGCATCCTAAATGAAATCCAAATGGAAAAACAAGGGAATACAAACATGGAATCATGCCAAGAACAGAAGATACTAAGAAAAAAGTCATGCTGATTCCACTAACATAGCAATTATACAAGGTTAAATAAGCATAAGACTACTAAGTAGGTTTAGGATCACTACGCCATAGATGGCCAACTGCAACGAAAACCCAAGGTGTTGCCAGCAAAAATGTTGTCACAACTATGCTAATTTTTGTCTATTGCAACACACACTTCAATGTCTTAGCATAGATATCAAATTGTGTTGCAGTAGCTATAGTTATAAACTTATAAGTTTAATTTGTCATGTTATCAATCTGCATCTATAAAAAGATGCATATCTATCCGTCAATTTACCTCTAAAAACCAACATCTGTAGTTGACACCTCACTAATCCATTACCATCCTCCACCACCAATAGGAAATCAAATTACATTACTCATTCCATTCATCTTTCTCAACCTCTCAGACTTCTTTGTACTCACCACCAAATTTCCAATTCTAATCCCTAATTTTCATTCTCCTGCTTCTTCCGCTCCAACCCTATCTGCGTCTTCCACTTATTCCAACTATTCCTCGACTCCAACTCCAGACGCACCCACTTCTCCTCTTGTCCGTCACCAAATGGTAGTCAATTCAAGAATAAAGGTGCTAGTTTTTTATCTTGTATTTCTCATGTACGTTTCTGTTGCTTTTTTGTCAATGAATCCATACTTTTTTAGTTTGAAGTTGTATGCAATTAGTTTCTGTTTTTTGTGGTTCTTTGTATGTTGATTCGTTGAAATGTTCTTTGATCTGCTATTGGGTTGTTAATCAATTCAATAACACAGAACTTTCCTAGTGAAGTGTGGTTGTGAACAATTAGACCATCGACCTTATATGAGTTGCATGTTCTAAACAACTGCTCAGGTTCCCCAGGTTGTTGTTGACGGTGATGATTGAGACATGATACTGCTAGCTTTTTTTTAATAAGATATACAATAATTTATGAAAATAGTTTCATAAGGATTCTTATATATACATGATACTATTGATTTCTTAAGTATTTTCATGTTTGTCATATGCATGATTTTTGACCTAGTTCCCAATCAGATAATTTTTATATGCATAGTTAGATATTATGTGTAAATTCACTTCATATATGAATGTTTACATCTGCTGTACATTGATGTGTGCATCACCATTGACATCAAAGGCCATACAATGGTATGTCTGGACACATGGATCAATAAACTGCTATTGGATGATTGTTTCTTCATGATGCATGCTTCTAAAGTTTTATGTGATCTTTGTTTTGGGGTGTGTGTGTATATAAGACCGTGTAATAAATATATGCATTTTTTGTTTTGGTGAAATGATTTGCATTTTGTGATATCACTTCAATTCTAGTTCAGTGATCGCTCAATCAATTTCTACTTCAAATTAATCAACAGTGGCTGCAAGAAAGAACTGCCACCATAAAATCACAGCGAAGATGTGGACTGTGAAGGTAGGGTCGAATGCGAGGAAGAATTTTTTTAGTTGCTCCATGTGGCTGATAAGTATAAATAAGGTTTTTTTGGTTGCTTTGTTGATTATCATATCTTTCAGTCATGTTTTAGTTGAGAATTTAAGATATGTGCAGAATGGCGATTGTAGGTATTTTATGTGGCATGACGAAGTGTATGAAATCAATAGAAATACAGAATTGGATGATACTACTATCAAATTGATAGAAAAAGAAAAGACTATATTGCAATTGCTCTTGAATTTAGTTCTAGCTGTGTTTGTAACTTAAATATCTGTAAAATTGAATTTATTACTTGCTGATTAATTTGAAATAAAAAGTTCTTTTTTATACTCCATTATGATGCTAATTGTTGTTATGTTGCAGTATGTTATGTAATGTAATGTATCCATAGCTATAATATAATGTTGCAGTAGGTGATGTTAAATGTTGCCATAGCTGTGATATAGTGTTGCCATTGGATGGTAAAAGTGTTGTCATAGTTTAATGCATGTGGGCTGCACAACATAATTCCGTGAACCCAGGCTACAGATTTTAGTGGGTATTCTGTGAACCCGGGATGCAGATTTTAGTAGGCCCCACGTTTTTGTAAATTTAGTACCTATGGCTATACCTGTACCGATGTTGCCTTAGGGTCGCAAAGATGTTGCCTTTGACTCTAAGAAAACGCGGGAAAACGCAACTCCAAAATAGTGTTGCCATTGAATTTAGTATTAGCTGTGTTTGTAACTGAAATATCTGTAAAATTGAATTTATTACTTGCTAATTAATTTGAAATAAAAAGTTCTTTTTAATACTCCATTATGATGCTAATTGTTGTTATGTTGCAGTATGTCATGTAATGTAATGTATCCATAGCTATGATATAATGTTGCAGTATGTGATGTTAAATGTTGCCATAGCTATGATATAGTGTTGCCATTGGATGGTAAAAGTGTTGTCATAGTTTAATGCATGTGGGCCCCACAACATGATTCTGTGAACCCAGGATACAGATTTTAGTGGGGATTCCGTGAACACGAGATGCAGATTTTAGTAGGCTCCACATTTTTGTAAATTTAGTACCTATGGCAACACCTGTACCGATGTTGCCTTAGGGTCACAAAGATGTTGCCTTTGACTCTAAGGAAACGCGGAAAAACGCAACACCAAGAAAGTGTTGTCACAGATAATTTTGGGCCTATAACAACATTTTTTGGCACTTCCGGCATCACTTCTCTGGTGTTGCAGTATGCAATCTATGTCATAGTGTATGTTCTCTTTTGTATATCAGAATGATTTCTGAAAAATGTAAATGTATTTTTAACAAAACCAACCATTCAGTTACTTCTTCATGTTTTATAATCATGTTTATATCTCTGTTTATTAGGATGTTTTCTTAAAAAAACTGCAATAGAATATGAGGAACTATATTGTTGCCTTTGACTGTAAGGAAACGCAGCAAAACGCAACACCAAGAAAGTGTTGCCACAGATAATTTTTAGCCTATAGCAACATTTTTTGGCACTTCCGGAATCACTTCTCTGGTGTTGCAGTATGCAATCTATGTCATAGTGTATGTTCTCTTCTGTATATCAGAATGATTTCTGAAAAATGCAATTGAATTTTTAACGAAACCAACCATTCAGTTACTTCTTCATGTTTTATAATCATGTTTTTATCCATGTTTATTAGGATGTTTTCTTAAAAAAAACTGCAACTGAATATGAGGAACTATATTGTTAATAAGGATAGCGTGAAAGTTTTAGATACCATGCTTTGTTAATTCAGGCAGCATGCAAGCATTTAGTTCTTATAGTCTTGAACATACTTCTTCTTTCTTAAGTTGCTAATGTATGCGTGTTGCTTTGCATTTGAAAAATATGAATTATGTTTTTGAGTTCATCGAGTGCTGACTTATTAAGTATCTTTAAATGCAGATATTAACATGGATCATTGTAGAATCTATAATCGGCATCAAGGCTACCTTCTCTTGGAATTTTTCAATCTTCAGTGCATGGACTCTTGTTTGGTTCTCTTGTTTCTACATCTTTAGCCACATATGTGGTGTTTTTTATTTACCTTATTGTTTGCATGGAGCGCAATACTAATTTGGACAAGTTGTAATGTACTATAATATTGTTATTTTGGATGTGTTGTAATGTACTATAATACTATTTTGGCTACTGTTGTTGAATTTGTAATGCACGATAATATTATTTTTGCTACGTACTACAAACTGTTAGAACTTTAAAGTTTGTAATGGTATATATTGTTGAACTTAATTTGTGTGAAGTTTGGCCTTTTGAATTTATTGGAAATATTCGGTTTAATGATCTTTCTTTTGTGGTATTATGTCAAATCTGCAAAGGCTTGCGCTGAATATGAAGTAAATAAGAAGGGCTAAATGCAGTTTTTTTTGAAACTATGCCAATTAGAACCGGACTATAGCCATTGCAAAAAAATAATTAGCAACAGACCTTACGCATTACAAAAATGAATTTAACAATGGACATGACCCATTGCTAATTTTTTGCCACTCCCTATTTCGTAAAGGCTTTAAACCATTGCAAAATCATTTTGCAATGGCTATAAGCCATTGCAAAATTGCATTTATGATGTAGCTAGCATAAAATTTTAACTTCATTATTAAAAATAAAGCGTAGTTTCAAACCAATTACAACAAAACCAATAACATCAAATCTATCTCATAAAACATCTCATAAACCAAAGCATCATAGTACATAAAAATCATATCCCTTGCCATAAGCGATACTAAATTAGAGAGAAAGTTGAAACGATACATCTTAAGAAATCCAAGTCCAAGCTGTAAGAGAAATCCTAGTCACTATTGAGTGCTTCCACTCTGAGGACCTGGAGGGGAAAGGAAGAAAGAGGCAAAAGAAAAATGGTTAGACATAAAGTCTGGCAAGTTAGTGATTTTCAAATATGCATAAAAATATAAATGCCAAGACAGGTAAATAAGACTGGATGAGAAAGGTATAGTGTCATGTAAGGTAACAGATAAGCAGAACATCATGATAGATCGGAATTAACTATGATCGAGTAATGATTCACATTTATATCCTAAAACAGGTATGTTTGTACCGATACTAGTATAACAAGTTCAACAGGATTAGGTTCTCAACATAATTACATATCAGTAGGATTAACAGAAAAATAAAACAGCAGGATTAGGCATACGCTAATTACATAACCATATTAGGTGTTAACCTGATTACACAATAGTAGGATTAGGTGTACCCTAATTACTACTAATGCGATCGGCTCCCTACTATGAAAATACCCCGTGTCAGCCCCAGTAGTAGGGTGTATCACTCCCTAACCCAACAACTATACAACACAGACCTATTTACTGGAGTTACAGTGTCATATCTTTCCTATTCGGACCCATGCACGCTCATGACTCCACCGGAACGCGACCATACCCACCCCAATGTGAACCTCTTACTATCCAGTTCAGTAAAGTATGCTCAGGTCCTTACCTAGTGTGAAGCCCCCTCTAATAAGATACCAACATGGATACTGATTGATATGGGTTTCAAACAGCTGATTGACACAAGCCAAACAAATCCCTAACTTTTGCCCCAAAAACTAGGATTTAAGAGTCCCCAAAACCCGATACAACAGCAGAACGAGTGACCTCTTGGATTATTAATATTTCATGTTTAACCTAGCAGGTTTAGGTTTACTAATAACTGTGGTTGTAATATTACATGTCATTATGTGTGTACAACTCTCCCCCAAAACACCTGCCTATATTTATACAATTCCCACAACATTTCAGTTTATTAGCCCACATTTGGTACTTACTATTTTCTTAACATGTCATTTGCTCAATATTTTTTTAAGTCAAATCTAACGTGTCCAATTCATATGCATATTATTCATTAACTTTGCTCCCAAATTACAACATATACAGGTTTATGCATATTATCCATTTACAGCAAGTATATACACATTATCCTTTTTAATCACTTTACAACAAGTCTAAACATATGTATATTATCCCTTTCCCATTAACAACATGCCTAAATTCCTCCTTTTATGTCGTTCATTATTGCCCTAATTATACACATACTCTAATCGGATATAGCTTAGGATTCTAAAGTCCTAGACTTAGCGTAAATAAAAAGGGAAAACAGAGGAAGGAGATTAGAATCAAATCACATAGGCAAGACTGGAAATAAACATTAAACATAGAAAATGGGAAAAGGAAGATAGATACATGTAACATGTTAATTATCCAACAGCAAAGGCATATGTTTTACTTATCATAACAGCATAGGTGGTTAACAGTGAAAAACATGTACAACATTTATTTTACTAACAATATATATCCTAACCTAATTTTATTTAACTATCATGTTTATAGTCTAAGAAATCAGATCTGAAAATGACAGTGAACTCAAAGTGAGTCTTGGTGAAGAAGAGATTAAATCTCTTATATATATACAACTCTATGTCGTAGAAAAGTCCATTCCTTTTAGTTGTATGTATGCAAGTCCTGATGTTATCTCTGTTGATCTAGGCCTCAGCAGCATTCCCCTATTGTACGTTTATATTTTTACAATGGATTTGCAGAAGCAGAAGGTATGAAGAAATGGTGAAAATCAGAATGGGAGAAGCCATCTATTTATAGATTCTTAGAGTCAACCTCACCTTTAGATTCCAAGGTTTTAATCCAATCCATGCACTCAGTGCTGAGTCAGCAACGAACATGGTCAGAAAATCAATCCAGGTTCAGAAAAAGGCACCTGCCCAAATCATTAGTGGGTTGACCCATCGGCTCATGGGCTTCACCCATCGACTCATGGGTTTGATCCTAGGGTCGACCCAATCGACCATGGGTCGACCCAAGCCGATTGTGGGTTGTCCGACAACGGTTCCGTTTCCCGCCCAGCCCGCGCTGATTTTTATTTTGAAAATTTTGGACGTTTTGAATTATATTTATTTATACATAAGCCTCTTATATGTATACAAACTTCTAATGCCCATAACTTCTTCATACATTATCCGTTTTATGCAAACTTATGGTCTATCTAAACCAGAATTCTAAGACGAACACAAGAGTAATTCCGGTTTCACTTAATTATGAATATTTAATTAAGTTATTCCCAACTTATTATCTTTAAAGTATGGTTATAGTGTATTAAACTTTGGGGTGTCACATTCTCCCATACTTAAAGGATATTATCCCCGGAATCTCCAAGTTATGAAGAATGTTATTATCTAACATCCACCTACAACCATCTACTCATCCATCACCCACATGCATCCATTGTCATTAAGAAATTTCTAATGAATATATGCAATGGTGTTGTGTGTATATGTCCTTACCCTAATGCGAAAATCAGGCAGTCGACTGATTCAGTTGACCTCCTTAATGCAATATATGTTAGTGCCATGAATCCAAAATGTATGCAAATAATCCTAGTATAACATATAAGCCTATATGTGTGCACAACCATACATCAAAAATGCAACATCCACATGATGATTCACCCACTTCCATCCATGGAAAACTTAAAATGCACATACATTCAATATGCAATATGTAAGTGATTGAGCCGATCTATTGCCGTGTGTGTGTGTATGCATCCACGAGCAACCACTAGCAAACAATTGCATCCACTTGCAACCATCAATCATAACATGTTTCAAACACATGTTTCCAACCATTGGATTCTACCTAAGTATCGAAGGCTCGAACGATAGGATAGATATACTTGAATGATAGAAGCAAATGCGAAGTAAAAAGTTGGAAAATAAGTCAAGAATGTACATTCAAAATGAAAAGAACAAGAAGCACAAATCCTATCTTTGGGTTCCCACGTCGCATTTTCGCGGTCTTGTCCCCATTTCACTTTAACCAATGTGATTTCCTAGTTTCACAGCTTCTTGATTTCTGATCCAAGGATATGAATAGGAACTCGTCTCACCGGTGCTTCCTTCTCAACTTCCACATCTTCAAGTGTGCTCGGCTCTACTATCTCTTCCGTATTATGGAGACATTTCCTCAAACGGGAAACATGAGACATGTCGTCTATGCCCACCAATCTATTCGGTAGTTTGATCCTATAAGTCATCTGACCTATCCTTTACACTATCGGAAACGACCCCACAAATCTTGGTGCCAACTTCTCTACTGAGCCAAAGCAAACCACATTCCTTAGTGGTGATATTTTAATGAAGACCTTATCTCCCACTTCGAATTCCAAACCTGTCCTCCTTTTATCGGCGTATGATTTCTGTCTGTCTTGAGTGGCTTTCATTCTTCGACGGATGAGATCAACCTTCTCGGAAGTATCTCAAATCATCTATGGTCCAAGCAGAAGTCTATCTGTAGACTCCCACCAACAAGTCAGCGATCTACAAGGTTGTCCATACAACGCTTCGAAGGGTGCCATGCCTATGCTCGATTGATAACTGTTGTTGTAGGCGAACTCCACCAAAGAGAGATGCTCCTCCCAAGTCCCTCCAAAGTCTAGGATATAGTCATAGAAGATCCTCAAGAATTATATTCACCCTTTCAGTCTATATGTCTGTTTGAGGGTCGCATGTTGTGCTCAAATGTAGCTGCATACCTAACGCCTCTTGTAATCCCTTCCATAACTCACTAGTAAAGAAGGGGTCGCGGTTGCTTACTATAATGAAAGGTACGACATGTAATCAAGATATCTCCCGAAGATATACTGACGCTAACCAAGCCGTCATTCTCTTACACTTAACAAGAATAAAGTGAGCGCTTTGCGTAAGTCTATCCACTATGGCTCAAATGCTCGTATGTCCCTTGGTCGGGGCAATCCATCGATGAAATCCGTAGAGACGCTCTCCTACTTCCACTGTGGGACATCTAAGGGCTAAAGTAGTCCTCCCAGCTTAATTTTTTTTAGCCTTTACTCTTTGGAAAGTCAAACATCGAGCTACAAATTCTGCCACATCTTTCTTCATGCCAGTCCAAAAGAAAGCACTTTTCATGTCTCGATACATTTTTTCGCTGCCCGAACGGATAGTCATCTGAGAATTATGAGCTTTCTTAAGCACTGCCTTAAGCAATTCCCCAATCTTAGGGACGCATAGGCTTCTGTCTTGTCTTATCCATCCATATCGTCCATGGTGTATCTAGCAAGGTGACTAGAAAACTCTCCTCTACCAAGTTTTTCCAAGATGTCTAAAATCTGCGGGTCCACCCACTGCATAGATCCAATACGCTCCAATAGAGTAGTTACACTTCCAATGATGCTAATAATCCCAAAATGAAGTCCGTAGATGGCATAAAATAAAAGGACATCAATTCTCGGTAGAAGGTGCCTATTCTTTTTAGTGAGCTTATTCATCTCCCTATAATCCATACATAGACGAAGTGAGCAATTTGCCTTAGTTGCAAAGACGACTGGAGCTCCCCACTTTGATATGCTTCACCTAATGAAACCTTTCTCGAATAGCTCCCCTACTTGCTTGTTTATCTCCCTCCTTTCCCTAAGAGCCATGTGGCGCACTGGTAGAGGAACTGGCTTCGCATTTTCCCCCAAGTAAATTCGGAAGTCTATCTCACACCTTGGAGGTAGTTCCTTAACCTCCTCAAACATATCCAAGTAGTCTCTAACTATGGGAACATATCGCAAATCGTCAACAGAAGTATCAAGTGATTCTATAAAATTGAGCATTACCAACCCTCGTGGGTCATAGGAAATTTCGAGGTCCTACCATGACAAGTAAGAAGTTTAACCGCTCTCTTTTCGCAACCAAGGATGGAACCATACGTGGCTAGTCAATCCATGCCTAGAATCAAACCATAGCCTATAGAGCCCAACAAGTATGCATCGCAGTCAAACACGATGCCCAAGATAAAAATTTCCAAACCCCTACACATCATGGATAAATGAGTCGATCCTCCTATGGGGTTTGAGACCACTATAGGATCAGAGACTATTATAGTATTAAGGTGCAGAATATCTACTAAAGAACTGGATATAAACGAATGTGAAGTGCCATAATCAAATAGGATAGTTAAAAAGGGAAATCAAACCTTCAATCGTGACTTTCCTACCTTGATCAGTTCCACTATCCCCTAAAGCATGCAGTTGTACAGAAGTTCCTAACCCTTGTCCTTGCTTGCTAGGGCATTACTTACTGAAGTGTCCTACTTGTCCACAATTAAAGTAGGCTTTCTTTGTCCTTCTGTAGTCCTTCACAAAATGACCTATAACTCCGTAGCCGTGACACTTAATATCTTTCTTGATCTGAGCCTTGTTATGCTTTCCACCTTTCTGTTTCTTTTTCTTTCCTTTCTTGGGCCATCATTTCTATTTCTTTCCCTTAGCTTGTGTCTCCTCAGTCTTAGTTTATTTCTTCTCATCCTTGCATCTTCGTGCATAAGAGCCATATCAACCAGCCTTTCAAACATCATCCCCATCGGTATATGAGATAAAGAACGTCTTTGGAGAGGTTGATTCAACCCTCTTGCAAATCTAAGTGCCTTCTTGTGAGGGCATATTCACTAAGTCCAGTCCAAACCTTGCCAGCAGATTAAACTTGTTCACATAATCCTTAACAGTTATGTCCCCTTGTTTCAAAGCCAAGAATCTCTTCCATCTGTAATCCTTCTTCTACTTGAGATAAAAATTTCATCTTGAATCTCTGTCTGGAATCATCCCAAGTAACTACTGGTTGTCCTGCCTGCATTACTTCCCACCAGTAGAAAGCCTCATCCTTTAGTTTCCATGCAACCAACTATATCTTCCCTCGGTCGTCGATCTCAAAGAGGCCAAACACGTTCTCTATCTCTCGTAGCCAATTCTGTGCTTCAACAAAGTTCTCGGTACAACAGAAAGGTTTTCCTCCCATAGCGCAGAAGTCTTTACATAACTTAGAAAAGTTCTCTATTCGTGGAGGCGGAGCAACAACGGCTGCAGCTAGGGAAGCGACATCTCCTTGACCTCTAGTAGGTGTCGTAACCTCAAGATACCTACGGAACCATGTCTGTAGTGGAAATCCCTCCAGAAGATTGGGTGCCTAGACATGTAAAAAAGAAAAAGGATTCGACAAGAGATCGAGAGAATACCGAATATGGCTTGAGGGGATATGTTTTTCAAAATAGATTTTTATTTGAAAATATTTTGCTATTGAAAATAGCTTTAAACACTTCCTCCTTCAGGACCGCAGATCTTTCGGGTCCGAGCATTCGCCTCTTCTACTTTATAGGGGTGTACTTTGGATCAATACTGAGGGAGTGAGTTATGATGGAGGGTAGATTCCACACATGTGAGCATGGGTCCATGCAAACACATCAAGGTTAGCAAGGAGAAATTCATTCAATTCCCTCGTTCAGAGGAGATCGAGATGAGATTTGACCGTCAAGCCCCTGGTGGGATCGTCTTTGTCAATCGGAATCTCTATGGTAGCCTTATTCGGGGCTGCCTTACTACATCCCGGTTCTTCATCCCCTCTCGAATCGATATACTTGATTTCACAAATGGGCAATTTTGGTCGTGATGTTTTTTGCAGTTGTTATGCTTCTTTATCTTCCGTAGGGGGAGAGAATTCTTTAGATTCTTTTCTACTCTTGCTTCGTAGCTCTTTCCATTCTGCCAAGTAGCAGGCTCGTCCTGTTACTTGATCTCCTCGCACTGTCCCGATTCCGCTACTGGTAGGTAATTTCAAAAGCAAACACCAGGGAGCAATACAAGCTCAGAAGTCAGCCAGGGCCGGTCGCCCCAAAAATGTGTTATATTGAGAGTTTAGATTCATCACGACAAATGGTAGAATTCTAACTCTCCTGCGATCTTCGTCTCCCAATTCTACAGATAGCTTGATCTACCTGACTGGTTCAGTGGACGCTCCGTTGAAACCACGTATCTGTTCGGTACATGGTTCCAACACAACACCAAATTGGCTATTTTGTCACACTTTTTGCACTACATTTTCTCACGTTTATTACTGTTATAAAATTATCACGGTTATTTCTGTAATACTAAGTTATCATGGTTATTTCCATAATATCACCTGAGTTGTTTGCAAATCCTTTAGAACATAATGGATGGAATAGTCATTTTAATTTCAATTTTGCTTCTCACGCTTCAACATCCACTTTCTCGGTTCATAAATGAAATTAGGGTTTATCCGACTATCACCGCCTCCACTCCTTTGCCTCAAATTTGAGCCACCATCATCAGCCTTTCCACTTCTTCCTGAAATTGGAGCCGCCTTATCTTCGCTTCTGTATCGTTCTAGATAGGGTATATGTTTCATTTTTTTAATCTTAGATTTAGATTGTAAATTATTATTATATCGTTTTATCACCTCCTTCTTGTTTCTTGGATTCAATATTAAGTAATTATATAAATAGACCAACACTATCTTATATTTTTTTTCTTTTAATTCTACAATTTCATATTTTAGTTTTCTCATAAATTTACATAAAACCAGAAACCAACAAACAACAACAAAATAAATAAGTTATGATGTATAACATTAATATTATAGAAACAAAATAAATAAGCTGTATTGTATAACTTTAACATTACAGTAATGTAAGTACTCAATTTACTTAACTATTTTAGCATGAAAAAGGTAAGTTGTTATAGAGCTGAGAACCATTCAAATACCGGGGATTATCAGCAGTCGGGTTTCGCTTAGTTCATTTAAATATACATACCTGCTCATCACTAAAGCTTCTAAAAATTTTGCATTTATTTTGAAATACAGGCTTGAAATAGAAGGCAATGAAAAAACATGGAAGCAAGATAAGAAGTTATTTGACCCAAGCATGTTGATATCGGTGATTACCCCCATGGCCACAATCAGAAATATAACCGCATTACTTGCAGACAATAAGAGGTAAATACTAAGAAGTTGCAAATAGGCTTAAAACCATATTTGCAAACGATGAACTATACAAAAATAGTTGGTTGGCAAAACTCAAAAATAAAATTGAGATAAAGTAGCAAATATGCACAATTATAGTTTACAATGCCAATGTGAGATCAAACGATGTTCTAACAAAGACCAAACGAATATGAAATAGAAAGGCTAGTGAACTTATAGTTCTGTTCAAATTTCAGCTTTTTATTTAGCAGGGTACGATTTGTGTTTTTGTCTCCATTTTTTGGAAGAAAAAGTTTGTTAGGTGGATAAATGTAGCTTTTAAATTATGGTAGTATGTCTTTTAGTTTTATATTTGAATATTTTTGTTAAATGATTTATGATGTATTATTGCATGTCTTTTAGTTTTATGGGGAATAAGCCGCAACTATCGCCTCTATGCTTTGAAATCCATCTATACCAGTAAAAAGCTACATTTACACTGCCAACAAACCACCGACCATGCCTTCTATTCTATATTGAACCTTCTAAGTAGAATAATCTATTTTTTCCTGAACCTTCACAATAGAATAAGAATTTGAAAAAAGAATGCGTATTAGTTTGTTTATACATATTAATATTGAACCTGTTGGAATTTTTGTGTTGCTCTGATACCACTTTATTGGAAATTTTAGAGGAGAAAGATGAATTGTAAAAAGAGAATATTTTCTTTTTGAGAAGAAGGAAAAACTTTTATTGCTTGATATAACTTGATTACATGATATGCTTCATTCTTCTTGATTGATACAAATGAGTGATTACATCCTAATTTATATAAGAGAGAATCTCTAGACTTTTCTTTTTCTAGACTTTTCTTCATTTTACATATTTGTTTAGTCTAGATTCTTCTCTAATCTTATTTTGATAACTCTAATATTTATTACCATTTATTTTGTGCTTCCCTAAATACAAGAATAAATTTTGTCACATAATCAATGTTTCCTTAAAAACCAAGTTTATTTCCAACATCCCCCCCGTAAACTTGGTTTTGCAAATTGATGCAAGATTTTGATTATTTGTATTTTACGTGCTTTGGTAGGACTAAAGAAATTATCCAAATTTTCTTTTTTCGTTTCTTCCTCTTTCCCAATATGAAGATCTTCGATGCAATTTCTTCATTGGTGTTCCATTCATTTTGTCCTCCTCCATTCGCACAAGACATTCCAAAAAGTGTGTGTTGTAGCCTCCATCTTATTCCAGTGTCATAAACTCTGAATGAGCCACATATGGTGTTATGAATTCTTTCAAAAAATCACTTTTACAATCTTGGACCAATTCGATTTCGTTATTTGTTTTCCAAATCTCTTCAAAATTTTGTTTGTGCTTCAAATTTTCACCAAGCTCTTCAATTTCTCCTTGTTTCATCTGTTCTTCATTTTCGGTACCTTTCCATTTATACTTTTTACATTGGCGTCATCTTCATATACTTTATTTCCTTTCATATTTAATTCTCTGACAAAAATCTTTTTCACTTCATTAATTTTTGTATGCTCTTCTAATTTTATATTTTCAAATTTCTCTTTGCTTTCTTCTTCAATTACTAGTGACCTTTCACTTTTAATTTCTTTAACCACGATTTCAGCACTCTCTTGTCCATCTTTGAAGTCTTCTTCATGGTTTGCTTCCCTATTGATAGCCTTAGCCTTTTCTTCTCTTTTGTTCTCCGCTAGTGCCACATCAACATGGTCAGTAGTATTCTCTACTACAACTTCTTTTTGCTTCTGCGCCTCTTTTTTCCTCTCATTCTTCTCCTTCTCTGTATCATCCATCATCTCTTCTTCCATAGGCACTGGCATAGTCTCTTCTTTCTTCTTCTCTTGCTCCTTCTCGTTCACACTTTCGCTATCCTTCTTTTTATCTTTCTCATCAATCAACTTATCCTCATTCATTATCTTTGCATCATCTTTTCCATACACCTTTTTCAATAGATTCCATGAATCTTTTGTACACCTTCCTCTAAAAATGAGATCCGAAGCTTTCTCATCGACGTTCTCAGCAATCACAGAAAGAGCACAGTAATCATTCCGTTTTAATTTCGCAAAGGCTTTCTTGTCCATTTGCGACATGCTTTCGACGTCTTTACGCCATTCATAGTCATTTTCAACAATTTCCCACAGACCTTTGGAGATTAGCTTCTCTTTTTTTCTACTGCTCCATTCATCAAAATTCTCTTTTGTGAGAATAAAGGTCAAAAAAAATAAAAATGTCATAATTTCAACCAGGCTCCAATACCACTTTGTTAGAAAATTTGTGTTGCTCTGATACCATTTTATTGGAAATTTTAGAGGAGAAAGATGAATTGTAAAAAGAGAATATTTTCTTTTTGAGAAGAAGGAAAAACTTTTATTGCTTGATATAACTTGATTACATGATATGCTTCATTCTTCTGGATTGATACAAATGAGTGATTACATCCTAATTTATATAAGAGAGAATCTCTTGACTTTTCTTTTTCTAGAATTTTCTTCATTTTACATATTTTGATAACTCTAATATTTATTACCATTTATTTTGTGCTTCGCTAAATACAAGAATAAAATTTGTTACATAATCAATGTTTCCTTAAAAACCAAGTTTATTTCCAACAGAACCTTCTATGTAGGTTCAAGGTACTCTGTTAAAGTGGTTCATTGATTGTTTACGTAAATAATGTATGTGAAGAAGGCAGGTTTTGGTAGTTCAATAAGATGAGTGGAAAAGGCAGGTTTTGGTAGTTCAATAAGTGAAGAAGCAGTATTTAAGATATGTGCTGGTTAGGATGGAGAATTAAAGGGTTCATTTGAAGTTGTGTTACTATACAATGGTATATGAGTGCGATATCCATCAGTTCCAAGAACCAATAGGATACTGGAAAACATACTAAAACTAGGAAGTGAGCATAAAACAAAACCACGCGCACGCACACACACACCCCGCCATATATATATATATATATATATATATATATATTTATATATATTTATATAGGGCGGTAGTTCGACTCTATGTTGCGACGCCGGTGGCAGCCGTCGCTTCCCCACTGACGAAAAAGAAGGGGAAAACGGATAAATCTCGCGTTCATGTGCTGGGAGGGACTGTCAGGGTTTGTAGGTCTACGGCTCTTGCTCTCTCGAAGCTCTTTCCTTTGCACATTCTAGCAGTTGGACGCAATCGGGAGTAGGGTACCGCTATAGTCTCAACCCTAGGTGAGAATTTCGAATTTGTCTAAGTGGACAATTCATATTGTTGGAAGAAGCGTCAAGAGATTGCATACATAGATGTTTGTGATGATACAAGCTATGCTACATGAGCAAAGTCTTTACACGAAAAAGCTAAATCTTCTGGTGTGTCAGCTATAACAACTGTTGGAATTTATCCTGGAGTGAGCAATGTTATGGCAGCTGAGCTAGTTCGTGTTGCAAGAGAAAAAGTTGATGGTGAGCCAGAGAGACTGAGGCATTGGAGGTGCTATACCCGCGCAATACTTGCTACTAATTTTTTGCTCCTTGGAGAAACCTTTGTTTCTTATGATAAAGGAGAGAAAATCGAGTTAAAGCCATATAGTGGAATGCCAAACTTCAACTTCTGAAAAGGTGTAGGAAAGAAAGATGCCTATCTACTGAACTTACCGGAAGTGAAAAGTGGCCATGAGATATTATATATGCCTACTGTAAGTGATATATTTGGTACAACGCCTTTCTTCAGGAACTGGAGCGTGGAATTTATGGCTAACTTTGTGCCCGTAGATATTTTAACAGATAAAAGAAAAATCCAGTAATAGTAAAATCAATTGATCCTATTGTGCAGACTGTTGACTTTGCCGAGGAAAAAGTATATATAAGAGTCGATTTAGAATGCTATAATGGAAGAAATGCTATTGGTTTATTTACTCATAAAAGATTATCCGTATCAGTAGGACTTTCAACAGCTGCATTTGCTATGGCAGTCGTTGAGGGAAGAACAAAACCAGGAGTCTGGTTTCCAGAAGAGCCAGAAGGGATTCCGATTGAAGCCAGGGCATTTCTCTTAGAACGTGCATCTCAAGGAACAACAAACTTTGTGATGAACAAGCAACCACGGATGGTGGAAACAACTCCTAAAGAGGTTGGACTAGGAATCTATGTATGATGATGTGCCTCCACAGTTCTCATGATAACACAGCTCCTTTGATACATCACTATAGAATCTACCACATAAACGGAGAATACATGTATCATTTATGAGGATTCAAACAATTTTTTTAGTAATATTATATTCTTATTTAAACAACAAAAAAAACTCCATCGGTTCCATGTAGACAGTTTAGAGTCGGGTGTTGTTCTGGGTTTTGAACCGTACTTGAAATCGCAACATCAAAAGCTGCCACACACAACCATCATTCCAGTGCTCTACCATGGTAAGCTACGATGCTAAAGTCATTTTCCAAATTCAAATATCTTTATTAGCGTATTTGATTAATTAACATTTCACTTTCTAATTTAGTGCACCATGGTCATTGGTACTGAATTTGAAACTCCTATTTTTTTCACTCACAATTATGATATTATTATGACCATTAAGTACGTCAAATTATAAGATGGTGTCATCTTATAGATTTAGCCTGAAATGAAATGGAAGAAAAAGTTTCGATTAAGCCGAGTAACTCTCAGTATTAATCTTATAACTAAGCAATTGTCAATTTTCCTTGAAATGAATTTCAAGCATGCTCTTTCAATAGAGGCTTCAGTTGATGTGCAATGAAGTTGTTGATTACTTTAAATATGTGTATAAATTGCTAGTACATTAAAATTAAAGCATTGTTATTTGAACCAGGTGATGTGTGTGCATTTTAATCTTCTGAAACAAGGAAACTGGTTTAAATGAAGCATAATAGGTATTTACATGGATTATTATTTGTCCAAACATGTTATTACTACTTGAGAAACTTGCATTTTGTCTAAAATAAACATTACAACAACATTATTTTTTAACAAACATATGTAATGATGCAGTGAATACTATAATTTCCATAAGATGCGGAATGGATTGATAATAACCATGGAGTTAATCAGTGGATTCACATTTCAACAAGTTGATGGTGAATGTACAAAATTCTATTATGATCAATCCGAACCACTTCCTTAGTGACAAAAACTGTTGTGATTTGTGACATAAAATCACATATGTTGATAGAGACGAGGCATGGATGTGCTTGGCGATAGAGGAGATGGTGCAGCAACAGAAAGAAGGTTAGAAGGAGCAGCTTGGTTTTTTAGCGGATTTATTACTGGATTCTGACCCGGTCTTTTTGTGAATTATCTGCAAGTATTGAGGGGATATATTCCTAATATATCTCTAAGAGGAAAATTGGATATTTTTCTTAGACCTTCTATTCTCCTATAAAAGCAGCACATTGGGTTGGATTAATGTATGACCGAATAGAGTGGAGGTTGCGTGCCTCTAGGGCTTGGGGCCCTAGAGATGATTGGCGCCTCCAGTTAATCCAAGGCTTAGCCGTCGTTCTCCTTCTCCAACAAAGAGTGTTAGTCATCTAGATTTTCTTTCCCTTTCTCAATAAGGTTATTGATTCTTGTAATTTTGTTTACTGTTGGTTTTGATCCATTGAGTGTAAAAAAAATTTGTTTTTTGAGAATCAATAAAGAGGGTGGTTGGGTGGAATATCTTGTGTTTGCGAGTGTGATTTCATATCTGTATTTGTTCCACATAAATCATCTTTAAGTAATTGGGTGAATAAGATCCTGGACGTTTCCGCAAAGACGCAATTTTCATAACAGTTGGTATCAGAGCATCGATGTGGCAGGCGAGTGACGGTTGAAGAACCTAGTCCACAGCAAGGTGGAGAGGTTAATTTGGTCACTGCTCATGTGTTCGACAGGGGTCTTCACGTTGATGATGCTCGAGGGATCCGGAGCGATCGAAGAAGGAGCTCAAATCAAGTGGTAGACAGGTGTCGTTGTGGAATTACAAGCACTTTTAGACCATTGGTTGATGCACGGTACAGCTCAGGTGGTAGATGCATCTTTTGCAGGCGGAGAGTTGTGTTTGTAATTGAGGTGTGGTCGTAGTCCTTTCAAATCGACTGGGCGTATCTCGTGGCCCTGAAATCGAGGATGTGGGGTGTATCTCGTTGCCCGGAAATCGAGGTTGGTTTAATTGAGAGAAGGTGTTGTTAAAAGAGCTAGATGACTTGTTTGGTGATTGTTGGAGTGTTGATATGGTTTCAGATTAAGGTGGAGCATTGTGATGGTGATTTCACATATCCATGGAAGTCGGTTGACTTGTTGTTGATGTGATTTCATAACAAGGTAGAGTGTTGTGATTTGTGACATAAAATCACATATGTTGATAGAGACAAGGCATGGATGTGCTTGGCGGTAGAGGAGATGGTGCAGCAACAGAAAGAAGGTTAGAAGGAGCAGCTTGGTGTTTTAGCGGATTTATTACTGGATTTTGACCCGGTCTTTCTGTGAATTATCTGCAAGTATTGATGGGATATATTCCTAATATATCTCTAAGAGGAAAATTGGATATTTTTCTTAGGCCTTCTATTCTCCTATAAAAGCAGCACATTGGGTTGGATTAATGTATGACCGAATAGAGTGGAGGCTGCGTGCCTCTAGGGCTTGGGGCCCTAGAGATGATTGGTGCCTCCAGTTAATCCAAGGCTTAGCCGTCGTTCTCCATTGTTCTCCTTCTCCAACAAAGAGTGTTAGTCATCTAGATATTCTTTCCCTTTCTCAATAAGGTTATTGATTCTTGTAATTTTGTTTATTGTTGGTTTCGATCCATTGAGTGTAAAAAAAATTTGTTTTTGAGAATCAATAAGGAGGGTGGTTGGGTGGAATATCTTGTGTTTGCGCATGTGATTTCATATCTGTATTTGTTTCCACATAAATCAACTTTAAGTAATTGGGTGAATAAGATCCTGGACGCTTCCGCAAAGACGCAATTTTCATAACAAAAACACCTGTAACCAGGTACACATTTATAAAAGGAATTTAATACTTATAACAAAAATAGTAAAATTCATTGGTCATGATAAACAAGGTTTTGTCTATAGACATACATGGGTTGTATTTCATCCAAAATCATTGCAGATGTCAACACTTGTATTTCTTTATCTCCTTTGGACAATTTTATTGGTTTATATGTAACTTGTTTTGTGTTATGGATAAATTTGATCTTGGTGTGTTGATGTTTTCCCCTCTAAATTCAGGTCTGTAGATTCCCACTCATGAATTCAGGGATTGCTGAACTGGGGAAATATTATATTATAGCCATTTCCAGTTCATTATGCTTCTCTTATTAGGTACAATCTCTTTCCAATATGATCTGCATTCTATTCTATCATTGATTGAATGCAAATAAAATATACTTTGTTTATCAGTAGCGAACAATGAATTATGAATCTCCAATGCTTATTTGCTATGCTAGTGATGGTGATACTTTCATATCAGCTGATGATACTTTCATATCAGCTGATGATTTAATTGATTTTTGGAATCTAAAAATTAGTAATGAGTGTTTTAATGTTGTTGATGTGAAACTTGCAAATACAGAGGACGTAACATGTAAAAATTCAAGTTAGATGTTCATGGAATCATGGTCAAAGTATCGTGTAACATTTTAGTTTAGCATGAAATGCTATTTCATTTTATATATATGCACATTTGTCTAATAATTGTAATAAGCGTAGCTTGTAAAATGAAATATAGATGGCTCATTTCCTTCCTTATGTCCCATCTTTGTAATTTATGCACAACTGTAACCGAAGGAGAGAAGATCCATAATATATCCATTTCTTTCCTATTGTCCCAACTTTCTATCTTACGTTGCAATATGCACTATTACAAGTGGAGAATTGATTCACAGTATCATCCATTCTACTTTATATTTCCATTTTCTCCTCTTATTTTGTTTGTTTCCTCTGATTTTTGTTTTTGTTTTTGTTTATATCTGGTCACCAACTGTAAAACTACAAGTAGAATCCACCTTAATGGAACATTGTTACCCTGTCCTTTGGGGTTTGAATACAAATGATATAACCCTAACAGTAGTCATTGGAAATACTATTATCACATCCAAAGTTCTATATAATTCAAATGCAATCATTTTAATCATAATGTTTAAATTTAAAGTTGGTTGGTCATAAGAAATTACATTATCTATTACCTATAAGTATAAATATGAATAGCGCTCATGTGATTGATGTTAGTTGGAGAGTTAACTATATAGAGTTAATCGTTCTGAACTTTATATTTGTGGAATTGGGAAAATATTATAGAAAAAAGTTACTGTTTTCCTAGGAATTTTAATCTATAGTGTACATCCAAGTTTTAAAATTGTATGGAGTCCATACATCACAAGAATAATTTTGATATCTTTAATTTGAATATCACTGATCAGCTTTATACCATTTACGATAATCGTTTATTTTGAAACTTCTACCTGGACTTGGTTTCTTGAAACTTCTCTTGTTTGACTTGGTTCTTTGAATCATGGTTTATAACTATTCATTTAGAGTTCTGTAATTGAGCCAAGGGGCTGTTTCAATGTTAATTCCAGCACTAATGAGCTCTAGTAACGAGCTGTGTAATGTGAGAAAATACAATTTACATGTTTAAATTCTGCTTATGCCAAAGATCATTAATACATTGTCATCAAAGCTGATTTCTAATATTTTATTACTAGAGTTATAAATGTTTTTTTTTTGTGGTTTTCTATAGGTACAATTTAAATTGTGCAGCAGGCTGAAACTTTATGGACTGGTGACAGGATGGAAGTTAATTTGGTAGATGACATGAATGTTAAGATTTAATTTAGAAGAAATATGTTGAATCTTATTTTAAAAGTTATTATGTATGTAAATATCGGTGTATAACTCTTGGTATTTTAAACTAGCACTAAATTTAATATGTTCTACATGTTATTTGTTGTTCTAATGCTATTACTGTGTATGTAGCCAACACAACACTAGTACTTAATATACATATATATATATATGATATGGAATATAGGTGTTTTATGTATATAGCGTACTATGTGTAATTTCTCACGGTTATTAGTGTGGTAAGTGTGATAGTAGCCATTGGAATCATGGATAAAATATTTATAACCATTGGAAAAATCATAACACCACACATATAACCGTTATAATCCTGGAATTAACATCATTTAAAACCGTTAGTAAGATAAATATTATCACATTGATAACCGTGAGAATAGAAAATATAGTCATGCTTATAACTGTGAGATTATCCTAGTATTAGTCATGGTTATAACAGTGATAACATCCACGATAAAAATCACCAACGCCTGTTCGCTCAATGATTATAACCTTGAGGATACTGCTTCCTCCTGGTTATAAGCGTGACAAATGGGACTTTCTGGTGTTGTGCAAGTCTTTCAATTCCAGCTTCATCTAATCATAAGCTTGCTTAAATAATATATTCATCGAGCTTCCATTGTAGACTAGGACATTTTACAGAGTAGCTGGACCTATAATGGCTGTTATTACTAATGGATCGACGGTTGGGGCCTCTATGCCAATCGACCCCCGATCGCGGAAGATAATGGCATTAGTCATCATACTTCTTTTCTTAATGGGACTTGCAGCCTCAGGGGTGCTTTTCTCCGCAAAATCCAGATGATTCGCAGAATTTACATAACGCTCCATGGACCGAATGCTATGTCCTGCAGGATGTGGTCCTCTAATAATGGTGTTAATCACTATCCCCTTCCTTTGTCTTGGGCAGTGGCCCTAGGCATCGCCTGGCTTTGTTTGGGTGACGAACTCCCTTGCCCGTGTCTCTTGGGGATACTTTATATTCATCGAGTTTCCCTTCCCGAATCAACTTCTCGACGAGGTTGCAAAGGTTACGACATTCATTGGTTGTATGCCCAAAAATCTTATGGAATAAACAAAACTTTCCAATCGGCCGCTCCTTCTCGGTAGGCTCACGCAAGGGCGACTTCTTGTATTGAACCGTACTGCATGTATCGAGGTAAATATTTTACAGCGTGTCATTCAACACGAGGTAAGTTTTAAAAACATGGAACCGGGATCGCTTTCTAGAATTCCCTCTTAGTCTAGGGTTTTCATTGGCTTCCTTCGATTCGTCCACATTCTGTTTGTCGTGGTTTCCAGCATTCACTTCTACCTTCCCTGAATTGTCCCCGGATTGCTAGACTGTAACATTTCTATGGACTGGTCTGGTAGATGCATCTCTCGGCCCATCTTCTTCATCGAGCTGCGCATCCTCCTGGCTTGGCTGGATACGAGCCTTCTCATAAAAAATCTCAATCTACGTGGGCGGCATCCCAATTAGATATTTTTCGAATTCTGTCCTTTGTCGATGCCATTGACTAGGGCCATCAGGACGGTCTCATGATAAGGGTTGCTTACTTCAGTGGCAGCCCGGTTGAACCGATTGAGGTATTTCCTCAGAGACTCGCCTCTTCCCTGTTTGGCTGCCGAAAGAGCCATCACATGCTTCGACTTAGAGGCATGGAGGCGGAACTGATTCAAGAATGTCTCACTCAAGTTTTTGAAGTTTGAGACTGTCCTCAGGGGTAAGCGGATGAACCACATGAGTGCCACCCCGCTCAAGAAAATTGGGAAAGCTTTACACTTGATGGTGTCTAGAGCGACTGCCACATCCATATGCCACAGTATCTCATCAAATGTTGTTGCAGATCGGTGGTTCCATCGTAATGATTCATCTGGGGCATATTAAACCATCTGGGGAATTCATCCTGTAAGATGTCATCGGCGAATGACGTATGGCTCTGGTCGACTCCCAAGTCTTCATTCTTGTACCCTATGTCGTCGTTCTTGATTTGTCGTACTATGGCACTTAGATTCGGAGGAATAGTTGCACCTCGATCGGCCTCCTTAACCGACCGATCTCTTCTTGCTCTTTCCACAGAAAACGTTGTTTGACTTGTCGTCCGAGCAGTCCTTCCTTCTCTCCGGGCATCTCGGTTAATTGCAAGATTCCGAAGGGGATGAATAGGGTCTCGATATGCTTGAACAGTATTTGATGAGCAGGCGGAGAGGCTCCTCGGTTTTGCTGGGTTGCGGGGTCGATGACTTCTAACTAGGCCAGGCCGGCCTGGCTCTAACCTCCTGCCCCCAGCTGGTCTGAATGTCCTTCCAAATGCAATTGACGAACATTTTCGGCTCTTTCTAACGAAGTCGAGATTGGCGTCGGTCTCTGCTCCATCCGGATGATGATAAGCTCTCATAGTTTTGATCCAGTTGATGGGGGGAACTCGGTGATCCCTGAACTCCTGAGCTTGATAATTCTTGAACTCCTCCCATTGTCTCGTCATGTGGTTCATATCCTGTCGCATTGTGGCATTCTCCCGAGCATGAGTTTTTAAGGAATCCGTAGTTTCCGAGAGCTGATTCAACACACTCATGAATTCATCACGGGTGGCGAAAGCTGAGGAGGAAGCTGGATCTGCCACAGAGGGTTGCACTAGAGGGGGTAACGCAGGTTGACTCGAAGTAGGCCTAAGAGCATTCGATCCTCCAGCTGCATCCACAGATGTCCTGGTTTGTGGTTGTTTCTCGGTATTGCGAGTTGACCAGTTTCTAGCCATGACTCAACAATGTGGGAAAAAGGTAGGATTTTGTCTCGGACTTGATGATCCGAAAGTGGAACAAAAATTCGTTTTATGCTAAGAATATTAGTTTTCAGTGAAAGCACCAAAGCGTTGACACCAAAAATTGGCACAACACCAAAGAATGAATTTGTAGAGACATTAATGAAGACATGTAAAAGAAAAATGTAGAAAAGAGCGATCACACACAGATTTATAGTGGTCCGGCGTTAACAAGCCTAGTCCACTTTATAGTTCTTATATCAGATAAAGTATTACATTCGATAGTTACAATGATGATATAATCAGAAAAATACCAAAAGTTCTTTCTTCTAAGTCCAGAAAGTGTATTTAAAGGTGATACAGTGCTAGATTTGGCAGGGATACGTGCCATTCGATCTTAGTTAATCGGAGAGCATGAAGAAACGCTCTAGTTCAAAAGAATCAACATGATTTTAACAGGTATCGACAGATGGTAATTAACCCAATCTATTCGGATGGCTTGGAATGATTAATGTTGAGTGTGAGCTACTCAGAGTAGATATTTCGCGTTGAATCAGGTTTGTTCTGACTCGGTCAGTCTGGCCAATGCGGGATCCGGTTAAGGATTCTTCGATACGAGTCCGTGACTCTAATGAACCTTGATGGCCTTGCCAAAAGTCCCATCAACAAGCATATTCATGGCTTTGGCATTTGCACTTTCTTCATTTTTCTGAGCTTTTGTCCATGCAGAGTATTCAGTTGTGGGTGCTGTGAGTTCTGTTTGAGTTGATTTCCAAGCATCAAAACCAGTTTCTTGCAAATATATCCTCATTCTTGTAGCCCAATAATTATAATGTAAACCATTAAATAGTGGTGGTCTTTGAGTAGATTGTCCTTTGGCAAATGTAGTGACAGTGGTTGTGCTGATACTTGCGTTATTTTCCACATTATCAAAATGTCAAATAATGGTGTTTTGGTTATAGGATGTCCTTTCTCTCATACCAATTGAAAGAGTCTATGCAGTGGTAGGATATCATATAATATGGACAAATAGTGACACAGACGATTTTATATTGGCTTGGATCATCGTCCTACGTTCAGTCCCAGACTCCTTCTGGATTTTCACTAAATAAAAACAACCTCCACTTCACTTGGAGGAATATGTTTACAATCACCCGAACAACTGAATGGGATTTCTCACCTCAAGTGCTGAAGAGGACTTCCACAATACAAAGAGTTTATTGACTACTTGTGTTCTTGATAACACGGATATGTTAAATATATGTACACCCTTCTTATAATTTTTCCTTGACGATAATAGTGTAGTTCATGAAAGAATGAGGCATAAAGCGAGATCCAATATGATGTTATGTACAGATTGGTATTTACTAAGATACCGGTTTTCTCTTTCACTGTGATGCTGTTTATTTTTATCATATGTTGACATCTTAGTCCTTATATGACTTATTTACACCCGAAGATCCACATACTTTGATATGACCAAGAATGAGGCATGCGAAGGGGTCTGGGTTGTCACAGCTAACTAAAAAGGATAAACCAACGAACTCTTAATATTTGAAAAGTTATATAGAGAGAGGTATTTTGGGAAGTTTATGTCAAAATAAAAGTTTGTGCTTCCAAGTCAACTGCTAATAAAGAAATTTTGGTTTCCAAGCAAAAGATTTGCACGTGATGGTGACACACTTCTCGTGCATTAATTGTTTTTTTTTTAATTTATATATATTTAACATAATCATGAGAAAGAAATTTGAACAAATATTTAACCATATTTTGTGTTAAAATCACGATTAGTTAGGCTATGTCTACATTTAAACAACAAACTTTAATTAATTTAATTTATTATTAGTTACCAAAAAATGATTTTATAAAGAAATTATATTTGTTAGATTCACTTTTAAGTGATAAAATTTGACAATATTTTTAGATAAGTATTTCGAATTTATAAAGGTATTTCAATTATTAGATCCTATCAGTTACTAGTATTTAGGGACGTTTCAAATTTTTAAGGGATACTAATAGTTATTATTAAATTATTATTATTACTTGGGAACATTTTGAATCTGTAAATAAAAAATAATCTTTTGATCCTACTTTCAGCAGATATTAATAGTTATTTCAAAGTTTTAACACATAAAATTTGAAAGCTTTAACTAGGATGACCGTTTTTCTTCCCTTCATATCTATCCAATGACGTACCTACTTAAGGCCGAGTGGGGGCGGGGGACCCCACTGAATTTTGAAAAAAAAAAAAAAAAAATTATTCAATTTGTTTTACCTTCTCCACTTGTGTTGACTTTTGCAATTTTAGTGTTTGCTAATATCTCGTTTTTTACTTTCAATATGAATACCCTACTCTATCATACTTTTCTAACAATGCACTACAACAAAAAAAGTTAGATTGTAATTGGTTAAAATTGCATATTCCCTCTCATCTTGCAATATTGTCACAATCAAATAAGATAAGATTTTGTTTGTATTTATATACTTCACATAAATCGAATTTAAATGTTAACATGACAAATCTATTAGTGTTGTTTCTATATCTCATATTCAACATTGAAACTAACACAAAATTTAACATTTCAAAAGTCTGCAGTTTCAAAGAATTTTTTGTAAAGGCGTTGTGATATTCCCAAAAAAATTATGACATTTAAAAAAATATGTTAAATGATGATAACTTTCTTGGGTTAAATCAAATGCTACTGCACATATCTTCTAACTGTAGATGCGTTTAATAGTAATAAAACACATGTTTCATACAAATTTCTAAAATTATTAAAAATCTCTGCCTCTGCTACGTTGAATCTCTGCGTCCTTGTATCTACCTAAATCACATTTTCATTTCTTTTCCTTTGCATCTTCCATTCTACTTCCTCATTTTTTTTCGTACTTGTTCTTCTTTTTGCACCGTCTCTTCAACCGCCGCCATGCCCTAAACCTAGTTTCCGCTGCTTTGCTTTTCTACCCCTCAACTCATACGTTATTGTCTTTCGCCTTCACTCACGCTTGAGATTTCCTCAGTTGCTTCTCTGCTCCACTTCCTCTATGGACGTCGTTATTTTTCTTACCTTTTCCCACTGTGTTTACCTCCATCCATTTCCGTCCTGCTTCTCTCTTTGCCAGTTTGCTCTCAAACAGCTAGTCTCTCCTCTCGCTTAGCTTTTCCCAGCGTTGCAGGTTGTCTTATGGTACGAGTTTCTCGATGCGTTGCGTGCTTGTGGATCTGGGTTTTGCCCGACTTTGCGATCTTTCTTGGTTTGAGAGTTTCTCGATGTGTTTCAAGTAAACATATTTTATTTTATAGTTTATTGGGAATACCAGATGAAACAACAATTTATCTCGAAATATCAGTATTTCAAACTGCTGAAACTATCATCCCTGCTTTTAATCAAATGATACCAAAAATATCACTTCTCATAGTGGTTTTATGTGGTTTTTAAGCAAACCATGCAGAAGCATTGCGTGATATGCTAAAGAACCACGCAAAAACACTACGCGGTTCTTTAACTTACCATGCAGTGCTACTGCATTGTTTCCTCAAAACCACGTAGAGTCACTATAAGATAGGTTGAATATATATATATATATATATATATATATATATATATATATATATATATATATATATATATATATATATATATATGCAAGCGTTCGGTTGCACCCCAAAATTCCAGCACCCCTTTAGCCTTCTGAAATCCACCTTTCGTTTTTATTAAAAAATATAGTGGAGGAGGAAAGAAAAAGTTAGTGGAGGGAGAGTGAAACATTTGTGTGGTGGTAAAGTGGTAGGCTATTGGGGTGCTTCACTGTTTAGGGTGTTATTGAACCTGCCTCATATGTATGTATGTATATATATATATATATATATATATATATATATATATATATATATATATATATATATATATATATATATATATATATATATGTGTGTGTGTGTGTGTGTGTATGCATATAACTGAAAAGAGCAGTTTCTTTCATGACTTTTTTAGTAAAAATGGGGGACCACTCAACATTTTCTCAGATTCGAATAAAATTGCCTTTAGCAAAATCTTGGATTTCAAATTAGAGCTGACAATGGATACCCAATAAACCTGATATCGTCCGCATCCATATCCGAAAAACGAATAAATATACGATATCTAAAAAAACGGATGCGAATATAGATACATAAGTATCTGCATTCGAAAATTATCAATCCGATTTTTTTTTTAACATTATACTTAAAATTATATTTAATTTAGCACAATGAATCAAATTTATTTATTGTTTTACTTAGTCGAAGGTTTATATTATATGCAATAAATTCATATTAGCTACTCAAATCTATTTAATTTCATTATATATGTTTATTTTTAACATTTTGGTGATCATTGGAATTGAATAACATTTACGTAAAACTAGAAATTTTCATTTATATTTCTTGATTTTTCGATCGTTGGCGGATTGGATAATTATTCGATATTCGTCCATGTCCGTGGATACGGATATCCGATATCCGAAAGTATCCAATTATAATCCCATTTCAAATACTTTGATGTACGCAAAATCTAATTTTCTAAAAGCTCGTTTGGGCTTTTGTTGAAATATCACTTCATCCCAGAAAGAGAGGAGGATAAAAATGCAGATATAAACAACAACAATGCAGGCTTAAATATCGCTAGAGTTTTATTAAAATCAACATTTTTAATCTTGTGACTATCCAATTGTCAAAAATACATATGATAATACATTTTTAGTGATAGCCATCGTAAATATGCAAAAAAATAATACACTATAAAATTTAATATTTGAAAGGAAAAAAATGATTTACAGTCGACTTTCAACGTTCAATTAAAAAGCGAAAGCTTAGGAAGAGGAGGCAGGCGAAGCACGGCCTGTTCTGTCCCAATAGGGTCTGATCTCACAGTCTACAGCATCAAAAAGGACCAAGTCTGATTGAAATCCAGCATAAATCAAAGTAACATGTAAAAAGAAAAATATAATTAAATAGATAAAAAAATAAAAACAGAAGAAAATACAGGGTCTCGGAGAATGGGTTTGTTGTCGTCTTTGACGGGTCAAATGGAGAGGCTTCCTGGGTTCTGAGAAAATACGAAGAGTTATTATCTTTATAAATACTAAAATTACACCATTTCATGCCCCCATCAAAATGAAGAAAATAGAAGGAAACGCCATTCAAATGCAGTTGTAAATTAAACCAAAATTTATGAATTTAACATTCAAGAATTAAGTGGATCTCTGCATAATCAACTTGCAGTTACAGAGACGTCGATAATCTTTTTTATTTTGCCTAAATGTCTAATTTGGTCTAATTAGGAGAAAAAATGCCGAACTTGACCTTTTTTTAATAACAATCAAGGTGATTTTTTATTTTATTTAACTATTTTATTTCTTTTATTTTTTGTGGTACCTAAATGGAATAAGCCAGCAAAACAGTTGATTTTAAGGAGGTTTGCTCAACATAATGCACAGCACAGATGCATGGAGTACATGTTATATTTCTCATTTGATAAACAAATATAATAGGTTGTTTCTTCCATGTTTGTAGAATAGTTTAGAGGATAACAGAAGGAAATTAAAATTCCTGAAAGACTTCTAATTTTTATTCAGCTATTTGATGGACGTGCATATAATTTTTCTTCCATGTTTATAAGAGTAATTATTACCGAAACGTGAAAGGTTTGCAAAATAAAATCTCATAGCTCATAATCCATGATTGAAAAGTTATGCAACTTCAAAAGTACATTAGTCCCTATATGTAAGTCTGTTATTATCACCATCTAGAAAACACACTGGGACATAAGAAGGATTGGAAAATAAAGGCTACTGCATTATTCAAAGAATTTCTTTTCCATTTACTTATAAAATTTATACTTAGCAAATGAAATTCAAAGTTTATCTAGAGTAATTATGGCGGTAATTGGAAATGGTTGGAAACTAGAGTCCTATAATCCATGACGTTATGAAACTCAGAAAGTCCATTGGTTTCTATATATAAGTTTGTTATTCCCTCCATCTGGAACAAAACTTAAGGAGACTAGAAAATTATTATTTTTTACAATATTTGGAAGTTTCTCTTTTATTCCTTCAACTATGATCAATAGATATACATCAAAGTTTTTGACGGTACAATCCAATATATTAATTTAACCTATCCGTGCAGAAAGAACAATCAACAGAGCAGGGAAAATGTCTAAATTCATGCTACCATTCATTGATGTGATGTTATGTTATATAGCAAATTAACTTAACACCAATCTGTTCTGCCATCATAGTAAATATTACCTTACACCTACCGGTCATGAAAATAATTTGCTAATAATTTTTGATGATACTCAGCCAAGCAGTCTGTAATAAACGAATTAAATGAAACAGTGGTGGTTTGGTGTAACAATATATGTCACTAGTGCATTGCAATACTGTTTGATGCTATGAGCAACCACACTTTTACAACAGTTGCACTAAATATTGGCTCCACCCTATCAGAAACCAACATTGATTAAGATATCCCATTATATGCATCATACGATTATGTTTCTGGATAAGATATGAAATTCTTTAAGCATTACGCACATGACTACGGTACAACCATTGCATTCGTTGATTGATGATAATGTTAAGATGTTGATTGAAGTAAGGACATCATATTGATTTGCCGGTAGCTACAGCATGCCAATTGCCAAATCATTACTATGCATGGGGAATTTGATAAAATCATGAAATAATAGACAAAAAATTGCACTTCATCGATGTAAGTAATTGCTCTGCCAATAGGAAAGCAATGCTAAACTAACTGGAATAATATGACATAAAAGAAAGTTTAAAATATAGGATTTGTAAAGAAATTGGTTTGTGCTAAGGATCTCTCTGAAAGGAGAAGAATTTATAAATTAGACATTGGTTGATTTCATGAAGTTTGTGTGTTGGCAACAACGTATGTTTTGATTGGAAGGTATGTTCCCGTGGGAGCTCATGCAATATAAATGAACACAGACATAAAGATTAAAGACACATAAACTTTGCGTGTTAAGTTTTGTCATAAACATAAAGGTGTACTAATAAAGAGAAATCAATCCAAGTTGACATTTTTGTTGTAACCGTTGTGATTAATCCGATTCAAGACCACTCGAATCCGATATCTATACCACAATGCGCTAGCGGAAGACTAGACCGTTGTTAGACTTGCAAAAACAATCAAAACAATAACTCTAGTCACAAACAAAGATCAACCAATCACGAGCAATCCAAATCTCAATCACAAGCAAGAAACTAATGACAAAGTAGCAAAAGTAAATCACACAAGGATTTGTAATGATTCCACTAACATCTTGTTAGTGTACATCCACTTTGGAGAGAGTATTTTATTACCACGATGAAAGGAATACAAGAGATTGATCCAATGATCACTATTTCAATATAGAAAAGAGTTTGAGGTGAATAGAATTGAAGAATTGGAATTAGGTTATAAACCCTAATTGTCCTTTGAGAATAAACCCTTGATCCCAAATCATGTCTTCAAGCTCTGCCTAATTCATTTCAGAAAATAGCTTATATAGGGGTTGGACAATTACCCAAATTGCCCCCGAATTAGTCACAAATTTGCTTGCTAAATTTCCACCTCAAAATAGCCCAATACCCGATCAGACGTTTGTCGCATAGCTTGACAGACGTCTGTCATCTTCCAGAGATTAATTGGGCATATGCACTCAACACAGACGTCTGTCCCTCACGTGTCAGACATCTGTCTGAGCTCTCGAGAAATCACCACACTGTAGTCAGACGTATGTCATCCCCTATGACAGACGTCTGTCCCGCTTCCTGCTGACAGCAAACACCTTCCAGCTCATAACTCATACCTACGAGCTCCGATTTGCGAACGGTCACCTCCGACTCGAAGTTATCTTCGACCTCTTCAATCCAACATATAATATCGCATACTTCAACAATTTTAACATGAGAATTGGTTATTGACTAGGTTAACATAAAGTGAGGAACGAGAATTTTTGCATGAAGATGTTATTAAACTTCCGACCAGAGTTACACTGATTAAAGGACAAGCATGCATACATAGCTCAAGTGAAGTAAATACATATAATTCTCAGTATTTTTTTCATATTTGTATTTCGGTACCTGCCTTCGGTTGTGCAAAAGTGTAATGTAAATTTTCCGCGGGAAAATTAAAGTGGGACTAAGAACAGCTATTAGAAGTTATAGATTAATTTCCTTGATGAAACTAGTAAGCATGCATTTGGTTTCCTGTAAGTACTTTCATTGACATTCACACAATTCATATGTGACCTATACTGAAGAACAATATTATGAATGCTCTGTAAATTGACTAGATCAAGCAAGAGAATGTAAATGCATAAAACATTTCGATAAGACAAGTAAATAAGGTGGTAATGTGAAAGATTTGGAAAATGAAGAGTCTAATGGACTATGATGGAAAAGGTGTAGGACTCAAAAAGTTCACTAGTACTTGTATTGTTGTATATAAGCTCGTGTTCCCATTGTAGAACAAACAAAGGATATACGAGGAACTAGCAAATAAGAGCTTTTGCAATATGTTTTAATCAAAAAATGATCAAACACCAAATACGATGCTCTAAAGAGTGCGTCGCCCGTTCAGTGGCAAGGTGCTAAGAAAGCACGTTTCCAAATTAGGGGAGAGACACTATAAAAAGCATGTATGAAGAAATGTGAGATCGCAATTCGCAAAAACAAAGCAATAAGAGAGAGGAACACACAATTTTTAGAGTGGTTCGGTCAAACGTGACCTACGTCCACTATGCAAACATTTTCCATTATCACTTTCATGATTCCAAGTACAATGCCATACAAATCTCCCTCAATTTACAATGAATCTCTCATTTCTCCCTCTTTGATGTGAATCGCACTTGAATTAGCTAGTGGATCGGTTAGATCTCCCCAAGTATTGATTGAAATGGATGAAAAGCCTTCAATGCTTCACTTTGGAGGTAGATCTCTTCGATTCCATAGCATTTTGATAGTAGATCCAGGTTTCTAGAGAGAATTCAATGGAGACTTGTGTTGCTTAAGTGGAGCTTGAATGGATTTCCATGGATGAAGCTTGAGAATGCCTTGGAGAAATGATTTTAGCAACCCTTCGGGGTGTTCGAATCCTCCCCCTTAAGTGTGGAGAAAGGGGGTATTTATAGTTGGAGATAAGGGATAGTGGCATACTTGTAATTTGAAGTGTATAGTTGGCGCTAGGTTGGCGGTGAGTTGGCGACGAGTTGGACAGCAATACCGATCGGCTTTATGCTGAAGACCGACCAGCATTGCAACTTCAACCGACTAGCTTTGTATAAAATACTGACCAAGCTACTTGTTTGCACAGGACCGATCACATGTGGTCCTTTACTTTCCAAGCCACGTGCCCATACAAAGTGCTTTAATATTACACAATGCATGGTCTCCCTGTAGGTTGCTTTTTGCACGATCGAGCTGAGAAGCTTTAGTGACCAACCCTATTACTTCCAAGCGCTCGACCAGAATTGTACGGCTGACCGGTTGATGCTCTGCTCGACCTCTTAGTCTTGCATCTACAAGCGACCAGCAAACATCAAGACCGACCAGGCGGCGCTTCTATCGTGACCGACCAGGTGTTTTAATGTCATGGCGTCTCCGCCTTTTGCTCTTGGAACCGACCTGCCCTGGAACTTGGACGACCAGCGACAGGAGCCTAGACCGACCAGCGACTGGAGCTTAGACCGACTAGCTCTGGAAGCTTAAACCGACCAGCCCTAAGCCTTCGGATGGACCCTGCTCGACCAGAACGGTGTCGTACGACCAGCACTGCTCGGTCTGCGTGGCAGATGCTCCGCTCGACCAGAAGGAGGCTGCCGCTCGTCCAACTTGGTGGAGGCTTGATCCAGGTTGGCATGGTGTACTTGTACTGTTCGACAAAATGCTCAAGTGAGTTTTTTGGTAGTTAACATTTGCCCCTCGAAGCTTGTATTTTTTGCTTGCGAGAAATGCGGGCTTCGAAACGAACATGTTTTGAATTGAGATTCAGTCGTAGCATTTTGTTTGCTATGGCAAATCTTGCTTTGACTTGTTGATTTCAGACGATCCAAGTTTGAACTTGTTGACTGGACTTATATGTTCTGTAGCACCTATTCTGTAGTGAAAACAAGCACTTGCACGGTTTTGGACTTATACGTTGTTATTGATCGTCCACATCAATAACAGGTTAGTTGATCATTAATGAATGATGTATAATAAATTGAATGTCATATCTACGCAGAACTACTTTACTTAACAATTATGATTTGTTAAACGTTGTTTGCATAGACATGGTATTCGAGTTTGAATTCATAATGGCGCTCGAGTTCTGAACTGTAGATTTCAAGTTACGCCTTTGCTATGAATTACGTGATCTCATATGAAGGTTTACGTTTTATGAAACGTGTACCTGATCGGATCAATACTTTGCTTTGTGCTTCTGACGCCAAGGCGATTGTGGCCGTTGGATGGATCAGAATTTTGTATTTAATTGATTAATTTGGACTTCTACGTGGAGAAGTCATTGTATCTTTCTTCCTTTGTTTGAAAAGGTCTTATGTACGGTGCCCCCGCTAGGGGAGGACTTTGGGTTTGATGCCCCCGCTAGGGGAGGACTTTATGTTGGATGCCCCCGCTAGGGGAGGACTTGGGATTTGATGCCTCCGCTAGGGGAGGGCTTTATGTTGGATGCCCCCGCTAGGGGAGGACTTGGGATTTGATGCCTCCGCTAGGGGAGGACTTTATGTTGGATGCCCCCGCTAAAGGAGGACTTGGGATTTGATGCCCCCGCATGGGGAGGACTTTCGTCGTTGCTCTCACGAAGAGGGGCTAGACTTTTTTATGCCGCCGCATGGGGAGGTCTTTCGCCGTTGCTCTCACGAAGAGGGGCTAGACTTTTTTATGCCCCCGCATGGGGAGGTCTTTCGCCGTTGCTCTCACGAAGAGGGGCTAGACTTTTTTATGCCCCCGCATGGGGAGGTATTTCGCCGTTGCTCTCACGAAGAGAGGCTATACTTTTTTGTGCCCCCGCATGGGGAGGTCTTTCGCCGTTGCTCTCACGAAGAGAGGCTAGACTTTTTTGTGCCCCCGCATGGGAGGTCTTATATTTGAATCCGTGGGACAGACGCCAGTTCCTTTACTGGATGCTTTGGCATGGCAAACGATCTCGATTTAGGAATCTGGGCCATAAGTAGTCGCTTGTTCCTTCATGGGTTGTTCAACTTAGTGAGTCACCTCGATGTATCGTGTGGTCAACACTTGCAGGACCTCACTAAGGAAGCTGCGACTTATGAAGTCGGCTGTTCCGCTATGGGTCCTCGACCTGGTGAGCCCTCTTGATGTATCGAGTGATCCATGCTTGTGAATTGCACCACATCAGGAGACAGGGACTTAATCAAGCTGTCATGGATCTGCCCTTTTTGTGAAGCTTGGAACCCATGAGGTAGACTTTAACAGTCGTGTTGGATGTGCTTAGTTGTGATAAGCAGTTGCAACCGGATTGAGAAGTCGTGCTCTTTTAGGATTTGCGGGGTTTGCGTCATTCCGTGGAGCGAACATTTGCCTTGTACTGGAAGCACTTGATCATGGCAAGTGTTCATGATTGAGCGCAAGTTGCCCCTTGGAACTTACAACCTGCGGCGTTGATTTTAGATATGCTTGTTGACCTCTCCACCATCTCATCTTTGGCCATCCCTTCTAACCACCCTTCAAGATGGTGTTTTTATGATCGCACTTAGATGTGTTGACACTTTGTGCATCCCATGCTTGAATAAGTGTTGTGGAGTTCGCCATAGTGCATCGGGTTTCGAGGAAGCGAGCATTTGTCCTATAACATGTAATAGAGAATCGTCTTGTAACAACCCGTATTTTTCGATAACGTGTTAAAACGAGAATCAAGGCAGAATTTAATTTTAAATTCTGAATCAAGTAAAACGGGCTATGCCATTGCGTTCGTCTCGGAAAAATACGCGAAATAGAGTCCGAGTTTTGGAAAATCGGAGTCCGTATGACCCGATTAAGGCCCAACGAAGTTTTCAGAAAATTTCAAAGTAAAAACAGATTTCAAATTCAAGTTTGAATTTGGAAATTTGGGCCAGTTTAGGCCAGGCGGGAAAATTCCCGCCAGAGCACCCAAGTCGACAGCCCTGTCGACTTGGGAGTTGACTTGGTTGGACCCAAGTCGACAGCCCTGTCGACTTGGCTGTCGACTTGGTCCAGCCGGGCTGTTTAGCCTGGTGCACCATTTTGAGATTGTGTTGAGCTTGGGGGCCAGATTCGGTTTTAAGGGCTGAGATTGCAACTAGGGTTTAATCCTATGGCCTAAAACACTTGCCTAATCTATAAATAAGACCCTAACCTAACCCTAAATCATCATTATTCATTCATACAACTAAACTATGGCAAAATTTTACCTCTCATGGCCTCCACTCTCTTCATAAAATTTCAAAATTTGTTTCTATGAGAGATTTTCCATGCATACAAGTGTTTTCAAGCTTGTATGAGTGCCATTAGCTTGCATTCAAGTCAAGTTTCTATCTTTGCATCATAAAGCAAGGGTTTTGATCATTTTGGCTCAAGGGTTTTTATGTTAGAGCTTGCATTTTGGGTCTAGTTGATTGCATAAGGGCTTTGTCATATCTTTTGTGCCTTCATAGCAAAGTAAGCCCTTTCCCTACTCTTAGATATTAACTATGAAGTTAAATGTTCATGTGCAAGTTTGGGTTTGATCATTGAGTATAATACATGCTATCATGTCATGCAAGTTTATGAAGTCTTCATCTTGTTCTTGTGGTCATAAAGCTTTGGCCTTTATGTTAAATGTTGCATTTTGGCAACATGAGAACTATCATACCCCTTATGATAGCTTGCATGTAATGTCATATGCGAACTTCTAGCCATCTTTCTATGTCATTTATCATCATGATTCGCTTATTTGCCAAGTTTGAACGTTATGCATGTTTTTGAGGCTTAAGAATGTAACATGCAAGTTAATGAACAAATTATGTCTCATTTCCCACCATGTTCAACTAGTGGCTTTATACCCCCTTTTGTCATGCCTTTGACAAGTTCCTTCTTTGAATCCATTATGCGAGTTTAAAAGCGTTGGGGTCACATTATGGGAAAACATAATGACATGAACATGATTTGGGTAAATGGGTATAAACATGACAACATGTAACGTTAAATATGACATGTGTTTATACTTGAAAACATGACTTGAAATATAACATGGAAGTTGACATGTAAGTATGCTTGAAAACATAAGCTTGGGAATTTACCTATTAAGTTAGGTCTACCCATTGGGAATTTACCTATTAAGTTAGGTCTACCCAATTGCTTGAAAACTTGTAATATGTGTTGGAAACATAATGGACATGACACTTAGATAATATAAGTGTGGCCAACTCGAGGTTGGGTTGAGTTTGCAACGTAAAACTACCCGGAACCGACCAGCCTAACTAGTAGTTGCAAACAATAGGACCCAATGTGAGAAGTTGGTCATGTGGTGCTTGAACCCGAGGTTAGACCAAGTTGTGGTGTAAAGCTACCCGGAACCGACCGGCTTAACTAGTGACCACAACAAAGTCTAATGTGAGAGGTTGAGGTGCATTAAATAATTAATGCCACATAATAGGGTTAAGTTAATTTGACTAATAACGCTTAACCAAATATGACATGGACAAATGGGTTAAGTAAATTGATTAGGCTAATGATACTTAACAAAACATGACAAGGTTGGGTAGGTTAAGTAACTTGATTTGCCTAATGACACTTAACCATTTTTATATGACTAGTGGACGGGGTTAAGTTAACCAACACTTAATCAATCCAACGCGATAACTTGGTAAGGTTAAGTAAGTTTTCTTAATGACGCTTAACCGAAAAATACGGTTAACGAATGGGGTTAAGATTAGACTCAACTAGTCTAAACATGGAAATCGGATGGGGTTAAGTTAGCCTAGACTTAATTAATCCCACTTGGTAGTTTAATGGGGTTAAGTTAAACACTTAACTAATTTAAACATGATGAATTGGTGTGGTTAAGTGACCTATACTTAACCAATCTAACTCGTTAATTTATTGTGGTTAAGTTAACCAATATAACGTGAAAACATGATAAGGCTAAGTCACGAATCGCTTGAATACACTTGACCGATTTGACTAAGTAAATTGATAGGGTCAAGTTAATATATACTTAACCAATCTAGAATGATAATTGGACGAGGTTAAGTCGTGAATTGCTTAATATACTTAACCAACTTGAGCATGGTTTGTAGGGTTAAGTCTTGAACTTGGATACTTAGCCAATTTTGACATGATTTGTAGATAGGCTAAGTCATGAACTTAAGTGACACTTAATCCATTATGCAAACCCTAGTTCTGAGGATTAGGTGGATAACCGTAGTTAACAAGGATAGCGGGAATAAGGCTAAGTGGTAAACCTTAATTGAAGAATAACTAAGTAATGATTCTTAGTCAAGGAAATTTAGACCGGTTCATAGATAGATGAGTAACCTAATATGGTAGGTCATCGTTTAAGTATACGAGTAGGAGCAAGTATCTGATTTGGATAAAGGCTCCAGCGAACTGGGTAACGAAGCAGCGGCTTCGGGGAACGTGAGGGTATTCTTGGTATCCCTCTATGAGCTGCCAGGTGATTATACTAGGCTCATGAGAGGTTAAGGTCTGCGTTAGAAGAACCAAGAGTATGCCTTGGTTGTTATACGAGCGACATAAAGACGGGGATGGATAGGGGATAGTCGACGATACACGGTCGTACCCTAGATAGCATTTCGTCAGGCTACCTACCATCTTTGGTCAAGCGTGTACGTACGGAAAGGCAGAGAACACCCAAAAGACCATAATTGCTATCTAATTATGGTTGCGGTAAGGCTTGGATGTGGGTTGGCCAGTGTTGTGTTCTCATACAGGATTTATCCTGTCTTGTCTTTCGCTAGTTGAGGGAGTGGTCTCGTGGGACCATAGCCACGTATAGGAAAAACAGACCTTAGCATCTGCATCGGCAGATAAATCTAAAGCTCCCACCGAGTCCTGTACTTCTTGATTTGCCCTGTGACAGGACTCGGATGGCACGATGTGATACATGTGCATACAGTCATGGAAAAACGATTCACGATGAATGCATGGGAAAAAGGGCACGGTTGGCGGTTAGCGTAATCCCTAGTGGCCCTAGGTGGTTGAACCCAAACCGAGATACGAAAACGTGCAATAGGTAAGCATAATCCCTAGTAGCCCTAGGTAGCATAAGTCCTAGTTGTACAAACGATAATTCATGTTGGAAGACCCTAGCTAGGTTTAGGGTAACAGTCCAAACCGATCTTAAGGATCATGGAACTATGTTAAAGTAATATAGAATCTCATGGGAAAGCCCGTATGGTCTACGGCAAGGGACTGAACATTTACATGGAATAAAACATACAAGTTGAGTAACCTATATATGCGATATATTAGGTTGACATGGACCATTACACGACTTTTGAGTAAGGGTCATTCATGGTTAACACATGATGCGGTGGGGATACTAGTACGGTAGGTGCAGAGCTAAAAGACAGGATAGATACCATGGGATGTTATACGTGATAGATATCTTGGGGATATTATACTTGATAGGAACCTGACGATGGGATACCTTGTTTTATCTTGACATCGTAATTTATCATGACACCTTAGTTTATCTGAGTTCAGTAGTTCATCCTGTTATTTTGATTTAGCTTATCTATCTTGTTATCATGCTTATGTTCATCTCAGTTTCTCATGTCAGTTAACTTTACTAGTTTTTATGCTAATAATAGATAGGGCTTACTCAGTCTTTTTGACTGACCCGTTTTGTTTCGCCTCTTTTCTTCCATTCCCCCCCAGGTTACAGGGAGGAAATACTGTTGTTTAGTTCGGACTTCTCCTGCTTGAAGGTCATTATGGATGGCTTGGACTTTTCTTGGCTATGGCTACTTTACAGTTTTTACTTGGGGAATAATTTATGAAAATGTCTTTATGCTTCTTTACTATTGCAAGACAGGTTTTGATGTACTCTGATGTAAAAGGCTTTAGACCTTATTTATTCATGTTATGAAAGTTTGATTTTACTTCTGCTATTTTATATGTTCTGTCTTGTGATATTTCTGTGCATGTTTACCAATAATGCCCCTCTAAAGCTAGTGCATTCCTTTGCGAGTGACCCTGGCGGAGGCGGGGTGTTACACGTCTTTTAGCAAGTCTTGAATTAACGAAGATCTTGTAAGTAAGAGATTCACATAAGTATGCAGGACTTTATCCATAGAGATATTGTTCAGTACAATCCTTATGCAATATTACAAGTTTTTTACAAGAAGTTCTGAATGTAACAGAAAGCAAGATGTAAAGTAAAGCAAGTAACAAAGCAGTAAGTGAGGAAAGGCGATGATGATAGCTTATTTCGAGTTGTTGAAATGAGATTCCCATCAGCCCTCAGTTGATGATTGGCCTGTTATTGGGTTGAACCAAGAGAGAGCCTTGCCCCTGAGGAGTCTGAGCGGCGTTTGAGGATTGTAGATTCTTGATGTACTGTTGTAGTTTGCCATTCTGAATCATTTCCTCAATTATGCTTTGGAGAATTCTGCATTCATTTGTATCATGACCCGGCAGCTTGTGGAGTCGACAGTACTTTCCAGAATCCAGAGTTTTCTGTGTAACCTTGAACTTTGGTCGCTTCGGATAGTGCTCGGTATCCTTGGTGGCAAGGAAAATGTTTTCTATGGTATCATTCAGAGGAGTGAGTTCTGATGGGTTGTAGAAGTGAAACTTCTTGTTTGCCTTGCTGTTTTTCCCATCATTGGCTCGTTTCTGCCCCTGGATATCGTGCTGATTAAGCTGGATGTCAGCGCTTTTAGGAGGATCAACAGTCTGATGAAGCACAGGATGATCTCCCACTCTCATATACTCCTCGGCTTTCTTCTGGAACTTTTCCAGCGTGTTCGGCTCCTTCATTTTGATCCATCGACCGAATTCGCTATTCTTGTCTATAGCGCCGATTAGAGATGCTAAGATCATGCGGGGGTCAGGATTCCCTACTTCAGTTAAAGCGGTATTGAACCTGCTGAGGAAAGCTTTAACTGACTCTCCAGGATTCTGCTTCATTGATGTGAGGGAGTTGACATCCTTAGCTTTTGTGGCCTACAATCTGAAATGCTCTTTGAACTTATGAGTCAAATCATCAAAGCGATCGACGGATTTGGGCGGGAGCCTTGTGAACCATAGCGATGCGACGCTTTCTAGATAGAGCGGGAAGCACAAGCACTTAATCTCATCCGTCGCTTTAGCCACATTCATGTGCCACTCATATCTGTATAGGAAGTGATTTGGATCAGCAGTCCCATCGTATGGAGGCAAGGTGGGATGTGCGAACTTCTTCGGAAGCTCAGCTTTGCGAATTCTCCTGGTGAATGGGTTTCTGCTCGGAGAAAAATCCCATTCCCTTTCGCTATCTTTGCGGGTTAGGCCGTCTTTCATCATCCGCTTCACCACGTCCTCGATGTCCCCTTTTGAGTAGTGTCGCTTGGGAGAGCGGACCTCGATTTCCTTTCCGGATGCTTGATCGCGATTAGACTGTATGGGTCCTTTTCCTTCAGTAAGGGAAGGTGCTCCCCTTTCAGGACTTGCGACTCGCCGGGCATCTCGATTGGAAACGCTTTTGGCTTTCAGCTTGGAAGCATGAATGTCGGCTCCGTTGAACCCTTCAATGTTATCATTGCAATAATGATCGGAAGTTGATGAACTTGTGTTTCCCCCAAGGTTGACATGAGCCTTTTGAGGAGGAGCGGGATTGGCTTGAGCGTTTAGGAGAGCGCTCACTTTATCCATCAAAGTTTGATTAGCATCCACAGGAGTTTTGTTAGCATCCAACAAGGCTTTACTGGAAGCTTCCATCCGTTGGTGTAGATTAGCGACAACGACATCTAGCTCGGCCCTTGTTACTCCAGCTCCGGTTATGGAATTTTGACCAACCTCGAAGCAGTTAGTAAGAGGTGTAGCTTCGTTGTTAGCAACATTATTGACGTCGTCGTTGTTGTCGTTTTCTCCAATGGTTTTACTTGCGGTTTTCTTGGACTTAGCCATTATCTCGGACATGGATTTGACTTTGGAAGATAGCTCGTCGATTGGCCCAGATCTGAGATTTGCGAGATCTATGGTTGAAGCAAGCCTAGATCTTATGTGCAAAGTTCTTAACCTTGTCGAGTTTGGGAGAAGTGCGAATGCGGCCCCACGGTGGGCGCCTAATGTTTTAATCAAAAAATGATCAAACACCAAATACGATGCTCTAAAGAGTGCGTCGCCTGTTCAGTGGCAAGGTGCTAAGAAAGCACGTTTCCAAATTAGGGGAGAGACACTATAAAAAGCATGTATAAAGAAATGTGAGACCGCAATTCGCAAAAACAAAGCAATAAGAGAGAGGAACACACAATTTTTAGAGTGGTTCGGTCAAACGTGACCTACGTCCACTATGCAAACATTTTCCATTATCACTTTCATGATTCCAAGTACAATGCCATACAAATCTCCCTCAATTTACAATGAATCTCTCATTTCTCCCTCTTTGATGTGAATCGCACTTGAATTATCTAGTGGATTGGTTAGATCTCCCCAAGTATTGATTGAAATGGATGAAAAGCCTTCAATGCTTCACTTTGGAGGTAGATCTCTTTGATTCCATAGCATTTTGATAGTAGATCCAGGTTTCTAGAGAGAATTCAATGGAGACTTGTGTTGCTTAAGTGGAGCTTGAATGGATTTCCATGGATGAAGCTTGAGAATGCCTTGGAGAAATGATTTTAGCAGCCCTTCGGGGTGTTCGAATCCTCCCCCTTAAGTGTGGAGAAAGGGGGTATTTATAGTTGGAGATAAGGGGTAGTGGCATACTTGTAATTTGAAGTGTATAGTTGGCGCTAGGTTAGCGACGAGTTGGACAGCAATACCGATCGGCTTTATGCTGAAGACCGACCAGCATTACAACTTCAACCGACTAGCTTTGTATAAAATACTGACCAAGCTACTTGTTTGCACAGGACCGATCACATGTGGTCCTTTACTTTCCAAGCCACGTGCCCATACAAAGTGCTTTAATATTACACAATGCATGGTCTCCCTGTAGGTTGCTTTTTGCACGATCGAGCTGAGAAGCTTTAGTGACCAACCCTATTACTTCCAAGCGCTCGACCAGAATTGTACGGATGACCGGTTGATGCTCTGCTCGACCTCTCAGTTTTTTATCTACAAGCGACCAGCAAACATCAAGACCGACCAGGCGGCGCTTCTATCGTGACCGACCAGGTGTTTTAATGTCATGGTGTCTCCGCCTTTTGCTCTTGGAACCGACCAGCCCTGGAACTTGGACGACCAGCGACAGGAGCCTAGACCGACCAGCGACTGGAGTTTAGACCGACCAGCTCTGGAAGCTTAAACCGACCAGCCCTAAGCCTTCGGATGGACCCTGCTCGACCAGAACGGTGTCGTACGACCAGCACTGTTCGGTCTGCGTGGAAGATGCTCCGCTCGACCAGAAGGAGGCTGCCGCTCGTCCAACTTGGTGGAGGCTTGATCCAGGTTGTTATGGTGTACTTGTACTGTTCGACAAAATGCTCAAGTGAGTTTTTTGGTAGTTAACACAATACTTATTCGATTTAGACTACATCCATTTGGACGGACATCTAAGATGAATCAAAATCAGTTATGACCTACTGTAGTTTTGTGTTTATTCCTAAATATATTTTATTATGCAACATATGATAAATACATAATATTATATTAACCAAAAATTAAAATGGTGTGCGATATTCCAACATAAGGCTGAGAGTTCAATCCTCGCTAACTACATGGTTTTGTAAAAACTGATGTCCTAACTCAGAAGGGTATAAATTAAAATTGTTAATATTTATATGTAAAAAATTATATATTTTTTATGACATATAATTTATGTTATGTGATATTTTTTATATGTATGAGTGAACAATTAACTGTACTATTTTATCAATATA